>OZ014519.1:191641353-194141353 GCA_963966055.1 Lathyrus aphaca | reverse complement strand
AAAATTTCAAGACAGACATAAGCATTGCATTTTTGAATATATTTGTTTGCATATACCTGAGTGTTTGACAAATGGAGAAACTTACAGGATGAATGTTCAATGAACCAAAGTCCTTCCGATAAACAAAGTTGCTTCCTGGATCAAAGTCCATGTATACAAAGGGGCATAGTCATTATCTCCCAATCAAGGGGGCAGGCCATGATACTGCCTAACTCATGTGGGGCAATCAGGACAGGATTCAGTTATGTTTAAGTATCCAGGGGCAGATCTCCACATCTGTCTAAATTACCGAGGGTAACATTACAAAGTTCATAATGCCAGGGGCATAGTCACTGTTTCCCAGTCAAGGGGCATACCAAATTACTGTTCAATTCATTTGGGGCAATCAGGTCCAGATTCAACAATGCTTAATAGCCAGAGGCAGCTCTCCTCATATATGTGAATTTCATGATGTCAGGGGCATATTATTTCTCTTGAGGTAACTACATTCAGATACTTCCATTATGGGACAATTCATCCTCAGCTAAGGGGCAATGCTTTCTTTTCAAATCTAGTATCCGGAGCGTATATGGTCCATCACAATTTGAAGACGCCATTCCTCTCATTGTATTACCTTGATATTATATTCTCAGCAGAAGCCATGGTGGAAATTAATTGTCTACGCCAGTAGTATCAGATGGTGTCAGTATCATGTCTTCAGATCCAGCTAGAGGATTTCTGGGAAGGTATTTAGGAAAGTTAAAAATTTCAGGAGCTCCAAATCCAATTGGTTATACACTCTCGAAGTTGAAACGATTCTGTTTTCAAGTTCAGCTTTACTTTTCTCTCTGAATCTAGATTTACTTTTACCCTAAGTGAAACGTCCATTGGTTGTGTTTGAATGTATGTATGCTTTTGAATATGATTGATGTTTACCAGAAATGCATGAAAATGCAGTAATAGTATTTACTAAGGACGAACGAGGGAAAGAATTCAACGAAGCTTCGCCGGTTCATCCCACAAGACAGCTACAAATCCCCCAGTAGGGCAAATCCATCTTCATAAATACTTCGAGTTACATCTCCCCTAGAATTTATATCCATCTCTTTTATCCTCATACGGATAGTCGGGAATTTATTTTTCCAATAAGAGTACGACGAACGAAGACGGGAGGTTATGTATACCCTACTATCGAACGAAGACGGGAGGTTATGTATACCCTACTATCGAACGAATACGGGAGGTTATGTATACTATATTATCAAACGAGACGGGAACAAGTTCCTCATATCCTCCAACAACGAATCAGATTTATTTTCCATGGCCAGCAGTTGTTATACAAAGATATCCAAGACGCTTCAGGCTGCATGATGCATACATACATCATTTACATCATATCATACATATACATAAATACATAATACATTACTTAAGTGCATCATATTATACATGCATACATAATGCATAAGCTAATATTATCATACAAAATGTTATAATCTTGTTTTTCAGATTAATTCTCCAGCAGACAGACTTCATCAACAACTTGTGACCTCGGGCCGTTGTTTATCTTCCCAAAGGTTACCTTATTACCTCAGAACATTGTTTATCCTTCTGAAAGCATATCATTTCCTCGGGACGTTGTTTATCCTCCTGAAAGCATATCAAGACCTTGGGCCGTTGTTTATCTTCCCAAAGGTTACATCATTTCCTCGGGACGTTGTTTATCTTCCTGAAAGCTATCATCATTCCCTCAGAACGTTGTTTATCCTTCTGAAAGCATATCATCACCTCAGGACGTTGTTTATCCTCCTGAAAGCTATCATCACCTCAGGACGTTGTTTATCCTCCTGAAAGCATATTATTTCCTCAGAACATTGTTTATCCTTCTGAAAGCATATCATTTCCTCGGGACGTTGTTTATCTTCCTGAAAGCTATCACCATTACCTCAGAACGTTGTTTATCCTTCTGAAAGCATATCATTTCCTCAGGACATTGTTTATCCTCCTGAAAGCATATTATTTCCTCCGAACGTTGTTTATCCTTCTGAAAGCATATCATTTCCTCAGGACGTTATTTATCTTCCTGAAAGCATATCACGACCTTGGGCCGTTGTTTATCTTCCCAAAGGTTACCTCATTACCTCAGGACGTTGTTTATCCTCCTGAAAGCATATCATTTCCTCAGGACGTTGTTTATCCTCCTGAAAGCATATCATTTCTTTGGGCTGTTGTTTATCTTCCCAAAAGTATTACCTCAGGACGTTGTTTATCCTCCTGAAAGCATATCATTACCTTGGGCCGTTGATTATCTTCCCAAAGGTTACATCATTTCCTCAGGACGTTGTTATCCTCCTGAAAGCTATCATTCCCTCAGGACGTTGTTATCCTCCTGAAAGCTATCATTTCCTCGGGACGTTGTTTATCCTCCTGACAGCATATTATTGCCTTGGGCCGTTATTTATCTTCCCAAAGGTTATATCATTACCTCAGGACGTTGTTTATCCTCCTGAAAGCATATCATTTCCTCAGGACATTGTTTATCCTCCTGAAAGCATATCATTTCCTCAGGACGTTGTTTATCCTCCTGAAAGCATATCATTTCCTCAGAACGTTGTTTATCCTTCTGAAAGCATACCACTACCTCAGGACGTTGTTTATCTTCCTGAAAGCTATTACCATTACCTCAGGACGTTGTTTATCCTCCTGAAAGCTATCACCACTACCTCAGGACGTTGTTTATCTTCCTGAAAACTATCATTATATCTTCATATTTTGGAATGCTTTATCCTCCAAGAAATGTACCTGAAGAATGTTTCTCCAAGTGGCATCTTTAAGCCCACTCAAGCATATTCAACTAGTCATCAGTAGTACCCTACGCACCGGTGAGTGCAAATTTTTGGGATTTTGTGTTCAATCCCCTTCAACCTTCCAGGTCACGATTGGCAAATATACCATTCTAACCCCTCAGGTTTCAGAAAATTGAACAGGGGCAGCTGTTGCACCCCAAAATTTGCCCTCACAATACAAGACTTTGTGTGCTAAGAAGGTTAACAAGGTTCACAAGACCCTTCATGAGGTTCATGAAGTTTACAAGACACTTTATGAGGTTCACAAGGTTCACAAGGTTCACAATACTTACAAGACCTTTCATGAGGTTCATGAAGTTTACAAGACACTTTATGAGGTTCACAAGGTTCACAAGGTTCACAATACTTACAAGACCTTTCATGAGGTTCATGAAGTTTACAAGACACTTTATGAGGTTCACAAGGTTCACAAGACCCTTCATGAGGTTCATGAAGTTTACAAGACATCTTATGATGTTCACAAGGTTCACAAAGTTCACAATTGGTCAGAAGATTTGACAATTCCCTCAGACAATGCATCCTCCTAAGCAGTGCATCCAAAACTAGGGTTTTAACTTTAATCAGGCTAAATGGACTCCCAAGACTTCAAGTGAGCTTCATAACATCTTATAGGTGTCTAAGAATCCTCATGACAAGTTTCAAGACTTTTCCCAAAGGTTTGCTCAGTCAGATGATCAGATAAGTCAAAATCAGTCAAAGTAGTTAAAAAGTCAAACTAAGGTCAACTATGGTCAAACCAAAGTCAAAATTCATGATTTTTTGCCAAAATCAAGTATATGAAGTAAAATTCATCATTTGATCAAGGGTTGATCATGATTCATCAAGGATATTTCAGATCATCAAGAATCAAGGGTTTCTAAATTAGGGTTTCCTCAGGAAAACTCAACTGAACTTTGACCAGCCATAACTTTCACATGCTTCATCACCAATTTTACATCCAAAGCTCATTTTGAAGGAAATTTAATTCTCTACAACTTTGTGTCTCACAAGCCAAGACCAAAAATGCTTCATTTGGAAGGTATGAGCTAAGACATTATAGGTCCTTTTGAAAGTCAACAAAAAGTCAACAACTTCAAAAGGGCATAACTTGAGAATGGTAAATGATATGGACATGAAACCAATGGGGTTGGTTAGAGGACTCTTCAAGCTTTCCAAAATGTCCAAGAACACCCTCATAGCATTAAAATTGAAGGATTTGTGCCCTTGCAAAGTTGGGAAATTTTAGGGAAACTTATGAAGCAAATAAGGCCTTAAAGTCAATTTTTGCTAAATGAGCCCACCTAATTGCCATTCAAACCTTACAAACTCATCAAGCACGACCCAACCCACTCCTTTTCTGATTTTTTATTTTTTATTTCATATTTATTTGAATTTTATTCATTAAAATACAAATTAAATTGAAATAAAATATAAAAGTCATATATTTGATTTGATTTTTGGTTCTAGAAAGTTTTAACACTCATTTAAACTTGATTAATACCATTTAAATTCAGATCATCCAAACATGGCAAGGCTAGATCAAGAATATTCAAAATTTAAGATCACATCTTTTTCAATCTCCCAAAGTCCAAATATCCACAAATTTGTTAAACTCTTGACCTAATTTCATTGTGTCCTATATAAACAACATGAAGCAAGACACTATTCACGAATTTACAGCCTCTAATATCACCTTCAAACTTCACAAAAATTCATCAAAAATCCAATTTTTGGTTTTCACATTGCAAGGAGTTAGAAGGTATTTTAAGAACACAAAGAGGTTCCCTGGACATCCCTGAATCGAAACCACCCATCACATGCCTCTGAATCACACTCATATGCCATAACCGAATCATCTTTCTTTTGATTTTTCAAATTTTCTATTCATTAAATTCATGCAATATTATTGTGTTTTGACTTGAATTTCTTGTTTGTGATAAGTTGTAGACTGATTCTGGACAGGTTTCTTGAAGCTTCATGGAATAAATTGAATTTCACCATAGCTAGGGTTTGCGGCCTCATTTAGGGTTTCATGATTTAGCCAAGATAAATGAATTCTAAAGACATAGGATAATTGTAAATCTCATTAAGAATTCAATGGTATAATTAATTTTGTGAAATCTTGCTGTTTGGTTAGAGTTTGTTATTCGCAGGAACAAAAATCGCAGGAAAATTCAAAACAAAATTCGCAGCAAAATTCGTATGTCCAGAGGTAGAAGACGAAGTCTGCGCGCGAATTTTTAATTTGAAATCTTATCTTATTTTATTATGGTTGGTTTCTATTAATATTACAAAGAAAGCAAGTGGTTCAGTTGGTGAGGACGCGTGTGTGGAGCTAGCGTCCAATGTTCGAATCCAGGCAGGGCCAATCTTTTTTTTTGCTTCAATTTCTGTTGTCTTGCAAGGACGAAATAAAACAAAATCATGTTGATTGCTATCACCAACGCGCACGTTGGCCCAGCGGTTGGAGTTTTCTTCAGGTATTGGGGAGGTCCTGGGATCAAAACCAGGCCTCCCCCTTTTTCTTTCTTGTCTTTTATTTTTTTGATTTGTTTACTATTATTATTGTTTTTTAATTATAATTAATTTTAATTTAACTATAACCCTAATTTCTTTTAATTCTAAAACCTAATTTATTTTCATAAGTCATAATTATAATTATTTACCTCATGTATATTTATCTTATAACTTGTATATAATTTTTATATGTTAGTATTCTAATTAATATAAAACCCTAAAATATTTCTATAAAACCTAATTATTTTTATAAAACCCTAATGGTAAATATTAATTTATTTGTTAGTTATAATTTCTAATTTATTTATTTATAAAACTTTAATTATGTAATTTGTTTATAATTATTCTTTAATATAATTCTTGTATGCCAATAATTTGTAATATGCTTAAAATAATTAGAATTCTTAACTTAATTTTGTAAATATAATTATAATTAATCTTATTTTCATAATATGCATATATTCTATAACTTGTTTATAATTTAATTTTTGTATATAAATAATTTTTAAATATATGTTTAGAAATAGTTAAAAATTGCCAATTTAATTTTGTAATTATAATTTTATTTTTCATAATATGTTTATAATTAACTTAATTTTTATAATTTGCATATAACTTAAAACTTTACAATAATTAGTATAATTGTTTACATTTTCTTATTAATCTTAAATAATAATTGTTTATAAAAATTGAACTTTTAATTATTATAATATTCTTGCTTATTTCATTATTATTATTATTAATTATATTTATATGATATTTTATCATTACTAACCCCATTTAACTTTGTATTATTTTTATTATTTTCTACTAACCCAATTATTATTATTATTTAATATTTTGCTTATTTATTTTATTCTGCTTTTATTATTATTATGTAATTGTTCCTGGATGTAATATTTTAATAATAGTATTTAAATATTTATTTTTATGCTATGGTTAGTAAAATAGGGAGTGTAAAATATGTTTGTATTTAAAATTAATTTAGATCACTAATTTAAAAGATAAATATTTAAAATTGTACACTCACACACGTAAGTCGATCTTTGATCGCCATCTCACTTCCTTAAGGATACCTCTCATGTTGCCTAATCAAAAAAGGTCAAGTAGGGTGTATAAAGCAAAAGTCCCTCAAATCCACATCATCTAGTCCCTTAACAGATAAAAGATCAAGTCCCTTTCGAATGTTGCCTTGGTAATGATCTTGTCCCTTTCGAATAAAGATGATAGTCCCTTCGAATTGCTTATACACCCCACAGTTGCCTACATAACAGATGACCCTTCACTTGTCCCTCACATCCAAGGTAATGACTACCTATTCCTTAATAATAGGGATAGTCTTACCATTTAAAGGATTCAAGAACAAAAAAGACTTAAAACTTAGGGTAGGTTCCTCTTAGATACTTGCTCACTCTTCAAAACAATTTCAAACACTTCACACATTTCAAATAATTTTCAAAACAAAGGTTTATACGCATCCGTACATGGGTCATTATAAACACTTAAGAAAATTTCTATTCACACACTTCACATTTTCAAAAACATTTTAAAGTGAGCTAAGTAACTAAGATCCCATGGATAACCATGGATGTAAAGGGTGCTAACACCTTCCCTTTACATACCCTACCCCCCGAACCCAAAAATCTTTTTAAAGGTCTTTCCTGTTCTTTTATGCCTTTCCTTTGGATAAAATAAAAGTCGGTGGCGACTCTTGCTATCCGCAACATAACTAAAGTCAGTTCTCCCACCGAGTTACAGTATGGTTGCGACTTTCTGAGTCTAATGGTTACTAACTGCAAGTGCACAGTCTATCACGTAGTAATAAAAGATATCGATCCCACAGAGACTCGATAATCAACCTAGTGTTATCGGGTGTTACTATGTTTTGCTAAGGCTAGTGATATTTTTAGTTTTAGAATGTGAGAAATTAATTAAGTTAAATTAATAATAAGGATATCGGTACGTAATTAATCTGCCTTTGCGAATTCAATAGAGGGTCAGCTTATTAAGGTTTATTAAGTTATCTCCCCGTAGAAACTATCGATTTAAAAGTCGTTAACTCACACTCTCACGGTCTTGCCTATTATTATATTCCTAAGTTCAATTGAGCGTTTTCGCTGTGTCAATTCAAGTTAGAAATACTTTTTGGAAACCTAAAGGTTCTAATTGGTTTTAAAGCGCTTCCGCTGTATTTAAAACAATGCCCGATTTCAACTATCTGATTATGATCTCACACTCCCGTGGTCTTAATCCTAATCTTTTATACTCTCTTACTCTCGTAACGAAAGTTGTTTATATTAAGAAATCGAAACCGGAAACTAACCTATTTTAAGATATTAGCCTAATTCTACCGAATTCGTTCTGGTTAGACTTTTACATACCGATTAATGGTTTAGCCAGACATATTAAAAAAAACATAGAAAGGTAGAAAAAGAAGAATTGCATAATAATAATAATAATAATAATAATAATAAATGTAATAATAATTAAACAATAAAGTATTAAAAATAGAAACCTGGTTGCAATGTCCTTGATCAACCAAACTTGAAGAAACTTAAAGACTAAAACAAATATGTAGTGGCTAGAAATAATTAAAATAGTGATAGATTCCTAATGATGGAAACTATCACTTAGGTTTGGTAATGGAAAAATAAAGACGATGATGGAAAATATATTTGAACTTCGAACGAAAATGCTGCAGAAATTTAGGGTGTGAATGAATCTCCCTTTGAGCTTTGCAGTGGCTTTTATTTATAGCCTCCAAGGTTTGGTTTGTTGAGAACTTGACGGAATGGATTTAGGTTGGACTTTGATTGAGTAGCCTGGACTGAGGTTGATTAGGGTAGAGATAATTTCTCTGTTGAATGAGAAGAAAACGCATAACGTCTTTCTGTTTTGAATTCTGATACGTAAATAGGTTTCTGGAACTTTAATTGTGACAATCAACTTGAAGCTGTGACGAACAACTTGGCTTTGTGACGCTCAACTTGAAGCTGGGATGGTCATCCTGGTTTGGTGACGATCGTCACTAATGTGTGACGGTCGTCCAACAGTTGATTATGCAGAAACTTCATTTTCTTTTCTGTTATGTTCTGTTTTTCTCCACTTCTTGTCCAATAAGTCTCCTTTTTATATTTTTCTTCCAAAAGTCAAGCTTAATCAAATATCTGCAAAACAAACATAAAACTCGCGTAATATCTCGAAATGTGTAAATTAACAAGTTAAATAATCGGAAACTGTATTAAATAATCGATACAAATTCGAGTTATCAAACTCCCCCTGACTTGAATCTTTGATTGTCCTCAAGCAAACAATCAAATATGATTTGAAAAATACCCTTTATATGCAAACACGAAACACATTACCTATCCATACGTGGTTATGCGGATTTATGCTAAAAGAACTAATAGTATCTCGAACATTAAAAATATACTAGTGACACTAAAAGCAAACAATGTTCATAAACCCCTTATACTAACCAATCCGAATCATGCTATTATAGCTCAACCTAATGCTCTTGTCTCTGTTTCACCCGGTTTCATTCTGACGCAATCACATTAAGCCATTTACCTTTGCACGCGCATAGTGGAGTAACCTGTTTGTGAGTTTGATCCTTTTTTTCATACGGGGTCTGGTACACAAGTGTGGTAACCCTTTATCATACTGAGTGCAAGTTGTGGGGGATCGAATAGTAATTCGCACTACCGAGTTCAGAACCAGATTCCTCTGAAAAAACTAACATCAGTCTTTTTTCTTTTCCTTTTGTGCAGCTTGATTGTTTTACCAATGGCTTGCATATTCTTAAGATTTTTTTCTTTTTATTTATTTTTTTGGCATATTTGCGGTCAATCACTTATTTGCATTGGCTCTCCATGTAGCTTGTACTTCAGGCGATGTTAACTGCTAATATAAACTACTCGGAGCTAATTTAGAACTAAAACTTCAGATTTCGGTATAATAGGTATCCAAACCGATATCGCATATCTAAGGGTCTAAGGTGTCAAGAATGTATCAATTTTGTTAAGTCATTTCTCAGTTTCTAACAAAGCCTATCAACCTATATACTCGTAGGATATGTTAAATGAAAGCATTCTAAAAGAATAAAAAAATTTGGTATGGCTAAAAAACTGGAGAGTATTTAAAATCTGAATACTTTGATTAATTTATAAAGTTTCGTACAATAAAAAGGGAAATCTAATACCCTTCTCCCACACTATCTCGGACATTGTCCTCAATATTGTGAGATATAGATACACTATTAAATAAATAAAACAACAAAAACAATAAAATCTAAAAACTAAAAATTAAACTACTCATGCGGGGGTGGTGGTCTCTGGCCTCGTCCTCTGGCTCTTCCTCTGGCAGCTCTCTGTCCATATATCGCTATATGATCTGGTATACCCACATGATGGATATAGTCATTTAGCACATGAACTTGGCTTGTTAAGCCACCCAATACTTATGTATTAGTAGCGATTATTTCTCCCTGTGCTGTCTGTGCAAGCTCCATCCTTCCCATCCTCTTTGTCATCTCCTGGTAATGCCTCTGATGTAGCTTGTTACTCTGAACGATCGCCGCCATAATATCATCCATAGATGCAGGTTTTTGATTCCTACACCGGTGTCTAGTGGAGCTACTGGTGCTGGCGAAATCAGTGGCTTGTGTATGAGCAGCTTCCTCCTCGTCCACTCTCCTGATAACTCCTCCCAAATATGGAAAGCTTCGACTTGCTAGTTCGCATCTCTTGGAAGGGTTAGGTACACACCATCGCCCTGCTGGAATCTGAACCATTCGTTGAACTGCTCCTGTATGACGGAATACTCTGTTCCGAAAAGGCGAAAATAACATTCCCTACCAGAAATTTTGTTGCATCGTTGGACGTGTTTTACTCATAGGAACTCAAGAATTCAAGAGTGAGCGTAGCATAAGTGGGTCTGTTGCTCTTACATAGTGTCGTGAGACCGTGTTTTGCAAGCATGTAGTTGACACTGTCGAGGAGCCTCAATTGGGTCAGGAAATACTTGTCAATGTAACGAGTAACATATACTGTTCTGTCACGGTACTCGGTGTATCGTATTGAAGTTCTCTGGAAGCATCTTCTCTTGGAGGGATGTTAATAGGTGTTTGGGTTGCCAAATGTTTTTTAGAAAGGTTTAGAATAAAATAGATGAATTGAATAGAAAAGCTAAACATTTTTTGTGTGAACAAAATGTAATGGTGTGAGAGGTATCTACTACTACAATTTATATAGAAACAAAAAGAGAAAGTGGTGCAAGAAAATTGCTAAAAATTGCTACGGGAAAGAGTAGTTGAGAGGTTGTGTAAAAGTGGAATGGAGAAGTGGTTTTTTTATAGGGTGAAGAGGAGTATAAGAACGTTGGAGGAGTGGGTGAGGGGGTTGCAACGGTCTTCATGACTATTGTAGACGACCGTTACTAGAATCTGGAAAATGGGATGATCGTCAGTGAATTGTGACGCTCGTCACAAGTGTGAGACGGCCGTCTCAGCTTGGTGACGGTCGTCTGGCTTGAAAAATCCAAAACTCCAAAAATGGGCTTCTTCCGATCTTGTACTTTACGTATTTCACTTTATTTATTCTTTTCATACAACTAAATTGGTATAACATGTAGCACTTTTTCATATCAGTAGGTAACAATTATATATATATATATATATATATATATATATATATATATATATATATATCAGTAGGTAGTAGCATTGCAATATAATTGGTACTAAAATAGTAGTGTATTAAAATTGTATCAGACCAATATATTTTAATAGTAAGCATTAGAGCATTATAAGTAACAGAAGTGTTGTACCCTTAAATTTTCCCTCACATCTTCAAGAAAATATGTCTCAAGAGGTCTCCTAATGGTCACAAGATTCTCAATTGCTCAAAGGGATTCAAGGTTTCATCAGACAAAGCCTTATCCTAAGCAATGGATCTTAAATTAGGGTTTTGAGTTTCACAAAAAAAATTTGACTTCTAAAGCTTCAAGTTAACTTCATGGTGTCCCATATACTTCAAAGGATCCTCATGTCAAGTTTCAAGACTTACCCTACAAGTTTGGTCAGTCAGAGGCTCAGATAATCAATTATTAGTTAACTTGGGTAAAACGTCAACTGTGGTCAACATACAGTCAAACTTCAAAAACTTTGGTCAAAATAAAGATTATGAGGTGAAATTCATCATTTGATCAAGGTTTGATCATGATTCATTAAGGAAACCTCAAATTCATCAAGAACCAGAAGTTACTAAATTAGGGTTTTTGCAGGAAAAGTCAATTGTACTTTGACCAACCATAATTTTCACATGCTTCATCAGACATTTCCCATCAAAAGCTCATTTTGAAGGAAATTTAATTCCCTACAACTTTGTCTCTCACAAGCCAATGCTAGAAATGCTTCATTTGAGAGATATGAGCAAAGACATTACAGGTCCTTTAAAAAGTCAACAAAAAGTCAACTTTTTCAAAAGCTCATAACTTGAACATGGAAGTTCAATTGGACATGGGACCAAAAGGAGTAGTTAGAGGACACTATAAGCTTTCTAAAAAGTCCAAGAACACATTTATGGGATAAAAATTGAGAGAGTTATGCATTGTTGAAGTTGAGTAAATTTGAGGAGGTGTATAAAGCAAGTAATGACCAAAACTCAAGTTTTTACCAAATGGACCCATATTTTTCTAACCAAAATTTAATCATAAGATAATTCACAACCCATAAGTCATAATATCTGATTTTTTATATTTATTTTATATTATATTGGATTTAATTTATTTAAAATCAATTTTAATTAAAATAAATATTGAAAAATCAAATATTCGATCTTAGGATTATTTTGGGATCAGATTTTGATGTTTATGATCATAATTTGGATCCCAAATTCGTGAAAACCAAAGGAGAAGATCATAACACCAAATTTTCTCTAAAATAGAAACTTCCTTTCTTCATTCCAAAGAAATCTCAAATTCAACACCCAAGCCCAATTTTTTTAACCTAATTTGTTCTTCTATAAGTGTAAAACAATGCCATATGTATAAGGGACGAAAATTCTTAAACATAAACCCTAAAAGATTTTAAAAAAAGGCATATTAGGGAAAAATCCAAAGAGACTCCATAGCAAGTTTTCAGCCTCCCTCTTCATCCAATTATCATCAAGAAGCTTCCATGAGTTCATCCCAATCATTATTGGAGGTTGAGAATTCGTGAAACATAGCCTATGAGAACATGTCGCCATTGTCATTTTTCTTGAATTCGAAACTCTTAATTCATAATGTTTTAATGTATTTTATTTGCATAATATTGTTCATGATCATATATTGATGTGTTTTGACCATTTATTTATGAGTTATCATGCAGGATATTAGAAGCACCATTACTAGGGCATAAAGAAGCAAAGTTTTGAATCTCCTAATCCAAGTGTTTTTAGGCCAAACGATTTGCACCATTGAATTCCCAAGGCCGAAATTAGTAGGAATAGGTGATTTACATGCGTTCATACTTGTGTTTTTTGGTGTTTTAATTTCAGGAAATATTTGCTACGAAAATCGCAGCAAAAATCGCAGAAAAAATCGCAGGTGAAATCGTAGGAATCACAGGTACCGAGGTTAAAGATGATGAATAGTGGTTGGACCAAATTTTCTTACTAATTTTATTATATAATTGACTGTTCCTGTATCCTAACACACGCAAGTGTGTAGCACAGTTGGTAAGGAGAAGGAGTTGGTATCCTTATGGGGGCGGGTTCGATTCCCAGCGCCCCCCTTTCCACTTTTTTGGCTATTTGTTTTGTTTTCTTATTTTCTAATTATTTTTTCTTTATTATTTTCATTTAAAAACTTTTAATTAATTAATTATATTAACTAATAACTAACATTTTCTTAAACTAATTGTTAACTTAAAAAATCAATATTTATTTTTTCTTATCAAACTTTTTTAATTAAATTAATAGTTTTGAATTAAGAAAATCATAGAAAATTTTGATAATATAATTAAATTAATCAATTCTTAATCCAATTCTCTTAATTAATTAGGAAAACATTTTCATAATCTTTTCTTTATTTTTATTCTTTAGAAAATTGTATAGGATATGTGACTAATGTAATAGCGTAGATTTATTTTCTCGTATATTTTTTTAATTATGTATCTGCTCCTAGATTGTAATAGCTTAATTAGGGTTTAAATTTCCACACTTTTATTTTCCGCACTTCCCTAATTTCAAGTATGTATCCCCTTCCCCATGATGTAATATTCTACGTTTTACTTTCCGGTTTTTATTATTTTGTAAATTATTAATTGCATGGTTAGTAATAATATGTGAAAAGAATGTATGTGAACAAAATAAACGGACTTAGATAACCCTAATTTCTAAGACTGAAATAATTGAATACAACACACTTCTCACACATACACCTCTAGGGTATTCCATCTTGTTGCCTTACGAAATATGGTCAAGTCCCTCGAACGTAGGTGTGTCTTAGTACAGTTGCCTAAATAAAAATCATCAAGTCTCTTCGAATAAAAGATCATCGTCCCTTGATGACCCTTCGAGTTGCCTACAAATAAATGATCTCGTCCCTCGATGACCCTACAGAAAAATGATGATAGTCCCTTCGAATTGCTAAGATACCTCTACCAGGTTGCCTTCTATGACCATACAATGACCCTACACCTGTCCCTTCAAATCCAATGATAAGACTACTTACTAACTAATAGTAAGGACAATTCTATCCCTAAAGAAGCGAAATAACAAGAAAGACCTTACAATTTAGGGTAAGTAGTTCTTAAGTGCTTGCTCACAAATTTTCAAAATACTTTTTCCACCTCACATTTTCAAATACTCTCAAACTAAACACTTTGTATACTTTCGTACGAGAATCATTACAAAGGTAAAGTCTTTATGAAAATATTTGCTAATCATACACTACACTATTTTCTTTCAAACAAATTAAAGTGAGCTAAGCAGTTAAGAACCCATGGATAACCATGGATACAAATGGTTCTAACACCTTCCCTTTGTATAACCTATACCCCCCCCCCCCCCCGAACTCAAATATTTTTCAAAGGTCTTTCCTGTTCTTTTTTACCTTTCTTTATTTTATAAAATAAAAGTTGGTGGTAACTCTTGATATCCGCAACATAGTTTTTGTAAACAAAAACGACCAAGTCAGTTATCCCACCATGTTACAGAACTGGAGACTCTGCTGGGGATTACTAATTAAAAGAGGGGTTACCTTAGAGTTAGAACACTTTACTTGTTTGAATTAATTTCTTTATTTTTAAGGGTACTTATTGTGGGGCTACTGTGAGAAAGATCCTAACCCAGATCTAGTGTACCTTAGGTAAGTAGCAATAGACCAAGGAAACTGTACGACGTATACCGATATCGTTGATCTGGTGGCTACAGTTAGTGTGACATCTTGGTTGGTACTGATGTTCTTCAAGTCAGTTGAGGATAATATCAGGTTTCCATATGGTGTCATTAACACTAACTACCCTTTAGAACCCTAATTGACCCATCGTGACCATTAGAAGGTAGTGAGATAATCGGCTTTGGTGAAGTCCAAAGTTGGTTGATGCTCGATGCTACACTCATTGAGATTCTAATCTTGGGAGGTTTTTGTTGGCAAGTCAGTTTCCATACGATATAACAACCTTTGAAAAGAATCAGTGATATTGAGATCCCTTAGAACCCGGTTACTATTACTAGGACAGGTTGAACCAGCTAACTTTAGTAGGGAGGGTACTTACTGTAAACACCCCAAATTTTCCCTCTCTTTTTTCTCACACCTTGGCTTGTGATCCTTCATATTGCATTACATAAGCATACCATCTTACACTGCATAGTTATTTCATTGCATAAGTTGCATAACTAGGGTTTGTGATCAAATGAATCTCAGAAGTGGTTTGAGCTATCTCAGAGGCCATGAAGTATGCCAAGAGGGTCCATGAGTGTTCTATGATCATATTATATCTCCAAGTTTGCTTTGAAGTCACAAAATCTAAGAGGATTGCACAACTACCCAGGCAGGCTTAGGGTTTCCTGCACAGATGACCAAAAATTAGGGTTTTGGGTTTAAGGCCCTTAAACTCAAACTTTTTGGTCATTCTTGATTCTATTGGTCTATATATGTTATAAGGAGCATGTGTATCAAATTTGAAGCAAAAATTCCTTGTGGAAGTCATCTGATCAAGTGGTAACTTGTTGTGCAAGAAAAGTCAGAATCCGGGCATCTGAGGCCACCAACAAGGGTTCCAAAGGGTCATCATCATCAATTTGAGGTCCTATGATCTTTATTTGATCTTAGGAGTGCTTGGAAGTTCACAAAATTGAAGAATTTTGAGCTATTGCAAAAGTTGCCATTTTTGGACATGACTTGTAATGAAAACATTCCATTTTGGGGAAGATTTTCAACCTCCTCTTTCTTGATCAAAAAAGTTTCTAACGAATTTTATTCAAACATGAAAGTTATAGATTGGATCTTCCCATTTTCAAAAAGTACAAGAACTCCTTTTGATTCATCCTAGAAATCAAGTTATGATGGATCAAAGTTGGCAAAAATCACATAATTTTCAAGTTCATGCTAAAGAGGAAAATGTGCAATTTTACTTTCCAAGCCTTCTCATGACCTATAATTCACTTCTACACTGCATAACATTGATGAGAAACATCTCAAGACCAAAAATCATGCCTTTCTTCACAAGTTTCATGGCCAATTTTCATAAAATTCTCAAAGTTGGCAACTAGCTAAACATGTTCAATCTCATGATCCAAGCCATACAGCTCACAACTTTCGATCCTAAGGCCCTCCTTGAAGCCAGCTGAGGCAGCTCAAGCCCTCAAATCAGCTCTACCATAGCCCATGCCTCAAGTACACAAACTTTTGACTTTTTGGCCGATGGAGCCATGCCATTCCCACAATGCACAACCACTCTTCTGACTCATTCTATTTGTTTATGCAAACCCTAAGGATCATAAAACACAATACATGGAGCCTTGAAAAACACACACAAGCTCAGATTGCAAAAATCCTCTCAAAACTTCGTCTCTTCGATTCTCTCAACTCAGCCATCAAACTTCAAAAAATTCTTTCACCATTCAACTCCTCATCACTCAAGGAACAAAATCCACCCATCACCATGACCTGAAACAGCCTCAAACGCGAACACGATTTCTGCCAAATCAGAACTGAACCTCTCAAACTAGCCAAAATAAACTCCATCCAAGCATCCCAATAGCTTCAGGAGGTCCAAGGGAGCTGGTTTGCACAAAGGGAAGGCCTTGAAAGCTCCAGTTTGAAGAACTCCAGCTCAGGTAACCCTCAAGAACAATTTTTCCAGAACTTCATTTTCTTGTTATAAATTGATTCTACATGTTATCTTGATCACCATGATATGTTTAAAATTGAAAATGAGTGAAAAATGAGTATGTATTGATGTTCTGAAATTTTGCCTGTACTTGATGTTTTCTTCGATTCTCATGATTCATGCAATATAAATGATTTTTGTTGATTGATTTGTGTTCTATGATGTTAGAGGATAATTTCTGGGCAGGTTTCATGAGTTTTAGTGGCCTGTAGAAGAAGTTAGGTTTGGGGTTGGCCGGAGAAGATGACCGGAACACTGTTCCGGTCATCTGAAAGTCATTAGGGTTAGTGAGCCCAGATTGAACCACAACCATTGGATCGAGATTAGGTTAGTGTATGAACGGTCCAGATGTGTCATTAAACCCTAATTTTAATTAATTAAGTTAATTATAATTAATTTAATCAGATTGAATGTCAGCCCTTGGATAGCGCGCGTATCATAAGTTTAAATCTGATCCCTTAGATTCTCATACCTCAAGTCAAGCTGACTTGCAATCCCACCCCTTGATTTATCTCCCATGCAATCCTGGCCCTTCCTTTCAATTACTTTTGCATTTTTATTTTATTTCACATATTTATTTAAAATAGCAAATCATTTTATAAAAATATGATCTTTTGCATTTTGTCTTCTAATAATTTTCAGAAACCAAAAACATTTTTTATTTTTAATTTTTGTATTAAAAATATATTTTTAAATCATTTAATTGTATTATTTAATTAATTAATTCATTTTAATTAATTAAAAATACTTTTAGGTATTTAAAAATCACCAAAAAATCACGAAGCTTTCTTACATATTTAGAACAATTTACAAACTCATCTTACAAATTTCTTTTAGGGTTTGATCATGTTTTGACAATTAACCATGAATTAGGGCTTCCAAATTTCCTATTTTTCTAACCCTAACTTCAAAAATCCATTTCTGATCAACTAAGATGAGTGTGCACATGGTTCTATTTGCATCCTTTCATACTTTGCATGTAGTATATAGGGTATTTAACTCATATTTTTGCATTGCATTTTCCATTTGTTTGGCATTTTTCATGTAGACGTACCCAAAACCCTAACCTAACTTAGAAAAACCATAACTTGACTTTGGTATAGCTTCTGACTTCCATCTTTGGGGAGTGATATTATGAGTGTTTAGGGTTCATTTGGTTGCATTTTCAAATTTTTATCATGTGTTATCCTTCTGTTGTGAACATATGCATCTCATACTTTCTTAAAACCCTAATTTGCCATGTTCATTTGCATTCATCTTTGCATTCATACTAACCATTTCAGGGGCTTCAGGTAAGTTGTTTAGGATCTGAATTTGCCTCCACATCCAACCTCTTCTTATCTCTCCATTTGCATCTTTATTTACCTTTGAAGTGAGTTTGAATCACTTATTCTCTCTCTTTCTCCCTTTATTTCTCTTAGGTTACTTAACTTCTTTAGGAAGTAAGTAATCTATTCTCCTTTCTCTTCTCTTTTCATCTGCTTCTTCTTCCTTGGTGGCCAATTGAAAATATTTTCTTAAGCCTCACAAACCATAGGAATATCCAAGCATGATAACTTTAGGGTTGTACATAGTCTCCCCTAGTTTTTACCTTTGAGTCTCCTTGAGTGTCTGCTTCTCATCTCATAATCAAGGCTAAATAGTTAAAGTTTTAAGACTCTGAATTAGGGTTATGCATGTATCCTTATCTTAGGATAGAGTGTATAACTTTAATACTTAGTGTTAAAACTTTAAGTTATTTACACCTCCTAATCAAAACATCTAATAATCATTAAGACTTAAGCTTGTAACTTGGGCCTCATATTAAGGTTACATCTCTGCCTGTTGGTTCAGAGGGACTAACCCTAGTGTTCAATGGACAAGTCCCCCTCAGGTTTAGTCTTACAAACATAAAATCCATTTCGTAATCCCATCTTTAATTAAAATCCACTTTAATAAAGGCTTGTTATATAATGATTTTAATCCCTAACCATGGATTAAGTTGAGGAGTCTTTCTTATCATAAGTGTTCTCATCTATTATCCTTCTCTTAGGATGGTGTAATGAGTTCACTAATCCCTGATTAGAGATTAAACTCATTACTTAACAAAAAAACAAAATCCAAAAACACTTAATAATCACAAGTAGGTTAATGATCTTAATCCTGTATCATTAGGGTAATTAAGTTGAGATATCCATCTCATACTTAGGCATACTCATTATCCCTAATCAGGGATTATATAATGAGTTTGAAAACCCTTGATTAAGGCTTAAGCTCATTATCATATGCAAAGCACCAAAAATAATACAAAACTGAAAACCCAAAAACAAACAATAAACGTCTCCTCCGGGATTCTTTTCGCATCACATTCACTCTGAAAACGAGAACTCGCTTCTCCTGTTTAATGCAAGACAGTTAGCACTCGAGCCAGACGAGTCATAAACTTGAGCATAGACAAGCAAGCAGTTCACAACAAAATCATCAAAGTCTCTTTGAGTCGAACTACGGTGTTCTGACTTCCTCATTGCACGAGAGGATACATAGGCATAACTTAACGGTTATCAAACAAAAGTCTCTTTGTCTCCCCCCTCTCTCTTTCCTCAGCCTCAGTTTTAAGCACTCACTTTCTTCTTACACTGACTCTCTATATATCCATTCCTCCCTAGCCTTTTATACACAATTTAGCACATACACTATCCCCTTTAAACACAATCAGGTATGCGTGGATCCCGTCGAGTACGACAGACGATCTGGGTGCTAATACCTCCCTAGGTCGTAACCTACCCCCTTACTCAATCTCTTTGGTTCGCAACCATCTTATCCATCTCTTTCCAGGTTTATGCATCATTACCTTTCCTTCGGGATAAAAATGCCTAGCTGGTGACTCTATTCAACCTCAAACTCCAATATCGCCGACAGTTCGCGTCTGCACCGGGATGAAAATCCGGGGAGCGACAGCTTGGAGACTCTGCTGGGGAGTCTTTGCAACCAGGGCTTCTGGTTCTCTTATGGGTTTCTCCTAGCGCTTGTTTGTTTGTGTTTATTGGGGGTGTTATGTGCTAATTGTGTTTATGTTTTTGCTTTATTTATTGCTTCATGTACAACTTTATTTATTGCATTTTACTTTATCACTTTCATTTATTGCTTTCTGTATTTCATTTATTATTATCATATCATTGTGCTGGATTTCTAGTTTGCTTTGGTGGGAGGGGTATTCCAGTGAGAAAGGTTCAACACAAAGGCCTGAGTGACACATAGGATTAGAGTGGTTTTGTATTCTTTCCCATTCCATTTCGGTCTGGTACGGGAATATGAAACACCGGTTCAGACATGGGTTTCCTTTTGAGAACTCTGTGATACGGATTTCCTGTAGTGCTAGGGCTATCTGGGAAGCCTGCTAAGTCTGGATGACCTTTTTAGATGACCTTCAGCATCTGAGGTAAATTAGAGGAGGATCCTTTATGATTAGGGTAAACACTGTACCTCCGGGTTAGAAGTGTTTACACTTCTCATAATAGATCAAAATATGAGGATCCTTGTTCTAAAAAAATACCTGTGAGTGGGTTGGGTTGTTTATAGGTTAGCAGGAACCCTTGACCTCAACATACCTTGCTACTGGAATTTGTTCTTAAGGTTGTACTATTTTGGACTAGTTCTTTGAAACCCTGGATTATTGACTCTTTATTTGAGTCCCCCACCCGGTTACTGGTTCTCAAGCCTTCATTTGAAACTATGAACACCCAAGGATCCTGTCAAAAGGCAACTGATTATCCAGCACATGATCACAAACCCTTGCATATCATAAGCATACATTGTATTGCATCATTTAACATTTGTCTATTTGTTTTACAGGGTATCCATCGTCTTATTGGTTTGGTTTTGACCGTTCTTCTGCTCATATATCTTCTCCAACACTCCTTCAGCTATCTTATTCAGTTATCCCCTTCAGTTATCTCCTTCAGCACACATCTTCAACATGGAGTCAACCAGGAAAAGCAACATCACCTACCACTTCTTTGAGTATCCTCTAGCAGGCATCAGGCAGATACAGGCCCTTATCACCCCTGATCATGTTCCCTTATTCAGGGAGCATTATGGTGGAATCCTGGACATGATCATGGACTTGGACACATTACAGAGGAGCATGATTCATACCTGTCTTAAGTTTTATGACCCTCCTCTATGTTGCTTCACTTTCCCAGATTTTCAGATTGGTCCTTTGCTGGAAGAATACTCTATGCTATTGGGTATCCCTATCAGAAGAGGAATTCCTTTCAATCCTGAAATGACTCCTCCAAAGAATGAAGACATAAATAAAGCATTACATCTGGAAGCGACCATCATTGATGAACACATGACTTTCAAGGCTGGAATCCCAGGCCTTCATTTGGACTTCTTGATCACTCAGGCTACAAAGTAAGCTGCATTAGGGAATTGGGAAACTGTCTGTGCCATCCTAGCCCTCAGCATTTATGGTATCATTTTGTTTGCAGATGAGCCTAAGTTTGTAAGAAAAAATGCCATCCACATCTTCATGCTAAAGAATCTGGTTCCCACCCTGTTGGGAGACTTCTACTACTCAGTTCATCAAAGGAATGTGAAACAGAGAGGAAGACTGGTAAGATTTTGTGCCCCTCTCTTCTACAGTTGGTTGATGAAGCATATGTCGAAGACGGAAGCTTTCCTAAACCCACATCAGTCAAAGAATTGGGCTAAGAGAATGATTTCCCTTACTTCAGAAGATATCAGATGGTGTACTCAGAACACCAAGGGCCGAGACATAATAACAAGCTGTGGGCAATACCCAAATGTGCCTTTTATTGGAGTGAAGGGTTGCATCAATTACAATCCTTTACTTTTCAAGAGACAGTTGGGGTATGCCTTGATACATCCACGTAGGGAGCAGGACTTAGCAGAGTCTCTTTATTGTGCTATTCAAAACAATCATGCCACCGTTCGACAAGCATTCTAGGCTTGGGACAATATATAGACTAAAGGAACCACCATCCTTGGAAAGTGTAATAACATAGCTTCTGCTCAGTACACTGAATGGTCGCGCATCAGAGGACAGACTACTCGTATTCCATTCACCCTGGAAGATGTACCAGGGCCATCAGCAGTTGAGCCCGTAGCTACAGTAAGCCTGGAAGAATTTGAAAGGTTGAAAGAAAGAAATACCCAGCTAGCTGAAGCCTTGAAGAAGACCCTTTGGGAAAGAAATGATGGTCGTCTAGACATTGAGAGGTTAGAGAAGCTGCGCATCGAGCATGTAACCAAGATTGAAAAGACTGAACACTTCATTAGGAAAGCCCGAGCAGGAGAACTTGTATTTAAGAATGCATGTAAGGAAGCAAAGATTCAAAGGGCAAGAGCTGAGCATTATCTGGAGGAGAGTCAGGATAGATGGGTCAGGATAACGGAGGCTCGTCTGAAAGAAGGCCATAAGATGCAATCCAAGATAGAGCAGTTGGAAGCCAATGAGAAAAGAAGACAAGAAGCACTGCTAGAAGCTCAGAAGGAAATCTCAGAGTTGAAGCTCCTGGCGGGGTTAAAGAGATCCAAAGAACAAGATAAGTATCAGAGAATGACAAATGCCATTGCAACCAGAAACCTTCTCATCAGAACCATTACAGAGCACCCAGTTGGACCTGTGATTGGTGCTCTCCTGAAGGAAGTCAGGTAGGATGCATATGGATTGGATGTTTGATGTTCTTTGTATTTGTTTTTGTATTTCGGCTCGCCATGGGAGTTTGTTTTGTTGCATTCATGAACTGATTGTATTTTAGTTTATGTATTTCAACTCACCATGGGAGTTTTTGTTGTAATTCATGAACTATTTGTATTTTGGAATTGCCACTTGTATTTTTATGGTTATGTATTGGATTTTCTTATGGACTTCGTTTGCTTCAACATCTTCATCTTCTCAAGAGAGGTCTGGAAGGTCAAAACCAAGAACCAAACCGGATACCCTCTGAAGACAAATAGACATATTGCATTGCATGCTAACTTCATATCCTTTGTTTGGCAGGTGTTTTGTTGTTGTCTTCACACTTTGTTGATTGTTTCAAGAAATATTGCTCGCAAGAGGGTCTTTCCCGTCAATCGCATCCACAGATATCCAACTCGACACAACCTTCCGAGTCTACAAATGGATCAGCTACAACAGGAACTGACAGATGTGAGGACTCAGATGACTGATGTGAGGACAAAAGTAAGAACCCAGATGAATCAGTTTATGGTTGTGATGACTGGACTGGCACAGACCCAAGAAATATTGAGGGAGTTAGTCAAGCGGCAAACCCCGAAAGATAATCACGCATGCACTAGAGGTACTAGTAACAATGCGCACGAGCAGCCGCGAATGACTCCATTAGTGTTCGGACCCGACAACAATCCTGAAGCTAATATCCTTGGGCATGGCCAGAGAAACACTGGAGATCGTATTCTACAGGAAGATCCTCAAGATGAGCAGTTTACAGTGTTAGGTGTTGGGGCATATGAAGCTTATGATCGTCGTCTAGACGAGATATCTGAGAAGCTGAGATCCCTGGAATCCCATAACTCCTTGTGATTTGATGTGATGGATATGGGCCTAGTTGAGGGAGTAAGGATTCCTCACAAGTTTAAGCCTTCATGCTTTGAAAAGTATAATGGTACCTCTTGTCCTCGTACCAATTTGAAATCTTTTCTGGGAAGATTGAAAGCATATACCATGGATGAAAAACTGTGAATGTTTTACTTTGAAGACAGTTTAACCGGGGCATCCAGAGAGTGGTATTCACACCTATCAAGAGCTACTGTCAAGAACTGGAAAGACTTAGCTGAGGCCTTTATACGCCAATATCAGTACAACCTGGATATGGCACCCAATAGGACCCTCTTGATGGGTATGTCTTAGTCTTCAAGAGAAAGTTTCTGCAAATATGCTGAAAGGTGGAGAAAACTTGTTGCTGCTGTCCAACCACCTATGTCTGAAAGGGAAATGGTTGATATGTTTATGAATACCTTGCAAGGGACCTACATTGATAGACTTGTTGCCTTCTCTTCTACCAGTTTTGTTGATGTGGTTATAGCAGGAGAAATAATCGAAAGCCTATTGAAGATGGGTAAGATTTCTGACAATGGTGCTAGCTCAAGCAATGCAAAAAACCCTTCTCAGGACCTAGAAGGACATGGGAGACTAATGCAATGCATGTTAGTATAGGTAGGATTTAGTATTTACAAAGATCAGTGGCTGCAGTCACCATTCCCACTCCAGCACCTCAACAACAACAGTATCCTCAACAACAAAGATCTTATAACAACGACAACAAACAACAACGTCCTTTCCAACAAAGGCCTTCTCAGATTAATAGGGTGATCGATCCCATTCCGATGCCCTATGCAGTCTTACTCCCGCAACTATTGAAGCTTAACCTGACTGAAGTGAGGACTTTGGCTCCACCAGATCCTCTGAATCTTCCAAGGAATTATGATATCAACGCCAGATGTGCTTTTCACTCTAATGCGCCTGGTCATTCAACAGAGAAGTGTAGGGGCCTGCACATGAAAGTCCAAGATTTGATTGACTCCAAAGCTTTGAATTTTTCACCTCCACCAAATGTCACAAGGAATTCAATACTAAATCATGGTGAGCCAAAGATCAATGCCATTAAGGGGGACCAACTAGTAATTCTGATTGATGACATTGCAAGTATTCAAACGCCACTGGCCGAAGTAAAAGCTCAACTATTGAAATGCCAAGTGTTTCCGGGTTGTGAGGCCCGTTGTGAAGCTTGCAAAGTTTCTACCAATGGTTGTGCAAATATGAAGAATGGTATCAGCAGTCTTATCAGAGAAGGCATCCTGCAAATCACATAAACAATTCCATCTTCTACAACTGCAACAGAAATCTCTCCTACAACACAAGCAAACATTATCTCAACAGAATCTTCTACAACGCCAGCAAAAGTCATTTCAATGGAATCGACTACAACAACAACCAACACCAGTGACGACATCTCAACGGTTACCATTTATTATGATCCAGCAACCATCCATGTTCCGGATTCTCTCAACAACAACTTTCAGCAACACCCTCATCAACATCAACAACTTCCTGCACCTGCACATCTTCAATCAGACCCCTTGTCACCATCTACTACGATCCGCAGACTATCACAACTCCTTCTTGTGCTGCAATTAGTCTGGTGACCATCACGGTGCCTGGACCAATTCCCTATGATAACAACAGTGTCGTGCCTTGGCATTATGGTTCGGAACTTTACCTCCACTGAAGAAAGGTCATTCTTGACTCCTCAACACCTGCACCACAAATTAACAATGTCGGGGGAGGCAGAGGCTTCACTCGGAGCGGACGTCTCTTTGCTTCACAGTTTCCAAGAATTAATGCTGAAGCAGAAACTGCTGCAAAAGCAAAAGGCAAAAGTGTGGTGCCAGAAGAACCAACTGCAAAAGAAACTCAGAAGACGTCCTTTGATCAGGATGTAGACGAGTTTATGAGGATTATCAAGAAAAGTGATTACAAAGTTATGGATCAGCTCCACCAAACACCCTCCAAGATCTCTATACTATCTTTGCTCATGTGTTTCGAGGTTCATCGGAATGCACTACTCAAGGTCTTGCACGCAGCTTATGTGCCGGAGGAAATCACGGTCAATCAGTTAGAAACGGTGGTCGCGAACATCAATACTATTCATGGACTAGGTTTCACCAATGCTGACTTGACTACGGAGGGGCGTAACCACAACAAGAATTTGCATATCACTTTGGAATGTAAAGGTGTTGTACTTTCTCATGTCCTTGTTGATACTGTATCATCACTCAATGTGTTGCCAAATAAAGCTTTAGTCAAGCTGGAATATGATGGTCTTGCACTCCGTTTGAGCAACCTAGTTGTCAGAGCTTTTGATGGTTCTAAGAGATCGGTTCTCGGAGAGATTGAGCTGCCCGTGGTAATCGGCCCACAAGTTTTCAAAACTACCTTCTACGTGATGGACATACAGCATACCTACGGCTGTTTGTTGGGTCGACCCTGGATCCACGCCGCCGGCGCGGTAACGTCTACCCTTCACCAGAAGTTAAAATATGAGTGCGAAGGCCAAGTTATCACCATCTGTGGGGAATAAGACATCTTTGTCAGTCACCTGGCTACATACAAGTACATAGAGATGGATGGGGAAATCCATGAGACCATGAGTCAGGGTTTTGAAGCCTTGAACATCAATGAAGCTACAACTGAGGTGTTTGCTGCATCCCAAGAGGAAAGGATGTGCACCTCAATTACCTCCTATAAACAAGCTTGGGAGGTTGTGGAAGAAGGGAATGCCCAAGGCTGGGGCAAGCAGCTGAAGGTTCAGATGAAAGAAGACAAATTCAGTTTGGGTTACAGACCATCCCGATAAGTTCCAGAGGAGGTTGCGGAAGCTCCCAAGTTCATATGTGGGGGAATGTTGACCCCAGATGCTGTCAACACTTTGGAAGACGAAGCTGAGAGAGACTACAGCCTGGAAAGCTGGATCCGTCCAAGAGTCCCGGGCCAACAAGTCCTCAACTGGTCTTCCCTGGAAATTATAAGGGTTACTGCTGCAGAGTAATTATCATTTCCTGTTTTAAGCATGCATCAAAGTCCTGCATCTTGCCCAAGATGTTTGGACTCATTTTGTAATAGGGCCATATGTATTTTGTGCAAATTGAATATTAATGAACGATGGACGTCTTTTTGCAAACAATCTTTTTCGCTCACTCTCTTTTCATTTTTGTTATTTTCGCACAAAACAATAAATGGAAATGTTTTTCTCAATAATAACTTCATTCAATTTTTCTAAATAAGATAAAATCAATCACTAAATGAACCAAATCTCAAACCTTGCAGAGATAACCCTCCAGATTGCACCGACAACGACACTGCTATGACCTTGTATGACTTCGACAATCCGATTAATCAAGCAGATGAAGGGGTTGAAGAAGACTACGATTTACCTAAAGAGTTATCCAGGTTATTGAGACAAGAGGAAAAGGTGATTGCTCCTTATCAGGAGGAGGTTGAGACTATCAATCTTGGTACCGAGGAAGATGTGAAAGAGGTGAAGATTGGAGCCAGTCTGCAAACTCCCGTAAAAGAACAACTTATCAGTATGCTGCGAGAATATGTCGCAGTGTTCGCTTGGTCCTATCAAGATATACCGGGTTTGGATACAGATATTGTCATGCACAAACTTCCATTGAAAGAGGATTGTCCGCCAGTTAAACAGAAGTTGCACCGTAATCGCCCAGACATGGCCATGAAAATCAAAGAAGAAGTACAAAAGCAGTGGGACGCCGATTTTCTCGCTGTAACTAGTTACCCGCCTTGGGTTGCTAACATTGTACCCGTACCTAAGAAGGATGGAAAGGTGCGTATGTGTGTTGATTACCGGGATCTGAATAGAGCAAGCCCGAAAGATGACTTCCCATTACCTCACATTGATGTATTGGTGGATAACACAGCTTAGTTCTCGGTATTTTCCTTCATGGACGGATTTTCTGGATACAATCAGATCAAGATGTCACCTGAAGACATGGAGAAAACAACCTTCATCACACAATGGGGCACGTTTTGCTACAAAGTAATGCCATTTGGTTTGAAGAATGCCGGTGCAACATATCAACAGGCTATGGTAACATTATTCCACGACATGATCCATAAAGAAATTGAGTGCTATGTGGATGACATGATTGCCAAGTCCCAAACAGAAGAAGACCATTTGGTAAACCCGTTGAAATTGTTCAAGCGTCTGAGGAAGTATCAGTTAAGGTTAAACCCCAACAAATGCACACTCGGGGTACGTTCTAGTAAGCTGCTGGGTTTTATTGTAAGCGGAAAAGGAATTGAGGTTGATCCCGACAAAGTCAAAGCGATTCAAGAAATGCCTGCACCTAAGACTGAGAAAGAAGTTCGAGGGTTCTTAGGTAGATTGAACTACATTTCAAGGTTCATATCTCATCTCACTGCAACCTGCGAGTCCTTGTTCAAACTGCTAAGAAAGGAACGAACGGTCAAGTGGAACAATGATTGTCAAAGAGCTTTTGACAAGATCAAGGAGTATCTGCAAGAACCTCCAATTCTCATGCCACCAGTTGAAGGAAGACCTCTAATAATGTACCTGACAGTATTAGATGAATCGATGGGGTATGTGTTGGGCCAGCATGACGAGTCTGGTCGAAAAGAGTACGCAATATACTACCTAAGCAAAAAGTTTACCGATTGTGAACAACATTATTCACTGCTCGAGAAAACTTGTTGTGCTTTAGCGTGGGCTGCTCACCGACTAAGACAATATATGTTGACTCATACTACCTTGCTGATCTCAAAGATGGACCCTGTCAAGTACATATTTGAGAAGCCAACACTTACCGGAAGGGTTGCAAGGTGGCAAATGATTCTGACAGAATATGATATTCAGTACACCTCTCAAAAAGCCATCAAAGGCAGTGTATTGTCTGACTATCTGGCTGAGCAACCCATTGATGACTACCAGCCTATGAGATTTGATTTCCCTGATGAAGACATCATGTTCTTAAGGTCAAAAGATTGTGAAGAGCCTATTCACACTGAAGGGCCTGATCTAGAAGAAGCATGGACTATGATGTTCGATGGGGCAGTTAATTGTAACAGTCGTGGGTTTGGTGCAATGCTTATTACACCCAAAGGAGTCCATTTGCATTTCTCAGCAAAGCTCACCTTTGCATGCACTATCAATGAAGCAGAGTACGAAGCTTGCATCATGGGTCTTGAGGAAGCCATTGACCTCAGGATCAAAACCTTGAATGTATTCGGAGATTCAACTTTGGTGATCAACCAAACTAATGGCAAGTGGTATATTCATAAAGAGCATGTGGTTCCCTACCGTGACTACACGACGAGATTGTTGAATTTCTTCACAACAGTCAAGCTTGAATACATCCCTCGAGATGAGAATCAGTTTGCAGACACCTTGGTCACTATTTCATCTATTATCAAAGTACAGACTGCCAACTATGCGCCTCAAATTTTAGTATCCAGACTGGACCGACCGACATATGTCTTCTCTGTGGACACTGTCATTGACAATAAACCTTGGTTCCACGACATCAAATGCTTTTTGGAGACTCAGACGTACCCACATGGGGCATCGTCTAATGATAAGAAGACATTGAGAAGGCTATCCGACAATTTCTTCCTCAATACTGATGGCTCCTTATACAAGAGAAACTTCGACACGGTCTTGCTCAGATGTGTTGACTAGAAGGAAGCAGACCTGCTAAAGCACAAAGTACATGAAGGTTCTTTCGGTACCCATGCTAGAGGACATGCAATGGCAAATAAATTGTTAAGATCAGGGTACTACTGGATCACAATGGATGCAGACTGTTGCCTATGCCAGAAAATGCCATAAATGCCAGATCTACGTAGACAAAGTGCATGTGCCTCCTAACCCTCTGAATATATTGTCTTCACCATAGCCCTTCGCCATGTGGGGAATTGATATGATTAGAAAGATTGAGCCAACTGCTTCAAATAGTCACATATTCATCCTGGTAGCCATTGATTACTTTACCAAATGGGTTGAAGCAGCTTCGTATGCAAATGTCACCAAGCAAGTGGTAGCCCGATTTCTGAAAAGGGATATCATTTGTCGATATGGAGTTCCCGAGTGAATCATTACTGATAATGGTTCAAACCTTAACAACAAAATGATGACAGAGCTATGCCGGGATTTCAAGATTCAACATCACAGTTCTTCTCCTTACAGGCCAAAGATGAATGGCGTTGTTGAGGCGGCTAACAAGAACATTAAGAAGATTGTGCAAAAGATGGTAGTCACATACAAAGACTGGCATGAAATGTTACCATTCTCCTTGCATGGGTACCGAACTTCCATCAAGACATCTACCGGGGCAACACCTTATCAGCTTGTGTATGGTATGGAAGCAATCCTACCTGTTGAAGTTGAATTACCCTCCTTGCGGGTAATAATGGATGTAAAACTGGACGAAGCAGAATGGGTCCGATCTCGTTATAACCAACTGAGCCTGATTGAAGAAAAGAGATTAACAACTATCTGTCATGGTCAGTTATATCAGAAACGGATAAAGAAAGCCTTCGATCAAAAGGTCAGACCTTGGGAATATCAAGTGGGAGAGCTTGTACTGAAAAGGATCCTTCCTCCTCATACAGACCACAGGGGCAAGTGGATGCCAAACTATGAAGGTCATTACGTGATAACTAAAGTCTTCTCAGGCGGAGCACTGATGCTCGCAACCATGGATGGTGAAGACTTCCCGTCTCCTGTGAATTCAGATGCAGTTAAAAAATACTTCGCATAAATGACCCGCTGGACATAAAAACAAAATGTAAGTCCAGGAAAAAATGGGGCATCCCGGCGAGTCAAAAATAGAATAAAAGACTCGGGCAAAAATAAGGAAAAAAATTGGAAAAAAAATGTACACCCGCTGAGTTGAAAAGCCACATCGGACAACTTAGGCAAAAATGGGTATCCCGATGGATTGAAAACATGAAAGGGCGGTCCATGAAAAATCAGGGAATAAGCAAACAACTACATTCTGAATTCGTCTGTATCACTCACATAACATGGCAAGCTTCGAAAGGACAAAGCGTCGGTCATAATCAACTTTTTTCAGAAAGCAAGATAAGAAGAGCGTTCAGGTCATACAAGTCATAGCAAAGGAAGCTCATTGGAGCGTAAGCTTCAGCATTGCCATAGAGAATATAACTTTTATTTTCTCAATTTTATAGCAATCTCCTTATTTCAGGGATTAACTTCCTCACTGTACTCGCCTATTCAGGGCACACAAATCAATAATGTCAAATATTCACTCACACTTTGTTTTGTACCTTTTTGTTTTGTTTGCAAAATGTCCAAAGTTCATAATACAACATTTGCATGAGAACATATAAGCCATTTTCAATAAATGCTTGCCGGAAATATGTGCTCTTAAGCGAACCTAACTCCTATGATGGAATCTAGTTGAGGTTTCCTCAGGGCACTCGTGCGTTTCCTTTGTTTGACAGGTCTCAGGTACTCAAGGCGGACAACCTTTCACAGCATGGGGCATATCAGGCACCATATCCCCAGCCAAGCTGGAAGTCACATTATCAGAAGGACTACTTGACAAGAGTATCCCCCCACGGAGCTTTTGTCCCCTCAGAGTATCCCCCACAAAGATGATTCTCCGACAGATTACTTCCAAGAAGTTCTCTCCTCCCCAAGCATGATCTCCAAAGCAATGCCTAGATCACTCTTCCCCAGTGAGTTTCCAGATCTTCTCATCCACAACATTGGATCCCCACAGAGTTCTTCCCCCAGAGTTCAACAGAAATATTGTGCAGTGACCCTTTCCCCCACGGATCGCCCAATGATCCGTTCTCCCAGCAGATTTCAGATCTCAGATCTTGTTTCTCTCATTTGCATAATCATAGCATTCACATCATTCCTCCCCAAACAGAGCGTAGCATTCCATCTAATATGGAGCATTACGGCAAAAATCAAACATTTGCATGATCACAAGCCAGGTTCGAGCCAGTCACCTGCAAATACTAAAATCACTCCTCCAGCAATACGCATAAACTTATCCCCTGCAGATAAAAGCCAAAATATCCTTTTGCACTCTCAATACAAATACTTGTACTACTTATACACTATCCTTCTAATACTCGTCCGTATCCTAATTATACATAATTCTTTGATACTCGTCCGCATCTTACGCATCTCCCTAGCAGATCAACATTCGTCCGTGTTCCTTGTTCAAACAGTTGATACTCATCTGTATCATCACTCCTTAAACACGCGTCACTGTTTGTTTCTATCGATACGCGTCCGTATCACAGTCCTAAGGATACTCGTCCGTATCTTTAATCTATACACACCGTCGAAACACTTATACCACTTTATTTTTAAGGCATAAACACTCGTCCATGTTTATCTATCCCCAGAAGTCGTCAACAAAACAATTTTCTATCCGACATTCGTCCTATGTCACGATATTTCTTAGCAGCTGTCCCCTGCTAGGTGATCGTCCTTCACCTCTTGATGACCGTCCCTCGTCATGTTATCCGATGGCCGTCCCCATCGTTGATCTTTCTATCCGACATTCGTCCTATGTCGCGATATTTCTCAGCAGCCGTACCCTGCTAGGTGATCGTCCTTCACCTTTTGATGACCGTACCTCATCATTCATCCAATGGCCGTCCCCATCGTCGATCCTTTTTATCCGGAATTCGTCCTATGTCGAGATAATCCCCAACAGAGCAGCCGTCCCCTGCCAGGGGATCGTCCTTCACCTCTTGATGACCATCCCTCATCATTTATTTTGATAATCGTCCCTCATCATGTTATCTGATGGCCGTCCCCATCATTGATCTTTCTATCCGACATTCGTCTTATGTCGTGATCTTTTCAGCAGCCGTCCCCTGCTCGGTGATCGTCCTTCACCTTTTTGATGACCGTCCCTCATCATTGTTTCATTTATCCTTTACCCGATGACTGTCCCGTCGTGGTTTTCTTCTTTATCTTGATGATCGTCCTTCAACACTTTACCCGATGGCCGTCCCCGTCGCAGATTCTTTATTCCTCGACATGATGGTCGTCCCCGTCAGTGCGTTTCTCACTGTTTTCATCCCCAACAGCCGTCCTCTGCTCGATGGTCGTCCTTTGTCGCTATCATTTGATATTTAGTCTATAATTTCTATTACAATTTATATCCATTTTCTTCTTATAATAAAGTGTGCAAATTTTGGACTGTCTTGGTATTCAACCACAAGTTATCTTGTTTGTTTGTTAAGCCAGGCGCTTACATCCTACACAACTAACTCATGCTTGAATAGGGGCAGCTGTAAACACCCCAAATTTTCCGTCTCTTTTTTCTCACACTTTGGCTTGTGATCCTTCATATTGCATTGCAGAAGCATACCATCTTACACTGCATAGTTATTTCACTGCATAAGTTGCATAACTAGGGTTTGTGATCAAATGAATCTTAGAAGTGGTTTGAGCTATCTCAGAGGCCATGAAGCATGCCAAGAGGGTCCATGAGTGTTCTATGATCATATTATATCTCGAAGTTTGCTTTGAAGTCACAAAATCTCAAAGGATTGCACAACTACCCAGGCAGGCTTAAGGTTTCCTACACAAATGACCAGAAATTAGGGTTTTGGGTTTGAGGCCCTTACACTCAAAATTTTTGGCCATTCTTGATTCTATTGGTCTATATATGTTATAAGGAGCATGTGTATCAAATTTGAAGCAAAAATTCCTTGTGGAAGTCATCTGATCAAGTGGTAACTTCTTGTGCAAGAAAAGTCAGAATCAGGGCATCTGAGGCCACCAACAAGGGTTCCAAAGGTCATCATCATCAATTTGAGGTCCTATGATCTTTATTTGATCTTAGGAATTCTTGGAAGTTCACAAAATGGAAGTATTTTGAGCCATTGCAAAAGTTGCCATTTTTGGACATGACTTGTAATGAAAACATTCCATTTTGGAAAAGATTTTCAACCTCCTCTTTCTTGATCTAAAAGGTTTCAAATGAATTTTCTTCAAGCATGAAAGTTGTAGATTGGATCTTCCCATTTTCAAAAAGTACAAGAACTCCTCTTGATTCATCCTAGAACTCAAGTCATGATGGATCAAAGTTGGCAAAAATCACATAATTTTCAAGTTCAAGCCAAAGAGGAAAGTGTGCAATTTTACTTTCCAAACCTTCTCATGACCTATAATTCACTTCTACACTGCATAACATTGATGAGAAACATCTCAAGACCAAAAATCATGCCTTGCTTCACAAGTTTCATGGCCAATTTTCACAAAATTCTCAAAGTTGGCAACTTGCAAAACATGTTCAATCTCATGATTCAAGCCATACAGCTCACAACTTTCGATCCTAAGGCCCTCCTTGAAGCCACCTGAGGCAGCTCAAGCCCTCAAATCAGCTCTGCCATAGCCCATGCCTTAAGTACACAAACTTTTGAATTTTTGGCCAATGGATCCATGCCATTCCCACAATGCACAACCACTCTTCTGACTCATTCCATTTGTTTATGCAAACCCTAAGGATCATAAAACACAATACATGAAGCCTTGAAACAACACACAAGCTCAGATTGCAAAAATCCTCTCAAAACTTCCTCTCTTCGATTCTCTCAACTCAGCCATCAAACTTCAAAAAATTCTTTCACCATTCAACTCCTCATCACTCAAGGAACAAAACCCACCCATCACCATGACCTGAAACAACCTCAAATGCAAACATGATTTCTTCCATATCAGAACTGAACCTCTCAAACTAGCCAAAATAAACTCCATCCAAGCATCCCAATAGCTTCAGGAGGTCCAAGGGAGCTGGTTTTCACAAAGGGAAGGCCTTGAAAGCTCCAGTTTGAAGAACTCCAGCTCAGGTATCCCTCAAGAAGAATTTTTCTAGAACTTCATTTTCTTGTTATAAATTAATTCTACATGTTATCCTGATCACCATGATATGTTTAGTATTGAAAATGAGTGAAAAATGAGTATGTATTGATGTTCTGAAATTTTTCCCGTATTTGATGTTTGCTTCGATTCTCATGATTCATGCAATATAAATGATTTTTGTTGATTGATTTTTGTTGTATGATGTTAGAGGATCATTTCTGGGCAGGTTTCATGAGTTTTAGTGGCCTGTAGAAGAAGTTAGGTTTGGGGTTGGCCGGAGAAGATGACGAGAACACTGTTCCGGTCATCTGAAAGTCATTAGGGTTAGTGAGCCCAGATTGAACCACAACCTTTGGATCAAGATTATGTTAGTGTATGAACGGTCCATATGTGTCATTAAACCCTAATTTTAATTAATTAAGTTAATTATAATTAATTTAATCAGATTGAATGTCTGCCCTTGGATAGCGCGCGTATCATAAGTTTAAATCTGATCCCTTAGATCCTCATACCTCAAGTCAAGCTGACTTGCAATCCCAACCCTTGATCTATCTCCCACGCAATCCTGACCCTTCCTTTCAATTACTTTTGCATTTTTATTTTATTTCTTTCATTTTATTCACATATTTATTTAAAATAGCAAATAATTTTATAAAAATATGATCTTTTGCATTTTGTCTTCAAATAATTTTCAGAAACCAAAAACATTTTTATTTTTAATTTTTGCATTAAAAATATATTTTTAAATAATTTAATTGTATTATTTAATTAATTCATTTTAATTAATTAAAAATACTTTTAGGTATTTAAAAATCACAAAAAAATCATTAAGCATTCTTACATATTTAGAAAAATGTACAAACTCATCTTACAAATTTCTTTTAGGGTTTGATCATATTTTGACAATTAACCATGAATTAGGGCTTCCAAATTTCCTATTTTTCTAACCCTAACTTCAAAAATCCATTCCTGTCAACCAATATGAGTTTGCACATGGTTCTTTTTGCATCCTTTCATACTTTGCATTTAGAATCTAGGGTATTTAACTCATATATTTGCATTGCATTTTCCATTTGTTTGGCATTTTTCATGAAGAAGTACCCAAAACCCAAGCCTAACTTAGAAAAACCATAACTTGACTTTGGTATAGCTTCTGACTTCCATATTTGGGGAGTGATTTTTTGAGTGTTTAAGGTTCATTTGGTTGCATTTTCAAATTTTTATCATGTGTTATCCTTCTGTTGTGAACATATGCATCTCATACTTTCTTAAAACCCTAATTTTCCATGTTCATTTGCATTCATATTTGCATACCTTCATTATGTGAACTTGTCATGACATCTCATGCATTTGTATGTCATCTTAGATACCTTAGGACATGTATGAACATTGGTTGATCATTGTTGCATCCATTTGGTATGTTTTGCATCCATTACTTCTTTTGTGTATTCATGTGATTTCAAGCTCCTAACATGCTTTCCTTTGCATCCCATCTCTTGTATGATCATGCATAAACATTGTACATGTCTTTGAATCATTTCATAACAAATTTGCATTGTGTTTACACTTCTGGTCTTGATCATTGCATCTTCATGTGTCTTGTTTCCTTTTGTTTCACATCTTATGCATTCATACTAACCATTTCAGGGGCTTCAGGTAAGTTGTTTAGGATGTGTATTTGCCTCCACATCCAACCTCTTCTTATCTCTCCATTTTCATATTTATTTACCTTTGATGTGATTTTAACTCACTTATTCTCTCTCTTGCTCCCTTTCTTTCTCTTAGGTTACTTAACTTCTTTAGGAAGTAAGTAATCTATTCTCCTTTCTCTTCTCTTTTCATCTGCTTCTTCTTCCTTGGTGGCCATTTGAAGATCTTTTCTTAAGCCTCACAAACCATAGGAATATCCAAGCATGATAACTTTAGGGTTGTACATAGTCTCCCCTAGTTTTTACCTTTGAATCTCCTTGAGTGTCTGCTTCTCATCTCATAATCAAGGCTAAACAGTTAAAGTTTTAAGACTCTGAATTAGGGTTATGCCTGTACCCTTATCTTAGGATGGAGTGTATAACTTTAATACTTAGTGTTAAACCTTTAAGTTATTTAAACCTCCTAATCAAAACACCTAATAATCATTAAGATTTAAGCTTGTAACTTGGGCCTTATATTAGGGTTACATCTCTGCCTGTTGGTTCAGAGGGACTTACCCTAGTGTTCAATGGATAAGTCCCCCTCAGGTTTAGTCTTACAAACATAAAATCCATTTCGTAATCCCACCTTTAATTAAAATCCACTTTAATAAAGGCTTGTTATATAATGATTTTAATCCCTAACCATGGATTAAGTTGATGAGTCTTCCTCATCTTAAGTGTTCTCATCTATTATCCTTCTCTTAGGATGGTGTAATGAGTTCACTAATCCCTGATTAGAGATTAAACTCATTACTTAACAAAAAAACAAAATCCAAAAACACTTAATAATAACAAGTAGGTTAATGATCTTAATCCTGTACCATTAGGGTAATTAAGTTGAGATATTTATCTCATACTTAGGCATACTCATTATCCCTAATCAGGGATGATATAATGAGTTTGCAAACCATTGATTAAGGCTTAAGCTCATTATCCTATGCAAAGAACCAAAAACAATAAAAAACTGAAAACCCAAAAACAAACAATAAACATCTCCTCCGGGATTCTTTTCTCATAACATTCACTATGAAAACGAGAACTCGCTTCTCCCGTCTAATGCAAGACAGATAGCACTCGAGCCAAACAAGTCATACACTTGATCATAGACAAGCAAGCAGTTCACAACAAAATCATCAAAGTCTCTTTGAGTCGAACTACAATGTTATGACTTCCTCATTGCACGAGAGGATACGTAGGCATAACTTAGCGGTTATCGAACAAAAGTCTCTTTGTATCCCCCCTCTCTCTTTTCTCAGCCTCAGTTTTGAGCACTCAATTTCTTCTTACACTCACACTCTGTATATCCATTTCTCCCTAGCCTTTTATACACAGTTTAGCACATACATTATCCCCTTTAAACACAATTAGGTATGCGTGGATCCCGTCGAGTACGACGAACAATCTGGGTGATAATACCTTCCCTAGTCGTAACCTACCCCCTTACTCAGTCTCTTTGGTTCACAATCGTCTTATCCATCTCTTTCCAGGTTTATGCAGCATTACCTTTCCTTCGGGATAAAAATGCCTAGCTGGCGACTCTATTTAACCTCAACCTCCAATATCACCGACAATTCATGTCTGCACCAGGATGAAAATCCGGGGAGCGACACTTACCTATGAACTTCATGCGAGCCTTTAAACCTAAGGCCATTGTGTGACTTTTTTGTGTTTGTTACCTGCTTGTTTTGAACATAACATCATAACATCGTAACATCATAAGATCATAACATCATGACATCATAACATAGCATTTTCACTAACCATTTCAAGGACCAAAAGATTTATCTTTGTTCTTTGTTGTAGGTTATGGCTTCTGCTCGTAGGAATACTATTCGGATCAACTTTGTAAGGATACCTTCCAAGCTTAAAGAATTGGTCTCTAAAGTTCCTGAAAGCTCTCAATTCATCAAAAATCATGGTCATCTACTGGATTTGGTTACCTCATGGTTTATCGAAGACATGATGAGTGTTTTGTTCCAGTTCTTTGACCCTAAACATCACTGTTTCACATTTCCCGACTATCAGCTGGTGCCCACAATTGAAGAATTCTCCAAAATACTTTGTGTGCCTATTCTTGATCAGAAACCATTCACATGCTTAGAGAAGGAGCCTAAACTATAAATTATTGCAGTAGCTCTGCATCTGAAGAAGTCAGACATTGTACAGGAAACAAGGAGCCGAGTTAAGGGTATTATTTCTAAAGTATTGATAGAAAAAGCTCAGGTGTTCTTGGATGATATGAGTTACGATGAATTTGAAGAGATCTTGGTGTAAACACCCCAAATTTGCCCTCACTCATTTCACCATGGCTTGTGATTCTTTTCATTTGCATAGGTTCAATCGTATCATCTCATATTGCATTTTTGCTTCACTGCATTGGTTCAAAGTCATCTGCATCTAGGGTTTGTGATTTGAGCAATCCTTGAGCTATCTGAGCCACTATAAAGGTCTTCAATCATCTCAAGAAGGTCCATGTATGTTCAAGCATCATATTATATCCTCCCAAGATCAAGAAAGTCAGAAAATCACAAGAACTGAGAAAGGTATGGAAGCAGAGCCAGGTTTAACTACACAGATGACCTAAAATTAGGGTTTTGGTTTCAGAGGCAATAACTCCAAATTTTTTGGTCATTCTTGTTTCTATTGGTCTCTATATGATATTAGTATCATGCATACCAATTTTCATGAAGAAATTCAATGGGGAAGGCATCTGATCAATAAATGACTTCTTGAACAAGTCAGTGCAAAATCAGGGCATCTGAGGCCCCCAGTCATCCAACAAAAGGGTCTTCTCCATCATTTTGGGTGTATATGATCTTTATTTGATCTTAGAAGAAGTTATAAGTCCACAAAGTTGAAGAATTTCAAGCCATTTGCAAAGTTGCCATTTCGGGAAAGTGACTTGTAATGTAAACTTGCCATTTTGGGAAAGTTTTTCAACCTCCTCTTTTTGATTCAAAAATGCTTCAAATGAAAAATTCTTGGTCATGAAAGTTGTAGATTGGATCATTCCCTTTTCAAAAATTACAAGAACTTGATCTAATTCATCATAGAACTCAAGTTATGGCCTTGCAAAGTTGGGAAAAATCACAAAATTTCACTTATGCACCAAAGAGGGAAGTTTGCAAAAACACTTGCCAAAGCCAAATGTGACCTCTAATTGACTTCTAAGCATTGCACAAACATCACACATGACCTAAAATTCAGAATTGCACAAAGAAATCCCAAGTTTCATGCCTTGAACTTCAAGTAATTCCAAAGGGGCCAAACTTCCCCAAAATTGCAAAATGGATCAAATCTCTTCAGCCACTTGTGCCAGCTACAAAATATGACTTCCATGGACCTCCTTGAAGCAAGCTGACTCGAGCCATGCCTTGAAACAACCACTGAACCAGCCCATACCTCAAGTACACAAGTTGGTGACATTTTTGCAATTTGCCCATACCAATCAACATATGCCAGCACCCACCCTCTGACCTATCCAAACATGATATGTGTACCAAAAGCAACCCAACACATAACATAACACAAGCTGAAACCTCCAAGAACACAGCATGTAGAAGCACGCCTTCAACCTCGAAGATTTTGATGAAGACAACACGGCGCATATTTTTCAGACCTGCAAAAAGTCAAGAGCTCCAACTGATCAAGCTTCAAGCAACCGGCTTTGCTATCAATCTTCGTATGCATCATCGTTCTTCTTCATGCTTGGATGCTTTTGTTTAGGTATATCAATTCCTTTTTAAATTGATGTACAAGTGTTCACGCATTCAATCATATATTAGCATATTGCATAAAATACTTTGATATATTTTTCAAACCGATTAACACTCTTTAAAAAACTATCTGTTTCTATTTTTAATAGTGTTAACCGGTTAACCATTTGGTTAATCGGTTAATGGGTTCAAATTTTCAATTATCCAGTTAACGTTTATAGGCGTTAACCGGTTAACCATTTGGTTAACCGGTTAACACTGTAATATTTTTGAAAAATATTTTTCTTTAAATTTCAAATTGCACCTTTTGATTATGTCTCTTCATAAATTATTTTGTTTCATAATTTTTCATACCTTTTCAAAAGGGTGTCTTGTATAATATAAATCTGAATTTTTTCAAATTCAAAAACACCTCCTACAATTTTTAGTAAAAATCACTTGAATCAAATTCATCAATTTTCAAATACTTTCATATTTTTCAAAAGTGTTCATAAGATAATCATCTTTCATACTTCATGTTTGAACACTTGTATTGATATTTGAAAAGTAAATTGTGTACATAGGAGAAGATCTTTATTGATACTAAATCTTTGTATTACTCACTCAAAATTAAAAAATATAGAAAGGTATTTCTATTTGTGACTTGTGTTCCAAGGATTGTTTGGACATAAGGGTAAGTGTGGCAAGAGGATTGTTCTTGCACACTTGTGTGTTAGTTTGTTAGAAAGTATGCCTCACCATTGAAGGTGTGATAGGTTGTACTTTTTCTAAAAACTAGTGGAAATCTCTTTCAAATTGAAAGGGGACTGGATGTACCTTCTGATTGTGAAGGGAACCGGGATAACTCTCTGTGTCACTTTTACTTTCTGCCTTACTGTTTTCCTTTCATACAAACTTACAAGAAAAATTCTATCCATCAAAGAAAAATAATCGAGAAAAATTATATACACCTAATTCATCCCCCCTCTTAGGCGTATTCTGATCCTACAATTGGCATCAGAGTAGGTTTAGGTAACCTGTTCCTACAAGATCCTATGGCTTCCGCAAACTCGAATCCCGTTTTCAAAGATGGTGGAAGTAGCAACAAGCCTCCGCTCTTCTCCGCCGAATACTTCGATTTCTGGAAAATCAGAATGAGGGCACATCTTGAAGCCCAAGGAGAAGGCATATGGGAAGCAATCGAAGAAGGTCCGCATAATCCCGTCAATGTAATCAACGGTGTTGGAACGGTAAAATTGAAGAATATGTATGATGAAGATGATAAAAGAAAGATCCTAAATGAGAAGAAAGCAATCAACATACTTCAAAGTGCTCTTAGTATGGACGAATTATTTCGTGTATCACAATGCAAATCGGCGAAGGAGATTTGGGATACTTTGGTAGAAACACATGAAGGAACAACAGAAGTTAAAAGATCAAGGCTTAACACGTTAAGTCAAGAATACGAAATGTTCCGCATGCAGCCCGGAGAATCTATTGTGGCGTTACAAAAGAGATTTGTTCATCTAACCAACCATTTGATTGCACTCGGAAAGACCTTCACCAACGATGATCTTAATTTGAAAGTTCTAAGGTCTTTGACAAGGGAATGGCAACCGAAAATGTCCGCAATCTCGGAGAAGAAGAGTCTCTCAACAATGACATCCGCATCTCTATTCAGCAAACTTCAAGAGTACGAGTTGGAACTTGGAAGGCTCGAAAAGCATGAAAGTCAAGAGAAAAAGTCCAAAGGAATTGCCTTGAAGATTGACACGAAGGATGACAAAGATGACGAGATCTCCGAAGATGAGAACTTCATGCTTCTTGTTAAGAAGCTTGGTAAGTTTTTTAACAAAAATAATAATTCTTCTTTTCCTAAAAAGAATAAACATTTCAGGAAGAAGGATGCATCCACATCGAACCAAGAAGTTACATGCTATGAATGTGGAAAGCAAGGTCACATAAAACCGGATTGTCCAAGACTTGCGAAGAAAGGAGGATTCAAAGGCAAGAAGGACTTCAAGAATAAAAAGGCTTATGTCGCGTGGGATGACAATGAAGTTAGTTCCTCATCGGAATCGGAAAGCGACAAATATGCAAATATGGCGTTAATGGCGTCACATCACTCCGATGAAGAAAATGACGAGGTTAGTGGTAATTTTTCAATTTATGAAAATGATGCACAATAAGTCATAAATGAACTTCTTAAGGAATGTAAGACTTTGTACAAAAATATCTCATCCCAAAAGAAGAAAATATTATCTTTAGAAGAACAAAATGCATCTTTTGAAAAATACATTGAAAATGAAAAACAAAAGATAATGGATGAAAAACAAAGTCTTACATGTAAAAATTGTGAGTCATTGTCCTTTCAAATTGTTCAACTCAAAAGAGTTTTAGAAAGATATGAAAAAGGTCAAATTGGCTTGGAGGAAATACTTAGGCACCAAAGATATCCAAATGATAAAAGTGGCCTAGGATATTCTAAGTTTTCCAAACCAAGCACAAGTGAAACCGTTTTCGTAAAAGCTAGTCAACAAATTGTTAAGGAAAAGACTAACAATGCTAAACCTATACATCAAAGTCATAAAAAGAAAAGGATTCTTAAGAAACAAAAATATGTTCCTAAATTCAAAAGTCAATTTCAACCTATTTGTTTTTATTGTGGAATCAAAGACCATACACCTAATGCTTGCTATGTGCGCAACATTGGTGTTGCTAAAGGGCATTATGTGTGGGTTGAAAAGGGTACTAACTATCAAGGACCCAAAGCAATTTGGGTACCTAACAAAACCTGACTTTGTTTTGTAGGTATGCTTGAAAACAACTTCTATGCAATGGTATCTCGATAGCGGTTGTTCAAAGCATATGACAGGCGACATCAACAAATTTTCAAGTCTAACACTTAAGGCCAAAGGATACGTTACTTACGGTGATGATAATAAAGGAAGAATTCTTGGAGTTGGAACCATTGGTGCATCTCCTCATACAATCATTGAAGACGTCCTTTATGTGGAAGGCCTTAAACACAACCTTCTTAGCATAAGTCAATTGTGTGACAAAGGGTTCCGAATCAACTTCACAAAGGAGGAATGTTTGATAGAACACGAAGTCACTCATGAACTCTTGCTAAAAGGTAAAAAATTTAATAAAATTTTTATGATTTCTTTTGATGACTCTCTCTTGAAGGTGAAGTGCTTAATGGCAAACAACAACGATGCATGGCTTTGGCATAAGAGGATTGCTCACATTCACATGGAGCATTTGAATAAATTATTAAAGCATGATCTAGTTGTTGGTCTTCCAAAGATGAAGTTTATCAAGGATAAGCTTTGTGACGCATGTCAAAAGGGGAAGCAAACCAAAACATCCTTCAAAACCAAGAAAGTGATATCTACTACAAGACCACTCCAATTGTTACATATGGATCTTTTCGGTCCATCAAGAACAAAAAGCTTCGGAGGTAACGTTTTTGCACTAGTTATTGTTGATGATTTCTCTAGATATACTTGGACTTTGTTTTTAGTGCAGAAAAGTGATGCCTTTAAAGCATTCAAGAAGTATTCCAAGCAAATTCAAAATGAGAAGTCACTCTCAATTGTTTCCATAAGAAGCGACCATGGTGGCGAGTTTCAAAATTCATCATTTGAAGATTTTTGTGAAGAGCATGGAATCTCTCACAACTTTTCCGCACCAAGGACTCCTCAACAAAACGGTGTCGTAGAAAGGAAGAATAGGGCATTAGTGGAACTTGCAAGGACAATGTTTAGCGACTCGAATCTTTCTAAATATTTTTGGGCGGATGCGGTTAGCACGGCTTGTTTTGTAAGTAACCGTGTCAACATTCGACCTATTCTCAAGAAAACCCCTTATGAGTTGTTCAAAGGAAGGAAACCCAACATATCTTTCTTCCACATATTCGGATGCAAATGCTTCGTTCTCAACAACGGTAAGGACAACCTTGGTAAGTTTAATGAGAAATCCGATGAAGGTATTTTTCTTGGATATTCTCTATTAAGTAAAGCTTTTAGAATTTTCAATAAACGTACTCTTACCATTGAAGAATCCATACATGTTTCGTTTGATGAGACTAACCCCTCAAAAGAGGATAATATTATTGTGGATGATGATGATGTAGTAGATCTATCACAACAACAAAGGGAGATATCAAAAGAACAAGCAATATCACAAGAAGATAAGTCACCAACCATTGAAGAACATCAAGATCTTCCAAAGGAATGGAGAACTCATAGAGATCACCCGATAGATAAAGTGATTGGTGATATTAGCCAAGGCGTTGCAACTCGACTCAATCTCAAGGATGCTTACCTCAACATGGCATTCGTGTCTCAAATTGAACCAACAAAAATCGATGAAACCTTAGGCGATGATCAATGGATAATAGCTATGCAAGAAGAACTCAACCAATTCGAAAGGAACCAAGTTTGGACTCTTGTACCAAGACCGGACAACAAACATATCATAGGCACAAGATGGGTGTTCAAGAACAAACTTGACGAGAATGGAATCATAGTTCGTAACAAAGCAAGATTGGTCGCACAAGGCTACAACCAAGAAGAAGGAATCGACTTTGATGAAACATTCGCTCCGGTAGCAAGGTTAGAAGCAATTAGATTATTACTTGCTTACGCTTGTTCTATGAATTTTCAGTTGTACCAGATGGATGTCAAAAGCGCTTTCCTAAACGGTTACATCAATGAAGAAGTCTACGTCAAACAACCTCCCGGTTTTGAAGACTTCAAGAACCCGTCTCATGTCTACAAGTTGAAGAAGGCTCTTTATGGCTTAAAGCAAGCACCAAGGGCTTGGTATGATCACCTTAGCAACTTCCTATGTGAGAAAGGCTTTACTAAAGGAAAGGTTGACAAGACTTTGTTCATCAAGAACCTTAAGGGTAACACCTTACTTGTTCAAGTCTATGTCGACGACATCATCTTCGGTTCAACAAACAAAGATCTTTGCAAAGAATTCTCTCTTATGATGCAAGGCGAATTCGAGATGTCCATGATGGGAAAGATGAACTACTTCCTTGGTTTACAAATCAAGCAAACAAAGGATGGCATCTTCATCAACCAATCCATGTATTGCAAGGAGTTATTGAAAAGATTTGATATGGACAATTTCAAAGAAATGTCTACTCCAATGGGATCCGGGACGTATGTTGATCAAGATCTTTCCGGCACTTCAATAGATATTACAAAATATCGAGGTATGATCGGTTCACTCTTATATTTGACGGCGAGCCGTCCTGACATTATGTTTAGTGTTTGTTTGTATGCCCGCTTTCAAGATAATACGAAGGAATCACATCTCACTGCCGTGAAGAGGATCATGAAGTATCTCAAAGGAACAACGCACGTCGGACTATGGTATCCTAAAGGTAGTACTTGTTCTTTAATTGGCTATTCTGACGTTGATTATGCAGGATGTAAGACCGATAGAAAGAGTACAAGTGGTACTTGTCACATTCTCGGGAATGCACTAGTGTCGTGGGAATGCAAGAAGCAAGCATGCGTTGCACTTAGCACGGCTGAAGCGGAGTACATTGTAGCAGGAAGTTGTTGTGCTCAAATCTTGTGGCTTACACAACAACTTCTCGATTTCGGTATAGATCTCGGGTGTATCCCTCTCCGGTGTGACAACACAAGTTCCATCAATATCACAAAGAACCCGGTCATGCATTCAAGAACAAAGCACATAGATATCCGACATCATTTCCTTCGAGATCATGTTTTAAACGGAGATGTAGATGTTACGTTCGTGGATACACACAATCAACTCGCCGACATATTCATAAAACCATTGGCTAAGGAGCAATTTTTCAAGATTCGACGAGAACTTGGTATTCTCAATGAAGGTGACATCTAATCTTAACCTAAAAATTGATTGTTATATGTTGTTATTGCATTATGTGTGTTTGTATATGTTTTTGCTCTCTTTAATGTCATAAAATGCTAGCACTCACATTTCACCGTTTTCGGTTTTTCTCACTATACCCGAAATCAATCGGTTTCAAAATATTTTTTGATCGAAAGTTGCGGAATGACAAGTGCTAACACTTTATGGAAAAAAATTTCGAAAATTTCCTCCCATTTTTTCCCACCAACGCTGCTGGATTTTTAAAATTTTTTGAAATTTTTTGTCCGTTAACCGGTTAACGGATCGGTTAACCGGTTAACACCTTCAAAACAGCAGTCCCTGCCTGCGTGACATGTTCTGTTACTTAAAAAAAAAATTTTTTTTGTTTCTTTTATGTTGTCTTGTGTGTTTTTATGTCTAAATTGATGCATGGTATCTCAACACCTCATAAATCTATTCCTCTTCCTTTGACCTACCATTAAACTCCACTTACTCATTCTTCCAAACTTTCCATCTCCTCCATTAAATCCCACTACATTGTAACTCTCACAAAAACTCCATCTCCTTCACTTCACTCTTCACTACACCAAACCCTAATCCGAAAATACTCTCACTCACCCTCAAACCTAAGCTTCATCTTCATGGCTTCAAGAAAGGGAAAAGCTCCAGTGTCAGCATCTAGGTCTAGCAGTGAAGAATACATGCCTATGGAATCTACCAAGAAGAGACGATTGGATTTCCGTGTTCGGGTTCGACATCTTCTCAAGGGTAAGTATGTGAACCTGAAATCTTTTAAATCATTTAAGTTTCCGACATTACTAGAATATCAAGGAATGTTAGATTTTATTGCCGATAATGGAAAGGTGTATCCGGATTTGGTGAAGTCTTTCATGAACAACATGGTTCTCAATTGTGATGATAAGGATAAGCATCACCTTTTTGCTTCTATTAGAGATTGTGAGATTGAGGTTGACCTAGGTACTCTTTCTACCTCTTTGTCTTTACCATACTCGGGAGTGTTTCTCCGAAAGGGTGTCAACCATGATGAGGGCAAATGGGCCAACTATGATAAGATGGAATACTACTATAACATCTGTAGGTTTCCAAAGGCAGCCGTGATATCCGGCCAGCGTACCTCTCGGGTACTTTGCTATGCGAAGAATCTCTCCGTGGATGACCGGATGCTTCATTATGTCATTTGCCATGTCTTGCTGCCCAAGGACTCCAATCAATCCCAAATCAATGATTTGGAAATGCAAGTGCTCTTTGCCATCAAGAACAAGATTAAGATTAATTGGCTTCCTACCATGCTATATCATTTGAAGCAACAACTCTCTTTGAAGACTCGCTTACCGTATGGCCGTCTCCTTTCAAGGATTTTTGAACTTACCGATATGGAAATCGGTCGAGAACCGTTTATTGCTATGACTACTACGGGAAATGAAATCAACAAAGTCACAATCATCAAGAACACCGGCATTGTCCAAGCCAATGATGGAACTTATAAGTATGATGACGGATCCTCCACCTCCATTCCACCTATTCCGGAAACCGGCGTTACCAATGACTTTCTCTACTCAACCATGATGTCACACCACCATGAAGCTATGCGTGCCATCAAAAGCCTTCGGAACCTTGTCCTAAGCTCCCGAACCACCACCGAGCATGTTGATGAGGATGTGGACGGTACCGAAGAAGGGGAAGAAGATGATGAGGATGTGTCTGATGAGGATTGAGGACCATGTCTCCATGCTGTTTTTTATTATATTGCTTTATCTTTTAATCATGTTATGTTTTGTACTCTCAAACACAAGTCCTAAGTTTTTAGGCATTTTTTGGTTTACTTGCATTATGTTTGCATTTTATATATGGTTGATTGTATGATTGCTTGTATGATGCTATACTTTTCATATCTATGCTTGCTTGTTGGCCCCTTCCTTTTTGCTAATGCCAAAGGGGGAGAAGACCTTGTTTCTCTAATGACTCTCGATGCAGAATTTTTTTTTCCGCTACTGCTGCTATTATTTAGGGGGAGTTGCTGTCCATAGGGGGAGGATTCGCTTAGAGAAACATTGATCAAAGCTCTCGCAGAATTTTTGGTTGTCATCAACAAAAAGGGGGAGAATGTAGAAGCACGCCTTCAACCTCAAAGATTTTGATGAAGACAACACGGCGCATATTTTTCAGACCTGCAAAAAGTCAAGAGCTCCAACTGATCAAGCTTCAAGCAACCGACTTTGCTATCAAGCTTCGTATGCATCATCGTTCTTCTTCATGCTTGGATGCTTTTGTTTAGGTATATCAATTCCTTTTTAAATTGATGTTCAAGTGTTCACGCATTCAATCATATATTAGCATATTGCATAAAATACTTTGATATATTTTTCAAACCGATTAACACTCTTTAAAAAACTATCTGTTTCTGTTTTTAACAGTGTTAACCGGTTAACCATTTGGTTAACCGGTTAACGGGTTCAAATTTTCAATTATCCAGTTAACGTTTATAGGCGTTAACCGGTTAACCATTTGGTTAACCGGTTAACACTGTAATATTTTTGAAAAATATTTTTCTTTAAATTTCAAATTGCACCTTTTGATTATGTCTCTTCATAAATTATTATGTTTCATAATTTTTCATACCTTTTCAAAAGGGTGTCTTGTATAATATAAAATCTGAATTTTTTCAAATTCAAAAACACCTCCTACAATTTTTAGTAAAAATCACTTGAATCAAATTCATCAATTTTCAAATACTTTCATATTTTTCAAAAGTGTTCATAAGATATTCATCTTTCATACTTCATGTTTGAACACTTGTATTGATATTTGAAAAGTGAATTGTGTACATAGGAGAAGATCTTTATTGATACTAAGTCTTTGTATTACTCACTCAAAATTAAAAAATATAGAAAGGTATTTCTATTTGTGACTTGTGTTCCAAGGATTGTTTGGACATAAGGGTAAGTGTGGCAAGAGGATTGTTTTTGCACACTTGTGTGTTAGTTTGTTAGAAAGTAGGCCTCACCATTGAAGGTGTGATAGGTTGTACTTTTTCTAAAAACTAGTGGAAATCTCTTTCAAATTGAAAGGGGAATGGATGTACCTTCAGACTGTGAAGGGAACCAGGATAACTCTCTGTGTCACTTTTACTTTCTGCCTTACTGTTTTCCTTTCATACAAACTTACAAGAAAAATTCTATCCATCAAAGAAAAAGAATCGAGGAAAATTATATACACCTAATTCACCCCCCCCCTCTTAGGCGCATTCTGATCCTACACAGCATACACAAAATCCCCCAAATTTGCAAAAGCCTTCGAAATTCACAACTCAACCATCAAACCTCAAAACAAATTCCATAGAACAACTCCATAATCATCACTGATCATTTCCCACCCTTCATTTTGCCCTAAAACACTCATAATCAAAAACACGATTTCAACATTTCATGAACTGAACTTCTGCCAACTTCATTTTGAGGCCATTTAAACTCCAACCAAGCATCACAAGCTCTTGAGGGGAGTCATTAGAGTGGATTTGAGGCAAAGAACTGGCCAGAAAGCTCCTGTTTCGAAAGCTCAACTTCAGGTAGCCATGGCATTTATTTTTCCAGAACTCTCATTTTATGTTATAGAATGATTCTATATGTTCCCCTGATTGCCATGATATGTTTAGTTTCGAAAATAGTTGAGAAATAAGCATTTCATAAGCTTCTGAAATTTTTGAGATGTTTTCCGTTTTGCTTCGATTCTTGTTTTTGATGATGAATAAATGAATTTTGATGGCTGATTCTTGTTGGGGTTGAGGAGAGGATCATTTATGGAGAGTTTTAGGGCTTGGGGTTGCGTATTGAGTGAGATAGCTTGAGAGGCTAGCTGGAGAAGATGACCGGAACATTGTTCCGGTCACCTGAAAGTGTTTAGGGTTCACTTTAGGGCTTAATGACGTAATTAGCGTAGTTTGAATGTGAGCCGTCCATTTGCGCACGCTGGTCAATTCCCTCCCTTTTGAGTTTGAATCTGGGCCACTGGATCAGCATACTTTCATTTTAATTCATTTAATTTTCATTTTTATTACATTTCTTTCTACATTTTTATTAAAAATAGCAAAACACTTCTAAAAAATTTCATTTTTTGCATCATAACTTAAAATATTTTTCTCATTCTGAAAATAATTTTTATTTTATTTTTTGCATAAATTTCGTATTTTAAAAATATTTAAATGTTTATTTTAATTAATTAATGAGAATTAATTAATTAAAATACCATTTAAGTTTCTAAAAATCACCAAAAAAATCACATTGCATTTTGATACATTTAGAAACATTGTCAAACTCTTCATACAAATTTCTTTTTGGTTCTTGACCTATTTTGACATTTTTCTTTGGATTTAGGGTTCTTAAAAGTCAATATTTTTGCCCTAACTTAGAAAAATCCTTTCTGCCTAACCATGAAGAGTTTGATGATGGTTCTTTTTGCATTGAATTCCTCATGTCATGTAGTTTCTAGGATAAAATTGGTTTGAATTTATCTTTCATTTTCAATTTGTTTTGCATTTTTCCTTTTGAAGTACCTTAAAACCCTAGCAAACTTGAGAAAATCATAACTTCCATTAGGTTAAGAAATTAGGTCTCCCCCTTTGGACAGTGAACTTATATAGGGTTAGGGTTCCTTTGATCCTATTTTCAATTTTTTATCATGGCATTTGCTTCTGGTTTTGAATTTTGTATTGCATGTTATGTGTAAACCCTAATATTTGCCTTCATTTGCATTCATCCTTCATATGCTTGCATACATGAACTTGCCATGACATTTTATGAATTCACATGACTTCTAAGGCATCTTAGGACACATTAGAATCATGTTTGATCATTGCATCATCCATTTGCCATTGTTTTGCTTTCATTTCATTTCATGTGCATTCATGAGCTTTCATGCTTCTTAGTTGCCTCATTTGCATTCTCATCTCTTGTATGATCATCCACATCTCATGTCTACCATTTGCATCATCTCTTAGCATGATTTATACCTCAATATGCTTCTGACTTTGGTGTTCATCTTTGCATCTTATCTCATTCTCATTTCATTTCATCCCTTGTTGCTAACTTTTCAGGTGGTAAGTGTTTGAGAAGTGAATTTGCCTTCACTTCTCATAATCTCTTCTCATCTCTCTTATGCATCATTTCTGCATTTTACTTTTGTATTAGAGTGAGCTTGCTCATTCATACTCCTTCTCTTCTTTCTTTCTTCAAACAACTTATCTTCTTAAGTGAAGTAAGTTGCCTTGCTTCTTTTGTTTCTTCCTTCCTCCATCTGCTTCTTCCTAGGTGTCTTTTTCTCTTGAAGATCTTTTGCAAGCCTCATAAACCCTAGGAATACCCAATCATGATCACAATTAGGGTTTGATTAGTCCCCCCATTAGTTTACCTTTGTGTCATCTTTGTGTCTTCTCTTCTCATCTCATAATCAAGGACTAAACCTTAAAGGTTTTAAGACTTTGTGATTAAGCTTATGTCTGCATCCTTCTATTAGGATGGAGTGTATCAATTTAGTCCTAAGTGTTAAACCCTTAATGTGTTTAAATCCCTTAATCAATCCACACTAATAATCACTAAGACATCAAGCTTGTAACTTGGGCCTTGCATCAGGGTTTTAATTCTTCCTTAATTGGTTAAGAAGGACTAACCCTAGTGTTAATGGACAAGTGCCTCTCAAATTGTCTTGCAAATCATAAAATCCATTTCTCAATCTTACCATTAACTAAAATCCACTTTATTAAAGGATTTGTTTTGTCATGAGGTTAATCCCTAATCATGGATTAAGTTGAGGAGTCTTCCTCAGCTTAAATGTTCTCATCTATTATCCTTCTATTAGGATAGTGTAATGAGTCCATTAAATCCCTGATTATGGCTTAAACTCATTACTTAAAACTAAACAAAAACACCAAAAACATCTAAATAAATACAGGTAGGTTAATGATCTTAATCCTACATCATGGTGATTAAGTGTGAGGTGTACCTCATACTTAAGGTATTCTCATTACCCCTAATCAGAGGGAGGATGTGATGAGTTTACTAACCATTGGTTTAGGCTTAAGCTCATTTTCTTATGACAAACACAAAAATCAATAAAAGATTGAAAACACAAAAAACAAACAATAATCGTCTCCTCCGGGATTCTTTTCTCATCTAATGCACTCACAAATGAGAACTTGCTTCTTCCGCCTAATGCAAGACAGTTTGCACCTGAGCCAGACAGGTCATACACTTGAGCATAGACAAGTGAGCAGTTCACAAGTCAATCTATATTTCAGTCTCTTTGAGTCGAACTACGGTGTTCTGACTTCCTTATTGCACGAGAGGATACGTAGGCATAACTTAACAGTTATCGAACAAAAGTCTTTGTATATCCCCCCCTTTCCAGCATTACTCTTTAAGCCTCATAGTCTTGAGCTCCATATTCTTTCTCTGCACTGACACTTCTTCACTTCATTCCACATTTCTTTTACACTGACACTTGCTTTCTTTTCCAGCTTTTGCACACAAAATAGCACTGACACTACCCCTTTTAAACACAAATCTTTCAAGCGTGGATCCCGTCGAGTACGGCGGACAATCTGGGTGCTAATACCATCCCAGGTTGTAACCAACCCCCTTTCTTAGTTTCTCTGGTTCGCGAGCGTCTTATCCATCATTTTCTTAGGTCTATGCAGCATTACCTTTCCTTCGGGATAAAAATGCCTAGCTGGCGACTCTATTCGTTCCTTTTCTTTCGCCGACCGTTCGCGTCTGTACCCCTCTTAGCCCGGTGTCATTTGGTGGGAGCGACACTTGGCCTTGTTGATTTATGGTTTGGTGTTTTTCCCTAATCCAGACCAATTCATATATGTGTACGCCATTAACATATTTCTGACTCATAATCCTGTGCCTACCTTGCTTGGAGATATTTTGTACTCTCTTCACACTCTTACTACGACGGCGCGAGGAACTCTGATATGTTGCATACCTCTACTATCAAGGTGGTTTATTTCACACCTTCCTCGATTTGTGATGAAGAATGAACAAGGATTGAGGTGGTCTAGTAGAATAATGTTACTCTCTCATTCAGATATTCATTGGTGTTCCAGATCTAAGGAAAACATCACTATCATTGACCTCTATGGAGAGTTCTCTAATGTGCCACTCCTTGGCATAAGGGAGGTATTACTTATAATCCTTCTTTAGCACTACGTCAGTTTGGTTATGCTCGGAGTGATGGTCCTCATGATATGATTATTTAAGGTATTGTGTTAACTTATGACAACGATCTTCAAGGTTACCATCATAGGTTTATACGAGCTTGGAGCATAGTGAACAGGAGTAACAACAATACTCTGGAACCAAAATACTCCATCCCTATGGAACCTTACCTCAGCTGGGTGTGATCTCGTGCTCAAACTCTTATGATGCCATATCCTGTTGTTCTACTAGTGATTGTTGAGCCTATTGTTGAAGGAGATGTTTCTTATTCCATTCTTCATCCTGATATGCCTACTGACCTGGAAGAGCTACAAAAATCTTGGATCCAACTGAAAGAGAAAATGGATACCTTTGAGGCTCAGTTCAATGCTAGAAAAGAGAAAGTGTTGGAGCTAACAAGGCAACTTCGTGAAGAGCGAAACCTCAATACATATCTCAACACAAACAGGAAACGTCCATGGGAGACTTGAGTCTCATATGTTTATTTTCTTTGTACCTTTTTCTTGTTTTCCTTCATTGAAAGCCCAAGGGGAAATTATACTTTAAACCTACTAGTAAAAGTTTTGTTTTTGTTTTTCTTTAACAAATTTAAATCCTATGAGGTCCTTGAAACATTGCATCTTTTTCTTATCTTTTCGCTGTTTATTTCAGCAGAAATGGATCTTGAACAGTCTGTCAAAGATCTTCAAGCTCAGAAAGCTCAATTTCAAGAGATGATCCTGAACTTTTCTAAGGGACAAAAAGAGCTAAAGGCACTCCTGACCAAGAAGAAGAAGAAGAAGAAGAAGACCATAAAACCAGTTGGCTTCATCTACCTGGGTAGGAGGTTCAAAGGTCCAATCAAGACAGATAATGAGGTTTAAAATCCTGGAGATGAAGATTCTGCAAAAGAAGAAGATAATCAACATGGTACTGTTGGGAATTCTGATCATGAAGATAATTATTACTATGATTCAGCTGGTGATGGGAAATACAAGTTATTGGAAGACTGCCTGGATGCCATGGAATTGCAGAAGACATCTGGTTTAGATTTTGAAGATTTGAGTCTGATTTTTGGAGTTGTCATCCTTCTTGTATTCAAAGTTCCTACTTTTGTGGTATATGATGGTGTCTCGTGTCCGAAGCTACATTTGAGGTCTTATGTTCGAAGGATCCAACCACATACTGCTGATAGAAAGTTGTGGATACATTTCTTCCAAGAAAGTTTATCTGGAGCTCAACTAGAATGGTACTACCAACTTGAGAGTACCAATATTCATATTGTCGCTCCCCCGAAAAGACACCAGGGTCCCAGGGTGCAGAAGCGAACGATCAGCGAAAAGAGAGTGAAATGAATTGAATAGAGTTGCCAGCTAGGCATTTTTATCCCGAAGGAAAGGTAATGCTGCATAAACCTAGAAAAAGATGGATAAGACGATCACGAACCAGAGAAACTGAGAAAGGGGGTTGGTTACAACCTGGGAAGGTATTAGCACCCAGATTGTCTGTCGTACTCGACGGGATCCACGCTTACAAGATTGTGTTTAAAGGGGTAAATGTATGGGCTATCTGTATGCAAAAGCTAAAAATGAATGTACAGGTGTCAGTGCAAAGGGTGAATTGCTCAAGAACTGAGGCTTTAGGAGGAATGCTGAAAGAGGGGGGATGACAAAGAAACTTTTGTTCGATAACTATTAAGTTAGGCCTACGTATCCTCTTGTGCAATGAGGAAGTCAGAACTCCGTAGTTCGACTCAAAGAGACTGAAAAATAAATTGACTGTGAACTGCTTGCTTGCCTATGCTCAAGTGTATGACTTGTCTGGCTCGAGTGCTAACTGTCTTGCATTAGATGGGAGAAGCGAGTTCTCGTTTATGAATGAGTGTGATGAGAAAAGAATCTCGGAGGAGATGATTATTGTTTGTTTTTTATGTTTTCAGTTTTTTATTGTTTTTTGGTGATTTGCATAAGTTAATGAGCTTAAGCCTAAATCAAGGGCTTGTAAACTCACTAATATCCTCCCTGATTAGGGATAATGAGCATACTTATGTATGAGATAAACATCTCAACTTAATTACCATGATGATGTAGGATTAAGATCATTAACCTACTTGTGATTAATTAGATGTTTTTGGGGTTTTTGTTTAGTGTTAAGTAATGAGTTTAATCTCTAATCACATATTAGTGAACTCATTACACCATCCTAATAGAAGGATAATAGATGAGAACACTTAAGCTGAGGAAGATACCTCAACTTAATCCATGGTTAGGGATTAAATTCATTATATAACATGCCTTTATTAAGTGGATTTTAATTCAAAGGTGGGATTAAGAAGTGAATTTTAAGTTTGTAAGACAACTTGAGGGGGACTTGTCCATTAAACACTAGGGTTAATCCCTCTTAACCATAAGGAAGAGTTAAAACCCTAATTTAAGGCCCGAGTTACAAGATAAAGTCTTGATGATTATTAATGTGATTTGATTAAGAGGTTTAAACAAATTAAATGTTTAAAAATTAGGATTAAAGTTATACACTCCATCCTAAGAGAAGGATGCAGGCATAACCCTAATTCCAAAGTCCTAAAACTTTAAGAGTTTAGTCTCTGATTATTGAGATGAGAAGAGAGACTCAAGGAGACTCAAAGGTAAAAAGCTAAGGGGACTATACAAAACCCTAGAATTTATCATGCTTGTATATCCTATGGTTTGTTAGGCTTAAGAGAGAAGTTATTCAAGGAAGCCACCAATGGAAGAAGCAGATGAAAGGAGGAGGAAGCAGAAAAATAAGTTACTTACTTCCTAAGAAGATAAGTAACTTAAAGGAAGAAAGTGAGAAGGATGGAACATAAGTGAATAAAATTCACTTCAAAGACATGTAAAATTCATATGAATGAGATAAGAAGAGGTGAGAGGTGAAGGAAAATCCACCTCCCAAAATAACTTACCAAAAGCTCCTGAAAAGTTAGTATGAATGCATAAGACACAAAGCATAAAGAAATGAATTGAAATGAGATGAAATGAGATGCAAAGACCAAAGTCAGAAGTGTTTATGCAATGCAAATGGAATATGAGATGATGCAATGTCATACAATGTGCATATGAATGATCATACAAAGATGAGATGTCATGAAAGCATACTTGAAAGCTTGAAAACACATGGATGTTTATGAAATGAAATGAATGCAACATATGGAAAATGAATGAAGAAATGATCTAGCAAGGTTCTAACATGTCCTAAGATGTCTAAGATGACAAATGAATGCTTGAAATGTCATGGAAAGTTTATGTGATGATGAATATGCAAGGTGAATGCAAATGAACATGAGAAATTAAGGTTTTATGGAAATATGAGATACAAATGAACAAAACAGAAGCATACAACATGATAAAAATTTGAAACCAGCTCAAACAAACCCTAATACCATATTAGGCCACACCCCAAAAGAGAAGGTCAGAAGCTAATCCTATTGAAGGTTATGATTTTTCTAAGTTTGCTAAGTTTTTTTGGGTGATTCAAAAAGAAAAATGCAAATCAAATTGAAAATGCAAGATAAATTCATGATAAATATTACCTAGAAACAACATGCAATATGTGATACAATGCAAAAAGAATCAAATTCAAACTCTTCTTGGTTAGGCAGAAATGATTTTTCAAAGTTAGGGTTAAAAAATGTGATTTTAAAGACCCTTAATTCAAAGAAAATTGGGAAACTATGATCAAACCTAAAAAGAAATTTGTGTGAAGAGTTTGAAAATGTTTCTAAATGCATTGAATGGTTTATGATTTTTTTGGTGATTTTTAGAAACCTAAATGAATTTTTAATTAATTAAAATACTTTAATTAATTAAAAATAACATTTAAATAGTTTAAAAATGCTTTTTATATGCAAAAAATGAAATAAAAATCATTTTCAGATTGAGAAAAATATTTGAAATCAGAATGCAAAGTTTCATATTTTTTTGAAAGTGTTTTGATATTTTAAAATAAATATGCAAAAGAAATGAAATAAAAATGAAATAAAATGGATTTAATATGAAGTCAACGCATCTGAAGGCTGAGGTTCAAACTTGGCTTGACTGCGCGCGCATATGTGAGGCTGGGATTGAATATGGCTAAAAGAATTAATTAACTTAATTAATTAAGAATTAGGGTTAAGTGGATGCATCTGATCCGTCCAAACACGCGGCAAACAAAATCCAAAGGCCAATATTCAAACTGACGCACTAACCCTAATTAACTAACCTAATCACTTTCAGGTGACCGGAGCAAGCTCCGATCATCTTCTCCGGCCAGTCAAAATGCCAACTTCTTCCCTAGGTCACTAAACATCAAATTTCTTGCCCAGAAATGATCCCCATACATCATATATCATGAATCCACAAACAAAACACATTTATCATACATAATAAAGCTGAATCAAAGCAAAAACATCTTAGGTTAAAAAGTTTCAGAAGCTTCATACGTGGTCATTTCTCAACCATTTTCAAAACAAATCATACCAGAGTGATCGGCTAAACATGTAGAATCATTTAGGAACTTAAAACAAAAGTTCTGGAAAAATTGTTCTTCATGATACCTGAGATGAAGCTTTGCAAACTTGAGCTTTCTGACCTCTTCCTTTGTGCAAAATACCTCCAATGATCACTCTGATGCTTCTGAAAGGCTTGAATGGAGTTTAAATGAGCTGGTTTGAGTGTTCAAGTTCTGATAACTCAGAAATCGTGTTTATGATTCAGTGGCTTTTAGGTCATGGTGAAGGGTGTGAAATGATCTTTGAGTGTTTTTGAGTTGATTGGTGGAAGAAGTTTGAAGTTTTGATGGTTGTGGAATGAGTTTCGAAAAGATGAAAGTTTTTGAATTTTTTTTTGCAATCTGAGTTATGGATAGATTCAGGCTTGTGTGTTATGTGTTTTGAGTTGCTTGAGGTTTGTATAATGTGTTGTGATTGGTCAGAAAGTTGGTAGTGGCACAGCTTGATTGGTATGGCTTGTTTTGCAAAAAATTCAAAAGTTTGTACCACAAGCATGGGCTCGGGTCAGAAGTGTTTCTATGGCTTGTCCTGCCTCAGCTTGATTCATGGAGGACCATGGGATTGAATTTGATGAGCTGTAACACTTGATTCATGAGATATCATAGCTTTTGCAATTTTCCCTCTTTGGAAATTTTGTGAAGATTAGGCATGAAAGCTTGTGATCCAAGGCACAAATTTGGTCTTGCAATGTAGTATGAACATGTTATGTCACATTTGGGCACATTAGAAGTCATGTAGAAGCTTGAACATGCCAATATTCAAAATCCCTCTTTGGCATGAAACTTGAAATTATGTGATTTTTGCCAACTTTGAAAGGCCATATCTTGAGTTCTAGGATGAATCAAGACATGTTCTTGTACTTTTGAAAAGGGAAAGACCTAATCTACAACTTTCATGCCCAAGAATTTTTCATTTGAAGCATTTTTGGTTATGAAAGAGGAGGCTGAAAATCTTTCCCAAAATGGAAAGTTTCCATTACAAGTCATTTCCAAAAATGGAAAGTTTGCAATTGGCCCAAAATTATTCAATATTGTGAACATCCAACCACTTCTATGATCAAATAAAAATCATAGAAATCCAATTTGATGAAAATGAACCTTTGGTACCCTTGTTGGGGGCCTCAGAAGCCCTGATTTTGACTTAACTTGCTCAAGAAGTTACCCAATGATCAGATGACTTCCACAATGAATTTCTTCATAAAACTTGGTACACATGATCCTTATAACATATTAAGAACATTAGAAACAAGAATGATAAAAATTATGGATTTAAGGCCTCTGAAACCAAAACCCTAATTTTGGTCATCTGTGGAGTGAAAACCCTAGCTCTACTTCCATGCCTTGGACAATTCTTGTGATCCATTGACTTTCATGAACTTTGGGGAGCATAATATGATCATAGAACACACATGGACCCTCTTGGAAAGCTTTAAGACCTTTGGGATGGCTCAGATGGATTCTTGGATTGCTCAGATCACAAACCCTATATGCAGATGAAATTGAACTATGCAGTGAAGCAAATATGCAATATTAGAAGCCATGGTGTGAATAAAGAGTGAGGGAAAATTTGGGGTGTTTACAGCTTCCCCTATTCAAGTATGAGTTAGCTGTGCAGGATGTAAGCGCCTGGCTTAACAGACAAACAAGATAACTTGTGGTTGAATACCAAAGACAGTCTGAAATTTGCACTTATTGGGGAGAAGAAGAAAAGGGATATAAATTGTAAAAGATGGTATAGTAAGATTATCAAACGTAAACGATGGAGGACGACCATCGAGCAGAGGACGACTACTGGGGATAAAGTGGTAAGCAAAGCAATGACGGGGACGGCCGACAAGCTGGGGAAATAATGAGATCATGATGGGGACGGCCATCGGGTACAGAAATAAGATTCTCTGGGGGTTAAAGTAATGAGAAAAGCAATGATGAGGACGACCACCAGGTTTTGGAAAGTAAAGTAAGCAATGACGGGGACGACCTTCGGTTTAAAGAATAAATGAAATAATGATGAAGGCCGGTAATCAAAGGTGAATGACGATAACCTAGCAGGGGAAGGCTGCTCTTTATCACGACATAGGACGAATGTCGGATAGAAAAGGTCAACGATGGGGACGGCCATCGGATAAGCATGATGAAATACGATCATCAAGAGGTGAAGGATGATCACCTAGCAGGGTATGGCTGCTCACGAGTTTTATCACGACATAGGACGAATGTCGGATAACAATATCAACAATGGGGACGGCCATCGGATAAAATGATGAGGGACGATCATCAAAAGGTGAAGGACGATCACCTAGCAGGGGACGGCTGCTCTTTATCACGACATAGGACGAATGTCGGAAAGAAAGTTCTAACAATGGGAATTCCACCGGGGAAAGGATGAGGGACGGTCATCCAAAGGCGAAGGACGATCACCTGGCAGGGGACGGCTGCCGAAGATATCATGACACAGGACGAATGTCGGATGAGAAAAAGTTGTTTTGTTGACGACTTACTGGGGAATGGTAAACACGGACGAGTGCTTACGCTTTCAAGAATAAAAGATTGTCGCTCCCTCGAAAAGACACCTGGTCAGATAGGGTACAGACGCGAACGGTCGTTGAATGGAGAAGATGAAATGAAGGTGAATAGAGTCGCCAGCTAGGCATTTTTATCCCGAAGGAAAGGTAATGCTTCATAAACCTGGAAAGATATGGACAAGACGGTTGCGAACCAGAGAAACTGAGAAAGGGGGTTGGTTACAACCTGGGAAGGTATTAGCACCAGATTATCCATCGTACTCGACGGGATCCACGCTTGAAAGTTCGTGTTAAAAGGGGTAAGTGTATGTGCTATCTGTGTGTAAGAGCTGGAAAAAGAATATACAAGTGCCAGTGCAAAAAGGTGAAGTGAAATGCTCAGGAATGAGGCTTAAGAAGAATGCTGGAAGAGGGGGAAGACACAGAGACCTTTGTTCGATAACTGTTAAGTTATGCCTATGTATCCTCTCGTGCAATGAGGAAGTCAGAACACCGTAGTTCGACTCATAGACTCAAAGATAAATTGACTGATGAACTGCCTGCTTGTCTATGCTCAAGTGTATAACTTATCTGGCTCAAGTGCTAACTGTCTTGCATTAGACGGAAGAAGCAAGTTCTCGGTTGTGAGTGAAGGTGATGAGAAAAGAATCCCGAAGGAGACGATTATTGTTTATTTTTGTGTTTTGAGTTTTTTTATTGTTTTTGGTGTTTGTCATAAATTAATGAGCTTAAGCCTAAATCAAAGGTTAGTAAACTCTTTATATCCTCCATTTGATTAGGGATAATGAGAATACTTTAAGTATGAGATAAACATCTCAACTTAATTACCATGATGATGTAGGATTAAGATCATTAACCTACTTGTAATTATTTAGATGTTTTTTGGGTTTTTGTTTAGTGTTAAGTAATGAGTTTAAGCCATAATCAAGGATTAGTGAACTCATTACACCATCCTAATAGAAGGATAATAGATGAGCACACTTAAGCTGAGGAAGATACCTCAACTTAATCCATGATTAGGGATTAACCTCATGACAAAACAAGCCTTTTTTAAAGTGGATTTTAATTAATGAGTGAGATTAACAAGTGGGTTTTATGGTTTGTAAGACAACTTGAGGGGGACTTGTCCATTAAACACTAGGGTTAGTCCTTCTTAACCATAAAGGAAGAATTAGAACCCTAATGTAAGGCCCAAGTTACAAGTTAATGTCTTAGTGATTATTAAGTGGATTGATTAAGAGGTTTAAACAAATTAAGGGTTTAACACTTAGGATTAAAGTTATACACTCCGTCCTAAGAGAAGGATGCAGGCATAACCATAATTCCAAAGTCTTAAAACCTTAAAGGTTTAGTCTCTAATGATGAGATGAGAAGAGAGACACAAAGAAGATTCAAAGGTAAAAGCTAAGGGGGTACTAATCACAACCCTAATTATTATCATACTTGGATGTTCCTATGGTTTGTAAGGCTTAAAAGGAATCTTCAAAGAAGCCACCAATGGAAGAAGCAGAAGAAAGGAAGGAGAAACAGAAGAAATAAGTTACTTACTTCAATGAAGAAGATAAGTAACTTGGAGAAAGAAAGTGAGAGGTGAACATGAATGAGCAAGCTCACTCAAAGGCAATGAAAAATGAAGCAAGGATGCATATGAAGAAGATGAAGAGAAATTAGAAGTGAAGGCAAATTCACGTCTCAAATTACTTACCACCTGAAAATGTTAGTACAATGTGCATAAAGAAAGAAATGACATGAAAAGATGCATATGTAATTAATGACAAAGAAACAAAACCATAAGCAAACACATGATGTAAATGATGCTATGAGATGATGTGAGAGCATACAAGGTGCACATGTGTGATCATACAAGGGAATGAATGCATATGAGGCATGTGGGAGCATGAAAACACATGGATGTTTATGAAATGAAATGGATGCAAAGCATAGTAAATGTATGAATAAATGACCAAACAATGTTCAAGCAATGTCTTAAGATGTCTAAGATGGCATACAAGTGCTTAGAATGTCATGGCAAGTTCATATGTTCATGCAATGCAATGCAAGATGCAAGTAAGGATGCAAAATTAGGGTTACATGAAAGGATGAGATGCAAATGATCAAAACAGAAGCAATTCATATGATAAAAATTTGCAAATGATCTTAAACAAACCCTAACCCCATATGATATCACACCCCAAAGGAGAATGTCTAACTCTTAACTTAAAGGAAGTTATGATTTTTCTAAGTTTGCTAGGGTTTTTGGGTACGATATAAGGAAAAATGCAAATCAATTAAAAAATGAAAAATAAATTCATGACAAAATTATCCTAGAAACTACATGTTATATGGAAAACAATTCAAAAAGAATCATTATCAAACCATTCATGGTTAGGAAGAAAAGATTTTTCAAAGTTAGGGTTCTAAAAAGGAATTTTATGAACCCTAAATTCAAAGAAAATGTCAAAGAATGTTCAAAACCAAAAATAAATTTGTATGAATGGTTTGACAATGTTTCTAAATGTCTTAAGATGCAATGTGAATTTTTTTTTTATTTTTCTAAACCTAAATGGTATTTTAATTAATTAATTTCCATTAATTAATTAAAATAAACATTTAAATATTTTTAAAATGCTTTTAAAATGAAAAAAATAAAAATAAAAATTTTTTTGGGTGAAGAAAAATATTTGGAATTAAAATGCAGAAGGAAATATTTTTGGGATTTTTCTAGGTATTTTAAATAAAATGACAAAGAGAATACAAGAAAAATGAAATAAAAATGAAATTAAATGAAAGTATGACAATCCAATGGATGGGATTCAAAGCTGAGAGGAAAAGGTTGACTGGTGCACATATCAATGGCTAGGGTTCAAACTGGCTTAATTTCAATTAATTAATTTAATTAATCCTGATTAATTCTTAATGATCCATCTCACCTGTCCAAACACTCGCAGGAAATCTAATCCTAAGGCTGACATTTAAACTCACCCTAAACCCTAATTAAACCCTAATTAATCTCAGACGGCCGGAACAGTGCTCCGGTCACTCCCCTCACCTGAAACACTCAAAACTCAACCCCAAGACCCCTAAAGCTCCAGAATCAATCCTTAAACATCATAGAACACAAATCCAACAACAAAAACAATTTCTCATGCATCAAAATGAAGAATCGAAGAAGAACATTTTTAGGTCAAAACTTTCAAAAGTTCATGAAATCCTCATTTCTTAACCATTTTCAAAAATAAAGACATCATGATGATCAACATATCACATATAATCAATTAGTAACTGTAAACACCCCAAATTTGCCCTCACCCATTCACACCATGGCTTGTGATCTTTTCATATGCATAAGTTCAATCATAGCATCTCATGTTACATTTTTGATTCACTGCATTGCTTCAAAGTCATCTGCATCTAGGGTTTGTGATCTGAGCAATCCAAGAGCCTCTTGAGCCACTACAAAGGTCATCAATCACTTCAAAGGGGTCTATGTGTGTTCAAGTATCATATTATATCCCCTCAAAGTTAAGAATGTCAAAGAATCACAAGAACTGAGAATGGTATGGAAGCAGAGCCAGGTTTGACTGCACAGATGACCTAAAATTAGGGTTTTGGTTTCAAAGGCCATAACTCCAAATTTTTTGGTCATTCTTGTTTCTATTGGTCTCTATATGGTATAGGGAGTATGCATATCAATTTTCATGAAGAAATCCCATGGGGAAGTCATCTGATCAAGAGTTGACTTTTCAAGCAAGTCAGTGCAAAATCAGGGCATCTGAGGCCCCCAATGACCCAACCAAAGGGTGTTCTTCATCATTTTGAATGTATATGATCTTTATTTGATCATGGAATAAGTTGGAAGTTCACAAAATTGAAGAATTTCAAGTCTTTTGCAAAGTTGACTTTTTGGGCAAGTTTGACTTTTAATGAAATGGTCATTTTAGGCAACTTTTTCAACCTTTACTTTTTGATTTAAAAAAGCTTCAAATGGAAAAACTTTGGTCATGAAAGTTGTAGAATAGATCTTTCCCTTTTCAAAAAGTACAAGAACATGACCTAATTCATTTTTGATCAAAAGTTATGGCTTGTTAAAGTTGGCAAAAATCACTAAATTTCAAGTCATGCACCAAAGAGGCAAAGTTGCAAATTCACTTCTCAAGGCCAATTAAGTCATCAAATGGGCTTCTAATCCACACAACATGATCACACAACATCTAAAGTTCAGAATGCACCCAAGGAATCACATGTTTTATGGCCCATGAATCAAGTTTCTCTCATAAGAACCAAAGGCAAGCCAAGTTGCAAAAGTCATGATAACTTCTCATCCACTTGCTGCCTAGTTTGCTGAACCATCCTAGCCCTTTTCCCTCATCATGCTGCGCAGGACATGCCTCTTGTACTAGGCTAGCAAGTTGCCCATGCCCTTCTTACACAAAAGTTGACATTTTGCAAAAGCATCCATACCTATCACAAAAGGACATGTCATGTCATCTGACCAATAGCATTTGTTTATACAAAGAAAAGGCAAGCCAAACACCACAACAAGCAAGCCTGAAACCAGCCAGAACACAGCTCTCTCATTTTCACCCCATTTTGCAAAACTCTTCGAAACACTCTCCTCAAGCCACAAACTCATAAACAAACTTCACAAACCTTCTCACCATGCTTCACTGAACCCAAACCAACCTTCAAAGCAGCCTGAAACTCAAAGAATCAGAAATACGATCCTCACCTGAGCTTGAACAGAACTTTTGTAAACTCTCAAACCAGCCCAAATAAATTTGTTCCAAGCCTTTCAGAAGCATAAGGGAAGTCATAGGAGTGGTTTTGCACAAGAGAAGGGGTCAGAAAGTTCCAGACTGAAGAGCTTCAAACTCAGGTAGCTTCATGAACTTTTTTTCCAGAAGCATGATTTTAAGTTCTTAATAGCTTCTACATGCTTCCCTGACCATGAATATGTGATTGTTTTCGAAAATGAGTGAAAAATGAGTATGTATGCAGTCTCTGAAACTTTTTGCCCTAAGACTATTTTGATTCGATTTGGCTGATTTAGGAATGATAAATGTTGTTTGAATGAGGGGTTTGATTCGTGTTTGAGTGGGGAAGAGTTCTGGATAGTTAGTTTTCATTTTCATTGCGTGTAGAGAGAGTTTGTGTTTTTGACTCACCGGAGAAGATGACCGGAACCACTGTTCCTGTCATCTGAAAGTCATTAGGGCAAAATTAGGGCTTAATCACTTAATTAGCCAAGTTTGAATATCAGCCATTGGATATGGCGCCAGGTCAATTCGCGCGCGTGCATGTTTGAATCTGGACCATCAGATTGGATTACTTTTCTTTTTCAGCTTTAAATTCATTTTATTTTTCATATTATTTCATTTAATTTGTACATTTTATTAAAAATAGTAAAACTTATTCAAAAATTCTGAAATTTTTTATTCAAGCTTTTATTAAATTTCAGAAACCAAAAACATTTTTATTTTTATTTTTTTCATTTTGAAAATATTTTTAAATATTTGAAGGTTTATTTTTAATTAATTAATGAGAATTAATTAATTAAAAATACTTTTAGGTATTTAAAAATCACCAAAAAATTCATGAAACATTTAAAAACATTTAGAAACATTGTCCAACCCTCAAACACTATTTCTTTTTTGATCTTGATGCATTTTGAGAATTTTTCATGGAATTAAAATCATTTTTAAGCATTATTTTGATCCAAACTTCCAAAAATCATTTCTGCCTAACCATTGAGAGTTGGACTTTGATTCTTTTAGCATTGTGTTTAGCATATCATGTAGTTTGTGAGATTAAATTGGCATGAATTGATCTTGCATTTTCCATTTGTTTGACATTTTTCTTGTTAAGGAACCCTAAAACCCTAGAAAATTTAGGAAAACCATAACTTGAATTAGGTTAAGAGTTGGAACTTCTCCTTTGGGCAGTGAGTTAGTATAGGTTTAGGGATCCTTTGAGTGTATTTTCAATTTTTTGTATTGATGTTTGCTTCTGATTTTGGTTTGTGTTTGATGCTTTGATCATAAACCCTAATTTGGGCTTCCATATGCATCCATCTTGCATTTGCATTCATGCCTTGACTTGCCATAGCATTTTATGCATTCTTTTGATTCATTAGACATCTTAAGACATATTGAAAGCATGTTTGACCATTGCATCATGTATTTGCCATGTTGTATGCCATTTGCATCTCATAACTTTTCATGTATGTTTTTGGTTCTTAGTTTGCTTCATCTGCATCCATTGATTAACAGGATTATCCTCATACCTTGATTCATGTTTGCATCATCTCATAGCATCATTAACATCATGTATGTGCTTCTGGTTTTGTTTCTCATCATACCATTTCATTCCATTTTGCATTGCATTGCATTCCTTTCACTAACTTTTCAGGTGGTAAGTAACTTTGAGAAGTGAATTTGCCTTCACTTTTCACATTTTCTTTTCATCTCTCTTGCATCCATGCTGCATTTTATCTTGTGTTTGAGATTGAGCTTGCTCATTCTTCTTCTTCTCACTTTCTTTCTTCAAGTGACTTGTCTTCTTAAGTGAAGCAAGTTACTTTGCTTCTCCTGATCCTTTCATCTGCTTCCTGGTGGTTCCATTGAAGACTTCTATTGTAAACCTCACAAACCATAGGAACAACCAAGCATGACAATGATTAGGGTTTTGTTTAGTCTCCCCTCTTAGTTTTACCTTTGTGTCTCTTTTGAGTCTTCTCTTCTCATCTCATAATCAGGGACTAAACCCTAAAGGCTCTAAGGCTTTGTGATTAAGCTTATGCCTGCATCCTTCTATTAGGATGGAGTGTATAACTTTAATCCTAAGTGTTAAACCCTTAATGTGTTTAAATCCTCTAATCAATTCACTTAATAATCATCAAGACATCAAGCTTGTAACTTGGGTCTTGCATTAGGGTTCTAATTCTTCCTTAATTGGTAAAGAAGGACTAACCCTAGTGTTAATGGACAAGTCCCCCTCAAGTTGTCTTACAAATCATTTAAAACACTTCATCATCATATCATTAAATAAAATTCACTTAACCAAAGGCTTGTTTTGTCATGAGTTTAATCCCTAATCATGGATTAAGTTGAGGAGCTTTCCTCAGCTTAAACACTCTCATCTATTATCCTTCTATTAGGATGGTGTAATGAGTTTGTTTAATCCCTGATTATGGCTTAATCTTATTACTTAACACTAAACAAAAACACCAAAAACATCTAAATAATCACAAGTAGGTTAATGATCTTAATCCTACACCAAGGTGATTAAGTGTGAGAATCTGACTTCACACTTAAGGTATTCTCATTATCCCTAATTAGAGGGAAGATGTGATGAGTTTACTAACCCATTGGTTTAGGCTTAAGCTCATCAACTTATGACAAACTTTCAAAAGCAATAAAAGACTGAAAACTCAAAAACAAACAATAATCGTCTCCTTCGGGATTCTTTTCTCACCTCATTCACTCATAAACGAGAACTTGCTTCTTCCGTCTAATGCAAGACATTTTGCATCTGTGCCAGACAGATCATACACTTGAGCATAGACAAGTAAGCAGTTCACAAGTCAAATCACCTTTCAGTCTCTTTGGGTCGAACTACGGTGTTCTGACTTCCTCATTGCACGGGAGGATACGTAGGCATAACTTAACAGTTATCGAACAAAAGTCTCTGTACATTCCCCCCTCTTTCCATCATCATTCTTTTAGCCTCATGATCTTGAGCATCTTATTCCTTTTCCTACACTGACACTGTACATTTACACACTTCACACTTCTTTTACACTGACACATGTACATCCTTTTCCAGCTCTTTTACACACAGATTGCACTGACACTACCCCTTTAAAACACAAATCTTTTAAGCGTGGATCCCGTCGAGTACGGCGGACAATCTGGATGCTAATACCTTCCCAGGTTGTAACCAACCCCCTTTCTCAGTCTCTCTGGTTCGCAACCGTCTTATCCATATCTTTCTAGGTCTATGCAGCATTGCCTTTCCTCCAGGATAAAAATGCCTAGATGGCGACTCTTTTCTTCTCCAGTGAGTTCACTGCTGTGTGTTCTCATTGTTCCTCTCGCCGACCGTTCGCGTCTGTACCTTTATCTGGGGCCATTTCCCATTTATCGGGAGCGACAGCTTGGCGACTCTGCTGGGGATCCTTATGCTGTAACCAGGGCTTCTGGTTCTTTTTGTGGGTTCCTCCTAGCGCTTGATTGATTTGTGTTTACTGGGGTGTTATGTGCTATCTGTGTTTGTATATGTTTTATTTCTGCTTTATGTACAGTTGCTTTATTGCTTTCTTTATAGCTTTGCATATATCATATTGTCATACTGTGCTGGCTGGATCTGTTTGTTTGTTTTGGTGGGTGGGGTTCTATTGAGAGTTAAGGTCCTACACCTGGGACCTGAGTGACACCTAGGCTAGAGTGGTTCATATTCTTTCCCATTCCATCTCGGTCTGGTGCGGGAATATGAAACACGGTTCAGATATGGGTTTCTTCTTGAGAACTCTGTGTTGCAGATTTCCTGCAATACTAGGGCTATCTGGGAAGCCTGCTAAGTCTGGATGACCTGTAGTATTGACCTTCAGAAACTGAGGCGAATTAGAGGAGGAACTTTTATGGTTATTGTAAACACTGTACCTCCGGGTTAGAAGTGTTTACACTTCTCATAACTGATCCAAGTCTGAGGATCCTTGTTTTAGAACACCACCTGTGAGGGGGTTGGGCTGTTTACAGGTTTGCAGGTACCCTTGACCTCAGCATACCCTGTTACTTTGTTTGATTAAGAGTACTCCATTTTGGGACAGTTCTTGTGATTTTAACCCTGGACATGTGGCTCTTTATTTGAGTCCCCCACCTTGGTTACTGGACTTATAAACCTCCATCTGGATTTCTTGAACATACCTGGACTTATATCAGAGCACTTGATCAGATCCAGCTCAGTCACAAACCTTTGCATATCATTTGCATACATCATCATTGCATCATTTTGACATTTGCTTATTTGTTTTTTAGGGTATCCATCCTGTATTTTGGCTTGGTTTTGACCCCATCATCAGCATAGACCTACCTTCACCAGTATCTTCTTCAGCTGTCAGCTACCTGCTTCAGCCACCAGTCTCAGCCTATCAGTGGCCCATCCTCAGTGTCAACATCAGCATCTGTTTCAACTCTTCTTCAACAACATGGCACCTAAGAAGAGTAATATCTCCTACCACTTCTTTCAGCCTGAGCTAGCTGACATCAGGAAGATTCAGACCCTGATTACTCCAGATCATATACCACTATTCAGAGAACACTATGGAGGCATACTTGATGTGGTTATGGATTTGGACCTTTCACAGAGGAGCTTGATTCATACTTGCCTGCAGTTCTATGATCCCCCCCTAAGGTGTTTCACTTTTCAGGATTTTCAGTTGGGGCCTTTATTGGAGGAGTACTCATCATTGGTTGGTATACCTGTCAGGGGTGGTGTCCCCTTCAACCCTGAGATGGTCTTTCCTAGTAATGAAGAGGTGGCAAAGGCCTTGTATTTAGAACCAGTCCTGATTGGGCAGAACATGACTACCAAGGCTGGGATCTCTGGCCTGCATTTGGATTTCTTGATATCTCAGGCTACTCTGAAGGCCTCTTCAGGAGAATGGAAGGCAGTCTGTGCTTTATTGGCCCTTAGCATATATGGGGTCATTTTATTTGCAGATGAGCCTAAGTTTGTTAGCAAGAATGCAATCCATCTTTTCATCCTGAGGAACCCAGTGCCCACTTTATTGGGGGATTTCTACTACTCTGTGCACCAGAGGAATTAGAAGCAGAGGGGAAGATTAGTGAGGTGCTGTGCTCCTTTGTTCCATACTTGGCTGCTCAGACATTTGCCTAAGACAGATGCATTTTTGAATCCTCATCAGCAGAGGAACTGGGCTAGAAGACTCACTGCTTTAACTTCAGCTGATATCAGGTGGTGCACTCAAAGCATAAAAGGCAGGGACATCATTACCAGTTATGGGCAGTTTCCCAATGTACCCCTGATAGGAGTTAAGGGTTGCATCAACTACAACCCTCTGCTATTCAAAAGACAACTGGGCTATGCATTGGCCCACACTCCTAAGGCACAGGACTTGGCTGAGCTCTTTACTGTGAGAACAAGCCTAATCTGGATATTATCAGGCAAGCAGCCTGGGCCTGGGACAATGTTCAGACTAAAGGAGTAACCATTCTGGGAAGATGCAACAATGTGGCATCAGCACAGTACTATGAGTGGTCCCATGCCAGGGCTCAATTTTCTGGGATGCCCTTTACCATGGAAGATATACCTGGACCATCCTCAGCACCACCTCCTGTCACTGTCAGTTTGGAGGAGTTTGAGAAATTGAAAGAGAGAAATGAGAAGTTGACTCAGGCTCTACAGAAGACCCTCTGGGAGAGGAGTGATGGTAGGTTGGATATTGAAAGGTTGGAGAAGCTGAAGGTGGAGCATCTGGCTAGGATTGAGAAGTCTGAGGATTACATCAAGAAGTCTAGGGCTGGAGAGCAGATCTTGAAGAATGCCTGCAAGGAAGCCCAATTCCAAAGAGCCAGGACTGATTTGTATCTGAAGGAGAGTCAAGCTAGATGGGTCAGGATCACCGAAGCTCGTACTCTGGAAGATAAGAGGGCTCAGGACAAGATTGAGCAGCTGGAAGCTAGTGCAAAAGAGCAACAGGAAGCCCTGGCAGCAGCCCAGAGGGAGATCTCAGAGCTGAAGATTAGAGCTGGAGTGAAGAGGTCAAAAGACCAGAGTCAACACAAGAAGCTAACTGCAGCTGTTACTACCAGGAATCTCCTTATCAGGAATCTCACAGAGCGTCCAGCTGATCCTGTGACTGAAGCACTTCTCAAGGAAGTTCAGGAGGATGAGTTTGGTCTTGGTGTCTGACTTTTGCTTGTTGTTGTTTTCATTTCATGTACTTTTATTTTCTTATGTTGTATTTTGACCCCTCGGGGCATGTTTTGTAAAGAACAAACTATGTATCATTTGCTTTTTGTAATATATGTATCAGTTTGTTCCATCTGATTTCTTCGAGCAACATCAACAGCATCTTCAAGGGTCTGGAAAGGTCAAAACCAAATGCCAAGCCGGATACCTTGGAAACAAATAAGCATACTGCATTGCATACTAACCATTGTTTGTTTGTTAGGTTTATTTTGTTGTTGTTGCTAACTCTGTTGTGATATTCAGGAACTATTGCTCGACGTCGGGTATTTCCACTCAACCGTCCACACAGATATCCCACCCGCAACAATCTTCCGGGCATACAGATGGACCAGGTACAACAGGACCTTACAGAGGTCAGGAACCAAATGGCCAATGAAAGATTGGAAATGAGGGCTCAGATGACACAGTTTATGGAGGTGATGAACAATATGGCTCAGAGCCAAGAGAGATTAAGAGCAATGGTAGAGAGGCAGAATCAGGAAGATCCCCATCTAGGGACTGCTGGGACAAGTAACAACGAGAGGGTTCAGCCTCATGTCACCCCCCCTGTATTTGGACCCCACCTTCATCCAGAGATCAACATTCCTGCTAATGTACAAGGGACTGCCACTGCAGGCAGAGTGCTGCAAGAAGACCCCCAGGAGGATCAGTTCACAGTAATGGGTGCTGGGGATGAGGCCTATGACAGAAGGCTGGACGAAATTGCTGAAAAATTAAGATCCTTGGAGTCTCAAAACTCTTTGGGTTTTGATGTTATGGACATGGGCTTAGTGGACGGTGTCAGGATTCCCCATAAGTTTAAGCCTCCTTGTTTTGAAAAGTACAATGGGACCTCCTGCCCACGGACCCACTTGCAGTCCTTTCTGGGGAGGTTGAAGGCATACACCATGGACGAGAAGCTATGGATGTTTTATTTTGAGGATAGCTTAAAGGGAGCTTCAAGGGAATGGTACTCCCATCTGACTAGAGCAACCATCAGGTGTTGGAAGGATTTGGCAGAGGCCTTCATTAGACAATACCAGTATAATTTGGATATGGCACCCAACAGGACCCTCCTGATGGGAATGTCACAGTAATCCAGGGAAAGCTTCCGGGAGTATGCCCAGAGGTGGAGGCAGCTGGCTGCTGCTGTCCAGCCACCTATGTCAGAGAGGGAGATGGCAGATATGTTTATGAACACCCTCCAAGGAACATACATTGACAGGCTGGCTGCTTTCTCTTCTACCAGCTTTGCAGATGTCGTTATAGCTGGAGAGAGAATCGAGAGCCTGTTAAAGATGGGCAAAATTTCTGACAACGGTGCCAGCTCATCCAGCAACACAAGAAAGCCTTTTGTAGGACCAAGAAGAACTGGTGAGACCGATGCTATCCATGCCAGCAGGGGCAGACCCTAATATGTTCATAGGTCTGTGGCAGCAGTTACCATTCCCGCTCTAATTCATCCACAACCAGCTTATCAACCACAGCAACAAAATTATCAGCAACAGACTCAGTATCCTCCTCAGAAAAACTACAACAACACCAACACCAACAATCAACAAAGACCGTTCCAACAGAGACCTTCTCAGGCCAATAGGGTGATCGATCCGATCCCTATGCCATATGCCACACTGCTGCCACAACTCCTGAAACTCAACCTGGTTGAGCTAAGGACGTTGGCACCTCCAGATCCTGCCAGTCTGCCCAGAAATTATGACGCCAGCGCCAGATGTGCTTTTCACTCAAATGCACCTGGCCATAGTACAGAGAAGTGCAGAGCTTTGCACATGAAGGTACAAGACTTGGTAGACTCCAAAGCTCTGAACTTTGCACCACAACCAAATGTTAACAAGAACCCCATGCCAAACCACGGAGGTCCCAGAATCAATGCTATTGAAGAAGACAAGCCGTCTTACTTGATAACCAGTGTGGGTCAGATTCGGACGCCGTTGGTAGAGATTAAAGCTCAACTCCTCGAATGTCAAATGTTCCCGGGATGTGATCTAGGGTGTGCTTATTGCAACATTTCAGTGAATGGTTGTGATAACTTGAGAGATGGCATAAATGGTCTCATCCAGAGTGGCCTGCTTCAAATCACAACGTCAATACCTGCCAATCCAGCAATCTCCTTAACAACAATCCCCGAGTCTTCTACAAATGCAACAACCATTGTTCCAAACAACTCCTCAGCTTCATCAACAAATGCTTCATCTGTTACTTCAACGGACCAGATATCAGCAAACATCCCTTCTACAACTTCAGCACCATTTCATTCAGAATCTCCTACAACAACAACACCCATCCTTCCAACAATGTCTCCTACAACTTCAGCAGCAAATGTCTCAACGGTTACAATTTATTATGATTCCGAAAATGATTCTGCCTACAACTCACAAAATGCCACTCCCATCAGAGCACCAGTCACAATATACTATGATCCACAGACTATCACAGTCCCTTCTGCAGCTTCCATCAGTCCAGTCACTATCACAGTGCCTGGGCCAGTACCTTATGAAAGCAGTAATGCCATCCCCTGGCATTACGGCTCTGATCTATACTGCGAAGGACAAAAAATCACTCTTGAATCATCAACCCCTGCACCACAAATAGATAATGTGGGAGGAGGCGGAGGCTTCACTCGAAGCGGACGTCTCTTTGCTCCACAAATTCAAAGACCCACTGCTGAGGCAGAAGCTGCTGCCAAGGCAAAAGGGAAGGGCATGGTGCAAGAAGAGCAAATTGTTAAAGAAGCTTTGAAAACACCTTTTGATCAAGAAGTTGATGAATTCATGAGAATCATCAAGAAAAGTGATTACAAAATAGTGGACCAGCTTCACCAGACGCCTTCCAAGATCTCTATTCTATCATTGCTTATGTGCTCCGAGGCTCATCGGAATGCACTACTAAAAGTCTTGCACGCAGCTTATGTGCCAGAAGAGATCACCGTCAATCAGTTGGAAGCTTTAGTTGGAAATGTTAATGCTAGTCATGGGCTAGGGTTTACCAACACTGATTTGACTACGGAAGGCCGCAATCATAACAAGGCTTTGCACATTACCATGGAATGCAAAGGTGCAGTTCTTTCCCATGTGCTGGTAGACACAGGATCATCCCTCAATGTCTTACCTAAAAAAGCCCTTGTGAAGCTAGAGTATGAAGGATTGGCATTACGTCCCAGCAACTTAGTAGTGAGAGCCTTTGACAGTTCTAAGAGATCAGTTATGGGGGAAATTGAGTTGCCTATAACGATTGGCCCACAAACTTTCAAAACGACCTTCTACGTGATGGATATACAGCCTGCCTACAGCTGTCTATTGGGTAGGCCATGGATTCACGCCGCTGGCGCCGTGACCTCAACCCTTCACCAGAAGTTAAAATTCAAGTGGGAGGGTCAAGTCGTTACTATCTGTGGAGAGGAGGATATTTTTGTTAGCCACCTGGCTACCTACAAATACATTGAGATGGATGGGGATATCCACGAAACAATGAGTCAAGGGTTTGAGGCCTTGAACATAAATGAAACATCTGCTGTACCTGGGACCTCAATAACATCTTATCAACAAGCCCGGAAGGTTGTTGAAGAAGGAACTGCCCAAGGCTGGGGCAAATTGCTACCTGTGGAGAAGAAAGAGGATAGATTTGGGTTGGGTTACAAACCAACTCAACAAGATCAAGCAGAGGCTGCTAAGGAGCCCAACTTTGTTAGTGGGGGGATGCTCACCCCCGATGCTGTCAACAATTTGGAAGACGAGAATGAAAGCGACCGCAACCTGGAGAGTTGGATCCGTCCAAAGATCCCGGGGAGCAGTATCTCAAACTGGTCTTCCCAGGAAATTATAAGAGTTACTCCTGCAGATTAATTATTATTTCCTGTATTTTTATAGCATGCATCAAGTCTTGCATCTTGCCCAAGATGACAAGACTCATTTTGTAATCGGGCCATCTGTAATTTTTGTGCAACAAGATTAATCAATGAAATATCAGACATCTTTTGCAAATGAGTCTTTTTCTTTTCCGCTCACTGTTTTTCCATTTTTCTTTTTGTACAAAAAATAAATGGCAATGTTTTCAAAATGACAACTTTATTTCACTTTTCTAAACAAGATTAAAATCAATCACTAAAATGAACAAACTGAACCCTTGCAGAGAGTGCCTTCCAGACTGCACCGACAACATCACGGCTATGACTTCGTATGACTTTGACAATCCAATCAATCAAGCTGATGAAGGGGTTGAAGAAGAATATGAGCTTCCTGAAGAGCTAGCCAGATTGTTGAGACAAGAGGAAAAGGTTATTACTCCTCATCAGGAGGAGGTTGAAACGATTAATCTTGGTACAGATGAAGACGTGAAAGAAGTTAAAATCGGGGCCTGCCTGCAAGACTCAGTGAAGGGACAACTGATTGACCTGCTTCAAGAGTATGTGGACGTGTTTGCTTGGTCTTATCAAGATATGCCAGGGTTAGACACCGACATTGTTGTGCACAAGCTGCCTTTAAGAGAAGAATGCCCATCGGTTAAACAGAAACTGCGCCGTACTCGCCCAGACATGGCGATGAAGATCAAAGAAGAGGTACAAAAGCAGTGGGACGCCGGGTTCCTTGCTGTAACTAGCTATCCTCCGTGGGTTGCTAATATAGTACCTGTGCCTAAGAAAGACGGCAAAGTAAGAATGTGTGTTGACTACCGGGATCTGAACAGAGCCAGCCCGAAAGATGATTTCCCATTACCTCACATTGATGTATTGGTGGATAATACGGCTCAATTCTCGGTATTCTCCTTCATGGACGGATTTTCAGGATACAATCAGATTAAAATGTCACCTGAAGACATGGAGAAGACAACCTTCATCACACCCTGGGGCATGTTCTGTTACAAGGTGATGTCGTTTGGACTGAAGAATGCTGGTGCAACATATCAACGGGCTATGGTGACATTATTCCACGACATGATCCATAAAGAAATCGAATGTTACGTGGATGACATGATTGCCAAATCCCTTACTGAAGAAGATCACCTGGTAAATCTGCTAAAGCTGTTCAAGCGTCTGAGGAAGTACCAACTGAAGCTGAACCCCAACAAGTGCACATTTGGGGTGCGATCCGGTAAGCTGCTGGGATTTATTGTGAGTGAGAAGGGGATTGAAGTTGACCCCGACAAAGTCAAAGCTATTCAAGAGATGCCTGCACCGAAAACTGAAAAAGAAGTTCGAGGGTTTCTAGGTAGATTGAACTACATCTCAAGGTTCATATCTCACCTTACAGCAACTTGTGAGCCCTTGTTCAAATTGTTGAGAAAAGAACAAACGGTCAGGTGGAATGAAGACTGCCAAAGGGCTTTTGACAAGATCAAGGAATACTTACAAGAACCTCCAATCCTTATGCCTCCAGTTGAAGGAAAACCTCTAATCATGTATTTGACAGTTTTAGAAGAGTCGATGGGGTGTGTGCTGGGCCAGCATGACGAGTCTGGTCGAAAAGAGTATGCAATTTACTACCTAAGCAAAAAGTTTACCGACTGTGAACAACGTTATTCACTGCTCGAGAAAACTTGTTGTGCTTTAGCGTGGGCTTCTCGCCGACTAAGGCAGTATATGTTGACCCACACTACTTTGTTGATATCAAAGATGGACCCAGTCAAGTACATATTTGAGAAGCCAGCACTTACCGGACGGGTTGCAAGATGGCAAATGATCCTCATAGAGTATGACATCCAGTACACTTCTCAGAAAGCCATCAAAGGCAGTGTATTGTCTGAATATCTTGCTGAGCAACCCATTGATGATTACCAGCCTATGAGATTTGACTTCCCAGATGAAGACATCATGTTCATAAAAGCAAAAGATCATGAAGAGCCTATTCACACTGAAGGGCCCGACCCAGAAGAAGAATGGACTATGATGTTCGATGGGGCTGTTAATATGAATGGTCGTGGTGTTGGTGCAGTACTCATTACACCTAAGGGAGTTCACATGCCTTTCTCGGCAAAACTCACTTTCAACTGCACTAACAACGAGGCTGAATACGAAGCATGCATTATGGGACTTGAGGAAGCCATTAACCTCAGGATCAAGACATTGACCGTGTTCGGAGATTCAGCTCTGGTAATCAATCAAACCAACGGCAAATGGTACACCCACCAGGATCATCTGATACCTTACAGGGATTATACAAGGAGGTTATTGACTTTCTTTACGACAGTCAAGCTTGAGTATATCCCTCGGGACGAGAATCAGTTTGCAGATGCTCTGGCTACCATTTCATCAATGATCAAAGTTCAAGCTGCCAACTTTGTACCTCAAATTTCAGTGTCCAGACTTGACAGACCAGCATACGTGTTCGCAGCAGATATAGTCAAAGATGATAAGCCTTGGTTCCATGACATTAAGTGCTTCTTGGAGGATCAAACATACCCACCCGGGGCATCTTCCAATGATAAGAAGACATTAAGAAGGCTTGCTGGTAGTTTCTTCCTGAACACTGATGGCTCCCTATACAAGAGAAACTTTGATATGGTACTCCTCAGATGCGTTGATAGAACAGAAGCAGACTTGTTGATGCACGAAGTGCGCGAAGGATCCTTTGGTACCCATGCGGGAGGGCATGCCATGGCTAAGAAGTTGTTAAGATCAGACTATTACTGGATCACAATGGATGCTGACTGTTGTGCCTATGCCAGAAAATGCCATAAATGCCAGATTTATGCGGATAAGGTGCATGTGCCTCCCAATCCTTTGAATGTGATGTCTTCACCCTGGCCCTTTGCTATGTGGGACATTGACATGATTGGAAAGATTGAGCCAACTGCTTCGAATGGCCACAGATTCATCCTGGTTGCCATTGACTATTTCACCAAGTGGGTCGAAGCAGCATCCTATGCAAATGTTACAAGACAAGTGGTAGCCAGATTTCTGAAAAGAGATATCATCTGTCGATACGGAGTTCCCGAGAGAATCATTACTGACAATGGTTCCAACTTGAATAACAAAATGATGGCAGAACTGTGCCGGGACTTCAAGATCCAACATCACAATTCTTCTCCTTACAGGCCAAAGATGAACGGCGCTGTTGAGGCAGCTAATAAGAATATCAAGAAGATTGTGTAGAAGATGGTAGTCACATATAAAGACTGGCATGAAATGCTACCGTTTGCCTTTCATGGGTACCGCACGTCAATCAGAACATCCACTAGGGCAACACCGTATCAGCTTGTGTATGGTATGGAGGCGGTCCTACCTGTTGAAGTTGAGTTACCTTCTCTACGGGTACTGATGGATGTTAAACTGAGTGAAGCAGAATGGGTTCGGGCCCGATACGAACAACTGAGTCTGATTGAAGAGAAAAGATTGGCTGCAATCTGTCATGGGCAGTTGTATCAGAAAAGAATGAAGAGAGCCTTCGATCAGAAAGTCAGGCACCGAGAGTACCAAGTAGGAGATCTTGTGCTGAAGAGAATCCTCCCTCCTCATACAGACCACAGGGGCAAATGGACTCCAAATTATGAAGGACCATTCGTAGTAGAGAAAGTTTTCTCTGGTGGAGCACTGATGCTCAGCACCATGGATGGTGAAGACTTCCCGTCCCTTGTGAATTCATATGCAGTTAAAAAATACTTCGCGTAAAATGACCCGCTGGACATAAAAACAGAATGTAAGTCCAGGCAAAAATAGGGCATCCCGGCGAGTCAGAAACAGAATAAAAGACTCGGGCAAAAATAAGGGAAAATAAACAAAAATGTGTACACCCGCTGAGTTGAAAAGCCGCATCGGACAACTCAGGCAAAAATGGGTATCCCGATGGATTGAAAACCCGAAAGGGCGATCCATGCAAAATAAGGGAATAAGCGAACAACTGCATTCTGAATTCGCCTGTATCGTTTACAACTTGGTAAGCTTCAAAAGGATTAAGCTTCTTTCAGAATCAGCCTTCTTCAGAAAGCAAGACGAGAAGAACGTCAAAAGTCACACGAGTCATAGCAAAAGAGGGAGCTCCTCGAAGCGTCGTCAACATTGCCAGCATTTTGTTTCTCAATTTGTAACAATCTCCTCATTTTAGGGGATATGTTTCTTTGACTGTATCTCGCCAATTCAGGGCACATGAATTAATAAAAGCAGATTTTCAGTCGTGTTTCGTCTTGTACATTTTATTTGCAAAATTGTATGATGTCTTAAGAAAAAAACTGATTGCATAAATACAGATGCTTATCTTCAAAAATATATGTAACAAAAGTCACATGCTTGCAGGAAATATACTTACTCTCAGAAGCGTTTAAACTCCTATGACGGAATCCGGTAAGGGATACCTCGGGATTACTTGTGCGTTTCTATATCTTTACAGGATTGCAGGTATCCGAACGCAACTTGGGGCATGAAAGCTTCACTCCAGCAAGCTGGCAAATCAACACTCAGTTTTAAACACTCAAGGTGTTTTCTTCCCAGCCGAATCACCACTTGTTGCTTCTCCCCATCAGAGTTGCCAGGCATCACTTCTCCAACAGGGCAGTACCAGAAGGCGCCCATATCCCCGGCTGAGTCAAGAATCCTCCTCAACAGAATCCCTAGGGAGATCTTTCAGTGATCTCTCTTTCTCCCCAGCCGAGTTGCCATTTCCTCCTCAGCCAAGTACAGAAGTCAGGAGACCATATCCCCACAAAGCTTCAGCCTCTATCCGGAAGAGCAGCACATGAAGAAATCACAACAGAGTAGAGAAAGCTTCTACAAACCCCAGCTGGGTCCCTCAGTACAAGGATATGTCTATCAGTGACCTATATCCCCAGGCAAACACATCTCGTCAGATATACCAATGATCTCACCCCCAGCTGGGATATCCCTTTCAAACAGATCGGCCGGAGATCGTCGCAGCAACGGGACCCGAGTCCCAGTTTGGTATCTTTGCGTTATCATGGCATTTTCATCATATTCACCCACGAAGCGTAGCATTCCGTCTAATACGGAGCATTACGGCAAAAATCAAACATATTGCATAATCATGAGCCATGTTTTGAATCAACACTTGTGAATATTGACCATCCGTCGAAAACATACAAAATCCCCAGCAGAGATTCCCCAGCAAAATCAGTTGCCTCACATTCACAAACACCAATATATACCCTCTTTGGCACCCGTCCGTGTCAATACCCCCCAGTAAAGTCTCCTGAACACTCTGTGCAAACAGTACCACTCGTATTACAAATACTTTTTGACACCCGTCTGTGTCATAACCCCAGCAGAAAGCCAAAGACATCCTCTTCGCACTCACATGTACTTATATAACTTCCTTGGCACCCGTCCGTGTCATTTTCCCCAGTGCAGTAACATAAACACTTTGTACATCAGATACTTGTTTATACTATACTCTTCTCTTTGGCACCCGTCCGTGTCACTATCCCCAGCAGATTAAACACTCATCTATACACCACTCATGCTTATACAGATACTCGTCCGTATCTTGTATACACCATTTTATATATCCCCGCAGATTCAACACTAGTCCTCGTTCTTTGTTAACCAGACGGTACTCGTCCGTACCATCATCTCAGAACATGTGTCAAGCGTTCGTTTCTACTTGATATTCGTCCGTATCATAGTCTTAAGGATGCTCGTCCGCATCTTTAATCCATACACTGTGTCGAACACTTTTGTCATCTTGAATATAGATACTCGTCTGTGTCTACTATTCCCCAGAAGGGTCCTTCCAGATTCAACACTCATCCGTGTTCTTTGTTAGCCAGTTGATACTCGTCCGTATCATCATCTCCGAGTACGTGTCAGTATTTGTTTCTACTCGATACTCGTCCGTATCGCAGCCTTAGGGATGCTCGTCCGCATCTTTAATCTATACACAAACATCTTAACACTTATACTTTTTGGTTTCTTGGATGTAAACACTCGTCCGTGTTTACTATTCCCCGATAGATCGCCAGCAAAGCAATCTTCTTTTTATCTGACATTCGTCCTGTGTCATGATAAACCCTGAGAGCAGCTGTCCCCTGCTGGGTGGTCGTCCTCCACCTCTTGATGGTCGTCCCCCATCATGCTCATCCGATGGCCGTCCCCATCGTTGATTTTCTATCCGACATTCGTCCTATGTCGTGATATTTAGCAGCCGTCCCCTGCTAGGTGGTTGTCCTCCACCTCTTGATGATCGTCCTTCATCATGTTATCCAATGGCCGTCCCCATTGTTGATTTTGGTTGTCTGGCATTCGTCCTATGTCATGATAAACCTTGAGAGCAGCCGTCCCCTGCTAGGTGGTCGTCCTCCACCTCTTGATGGTCGTCCTCCATCATGCTCATCCGATGGCCGTCCCCATCGTTGACCTTTTATCCGGCATTCGTCCTATGTCGCGATATTTTCGGCAGCCGTACCCTGCCAGGTGGTCGTCCTCCACCTTAGATGATCGTCCCTCATCTTACCCCCAACAGAGCAGCCATCCCCTGCTAGGTGATCGTCCTTCACCTTTGATGACCGTACCTCATCATCTGTTTATTTCATTTATTCTTTAACCCGATGGCCGTCCCCGTCGTGATCCCTTTTTCCTTTTCCTGATGATCGTCCTTCATCAGTTTAGCCCGATGGCCGTCCCCATCGTTGGTTACTTTGCTTTGTGAACTTGATGGCCGTCCCCGTCATGTTTCATTAATCCCCAGAGAATTTTACAGCTTTACTTGATGGCCGTCCCCATCATAATCCCTTTCATCCCCAGCATGTCGGCCGTCCCCGTCATCGCTTTACTTTCTGCACTTTTCCAGCATGTCGGCCGTCCCCGTCATTGCTCTTTGCCCAGCAGTCGTCCTCTGCTCGACGGTCGTCCTCCGTCGCCCACACTTTATAATATACTTTATTTTCTTTTACAAGCTATATCCCTTTTCTTCTTCATTCTGTGAGTGCAAATTTTGGACTGTCTTTGGTATTCAACCACAAGTTATCTTGTTTGCCTGTTAAGCCGTTGCTTACATCCTGCACAGCTAACTCATGTTTGAATAGGGGCAGCTGTAAACACCCCAAATTTGCCCTCACCCATTCACACCATGGCTTGTGATCTTTTCATATGCATAAGTTCAATCATAGCATCTCATGTTACATTTTTGATTCACTGCATTGCTTCAAAGTCATCTGCATCTAGGGTTTGTGATCTGAGCAATCCAAGAGCCTCTTGAGCCACTCCAAAGGTCATCAATAACTTCAAAGGGGTCTATGTGTGTTCAAGTATCATATTATATCCCCTCAAAGTCAAGAATGTCAAAGAATCACAAGAACTGAGAATGGTATGGAAGCAGAGCCAGGTTTGACTGCACAGATGACCTAAAATTAGGGTTTTGGTTTCAAAGGCCATAACTCCAAATTTTTTGGTCATTCTTGTTTCTATTGGTCTCTATATGGTATAGGGATTATGCATATCAATTTTCATGAAGAAATCCCATGGGGAAGTCATCTGATCAAGAGTTGACTTTTCAAGCAAGTCAGTGCAAAATCAGGGCATATGAGGCCCCCAATGACCCAACCAAAGGGTGTTCTTCATCATTTTGAATGTATATGATCTTTATTTGATCATGGAAGAAGTTGTAAGTTCACAAAATTGAAGAATTTCAAGTCTTTTGCAAAGTTGACTTTTTGGGCAAGTTTGACTTTTAATGAAATGGTCATTTTAGGCAACTTTTTCAACCTTTACTTTTTGATTTAAAAAAGCTTCAAATGGAAAAACTTTGGTCATGAAAGTTGTAGAATAGATCTTTCCCTTTTCAAAAAGTACAAGAACATGACCTAATTCATTTTTGATCAAAAGTTATGGCTTGTTAAAGTTGGCAAAAATCACTAAATTTCAAGTCATGCACCAAAGAGGCAAAGTTGCAAATTCACTTCTCAAGGCCAATTAAGTCATCAAATGGGCTTCTAATCCACACAACATGATCACACAACATCTAAAGTTCAGAATGCACCCAAGGAATCACATGTTTTATGGCCCATGAATCAAGTTTCTCTCATAAGAACCAAAGGCAAGCCAAGTTGCAAAAGTCATGATAACTTCTCATCCACTTGCTGCCTAGTTTGCTGAACCATCCTAGCCCTTTTCCCTCATCATGCTGCGCAGGACATGCCTCTTGTACTAGGCTAGCAAGTTGCCCATGCCCTTCTTACACAAAAGTTGACATTTTGCAAAAGCACCCATACCTATCACAAAAGGACATGTCATGTCATCTGACCAATAGCATTTGTTTATACAAAGAAAAGGCAAGCCAAACACCACAACAAGCAAGCCTGAAACCAGCCAGAACACAGCTCTCTCATTTTCACCCCATTTTGCAAAACTCTTCGAAACACTCTCCTCAAGCCACAAACTCATAAACAAACTTCACAAACCTTCTCACCATGCTTCACTGAACCCAAACCAACCTTCAAAGCAGCCTGAAACTCAAAGAATCAGAAATACGATCCTCACCTGAGCTTGAACAGAACTTCTGTAAACTCTCAAACCAGCCCAAATAAATTTGTTCCAAGCCTTTCAGAAGCATAAGGGAAGTCATAGGAGTGGTTTTGCACAAGAGAAGGGGTCAGAAAGTTCCAGACTGAAGAGCTTCAAACTCAGGTAGCTTCATGAACTTTTTTTCCAGAAGCATGATTTTAAGTTCTTAATAGCTTCTACATGCTTCCCTGACCATGAATATGTGATTGTTTTCGAAAATGAGTGAAAAATGAGTATGTATGCAGTCTCTGAAACTTTTTGCCCTAAGACTATTTTGATTCGATTTGGCTGATTTAGGAATGATAAATGTTGTTTGAATGAGGGGTTTGATTCGTGTTTGAGTGGGGAAGAGTTCTGGATAGTTAGTTTTCATTTTCATTGCGTGTAGAGAGAGTTTGTGTTTTTGACTCACCGGAGAAGATGACCGGAACCACTGTTCCTGTCATCTGAAAGTCATTAGGGCAAAATTAGGGCTTAATCACTTAATTAGCCAAGTTTGAATATCAGCCATTGGATATGGCGCCAGGTCAATTCGCGCGCGTGCATGTTTGAATCTGGACCATCAGATTGGATTACTTTTCTTTTTCAGCTTTAAATTCATTTTATTTTTCATATTATTTCATTTAATTTGTACATTTTATTAAAAATAGTAAAACTTATTCAAAAATTCTGAAATTTTTTATACAAGCTTTTATTAAATTTCAGAAACCAAAAACATTTTTATTTTTATTTTTTGCATTTTGAAAATATTTTTAAATATTTGAAGGTTTATTTTTAATTAATTAATGAGAATTAATTAATTAAAAATACTTTTAGGTATTTAAAAATCACCAAAAAATTCATGAAACATTTAAAAACATTTAGAAACATTGTCCAACCCTCAAACCAAATTTCTATTTTAATCTTGATGCATTTTGAGAATTTTTCATGGAATTAAAATCATTTTTAAGCATTATTTTGATCCAAACTTCCAAAAATCATTTCTGCCTAACCATTGAGAGTTGGACTTTGATTATTTTTGCATTATGTTTAGCATATCATGTAGTTTGTGAGATTAAATTGGCATGAATTGATCTTGCATTTTCCATTTGTTTGACATTTTTCTTGTTAAGGAACCCTAAAACCCTAGAAAATTTAGGAAAACCATAACTTGAATTAGGTTAAGAGTTGGAACTTCTCCTTTGGGCAGTGAGTTAGTATAGGTTTAGGGATCCTTTGAGTGTATTTTCAATTTTTTGTATTGATGTTTGCTTCTGATTTTGGTTTGTGTTTGATGCTTTGATCATAAACCCTAATTTGGGCTTCCATATGCATCCATCTTGCATTTGCATTCATGCCTTGACTTGCCATAGCATTTTATGCATTCTTTTGATTCATTAGACATCTTAAGACATATTGAAAGCATGTTTGACCATTGCATCATGTATTTGCCATGTTTTATGCCATTTGCATCTCATAACTTTTCATGTATGTTTTTGGTTCTTAGTTTGCTTCATCTGCATCCATTGATTAACAGGATTATCCTCATACCTTGATTCATGTTTGCATCATCTCATAGAATCATTAACATCATGTATGTGCTTCTGGTTTTGTTTCTCATCATGCCATTTCATTCCATTTTGCATTGCATTGCATTCCTTTCACTAACTTTTCAGGTGGTAAGTAACTTTGAGAAGTGAATTTGCCTTCACTTTTCACATTTTCTTTTCATCTCTCTTGCATCCATGCTGCATTTTATCTTGTGTTTGAGATTGAGCTTGCTCATTCTTATTCTTCTCACTTTCTTTCTTCAAGTGACTTGTCTTCTTAAGTGAAGCAAGTTACTTTGCTTCTCCTGATCCTTTCATCTGCTTCCTGGTGGTTCCATTGAAGACTTCTCTTGTAAACCTCATAAACCATAGGAACAACCAAGCATGACAATGATTAGGGTTTTGTTTAGTCTCCCCTCTTAGTTTTACCTTTGTGTCTCTTTTGAGTCTTCTCTTCTCATCTCATAATCAGGGACTAAACCCTAAAGGCTCTAAGGCTTTGTGATTAAGCTTATGCCTGCATCCTTCTATTAGGATGGAGTGTATAACTTTAATCCTAAGTGTTAAACCCTTAATGTGTTTAAATCCTCTAATCAATTCACTTAATAATCATCAGGACATCAAGCTTGTAACTTGGGCCTTGCATTAGGGTTCTAATTCTTCCTTAATTGGTAAAGAAGGACTAACCCTAGTGTTAATGGACAAGTCCCCCTCAAGTTGTCTTACAAATCATAAAAAACACTTCATCATCATATCATTAAATAAAATTCACTTAACCAAAGGCTTGTTTTGTCATGAGTTTAATCCCTAATCATGGATTAAGTTGAGGAGCTTTCCTCAGCTTTAACACTCTCATCTATTATCCTTCTATTAGGATGGTGTAATGAGTTTGTTTAATCCCTGATTATGGCTTAATCTTATTACTTAACACTAAACAAAAACACCAAAAACATCTAAATAATCACAAGTAGGTTAATGATCTTAATCCTACACCAAGGTGATTAAGTGTGAGAATCTGACTTCACACTTAAGGTATTCTCATTACCCCTAATCAGAGGGAAGATGTGATGAGTTTACTAACCCATTAGTTTAGGCTTAAGCTCATCAACTTATGACAAACTTTCAAAAGCAATAAAAGACTGAAAACTCAAAAACAAACAATAATCGTCTCCTTCGGGATTCTTTTCTCACCTCATTCACTCATAAACGAGAACTTGCTTCTTCCGTCTAATGCAAGACAGTTTGCATCTGTGCCAGACAGATCATACACTTGAGCATAGACAAGTAAGCAGTTCACAAGTCAAATCACCTTTCAGTCTCTTTGGGTCGAACTACGGTGTTCTGACTTCCTCATTGCACGAGAGGATACGTAGGCATAACTTAACAGTTATCGAACAAAAGTCTCTGTACATTACCCCCTCTTTCCATCATCATTCTTTTAGCCTCATGATCTTGAGCATCTTATTCCTTTTCCTACACTGACACTGTACATTTACACACTTCACACTTCTTTTACACTGACACCTGTACATCCTTTTCCAGCTCTTTTACACACAGATTGCACTGACACTACCCCTTTAAAACACAAATCTTTTAAGCGTGGATCCCGTCGAGTACGGCGGACAATCTGGGTGCTAATACCTTCCCAGGTTGTAACCAACCCCCTTTCTCAGTCTCTCTGGTTCGCAACCGTCTTATCCATATCTTTCTAGGTCTATGCAGCATTGCCTTTCCTCCAGGATAAAAATGCCTAGCTGGCGACTCTTTTCTTCTCCAGTGAGTTCACTGTGTGTGTTCTCATTGTTCCTCTCGCCGACCGTTCGCGTCTGTACCTTTATCTGGGGCCATTTCCCATTTATCGGGAGCGACAGTAACTTAAAAAACGAGTTCTGGAAAATTTGTTCTTGAGGTATACCTGAGATGAAGCTTTTCAGTTTGGCACTTGTTGGACCTCTCTCTTGTGCAAATGGCCTCCACTTGATCCCCTGATGATGTTGCAAGGCTTTGAATGAGTTGAAATGAGCAGGTTTGAGAGGTTGCAGCTCAACTGCACTGAAATCGTGTTTTGCTTTCAGGGGCTTTCTAGCTTGTTTGATGGTTGGGAATGGTTCTATTGATGATGGTGAGTTGAATGGTGAAGTTTGTTTGAGGTTTGAGTGGCTGAGCAGAGAGAATCGAAAGCTTGAAGGTTGGGGGTGATTTTGTGAAACTTGGTGTATGAGAGGTTCTGAGCTCCAAGGTTATGTGAATTGGTTTGCTTTTGGTCCACATAACAAGTCTCTATATGCCAGAGAGTTGTTGTGGCTGCAGCTGATTGGTATCGGCCAAGTTGCAAAAAGTCAACAACTTGTGTACTTGAGGTATGGGCTTATGCAGCAGCTGTTTTATGGCATGTCTTGGTTCATCATTGATCAAGGAGAGCCATGGGATTGAAATTATACAGCTGGATGGACTAGAGGCATGGTTGCAAGAGGTTTTGCAAGTGTTATGCAATTTGCCCCTTTTGAAAAATCTTGTGATGCAAGCCATAAAAACTCGTGATTCCTTGGGAAATTCTGGTTTTTGTCAGTTGCTTTGTGTTGTTTTGATGCTTAGAGGTTGATTAGAGGTCACAAAATGGCTTGGTATGTGAAATTGAAAAAAATCCTCTTTGGTGTGAAAGTGAAAATTATAGGATTTTTGCCAACTTTGCAAGGCCATAACTTGAGTTCCACAATGAATTAGAACATGTTCTTGTACTTTTTGAAAAGGGAATAATCCAATCTACAACTTTCATGACCAACAAATTTTCATTTGAAGCATTTTTGGTTGAGAAAGAGGAGGTTGAAGAACTTTCCCAAAATGGAAAGTTTCCATTACAAGTCATTTCCATTTTTGGCAACTTTTGGTTTAGCTCAAATTACTTCAATTTTGTGAACTTCCAAGCACTTCAATGATCAAATAAAGATCATATAACTTCAATTTGATGAAAATACCACTTTGGTTCCATTGTTGGGGGCCTCAGATGCCCTGATTTTGTTCTGACTTGCTCAAGAAGTTACCCAGTGAACAGATGACTTCCACAATGAATTTCTTCATCAAACTTGGTAAACATGATCCTTATAACTTATTGAGACTATTAGAAACAAGAATGACCAAAAAATTTGGAGTTATGGCCTCTGAAACCAAAACCCTAATTTCAGGTCATCTGTGTAGTGAAACCCTAGCTCTGCTTCCATGCTTTCCAAGTTCTTGTGATTTCTTGACTTCTTTGATCTTTGAGGGATATAATATGATGATGGAATACACATGGACCCTCTTGGAGTGATTGGAGATCTTTGGAGTGGCTCAGATGGATCCTTGGATTGCTCAGATCACAAACCCTAGATACAGATGAACTTGAACTATGCAGATGAAACAAATATGCAATATGAGATGATATGCTTAAACTTATGCAAAGATGAAAGATCACAAGCCATGGTGTGAAATTAGTGAGGGAAAATTTGGGGTGTTTACAACTGCCCCTATTCAAACATGAGTTAGCCGTGCAGGATGTAAGCGTCTGGCTTAATAGACAAACAAGGTAACTTGTGGTTGAATACCAAAGACAGTCCAAAATTTGCACTCACTGGGGAGAAGAAGAAAAAGGGATATAAATTGTAAAAGGTAGTATAGCATGATTATAAAGTGCGGGCGATGGAGGACGACCATCGAGCAGAGGACGACTGTTGGGGATAAAACGGTAAACTAAGCAATGACGGGGACGACCGACAAGCTGGGGAAATAAGAAATCATGATGGGGACGGCCATCAAGTAAAGTAACAAGGTTCTCTGGGGACTAAAACAAAGGAAACGATGGGGACGGCCATCAGGTTTTGGAAAGTAAAGTAAGAAATGATGGGGACGACCATCGGTTTAAAGAATAAATGAAATATTGATGAGGGACGGTCATCAAAGGTGAAGGAAGATCACCTAGCAAGGGACGGCTGCTCTTTATCACGACATAGGATGAATGTCGGATAGAAAAAGATTGGCGATGGGGACGGCCATCAGATAAGCATGATGAAGGACGATCATCAAGAGGTGAAGGATGATCACCTAGCAGGGTACGACTGCTCTCAGGGTTTATCACGACATAGGACGAATGTCGAATAACAAAGTCAATGATGGGGACGGCCATCGGATAAAAATGATGAGGGATGATCATCAAAGGGTGAAGGACGATCACCTAGTAGGGGACGGCTGCTAAATATCACGACATATGACGAATGTCGGATAGAAAAGGGTTCCAATAATGGAGACTCCGCTGGGGAAAGGATGAGGGACGGTCATCCAAAGGTGAAGGATGATCATCTGGCAGGGTACGGCTGCCGACAATATCACGACCTAGGACGAATGTCGGATAGAAGAAAAGTTGCTTTACTGGTGAATTACTGGGGAATAGTAAACACGGACGAGTGTTTACGCCTAAGAAATAAAAGATATAAGTGTTTTGACGCTGTGTATAGATTAAAGATGCGGACGAGCATCCTTAAGACCACGATACGAACGAGTATCAGTAGAAACAAACGCTGACGCATGTTTAGAGATGATGATACGGATGAGTACCAACAGGTTAACAAAGAATACGAACGAGTGTTGAATCTGTTTGAGGAGTGATATATATATATACAAAATACGAACGAGTATCTGTATAGGTATGAATGAGTATCGTGAAGTATGAGCAAGACACAGACGAGTGTTCAACTTGTTGGGGAAAGTATGACACGGACGAGTGTCAGAAAGAGAAAGTGTATAAGTTAATGAACAAACATTTCTATATGAGAGTGTAAAAGGTGTTTCGGCGACCTGTGGGGATAGGATGACACAGACGGGTGTCGAAAGGAGTGTCTTATGGAGAAGTGTTTGGTTTGCAACAAGTGTTTTGGAAACCGTGCTGGGGAAAGGTGACACGGACGAGTGTCAGAAGGGCATGCAAAGAGGGTATTTTGGTTTATATCTGTAAGGGAATGATATGACACGGAGAGTGTCGAAAGAGTATATATAAACAGGTGTCGCTCCCACTAAAAGACACCTAGTCAGATAGGGTACAGACGCGAATGGTCGGCGAAAGGAGAAATGAAATGAAATGAATAGAGTCGCCAGCTAGGAATTTTTATCCCGAAGGAAAGGTAATGCTGCATAAACCTAGAAAGAGATGGATAAGACGGTTGCGAACAAGAGAAACTGAGAAAGGGGGTTAGTTACAACCTGGGAAGGTATTAGCACCCAGATTGTCCGTCGTACTCGACGAGATCCACGCTTGAAAGATTGTGTTTAAAAGGGTAGTGTCTGTGTTATCTATGTTCAAAAGCTGGAAAAGAGTGTACAAGTGTCAGTGCAAGAAAGTGAAGTGAGGTGCTCAGGAATGAGGCTTGGAAAGAATGCTGAAAGAGGGGGAAGACAAAGAGACTTTTGTTCGATAACAGTTAAGTTATGCCTACGTATCCTCTCGTGCAATGAGGAAGTCAGAACACCGTAGTTCGACTCAAAGAGACTGAAAAAAGAATTGACTGATGAACTGCTTACTTGTCTATGCTCAAGTGTGTGACTTGTCTGGCTCAAGTGTTAACTGTCTTGCATTAGACGGAAGAAGTAAGTTCTCGTTTATGAGTGAGTGTGATGAGAAAAGAATCCCGAAGGAGACGATTATTATTTGTTTTTGTGTTTTCAATCTTTTATTTCTTTTTGTATTTTTCATAAGTTAATGAGATTAAGCCTAAACCAAGGATTAGTAAACTCATCATATCCTCCCTGTGATTAGGGATAATGAGAATACCTTAAGTATGAGATAAGTATCTCAAACTTAATTACCATAATGATGTAGGATTAAGATCATTTACCTACTTGTGATTATTTAGATGTTTTTGGTGTTTTTGTTTAGTGTTAAGTAATGAGTGTAAGCCATAATCAAAGATTTAGTGAACTCATTACACCATCCTAATAGAAGGATAATAGATGAGAACACTTAAGCTGAGGAAGATTCCTCAACTTAATCCATGATTAGGGATTAACCTCATGACAAAACAAGCCTTTATTAAAGTGGATTTTAAATTAAGGGTGAGATTAAGAAGTGAGTTTTATGGTTTGTAAGACAACTTGAGGGGGACTTGTCCATTAACACTAGGGTTAGTCCTTCTTAACCAATAAAGGAAGAATTAGAACCCTAATGCAAGGCCCAAGTTACAAGTTATTCTCTTAGTGATTATTAAGATGGATTAATTAAGAGGTTTAAAAAAATTAAGGGTTTAACACTTAGGATTAAAGTTATACACTCCATCCTAAGAGAAGGATGCAGACATAACCCTAATCACAAAGCCTTAAAACCTTAAAGGTTTAGTCTCTAATGATGTGGTGAGAAGAGAGACACAAAAGAAGACACAAAGGTAAAAGCTAAAGGGGGACTAATCACAACCCTAATTATTGTCATGCTTGGATGTTCCTATGTTTTGTAAGGCTTGCAAGAGGTCTTCAGAGAAGCCACCAATGGAAGAAGCAGATGAAAGGAGGAGAAGCAGAAGAAACAAGTTACTTACTTCACTGAAGAAGATAAGTAACTTGGAGAAAGAAAGTGAAGGAAGAACATGAATGAGCAAGCTCACTCTAAAGCAAAGAAAAATGCAGCAATTATGCATAAGAATAATGAAAAGAGAGATGAGAAGTGAAGGCAAATTCACTTCTCAAATTACTTACCACCTGAAAATGTTAGCATAAAGAAAGGAATGAAATGAAAATGAAATGTATGCAAAGATGCAAACCAAAAACAGAAGCATAAACATGATGCAAATGGTGCTATGATATGATGCAAAGATATGTCAAGTGCTATGAATATTCATACAAGAGATGAGAATGCAAATGAAGCATGCTTTGAAGTTTGAAAGTTCATGAAAGTTCATGGAATGAAATGAATGCACATCATGGAAAATGAATGAATAAATGATCAAGCATGATTATAATATGTTCTAAGATGTCTAAGATGACATGTGAATGCATGAAATGTCATGGCAAGTTCATGAATGGATGCATATGCAAGATGTATGCAAATGAACATGATAAGTTAGGGTTTTAAGGCAACATGAGATGCAAAAGTCAAAAACAGAAGCAAATCATAAGATAAAAAATTTCAAATGAACCCAAAGGAACCCTAACCCAATATGATATCACACCCCAAAGGAGGAGGTCTAACTCTTAACCTAAAGAAAGTTGTGATTTTTCTAAGTTATCTAGGGTTTTAAGGCACCTTAAGAGGGAAAAAGGCAAATCAAATCAGAAATGCAAGATAAATTTATGACAAAAATATGCTAGGAACTACATGCTATATGAAGAACAATGCAAAAAGAACCAATGTCAAACCCTTCATGGTTAGGCAGAAAAGAATTCTTGAAGTTAGGGTTCAAAAATGGGATTTTTATGAACCCTAAATTCAAGAAAAATGTCAAGATTGAATCAAAACCAAAACGAAATTTGTATGAATGGTTTGAAAATGTTTCTAAATGTCCTAAGATGCAATGTGATTTTTTTTGAAATTTTTAGAAACCTAAATGGTATTTTAATTAATTAATTTCCATTAATTAATTAAAATAAACATTTAAATATTTTTAAAATGATTTTTAAATGCAAAAAAGAAAAAGAAAAATGTTTTTGGGTGAAGAAAAATGTTTGAATTAAAAATGCAGAAGGAAAATATTTTTGGAAATGTTTAAGTATTTTAAATAAATTATACAACACAAATGATAAAAAATGAAATAAAAATATGAATTAATGAAAGTCAGCTGATCCAAGGGATCAGATTCAAAGCTGGGGTTGGAGGGAAGACCACGTACGCATCTCAACGGCCAGAATTCAAACTTATTAAATCCTAATTAATTAATTAATTAATTAATCCTGATTTAAACTTAATGATCTAATCTGGATCATCCACTGCCTAACCCTAATCACCATCCAACGGCCCAAATTCAAACTTAGCCCTAAGCACGTCATTAACCCTAATCTTTTTCAGGTGGCCGGAGAAGACTTCCGATCGTCTTCTCCTGCGAGACCTTCAACCCAACTTCTTCCCTAGGCCATTTCTGGAGCTCTAAAGCTCCATATCAACTCCTCTCCTCTCCCTAAACAAGAATCCACCCTCAAAATTAATTTATCATGGCTGAAACTCAAGATTCGAAGAAGAACATAAAAATGGTGAAACTTTCAGACAGTCAATACATGCTCATTTCGCAACCATTTTCAAAAGTAAATACATCATGATGATCAGCAAAGCATAAAGAACAATCTAAGAACTTAAAATTACATTTCTGGAAAAAAGTTTGAAGAGGTTACCTGAGCTTGAGCTTTCTCAGTTTGGAGCTTTTGGACCTCCTCTCTTGTGCAAAACCACTCCTCTTGACCTCCTGATGAAGCTTTGATGCTTGGAAGAAGTTTATAATGGCTGGTTTGGGTGGTTGCTCTTCAGCTGGTCAGAAATCGTATTTTGGTTTTGGGGACTTTCAGGTTGCAATGAAGGGTGGGAAATGATCCTTTGATGAAGCTGAGTTGATTGATGAAAAGAGTTTGAAGTTTGAGTGTGTGTGCTGTGAGTTTCGAAAGCTTTTTCAAATGGGGTGATTTTGTGGAACTTGGGCAATCTGAAGTGTTAGGCTTGTGTAATATGTGTTATGAGTTGTGTTTGATCCACATAACAATGCTTGATAGGTCAGAGGAGTTGTTGTGGACTGTGGTGATTGGTATGGGCAAGTTGCCAAAATGTCAACATGACTTGTACTTGAGGTATGGGCTGGTTTTGCAACTGGATTTTGGCTTGTCCTGGCTCAGAAAAGATCAAGGAGAGCCATGGAATATGTTTTGTGGTGATTCAGCAAGTGGAAGCATGGTTGTGTATCATTTTGCAATTTTCATGAAGCTTAGCCCCTTTGTGATTTCTTGATGGGCAAGGCATGAAATGAGATGGTTCTTTGGGAAATTCTGATTTTTAGGCAATGTACTATGTTGGTATGATGCATAGAAGTGTATTAGAAGTCACAAAATGGCTTGGCAAGTGGTTTTGCAAAAATCCCTCTTTGGTGTATTCTTGAAAATTATGTGATTTTTGCCAACTTTGAAAGATCATAACTTGAGTTCCATAATGAATTAGAACTTGTTATTGTACTTTTTTAAAAGGGAATGATCAAATCTACAACTTTCATGACAAACAATTTTTCATTTGAAGCATTTTTGGTTGAGAAAGAGGAGGTTGAAAAACTTTCCCAAAATGGAAAGTTTACATTACAAGTCATTTCCATTTTTGGCAACTTTTGGTTTAGCTCAATTTTCTTCAATTTTGTGATTTTCCAAGCACTTAAATGAGCAAATAAAGATCATATGACTTCAATTTGATGAAAAATCCACTTTGGTTCCCATGTTGGGGGCCTCAGATGCCCTGATTTTGCTCTGACTTGCTCAAGAAGTTACCCAGTGAACATATGACTTCCACAATGAATTTCTTCATCAAACTTGGTACACATGATCCTTATAACATATTGAGACTATTAGAAACAAGAATGACCAAAAAATTTGGAGTTATGGCCTCTGAAACCAAAACCCTAATTTCAGGTCATCTGTGTAGTGAAACCCTAACTCAACTTCCATGCTTTCCAAGTTCTTGTGATTTCTTGACTTCCTTGATCTTTGAGGGATATTTTATGATGATGGAACACACATGGAACCTCTTGGAATGATTGGATACCTTTGGAGTGGCTCAGATGGATCCTTGGATTGCTCAGATCACAAACCCTAGATGCAGATGAACTTGAACTATGCAGATGAAACAAATATGCAATATGAGATGATATGCTTGAACTAATGCAAATATGAAAGATCACAAGCCATGGTGTGAACTTAGTGAGGGAAAATTTGGGGTGTTTACAGCTGCCCCTATTCAAACATGAGTTAGCTGTGCAGGATGTAAGCGACTGGCTTAATAGACAAACAAGATAACTTGTGGTTGAATACCAAAGACAGTCCGAAATTTGCACTCACTAGGGAGAAGAAGAAAAGGGATATAAATTGTAATAGACAATATAGTATGATTATAAAGTGCGGGCGATGGAGGATGACCATCGAGCAGAGGACGACTGCTGGGGGGATAAAGCAATGATGGGGACGGCCGACATGCTGGGAAAATAAAGGGACCGCGACTGGGACGGCCATCGGGTAAGGAAATAAGATTCTCTGGGGATTTAAAGGTAAAGTCAATGATGGGGATGACCACCAAGTTTGCAAAGTAAGGTAAACAACGATGGGGACGACCATCGGTTCAAAGAATAAATGAAATAATGATGAGGAACGGTCATCAAAGGTGAAGGACGATCACCTAGCAGGGTACGGCTGCTCTCGGGGCTTATCATGACATAGGACGAATTTCAGATAACAAGATCAACGATGGGGACGACCATCTGATAGACTGATGAAGGACGATCATCAAAAGGTGAAGGACGATCACCTAGCAGGGTACGGCTGCTAAATATCACGACATAGCACGAATGCCGGATAGAAAAGGGTTCCAATAACGGAGACTCCGCTGGGGAAAGGATGAGGGACGATCATCCAAAGGTGAAAGACGATCACCTGGCAGGGTACGGCTGCCGAAAGTATCACGACATAGGACGAATGTCGGATAGAAGAAATTTTTCTTTTATTGGGGAATGGTAAACACTGACGAGTGTTTACCCTTAAGAAATAAAAGGTGTAAGTGTTTGACACTGTGTATAGATTAAAGATGCGGACGAGCATACTTAAGACTATGATACGGACGAGTATCGGTAGAAACAAACGCTGACGCATGTTTAGAGATGATGATACGGACGAGTACCAACTGGTTAACAAAGAACACGGATGAGTGTTGAATCTGCGGGGAATAAGTGTATATAGGAGATACGGACGAGTATCTGTATAAGTATGAGTAAGTATTGTGAGGTAGGAACAAGATACAGACGAGTGTTCAACTCACTAGGAGAAGTATGACACGGACGGGTGTTAGAAGAGAAAGTGTATAAGTTATGCACTTATGAGTGTAAAAGGTGTTTCGGCGACCTGTGGGGATAGGATGACACAGACGGGTGTCGATGAGAGTGTATTATAAACAAGTGTTTGGTTTGCGACAAGTGTTTGGGCAACCATGCTGGGGAGCGGTGACACGGACGGGTGTCAAGAGAGTGTATAGGTATTTGTAATCACAAAGGATATTTTGTGGCTTATGTCTGCAGGGGGATGATATGACACGGATGAATGTCGGAACGGTATATACGAACAAGTATTTGTGTTGGGGAGTGCAAAGGGGATGCTTTGGCTTTCTGTGGGGAGATTGAGATGACACGGACGAGTGTCGAGAAGAACATGTTATGGACAAGTATTTGTGCTTGAGGGTGCAAAGGGACGCTTTGGCTTTTATGTGCAAGGGATGTATTTTGTATACTGCTGATAAGGTACTTGTTGGTATTTACAGGCAACTGGTTCGAACCTGACTTATGATCATGCAAATGTTTGATTTTTTCCGTAATGCTCCGTATTAGACGGAATGTTACGCTTTGTGGGGAAAAATGATGCAAATGTTATGATTATGCAAAGAAACCGGTCCGGGATTCGGATCCCGCTGCTGTGAAGATCTCTGGTTGATCTGCTTGAAGGATATCCCAGCTGGGAAGATCTCTGTCATAGGAGTTAGATATTCCTGAGAGTAAATACATTTCCTGCAAGCATTCAATTAGAAAGGCACATCTGTTTTATGCAAATATTATATCATGGATATTGGACATTTTGCAAACGAGACAAAAATGTACAAGACGAAGTGTGACTGAAAAAAAAACTCTGATTTTATTAATCTGGGTGCCTTGAATTGGCCGATACAGTCAAAGAAACAAATCCCCTGAAATGAGGATATTGTTACAAAAAGTGTTGGCAATGTTGATGATGCTTCGGTGAGCTTCCTTTGCTATGACCTGTATGACCTTTACGTTCTTCTCATCTTGCTTTCTGAAGAAGGCTGATTCTGAACGATGCTTTAACCTTTCGAAGCTTGCCATGTTGTAAGTGATACAGACGAATTCAGAAGCAGTTGTTCGCTTATTCCCTTATTTTGCGTGAATCGCCCTTTTGGGTTTTCAATTCACCGGGATACCCATTTTTGCCTGAGCTGTCCAATGCGGCTTTTCAACTCAGCGGGTGTACACATTTTATTTTAATTTTCCCTTATTTTTACCCGAGTCTTTTATTCTGTTTTTGACTCGCCGAGATATTTTTGTCTAGACTTACATTATGTTTTTATGTCCAGCGGGTCATTTTATGCGAAGTATTTTATAACTGCATCTGAATTCACAGGGGATAAGAAATCTTCACCATCCATAGTAGTGAGCATCAGTGCTCCACCGGAGAAAACTTTCTTCACTATGAACGGACCATCGTAATTCGGAGTCCACTTTCCCCTGTGGTCAATGCCCCACATGGCAAAGGGCCAAGGTGAAGACATTACGTTCAAAGGATTTGGAGGCACATGCACCTTGTCTGCATAAATCTGGATTTTATGGTAATTTATGGCATAGGCACAACAGTATGCATCCATTGTGATCCAGTAGTAACCCGATCTTAACAACTTTTTAGCCATTGCATGCCCTCCAGCATAGGTACCAAAAGATCCTTCATGCACCTCGTGCATCAGTAAATCCACTTCTTTCTTGTCAACACATTGGAGAAGAACCATATCAAAGTTTCGCTTGTACAAGGAACCATCAGCATTCAGGAAGAAACTACCAGCCAGCCTTCTTAATGTCTTCTTATCATTGGATGATGCCCCAGGTGGGTATATCTGATCCTCTAAGAAACATTTGATGTCGTGGAACCAAGGCTTGTCATCTTTAGCAATGTCCACAGAGAATACGTACGCTGGTCGGTCTAATCTGGATACCGAAATCCGAGGCACATAATTGGCAGTCTGAACCTTGATCATGGAGGAAATGGTAGCTAAAGCATCTGCGAACTGATTTTCGTCTCGAGGGATGTACTCAAGTTTGACTGTTGTGAAGAAAGTCAATAATCTCCTCGTATAGTCACGGTATGGAATTAGATGCTCTTGGTGAGTGTACCATTTGCCGTTGGTCTGATTGATTACCAAAGTTATATCTCCGAATACAGTTAAAGTCTTGATCTTGAGGTCAATGGCTTCCTCAAGACCCATGATATAGGCTTCATATTCACCTTCGTTGTTAGTGCATGCAAAGGTTAGTTTTGCCGAGAAAGGCATATGAACTCCTTTAGGTGTAATAAGCACTGCACCAACTCCACGACCATTCATATTAACAGCCCCATCAAACATCTTTGTCCATTCTTCTTCTGGGTCAGGCCCTTCAGTGTGAGCAGGCTCTTCATGATCTTTTTCTTTCAAGAAAAGGATGTCTTCATCAGGGAAGTCAAATCTCATTGGTTGGTAATCATCATTGGGTTGCTCAGCTAGATAGTCAGATAATACACTGCCTTTGATGGCCTTTTGAGATGTGTACTGAATGTCATATTCTGTCAGAATCATTTTCCATCTTGCAACCCTTCCGGTAAGTGCTGGCTTCTCAAATATGTACTTGACGGGATCCATCTTTGAGATCAACAAGGTAGTGTGAGTCAACATATACTATCTTAGTCGGCGAGAAGCCCATGCTAAAGCACAACAAGGTTTCTCGAGCAGTGAATAACGTTGTTCGCAGTCGGTAAACTTTTTGCTTAGGTAGTATTTTGCATACTCTTTTCGACCAGACTCGTTATGCTGGCCCAGCACACACCCCATTGATCCTTCTAATACTGTCAGGTACCTTATTAGAGGTCTTCCTTCAACTAGAGGCATAAGAATTGGAGGTTCTTGTAAGTACTCCTTGATTTTGTCAAAAGCCTTCTGACAATCTTCGTTCCACCTGACCGTTTGTTCCTTTCTTAACAATTTGAACAGGGGTTCACAGGTTGCTGTAAGATGAGATATGAACCTTGATATGTAGTTCAATCTACCTAAGAAACCCCAAACTTCTTTTTCAGTCCTAGGTGCAGGTATCTCTTGAATGGCTTTGACTTTGTCAAGATCAACTTCATTTCCTTTTTCACTTACAATGAATCCCAGCAACTTACCGGAACGTACCCCGAATGTGCATTTGTTGGGGTTTAGCTTCAGCTGATACTTTCTCAGACGCTTGAACAACTTCAGCAGGTTTACTAGATGATCTTCTTCAGTGAGGTACTTGGCAATCATGTCATCCACGTAGCATTCAATTTATTTGTGGATCATGTCGTGGAATAATGTTACCATAGCCTGTATAACAAAATACATTACCTTATAACAAAATGTGCCCCAAGGTGTTATGAAGGTAGTCTTCTCCATGTCTTCGGGTGACATCCTAATCTGATTATACCCGGAAAATCCATCCATAAAATAAAACACTGAGAACTGAGTTGTGTTGTCGACCAATACATCAATGTGAGGTAAAGGGAAATCATCCTTCAGGCTAGCTCTATTCAGATCCCAATAATCTACACACATCCGTACTTTTCCATCCTTCTTAGGCACTGTTACAATATTAGCAACCCACGGCGGGTAACTAGTTACAGCAAGGAATCCGGCGTCCCACTATTTTTGTACCTCTTATTTAATCTTCATAGCCATATCCGGACGAGTACGACGCAACTTCTACTTCACTGGAGGGAAATCTTCTTTCAAAGGCAGCTTGTGCATAACAATGTCAGTATCCAGACCTGGCATGTCTTGATAGGACCAAGCAAAGACGTCAACGTACTCTCGAAGCATGTCAATAAGTTGTTCCTTCACTGAATCCTACAGACTGACCCCAATCTTCACTTCTTTTAAGTCCTCTTCGATACCAAGATTAACTGTTTCAACCTCCTCCTGATGAGGAGTAATCACTTTCTCTTCTTGCCTCAATAACTGGCTAACTCTTCAGGTAACTCATAGTCTTCTTCAACCCCTTCATCGGCTTGATTAATCGGATTGTCGAAGTCACACAAGGTCATAGCAGTGCCGTTGTCGGTGCAATCTGGAGGATAATCTCTACAAGGGTTGAGATTGGTTCGTTTTAGTTATCAGTTTTAATCTTGTTTAGAAAAAGTGAAAATGAAGTTTTGAAAACATTGTCATTTTATTGTTTTTGTACAAAAGTGAAAAATGAAAAGACAGTGAGCGAAAAAGAGACTCGTTTGCAAAAGATGTCCGATATTCATTGATTAATCCATTTGCACAAAATTACAATATGGCCCTATTACAAAATGAGTCCTGACACCTTGGGCAAGATGCAGGACTTGATGCATGCTAAAAGACAGGAAATAATAATTACTCTGCAGGAGTAACCCTTATAATTTCCTGGGAAGACCAGTTAAGGACTTGGCTCCCCAGGATCCTTGGACGTATCCAGCTCTCCAGGTTGCGGTCGCTTTCCTCCTCGTCTTCCAGACTATTAACAACATCTGGGGTGAGCATCCCCCCACTGACAAATTTGGGCTCCTTGGCAGCCTCTGATTGATCTTTTCGGAATGGTCTGTAACCCAAACCGAATCTATTTTCCTTATTTTCCACTGGCAGCAGCTTGCCCCAGCCTTGAGCAGTACCTTCTTCAACAACCTTCTGGGCTTGCTGATAAGAGATGATTGAAGTAATCATCCTGTCCTCCTGGGACGCAGCCAATACTCCAGTAGCCTTATTGACATTCAGGGCCTCGAACCCTTGGCTCATTGTCTCATGGATTTCACCATCCATCTCTATGTACTTGTAAGTAGCCAGATGGCTTACAAATATGTCTTCCTCACCACAGATGGTGATAATCTATCCTTCCCATTCATACTTCAGTTTCTGGTGAAGGGTCGACGTTACTGCGCCTGCAGCGTGAATCCAGGGTCGACCTAGCAAACAGTTGTATGCCGGCTGTATGTCCATCACATAGAAAATAGTCTTAAAGACCTGTGGACTGATTATCACTGGCAACTCCACCTCTCCAAGAACAGATCTCTTGGAGCCGTCAAAATCCCGGACCACAAGGTTACTTGGCGAGAGCTATCCCATCATACTCTAGTTTGACAAGGGCTTTCTTGGGTAAGACATTGAGTGAGGACCCAATGTCTACAAGAACATGAGACAGTATAGCTCTTTTGCACTCCAGGGTTATATGCAAAGCTTTGTTGTGGAGACGTCCTTCTATTGTCAAATAAGCATCAGTGAAACCTAGACCATGGCTAGTATTGACATTTGACACCACTATTTCCAGCTGATTTACAGTGATCTCTTTCGGAACGTAGGTAGCGTGCAAAACTTTGAGTAGTGCATCCCGATGGGCTTCGGAACACAACAGCAGTGATATGATTGAGATCTTTGAAGGAGTTTGGTAGAGTTGGTCCACAACTTTATAGTCACTTCTTTTAATGATTCTCATAAACTCATCCACGTCTTGATCGAAGGATGACTTATGAGTTTCTTTTGGCACAGATTCTTTCGGTATCACACTCTTCCCCTTGGCTTTGACAACAGCCTTTGCCTCAGTGTTGGTTCTAGGGACTTGTGATGTAAAGAGACGTCCGCTTCGGGTGAAGCCTCCGCCTCCCCCAACATTATCCACTTGGGGAGTGACAACTGGAGAATCAAGAAGGTCTTTCTCTCCATTGCAGTATAGATCAGTACCATAATGCCATGGTATAGCACTGTCTTTGTCATATGGGATCGGCCCGGGCACCATGATGGTGACTGGGCTTACTGCAGCAGTTGTTGGGACTACAATGGTCTGTGGATCATAAAAGATTGTTACAGGACCTCTGGTGGATGCTGGCGAAGGTGGATTGAAGCTTTGTTGAGACTGTTGTTGGTTTTGCTGAAAGTTGTTGGAACTTGGGACCGTTGTCGGGTCATAGTAAATTGTGACAGTGGAAACATCATTGTTGGTTGTTGAAGTTGTAGTAGCCGGTGCGAATGAATTGTTGTGTGTTGAAATGACAGATGGAATGATTGCTGAAGTTATAGCCGAATCGGTTGGAACGATGGTTGTTGCAGTTGTAGAAGAAAAGGTGGTTGTTTCATTTGTAGAAGATTCACTTTTTGTTGACAAAAGGGTTGTTGGTGTTGTAGAAGCTGTGGTTGTAATTTGTAGGATGCCTTCTCTGATCAAGCCATTGATGCCTCTCCTCAAGCTGGCACACCCATTCTCAGAGAGTTTGCATGATTCACAACAGGCCTCACAACCTGGAAACACTTGGCACTTTAAAAGCTGGGCTTTAACCTCTGCCAGAGGTGTCTGAATACATGCAATGTCTTCAATCAAACTCATGGGTGATCCATCCTCTACAACATTAATCCTTGGCCCACTGTGGCTTGGCATAGGATTCTTCATCACATTTGGAGGAGGTGCAAATTTTAGGGCTTTTGAATCTACCAGATCCTGAACCTTCATATGCAGAGCTCTGCACTTTTTCGTAGAGTGACCAAGTGCGTTGGAATGAAAAGCACACCTAGAATTGGCATCATAGTTTCTTGGAAGGTTTTGAGGATCCGGTGGAGCCAATGTCCTCAACTCAACCGGATTGAGCTTTAGGAGTTGTGGCAGCAGTGTAGCATATGGCATTGGAATGGGGTCAATTACCCGGTTGACCTGAGATGTTCGTTGTTGAAACGGGCGTTGTTGTTGTTGATTGTTGTTGTTGTTGTATGATCTCTGTTGCGGAAACTGTTGTTGTTGCGGAAAATGTTGCGGTTGTTGAGTATACTGAGGAGGTGGAGCAGGGATAGTAACAACTGCAACTGTTCTGGGCAAGTATTGAGGTCTCCCTCTTCCCATGTGCACAAAGTTTGTCTCACCAGATCTATGGGGCCCAGCAAAAGGTTTTCTTGTACTGCTGGAACTGGCACCATTGTCGGAGATCTTTCCCATCTTCAATAGGCTCTTTAATCTTTCCCCAGCTATTACCACATCTGCGAAGCTGGTAGAAGAAAATGTAGCTAGCCTGTCAATATATGTTCCTTGAAGAGTATTCATGAACATGTCTGCCATCTCTCTTTCAGACATAAGGGGTTGAACTGCAGCAACAAGTTGCCTCCACCTTTGGGCATATTCCCTGAAGCTTTCACGTGAAGATTCATACATCCCCATTAGGAGGGTCCTGTTTGGAGCCATGTCCAGATTATACTGATACTGTCGGATAAAAGCTTCAACCAAGTTTTTCCAGTTCCTCACTGTGGCTCTAGTCAAGTGGGAATACCATTCTTGGGATTCCCCTGTTAGACTATCCTCGAAGTAAAACATCCATAGCTTCTCGTCCATAGTGTATGCTTTTAACCTTCCCAAGAATGATTGAAGGTGGGTGCGTGGGCAGGATGTGCCATTATACCTTTCAAAACACTAGGGTTTGAATTTGTGAGGAATTCTTACCCCTTCCACCCGTCCCATGTCCATTACATCAAAGCCTAGGGAATTCTGGAATTCAAGAGACCTCAGCTTCTCTGCAATTTCATCCAGCCTACGGTCGTAAACTTCATCCCCAGCCCCAACAACTGTAAACTGCTCTTCTTGGGGATCCTCTTGCAAGATCCTACCTCCAGCAGTGTTACCCTGAGTATTCCTTATGACATTAACTTCTGGGTTTAGATGAGGCCCAAACTCTGGTGGATCAGTGCGAGGCTGCCCGTGATCGTTGTTACTGGTACCTCCTATACCTGGATGGTGTTCTTCAGGAGTTTTCCTTTCAACCAACTCCCTTAGTCTTTCCTGGCTCTGAGCTAAGCCAGTCATTACAGTCATGAATTAGGTCATCTGATTCCTTATCTCAACCCTCTCATTTACCATTTGGGTCCTCACTTCATTCAAGTCTTGCTGAACTTGATCCATCTGAATTCCCGGAAGGTTGTTTCTCGTCGGGTACCGGTGTATTCTGTTGACAGGGAACACTCTTCCGCGAGTAATGTTTCCTGAAACCACAACAAAATGAAAAACAGCAATAAAAACAAAAACCTACAAAACAAAGAAAATGTTAGTATGCAATGCAATATGCTTATTTGTGTTCCAAGGGTATCCAGTTTGGTTCTTTGGTTTTGACCTTTCCAGACCTCGAGGAAATGCTGATGATGTTGATAGATAAAGCCCACCATAAATAATACAAACTGATATATTACAAAGGATGAAAATACATAGTTTGATTACAATACATGTCCATGGTGGGTCAAAATATAACAACAAAAGAAAAAGTACAACAAAAGAAAGAAGTACAAGCAAAAGGATCAGACATCCAATCCAAAGTCATCCTCTCCGACTTCCTTCAGGAGGGCCTCAGTCACTGGACCTACTGGGTGCTCTGTAATAGTCCTGATGAGAAAGTTCCTAGTAGCAATGGCACTGGTTAGCTTCTTATGCTTATCCTGATCCTTTGACCTCTTCAACCTGTCGTACCTCGAAAAATACGATCCTCGCGAAAGACGCGGAAAAACAGACAAACAGAGTCGCCACCTAATTTTAATCTATTCCTAATAAAGGAAAAGGGAAATATAGATAAACCCTACAAAAGAGTGAACTTGGTCATTGAAACCAGATTCTGAGTTCGGGAGTCGGTTACGCAAAAGGAAGGTATTAGCACCTCTTGCGTCCGTTCTACTCAACGAGAACCTCTTAGTCTAATATGCGATCCAATACTAACTTATATTAATGTCTTTTTAATGGTAAACAATATGTTAAGGAAAATGGGTGGTTTTAGTCTTAGGGTGCTCGGCAATGATCGAAATCTGTGTGCCTACGTATTCCCTTGTGCAATGGGAAAGTCAGAGCCTCGTAGTTCGTGGTAATTGGTTTGACTGTTGTTTACGAACGATTTTTTGAATCGCATTCTAATTTCTAAGCGTTGGCTTGTATGCTCGCAATTGGAGGCTGAAGCGCTAGCTTGTTTCGCAAGTATAGAAAGGATTTGAACAGTTCTTGTTTCGAAAATAATATTTGAATTGATTAGGGTTTTTTAAGAATGAAAGAGTGAATAAACTGCGTCCTGTGGGGCGGGCCTCAGGAGAGTTTATGTGAGAATTCGAGGAATGTTGGACTCCAGAATTCAATTATTTCATTATTTTGATATGTTGAATTAAGTATTTTAATCGCGAAAGATCGAATGAACTGCGTCCTATGGAGCGAGCCTCAGGAGAGTTCATTCAGGAATTCGAGGAATGCTAGACTCCAGAATTCCATCCTTTCGATATTTGATTTAGAAATTATTTGGTAAAATTGTATTTGTTTTAGAGTTTTAGAACTTGGATTTTGGTAATGAAATAAATGCGTTACCTTGTTTTAATCTTAAAAATTTGAACAAGTTTAGGAAAGCGAGAATTGTGCAGACGGCGATCAGATCGTGATCGAATTACGTGTGTGTATGTGTAATTATATAAATTCACATGGCGTTGGACCAAAAATTTCGCTTTTTTTTTCTTCTGAAAACACATGTTTTAGTGCAATCGCATCTAATCTTATTTTGACAATCCAGAATCATAAAGTGAGAATAACATACAAATTTATATAAGTCACAAACCAACGTCACACAATTAGACACTAGTATAAGAATATGATTAATTATAAAATAGATTAATTCATTAATTAATTTTAACAAATACTTATTTTTAATTAATTACCTAAATTATTTATATTAACTTGTTAATAGTTAAGATAGCTAAACTTATTAATATAATTTTTTTTTAATATTATTTATAAATTGGTCCATGATATTCCTATTAAAACACAACAAAGAAACTGATAACGGGCCTTTAAACACTGAGTGGGGCGCAGGCCCACTTAGCTTAAACTGAAACAAAAAACGGGTCAAATTCAAATCCCAAACATAAACCCTAGCCGCCGGCGCTAATGATTTACTAGTAATAATACCCAGTATACTGTTGACACGCGGTTCGGCAGGAAACAAATAAAAATGAAAACATGTGAGGCTGTGTAGTATAGGGAAAGGTGATATCTTTGTGCAGTGTGCTGTGTCGGTAACGTACGAAACATAAAATAAATAACACAAGAAAAGAGAAAAGCACAAACAACACACGAAACCTCTTTCTATCCAGCATACTCATTTCCCATTTTGAAAAGAAAACACATTCCCAAATCCAAAACCCTAGCATCAACATGAACAACTCGGAAATCACACAACATACAACAAACCGAACACCAATCGCAGGAAAAAAACAACCTTATAGCAACGTAAATCGAAATCATTTCCAACAAAGCTCAGTTTAGACATGGTCGTGGTAAAAAGAAAAGAATCAAGCTTCAGATTTCGAGTGTTACCTCTCGAAGGTCCTTCAGGAAGACTTCAAATGGTGAGTTTCATGACGTTCTCCTCAATTTCGCTTTTTTTGAATTGCTCTTCTCCTACTCCTTCTTTGTGTGCGTCTGTTGGCTTGATAGTGTAGTTTAAGCTCCTCACACTTTGATTTTCAATGCGAAAATCAAAGTTGAGAATAGAACTGAGCTTTAGTGATTAAGGTTGATGATTTTCGCGTTTTGCTATTTCTGATTCTTTCTAGGGTTTTTTCAGGTGTGTGGTGGAGTTCCCAATCATTGCCAATGATTGGGCTTTTATAGGAGGGTTATAAGAAACTCATACGTGCGAGAATCTTTTCAAAATCGTGTGATGAATGTGAGCTCGTTTTGAGAAAATACTGTTGAGAGGAGAGAGGGTGTGGTCCCTCAAAATTGGTGAGTCACTCTCAAATTTTGTCTGTAGAGAGGAGAGAGGGCGTGGTCCCTCAAAATTGGATTGAGTTTTTTTTTACTGCATAACTTTGAATGTTTGCCTGTAATGAAACTAATTCGCAAATGTGCATTTCTGACTTTTCATTCAAACACCTCCTTGTGTTAGATCTTTAGAAAAAATACTAATTTCTTTTGCACTTCTTCCTCTTTTGCAACAACTGAACCCTGTTAGCCTTAACGTATTTTCTTGGTGATTTTACTTGCTCATTGATTTGTATGATCTTGAAAGCACATGATTGATGCTGTGATTTTTACCTTGCTTTCACTTAATGTGGCTTACACTTGATCATATTTTTAGGGGACTTTTAAGGCTCACTTTAAACTTTGTCAAGGAGGCACAAGTTGTGATTGATAGGCTCACAGGCAAGCCTAAGGGTTAGGGCTTTGTGGGATTTTTGATGAGGGAAAACAGATGAAGGTCACGACTGAGATGCAAGATGGTATTGGTAGCAACATGTGAGAGATTGATATGCCTTGATGAACTTTTGCAATGTCAACTCAGATTTTTTGAACAACTTGCTTGGAGGGCTTAGGTATCATGTGCATTGAGAATACTTACTATGATTAAAGGCTTGAGATATGATTGCATTTGACTAACAAGTAATGGTATTTTCTGCAGGCACCAACTTGGTTTCATTGGTTGATGAAATTCTTCGAATGTTTCTCTTCTGCTTGCGTTTTCAATTCTTCTTATCATGATGGTGAACCGATTTCTTGGCATCTTGCAGGTCTGTCATGGCTGAATTATTTAACTTATTCTCAACATGGCCTTTAGTCACAATTACACCTTTGTTGACTTGTGGTTTAGGCATGATAATGGCACTATTGTTCTTTTTTATTTCCAAGCATTACGTGAGCCAGAGGGGGACTTGGGATGAGCCGAGATTAGTGATAAAAATGGTGATTCATAGGTGATATCTGAACTCTAACTTGGAATCTAAACTTTCAGTACTAATATGACCTTTCCTTGTCTCTCTTGGCCTTGAGGTACTTGTTTCTTTATGGTAATTTATGCGCTGCCGCTTGTGTGTGCTGAGGATCATCATTCATCTCAAAAATGTATGTTTGCTACTGCTGTAACCTTCATGATATTTAATTTTCAAATGATCATTTAGTTTTCTAGCTATGGTCAGTGTAGTTTAATTTGAGCAGTCACAACATATGGAAAGTTTCTTATATGCTGATCCTTCTTGGCTTAATATTTGTTGGTTTAGGATTGACAGGGGAACAAACTCTTATGCAGGCATTCTATGAAGTTCACACACTAAGAGGTGGGGTCCATTCTCTGGTAGTATGCCCTGTTAGGGAGCAGACTTTTGTCATGGCCAACCCCTCTGAATAGAGCCAGTCACGAAGACCTGAAGCCTTGTATTAATGAAGAATTTGGAGAATACGGAAACACTAGATTCACTTGGACATGGAAAGTTGGTCAAATATGAAACCATGTAACATGCATGAATATTTGGGAGAGATCGCGACATATGGCTTAGTGGTGAGGTTCAAAAGACTTTGCTCTGCTAGGCTTCCAATAACCCTGTACTTTAGGTGTGTAGATTGGCATTAATTGCGAAAGTGTGGATGTAATGATGTAGGCGCCGTAGGTAGCCCTGAAACTTGTTGAATTGTTCTATTGTTTTGTAGCCTGTTGTTTCACCCCAAAATTTGCCCTCAAAATACAAGACTTTGTGTGCTAAGAAGGTTCACAAGGTTCACAAGACCTTTCATGAGGTTCATAAAGTTTACAAAACACTTTATGAGGTTCACAAGGTTCACAAGATTCACAACACTTACAAGACCTTTCATGAGGTTAATGAAGTCTACAAGATACTTTATGAGGTTCACAAGGTTCACAAGACCTCCCATGAGGTTCACAAGGTTCACAAGATATCTTATGATGGTTCACAAGGTTCACAAAGTTCACAAATAGTCAGAAGAGTTGACAATTCCCTCAGACAATGCACCTCCTAAACAGTGCATCCAAAACTAGGGTTTTAACTTTAATCAGGCTAAATGAACTTCCAAGACTTCAAGTGAGCTTAATAACATCTTATATGTGTGTAAGAACCCCCATGACAAGTTTCAAGACTTTTCTCAAAGGTTTGCTCAGTCAGATGATCAGATAAGTCAAAATCAGTCAAAGTAGTTAAAAAGTCAAACTGAGGTCAACTGTGGTCAAACCAAAGTCAAACTTCATGATTTTTTGCCAACATCAAGTATATGAAGTAAAATTCATCATTTGATCAAGGGTTGATCATGATTCATCAAGGAGGTTTCAGATCATCAAGAATCAGGAGTTTCTAAATTAGGGTTTCCTCAGTAAAAGTCAACTGAACTTTGACCAGCCATAACTTTCACATGATTCATCACCAAGTCTCCATCCAAAGCTCATTTTGAAGGAAATTGAATTCTCTACAACTTTGTGTCTCACAAGCCAAGCCCAAAAATGCTTCATTTGGAAGGTATGAGCTAAGACATTATAGGTCCTTTTGAAAGTCAACAAAAAGTCAACAACTTCAAAAGAGCATAACCTGAGAATGGTAAATGGTATGGACATGAAACCAGTGGGGTTGGTTAGAGGACTCTTCAAGATTTCCAAAATGTCCAAGAACACCCTCATAGAATTAAAATTGAAGGATGTGTGCCATTGCAAAGTGGGAAATTTTTGGTTGGTTTATGAAGAAAATGGAGGGTTAAAACCAATTTTTTCTAAATGGGCTTGCCATATGATGACCCAATCCATACCATGACCTCATGCACGACCCAAGTCTATAAAAATCAGATTTTTTATCATTTTATTTTTATTTATTTTGATTTAATTCATTTAAAATCATTTTAAATTAAAATAAAATATAAAAGTCAAAGATTTAAAAAGGATTGAGCTTCTAGAAATTCATAAAGGTGATTGGTATCAAAGTGGTAAGAGAATCATGTTGATTTGCCTAAAATAGAAGGTGTTCATACAAGGATATTTGATTTTTAAGGCCTAATATTTTTGAATCTTTTCCAATCAAATCTCCCACACAATGACCACGTTTTTTGACCTAAAATCATTGTACTATAAGTATAGAACATAACCCTAATGATTGCACACGAATTCCAGCCTCAAAGTGTAAGTTTCATATTTTCAAAAACCTCACAAAAGTAAAATTCGGTTTCAACTCCACAAGGCATTTGAAGGTATTCTAAAGACCTAACAATGATCCCTGGACACCATTGAGTCGAAATCAATGATCATTTGCATTCAAAACCACTCATATAGCATAAACCGAATCAAGCTTTGTTCTTGAATATGAGTTTTTCGATTTCACATATTTGCTTGATTTAAATGATATTTGATGATTGCTTGATGTTTGTGATAATGCTAGGAACGTTTCTGGGCAGCAATCTTGAAGTTTAGTAACCTCAATCGCATTCCACCATTGTTAGGGTTTGAACGGCCAATTTAGGGTTTTACGATTTGGACAACATAAATAAATTCTAACAATGTGGATTGACTGTATGAATCATAAGGAATTCATTGGTATAACCAATTTGATGTAATTGTACCATTTGTTTGATGTTTGAATTTCGCAGGGCATGAACATGGAAGAACATGAATGAAATTTCGCAGGAAAAATTGTATCAATTTTCGCAGGTACCATGAAGAAGATGAAGGCCCTGCGCGCGCATTCTGGAATTTGAAATTGGTTTTAATATTTTTATGTTTTGTTTCTATTTTATATCACAAGCTTGTGCTTGTCCCAGTGGTGAAGCATGCGCGTGTATTGTTGGATGGCTGGAGTTCGAATCCTGGCTCCAACCAGTTTTTATTGTTTTTCCATTTTAATTGTTAAACATTATATATTATGTATTGTGGTGAGATTAATATCAGGTGCGCTCTCCCAGCTGGAATGGTTAACGTGTTTGTGTGATTACTTGAAGGTCCTGGGTTCGATCCCCCCAGGCCTTTTGCTTTGTTTTCTTTTTTATGATTTTTCAGGAATAACACAACAAAACCAATTGAACCCTTGATCTTAGCACCTGCGCGCGCTGGCCTGGTGGTGAATGTTGCTGGCTTGAGTGCATGAAGGCAATAGGTGCTGGGTTCAACTCCCAGCCAGGTAAGTTTTCTTTTTTTTCTTTTATTTGTTTTGTTTATTGTTAATGTTAATTAATTAAAATCATAATCTTAATTTAATAAAATCATAATATGTTTTCATAAATATAAATCTTAATAATATTTTCTAAAACAAATTGTTTTTTTATTAATATGTATATATATAATTTATTTATAATTAGATTAATATTTAATATTTAACATTTTTTGTATATAAAACCCTAATTATTATTAAACCCTAATTAATCTTAATAATTTTCAAAACACTAATTTTTTCTTCTCCTATTTATTTAATATTATTATTTGTATATATTATCTTCATAATTTAATTATAATTCTTAATTTAATTTTTATTAATGTATAAATTGTTTATAATTTGCATTTTTTTATATATGTTTAAAAATTAGAATTCTTAATATGATAATATGATATAATTTGTTTAGAACTTAATTTTTGCATGTAAATAATTTTATTATATGTTTAAAAATATGTTAAAATTGCTAATTTAATTTTTGTAATTATAATTTGTTTTCATAATATGTTCATAATTGATTTAATTTTATAATTTACCTATAACTTCAAATTTTATAATAATTAATATAATTGTTCATAATTTTCTTATTAACCTTTAAAAATTTTGTTTATTATAATATCCTTGTTTATTTCATTATTATTATTAATTATGTTTATATGATTATTACTAACCCCATTTAATTTAGTATTATTTTTATTATTATTATTATTTTCACTAACCCAATTTTTATTATTATTATTTACTATTTTGCTTATTTATTTAAATTGCTTTTATTATTATTATTGTAATTGCTCCTGGATGTAATATTTTATAATGTTTATTATTTATTTTATGCTATGGTTAGTAAATAGGGAGTGTAACATGTATGTTTATTTAAAATTAATTTAGATCACTTAATTCAAAAGATAAATATTAAATTGTACACTCACACACGTAAGTCGATCTTTGATCGCCATCTCACTTCCTTAGGGATACCTCTCATGTTGCCTATTACAAAAGGTCAAGTAGGGTGTATAAAGCAAAAAGTCCCTCAAAATAAAGTCATCTAGTCCCTTAACAAATAAAAGATCAAGTCCCTTTCGAATGTTGCCTTCGTAATGATCTTGTCCCTTCCGAATAAAGATGACAGTCCCTCCAAAATTGCTTAATACACCCCACAGTTGCCTACATTAACACATGACCCTTACTTGTCCCTCACATCCAAGGTAATGACTACCTATTCCTTAATAATAGGGATAGTCTTACCATTTAAAGGATTCTAGAACAGAAAAGACTTAAACTTAGGGTAGGTTCTTCATAGTTACTTGCTCACTCTTCAAAAACATTTCAAACACTTCACAACTTTCAAACAAATTTTTCAAACAAAGGTTTTTTACGCATCCGTACATGGATCATTATCAAACTCTTATGAAAATTTCTATTCACACACTTCACATTTCAAAAACAATTCAAAGTGAGTTAAGTAACTAAGAGCCCATGGATAACCATGGATGTAAAGGGTGCTAACACCTTCCCTTTACATAACTTACCCCCCGAACCCAAAAATCTTTTAAAAGGTCTTTCCTGTTCTTTTATGCCTCTCCTTTGGATAAAATAAAAGTCGGTGGCGACTCTTGCTATCCGCAACATAACTAAAGTCAGTTCTCCCACCGTGTTACAGAACTGGCGACTCTGCTGGGGATTTAATATTAAAGAGGGGTACCCTTAGGAATTAGATCACTTAAATTGTTTGCCTTGTTTGCTTTATATTACTTGTTGGGCTTTATGTGTGAAAGATCCTAACCCGGATCTAGTGTACCTTAGGTAAATGGCAATAGACCAAGGAAACTGTACGGCGTATACCGATATGGTTGATCTGGTGGCCATAGTTAGTGTGACTTCTTGGTTGGTGCTTATGTTCCTTAAGTCAAGTTGAGGATAATATGAGGCTGCCATATGTTGTCAATATACTAACTAACTTTTAGAACCCTAGTTATCCCATCTTGGCCTTTAGAAAAGTAGTGAGGTAACCGGCTTTGGTGCAGACTGAAGTTGGTTGACACTCGATACTACACTCATTGAGATCTTAAACTTGGAGGGTTTTGGTTGGCAAGTAAGTTGCCTACTGAACAACCACCCTTGTGAAGGATCAATGATATTGAGATCCCTTAGAACCTGGTTACTTTTGTAGGACAGGATGAACCCACTAACTTCAGGGGAGGGTACTTACCTTTGAACCTCATGCAAGCCTTTGAACCTAGGGCTATTGTGTGACTTGTTTGTGTGTGCCACATGTTTGTGATTGAACATAACATCATGACATCATCATGCATCATAAGCATAGCATTTTCACTAACCATTTCAAGGACCAAAGGATTTATCTTTGTTCTTTGTTGCAGGTCATGGCTTCTGCTCGTAGAAACACCATCAGGATCAACTTTGTGGGCATACCTGCTAAGCTTAAAGAGTTGGTTTCTCAAGTGTCTGATCATTCCCAGTTTATCAAGAGACATGGTTACCTACTGGATCTAGTCACCTCAGGGTTCAGTGAAGACATGATGAGTGTTCTGTTTCAGTTCTTTGACCCTAAGCACCATTGCTTTACATTCCCTGACTATCAGCTGGTTCCTACAATGGAAGAGTTCTCTAAACTTCTGGGTATACCTGTTCTTGATCAAAGACCCTTCACAGGCTTGGAGAAAGAGCTTAAACCAGAGGTTATTGCTGCAGCTCTACATCTGAAGAAGTCTGACATTGTTCTAGAAACGAGAAGTGGAGTTAAAGGTATTCTTGCTAAGGTGCTAATGGATAAGGCTCAAGTGTTCTTGAAGGCCATGAGCTATGATGATTTTGAGGAGATCTTAGCCTTGCTGATTTATGGCTTAGTATTGTTCCCCAATCCAGATCAGTTCATAGACGTTCATGCCATCAACATATTCCTGAGTCACAATCCAATGCCTACATTGCTTGGAGACATTCTACATTCTCTTCACACCCGTACTACAAGGGCAAGAGGAACTTTGATGTGCTGCATACCTTTGCTTTCTAGGTGGTTTATTTCTCACCTTCCTCGCTCAATGATGAAGAATGAGCAAGGGTTCAGATGGTCCAAAAGGATCATGTCACTCTCGCATTCAGATATCCATTGGTGCTCCAGATCTATGGAGAATGTCACTATCATTGACCGTTGTGGGGAGTTCCCTAATGTGCCACTTCTGGGCATAAGAGGAGGCATCACTTATAATCCTTCCTTAGCTTTACGACAGTTTGGTTACGCTCGGAGTGATGGTCCACATGACATGTTGATTCAGGGCATTGTGTTTGATTACGACAACGATCTTCAAGGTTACCGTCAGAGATTCATACGAGCATGGGGAAAAGTGAACAAGGTTGACAGCAAGACTCTGGAGCCTAAGTACATTATTCCTATGGAAGCTTATCTCAGATGGGTACGATCTCGTGCTCATACTCTCATGATGCCATATCCTGCTATCCTGCCAGTTACCATGGAACCTGTTGCTGAAGGAGACACTGCTTATACCATCTTTCACCCAGACATGCCTACTAACATGGAAGACTTACAGAGATCCTGGATCCAGTTGAAGGAGAAAAGGGATACTTTCGAGGCTCATTACAAAGCAAGCCAAGAAAGAATCCTGGAACTAACAAAGCAACTTCACGAGGAACAGAATCTCAACTCATACCTCAACACAAAGAGGAAACGTCCATGGGAGACTTAAAACCCCATCTTTTGTATTTATTTCATTTCATTTCTGTAAGCCCAAGAGGCAAAAAAAATTTATCACTAATAAAAGTTTACCTTCTTGTTTGTTTAAGCAAATTTAAATCCCGCGGTCCTTGAAAACATTGCATATGCATTCACATATCATATCATTGCATCACAGGTTTATAATTGTGCACAGGTTTCTTATCTTCTCGCTGTTTATTTCAGCAATGGCTCTTGAACAAACAGTCAAAGATCTCCAGACACAAAATGCACAGTTCCAAGAGCTGATCTTGAACCTGTCCAAGGGGCAGGATGAATTGAAGACACTGCTGGCCAAGAAGACTAAGAAGACTAGAAGGTCAGGTGGCCTGATCAACATGGGAAGAAGGTTCAAAGGTCTTGCCAAGACCAAAGAACCAGTTGAAGACTATGAGTCTGAAGAGTCTGAAGAGTCTGAAAAAGAGGGAGGCAGTCTCCATAACACTATGGGGGACTCTGATTCTGAGGCTAATTACTACCATGAGCCTAATGAAGACAAATTCAAGATGCTGGTGGATAGAATGGATGCTATGGAGTTGCAGAAATCTTCTGGGCTGGATTTTGAAGATTTGAGTCTGATATCTGGGGTAGTCACACCCATTGGTTTCAAGGTTCCTACCTTTGTTGTTTATGATGGGGTCTCTTGTCCCAAGCTGCATCTGAGGTCTTATGTCAGAAGAATCCAACCTCACACTGCTGATAAGAAGTTGTGGATCCACTTTTTCCAAGAGAGCTTATCTGGAGCTCAGTTGGAGTGGTATTATCAATTGGAAAGTGTCAACATCAGGGATTGGAATGATCTTGCTGAAGCTTTCTATAAGCAGTATCAATACAATGCTGACTTAGCTCCCACTCGCATGCAGCTGCAAAGCATGTCTATGGGTGCCAAAGAAAGTTTCAAGGAGTATGCTCAGAAGTGGAGAGACTTAGCTGGAAGAGTACAACCCCCTTTAACTGACAGGGAATTGGTTGATATGTTCATGTGTACGCTGAATGGTCCTTTTTACAGTCATCTCATTGGAAGCTCATCATCTGGCTTCACTGAGTTGATAATGACAGGAGAGCGTGTGGAAAATGGTATAAAGAGTGGCAAGATCCAGGTGGGTACTTCTTCATCAGGTACTGCAAAGAAGCCTCCCACTGGGAAGAAAGAATCCAATGCTGTTTATGGTCAACCTGATCGTAATAGAAGGCATCAGTCTGTGAGTGCAGTCCATATTTCAAATCCAACACCTACAACACCAGAGCAGCCACTGGGCAACCAACAGAGGGCTAGAAGGCAGTTCACAAAGATCAACATGTCAATGGCTCAGGCATTGCAACACTTGTTGAAGGCTGAACTTATTACTCTGAAAGAGGCTCCTCAGAATCCTAATGTTACCTCTCCCAGGTACAATCCCAATGCACGATGTGCATATCATTCAAACTGTCAGGGACATGATACTAATAGCTGTTGGGTCTTGAAGAACAAAATTCAAGATATGATTGAGGCTGGAGAGATTGAGTTTAACCCTCCGGGTACTCCAAATGTGATTACTGCTCCCATGCCAAATCATGAGAAGACTGTCAATGCCATTGATGAAGATTTACATATCTATTTAGTTGCAGAGTTGACCACACCATTGTCTGTTATCAAGAAGAAGTTAGTGCAAGCTGGGTTCTTTCCAGGTTGTCGTGAAGATTGTTTGTATTGTACCTATAAGCCAGATAGTTGTTGGAGATTGAGAGATGGAATTCAGCGTCTCATGGATAAATATACAATAGTGTTTGAGAGGACTCCATCGTCTGTAGAAAGTATGGTGGATCATATTACTAAAGGTAGGAAGACTGAAGAGGTTGACATGGTTGATAAAGTACCGGTAAGGATCACTTCAAAGGGACCTGTTAAAATCACTCATAAGGGTCCAGTTAAGATTACTGCTGAAGGCCCTGTGAAGGTTTTTGCTGAAGCTAGAGTGGCTCCTATGGTCATTACCACTCCTGGTCCTATTCCGTATACGTCTGATAAAGTTGTGCCTTGGCATTATGGGTCTGATGTTTATATCCATGGTGTTAAGCAGGAACCCTTAGCTGATGTGCCTGTTGATATTGATAATATTGCTGGGTCTAGTAAGATCACACAAAGCGGAAGAGTCTTCTCTCCTCCAGTTACCTCCAAGAATGCAGTTACTCCTGCTGCTACCTCCACCACTGATGCTCGGGGCAAAGGTCCTGTTATTGAACCAGTGCCTACTGATGTGCCAGCTGCTGATGATCTCTCTAAGCAGATGGAAGAAGTATTAAAAATCATTCGCAAGAGTGATTATGACATTGTTGATCAGTTGGGACACACTCCCTCCAAGATTTCTATGCTGTCCTTGTTGTTGTGTTCTGAAGCTCATGCCAAAGCTTTGATTAAGTTTTTGAAGACTGCTCATGTACCCAATGCAATTTCTGTTGACCAGTTTGAGAATTGTGTTGCCCACCTGACCTATGACAATGGGTTAGGGTTTTCTGATGCTGATTTGACTCCTGCCAAGAGGGATCATAACAGGGCTCTGCATATCTCAATTGAATGCAGGGGCACTACCCTGTCACATGTATTGATAGACAATGGTTCCTCACTGAATGTGTTGCCCAAAGAAGTCCTGAATAAGTTGAGTCCTGAAGATGTTGTGTTGAAGCCCAGTAGTATAGTGGTGAAGGTTTTTGATGGTTCGAGGAGAGTGGTGCATGGAGAAATTGACCTGCCCATCAAAGTTGGTTCTCAAATTTTTAATGCTACATTTTATGTGATGGATATTCGCCCTTCGTACTCTTGTCTGCTTGGTCGTCCCTGGATCCATGGGGCAGGTGCTGTAACCTCTACATTACATCAGAAGCTAAGATATCCGGTGGAAGGAAAAGTTGTTACTGTCTATGGAGAGGAAGAGTATGTTGTTAGTCATGTGAACACCTTCAAGTATCTGGAAGTGGAAGGTGAATACGTTGAAACTCCGTGTCAGACATTTGAAGTGGTTCCTTGGATTGTTAATGATTATGTAGCTCCTCCGGTTGTCAAGAAAGTCCCTGTGGTCACCAGAATACCTCCAACAATGGCCTCCCTTAAAGATGCTAGAGTTGTAGTGGATGAAGGTGGTTGTACTATTTGGGGTCAGCTTCCTGATATCCCATACAAGTCTGACAAATTTGGTTTGGGTTTCACTGCAGAGTCCCAGAAGGCTGTTCGTCGTGCTCGTGCTGTTCGTATCACCAATCAAGGGGTTATGAAAGATCAGATCAATGTTGTGGGAGACTATGATGAAGATTACAACCTGGAGGCTTGGATTTTTCCTACTGTGGGTGCTGGACTCAATAATTGGAAAGCTGAAGATGTTATCCCTATCTCCTTTAGTCAGGAGTAAATACTATTACCGTGTTGTTGCTTTTTTAAGTTTGTAATTTCTTGAACAATTAAAACTCTTAAGCCTTGTGCCTTACCTGGGGCACAATGGTGTGCTTGTTACGGGATGTCATTTCATTTGCATACCTCATTCAATAAAAATCAGTGGACGTTTCGTTTTCGTAAATATTGTGTTCCTTGTCTTTCTTTTCTTTTAATTTTGTTTTATCAGCTATGTGTTCTTACACACACCCACATCACTAAAATGCAGATCCTCATCCACTCTGGATCCTGTTGATAACAGTTCTTCTGTTGCCAATTATAATTTCGAGAATCCGATCTATCAAACTGAAGACGGAAATGAGGACGATTGTGAAGTACCTGTAAAGCTTGCTAGGTTGTTACAACAAGAAGAGAAAGCTATACAGCCACATGAAGAGCCAGTCGAAGTTGTGAATCTGGGAACTGAAGAAAACAGGAAAGAAGTCAAAATAGGGGCTGAATTAGAGGACAGTGTCAAGAACAGGTTGATTCAGATGTTACGTGACTATGTGGAAATCTTTGCTTGGTCTTATGAGGATATGCCAGGGTTGGATACAGACATTGTGGTTCACCGTTTACCAGTGAAAGAAGATTGTCGTCCAAAGAAGCAGAAGGTTCGTCGTATGCGTCCTGAGATGTCAGAAAAGATCAAAGCAGAGGTAATGAAACAGTTCAATGCAGGGTTCTTAGCTGTAACTTCTTATCCTCAATGGGTTGCAAATGTGGTACCGGTTCCTAAGAAAGATGGTAAGGTACGTATGTGTGTAGACTACAAGGATTTGAACAAGGCCAGCCCCAAAGATGACTTTCCACTTCCTCATATTGATGTTCTGGTAGATAATACTGCTCAGCATAAAGTATTCTCTTTTATGGATGGTTTCTCTGGTTACAATCAAATCAAGATGGCTCCTGAAGACATGGAGAAAACAACATTTGTTACACAGTGGGGCACCTTTTGCTATAAGGTGATGCCATTTGGTTTAAAGAATGCAGGGGCAACATATCAGCGTGCTATGGTGGCTTTGTTTCATGATATGATTCATCATGAGATAGAGGTATATGTGGATGATATGATAGCCAGGTCCCAGAATGAAGAGCAACATCTTGATCATTTGCATAAATTGTTTGAAAGGTTGAAGAAATACAAGTTGAGATTAAATCCAAACAAGTGTACTTTTGGAGTTAGATCTGGCAAGCTCCTGGGTTTCATTGTCAGTGGAAAAGGTATTGAAGTGGATCCTGCAAAAGTGAAAGCTATACGAGAGATGCCAGCTCCCCGCACTGAGAAGGAGGTTAGAGGTTTCTTGGGACGATTGAATTACATTGCAAGATTTATTTCCCAATTAACTGCCATCTGTGAGCCAATCTTTAAGTTGCTGAAGAAAGACCAGGTGATGGAATGGAATGATGAATGCCAGACTGCCTTTGATGAAATCAAGAGATATCTGCTAGAACCTCCAATATTGATGCCACCAGTTGATGGAAGACCTTTGATTATGTACTTAACAGTGTTAGACAACTCAATGGGGTGTGTGTTGGGGCAACATGACGAGTCTGGTCAAAAAGAGCAAGCAATATACTACCTTAGCAAAAAGTTTACCGACTGTGAAACAAGATACTCACTGCTCGAGAAAACTTGCTGCGCTTTGGCATGGGCTGCTCGCCGATTAAGACAGTATATGTTGACTCATACTACCTTATTGATTTCGAAGATGGATCCAATCAAGTACATATTTGAGAAACCTGCTCTCTCCGGAAGAATAGCAAGATGGCAAATGATCTTGACAGAATATGACATACAGTATACTACTCAAAAGGCCATCAAAGGAAGTGTTGTTGCTGATCATTTGGCTCATCAAGCAGTGGATGATTACCAGTCAATGAGTTTTGAGTTCCCTGATGAAGACATTATGATTATTACCAAAGAACCTGGACAATATGATGGACCTGAACAAGGATCCCGATGGACTATGGTTTTTGATGGTGCCTCTAATGCACTTGGTAATGGTGTTGGCGTTGTGATTAGTTCCCCTGAAGGTTGTCATACCCCGATTACTGCAAGATTGTGTTTCTATTGTACCAATAACATGGCCGAGTATGAGGCGTGTATCTTGGGTATCAAAGCTGCTATTGATATGAAGATTCAGTTCCTTGATGTGTATGGAGATTCAGCCCTGGTAGTTAGTCAGATCAAAGGAGATTGGGATACCAAGCATGATAATCTCATTCCTTACAGAGAGCATGTGTTGTCTTTGATCCCACATTTTAAAGAGATTACCTTTGGACATATTCCACGAAGAGAGAATCAGTTGGCAGATGCATTAGCCACCATGGCATCTATGTTTGAGATCAGCTGGGATGATGAAGCTCCCAAAATTACTATTGATAGATTTGAAAAGCCTGCATACTGCAATGAGATTGACACTGAAGGGGCAGAGGAGAAGCCTTGGTTCTATGAAGTAAAAAGATATCTTGAAGCTCAGGAGTTCCCTAAAGGGGCATCTGTCAAAGATAGGAAGTTCCTGAGAAGGTTTTCTGCTAAGTTCTTTTTGAGTAATGAAATTCTGTACAAGCGCAATCATGATTCAACTTTGCTTCGTTGTGTGGATAAGAAGGAAGCAACAGAGATTATGGAAGATATGCATGATGGGATCTTTGGCACTCATTCTAGTGGTCATACTATGGCAAAGAAGATATTGAGAGCAGGTTATTATTGGTCTACCATGGAAGCTGACTGCTATCAACATTCTAGAACATGTCATAAGTGTCAAATCTATGCTGATAAAGTACATATACCTCCATCACCATTGAATGTGTTAACTGCTCCTTGGCCTTTTGCCATGTGGGGCATTGATATGATTGGTGAGATCAAGCCTACTGCATCTAATGGGCATCGTTTCATCCTGGTTGCTATTGATTACTTTACGAAGTGGGTAGAGGCAGCTTCATTTGCATCTGTTACCAAGAATGTTGTGGCTCGATTCATTAAGAATAATCTCATATGTAGGTATGGCATCCCTGAAAGGATTATCACGGATAATGGCTCTAATCTGAACAACACTATGATTACTGATCTCTGCACGCAGTTCAAGATTAAGCATCACAACTCTTCTCCGTATCGTCCAAAGATGAATGGGGCAGTTGAAGCTGCTAATAAGAACATTAAGAAGATTGTACAGAAGATGAATGTTACTTACAAGGATTGGCATGAGATGTTACCATTTGCTCTTCATGGTTATCGTACTACAATACGTACTTCAACAGGGGCAACCCCTTTCTCCTTAGTCTATGGTATGGAGGCAGTCCTGCCCATTGAAGTTCAGATTCCCTCCTTAAGAATTATGAAGGATGCGGGTTTGGATGAAGATGAGTGGATTCAGACTCGACTTGACCAGATAAATTTGATTGATGAGAAGAGGCTAGCAGCAGTTTATCATGGCCAGATGTACCAGAAACGGATGATCAAAGCTTTTAACAAGAAGGTTAAGCCAAAGGTATATCAGGCTGGTGACTTGGTAATCAAGCGTATCATATTACCACAGGGTGATCCTAGGGGCAAATGGACTCCTACATATGAAGGACCATTTGTAGTCAAGACAATATTTTCAGGAGGTGCCATGATACTCACTACTATGGATGGTGAAGACTTTCCACAACCTGTAAACGCAGACATAGTTAAAAAATACTACGCATAAAAAGAGACCCGCTAGGTTGACAGGCCTAGGCAAAAATAAGGGCATCCCGGCAAACCAAAAGGGTTTGGGCAAAAATTAGGAAGATATATAAAAAGATGTACACCCGGCAAATCGAAAACCTGAAAAGGCGGCTTGGGAAAAAAAGGGTATCCCGGTGGATTGAAAACCTGAAAGGGCAATCCAAGCAAAAGTTAGGGATTAAAGCGTATGACTATGTCTTGTTTGGATCACCCATGAAACTGCAACCAGTTGTGTTACTTACTCAAGCTCAAACAGATAAAGCTCAATCCAATTGTTTCCGTCTCAATAGCAGAAGATGAGATACTTGAATATAATGGCAATAGTAGAATTGAAACTCAATAGGATTATTTCCCACATAGCTGATTCTCCTTGTTTTGTAAAATTTTATGACAAAATCCTCTTACTAGGGTTTATGTCTCCTTGTACAAACCTACCCATGTATAGGTCACTCTTTGATATAAATAAAATTCCATTTTTGAATCCAGATTTACTTTTACCCTATTTACATAAGCGAAACGTCCATTGGTTGTGTTTGAATGTATGTATGCTTTTGAATATGATTGATGTTTACCAGAAATGCATGTATGCTTAATATGATTGATGTTTACCAGAAATGCATAAAAATGCAGTAATAGTATTTACTAAGGACGAACGAGGGAAGGATTCCAACGAAGCTTCGCCGGTTCATCTCTACAAAACAGCTACAAACCCTCAGTAGGACAAATCCCTCTTCATAAAGTCCCATCTCCCCTGGAATTTATATCCATCTCTTTTATCCTCATACGGATATTCGGGAATTTACTTTCCAATAGGAGTACGACGAACGAAGACGGGAGGTTATATATACCTTACTATCAAACGAGGATGGGAGGTTATGTATACCTTTCTATCCCCAGCAGACAGGAGGTTATGTATACCTTCTTATCAAACAAGACGGGAACGAATTCCTCATATTCTTCAGCAACAAATCGGGATTTATTTTCCCTGGCCAGCAGCTATTATACGAAGATATCCAGACACTTCAGGCAGTATCATATCGTACATACATCATTTACATCATACCATAACATACATATCCATAGATACATAATACATTACTTAAGTGCATCATATTATACATGCATACATAATGCATAAACTAATACTACCATATAGAATGCTACCTTGTTTTCAGGTTAATTCTCCAGCAAACAGACTTCATCAACAACTTGTGACTATCAGGACTGCTTTATCCTCCTGAAAGTTATCAATCCCTCAGGACTGCTTTATCCTCCTGAAAGCTTCTTATACCTCAGGATGTTGTTATCCTCCTGAAAGCATATTATCTCCTTGGGCCGTTGTTTATCTTCCCAAAGGTTATCATCATTCCCTCAGGATTGCTTTATCCTCCTGAAAGCTTCTTATACCTCAGGATGTTGTTATCCTCCTGAAAGCATATTATCTCCTTGGGCCGTTGTTTATCTTCCCAAAGGTTATCATCATTCCCTCAGGACTGCTTTATCCTCCTGAAAGCTTCTTATACCTCAGGATGTTGTTATCCTCCTGAAAGCATATTATCTCCTTGGGCCGTTGTTTATCTTCCCAAAGGTTACCATTTCCTTAGGGCGTTTTTATCCTCCTGAAAGCATATTATCTCCTCGGGACGTTGTTTATCTTCCTGAAAGCTATCATCACTTCCTCAGGATGTTGTTTATACTCCTGAAAGCATATTGTTACCTTGGGCCGTTGTTATCTTCCCAAAGGTTACCACTTCCTCAGGACGTTTTATCCTCCTGAAAGCATATTATCTCCTCGGGACGTTATTTATCTTCCTGAAAGCTATCATTTTACCTTCATATTTTGGACTGCTTTATCCTCCAAGAAATGTATCTGAAACACTTATCTCCAAGTGGCATCTTTAAGCCCACTCAGGCATATTCAACAAGTCATCAGTATCACTCTACGCATCGGTGAGTGCAAATTTTTGGGCTTTTGTGTTCAATCCCTTTCAACCTTCCAGGTCACGACTGGCAAATATACCAATCTAACCCCTCAGGTTTCAGAAAATTGAACAGGGGCAGCTGTTGCACCCCAAAATTTGCCCTCACAATACAAGACTTTGTGTGCTAAGAAGGTTCACAAGGTTCACAAGACCTTTCATGAGGTTCATAAAGTTTACAAAACACTTTATGAGGTTCACAAGGTTCACAAGATTCACAACACTTACAAGACCTTTCATGAGGTTCATGAAGTCTACAAGATACTTTATGAGGTTCACAAGGTTCACAAGACCTCCCATGAGGTTCACAAGGTTCACAAGATATCTTATGATGGTTCACAAGGTTCACAAAGTTCACAAATAGTCAGAAGAGTTGACAATTCCCTCAGACAATGCACCTCCTAAACAGTGCATCCAAAACTAGGGTTTTGACTTTAATCAGGCTAAATGAACTTCCAAGACTTCAAGTGAGCTTCATAACATCTTATATGTGTGTAAGAACCCCCATGACAAGTTTCAAGACTTTTCTCAAAGGTTTGCTCAGTCATATGATCAGATAAGTCAAAATCAGTCAAAGCAGTTAAAAAGTCAAACTGAGGTCAACTGTGGTCAAACCAAAGTCAAACTTCATGATTTTTTGCCAACATCAAGTATATGAAGTAAAATTCATCATTTGATCAAGGGTTGATCATGATTCATCAAGGAGGTTTCAGATCATCAAGAATCAGGAGTTTCTAAATTAGGGTTTCCTCAGTAAAAGTCAACTGAACTTTGACCAGCCATAACTTTCACATGCTTCATCACCAAGTCTCCATCCAAAGCTCATTTTGAAGGAAATTGAATTCTATACAACTTTGTGTCTCACAAGCCAAGCCCAAAAATGCTTCATTTGGAAGGTATGAGCTAAGACATTATAGGTCCTTTTGAAAGTCAACAAAAAGTCAACAACTTCAAAAGAGCATAACTTGAGAATGGTAAATGGTATGGACATGAAACCAGTGGGGTTGGTTAGAGGACTCTTCAAGATTTCCAAAATGTCCAAGAACACCCTCATAGCATTAAAATTGAAGGATGTGTGCCCTTGCAAACTTGGGAAATTTTTGGTTGGTTTATGAAGAAAATGGAGGGTTAAAACCAATTTTTTCTAAATGGGCTTGCCATATGATGACCCAATCCATACCATGACCTCATGCACGACCCAAGTCTATAAAAATCAGATTTTTTATCATTTTATTTTTATTTATTTTGATTTAATTCATTTAAAATCATTTTAAATTAAAATAAAATATAAAAGTCAAAGATTTAAAAAGGATTGAGCTTCTAGAAATTCATAAAGGTGATTGGTATCAAAGTGGTAAGAGAATCATGTTGATTTGCCTAAAATAGAAGGTGTTCATACAAGGATATTTGATTTTTAAGGCCTAATATTTTTGAATCTTTTCCAATCAAATCTCTCACACAATGACCAAGTTTTTTGACCTAAAATCATTGTACTATAAGTATAGAACATAACCCTAATGATTGCACACGAATTCCAGCCTCAAAGTGTAAGTTTCATATTTTCAAAAACCTCACAAAAGTCAAATTCGGTTTCAACTCCACAAGGCATTTGAAGGTATTCTAAAGACCTAGCAATGATCCTTGGACACCATTGAGTCGAAATCAATGATCATTTGCATTCAAAACCACTCATATAGCATAAACCGAATCAAGCTTTGTTCTTGAATATGAGTTTTTCGATTTCACATATTTGCTTGATTTAAATGATATTTGATGATTGCTTGATGTTTGTGATAATGCTAGGAACGTTTCTGGGCAGCAATCTTGAAGTTTAGTAACCTCAATCGCATTCCACCATTGTTAGGGTTTGAACGGCCAATTTAGGGTTTTACGATTTGGACAACATAAATAAATTCTAACAATGTGGATTGACTGTATGAATCATAAGGAATTCATTGGTATAACCAATTTGATGTAATTGTACCATTTGTTTGATGTTTGAATTTCGCAGGGCATGAACATGGAAGAACATGAATGAAATTTCGCAGGAAAAATTGTATCAATTTTCGCAGGTACCATGAAGAAGATGAAGGCCCTGCGCGCGCATTCTGGAATTTGAAATTGGTTTTAATATTTTTATGTTTTGTTTCTATTTTATATCACAAGCTTGTGCTTGTCCCAGTGGTGAAGCATGCGCGTGTATTGTTGGATGGCTGGAGTTCGAATCCTGGCTCCAACCAGTTTTTATTGTTTTTCCATTTTAATTGTTAAACATTATATATTATGTATTGTGGTGAGATTAATATCAGGTGCGCTCTCCCAGCTGGAATGGTTAACGTGTTTGTGTGATTACTTGAAGGTCCTGGGTTCGATCCCCCCAGGCCTTTTGCTTTGTTTTCTTTTTTATGATTTTTCAGGAATAACACAACAAAACCAATTGAACCCTTGATCTTAGCACCTGCGCGCGCTGGCCTGGTGGTGAATGTTGCTGGCTTGAGTGCATGAAGGAAATAGGTGCTGGGTTCAACTCCCAGCCAGGTAAGTTTTCTTTTTTTTCTTTTATTTGTTTTGTTTATTGTTAATGTTAATTAATTAAAATCATAATCTTAATTTAATAAAATCATAATATGTTTTCATAAATATAAATCTTAATAATATTTTCTAAAACAAATTGTTTTTTTTTATTAATATGTATATATATAATTTATTTATAATTAGATTAATATTTAATATTTAACATTTTTTGTATATAAAACCCTAATTATTATTAAACCCTAATTAATCTTAATAATTTTCAAAACCCTAATTTTTTCTTCTCCTATTTATTTAATATTATTATTTGTATATATTATCTTCATAATTTAATTATAATTCTTAATTTAATTTTTATTAATGTATAAATTGTTTATAATTTGCATTTTTTTATATATGTTTAAAAATTAGAATTCTTAATATGATAGTATGATATAATTTGTTTAGAACTTAATTTTTGCATGTAAATAATTTTATTATATGTTTAAAAATATGTTAAAATTGCTAATTTAATTTTTGTAATTATAATTTGTTTTCATAATATGTTCATAATTGATTTAATTTTATAATTTACCTATAACTTCAAATTTTATAATAATTAATATAATTGTTCATAATTTTCTTATTAACCTTTAAAATTTTTGTTTATTATAATATCCTTGTTTATTTCATTATTATTATTATTAATTATGTTTATATGATTATTACTAACCCCATTTAATTTAGTATTATTTTTATTATTATTATTATTTTCAGTAACCCAATTTTTATTATTATTATTTACTATTTTGCTTATTTATTTAAATTGCTTTTATTATTATTATTGTAATTGCTCCTGGATGTAATATTTTATAATGTTTATTATTTATTTTATGCTATGGTTAGTAAATAGGGAGTGTAACATGTATGTTTATTTAAAATTAATTTAGATCACTTAATTCAAAAGATAAATATTAAATTGTACACTCACACACGTAAGTCGATCTTTGATCGACATCTCACTTCCTTAGGGATACCTCTCATGTTGCCTATTACAAAAGGTCAAGTAGGGTGTATAAAGCAAAAAGTCCCTCAAAATAAAGTCATCTAGTCCCTTAACAAATAAAAGATCAAGTCCCTTTCGAATGTTGCCTTCGTAATGATCTTGTCCCTTCCGAATAAAGATGACAGTCCCTCCAAAATTGCTTAATACACCCCACAGTTGCCTACATTAACAGATGACCCTTACTTGTCCCTCACATCCAAGGTAATGACTACCTATTCCTTAATAATAGGGATAGTCTTACCATTTAAAGGATTCTAGAACAGAAAAGACTTAAACTTAGGGTAGGTTCTTCATAGTTACTTGCTCACTCTTCAAAAACATTTCAAACACTTCACAACTTTCAAACAAATTTTTCAAACAAAGGTTTTTTACGCATCCGTACATGGATCATTATCAAACTCTTATGAAAATTTCTATTCACACACTTCACATTTCAAAAACAATTCAAAGTGAGCTAAGTAACTAAGAGCCCATGGATGTAAAGGGTGCTAACACCTTCCCTTTACATAACATACCCCCCGAACCCAAAAATCTTTTAAAAGGTCTTTCCTGTTCTTTTATGCCTTTCCTTTGGATAAAATAAAAGTCGGTGGCGACTCTTGCTATCCGCAACATAACTAAAGTCAGTTCTCCCACCGTGTTACACCTGTGTCCTTGAACTTTGTAATAAAACATTATGAAATTATCCTTTTTATACTTGAGCGACATCTTCCACCAATTCACTGCTCTTCATTATCCTCTACCCCAACCTACTATCAATAATGATTTTCCTTGCACAATTGTCCACGTGATCTCCATATTAACAACAAATAACACCTATAATTTATTAATCATGAATTTATTTGCGTGAAAATCTTAGTAACAAATGACATTCACCACTTACCAATTGTGACCTCAACTTGGAATGTCTTTTTTTTGAACAAAAAACTAGAGCCAACTTGGAACCAAATAAATATGGCTCAACTAAATATTCTGGCTGCAAACTATCTTGAAAACATGATGATTTAAGATTAAACCTTGAAAGCAATTCTATTTAGGGCTTAAAAGAGGATTCCCATCATGGTATCTTATAGCGACATTGGTGTAACAACTTGAAGTGAGTCCATAACAAATGGTCTTTTACCAGTAAAAATGGTCAACTTTTAAGTCCAAACTAAAAAGAACAAAATAAGATCCAAATGATATTTTTGCTAGACACTTGAACCCTCGAACTTTGAATCAAAAAAAACCTTTATTATGAACCAGATGGTAAGGAAGAAACCAAATCAGAGGACCGCGATTTGAAACTTTGGATACATTTGATTAGACAACAAGAAAAGCAAGAACAACACACATTTTTTTTAAATTTTGAATAAAGGTTATTAAAAAAATGAATGAAGATGATTATAAGTAGGACCAATTTAGGGTATGACAGATGCCCGTAGCTAATTGCCTTGAACCTGAGAAAGTGAATCGCTGCATGGCATTCAATTTTTAGGGTAAAAGTCGATTAGATACAAACAGACCCCAAAATTTGTCGAACAAGACGTAAAATGTAACAATGAATGATGGCGAGATGCCACTAACACAAAATGTCTGAGATTCTTTGAATCAGAAAAGTAGCATCTCAAATTAATAAATGAAATTCTTCTGGTCTTACGAAGCAGTACCTTTTTGATTAAGGTTCTTCGGAGAAACAAGAATAATATCTTGAACAAGATGGTATAAGATTTTCCAGACCATATGAAGCAGTTCCTTTACATTCAAGGATCTTCAGTGATACTAGAACAGTATTTCTATCACAACATGAGATTCCTCGGGTCTTGCGAAGCAGTACCTTTTCGATTCAAGGTTCTTCGGAGAAAGCCAAAGTAGTATCTCGAACAAATGGGATTCTCTAATCCGTCAAAGCAGTTCCTTACCAACGAAGGTTCTTTGGTGATACTTAGAGCAATATCTCTCTCCCATGGTATAAGACTTTCTAGATCATGCGAAGCAGTTCCTTACAATCAAGGCTCCTCGGTGATACTAGAACAGTATCCTTACCTTAACATGAGATTCTTTGGGTCTTGCAAAGCAGTACCTTTTCGATTAAGGTTCTTCGGAGAATGCCAAAGCAATATCTCGATCAATCTTTCAGGATACTCTCTGCTTGGAGAGCAATGAAGATGAAGATGGTGGGCATCATCACTTATCAACTATAAAGTTGAAGAATGATTTGCTGGGGGATATAAAATCGCAAGCGCATGCGAGATATTAGCTCTTTTCAAAGGAATACCGCCGACTTTGAGAGAAGAAAGTCCTGGATGCATGTCCTGGATCCTGCTATGCTATCTTGACACGACTTCCTGCATTTCATGATGCACAATGATTCATATGAAAATGAAATTGATTAAATGTTCTTATGCAAATGTTTTTGTCATATGCTAATGATTAATATGATTGTGTTTGATGATACTTCGTTTTCAGACAAGAATGTTATGCATGCCATGCTTGTGACAATGCGAATGGTTGCATATTCTAGAGATAAGTTTTGATAATTGCCAGGGATATTGGACTTTGGAGGAATAAATGCCAACGTGGTGGGATTTTAGCTTTCTGGTAGTTGCCATCATAGTGGACTTTTGGGAATCATGAGAACGCCAATAAAATTGGTCTTTTGCTTTTTAGTAGTTGCCAATAAAATTGGACTTTGAATTCCATGAGTGATGCCAACGTGATGGACTTCAAACTTTTTGGTGGTTGCCAATGAATATTGGACTTTGAGATGTGGTGGAGGGTATTAGATTTTCCAACACTTGGTATACGAGACCCTGATAAAGCTGTAAGTAATAGGAAGAGAGACATGAGTGCCCCTGGTAAAGTTTCAACTGAAGTTTAACATTCGTCAATGGGATATGTTGTCTGTGCGGAAACAATCACAGTGACTGGAAATGATATTAGCTAACGGGAAAACTGTCGCGTTCCTCTTATCAACCAAAAAGATAATCGTACTACCTTTAAAACATTGTTGTTATTTTTACCAAGATTTCGAAACAAAGTTTATCAATAATAAAAAACATTTTGCAAACAAACAGATAAAATAAAATGATTGAGCACAATTTTTGATGAGAAATTTCTCTTTTTATTGCTAAGACCCATGAAGGGTTAGAATGTACATACAGATGCAATTCCTTAATGAGGTAATTGTTGTGCAAGGAAAACACAATGGCAACGAAAAAAAGAGTTCTATTGATTCTCGACACTGCTATGATCCCTATATCTCTGAAAATATCATCAGTTAAACTTTGTAGGAAGACGATTGGATGGATCCTTCTCTTTCGTAGCTCCCCATAGTCAAGTGGATGCACAAAACATAATACTTTGCCTTGGAATTAGTCCCTAAATTTTGCCTGGATCGCCCTTTCGGGTTTTCAATCCACCGGGACGCCCTTTTTTTGCATGAGCCGCCCTTTCGGGTTTTCAACTCAGCGGGCTAATTTTTATTTTTATCCCTAATTTTTGCCTGGACCGTCCTTTCAGGTTTTCAGTCCACCGGGATAGCCTATTTTTGCCTAAGTCGCCTTTTCAGACTTAGCGGCTTTTTATTCCAATATTTTAGGCATAATATCTCTTGACTGCATCTGCATTCACGGGGGTAGAAAGTTCTTCACCGTCCATACTTGCAAGAATCAAGGCACCTCCGGAGAAAGCTCTCACCACCACAAACGGTCCTTCATAATTAGGCGCCCACTTGCCCCTGGGCTCTCTGTGCATGGTGGTGATTCGTTTGAGTACCAAATCACCTTCCTGGTAAGTCTGAGAACGTACTTTCTTGTCAAAAGCTTTCTTCATACGCCTCTGGTAAAGTTGTCCATGACATAGCACCGTCATACGCTTTTCTTCAATAAGATTGATCTCATCAAACCTTGTTTGGACCCATTCTGCTTCGTCTAATTTAGCTTCCATCAGAACTCTCATTGAAGGAATTTCAACTTCTATCGGGAGGACAGCTTCCATGCCGTATACCAAAGAAAAAGGGGTTGCCCCTGTCGAAGTACGTACTGAAGTACGGTAACCATGCAGTGTGAAAGGTAGCATCTCATGCCAATCCTTATACGTAGCCACCATTTTCTGAATGATCTTCTTGATCTTCTTGTTTGCAGCTTCGACAACTCCATTCATCTTGGGTCTGTATGGTGTTGAAATATGATGCTCAATTTTGAAATTAGCACATAACTCTTCGATTGTCTTGTTATTGAGATTTGACCCGTTGTCAGTAATGATCCGGTGAGGAACCCCATATCTACATATAATGTTATTCTTCAAGAAGTGAGCAACTACTTGCTTGGTAACATTAGCGTAAGAGGCAGCTTTGACCCACTTAGTGAAGTAGTCTATGGCAACATGTATAAACCTATGCTCGTTTGATGCCTTCGGTTCAATCATCCCGATCATATCTATTCCCCACACGGAGAAAGGCCATGGCGAAGTCAAGATGTTCAACGGAGTGGGAGGTACGTGTACCCTGTCAGCATAGATTTGGCATTTGTGGCATGTTCGAACATGAGAATAACAATCAGCCTCCATCGTTAGCCAATAATATCCTGCTCTAAGGATTTTCTTTGCCATTGTATGCCCACTCATATGGGTATCAAACAGTCCTTCGTGTATCTCTTTTATGATTTGCTCTGCCTCATGCTCATCTACACATCGGAGTAGGATCATGTCATGATTTCTCTTGTACAAGACCTCCCCATTCAGAAAGAAATTTGAGGCCAATCTTCTTAGAGTTCTTTTATCCATACTCAAAGCACCTTCTGGGTATTCTTTCTTTTCCAAGTAGCGCTTGATATCATAGAACCAAGGCTTGGCACTTGATTCTTCTTCGGCAGTCAGACAATGAGCAGGTTCTTCAAAACGTTTGAGATCAATGGAAGGCTGATGATTAGGCCAAATCAGCTGGTACATAGATGCCAGAGTTGCCAGAGCGTCAGCCATTTGGTTTGCACTACGAGGCACATGGGTGAAAGTAATATCATCAAACCTGGAGAGTAACTTCAACACATAATCCCGATACGGAATCAGATGATCACATCTTACTTCCCAATCTCATGTAGTTTGATATATTACCAGAGCTGAATCACCATACACATCGAGTGTTTTAATCCTCAAATTAATGGCTTCTTCTAGTCCCATAATGCATGCTTCATATTCAGCCACATTGTTTGTGCACGGAAAATAGAGCTTAGCTGTAAAAGGTACATGAAAGTCCTTAGGAGATGTCAATATTTCCCCAATTCCACAACCTCGATCATTGGTAGCACCATCAAACATGAGAGTCCATCGCTCCCCTGGTTCAGGCCCTTCGTCAGGTCCAGGCTCTTCATAATCTTTAATCAACATGATATCTTCGTCTGGAAAGTCGAACTTCAAGGGTTGGTAATCCTCCACAGGCTGGTGAGCAAGATGATCTGCTAGTATGTTGCCTTTGATAGCCTTTTGAGTGACATATTGAAAATCATACTCTGACAAAAGCATTTGCCATCGGGAAATCCTACCAGTGAGAGATGGTTTCTCAAATATATATTTAAGAGGATCCATCTTCGAAATTAAATATGTTGTATGGGTCAACATGTATTGCCGGAGACATTTGGCAGCCCATGCAAGAGCATAACAAGTCTTCTCAAGTGCTGAATACCTTGTTTCATAATCATTGAACTTCTTGCTCAAGAAGTAGATGGCATGCTCCTTCTTGCCAGTCTCATCTTGTTGCCCCAGCACACAGCCCATGGATTCGTCAAGAACTGTCATGTACATTATTAAAGGCCTTCCAGGAACGGGAGGTACCAAGATTGGTGGTTCCTGCAAATATTCCTCAACTCTATCGAAGGCTATTTGACATTCATTGTCCCATTCAATTGCTTGATCCTTTCTTAAGAGCTTGAAGATCGGCTTGCAGGTAGCAGTGAGATGCGAAATAAATCTGGCAATGTAGTTCAACCTTCCAAGGAAACCTCTGACTTCCTTTTCAGTTCTTGGCGCAGGCATGCTCTGAATGGCTCTGACTTTGTCAGGATCAACCTCAAACCCCTTCTGACTCACAATGAATCCTAGCAATTTTCCGGATCGAACCCCAAATGTGCATTTATTCGGGTTGAGTCTGAGCTTGAACTCTCTTAATCGTACAAACAACTTTTGTAGATTAACAATGTGTTCTTCCTCTGTTTGGGATTTAGCAATAATATCATCGACGTATACTTCAATCTCTTTATGAATCATATCATGAAAAAGCGTTATCATGGCACGTTGATATGTTGCCCCAACATTTTTGAGTCCGAATGGCATCACTTTGTAGCAAAAAGTTCCCCACGGCGTAATGAACGTGGTCTTCTCCATGTCTTCTGGATCCATTTTGATCTGATTATATCCGGAGAAGCCGTCCATAAAGGAGAACACTGAGAATTGAGTTGTAGTATCCACCAATACATCGATATGAGGTAATGGGAAATCGTCTTTGGGACTAGCTCTGTTCAAGTCTCTGTAGTCGACACACATGCGGACCTTTCCATCTTTCTTTGGAACTGGTACGATGTTTGCGATCCACTGTGGGTATTTAGCTACTGCTAGAAATCCGGCGTCAAATTGCTTTCTTACTTCTTCCCGAATCTTGAGGGCCATGTCTGGACGAGTCCTTCTTAATTTCTGCTTGACTGCTGGACATTCTTCTTTGAGTGGCAACTTGTGCACGACAATATCAGTATTTAGCCCAGGCATATCCTGATATGACCATGCGAACACATCGGCGTACTCGTGGAGGAGCTCCATCAATTTTGCCTTCACTTCAGCTTGCAGAGAAGCGCCTATCTTCACTTCTCGTTGTCGCTCCCGGGATTTTCATCCTAGTACAAACGCGAAAGTGGCGCGGAAAAGGTAGAGTCGCCAGCCAGATATTTTATCCCGAAAGAATGGGAAAGGTAATGTTGCACAAACCTGAGGAAAAAGGAAAGGACAAGGTCCTGCAAACCAAAGATCTGGGTTCGGGAGTCGGTTACGACCTGGGAAGGTATTAGCACCCCAGACCGTCCGCCGTACCTGACGGGATCCACACTTGTTTGTTTGCTTCAAAGGGTGAGAAAAATACGAATGCTGCTGAATAAAACTACTAACTGGAACTGGAACTGAAGTGAGATAAGGAATTAAAAGAGAACAAAAAGAAAGAATGGGGAAAATGTAGGGAAAATAAAGAATGCGCTCGAACGGGCCCTACCCCGCTGCCTACGTACCTCATCGGGATAATGAGGATCAGAGTCGACGTAGTTCGCCTAACTAAGGCAGGAACCATTTGTTTGTATTTTTTAAGCTGGCGTTGCCACAACTCTAGCTCAGGTGTTACCTGCTCTGACTCGAGGGTGTTTACCGTATCGCTGTTTGAACTGTTGAGTCAAGTCGTATTCGTCCGCAAAGAGTATGATATGAGAAGAGAAGACACGATGTCTTGGTTTATTTTCTATTATGAGAAGTGTTTTGGAGTTTATTGTTTGTGAACATTCTCATACTAAGACTTATCCATCGTGGTAGGGACTTACACCTCGCCCCGAAACAGGACGTGTATAAGAACTCCGCAACAAAGTCTTGTGTCGTATGAGAATGTTTAACCTTTATTAGGTGTGTTTTATTGTTTGTCTTTATGGGATGAGAAAGAGACTCAAATTGAAAAAGGAAAAACTAAGGGGGACTAAGACCAACCCTAAGTTGTTTATTCAATATCAAGGAGATCCTAAAGGTTAGTGAGGTTCCTAATCCTAAGGAGGAGAGGAAAGAGGAAGAGAAAAGGAAGAAGAACACAACTTACTTCCTAATGAAGTTAAGTTGGTTCAAAAAGGGGAAAACCTAACAAGCACAAACATTATGTAAGGCAAAATGGTGCAAATTAAATGCATTCGAAATACCAAAGAGGATAGGGTTTTTAGACATACCTTGCCCTCCCTATAAAACAAAGGTTAGCATGGTAAACATGATAAAAATAAGGCAAACAAAATCACCTAATTAATTCCTAAGGGAACTAGGACCTAAACTAGACTCAATCTATAGTTTAAAGGACCTAAAGCTAATGCAATGCAAAATTCAGCAACTTATTTACAACACTTAATGCACAAACAGCTATGAAATGCACTATGCAATGCAACAGCTTTTTACAGCACCTATATTTATGCAAAAACAGGTGTTAAAAGTCACAAACAGCATGAATTTTTAACAAACAGCATGTATTCTACAACACTTATATGCAAAACAGCTATCAAATGCAAATTCTAGATTTTATGTTTTTCACTTGTAATGCGCAAATTCAATGCAAAGTACACCAATCAATCATGATTATGCAATAATGAACATGGATCAAGCACATGACTTAGATGAACATTGTTATTCTTAATGGAGTATGCAAGAATGCATCACATGAATCATTATGCAACAAGCATGCAAAACATGAACATGGCATATGAAGATGCTCTACATTGACATGAATGTGCAAAATGATGGATCAACAAAAGTGCTAATCTTAATGCAAAAAACCAGAATTTTATTGATGTAGGAATGTGATCAAGAATGCGATTAAAATGCAACAAATGTAACACATTGTGCTTATGCATAAACATGCTTATGAACATGCAACATTTGGTATATGCTGCAAGGATGCGAATGCATTAATGATACATGCGAATGATGCGAGAATTGGAATGCAACATGATCATTTATATGCTAAAGAATGTATGGGTATGGCAAGAACATGCAATAATTCAAGTTATGCATTAATGGACACAAACATACATAACATGCGAAATGGACGGAATCGTGTCGAATCGACTCGAAATGGGGGAATGGGATATTGAAACTAACCTAGAAATTTCCCTAAAATCAGTACCTAAACATGTATGGGGGATGATAGGCATGAAGAATTAAGACTAAGCTATCAAATAAGCTAAAATCTAAATTCTTACGACGAGAACCGTTTTTCCTATTTACAAGGGATTCTTTACACCTACTAGGACCTAGATTAGACTACAAATCTAATTCCTAATAATCCAAATGCAAATTGCAAGCAAGAAAGCAACGAAAACGAAAATGAACGGTACAACGCAAACATAATCGAAAATCATGCGGAGAATGCTGTTAAGGCGAGATGAAGAGGATAAATTAAGGCATAATGGTTAAATCACCAACCCACGAAACAGAGTGTTTCGGTAATTGTTGCAATGAATCGGAGTGCGAATGGAGAAGAAAACCGGAGAATCCGCGAATGCAAAATAAAAGCGATTCGGTCTTGATGCTTCTCGATTAATCACTTCCGATAAGTCGCAATCTCCACCAAAAACCAGTAACTTCTTATTCCACAATGCTCAATTCAATGGAGGATGGAGGCTAAGCTTTAAGACCTTCAAGTTTCAATGTGAAACTTGAAGAACTTTTGTTGAAAAGCTATGGTGAAAATGGTGGAAAAGTGGGAGAGAAAGTAATGGATTTTGAGATTGTGAAAATGGTGATTGAGTGAAGAATGAGGGAGAGAGTGCTTTGTGGTGATTACCCTTAGCTTTGGGAGGAGATGGATTTATATAATGCATTGGTTTGGCATGAGGTTTGGGCTTGGAGGTAGCTTAGGAGTTAGCTTAGGTTAGGAGTTAGTTGGGATTTTAGAGAATTCTAGAACTCCTTGGAAGGTTGTAGAAAACTCTAGAATATGGTAGAAGATGGTGAGCTGGCTCTTCTAGAACTTTCTTTAGTTGGGATCCATCCAATGCATCAAACACCATGAAGCTTATGATGGAGATTAGTGAAGTGAAACACAAGCTTAGTTATTCAAGGACTGCATCTTGAGTTTGCTCTCTTGATTATGGAATGCACAATAATTAGAATGGACCTGCATACATTCCATGATAACTTGTTGATGTAGCAAAGATCAATGGCAAAATTCAGCTTGAAACCAATGAATCTAGTGTACACTAGCTCATGAACATTTGTGGTGAAGACCACTTTGATGTAGCAGCAATGGTGAAGCTTGAATTGAGGCCAAAGTGAAGCTAAATGAGCTATAGAATGTGTACCAATCATTTCCAAGTTCAACCCCAAAGATAGCATAGCATTCCCCCTTGTTTTGCATTAAAAACAGCAGCAAAATGGCAAACAATAGCATCATGTATCGATACATAAGGTTATCCATCGTTACATACTGAAGAGAAGGCTAAATTCAGCAAAAAAAACACATTATGTATCGATACATAACACGGATGTATCGATACATAACAGTTTTTTAACTGTTATGTATCGATACATAACACGGATGCATCGATACATCCTGTTTATGTATCAATACATCCAGCTTATGTATCAATACATAGCCAGCACACATGTATCGATACAAAACTCGTACGTATCGATACATGGCCCCCAAAAACTGTTTTTTCCTTGATTTTTTTCACTCTTTCTTGCTCAAACTTCATCCACAAGTCCCTTATGACCAAGATTTCATGTCCTTGACCTCAAGAAGTCAAGAGTTGACTTTTTGCTCCATCTGATTGGCTCCTCTGATTAATCCACCATATTTGAGAGATCTTAGGAACTTTTTATTGCCCGTTGGTAGTCACCATCTGTCCCAATCAATGCTCTAGAACATGCTATGACTTATGCTATGAAAATGCAAAGTGATATGCTAAATATGAAAATGAGAGGGCAAATTTTGGGGTGTTACACTCGTTTATCCTCCTCTGATCCCAGGTGAATAACTTCAATGTCCTCCTGGTGTGGCTGAATGACCTTCTCTTCTTGCTTGAGTAGTCGGGCTAACTCTTCAGGAAGTTCACAATCTTCCTCGCCTTCTTCCTCCGCTTGGTTGATCGGACAATCGAAGTTATACAGGACCATAGTAGCATCGTCATCAAGGACCTCGGTAGTTTCTCTGCATGTTTATGATTTATGCATTTATTTTAGAAAGTGATGTGCATTAAAACATTGCCATTTTATTATAAAAGAAAAGAAAAATGAAAGAAAGAAAACAAATATTGAATGCAAATTGCTGATTTATTATATTGATAATCAAAGTTTTAAAACATTGGTGGCCCGACAACATCCCAATATGCCTTGGGCAGAGCATATGGTTTTGAAAAAGAAGTAGAATTACTTTTTAGGGTAAATAAACTGAGGAATCTCGACAGTTCTCCAATTCTCTAATTCCTCCCCTGGATTGGTTTGACGAATCCAATTACAAGTCACTTCGTGGTAGTCTTCGTCTGAGATCATTGCGGCGTGATCCTCAAAGATGTATCCAGCGCTTGTAAATGTATCACTCACCCGAGGAAAATGACCATGTTCTTCATATTCAGAGATCGTTGTTGCACTGGAAGATGGCTGGTAGCCAATGCCATACATGTCTCTTTTGTCTTGCATCTCGGAAACTTTGCCCCAGCCCTGTGTGTTCCCAGTTTCCAAGACAGCCAGGGCTTCTCTCAGTGATGCCATTGACATTGATGGCTGTGGGCGTTCAGATTCTCGTTGTACTGCCAGCATACTCACTATTTCAAAAGATTGAAACGGTGTCTCAGCAGTCTCGCCTTCCACATCGATGTATCTGAAAGAGGTCAAATGACTCACCAGGATATCTTCTTTGCCTCCAATCACCACTATTCGAGTTTGCATAGGGAACTTTAGTTTCTGATGAAGAGTAGACGTAACGGCCCCCGCGTTATGAATCCATGGTCTTCCCAGGAGACAGTTGTACCCATGATGGATATCCATTACTTGGAAAGTAATGGTGAAAAAGGCAGGTCCTATCTTGATCGGGAGATCCACCTCTCCTATAACCGCACGCCTGGAACCATCGAAAGCTTTTACTATCAATGCACTTGGCTTCATCACTACTCCTTGCACGGGCATTCTTTCCAACATCGTTTTCGGCATCACATTTAAGGAGCAACCAATATCCACCAACACCCTCGACAACAACGTATCTTCACATCTTATAGAGATGTGCAAAGCCTTATTATGATTTTTCTTATCAGCAGTGAGCTCTTCATCATTAAAGTCGAGGAAGTTACCAGTGGTAACACTGGCTATGATGTCATCGAATTGGGCTATGGTGATATCTTTTGTAATATGGGCCGCACTTAGCACTTTCAGCAAAGAAGATATATGTGCTTCAGAACTAAGTAGTAAAGCTAGCATAGATATTTTGTCGGGAGTCTGGTTCAGCTGATCGACCACCTTGTAGTCGCTTTTCTTGATAATCCTTAAGAACTCTTCCCCTTCTTTCTGAGTGAATGCAGCTTTGGGCGATGACGGATCTTCTGGTGACCCCTGAGGAATAGGAGTGACGACCGGTGTAGCAGTTGTCTTTTGCTTTTGGTTGGATGACGACTCTACTGGTCTTGGTGTAAACAATCGTCCACTGCGAGTCATCCCACTTGGTCCGGCAATGGATGTGACAACGGGAAATTCAATATTAATGGGCTGCCTTCTCCGGCCTTGTCTAGCGTTCACTGGTTCATAACTCCACGGTACAGCTTGGTTAGTTTCCCCAGTGTAGGGAGTTGGGTACTCTATAACTATAGGAGTAACATTGTTTGGAGTCTGAGGCGCATCATAATACATCTTTATTGCAGCCACCATTCTTTTCTTCTTCCCTCGTCTTTCGATCTGTATCAAACCTTGATTGAGGAGTCTTTGCAGGCACTCCCTGATATCTTCCTCGGAATGATCAACCCCTTCATCCTTTACCAGCATCAAACCTGATTTCTTCAATTGTTCCCCAATCATAGCCATTGGAGTCTGAACGTCTTCTTCCTTTAGAATTAACTCACACTCGTCTTCCTCCTCCACGACATTAACAGCCGCTCCTCCATGAGGTGGCATAGGGTTGTTTTTGACATTCGGGCCTCTTGGAGTAAAATTTAGATCCTTCGACTCCACCAAGTCCTGCACGTGATTTTGAAATGCATAGCATTTGTCTATGTGTGTCTCGGCGCACCTTTGTGGAATTCGCAAGTGGCATTAGCATCGTAATTTGGAGGATAAGGGAAGGTGGCTAGTCTTAGATCCCTCAGAGTCAGTTGTACGCGTTGGTTCAATTGATTAAAGATATCTCTGTAGGGCATGGGGACTGGATCAATGTGCCTTCTTGGTCTAGGCTGCCTTTGCACTGGACCACTTCATCTATACTATTGTATGGGTTGCTGTGCAGGAGCCTGCTGATATTGTTGGTGTTGTGGAGCCTGTGGTTGATACGGAGATGGTGCAACATTAGCCACGTGCCCGTAAGACATGTTATATGGCAAGCTGGCTCTTCCTCTCATAATAACATTGGCCTCTCCTTCCTTTTCCTTTTGGAAATTAGGATAAGGTTTCTTGCCAACATTTGCAGAAGTGGCTGCTCCTTTGCCCTTTTTCAACTGGCTCTCAATCCTTTCTCCTATGGACACGATTTCAGAAAAGCTAGGAAAACTAGCTCCCATCATCCGGTCCATATACTTGTCCTCCAGTGTATTTAAAAAAATGTTTGTTAACTCTTTGGGAAGAAACGGCGGCTGAACCCGTGCAGCGAGTTCTCTCCACCTTTGTGCGTATTCTTTGAACGACTCGTTGTTACGTTGTGTCATGTCTTGCAGTTGAGTACGATTGGGTGCAAGATCAACATTGTACTGATAATGTTCAAGAAATGCACGGGAGAGATCATTCCATGTTTTGATCCGGCCTCTTTCCAACTGGACGTACCACTCCAATGATGCCCCGGACAGGCTATCCTGGAAGCAATGAATTAGGAGCTGGTCGTTCCTAGCATATAGAGCCATCTTTCTGCAGTAAGCCCGAAGATGAGTGTGAGGACAACTGTTCCCTTTATATTTATCGGGAAAATCCGGAGCCTTGAATTTATGCGGGATTACTAATCCTGGCACAAGACACATCTCCTCAGCATCTAGACCCGGAATGGTGTTAATATCCATTGCCTTAAGCTTTTCCTCCATTGAGCGCAACCTTTCTGCTACTGGCTCAAGAAGAGTTTCAGTATGGTGAATCGGTGGGTCCACATAAAAGACATCAGACTATTCATCCATGTCCTTAAATGACCCATGGTGAACTTCTAAAGATGGTAAGTTGGGTGGATTCACCCCAGTAATGTTGAAGTTCTCTTTGGCAGTCCCCGAAGTGCCGGCTTGTCTGGCGAGTTTCTCAGCTTCTTCTTCTCTCTTAGCCATAGTGATGACCTCGAGGATTTGGTCCAGTTTTCCTTTGAGTGAATCAATATCTGACCTCATGGAGTTCTGCTCCTCTTGGATTTGCTCCAAAGTCATTTTGTAAATCTTTCTGGTCTCGTACCTCCGTCGGAAAATCCAGAAAGTCAGCTTTTCTGAAGAGGGAAGGTAAAGTGTATGAGTTTGTGTTTTTATGCAAATGGGACGCATGAATATGATAGGATGATATGTTTTATGGCTTTTAGTTTCAGGGGAATATTCACAAGCATAAAATGATTTGTAGCATTCAAAATATTATGGAGACAACATAAAAGAAAACTCAAGGTCTCATTCATTTAATTCAATAAAGTGCCGAAGTACAATCATTACACCAAGTTCTTTTTAAAAATAAAAACAAATACAATAATTAAACGGATGGCTTCCGTGTTTCACATTCTTTCACTTTCTCCTTGAATGCCTTAAACATGGCCTGACACATCTCAAGAAAGTATCCCACAGCTGGAGAGTGACCGTCGTTATCTTCAAATTCTTCCATCGCCATTGAGAGCCTGAAGGGCAGATCTTTAGCTTGTTGGTTGTGTTGCACCCCAAAATTTGCCCTCCCCAAGACAAGACATTGTGTACTAAGAGGTTCACAAGGTTCACAAGACATCTCATGAGGTTCACAAGGTTCACAAGATTCACAATTGGTCAAAAAGTTTGACAATTCCCTCAGACAATGCATCCTCCTAAGCAATGCATCTTAAACTAGGGTTTTGACTTTCATCAGGCTAAATGGATTTCCAAGACTTCAAGTGAGCTTCATAGCATCCTATATGTGTTCAAGAATCCCCATGTCAAGTTTCAAGACTTTCCCAAAAGATTTGCTCAGTCAGATGATCAGATAGGTTAAAATCAGTTAAAGTAGTTAAAAAGTCAAACTGAGGTCAACTGTGGTCAAACCAAAGTCAAACTTCATGATTTTTTGCCAACATCAATTATATGAAGTAAAATCCATCATTTGATCAAGGGTTGATCATGATTCATCAAGGAGATATCAGATCATCAAGAATCAGGAGTTTCTAAATTAGGGTTTTCACAGGAAAAGACAACTGAACTTTGACCAGCCATAAATTTCACATGCTTCATCAAATATTTTCCATCAAAATCTCATTTTTAAGGAAATTGAATTCTCTACAACTTTGTGTCTCACAAGCCAAGCCCAAAAATGCTTCATTTGGAAGGTATGAGCTAAGACATTATAGGTCCTTTTAAAAGTCAACAAAACGTCAACAGCTTCCAAAGAGCATAACTTGAGAATGGTAAAAGATATGGACATGAGACCAAAGAGGTTGGTTAGAGGACTCTCTAAGCTTTCTAAAATGTCCAAGAACACCTTCATATCATTAAAATTGAAGGATTTGTGCCCTTGCAAAGTTGGGAAATGTTTGGGAAGTTTATGAAGCAAATAAGGCCTTAAAACCAATTTTCGCTAAATGAGCCCACCAAATTACCATCCAATATTTATAATATCACCAAGCACGACCCAAACCATACCTTTTCTGATTTTTTACATTTTATTTAATATTTATTTGAATTTTATTCATTAAAATACATATTAAATCAAAATAAAATCAAAAAATCAATATTTATACATGATTCTTCTTCTAGAAAATCATCAAAGCCATTTAACATGATTAGATGCTATCCAAATTCGTGCAAGGAAAAAATAGCAAGAGAATATTTGATTTTTGGACAATTATGGTGATGAGATTTCTTCCATATCAAGCAACTTCAAATCCATGAATAAGGCCCAGCTTTTCTGACCTAATTACACTCCTTATATATACCTAAGAGTGCAGCCATTCAAAGGGGACGAAAAATTGGACAAGAGGAGGCACTTTCAGATTAAAAAAAACCAAAGAAATTCAAGATTCGGTTTACAAGTTTCAGGGACGAGGTTTCACCATGTTTAGGGTTTATGAGTTCAAATTTGGGAATCAAAGATTGGAGCAATTTCATGTGAAATAGATGCGCTTTCTGGACTTATAGACCTCATATTAACTGATTTGAACCCTTAAAATTAATTTATTCATGTTATTTGCATTACTGGAATACGCAGGGGTTGTAGTGACGACAAAAATCCGTCACTAAAACCTTTAGTGACGGAAAACCGTAGGTAGAAGTCTAAGGTGACAGACGGAGGAGGAAGACGAAGTGTGGTGCGCATTTTTCATATTCAAAATTTGATTTATTTTATATTTTTGTTTTTCCAATTCTTTATCACACGCAGGTGCATGTCCCAGTGGCCAGAATCATGCCTTGTGAAACCTGGGGGAGCGAGTTCGAATCCAGACTCCCCCAATTATTTTTATGACTTGTTTTCTTCTCTTATTTTTAACTTTTATCTTATTTTATATAGATCTTGTTTCAGATAGTGAACGTCTGCGCAAGCATAGCCCAGTGGATGGATGTTGTTGGTTGAATACTCAGGGTTGTGGGTTCAATACCCAGCTGCTGCATTTTGGTCATTGTTTTTTTTATAATTATAACTCCAATTTTAATTTAAGTATATTATATTATAAAATATTTTTGTAAATAAATATTAATTATTCTTTCTAAAAATCTTTATTATAGTATTAATTTTTGTTATATATATAATTTGTAAATAAATATTTAAAACTTTAATTACCTAAAAAATCCAATTATTTTTTTAAAACCCTAATTTTATTATTAATCCTAATAAACTTAAACCCTAATTAGAATATTTTCATAATAATTTTTTTATATATATATATATATTTATCTTGTTATTCTCTTTTTTTTATTATTTATTTAATGTTGCTTTAGTATTTTATATTTAAACATATTATTTCTTTTAATTAATTTCTAACTTATTTAAAAAAAATCTAACTTATTTAACCCTAATATTTTATTTTAATATTTTTATCTTGTTATTCTCTTTTTTTTTATTATTTATTTAATGTTGCTTTAGTATTTTATATTTAATTCTTATTTTATTTATCTTATTAGAAAAATGTATAGGTTATTATATTGTAATTTATTTTTCTTGCTCGATTATTTTGTAACTGCCCCTAAGCCATGTAATAGCGTAGATGTTATATTTCCGTATTTTATTTACTTTATTATAATTGCTATGGTTAGTTATTTTAGGGTGTGTATAATATAAATGTAAATTAAAATTAATTTAGAATAACTAATTTAATAAAATAAATATATGAATATGGACACTCACACACGTAAGTCGATCTTTGATCGCCATCTCTCACTTTCTAAGGATATTCCTCATGCTGCCTAACTATAAGGTCAAGTAAGGTGTTCTAAAGCAAAGTCCCTTTTCATAAAATATCATCAAGTCCCTTTTAAGATTATAAGATCAAGTCTCTTCGATGTTGCCTACGGTAAATGATCTTGTCCCTTCGAAATAAAAAGATGATAAGTCCCTTCATATTGCTAAGACACCTTACAGTTGCCTAAATAAAAATGTCCCTTCATATGTCCCTTATCACATCCAAGGTAATGACTACCTATTCCTTAATAATAGGGATAGTATTACCGTTGAAAGAACATATAAGAACAGTAAAGATTTAGTATAGGGTAGGTTCCTCTTAAGTACTTGCTCACTTTCCTTCAAAATACTTCATTACACTTCACATTTCAAACAAATTTTCAAAACAAAGTCTTTATATACATCCATACAAGGATCATCATAAAGTACTTAGAAAAGTTTTAATCACACACTACACCTTTCTCAAAACAGTTTAAAGTGAGCTAAGTAACTAAGAGCCCATGGATAACCATGGATATAAAGGGTGCTAACACCTTCCCTTTGTATAACCTACCCCCCGAACTCAAAATCTTTTAAGGTCTTTCCTGTTCTTTTATGCCCTTTCCTTTTGGATAAAATAAAAGTCGGTGGCGACTCTTGCTATCCGCAACATAACTAAAGTCAGTTCTCCCACCGTGTTACAGAACTGGCGACTCTGCTGGGGAATTAATAAAAGAGGGTTACCCTTAGGAATTAGATCACTTTAAATTTGTTTGCTTTGTTTGCTTTACTTTACTTGTTGGGGATCTTATGTGTGAAAGATCCTAACCCGGATCTAGTGTACCTTAGGTAAATGGCAATAGACCAAGGAAACTGTATGACGTATACCGATATGGTTGATCTGGTGGCCATGGTTAGTGTGACTTCTTGGTTGGTGCTAATGTTCCTTAAGTAAAGTTGAGGATAATATGAGGCTTCCATATGTTGTCAATACACTAACTAACTTTTAGAACCTTAGTCATCCCATCTTGGCCTTTAGAAAGTAGTGAGATAACCGGCTTTGGTGAAGACTGAAGTTGGTTGATACTCGATACTACGCTCATTGAGATCCTAAACTTGGAGGGTTTTGGTTCACAAGTAAGTTGCTTACTGAACAACCACCCTTGTGAAGGATCAATGATATTGAGATCCCTTAGAACCTGGTTACTTTGTAGGACAGGATGAACTATCTAAACTCCAGGGGAGGGTACTTACCTTAAACCTCCTGCAAGCCTTCAAACCTAGGGTTATTGTGTGACTTGTTTGTGTGTGCCACATGTTTGTGATTGAGCATAACATCATAGCATCATCATGCATCATAAGCATAGCATTTTCACTAACCATTTCAAGGACCAAAGGATTTATCTTTGTTCTTTGTTGCAGGTCATGGCTTTTGCTTGTAGGAATACTATCCGGATCAACTTTGTAGGAATACCTCTTAAGCTTAAAGAGTTGGTCTCTCAAGTTTCTGAAAACTCCCAGTTTATCAAGAAGCATGGTCACCTACTGGATCTAGTCACTTCAGGGATCAATGAAGACATGATGAGTGTTCTGTTTCACTTCTTTGGTCCTAAACATCATTGCTTCACATTCCCCGATTACCAGTTGGTTCCTACAATGGAAGAATTCTCCAAGCTTCTGGGTATACCTATCCTTGATCAGAAACCCTTCACAGGCTTGGAAAAAGAGCCTAAACCTGAAGTCATTGCTGCAGCCCTACATCTGAAGAAATCAGACATTGTCCTAGAAACAAGAAGTGGAGTTAAAGGTATTCTTGCTAAGGTATTGATGGAGAAAGCTCAAGTGTTCCTGAAAGCTATGAGTTATGATGCTTTTGAGGAGATCTTAGCCCTATTGATCTATGGCTTAGTATTGTTCCCCAATCCAGACCAGTTCATAGACGTACATGCCATCAACATATTTTTGACTCATAACTCAGTGCCTACATTACTTGGAGACATCTTACACTCTCTTCATACCCGTACTACAAAGGCACGAGGAACTCTGATGTGTTGTATACCTCTATTGTCTCGGTGGTTTACTTCTCACCTTCCTCGATCAGTGATGAAGAATGAACAAGGGTTCAGGTGGTCCAAGAGGATTATGTCACTTTCTCATTCAGATATTCATTGGTGCTCTAGGTCTATGGAGAATGTTATTATCATTGACTGTTGTGGGGAGTTCCCTAATGTGCCACTCCATGGCATAAGAGGGGGCATTACTTACAACCCTTCCTTAGCTTTACGTCAGTTTGGTTACGCTCGGAGTGATGGTCCTCATGACATGCTTATTCAGGGTATTGTGTTCGACTACGACAACGATCTGCAAGGTTACCATCAAAGGTTCATACGAGCATGGGGGAAAGTGAACAAAGTTGACAGCAAGACTCTGGAGCCCAAGTACACTATACCTATGGAACCTTATCTCAGATGGGTACGAGCACGTGCTCAGACTCTTATGATGCCATATCCTGCCATCCTGCCAGTTACTATGGAGCCTGTTGCTGAAGGAGATACTTCTTATATCATTCTTCATCCAGACATGCCCACTGACATGGAGGAGTTACAGAGGTCCTGGATCCAGTTGACGGAGCAAAGAGATATTTTTGAGACTCATTACAAATCAAGTCAAGAAAGAATCTTGGAGCTAACAAAACAACTTCACGAGGAGCGGAATCTCAACTCATACCTCAACACAAAGAGGAAGCGTCCATGGGAGACTTAAAACCCCATTTTTGTATTCATTTCATTTTTATTGTAAGCCCAATGGGCAAACAAGTTTGTTACTAATAAAAGTTTACTTTTTGGTTGTTTAAACAAATTTAAATCCTGCGGTCCTTGGAAACATTGCATACACATTTACATACCATATCATTACATCACAGGTTGCTTATGTACAGGTATCTTATCTTCTCGCTGTTTATTTTAGCAGAAATGGCTCTTCAACAGACTGTTAAAGATCTCCAGGCTCAGAATGCACAATTCCAAGAGTTGATTCTGAACTTGTCCAAGGGACAAGATGAGTTGAAGACACTGCTGGCTAAGAAGAATAAGAAGACTAGAAGATCAGGAGGCCTTATTAATCTGGGAAGGAGGTTCAAAGGTCCTGTCAAGACAAAGGAACAGGTTGATGATTATGAGTCTGAAAATTGTGAGAAAGAGGGAGGCAGTCTCCATGATACTGTGGGAGATTCTGATTCTGAAGCAAATTATTATCATGATCCTAGTGAGGATAAGTTCAAAATGCTGGTAGACAGGATGAATGCCATGGAGTTACAGAAATCTTCTGGGCTGGATTTTAAAGATCTGAGCTTAATATCTGGAATGGTTATACCTATTGGTTCCTGATTTTGTGGTGTACGATGGTGTTTCATGTCCCAAGCTGCATCTAAGGTCATATGTCCGGAGGATTCAACCACATACTGCTGATAAGAAATTGTGGATTCATTTCTTCCAAGAGAGCTTGTTTGGGGCTCAATTGGAATGGTACTATCAATTGGAGAGTGTCAATATCCGTGATTGGAATGATCTTGCTGAGGCCTTCTACAGGCAATACCAATACAACACTGATTTAGCACCTATTCGCATGCAGCTCCAAAGCATGTCAATGGGTGCTAAGGAGAATTTCAAAGAGTATGCCCAAAAATGGAGAGACCTGGCTGGCAGAGTTCAACCTCCTCTGACGGACAGGGAGCTGATGGATATGTTTATGAGTACGCTGAATGGTCCTTTCTATAGTCACCTCATTGGAAGCTCATCATCTGGTTTCACTGAGCTGATAATGACTGGAGAGCGTGTGGAGAGTGGTATTAGAAGTGGTAAGATACATGTGGGTGCCTCTTCATCAAGCACTGCAAAGAAGCCCCCTAGTGGAAAGAAGGAGTCTAATGCTGTGTATGGTCAACCCAGCCGTAAAAGAAGTCACCAATCTGTGGGAGCTGTTCACATTTCTAATCCTACTCCTGCAGCACCAGAGCTACCACAGAGCAATCAACAGAAGCCTAGAAGACAATTTACCAAAATCAACATGTCACTGGCCCAAGCCTTGCAACACATGTTGAAAGGGGAACTCATTACTTTGAAGGACCCTCCTCAGAATCCTAATACTTCCTCTCCTCGGTACAATCCTAATGCACGATGTGCCTATCATTCTAATTGTCTGGGACATGATACCAACAACTGCTGGATATTGAAAAACAAAATTCAAGATATGATTGAAGCTGGAGAGATTGAATTTGACCCTCCTGGGACTCCAAATGTGATTACTGCTCCCATGCCCAATCATGAGAAGACTGTTAATGCTGTTGATGAAGTTTCATATGTTTCCTCAGTAGCAGATGTGACTACTCCTCTATCTGTTATTAAGAAGAAGTTGGTACAAGCTGGATTCTTTCCAGGTTGTAATGAAGACTGTTTTTATTGTGCTTACAAACCTGATAGCTGCTGGAAGTTGAAGGATGGTATTCAACGCCTCATAGACAATTATACTATATTGTTTGAGAGGACACCTTTTGTGGAAGGTATGGTTAAACATCTAACTCAAGGTACAAAGGTTGAAGAGGTGGACATGGTTGATAAAGTGCCAGTGAAGATTACCTCCAAAGGCCCTATCAAGATTACTTCCAAAGGACCTATCAAGATTACTGCTGAAGGTCTGGTGAAGACTGTTGCTGAAGCTAGAGTGGCTCCTATGATTATTACCACTCCTGGTCCTATTCCGTATACTTCTGATAAAGCTATACCCTGGAATTACGGTTCCGATGTTTATATCCATGGTGTTAAGCAGGAACCTTTAGCTGATACACCTGCTACTGATGATAACCTTGATGTTGATAATATTGCTGGATCTAGTAAGATCACCAGAAGTGGAAGAATTTTCTCTCCTCCGGCTACCTCAAAAAGTGCAGTTACTCCAACTACTACCACTTCTGAACCAAGTACTGATGCTCGGGGCAAAGGTCCTGTGGTAGAACCTGTGCAAGCTGAGACACCGACTGCTGAAAATCTCTCTAAGTAGATGGAAGAAGTGCTGAAGATCATTCGCAAGAGTGATTATGATATTGTTGACCAGTTGGGGCATACTCCCTCCAAAATTTCCATGTTGTCTTTGTTGATGTGTTTTGAGGCTCATGCTAAAGCCTTGATCAAGTTCTTGAGGACTGCTCATGAACCAAATGGAATTTCTGTGGATCAATTCGAAAATTGTGTTGCACATCTGACTTATGATAATGGGTTGGGCTTTTCTGATGCTGACTTAACTCCTGCCAAGAGAAACCATAACAGAGCTTTACATATCTCCATTGAATGTAGGGGCACTACCTTGTCTCATGTGTTGATAGACAATGGTTCTTCACTGAATGTACTTCCCAAAGAGGTTCTGAACAAGCTCAGTCCTGAAGATGTTGTGTTAAGACCAAGTAATATAGTGGTGAGGGCCTTTGATGGTTCAAGAAGAGTGGTGCATGGAGAAATAGATCTCCCGGTCAAAGTAGGCTCTCAAATCTTCAATTCTACCTTCTATGTAATGGATATTCGTCCTGTGTACTCCTGTTTGCTTGGGCGCCCCTGGATCCACGGGGCATGTGCTGTGATCTCCACTCTACATCAGAAGTTGAGATATCCGGTGAAGGGAAAGATCGTCACTATTTACGGAGAGGAAGAATATATGGTCAGTCACGTGAATACATTTAAGTATGTTGAAGTGGAAGGTGAATATGTTGAGACTCCTTGCCAGACATTTGAAGTAGTTCCTTGGGTCGTTCCTGCTACTAAAGCTCCTCCTGTTGTTTAAAGAGTTCTTGTGGTTACCAGAGTACCTCCTACAATGGCTTCCCTCAAAGATGCTAGAGCTGTGGTTGAAGAAGGTGGTTGTACTATTTGGGGTCAGCTTCCTGACATTCCTTACAAGTTTGACAAGTTTGGTTTGGGTTTCACTGCAGAGTCCCAGAAGGCTGTTCGTCGTGCTCGTGCTATTTGTATCACCAATCAAGGAATCATGAAAGATCAAATCAATGATGTGGGTGACTATAATGAAGACTACAACCTGGATAACTGGATCTTTCCTACTGTGGGTGATGGGCTCAACAATTGGAAGACTGAAGACGTTATTCCTATCTCCTTTAGTCAGGAGTAAATACTATTACTATGTTGTTACTTTTAAGTTTGTAATTTTTGAACAATTAAACTTCTAAGCCTTGTGCCTTACCCGGGGCAAAATGGTATGCTTGTTTCGGGATGTCATTTCATTCGCATACTTCATTCAATAAAAATTAATGGACGTTTCGTTTTCGTAAATATTGTGCTCCTTGTCTTTCTTTTCTTTTCTTTTTTGTTTTATCAGCTATGTGTTCTTACACGCACCCACATCACTAAAATGCAGATCCTCATCCACTCTGGACCCTGTTGATAACAGTTCTACTATTGCCAATTATAATTTCGAGAATCCGATCTATCAAGCTGAAGATGGAAAGGAGGAAGATTGTGAAGTACCTGTAGAGCTTGCTAGGTTGTTACAACAAGAAGAAAAGGCTATACAGCCACATGAAGAGCCAATCGAAGTTGTGAATCTGGGAACTGAAGAAAACAGGAAATAGGTCAAAATAGGGGCTGAACTAGAATAAGGTGTTAAGAACAGACTAATTCAGATGTTACATGACTATGTGGAGATCTTTGCTTGGTACTATGAAGATATGCCAGGGTTGGATACAGACATTGTGGTTCACCGGTTACCGGTAAAAGAAGATTGTAGTCCGAAGAAGCAGAAGGTTCGTCGCATGCGTCCGGAAATGTCAGAAAAGATTAAAGCAGAGGTGATGAAACAGTTTGATGCAGGGTTCTTAGCTGTGACTTTTGACCCTCAATGGGTTGCAAATGTGGTACCAGTACCTAAGAAAGATGGTAAGGTACATATGTGTGTAGATTACAGGGATTTGAACAAGGCCAGCCCTAAAGACGACTTTCCACTTCCTCATATTGATGTTCGGTAGACAACACTGCTCAGCACAATGTATTCTCTTTTATGGATGGTTTCTCTGGTTACAATCAAATCAAGATGGCGCCTAAAGATATGGAGAAGACTACGTTTGTTACACAGTGGGGCACCTTTTGCTATAAAGTGATGCCATTTGGTTTGAAGAATGTCGGGGCAACATATCAGCGTGCTATGGTGGCTTTGTTTCACGATATGATTCATCATGAGATAGAGGTATATGTGGATGATATGATTGCCAGATCCCAAAATGAAGAGCAACACCTTGATCATCTGCATAAGCTGTTTGAAAGGTTGAAGAAATACAAGTTGAGACTGAACCCAAACAAATGTACCTTTGGAGTTAGATCTGGTAAACTCCTGGGTTTCATTGTCAGTGGAAAAGGTATTGAAGTAGACCCTGCAAAAGTGAAAGCTATACAAGAGATGCTAGCTCCCCATACTGAGAAGGAAGTTAGAGGTTTCTTGGGACGATTGAATTACATTGCAAGATTTATTTCCAAGTTAACTGCTACCTGTGAACCAATCTTCAAGTTAATGAAGAAAGATCAGGTGATGGAATGGAATGACGAGTGCCAGACAGCCTTTGATGAAATCAAGAGATATCTTCTAGAACCTCCAATTTTGATGCCACCAGTTGATGGAAGACCCTTGATTATGTAATTAACAGTGTTAGACAACTCAATGGGGTGTGTATTGGGGCAACATGACGAGTCTGGTCGAAAAGAGCAGGCAATATACTACCTTAGCAAAAAGTTTACCGACTATGAAACAAGATACTCACTGCTCGAGAAAACTTGCTGCGCTTTGGCATGGGCTGCTCGCCGACTAAGACAGTATATGTTGACTCATACTACCTTGTTGATTTCAAAGATGGACCCAATCAAGTACATATTCGGGAAACCTGCTCTCTTCGGACGAATAGCAAGATGGCAAATGATCTTACCAGAATATGACATACAGTATACTACTCAGAAGGCCATTAAAGGAAGTGTTGTAGCTGATCATTTGGCTCATCAAGCAGTGGATGATTATCAATCAATAAGTTTTGAGTTCCCTGACGAAGACATTATGATTATTACCAAAGAACCTGGACAATATGACGGACCTGAACAAGGATCCCGATGGAATATGGTTTTTGATGGAGCTTCTAATGCACTTGGTAATGGTGTTGGTGTTGTAATCATTTCCCCTGAAGGCTGTCATACCCCAATTACTACAAGAATTTGTTTCTATTGTACGAATAACATGGCTGAGTATGAGGCATGTATCCTGGGTATCAAAGCTGCCATTGATATGAAGATTCAGTTCCTGGACGTATATGGAGATTCAGCCCTGGTAGTAAGTCAAATTAAAGGAGATTAGGATACCAAGCATGAAAATTTTATTCCTTACAGAGAGCATGTGTTGTCCTTGATCCCATATTTTGAAGAGATTACCTTTGAACATATTCCACGAGGAGAGAATCAGTTGGCAGATGCACTAGCCACCATGGCATCTATGTTTGAGATTAGCTGGGATGATGAAGCTCCCAAGATTACTATTGATAGATTTGAAGAGCCTGCATACTGCAATGAGATTGACACTGAAGAAGCAGAAGGGAAGCCTTGGTTTTATGAAGTGAAAAGATATCTTGAAACTCAAGAGTTCCCTGAAGGGGCATCTGTCAAAGATAAGAAGTTTCTGAGGAGGTTTTCTGCTAAGTTCTTCTTGAGTAATGGAATTTTGTATAAGCATAATCATGATTCAACTTTGCTTCGTTGTGTGGATAAGAAGGAAGCAACTGAGATTATGGAATACATGCATGATGGGACCTTTGGCACTCATTCTAGTGGTCATACTATGGCAAAGAAGATATTGAGAGCAGGTTACTATTGGTCTACCATGGAAGCTGATTGCTATTAACACTCCAGAACATGTCACAAGTGTCAAATCTATGCTGATAAAGTACATATACCTCCAGCTCCATTGAATGTGTTTACTGCTCCTTGGCCTTTTGCCATGTGGGGCATTGATTTTATTGGTGAGATCAAGCCTACTGCTTCTAATGGGCATCGTTTCATCTTGGTAGCTATTGATTACTTTACAAAGTGGGTGGAGGCAGCTTCATTTGCATCTGTTACTAAGAACGTGGTGGCTCGATTCATTAAGAATAATCTCATATGTAGGTATGGCATCCCTGAAAGGGTTATCACATATAATGGCTCTAATCTGAACAACACCATGATTACTGATCTCTGCACGCAATTCAAGATTAAGCATCACAACTCTTCTCCGTATCATCCGAAGATGAATGGGGCAGTAGAAGCTGCTAATAAGAACATTAAGAAGATTCTACAGAAGATGACTGTAACTTACAAAGATTGGCACGAGATGTTACCATTTGCTCTTCATGGCTATCGTACTACAATACGTACTTCAACAGGGGCAACCCCATTCTCCTTAGTTTATTGTATGGAAGCAGTTCTGCCCATTGAAGTTCAGATCCCTTCCTTAAGAATCATGAAAGATGCAGGCTTGGATGAAGATGAGTGGATTCAGACTCGACTTGACCAGATAAATTTGATTGATGAGAAAAGGTTGGCAGCTGTTTGTCATGGTCAGATGTACCAGAAACGGATGATCAAGGCTTTCAATAAGAAGATTAAGCCAAAGGTATATCAGGCTGGTGACTTGGTAATCAAGTGTATCATACTACCACAGGGTGATCCTAGGGGCAAGTGGACTCCTACTTATGAAGGACCATTTGTGGTCAAAAGAGTATTCTCAGGAGGTGCCATGATGCTTACTACTATGGATGATGAAGACTTCCCACAGCCTGTAAACGCAGACATAGTTAAAAAATACCACGCATAAAAAGAGACCCGCTAGGTTGACTGACCTAGGAAAAAATAAGGGCATCCCGGCGAACCAAAAGGGTTCGGGCAAAAATTAGGGATATATATATAAAATAAAATGTACACCCGGCAAGTCGAAAACCTGAAAAGGCGGCTTGGGCAAAAAAGGGTATCCCGGTGGATTGAAAAACTGAAAAGGGAATCCAGGCAAAAGTTAGGGATTAAAGCGTATGACTATGTCTCGTTTGGATCACTCATATAGCCCCAGTCAGTTGTGTTACTTAACGCAAGTTCGAACAGATAAAGATCAATCCAATCGTTTCCGCCTCAACAACAGAAGATGAGATACTTGAAGATAATGGCAATAGTGGAATTGAAACTCAATAGGATTATTTCTCACATAGCTGTTTTCTTTGTTTTGTAAAACTTTTACGACGAATTCCTCTTACTAGGATTTCTGTCCCCTTGTACAAACTTGCCTATGTATAGGTCACTTTGTAATATAAATAAAATTTCATCCAGATTTACTTTTACCCTATTTACATAAGCGAAAACGTCCATTGGTTGTGTTTGAATGTATGTATGCTTTTGAATATGATTGATGTTTACCAGAAATGCATAAAATGCAGTAATAGTATTTACTAAGGAAGAACGAGGGTAGTAGTTCAACGAAGCTTCGCCGGTTCATCCCCACAAGACAACTACAAATCCCCAGCAAGACAAATCTATCTTTGTAGATACTTCGAGTTACATCTCCCCTTGAATTTACGTCAATCTCTTTTATCCTTAGTCGGGATACTCAGGAACTTATTCCTTCAATAGAAGTACGACAAACGAGGACGGGAGAATATAAATACTATACTATCAAACTAAACGGGACCAAGGTCCTCATATTCTTCAGCAACGAATCAGGATTTATTTTCCCTAGCCAGCAGTTGTTATATAAAGATATCCAGACGCTTCAGGCTGCATGATTCATACATACATCATTTACATCATAACATAACATATTCATAAATGCATAATACATTTACTTAGGTGCACCATGCCATGCATGCATACATATTGTATAAACTAACCTTTTCCTTGCAGGATAGTTATATGCAGATAAAACCATATCAACAACTCACAATAGGTCAGAAAAGATCTATACATTACTCAAGATGTCCTTAGATATTAGGCAAACGGTCTGTACAAAGATCCATTCCCTAGTCCAGGATATTTTCAGGAAACTTAATCCTGACACTTTTTTGTCCTCGGATAATAGGCAAACGGTCTGTACAAAGATCCATTCCCTAGTCCAGGATATTTTCAGGAAACTTAATCCTGACACTTTTTTGTCCTCGGATAATAGGCAAACGGTCTGTACAAAGATCCATTCCCTAGTCCAGGATATTTTTAGGAAACTTAATCCTGACACTTTTTTGTCCTCGGATAATAGGCAAACGGTCTGTACAAAGATTCATTCCCTAAGTCTAGGATATTTTCAGGAGACTTGATCCTGACACTCTATTTGTTCTTGGATATTAGGAAAACGGTCTATACAAAGATCCATTCCCTAGTCCAGGATACTTTCTGAAGATTTAATCTATTTGGTCTTGAATAGTAGGCAAACGGTCTGTACAAAGATCCATTCCCTAGTTCAAGATGTTTTCAGAAAAAATTAATCCTGATATTCTTTCGTCCTTGGAGAGTAGGCAAACGGTCTATACAAATATCCATTCCCTAATCCAAGATATTTCCAGAAGAGATGATCGTCACGAAGATTTATTTCTACTGGTCTATTCAAACCATGTTGCATAAACGATTCAGAGACGGCCTATACGAAGACCTAGTACTGATATCCAGTATCAACATCAAGATATTATCACCTCCTGATATTATGGATGGCATCTATAAGCCCATCTCCAGTTTTTTCCAAGTGGCATCTTCAAGACCACTTAAGCATATACAACTAATCATCAGTGTTACTTTATGCACCGGCGAGTGCAAATTTTTGGGCTTTTGTGTTCAATCCCCTTCAACCTTCCAGGTCACGACTGGCACATGTACCAATCTAACCCCTCAGGTTTCAGAAAATTGAACAGGGGCAGCTGTTGCACCCCAAAATTTTCCCTCCCCAAGACAAGACATTGTGTACTAAGAGGTTCACAAGGTTCACAAGGTTCACAAGACATCTCATGAGGTTCACAAGATTCACAATTGGTCAAAAAGTTTGACAATTCCCTCAGACAATGCATCCTCCTAAGCAATGCATCTTAAACTAGGGTTTTGTCTTTCATCAGGATAAATGGATTTCCAAGACTTCAAGTGAGATTCATAGAATCCTATATGTGTTCAAGAATCCCCATGTCAAGTTTCAAGACTTTCCCAAAAGATTTGCTCAGTCAGATGATCATATAGGTTAAAATCAATTAAAGTAGTTAAAAAGTCAAACTGAGGTCAACTGTGATCAAACCAAAGTCAAACTTCATGATTTTTTGCCAACATCAAGTATATGAAGTAAAATTCATCATTTGATCAAGGGTTGATCATGATTCATCAAGGAGATTTCAGATCATCAAGAATCAGGAGTTTCTAAATTAGGGTTTTCACAGGAAAAGTCAACTAAACTTTGACCAGCCATAACTTTCACATGCTTCATCAAAAAATTTCCATCCAAATCTAATTTTGAAGGAAATTGAATTCTCTACAACTTTGTGTCTCACAAGCCAAGCCCAAAAATGCTTCATTTGGAAGGTATGAGCTAAGACATTATAGGTCCTTTTAAAAGTCAACAAAAAGTCAACAGCTTCCAAAGAGCATAACTTGAGAATGGTAAAAGATATGGACATGAGACCAAAGAGGTTGGTTAGAGGACTCTCTAAGCTTTCTAAAATGTCCAAGAACACCTTCATATCATTAAAATTGAAGTATTTGTGCCCTTGCAAAGTTGGGAAATTTTTGGGAAGTTTATGAAGCAAATAAGGCCTTAAAACCAATTTTTGCTAAATGAGCCCACCAAATTGCCATCCAATCTTTATAATATCACCAAGCACGACCCAACCCATACATTTTCTTATTTTTTACATTTTATTTAATATATATTTGAATTTTATTCATTAAAATACATATTAAATCAAAATAAAATCAAAAAATCAATATTTAAACATGATTCTTCTTCTAGAAAATCATCAAAGCCATTTAACATGATTAGATGCTATCCAAATTCGTGCAAGGCAAAAATAGCAAGAGAGTATTTGATTTTTGGACAATTATGGTGATGAGTTCTTCCATATCAAGCAACTTCAAATCCATGAATAAGGCCCAGCTTTTCTGACCTAATTACACTCCTTATATATACCTAAGAGTGCAGCCATTCAAAGGGGGCGAAAAATTGGACAAGAGGAGGCACTTTCAGATTCAAAAAAAACAAAGAAATTCAAGATTCGGTTTACAAGTTTCAGGGACGAGGTTTCACTATGTTTAGGGTTTATGAGTTCAAATTTGGGAATCAAAGATTGGAGCAATTTCATGTGAAATCGATGCGCTTTCTGGACTTATAGACCTCATATTAACTGATTTGAACCCTTAAAATTAATTTATTCATGTTATTTGCATTACTGGAATACACAGGGGTTGTAGTGACGACAAAAATCCGTCACTAAAACCTTTAGTGACGGAAAACCGTAGGTAGAAGTCTAAGGTGACAGACGGAGGAGGAAGACGAAGTGTGGCGCGCGTTTTTCATATTCAAAATTTGATTTATTTTATATTTTTGTTTTTCCAATTCTTTATCACACGCAGGTGCGTGTCCTAGTGGCTAGAACCATGCCTTGTGAAGCCTGGGGGAGCGAGTTCGAATCCAGACTCCCCCAATTATTTTTATGACTTGTTTTCTTCTCTTATTTTTAACTTTTATCTTATTTTATATAGATCTTGTTTCAGATAGTGAACGCCTGCGCAAGCATAGCCCAGTGGATGGATGTTGTTGGTTGAAAACTCAGGGTTGTGGGTTCAATACCCAGCTGCTGCATTTTGGTCATTGTTTTTTTTTCCTTTTTCTCATTCTTTTAATTATTAATTATTATTATTATTAATATTAACTAATATCTTTTAAAATATTAAATGAAAAAAAAACTTAGTTATTTTTATAATTATAACTCCAATTTTAATTTAAGTATATTATATTATAAAATATTTTTGAAAATAAATATTGATTATTCTTTCTAAAAATCTTTATTATAATATTAATTTTTGTTATATATATAATTTGTAAATAAATATTTAAAACTTTAATTACCTAAAAAATCCAATTATTTTTTTAAAACCCTAATTTTCTTATTAATCCTAATAAACTTAAACCCTAATTAGAATATTTTCATAATAATTTTTTTTATATATTTTGTAAATACTTTATTCTTATTACTATTTAAACATATTATTTCTTTTAATTAATTTCTAACTTATTTTAAAAAAATCTAACTTATTTAACCCTAATATTTTATTTTAATATTTTTATCTTGTTATTCTCTTTTTTTTTTTATTTAATGTTGCTTTAGTATTTTATATTTAATTCTTATTTTATTTATCTTATTAGAAAAATGTATAGGTTATTATATTGTAATTTATTTTTCTTGCTCGATTATTTTGTAACTGCCCCTAAGCCATGTAATAGCGTAGATGTTATATTTCCGTATTTTATTTACTTTATTATAATTGCTATGGTTAGTAATTTTAGGGTGTGTATAATATAAATGTAAATTAAAGTTAATTTAGAATAACTAATTTAATAAAATAAATATATGAATATGGACACTCACACACGTAAGTCGATCTTTGATCGCCATCTCTCACTTTCTAAGGATATTCCTCATGCTGCCTAACTATAAGGTCAAGTAAGGTGTTCTAAAGCAAAGTCCCTTTTCATAAAATATCATCAAGTCCCTTTTAAGATTATAAGATCAATTCCCTTCGATGTTGCCTACGATAAATGATCTTGTCCCTTCGAAATAAAAAGATGATAAGTCCCTTCGTATTGCTAAGACACCTTACAGTTGCCTAAATACAAATGTCCCTTCATATGTCCCTTATCACATCCAAGGTAATGACTACCTATTCCTTAATAATAGGGATAGTCTTACCGTTGAAAGAACATATAAGAACAGTAAAGATTTAGTATTGGGTAGGTTCCTCTTAAGTACTTGCTCACTTTCCTTCAAAATACTTCATTACACTTCACATTTCAAACAAATTTTCAAAACAAAGTCTTTATATACATCCATACAAGGATCATCATAAAGTACTTAGAAAATTTTTAATCACACACTACACCTTTCTCAAAACAGTTTAAAGTGAGCTAAGTAACTAAGAGCCCATGGATAACCATGGATATAAAGGGTGCTAACACCTTCCCTTTGTATAACCTACCCCCCGAACTCAAAATCTTTTAAGGTCTTTCATATTCTTTTATGCCCTTTCCTTTTGGATAAAATAAAAGTCGGTGGCGACTCTTGCTATCCGCAACATAACTAAAGTCAGTTCTCCCACCGTGTTACAGGTTGCACCATTCAATAAGCCTATTAAGCTTACCCTGGTATATATCCCACTCTTCAGTTCGAACATTCACAGCACGCTCATATCCGTCAAAGCAATCTTTCACTTTCTTCCTTGCGGCTTCCCAGATCTTACGGTCTTTGAGAAGACTTTCATATTGGTCCTTCCAGTGTTGAGCGCTTCTTATGGCGTTGTCAGCTTCTTGGAATTTCAAATTCCAATCCTTCACTGAAAGCTTAGAGACATTCATTGCTTCAACTTTAAGATCATATTCCCGCCTGCAAATTGCTACTGCCTGATTGAGGGACTCAGTAAGTCTTTTGATCTCTTCCCCAAGCTCATCTTTTACCCTTTTTACCTCTTGGTGGGCGCGGAAGAACCATTCTTCATTATCTGCACTTCGCTTGTAAGCTTTGTTCAAATCCTTCTTTAGGTGACTCACTTGATAACAGGTCTGATCTAAACAACCTTTGACATTAAACTACTTTCGTCGTTCATCCTCAGCCCTTCCTTGAACAACTTCAAGTTGAGCAGTCGTGCGAGTAAGATCAAATTTCAAACCATTCTTCTCATATGTCACTCGTTGCAGCTGTGAAGTAAGTTCCTCATTCTCTTTCCCGAGGCTTGCTATCTTGGCCCTAAGCTCTTCAACTTCCTCATATGACACTGGTACCGGCTCAGGAGTAGGAGGCCTAGAAGGAGCCTCCAAGGAGAAAAGGAGTGTGATAATTTTAACTCTTTCTATGACCCACTCTCGATATGGCATTCTAGTCACACCATCCCTCTTTCTTAGCTCAGTACCCTTGGTATGGATCTTTTCTCAAGACTTAACAATCCTATGGAGTAAAGATGGGTCTCTGGTTCCCATGTCATGCAGTATCATCTCTTCCAAGTCTTTGTCATCTGGCTTTCCCAATATAGGGTACTCAAATTGTCGTATCACTAAAACAGGATTATAGTTAATACAACCTTTGGTCCCTATTAATGGCACATTACAAAAGCTCCCATAATCCATGATTATCTCTTCAGCATTCAACTTATTAGGATACCAAGTAATGTTTCTATCAGTAAGAGACACCAATTTCTGAGCCCATTCTTTGTCCGTCATATCCGGCACAAGTGAGTTGCGCTTGAATATGTGTGATGTAAGCCACTTGTAAAGTAAAGGGAAGCAAAAAGTCAAGACGGTACCTTTCTTTTCATGACGGAGATGCAGATTATAAAAAACATCATCCAAGAGTGGAACAACAGGACTCTGACCTTGCTTCCAAACAACCCAAAACACAATGACAGCAGTTGCATCAATGAAGTCGTCAAAAGTTGGAAAAAGCACTAACCCATATATAAGAAGAGCTAGTACATTCACCAAGGCATCCCATCATTTACCCTTAAACAAATTCGTAGCTTCTTTCTCCAAATAAAGCCTTCAGAAACAAAACAAACCTTTCTTTTCCTTCCAATTGTTCTTAGCTGTTGGCACATCAATCTCAAGTGCCTCAGCTAATTCCTCCACCTTGGGCCATCTTCCAATCATAGTATAGGGTGCCCTACCCTTTGCAGTGAGACCCATGAACCCTTCGAACTCTTCCAAAGTAGGAGTCAACTGAAAGTCTTGAAATAAGAAACTTCGCATCTGTGGATCATAAAATTGTGCCAAGGCAGTGATAGCTGGCATTTGTACCTTAACAGCAAGGAGGTCAACAATTTGGCCGAATCTCACATTCATTATTCCTTTGTAAGTAGTAGTAATACCCTCTAGACATGCTCTAACAACAGTGGTATTTGGTACAAAGGTCTTCAGTTGTAGTGGTTTTATTTTCTATGAATTCATTGTTACTTTGAATGCAAAATAAACTGCTGATAAATAATTCCCTGAAAATAAAATTCTTCGTAAGTCATGATGCTTTTATGCAAATGATTATGAATGCATAGCAACTGGATCCAGGATGACACAAGTAACTCCCAAACCCTCTTAAAATGTAGGTCACAATAATTTAGTTCTAGATTCTTTACCCACAAACCCGCTCACAGGGTAGCTTCTATGGTAACAACATCAAGGTACCCAAGGTTACGGACACTAATCATATTACTGTCCTGCCACAGGCTAATTGTATTATGACGATAATAATGATAAGGTCTACCTCAATTGGAGTTTTCATGTTAGGCATACGAAGGGGCGAGCCTTCGGAGACTAACACTACATAACTACCAACATTGAAACTGGTTCTATAAGTGGGTCCCAGAGTCACAGCTCTTTCATGAATCAAGTCGTGTAACAGGCTAGCTGTGTTACGACAAGGTCTATGAATAGGTCTACTCTCTGGAGGAGCTTTCGTGCTAGACTTGCAAGGAGCGAGTCCCTGAAGACTAACACTAATAACTACCAAATCTAACTTAGATGTTCTCTCTTCTTTTTCTAAAGTTCGGTCCAAGAAATTTACTTGTGATGTCAACCCAGGATCCAATAAACAAATATAATAATGAGCATTATGATAAAGAAGAAAGTGATAAATACGCGTAAATAGTAATAAATAAAGAAGACAAGCAAAACAAGCTAGTAAACAAACACAAGAACAACCAAGTTAGGCTCGACTCTCTTATGCACAAGGCCATTCCCCAGCAGAGTCGCCATCTGTCGTACCTCGAAAAATACGATCCTCGTGAAAGACGCAGAAAAACAGACAAACAGAGTCGCCACCTAATTTTAATCTATTCCTAATAAAGGAAAAGGGAAATATAGATAAACCCTACAAAAGAGTGAACTTGGTCATTGGAACCAGATTCTGAGTTCGGGAGTCGGTTATGCAAAAGGAAGGTATTAGCACCTCTTGCGTCCGTTGTACTCAACGAGAACCTCTTAGTCTAATATGCGATCGAATACTAACCTATATTAATGTCTTCTTAATGGTAAATAGTATTTTAAGGAAAATGGGTGGTTTTATTCTTAGGGTGCTCGGCAAGGATCGAAATCCGTGTGCCTACGTATTCCCTTGTGCAATGGGAAAGTCAGAGCCTCGTAGTTCGTGGTAATTGGTTTGACTGTTGTTTACGAACGATTTTTCGAATCGCATTCTAATTGCTAAGCGTTGGCTTGTCTGCTCGCAATTGGAGGCTGAAGCGCTAGCTTGTTTCGCAAGTATAGAAAGGATTTGAACAATTCTTGTTTCGAAAATAATATTTGAATTGATTAGGGTTTTTTAAGAATGAAAGAGTGAATAAACTGCGTCCTGTGGGGTGGGCCTCAGGAGAGTTTACGCGAGAATTCGAGGAATGCTGGACTCCAAAATTCAATTCTTTCATTATTTGATATGTTGAATTAATTATTTTAATCGCGAAAGATCGAATGAACTGCGTCCTATGGAGCGAGCCTCAGGAGAGTTCATTCAGGAATTCGAGGAATGCTAGACTCCAGAATTCCATCCTTTCGATATTTGATTTAGAAATTATTTGGTAAAATTGTATTTTTTTTAGAGTTTTAGAACTTGGATTTTGGTCATGAAATAAATGCGTTACCTTGTTTTAATCTTAAAAATTTGAACAAGTTTAGGAAAGCGAGAATTGTGCAGACGGCGATCAGATCGTGATCGACTTACGTGTGTGTATGTGTAATTATATAAATCACATGGCGTTGGACCAAAAATTTCGCTTTTTTTTTCTTCTGAAAACACATGTTTTAGTGCAATCGCATCTAATCTTATTTTGACAATCCATAATCATAAAGTGAGAATAACATACAAATTTATATAAGTCACAAACCAACGTCACACAATTAGACACAAGTATAAGAATATGATTAATTATAAAATAGATTAATTCATTAATTAATTTTAACAAATACTTATTTTTAATTAATTACCTAAATTATTTTATATTAACTTGTTAATAGTTAAGATAGCTAAACTTATTAATATAATTTTGTTTTAATATTATTTATAAATTGGTCCATGATATTCCTATTAAAACACAACAAAGAAACTGATAACGGGCCTTTAAACACTGAGTGGGGCGCATGCCCACTTAGCTTAAATTGAAACAAAAAACGGGTCAAATTCAAATCCCAGACATAAACCCTAGCCGCCGGCGCTAATGATTTACTAGTAATAATACCCAGTATGATGTTGACACGCGGTTCGGCAGGAAACAAATAAAAATGAAAACATGTGAGGCTGTGTAGTATAGGGAAAGGTGATATCTTTGTGTAGTGTGCTGTGTCGGTAACGTACGAAACATAAAATAAATAACACAAGAAAAGAGAAAAGCACAAACAACACACGAAACCTCCTTCTATCCAGCATACTCATTTCCCATTTTGAAAAGAAAACACATTCCCAAATCCAAAACCCTAGCATCAACATGAACAACTCGGAAATCACACAACATACAACAAACCGAACACCAATCGCAGGAAAAAAACAACCTTATAGCAACGTAAATCGAAATCATTTCCAACAAAGCTCAGTTTAGACATGGTCGTGGTAAAAAGAAAAGAATCAAGCTTCAGATTTCGAGTGTTACCTCTCGAAGGTCCTTCAGGAAGTCTTCAAATGGTGAGTTTCGTGACGTTCTCCTCAATTTCGCTTTTTTTCGAATTGCTCTTCTCCTACTCTTTCTTTGTGTGCGTCTGTTGGCTTGATAGTGTAGTTTAAGCTCCTCACACTTTGATTTTCAATGCGAAAATCAAAGCTGAGAATAGAACTGAGCTTTAGTGATTAGGGTTGATGATTTTCGCGTTTTTCTATTTCTGATTCTTTCTAGGGTTTTTTCAGGTGTGTGGTGGCGTTCCCAATCATTGCCAATGATTGGGCTTTTATAGGAGGGTTTTAAGAAACTCATACGTGCGAGAATCTTTTCAAAATCGTGTGATGAATGTGAGCTCGTTTTGAGAAAATGCCGTTGAGAGTAGATTTGCAGCAAGATTGCGTGGGGCCTCCAATTGGTGAGTCACTCTCAAATTTTGTCTGTAGTGAGGAGAGAGGGTGTGGTCCCTCAAAATTGGATTGAGTTTTTTTTTACTGCATAACTTTGAATGTTTGCTTGTAATGAAACTAATTCGCAAATGTGCATTTCTGACTTTTCATTCAAACACCTCCTTGTGTTAGATCTTTAGAAAAAATACTAATTTCTTTTGCACTTCTTCCTCTTTTGCAACAACTGAACCCTGTTAGCCTTAACGTATTTTCTTGGTGATTTTACTTGCTCATTGATTTGTATGATCTTGAAAGCACATGATTGATGCTGTGATTTTTACCTTGCTTTCACTTAATGTAGCTGACACTTGATCATATTTTCAAGGGACTTTTAAGGCTCGCTTTAAACTTTGTCAAGGAGGCACAAGTTGTGATTGATATGCTCACAGGTAGGCCTAAGGGTTAGGGCTTTGTGGGATTTTTGATGAGGGAAAACAAATGAAGGTCACGGCTGAGATGCAAGATGGTATTGGTAGTAACATGTGAGAGCTTGATATGCCTTGATGAACTTCTGCAATGTCAACTCAGATTTTTTGAACATCTTGCTTGGAGGGCTTAGGTATCATGTGCATTGAGAATATTTACTATGAGTAAAGGCTTGAGATATGATTGCATTTGACTAACAAGTAATGGTATTTTCTGCAGGCACCAACTTGGTTTCATTGGTTGATGAAATTCTTCGAATGTTTCTCTTCTGCTTGCGTTTTCAATATTTCTTATCATGATGGTGAACCGATTTCTTGGCATCTTGCAGGTCTGTCATGGCTGAATTATTTCACTTATTCTCAACATGGCCTTTAGTCATAATTACACCTTTGTTGACTTGTGGTTTAGGCATGATAATGGCACTATTGTTCTTTTTTATTTCCAAGCATTACGTGAGCCGGAGGGGGACTTGGGATGAGCCGAGATTAGTGATAAAACTGGTGATTCATAGGTGATATCTGAACTCTAACTTGGAATCTAAACTTTCAGTACTAATATGACCTTTCCTTGTCTCTCTTGGCCTTGAGGTACTTGTTTCTTTATGGTAATTTATGCGCTGCCGCTTGTGTGTGCTGAGGATCATCATTCATCTCAAAAATGTATGTCTGCTACTGCTGTAACCTTCATGATATTTAATTTTCAAATGATCCTTTAGTTTTCTAGCTATGGTCAGTGTAGTTTAATTTGAGCAGTCACAACATATGGAAAGTTGCTTATATGCTGATCCTTCTTGGCTTAATATTTATTGGTTTAGGAATGACATGGGAACAAACTCTTATGCAGGCATTCTATAAAGTTCAGACACTAAGAGGTGGGGTCCATTCTCTGGTAGTATGCCCTGTTGGGGAGCATACTTTTGTCATGGCCAACCCCTATGAATAGAGCCAGTCACGAAGACCTGAAGCCTTGTATTGATGAAGAATTTGGAGAATACGGAAACACTAGATTCACTTGGACATGGAAATCTGGTCAAATATGAAACCATGTAACAGGCATGAATATTTGGGAGAGACCGTGGCATATGGCTTAGTGGTGAGGTTCAAAATACTTTTCTCTGCTAGGCTTCCAATAACCCTGGCTTTAGGTGTGTAGATTGGCATTAATTGCGAAAGTATGGATGTAATGATGTAGGCGCTGTAGGTAGCCCTGAACCTTGTGTAAATACCCCAAATTTTCCCTCACTCATTTCACCATGGCTTGGGATTCTTTTCATTTGCATAAGTTCAATCATATCATCTCATAGTGCATTTTTGCTTCACTGCATTTGTTCTAAGTCATCTACATCTAGGGTTTATGATCTGAGCAATCCAAGAGCCATCTGGGCCACTCCAAGAGTCTCCAATCATCTCAAGAGGGTCCATGTATGTTAAAACATCATATTATATCCTCCCAAGATCAAGAAAGTCAGAAAATCACAAGAACTGAGAAAGGCATGGAAGCAGAGCCAAGCTTAACTGCACAGATGACCTAAAATTAGGGTTTTGGTTTCAGAGGCCATAACTCCAAATTTTTTGGTCATTCTTGTTTCTATTGGTCTCTATATGATATTAGGATCATGCATACCAATTTTCATGAAGAAATTCAATGGGGAAGGCATCTGATCAATAAATGACTTCTTGAACAAGTCAGTGTAAATCAGGGCATCTGAGGCCCCCAATCATCCAACCAAAGGGTCTTATCCATCATTTTGGGTGTATATGATCTTTATTTGGTCTTAGAAGAAGTTAGAAGTTCAGAAAATTGAAGAATTTCAAACCATTTGCAAAGTTGCCATTTTGGGAAAGTGACTTTAATGCAAACTTGCCATTTTGGGAAGTTTTTCAACCTCCTCTTTTTGATTAAAAAATGCTTCAAATGAAAAATTCTTGGTCACGAAAGTTGTAGATTAGATCATTCCCTTTTCAAAAAGTACAATAACTTGATCTAATTCATCATAGAACTCAAGTTATGGCCTTGCAAAGTTGGGAAAAATCACAAAATTTCACTTATGTATCAAAGAGGGAAACTTGCAAAAACTCATGTCAAACCAATTTGTGACCTCTAATTGACTTCTAACTATTACACAAACATCATACATGACCTATAATTCATAATTGTCCAATGAAATCTCAAGTTTCATGCCTTGATCATCAAGTATTTCAAAAGGGGCCAAAACCTTCACAAATTGCAAAACCACCCACAAACTTCATTCCACTTGATATTTTGCCTCAATCTGAATTCCATGGTTGCCCATGAATCAAGCTGCGCCAGACACCCCCTTGTCCTCAGCCTGCCATGAGCCCATACCTCCAAGGACAACTTTCTTGACTTTTTGCAAGTTGAGCCATACCAATCACACTGCTCCACAACAACTCTCTGCCCAATCAGAACATGTTATGTGGACCTCAAGCAAGCCATTTCATACAACAACACAACTTGAATCCTCCCACAACTCAGCATTCACCAAAATCCCCTCTTATGCATTTCTCTTCGAAACACACAACTCAGCCATCAAAACTCCAAAATTTTTCCACCATTCAACTCCACATTCATCACTGATCATTCCCCACCTTCATTTTACCTTTAAACACCCCATATCAAAAATACGATTTTCACCATCTTTGACCTGAGCTTCAGCAAACTTCACATAGAGGCCATATAAACTCCAGCCAAGCATTGCAAACTCTTGGGGAAGATCATTGGAGGTGATTGGAAGCAAGGAGACAGACAGAAAGCTCTTGGGTTGAAAGCTTCGTTTCAGGTAGCCATGGAATTTATTTTTCCAGAACTCTTGTTTTAAGTTTCTAAATGCTTAAGCTTGCTCCCCTGAACACACTGAACTTGAAATTTTTGAAAATGGCTGAGAATTAAGTATGTATCGAAGCTCTGAAACTTTTCCAGATTTTGTGTTTTGATTCATATCTTGAGTTTTAGGTTGTGAAAATTTGTTTTGATGATTGATTCATGTTCAGGGTGATTAGGAGATACGATCTGGAGCTTTAGAGCTTTTGATTTTACCTAGAGAAGAAGTTAGCTCTTTGGATTCGCCGGAGAAGTTGACCGGAACCACTGTTCCGGTCGTCTGAAAGTAATTAGATTAGGGTTAGGGTTTAGGCCAGTTTGAATGAGAGCCCTTGGATCCTCCTTCCCGCGCGCAACCAACGACCCAGATTTCCCATTAAAACCCTAATCCAATCGTTTACTTAATTAATTAGGATTAATTTAATTCAAATCTCAGAATGAATCCTAGCCCTCCAAATCCGCGCGCGTCAACTCCCTCCTTTTTTATTCAAATCCTGTCCCTTGGATGAGCTGACTTTCCCATTAAATTCATTTTAATTCATATTTTTCTTATTTGTTTTGCATATTTATTTTAAAATAGCAAAATGCATTCAAAAATTTTCATTTTTTGCATCATGACTTTAAATATTTTTCTCATTCTGAAAATAATTTTTATTTTATTGTTTGCATAAAATTTGTATTTTTAAAATATTTAAATGCTTATTTTAATTAATTAATGGAAATTAATTAATTAAAATACCATTTAAGTTTCTAAAAATCACCAAAAAAGTCACATTGCATCTTGACACATTTAGAGACATTATCAAACCATTCATACAAATTTCTTTTTGGTTCTTGATCCATTTTGACATTTTTCTTTGGATTTAGGGTTCTTAAAAATCAATATTTTGACCCTAATTTAGAAAAATCTTTTCTGCCTAACCATGAAGGGTTTGATAATGACTCTTTTTGCATTGCATCCCACATATCATATGGTTTCTAGGATAAAATTGGCATTAATTTATCTTTCATTTTTAATTTGTTTTGCATTTTTTCTTGTGAGGTACCTTAAAACCCTAGCAAACTTAGAAAAATCATAAGTCTTTTAGGGTTTAGCTTCTGACCTTCCCCTTTGGGTAGTGAACTTGTATAGGTTTAGGGTACCTTTGATCCCATTTTCAATTTTTTATCTCATGTTTTGCTTCTGATTTTGAATTTTGCATTGCATCTTGTACATAAACCCTAATCTTTGCCTTCATTTGCATTCATCCTCATATGCTTGCATACATGAACTTTCCATGATATTTTATGCATCCACATGACATATAAGACATCTTAGGACACATTGAAATCATGTTTGATCATTGCATCATCCATTTTCCATGTTATGCATCCATTGCATTTCATAAGTTTTCATGAACTTTCATGCTTCTTTTCATGTCTCATTAGCATCTTCATTACTTGTATGATCATCCACATCTCATGACATCCATTTGTACCATCTCATATCATCATTTGCATCATGATTATGCTTCTGACTTTGGTTTTCATCTTTGCATTTCATCTCATTTTCATTTCACTTCATTTCTTGTTGCTAACTTTTCAGGTGGTAAGTGTTTGAGAAGTGAATTTGCCTTCATTTCTCGTGATCTCTTCTCATCCCTTTTATGCATTCATTTCTGCATTTTACTTTTGTATTAGAGTGAGCTTGCTCATTCATGCTCCTTCTCCTCTTTCTTTCCTCAAACAACTTATCTTCTTAAGTGGAGTAAGTGGTCTTGCTTCTTGATGCTTCTTTTCCTTCAATTCTGTTTCTTCCATTGGTGGCTTCTCTGAAGATCTTCTTGCAAGCTTCATGAACCCTAGGAACACCCAAGCATGATCGCAATTAGGGTTTGATTAGTCCCCCCATTAGTTTTGCCTTTGTTTCATCTTTGAGTCTTCTCTTCTCATCTCTTAATCAAGGACTAAACCTTAAAGGTTTTAAGGCTTTGTGATTAGGGTTATGCCTGCATCCTTCTATTAGGATGGAGTGTATAACTTTAATCCTATGTGTTAAAACATCAATGTGTTTAAACCCTTTAATCAATTCACCTAATAATCACTAAGACATCAAGCTTGTAACTTGGGCCTTGCATTAGGGTTCTAATTCTTCCTTAACTGGTTAAGAAGGACTAACCCTAGTGTTAATGGACAAGTCCCCCTCAAGTTGTCTAACGAACCATAAAATTCACTTCTTAATCCTACCATTAACTAAAATCCATTTAATAAGGGCTTTGTTTTGTCATGAGGTTAATCCCTAATCATGGATTAAGTTGAGGAGCCTTCCTCAGCTTAAATGTTCTCATCTATTATCCTTCTATTAGGATGGTGTAATGGGTCCATTAAATCCTTGATTATGGCTTAAACTCATTACTTAACACTAAATAAAAACTCCAAAAACATCAAAATAAGCAAGTAGGTTAATGATCTTAATCCTACATCATGGTGATTAAGTGTGAGGTGTTTACTTCATACTTAAGGTATTCTCATTACCCCTAATCAGAGGGAGGATGTGATGAGTCTACTAACCCTTGGTTTAGGCTTAAGCTCATTTTCTTATGAAAAACACCGAAAGAAATAAAAGATTGAAAACCCAAAAACAAACAATAATCGTCTCCTTCGGGATTCTCTTCTCATCATACTCATTCACAAACGAGAACTGGCTTCTTCCATCTAATGCAAGACAGTTTTCACCTGAGCCAGACAAGTCATACACTTGAGCATGGACAAGTAGGCAGTTCACAAGTAAATTTATCTTTCAGTCTCTTTGAGTCGAACTACGATGTTCTGACTTCCTCATTTCACGAGAGGATACGTAGGCATAACTTAACAGTTATCGAACAAAAGTATCTTTCATTTCCCCCTCTTCCAGCATTATTCTTTGAGCCTCATAGTTTTGGGCTTCACTTTCTTTCTTTACACTAACACTCTCTTATTTAACTTCACATATCTTTTTGCACTGACACTTGCATTCTTCTCCAGCTTTTGCACACAAAATAGCATTGACACTACCCCTTTAAATTACCAATTTTTCAAGCGTGGATCCTGTCGAGTACGGCGGACAATCTGGGTGCTAATACCTTCCCAGGTTGTAACCAACCCCCTTTCTCAGTCTCTCTGGTTCGCGATCGTCTTATCCATCTTTTCTTAGGTTTATGCAGCATTACCTTTCCTTCGGGATAAAAATGCCTAGCTGGCGACTCTTTTCAGTTCACCCTTGTGTTCTCTCTTTCGCCGACCGTTCGCGTCTGTACCCGTCTTGGCTAGGTGTCATTCGGTGGGAGCGACAACTTGGCGACTCTGCTAGGGATCCTTATACTGCAACCAGGGCTTCTGGTTCTTTTTGTGGGTTCCTCCTAGCGTTTGTTTGATTTGTGTTTACTGGGGTGTTATGTGTTATGTGTGTTTATCTATTTTGCTTTATTTACTGCTTTAAGTACATATTTTTATTTATTGCTTTCTTTACATTCTTTTGCATATTTCATACTGTCTTTGCTGGATCTGGTTTTCTTTGGTGGGTGCGGTTCCATTGGGAGTTTAAGGTCCTATACCTGTGACCTGAGTGATACCTAGACTAGAGTGGTTCATGTTCTTTCCCATTCCATTTCGGTCTGGTGCGGGAATATGAAACACGGTTCAGATGTGGGTTTCTTCTTGAGAACTCTGTGCTACAAATTTCCTGTAGTACTAGGGCTATCAAGGAAGCCTGCTAAGTCTGGATGACCTTTGTTATGACCTTCAGAAGCTGAGGTGAATTAGAGGAGGATCATTTATGGTTATTGTAAACACTATACCTCCGGGTTAGAAGTATTTACACTTCTCATAACTGATCCAAGTCTGAGGATCCTTGTTCTAGAACACTACCTGTGAGGGGGTTGGGCTGTTTACAGGTTTGCAGGAGCCCCTGGCCACATCATACCCTATTACTGTTTTTAAGAGTACTCCACTTTGGATAGTTCTTGTGATTAACCCTGGACATGTGATTCTTTATTTGAGTCCCCCACCTTGGTTACTGGATTTCTAAGCCTTCATCTAGACTTTTTGACTTATATGGACTTATATCAAGACAAATAATCAGATCCAGTTTGATCACAAACCCTTGCATATCATTTGCATATATCATCATTACATCATTTGACATTTGTTTATTTGCTTTTCAGGGTATCCATTTCATTGTATCTTGGTTTTGGTTTTGACCCCTTCTTCTGCATAGACCTCTGCTTCAGCTGTCTTCATCAGTTATCTGCTTCAGTTATCTCCACCACCATCTACATCAGTCTGTCAGTGGTCCACCTTCAGCTTCTCAGTCTGTGACTTTCATCAGCACTTATCTTCAGCTTCTTCAGCAGCACTCATGACTACTCCCAGGAAGAGCAACATATCCTACCACTTTTTTGAGCCTGTGTTGACTGGTATCACGCAGGTCCAGTCACTTATCACACCTGACCACATCCCACTGTTTAGAGAGCATTATGGAGGTATCCTGGATATGGTTATGGACCTTGATCCTTCTCAGAGGAGCATGATCCACACCTACTTGCCGTTTTATGACCCTCCTTTGAGATGTTTCACCTTTCCAGACTTTCAGCTAGGGCCTCTACTGGAAGAGTTTTCTTTATTGATTGGAGTACCTATCAGAGGTGGAATCCCCTTCAACCCAGAGATGACTACTCCCAGAAATGAAGAGATAGCAAGGGCACTGTACTTGGAGCCTGCCCTTATTGAGAAAAGTATGACAACAAAAGCTAGGATTCCTGGTTTGCATTTGGACTTCTTGATCTCTCAGGCCATCCTGAAAGCTTCATTGGGAGAGTGGAGAGCATTCTTTGCACTGTTAGCCCTCAGCATATGGGGCTATACTGTTTGCAGATGAGCCCAAATTTGTCAGCAAGAATGCCATCCATTTATTTCTTCTGAAGAACCCAGTACCTACACTGCTAGGAGACTTTTACTACTCCATTCATCAGAGGAATGAGAAACAGAGGGGAAAGTTGGTAAGATGTTGTGCTCCTTTGTTTTAAACCTGGCTGCTCAGACACCTGCCTAAGTCAGATACTTTCTTGAATCCCTACCAGCTGAGGAATTGGGCCAAGAGGTTCATTGCCTTGACTTCAGATGATATCAGATGGTGCACCTAGAGCACAAAAGGCAAGGACATTATCACCAGCTGTGGACAATACCCAAATGTGCCTCTGATAGGAGTGAAGGGTTGCATCAACTACAATCCTTTACTCTTTAAGAGACAATTGGAATATGCCTTGGTTCACCCTCCCAGAGGACATGATTTAGCTGAGACCTTATATTGTGAAGTACAACCTAATTCAGCTGTTGTCAGACAAGCATCCTGGGCTTGGGACAACATCCAGACAAAAGGGGTAGCTATTCTTGGAAGATGTAACAATGTTGCTTCAGTTCAGTATATAGACTGGTCCCGTACTAGAGCTCAGATTACCAGAATGCCTTTCACCTTGGAAGACATACCTGGACCATCTACAGTATAGCCTGCAGCAACAATTAGCCTGGAGGAATTTGAAAAGTTGAAGGAAAGGAATGAGTAGTTATCTCAGGCCTTAAAGAGGACCCTTTGGGAGAGGAGTGATGGTCGTCTGGACATTGAAAGATTGGAGAAACTCAGGGTTGAGCACCTTGCCAAAATTGAGAAGACAGAAGATTACATAAGGAAAGCAAGAGCTGGGGAACATATATTGAAGAATGCCTGTAAAGAGGCCAAGATTCAGAAAGCTAGGCTGAGCACTATCTGCAAGAGAGTCAGGCTAGGTGGGTCAGGATCACCGAAGCCCGTACACAAGAAGACCAGAAGACTCAAGCCAAGATTGAACAGCTAGATGCCAATGAGAAGAAGCAACATGAAGCTCTGTTAGCTGCACAGAAAGAGATATCAGATTTGAAACTCAGAGCAGGATTGAAGAGATCAAAAGACTAGGACAGACATAAGAAGCTGACTACTGCCATTGCTACCAGTAACCTCCTCATTAGGACCATTACAGAGCACCCAGCTGGTCCAGTGACTGAGGCACTCCTGAAGGAGGTCAGAGAAGACGAGTTTGGATTGGATGTCTGATTCTTTGCTTGTTGTTTGTTTCCATTTGATGTACTTTTCCTTTTGTTGTATTTTGACCCTCCATGGGCATGTATTGTAAAACAAACTATGTATTGTTCATCATTTGTAATATATTTTAGTTTGTTTCCATTTGGGCTTTTCTCTCAACAGCATCACACATCTTCCTCGAGGTCTGGAAAGGTCAAAACCAAGAACCAAATCGGATACCTTGGAAAACAAATAAGCATACTGCATTGCATACTAACTTTGTTTTTGTTTTGTAGGTTTTGTTATTATTATTGTTTCTAACTTTGTTGTGATCTCAGGAAACATTGTTCGTCGCCGAGTGTTCCCTGTCAACCGCACGCACCGGTACCCGACTCGTAACAATCTTCCCGACATTCAAATGGAACAAGTACAGCAGGATCTGACTGAGGTCAGAAATCAGATGGCCAATGAGAGAGTAGAGATGAGAAATCAGATGTCTCAGTTCATGGCAGTGATGACTGGCTTAGCCCAGAGTCAAGAAAGGTTAAGAGAGCTGGTGGAAAGACAAACTCCTGAGGAGCCTCATCTTGGAACAGGAGGAACTAGCAACAATGAATGGGGCCAGCCTCGTATTAACCCACCGGAGTATGGACCTCATCTGAATCCAGAAGTTAACATCCCGAGGAATGGCCAAGGTAATACTGCTGGGGGCCAAATCCTACAGGAGGATCCCCAAGGAGAACAATTTACTGTTATTGGGGAAGGAGATGAGGTATATTACAGAAGATTGGACGAGATTGCTGAAAAGTTGAGATCTTTGGAATCTCAGAATTCTTTGGGCTTCGATGTGATGGATATGGGACTAGTGGATGGGGTGAGAATTCCCCACAAATTCAAACTCCCATGCTTTGAAAAATACAATGGTACCTCCTGTCCTCGCACACATCTGCAATCTTTCTTGGGAAGGCTCAAGGCTTATACCATGGATGAAAAGTTATGGATGTTCTACTTTGAGGACAGTCTGAGTGGGGCTTCAAGAGAATGGTTTTCACATTTGTCTAGGGCCACCATAAGATGTTGGAAGGATCTAGCCGAAGCTTTCATCCGTCAATATCAGTACAACCTGGACATGGCTCCCAATAGAACTCTTCTAATGGGCATGTCTCAGTCTTCTAGAGAGAGCTTCCAGGATTATGCTCAAAGGTGGAGACAGCTTGATGCTACCGTCCAACCACCCATGTCAGAAAGGGAAATGGATGACATGTTCATGAATACATTGCAAGGGACTTATATTGATAGACTGGCTGCTTTCTCCTCTACCAGTTTTGCTGATGTGGTTATAGCTGGTGAGAGGATTGAAAGTCTCTTGAAGATGGGCAATATCTCCGACAGTGGTGCAAGCTCCTCCAGCAATCCCAGAAAACCTTTTGCGGGACCTCGAAGGGCAGGTGAAACAAATTCCATTCATACAAGCAGGGGCAGGCCTCAATATGCTCACCGGTCGGTAGCAGCTATTACCATCCCAGCTCCAATTCCACAACAATCATCATATCCTCAACAACAACAACCCCAATATCAACAACAAGCTCATTATCCGCAACAAAGGTCGTACAACAACAGCAATCGCAACCAACAGCAGCATCCCTTCCAACAGAGGCCATCACAAGCAAACAGGGTAATTGACCCAATCCCAATGTCGTATGCTGAACTCTTGCCACAACTCCTAAAGCTCAACCTAGTTGAGTTAAGGACGTTGGCCCCTCCAGATCCTCTAAATATGCCAAAGAACTATGATGCAAATGCCAGGTGTGCATTCCACTCAAACGCACCGGGGCATAATACTGAAAAGTGCAGGGCCTTACAGATGAAAGTCCAGGATCTGGTGGACTCAAAAGCTCTCAATTTTGCGCCTCCACCGAACGTCACAAGAAATCCAATGCCTAGTAACAACGGGCCTAGGATCAATGCTATTGAGGAGGGAAAACCATCCACATTAATTAACAGTGTTGCGCAAATCCGAACACCCTTGGTTGAAATCAAAGCTCAGCTATTAGAATGCCAAGTGTTCCCTGGGTGTGAGGTCGGCTGTGGATATTGCAACATTGCCGTTAATGGATGTGAGAGACTGAGAAACGGTATAGATGGCCTCATTAGAGATGGCATTCTTCAGATTACAACAACAGCGACTACAACTCCAACAGTTCCTTCATCAATAATCACAGATACTCCTATAACGTCAGCAACCATTGTTCCAACAGATTATGCTACAACTCCAACAAATATTCAATCAATCACTTCAACGGATACAGATTCAGTCACAGTTCCCGCTACAACCTCAACACCCACCCAGTCAACAATACCGTCTACAACATCAGCAACAATTAATGAAAGCGTCTCAACGGTTATGATATACTACGATCCCGCAAATGTTCCTTCCAACAACTCACAACAAAATGCTACTCCTGTCAGAGTCTCAGTTTCCATATATTATGATCCACACACCATTGTGGTCCCCTCTGCAGCTGCTATCAGTCCGGTCACTATCACAGTGCCTGGGCCAGTTCCTTACGAAAGTAATAATGCCATCCCTTGGCATTATGGCTCAGATCTATACTGCGAGGGGCAGAAAATCACTTTAGAGTCATCAAATTCTTCACCTCAGATAGACAATGTGGGGGAGGCGGAGGCTTCACTAGAAGCGGACGTCTCTTTGCCTCACAAATACCAAGACCCATTGCTGAAGCAGAAGCTGCTACTAAGGCAAAAGGGAAGTACGTGGTGCAAGAAGAATCGGTTGCTAAAGAAACTTTGAAGACTCCTTTTGATCAAGAGGTTGATGAATTCATGCGGATAATCAAGAAGAGTGATTATAAGGTGGTGGACCAGCTTCACCAGACACCTTCCAAAATCTCCATACTATCATTGCCTATGTGTCGGAGAAGATTACTGTCAATCAGATAGAGATTGTGGTTGGAAATGTCAACGCTAGTCATGAACTAGGATTTACCAACGCTGATCTGACAACGGAAGGTCACAATCACAACAAGGCTTTGCACATTACCTTGGAGTGTAAGGGTGCAGTTCTTTCTCACATATTGGTGGACACAGGGTCATCACTCAATGTCCTACCCAAGAAAGCCCTTGTGAAGCTGGAGTATAATGGATTGGCACTACGCCCAAGCAACTTGGTAGTGAGAGCCTTTGACGGTTCTAAAATATCAGTTCTGGGAGAGATAGAGTTGCCAATAATGATTGGCCCACAGGTTTTCAAAACGACCTTCTTTGTGATGGATATACAGCCTGCCTACAGCTGTCTATTGGGTAGACCATAGATACACGCCGCTGGCACCGTGACATCAACCCTTCACCAGAAGTTAAAATTTGAGTGGGAGGGCCAAGTCATTACCATTTGTGGGGAAGAGGATCTTCGTTAGCTAGCTGGCTACTTTCAAATACATTGAAATGGATAGGGAGATCCATGAGACCATGAGCCAAGGGTTTGAAGCCCTTAATATCAATGAAGCATCTACTGTGTCTGGGACTTCCATCACATCATATCAACAGGCCCGGAAGGTTGTTGAGGAGGGTACCGCTCAAGGCTGGGGCAAGCTGCTGCCAGTAGAAAAGAAAGAAGACCGATTCGGGTTGGGTTACAGACCAACTCGACAAGATCAACCAGAGGCTGCAACGGAGTCCAAGTTTGTCAGCGGGGGGATGCTTACCTCGGATGCTGTGAATAGTTTGGAAGATGAGTCAAAAGACGAGCGCAACCTGGAAAGCTGGATACGTCCAAGAATCCCGGGGAACCATGTCTCAAACTGGTCTTCCCAGGAAATTATAAGAGTTACTCCTGCAGAGTAATTATTATTTCCTGTCTTTAAAGCATGCATCAAGTCCTGCATCTTGCCCAAGATGTCGGGGCTCATTTTGTAATCGGGCCATCTTGTATTTTGTGCAAACGATCAATTAATGAATATCGGGACATCTTTTGCAAATGAGTCTTTCTGTTCCGCTCACTGTTTTTCATTTTTTATTTTTTGTACAAAAATATAATGGCAATGTTTTTAAAATAACAACTTCATTTTCACTTTTTTCTAAAGCAAGATAAAATTGATCACTAAAATGAACAAATCTAAACCCTTGCAGAGAGTGCCCTCCAGACTGCACCGACAACAACACCGCTATGACTTCGTATGACTTTGACAATCTGATTAATCAAGTCGATGAAGGGGTTGAAGAAGATTATGAGCTACCTGAAGAGCTAGCCAGGTTGTTGAGACAAGAGGAGAAGGTTATTACTCCTCATCAGGAGGAGGTTGAGACGGTTAATCTTGGTACAGAAGAATACTTGAAAGAAGTTAAAATCGGGGCCTGTCTGCAAGATTCAGTAAAAGAGCAACTTATTGACATGCTTCGGGAGTATGTGGATGTTTTTGCTTGGTCTTATCAGGATATGCCAGGGTTGGACACCGACATTGTTATGCACAAGCTGCCTCTGAAAGAAGACTGTCCGCCAGTAAAACAGAAGTTGCGCAATACTCGTCCAGATATGGCCATGAAGATAAAAGAAGAGGTACAAAAATAGTGGGACGCCGGTTTCCTTGCTGTAACTAGCTATCCGCCGTGGGTTGCTAACATTGTACCTGTGCCTAAGAAGGATGGAAAAGTGAGGATGTGTGTGGATTACCGGGACCTGAACAGAGCCAGCCCGAAAGATGACTTCCCATTACCTTACATTGATGTATTGGTCGACAATACGGCTCAGTTCTCGGTATTCTCCTTCATGGATGGATTTTCAGTATATAATCAGATCAAGATGTCACCTGAAGACATGGAGAAGACAACTTTCATCACACCCTAGGGCACATTCTGCTATAAGGTAATGCCATTCGGACTGAAGAATGCTGGTGCCACTTATCAACGGGCTATGGTAACATTATTCCATGACATGATCCACAAAGAAATTGAATGTTATGTGGATGACATGATTGCCAAGTCCCTCATAGAAGAAGACCACCTGGTGAATCTGTTGAAGTTATTCAAGCGTTTGAGGAAGTACCAATTGAAGTTAAACCCCAACAAATGCACATTTGGGGTACGATCCGGTAAGCTGCTGGGATTTATCGTAAGTGAGAAAGGGATTGAAGTTGACCCTGACAAAGTCAAAGCCATTCAAGAAATGCCTGCACCAAAGACTGAAAAAGAAGTTCGGGGGTTCTTAGGTAGATTGAACTACATATCAAGGTTCATATCTCACCTTACAGCAACCTGCGAGCCTCTATTCAAGTTGTTAAGAAAAGAACAAACGGTCCGGTGGAACGAAGACTGCCAGAGGGCTTTTGACAAAATCAAGGAATACTTATAAGAGCCTCCGATCCTTATGCCTCCAGTTGAAGGAAGGCCTCTAATAATGTACTTGACAGTATTAGAAGAGTCAATGGGGTGTGTGATGGGCCATCATGACGAGTCTGGTCAAAAAGAGTATGCAATTTACTACCTAAGCAAAAAGTTTACCGACTGTGAACAACATTATTCATTGCTCCAGAAAACTTGTTGTGCTTTAGCGTGGGCTGCTCACCGACTGAGAAAATATATGTTGACCCACACTACTTTATTGATTTCCAAGATGGATCCAGTCAAGTATATATTTGAGAAGCCAACACTTACCGGACGGGTTGCAAGATGGCAAATGATTCTCACAGAGTATGACATTCAGTACACGTCTCAGAAAGCCATCAAAGGTAGTGTATTGTCTGATTATCTTGCTGAGCAACCCATTGATGATTACCAGCCTATGAGATTTGACTTCCCTGATGAAGACATCATGTTCATAAGAGCTAAAGACCATGAAGAGCCTATTCACACTGAAGGGCCTGACCCAGAAAAAGAATGGACAATGCTGTTTGATGGGGCTGTTAATATGAATGGTCGTGGTGTTGGTGCAGTACTCATTACACCTAAGGGAGTTCACATGCCTTTCTCGGCAAAACTCACTTTTAACTGCACTAACAACGAAGCTGAATACGAAGCTTGTATTATGGGTCTTGAGGAAGCCATTGACCTCAAGATCAAGACTTTGACTGTATTCGGAGATTCAGCTCTGGTAATAAATCAAACCAACGGCAAATGGTATACTCACCAGGAGCATCTGATACCTTACCGAGACTATACAAGGAGGTTGCTTAGATTTTTCACTACAGTCAAACTTGAGTATATCCCTCGAGATGAAAATCAGTTTGCAGATGCTCTGGCTACCATTTCATCCATGATCAAAGTTCAAGCTGCCAACTTTGTGCCTCGGATTTCAGTGTCCAGACTTGACAGACCAGCATATGTATTCTCTGCAGACCTTGCTAAAGATGATAAGCCTTGGTTCCATGATATCAATAGCTTCTTAGAGGATCAAACATACCCACATGGGGCATCATCCAATGACAAGAAAACATTAAGAAGGTTGGCTGGTAGTTTCTTCCTGAATGCCGACGGTTCGTTGTACAAGAGAAACTTTGATATGGTACTTCTCAGATGTGTTAATAGGACAGAAGCAGACTTGTTGATGCATGAGGTGCACGAAGGATCTTTTGGTACCCATGCTGGAGGGCATGCAATGGCTAAAAAGTTGTTAAGATCAGGCTATTACTGGATCACAATGGATGCAGACTGTTGTGCTTATGCCAGGAAATGCCATAAATTCCAGATTTATGCAGATAAGGTGCATGTGCCTCTGAATCCTTTGTATGTGATGTCTTCACCCTGGCTTTTTTCCATGTGGGGCATTGATATGATTGGGAAGATAGAACCGACTGCTTCAAATGGCCACAGGTTCATCCTGGTTGACATTGACTATTTTACCAAGTGGGTTGAAGCAGCTTCCTATGCCAATGTCACCAGGCAAGTGGTAGCCTGATTCCTGAAGAGAGACATCATCTGTAGGTATGGACTGCCCGAGCGAATCTTTACCGATAACGGTTCCAACTTGAACAACAAAATGATGGCAGAACTGTGCCGGGACTTCAAGATCCAACACCACAATTCTTCTCCTTACAGACCAAAAATGAATTGCGTTGTAGAGGCAACTAACAAGAATATCAAGAAAATTGTGCAGAAGATGGTGGTCACCTATAAAGACTGGCATGAAATGCTACCATTTGCCTTGCATGGTTACCATACATCAATCAGAACATCCACTGGGGCAACACCGTATCAGCTTGTGTATGGTATGGAGGCAGTCCTACCTGTTGAAGTTGAATTACCCTCCTTGCGGGTACTAGTGGATGTCAAATTGAATGAAGCAGAATGGGTCCGATCCCGGTACGAACAGTTGAATCTGATCGAAGAAAAGAGATTAGCTGCAATCTGCCATGGGCAGCTGTACCAGAAAAGAATGAAGAAAGCCTTCGATCAGAAAGTCCGACTTCGGGAATACCAAGTAGGAGATCTTGTGCTGAAAAGACTCCTCCCCCCTCATACAGACCACAGGGGCAAGTGGACTTCGAATTACGATGGTCCATTCATAGTAAAGAAAGTCTTCTCTGGTGGAGCACTGATGCTCAGTACTATGGATGGTGAAGATTTCTTATCCCCTGTGAATTCAGATGCAGTTAAAAAATACTTCGCATAAAATGACCCGCTGGACAGAAAAACAGAATGTAAAGTCCAGGCAAAAATAGGGCATCCCGGTGAGTTAAAAACAGAATAAAAGACTCGGGCAAAAATAAGGGAAAATAAAAAATGTGTACACCCGCTGAGCTGAAAAGCCACATTGGACAGCTCAGGCAAAAATGGGTATCCCGGTGGATTGAAAACTCGAAAGGGCGATCCACGTAAAATAAGGGAATAAGCGAACAACTGCATTTCGAATTCGTCTGTATCACTTACAAAGTGGCAAGCTTCGAAAGGTTCGTGCATCGGTCATAATCAGCCTTCTTAAAAAAAAAGCAGGATGAGAAGAACGTCAATGTCATACGAGTCATAGCAAAAGGGAAGCTCACTGAAGCGTCATCAACATTGCCAGCACCTTTTCGTTTCTCAATTTTGTAACAATCTCCTCATTTCAGGGAATCTGTTTCTTTGACTGTACTTGCCAATTCAGGGCACACAAATTAATAAAATCAGATCTTCAGTCACACTTAGTCTCGTGCATTTTACTTTCATTTTGCAACAAATGTCTGATGTCCTTAAAATATTGATTGCATAAATACATATGCGCTTTTTTTTTAAAATTACATGCTTACAGGAAATATATTTGCTCCCGGGAGTGTCTAAACTCCTATGATGGAATCCAGTAAGGGATACCTCGGGTTACTTGTATGTTTCTTTGTCACGACATGATTGCAGGTATTCAAAGCGCAACATGGGGCATGAAAGCTTCTCCCCAGCAAGCTGCCAAATCATTATTCACTCAGCACATCTTCCAAACAGCACCAGAGATGCTTTCTTCCCGTCAGAACTGCCAGGCATCATTTCTACAGCACTCTATCCAGAGCAGCATCAGAAGGGGCCCATTTCCCCAGCTAAGTGCATCACCCTCAGCAGGATCCCCACAGAAATCTCTAGGAAGATCGTTCAGTGATCATTCCCCCCAGCCAAGTGTTAGACAGGGAACCATCTCCCCGCAAAGTTTCAACCTCTATCCAGAAGAGCAATGTCTGAAGATCTCACAACAAAGCTTCCACAGACCCCAGCTGGGCTCCTCATCATTAAGATAGGCCTATCAGTGACCTGTTTTCTCAAGCAGTCATACATCTTATTAGATCTACCAATGATCTTTTCCCCCAGCTGGGATAATCTTTCAAAGCATATCAGCCAGAGATCTTCACCGCAACGGGATCCGAATCCCGGATCGGTATCTTTTGCACAATCATAGCATTCGCATCATATTTCCCCTCAGAGCGTAGCATTCCGTCTAATGCGGAGCATTACGGCAAAAATCAAACATATTGCATAATCATAAGCCATGTTTTGAATCAAGCACCTGTATATACCAACATTCCAACAACAACATATATATATACAAAGAACTACAGTCACAGTAGAAAGCCAAAGCATCCCCTTTGCACTCACTAATACACATATATACTTTTTTCGATACTCGTCCGTGTCGTATCACTCGTCTGTGTCTCACTCATACTTTTTACTCATACAGATACTCGTCCGTATCTTGTATACACCACGTATCTCTCCTCAGATTCAACACTCGTCCGTGTTCTTTGTTAACCAGTTGGTACTCGTCCGTACCATCATCTCTGAACATGTGTCAATGTTTGTTTCTACCGATACTTGTCCGTATCGTAGTTTTAAGGATGCTCGTCCGCATCTTTAATCTATACACAATGTCCAACACTTATACCTTTTTCTTGAATTTAGACGCTCGTCCGTGTCTACCCTTTCCCAGAGGAGTCCCCAGCAAATCCCAATAAATTATTTCCTTTTTATCTGACATTCGTCCTATGTCATGATACCTCCGGCAGCCGTACCCTGCCAGGTGATCGTCCTTCACCTTTTGATGATCGTCCTTCATCATCCCCAACGGAGTCTCTGTTATTGGAACCCTTCCCTATCCGACATTCGTCCTATGTCGTGATGTTTTTAGCAGCCGTCCCCTGCTAGGTGATCGTCCTTCACCTTTTGATGATCGTCCTTCATCATTTTATCCGATGGCCGTCCCCATCATTGATCTTGTTATCTGACATTCGTCCTATGTCATGATAAACCCCAGAGCAGCCGTACCCTGCTAGGTGATCGTCCTTCACCTCTTGATGATCGTCCCTCATCAAGCTTATCTGATGGTCGTCCCCATCGTCGACTTTTTCTATCTGACATTCGTCCTATGTCATTATACTTCCGGCAGCCGTACCCTTCCAGGTGATCGTCCTTCACCTTGGATGACCGTCCCCCATCCTTATCCCCAACAGAGCAGCCGTACCCTGCCAGGTGATTGTCCTTCACCTTTGATTGCATTAACTTGGTGGTCGTACCCCATCGTTGGTTACCCTTTTACTTTACAGAACCTGATGGTCGTCCCCATCATTAACTTTACCTTTAAACCCCATAGAATCTTGTTATTGTATGTGATGGTCGCCCCCATCAAAATCTTTTCATTTCCCTAGCATGTCGGCCGTCCCCGTCATTACTTCATCACCAGCAGTCGTCCCTTTCCCGATGGTCGTCCTCCGTCGCCCGCACTTTATAATCATACTTTACTTCCTTTTACAATCTATATCCCTTTTCTTCTTCATCTAGAGAGTGCAAATCTTGGACTGTCTTTGGTATTCAACCATAAGTTATCTTGTTTGTCTGTTAAGCCAGGCGCGTACATCCTACACAGCTAACTCATGTTTGAATATGGGCAGCTGTAAACACCCCAAATTTGCCCTCACTCATTTCACCATGGCTTGTGATTCTTTTCATTTGCATAAGTTCAATCATATCATCTCATAGTGCATTTTTGCTTCACTGCATTTGTTCTAAGTCATATGCATCTAGGGTTTGTGATCTGAGCAATCCAAGAGCCATCTGGGCCACTCCAAGAGTCTCCAATCATCTCAAGAGGGTCCATGTATGTTCAAACATCATATTATATCCTCCCAAGATAAGGAAAGTCAGAAAATCACAAGAACTGAGAAAGGCATGGAAGCAAAGCCAAGCTTAACTGCACAGATGACCTAAAATTAGGGTTTTGGTTTCAGAGGCCATAACTCCAAATTTTTTGGTCATTCTTGTTTCTATTGGTCTCTATATGATATGAGGATCATGTATACCAATTTTCATGAAGAAATTCAATGGGGAAGGCATCTGATCAATAGATGACTTCTTGAACAAGTCAGTGTAAAATCAGGGCATCTGAGGCCCCCAATCATCCAACCAAAGGGTCTTCTCCATCATTTTGGGTGTATATGATATTTATTTGGTCTTATAAGAATTTAGAAGTTCACAAAATTGAAGAATTTCAAACCATTTGCAAAGTTGCCATTTTGGGAAAGTGACTTGTAATGCAAACTTGACATTTTGGGAAAGTTTTTCAACCTCCTCTTTTTGATTCAAAAATGCTTCAAATGAAAAATTCTTGGTCATGAAAGTTGTAGATTGGATCATTCCCTTTTCAAAAAGTACAAGAACTTGATCTAACTCATCATAAAACTCAAGTTATGGCCTTGCAAAGTTGGGAAAAATCACAAAATTTCACTTATGTATCAAAGAGGGAAACTTGCAAAAACTCATGTCAAACCAATTCGTGACCTCTAATTGACTTCTAACTATTACAAAAACATCATACATGACCTATAATTCAGAATTGCCCAAAGAAATCTCAAGTTTCATGCCTTGATCATCAAGTATTTCAAAAGGGGCCAAAACCTTCACAAATTGCAAAACCACCCACAAACTTCATTCCACTTGATATTTTGCCTCAATCTGAATTCCATGGTTGCCCATGAATCAAGCTGCGCCAGACACCCCCTTGTCCTCAGCCTGCCATGAGCCCATACCTCCAAGGACAACTTTCTTGACTTTTTGCAAGTTGAGCCATACCAATCACACTGCTCCACAACAACTCTCTGCCCAATCAGAACATGTTATGTGGACCTCAAGCAAGCCATTTCATACAACAACACAACTTGAATCCTCCCACAACTCAGCATTCACCAAAATCCCCTCTTATGCATTTCTCTTCGAAACACACAACTCAGCCATCAAAACTCCAAAATTTTTCCACCATTCAACTCCACATTCATCACTGATCATTCCCCACCTTCATTTTACCTTTAAACACCCCATATCAAAAATACAATTTTCACCATCTTTGACCTGAGCTTCAACAAACTTCACATAGAGGCCATATAAACTCCAGCCAAGCATTGCAAACTCTTGGGGAAGATCATTGGAGGTGATTGGAAGCAAGGAGACAGCCAGAAAGCTCTTGGGTTGAAAGCTTCGTTTCAGGTAGCCATGAAATTTATTTTTCCAGAACTCTTGTTTTAAGTTTCTAAATGCTTAAGCTTGCTCCCCTGAACACACTGAACTTGAAATTTTTGAAAATGGTTGAGAATTGAGTCTGTATCGAAGCTCTGAAATTTTTCCAGATTTTGTGTTTTGATCCATATCTTGAGTTTTAGGTTGTGAAAATTTGTTTTGATGATTGATTCATGTTCAGGGTGATTAGGAGATACGATCTGGAGCTTCAGAGCTTTTGATTTTACCTAGAGAAGAAGTTAGCTCTTTGGATTCGCCGGATAAGGTGACCGGAACCACTGTTCTGGTCATCTGAAAGTAATTAGATTAGGGTTAGGGTTTAGGCCAGTTTGAATGAGAGCCCTTGGATCCTCCTTCCCGCGCGCAACCAACGTACCAGATTTCCCATTAAAACCCTAATCCAGTCATTTACTTAATTAATTAGGATTAATTAAATTCAAATCTCAGAATGAATCCTAGCCCTCCAAATCCACGCGCGTCAACTCCCTCCTTTTTTATTCAAATCCTATCCCTTGGATGAGCTGACTTTCCCATTAAATTCATTTTAATTCATATTTTTCTTATTTGTTTTGCATATTTATTTTAAAATAGCAAAATGCATTCAAAATTTTTCATTTTTTGCATCATGACTTTAAATATTTTTCTCATTCTGAAAATAATTTTTATTTTATTGTTTGCATAAAATTTGTATTTTTAAAATATTTAAATGCTTATTTTAATTAATTAATGGAAATTAATTAATTAAAATACCATTTAAGTTTCTAAAAATCACCAAAAAAATCACATTGCATCTTGACACATTTAGAGACATTATCAAACCATTCATACAAATTTCTTTTTGGTTCTTGATCCATTTTGACATTTTTCTTTGGATTTAGGGTTCTTAAAAATCAATATTTTGACCCTAACTTAGAAAAATCTTTTCTGCCTAACCATGAAGGGTTTGATAATGACTCTTTTTGTATTGCATCCGACATATCATATGGTTTCTAGGATAAAATTGGCATGAATTTATCTTTCATTTTTAATTTGTTTTGCATTTTTTCTTGTGAGGTACCTTAAAACCCTAGCAAACTTAGAAATATCATAAGTCTTTTAGGGTTTAGCTTTTGACCTTCCCCTTTGGGTAGTGAACTTGTATAGGTTTAGGGTACCTTTGATCCCATTTTCAATTTTTTATCTCATGTTTTGCTTCTTATTTTGAATTTTGCATTGCGTCTTGTACATAAACCCTAATCTTTGCCTTCATTTGCATTCATCCTCATATGCTTGCATACATGAACTTGCCATGACATTTTGTGCATCCACATGACATATAAGACATCTTAGGACACATTGAAATCATGTTTGATCATTGCATCATCCATTTTCCATGTTATGCATCCATTGCATTTCATAAGTTTTGATGAACTTTCATGCTTCTTTTCATGTCTCATTTGCATCTTCATTACTTGTATGATCATCCACATCTCATGACATGCATTTGTACCATCTCATAGCATCATTTGCATCATGCTTATGCTTCTGAATTTGGTTTTCATCTTTGCATTTCATCTCATTTTCATTTCACTTCATTTCTTGTTGCTAACTTTTCAGGTGGTAAGTGTTTGAGAAGTGAATTTGCCTTCATTTCTCGTGATCTCTTCTCATCCCTTTTATGCATTCATTTCTGCATTTTAATTTTGTATTAGAGTGAGCTTGCTTATTTATGCTCCTTCTCCTCTTTCTTTCCTCAAACAACTTATCTTCTTAAGGGGAGTAAGTTGTCTTGCTTCTTGATGCTTCTTTTCCTTCCATTCTGTTTCTTCCATTGGTGGCTTCTCTGAAGATCTTCTTGCAAGCTTCATGAACCCTAGGAACACCCAAGCATGATCACAATTAAGGTTTGATTAGTCCCCCCATTAGTTTTGCCTTTGTGTCATCTTTGAGTCTTCTCTTCTCATCTCTTAATCAAGGACTAAACCTTAAAGGTTTTAAGGCTTTGTGATTAGGGTTATGCCTGCATCCTTCTATTAGGATGGAGTGTATAACTTTAATCCTAAGTGTTAAACCCTAAATGTGTTTAAACCCTTTAATCAATTCACCTAATAATCACTAAGACATCAAGCTTGTAACTTGGGCCTTGCATTAGGGTTCTAATTCTTCCTTAACTGGTTAAGAAGGACTAACCCTAGTTTTAATGGACAAGTCCCCCTCAAGTTGTCTTACAAACCATAAAATTCACTTCTTAATCCTACCATTAACTAAAATCCATTTAATAAGGGCTTTGTTTTGTCATGAGGTTAATCCCTAATCATGGATTAAGTTGAGGAGCCTTCCTCAACTTAAATGTTCTCATCTATTATCCTTCTATTAGGATGGTGTAATGGGTCCATTAAATCCTTGATTATGGCTTAAACTCATTACTTAACACTAAACAAAAACTCCAAAAACATCTAAATAAGCAAGTAGGTTAATGATCTTAATCCTACATTATGGTGATTAAGTGTGAGGTGTTTACTTCATACTTAAGGTATTCTCATTACCCCTAATCAGAGGGAGGATGTGATGAGTCTACTAACCCTTGGTTTATGCTTAAGCTCATTTTCTTATGAAAAACACCGAAAGCAATAAAAGATTGAAAACCCAAAAACAAACAATAATCGTCTCCTTCGGGATTCTCTTATCATCATACTCATTCACAAACGAGAACTTGCTTCTTCCGTCTAATGCAAGACAGTTTGCACCTGAGCCAGACAGGTCATACACTTGAGCATGGACAAGTAGGCAGTTCACAAGTCAATTTATCTTTCAGTCTCTTTGAGTCGAACTACGGTGTTCTGACTTCCTCATTGCATGAGAGGATACGTAGGCATAACTTAACAGTTATCGAACAAAAGTCTCTTTCATTTCCCCCTCTTCCAGCATTATTCTTTGAGCCTCATAGTTTTGGGCTTCACTTTCTTTCTTTACACTGACACTCTCTTATTTCACTTCAAATTTCTTTTTGCACTGACACTTGCATTCTTCTCAGGCTTTTGCACACAAAATAGCACTGACATTACCCCTTTAAAACACCAATCTTTCAAGCGTGGATCCTGTCGAGTACGGCGGACAATCTGGGTGCCAATACCTTCCCAGGTTGTAAGCAACCCCCTTTCTCAGTCTCTCTGGTTCGCGATCGTCTTATCCATCTTTTCTTAGGTTTATGCAGCATTACCTTTCCTTCGGGATAAAAATGCCTAGCTGGCGACTCTTTTCAGTTCACCCTTGTGTTCTCTCTTTCGCCGACCGTTCGTGTCTGTACCCGTCTTGGCCAGGTGTCATTTGGTGGGAGCGACACCTTGTTGAATTGTCCTTTTGTTTTGTAGCCTGTGTCCTTGAACTTTGTAATAAAACATTATGAAATTATCCTTTTTTATACTTGAGCGACATCTTCCACCAATTCACTGCTCTTCATTATCCTCTACCCCAACCTACTATCAATAATGATTTTCCTTGCACAATTGTCCACGTGATCTCCATATTAACAACAAAAAACACCTATAATTTATTAATCATGAATTTATTTGCGTGAAAATCTTAGTAACAAATGACATTCACCACTTACCAATTGTGACCTCAACTTGGAATCTCTTTTTTTTGAACAAAAAACTAGAGCCAACTTGGAACCAAATAAATATGGCTCACCTAAATATTCTGGCTGCAAACTATCTTGAAAACATGATGATTTAAGATTAAACCTTGAAAGAAATTCTATTTAGGGCTTAAAAGAGGATTCCCATCATGGTATCTTATAGCAACATTGGTGTAACAACTTGAAGTGAGTCCATAACAAATGGTCTTTTACCAGTAAAAATGGTCAACTTTTAAGTCCAAACTAAAAAGAACAAAATAAGATCCAAATGATATTTTTTCTAGACACTTGAACCCTCGAACTTTGAATCAACAAAAACCTTTATTATGACAACAAGAAAAGCAAGAACAACACACATTTTTTTTAAATTTTGAATAAAAGTTAGTAAAAAAAATGAATGAAGATGATTATAAGTAGGACTAGTTTAGGGTATGACACAACCCCGCCCGGATTTTCAATTCAGATATCTCTCTCTGAGCTGCCAACAAAGCCTCCTGATGCTTCTTCTCACTAGCCTCCAGTTGCTCTATCTTGGCCCGAGTCCTTTGATCTTCTTGTGCATGGGCTTCAGTGATTCTGATCCACCTAGCCTGTCTCTCCTCTAGATAATTCTCTGCCCTAGCCTTCTGAGTCTTTGCTTCCTTGTAAGCATTCTTCAGTACTAACTCCCCTGCTCTTGCCTTCCTGATGTAGTCATCTGTCTTCTCAATTTTGGTCAAGTGCTCAGCCCCTAGCCTTTCCAATCTCTCATTATCCAAACGACTCTCATTTCTCTCCCAGAGAGTCTTCTTCAAGGCTTCAGAGAGCTAAGTGTTCCTTTCCTTCAGCTTTTCAAACTCTTCCAAACTGACAGTAGCCGTAGGTTGTACTGTAGAAGGTCCAGGTACATCTTCTAAAGTGAACGACATCCAGGTGATCTGAGCTCTGGTACCGGACCAATCAGAATACTGTACTGAAGCAATGTTATTGCACTTGCCAAGGATGGTTGTTCCCTTGGTCTGAATGTTATCCCAAGCCCAGGCAGCTTGTCTAACAACAGTAGAGTTGGGTTGAATTTCACAATAAAGAGTTTCAGCCAAATCTTGCCCTCTTGGTGGATGAACCAAAGCGTATCCCAATTGTCTCTTAAACAGTAAAGGGTTTTAGTTGATGCAACCTTTTAATCCTATCAAAGGCACATTAGAATATTGCCCACAGCTAGTGATGATGTCCTTGCCTTTGATGCTCTGAGTGCACCATCTAATCTCTTCTGATGTCTAGGGAATGAATCTCTTAGCCCAGTTCTTCTGTTGATGAGGGTTCAGGAAGGTATCTGACTTTGGTAAATGTCTTAGCAGCCAAGAGTAATAGAGAGGAGCACAACATCTGACTATCCTTCCTCTTTGTTTCTCATTCCTCTGATGTACTGAGTAGTAGAAATCTCCCAGTAAGGTAGGAAATGGATTCCTCAGTAAGAACAGGTGAATGGAATTCTTGCTCACAAACGTTGGCTCATCTGCAAACAAGACAACCCCGTATATACTGAGTGCTAAAAGTGCACAGACAGCCTTCCATTCCCCTATAGCAACATGCATGGTAGCCTGGGAGATCAAGAAATCTAGGTGAAGGCCTGGAACCCCAGCTTTGGTTGTCATGTTCTGATCAATGAGGGCAGGCTCCAAATGCAAAGCCCTGGCTATGTCTTCATTTCTAGGAGCAACCATCTCTGGGTTGAAAGGAATCCCTCTCCTGATAGGAACCCCTAACAACATAGAAAATTCTTCTAGCAAAGGTCCCAACTGGAAATCAGGGAATGTGAAGCATCTGAGTGGAGGATCATAAAACTTTAAGCAAGTATGGATCATGCTCCTCTGAGATGCATCTAGATCCATGACCATGTCCAATATGCCTCCATAATGCTCCCTGAATAGTGGGACATGATCAGGGGTAATGAGGGACTGGATCTGCCTGATGCATGTCAGGGTGGGCTCAAAGAAGTGGTAATTGATGTTGCTCTTCCTTGAAGTGTCCATGCTGATAATGGATGCTGGTGAAGATACTGAGATAAACCCTGATGAAGATAACTGCTGAAGACTGAAGAAGATAACTGGAGGGAGTCCTTGGCAAACTGATGAAGGTGCTGGAGAAGATAACTGAAGCAGTCTGAGTAGCAGAAGGGGTCAAAACCAAACCAAAGATAAAATGATGGATACCCTATAAAACAAATAAGAAAATGTCAAATGATGCAAAGATGATGTATGCAAATGATATGCAAAGGGTTTGTGATCAAGTGCTGGATCTGTTTATCTGTCTTGGTAAAAGTCCATGTATGTTCATAAGTCCGGATGGAGGCTTAGAAATCCAGTAATCAGACGGGGGAATCAAATAAAGAGTCACAAGTCCAGGGTAATCACAAGAACTGTCCAAAGTGATGCATTCTTAAAAAAAACTAGTAACAGGGTATGATGTGGCCAAGGGTTCCTGCAAACTTGTAAACATCCCAACCCCCTCACATGTAATGTTCTAGGACAAAGATCCTCAGACTTGGATCAGTTATGAGAAGTGTAAACACTTCTAACCTGGAGGTACAGTGTTTACAATAACCAGAAAAGATCCTCCTCTAATTCACCCCAGATGTTGAAGGTCATAAAAGGTCATCCAGACTTAGCAGGCTTCCCAGATAGCCCTAGTACTACAGGAAATTTGTAGCACAGAGTTCTCAAGAAGAAACCCATGTCTGAACCGTGTTTCATATTCCCGCACCAGACCGAAATGGAATGGGAAAGAATATGAAGCCACTCTAGCCTATGTGTCACTCAGGTCCCAGGTATAGGACCTTAATCACTCAATGAACTCCACCCACCAAGGAAAACACAGATCCAACACATGATAATGATAGTATGAAATGCATAAAACTGTAAAAGAAAGCAGTAAATAAAGCTGTACATAAAGAAATAAATAAAGCAAATAAATAAGCACAAGTAGCACATAACACCCTCGTAAACACAAATCAAACAAACGCTAGGAGGAACCCACAAAAAGAACCAGAAGCCTTGGTTGCAATATAAGGTTCCCCAGCAGAGTCGCCAAGTTGTCGCTCCCACTAAAAGACACCTGGTCAGATAGGGTACAGACGCGAACGGTCGGCGAAAGGAGAAATGAAATGAAATGAATAGAGTCGCCAGCTAGGCATTTTTATCCCGAAGGAAAGGTGATGCTGCATAAACCTAGAAAGGATGGATAAGACGGTTGCGAACCAGAGAAACTGAGAAAGGGGGTTGGTTACAACCAGGGAAGGTATTAGCACCCAGATTGTCCGTCGTACTCGACGGGATCCACGCTTGAAAGATTGTGTTTAAAAGGGTAGTGTCTGTGCTATCTGTGTGCAAAAGCTGGAAAAGAATGTACAAGTGTCAGTGCAAGAAAGTGAAGTGAGGTTCTCAGGAATGAGGCTTGGAAAGAATGCCAAAAGAGGGGAAGACAAAGAGACTTTTGTTTGATAACAGTTAAGTTATGCCTATGTATCCTCTCGTGCAATGAGGAAGTCAGAACATCGTAGTTCAACTAAAAGAGACTGAGAAAAGAATTGACTGATGAACTGCTTACTTGTCTATGCTCAAGTGTGTGACTTGTCTAGCTCAAGTGCTAACTGTCTTGCATTAGACGGAAGAAGCAAGTTCTCGTTTATGAGTGAGTGTGATGAGAAAAGAATCCCGAAGGAGACGATTATTGTTTGTTTTTGTGTTTTCAATATTTTATTGCTTTTTGTGTTTGTCGTAAGTTAATGAGCTTAAGCCAAAACCAAGGATTAGTAAACTCATCATATCCTCCCTGTGATTAGGGATAATGAGAATACCTTAAGTATGAGATAAGCATCTCAAACTTAATTACCATAATGATGTAGGATTAAGATCATTTACCTACTTGTGATTATTTAGATGTTTTTGGTGTTTTTGTTTAGTGTTAAGTAATGAGTTTAAGCCATAATCAAAGATTTAGTGAACTCATTACACCATCCTAATAGAAGGATAATAGATGAGAACACTTAAGCTGAGGAAGATTCCTCAACTTAATCCATGATTAGGGATTAACCTCATGACAAAACAAGCCTTTATTAAAGTGGATTTTGAATTAAGGGTGAGATTAAGAAGTGAGTTTTATGGTTTGTAAGACAACTTGAGGGGGACTTGTCCATTAACACTAGGGTTAGTCCTTCTTAACCAATAAAGGAAGAATTAGAACCCTAATGCAAGGCCCAAGTTACAAGTTATTGTCTTAGTAATTATTAAGATGGATTAATTAAGAGGTTTAAACAAATTAAGGGTTTAACACTTAGGATTAAAGTTATACACTCCATCTTAAGAGAAGGATGCAGGCATAACCCTAATCACAAAGCCTTAAAACCTTGAAGGTTTAGTCTCTAATGATGAGGTGAGAAGAGAGACACAAAAGAAGACACAAAGGTAAAAGCTAAAGGGGGACTAATCACAACCCTAATTATTGTCATGCTTGGATGTTCCTATGGTTTGTAAGGCTTGCAAGAGATCTTCAGAGAAGCCACCAATGGAAGAAGCAGATGAAAGGAGGAGAAGCAGAAGAAACAAGTTACTTACTTAACTGAAGAAGATAAGTAACTTGGAGAAAGAAAGTGAAGGAAGAACATGAAGGAGAAAGCTCACTCTAAATCAAAGAAAAATGCAGCAATGATGCATAAGAAGAATGAAAAGAGAGATGAGAAGTGAAGGCAAATTCACTTCTCAAATTACTTACCACCTGAAAATGTTAGCATAAAGAAAGGAATGAAATGAAAATGAAATGTATGCAAAGATGCAAACCAAAACCAGAAACATAAACATGATGAAAATGGTGCTATGAGATGATGCAAAGACATGTCAAGTGCTATGAATGTTCATACAAGAGATGAGAATGCAAATGAAGCATGCTTTGAAGTTTGAAAGTTCATGAAAGTTCATGGAATGAAATGAATGCACATCATGGAAAATGAATGAAGAAATGATCAAGCATGATTCTAATATGTTCTAAGATGTCTAAGATGACATGTTAATGCATGAAATGTCATGGTAAGTTCATGAATGGATTCATATGCAAGATGTATGCAAATGAACATGAGAAGTTAGAGTTTTAAGGCAACATGAGATGCAAAAGTCAAAAACAGAAGCAAATCATAAGATAAAAAATTGAAAATGAACCCAAAGGAACCCTAACCCCATATTATATCACACCCCAAAGGAGGAGGTCTAACTCTTAACCTAAAGAAAGTTGTGATTTTTCTAAGTTATCTTGGGTTTTAAGGCACCTTAAGAGGGGAAAATGCAAATCAAATCAGAAATGCAAGATAAATTTGTGACAAAAATATGCTAGGAACTACATGCTAGATGAAGAACAATGCAAAAAGAACCAATTTCAAACCCTTCATGGTTAGGCAGAAAAGAATTCTTGAAGTTAGGGTTCAAAAATGGGATTTTTATGAACCCTAAATCAAGAAAAATGTCAAGATTGAATCAAAACCAAAAAGAAATTTGTATGAATGGTTTGAAAATGTTTCTAAATGTCCTAAGATGCAATGTGAATTGTTTTGGAATTTTTAGAAACCTAAATGGTATTTTAATTAATTAATTACCATTAATTAATTAAAATAAACATTTAAATATTTTTAAAATGATTTTTAAATGCAAAAAATAAAAATAAAAATGTTTTTGGGTGAAGAAAAATATTTGAATTAAAAAGGCAGAAGGAAAATATTTTTGGAAATTTTTAAGTATTTTAAATAAATTATACAAAACAAATGATAAAAAATGAAATAAAAATATGAATTAATGAAAGTCAGTTGATCCAAGGAATCAGATTCAAAGCTGGGGTTGGAGGGAAGACCACGCGCATCTCAACGGCCATAATTCAAACTTATTAAATCCTAATTAATTAATTAATTAATCCTGATTTAAACTTAATGATCTAATTTGGACCATCCACTACCAAACCCTAATCACCATCCAACGGCCCAAATTCAAACTTAGCCCTAAACACGTCATTAACCCTAATCTTTTTCAGGTGGCCGGAGAAGACTTCCGATCGTCTTCTCCGGCGAGACCTTCAACCCAACTTCTTCCTTAGGCCATTTCTGGAGCTCTAAAGCTCCAGATCAACTCCTCTCCTCTCCCTAAACAAGAATCCACCCTCAAAATTAATTACTCATGGCTGAAACTCAAGATTCGAAGAAGAACATAAAAATGGTGAAACTTTTAGACAGTCAATAAATGCTCATTTTGAAACCATTTTCAAAAGTAAATACATCATGATGATCAGCAAAGCATAAAGAACAATCTAAGAACTTAAAATTACATTTCTGGAAAAAAGTTTGAAGAGGTTACCTGAGCTTGAGCTTTCTCAGTTTGGAGCTTTTGGACCTCCTCTCTTGTGCAAAACCACTCCTCTTGACCTCCTGATGAAGCTTGGATGCTTGGAAGAAGTTTATAATGGCTGGTTTGGGTGGTTGCTCTTCAGCTGGTCAGAAATCGTATTTTGGTTTTGGGGGCTTTCGGGTTGCAATGAAGGGTGGGAAATGATCCTTTGATGAAGCTGAGTTGATGGATGAAAAGAGTTTGAAGTTTGAGTGTGTGTGTTGTGAGTTTCGAAAGCTTTTGCAAATGGGGTGATTTTGTGGAACTTGGGCAATCTGAAGTGTTAGGCTTGTGTAATATGTGTTATGATCTGTGTTTGATCCACATAACAATGCTTGATAGGTCAGAGGAGTTGTTGTGGACTGTGGTGATTGGTATGGGCAAGTTGCCAAAATGTCAACATGACTTGTACTTGAGGTAAGGGCTGGTTTTGCAGCTGGCTTTTGGCTTGTCCTGGCTCAGCAAAGATCAAGGAGATCCATGGAATTGGTTTTGTGGTGATTCAGCAAGTGGAAGCATGATTGTGTATCATTTTGCAATTTTCATGAAGTTTGGCCCCTTTGTGATTTCTTGATGGGAAAGGCATGAAATGAGATGGTTCTTTGGGCAATTCTTATGTACTATGTTGGTATGATGCATAGAAGTGTATTAGAAGTCACAAAATGGCTTGGCAAGTGGTTTTGCAAAAATCCCTCTTTGGTGTATTCTTGAAAATTATGTGATTTTTGCCAACTTTGAAAGATCATAACTTGAGTTCCATAATGAATTAGAACTTGTTCTTGTACTTTTTGAAAAGGGAATGATCCAATCTACAACTTTCATGACCAGCAATTTTTCATTTGAAGCATTTTTGGTTGAGAAAGAGGAGGTTGAAAAACTTTCCCAAGATGGAAAGTTTACATTACAAGTCATTTCCATTTTTGGCAACTTTTGGTTTAGCTCAATTTTCTTCAATTTTGTAAATTTACAAGCACTTCAATGATCAAATAAAGATCATATGACTTCAATTTGATGAAAAATCCACTTTGGTTCCCATGTTGGGGCCTCAGATGCCCTGATTTTGCTCTGACTTGCTCAAGAAGTTACCCAGTGAACAGATGACTTCCACAATGAATATCTTCATCAAACTTGGTACACATGATCCTTATAACATATTGAGACTATTAGAAACAAGAATGACCAAAAAATTTGGAGTTATGGCCTCTGAAACCAAAACCCTAATTTCAGGTCATCTATGTAGTGAAACCCTAGCTCAGCTTCCAAGCTTTCCAAGTTCTTGTGATTTCTTGACTTCCTTGATCTTTGAGGGATATTTTATGATGATGGAACACACATGGACCCTCTTGGAATGATTGGAGACCTTTGGAGTGGCTCAGATGGATCCTTGGATTGCTCAGATCACAAACCCTAGATGCAGATGAACTTGCACTATGCAGATGAAAAAAATATGCAATATGAGATGATATGCTTGAACTAATGCAAATATGAAAGATCACAAGCCATGGTGTGAACTTAGTGAGGGAAAATTTGGGGTGTTTACAACAAGTATTTGTGTTGGGGAGTGCAAAGGGGATGCTTTGGCTTTTATTTGCAAGGTATGTGAGCTTTTATATACATTGCTGATGAAATGCTGGTGGTATTTGCAGGTGACTGGTTTGAACCAGGCTTGTGATCATGCAAATGTTTGATAGTTTCCATAATGCTCCGTATTAGACGGAATGCTACGCTTTGTGAGGAAAAATGATGTGAATGCTATGATTATGCAAAAAAGAAACTGATTCGGGATTTGGATCCCGCTGTTGTGAAGATCTCTGGCTGATCTGCTTGGAGGAGTATCCCAGCTGGGGAAGATTATTGGTAGATCCGTTAAGATATATAGCTCTGCTTGGGGAACTAGATCATTGATAGACCTATCCTGTAAGGAGAAACCCAGCCGGGGATAAGGAAGCTTCCGTCACTTTGTTGTGTGAGAATTTCAGGCATTTCTCTTCTGGGGAGAAGCTAGAACTTCTGCGGGGAGATAGTCCTTTTGTCTTTGAGAGACCTGGCACTCTGTTTGGGGAAGAAAAGATCACTGAATGATCTTCCTAGAGGGCCCTGTGTGGATCCCGGCTGGGGAAAACTCATGTTGAAATAGACTTATGTTGGGGATGAGGAGGCTTTTGACAACTCCGCTGGGGAAAAGCATTCCAGATACTGTTCGGGGAGGAGGTATGCTGGGGAAAGTGTGCTTGGCATGCACCATGCTGTGTATTGAATACCTGCGACCTATTAAGACAAAGAAATGCACAAGCATTCCGAGGTATCCCTTACCAGATTCTGTCATAGGAGTTAGATATTCCTGAGAGTAAATACACTTCCTGCAAGTATTTATTAAGAATGGCTCATTTGTTTTATACAAATATTATATCATGGATATTGGACATTTTGCAAACGGAATGAAAAGGTACAAGACAAGGTGTGACTGAAAAATCTGAATTTATTAATCTGGGTGCCCTGAATTGGCAAATACAGTCAAAGAAACAAATCCCCTGGAATGAGGAGATTGTTACAAATTGAAAAAAGTAAAAGTGCTGGCAATGTTGACGACGCTCCAGTGATCTTCCTTTGCTATGACCTGTATGACCTTGAAGTTCTTCTCATCTTGCTTTCTGAAGAAGGTTGATTCTGACCGATGCTTTAACTCTTTCGAAGCTTGCCGTGTTGTAAGTGATACAGACAAATTCTGAATGCAGTTGTTCGCTTATTCCCTGATTTTGTGTGGATCGCCCTTTCGGGTTTTCAATCCACCGGGATACCCATTTTTTGCCTGAGCTGTCCAATGCGACTTTTCAACTCAGCGGGTGAAGACATCACGTTCAAAGGATTTGGAGGCACATGCATTTTGTCTGCATAAATCTGGCATTTATGACACTTCCTGGCATAGGCACAATAGTCTGCATCCATTGTGATCCAGTAGTAACCTGATCGTAACAATTTCTTAGCCATTGCATGCCCTCCAGCATGGGTACCGAAAGATCCTGCATGCACCTCGTGCATCAGCAAGTCTGCTTCTTTCTTGTCAACACATCTGAGCAGAACCATATCAAAGTTCCTCTTGTATAATGAACCATCAGCATTAAGGAAGAAACTACCAGCCAACCTTCTTAATTTCTTCTTATAATTGGATGATGCCCCAGGTGGGTATGTCTGATCCTCTAAGAAGCATTTGATGTCATGGAACCAAGGCTTGTCATCTTTAGTAACGTCCACAGAGAATACGTATGCTGGTCGGTCTAGTCTGGATACCGAAATCCGAGGCACATAATTTGCAGTTTGAACCTTGATCATGGAGGAAATGGTAGCTAATGCATCCGCGAACTGATTTTCGTCTCGAGGGATGTACTCAAGTTTGACCGTTGTGAAGAAAGGCAATAATCTCCTCGTATAGTCACAGTATGGAATTAGATGCTCTTAGCGAGTGTACCATTTGCCGTTGGTTTGATTGATTACCAAAGTTGAATCTCCAAATACTGTTAATGTCTTGATCCTGAGGTCAATGGCTTCCTCAAGACCCATGATACAGGCTTCGTATTCAGCTTCGTTGTTGGTGCAGGCAAAGGTGAGTTTCGCCGAGAAAGGCATATGAACTCCTTTAGGTGTAATGAGCACTGCACCAACTCCACGTCCATTCATATTGACATCCCTATCAAACATCATTGTCCATTCTTCTTCTGGGTCAGGCCCTTCAGTGTGAACAGGCTCTTCATAATATTTTCTTTTAGAAACATGATGTCTTCATCAGGGAAGTCAAATCTCATTGGTTGGTAATCATCAATGGGTTGCTCAGCTAGATAGTCAGACAATACACTGCCCTTGATGGCTTTTTGAGATGTGTACTGAATGTCATAATCTGTCAGAATCATTTGCCATCTTGCAACCCTTCCGGTAAGTGCTGGCTTCTCAAATATGTACTTAACTGGATCCATCTTTGAGATCAATAAGGTAGTGTGAGTCAACATATATTGTCTTAGTCGGCGAGCAGCCCACGCTAAAGCACAACAAGTTTTCTCGAGCAGTGAATAACGTTGTTCACAGTAGGTAAACGTTTTGCTTAGGTAGTATATTGCATACTCTTTTCGACCAGACTCGTCATGCTGGCCCAACACACACCCCATTGACCCTTCTAATACTGTCAGGTACATTATTAGAGGTCTTCCTTCAACTGGAGGCATAAGAATTGAAGGTTCTTGTAAGTACTCCTTGATTTTGTCAAAAGCCTTCTGACAATCTTCTTTCCACCTGACTATTTGTTCCTTTCTTAACAATTTGAACAGGGGTTCACAGGTTACAGTAAGGTGAGATATGAACCTTGATATGTAATTCAATCTACCTAAGAACCCCCGGACTTCTTTTTCAGTCCTAGGTGCAGGCATCTCCTGAATGGCTTTGACTTTGTCAGGATCAACTTCAAATCCCTTTTCACTTACGATAAATCCCAGCAACTTACCGGAACGCACCCCGAATGTGCATTTGGTGGGGTTTAACTTCCGCCGATACTTTCTCAGACACTTGAACAACTTCAGCAGATTTACCAGATGATCTTCTTCAGTGAGGGACTTGGCAATCATGTCATCCACGTAGCATTCAATTTCTTTGTGGATCATGTCGTGGAATAACGTTACCATAGTCCGTTGATAAGTCGCACCGACATTCTTCAATCTAAAAGGCATTACCTTGTAACAAAATGTGCCCCAAGGTGTGATGAAGGTAGTCTTCTCCATGTCTTCGGGTGACATTCTGATCTGATTATACCCTGAAAAACCATCCATGAAGGAAAATACCGAGAACTGAGTTGTGTTGTCGACCAAAACATCAATGTGAGGTAGAGGGAAGTCATCCTTTGGGCTAGCTCTGTTTAGATCTCGGTAATCCACACACATCCGTACTTTGCCATCCTTCTTAGGCACTGGTACAATATTAGCGACCCACGGCAGGTAACTAGTTACAGCAAGGAAACTAGCGTCCCACTGTTTTTGTACTTCTTCTTTAATCTTCATGGCCATATCTAGACGAGTACGGCGTAAGTTTTGCTTCACTGGAGGGCAATCTTCTTTCAAAGGCAGCTTGTGCATGACAATGTCATTATCTAGACCTGGCATGTCCTGATAGGACCAAGCAAAGACGTCGACGTATTCTCGAAGCATGTCAATGAGTTGTTCCTTTACTGAAGCTTGCAGACTGGCCCCAATCTTTACTTCCTTCAAATCCTCTTTGGTACCAAGATTAACTATTTCAATCTCCTCCTGATGAGGAGTAATCACTTTCTCTTCTTGCCTCAACAATCTGGCTAACTCTTTAGGTAACTCATAGTCTTCTTCAACCCCCTCATCAGCTTGATTAATCGGATTGTCAAAGTCATACAAGGTCATAGCAGTGTTGTTGTCGGTGCAATCTGGAGGATAATCTCTGCAAGGGTTGAGATTGGTTCGTTTTAGTGATCAGTTTTAATCTTGTTTAGAAAAAGTGAAAATGAAGTTATTTATTTTGAAAACATTGCCATTTTATTGTTTTGTACAAAAGTGAAAAATGAAAAGACAGTGAGCGAAAAAGAGACTTGTTTGCAAAAGATGTCTGATATTCATTGAGCATCCCCCCACTGATGAACTTGGGCTCTTTGGCAGCCTCTGATTGATCTTGTCGGAATGGTTTGTAACCCAAACCGAATCTATCTTCCTTCTTCTCCACTGGCAGCAGCTTGCCCCAGCCTTGAGTATTACCATCTTCAACAACCTTTCGGGCTTGCTGATAGGAGACAATTGAAGTACCCATCCTATCCTCCTGGGATGCAGCAAATACTTCAGTCGTTGCCTCATTGACATTCAGGGCCTCGAACCCTTGGCTCATAGTCTCATGGATTTCACCATCCATCTCAATATACTTGTATGAAGCCAGCTGGCTAACAAATATGTCCTCCTCTCTACAGATGGTGATAATCTGTCCTTCCCATTCATATTTCAGTTTCTGGTGAAGGGACGACGTTACTACGCCTGCGGCGTGAATCCATGGTCGACCTAACAAACAGCTGTAAGTAGGCTGTATGTCCATCACATAGAAAGTGGTCTTAAAGACCTGCTGACCGATTATCACTGGTAGCTTTACCTCTCCAAGAACATTTCTTTTGGAGCCATCAAAAGCCCTAACCACAAGGTTACTTGGCCGGAGAGCTATTCCATCATATTCGAGCTTGACAAGAGCTTTCATGGGTAAGACATTGAGTGAGGACCCAGTGTCCACAAGAACATGAGATAGTATAGCTCCTTTGCACTCCAGGGTTATGTGCAAAGCTTTGTTGTGGTGACGTCCTTCTGTTGTCAAATCAGCATCAGTGAAACCTAGCCCATGGCTAGTATTGACATTTGACACAACTGTTTCAAGCTGATTCACCGTGATCTCTTCTGGCACGTAGGCAGCGTGCAGAAGTTTGAGTAATGCATCCCGATGGGCTTCGAAACACAACAACACGGATAAGATAGAGATCTTTGAAGGAGTCTGGTGGAGCTGGTCCACAACTTTATAGTCACTTCTTTTAATTATCCTCATAAATTCATCCACATTTTGATTAAAGGATGATTTATGAGTCTCTTTTGGTGCAGATTCTTCCGGTATCACACTCTTTCCTTTGGCTTTGGCAACAACTTATGCCTCAGTATTAATTTTGGGAGCTTGTGACACGAAGAGACGTCCGCTTCGGGTGAAGCCTCCGCCTCCCCCGATATTGTTCACTTGGGGAGTAAGAACTGGAGAATCAAGAAGGACTTTTTCTCCATTGCAGTAAAGGTCAGCACCGTAATGCCATGGTACAACACTGTCTTTGTCATATGGAATTGGCCCGGGCACCGTGATAGTGACTGGGCTTACTGCAGCAGAAGTTAGAACCATAATCGTTTGTGGATCATAGAAAATAGTAACAGGACCTCTGGTGGATGTTGGTGGTGGTGAATTGAAGCTTGGTTGAAACTGTTGTTGAGATTGTTGAAAGTTGCTAGAATTCGAGACCGTTGTAGGGTCATAGTAAATTGTAACTGTGGAAACATCATTGTTGGTGGTTGCTGGAGTTGTAGAAGGAGATGAAATGAAACTGTTGTTTGTTGAAGTGACGGAAGAAATGGTTGCTGAAGTTGTAGATGAATCAGTGGGAATAATGGTTGTTGCAGTTATAGAAGAATCAATAGGAACAATGGTTGTTGCAGTTGTAGAAGATTCACTGGTTGTTGACAAAAGAGTTGCTGGTGTTGTAGAAGCTGTTGTGGTAATTTGCAAAATTCCTTCTTTGATCAAGCCATTAATTCCACTCCTCAAGTTGGCACACCCATTCTCGAAAAGTTTGCGTGATTCACAACAGGCCTCACAACCTGGAAACACATGGCATTTCAAAAGCTAGGCTTTAACCTCTGCCAGAGGTGTTTGAATACATGAAATTTCTTCTATTAAAATCATGGGTGAGCCTTCCTCTATAGCATTAATCCTTGGCCCACTTTGGCTTGGCATACGATTTTTCATAACATTGGGAGGTGGTGCAAAGTTCAGGGCCTTTGAATCTACCAAATCCCAGACCTTCATATGCAGAGCTCTGCATTTTTCCGTAGAATGACCAGGTGCGTTGGAATGAAAAGCATACCTAGTGTTAACATCATAGTTTCTCGGATGGTTCTGGGGATCAGGTGGAGCCAATGTCCTCAACTCAACAAGATTGAGCTTTAGGAGTTGTGGCAGCAGTGTAGCATATGGCATTGGAATAGGGTCAATCACCCTGTTGATCTGAGATGGCCGCTGTTGAAAAGGGCGTTGTTGTTGATTGTTATTGTTGTTGTTGTTGTTGTATGATCTCTGTTGAGGAAATTGTTGTTGTTGCGGAAAGTGTTGTAGTTGTTGAGTATACTGAGGAGGTGGAGCAGGGATAGTAACAGCAGCAACAGTTCTGGGAATGTATTGGGGTCTCCCTCTTCCCATGTGCACAGAGTTTGTCTCACCAGATCTACGGGGCCCAGTAAATGGCTTCCTTGCACTGCTTGAACTGGCACCATTGTCGGAGATCTTCCCCATCTTCAGTAGGCTCTTTATTATTTCCCCAGCTATCACCACATCTGCAAAGCTGGTGGAAGAAAATGCAGCCAATCTATAAATATAGGTACCCTGGAGAGTATTCATGAACATGTCTGCCATCTCCCTTTCAGACATTGGGGGTTGAACTATAGCATCAAGTGTCGTTCCCCGGATTTCCATCCTGGTATAAACGCGAAAGTGGCGCGGAAAAAGAATAGATTCGCCAACCAGGCATTTTTATCCCGAAGGAATGGGAATGGTAATGCTGCACAAACCAGAAGAAAGAAGAGGAAGGACACGGGTCCTACGAACCAAAGAGACTGAGTTCGGGAGTCGGTTACGACCTGGGAAGGTATTAGCACCCAGATCGTCCTCCGTACCCGACGAGATCCACGCTTGCAAAGAAACTGATTCAAAGGGCAAAGGAATGAAAGCTGCTGCAAAGAAAAGGAACTGGAACTGGTAAAAGAACTAAGAAAGAAATGAAAAGGAAAAAATCTAGGGAAAATAAAGATTGTGCTCGAACGGGCCCTACCCCGCTGCCTACCTACCTCATCGGGAAAATGAGGATCAGATTCGCCATAGTTCCCCTAACTAGGGGTGGAAAAGATTGCTTGTGTCTTAAGGCTTGAACTGCCTATGTCAATGCTCAGGTGTTGCAGGCTCGGACGAAGAGTGCGTTACCGTCTTGTAAAATGACAAGTAGGAGCAAGTTCGCGTACGAAGCAAAGGAGATGAGAAAAGAATTCCCGAAGGAGAGACGCTTATTGTTTGTTTGTGTTTTTTATGAAGCTTTTAGGAGTGTGTCACAAGGGGGTGAACTTAAGCTCTTTTCCATGGAATGTACACTTGTCACTACATTCCAAGATGGAATAATAGAACAAGCACACTCAAGTAAGGAGAAGATCCCCAAAACTTGAATCCAGAGATTAGGGCTTAAGCTCACTAACTCATTAACTTATTAAGTGTTTTTGGGTATTTAAAATGAAGAAGTGTTTTTTTATGATTTTCTTGGTGAACATGGTACCCTGATCAGACTTGTGCATCATGATGAACAAGCTTGTACTATCCCATGATGGGAAGACTACAAGTGTTTCATGGAATAAGGCTATTGCACAGGAGACCACTTCAATCCTTATTAAGGTGTTTTTTAGGGTTTGGGGATGAGAAGAGAAGAGAACCAAAGATCTTAAAGGTAAAACAACTAAGGGGAAACTGAAACCCAATGTTGTCATGCAAAGGGAACCCTAGGTTAGTGAGGCTTACCTATCCTAAAGAAGAAAGAAAGAAGAGGAGAAGGTGAAAGAAGAAGAACCATGGTGGTCTAAGCACACCTCCAGTTAAGAACGAATAGAAGAAGATGAGGAAGAAGAAATAAGATGAATAAGAAATAAGATAAGGAGATGAGAATGCAGAATGGAGTAATCAGACAATGCACAAATAGAGCCTACACCAGTAGGACTTCCAGATGCAGCAGCATGCAATAAGTAAAAACGGGCCTCAGTGGTACCTAACGGAGAAGGTCCGTTGCCTCTTCAATAAGCGCAAGAAGAAATATCAAGTCCAGAATGATTTCAACAGTCAAGCGCAATTGTCAATATCGTGATGTCAAACAAAAGTCAAATGTGAGCTTCCAGTATCCGGAATTAAAACAAAGTAATAGTCCGTGCAAAACCAAAGGCTAAGTGCAAATAGTATCTGGAGATATCATCAGTCCCAAAATAATCGATCACCAAGTTACATCCTCCATCATCGAACTCAAGCGAAAGGTCTACAAAACATCAAGCACAAACTAGAACAATATTAAACAAAATTCTATTTACTTAAACAAAAATAAATCAAAATTAAACAAAGCTAAATTGAAATTACTAAACAAAATTAACTAAATGAAACATCAAATTATATATAATAAAAATCTAAATCTAAATATTATTAATTAAATTTAAACAATAAAAGAAAATATTAAAAATGAAGTTAGATAATCAAATAGAACTAGGAAAAAAATAAAAAAGAGAACAAAAGAAGGGGGGAGATGTCCGCTGATGGGTGGTATGATCAGGAATTCAGCCACGGGCCAATCCCAACATCAAGGATACCACAAAGGCGTGAGGCATGAGGTCTGGAGGTAAATACAACAATCCAACATCAAGGGTCATTCCTAACTAACCCAAAAAATATGGTTAAAGTAAACAAAACCATCAACCAAGAAATAAACAAATCAGAAAATAGTACAAATAAATGAGAACAAAAAACTTTATATATAAAAAAACAAATAAGAAGGGATTGCCCAAGATCAGAAACTAAAGGCACATTCGTTCATCTTCAAACGCCAAAATCTCTTTCCGTCACGATTTGGTCACGGTCTCAACCCTCGAAACTTCTTTAATCGGCGCCAGCGGTGGCTTTCGTCGTGGTTTGTTCTTCGTTCAAGTTCCCACTCTGATTCGCTCTCAGATCGTCGCGGATCGCGACCTCTCAAGCCTCCACTGGAGATTTTCAAAATGTTTCGGCCGCCGTGATTGCTTCGTCGAGAACTCAGCGTCGTCTCTTCACCGTGGTTTTCGATTCGCTTCGAATTTCTCAATTTCGTTCTCAAACCCTCTGTCTGGATCTCTCTGCCTCTCTGCTTCGGTGAGTTGTTGTGATTTGGTCCGCGAATCTCTTATTCTCCCTTCTTCTCTTTCTGTTTTGTTCCGTCTGTTGTTGATGAAGTTCTGTGATCTGATTTGAAGGTGAAGTGCTGAAGGTGGTTGAAAATGGAGAGGGTGGCGGTGTAGGGTGGACTCAGAACGAAGATAAAGGTAGGTCTGTGTTGGTTTGGTGAAGGATTCGAGGTGGAGATTTGGCTTGAGTTGAAGAAGGTTATGGGAATCTGAGAAGAGAAGGAGACGAGTTTTTGCTGTGATTGTTTTGTGCGCGGGATGATTGGGAACGGATTGTGTGTAGGCTGGATGCAAATTGTATGTGTGAGAATTTTGTGAATGAAATCAGAGGAAATTTTCTGTTTTTTAATTTTGTGAGTGTTGTGTTGCGGTTTATGCAAGTTGAGGAAAGTGTGAGAGGAGAGTATTGTGTGTATTCTGCGTGAAAAATTGGTTATTCAAGAGATGATGTAATGCGTGAATCCTTTGCGAAATGTTTATGCGTGAAAAGTGCGTGAATGTGTGAAAAAAACCTGTGACGTTTTTTTGCTGATGGGAATTGTGTACGGAATTTGTGTGCTGAGAAAGTCGTTGCTTGGTGCATGGCGTGTGTGTGTAGTGAGTGGGAAGAAGAGTGAAAATCATGACGGTGGCGTGTGTTTAGCACGTGAATTTGCTATACTTTTCTTAAGAAAATAAAATGAAGGTGGCAAGAAAGAAAGGGTCATGCGCTGAGTTCTCTTTTTTTATTTGATGTAAAATAAAGAGTCAATAAACTTGTATTGACTTTTGTCTAGAAGCTGAATTTTTTGTAAAAGTATAATGGGCTTTATGAATATTGAGGTAGGCTAAAAAAGAAAATATAGAAAATGTGGAGTAGGATTAATAAAATATGAAATTAAAAGGAAAATGGAAATATATATAGGTGGGGAATAATAAAAAAAGGTATAATGGATTAATGATAGAAATTAAAAAATGGATAAAAAATGGTTTATGGACTTAGAGAGAAATGAACTTAAAATATCATGGTTTTGAATTCTTAAATGGATGAACAAATGAGTTAGAAATTAAAAATGGAAAAAAAATGGGATTAGACGAAACACCAACATGAGCACCACCATAAAATCTTAATTTCAACTCGAGACCGAACTTGCAGCGCTTCCATAAAAAATCACTGATTAAGCATACCACGACGATCATTGAACAATTTGTCATTGGAACAAAATATCTGAATCAATCATCTTCTGAACATCTGATTTTCTGAACAAAACTTCTCATGAACCACTTCCTGGTGACCTGACGAACTCATCACACCACAACTTGACTTTAAGCACTCATTGCCTGAGAAATAGCCCTAAACTTGGAACCAAAGCTTCTGAGATATCGAGAAAGAAAAAAACCGGCTGCGATGCAGAGGGTACGAGAGTAGCCTTATAACCTGATGAAGCAGAAATCCACGGTGACGAGCCAAATGAATCGGTGAATAGTTTTCAGACTTGAAATCCTTATCAGGGAAATCAACCCTAATTCCTCAGAAGATATGATCCCATGTCTTAGGAGCTTATGCAAATGGTGTGCAAAATGCGTATGAATGCAAAATGAAAAGTTGACAAAGAAAGAAAACCAGAGGGAAAATTTAGGGTGTTACAACTGCCCCTATTCAAGCAACTGTTAATCTGAAAAGGACGGTAGCACGGGCTATCGACCGTTCAAGATGAACTGTGATTGAATACCAAGAATAACCAGAAATTTGCAATCTGCTGGAGAATGCAGAAATGGGAAATAAACCCAACCAAATGACGCTTTGGTGACTGAAGTGGAGAGAAAGCAGACGAGCTCCTTCCAAGCTTGAGACTGTTATATGGAATCAGAAAACTTTGACAAACGAGTCTTCTTTGAGCAAACCTGTTACGCCAGGTGCAACATTAATAAGCGGTGCTTGAGACAGACGAGCCTCCTTCGGGTAAACCTTTTATGCCAGGACCGGTAACCATTTTGACATTTATTCCCACAGTCAGGACTTCAAATTTCTCCAACATAGACGAGTATTGGACGATCATCAAAAGAAACACAGACGAGTGCCATAAGTCGATGATACAAATGAATATCAGACGATGATCTGAGAAACACAGACGAGCGCTTCAAGCGATGATACAGACGAATATCAGCCACTGGTACAGACGAATACCAGAAATTCAAACACAGACGAGCATTTGGAGTATCAATACAGACGAGCGCTAGGGTAATTATCACATTAACACGTATAGATATAAGCCAACATAGACGAATGTGAGGGATGATACAGACGAGTATCCAAACAATGCAGACGAGCTTCAAACAAATAACGAACACAGACGAGTGCTGGGGAACGCAAATGATCAACAACAAATATCAAACACAGACGAGTGTTGAGAAATGCAAACGAGCAACAACAAAGTGAGAACACGGACGAGTGTTGAGGAATGCAGACGAGCAACCATAAGATATGAACACAGACGAGTGTCAAGTACCAAAAGGAAATTACACACAGACGAGTGCTGGGAAGTGCAAACGAGCAACAGCGATTACAACCATGAGTAACTGCTGGGGAAAACAAACGAGAAATACCAAAATGAGAACACAGACGAGTTTTAGGGAATGCAGACGAGCATCAAACAGCTAGCATCAAGCACCGACAAGTGTTGAGCAACACTGACGAGCAACAACAACGTGCCCTGATTGGCAATAAGATTCATAACTCTGCAGGGGATGAGAACGATTCAATTAGCCTTGAAGTTATGTTGGGGATATCATCTGCTCATACTCAGCTGGGGAAACTTCAAACTTCTGGCCTGGCTGAGAAACATATTTGGCAATACTCTGCTGAGGAAGACTTTGCTAGAGAATCAAAATAAGCCAAAATATGCCGCAAGTATAGTATGAAGACTACGTCGGGAAGATGTGCCAATGAAAATTAGATTTCGACTGTGGAGAATACCAATTCCTCGTGAGGAAACCTTGTTGGCTGAAAGAAGATCCATATGCTCGGGGAAGAAATAAACTTCCGATGCCTTGAGAATTAAGTCAATGCTTCAAGCTTACGAGCTCAACAGTCGCTCCCCGGATTTTACATCATGGTACAAACGCGAAAGTGGCGCGGAAAAGGATAGAGTCGTCAGCTAGGCATTTTTATCCCGAAGGAACGGGAATGGTAATGCTGCACAAACCAGAAGAAATAAGAGGAAGGACACGGGTCCTGCGAACCAAAGAGACTGAGTTCGGGAGTCGGTTACGACCTGGGAAGGTATTAGCACCCAAATCGTCCGCCGTACCCGACAGGATCCACGCTTGCAAAGAAATCTGTTTCAAAGGGTGAAGAAATGAAAGCTGCTGCAAAGAAAATGAACTGAACTGGATAACAGAAAAGAAAAGGGAACTGAAAAAGAAATGAAAGAGAAAAATGTAGGGAAAATAAAGATTGTGCTCGAACGGGCCCTACCCCGCTGCCTACCTACCTCATCGGGAAAATGAGGATCAGATTCGCCATAGTTCCCCTAACTAGGGGTGGAAAAGATTGCTTGTGTCTTAAGGCTTGAACTGCCTATGTCAATGCTCAGGTGTTGCAGGCTCGGACGAAGAGTGCGTTACCGTCTTGACAAGTAGGAGCAAGTTCGCGTACGGAGAAAAGGAGATGAGAAAAGAATTCCCGAAGGAGAGACGCTTATTGTTTGTTTGTGTTTTTTATGAAGCTTTTAGGAGTGTGTCACAAGGGGGTGAACTTAAGCTCTTTTCCATGGAATGTACACTTGTCACTACATTCCAAGATGGAATAATAGAACAAGCACACTCAAGTATGGAGAAGATCCCCAAAACTTGAATCCATAGATTAGGGCTTAAGCTCACTAACTCATTAACTTATTAAGTTTTTTTGGGTATTTAAAATGAAGAAGTGTTTTTTTATGATTTTCTTGGTGAACATGGTACCCTGATCAGACTTGTGCATCATGATGAACAAGCTTGTACTATTCCATGATGGGAAGACTACAAGTGTTTCATGGAATAAGGCTATTGCACAGGAGACCACTTCAATCCTTATTAAGGTGTTTTTTAGGGTTTGGGGATGAGAAGAGAAGAGAACCAAAGATCTTAAAGGTAATACAACTAAGGGGAAACTGAAACCCAATGTTGTCATGCAAAGGGAACCCTAGGTTAGTGAGGCTTACCTATCCTAAAGAAGAAAGAAAGAAGAGGAGAAGGTGAAAGAAGAAGAACCATGGTGGTCTAAGCACACCTCCAGTTAAGAACGAATAGAAGAAGATGAGGAAGAAGAAATAAGATGAATAAGAAATAAGATAAGGAGATGAGAATGCAGAATGGAGTAATCAGACAATGCACAAACAGAGCCTACACCAGTAGGACTTCCAGATGCAGCAGCATGCAATAAGTAAAAACGGGCCTCAGTGGTACCTAACGGAGAAGGTCCGTTGCCTTTTCAATAAGCGCAAGAAGAAATATCAAGTCCAGAATGATTTCAACAGTCAAGCGCAATTGTCAATATCGTGATGTCAAACAAAAGTCAAATGTGAGCTTCCAGTATCCGGAATTAAAACAAAGTAATAGTCCGTGCAAAACCAAAGGCTAAGTGCAAATAGTATCTTGTGATCTCATCAGTCCCAAAATAATCGATCACCAAGTTACATCCTCCATCATCGAACTCAAGCGAAAGGTCTACAAAACATCAAGCACAAACTAGAACAATATTAAACAAAATTCTATTTACTTAAACAAAAATAAATCAAAATTAAACAAAGCTAAATTGAAATTACTAAACAAAATTAACTAAATGAAACATCAAATTATATATAATAAAAATCTAAATCTAAATATTATTAATTAAATTTAAACAATAAAAGAAAATATTAAAAATGAAGTTAGATAATCAAATAGAACTAGGAAAAAAATAAAAAAAAAGAGAACAAAAGAAGGGGGGAGATGTCCGCTGATGGGTGGTATGATCAGGAATTCAGCCACGGGCCAAGCCCAACATCAAGGATACCACAAAGGCGTGAGGCATGAGGTCTGGAGGTAAATACAACAATCCAACATCAAGGGTCATTCCTAACTAACCCAAAAAATATGGTTAAAGTAAACAAAACCATCAACCAAGAAATAAACAAATCAGAAAATAGTACAAATAAATGAGAACAAAAAACTTTATATATAAAAAAACAAATAAGAAGGGATTGCCCAAGATCAGAAACTAAAGGCACATTCGTTCATCTTCAAACGCCAAAATCTCTTTCCGTCATGATTTGGTCACAGTCTCAACCCTCGAAACTTCATTAATCGGCGCCAGCGGTGGCTTTCTTCGTGCTTTGTTCTTCGTTCAAGTTCCCACTCTGACTCGCTCTCAGATCGTCGCGGATCGCGACCTCTCAAGCCTCCACTGAATATTTTCAAAATGTTTCGGCCGCCGTGATTCCTTCGTCGAGAACTCAGCGTCGTCTCTTCACCGTGGTTTTCGATTCGCTTCGAATTTCTCAATTTCGTTCTCAAACCCTCCGTCTGGATCTCTCTGCCTCTCTGCTTCAGTGAGTTGTTGTGATTTGGTCCGCGAGTCTCTTATTCTCCCTTCTTATCTTTCTGTTCTGTTCCGTCTATTGTTGATGAAGTTCTGTGATCTGATTTGAAGGTGAAGTGCTGAAGGTGGTTGAAAATGGAGAGGGTGGCAGGGTGGACTCAGAACGAAGATAAAGGTAGGTCTGTGTTGGTTTGGTGAAGGATTCGAGGTGGAGATTTGGCTTGAGTTGAAGAAGGTTATGGGAATCTGAGAAGAGAAGGAGACGAGTTTTTGCTGTGATTGTTTTGTGCGCGGGATGATTGGGAACGGATTGTGTGTAGGCTGGATGCAAATTGTATGTGTGAGAATTTTGTGAATGAAATCCGAGGAAATTTTCTGTTTTTTAATTTTGTGAGTGTTGTGTTGCGGTTTATGCAAGTTGAGGAAAGTGTGAGAGGAGAGGATTGTGTGTATTCTGCGTGAAAAATTGGTTATTCAGGAGATGATGTAATGCATGAATCCTTTGCGAATTGTTTATGCGTGAAAAGTGCGTGAATGTGTGAAAAAAACCTGTGACGTTTTTTGCTGATGGGAATTGTGTACGGAATTTGTGTGCTGAGAAAGTCGTTGCTTGGTGCATGGCGTGTGTGTGTAGTGAGTGGGAAGAAGAGTGAAAATCATGACGGTGGCGTGTGTTTAGCACGTGAATTTGCTATACTTTTCTTAAGAAAATAAAATGAAGGTTGCAAGAAAGAAAGGGTCATGCGCTGAGTTCTCTTTTTTTTATTTGATGTAAAATAAAGAGTTGATAAACTTGTATTGACTTTTGTCTAGAAGCTGAATTTTTTGTAAAAGTATAATGGGCTTTATGAATATTGAGGTAGGCTAAAAAAGAAAATATAGAAAATGTGGAGTAGGATAAATAAAATATGAAATTAAAAGGAAAATGGAAATATATATAGGTGGGGAATAATAAAAAAAGGTATAATGGATTAATGATAGAAATTAAAAAATGGATAAAAAATGGTTTATGGACTTAGAGAGAAATGGACTTAAAATATCATGGTTTTGAATTCTTAAATGGATGAACAAATGAGTTAGAAATTAAAAATGAAAAAAAAAATGGGATTAGACGAAACACCAACATGAGCACCACCATAAAATCTTAATTTCAACTCGAGACCGAACTTGCAGCGCTTCCATAAAAAATCACTGATTAAGCATACCACGGCGATCATTGAACAATTTGTCATTGAAACAAAATATCTGAATCAATCATCTTCTGAACATCTGATTTTCTGAACTAAACTTCTCATGAACCACTTCCTGATGACCTGACGAACTCATCACACCACAACTTGACTTTAAGCACTTATTGCCTGAGAAATAGCCGTAAACTTGGAACCAAAGCTTCTGAGATATCGAGAAAGAAAAAAGCCGGCTGAGATGCAGAGGGTACGAGAGTAGCCTTATAACCTGATGAAGCAGAAATCCACGGTGACGAGCCAAATGAATCGGTGAATAGTTTTCAGACTTGAAATCCTTATCAGGGAAATAAACCCTAATTCCTCAGAAGATACGATCCCATGTCTTAGGAGCTTATGCAAATGGTGTGCAAAATGCGTATGAATGCAAAACGAAAAGCTGACAAAGAAAGAAAACTAGAGGGCAAATTTAGGGTGTTACAGCTGCCCCTATTCAAGCAACTGTTAATCTGAAAAGGACGGTAGCACGGGCTATCGACCGTTCAAGATGAACTGTGATTGAATACCAAGAATAACAAGACGAGTGTGAGGGATGATACAGACGAGTATCCAAACAATGCAGACGAGCTTCGAACAAATAACGAACACAGACGAGTGCTGGGGAACGCAAATGATCAACATCAAATATCAAACACAGACGAGTGTTGAGAAATGCAAACGAGCAACAACAAAGTGAGAACACGGACGAGTGTTGAGGAATGCAGACGAGCAACCATAAGATATGAACACAGACGAGTGTCAAGTACCAAAAGGAAATTACACGCAGACGAGTGCTGGGAAGTGAAAACGAGCAACAGCGATTACAACCATGAGTAACTGTTAGGGAAAACAAACGAGCAATACCAAAATGAGAACACGGACGAGTTTTAGGGAATGCAGACGAGCATCAAACAGCTAGCATCAAGCACCGACGAGTGTTGAGCAACACTGACGAGCAACAACAACGTGCCCTGATTGGAAATCAGATTCACAACTCTGTAGGGGATGAGAACGATTCAATTAGCCTTGAGGTTATGTTGGGGATATCATCTGCTCATACTCAGCTGGGGAAACTTCAAACTTCTGGCCTGGCTGAGAAACATATTTGGCAATACTCTGCTGAGGAAGACCTTGCTGGAGAATCAAAATAAGCCAAAATATGCCCCAAGTATAGTATGACGACTGCGTCGGGAAGATGTGCCAATGAAAATTAGACTTCGACTGTGGAGAATACCAATTCCTCGTTAGGAAACCTTGTTGGCTGAAAGAAGATCCATATGCTCGGGGAAGAAATAAACTTCCGATGCCTTGAGAATTAAGTCATTGCTTCAAGATTACGAGCTCAACAGTCGCTCCCCGGATTTTACATCATGGTACAAACGCGAAAGTGGCGCGGAAAAGGATAGAGTCGTCAGCTAGGCATTTTTATCCCGAAGGAACGGGAATGGTAATGCTGCACAAACCAGAAGAAATAAGAGGAAGGACACGGGTCCTGTGAACCAAAGAGACTGAGTTCGGGAGTCGGTTACGACCTGGGAAGGTATTAGCACCCAAATCGTCCGCCGTACCCGACGGGATCCACGCTTGCAAAGAAATCTATTTCAAAGGGTGAAGAAATGAAAGTTGCTGCAAAGAAAATGAACTGAACTGGATAACAGAAAAGAAAAGGGAACTGAAAAAGAAATGAAAGAGAAAAATGTAGGGAAAATAAAGAATGTGCTCGAACGGGCCCTACCCCGCTGCCTACGTACCTCATCGGGAAAATGAGGATCAGAGTTGCCGTAGTTCCCCTAACTAGGGGTGGAAAAGATTGCTTGTGTCTTAAGGCTTGAACTGCCTATGTCAATGCTCAGGTGTTGCAGGCTCGGACGAAGAGTGTGTTACCGTCTTGCAAAATGACAAGTAGGAGCAAGTTCGCGTACGGAGCAAAGGAGATGAGAAAAGAATTCCCGAAGAAGAAACGCTTATTGTTTGTTTGTGTTTTTTATGAAGCTTTTAGGAGTGTGTCACAAGGGGGTGAACTTAATCTCTTTTCCATGGAATGTACACTTGTCACTACATTCCAAGATTGAATAATAGAACAAGCACACTCAAGTAAGGAGAAGATCCCCAAAACTTGAATCCAGAGATTAGGGCTTAAGCTCACTAACTCATTAACTTATTAAGTGTTTTTGGGTATTTACAATGAAGAAGTGTTTTTTTATGATTTTCTTGGTGAATATGGTACCCTGATCAGACTTGTGCATCATGATGAACAAGCTTGTACTATCCCAAGATGGGAAGACTACAAGTGTTTCATGGAATAAGGCTATTGCACAGGAGACCACTTCAATCCTTATTAAGGTGTTTTTTAGGGTTTTGGGATGAGAAGAGAAGAGAACCAAAGATCTTAAAGGTAAAACAACTAAGGGGAAACTGAAACCTAATGTTGTCATGCAAAGGGAACCCTAGGTTAATGAGGCTTACCTATCCTAAAGAAGAAAGAAAGAAGAGGAGAAGGTGAAAGAAGAAGAACCATGGTGGCCTAAGCACACCTCCAGTTAAGAACGAATAGAAGAAGATGAGGAAGAAGAAATAAGATGAATAAGAAATAAGATAAGGAGATGAGAATGCAGAATAGAGTAATACAACAATGCACAAACAGAGCCTACACCAGTAGGACTTCCAGATGCAGCAGCATGCAATAAGTAAAAACGGGCCTCAGTGGTACTTAACGGAGAAGGTCCGTTGCCTCTTCAATAAGCGCAAGAAGAAATATCAAGCCCATAATGATTTCAACAGTCAAGCGCAATTGTCAATATCGTGATGTCAAACAAAAGTCAAATGTGAGCTTCCAGTATCCGGAATTAAAACAAATAAATAGTTCGTGCAAAACCAAAGGCTAAGTGCAAATAGTATCCGGAGATCTCATCAGTCCCAAAATAATCGATCACCAAGTTACATCCTCCATCATTGAACTCAAGCGAAAGGTCTACAAAACATCAAGCACAAACTAGAACAATATTAAACAAAATTCTATTTACTTAAACAAAAATTAATCAAAATTAAACAAAGCTAAATTGAAATTACTAAACAAAATTAACTAAATGAAACATCAAATTATATATAATAAAAATCTAAATCTAAATATTATTAATTAAATTTAAACAATAAAAGAAAATATTAAAAATGAAGTTAGATAATCAAATAGAACTAGGAAAAAAATAAAAAAAGAGAACAAAAGAAGGGGGGAGATGTCCGCTGATGGGTGGTATGATCAGGAATTCAGCCACGGGCCAGGCCCAACATCAAGGATACCACAAAGGCGTGAGGCATGAGGTCTGGAGGTAAATAAAGCAATCCAACATCAAGGGTCATTCCTAACTAACCCAAAAAATATGGTTAAAGTAAACAAAACCATCAACCAAGAAATAAACAAATCAGAAAATAGTACAAATAAATGAGAACAAAAAACTTTATATATAAAAAAACAAATAAGAAGGGATTGCCCAAGATCAGAAACTAAAGGCACATTCGTTCATCTTCAAACGCCAAAATCTCTTTCCGTCATGATTTGGTCACAGTCTCAACCCTCGAAACTTCTTTAATCGGCGCCAGCGGTGGCTTTCTTCGTGGTTTGTTCTTTGTTCAAGTTCCCACTCTGACTCGCTCTCAGATCGTCGCGGATCGCGACCTCTCAAGCCTCCACTGAAGATTTTCAAAATGTTTCGGCCGCCGTGATTCCTTCGTCGAGAACTCAGCGTCGTCTCTTCACCGTGGTTTTCGATTCGCTTTGAATTTCTCAATTTCGTTCTCAAACCCTCCGTCTGGATCTCTCTGCCTCTCTGCTTCGGTGAGTTGTTGTGATTTGGTCCGTGAATCTCTTATTCTCCCTTCTTCTCTTTCTATTCTGTTCCGTCTGTTGTTGATGAAGTTCTGTGATCTGATTTGAAGGTGAAGTGCTGAAGGTGGTTGAAAATGGAGAGGGTGGCGGTGTAGGGTGGACTCAGAACGAAGATAAAGGTAGGTCTGTGTTGGTTTGGTGAAGGATTCGAGGTGGAGATTTGGCTTGAGTTGAAGAAGGTTATGGGAATCTGAGAAGAGAAGGAGACGAGTTTTTGCTGTGATTGTTTTGTGCGCGGGATGATTGGGAACGGATTGTGTGTAGGCTGGATGCAAATTGTATGTGTGAGAATTTTGTGAATGAAATCAGAGGAAATTTTCTGTTTTTTAATTTTGTGAGTGTTGTGTTGCGGTTTATGCAAGTTGAGGAAAGTGTGAGAGGAGAGTATTGTGTGTATTCTGCGTGAAAAATTGGTTATTCAGGAGATGATTTAATGCATGAATCCTTTGCGAATTGTTTATGCGTGAAAAGTGCGTGAATGTGTGAAAAAAACCTGTGACGTTTTTTGCTGATGGGAATTGTGTATGGAATTTGTGTGCTGAGAAAGTCGTTGCTTGGTGCATGGCGTGTGTGTGTAGTGAGTGGGAAAAAGAGTGAAAATCATGACGGTGGCGTGTGTTTAGCACGTGAATTTGCTATACTTTTCTTAAGAAAATAAAATGAAGGTTGCAAGAAAGAAAGGGTCATGCGCTGAGTTCTCTTTTTTTATTTGATGTAAAATAAAGAGTCGATAAACTTGTATTGACTTTTGTCTAGAAGCTGAATTTTTTGTAAAAGTATAATGGGCTTTATGAATATTGAGGTAGGCTAAAAAAGAAAATATAGAAAATGTGGAGTAGGATAAATAAAATATGAAATTAAAAGGAAAATGGAAATATATATAGGTGGGGAATAATAAAAAAAGGTATAATGGATTAATGATAGAAATTAAAAAATGGATAAAAAATGGTTTATGGACTTAGAGAGAAATGGACTTAAAATATCATGGTTTTGAATTCTTAAATGGATGAACAAATGAGTTAGAAATTAAAAATGGAAAAAAAAATGGGATTAGACGAAACACCAACATGAGCACCACCATAAAATCTTAATTTCAACTCGAGACCGAACTTGCAGCGCTTACATAAAAAATCACTGATTAAGCATACCACGGCGATCATTGAACAATTTGTCATTGAAACAAAATATCTGAATCAATCATCTTCTGAACATCTGATTTTCTGAACTAAACTTCTCATGAACCACTTCCTGATGACCTGACGAACTCATCACACCACAACTTGAATTTAAGCACTTATTGCCTGAGAAATAGCCCTAAACTTGGAACCAAAGCTTCTGAGATATCGAGAAAGAAAAAAACGGCTGAGATGCAGAGGGTACGAGAGTAGCCTTATAACCTGATGAAGCAGAAATCCACGGTGACGAGCCAAATGAATCGGTGAATAGTTTTCAGACTTGAAATCCTTATCAGGGAAATAAACCCTAATTCCTCAGAAGATACGATCCCATGTCTTAGGAGCTTATGCAAATGGTGTGCAAAATGCGTATGAATGCAAAACGAAAAGCTGACAAAGAAAGAAAACTAGAGGGAAAATTTAGGGTGTTACAGTTGCCCCTATTCAAGCAACTGTTAATCTGAAAAGGACGGTAGCACGGGCTATCGACCGTTCAAGATGAACTGTGTCTGAATACCAAGAATAACAAGACGAGTGTGAGGGATGATACAGACGAGTATCCAAACAATGCAGACGAGCTTCGAACAAATAACGAACACAGACGAGTGCTGGGGAACGCAAATGATCAACATCAAATATCAAACACAGACGAGTGTTGAGAAATGCAAACGAGCAACAACAAAGTGAGAACACGGACGAGTGTTGAGGAATGCAGACGAGCAACCATAAGATATGAACACAGACGAGTGTCAAGTACCAAAAGGAAATTACACGCAGACGAGTGCTGGGAAGTGCAAACGAGCAACAGCGATTACAACCATGAGTAACTGCTGGGGAAAACAAACGAGCAATACCAAAATGAGAACACGGACGAGTTTTAGGGAATGCAGACGAGCATCAAACAGCTAGCATCAAGCACCGACGAGTGTTGAGCAACACTGACGAGCAACAACAACGTGCCCTGATTGGCAATAAGATTCACAACTCTGCAGGGGATGAGAACGATTCAATTAGCCTTGAAGTTATGTTGGGGATATTATCTGCTCATACTCAGCTGGGGAAACTTCAAACTTCTGGCCTGGCTGAGAAACATATTTGGCAATACTCTGCTGAGGAAGACTTTGCTGGAGAATCAAAATAAGCCAAAATATGCCCCAAGTATAGTATGACGACTGCGTCGGGAAGATATGCCAATGAAAATTAAACTTCGACTGTGGAGAATACCAATTCCTCGTTAGGAAACCTTGTTGGCTGAAAGAAGATCCATATGCTCGGGGAAGAAATAAACTTCCGATGCCTTGAGAATTAAGTCAATGCTTCAAGCTTACGAGCTCAACAGTCGCTCCCCGGATTTTACATCATGGTACAAACGCGAAAGTGGCGCGGAAAAGGATAGAGTCGTCAGCTAGGCATTTTTATCCCGAAGGAACGGGAATGGTAATGCTGCACAAACCAGAAGAAATAAGAGGAAGGACACGGGTCCTGCGAACCAAAGAGACTGAGTTCGGGAGTCGGTTATGACCTGGGAAGGTATTAGCACCCAAATCGTCTGCCACACCCGACGGGATCCACGCTTGCAAAGAAATCTGTTTCAAAGGGTGAAGAAATGAAAGCTGCTGCAAAGAAAATGAACTGAACTGGATAACAGAAAAGAAAAGGGAACTGAAAAAGAAATGAAAGAGAAAAATGTAGGGAAAATAAAGAATGTGCTCGAACGGGCCCTACCCCTCTGCCTACGTACCTCATCGGGAAAATGAGGATCAAAGTCGCCGTAGTTCCCCTAACTAGGGGTGGAAAAGATTGCTTGTGTCTTAAGGCTTTAACTGCCTATGTCAATGCTCAGGTGTTGCAGGCTCGGACGAAGAGTGTGTTACCGTCTTGCAAAATGACAAGTAAGAGCAAGTTCGCGTACGGAGCAAAGGAGATGAGAAAAGAATTCCCGAAGAAGAAACGCTTATTGTTTGTTTGTGTTTTTTATGAAGCTTTTAGGAGTGTGTCACAAGGGGGTGAACTTAATCTCTTTTCCATGGAATGTACACTTGTCACTACATTCCAAGATTGAATAATAGAACAAGCACACTCAAGTAAGGAGAAGATCCCCAAAACTTGAATCCAGAGATTAGGGCTTAAGCTCACTAACTCATTAACTTATTAAGTGTTTTTGGGTATTTACAATGAAGAAGTGTTTTTTTATGATTTTCTTGGTGAATATGGTACCCTGATCAGACTTGTGCATCATGATGAACAAGCTTGTACTATCCCAAGATGGGAAGACTACAAGTGTTTCATGGAATAAGGCTATTGCACAGGAGACCACTTCAATCCTTATTAAGGTGTTTTTTAGGGTTTTGGGATGAGAAGAGAAGAGAACCAAAGATCTTAAAGGTAAAACAACTAAGGGGAAACTGAAACCTAATGTTGTCATGCAAAGGGAACCCTAGGTTAATGAGGCTTACCTATCCTAAAGAAGAAAGAAAGAAGAGGAGAAGGTGAAAGAAGAAGAACCATGGTGGCCTAAGCACACCTCCAGTTAAGAACGAATAGAAGAAGATGAGGAAGAAGAAATAAGATGAATAAGAAATAAGATAAGGAGATGAGAATGCAGAATGGAGTAATACAACAATGCACAAACAGAGCCTACACCAGTAGGACTTCCAGATGCAGCAGCATGCAATAAGTAAAAACAGGCCTCAGTGGTACCTAACGGAGAAGGTCCGTTGCCTCTTCAATAAGCGCAAGAAGAAATATCAAGTCCATAATGATTTCAACAGTCAAGCGCAATTGTCAATATCGTGATGTCAAACAAAAGTCAAATGTGAGCTTCCAGTATCCGGAATTAAAACAAAGAAATAGTCCGCGCAAAACCAAAGGCTAAGTGCAAATAGTATCCGGAGATCTCATTAGTCCCAAAATAATCGATCACCAAGTTACATCCTCCATCATTGAACTCAAGCGAAAGGTCTACAAAACATCAAGCACAAACTAGAACAATATTAAACAAAATTCTATTTACTTAAACAAAAATTAATCAAAATTAAACAAAGCTAAATTGAAATTACTAAACAAAATTAACTAAATGAAACATCAAATTATATATATAATAAAAATCTAAATCTAAATCTTATTAATTATATTTAAACAATAAAATAAAATATTAAAAATGAAGTTAGATAATCAAATAGAACTAGGAAAAAAATAAAAAAAAGAGAACAAAAGAAGGGGGGAGATGTCCGCTGATGGGTGGTATGATTAGGAATTCAGCCACGGGCCAATCCCAACATCAAGGATACCACAAAGGCGTGAGGCATGAGGTCTAGAGGTAAATACAGCAATCCAACATCAAGGGTCATTCCTAACTAACCCAAAAAATATGGTAAAAGTAAACAAAACCATCAGCCAAGAAATAAACAAATCAGAAAATAGTACAAATAAATGAAAACAAAAAACTTTATATATAAAAAAACAAATAAGAAGGGATTGCCCAAGATCAGAAACTAAAGGCACATTCGTTCATCTTCAAATGCCAAAATCTCTTTTCCGTCACGATTTGGTCACGGTCTCAACTCTCGAAACTTCTTTAATCGGCGTCGGCGGTGGCTTTCGTCGTGGTTTGTTCTTCGTTCGAGTTCCCACTCTGACTCGCTCTCAGATCGTCGCGGATCGCAACCTCTCAAGCCTCCACTGAATATTTTCAAAAGGTTTCGGCCATCGTGATTCCGTCGTCGAGAACTCAGCGTCGTCTCTTCACCGTGGTTTCCGATTCGCTTCGAATTTCTCAGTTTCGTTCTCAAACCCTCCGTCTGGATCTCTCTGCTTCTCTGCTTCGGTGAGTTGTTATGATTTGGCCCGCGAATCTCTTATTCTCCCTTCTCTTTTTGTTCTGTTGCGTCTGTTGTTGATGAAGTTCTGTGATCTGATTTGAAGGTGAAGTGCTGAAGGTGGTTAAAAATGGAGAGGGTGGCGGTGTAGGGTGGACTCGGAATGAAGATAAAGGTAGGTCTGTGTTGGTTTGGTGAAGGATTCGAGGTGGAGATTTGACTTGAGTTGAAGAAGGTTATGGGAATCTGAGAAGAGAAAGAGACGAGTTTTTGCTGTGATTGTTTTGAGCGCCGGATGATTGGGAACAAATTGTGTGTAGCCTGGATGCAAATTGTATGTGTGAGAATTTTGTGAATGAAATCAGAGGAAATTTTCTGTTTTTTAATTTTGTGAGTGTTGTGTTGCAGTTTATGCAAGTTGAGGAAAGTATGAGAGGAGAGTATTGTGTGTATTCTGCGTGAAAAATTGGTTATTCAGGAGGTGATGTAATGCGTGAATCCTTTGCGAATTGCTTATGCGTGAAAAGTGCGTGAATGTGTGAAAAAAACATGTGAAGTTTATTTGCTGATGGGAATTGTGTACGGAATTTGTATGCTGAGAAAGTCGTTGCTTGGTGCATGGCGTGTGTGTGTAGTGAGTGGGAAGAAGAGTGAAAATCATGACGGTGGCGTGTGTTTAGCACGTGAATTTGCTATACTTTTCTTAAGAAAATAAAATGAAGGTTGCAAGAAAGAAAGGGTCATGCACTGAGTTCTCTTTTTTTATTTGATGTAAAATAAAGAGTCTATAAACTTGTATTGACTTTTGTCTAGAAGCTGAATTTTTTGTAAAAGTATAATGGGCTTTATGAATATTCAGGTAGGCTATAAAAGAAAATATAGAAAATGTGGAGTAGGATAAATAGAATATGAAATTAAAAGGAAAATGGAAATATATATAGGTGGGGAATAATAAAAAAGGTATAATGGATTAATGATAGAAATTAAAAAATGGATAAAAATATGGTTTATGGACTTAGAGAGAAATAGACTTAAAATGTCATGGTTTTGAATTCTTAAATGGATGAACAAATGAGTTAGAAATTAAAAATGAAAAAAAAATGGGATTAGACGAAACACCAACATGAGCACCACCATAAAATCTTAATTTCAACTCGAGACCGAACTTGCACCGCTTCCATAAAAAATCACTGATTAAGCATACCACGGCGATCATTGAACAATTTGTCACTGAAACAAAATATCTGAATCAATCATCTTCTGAACATCTGATTTTCTGAACCAAACTTCTCATGAACCACTTCCTGATGACCTGACGAACTCATCACACCACAACTTGACTTTAAGCACTCATTGCCTGAGAAATAGCCCTAAACTTGGAACCAAAGCTTCTGAGATATTGAGAAAGAAAAAACAGGTTGAGATGCAGAGGGTACGAGAGTAGCCTTATAACCTGATGAATCAGAAATCCATGGTGACGAGCCAAATGAATCGGTGAATAGTTTTCAGACTTGAAATCCTTATCAGGGAAATAAACCCTAATTCCTCAAAAGATACGATCCCATGTCTTAGGAGCTTATGCAAATGGTGTGCAAAATGCGTATGAATGCAAAACGAAAAGCTGACAAAGAAAGAAAACCAGAGGGCAAATTTAGGGTGTTACAGCTGCCCCTATTCAAGCAACTGTTAATCTGAAAAGGACGGTAGCACGGGCTATCGACCGTTCAAGATGAACTGTGATTGAATACCAAGAATAACCAGAAATTTGCACTCTGCTGGAGAATGCAGAAATGGGAAATAAACCCAACCAAATGACGCTTTGGTGACTGAAGTGGAGAGAAAGCAGACGAGCTCCTTCCAAGCTTGAGGATGTTATATGGAATCGGAAAACTTTGACAAACGAGTCTTCTTTTAGCAAACCTGTTACGCCAGGTGCAACATTAATAAGCGGTGCTTGAGACAGACAAGCCTCCTTCGGGTAAACCTTTTATGCCTAAACCGGTAACCATTTTGACATTTATTCCCACAGTCAGGACTTCAAATTTCTCCAACACAGACGAGTATTGGACGATCATCAAAAGAAACACAGACGAGTGCCATAAGTCGATGATACAAATGAATATCAGACGATGATCTGAGAAACACAGACGAGCGCTTCAAGCGATGATACAGACGAATATCAGCCACTGGTACAGACGAATACTAGAAATTCAAACACAGACGAGCATTTGGAGTATCAATACAGACGAGCGCTAGGGTAATTATCACATCAACGCGTATAGATATAAGCCAACACAGACGAGTGTGAGGGATGATACAGACGAGTATCCAAACAATGCAGACGAGCTTCAAACAAATAACGAACACAGACGAGTGCTGGGGAACGCAAATGATCAACAACAAATATCAAACACATACGAGTGTTGAGAAATGCAAACGAGCAACAACAAAGTGAGAACACGGACGAGTGTTGAGGAATGCAGACGAGCAACCATAAGATATGAACACAGACGAGTGTCAAGTACCAAAAGGAAATTACACACAGACGAGTGCTGGGAAGTGCAAACGAGCAACAGCGATTACAACCATGAGTAACTGCTGGGGAAAACAAACGAGCAATACCAAAATGAGAACACGGACGAGTTTTAGGGAATGCAGACGAGCATCAAACAGCTAGCATCAAGCACCGACGAGTGTTGAGCAACATTGACGAGCAACAACAACGTGCCCTGATTGGCAATAAGATTCATAACTCTGCAGGGGATGAGAACGATTCAATTAGCCTTGAAGTTATGTTGGGGATATCATCTGCTCATACTCAGCTGGGGAAACTTCAAACTTCTGGCCTGGCTGAGAAACATATTTGGCAATACTCTGCTGAGCAAGACTTTGCTAGAGAATCAAAATAAGCCAAAATATGCCCCAAGTATAGTATGACGACTGCGTCGGGAAGATGTGCCAATGAAAATTAGACTTCGACTGTGGAGAATACCAATTCCTCGTGAGGAAACCTTGTTGGCTGAAAGAAGATCCATATGCTCGGGGAAGAAATAAACTTCCGATGCCTTGAGAATTAAGTCAATGCTTCAAGCTTACGAGCTCAACAGTCGCTCCCCGGATTTTACATCATGGTACAAACGCGAAAGTGGCGTGGAAAAGGATAGAGTCGTCAGCTAGGCATTTTTATCCCGAAGGAACGGGAATGGTAATGCTGCACAAACCAGAAGAAATAAGAGGAAGGACACGGGTCCTGCGAACCAAAGTGACTGAGTTCGGGATTCGGTTACGACCTGGGAAGGTATTAGCACCCAAATCGTCCGCCGTACCCGACGGGATCCACGCTTGCAAAGAAATCTGTTTCAAAGGGTGAAGAAATAAAAGCTGCTGCAAAGAAAATGAACTGAACTGGATAACAGAAAAGAAAAGGGAACTGAAAAAGAAATGAAAGAGAAAAATGTAAGGAAAATAAATAATGTGCTCGAACGGGCCCTACCCCGCTGCCTACGTACCTCATCGGGAAAATGAGGATCAGAGTCGCCGTAGTTCCCCTAACTAGGGGTGGAAAAGATTGCTTGTGTCTTAAGGCTTGAACTGCCTATGTCAATGCTCAGGTGTTGCAGGCTCGGACGAAGAGTGTGTTACCGTCTTGAAAAATGACAAGTAGGAGCAAGTTCGCGTACGGAGCAAAGGAGATGAGAAAAGAATTCCCGAAGAAGAGACGCTTATTGTTTGTTTGTGTTTTTTATGAAGCTTTTAGGAGTGTGTCACAAGGGGGTGAACTTAAGCTCTTTTCCATGGAATGTACACTTGTCACTACATTCCAAGATGGAATAATAGAACAAGCACACTCAAGTAAGGAGAAGATCCCCAAAACTTGAATCCAGAGATTAGGGCTTAAGCTCACTAACTCATTAACTTATTAAGTGTTTTTGGGTATTTACAATGAAGAAGTGTTTTTTTATGATTTTCTTGGTGAATATGGTACCCTGATCAGACTTGTGCATCATGATGAACAAGCTTGTACTATCCCAAGATGGGAAGACTACAAGTGTTTCATGGAATAAGGCTATTGCACAGGAGACCACTTCAATCCTTATTAAGGTGTTTTTTAGGGTTTGGGGATGAGAAGAGAAGAGAACCAAAGATCTTAAAGGTAAAACAACTAAGGGGAAACTGAAACCCAATGTTGTCATGCAAAGGGAACCCTAGGTTAGTGAGGCTTACCTATCCTAAAGAAGAAAGAAAGAAGAGGAGAAGGTGAAAGAAGAAGAACCATGGTGGCCTAAGCACACCTCCAGTTAAGAACGAATAGAAGAAGATGAGGAAGAAGAAATAAGATGAATAAGAAATAAGATAAGGAGATGATAATGCAGAATGGAGTAATCAGACAATGCACAAACAGAGCCTACACCAGTAGGACTTCCAGATGCAGCAGCATGCAATAAGTAAAAACGGGCCTCAGTGGTACCTAACGGAGAAGGTCCGTTGCCTCTTCAATAAACGCAAGAAGAAATATCAAGTCCAGAATGATTTCAACAGTCAAGCGCAATTGTCAATATCGTGATGTCAAACAAAAGTCAAATGTGAGCTTCCAGTATCCGGAATTAAAACAAAGTAATAGTCCGTGCAAAACCAAAGGCTAAGTGCAAATAGTATCTGGAGATCTCATCAGTCCCAAAATAATCGATCACCAAGTTACATCATCCATCATCGAACTCAAGCGAAAGGTCTACAAAACATCAAGCACAAACTAGAACAATATTAAACAAAATTCTATTTACTTAAACAAAAATAAATCAAAATTAAACAAAGCTAAATTGAAATTACTAAACAAAATTAACTAAATGAAACATCAAATTATATATAATAAAAATCTAAATCTAAATATTATTAATTAAATTTAAACAATAAAAGAAAATATTAAAAATGAAGTTAGATAATCAAATAGAACTAGGAAAAAAATAAAAAAAGAGAACAAAAGAAGGGGGAGATGTCCGCTGATGGGTGGTATGATCAGGAATTCAGCCACGGGCCAAGCCCAACATCAAGGATACCACAAAGGCGTGAGGCATGAGGTCTGGAGGTAAATATAGCAATCCAACATCAAGGGTCATTCCTAACTAACCCAAAAAATATGGTTAAAGTAAACAAAACCATCAACCAAGAAATAAACAAATCAGAAAATAGTACAAATAAATGAGAACAAAAAACTTTATATATAAAAAAACAAATAAGAAGGGATTGCCCAAGATCAGAAACTAAAGGCACATTCGTTCATCTTCAAAAGCCAAAATCTCTTTCCGTCACGATTTGGTCACAGTCTCAACCCTCGAAACTTCTTTAATCGGCGCCAGCAGTGGCTTTCGTCGTGGTTTGTTCTTCGTTCAAGTTCCCACTCTGACTCGCTCTCAGATCGTCGCGGATCGCGACCTCTCAAGCCTCCACTGAAGATTTTCAAAATGTTTCGGCCGCCGTGATTCCTTCGTCGAGAACTCAGCGTCGTCTCTTCACCGTGGTTTTCGATTCGCTTTGAATTTCTCAATTTCGTTCTCAAACCCTCCGTCTGGATCTCTCTGCCTCTCTGCTTCGGTGAGTTATTGTGATTTGGTCCGCGAATCTCTTATTCTCCCTTCTCCTCTTTCTGTTCTGTTCCGTCTGATGTTGATGAAGTTATGTGATCTGATTTGAAGGTGAACTGCTAAAGGTGGTTTAAAATGGAGAGGGTGGCGGTGTAGGGTGGACTCAGAACGAAGATAAAGGTAGGTCTGTGTTGGTTTGGTGAAGGATTCGAGGTGGAGATTTGGCTTGAGTTGAAGAAGGTTATGGGAATCTGTGAAGAGAAGGAGACGAGTTTTTGCTGTGATCGTTTTGTGCGCGAGATGATTGGGAACGGATTGTGTGTAGGCTGGATGCAAATTGTATGTGTGAGAATTTTGTGAATGAAATCAGAGGAAATTTTCTGTTTTTTAATTTTGTGAGTGTTGTGTTGCGGTTTATGCAAGTTGAGGAAAGTGTGAGAGGAGAGTATTGTGTGTATTCTGCGTGAAAAATTGGTTATTCAGGAGATGATGTAATGCATGAATCCTTTGCGAATTGTTTATGCGTGAAAAGTGCGTGAATGTGTGAAAAAAACTTGTGACGTTTTTTTGCTGATGGGAATTGTGTACGGAATTTGTGTGCTTTGAAAGTCGTTGCTTGGTGCATGGCGTGTGTGTGTAGTGAGTGGGAAGAAGAGTGAAAATCATGACGGTGGCGTGTGTTTAGCACGTGAATTTGCTATACTTTTCTTAAGAAAATAAAATGAAGGTTGCAAGAAAGAAAGGGCCATGCGCTGAGTTCTCTTTTTTTATTTGATGTAAAATAAAGAGTCGATAAACTTGTATTGACTTTTGTCTAGAAGCTGAATTTTTTGTAAAAGTATAATGGGCTTTATGAATATTGAGGTAGGCTAAAAAAGAAAATATAGAAAATGTGGAGTAGGATAAATAAAATATGAAATTAAAAGGAAAATGGAAATATATATAGGTGGGGAATAATAAAAAAAGGTATAATGGATTAATGATAGAAATTAAAAAATGGATAAAAAATGGTTTATGGACTTAGAGAGAAATGGACTTAAAATATCATGGTTTTGAATTCTTAAATGGATGAACAAATGAGTTAGAAATTAAAAATGGAAAAAAAATGGGATTAGACGAAACACCAACATGAGCACCACCATAAAATCTTAATTTCAACTCGAGACCGAACTTGCAGCGATTCCATAAAAAATCACTGATTAAGCATACCACGGCGATCATTGAACAATTTGTCATTGAAACGAAATATCTGAATCAATCATCTTCTGAACATCTGATTTTCTGAACTAAACTTCTCATGAACCACTTCCTGATGACCTGACGAACTCATCACACCACAACTTGACTTTAAGCACTTATTCCCTGAGAAATAGCCCTAAACTTGGAACCAAAGCTTCTGAGATATCGAGAAAGAAAAAAATCGGCTGAGATGCAGAGGGTACGAGAGTAGCCTTATAACCTGATGAAGCAGAAATCCACGGTGACGAGCCAAATGAATCGGTGAATAGTTTTCAGACTTGAAATCCTTATCAGGGAAATAAACCCTAATTCCTCAGAAGATATGATCCCATGTCTTAGGAGCTTATGCAAATGGTGTGCAAAATGCGTATGAATGCAAAACGAAAAGCTGACAAAGAAAGAAAACTAGAGGGAAAATTTAGGGTGTTACAGCTGCCCCTATTCAAGCAACTGTTAATCTGAAAAGGACGGTAGCACGGGCTATCGACCGTTCAAGATGAACTGTGATTGAATACCAAGAATAACAAGAAATTTGCACTCTGCTGGAGAATGCAGAAATGGGAAATAAACCCAACCAAATCACGCTTTGGTGACTGAAGTGGAGAGAAAGCAGACGAGCTCCTTCCAAGCTTGAGACTGTTATATGGAATCAGAAAACTTTGACAAACGAGTCTTCTTTGAGCAAACCTGTTACGCCAGGTGCAACATTAATAAGCGGTGCTTGAGACAGACGAGCCTCCTTCGGGTAAACCTGTTACGCCAGGACCGGTAACCATTTTGACATTTATTCCCACAGTCAGGACTTCAAATTTCTCCAACACAGACGAGTATTGGACGATCATCAAAAGAAACACAGACGAGTGCCATAAGTCGATGATACAAATGAATATCAGACGATGATCTGAGAAACACAGACGAGCGCTTCAAGCGATGATACAGACGAATATCAGCCACTGGTACAGACGAATACCAGAAATTCAAACACAGACGAGCATTTGGAGTATCAATACAGACGAGCGCTAGGGTAATTATCACATCAACACGTATAGATATAAGCCAACACAGACGAGTGTTGAGGAATGCAGACGAGCAACCATAAGATATGAACACAGACGAGTGTCAAGTACCAAAAGGAAATTACACACAGACGAGTGCTGGGAAGTGCAAACGAGCAACAGCGATTACAACCATGAGTAACTGCTGGGGAAAACAAACGAGCAATACCAAAATGAGAACACGGACGAGTTTTAGGGAATGCAGACGAGCATCAAACAGCTAGCATCAAGCACCGACGAGTGTTGAGCAACACTGACGAGCAACAACAACGTGCCCTGATTGGCAATAAGATTCACAACTCTGCAGGGGATGAGAAAGATTCAATTAGCCTTAAAGTTATGTTGGGGATATCATCTGCTCATACTCAGCTGGGGAAACTTTAAACTTCTGGCCTGGCTGAGAAACATATTTGGCAATACTCTGTTGAGGAAGACTTTGCTGGAGAATCAAAATAAGCCAAAATATGCCCCAAGTATAGTATGACGACTGCGTCGGGAAGATGAGCCAATGAAAATTAGACTTCGACTGTGGAGAATACCAATTCCTCGTTAGGAAACCTTGTTGGCTGAAAGAAGATCCATATGCTCGGGGAAGAAATAAACTTCCAATGCTTTGAGAATTAAGTCAATGCTTCAAGATTACGAGCTCAACAGTCGCTCCCCGGATTTTACATAATGGTACAAACGTGAAAGTGGCGCGGAAAAGGATAGAGTCGTCAGCTAGGCATTTTTATCCCGAAGGAACGGGAATGGTAATGCTGCACAAACCAGAAGAAATAAGAGGAAGGACACGGGTCCTGCGAACCAAAGTGACTGAGTTCGGGATTCGGTTACGACCTGGGAAGGTATTAGCACCCAAATCGTCCGCCGTACCCGACGGGATCCACGCTTGCAAAGAAATCTGTTTCAAAGGGTGAAGAAATAAAAGCTGCTGCAAAGAAAATGAACTGAACTGGATAACAGAAAAGAAAAGGGAACTGAAAAAGAAATGAAAGAGAAAAATGTAAGGAAAATAAATAATGTGCTCGAACGGGCCCTACCCCGCTGCCTACGTACCTCATCGGGAAAATGAGGATCAGAGTCGCCGTAGTTCCCCTAACTAGGGGTGGAAAAGATTGCTTGTGTCTTAAGGCTTGAACTGCCTATGTCAATGCTCAGGTGTTGCAGGCTCGGACGAAGAGTGTGTTACCGTCTTGCAAAATGACAAGTAGGAGCAAGTTCGCGTACGGAGCAAAGGAGATGAGAAAAGAATTCCCGAAGAAGAGACGCTTATTGTTTGTTTGTGTTTTTTATGAAGCTTTTAGGAGTGTGTCACAAGGGGGTGAACTTAAGCTCTTTTCCATGGAATGTACACTTGTCACTACATTCCAAGATGGAATAATAGAACAAGCACACTCAAGTAAGGAGAAGATCCCCAAAACTTGAATCCAGAGATTAGGGCTTAAGCTCACTAACTCATTAACTTATTAAGTGTTTTTGGGTATTTACAATGAAGAAGTGTTTTTTTATGATTTTCTTGGTGAATATGGTACCCTGATCAGACTTGTGCATCATGATGAACAAGCTTGTACTATCCCAAGATGGGAAGACTACAAGTGTTTCATGGAATAAGGCTATTGCACAGGAGACCACTTCAATCCTTATTAAGGTGTTTTTTAGGGTTTGGGGATGAGAAGAGAAGAGAACCAAAGATCTTAAAGGTAAAACAACTAAGGGGAAACTGAAACCCAATGTTGTCATGCAAAGGGAACCCTAGGTTAGTGAGGCTTACCTATCCTAAAGAAGAAAGAAAGAAGAGGAGAAGGTGAAAGAAGAAGAACCATGGTGGCCTAAGCACACCTCCAGTTAAGAACGAATAGAAGAAGATGAGGAAGAAGAAATAAGATGAATAAGAAATAAGATAAGGAGATGAGAATGCAGAATGGAGTAATCAGACAATGCACAAACAGAGCCTACACCAGTAGGACTTCCAGATGCAGCAGCATGCAATAAGTAAAAACGGGCCTCAGTGGTACCTAACGGAGAAGGTCCGTTGCCTCTTCAATAAACGCAAGAAGAAATATCAAGTCCAGAATGATTTCAACAGTCAAGCGCAATTGTCAATATCGTGATGTCAAACAAAAGTCAAATGTGAGCTTCCAGTATCCGGAATTAAAACAAAGTAATAGTCCGTGCAAAACCAAAGGCTAAGTGCAAATAGTATCTGGAGATCTCATCAGTCCCAAAATAATCGATCACTAAGTTACATCATCCATCATCGAACTCAAGCGAAAGGTCTACAAAACATCAAGCACAAACTAGAACAATATTAAACAAAATTCTATTTACTTAAACAAAAATAAATCAAAATTAAACAAAGCTAAATTGAAATTACTAAACAAAATTAACTAAATGAAACATCAAATTATATATAATAAAAATCTAAATCTAAATATTATTAATTAAATTTAAACAATAAAAGAAAATATTAAAAATGAAGTTAGATAATCAAATAGAACTAGGAAAAAAATAAAAAAAGAGAACAAAAGAAGGGGGAGATGTCCGCTGATGGGTGGTATGATCAGGAATTCAGCCACGGGCCAAGCCCAACATCAAGGATACCACAAAGGCGTGAGGCATGAGGTCTGGAGGTAAATATAGCAATCCAACATCAAGGGTCATTCCTAACTAACCCAAAAAATATGGTTAAAGTAAACAAAACCATCAACCAAGAAATAAACAAATCAGAAAATAGTACAAATAAATGAGAACAAAAAACTTTATATATAAAAAAACAAATAAGAAGGGATTGCCCAAGATCAGAAACTAAAGGCACATTCGTTCATCTTCAAAAGCCAAAATCTCTTTCCGTCACGATTTGGTCACAGTCTCAACCCTCGAAACTTCTTTAATCGGCGCCAGCAGTGGCTTTCGTCGTGGTTTGTTCTTCGTTCAAGTTCCCACTCTGACTCGCTCTCAGATCGTCGCGGATCGCGACCTCTCAAGCCTCCACTGAAGATTTTCAAAATGTTTCGGCCGCCGTGATTCCTTCGTCGAGAACTCAGCGTCGTCTCTTCACCGTGGTTTTCGATTCGCTTTGAATTTCTCAATTTCGTTCTCAAACCCTCCGTCTGGATCTCTCTGCCTCTCTGCTTCGGTGAGTTATTGTGATTTGGTCCGCGAATCTCTTATTCTCCCTTCTCCTCTTTCTGTTCTGTTCCGTCTGATGTTGATGAAGTTATGTGATCTGATTTGAAGGTGAACTGCTAAAGGTGGTTTAAAATGGAGAGGGTGGCGGTGTAGGGTGGACTCAGAACGAAGATAAAGGTAGGTCTGTGTTGGTTTGGTGAAGGATTCGAGGTGGAGATTTGGCTTGAGTTGAAGAAGGTTATGGGAATCTGTGAAGAGAAGGAGACGAGTTTTTGCTGTGATCGTTTTGTGCGCGAGATGATTGGGAACGGATTGTGTGTAGGCTGGATGCAAATTGTATGTGTGAGAATTTTGTGAATGAAATCAGAGGAAATTTTCTGTTTTTTAATTTTGTGAGTGTTGTGTTGCGGTTTATGCAAGTTGAGGAAAGTGTGAGAGGAGAGTATTGTGTGTATTCTGCGTGAAAAATTGGTTATTCAGGAGATGATGTAATGCATGAATCCTTTGCGAATTGTTTATGCGTGAAAAGTGCGTGAATGTGTGAAAAAAACTTGTGACGTTTTTTTGCTGATGGGAATTGTGTACGGAATTTGTGTGCTTTGAAAGTCGTTGCTTGGTGCATGGCGTGTGTGTGTAGTGAGTGGGAAGAAGAGTGAAAATCATGACGGTGGCGTGTGTTTAGCACGTGAATTTGCTATACTTTTCTTAAGAAAATAAAATGAAAGTTGCAAGAAAGAAAGGGCCATGCGCTGAGTTCTCTTTTTTTATTTGATGTAAAATAAAGAGTCGATAAACTTGTATTGACTTTTGTCTAGAAGCTGAATTTTTTGTAAAAGTATAATGGGCTTTATGAATATTGAGGTAGGCTAAAAAAGAAAATATAGAAAATGTGGAGTAGGATAAATAAAATATGAAATTAAAAGGAAAATGGAAATATATATAGGTGGGGAATAATAAAAAAAGGTATAATGGATTAATGATAGAAATTAAAAAATGGATAAAAAATGGTTTATGGACTTAGAGAGAAATGGACTTAAAATATCATGGTTTTGAATTCTTAAATGGATGAACAAATGAGTTAGAAATTAAAAATGAAAAAAAAATGGGATTAGACGAAACACCAACATGAGCACCACCATAAAATCTTAATTTCAACTCGAGACCGAACTTGCAGCGCTTCCATAAAAAATCACTGATTAAGCATACCACGGCGATCATTGAACAATTTGTCATTGAAACGAAATATCTGAATCAATCATCTTCTGAACATCTGATTTTCTGAACTAAACTTCTCATGAACCACTTCCTGATGACCTGACGAACTCATCACACCACAACTTGACTTTAAGCACTTATTCCCTGAGAAATAGCCCTAAACTTGGAACCAAAGCTTCTGAGATATCGAGAAAGAAAAAAATCGGCTGAGATGCAGAGGGTACGAGAGTAGCCTTATAACCTGATGAAGCAGAAATCCACGGTGACGAGCCAAATGAATCGGTGAATAGTTTTCAGACTTGAAATCCTTATCAGGGAAATAAACCCTAATTCCTCAGAAGATATGATCCCATGTCTTAGGAGCTTATGCAAATGGTGTGCAAAATGCGTATGAATGCAAAACGAAAAGCTGACAAAGAAAGAAAACTAGAGGGCAAATTTAGGGTGTTACAGCTGCCCCTATTCAAGCAACTGTTAATCTGAAAAGGACGGTAGCACGGGCTATCGACCGTTCAAGATGAACTGTGATTGAATACCAAGAATAACAAGAAATTTGCACCCTGCTGGAGAATGCAGAAATGGGAAATAAACCCAACCAAATCACGCTTTGGTGACTGAAGTGGAGAGAAAGCAGACGAGCTCCTTCCAAGCTTGAGACTGTTATATGGAATCAGAAAACTTTGACAAACGAGTCTTCTTTGAGCAAACCTGTTACGCCAGGTGCAACATTAATAAGCGGTGCTTGAGACAGACGAGCCTCCTTCGGGTAAACCTATTACGCCAGGACCGGTAACCATTTTGACATTTATTCCCACAGTCAGGACTTCAAATTTCTCCAACACAGACGAGTATTGGACGATCATCAAAAGAAACACAGACGAGTGCCATAAGTCGATGATACAAATGAATATCAGACGATGATCTGAGAAACACAGACGAGCGCTTCAAGCGATGATACAGACGAATATCAGCCACTGGTACAGACGAATACCAGAAATTCAAACACAGACGAGCATTTGGAGTATCAATACAGACGAGCGCTAGGGTAATTATCACATCAACACGTATAGATATAAGCCAACACAGACGAGTGTTGAGGAATGCAGACGAGCAACCATAAGATATGAACACAGACGAGTGTCAAGTACCAAAAGGAAATTACACACAGACGAGTGCTGGGAAGTGCAAACGAGCAACAGCGATTACAACCATGAGTAACTGCTGGGGAAAACAAACGAGCAATACCAAAATGAGAACACGGACGAGTTTTAGGGAATGCAGACGAGCATCAAACAGCTAGCATCAAGCACCGACGAGTGTTGAGCAACACTGACGAGCAACAACAACGTGCCCTGATTGGCAATAAGATTCACAACTCTGCAGGGGATGAGAAAGATTCAATTAGCCTTAAAGTTATGTTGGGGATATCATCTGCTCATACTCAGCTGGGGAAACTTTAAACTTCTGGCCTGGCTGAGAAACATATTTGGCAATACTCTGTTGAGGAAGACTTTGCTGGAGAATCAAAATAAGCCAAAATATGCCCCAAGTATAGTATGACGACTGCGTCGGGAAGATGAGCCAATGAAAATTAGACTTCGACTGTGGAGAATACCAATTCCTCGTTAGGAAACCTTGTTGGCTGAAAGAAGATCCATATGCTCGGGGAAGAAATAAACTTCCAATGCTTTGAGAATTAAGTCAATGCTTCAAGATTACGAGCTCAACAGTCGCTCCCCGGATTTTACATCATGGTACAAACGTGAAAGTGGCGCGAAAAAGGATAGAGTCGTCAGCTAGGCATTTTTATCCCGAAGGAACGGGTATGGTAATGCTGCACAAACCAGAAGAAATAAGAGGAAGGACACGGGTCCTGCGAACCAAAGAGACTGAGTTCGGGATCGGTTACGACCTGGGAAGGTATTAGCACCCAAATCGTCCGCCGTACCCGACGGGATCCACGCTTGCAAAGAAATATATTTCAAAGGGTGAAGAAATGAAAGCTGCTGCAAAGAAAATGAAATGAATTGGATAACAGAAAAGAAAAGGGAACTGAAAAAGAAATGAAAGGGAAAAATGTAGGGAAAATATAGAATGTGCTCGTACGGGCCCTACCCCGCTGCCTACGTACCTCATCGGGAAAATGAGGATCAGAGTCGCCGTAGTTCCCCTAACTAGGGGTGGAAAAGATTGCTTGTGTCTTAAGGCTTGAACTGCCTATGTCAATGCTCAGGTGTTGCAGGCTCGGACGAAGAGTGTGTTACCGTCTTACAAAATGACAAGTAGGAGCAAGTTCGCGTACGGAGCAAAGGAGATGAGAAAAGAATTCCCGAAGAAGAGACGCTTATTGTTTGTTTGTGTTTTTTATGAAGCTTTTAGGAGTGTGTCACAAGGGGGTGAACTTAAGCTCTTTTCCATGGAATGTACACTTGTCACTACATTCCAAGATGGAATAATAGAACAAGCACACTCAAGTAAGGAGAAGATCCCCAAAACTTGAATCCAGAGATTAGGGCTTAAGCTCACTAACTCATTAACTTATTAAGTGTTTTTGGGTATTTACAATGAAGAAGTGTTTTTTTATGATTTTCTTGGTGAATATGGTACCCTGATCAGACTTGTGCATCATGATGAACAAGCTTGTACTATCCCAAGATGGGAAGACTACAAGTGTTTCATGGAATAAGGCTGTTGCACAGGAGACCACTTCAATCCTTATTAAGGTGTTTTTTAGGGTTTTGGGATGAGAAGAGAAGAGAACCAAAGATCTTAAAGGTAAAACAACTAAGGGGAAACTGAAACCTAATGTTGTCATGCAAAGGGAACCCTAGGTTAATGAGGCTTACCTATCCTAAAGAAGAAAGAAAGAAGAGGAGAAGGTGAAAGAAGAAGAACCATGGTGGCCTAAGCACACCTCCAGTTAAGAACGAATAGAAGAAGATGAGGAAGAAGAAATAAGATGAATAAGAAATAAGATAAGGAGATGAGAATGCAGAATGGAGTAATACAACAATGCACAAACAGAGCCTACACCAGTAGGACTTCCAGATGCAGCAACATGCAATAAGTAAAAACGGGCCTCAGTGGTACCTAACGGAGAAGGCCCGTTGCCTCTTCAATAAGCGCAAGAAGAAATATCAAGTCCATAATGATTTCAACAGTCAAGCGCAATTGTAAATATCGTGATGTCAAACAAAAGTCAAATGTGAGCTTCCAGTATCCGGAATTAAAACAAAGAAATAGTCCGCGCAAAACCAAAGGCTAAGTGCAAATAGTATCTGGAGATTTCATCAGTCCCAAAATAATCGATCACCAAGTTACATCCTCCATCATCGAATTCAAGCGAAAGGTCTACAAAACATCAAGCACAAACTAGAACAATATTAAACAAAATTCTATTTACTTAAACAAAAATTAATCAAAATTAAACAAAGCTAAATTGAAATTACTAAACAAAATTAACTAAATGAAACATCAAATTATATATAATAAAAATCTAAATCTAAATCTTATTAATTAAATTTAAACAATAAAATAAAATATTAAAAATGAAGTTAGATAATCAAATGGAACTAGGAAAAAAATAAAAAAAGAGAACAAAAGAAGGGGGGAGATGTCCGCTGATGGGTGGTATGATCAGGAATTCAGCCACGGGCCAAGCCCAACATCAAGGATACCACAAAGGCGTGAGGCATGAGGTCTGGAGGTAAATACATCAATCCAACATCAAGGGTCATTCCTAACTAACCCAAAAAATATGGTAAAAGTAAACAAAACCATCAGCCAAGAAATAAACAAATCAGAAAATAGTACAAATAAATGAGAACAAAAAACTTTATATATAAAAAAACAAATAAGAAGGGATTTCCCAAGATCAGAAACTAAAGGCACATTCGTTCATCTTCAAACGCCAAAATCTCTTTCCGTCACGATTTGGTCACGGTCTCAACCCTCGAAACTTCTTTAATCGGCGTCGGCGGTGGCTTTCGTCGTGGTTTGTTCTTCGTTCGAGTTCCCACTCTGACTCGCTCTCAGATCGTCGCGGATCGTGACCTCTCAAGCCTCCACTGAAGATTTTCAAAAGGTTTCGGCCGTCGTGATTCCGTCGTCGAGAACTCAGCGTCGTCTCTTCACCGTGGTTTCCGATTCGCTTCGAATTTCTCAGTTTCGTTCTCAAACCCTCCGTCTGGATCTCTCTGCTTCTCTGCTTCGGTGAGTTGTTGTGATTTGGCCCGCGAATCTCTTATTCTCCCTTCTTTTCTTTTTGTTCTGTTTCGTCTGTTGTTGATGAAGTTCTGTGATCTGATTTGAAGGTGAAGTGCTGAAGGTGGTTGAAAATGGAGAGGGTGGCGGTGTAGGGTGGACTCGGAACAAAGATAAAGGTAGGTCTGTGTTGGTTTGGTGAAGGATTCGAGGTGGAGATTTGGCTTGAGTTGAAGAAGGTTATGGGAATCTGAGAAGAGAAAGAGACGAGTTTTTGCTGTGATTGTTTTGAGCGCCGGATGATTGGGAACGAATTGTGTGTAGCCTGGATGCAAATTGTATGTGTGAGAATTTTGTGAATGAAATCAGAGGAAATTTTCTGTTTTTTAATTTTGTGAGTGTTGTGTTGCAGTTTATGCAAGTTGAGGAAAGTATGAGAGGAGAGTATTGTGTGTATTCTGCGTGAAAAATTGGTTATTCAGGAGGTGATGTAATGCGTGAATCCTTTGCGAATTGCTTATGCGTGAAAAGTGCGTGAATGTGTGAAAAAAACATGTGAAGTTTATTTGCTGATGGGAATTGTGTACGGAATTTGTATGCTGAGAAAGTCGTTACTTGGTGCATGGCGTGTGTGTGTAGTGAGTGGGAAGAAGAGTGAAAATCATGACGGTGGCGTGTGTTTAGCACGTGAATTTGCTATACTTTTCTTAAGAAAATAAAATGAAGGTTGCAAGAAAGAAAGGGTCATGCGCTGAGTTCTCTTTTTTTATTTGATGTAAAATAAAGAGTCTATAAACTTGTATTGACTTTTGTCTAGAAGCTGAATTTTTTGTAAAAGTATAATGGGCTTTATGAATATTCAGGTAGGCTAAAAAAGAAAATATAGAAAATGTGGAGTAGGATAAATAGAATATGAAATTAAAAGGAAAATGGAAATATATATAGGTGGGGAATAATAAAAAAGGTATAATGGATTAATGATAGAAATTAAAAAATGGATAAAAATATGGTTTATGGACTTAGAGAGAAATAGACTTAAAATGTCATGGTTTTGAATTCTTAAATGGATGAACAAATGAGTTAGAAATTAAAAATGAAAAAAAATGGGATTAGACGAAACACCAACATGAGCACCACCATAAAATCTTAATTTCAACTTGAGACCGAACTTGCACCGCTTCCATAAAAAATCACTGATTAAGCATACCACGGCGATCATTGAACAATTTGTCATTGAAACAAAATATTTGAATCAATCATCTTCTGAACATCTGATTTTCTGAACCAAACTTCTCATGAACCACTTCCTGATGACCTGACGAACTCATCACACCACAACTTGACTTTAAGCACTCATTGCCTGAGAAATAGCCCTAAACTTGGAACCAAAGTTTCTGAGATATCGAGAAAGAAAAAACAGGTTGAAATGCAAAGGGTACGAGAGTAGCCTTATAACCTGATGAATCAGAAATCCATGGTGACGAGCCAAATGAATCGGTGAATAGTTTTCAGACTTGAAATCCTTATCAGGGAAATAAACCCTAATTCCTCTGAAGATACGATCCCATGTCTTAGGAGCTTATGCAAATGGTGTGCAAAATGCGTATGAATGCAAAACGAAAAGCTGACAAATAAAGAAAACCATAGGGAAAATTTAGGGTTTTACAACTATTAATCATCAATTGGATGTTGGGTCAGATAATCCGACAATACACTTCCCTTGATGGCTTTTTGTGAAGTGTATTGGATATCATATTCCATCAGAATCATTTGCCATCGGGCTACTCTTTCGGTTAAAGTTGGCTTTTCAAAGATGTACTTTATATGATCTATCTTGGAAATCAGTAGGGTGGTGTGAGTCAGCATGTATTGTCTTAGTCGGCGAGCAACCCATGCAAAAGCACAACAAGTTTTCTCGAGTAGTGAGTAGCATGTCTCATAATCGGTAAACTTTTTGCTAAGGTAATAAATGGCATGCTCTTTTCGACCAGACTCATCCTACTGACCCAACACACATCCCATTGATCCTTCGAGTACCGTGAGGTACATGATTAGAGGTCTCCCTGACACTAGAGGCATGAGAATCAGAGGTTCTTTGAAGTACTCCTTGATTCTATCAAAGGCTTGTTCGGAGTCGTCGTTCCATTCGACGGTCTGGTTCTTCCTAGGAAGCTTGAAAATAGGCTCGCATATGGCTGTTTGGTGTGAGATGAACCTTGCAATGTAGTTCAACCTCCCTAGGAATCCGCGTACCTCTTTCTCAGTTTTTGGCTCAAGCATCTCCTGAATTTCCTTTACTTTTGCAGGATCAATCTCGATTCCCCTTTCGTTGATGATAAATCCCAACAACTTACTAGAATGCACCCCAAATGTGCATTTGTTCGGATTCAACCTTAGTCTGAATTTCTGAAGCCTGTCAAAAAGCTTGGCTAAGTTGACTAGATGCTCTTCTTCTGTCTATGACTTTGCTATCATGTCATCACCGTAGACCTCAATCTCATGATGAATCATGTCATGGAATAGCGTCACCATTTCCTGTTGGTATGTAGCTCTAGCATTTTTCAAACCAAACGACATCACTTTATAACAGAAGGTGCCATATGGGGTGATAAATGTAGTCTTCTCCATGTCCTCTGGCGACATTTTGATTTGGTTGTAACCTGAGAAGCCATCCATGAAGAAAAATACAAAAAATTAGGCAGTGTTATCAACTAGCACATCAATGTGCGGCAACGAGAAGTCATCTTTGGGGCTTGCCTGATTCAAATCCTTGTAGTCCACACACATTCTGACCTTACCATCCTTTTTGGGGACTGGCACAATATTCGCCACCCATTGTGGATAGCTGGTCACGGCTAAAAATCCGGAATCAAACTTCTTTTGAAAATCTTCTTTAATTTTGATGGTCATGTCAGGACCTGTCCGTCTCAATTTCTGCTTGACCAGCGGGCAGTCTTCCTTGAGAGGAAAACTATGTACTACATTGTTGGTATCCAACCCGGGCAAATCCTGGTAGGACCAGGCAAAGACATCGATGTATTCTCGGAGCATGGAGATCAATCGGCTCTTGACAGATTCTTCCAACGTGGCCCTGATCTTGACCTCCTTTCTATCTTCCTCTGTACCTAGGTTTACCACCTCAATGGCTTCCTCGTGCGGCTGAATCATATTCTCCTCTTATTTAAGTAATCTGGCTAGCTCTTGGGTAGTTCACAATCTTCCTCACCCTCCTCGTTGGCTATGTAAATCGGATTGTCGAAGTCATACTAAGCCATAGCAAGGTCGTTACCGATGAGACCCGATGAGGAGCATTTTCATGAATGTTGATTCATGCTATATTTTAGAAACGGTGTGAGACACGGAAAACATTGCCATTTATTTTTGAAAAAAAAATGAAAATGAAAATGAAAGACAGAGAACAACATGATTAAATGCAAAACGTCCATTTTATTGATGATTATGATATTGCAATATGAATAATGAGCCCTTACAATGAGCTGCTATGCCCCAGGCAAGACATAGAGCTTTAATTTAGGAGAATGAAAACATAAAACCATTACTTATCAGGCTGAGTGACGGGGATGACAGTTTCGACCGACCAATTGTTGAGTTGCGTCCCTGGAGCACAAGACCTTATCCACTTCTCCAATTCGCAGTCACTATCGATTATTGCTTCCTACACGTCACAAACATTGTTGGGGTCAAACCACCTTGTGTTGTTGAAGGTAATTGGGCATTTCCGACCTTTAGCACTTTGTCTGGATGTTGACTGACTAGGCTGGTAGCCAATTCCGAACATGTCCTTCTTTTCTGGGACTTCGATCATCTTGCCCCATTCTTCCTTTGCACCTTATTCTACCACCTCTAAGGCTTGCATATAGGAGGTTATGGAAGCTCCTCTCTTTGGGTCTTCTGATACACCGGCTGACAATGAGGCATTCTCAGGTTTGATGGGCTCAAATGCTTACCAGGGAGTCTCAACGATTTCTCCATTCATTTCCACGTATTTGAACGAGGCTATGTGGCTGATGATGATGTCTTCTTCTCCACATACGGTCACAATCTGCCCTTCCCATACAAATTTGAGCTTTTGTTGGAGGGTAGAGAATACTGCCCCTGCTGAATGTATCCACGGCCGCCCCAACCAGTAGCTATAGGTCGGCTAGATATCCATCACGTAAAAAGTAGCGTTGAAGACTTGTGGTCCCACCTTGATCGGTAATTCCACCTCTCCGAACACTGACCTCCTCGAGCCATCGAATGCTCGTACGACCAAATTACTTGGCCTAAGTACAACCCCGTCATAATTCAGCTTCATGAGGGCTTTCTTAGGAAGTACATTCAACGACGACCCTGTGTCAACCAGCACATGAGAGACCACAGTCCCCTTGCATTCCATGGAAATATGCAAGGCGCGGTTGTGACTGCATCCCTCGGATGTTAAGTCCATATCCGTGAAACCCAAGCCATGGCTCGAATTTACACTCGACACTACTGTTTCCAGTTGATTTACAGATATATCCTGCTGCACATACGCATTGTTCAGAATCTTCAATAGGGATTTCCTATGCGAATCCGGACACATCAATAAGGATAAGATCGAGATCTTAGAGGGAGTCTGTTGTAAGTGATCCACAATCTTGTAGTCACTTTTCTTGATAATCCTCAGGAACTCTTCCACATCCTTATCAAAAGTAATGTCAGGATCCGTCACCGGCGTAGGTGCATCATTGTTCATAGGCTTCTTGCCCTTGGCTTTAGCTTGAGCCTCAGCATTGTCCTTCGGCGGTATTACATTTCTTCTCAGTGTTTCAGGAGCGAATAGTCTGCCACTTCTGGTGAACCCTCTGACCCATACATTCTCGATTTGGTGCGGAGATGAAGTAGATGAAGCCATAGTTCTAAGGGATCGCTTTATCACTCTGGTACGGGATGGGTCCCAAAGTTGTAATGGTTATTGGAGCCACCCTTGCCGGTGCAGGAACCTTTGTCGGATTGTAGAAAATTGTCACAGTTGACACCTCTTCTTCTTTGGAAATCTTATCAAACTGTATGTTTCCTTTGTGTCTATCAGGTATTGGACGACATGCTTCAAAGCCTTGAAATTCTCGGTACAATGGACCAGAGCCCCATAATGGAATTCACAATAAACATTGGCATCGTAGCCTTCAGGGGTTTACCCCGGCCTCGGAGGCTGCAGAGTCCTTAGTTGAACCATCTGAAGTTGGAGGAGATTTTGTAGCAACTGGGAGTATGACATTGGAGGCTTCTCGAGATGCCTGTATTTTTCTCTAGGAGGGTAGTAAGGACGAGGAGCCCTTTGCTGTTGATAACCCTGTTGGCGCTGCTGTTGAGGTTTTTGAACCTGTTGATGGTTAGTATGGGCAGTAATGGTAACAGAAGCTGCATAAGCATTTCGATTCCCTCTCTTCTTCTGAGTATAAACAGCCTCAGCTTCTCCTTCCCTTCTCTTCACGAAAGGCTTCTTAACTCCGGAGGTTGAAGCTTCGCTGCCCTGAATTTTTCCTTATTTCATCCAGCTTTCTATTCTTTCACCCGTCAGAATGATATCATAAAATCCGCTGGAGGAACAGCCAGCCAATCTCTCCATGAAGTGCCCCGAGAGGGTATCCATAAAGAGATCGACCATCTTTGCACGTAGTCTTTGAAACTCTCTGAATTCTTTTGAGACAGGCTCTAAAGCCGAGTTCGGCTGGGAGCCATGTCAATGTTATACTGGTACTGCTTGAGAAAGGCTTCCCCAAGCTCCTTCCAGTTACGGAGATCCCAGACAGTCTATCCTGGAAGTAATACATCCAAATCTTCTCGTCCTTGGTATATGCGGAGATTTTGCGGTAGAAGGCCTACAAGTGAGTTTTCGGGCAAGAGCTGCCATTGTACTTGTCGAAAACCGGAGGTCTGAACTTTGGAGGGATGACCACTCCTGAAACTAGCCCCATGTCAGCAACGTCAATGCCAAGGGTGTCTCTGCATTCCAAAGCCCTTACCTTCTCGGCCAGCATTTGGAAGTCTTGGTTATTGGCCCCAATACCAAATCTCGTATCTTTATTGAGCAGACTAAGCTGATCCTCCTGTCAGTCTGTTACGCGAACAGGAATCGGACCACCACCTTCAGGATTATGAGGCCTATTCTCCATAGGTGGAATGACAATGTTGTTGATCGGATTTCCTTGGGTATCCAAGGTGACCACTAGAGGATCAGTTTGCGGGGGATTAAGCCTTTGCATAACAGTCCTCATTTCCTGCTGCCCCTTAACTATACCCTGCATTATTGCCATGAACTCCCTCATCTGAGTGTGAAGCTCATTCAGCTCAGTTTGTACTGTATCCAAGACTTGCCTCTGATTTCGGCGAGTAGTATACCAGTGCGTATGAATATCATGCCTGAGAGGACGAGTCTTTGTGGCTCTCACAATCTTGCCTGAATAAACAGATAAGTTAGGGAACTCGGACAACCTGCAAAGAAAAAATGCAAAGATATGCATGCAATGTTGTGTTCGTTTCATTCTCAAGGTTTTTAACGTTCCCGTTCCGGCATTTGAGCATTCAGATAGCCTTTTCAAATCTAGAGAAGAAAACCCTACATGATGCGTGGATAAGATGATAGTTGTGGTGAACTGGTGCTTAATACCCCGTGTTAGTGCAAGAGATAACAACCAGAGATTCGAACCAAATCAAGCATATCATAAATTGGAACTTGAATAAAGAGAATCCTTGAAGGGAACCAATTCATACATCCAATAGCAAAGCAAAGTAAAGTAAAGAGGAATCCCACAACAAGCCCGTGGGTAATCCAGATACAAGAGTCTGAGACTAAACCTTAGGAAGTTCCATGTCTTGCAACCTCCAGCTAAGGCGCTTGACTTCTTGGAATAGCTGGGCAATGTCTGGATGACTCGGCTCATGAATGAGCTTCTGGATGAGAATGTCCCTCGGGACAAAAGAAGCGTGCATCTCGTTGATCTGTTGTAGGAATACTTCCTCCTTTTCCTTTCTAGGACTCAGTTCAGTCTTGATCTTCTTGATATCAGCCTGAAGCTTCAGCTCTTCTAACTCCTTGGATATTGGCCATCTGCTGAAAAATGGTCTCTTCGTTGTTGGTGGGATTCCTGGAGCTTCTCTCCTTCTCGGCTAGAGAATCTTGAAGGCCTTTGATCTCGAGCTTGTACTCGATCTTTGCCTCTTTCTGCTCTCTCAGATGGTTTTCCCATCTCTCTTGCCAAGGGGTCACTGCTTCATTAGCTTCATCCAAGGCTTTCTTATCCTTTTGGCATTGGCTCGCCCTGTGGATCTCAATCAAACCTCTCTTCTTGAAGTAGAACTCTCGTTCTTCGAAGTCTTGTTGCTTAAGCCTGACCAACTCCTCAGCTTGATAAGCTCTCTCTTCTAGCTTATGGTTATGAATCTTCAGCTTCTGGAAGGAATTATCAGCCTCTTGATTTTCAACCCTAAGTTGTTTGACCAAAGCTTCTAACTTCTGGTAGTCTTCCAAACGCACAGTTGCAGGAGGTAGAGCCGGTGCAGAGAAAGGGATTAGGGATACATGGGCTTTTCCCCCTAATCCAAGCTTCGAACTCGGGAAACATCTGGTCGTTTCTCCTACCCAAGCATGATAATCCTTTCCTACTGATCAATTTCCAGGAGCCTGCGACTTTCCTAACCAACGAAAGATTATCCTTTGTCGAGAAATAGAAAGTCTGGTGTAACTCTGATTCATCAGGGACCTCTTTGAGAGCGTACCTCAACTATCTTCTTAAGAGGATGGGGTTGTAGTTGATACCCCCTGATACTCCTAACAAAGGCATGTTGAGATAGCTTCTGCAACTAGCGATGAAGTTCTTCCCTTTCAGTCTCAAAGTGAATCGTCTAATGTCTCTGGAAGATAACGTACTCAGTTTCTGGGCCCAAACAACATTGGGATCAGTGAATACCTCGGTGGTAGGTAGGTGCCTTATAAACCACTTATAAAAGAGAGGGGCACAACACTTAACTAAGCCACCACGTCTTTTCTCATTCTTGTAATGCACCGAATAATAGAGGTCACCTAGAAGAGTGGATATCGGATTCTTCAGCACAAACAGATGAATGGCGTTGATATCCGCGAACTTGTCCATATCAGCAAACAGGATGATCCCGTATATGGACAATGCTAGGATGGCACAAACTGAATCCCACTGATTTGTCATATCAAGCTCTCTAGATCTTCTATCCAGAAACTATAGAAAGAAACCAAGCACTCCGGATTTGGTAGCAGTCAAATTGTCAGACACTTCCGATGAGCTTAAATAAAGAGCTTTGGCGATGTCAAAATGAGTTGGTCTAGTCATTTCTGAGTTGAAAGGAATCTGATCTTGCATTGGCACTCCTAAAATCTCAGCATACTCTTCAAGGAGAGAGCCTAGCTAGAAGTCGTGAAAGGCGAAGCACCTAAGTAGTGGGTCATAGTACTGCAATAAAGTATGGATGGCACTCCTTTGAGAACTGTCTAGATTGAACACTAAATCAGAATATCACCATATTTCCCCTTACAGTATCCCAGCTGACTCGAGGTAATAAGATACACCATTTGGTTGATCATATCAACTTTGGTGTCGAAGAATTTGTAGTGCATAGTTATTTTTCTGACGTCTTCCATTCTGCCGTAGTAATGACCGGGAATCAGGAGTAGTATGAACCCTGAGAATGAAAAAGAACACAATGATTAATGATGTCATGATGCTTATGCAATACAAGGCATGTGACTGGTGACATGTTTGTGATGTGTCAAGCATATAATCATGTGTCTGTGCAAGGTCATAATCATAATAAAAGCTCTTCTGAATAAGAATCCCGGGTCTCGGAACCAAGGAACCAAAGGATCAGATAACAATATTGAAAAATATTGGGAAAATGGGTATGTTGGAAGTTTCATGGTTCCTGCAAACTTGTAAACCCCTCCCATCTCACGGGTGCGTTACTTGGGTCAACATCGCGGACTCTCAAAGCTGAATAGAAATAATACATTCACCATCTCTAAGAAATGGCTCATGACCAAATCAGGGAATCAGTTTGGCATTATGTAATACTCAGAGAGGTCTCAGCTGAGTCCAAGGAAACAAGCATCCCTCATAAGTCCTCAGCTTCAAGCACTGAATCGATAAATAATAGTACATTCAGCCCTTGAGATACAGTAATATCGTCATACGAACAATTTTCTTTAACTGGATTCCTATGAGAGAACCAGACCATCCTATGCAAGTTCCCAGTGGACCCTTGGATGCGAGTGGGTTTGCCAATAAATGTGGTATGCCACTGTCATCACTAGAGAGGGGTGTTTCCACAAAGGTCCTCAATGATCGGTCTCCAACTGCACATAATTATCAAGGTCGTACCCTGAAGTGAGGCAAAACCTCCACACAGGATAGTTCTGAGATGGTCGCAACCTGGGTGTGGAACACTTTGCCACTCATCATGTAACCATGCGAGTACAACGTGTCCACGCTAATCCTATGGTGCACTCAAGCCGGGTGTTTGGATTATCTCACAGTAACTCCCATCCCACAGAAAACATGGAAACCAGCACAGTCTAGACAATACAGTATATATGATGTATGTGAAAATAAATACTGAAAGTAGTAAATAAATGTTGTAAAGTAAAAACTGTAAATGAAAACAGTAAATAAACACACAACATCACACACATAAACACTCAATGAAACAAAAGCAAACAGGCGCTAGGATTGACTCTATGAGGGAAACTAGATATTCTGGGTTCGATCCCCAGCAGAGTCCCCAGCTGTCACTCCCAGGATTTTCATCCTAGTACAAACGCGAAAGTGACGCAGAAAAGGTAGAGTTGTCAGCCATGCATTTTTATCCCGAATGAATGGGAAAGGTAATGTTGTACAAGCCAAAGAGAAAAGTAAAGGAAAAGGTCCTGCGAACCAAAGATCTGGGTTCGGGAGTCGGTTACGACCTGGGAAGGTATTAGCACCCCATATCATCCGTCGTGCCCGACGGGATCCACACTTGTTTATCTGTTTTCAAAAGGTGAGAAATAAGATGTTGCTGAACAAAACCTCTAACTGGAATGGAAACGAGAAAGGGAACTGGAAAAAGAGAATGAAAAAGAAGAATGGGGAAAATGTAGGGAAAATAAAGAATATACTCGAACGGGCCCTACTCCGCTGCCTACGCACCTCATCGGAAAAATGAGGATCAGAGTCGACGTAGTTCGCCTAACTAAAGGCGATTTGTTTGTATTTTTTATGCGTTGGAACTGCGTTTGTCTATTCTCAGGTGTTGCAGGCTCTCCTTGAATGAGTGTGATTACCGTCTTGCATGCGAGACAATTCGTCGCAATTAAGCGTTGAGAGTGAGTGAGATGAGAAAAGAATTCCCGAAGGAAAATATTATTCTTCTTTGTTGTTTTGTCTTTTAGAGAAGTGTTTTCTGTTTATTATTTGTGAACCTTCTCGTACTAAGACTTGTTCATCGTGGTAGATGACTTACACCTCGCCCTGAGATAGGACGTGCATAAGTAACCCACAGCAAAGTCTCGTGTTGTACGAGAAAGATCAACCTTGGTTAGATATATTTTACTTTTCTTTATGAGATAAGAAAGAGAAAGCAAAGCGAACCAAAGGCAAAAAGTCTAAGGGGAAGACTAATATCCTAGTGTTATCATGCATGGATGAACCTAGGTTAGTGCGGTTTCTATCCTAATGAGAAGGAAAAGAGAAACAAAGGGAAAAATAGAATACAACTTACTTCCTAGAGAAGTTAAGTTGATTCTAACAAGGGGTTAACATGAAGTTATGTGAAAAAACCTAACAAACATAAGTATGAAAGATAAGGTAAAATGTGCATTAAATGTATAAAGAAGTAAAAGGAATAAGTTGTGAGGACCTTACTTTAACCTCCCTACAAAACAAAGGTTAGTGTTGCACATTATTAAAAATAATAAGGCAAACAAAGTACCAATTAAATCCTAATGTGCCTAGGACCTAAACTAGACTCAATCCTAAGTCTAAATGGACTAAAAATGATGCAAAACAAAATCCAGCAGCCTACTATAGCTCCTAAATGCACAACCAGCAATAAAATGCAATGCACAATGCACACAGCTTTTTACAACTCACAATCAACATGCAAAACAGGTGTAAAAAGTGTAAAAATGCAATAATCAGCATATATTTTACAGCCACTGCACAAACAAACAGCTATGAAATGCAAAAGTCAGATTTGATAATTTTCATTTTTTATGCACAAAACCAATGAGAAATGCACAATTAACATGAATAAATGCAACATGAACATATATCAACCTACATGATTGAATGAACATGATTGTTTTTAATGGATGTTCATGAAACAATGCACATAAGAGCAATAAAACAATCACTTATTCATTTTCATGAATTTAGGCAAGTAAGCATATAAACATGGATAAGGTACATGTATCAACAAGGATTAGAAAAATGAACATGTAGATTGATACAAAACAGAATTAACATCAACTTGAAAATGTAACCAAGGATGCAAACAAAATGCATGAATGTGCATGCTTGTGTTTATGTATTTTCAAATATTCATGGCATGGCATGGCATGGCATTAAAACAATCAACAATGCATATATCACAAATATGATAAAAAAACAGAATATGGATAATTTATTTTCATGCTAACCAATGCATTAAAACATGGAATAACAATGTACAAAACACTTTATGCATCAATGATCAATTAAGCACAAAAATATGCAAAAAGTAACGAAACTCATGTCAAAACTGTCGCTCCCGGGATTCTCATCCTAGTACAAACGTGAAAGTGGCGCGGAAAAGGTAGAGTCACTAGCCATGCATTTTTATCACGAAGGAACGGGAAAGGTAATATTGCACAAACCTGAGAGAAGAAGGAAAGGACAAGGTTATGCGAACCAAAGATCTGGGTTCGGGAGTCGGTTACGACTTGGGAAAGTATTAGCACCCCAGATCGTCCGCCGTACTCGACGGGATCCACACTTGCTTGTTTGTTTCAAAGGGTAAGAAATAAGATGCTGCTGAACAAAAGAGTTACTAACTGGAACTTGTATTGGAATGAGAAAGGAAATTGGAAAATAAAATGGAAAGAAAGGGGGGAAATGTAGGGAAAATAAGGAATATGCTCGAATGGGCCCTACCCCACTGCCTACATACCTCATCGGGAAAATGAGGATCAGAGTCGCCGTAGTTCGTCTAAATAAGGCGGGAATTTGCTTATGTTTTTTAGGATGACGTTGCCATAGCTTTAGCTCAGGTGTTACTGGCTCTGACTCGAGGGTGTTTACCGTATCGCTGCTTGAACTGTTGAGGTAAGTCGCATTCTTCTGCAAAGAGTATGAGATGAGAAGAGAAGACGTGTTGTCTTGTTGGTTTATTTTCTTTTAGAAGAAGTGTTTTGACTTTATGTTTATCATGGGTACAACACTAAAGACTATGATACAGGAGCAAATAATTTCCAAGGTCGCCCCCAATGGAACGTTTATAAAGCATTCTAGAAGAGTGGAGGAGACCTCCACTAGTCAATTCTCGTATAGATTAAGGTTCGTGGAGCATTGTACACATTTTCCTTTATTAAGTATTTTGATTTTTCTTTAAGATGAGAAGTGAGACTCAAGTTGAAAGGAAAAACTCTAAGGGAAACTAGACTTTACCCTAAGTTAGTTGAATTTAATGGTAACCTATGGTTAGTGAGGTTTGAAAGATTAAATCTACCTAAGAGGATATTAGACTAAAAAATGCGAGTACAAAAAGTAATAGTCAATGATATGGCCCTCCTACGTCATGGTGGGTGAAGACGCATGTAAATCGTAAATGAGATGAAACGATAGATCGGTGGGTCGGTTGCGTGGTGCTGAGATGCACGACTTATGGTGTGCAAGATACAAGGCTTGCTTTTGGTGTAATGGAGTGGAGCGATGGTAATCGAGGGATCCTAAAGTCACATGAAACATTATTTATTTATTTGAAAATTTACTCGATGTTGGATCGAGTATTTCTTTATTTTATTTTTGAGATTTGGTTTTCTAACGATTCGTTTTATCTTTTCTATCCTAATTATAGGAACTATACAAGCATAAAAGTTCTAAGTTATTACATCACAAAGTACAAACCACAAAAATATAATCGAGGCATAATAAAAATAATCCAAGTCCATAAGCGAATCCTTGAAAAATAACTTGCACAAAAAGAAAATGTTAGTAAATGAAATGAAGATGCATATGCAATAATATGACGAAAATGAATTAACGTAAAAAGTTGTAAGAATTTCTAAAGCATATAAGGCATAAAGCCGAAATAATGGCTAATCGCTTCATGGAAACGCCCTTGAACGGTTTCTAAGCCTAAGTCCTAAAACTAGAGGATTTTGCATGATATCAACATTTTAAAATCAGTAGCTAAACCACACTAAAGCCTTCTAATATTATAAGATTAAGCCTAATTAATCTATGTCCTAACGCACCATAAAATCCTAAGCTAAACTAGATGAATTTACAAGGGAAAAGTTGAATGAGATCAAGGCACTAAAAATAGCAAAAGTCCTAGAAAAACTATGAAATTAATTACCTAGGGTCCCTAACCTGACTATAATATTGTGTTAAAAAATCTCCTAAAAATTCATAACCTAACTATGTCAAATGGTCACTTAAATCTACATAAGATCTAATCACGAATTTACACAAACAACACTATCAAAACAGTGGATAAAATAGCCTAAAAAATATACCAAAAATTATTCCAGGTTCTATTATGAGTCCTCTAATCATAGCAAAAAGAATGGGACAAAAATCCTACAGAAGGTGGGAGAAATAAAATGTACAAAATAAAGTGTTCATGAAAGAATTCAATAGAAAAGAAATTAAATGGAAAATCGAAATAAAATCGAAAAATGGCAAAAATCATAAAGTAAAAATGTAGAAAATGTCTAAAATGAGTTAAAAAGCTACTAAAATTTTTAGGGATTTGTATTATGTGTTATAGTATTTTTTATGGATTAATATGAAAACTTCGAAAAAATAGAAAATAACAAAAAGATGAGAAAGAAAGGAGGGGGGTACAACATTAGCAATTCTTTAGTTCAAAACACAATGGGCCGAGAATGAGAGGGGTGCTAAAAACAAGCTGCCAAGGCCCAAAACATCCATAAAGAAATGAGGAGCATGGTGGAATTCGGTCAACAGATAGTTGACTTCATCTGAGGCGTCCGATCAAAAGTCTTCTCAAGGTAAGCTCATTGTAGGGATGGGGAAAGAAGGTGCACGCGGTTATGGTGTACGCACGCACGTGGAAGTGAAGCAGAGGGGTCCTACCGGACAGTGACAAGTGTCACCGCCGATATGGACCAAAACCAAAACTTATCCTAATTGAAAATGGGCGGTGGAACTGTTTTTTCCAAGTGGATTTTATGACACTTGTTCTTTTCTAACGGCAATAAAAAATAGTTATGAGTTTTAATTTTCCATAAAAACTTAATTAATTCCCTTAATAAACAAAGATCCACTACCATCATGCTATAACCAAACACAGAAGATGAATATCAAAACAAAACCCTAACGTTCTCTTCTTCTTCCGCCGCTACCCCCTTCTCTAACCTAGTCGCCGCCGTCCTCTTCTAATTAAACCACCACCACCCCGAGAAAATGCCAGAGAACCCCATCGCCGCCACGAAACTCGCTACTCCTCTTACCATCACCTTCATCATAAACCAAAACCTAAGCTAGATTCTCTTCTATCTTAAATTCAAAATCAAACCCTCAACCTCTCACACAGAAATCGCAACCTAAACCATACGCAAGAACAAAGCAAGTGAATCACACCTTACAAACGAACAAAGACACTGGTTGGTGAACGAGGACGAAGACACTTCAATATCTTGAGCTTGATGATGATACTGATGAACGAATGAGGATGCGTTGAATATTCTTCCTTTGTTTCAATTCCGTCACAAAGTCGAAGATGAAGGCACTTCCGTCATTTTCGTCGGCGAGTGGTGCGTTCAGGTATGCATTTTGACTTTACTTCTCATTCTTCTTCCGTCTTTGATTTTTGGTTTTGATCTGTTGTTATTGAATCTGCAAAGTTCTTAAATTTGCAGCTATAGAGAATTCGAAGGTGAATATTGACTAAGGATGATGAAGGTCTTCAATCGCCGAGATGGACTGATGAAGATATGACGAAGATTTCATTTTTTCTTCGACTTGTCTTGCATAAGGAGATTCTCAATCTGAATTTTTTTGCAGCGTGTTGATAATTGAAATTGATGTTGTGTTGTTTAAGATGTAGGTTGATGTTGAATTGATATAGTGATTGACGAAGTCGCAATGATGGAAGAGGTTCCGATCGGATTGTGAAAGAGGATTCAGGAGGATTGACTAAAGATTGTTGATGTTGATGAAGGTGGCTATGGAAACAGATTGAAGGTTCTGTAAATTCTCTCTCGGTGATGATGATTGAAGATGTGTTCTTGATGAAGAAGAGGTTACATAAGAGAACTTTGCGGCTGAAGTCTTGAGCCACGGCTTGACAAAGATGATTGATGATGAAGTAGAGTCTCGAGGTAATGGCTTCGACACATATTTCTTCTACTTGCTCTTTCTTCTTCTTGAATTTCTCATAATCCCGCGTTTATTCGATTTTGAATGCGCGAATTGGTTTGTCATTGATGGTGTTCTGTGATATGCATTCTTGAACAACATGCAGGTTCTTGAAGGTGGTTTAAGGGTATTGCAGAGCTTTTCTTATGGTGTCATTGAAGATGCAGAATAGTGACGGATCTGTAGATTGATGAAGGCGAGAGAAGTTTGAAGAATGAAGGAGAAGAGTGAAGACTGAAGATGAGAATGAAGAGGGATCAAGGAGAAGAGTGAAGATGAAGAATGGTGAATAAGAATGAGATTTTGAAGAATGAGAAGTTGAGAGAGATTTAAGAATGGAGGAGTGAAGAATATGGTGGAAATGGTGGAGATTGTTGCAGAAGAAGAAAGATCCAGCCTTGAGGATGATGTAACTCGCATTCTTATATGGATGAACAGTGAGGGTAGATTGGAGATTTCGGTTGAAATTCTGTTCTGATTCAGTTAGGGAATTAGTTGGTGATTGAATGAAGTTTTCCTTTTCTGAGTTTTTCCTTCTGATAAACTTCCTATTGTTTTTTTCTTCTTCTGAATATCCATTGTATTTCTGCTCTTATTCTCTGTGCTGAGTTATTTCCTGAACTTGCTACACAAATTCAGATATCAATTAGAGTTTTCTCTTCCATTGATTTTTCATTCATTTTGATTTTCTGTTATGTATCTATTGAACGAATTTCTTTTATAAATTTTCCGTATTTATTTCTGCTAGTATTGATGGAGAACAATTCTTCTACTCCACAACCTTAAACTTATGCTGATTTTATTTATTTTTGATAGCCATAATGGAATGTGAATCATGATAGTCATTGTAACACAATAAATACAATCCCTTAACACATTCACGCAAGATAACCTGTGTAATGCCTTAGCATAGAATTCCGAAATTTCTCGCTAAGAAGTTGTATGCATTTAGCCCCGAAAGCATCTGATGCACTTATTTAGTGACGGTGTGTACTCAATTGTCTCATACTCTAAAAGTGATAACACTCCAACTGCACAAGTGGAAATCTCACATTTCAAGGCTAAGACCAGTTGCACCGAAAAAGTTTGTTGAGGCTAGCAAGCTCTTCCAATTTAGATGGTGGATCTTTACTTGCAAAATCATTACGCATTAATACAATTGTTGCTAAAAAGGACTTGGATATCCTAAAATATATCATCTGATGTCAATTCTACCAAACATAAAACTACCACAACCACTGCCGAAGTTCAACTTGATTTTGTTATGTTTGTGATGCCTAAAGAACTTATTTTTTTGTTTATAGGATATTATAAGAAAATGGATGTAGAAAGGACAAAATATGGAATTGTATGTTAAATGGGGATGGAGTAAATTGTCTTTATCATGTGAATAGATGACAAATTTGGCCTTGAACAATGATGTGGGTTCAATAGATTTTGATAGACTTAGGTTTTAAAAATGGTAAAGATTTAAAAGAGAGGCATTAATAACAATTGAATTTATCGTTAAAAGAAAATAAATTCAATTACAAACAAACTTAGAAACCTAACCAATTGGAATATGATATTCCATTAACCAATTCAAAGTCATTGAAAACAGTTATGAATTGAAAATGAACTTCACATAGAACTGATGAACTCTTGACCAAATTACCAATGAGTTAACCCTGCATGACTGGATCCATTTTTGAAAATCATATGATTCAGGGAAATAAACTCCCATTCGTGTGATAGTGAACACCAGAGGGTAATACCCTTGATTATTGTAGTTGTCAGCCCTTGAGAATTCATTTGATAAACGCATGCTCATAAAACAAACCCTGGTCCCTAACCTCCGTATTTTCTATTGACATAAACCTACAAAGTGTGAAGTCACAAAGCACTGCAAAAACCATGATTCTCGAAGCCTCTGATCTAAACGACAAACTTATTCCAGTGCATGTATTAGTGTTATATGACCTAGATGGCAAATGAATGTGAAATATAAAGCCAAATAGGGTTATAAATTAGAGGGCAAATTTTGGGGTGTTACAGAAACGACTTGGAATTATGGAATCAATCACTGAAAACAATCCTAAAAATTCCCTAAAATCAATACCTAAACATGCATGAACATTAAAGGCGCAAGGAAGCAAGATCAAGCAATCAAATAAGCTGAATTTCCAAATTCAAACAGCGTTAACCGGTTAACGTTATAGGTTAACCGGTTAACGGACCTAAAACAGAAGCAATTTGTGGCAAAACGCACGTGTTAACCGGTTAACCAAATGCGTTAACCGGTTAACACTGAACAGAATGTGAAAAATTGTTTAGAAATAAGTGCTTTTGGCCACAAACTCACTTCTAATAATCCCTAACACATACATGAACATGTTAACACGATTTTCTACTCAAATATGGTTTTCTAACACATATTAACACCTAGCACAAGCTACAATTCTAGCTTCTAACAATTGAAATGCACAAATCGCAATCAAAACGCAACGAAACGCAATCAATACGATAAGCAATGCGATAAAGAATTAAAGAATGTCGTATGGCGAGATGAAGAGAATAAATTAAGTGCGAAGCGGTTTCAAATCACCAACCTACAAAGCGGAGGATTTCTTTGGTGAGTGTTGCAACAGATCGGAGCTCAAACAAAGAGAAAACCAGAGGATCCGCAAATGCGCAAAATAAATGTGATTTGATGCCTATCTTGATGAACTCTTCCAAAATCACTTCCGATAAGCCGAAATCAAACCGAAAACCAGTAGCTACTTCTTCCACAATCCACAAATCAATGGACGATGAAGGTTAAGCTTCAAGATCTTCAAGTTTCAATGTGAAACTTGAAGAGCTTTTCCTTGAAGAAGCTTTGGTGAATTTGGAAATGGAGGGAAATTGAGAGAATTGAGAAAATTGGGAGTGAAAATTGTGAAAAATGATTGGGGACCCTTGCCTTGGAGTGATTTAGGCTAATATAGAGCATAGGCACGGAGCTAGGTTTGGGAATGGAATTAGGCTTTGATTTGGAGTTAGTTAGGGTTAGGGTTGGAGTTCTAGAATATTCCTTGGAATAGTCTAGAAGGTGGTAGAAGATGTTAGAACAATCCAAGGTAAAAATGAAATAGAAAACCAAAGTGGAAAAAAGGGAAGGAAAATGTGGAGGGAAGTGAAGAAATCCAACTCATTTTCAAATATTTTCCCAAATTCCGCACCTGTTAACCGGTTAACCAAATGCGTTAACCGGTTAACGGCCTTAAAATTCCAATTTTCTCTTCTTTTGGTTGTTTCTCATGGAGTTGCTTTTGAATTATCTTTTTGTGATATTTTCCCTTTTCTTGAGCTTCAAATATTGACAAACCTTGCCCAATCACATGCCTCATGCACATGCAAATGCTCATGATTTATTCATTATTTTCATTATCTTTGGATGTGATGCAATGCTCGGACGATCCTGCAAAAATGACGAAGCAAAAACCACTTGAGGTTGGCAATAAATTAAGAGATCAAATTTTAGGGTATTACAAGATGGTCACACGGGTCTGCTTCATAATATTTTGTCCAATTTTATAGTTTATGTCTTGTGGTTTCTATTTGTGGTCTTGTATTATTGGACTTAATAATTAGTTTTATAGAAAACATTGAAATGAGAAAATCACCTTAGTTTATAAGTAGTAGGATTAATTAGCTAAATTGAGAATCACATTAGTTAAGTAGCAATATAATAATATTTGTTTGGTAGAAAATATTTAGTAGCAGTAGTAGTAATTAACACGCAACATGCAATAAAATAGACTAATTCAACCTTAAATAACAAGAAATAATAAAAAAGTTGAAAATAAAAATGTGCAATGTTTCCAGATCCTTCTCCTTCGTGAAATTTTTATTGTGAATCCATAACAAACATAATCAGAAAAAACTCTTTTTTTTTAGGTTTAAGCTTTTTCCCTTGCTCATCCCTCAAACTTAACTCAAGCATTTATTCTCTAAAGTTCAAACATCAATCAAATAGATCAACATAGTAGTATGAATGATGGACCCGCATGAGGAAAATTGACTAGCAGCGATCAAAGTAGTGTGCTTGCGTGACAATGACGGGTTAGGGGTGCGCGGTGGTTGTGAGGGTGCGACGATGAAGGTTCTAGCGGTGGTGGTCAATGATCATGGAGTGGGTTGTGGTGTAGGGCATATCTCGCGGTGGGAGCTCATCAGCTGTATGTGTCTGGTGGTGTTGACAATGATGTGTGCGGCTGAATCGAAAAGGTTTTGTACGAGATCGCGACGAAGGCTTGATAAGTTCCGTTTTGGAAAAAAATCGTTTCAATCTCTTCCTATTCTCTGTTACTACTATTCCTTAGTTTCAATTTTTGGTTCAATTTTTTGATTGTATGTTGTGTCGCACCCTAAATTTTGACCCGACATTTTCGTTCATCTCAGTGTATTTCTCTATTTGTATCATTTGCATAACATCACACATTTGTTAATAAAAAAGAAATATGTGTTGTTTAAGCTCAGGTGTGGCAAAGTTAAACCAGGGTTAAATACAGGTTCATACAATCTTGTACAGTGATGTTTCATTCCAGGGAGGTCATACCTAATCTTGTTTAAACAAGAGTCTGTTTTATGATCAAGGCCAGAATATGCATAATTCAATTCAAGATTTGTTTCAAGGTGGGTTCATTTGTTGGTGTCATTCATAAAAAGTTGTTGGAGGTTTCAGTCCTTTTCAAGTTTAAGGCACAAAAGTTTCTTCCCAATCAAGGCATCCATTTATGGTTGAGGCTTTCTTTCAAGATTGATTTAGCTCAACATGAAATCAACTAATACTCCATCCACATTAGTTTAGTTTTTAATTAAAGAATTTAAAGAACAAGATCATGGCATGGTTTCATGTTTAATCAAGTAACTTTTTGGTTTGATGTGTAATCAAGAAATTATACGATTAATTACCATTCAAGTGCAAGATAAGGATCAAACTTGTTTCATTGGTTGAAGAAAAAGAAAAAATGTGGTGGAATTTAAAGTTATGCAGCCCGGATCAAATGGTTATCATAATGATTGTATCCAATCTTTATGCCAAGTCCAAGTGAAATCATAAGTTGGTATGAGCAGTTGTGGTGATATCAACGTGAAGTAGTATGGCATCATGATAATGGAATTAGCTTGAAAAGGTTAAGATGCAATGTGAATCTTATTTGAGATTTAAGAGCATAAATTATTGAACCAATTTTCACATGCTACTAACTTTAAGACCAAAGATTTAATTCAGTCAAATATCCATCGCAAAGTTATCACATTCAATCACTAAGGTTCATAATACAAAGGTGATCTCTAATCCAGAATTTAATTAACAATCCCTACAGTTATTTCAGATGTCCAAGATACGATCCTTAGGCCATGCATACATCATTTTGTTCAGTAATCGACTTCCATCGCATATACCACTATCACATAATTGATGCTCCTCATGAATATCATTTTTAACATCATCTTGTGCCAAACACAAACCTGCGATTAGAAAAGGGAGTTGAACAAAGAAAAAAAAACAATAAGAATTTGTTTTAAGAAACTGACTTCTATAACAGGAGGGAGAGAGTCTGGAAAAATTGAAAGAAAAGAGACATCACAAATACCTGATGGTAGCAGACCAGTATTGGTTATCGATTCAAAAACACAACACTCGAAACACTTCACCTTCATTTTAATGCTCATGAATTCATCCCTCAACCTTCCAAACACAACGCCGGAACACATAATATATAACCTAAAAAATCCACTCCATTTTCTTAAAAAAAACCGGCCTTCGCTACTGCCATTCATCCGCCCCTAACCAAATTTTCCCTTGCCCATTGAACACAGATCTCACTCTCTTTTCAGCTTATAAACCTGCACGTCGAGCATGAACAAGAAATTATCCACAAGCAATGGCAATATAGTCCAAAGAATACAATACCTCAAATATGTCAGCATAGGGTGAAACATCTTCCTTGCATTTCCTTACTTTCTCCATGACGAAATTGATTTACTGCAACAATAGGGTAGTTTTAGCTGGATTTCAGGAAATAGCCAAGAGTTACCGCAGTTAAAAGAAGACAAGCCGCGAATATAGGGATTTCATAACAGTAAAAAAGGAAACAAACTAAGTCAGTTGAGGATACAAATTAGTTCAGTCCAATTCCAACTATTCAGTCTATCTCCAACCAAACAAGTTTGAATTAAAATGGCACAGTGATAAAGGCAAGCAGGAATCGTCAGCAGAGTCAAACAAGGTACAGAGCAAAGAGTTTTCACAAATTAAGCAAAAAACCTTTTGAACACAAAGAGGCACAACAGACAGTATTACGAAAATGAGAAGAAATTTATGGCTTTTCAAAAAGGGATTAATCCCATCGCTTTTGACTCTGGAAAAATTGAGACCATGACCTTGAGCTGAATGTTTTCACACGCAAGCCAGGGCACAGATTGAGACTCAAGCACAAAAAAACCTAATTCATGACTATATAAAGGGAGGTGGTTCACAGAAATGAGGGGGCAACCAAAACCCTAGCCGATACAAACACATAGCCGAAAACCCTAATTGTATCTGAAGTTTTATCCAAAAAGGAGGAGGTGGCGATAAAAAGAACACCAAACCCTAGCCACACATCACAAGTCCTAAAAAACCTAGCCACATTAACAACAACAACAACATTCACAGAAGAGAAGAAGAAGGTCGTATTGGGGAAAAGGACCAGTCATACCTTTAGGCAAGATCGAATCGCTGTTTTCTTCCTTGGAGGTAATCTTCTTTTCTTTTCATCTTCGCTTACTCAGGTGACATGCAAAAACTGATTTGGATTTTGGGGATTCCGATCGAAAATTAGGCTTTTCAGATTTGGGTTACATGAATTTGGATAGTTACAGTTAATTAGGGGGTTGGATTTCGATCTAGATTGTGTTGATTTGTATTGTTTAAAGCTTTATGTGTGATTGATGAGAGTTGAATCTTGATGAAAAGTTATGGTTTGAGTTGAAGATTGCATCGTTAGTGTGAGAGGTGAAGGAGAGGATAAGAATGCGTTTTGAAGATTCAGTTTAGCTTTTATTTATTCTTTTTTTTCTTTCTAAGGATTTGTTTTTTATTAAAATGAATTATGCTGCCATAAATCTTAATTTATTCTTAAATGCACACCTGTCGCCTTCCTGTAAACACCCCAAATTTGTCGTCACTCATATTAAACCATGGCTTGTGATCTTTCATTTTTTCATAAGCATAAGCATTACACCTCACATTGCATATTTGTTTCATCTGCATAGTTCAAGTTCATTTGCATCTAGGGTTTGTGATCTGAGTAATCCAAAGATCCATCTGAGCCACTCCAAAGGTCTCCAATCATTCCAAGAGGGTCCATGTGTGTTATATCATCATATTATATCCCTCAAAGATCAAGGAAGTCAAGAAATCACAAGAACTGGCAAGGCATGGAAGCAGAGCTAGGGTTTAACTACACAGATGACTTGGAATTAGGGTTTTGGTTTCAGAGGCCATAACTCCAAAAAATTTGGTCATTCTTGTTTCTAATAGTCTCAATATGTTATAAGTATCACATGTACCAATTTTGATGAAGAAATTCATTGTGGAGGTCATCTGTTCACTAGGTAACTTCTTAAGAAAGTCAGAGCAAAATCAGGGCATCTGAGACCCCCAACAATGGAACCAAAGTGGATTTTTCATCAAATTGAAGTTATATGATCTTTATTTGATCATTGAAGTGCTTGGAAGTTCAAAAGTTGAAGAAAGTTGAGCTAAACCAAAAGTTGCCAAAAATGGAAATGACTTGTAATGGAAACTTTCCATTTTGGGAAAGTTTTTCAACCTCCTCTTTCTCAACCAAAAATGTTTCAAATAAAAAATTGTTGGTCATGAAAGTTGTAGATTGGATCATTCCCTTTTCAAAAAGTACAAGAACAAGTCCTAATTCATTATAGAACTCAAGTTATGGCTTGGCAAAGTTGGCAAAAATCACATAATTTTCACTTTCATACCAAAGAGGATTTTTTGCAATTTCACATACCAATCCATTTGTGACCTCAAATACACTTCTAGGCATCATACAAACATAGTGTATTGCCTAAGAATCAGAATTGGCCCAAGAATCACAAGTTTCTATGCCTTGCACATCAAGAAATCACAAAGGGGCCAAAATGAACAAAACTTGAAAAAACTCATACAACCATGCTTCCACTTGTGCCAGCTGCAAAATATGACTTCCATGGCTATCCTTGAACCAAGCTGACTCGAGCCATGCCTTGAAACAACCACTGAACCAGCCCATACCTCAAGTACAAGTTAAGTTGACCTTTTGGCAACTTGCCCATACCAATCACCATAGGCCACCACCCACTTTCTGACTTATCAAACATTGTTATGTGGATCATAGGCAACTCATAACACACATCACACAAGCATGGAACCTCAGAATCACCAAGTTTCTCAAAATCACCCCAAAAGCAAAAGCTTTCGAAACACTCTGCTCAGTCACAAAAACTCCAAACAAACTTCACCATTCAACTCACCATCATCATTAGAACATAAACCAACCATCAAACAAGCCTAAAAGCCTGCCAAACACAAACACGATTTTTTGCCAGCTGAAGAACAACCACTCAAACCAGCCATTATAAACTCCTTCCAAGCATCAAAGCATCACCAGGAGGATCATATGAGTCATTTTGCACCAAAGAGGAGGCCAGATAGCTCAGATTGAAGAAGCTCCATCTCAGGTATCCTCAAGAACAAATTTTGCAGAACTCGTTTTTCTTGTTATAGAAATGTTCTTTATGCTTTGCTGATCACCATGATCTATTTTGTTTTGAAAATGAGTGAGAAACAAGCATGTATGAAGCTTCTGAAATTTTTGCGTGTTTTTCCGTTTGCCTTTGATTTCATGATCTTGAGTGATTATAAATGATTTTTGTTGCTGGATTCTTGTTTAGAAGTGTCTAATGTTTGTTTCTGGAGATTTTGGTGAGGTTTCATTACGTTTTGAGAGAGATAGCATGAATGAGTGACCGAAGAAGATGACCGGAGCTAGCTCCGGTCACCTGAAAATGTTTAGGGGTGAGATTAGGGTTAATCCAGTCAGTTTGAATATCAGCCGTAGGATCCTGTTTAGCGTGTGTTTGTAGGGTCCAGATTGGACCATTGGATTTAATCAACATACTTTCTTTTATTTCAATTTTTATTTCATTTTATTGCATTTATTTTGTCTAATTTATTTAAAATACTTAGAGAATTCCAAAAATATTTTTCTTCTGCATTTTGATTTTGAATATTTTTCTTCACCCAAAAACATTTTTATTTTTATTTTTTTGCATTAAAAAATCATTTTAAAAATATTTAAATGTTTATTTTAATTAATTAATGGAAATTAATTAATTAAAATACCATTTAGGTTTATAAAAATTCCAAAAAAAATCACATTGCATTTTAGGACATTTAGAAACATTGTCAAACCATTCATACAAATTTCTTTTTGGTTTTGATTCAACTTTGACATTTTTCTTGAATTTAAGGTTCATAAAAATCCCTTTTTGGAACCCTAACTTTGAAAATTCTTTTCTGCCTAACCATGAAGGATTTGACATTGGTTCTTTTTGCATTGTTCTTCACATAGCATGTAGTTTCTAGCATATTTTTGTCACAAATGTACCTTCCATTTTCCATTTGATTTGCATTTTTCCTCTTAAGGTACCCAAAAACCCTAGTTAACTTAGAAAAAATCACAACTTTCTTTAGGTTAAGTGTTAGACCTCCTCCTTTGGGGTGCGATATCATATGGGGTTAGGGTTCCTTTGAGTTCATTTGCAATTTTTTATCTTATGATTTTCTTCTGTTTTTGACTTTTGCATCTCATCCTTTCATGTAACCCTAATCTTGCATCCATGCTTGCATCTTACATTGCATTGCATGAACATATGAACTTGCCATGACATTCATAGCACTTGGTATGCCTTTTCATCATCTCATAAAATCATTTGCATCATGTGTTTTATTTTGGTTTTGGTTTTTACCTTTGCATATGTTTCATTCTCATATCATTTCTTTCCTTTATGCTAACATTTTCAGGTGGTAAGTAATTTGAGAAGTGAATTTTCCTTCACTTCTCATTTCTCTTCATCTCTTTCTTATGCATCCTTTCTGCATTTTCATTTACCTTAGAGTGAGCTTGATCATTCATGTTCCTCATTCACTTTCTTTCTCCAAGTTACTTATCTTCTTCAGTGAAGTAAGTAACTTGCATTCTTCTGCTTTTCCTCCTTTCATCTGCTTTCTTCCATAGGTGGTTTCTCTGAAGATCTTTCTCAAGCCTTACAAACCATAGGAACATCCAAGCATGACAAAAATTAGGGTTGTAATTAGTCCCCCTTTAGCTTTTCTCTTTGTGTCTTCTTTGTATCTCTCTTCTCACCTCATCATTAGAGACTAAACCTTTAAGGTTTTAAGGCTTTGTGATTAAGGTTATGCCTGCATCCTTCTCTTAGGATGGAGTGTATAACTTTAATCCTAAGTGTTAAACCCTTAATTTGTTTAAACCTCTTAATCAATCCATCTTAATAATCACTAAGACATTAACTTGTAACTTGGGCCTTGCATTAGGGTTCTATTTCTTCCTTAATTGGTTAAGAAGGACTAACCCTAGTGTTAATGGACAAGTCCCCCTCAAGTTGTCTTACAAACTTAAAATTCACTTCTTAATCTTACCCTTAATTAAAATCCACTTTAATAAAGGCTTGTTTTGTCATGAGGTTAATCCCTAATCATGGATTAAGTTGAGGTATCTTCCTCAGCTTAAGTGTGCTCATCTATTATCCTTCTATTAGGATGATGTAATGAGTTCACTAATCCTTGATTATGGCTTAAACTCATTACTTAACACTAAACAAAAAACTCAAAAACATCTAAATAATCACAAGTAGGTTAATGATCTTAATCCTACATCATCATGGTAATTAAGTTGAGATGTTTATCTCATACTTAAGGTACTCTCATTACCCCTAATCAAAGGGAGGATGTGATGAGTTTACTAACCCTTGGTTTAGACTTAAGCTCATTAAAAGATTGAAAACACAAAAACAAACAATAATCGTCTCCTTCGGGATTCTTTTCTCATCATCTTCACTAACAAGCGAGAACTTGCTTCTTCCGTCTAATGCAAGACAGTTAGCACTCGAGCCAGACGAGTCATACACTTGAGCATTGACAACCAAGCAGTTCACAAGTCAATTTATCTTTCAGTCTCTTTGAATCAAACTACAGTGTTCTGACTTCCTCAGTGCATGAGAGGATACGTAGGCTTAACTTAACTGTTATCGAACAAAAGTCTCTGTGTCTCCCCCCTCTTTCAGCATTCTTTTAAAAGCCTCAGTTCCTGAGCATTCACCCTTTTGCACTGACACTTGTATATTCTTCTTCCATCTTTTGCACACAGATAGCACATACACTACCCCTTTAAACACAATCTTTTAAGCGTGGATCCCGTCGAGTACGACGGACAATCTGGGTGCTAATACCTTCCCAGGTTGTAACCAACCCCCTTTCTCAGTTTCTCTGGTTCGCGACCGTCTTATCCATATCTTTCTAGGTTTATGCAACATTACCTTTCCTTCGGGATAAAAATGCCAAGCTGGCGACTCTTTTCATCTTCACTTCATTCTCTCCTCTCGCCGACCGTTCGCGTCTGTACCCTATCTGACCAGGTGTCTTTTCGGGGGAGCGACAACTTGGCGACTCTACTGGGGAACTTATATTGCAACCAGGGCTTCTGGTTCTTTTTGTGGGTTCCTCCTAGCGCTTGTTTGATTTGTGTTTATGGGGGTGTTATGTGCTACTTGTGCTTATTTATTTGATTTATTTATTGCTTTATTTACAGCTTTATTTATTGCTTTCTTTTACAGTTTTATGCATTTCATACTGTCATTATCATGTGTTGGATCTCTTGTCTGTCTTGGTGGGTGGGGTTCATTGAGTGATTAAGGTCCTATACCTGGGACCTGAGTGACACATAGGCTATATTGGCTTCATATTCTTTCCTATTCCATTTTGGTCTGGTGCGGGAATATGAAACACGGTTAAGACATGGGTTTCTTCTTGAGAATTTTGTGCTACAGATTTCCTGTAGTACTAGGGCTATCTGGGAAGCCTGCTAAGTCTGGATGAACTTTTTATGACCTTCAGCATCTGAGGTGAATTAGAGGAGGATCCTTTATGGTTATTGTAAACAATGTACCTCCGGGTTAGAAGTGTTTACACTTCTCATAACTGATCCAAGTCTGAGGATCCTTGTTCTAGAACATTACATGTGAGGGGGGTTGGGATATTTGCAGGTTTGCAGGAACCCTTGGCCTCATCATACCCTGTTACTAGATTTTTTAAGGTTGTATTATTTGGACAATTCTTGTGATTACCCTGGACGTGTGACTCTTTATTTGAGTCCCCCACCTGGATACTGGTCTTCTAAGCCCCCATCCGGACTTATGAACATACATGGACTTTTACCAAGGCAGATAAAACAGATCCAGCACTTGATCACAAACCCTTTGCATATCATTTTACATACATCATTTTTGCATCATTTAACATTTTCTTATTTGTTTTACAGGGTATCCATCTTTATCTTTGGTTTGTTTTTGACCCCTTCTGCTGCTCAGACTGCTTCAGTTATCTTCTCCAGCACCTTCATCAGTTTGTTAGTGATTTTCCTCTCCAGCTTCTCATTCAGTGACCTTCATCAGCAGCTACTCTCAGCTTCTTCACCAGCATTCATGGACACTTCAAGAAAGAGCAACATCACTTACCACTTCTTTGAGCCCACCCTGACTGGCATCAGGCAGATCCAGTCCCTCATTACTCCTGATCATGTCCCACTATTCAGAGAGCATTATGGGGGCATATTAGACATGGTCATGGACTTGGATGCATCTCAGAGGAGCATGATCCATACTTGCTTGAAGTTTTATGATCCTCCACTCAGATGTTTCACATTTCCTGATTTCCAGTTGGGACCTCTGTTAGAAGAATTTTCCATGTTGTTAGGAGTTCCTATCAGGAGAGGGATTCCTTTCAACCCTGAGATGGTTGATCCCAGAAATGAAGATGTAGCCAGGGCATTGCATTTGGAGCATGCCCTCATTGATCAGAACATGACAACCAAGGCTGGGGTTCCAGGCCTTCACCTAGACTTCTTGATCTCCCAGGCTACCCTGCATGCTGCAATAGGGGAATGGAAGGCTGTTTGTGCACTTCTAGCCCTCCGTATATATGGGGTTCTCTAATTTGCAGATTAGCCAAAGTTTGTGAGCAAGAATTCCATTCACCTGTTCTTATTGAGGAACCCAGTTCTAACCTTGCTTGGAGACTTCTACTACTCAGTACATCAGAGGAATGAGAAGCAAAGTGGAAGACTGGTCAGATGCTGTGCTCCTCTCTATTACTCTTGGCTGCTAAGACACTTGCCAAAATCAGATGCCTTTTTGAACCCCCAAGGGTAAGGACATCATTACTAGCTGTGGGCAGTATCCTAACGTGCCTTTGATAGGAGTGAAAGGTTGCATCAACTACAAACCTTTACTGGTTAATAGACAATTAGGATATGCTTTGGTTCACCCTCCAAGGGGGCAAGATTTGGCTGAGACCCTCTACTGTGAAATCCAGCCCAACTCTGCTGTTGTCAGGAAAGCTGCCTGGGCTTGGGACAACATCCAGACTAAAGGGATAGCCATCCTTGGCAAGTGCAACAACATTACTTCAGCACAATATTCTGATTGGTCTCGTACCAGAGTTCAGATCACCCAGATGCCATTCACTCTAGAAGACATACCTGGACCCTCTACAGTACAACCTGCAGCTACTGTCAGTCTGGAGGAGTTTGAAATGCTGAAGGAAAGGAATACTCAGCTATCTGAAGCCTTGAAGAAGACTCTCTGGGAGAGAAATGACAGCCGTCTAGATAATGAGAGATTGGAAAGGCTCAGGATTGAGCATTTGACCAAGATTGAAAAGACGGATGACTACATCAGGAAGGCAAGAGCAGGGGAGTTAGTACTGAAGAATGCTTGTAAGGAAGCAAAGACTCAGAAGGCTAGGGCAGAGCATTATCTAGAGGAGATCCAGGCTAGGTGGATCAGGATCACTGAATCCTATGCACAGGAAGATCAAAGGACTCAGGCTAAGATAGAGAAACTAGAGGATAATGAGAAGAAGCATCAGGAGGCATTATTGGCAGCTCAGAGAGAGATATCTGAATTAAAACTCCGAGCGGGGTTGAAAAGGTCAAAAGATCAGGACAAGCATAAGAAGTTAACCAGTGCCATCACTACTAGGAACCTCCTCATCAGGACTATTACAGAGCACCCAGTGGGTCCAGTGACTGAGGCCCTCCTGAAGGAAGTCAGAGAGGATGACTTTGGATTAGATGTTTGACTCTTTTGCTTGTACTTTCCTTTTGTTGTACTTTTGGTTTTGTTGTTGTATTTTGACCCACCATGGGGATGTTATTTGTAATCAAACTATGAATTTTCACTCTTTGTAATATATCATTTTGTATTATTTTTGGTGGGCTTTATCTATATCTACAACATCATCAGCATTTCCTCGAGGTCTGGAAAGGTCAAAACCAAAGAACCAAACCGGATACCCTTGGAAGACAAATAGGCATATTGCATTGCATACTGACATTTTCTTTGTTTTGTAGGTTTTTGTTTTATTGTTGTTTCTCACTTTGTCGTGGTTTCAGGAAACATTGCTCGCAGAAGAGTGTTCCCTGTCAATAGAGCACACCGGTACCCGACAAGAAACAACCTTCCAGGACTCCAGATGGATCAAGTTCATCAAGACTTGAATGAAGTAAGGACCCAGATGGCCAATGAGAGGGTTGAAATGAGGAATCAGATGACCCAATTCATGATTGTAATGACTGGTTTAGCTCAGAGCCAGGAAAGACTGAGGGAGTTGGTTGAGAGACAAACTCCTGAAGAACACCATCCAGGTACAGGAGGTACCAGTAAAAATGATCACGTGCAGCCTCGCACTGATCCACCAGAGTTTGGGCCTCATCTGAACCCAGAAATCAATGCCATAAGGAATACTCAGGGTAACACTGCTGGAGGAAGGGTCTTGCAAGAGGATCCTCAAGAAGAGCAGTTTACAGTTGTCGGGGTTGGAGACGAAGTTTACGACCGTAGGCTGGATGAAATTGCAGAGAAGCTGAGGTCTCTTGAATCCCAAAATTCCCTAGGCTTTGATGTAATGGACATGGGACTGGTGGAAGGGGTGAGAATTCCTCAAAGTTCAAACCCCCGTGTTTTGAAAGGTATAATGACACATCCTGCCCACGCACCCACCTTCAATCATTCTTGGGAAGGTTAAAAGCATACACCATGGACGAGAAGCTGTGGATGTTTTACTTCGAGGATAGTCTAACAGGGGCATCCCGAGAATGGTATTCCCATTTGACTAGAGCCACAGTAAGAAACTGGAAGGACTTGGTTGAAGCTTTCATCCGTCAGTATCAGTATAACTTGGACATGGCTCCAAACAGGACCCTTCTAATGGGAATGTCTCAATCTTCCCGTGAAAGCTTTAGAGAATATGCCCAAAGGTGGAGGCATCTTGCTGCTGCAGTTCAACCCCCCATGTCTGAGAGAGCGATGGCAGACATGTTCATGAATACTCTCCAAGGAACCTACATTGACAGACTGGCTGCATTTTCTTCTACCAGCTTTGCAGATGTGGTGATAGCTGGGGAAAGAATAGAGAGCCTACTTAAGATGTGAAAGATATCCGATAACGGTGCCAGTTCAAGCAGTGCAAGAAAACCATTTGCTGGGCCCCGTAGATCTGGTGAGACAAACACTGTGCACATGGGAAGAGGGAGACCCCAGAACTTGCCCAGAATAGTTGCTGCTGTTACTATCCCTGCTCCACCTCCTCAGTATACTCAACAACCACAACACTTTCCTTAACAACAACAATTTCCTCAACAAAGATCATACAACAACAATAACAACAATCAACAACAACGCCCATTTCAACAGCGGCCATCTCAGGTCAACCGGGTGATTAACCCCATTCCAATGTCGTATGCTACACTGCTGCCACAACTCCTAAAGCTCAATCTTTTTGAGTTGAGGACATTGGCTCCACCTGATCCTCAAAACCTTCCAAGAAACTATGATGTCAATGCTAGGTATGCTTTTCATTCCAACGCACCTGGTCACTCTACGGAAAAATGCAGAGCTCTGCATATGAAGGTTCAGGATCTGGTAGATTCAAAAGCCCTGAACTTTGCACCTCCTCCCAATGTAATGAAAAATCCTATGCCAAGCCACAATAGGCAAAGGATTAATGTTGTAGAGTATGGCTCACCCGTGAGTTTAATAGAAGACATTACATGTATTCAAACACCTCTGGCAGAGGTTAAAGCCCAACTTTTAAAGTGCCAAGTGTTCCCAGGTTGTGAGGCCTGTTGTGAATTATGCAAACTTTCTGAGAATGGGTGTGCCAGCTTGATGAGTGGAATTAATGGCTTGATCAAAGAAGGCATCCTACAAATTACAACCACAGCTTCTACAACACCAACAACTCTTTTGACAACAACAAGTGAATCTTCTACAAATGCAACAACCATCTTTCCAAGTGTTTCTTCTACAACTGCAACAACCATTGTTCCAACTGATTCAGCTACAACTTCAGCAATCATTCCATCTGTCACTTTAACACACGGCAATTCATTTGCACCAGCTACTACAACTTCAACAACCAACAATGATGTTTCCACTATCACAATCTACTATGAACCGACAACGGTCCCGAGTTCCAACAACTTCCAACAGTCTCAACAGTCTCAACAAAGCTTCAATTCACCTCCATCAACATCTTCCAGAGGTCCTGTTACTATTTTCTATGATCCGCAGACTATTACAGTCCTAACATCTGCTGCAGTAAGCCCAGTCACTATCATGGTGCCCGGGTCGATCCCATATGATAAAGACAGTTCTATACCATGGCATTATGGTGCTGATCTGTACTGCAACGGAGAGAAAGTCCTTCTTGATTCTCCAGTTCTCACTCCCCAAGTGGATAATGTTGGGGGAGGCGGAGGCTTCACCCGAAGTGGACGTCTCTTTGCATCACAAGTCCCCAGAACCAACACTGAAGCAGAGGCTGCTGTTAGAGCCAAGGGGAAGAGTGTGATACTAGAAGAATCTGCACCAAAGGAAACTCATAAGTCATCCTTCGATCAAGATGTGGATGAGTTTATGAGAATTATTAAAAGAAGCGACTATAAAGTTGTGGACCAGCTCCACCAGACTCCTTCAAAGATCTCTATATTATCACTGTTGTCATGTTCCGAAGTCCATCGGGGTGCACTACTCAAAGTTCTGCACGCTGCCTACGTGCCAGAAGAGATCACTGTGAATCAGCTGGAAACAGTGGTGTCAAATGTCAACACTAGCCATGGGCTAGGTTTCACTGATGCTGATTTAACAACAGAAGGACGTCTCCACAACAAAGCCTTGCATATAACCTTGGAGTGCAAAGGAGTTGTCTTATCTCATGTTCTTATAGACACTGGGTCTTCACTCAATGTCTTACCCAAGAAAGCTCTTGTCAAGCTTTAATATGATGGGATAGCTCTCCGGCCAAGTAAACTTATGGTCAGGGCTTTTGACGGCTCCAAGAGATCTGTTCTTGGAGAGGTGGAGCTTCCGGTGATAATCGGTCCACAGGTCTTTAAGACCATTTTCTATGTGATGGACATACAGCCTGCTTACAGTTGTTTGCTAGGTCGACCTTGGATTCACGCTGCAGGCGCAGTAACGTCGACCCTTCACTAGAAACTGAAGTACGAATGGGAAGGACAGATTATCACCATCTGTGGTGAGGAAGACATATTTTTTAGCCATCTGGCTACATACAAGTATATTGAGATGGATGGTGAAATCCATGAGACAATGAGCCAAGGGTTTGAGGCCCTGAATGTCAATGAGGCTACTGAAGTATTTGCCGCGTCCCAGGAAGATAGGATGGGTACTTCAATTGTCTCTTACCAGCAAGCCCGAAAGGTTGTTGAAGAAGGTAATGCTCAAGGTTGGGGCAAGCTGCTGCCAGTGGAAAAGAAGGAAGATAGATTCAGTTTGGGTTACAGACCATTCCGACAAGATCAATCAGAGGCTTCAAAGGAGCCCAAATTCATCAGTGGGGGATGCTCACCCCAGATGCTATTAACAATCTGGAAGATGAGGCGGAAAGCGACCACAACCTGGAGAGCTGGATACGTCAAAGGATCCCAGGGAACCAAGTCCTTAACTGGTCTTCCCAGGAAATTATAAGGGTTACTCCTGCAGAGTAATTATTATTTCCTGTCTTTTTTTTTAGCATGCATCAAGTCCTGCATCTTTCCCAAGGTGTCAGGACTCATTTTGTAATAGGGCCATATTGTAATTTTGTGCAAATGATTAATCAATGAATATCGGACATCTTTTGCAAACGAGTCTCTTTTTTTGCTCACTGTCTTTTCATTTTTTCACTTTTGTACAAAACAATAAAATGGCAATGTTTTCAAAATAAATAACTTCATTTTCACTTTTTCTAAATAAGATTAAAACTGATCACTAAAACGAACCAATCTCCACCCTTGTAGAGATTATCCTCCAGATTGCACCGACAACAACACTACTATGACCTTGTATGACTTCGACAATCTGATTAATCAATTTGATGAAGGGGTTGAAGAAGACTATGAGTTACCTGAGGAGTTAGCCAGGTTGTTGAGGCTAGAAGAGAAAGTGATCACCCCTCATCAGGAGGAGGTTGAGACAGTTAATCTTGGTACCGAAGAAGACTTGAAGGAAGTGAAGATTGGGGCCAGTCTGCAAGATTCAGTGAAGGAACAAATTATTGACATGCTTCGAGAGTACGTCGACGTCTTTGCTTGGTCCTATCAAGACATGCCAGGTCTGGATACTGATATTGTTATACACAAGCTGCCTTTGAAAGAAGATTGTCCTCCAGTGAAACAGAAGCTACGCCGTACTCGTCCAGATATGGCCATGAAGATTAAAGAAGAAGTACAAAAACAGTGGGACGCCGGTTTCCTTGCTGTGACTAGTTACCTGCTGTGGGTCGCTAACATTGTACAAGTGCCTAAGAAGGATGGCAAAGTACGGATGTGTGTGGATTACCGGGATCTGAACAGAGCTAGCCTAAAGGATGATTTCCCATTACCTCACATTGATGTATTGGTCGACAACACAACTCAGTTCTCGGTGTTCTCCTTTATGGATGGTTTTTCCGGGTACAATCAGATCAGGATGTCACCTGAAGACATGGAAAAGACTACCTTCATCACACCTTGGGGCACATTTTGTTATAAGGTAGTGCCTTTTGGACTGAAGAATGTTGGTGCTACCTATCAACGGGCTATGGTAACATTATTCCACGACATGATCCACAAAGAAATCGAATGCTACGTGGATGATATGATTTCCAAGTCCCTCACTGAAGAAGATCATCTGGTAAATCTGCTGAAGTTGTTCAAGCGTCTGAGGAAGTATCAGTTGAAGCTAAACCCCAACAAATGCACATTCAGGGTACGTTCCGGTAAACTGCTGGGATTCATTGTAAGTGAAAAAGGAATTGAAGTTGATCCTGACAAAGTCAAAGCCATTCAGGAGATGCCTGCACCTAGGACTGAAAAGGAAGTCTGGGGTTTCTTAGGTAGATTGAACTACATATCAAGGTTCATATTTCATCTTACTGCAACCTGTGAGCCCCTGTTCAAACTGTTAAGAAAAGAGCAAACAGTAATGTGGAATGAAGATTGTCAGAAGGCTTTTGACAAGATCAAGGAGTACCTACAAGAACCTCCAATTCTTATGCCTCCAATTGAAGAAAGACATCTAATAATGTACCTGACAGTATTAGAAGGATCAATGGGGTGTGTGTTGGGCCAGCATGACGAGTCTGATCGAAAAGAGTATGCAATATACTACCTAAGCAAAAAGTTTACCAACTGTGAACAATGTTATTCACTGCTCGAGAAAACTTGTGGTGCTTTAGCGTGGGATGCTCGTTGACTAAGACAGTATATGTTGACTCACACTACTTTATTGATTTCAAAAATTGACCCCGTCAAGTACATATTTGAGATGCCAGCACTTACCGGAAAGGTTGTAAGATGGCAAATGATCCTGACAGAGTATGACATTCAGTACACATCTCAAAAGGCCATCAAAGGCAGTGTATTGTCTGACTATCTAGATGAGCAACCCATTGATGATTACCAACCAATGAGGTTTGACTTCCCTGATGAAGACATCATGTTCCTAAAAGCAAAAGATCATGAAGAGCCTGTTCATACTGAAGGGCCTGACCCAGAAGAAGAATGGACAATGATGTTTGATGGGGTTGTTAACATGAATGGTCGTGGAGTTGGTGCAGTGCTCATTACACCTAAGGGAGTTCATATGCCTTTCTCGGCAAAACTCACTTTTGCATGCACTAACAACGAAGCTGAATACGAAGCCTATATCATGGGTCTTGAGGAAGCCATTGACCTCAGGATCAAGACTTTAACTGTATTCAGAGATTCGGCTTTGGTAATCAATCAAACCAACGGCAAATGGTACACTCACCAAGAGCATCTGATTCCATACCGTGACTATACGAGGAGATTATTGACTTTCTTCACAATAGTCAAACTTGAGTACATCCCTCGAGATGAAAATCAGTTCGCAGATGCTTTAGCTACCATTTCCTCCATGATCAAGGTTCAGACTGCCAATTATGTGCCTCGAATTTCGGTATCCAGACTAGACCGACCAGCATATGTATTCTCTGTGGACGTTGCAAAAGATGACAAGCCATAGTTCCATGACATCAAAAGCTTATTAGAGGATCAGACATACCCACCTGGGGCATCATCCAATGATAAGAAGACATTGAGAAGGTTGGCTGGTAGTTTCTTCCTGAATGCTAATGGTTCATTATACAAGCGAAACTTTGACATGGTTCTTCTCAGATGTATTGATAAGAAAGAAGCTGACATACTGATGCACGAGGTGCATGAAGGATCTTTCGGTACCCATGCTGGAGGACATGCAATGGCTAAGAAATTATTAAGATCAGGATACTACTGGATCACAATGGATGTAGACTATTGTGCCTATGCCAGGAAGTGCCATAAATGCCAGATTTACGCAGACAAAGTGCATGTGCCTCCAAATCCTTGAACGTAATGTCTTCACCCTGGCCCTTTGCCATGTGGGGCATTGACATGATTGGAAAGATCGAACCGACTGCTTCAAATGGCCACAGATTCATCCTGGTAGCCATTGATTACTTTACCAAATGGGTTGAAGCAGCTTCGTATGCAAACTTCACTAGACAAGTGGTAGCCAGATTTCTAAAAAGAGACATCATCTGTCGATATGGAGTACCCGAGCGAATCATTACTGATAATGTTTCCAATTTGAACAACAAAATGATGGCAGAACTGTGTCGGGACTTCAAAATCCAACATCACAACTCTTCTCCTTACAAGCCAAAGATGAATGGCGTTGTTGAGGCAGCTAACAAAGACATCAAGAAGATTGTGAAAAAGATGGTGGCTACTTACAAAGACTGGCATGAAATGCTACCGTTTGCCTTGCATGGGTATCGAACCTCGATCAGAACATCTACTGGGGCAACGCCATATCATCTTGTGTATGGTATGGAGACAGTCCTACCTGTTGAAGTTGAATTACCCTCCTTGCGGGTACTGATGGATGTAAAGTTGAATGAAGCAGAATGGGTCCGTTCTCGGTACAATCAACTGAACCTGATCGAAGAAAAGATATTAGCTGCAATCTGTCATGGGCAGCTATATCAGAAAAGGATGAAGAAAGCATTTGATCAGAAAGTCAGGCTTCGGGAATACCAAGTAGGAGATCTTGTGCTAAAAAGACTCCTTCCTCCTCATACAGACCACAGGGGCAAGTGGACTCCAAATTACGATGTTCCGTTCATAGTAAAGAAGGTTTTCTCTGGTGGAGCACTGATGCTCACTACTATGGATGGTGAAGATTTCTTATCCCTTGTGAATTCAGATGCAGTTAAAAAATACTTCGCATAAAATGACTCGCTGGACATAAAAACATAATGTAAGTCCAAGAAAAAATAGGGCATCCCGGCGAGTCAAAAATAGAATAAAAGACTCGGGCAAAAATAAGGGAAAATTTTTTAAAATGTACACCCGCTGAGTTGAAAAGCCACATTGGATAGCTCAGGAAAAAATGCGTATCCCGGTGGATTGAAAACCCGAAAGGGCGATGCGCGCAAAATTAGGGAATAAGCGAACAACTGCATTCTGAATTCGTCTGTATCACTCACAACACGACAAGCTTCGAAAAGATAAAGCATCAGTCAAAATCAACCTTCTTCAGAAAGCAAGATAAGAAGAGCATCAAGGTCATACTGGTCATAGCAAAGGAAGCTCACCGAAGCGTCATCAACATTTCCAACACTTTTACTTTTTCAATTTGTAACAATCTCCTCATTTCAGGGGATTTGTTTCTTTGACTGTATTTTCCAATTCAGGGCACCCAGATTAATAAAATCAGAGTTTTCAGTCATGCCTCGTTTCGTACATTTTTATTCCGTTTGCAAAATGTCCAATATCCATGATATAATGTTTGCATAAAACAAATGAGCTATTCTTAATAAATGCTTGCAGGAAATATATTTACTCTCAGGAATAGCTAACTCCTATAAGGGAATCCGATAAGGGATACCCCGGGATACTTGTGCGTTTTCTTTGTCTTAAACAAGTTGCAGGTATTCAATATACAACATGGGGCATGCCAAGCATCACCTCCTCCAAGAAGCCTCTGAAATTCTTTCTCCCCAACAGAGTTGTTAAAGCCTTCTCCCCAGAAGACAAAAGAACCATTCCCCCGCAGAGTTCCAGCCTCTCCCCAGAAGAGAAATGCCTGAAATTCCCACATAACAAAGTGACGGAAGCCTTCTTCTTCTCCCCAGCTGGGTTTCTCCTTACCAGATAGATCTATCAGTGATCTATTTCCCCATGCAGAGCCATACATCTTATCAGATCGACCAATGATCTCGTCCCCAGCTGGGATATTCTTCCAAATAGATCAATCAGAGATCTTCACAGCGGCGGGATCTGAATCCCGAATCGGTTTCTCTTTGCATAATCATAGAATTCACATCATTTTCCCCCCACAAAGCGTAGCATTCCTTCTAATACGGAGCATTACGGCAAAAGTCAAACATTTACATGATCACAAGTCAGGATCAAACTAGTTACCTGCAAATATCACCAACATTTCATCAGCAACATATATAAAGACTCACATCCCTTGCAAATAAAAAGCCAAAGTGTCCCCTTTGCACTCCCCAACACAGATACATGCTCATATATATCCTTTTTGACACTCGTCTGTGTCATTTCATTCCCCTGCAGATATATCTATATACTCTTTTGACACTCGTCCGTGTCACTTTTCCCCAGCATGGTTGCTAAGTCACTTGTTACAAACCAAGTACTTGTTTATAATACACTCTTGTTGACACCCGTCCGTGTCATCCTATCCCCACAGGTCGTCGGGACACCTTTTACACCCATAAGTTCATAACTCATACACTTTCTCTTCTGACACCCCTCCGTGTCAAAATTTCCCCAGCAAGTTGAACACTCATCTGTGTTTTGCTCATACTTCATAATACTTGTTCATACTTTTACAGATACTCGTTCGTATCTTGTATATACACTTATTCCCCACAGATTCGACACTCGTCCGTGTTCTTTGTTAACCAGTTGGTACTCATCCGTACCATCATCTTTGAACATGCGTCAGCGTTTGTTTCTACCGATACTCGTCCGTATCGCGGTCTTAAGGATGCTCGTCCGCATCTTTAATATATACACAGCGTCAAACACTTATACCTTTCATTCTTGAGCGTGAGCACTCGTCCGTGTTTACCATTCCCCAGCAAGTCACCAACAAAGCAACTTTCCTTCTATCCGACATTCGTCCTATGTCGTGATACTTTCGGCAGCCGTACCCTGCCAGGTGATCGTCCTTCACCTTTGGATGACCGTCCCTCATCCTTTCCGCCAGCGGAATCTTCATTATTGGAACCCTTTTCTATCCGACATTCGTCCTATGTCGTGATATTTAGTAGTCGTCCCCTGCTAGGTGATTGTCCTTCACCTTTTGATGATCGTCCTTCATCATTTTATCCGATGGCCGTCCCCATCGTTGATCTTGTTGTCTGACATTCGTCCAATGTCATGATAAACCCTGAGAGCAGCCGTACCCTGCTAGGTAATTGTCCTTCACCTCTTGATGATCGTCCTTCATCATGATTATCCGATGGCCGTCCCCATCATCGACTTTTTCTATCTGACATTCGTCCTATGTCGTGATAAAGAGCATTCGTCCCCTGCTAGGTGATCTTCCTTCACCTTTGATGGCCGTCCCTCATCATTTATTTCATTTATTCTTTAACCCGATGGCCGTCCCCATCGTTGTTTACTTTTATTTTCCAAGACCGATGGCCGTCCCCATCATTGCCTTTGTTTTAATCCCCAGAGAGTCTTGTTTCTTTACCTGATGGTCATCCTCGTCATGGTCTCTTTATTTCCCCAACATGTCGGTCGTCCCCGTCATCGCTTTATCCCCAGCAGTCGTCCTCTACTCGATGGTCGTCCTCCATCGCCCGCACTTTTTATTCATACTTTTCTTTGTTTTACAATTTATATCCCTTTTCTTCTTCTCCCCGGTGAGTGCAAATTTTGGACTGTCTTTGGTATTCAACCACAAGTTATCTTGTTTGTCTGTTAAGCCAGATGCTTACATCCTGCACAACTAACTCATGTTTGAATAGGGGCAGCTGTAAACACCCCAAATTTGCCCTCACTCATATCACACCATGGCTTGTGATCTTTCATTTTTGCATAATCATAAGCATTACACCTCACATTGCATATTTGTTTCATCTGCATAGTTTAAGTTCATCTGCATCTAGGGTTTGTGATCTGAGCAATCCAAAGATCCATCTGAGCCACTCCAAAGGTATCCAATCATTCCAAGAGGGTCCATGTGTGTTCTATCATCATATTATATCCCTCAAAGATCAAGGAAGTCAAGAAATCACAAGAACTGGCAATGCATGGAAGCAGAGCTAGGGTTTCACTACACAGATGACTTGAAATTAGGGTTTTGGTTTCAGAGGCCATAACTCCAAATTTTTTGGTCATTCTTGTTTCTAATAGTCTCAATATGTTATAAGGATCACATGTACCATGTTTGATGAAGAAATTAATTGTGGAGGTCATTTGTTCACTAGGTAACTTCTTGAGCAAGTCAGAGCAAAATTAGGGCATCTGAGACCCCCAACAATGGAACCAAAGTGAATTTTTCATCAAATTGAAGTTATATGATCTTTAGTTGATCATTTAAGTACTTTGAAGTTCACAAAGTTGAAGAAAGTTGAGCTAAACCAAAAGTTGCCAAAAATGGAAATGACTTGTAATGGAAACTTTCCATTTTGGGAAAGTTTTTCAACCTCCTCTTTCTGAACCAAAAATGCTTCAAATGAAAAATTGTTGGTCATGAAAGTTGTAGATTGGATCATTCCCTTTTTAAAAAGTACAAGAACAATTCCTAATTCATTATAAAACTCAAGTTATGGCTTGGCAAAGTTGGCAAAAATCACATAATTTTCAGTTTCACACCAAAGAGGATATTTTGCAATTTCACATACCAAGCCATTTTGTGACCTCTAATACACTTCTAGGCATCATACAAACATAGTGTATTGCCTAAGAATCGGAATTGGCCCAAGAATCACAAGTTTCTATGCCTTGCACATCAATAAATCACAAAGGGGCCAAAATGAACAAAACTTGCAAAAACTCATACAACCATGCTTCCACTTGTGCCAGCTGCAAAATATGACTTCCATGGCTATCCTTGAACCAAGATGACTCGAGCCATGCCTTGAAACAACCACTGAACCAGCCCATACCTCAAGTACAAGTTATGTTGACATTTTGGCAACTTGCCCATACCAATCACCATAGGCCACCACCCACTTTCTGACCTATCAAACATTGTTATGTGGATCAAAGGCAACTCATAACACACATCACACAAGCCTGGAACCTCAGAATCACCAAGTTTCTAAAAATCACCCCAAAAGCAAAAGCTTTCGAAACACTCTGCTCAGCCACAAAAACTCCAAACAAACTTCACCATTCAACTCACCATCATCACTAGAACACAAACCAACCATCAAACAATCCTAAAAGCCAGCCAAACACAAACACGATTTTTGGCCAGCTGAAGAACAACCACTCAAACCAGCCATTATAAACTCCTTCCAAGCATCAAAGCATCACCAGGAGGATCATAGGAGTCATTTTGCACTAAAGAGGAGGCCAGATAGCTCAGATTGAAGAAGCTCCATCTCAGGTATCCTCAAGAACAAATTTTCCAGAACTCGTTTTTCTTGTTATAGAAATGTTCTTTATGCTTTGCTGATCACCATGATCTATTTTGTTTTGAAAATGAGTGAGAAAAAAGCATGTATGAAGCTTCTGAAAGTTTTGCGTGTTTTTTCGTTTGCCTTTGATTCATGATCTTGAGTGAATATAAATATTTTTTGTTGCTGGATTCTTGTTTAGAAGTGTCTAATGGTTGTTTCTGGAGATTTTGCTGAGGTTTCATTGCGTTTTGATAGAGATAGCATGAATGAGTGATCGGAGAAGATGACCGAGGCTAGCTCCGGTCACCTGAAAATGTTTAGGGGTGAGATTAGGGTTAATCCAGTCAGTTTAAATATCAACCGTAGGATCCTGTTTAGTGCGTGTTTGTAGGGTCCAATTGATCCACTTAAGCCCTAATCCAGTTTAATTAAATTAATTAATTAATTAACTCAGTTTAAATTTGGACCATTGGATAGCGTGCATGGTCTTTCCCTCCAAACTCCAGTTCAAATCCTGTCCATCAGATCAGCATACTTTCTTTTATTTCAATTTTTATTTCATTTTATTGCATTTATTTTGTCCAATTTATTTAAAATACTTAGAAAATTCCAAAAATATTTTTCTTCTGCATTTTGATTTCAAATATTTTTCTTCACCCAAACACATTTTTATTTTTATTTTTTTGCATTAAAAAATCATTTTAAAAATATTTAAATGTTTATTTTAATTAATTAATGGAAATTAATTAATTAAAATACCATTTAGGTTTCTAAAAATTCCAAAATGATTCATATTGCATTTTAGGACATTTAGAAACATTGTCAAACCATTCATACAAATTTCTTTTTGGTTTTGATTCAACTTTGACATTTTTCTTGAATTTAGGGTTCATAAAAATCCCTTTTTGGAACCCTAACTTTGAAAATTCTTTTCTGCCTAACCATGAAGGGTTTGACATTGGTTCTTTTTGCATTGTTCTTCACATAGCATGTAGTTTCTATCATATTTTTGTCACAAATTTATCTTGTGTTTTCCATTTGATTTGCATTTTTCCTCTTAAGGTACCCAAAACCCTAGTTAACTTAGAAAAAATCACAACTTTCTTTAGGTTAAGAGTTATACCTCCTCCTTTGGGGTGTGATATCATATGGGGTTAGGTTTACTTGGAGTTCATTTGCAATTTTTAATCTTATGATTTGCTTCTGTTTTTGACTTTTGCATCTCATCCTTTTGCATCTCATCTAATCTTGCATCCATGCTTGCATCTTACATTGCATTGCATGAACATATGAACTTGCCATGACATTTATAACACTTGGTATGCCTTTTCATCATCTCATAACATCATTTGCATCATGTGTTTGCTTTTAGTTTTGGTTTTTACCTTTGCATATGTTTCATTCTCATATCATTTCTTTCCTTTATGCTAACATTTTCAGGTGGTAAGTAATTTGAGAAGTGAATTTGCCTTCACTTCTCATTTCTCTTCATCTCTTTCTTATGCATCCTTGCTGCATTTTCATTTTCCTTAGAGTGATCTTGCTCATTCATGTTCCTCATTCACTTTCTTTCTCCAAGTTACTTATCTTCTTCAGTGAAGTAAGTAACTTGCATTCTTCTGCTTTTCCTCCTTTCATCTGCTTTCTTCCATTGGTGGTTTCTCTGAAGATCTTTCTCAAGCCTTACAAACCATAGGAACATCCAAGCATGACAATAATTAGGGTTGTAATTAGTCCCCCTTTGTCTTTTCTATTTGTGTCTTCTTTGTGTCTCTCTTCTCACCTCATCATTAGAGACTAAACCTTTAAGGTTTTAAGGCTTTGTGATTAAGGTTATGCATGCATCTTTCTCTTAGGATGGAGTGTATAACTTTAATCCTAAGTGTTAAACTCTTAATTTGTTTAAACCTCTTAATCAATCCATCTTAATAATCACTAAGACATTAACTTGTAACTTGGGCTTTGCATTAGGGTTTTATTTCTTCCTTAATTGGTTAAGAAGGACTAACCCTAGTGTTAATGGACAAGTCCCCCTCAAGTTGTCTTACAAACTTAAAATTCACTTCTTAATCTTACCCTTAATTAAAATCCACTTTAATAAAGGCTTGTTTTGTCATGAGGTTAATCCCTAATCATGGACTAAGTTGAGGTATCTTCCTCAGCTTAAGTGTGCTCATCTATTATACTTCTATTAGGATGATGTAATGAGTTCACTAATCCTTGATTATGGCTTAAACTCATTACTTAACACTAAACAAAAAACTCAAAAACATCTAAATAATCACAAGTAGGTTAATGATCTTAATCCTACATCATCATGGTAATTAAGTTGAGATGTTTATCTCATACTTAAGGTACTCTCATTACCCCTAATCAAAGGGAGGATGTGATGAGTTTACTAACCCTTGGTTTAGGCTTAAGCTCATTAACTTATGACAAACACAAAAAAAACAATAAAAGATTGAAGACACAAAAACAAACAATAATCGTCTCCTTTGGGATTCTTTTTTCATCATCTTCACTCACAAACGAGAACTTGCTTCTTATGTCTAATGCAAGACAGTTAGCACTCGAGCCAGACGAGTCATACACTTGAGCATAGACAAGCAAGAAGTTCACAAGTCAATTTATCTTTCAGTCTCTTTGAGTCGAACTACGGTGTTCTGACTTCCTCATTGCACGAGAGGATACGTAGGCATAACTTAACTGTTATCGAACAAAAGTCTCTGTGTCTCCCCCCTCTTTCAGCATTCTTTTAAAAGCATCAGTTCCTGAGCATTCACCCTTTTGCACTGACACTTGTATATTCTTCTTCCAGCTTTTGCACACAGATAGCACATACACTACCCTTTTAAACACAATCTTTTAAGCATTGATCCCGTCGAGTATGACGGACAATCTGGGTGTTAATACCTTCCTAGGTTGTAACCAACCCCCTTTCTCAGTTTCTCTGGTTCGCAACCGTCTTATCCATATCTTTCTAGGTTTATGCAGCATTACCTTTCCTTCGGGATAAAAATGCCTAGCTGGCGACTCTTTTCATCTTCACTTCATTCTCTCCTCTCACCGGCCGTTCGCGTCTGTATCCTATCTGACCAGGTGTCTTTTCGGGGGAGCGACACTTCCCAAGATGCATAGTACCGTATTGGGAATTTGAAGATTCCTGTAACATTAATTGAACAATTGACAGCCTGCAACTAGGGCTTCTTTAGGTGCATCCTCATTGCTTTTTCGTTTGCTATTGGGTCGGGTCCCTCCCAAATTGGACCAGCATAACTGTTTTTTTGGGCCTGTGTTTTCAACTGGGTCAGTCCGTTTACCTTGGTTGTCCTTTTGTTTTATAGTTTCCCCATAGTTATTTCCCATATACTAGTTTTTTTATGTACATAATTTATTCGCGTTTTATTTCCTTTATCCCATGAAATCTGAAAAAACTTAAAAAATATCATTTTGTTTATTGGTTGTAATAAAATTTAATTTAATTAATCGATTTAATTAATTTTATTAAGAAATGCAACTTAATCCGGTTAATTAATTAACTTTATATCATTCTTGAGATGTTTATATTTTGTACATTTTTTTTCTTTGTTCATTATTCAGTTGATGATAAAGTGCGACCTTACGAATTTGATTGTTTGTTTTCCCATACTACGATTATATTTTTTCAAGAATTTAAAACCTAAACCTGATCACTAAGACTAATTCCAAAAAATAAATAAAATCATAAAATAATTAAGTCTTGGTCCAGCGCCAAGTATTTTCATCTCGTTTACATTTTTCACACACACATAAGTCGGTCACCTATGTGACCGCCATCCGCACGACTATACGCTTCTAATTTAATTTACGAGGAACTGAACTTCGGAATCTAGCATTCTTCGGGTTCTTTAATGAATCACTCTTGAGGCTAGCCTTCGAGTTGTGTTTCATTTACTCCTTCGTTACAAAAAATACTAAACCATAATCTATAAAAAATAATCGCAAAACATCTTAATACGCATATTAACGTAAGAACTAAACTCAGGAATCTAGCATTCCTTGGGTTTTTGAATTGAATTACTGTTGGGGCTAGCCCTCGATTTGTAGTTCATTCGGTCTTTCGTTTTCAAAACGTAAATCTCTAATTAAAATCTTGAAAGAACTAAACTCAGGAATCTAGCATTCCTTGGGTTTTTGAATTGAGTTACTGTTAGGGCTAGCCCTCGATTTGTAATTCATTCTCCCTTTCACAATGAGAATACAACTTATAACGTACCAACATACGTAAATCACTTTACAAATTAATCAACGAGTGACTGAACTCCGGTGTCTAGCACTCTGCACGTTCTTGAATGCAATCACTCCTGGGCTAGCCCCACGCGTTGTGGTTCATTCGCCCTCTTGTTTAAAACACCTTAACAAAGGTCAAACATCTTTTCTCTAAACAAACATTGTTTAAATCTTTCTATCTCGCAAACAAGCTAGCGCTTCAGCCTCCCATCGCGAGCAGATAAGCCAACGCTTAGCAGTAGAAAGCATTTTCAAACAATCGTTCAATAAAAATCACAAACCGTAGTCGCATGAACTATGAAGCTCTGGCTTTCCCATTGCACAAGGGAATACGTAGGCACGGGGATTTTAATCCTTCGCGAGCATAATAATAAAAGTTAACTATCTCTCCGTCACAATAATAAAAAACTTAACCTTTCCCCATAACAAAATTAAAAAATTTCAAGCAATCATTCAAAAGAAGACAATAATATAAGTTAACATTTAAAGCGCAAACTAGACTAAGAGGTTCCCGTTGAGTACAACGGACGTGAGGGGTGCCTAATACCTTCCCTTTTGCGTAACTAACTCCCAAACTTAGATTAGTGGTTTCGTTGACCATTTCTTATCTGATTTAGGTTGTGTCTATATCTCCCTTTTCTTTAGTTAGAATAAATAAAATTAGGTGGCGACTCTGTTGTTTGTTTTAGGATCGTATTTTTCGAGGTACGACTGCTGGCGACTCTGCTGGGGAAATTTGCTTTATGCATAAGAGAGTCGAGCCTAGCTTAGGATAGTTTGCGTTTGTTTGTTGTTTTGTTTTGATTGTTTTCCTTATTTACTATAAATATTTTATATGCTTATTTATTGCTTTCCCTTTCATTATATTGCTCATTATTATATTCTCCTGTTGGATCTTGGGGTTACGTCACGGGTATGAATTTGTACTTGAGCTTTGAAAAAAGAAGAGGGAACACCTAAGTTAGAATTGGTAGTTATTAGTGTTAGTCTCAAAGGACTCGCTCCTTGACAGCCTAACATGAAAGCTCCCCCGGATAGTTAGACTTTTCGTGGATCTTGTCACAACACAGCTAACTTGTCGCGTGACCTGGTTCACGAGAGGGCTGTGATTCTGGGACCCACTCTAAGGACCTGTTACCATTTTGGTCGTTGTGTAGTGTTAGTCTCCAAGGGCTCGCCTCTTGAGGGCCTAACATGAGAACACCACCCGGGGTAGATCTTGTCGTTATTATCGTTGCAATACAGCTAGCCTGTGGCGGGGCGATAATACGATTATCATCCATGACCTCGAGTTTCTTTGAAATTCATCACTATAGAAACTATCATGTGAGGGGACTTTGTGGGTAATAAACATTGACCCATCTTTTAGAGCCCACATATTAAGAGGTTTCGTAATATCCTGGATCCAACTTTCGTGCATTCATATGGCATGTGCATCATAACTTACACATTTTCTATTTCAGGGAGAACACATTCATTGTATCTTGCGTTCAAAATATCCATGGGGTCAGAAAAAAGGAAAGCTTTGCCACTAAGGGCTTCCATTCCCAACACAATTGTCCTTATGGAATGCTTAGGAAAGATGCCAGATTCTTACAAAAGAGCTATAGAAGCAAGATTTGGTCAGGTGCTCCATCTTCTTGAGGTTGACGTACAGACTCCTGCCCTCACGGCCCTAGCACGGTTTTATGAACCCCCAATGCGGAGTTTCTTGTTCCAGGATTTCTAGTTAACACCATCTTTAGGAGAATTTGAAGCTCTTTTTGGTTTCTCCATGAAAGGGAGAGCACCCTATGTTATGATTACTCAGAATCCCAAGGTAGAAGAATTGGCAGAAGCTCTACGACTCTCTATCCCGATCGCCAAAGCAAATTGGAAGAAGAGAGAAGAATTTTGGGGTTTTCCAAGGTCTTATCTAGAAAAAGAGAGTAAGAGGTTGACAAAAGAACGCCAATGGGCTGATTTGGTGAATGTATTGGCTCTCCTGATATATGGTTTGGTTTTGTTTCCAACTCTCGAAGAGTTTATTGACATCGCTGCAATCAACATATTTTGGGCAGTTTGGAAAGGGGGTCAATGCCCGGTGTACCCATTACTAGCAGATGTATTCCATAATCTTCACCTTCACCATGAAAGGAAGGGCAGTGCTTTAACCTTCTGTTTCCCTTTGCTCTATAAATGGCTTACCTCTCATGTCTTCAAGCGTCACTCACTGATTCCCAAGATGACGGGAGGGGAATGGTCCCAAATGCTAGTTTCACTCACAGAAAGGAATATCATTTGGTATCCCAACAAGTTAGATGTGGATCAAATCATTATGAGTTGCGGGAACTTCCAAAACGTTCCACTGATGGGATCAAAAGGGTGCATCAGTTATAATCCCATCTTGGATTTACGACAATACGAGTACCCCATTCTAGGAAAACCAGAAGATGCAGAGTTAGAGGAAATGATCCTCCATGACAGGGGTATAGGGAACCCAACATTACTTCACCGAATTTGTCGGTACTGGGAAAAGGTTCACACAAGAGGCACTAATTTGAGAAAAAGAGATGGTGTAATTAGAGTTCCATATCGATAGTGGGTTCTTGAAAGGGTTAAGATTGTCAAGTTACCTTTTTCAGTAGAAGCACTCCCTAGGCCCCCTACCCCTGAGCAGGTGCCAGTTTCTTTCGAAGAGGTAGAGGAACTTAGAGCTAGGATAGCCCGTCTTGGGAAAGAAAATGAAGAGCTTAGTACGAAATTACACCAGGTTACTTATGAGAAGAATGAGCTGAAATATGACCTTACCCGTAAAACTGCCCAGTTTGAAGCAAATCAGGAAAAAGTTGATGAAGAGGATCGAAAGAAAAACAATGTCAAAGGGTGTCTGGATCAGACTTATGGTCGGGTTGTTCACCTAAAAGAAGATTTGAACCTAGTTTTCCGAAGAAGTGCAAACAATGAAGATTGGTACATCCGAGCAACTAAGAAAGCGAAAAATGAAAGGGCTAAATTTTAGAAGAAAATTGAAGAACTCACTATAGCTCTTGATCAGGCAGTGAAAAGCTCGAATCAAGAATATGAACTTAGAATTCAAGCCATGAGTGTCTCAAAGTTTACCCTGGAAGACTGAGATTACAAATGCCAAGAGGTAAACCGTGCTGAAGGAAATGACCGATATTGGAAAGAACAGTATGAGGCTTTACTTAAGGATCGCAATATCTGGGAGTCAGCAAGAGAAGAAGTGCAAGGTCATTTCCAAGGATACGAGCGAGCTATACAGGTTCAGATTGAAGAAAGATATATGTATCGTGATAAGCTTAATCGGCTTATTGAATGGTGCAACCTGCAGATGGAGGAATTACCTTTCCGACTTTCTATGGCAAGAGGATAATTTGAAGATGACGGATCCTATCCGGTCGTGAGTTACTTCCTGTCAATCTGCCAGACTATGTTGAAGACATTCAATGAAGAGGTGAAAGAGTGTGATGCCTGAAGATCAAAGAATTAGTCCTATTGTTGTAATCTTTCTTTTATTTTGTTTATCTATTTAAGAAAAGATTTGTTGATGTACTATTGTAATAGTTAATGAACAAGGATCTTTGTATTTTATGTTTTAAAACTTTGATGAATGAGAATGGTCGAAACTTGAAGTTTTCCTTCAATCCTTGACCTCTGTGATGTTCTGAATGTTGCAATTTTTGATACTTATGAATGTTCTCCTGGAAATAATTTATTTTGTGACATTGCATCCATATATTTCCATCATCCCTTGCATTCATCAAAACGTAAAACTCACGTGTCTTTCTACCAAATCGTCAAACCGTTTCGTCCATACAAAACCGGAGCCTACCGTCGAAGGAGGATGGAAAGACTCGAGCAAGAGAATCAAGAGCTTAGGGGAGAGGTAACCGCTCTGAAGGACAATTTGGAGAGGCTCACTAATATGATGGAAACAATGGCAGCTGCTCAGAATCAGACATCGCAAAACTCTCTGGAGACTGGACAGAGGACCGAGGCCATGGCTATCCCAACGACCGCAACACCTAGAAACGATTCCCAACATGTTGTATCCATTGGTTTCCCTTGGGGCATCCCCCGTGATTTCATACCAGAGGTTCATCAACCACATGTTTCACATGTCACTGCTGTGATGACTACTTCTCAGCCTATAGTACACACCGCCCATTACAATGAGGACCCCCCCTTCCATACAGCACCGAGTGAAAACGTAGGAGTGGACGAGAGATTGGATGAGTTCCAAGACCGCTTTTTAGAGATGCAAAACGAGATTAGGGCTATTCGAGGCTAGGATTTGTTTGGAAGAAAGGCTTCTGATCTTTGCTTGGTCCCTAATGTCAGGGTCCCACACAAGTTCAGAGTGCCTGAATTTGAAAAGTATAAAGGGAACTCATGCCCTTAAAGCCACTTAATCATGTACGCCCGGAAGATGTTCACCCAGCAAGACAATGACCCGTTACTGATTCACTATTTCCAGGACAGCTTAACAGCTGCCGCCCTGAAATGGTACATGAGTTTAGATAGTGCAAAGATCCGAACCTTCAATGACCTAGGAGAGGCTTTCGTCAGACAATACAAGTATAATCTTGACATGGCTCCGGATAGGGATCAACTCCGAAGCATGTCTCAGAAGGACAAGGAAAGTTTTAAGGAGTACGCTCAAAGATGGCGCGAAGTTGCAGCTCAAATATGCCCCCCTGGAGGAAAAGGAGATGACCAAGATTTATTTGAAGACTTTGAGCACGTTCTATTATGACCGCATGATCACAAGCGCGCCCAATGATTTTAGTGAAATGGTAAATATAGGGATGCGGCTTGAAGAAGCTGTCAGAGAAGGACGCTTAGTAAAAGTAATGGGTGCGTCCAGCGGTGTCAGAAAGTTCGGAAACGGTTTCCATAAGAAGAAAGAGCAAGACGTCAGTGCCATTTATCAGAGAAGAAATTATCAGCAACAGGTAGCTGCAGTTACCCCGGTTGTTAATCCAGCTTCAGGCCCCACTTATCGACCCCATTTCCCTCATAATCAACAGATCACTGTGCAACATTAACATCAACCCCCACAATTCCAGCAGCGGCAGCAACAGCCTCCACAACAGGCTCGCCCCCAGTACAACAATGATTGTGTTCCAAGAACATACGTTTATGATCCCATACCAATGACCTATGCAGAGTTATTCCCAGCTTTGCTACAGAAGGGGCACATTCAAACAAAATCTCCCCTTCCTCCGCCCAGGAATCCTACTTATGGGTTCAAAGCCGACCAATTTTGTGCTTATCACCAAGGTGGACCCGGCCACAATATTGAGAACTCTTATGGCTTTAAGGCTGATGTCCAGAGGCTGATCAAGAATGGTGTCTTGACTTTCAAAGATACCAATCTGAATATTCAAGCAAATCCTTTGCCTCCGCATGGAGGAGCTTCAGTAAATATGGTGCACGGTTGTCCTTGAGAGTATGTTGTTTACGATGTCAGATTAATTAGAGGTTCCTTAGTACAAAAGCATGCATAATTGGCAGAACTTATCTACTTTCATAACGGGATACATGATTATGATGCATGTAGAATCTGTTCCGTTAATCCGCGGGGGTGTCGCGTGGTACGAGAAGATCTCCAGAAGATGTTGGATCAGAGGTCTATTAGAATAATGTATCCCAGAAACCCTAATGATGCTGAAATTGATGAGGAGGTGTTTGTCATAATACCATAATTCAATGAACCAGGACCCATAGAGATCACCTACGACAGTAGAAGGACCACTACAACTCCATTGGTCATTTCCGTACCAAGGTCAATTCCATACAAGTCTGAGAAGGACGTATCGTACAAATTAACGCGACCATGATTGAAAATGGAAAGGAGGTTTCATTGCCATCCATTGTCAACATTGCTGATGTCAGCCGAGTTACTAGAAGCGGGAGGGTATTCCCTAACAAAGCTAAAGAAACTGTGACACATAAAGAAACCCCAATGGAGAATACTTTTAAGCAGACAGGCCAGTCGAGTAATGCAAATCAAAGCAAGGGAGATGATGAAGTGCTAAAGTTGACCAGGAAACGTGAGTACAATGTAGTTGATCAACTTCTGAGCACGCCCTCAAGAATTTCAATTCTATCTCTTTTGATGAGCTCTGAGGCACATCGGGAAGCTTTGCAGAAGGTCTTAGAGCAAGCATTCGTGGACCACGATGTCACCATCGGCTAATTTGACAACATTATTGCAAACATAACTGTTTGTAACAATCTTAGCTTTTGTGACGAAGAGCTCCCGGAGCAAGGAAGAAATCATAACATGGCACTGAAAATCTCTGTCAACTGCAAGACCGATGCTTTGTCCAGTGTACTGATAGACACTGGCTCTTCACTAAATGTCATGCCCAAGTCAACTCTCTCGATGTTAGCTTTTCAAGGCACTCTTATGAGAGTCAGTGGGGTTATTTTCAAAGCCTTTGATGGGTCCCTGAAAACTGTTATTGGGGAAGTGGATTTTCCTGTAACGATTGGACCTCATACCTTCCAGATCACGTTTCAAGTGATGGATATCAAGGCCGCATATAGTTATTTATTGGGTCGCCCTTGGATCCACGAGTCGGGGGCCGTAACTTCAACTCTCCATCAGAAACTCAAGTTTGTAAAGCAAGGAAAGCTGGTGATAGTATTTGGGGAACAAGCTATGATTGTGAGCCATCTTTCCTCTTTCTCGTATGTGGAACCGGAAGATGCTATTGGAACTCGTTTCCAGGCCCTAACCATTGCTGATAAAGAAATAAAGAAGAGAGGGGCATCCTTTTCTTCTTTCAAGGATGCTCGGCAAGTTGTTGAGAGTGGTTCGTCTGAAGGATGGGGAAAGGTCGTGGTTTTAAGTGAGAATAAGGCCCGTGAAGGAGTTGGTTTTTCGCCCGAATCTGCAAGATTTACAAGGGATGGAGTGGTCATTTGCCCAATACAGGAAATTTTTCGCAGTGGAGGATTCATGAGTCCAACTCCACCAGAAGTCGACGCAATTAATGAAGATAATCCTGAAGAGGATTTACCAGACTTTGTTGTGCATGGAGCGTTATGCCAGAATTGGACTAATGTTGACGTCCCATCTGTTGTTCGTCTTTCTAAGTAATGTCTTTGTGTTAACCTCTCGCTCTGCCCAAGGCGAGAGAGTATTTTGTAGGGCTTTCTCTTTATGCATTTTGGAATTTTTGTCTCCTCTTTGCTCTGCCCAAAGCAAGAGAGTTATTTGTTGGGCCATTTTGTTTCGAAAATTAAACAATCATTAATGAAAGTGTTATTTTTCGATTTCCCTTGTCTTTTTGTTATTTTTACTTTTTGCTTTTCGGAAAAAATGGTAATCCTAAAAAAAAAACCATCTACACATTTGCATAAATAATAAATAATAAAAAAGGATTTACTTTCAGATATCTGCATACACTCTCCATTTGTCTATTTCTAAAATAAAACATCAATCATATGTGCAGATTAATCATAAAAAAAACCCATTGAAAAGCATGACCCATTGCCTACTCCCAACTTTGAGTTCCCAGTATTTGAGGCCAAAGAAGATGATGACGAAGAGGTCCCTGATGAGATTTCACGGCTACTGGAGAATGAGGATGAGACCATCCAGCCATATAAAAAGACGGTGGAGGTAATTAATCTAGGAACAGAAGAGGATAGGAAGGAAGTCAAAATCGGCGCACTACTCATCCCTGATTTCAAGAGAAGAATGATAGAACTTTTAAAAGATTATGCAGATGTTTTCGCTTGGTCTTACTGGGATATGCCAGGATTGGATACCCGTATCGTGGAACATCGCCTTCCTTTGAAACAAGAATGTCCGCCGGTCAAACAGAAATTGAGAAGATCACGCCCAGACATGGCTATCAAGATTAAGGAAGAAGTTCAGAAGCAAATTGATGCAGGTTTCCTTGTCACCTCAGAGTATCCCCAATGGTTAGCCAATATAGTACCAGTGCCGAAGAAGGATGGGAAAGTCAGAATGTGTGTCGATTATAGAGATCTAAACAAAGCCAGTCCTAAGGACGACTTCCCACTACCACACATCGACATGTTGGTCGACAGTATAGCTAAGTTTAAAGTTTTCTCCTTCATGGATGGTTTTTCTGGATATAATCAGATTCGAATGGCCCTAGAGGATATGGAAAAGTCCTCCTTCATTACACCTTGGGGAACATTTTGCTACCAGGTGATGCCCTTCGGTTTGAAAAATTCAGGTGCAACTTATTAGAGAGCAATGACGACACTTTTCCATGACATGATGCACAAAGAAATCGAAGTATATGTCGATGACATGATTGCTAAATCCAAGACTGAGGAAGAGCATGTGGAATATATTTTGAAGTTGTTCCAACGTTTGAGTAGGTACAAGCTTCGCCTGAACCCCAGCAAATGCACCTTCGGTGTTTGTTCAAGGAAGCTATTGGGTTTCATTGTTAGCCAGAAAGGTATTGAAGTAGATCCTGACAAAGTCAAAGCCATCCGAGAGATGCCTGCACCAAAGACAGAAAAACAAGTGAGTGGATTTTTAGGTCGTTTGAATTACATCTCTAGATTTATTTCTAACATGCCTGCTACCTGTGGGCCGATATTCAAACTCCTGCGAAAGAATCAAAGATGCAAGTGGACTGAAGATTGCCAAAGAGCTTTTGATAACATCAAAGATTACTTACTTGAACCACCTATCTTAATCCCGCCGATTGAAGGAAGACCTTTGATCATGTACTTGACAATACTAGAAGATTCCATGGGCTGTGTGCTTGGGCAACAAGATGAAACGGGACAGAAGGAGCACGCCATCTATTACCTAAGCAAGAAATTTACGGATTGTGAGTCTAGATACTCCATGCTTGAGAAGACCTGTTTTGCTTTAGCTTGGGCAGCCCGATGTCTCTGACAATATATGATTAATCACACTACTTGGTTGATTTCAAGGATGGACCCGATTAAGTATATTTTGCGAGAAGCCTGCCCTGACGGGAAGAATTGCTCGTTGGCAGATGTTACTATCAGAATATGATATTGAGTATCACACTCAGAAGGCCATCAAGGGGAGTGTCTTAGCTGACCATCTGGCCCACCAACCTATTGACGATTATGAACCTGTAAAGTTCGATTTTCCAGACGAAGATGTCATGTATTTGAAGATGAAGGATTGTGACGAGCCTCCGCTTGACGAAGGGCTAGAACCAGGATCTCGTTGGGGATTAATTTTTGATGGAGCAGTAAATTTGTATGGAAAAGGAATTGGGGCAATGATTATCACTCCCCAAGGTTCTCATATTCCTTTTGCTGCGAGAGTAACGTTCAATTGTACCAATAATGAGGCTGAATATGAAGCTTGCATCATGGGCCTGGAAGAAGTTGTTGATTTAAGAATCAAGAACCTAGATGTACATGGAGACTCAGCTCTAGTAATCAATCAGATCAAAGGGAAGTGGGAAGTTCTACAACCTCATTTGATCCCATACAGGGACTATGCAAGAAGGATCTCGACGTACTTTGATAAAACAGAGTTTCACCAAGTACCCCGCAATGAGAACAGAATGGCCGATGCTTTTACTACCGTATCCTCCATGATTGTTGTAAATCGGCAGAACGATGTGCCGAAGATTGAAATCATGTGCCTTGATAGACCTGCTTATGTGTTCACCCTGGAAGAATCTGTGGACGATAAACCATGGTACTACGACATTGAGTGTTTCTTATGACACCAGGAATATCCGCTCGGGGCGTCAAACAAGGATAGGAAGACTTTAAGAAGGTTGGTCGGTAACTTCTTTCTGAATCACGATGTGTTGTACAAGAGAAATTTCGACATGATCTTACTCAGATGCGTGGGTAAACATGAAGCAGAAATACTAATGAGGGAGATTCACGAAGGTTCATTTGGCACTCACGCTAATGGACATGCTATGGCTAGAAAGATGCTAAGAGCAGGTTATTATTGGTTGACGATGGAATCCGATTGCTGCAAGTATGTGAAGAAATGTCATAAATGTCAGGTTTATGCTGATAAAGTCCATATCCCTCCGACTTTTCTCAATGTTCTTTCTTCTCCGTGGCCTTTTTCCATGTGGGGCATCGATATGATTGGTATGATCGAGCCGAAAGCTTCCAATGGACATCACTTCATCCTAGTGGCCATTGACTACTTCACAAAATGGGTAGAGGCAGCTTCCTACGCTAATGTGACTAGACAAGTGGTAGTCCGATTCATCAAGTACAATCTCATTTTCCGGTACGGTATCCCGAATAGGATCATTACTGACAACGGATCCAACCTGAACAATAAAATGATGAAGGAAATGTGCGCAAAATTCAAGATTGAACACCATAACTCCTCTCCCTACAAGCCCAAGATGAATGGTGCAGTGGAAGCCGCCAATAAAATTATCAAGAAGATCATTCAGAAGATGGTTGTTACTTATAAGGATTGGCACGAAATGCTTCCCTTTGCTTTACACGGATATCGCACTTTGGTCCGTACATCGACTGGGGAAACTCCTTTCTCGCTCGTATATGGTATGGAGGCAGTGTTCCCTGTGGAGGTTGAAATCCCGTCAATGAGAGTTTTGATGGAAGCCAAGTTAACAGAAGTTGAATGGTGCCAAAGGAGGTATGATGACTTGAATCTGATCGAAGAGAAGAGGATGACAACTTAATGCCATGGGCAGTTATACCAACAAAGAATGAAGAAGGCTTTTGATAAGAAGGTTCATTCTCATGTGTTCATGGAAGGAGATCTCGTGATTAAGAAACTCCAGCCTTTCATATCAGATACCAGGGGCAAATGGGCTCCACATTATGATGGCCCGTATGTTGTCAAGAGAGTTTTTTCAGGCGGTGCATTAATCCTCGCAACAATGGACGGCGAAGAGTTCACCCGTCCTACAAATGCAGATACAGTCAAGAAATACTTCGCCTAATAGCAATAAAATAACAGCTTGGTAAGTCGAAAACCCGAAAGGGCGACTTAGGCAAAAAAGGAGCATCTCGGTGGGTCGAAAACCCGAAAGTGCGACTCAGGAAAAAGTTAGAGACATAAACAGAAAGTAATCATCCCGCTAGATTGAAAACCTGAAAAGGCAGTCTAGGAAAAAGTTAGGGATAACGGCAAGTAACTGTACTGGATTGTGATGACAACATCGTGTGCCAAGAATTCCTCAAATCTGATTCGAGCTCGAGAATACTGGGAATTCAAAGTTGTTAGAAAAGGTAATGATCATTGTAATTTTAATGTATCCCTTTCCATTTAATTACCATTTATTCCAATTTTTGTAAAGATCTATGGAATCCTGCTATTGGCAAATTACCATTCCATTAATGAAAATTCGAGCCTTTTCCTTTGCTTGCAATTCTTATTCTATCTTCATTTCAAAAATGACACTGTTATTAATAATAATGATTTTCGAAGCAAAAAACCTTTTACAATATTTGTTTTAATGTGTGCGTGTGCTTACTGAATTGGCGAACCAAAAGATGGGTGTTAATGGTTGTTCCAAGAATGGTTAGACTGCAAGATGTGAAATAATTGTCTCATTGAGTGCGGCATACTCAGGATTCTCTAATATGGGTCGCTGAAGTGTTATGTGTGTGACTTGTTTTTCTATGATAGAGTCTTGTTGTTACTCATCGCCTTTGGTAAGATGCTAAGCCTGATGTACCCAGTTGAGCCTGGATTAAAGTCGCTCTGGTAGACTGTGGTTTTCTTCCCCGGCAGAGAACAAGCTATTTCATCCTTGTCAAAGCAAATTGTGTTATGAGTAAAAGGTTGCTTGGGTATATTCCCCAATTGAGTTTTCCTCCCCTCAAAAAGATTTGAGCTCTATAGAGAGACGTTACTCTAGGGATGGCTCTTTACCCTGTTGGTCGCTTACACATTAACGAGACTGGTCGAGTATCCGTTTGTTGTGATGTTTGTTTCATCACCAATTTATCTCTTGTGCCTGTTTCGTTTGTTTGTCAGCATGAACATAACACATAGACATACATGTACATCATAATGAATTCATATTCATACACATATTCATGTTGCATTCATTGATGCATACTTCCTTCACCTTGTTCATGTTTATCCCCAAGTGATGTGTCTCTCTCAAAATAGAGTTGCTAGCCATTAGGTAGAAAATGTACATTCTTTCTAACTCGCCATTGAGATTCTACCCTCGTGGAAGATTTTGCTTTAGTTTTCCTTTCCACACTTGGATAGGATAAATACCCATTTGAGTTCATTCCTCATGGGTTAGTGTCTTTCTTGACCGTTTCTTTCCAGCTCGTTCCTGGATTGAATTTGGTCTTTGACAATTTTGATAATTGGATCTCCAAATGGAAAGTGCATTTATTTTGCACCTTTAAATACTTTGACTCCCAGAAGGAATATATTGAAGGTTCCCCCATTGAAGACAAATTTTTGCTCTCCAGCAGTGTTGTTGTAACATTCTCTTGGAGTATTTATACCCGACAACAAGTGGCAGTCTCTTTATTTGAGAAACTTGTTCTTATCCATGGATTTCTCAGTAAATTAGCGGATGACATTCTCTTCTCAAGCAGTTTGTTCATCCCCATCAAGGTTATTGTTCTATCAAATGGCATCTCTCCAATACACGTTGAGAAGTTTGGTATGAATCTCCCTTTTCCAACAAATGGCATCTCATCCAGACAAGGTGAGAAGTTTGTTGTGATTTTTCGATTTCCGTCAAATGGCATCTCTTTCAGACAAGTTGAGAAGTTTGAGCGTGAAGTTGCTTTCCATCATATGGAATCTCTTTCAGAAGAAGGGAAGTATGATGAGGGTTCTATCAAATGGAATCTCTCCAATACACGTTGAGAAGTTTGGTATGAATCTCCCTTTTCCAACAAATGGCATCTCATCCAAACAAGGTGAGACGTTTGTTGTGATTTTTCGATTTCCTTCAAATGGCATCTCTTCCAGACAAGTTGAGAAGTTTGAGCGTGAAGTTGCTTTCCATCATATGGCATCTCTTTCAGAAGAAGGGAAGTATGATGAGGGTTCTATCAAATGGAATCTCTCCAATACACGTTGATAACTTTGGTATGAATCTCCCTTTTCCAACAAATGGCATCTCATCCAGACAAGGTGAGAAGTTTGTTGTGATTTTTCGATTTCCGTCAAGTGGCATCTCTTCCAGAAAAGTTGAGAAGTTTGAGCATGAAGTTGCTTTCCATCATATGGCATCTCTTTCAGAAGAAGGGAAGTATGATGGGGGTTCTATCAAATGGCATCTCTCCAATACAAATTGAGAAGTTTGGTATGAATCTCCCTTTTCCAACAAATGGCATCTCATCTAGACAAGGTGAGAAGTTTGTTGTGATTTTTCGATTTCCGTCAAATGGCATCTCTTCCAGACAAGTTGAGAAGTTTGAGCGTGAAGTTGATTTCCATTATATGGCATCTCTTTCAGAAGAAGGGAAGTATGATGAGGGTTCTATCAAATGGCATCTCTCCAATACACGTTGAGAAGTTTGGTATGAATCTCCCTTTTCCAACAAATGGCATCTCATCCAGACAAGGTGAGAAGTTTGTTGTGATTTGTTTTCAATTTCCGTCAAATGGAATCTCTTCCAGACAAGTTGAGAATTTTTTAGCGTGAAGTTGTTTTCCATCATATGGTATCTCTATCAGAAGAAGAGAGGTATGATGAGGGTTCTTGTCAAATGGAATCTCTCCAGTAAATTCCGATGAGGAGTTTGGTGATAATCCATACATTGATTTTCTCTTTATTTGAGAAATCCTTTTACAGATCAATTGACCCGTATGAGACTCATTTGTGGCATACAACCACGAAGCTTGAGAAGGTCGTTTTATCTGGTCAAATACCTTTGCTTAGGCAACCATACTTTTGGTGGTGGGTGATTTATTCCTTTCAAGTCTGGAAAGTCATCTAGGTGTCAGTTACCGCCTAGTAGACATCCTTAAATCCAGTTCTCATATGGTCACCCTTTCTTTAGTCTATTTTGAAAATCTAGTTGTTGTTTGCTAGTCAGTTTTCGTCTGGTTACACTCCAAAGGAAATTCTCGTGTGAGTTCTATTCCAGTCGTGTGTGTCAAATCTCTAGTAATGCCATCCTTTCCTCCCCAGTAGAGTTGTAGCCTCTGTCTTACATTCATATTGTATTTGTATTGTATCATTTCAACTGCATTCGGTCAAATTTTAGGGTTTTTATATTTAATCCTCTTCCACCTCGAATATCTTAAAGTCTTTGTTATTCAAATATTCAGGTCCAAGAATATTAAATAGGGGCATCGGTCGCACCCTATATTTTGACCCGGCATTTTCGTTCATCTTAGTGTATTTCTCTATTTGTATCATTTGCATAACATCACAAATTTGTTAATAAAAAAGAAATATGTGTTGTTTAAGCTCAGGTGTGGCAAAGTTGAATCAGGGTTAAATACAGGTTCATACAATCTTGTATAGTGATGTTTCATTCCAGGGAGGTCCAACCTAATCTTGTTTAAACAAGAGTCTGTTTTATGATCAAGGCCAGAATGTGCATAATTCAATTCAAGATTTGTTTCAAGGTGGGTTCATTTGTTGGTGTCATTCATAAAAAGTTGTTGGAGGTTTCAGTCCTTTTCAAGTTTAAGGCACAAAAGTTTCTTCCCAATCAAGGCATCCATTTATGGTTGAGGCTTTCCTTCAAGATTGATTTAGCTCAACATGAAATCAACTAATACTCCATCCACATTAGTTTAGTTTTTAATTAAAGAATTTAAAGAACAAGATCATGGCATGGTTTCATGTTTAATCAAGTAACTTTTTGGTTGCATGTGTAATCAATAAATTATAGGATTAATTACCATTCAAGTGCTAGATAAGGATCAAACTTGTTTCATTGGTTGAAGAAAAAGAAAAAATGTAGTGGAATTTAAAGTTATGCAGCCCGGATCAAATGGTTATCAGAATGATTGTATCCAATCTTTATGCCAAGTCCAAGTGAAATCATAAGTTGGTATGAGCAGTTGTGGTGATATCAACGTGAAGTAGTATGGCATCATGATAATGGAATTAGCTTGAAAAGGATAAGATGCAATGTGAATCTTATTTGAGATTTAAAAGCATAAATTATTGAACCAATTTTCACATGCTACTAACTTTAAGACCAAAGATTTAATTCAGTCAAATATCCATCGCAAAGTTATCACATTCAATCACTAAGGTTCATAATACAAAGGTGATCTCTAATCCAGAATTTAATTAACAATCCCTACAGTTATTTCAGATGTCCAAGAAATAATCCTTAGGCCATGCATACATCATTTTGTTCAGTAATCGACTTCCATCGCATATACCACTATCACATAATTGACGCTCCTCATGAATATCATTTTTAACATCATCCTGTGCCAAACACAAACCTACGATTGGAAAAGGGAGTTGAACAAAGAAAAAAAAAACAATAAGAATTTGTTTTAAGAAACTGAATTCTATAACAGGAGGGAGAGACTCTGGAAAAATTGAAAGAAAAGAGACATCACAAATACCTGATGGTAGCAGACCAGTACCAGTTATCGATTCAAAAACACAACACTCGAAACACTTCACCTTCATTTTAATGCTCATGAATTCATCCCTCAACCTTCCAAACACAACGCCGCAACACATAATAGATAACCAAAAAAATCCACTCCATTTTCTTAAAAAAAACGGCCTTCGCTACTTCCATTCATCCGCCCCTAACCAAATTTTCCCTTTCCCATTGAACACAGATCTCACTCTCTTTTCAGCTTATAAACCTGCACGTCGAGCATGAACAAGAAATTATCCACAAACTCAAGCAATGGCAATATAGTCCAAAGAACACAATACCTCAAATATGTCAGCATAGGGTGAAACATCTTCCTTGCGTTTCCTTACTTTCTCTATGACGAAATTGATTTACTGCAACAATAGGGTAGTTTTAGCTGGATTTCAGGAAATAGCCAAGAGTTACCGCAGTTAAAAGAAGACAAGTCGCGAATATAGAGATTTCATAACAGTAAAAAGGGAAACAAACTAAGTCAGTTGAGGATACAAATTAGTTCAGTCCAATTCCAACTATTCAGTCTATCTCCAACCAAACAAGTTTGAATTAAAATGGCACAGTGATAAAGGCAAGCAGGAATCGTCAACAGAGTCAAATAGGTACAGAGCAAAGAGTTTTCACAAATTAAGCAAAAACACTTTTGAACACAAAGAGGCACAACAGACAGTATTACGAAAATGAGAAGAAATTTCTGGCTTTTCAAAAAGGGATTAATCCCATCGCTTTTGACTCTGGAAAAACTGAGACCATGACCTTGAGCTTAATGTTTTCACACGCAAGCCAGGGCACAGATTGAGACTCAAGCACAAAAAAACATAATTCATGACTATATAAAGGGAGGTGGTTCACAGAAATGAGGGGGCAACCAAAACCCTAGTCGCTACAAACACATAGCCGAAAACCCTAATCGTATCTGAAGTTTTATCCAAAAAGGAGGCGGTGGCAATAAAAAAATCACCAAACCCTAGCCACACATCACAAGTCCGAAAAAAACCTAGCCACATTAACAACAACAACATCATTCACAGAAGAGAAGAAGAAGGTCATATCGGGGAAAAGGACCAGTCATACCTTTAGACAAGATCGAATCGTTGTTTTCTTCCTTGGAGGTAATCTTCTTTTCTTTTCATCTTCGCATACTCAGGTGACATACAAAAACAGATTTGGATTTTGGGGATTCCGATCGAAAATTAGGCTTTTCAGATTTGGGTTACATGAATTTGGATAGTTACAGTTAATTAGGGGGTTGGATTTCGACCTGGATTGTGTTGATTTGTATTGTTTAAAGCTTTATGTGTGATTGATGAGAGTTGAATCTTGATGAAAAGTTATGGTTTGAGTTGAACATTGCATCGTTAGTGTGAGAGGTGAAGGAGAGGATAAGAATGCATTTTGAAGATTCGGTTTAGCTTTTATTTATTCCTTTTTTTTTTCTTTCTAAGGATTTTTTTTATTAAAATGAATTATGCTGCCATAAATCTTAATTTATTCTTAAATGCACACCTGTCACCTTCCCAAGATGCATAGTACCGTATTGGGAATTTGAAGATTCCTGTAACATTAATTGAACAATTGACAGCCTGCGACTAGGGCTTCTTTAGGTGCATCCTCATTGCTTTTTCGTTTGCTATTGGGTCGGGTCCCTCCCAAATCGGACCAATATAACTGTTTTTTTGGGCCTGTGTTTTCAACTGGGTCAGTCCGTTTACCTTGGTTGTCCTTTTGTTTTATAGTTTCCCCATAGTTATTTCCCACATACTAGTTTTTTTATGTACATAATTTATTCGCGTTTTATTTCCTTTATCCCATGAAATCTGAAAAAACTTAAAAAATATCATTTTCTTTATTGGTTGTAATAAAATTTAATTTAATTAATCGATTTAATTAATTTTATTAAGAAATGCAACTTAATCCGGTTAATTAATTAACTTTATATCATTCTTGAGATGTTTATATTTTGTACTTTTTTTTTCTTTGTTCATTATTCAGTTGATGATAAAGTGCGACCTTACGAATTTGATTGTTTTTTTTCCCCATACTACGATTATATTTTGTCAAGACTTTAAAACCTAAACCTGATCACTAAGACTAATTCCAATAAATAAATAAAATCATAAAATAATTAAATCTTGGTCCAGCGCCAAGTATTTTCATCTCGTTTAAATTTTTCACACACACATAAGTCGGTCACCTATGTGACCGCCATCCGCACGACTATACTCGTCTAATTTAATTTACGAGGAACTGAACTTCGGAATCTAGCATTATGCGGGTTCTTTAATGAACCACTCTTGAGGCTAGCCTTCGAGTTGTGTTTCATTTACTCCTTCGTTACAAAAAATACTAAACCCTAATCTATCAAAAATAATCGCAAAACATCTTAATACGCATATTAACGTAAGAACTAAACTCAGGAATCTAGCATTCCTTGGGTTTTTGAATTGAATTACTGTTGGGGCTAGCCCTCGATTTTTAGTTCATTCAGTCTTTCGTTTTCAAAACGTAAATCTCTAATTAAAATCTTGAAAGAACTAAACTCAGGAATCTAGCATTCCTTGGGTTTTTGAATTGAGTTACTGTTAGGGCTAGCCCTCGATTTGTAATTCATTCGCCCTTTCACAATGAGAATACAACTTAAAACGTACCAACATATGTAAATCACTTTACAAATTAATCAACGAGTAACTGAACTCCGGAGTCTAGCACTCCGCACGTTCTTGAATGCAATCACTCCTAGGCTAGCCCCACACGTTGTGGTTCATTCGCCCTCTCGTTTAAAACACCTTCACAAAGGTCAAACATCTTTTCTCTAAACAAACATTGTGTAAATCTTTCTATCTCGCAAACAAGCTTGCGCTTTAGCCTCCCATCGCGAGTAGATAAGCCAGCGCTTAGCAGTAGAAAGCATTTTCAAACAATCGTTCAATAAAAATCACAAACCGTAGTAGAACGAACTACGAAGCTCTGACTTTCCCATTGCACAAGGGAATACGTAGGCATGGGGATTTTAATCCTTCGCGAGCATAATAATAAAAAATTAACTATCTCTCAGTCACAATAATAAAAAACTTAACATTTCCCCATAACAAAATTAAAACATTAAAAGCAATCATTCAAAAGAAGACAATAATATAAGTTAACATTTAAAGCGCAAACTAGACTAAGAGGTTCCCGTTGAGTACAACAGACGTGAGGGGTGCCTAATACCTTCCCTTTGTGTAAAGGACTCCCGAACTTAGATTAGTGGTTTCATTGACCATTTCTTATCCGATTTAGGTTGTGTCTATATCTCCCTTTTCTTTAGTTAGAATAAATAGAATTAGGTGGCGACTCTATTGTTTGTTTTAGAATCGTATTTTTCGAGGTACGACATGTTGCTTTGAGATTGTTAGAAATTGTTTGGATCTTTGTAAATATGTTTTGTTGAAAAAAATTTTACACCTAGATATTGATTATTATTGTGTTGTGTTGTGATGATGATTTATGAAGATATTATGTTTATGGTTATTCAGATTTAAGCAGTAGCATATTTTTTCCTTTGATTAGAAACAAACTTCTTCATGTTCATGTTATGCCTACATGTTAGAGTTATTCTCCCGGTTGAAGACGTGCTAGAGTTTGAACAAACGAAATTAATTATTTTTTTGGTTGAATCGAAGAAGAAACGAGATGAAGAAAATAGAAGAAGTTGTACGAAAAGAAATGAGACGAACAATGGAATTATTCTTCATGTTCATTGAAGAAAAGAAAGATTAAGTTTTTTTACTTTGGTCATTCCATGCTGTCATTAACCCATGTGGCATTTCAGATTAAAAAAACATTAAAAATTGATGTCACGTCAACATTTTAGGTGATGTGACGTGATAAAGGTCTAACATGAAATTTTTTGAAAATGTTATATTTTTTACAAGTTTTTTTATAGGAGGATTTTTCTAATATCGTCTATATGGTAGGAGTGAAAATGAATATTATCTCTAAAATAAATATATAGATTTCGCTCCCGGGATTTTCATCCTAGTACAAAAGAGAAAGTAGGCGCGGAAAAGGTAGAGTTGCCAGCCAGGCATTTTTATCCCAAAGGAACGGGAAATGTAATGTTGCACAAACCTAAGAGAAAAGGAAAGGACAAGGTCCTGCGAACCAAAGATTTGGGTTCGAGAGTCGGTTACGACCTGGGAAGGTATTAGCACCCCAGATCTTCCGTCGTACCCGACGCGATCCATGCTTGCTTGTTTTGTTTCAAAGGGTGAGAAATAAGATGCTGCTGAATAAAGGAATTGCTAACTGGAAACTGGAACTGCAATGAGAAAGGAGTTGAAAAAGAGAACAAAAAGAAAGAATGGGGAAAATATAGGGAAAATAATGAATGTGCTCGAATGGGTCATACCCCACTGCCTACGTACCTCATCGGGAAAATGAGGATTAGAGTCACCTTAGTTCGTCTAACTAAGGCGGAGATTTGCTTATGTTTTTTTAGGATGACGTTGCTATAGCTCAAGCTCAGGTGTTACCGGCTCTGACTCGAGGGTGTTTACCGTATCGCTGTTTGAACTGTCGAGACATGTCGCATTCATCCATAAAGAGTATGAGATGAGAAGAGAAGACGTGTTGTCTTGTTGGTTTATTGTCTTTTAGAAGAAGTGTTTTGACTTTATGTTTATCGTGGGTACAACACTAAAGACTATGATACATGAGCGAATACTTTCCAAGATTGCCCCTAATGGAACGTTTGTAAAGCATTCTAGAAGAGTGGAGGAGACCTCCACTAATCATTTCCCATATGGCTTAAGGCTCGTGGCATATTGTACCTACTTTCCTTTTAAATGTTTTTGCTTTTTCTTTAAAGGTAAGAAGTGAGACTCAAATTGAGAAAGGAAAAAACTAAGGGGGACTAAGACACAACCATAAAGTTAGTTGAATTTAAGGGTGACCTATGGTTAGTGAAGCTTGAAATATTAAAGCTACCAAAGAGGATATTAGACTAGAAATGCGAGTACAAAAGTTAATAGTGAATAAAATGGTCCTCCTACGTCATGATGGGTAAAAACGTGCGTAAATCATAAATGGGATGAAACAATGGATCGGGAGGGTTGATTGCGTGGTGCTGAGACGCACGACTTATGGTGTGCAACATACAAGGCTTTCTTTTGGGTGTATTGGAGTGGAGCGATGATAATCGAGGGATCCTAATGTCAAATGAAAATCTATTTATTTATTTGAAATTCTTTGATTTTGGGTCGAATAACTCCTTTTCTTTATTTTTGAAAGTTGGTCATCTAACGCTTCATTTTATCTTTTTTCTATCCTAATTATAGGTATCACATATAAAGCTCTAACTATTACATCACAAAGTATAAACCATAAAAATACAATCGAGGCATAATAAAAATAATCCAAATCCATAAGTGAATCCTCGAAAAATACCTTGCACAAAAAGAAGACGTTAGTAAATTAAATGAAGATTAGGATACAAAAATATGGCCAAAATGAATTAAAGGCAAAGTTTCAAGAATTTCTAAAATGCACATAAAGCACATAAACAAATATAAAGGCCAATCGCTTCATGGAAACGCACTTGAACGGTTTCTAAGTCTAAGTCCTAAAACTAAAGGATCTTGCATGATATTAACATTATAAAATCATAGCTAAACCACACTAAGGCCTTCTAATCATCTAAGATCAAGCCTAATTAATCTATGTCTTAATGTACCATAAAATCCTAAGCTAAACTAGATGGATTTACAATGGAAAAGTTGAATAAAATCAAGGCACTAAAAATAGAAAAAGTCCTAGGAAAAATATGAAATTAATTCCCTATGGTCTCTAACCTGAATCTAACATTGTGTTAAAAAAATCTCCTAAATATTCATAACCTAACTATGTCAAATGGTCACTTAAATCTACCTAAGATCTAATCACAATTTTACACAAACAACACTATTAAAACAATGGATAAAATGACCTAAAAAAATATAACAAAAATTATTCCAGGTATCTTTATGAGTCCCCTAAATATAGCAAAAATAATAGTACAAAAATCAACCAGGAAGTGGGAGAAATAAAATGCACAAAATAAAGTGTTCATGAAAGAATTCAATGTAACACTAATTAAATGGAAAATCGAAATTAAATTGAAAAATGACAAAAATCAGAATGTAAAAATGTAGAAAATTTCTAAAATGAGTTAGAAAGCTCCTATAATTTTTATGGAATTTTATTATTAATTTTAGTATTTTTATGGATTTAAACTGAAAAGGTATTAAAACTGAAAATTAAAAAGGAAGGAAATAGAACTGATCCTATCTTTGTGGAAATCCGAAACAGTGAATTTAAACTGATTTTATAGTGGATTAATGTGGAATTATGACTTTTAATTAAATTCATTCTGCATTAAACTCCTGATATTATGATTTTAATTTTCTCAAAAAACAAAATTAAATCATAAAACAAAAAGAAACACAATCAGTATAACTTAAAAACACAACATGTTTCCTTCTCAAAAACTCCCCTTCTCTCCCAAACGTGTTGCCTCCGTTCTCACCATTCTTGTTCTTCTTAACGAAACCCTAGCGGCGGCGGCCTCCTACGGCGCCCCCCCGAAACCGCAAACCTTCCACATGAACACCTTTCTATTTTCCATCCTCTTCTCAAATCCATAAACAAATTAACCTAAATCCCTCATAAGTCCCCAAATCGTGATATTCCAAAGCAAAGTGGAGAAATGAATCGAAGAGGGATCAAAGAAACTGTACCTTCAATCGAAATGGTGGATGTTGACTTTCACGGCTCCGAATCGTTCGTTCGATCTTTGAAGGTCGCGCGATGAATATAGCACCGCGAACTTCTTCTTGTTGCGTTTAGGCTTCGTCCTCGATTTGCTTGATGATACGATGATGTTGACGTGGTCTTGGAAAGTTGTTGATATCGCACGAAGAAGTCGATTGAAGGTGATGATGAAGATGACGAAGAAATGATGTGTTTCAATGAGAGTTCGTGATGAAGATGAAGATCGAATATGCTTTGTTCTTCGGTGCCGTTGTGATGCAATATTCCATTCAGGTGTGTGCTTGATTTCACTTCTCGTGCTCCTTTCTTTGTCATGGATCACTATGATTCGAACTCTTATTATTAAAACCTGAATCTTGCAGATTGATGAAGAAGACGCAGCGAAGTAGGAGCTCCGCGAGGAAGACGAAGGTGACGATCGAATGAGGAGCTTTGCTCGCGGTATGTAGTTTTCCGATTCTTGTTTATTTTTGGACTCGGTTCATAGCTTTTCTAAGATTCGATTCTTGCTCTTTGTTGATTGATGAGGTTTGAGAACTCTATTGATGAACTATTGTTTTTGATGATGAATTTGCGGGTTTCAGATTGTTACAGGTCTTGAGATGAGGATGAAAATGCATAATGATGAAAATGGATAGGTGAAGAAGAATGAGATTGGAGAGTGAGGGAGGGTTGAGAAGAAGAATGAGATTTGAGAGTGAGGGAGAAGAATGAAGAATTCAGAAAAATCGAAAATTACAGAGAGCTACGGAAGGTGATAAGCTTCTGATTTATAGAAGCTGCACTAAGGTGTTATTCCGTGAATTATTGAATTGTATTCACCTTTCCTTTTGAACCTTTAATAACAGATTTGATAACACTTAACATTGTGTGCACCGCATCTTGATTGCTGGATTTTCGCTCAAACTACTGACTATAGCTAAACAATAACTCCAAAATCTTCATGTGATATTTGCAAATACAGTGGGTGAAATGCTTCGGTCATATTCTTTTTAGGATTTTCTTTTGCACTCAATATTACATTAACATAAATATCAAGAAATGTGGGCTTGAATTCCCCCCAATAAGGCGGTGATCTAGTTGAGAACTCCAACAACAACAACAATAATTCCAGACCATCATTATAAGGAATTAGGCCATTTTTCACTTCTTGTACATACACTTTATAAATATCCGGTGACTTAGAAAATAAATGAAAAATCTTTTCCTTTCAAACCCTTATTTCCCAAAAAGATCTTCGCCAAACAATACTGAGCAAAGAAGTTTGCCCTGCAGCCACTCTACACAAAACATTCTTAAAAACGGTCATAAACTTGCTCTTACTCAACCGTAAACATGACTAACTGATAAGTCTAAAGCCTCCAACATGAGATTGAGATTACATCTGCTTTTCCATGCTCTAAACAAATGATGCTGCAAAAGTCTTCATAAAACCCGTTCCACTCAAGCCTTCACAATTACATCATCAACCGCTTTTCTCGATCCACGATCATCATAAATCGCAACAGTTCTAAATATTATATCAGTCAATATCGAAGCAAGATCTGGAGCCACATCATCTGAAATTGATGAATTCAAAAACGCAAGGACTTCACGCTTTTGAATAAATCATGGCCACGCGCATTTCATTCATCGAACCTTTGAATAAACAAAAAACCTTTCTTCAAGAACCATGATGCCATGATAAATTTAAAAACGAATACCTCAAACCATGTTTCCCGAATCTCTTGGAAATGAGAAGTGGAAAAGGCATATGAAAAGGGTGTTATTGATGACCACATGATCAAGACTTTGAATTCATGTGATAAACATACATAGGGTGTGAAGCCCTAATTCCATAATCCATGAAACAAACTCTAGTGAAGTAGAAACCATAAACCAATGAAATAAACCAGTTCTTCAGAGCATTGATCCCAGGCCTGAGGAGTTTAATGAAATGCATGATCGTGAATGTTACGACATAATGAAAAATACTGATGGATGGGAAGCATATGCCAGTTAAGGTAATAAATATGAGGGCAAATTTTGGGGTGTTACAGCTGCCCCTATTCAATCATTGTAGACCTAAATGGGTGATAGCAGTAACTTTTAAACGTTTGAGGTTTGAAAGGATTGAATACCATAAACAACCAGAAAATTTGCACTCTATGGAAGAAGAACAGGGAAATAAACTCAACCATATGAACTCTGCTCGGGTATAATCCTGGTGGGAAGAATAGTAAACCGATGAGGCCTTCTGATTGAAGCCAGGAGACTACTGATTTTCCACGTTGCGGGTGGACTTTGAAAGTATGTCTTTCTGAACCACGCCAGACGACTACTGGCTTGCCACATGGCAGGTGGACTTTTGATAGGCTGCGATAGAGCCTTAATGATGTCTTTCGGGTGGAGTCAGACAACTAACGACTTGCCACACTGTGGATGGAGTGTTACAAATTTGCGATCGAATTTTAAGATACTTTTCCACCCTGAGGATGGGCTTTTGCCAATCTGCGGTTGGACTTCACGATACGATTTGCCACCCTGAGGGCGGACTTTTACCAATATGCAGTTGGACTTCTGAAATTTGCCACCCGAAGATGGAATTTGGCCAGTCTATGGCTGGACTTTTGCTCACTTTGGGAGACTTTTGCCCACTGCGGGGGACTTTAGAAATTCGCCACCCGAAGATGGACTTTGGCCAGTCTGTGGCTGGACTTTTGGTCACTGTGGGAGACTTTTTCCCATTGTGGGGGACTTTAGAAATTTGCCACTCGAAGATGGAATTTGGCCAGTCTGTGGCTGGACTTTTGCTCACTGTGGGAGACTTTTGCCCACTGTGGGGGACTTTAGAAATTCACCACCCAAAGATGGACTTTGGTCATACTGTGGTTGGACTTTTTCTCACTGTGGGAGACTTTTGCCCCCTGTGGGGGACTTTAGAAATTTACCACCCGAAGATGGACTTTGACCAGTCTGTGGCTGGACTTTTGCTCACTGTGGGAGACTTTTGCCCACAGTGTGGAACTTTAGAAATTCGTCACCCGAAGATGGACTTTGGCAAGTCTGTGGCTGGACTTTTGCTCTCTGTGGGAGACTTTTGCCCACTGCGGGGGACTTTAGAAATTCGCCAACCGAAGATGGACTTTGGCCAATCTATGGCTGGACTTTGCAAGATGTCAAACTTGGATTATGTTGGGTATGCATATGTTAAACTGCACGACATGATGCCCTAAGACACTGGGGATGCTAGATTTTAAACATGTCAATGAAATGGCGTAAGTGCAAAGGGGGTTCCTGATGCGGAAATAATAGGTCCCTGCTGATTCTGATGAGCATGCAATGATCGCGAATTTGATCTCAAGAAGCCCTGCGAGGATAACATCTCTGTTAGAGAAGAGTGTGAATAATTCATTTGTCCCGAATTATCACCTTTGCCAAAAATAAATTGGACTTTAGATTTGTGGAACTTGCTTGAGGCTACCATAACCAATGGGGATTAAATATCACCCATGAGATTTTGCTGGGGAATCGATAACTTTCCGACTTAGCTGGGGAAAGGTCTTGTCAAGGCTCTGCTGAGGAGTACTCGTCTTCTACCTGAACCTTCTAAACCTCTGTGGGGAAAAGAACCGATTAGCTGGTTGCCAGAAATACATGAACTCTTGTAAGAAATACTTCACCGTGGGGAGAGAACTCTCTGTTTGGGGATTATCAATCCTTATTGCTCTGCTAGAGCAAGGAAATCTTCTAAGGTCTGTTGGGGAAGAGAAATTTGTCTGAGATCTGCTGGGGAATAAGAGCCATCCTAGATCTGCTGAGGAATAGGATCAAGGAAACCTATTGAAGAGAAAATATTTGGCGACTTTACTGGGGATAACTTCCATCCGTCTGTTGGGGGTAACAAAAACAAAGTACGTCCTACTGAGGAGGAAATATTTCAAGTTATCTCGTGTTGGGGATCATTCGCTTTTTGTCGGGACTTTGCCTTAAGAGGATTTTACAAAAGACTTGGTGTCTTTAAACTCTTAGGTATCGTAGTGATTGCCTGAATTGGCGTAATAACCTTTTGCACCCCAAAATTTTCCCTCCCCTAGACAAGACATTGTTTATCAAGGTGTCTCAAGAGGTTCACAAGGTTCACAATTAGTCAGAAAGTTTGACACTTCCCTCAGACAAAGCATCCTCCTAAGCAATGCACCCTAAACTAGGGTTTTGGATTTCATAAGGCCAAATGGACTTCCAAGGCTCCAAGTGAGATTCATAGCATCCTATATGTCTTCAAGAATCCCTATTTCAAGTTTCAAGGCTTTCCCAAAAAGTTTGCTCAGTCAGATGATCATATATGCAAAAATCAGTCAAAGTAGTTAAAAAGTCAAACTAAGGTCAACTGTGGTCAAACGAAAGTCAAACTTCATGATTTTTGGCCAACATCAAGTTTATGAAGTAAAATTCATAATTTGATCAAGGGTTGATCATGATTCATCAAGAAGATTTTAGATCATCAAGAATCAGGAGTTTCTAAATTAGGGTTTTCATAGGAAAAGTCAACTGAACTTTGACCAACCATAACTTTCACATGCTTCATCAAAAAATTTCCATCCAAAGCTCATTTTGAAGGAAATTGAATTCTCTACAACTTTGTGTCCCATAAGCCAAGCCCAAAAATGCTTCATTTGGAAGGTATGAGCTAAGACATTATAGGTCATTTTAAAAGTCAACAAAAAGTCAACATCTTCCAAAGGGCATAATTTGAAAATGGTAAAAGATATGGACATGAGACCAAAGAGGTTGGTTAGAGGAATCTCTAAGCTTTCCAAAATGTCCAAGAACACCTTCATATCATTAAAATTTAGGGATTTGTCCCTTTGCAAAGTTGGGAAATTTTTGGGAGGTATATTGAGCAAATGGGGTCTTAGAACCAATTCTTTCCACATGGGCTTGCAATTTTATGATCCAATCTCTACCATGACATCATGCACGACTCAAATCTCATTTATTCAGATTTTTATAGTTTATTTTTTATTTATTTTGATTTTATTCATTAAAAATCAATTTAAATCAAAAGAAAATATGAAAACTCAATATTTAAATTTGATTCTTGTTCTAGAAGATCATAAACACCATTTAACTTGATTGGATACACTCCGAATTCGTGCAAGGCTTTAAGAGCATGAAAATATTTGATTTTTTTTCACTTTTAAGATCACATCTTTCTTCACCAACAAGTTATCCAAATGCCCAAAGAAGGGACAAGTTTTTGACCTAATTTCATTCACTAAATGTACATGAGCATAACACAATACTAGGGGACAAAAAATCAGAGGCAAGGTAAGTGAGTTGAGGTTTCAAAAAGTGAAGAAAAATGGAATTCAGTTTCATTGATTCAAGGCCTTAATAAGAGAATTAAAGGTGTAGAATCGTTCCTTGAGGTCTCATGAACATGTTTCAATCATCATTTACATCAAAATCATGCTAAAAATCACAAACCGAATTGCTCTTGTTCTTGAAATTTTGATTTTTTTGATTTCTATTATTCATGCATTATTAATGTGATTTGACTTTGGTTTATTGTTTGTGAGGTTACATAGATGATTTCTGGATGATTTTATTGAAGTTTCATGGCCATATCTGTGTATCACCATTACTAGGGTTTGGACCTTCAAATTGGGATCTTCCTCTTTAGACCATTTAAAAACCTTTTAAGACTATGTTTAAATTGTATGAGCTATGGGAAATCATTTGCCATTGTCAATTTGCTCTGATTTTACGTGTTTCTAAGGTTTCAAAGAAAACCTAGGTTCTTCTGTAAATTCACACGCAGGTAAATTCGCAGGAAGAATTGTAGGAAAATTCGCAGGAAATTCAAACGAGGAAGGTGAAGTTTGGCGCAGAAATTCAGTTTGAAAATTTGTCTTATTTTATTATGATTTGTGTTGGTTATATTGACAAAGCAGGCTGGTAGCTCAACTGGTAATGTGTGCGCGTGTGAATGCCAATTGACCTGGGTTCGATTCCCAGGTTTTGCAACTTTTTGTTTTATTTTCTCATGATTATCAACTTTAATATTTATTGATCATGTGTCATTCATTGATCACTAGCGCGTGCTAGCCCAGTGGTTTGGTTTTGTTGTGGTAAGGGGGAGGTCCTGGGATCAAAACCAGGCCTCCCCACCTTTCTTTTTATCATTTATTTTTTTTTATTTGTTTTATATAATTAGTAAATATTAATTAATTTATTATATTAAAACTATTAATTTTATTTAAAACATTGATTAAACTTTATATTTTTATTAATCTTATAATTTTTTCTTGATTAATCACTTTAATTAATTTCATAAATAATTTTGTATATAAATGTTATTTTTATATAATTTGTAAATAATTTATTTAAATCTTATTTAAATTCTAAACCTAAATTCTTAACCCTAATTTTTCTTAATTAAAATGTCAACCCTAATTTTTCTTCTAACCCTAAAAATTAACTTATTTTTTCTAAACCCTAATTAAATTATTTAGTCTTTATCTTTATTATTATATAAATAACTTAATATTTTTCTTATTATTATTAAATTTGTTAATTAACCTCTAAATTTTTTTTAATATTTGTTTAACCTAAAAATAATTTTTCTTTTGAATTTTTAATCTCTTTATTTATTATTCTAATCATTATTTTTATTATTACTAATATTTTGTGGTTTATTTATTATTCTTATTATATTTATTATTATTATTTTTATTTGATTATTATGCATCTGCTAAAGCCATGTAATACTTGTAGGTTTATTTTTCGTCTTTATTTTATTTTATAAATATTGTATTGTATGGTTAGTAATCTTAGGGTGTGCATAACCTATATGTGATTAAAAATAATCTAGAAAATTAATTTAAATAAGATAAATACTTGAATATAAACACTCACACACGTAAGTTGATCTTTGATCGCCATCTTGCACTTCCTAGGTTACCCCTCTCAGTTGCCTTAAATATGGTCAAGTCCCTCGAATATAGGGTTGTCTTAAGCAAAGTCCCTTCATAAAATCATCAAGTCCCTACAGATTTAAAAGATCAAGTCCCTTCGAGGTTGCCTACGGAATAATGATCTTGTCCCTTCGAATAAATGATGATAGTCCCTACGAGTTGCTAAAGACATCTCTTAAGTTGCCTTGTATGACCATACGATGACCCTACGCTTGTCCCTTAACACATCCAAGGTAATGACTACCTATTCCTTAATAATAGAGATAGTCTTACCATTGAAAGAACATACGAGAACACGAAAGACTTAATCTAGGGTAGATACCTTATAGTTACTTGCTCACTCTTCAAAAATACTCTTTACACCTCACTTTCTTAAACATTTTTCAAAACAAGGCTTTGTATACATCCATACGAGGATCATTACAAAGTACTTAGAAAAATTTCTAAACTCACTACACTCTTCAAAAACAATTTAAGTGAGCTAAGTAACTAAGAGCCCATGGATAGCCATGGATATAAAGGGTGCTAACACCTTCCCTTTGTATAATCTACCCCCCGAACCCAAGTCTTTTAAAATATGTCTTTACTGTTCTTTTATGTCCTTTCCTTATGGATAAAATAATAGTCGGTGGCGACTCTTGCTATCCGCAACATGGCTAAAAGTCAGTTCTCCCATTGTGTTACATAACCTTGCTAGGGAGGTAGCCATTTTCAAAACAGATGATCTTGGAGCTTTTGGAGGCGCTGAACGAGATAATTGGCTTGACGAGCGACCTTAGATGAGTGTCACACCCTAAATTTTAACCCTAACTTTCATTCATGTATTTGTCTCATCATTAACCTACCATTGTGCATACTAGTTATTTTGGATTTACAACAAGTTTTTAAAGTGGTCTCATGAATCGTGGGATTGGAATTTTTCTCTTGTGTTTGTCATTTGGTCTAATTACAGGTCTGGAGTTCATATTTTCACCCTAACACTCGGCTTGTTTTTGTCTTTTTTTAGTTATCTTCCGAATACCCAAACCCAAAGGTTCAAGCCCAAGTTCTATTCAGATGTTAATTCTTACTCGAGTTACAATTTCAAGTTTTAGGTCCTATATTTTTTAATTTCAATCCATATTCTAATGCCAATTCCACTCTAGGTTTTCAAATTCCACTTCGAGTTTTCATTTTTTCACTTCAATTTCTTTGGAAATTTTGTTCCAACCTTAGTTTAACTTCAAGTTCTAATTCTCTTTTTCACTTCAAGTTTAACTCCAAGTTCATAATCTAAATATTCTTTCCAATTTCCATTTATAATCCCAAGTTATTATTTTTAAAAGTCAATTTATTTAAATCCATATTTCAAATTCATTTCAATTCATTTTTCAATCTCAATTCCTATCTTAATTCCAATTTCTTTTCCATGTTTCAATTTCAAATTCAAGTTTCAAATTCATTATCCTATTCAAAAAATTCAAATTTTGTTAGTTCTATATCCTTTCCAAATTCAATGTCCAATTTCCACGTTTTAATTCAAGTTCTAAGGTCTATAACCGCATTTCAAATTTTATTTCTAAATATTTCAATTTCAAGATTCTTATTTTCAATTTCATTTAGTGTCCAAATTCTCAAATTCTCCTTCAAGATCAAGTCACAAGTCAATTCCCAAACTTTTTTCTAATTTAATTACCACTTTCAATTTGAAGTCCATTTTCACTTTGCATTCATGTTATTTTTCCAAGCATTCATATTCATATATATGTAATACATACAATTTTACAATCCCATCCACATACATCCATACTCATAATACTCATAGCATTCATGGGTATTTAGATTACATACATAATTAGGATTTCATTTTAAACTAGTGCTTAAGTACACAAAATTTCCAAAAAATATTGTTGCATCCTTCGATTTTCCAAGTAACTCCATGTTTTCTTCGACTCCAAGTGTTCATGTTAAGTTTCGAAGCCAATTGCCCACTTTTGTGATATTCTCTCCATCCTCATGGAAAGACCATCCATCTCCAAATGAAAATTTAAAGAAGAATAAGTTAGCATTCATGTCATATAAGCATCACATTCAATTCCAATATCATAATCCATAACATTCAAAGTAAAATTCTATCCATTTTTTCATCATTCAAATATTTCATTTAGGAAAAGATTCAAAGTTCAAATGCATCCAAATCAAATTCAATCCCCACATGTTTAATTCATTCAATTTTAATAACATTCACAATCCAATTCATAGATTAAAATCATGCCACATTCCAATCCATTTACCAAGTTCAATGACATTCATGATTCACTACATAATATTCTCATATCACCTTAATGATATTGTTCTATTACAAAGGACCAAAAGAAAGCAATTATAGAGGCAATAATTTCACAGTTACGACATGGTCCAATTTGTTTCACAAACAAACAAAAACATAACAGGTCTTTTTTTTCAAGGACAAACATTACATCTGCTACACAACAGCCTCTCTGTTACAGCAGCCCTGCAATCCGCAGCCCACTACCCCTCCACCACCAAAAATCAGTTTTTGTCCCCCTAATCCCAACCCTTGCTTCACAAGTTTTATGGTACAGGATTCAAATTCAAATTCACAACAAAACCCTAGTTCATTTCCTATATAATGTTACTATTCACACGAGAAAAAAATGAGCAAAAACACATGAAAACCCCAACCGCAAGTTCACTAAAAATTTCACACAAAAAAAGTTTCCTAAACCATTCACTCAAAGCTCATTCATCGAAAAATTTTACTTAGAGTTTCACATCGAAACTATGATATAGTTGAGCTAAACCTCACAACAGCAACAACAAAGACATAACAACAAAGAGAACTCAGAAGCAGAGGAGCAAGAAGGAAAAAGCGATAAAGAGAGAGAGACAAAGAAATTTACCTTGTGGATCATCACTTCGGGAACATTCGGATCGGTACTTTTTCTCCCTTTTTTTATTACTCTTTTCTCGTGGTTTTTCCTTAGGTGATATTTGTTGTATACATTTCGGCTCCATCCTTTCTTTTGATTAGTGTAGATGTTTAGAATTGGCAGAATTTTTGACCAACAAGAAATATTGAATTCAGTTCAGAATGTCCTATCAGATGTTGGGACATTATCAAACAGAGTATAAGAACTTAATTCAGGATGTCACACCAGATGTTGGGACATTGTGTAAATGATTTAAGTTCAGTTTTTCAGGATGTCCCAACAGATGTTGAGACATCTCAAACCTGCTACCAGAATTAATTAATGACTAACTGATTTGAGATATTTAAGGAAAGTTATCTGGAATTAATTATGGATGGACAAAAACAGAATAAGGCGCATATGTAGGGAGTATTGTTATGAGGCTTCAGCATAATCAGAAGAACTAAATCACCTAGAATCTAGGAAGTAACAAACCCTAATTCAAGGTGGAAGCTGCATGCGTTTTTAGGACTGGATTAACCTACAGAAAGCCCAAAATACAAACACCTATTTAATCAACAGAAACTCACAGAATTGAGTACGAATTTAAGAAGACAAAATAGGGTGTTGTGTTTTAATAGCAGGTTGTTTTTATTGTACCACTTTATGAGCTTTTAAGCATAAGTGTATTTGTGACTTGATTGAAACTGTGAAGTAAGATCAAGCTGTTTTGTTTGAAGTATGACTTCAATGTTATTAAACTTGTAAACTAGATCACTGTGTGATTGAGGGGGAGTGAGTTGGTACTCATATCTAAGTTGTGTCTTAGGTAGAAATTGCATTGGGTAGATATTAAGTGAAAGATTAAACTGGGTGGTTTAAGTCTAGAATTAGTATTACTTATAGTGGATTTCCTCCTGGCTTGGTAGCCTCCAGATGTAAGTGTGGTTATACACTGAACTGGGTTAGCAAACTACTGTGTTGTTTAATTTTCTTGCACTTTAAGTTTTGGTTAAATTTGTCAAGTGTTGGAACATCTCATAGGACATCTCATACCTGATCACAAAATTTCAATTGGCATCAGAGCAGGCACCCTGCCTGTTTATACTGGGTGAGATCTAGGGAATACAAATTCTGGAAACATGGACAGAGATATAGGATCAGTAAATAGACCACCTATACTGGATGGATCTAATTATGACTACTGGAAGCCAAGAATGATTGCATTCTTAAGATCACTTGACAACAGGGCCTGGAGAGCAGTCAACACTGGATGGGAACATCCTGTCCAAGACACCAAAGATGGATCAAAAGTGTTGAAACCTGAAGAAGAATGGAGTAAGGAGGAAGAAGATTCAGCACTAGGCAACTCCAAGGCCTTAAATGCTTTATTCAATGGCATTGATAGGAACATCTTTAGACTTGTACATCACTGTGAGCTGGCCAAAGATGTTTGGGACACTCTCAAAACAACTCATGAAGGAACATCAAAGGTAAAAATGTCAAGACTTCAACTTCTCACCACCAAGTTTGAAAACTTGAGAATGAAGGAAGATGAGACAATTCATGAATTCTACATGAACATCTTAGATATAGCCAATACTTCTGGAGCCTTGGGAGAAAAGATGACTGATGAAAAGCTTGTAAGAAAGATTCTCAGATCTTTGCCAAAAAGATTTGACATGAAAGTCACAGCAATAGAAGAAGCTCAAGACATATGCACAATGAAAGTTGAAGAGCTCATTGGTTCCCTTCAAACATTTGAGATGGGAATGAATGACACAAATGTAAAGAAGAACAAAAGCATAGCCTTGGTGACAAATATTGATGAAGAAGAAGATGATAAATCAGAAATTGGTGAAAGCTTATCAGACAACATTGTTATGCTTGGAAAACAATTCAAAAAGATTCTCAGAGGGATGGAAGGCAAATCCAAACCCAGTGGAAGATACACAAACTCTTCTGAGAACAAAAGACCTTATGATGCTTACAGAAGGCCAAATTATGATGAAAAGACCAGTCAAGAAAAAGGAATTAAATGCCATGGATGTGAAGGATATGGACACATCAGGAATGAATGTCCTACCTACTTAAAAAGGCAAAAGAAAGGACTCTCTGTAACCTGGTCTTATGAAGACTCAGGAGGTGATTTAGAAGAAGAATCAGCTAAGCATATCACTGCTCTAGCTGGATTATGTGAATCTGAAAGTGAATCCAGTGATGGGGAGCTTACTTTTGAAGAACTTGAGCAAGCATACAAAGATCTATACAAAAGAAGCACTGAAATATGCAGTGAGGTTATAAAGCTAAAGAAGCAGAATGAGGCACTAAAGGATGAAAAAGCAAGTGATCTAGAGATCATTGACACCTTGAAAAGTGAAGTAAGTCTTCTCAACTCCAAGTTGGAACACATGTCCAAGTCTGTTAGAATGCTGAACAGTAGCTCAAGTACACTGGATGTTATTCTAAACAACAATAAGCATTCAGGGGATAAAAGTGGACTGGGATTTAACAGAGTTCATAAGGATGAAGCTAGCTCAAACAAAACTAATTCAAAGTCCATACAGTCAAACAAGATGTCCCAACAGATGCTTCAACATCATGAAAAGAACACAAAGTCAAACATAATGTTCCAACAGATCTCTCAACATTCTGAAAAGAACAAAATGAAGAAGAAATATCAAAGATGGAGATGTCATCATTGTGGAAGATTTGGACATATCAAACCTCATTGCTATAAGTTGCATGGATATCCAAATCAGATGTATCAGCAACCCCCTAAGCAGAAGATAGAAGTTACCAAGAAAGTGCTGCATAGACATCAAAGAGATCAGCAACCTTCTAAGCAGAAGACAGAGGTCATCAAGAAGGTATGGAGACCAAAAGCTAGTCTTCATGCTGATCAAAGCTACATAACCAAGAACAAGATCAACAAACAACCTTGGAGCTCTACTGATGAACAATACACAGGGCAGAGGTATCAAAAGAAATCTCAACTCAAATGTTCAAAGAAAGGTGTTGCATATATAGCACATACATCACTAAGAGTATCAGCCAAAGAAGACTGGTACTTTGACAGTGGATGTTCAAGACACATGACTGGATTGAAGAATCTGCTAGTAGACTTAAAGTCACATTCATCCAGATATGTAACCTTTGGAGATGGAGCTAAAGGAGAAATCAAGGGAGTTGGAACCATGGATTGTCAAGATGTACCAAGACTAAATGATGTGCTATTGGTTAAAGGTTTAACTGCTAACCTGATCAGCATAAGTCAATTATGTGATCAAGGGTACAGTGTAACAAAACTGAATGCATAGTGACTAACAAAGAACAAGAGGTTGTCATGAGAGGAGCCAGATCTAAAGACAACTGTTACATGTGGGAATCTCAAGACTTCAGTCTCACTTCAACTTGCTCTTTAGCTAAAGAAGAAGAAGTGAAACTATGGCACCAAAGACTAGGTCATCTTCATTTCAGAGGCATAAAGAAGATAATCTCTATGGATGCTGTAAAAGGTATTCCTAAACTGAAGATTGATGATGGCAAAATATGTGGTGAATGTCAAATAGGCAAGCAAACCAAGATGTCCCATCCAAAGCTCCAACATCTGACAACTTCCAAAGTTTTGGAACTTTTGCATATGGATCTTATGGGACCTATGCAGGTTGAGAGCCTTGGTGGTAAGAGGTATGCCTATGTGGTGGTTGATGACTTTTCAAGATATACATGGATAAATTTCATCAAAGAAAAGTCTGATGTATTTGATGTATTCAAAGACTTATGCCAAAGAATACAAAGGGAAAAAGCCAGCTGTGTGATCAGAATAAGAAGTGATTATGGAAAAGAATTTTAGAACCAAAAATTCTTAGATTTCTGTTCTTCAGAAGGAATCAATCATGAATATTCTTCACCAATCACTCCTCAACAGAATGGGATTGTTGAGAGGAAGAATAGAACTATTCAAGAATCAGCAAGAGCTATGATCCATGCTAAAAAGTTACCTTTGTACTTCTGGGCTGAAGCTATGAACACAACTTGTTACATCCATAACAAAGTTACTCTAAGGAAAGGAACTTTGTCCACAATCTATGAAGTCTGGAAGGGCAGAAAACCCACAGTTAAGTACTTCCATGTGTTTGGAAGTAACTGTTATATTCTGGCAGATAGGGAGCAAAGAAGAAAAATGGATCCTAAAAGTGATGAAGGGATTTTTCTTGGATACTCTATAAACAGCAGGGCATATAGAGTATTTAATTCTAGAACCAAGGTTATCATGGAGTCAATAAATGTGATAATTGATGATGCTCCTACAGATGTCCCAGAAGATGTTGGAACATCTGTTGATATCAAGACTGAAGCTGAAGAAAAGAGTGATCATTCTGACTTCACTCAAACTAATGCAAGGACAGAACAATCCAGCAAACCTCCCTCCATCAGAATCCAGAAGGATCATCCCAAAGATTTGATAATTGGTGATCCCAACAGAGGTGTAAGCACTAATTCAAGAGAAGTGATTTCAGGTTCCTGTTTTGTTTCTAAAATAGAACCTAAAAACATCAAGGAAGCTCTTACTGATGAATACTGGATTTGTGCTATGCAAGAGGAATTAGGTCAATTCATAAGGAATGAAGTGTGGAACCTTGTTCCTAGACCTGATGACATAAATGTGATTGGAACTAAATGGGTGTATAAGAACAAGTCAAATGAGCAAGGAGTTGTTACAAAGAACAAAGCTAGACTTGTAGCTCAAGGATACACACAAATTGAAGGAGTAGACTTTGATGAAACCTTTGCACCAGTAGCAAGGCTTGAATCAATCAGACTACTATTGGGAATTGCTTGTATCTTAAAGTTCAAGCTATTTCAAATGGATGTGAAAAGTGCCTTTTTAAATGGTTATCTTAATGAAGAGGTATATGTAGAACAGCCTAAAGGATTTGTTGATCCAAGCTGTCCAAATCATGTATACAAACTAAAGAAGGCTCTTTATGGTATGAAGCAAGCTCCAAGAGCATGGTATGAAAGGCTGACTACTTTTCTTATCAAGCAAGGGTACAGGAAAGGTGGAATTGACAAAACCTTGTTTGTTAAAGATGAAGAAGGAAATGTCATGATTGCTCAAATATATGTAGATGACATTGTCTTTGGTGGGATGTTAGACAGGATGGTCAAACATTTTGTCAACCAAATGGAATCTGAATTTGAAATGAGCCTAGTAGGAGAATTAACCTACTTTCTTGGACTGCAAATAAAGCAAATGGAGGAATCCATGTTCATTTCCCAAAGCAAGTATGCTAAGAACATAGTCAAGAAATTTGGGATGGACAGTGCTACTCATAAGAGAACTCCTGCCCCCACACATTTAAAGCTAACTAAAGATGACAAGGGTGAGAATGTAGATCAAAGCCTATACAGAAGTATGATTGGAAGCTTGTTATATCTAACTGCTAGCAGACCAGACATAGCATTTGCAGTAGGTGTATGTGCAAGATATCAAGCTGATCCAAAAGTTAGTCATCTTAATCAAGTCAAGAGAATTCTAAAATATGTTAATGGTACTTGTGACTATGGCATAATGTACTTTCATGGATGCAAACCAATTCTCACTGGCTTCTGTGATGCTGATTGGGCTGGAAGTGCTGATGACAGAAAAAGCACTTCAGGAGGATGCTTCTTTCTAGGAAACAATTTGATTTCTTGGTTCAGTAAGAAACAAAATTGTGTATCCTTATCTACTGCTGAAGCTGAATATATTGCAGCTGGAAGCAGTTGTTCACAGTTGGTTTGGATGAAGCAAATGCTCACTGAGTACAATGTCCCACAAGATGTCATGACATTGTACTGTGATAACTTAAGTGCTATTAACATATCAAAGAATCCTATCCAACATAGCAGGACCAAGCATATTGATATCAGACATCATTTCATCAGAGATCTTGTAGAAGAAAAAGTGATTTCACTGGAACATGTAGCTACAAATCTACAGTTGGCTGATATATTTACCAAAGCCTTGGATGTTACTCAATTTGAAAATCTAAGGGGCAAATTGGGAATCTGTTTATGTGAAATTTAGCAGTTATGGAGATGTGCCAACATGTCATATGACATTGTGTGGCATAAGCACCAGATGGCAACACCAGTCTGGTCAAGGACCTTGAGTATTCCTCTCCTAAAAAGTCTCAAAGTAACGGCTGCTTATATTATATCAGCTTGCTTTCAGCTATCCATCTTCTCATCATACTCTCAAAAACGAATTGCATTCTCTAACTGCTTTTCAGAACTCATCAAACCTAAAACTCTTCATCCACCTTCTTCGAAAATGTCTCAAAACCCTAACATTCCTGAAGAAATCCTCAACAAGGAAGATGTGGTTCATGCAACCCCCATTTTTGTGGTACCCATGGATTCAACTCCAATGGACGAAATCAGAGGAAGTGTTCCTCATGCTAAAAAGCCAAGAACTCCAAAAAGAACAAAAGATCAAGTTTGCAGCAAATCCAAAGGCATTCCTTCACCAGCAAACATACCTCCAAAATCTTCTGAATATGTGGATGATTCCATAAAGGAGTTGGTAAACAGGATTCTTTCTGAACAAAGAGTGGTTAGTGGCATTTTTATCCCTCTGAGCACCATGCCAGCTCCACAAGAAGATCAACAACCTCAGGCTGCAAAGGACATTCCTGCTCAACAGGATGTCCCAATAGATGTTGAAACATCTGAGGATCAGCAAAAGGCCTCATCTGATGCTGCTGTTGAAACATCTGAGGATCAGAAAAAGGCCTCAAATGAAGAGCACATCTCTGTTTATCCACCAGCTGAAGAGGAGACTGCTCAATCCCCTCCTGTTGTGAACCTAGAGCATGATTCTGATACAGAAATCATTGCCTCTGTAAAACCTAGCATAGCCAAAAGGCTCAGAACTAGGAAAGAAAAGATGCATGCAGGACATGCAATTCCTGAGAAGAAGCAAGCTACCCCAAAGAAGGACAAAGCTAAAGTTGTCTTTGGTCCTACAAATCAATGGAGCAAGGTGCAAACACAAAAGAGGAAAGCTGTCACTCCTCCAGATTCAGATGTTGAAACAGATGTCCCAACATCTCCTCCAAAGAAGAAATCAGCACCCTCAAGGTCATCAACTGCTGTTCCAGAAGCTCCCTTGGACAACATTTCCTTCCATCATGTTTCAAGTGTGAATAGATGGAAGTTTGTTTATCAAAGAAGGGTAGCACTTGAAAGAGAGCTGAGCAGTAATGCACTTGAGTGCACAGAGTTAATTGATCTCATCTCTTCTGCTAGCCTCTTCAAAACTGTCTCTAACTTTTCTCCCTGCTATGAGTTGCTTGTCAAGGAATTCATAGTCAACCTTCAAGAAGATTGTGCCAATGGTAAGTCTGCTGAATTTAGAAAAGTATTTGTTAGAGGCAGGTGTGTAGAATTCTCTCCTCAGGTCATCAACCAATACCTTGGAAGAGAATCTGATGGTCCAAATGAGTTAGGGAAGACTGATAACCAGGTCTGCAAGGTTATCACTGCTAACCAGGTCAAGACTTGGCCAGTTAAAGGAAAGCTCTCAGTGAGCATGCTGACAAGGAAATATGCCATGCTGAACAGGATTGGTACAGCAAATTGGGTTCCTACCAATCATACATCCTCAATATCCACTGGCCTGGGCAGGTTCATTTATGATGTAGGCACACAAACAAAGCTGGATTATGGAGCTTACATCTTTGATCAGACATTGAAGCATGCTAGCTCATCTGCAACAAAGCTGCCAATTGCCTTCCCTTCCTTGCTATGTGGAATAGTGCTAAGTTAGTACCCTGGGATCCTCACTGAAAAGGACACAATGTGCAAAAGAGAAAGCCCTCTGGCCTTCCACTACAAGCTGTTCCTGAGTCATCATGCAGCTGATGTTGAAGCACCCTCTGGGACATCTGCTGGTCCTTCAAATGCAAAGTCTCCAATCTCAAAAGCTGCATTGATTGCTGAACTGAAGAGTACTTGCAAAGAACTGGATGCAAGGAAGCAGAAGCTTGAGGAGATTATCCAAAGGCTGGAGATTGAAAGTGATCAGAAAGCTGCTTCTTCTGATGAGGAAACTGAGGAAGATGAAGAAACTGACTGTGAGGAATCTGAGTGAAAATTGTATGTGAGGATTATGTAATGACAGCTTCTGCATTGTATTTTTAAATTAGTCTCTTTGGCCCCAAATTTATGTCTAACAAGGGGGAGAACATCAACAACAACAATGTATAATGCTGTTTGATTAATTAATGAAAAATCTCTGTTTGCTTCTGAACTAAATCTGTAAAATATTTCTGTTGTAACAAGACTGAACACATGAATGTTTGAGGGAGAGTAATCTCACACATGATTCAACAGAAAAGAAATGCTGCACTCTGATAAAAGAACTTCTGCAGCACTCTGAAAATCAGAAAAGGATGTTAGCCAAAAATTAGCCAAAGGGGGAGTTTGTAGATGTATAGAATTGGCAGAATTTTTGACCAACAAGAAATATTGAATTCAGTTCAGAAGCCAATTGCCCACTTTTGTTCATGTTAAGTTTCGAAGCCAATTGCCCACTTTTGTGATATTCTCTCCATCCTCATGGAAAGACCATCCATCTCCAAATGAAAATTTAAAGAAGAATAAGTTAGCATTCATGTCATATAAGCATCACATTCAATTCCAATATCATAATCCATAACATTCAAAGTAAAATTCTATCCATTTTTTCATCATTCAAATATTTCATTTAGGAAAAGATTCAAAGTTCAAATGCATCCAAATCAAATTCAATCCCCACATGTTTAATTCATTCAATTTTAATAACACTCACAATCCAATTCATAGATTAAAATCATGCCACATTCCAATCCATTTACCAAGATCAATGACATTCATGATTCACTACATAATATTCTCATATCACCTTAATGATATTGTTCTATTACAAAGGACCAAAAGAAAGCAATTATAGAGGCAATAATTTCACAGTTACGACATGGTCCAATTTGTTTCATAAACAAACAAAAACATAACAGGTCTTTTTTTTCAAGGACAAACATTACATCTGCTACACAACAGCCTCTCTGTTACAGCAGCCCTGCAATCCGCAGCCCACTAACAACAAAGAGAACTCAGAAGCAGAGGAGCAAGAAGGAAAAAGCGATAAAGAGAGAGAGACAAAGAAATTTACCTTGTGGATCATCACTTCGGGAACATCCGGATCGGTACTTTTTCTCCCTTTTTTTATTACGCTTTTCTCGTGGTTTTTCCTTAGGTGATATTTGTTGTATACATTTCGGCTCCATCCTTTCTTTTGATTAGTGTAGATGTTTAGAATTGGCAGAATTTTTGACCAACAAGAAATATTGAATTCAGTTCAGAATGTCCTATCAGATGTTGGGACATTATCAAACAGAGTATAAGAACTTAATTCAGGATGTCACACCAGATGTTGGGACATTGTGTAAATGATTTAAGTTCAGTTTTTCAGGATGTCCCAACAGATGTTGAGACATCTCAAACCTGCTACCAGAATTAATTAATGACTAACTGATTTGAGATATTTAAGGAAAGTTATCTGGAATTAATTATGGATGGACAAAAACATAATAAGGCGCATATGTAGGGAGTATTGTTATGAGGCTTCAGCATAATCAGAAGAACTAAATCACCTAGAATCTAGGAAATAACAAACCCTAATTCAAGGTGGAAGCTGCATGCGTTTTTAGGACTGGATTAACCTACAGAAAGCCCAAAATACAAACACCTATTTAATCAACAGAAACTCACAAAATTGAGTACGAATTTCATAAGACAAAATAGGGTGTTGTGTTTTAATAGCAGGTTATTTTTATTGTACCACTTTATGAGCTTTTAAGCATAAGTGTATTTGTGACTTGATTGAAACTGTGAAGTAAGATCAAGCTGTTTTGTTTGAAGTATGACTTCAATGTTATTAAACTTGTAAACTAGATCACTGTGTGATTGAGGGGGAGTGAGTTGGTACTCATATCTAAGTTGTGTCTTAGGTAGAAATTGCATTGGGTAGATATTAAGTGAAAGATTAAACTGGGTGGTTTAAGTCTAGAATTAATATTACTTATAGTGGATTTCCTCCTGGCTTGGTAGCCTCCAGATGTAAGTGTGGTTATACACTGAACTGGGTTAACAAACTACTGTGTTGTTTAATTTTCTTGCACTTTAAGTTTTGGTTAAATCTGTCAAGTGTTGGAACATCTCATAGGACATCTCATACCTGATCACAGAATTTCAATTAGCTTTGCGTGTGATATTTTATTGCCTGGGTGTTGTATTTGTTCTTCCTTTGATCGGATTTGGAATGAGGGGTTTAAAATAAGTTTGGGTTTAGGTAGAAGTTTGGTGATTTTGGGATGTTCGACGTTTTTTTCAGAAGAGCAAAGAAGAGACCTTGAGAGAGAGTGAGCGTTTGATTTTCTATGAGATATAACAATGTGTTTTAAGAGAGATTTAGAAGGAAAAAGATTACTTTTGGTCTTTTGTGTGATTCCTCATTTTATCGTTTTACTTTTTTCATTTAATGTTTTTTGGAACAAATAACTTTAATTTTTCTATTTAGTTATTATTATTTATTAGTATTGATTAAGTTCATTAATATTCCAAAGATGACACATGAAATGCATTTAAGTTCAAAACACTTGTGATTTTCTTTCTTCTTTCAAAAATCAGCAGTAGAATTAACTTCTTTTTTTTCGTTTTGTTTTATTTAAATATTTCAAACTACCAAAATGTTTTCTTTCTTCTTTTAGTTTAGTAAAAAAAATTATTTCTTATTTCTGAGTTTAAAAATCAAATAACAGTAAACATATTATTATTATCACTCCTTTAGTAGTAATATAGAATAATAAATTATGTTTTAGTTTAAGTTTATTTAGAGAAGTTTTTTCTAGATTTAAGAGTTTAGTTTAATATTGAAAAAACATAAAAATATATTAGTCTTAAATTTTTTTTTAATCTTAAAATTCAAAAAAAAATGTTTCTTATTGATCGTACCTGGAGATCAGGATCCGATGCGGCTGGCCTCGAGAGCTGATGGAGACGGTCGGTGAGGAAAAATAGGGGGTGTACCTGCAAGGCACTCCGATGCCAAATTAAGTAACCGAGCAAAGAGTAGGCAAGTACAAGTATAAAGGTCAGAGAAATTGAATACCTGACCCTCCCAAACGAGAGGGTTTATATAAGGGACTAAATGGAAGATTATTGGTCCATCTTGTGAGGCGCGGATCGAGGAGTCCGTGAAAATAGGCAACGGTCAAGACTAGCCGTTAGGGAACTTCATCGTGGTCGGACTTCTTGTGGTCGACAAGGACCACTTTTCATGATTGTGCTCGACGTCGAGCAGGCCTATTGGATTGGTTTTCTTGGCCCAATTGTAGGGATTGGGCCGATCCAGAACAGGAGCCCGCCAAGTCATTACTCGCGTGGTAGAGCAGTGACTTAAGAATGATTTTGTGCTCGGCGATGAGCAGCGTTAGGGCCAGGGATCCATGCTGTCGATCTTCTGGGAATGGGCAGCTGGTGCGTTGCTCAATAGAGGAATGTGAAACGAAAAGCTGGAATATCTGGGAATTCGCACCTATTAATGATTTGACGGCTAGTCTAGGGGCTAGCGTGTAGGGGTCACGTGTGCTTGCACGTGTTCCCCTTCCTATAAATAGGATTCTCAGGGCCCATTCTGAACTTTTCGCTTCATCTTCTTCTTCAATGCTCTGCTCGTTCAACTGACGCCGTCCCAGCCGTCGACCACCGCCTCTCTTTGCCGACCACCACTTTCAAAACGCTACTTTCTTCAAGAATGTCTTCTCAAGCGCAAGGTACGGCTCTTTTTTTCCTTTCTAGGTGTTTATAGCTTAGATTTTGTATAAATGCATGTGGCTTAGGATAGTTTTGACGGTAGGTTTTAGATTTGGAACCGGTAAACCCTAGGACTTCTGCCACCGTAGTCGGTCGGTTGCAAACCCTAGCTCAGGGTCGACGTAGGTATTGGTCGACTTAGACTTGGGTTTTGATAGATACCTAGGTTAGATCCTTGACTTATAATGTTGGGCGTAAGCCGTCGCTCCGAGCGATGGTCAGCCAGGGCTATAGCTCGGGACATAGTCTCTGAGCTGATGCGCGCCCTTTCACTTGTCGAGCGGTGGAAGGGTGGATTTGATATTCTTAATATAATTCACTGACGCCTTTCCTCTGCTTTTCAGGTGAAAACTTGCTCGTGAATCCGCTGGACGTGCTTTCCGAAGAGACGTCCTCAGAAGATTCAGGGTCATCTGCATCCATTCCTTCTGGTTCTGGGAGTTCCTCGGAGAGTTCGGATTCAAGCACTACAGGAGCATCGACAGACTCGCCCCAGTGTCCTGACCAGACGAGGGTCTCGCCCGAAGAATGGGTGGTGGAAGATTTGTTGGACAAGGTGTCCTCATTTTCAAGACCTCGAACGGAGCCACTGCCCGTTGTTGGTGACCCTGCCGATTGGGTTGTAACCTGCCCGGGGGACGATGACCGTATCTTCTCAGATTTCCGTGGTCGGGCTTTCTCCATGTACGAATACGCGATCTCGGTCCTGGGGGTAACATTGCCTTTCAGTGACTTTGTGAGTGCCGTGCTCGGGCATCTCTACGTCGCCCCTTCCAAGCTACACCCCAATTCGTACGCGTTTCTAAGAGCGTTCGAGATGACGTGCGCCCATCTGGGTGTTGGTGCCACGCTTCCCCTATTCTTCCGCCTGTTCTCCTTGCAGCGCCAAGTCGGGCGAGGAACTGACCGAAAGGGGTTCGTGTCCTTCAAGCAGCGGACGAAGATTTTTAAGGCCTATTCAGAATCTATCCGGGCCTTCAAAACTGATTAGTTCCTGATAAAACCCGCGAGCACGGTGGCCGTGAGAGCAATGAGCTTTCTGGGAATAGACATTGACGAGAATGACGAGCCTAAGCTCGACGATCAAGGTCAGGTGATCCCGAGGAGATTGTGGCTGTTCCCATTTTCCTGGAGTCATGCTCATTATGAGAAACCTGTCAGGGAGTTTGTTCAGGTGGGGGACACATTGAATGATGATGATGCGGCCAGTTTCGAGGCCTTCAGAAAATTAATAGCATCCTTCACTCCGACTCCCCTGTTAGACGGAGATGGAAAGGTTATAGTCGATCATGATGGGGGAAAGCTATGGAGCGTCCCTTGATCAATGTTACTGAGTTGCTGGCTTGCCGTACCGGGCAGGAAGTGTCCGACTTCTTTGGTATCTGTTTATTTGCGTTAGTTAAATTTTTGCTTTAACTTTGTTGTCTATGACTAACCTGATCCTTTTCCTTTTTCAGGCTCCCTGACGAACCCATTGGACAAAATTCAAGAACGCCTGGTTCAGCAGCAGAGGAAAAGATCAAGGGTCGTGCAGACCAAGCTGACTGAGACGAGTGGCTCAGGGTCGGGCCCCTTGGTCCAGGGTTCGCCGAGCGCATCGACCGGCTCCTTGACGAAGAAGCATAAGTCTGCGGCCACTGTGGATTTAACGGCCAACGATCCTCCAAAGCCGAAGCATGGGCTGCCTCCGTGTTTCGTGATGCGCAACTTCTTCGAGGGAACGAGCATGGAGGTGGACCGTGCGGATTCTTTGTTCTTGGAAGGCATGGACCGTCCCGCTCGGCGATTATCTCTGGCCCAAGACGTAAGCGCAGTTATGCGGGTCCTAACAATGGCCTGGCTGATGGCTGAAGGGAGTCCTGGACTGGAGCGAGAGAATAGCAGGCTTAAGGAGCAACTGGCTGCTTCTGAGGCTAAGCTGACAACGGCCACTGAGGAGGCTAGAGCTGCGACCAAGGAATCGACCGAACGGGCCGCCGTCATTGCCAAGTTGGAGGTCGACAAGAAGAGGGTGCTTGAGCAAAATAAAAAGCTGAAGGACACCTTTTTCCCGAAGGATGATGAGGATGAAGAGACTAAGAGTCTGGTGACGAGGGCTCAGTTGCTCGCTCGGATTGACCAGGATATGGAAGATCTGAACTCGTTGACTGAGCTCAGTTTCCAGAACGCGGTGGATCAAATGAGAGTTCTTCATCCTAACATGGCCTTGGACGCTGGTCGAATGAGCTACCTGTACAAGGTCGTGGACGGTCAGATCGTGGTCCCCTCAGACTTGGTGGTGGATGATTCTCGGCCGGGGTCGACTGATCAGCCTGGCCAGCCTGAAGCGCAACCGGAGCAGGAGGGAGCTTGTGAGGAGGAAGGCCGCCCGGGAGGCGAGGGTAATTAATTTATGGCCTGCGTGCCTGATAATTTATGATGTTTTCTTTTTTGGGGGGCGTGGCCCCCTTTATATGTAATCCTGAATAAGTCGGCCCTTTGGTGTCGCATTTTTAATTTTATGTGCACGACTTTGATGGTCGGTTTCTATGTTTTATTTGCTCGTAACGATGCGTCCGTCGGAGGACATAGTTTACTTGTTATTTTTACTAAGGGTTTGGTATGCATCTTTGCATTAATTGGATGTGATCGAATAAATACGGGGTGTGTGTGTGATCTGTTGGTTAGGGGGACCAATCAGATTTAGGAGTCTTACTCCTGGTCGGTGCCCGGGCTAAGATAATGGCCCGGGCTCCGTGGCTTGAACATCCCATCGCGAGCTGGGGTTCTGCCTGGTCGTGGTACTTAGGCGACATCAGACTCGTTCGAGTATTCGTCTGTGCGGCAAGTTTCTCTTTTGCCCGAAAGGAGATCTTGCTTGACTTTGTTATATTTGGGTTGTCGTGCTCGTACCTAGGCACGCAGTTTTCAGTCGGTCCCCCTTTCTCCTTGCTTGAAAGTTGAGCAGGGTGACTTTATGATCTAGTTGTAGTATTGTTTGAGTTTCTCGGCGTTCCAAGGCCGAGCAAGCTCTTCCCCGTGTAGATTTTCCAAATAATAGGCTCCGTTCTCGGTTTTTGCTCGGACGCGATACGGGCCTTCCCAGTTGGGTGTTAATTTTCCCTCGCGGGGATCTCTGTGATTTCTTCTAAGGACAAGGCTGCCTACCTCGAACGTTCGCCTTATGACCTTAGAATCATACCGAGCGGCTATTTTTTGTTTGAGAATGGTTTCTCGAAGAGCGGCTTTCGATCGAACTTCTTCGATCATGTCGAGCTCGTCTCTCAAGGCTTCATAATTGGTATCTTGTTCCATGGGGGATTCTGTGCGCTTCGATAGGACGTGCATTTCTATAGGGATCACCGCTTCGGTTCCATATGCTAATCGAAATGGGGATTCCCCGGTTGTTGAGTGGGGCGTGGTCCTATATGCCCATAATACGCTATGTAGCTCCTCGACCCAATGCTTCTTATGCTCATCCAGTCTTCGTTTCAAACCTCTTAGGATTACCCTGTTCGCGGCCTCTGCTTGCCCGTTAGTTTGGGGATGCTCGACTGAAGCGAAATGTTGTTTCGTTCCCATTGATGCAACGAATTCTTTGAAGTGTTTATCTGTGAACTGAGTGCCGTTGTCGGTCATGATGGCGAGGGGCACCCCGAACCGGGAGAGGATGTTTCTCTTGAAGAAACGTAGTATGTCGAGCGCAGTGATTTTGGCTAAGGCCTCAGCTTCTATCCACTTGGTGAAATAGTCGACACCTACAATTAAGTATTTATTCTGACCGGACCCGACGACGAATGGTCCTAAGATATCCATCCCCCACCATGGGAATGGCCAAGGTGATGATAATGATTTTAGCTCGGATGGGGGTGCTGTGTGCACGTCTCCGTGTCGTTGGCATTTGTCGCACCTCTTCACGTACTCTTTCGCATCGTGTTGGAGTGTGGGCCAATAGTATCCTGCCCGTAGGATTTTTCGAGCCAACGACCGTCCGCCAGGATGTTGCGCATTGATTCCTTCATGGACTTCCCTTAGTACGTGGGATATTTTCTTCTTCTACGCACCTGAGGAGGAGTGTAGAGAATCCTCGACGATACATACGTCCACCTACTAGAGAATATGAGCATGCCCTTCGTCGTATAGTACTGGCTTCTTTTGGGTCGGTCGGTAATTCTCCTTTAGTTAGATAGTTAAATACTGGGGTCATCCAGCAGATCGTGTCGCCCACGATGTTAATGTCTACGCAGACCGACGATTGCCCGATACTCGGTCGGGGAAGCGTTTTCTGTACGACAGACTTGTTGTTTCCTTTCCTTTTAGTGCTCGCTAATTTGGACAGGATGTCTGTGCGGGCATTGTTTTCGCGGGATGTGTTTGACTTCCACACTTTTGAACCGTTTTAGTTCGCCTTTTACGAGGGCCAAATATTCGGCCATGTTATCATTTTTGGCCTGAAAATCTCCTCGGACCTGGCTTGCGACCAACTGAGAATCCGTGCAGATTGTGATCTCTTCTGCTTCCAGATCGGTCGCGAGTTGTATGCCCGCTAGAAAAGCTTCGTACTCTGTCTGGTTGTTAGAAGTGGGGAAAGATAGGGTTAGGGACACTTCGATGACGTTCCCCTCTTCGTTTTCCAAGATAATTCCGGCTCCGCTACCCGCCGGGCCAGATGCTCCGTCCACGAAAATAACCCACCTGGATGAGACTTTCGGGTCTTGCTCGATGAAGGTAAGTTCAGCCACGAAGTCGGCCAGCGCTTGAGCTTTGAGAGCTTGTCTTCCCTCAAATTTGATGTCAAACTCAGATAGTTCCAATGACCACTTTAGCATTCGTCCGGCCATGTCCGGTCGACCGAGCAATTGTCTTATGGGCTGATCGGTTCTTACGATGATGGTGTGAGCCAGAAAGTAATGGCGTAGCCTTCTGGCTGCGAGAAGGAGGGCCAAATCCACCTTTTCTATCTAGAGGTATCGAATTTCTGGGCCATGGAGTGCTTTACTTGTGAAATATACAGGTTTTTGCCCTTCGGGTAGGTCGCGCACGAGTACCGCGCTTACTGCTTCGTTTGCAACTACAAGGTAGAGATACAGTATCTCCCCTTCTTCAGGTCTGGATAAGACTGGGGGTTCACTTAGTGCCTTTTTTAGGTGGGACAACGCTAGCTCGCACTCCCCCGTCCACTCGAAAGTTGCCTCTTTGCGGAGGAGTTTGTAAAAAGGGAGAGCGTGTTGAGCGGACTTTGCTACGAACCGAGCGAGGGAGGTAAGGACCCCGTTTAGTGATTGTATGGATTTTTTAGAAGTGGGAGTTGGGAGCTCCGCGAATGCCCGACATTTGTCAAGGTTGGCCTCGATGCCTCGTTCGGTCAAGTAGAATCTGAGGAATTTTCCTGCTCGGACACCGAGCGTGCATTTTTCAGGGTTGAAGCGCATTTTGCATTTTCGTGCCTGATCGAACACTTTTCGTAAGTGGGACGCGTGGTCCGTTTCTTGTTGAGATTTGACGATCATGTCATCCATGTATACTTCGAGCATATCTCCTATTTCAGCTCGGAAAACCTTATTCATCATGCGCTGATATGTTGCGCCCGCGTTTTTTAGACCGTGTCGCTCCTGATAGATGGGACTGGCCCAAATAAAGGTACAGACGCGAACGGTCGGCGAAAGGGACAATGAGAACACACAGCAGTGAACTCACTGGAGAAGAAAAGAGTCGCCAGCTAGGCATTTTTATCCCGGAGGAAAGGCAATGCTGCATAGACCTAGAAAGAGATGGATAAGACGGTTGCGAACCAGAGAGACTGAGAAAGGGGGTTGGTTACAACCTGGGAAGGTATTAGCACCCAGATTGTCCGCCGTACTCGACGGGATCCACGTTTAAAAGATTTGTGTTTTAAAGGGGTAGTGTCAGTGCAATTTGTGTGTAAAAGGGCTGGAAAACAAAATGTACAGGTGTCAGTGTAAAGGAAGTGTGAAGTGTGTAAATGATGTGTCAGTGTAAGAACAGGAATGAAGATCAAGACTATGAGGCTTACAGAATGAAGCTGGAAAGAGGGGGAATGTACAGAGACTTTTGTTCGATAACTGTTAAGTTATGCCTACGTATCCTCTCGTGCAATGAGGAAGTCAGAACACCGTAGTTCGACCCAAAGAGACTGAAAGGTGAATTGACTTGTGAACTGCTTACTTATCTATGCTCAAGTGTATGACCTGTCTGGCTCAGGTGCAAACTGTCTTGCATTAGACGGAAGAAGCAAGTTCCCGTTTGTGAGTGAATGAGATGAGAAAAGAATCCCGGAGCAGACGATTATTGTCTGTTTTTGAGTTTTCAGTCTTTTGTAGCTTTTGAAAGTTTGTCATAAGTTAATGAGCTTAAGCCTAAACCAATGGATTTAGTAAACTCATCACATCTTCCCTCTGATTAGGGGTAATAAGAATACCTTAAGTGTGAAGTCAGCTTCTCACACTTAAACACCTTTGATGTAGGATTAAGATCATTAACCTACTTGTGATTATTTAGATGTTTTTGGTGTTTTTGTTTAGTGTTAAGTAATGGGATTAAGCCATAATCAGGGATTAAACAGACTCATTACACCATCCTAATAGAAGGATAATAGATGAGAATGTTTAAGCTGAGGAAAGCTCCTCAACTTAATCCATGATTAGGGATTAAACCCATGACAAAACAAAGCCTTTATTAAGTGAATTTTATATTAATGATATGATGATGAAGGGGATTTTATGATTTGTAAGACAACTTGAGGGGGACTTGTCCATTAACACTAGGGTTAGTCCTTCTTAACCAATTAAGGAAGAATTAGAACCCTAATGCAAGGCCCAAGTTACAAGTGTAATGTCTTGGTGATTATTAAGTGGATTGATTAAGGATTTAAACACATTAAGGGTTTAACACTTAGGATTAAAGTTATACACTCCATCCTAAGAGAAGGATGCAGGCATAAGCTTAATCACACAGCCTTAAAGCCTTTAGGGTTTAGTCCCTGATTATGAGGTGAGGAGAGAAGACTCAAAGAGACACAAAGGTAAAACTAAGTGGGGAGACTAATCAAAACCCTAATCATTGTCATGCTTGGTTGTTCCTAAGGTTTGTGAGGTTTACAAGAGAAGTCTTCAATGGAACCACCAGGAAGCAGATGAAAGGATCAGGAGAAGCAAAGTAACTTGCTTCATTCAAGAAGTCAAGTCACTTGAAGAAAGAAAGTGAGAAGAAGAAGAATGAACAAGCTCATACTCAAACACATGATAAAATGCAGCAAGGATGCATGGAAGAGATGAAGAGAAGTTATGAGAAGTGAAGGCAAATTCACTTCTCAAAGTCACTTACCACCTGAAAAGTTAGAAAAGAAATGCAATGCAATACAAAAATGAAATGAAATGGCATGATGTAAACCAAAACCAGAAGCACATACATGATGCTAATGATGCTATGAGATGCTACAAACATGAAACAACACATGGGGATGATCATACAAACTCATGGATGCAAATGAAACAAGTTAAGAACCATGAACACAAATGAAAAGTTATGAAATGCAAATGGCATACAACATGGCAAATGCAAGATGCAATGATCAAACATGCTTCTCATATGTCTTAAGATGTCTAATGAACCAGAAGAATGCATAAAAGGCTATGGCAAGTCATGTTATGCAAGCAAATGCAAGATGGATGCATATGGAAGCCCAAATTAGGGTTTATGATCAAAGCATCAAACACAAACCAAAATCAGAAGCAAAAATCAATACAAAAAATTTAAAATGCACTCAAAGGATCCCTAAACCTATACTAACTCACTGCCCAAAGGAGAAGTTCCAACTCTTAACCTAATTCAAGTTATGATTTTCCTAAGTTATCTAGGGTTTTAGGGTTCCTTAACAAGAAAATACCAAACAAATGGAAAATGAAAGATCAAATCATGTCCATTTAATCTTACAAACTACATGATATGCTAAACACAATGCAAAAAGAATCAAAGTCCAACTCTTTATGGTTAGGCAGAAGTGATTTTTGGAAGTTTGGATCAAAATAATGCATCAAAATGATTTTAATTCCATGAAAAATTCTCAAAATGCATCAAGATCAAAAAAGAAATTTGGTTTGAGGGTTGGACAATGTTTCTAAATGTTTTTAAATGTCTCATGAATTTTTTTGTGATTTTTAAATACCTAAAAGTATTTTTGATTAATTAATTCTCATTAATCAATTAAAAATAAACTTTTAAATATTTAAAAATATTTTTTGAATGCAAAAAATAAAAATAAAAATATTTTTGGTTTCTGAAAATAAATAAAAGCTTGTATAAAAAAATTCAGAATTTTTTAAGTAATTATGCTATTTTTAATAAATTGGAGAAAAGAAATGAAATAAAATGAAATATAAAATGAATTAAATGAAAAGTAAGCCAATCCAACGCATCAGATTCAAAGTTGGGGGGTCAGAGGTTGACTGCGCGCGCAATCCTACGGCTGGCATTCAAACTTGCTAAAACGAATTAATTAACTTAATTAATTAAGGTTAGGGCTAAGTGGATGATCTGAGCCATTGGATGCACGCGGGAATGGACTTAGTCAACTCATCCAACGCTCAAAATTCAAACTTCATTAATGACTGGGATTAAACCCTAATCATTTTCAGGTGGCCGGAGAAGACCTCCGGTCGTCTTCTCCGGTGGGAACCCCACCTGAAAATTCCCAAAACCCTCAAAACTTCACTAAAATGAAATCTAAAAGAACAGAAATCATTCCCAAACCTCACTGAATCAAAACCCTAACACCCAACTCATTTATATTTCATCAATCACACGAATCGAAAGAAAACATTTCTTAGGGCAAGACTTTCAGAACACGATTAAACTCTCATTTCTCAACCATTTTTGAAAACAACCACATATTCATGATCAGGGAAACATGTAGAAGCTATTAAGAACTTAAAAATCCATTTCTGGAAAAAAAGTTCATGAAGCTACCTGAGTTTGAAGCTTTTCAGTCTGCAACTTTCTGGCCCCTTCTCCTTGTGCAATCCACTCCTATGACCTCCCTTATGCTTCTGAAAGGCTTGGAACAAATTTATTTGGGCTGGTTTGAGAGTTTACAGAAGTTCTGTTCAAGCTCAGGTGAGAATCGTATTTCTGGTTCTTTGAGTTTCAGGCTACTTTGATGGTTGGTTTGGGTTCAGTGAAGCATGGTGAGAAGGTTTGTGAAGTTTGTTTCTGAGTTTGTGGCCTGAGGAGAGTGTTTCGAATGCTTTTGCTCTATGGTGTGAAAATGAGAATGTGATGCTATGGCTTGTTTCAGACTGGCTTGTTATGTGCTTTGGCTTGCAATTGATTCACATAAACAAATGCTATTGGTCAGAAGATGTGACATGCCCTTTTGTGATAGGTATGGTTGCTTTTGCAAAATGTCAACTTTTGTGTAAGAGAAGCATGGGTCATGTTCTAGCCAATTACATGGAGAGTGTGCTGCGCAGCATGATGTGAGGGAAAGGCTAGGATGGTTCAACAACCTAGGCAACAAGTGGATGAGATGTGATCATGAGTTTTGCAACTTGGCTCATTTTGGTTTTCATGAAAGAAACTTGATCCATGGGCCATGAAACATGTGATCCTTGGGTGCATTCTGATTTTTAGATGTTGTGTGATCATGTTGTGTGGATTAGAAGCCCATTTGATGACTTAATTGGCCTTGAAAGGTGAATTTGCAACTTTGCCTCTTTGGTGCATGACTTGAAATTTAGTGATTTTTGCCAACTTTGACAAGCCATAACTTTTGATCCAAAATGAATTAGGTCATGTTCTTGTACTTTTTGAAAAGTGAAAGATCTATTCTACAACTTTCATGACCAAAGTTTTTCCATTTGAAGCATTTTTGGATCAAAAAGTAAGGGTTGAAAAAGTTGCATAAAATGACATTTTCATGAAAAGTCAAACTTGCCCAAAAAGTCAACTTTGCAAAAACTTGAAATTCTTGAATTTTGTAAACTTCCAACTTCTTCCATGATCAAATAAAGATCATACAAAATCAAAATGATGAAGAACACCCTTTGGTTGGGTCATTGGGGGCCTCAGATGCCCTGATTTTGCACTGACTTGCTTGAAAAGTCAACTCTTGATCAGATGACTTCCCCATGGAATTTCTTCATGAAAATTGATATACATACTCCCTATACCATATAGAGACAAATAGAAACAAGAATGACCAAAAAATTTGGAGTTATGGCCTCTGAAACCAAAACCCTAATTTTAGGTCATCTGTGCAGTCAAGCCTGGCTCTGCTTCCATACCAATCCCAGTTCTTGTGATTCTTTGACATTCTTGACTTTGAGAGGATATAATATGATACTTGAACACACATAGACCCATTTTAAGTGATTGGTGGCCTTTGGGTGGCTCAAGAAGCTCTTGGGTTGCTCAGATCACAAACCCTAGATGCAGATGACTTAGAACCAATGCAGTGGATCAAAAGTGTGGTATGAGATGATATGATTGTGTTTATGCATATGAAATGATCACAAGCCATGGTGTGAATGGGTGAGGGCAAATTTGGGGTGTTTACAGCTGCCCCTATTCAAACATGAGTTAGTTGTGCAGGTTGTAAGCAACGGCTTAACAGGCAAACAAGATAACTTGTGGTTGAATACCAAAGACAGTCCAAAATTTGCACTCACAGCATGAAGAAGAAAAGGGATATAGATTGTAAAAGAAAATAAAAGTATATTGTAAAGTGTGGGCGACGGAGGACGACCGTCGAGTAGAGGACGACTGCTGGGTAAAGAGCAATGACGGGGACGGCCGACATGCTGGAAAAGTGCGGAAAGTGAAGCAATGACGGGGACGGCCGACATGCTGGGGATATAAAGAATTATGATGGGGACGGCCATCAAGTAAAGCTGTAAAATTCTCTGGGGATTAATGAAACATGACGGGGACGGCCATCAAGTTCACAAAGTAAAGTAACCAACGATGGGGACGACCATCGGGCTAAACTGATGAAGGACGATCATCAGGAAAAGGAAAAGGGACCACGACGGGGACGGCCATCGGGTTAAAGAATAAATGAAATAAACAGATGATGAGGTACGGTCATCAAAGGTGAAGGACGATCACCTAGCAGGGGACGGCTGCTCTGTTGGGGGTAAGATGAGGGACGGTCATCTAAGGTGGAGGACGACCACCTGGCAGGGTACGGCTGCCGAAAATATCGCGACATAGGACGAATGCCGGATAAAAGGTCAACGATGGGGACGGCCATCGGACGAGCATGATGGAGGACGACCATCAAGAGGTGGAGGACGACCACCTAGCAGGGGACGGCTGCTCTCGAGGTTTATCATGACATAGGACGAATGTCAGATAACCAAAATCGACAATGGGGCCGGCCATTGGATAAAATGATGAAGGACGATCATCAAGAGGTGGAGGACGACCACCTAGCAGGGGACGACTGCTAAATATCACGACATAGGACGAATGTCGGATAGAAAATCAATGATGGGGACGGCCATCGGACGAGCATGATGGAGGACGACCATCAAGAGGTGGAGGACGACCACCTAGCAGGGTACGGCTGCTCTCAAGGTTTATCATGACATAGGACGAATGTCAGATAAAAAAGAAAATTTGCTTTGTTGGCGATCTACTGGGGAATAGTAAACACGGACGAGCGTTTACATCCAAGAAATAAAGGTATAAGTGTTTAGATGTTTGTGTATAGATTAAAGATGCGGACGAGCATCCCTAAGGCTACGATACGGACGAGTATCGGGTAGAAACAAATATTGACACGTGTTCAGAGATGATGATACGGACGAGTATCAACTGGTTAACAAGGAAGACGGACGAGTGTTGAATCTGAGGGGACTTTCCTGGGGAATAGTAGACACAGACGAGTGTCTATATTCAATAAGACAAAAGTGTTTGACACAGTGTATGGATTAAAGATGCGGACGAGCATCCTTAAGACTATGATACGAACGAGTATCAAGTAGAAACAAACGCTTGACGCATGTTCTGAGATGATGGCACGGACGAATACCAACTAGTTAACAAAGAACAAGGACTAGTGTTGAATCTGTGGGGATTTGAGTTGTATATACAAGATACGGACGAGCACCTGTATAAGTGTGAGTGGTGTATAGATAAGTATTTAACTGTTGGGGAGAATGACACAGACGAGTATCAAAAGGAGAAAAGTATAGTATAAACAAGTATCTGATATACAAAGTGTTTATGTTACTGTACTGGGGAAAGTGACACGGACGGGTGCCAAGGAAATTGTATAAGTATATGTGAGTGCAAAGAGGATGTTTTTGGCTTTCTACTGTGGTTATGACACAGACGGGTGTCAAAAAGTATCTGTAATACAGAGTGTTCAGGTGACTTTACTGGGGAGTATTGACACGGACGGGTGCCAAGGAGGGTATATACTGGTGTTTGTGAACGTTAGGCAACTGTTTTTGCTGGGGGAATCTCCGCTGGGGATTTCGGGGGAAGTTTTCTGTATGTTGATGGATTGTCATTATTCACAAGTGTTTGATTCAGAACATGGCTTATGATTATGCTATATGTTGGATTTTTGCCGTAATGCTCCGTATTTAGACGGAATGCTACGCTTTGTGGGTGAATATGATGCGAATGCTATGATTATGCAGAGATACCCAATCGGTATTCGGATCCCGTTGCTGCGAAGATCTCCGGCCGATCTGCTTGAAATGGACATCCCAGCTGGGGGCGAGATCATTGGTAGATCTGATGAGTTGATATCTGCTTGGGGATATGGGTCAATGATAGACCTATCCTTGTAATGAGGGGACCCAGCTGGGGTTTGTAGAAGCTTTCGTCACTCTGTTGTGATTCTTTCATGCGTTGCTCTTCTGGATAGAGGCTGAAGCTTTGTGGGGAGATAGTTCCCTGACTGCTGTACTCAGCTGAGGGTGAAATGGCAACTCGGCTGGGGAGAAAGAGAGATCACTGAAAGATCTTCTTAGAGATTATGTTGAGGAGGATTCTTGACTCAGCCGGGGATATGGGCGTCTTCTGGTACCGCCCTGTTGGAGAAGTGATGCCTGGCAACTCTGATGGGGATAAGTAATAAGTGGCAACTCAGTTGGGGAGAAGACACTTCGGGCACTAAGGCTGAGTGTTGATTTGCCAGCTTGATGGGATGAAGCTTTCATGCCCAAGTTGTATTCTGGATACCTGCAATCCTTCAAAGATATAGAAACGCACAAATGATCCCGAGGTATCCCTTGCCGGATTCCGTCATAGGAGTTTAGACACTTCTGAGAGTAAGTATATTTCCTGCAAGCACGTGTTTTTATTTTTGAAAATAAGCATCTGTATTTATGCAATCAGTTTTTCTTAAGACATCAGACATTTTGCAAATAAAAATGTACAAGACGAAACATGACTGAAAATTTGATTTTATTAATTTGAATGCCCTGAATTGGCAAGATACGGTCAAGGAAACATATCCCCTGAAATGAGGAGATTGTTACAAATTGAGAAATAAAATGCTGGCAATGTTGACGACGCTTTAAGGAGCTTCCTCTTTTACCATGACTCGTATGACTTTTGGCGTTCTTCTCGTCTTGCTTTCTGAAGAAGGCTGATTCTGATTGAAGCTTGATCCTTTCGAAACTTACCAAGTTGTAAGTGATACAGACGAATTCAGAGTGCAGTTGTTCGCTTATTCCCTTATTTTGCATGGATCGCCTTTACGGGTTTTCAATCCATCGGGATACCCATTTTTGCCTGAGCTGTCCAATGCGGCTTTTCAACTCAGCGGGTGTACATTTTTGTTTATTTTTCCCTTATTTTTGCCCGAGTCTTTTATTCTGTTTTTGACTCGCCGGGATGCCCTATTTTTGCATGGACTTACATTCTGTTTTTATGTCCAGCGGGTCATTTTATGCGAAGTATTTTTTAACTGCATCTGAATTTACAGGGGACGGGAAATCCTCACCATCCATGGTGCTGAGCATCAGTGCTCCACCAGAGAAAACTTTCTTTACTACGAATGGTCCTTCATAGTTTGGAGTCCACTTGCCCATGTGGTCTGTATGAGGAGGGAGGATTCTTTTCAGCACAAGATCCCCTACTTGGTACTCTCGGTGCCTGACTTTCTGATCGAAGGCTCTCTTCATTCTCTTCTGATATAGCTGCCCATGACAGATTGCAGCCAATCTTTTCTCTTCAATCAGACTCAGTTGTTCGTATCGGGACCTGACTCATTCTGCTTCGTTCAGCTTAACATCCATCAATACCCGTAGGGAGGGTAATTCAACTTTGACAGGTAGGACTGCTTCCATACCATACACAAGCTGATACGGTGTTGCCCCAGTGGATGTTCTGATTGACGTGCGGTACCCATGCAAGGCAAATGGTAGCATTTCATGCCAGTCTTTATAGGTGACTACCATCTTCTGCACAATCTTTTTAATATTCTTATTAGCTGCCTCAACAGCGCCGTTCATCTTTGGCCTGTAAGGAGAAGAATTGTGGTGTTGGATTTTGAAGTCCCGGCATAGCTCTGCCATCATTTTGTTGTTCAAGTTGGAACCATTATCAGTAATGATTCGCTCGGGAACTCCGTATCGACAGATGATATCTCTCTTCAGAAATCTGGCTACCACTTGTCTTGTGACATTTGCATAGGATGCTGCTTCGACCCACTTGGTGAAATAGTCAATAGCAACCAGGATGAATCTATGGCCATTCGAAGCAGTTGGCTCAATCTTTCCAATCATGTCAATGCCCCACATAGCAAAGGGCCAGGGTGAGGACATCACATTCAAAGGATTGGGAAGCACATGCACCTTATCCGCATAAATCTGGCATTTATGGCATTTTCTGGCATAGGCACAACAGTCGGCATCCATTGTGATCCAATAATAGCCTGATCTCAGCAACTTCTTAGCCATGGCATGCCCTCCTGCATGGGTACCAAAGGATCCTTCGTGCACTTCATGCATCAACAAGTCTGCTTCTGCCTTATCAACGCATCTGAGGAGTACCATATCAAAGTTTCTTTTATACAAGGAACCATCAGTGTTCAAGAAGAAGCTACCAGCAAGCCTTCTCAAAGTCTTCTTATCATTGGAAGATGCCCCAGGTGGGTATGCTTGATCCTCCAAGAAGCACTTAATGTCATGGAACCAAGGCTTATCATCTTTGACAATGTCTGCTGCGAATACATATGCTGGTCTGTCAAGTCTGGACACTGAGATTTGCGGTACAAAGTTGGTAGCCTGAACTTTGATCATTGATGAAATGGTAGCCAGAGCATCTGCAAACTGATTCTCGTCCCGAGGGATATACTCAAGCTTGACTGTTGTAAAGAAAGTCAATAACCTCCTTGTGTAATCCCTGTAAGATATCAGATGATCCTGGTGGGTGTACCATTTGCCGTTGGTTTGATTGATTACCAGAGCTGAATCTCCGAACACGGTCAATGTCTTGATCCTGAGGTCAATGGCTTCCTCAAGACCCATAATGCAAGCTTCGTATTCAGCTTCATTGTTAGTGCAGTTGAAAGTGAGTTTGGCCGAGAAAGGCATGTGAACTCCTTTAGGTGTAATGAGTACTGCACCAACACCGCGACCATTCATGTTAACAGCCCCATCGAACATCATAGTCCATTCTTCTTCCGGGTCAGGCCCTTCAGTGTGAACAGGCTCTTCACGATCTTTTGCTTTTATGAACATGATGTCTTTATCAGGGAAGTCAAACCTCATAGGATGGTAATCATCAATAGGTTGCTCAGCAAGATATTCAGACAATACACTGCCTTTGATGGCTTTCTGAGAAGTGTACTGAATGTCATACTCTGTAAGGATCATTTGCCATCTTGCAACCCGTCCGGTAAGTGTTGGCTTCTCAAATATGTACTTAACTGGGTCCATTTTTGAAATCAGCAAGGTAGTGTGGGTCAACATATACTGTCTCAGTCGGCGAGCAGCCCACGCTAAAGCACAACAAGTTTTCTCGAGCAGTGAATAAAGTTGTTCACAGTCGGTAAACTTTTTGCTTAGGTAGTATATTGCATACTCTTTTCGACCAGACTCGTCATGCTGGCCCAGCACACACCCCATTGACTCTTCTAATACTGTCAAGTACATGATCAGAGGTCTTCCTTCAACTGGAGGCATAAGGATTGGAGGTTCTTGTAGGTATTCCTTGATCTTGTCAAAAGCCCTCTGGCAGTCTTCGTTCCACCTGACCGTTTGTTCTTTTCTTAACAGCTTGAACAAGGGTTCACAGGTTGCTGTAAGGTGAGATATGAACCTTGAGATGTAGTTCAATCTACCTAGAAACCCTCGAACTTCTTTTTCAGATTTTGGTGCAGGCATTTCTTGAATGGCTTTGACTTTATCAGGGTCAACTTCAATCCCTTTCTCGCTCACAATGAATCCCAGTAGCTTACCGGATCGCACCCCGAATGTGCACTTGTTGGGGTTCAACTTCAGTTGGTACTTCCTCAGACGCTTGAATAGTTTTAGCAGATTTACCAGGTGATCTTCTTCAGTGAGGGACTTGGCAATCATGTCATCCACGTAACATTCTATCTCTTTATGGATCATATCGTGGAATAATGTCACCATAGCCCGTTGATATGTTGCACCAGCATTCTTCAGTCCAAATGGCATTACCTTGTAACAGAACGTGCCCCAAGGTGTAATGAAGGTTGTCTTCTCCATGTCTTCAGGTGACATTTTGATCTGATTGTATCCTGAAAATCCGTCCATGAAGGAGAATACCGAGAACTGAGCCGTATTATCAACCAATACATCAATGTGAGGTAATGGGAAATCATCTTTCGGGCTGGCTCTGTTCAGATCCCGGTAGTCAACACACATCCTTACTTTGTTGTCTTTCTTAGGCACAGGTATTATATTAGCAACCCACGGTGGATAGCTAGTTACAGCAAGGAACCCGGCGTCCCACTGCTTTTGTACCTCTTCTTTGATTTTCATAGCCATGTCTGGGCGAGTACGGCGCAGTTTCTGTTTAACTGGCGGGCATTCTTCCCTCAAAGGCAGCTTGTGCACAATGATGTCGGTATCCAACCCTGGCATATCTTGATAGGACCAAGCAAACACGTCCACATATTCTTGAAGCAGGTCAATCAGTTGTCTCTTCACTGAGTCTTGTAAGCAGGCCCCGATTTTAACTTCTTTTACGTCTTCATCCGTACCAAGATTAATCGTTTCGACCTCCTCCTGATGAGGAGTGATAACCTTTTCCTCTTGTCTTAACAACCTGGCTAGCTCTTCAGGAAGCTCATATTCTTCTTCAATCCCTTCATTAGCTTGATTGATTGGATTGTCAAAGTCATACGAAGTCATAGCCGTGCTGTTGTCGGTGCAGTCTGGAAGGCACACTCTGCAAGGGTTCAGTTTGTTCATTTTAGTGATTTGATTTTAATTTTGTTTAGAAAAAGTGAAATAAAGTTGTCATTTTGAAAACACTGCCATTTATTTTTTGTACAAAAAGAAAAATGGAAAAACAGTGAGCGGAAAAGAAAAAGACTTATTTGCAAAAGATGTCTGATATTTCATTGATTAATCTTGTTGCACAAAAATTACAGATGGCCCGATTACAAAATGAGTCTTGTCATCTTGGGCAAGATGCAAGACTTGATGCATGCTATAAAAATACAGGAAATAATAATTACTCTGCAGGAGTAACTCTTATAATTTCCTGGGAAGACCAGTTTGAGATACTGCTCCCCGGGATCTTTGGACGGATCCAACTCTCCAAGTTACGGTCGCTTTCATCCTCGTCTTCCAAATTGTTGACAGCATCAGGGGTGAGCATCCCCCCACTAACAAAGTTGGGCTCCTTAGCAGCCTCTGCTTGATCTTGTTGAGTTGGTTTGTAACCCAACCCAAATCTATCCTCTTTCTTCTCCACAGGTAACAATTTGCCCCAGCCTTGGGCAGTTCCTTCTTCAACAACCTTCCGGGCTTGTTGGTATGATGTCGTTGAGGTTCCAGGTACAGCAGATGTTTCATTTATGTTCAAGGCCTCAAACCCTTGACTCATTGTCTCGTGGATCTCCCCATCCATCTCAATATATTTGTAGGTAGCCAGGTGGCTAACAAAAATATCCTCCTCTCCACAGATAGTAACGACTTGGCCCTCCCACTCGAATTTTAACTTCTGGTGAAGGGTTGAGGTCACGGCGCCAGCGGCGTGAATCCATGGCCTACCCAATAGACAGCTGTAGGCAGGCTGTATATCCATCACGTAGAAGGTCGTTTTGAAAGTTTGTGGGCCAATCGTTATAGGCAATTCAATTTCTCCCATAACCGATCTCTTGGAACCATCAAAAGCTCTTACTACCAGGTTGCTGGGACGTAATGCCAATCCGTCATATTCTACCTTCACAAGGGCTTTTTTAGGTAAGACATTAAGGGATGATCCTGTGTCTACCAGCACATGGGAAAGAACTGCACCTTTACATTCCATGGTAATGTGCAAAGCCTTGTTATGATTGCGGCCTTCAGTGGTCAAATCAGTGTTGGTGAACCCTAGTCCATGACTAGCATTAACATTTCCAACCACAGCTTCCAGCTGATTGACGGTGATCTCTTCTGGCACATAAGCTGCGTGCAAGACTTTTAGTAGTGCGTTTCGATGAGCCTCGGAGCACATAAGCAATGATAGAATAGAGATCTTGGAAGGCGTCTGGTGAAGCTGGTCCACTATTTTGTAATCACTTTTCCTGATGATTCTCATGAATTCATCAACTTCTTGATCAAAAGGTGTTTTTAAAGCTTCTTTAACAATTTGCTCTTCTTGCACCAAGCTTTTCCCTTTTGCCTTGGCAGCAGCTTCTGCTTCGGCAGTGGGTCTTTGAATTTGTGGAGCGAAGAGACGTCCGCTTCGAGTGAAGCCTCCGCCTCCTCCCACATTGTCTATTTGTGGTGAAGAAGTTGTTGATTCAAGAGTGATTTTATGTCCTTCGCAGTATAGATCAGAGCCGTAATGCCAGGGGATGGCATTACTGCTTTCATAAGGTACTGGCCCAGGCACCGTGATGGTGATTGGGCTGACGGCAGCTGCAGAAGGGACTGTGATAGTCTGTGGATCATAGTATATTGTGACGGGTGCTCTGATAGGAGTGGCATTTTGTGAGTTGTAGGCAGAATCATTTTCAGGATCATAATAAATTGTAACCGTTGAGACATTTGCTGCTGAAGTTGTAGGAGACATTGTTGGAAGGATGGGGGTTGTTGTTGTATGAGACTCTGAATGAAGGGGTGTTGAAGTTGTAGAAGGGATGTTCGCCGATATTTGGTCCGTTGAAGTAACAGATGAAGCATTTGTTGATGAGGTTGAAGAGTTGCTTGGAACAATGGTTGTTGTATTTGTAGAAGACACGGGAATCAGAACTGATGAGATTGCTGGATTTGTAGGAATTGATGTTGTGATTTGAAGAAGGCCACTCTGGATGAGACCATCTATGCCATCTCTCAAGTTATAACAACCATTCACTGAAATGTTGCAATAAGCACACCCTAGCTCACATCCCGGGAACATTTGACATTCGAGGAGTTGAGCCTTAATCTCTACCAACGGTGTCCGAATCTGACCCACACTGGTTATTAAGTAAGACGGCTTGTCTTCTTCAATAGCATTGATTCTGGGACCTCCGTGGTTTGGCATAGGGTTCTTGTTAACATTCGGTGGTGGTGCAAAGTTCAGTGCTTTAGAGTCTACCAGGTCTTGTACCTTCATGTGCAAAGCTCTGCACTTCTCTGTACTATGGCCAGGTGCATTTGAATGAAAAGCACATCTGGCGTTGGAGTCGTAATTTCTGGGTAGACTGGTGGGATCTGGAGGTGCCAACGTCCTTAGCTCAACCAGGTTGAGTTTCAGGAGTTGTGGCAGTAATGTGGCATATGGCATAGGGATCGGATGGATCACCCTATTGGCCTGAGAAGGTCTCTGTTGGAACGGTCTTTGCTGGTTGTTGTTGTTGGTGTTGTTGTAGTTTTTATGAGGAGGATACTGAGTTTGTTGCTGATAATTTTGCTGTTGTGGTTGATAAGCTGGTTGTGGATGAATTGGAGCAGGAATGGTGACTGCTGCCACAGACCTATGAACATATTGGGGTCTGCCCCTGTTGGTGTGGATGGCATTGGTCTCACCAGTTCTTCTTTGGCCCACAAAAGGCTTCCTTGTGTTGCTGGATGAGCTGGCACCGTTGTCAGAAATTTTGCCCATCTTTAACAGGCTCTCAATTCTCTCTCCAGCTATAACGACATCTGCAAAGCTGGTAGAAGAGAAAGCAGCCAGCCTGTCAATGTATGTTCCTTGGAGGGTGTTCATAAACATATCTGCCATCTCCCTCTCTGACATAGGTGGCTGGACAGCAGCAGCCAGCTGTCTCCACCTTTGGGCGTACTCGCGGAAGCTTTCTCTAGATGACTGTGACATCCCCATCAGGAGGGTCCTGTTGGGTGCCATATCCAAATTATACTGGTATTGTCTGATAAAGGCCTCGGCCAGGTCTTTCCAACATCTGATGGTTGCTCTAGTCAGATGGGAGTACCATTCCCTTGAAGCCCCTGTTAAGCTATCCTCAAAATAAAACATCCATAGCTTCTCGTCCATGGTATATGCTTTCAACCTTCCCAGAAAGGATTGTAAGTGGGTCCGTGGGCAGGAAGTCCCGTTGTACTTTTCAAAACAAGGAGGCTTAAACTTATGGGGAATCCTGACCCCGTCCACTAAGCCCATGTCCATAACATCAAAACCCAAAGAGTTTTGAGACTCCAAGGATCTTAATTTTTCAGCAATTTCATCCAGCCTTCTGTCATAGGCCTCATCCCCAGCACCCATTACTGTGAACTGATCCTCCTGGGGGTCTTCTTGCAGCACCCTGCCTGCAGTGGCAGTCCCTTGTACATTGGCAGGAATGTTGATCTCTGGATGAAGGTGGGGTCCAAATACAGGGGGGTTGACATGAGGTTGGACCCTCTCATTGTTGCTTGTCCCTGCAGTCCCTAGATGAGGGTCTTCCTGATTCTGCCTTTCTACCATTGCTCTCAATCTCTCTTGGCTCTGGGCCATATTGTTCATCACTTCCATAAACTGTGTCATCTGAGTTCTCATTTCCAATCTTTCATTGGCCATTTGGTTCCTGACCTCTGCAAGGTCCTGTTGTACCTGGTCCATCTGTATGCCCGGAAGATTGTTACGGGTTGGATATCTGTGTGGACGGTTGAGTGGGAACACCCGTCGACGAGCAATAGTTCCTGAATATCACAACAGAGTTAGCGACAACAACAAAATAAACCTACAAAACAAACAAAGGTTAGTATGCAATGCAGTATGCTTATTTGTTTCCAAGGTATCCGGCTTGGCACTTGGTTTTGACCTTTCCAGACCCTTGAAGATGCTGTTGATGTTGCTTTGAAGGAAACTCAGATTGGAACAAACTGATACGTATATTACAAAAAGCAAATGATACATAGTTTGTTCTTTACAAAACATGCCCCGAGGGGTCAAAATACAACATAAGAAAATAAAAGTACATGAAATGAAAACAACAACAAGCAAAAATCAAACACCAAGACCAAACTCATCCTCCTGAACTTCCTTGAGAAGTGCCTCAGTCACAGGATCAGCGGGACGCTCCGTGAGATTCCTGATAAGGAGATTCCGGGTAGTAACAGCTGCAGTTAGCTTCTTGTGTTGACTCTGGTCCTTTGACCTCTTCACTCCAGCTCTAATCTTCAACTCGGAGATCTCCCTTTGGGCTGCTGCCAGGGCTTCCTGTTGCTCTTTTGCACTAGCTTCCAACTGCTCGATCTTGTCCTGAGTCCTCTTATCTTCCAGAGTACGAGCTTCGGTGATCCTGACCCACCTAGCTTGACTCTCCTTCAGATACAAGTCAGTCCTGGCTTTCTGGAATTGGGCTTCCTTGCAGGCATTCTTCAAGATCTGCTCTCCAGCCCTAGACTTCTTGATGTAATCCTCAGACTTCTCAATTTTAGCCAGATGCTCCACCTTCAACTTTTCCAACCTCTCAATGTCCAATCTACCATCACTCCTCTCCCAGAGGGTCTTCTGTAAAGCCTGAGTCAACTTCTCATTTCTTTCTTTCAAACCCTCAAACTCCTCTAAGCTGACAGTGGCAGGAGGTGGTGCCGAGGATGGTCCAGGTATATCTTCCATGGTGAAGGGCATCCCAGAAAATTGAGCCCTGGCATGGGACCACTCATAGTACTGTGCTGAGGCCACATTGTTGCATTTTCCCAGAATGGTTACTCCTTTAGTCTGGACATTGTCCCAAGCCCAGGATGCCCTGCCAGATTAGGCTTAATCTCACAGTAAAGAGTCTCAGCCAAGTCTTGTGCCTTAGGAGTGTGGACCAATGCATAGCCCAGTTGTCTTTTGAATAGCAGAGGGTTGTAGTTGATGCAACCCTTCACTCCTATCAGGGGTACATTGGGAAACTGCCCACAACTGGTAATGATATCCCTGCCCTTGGTGCTCTGAGTGCACCACCTGATATCAGCTGAAGTCAAAGCAGTGAGTCTTCTAGCCCAGTTCCTCTGCTGATGAGGATTCAAAAATGCATCTGTCTTGGGCAAATGCTTGAGAAGCCAAGTATGGAACAGAGGAGCACAGCACCTCACTAATCTTCCCCTCTGCTTTTCATTCCTTTGGTGCACCGAGTAGTAGAAATCCCCCAATAAAGTGGGCACTGGGTTCCTCAGAATGAAAAGGTGGATTGCATTCTTGCTAATGAATCTAGGCTCATCTGCAAATAATATAATCCCATATATGCTTAGGGCCAATAAAGCACAGACTGCTTTCCACTCTCCCAAAGAAGCCTTCAGGGTAGCTTGAGAGATCAAGAAATCCAGATGCAGGCCAGAGATTCCAGCCTTAGTAGTCATATGCTGCCCAATCAGAACTGGTTCCAGATGTAATGCCTTTGCTACTTCTTCATTACTAGGAAAGACTATCTCAGGGTTGAAGGGGACTCCACCCCTGATAGGTATACCAACCAATGATGAATACTCTTCTAACAAAGGGCCCAATTGAAAATCCTGAAAAGTGAAACACCTCAGAGGGGGATCATAGAACTGCAGGCAAGTATGAATCAAGCTCCTCTGTGAAGGGTCCAAATCCATAACCACATCAAGTATGCCTCCATAGTGTTCTCTGAAAAGTGGTATATGGTCTGGAGTAATCAGGGTCTGAATCCTCCTGATGTCAGCTAGCTCAGGCTGAAAGAAGTGGTAGGAGATATTACTCTTCTTAGGTGCCATGTTGTTGAGGATGAGTTGAGACAGGTGCTGATGATAACACTGAAAAAAATGGGCCACTGACTGGCTGGTGCAGGTGACTGAAGCAGGTAGCAGATAGCTGAAGTAGATACTGATGAAGATAGGTCTATGCTGATGATGGGGTCAAAACCAAGCCAAAAATAAAGTGTGGATACCCTGAAAAACAAATAAGCAAATGTCAAAATGATGCCATGATGATGTATGCAAATGATATGCAAGGGTTTGTGACTGAGCTGGATCTGATCAAGTGCTCTGATATAAGTCCAGGTATGTTCAAGAAATCCAGATGGAGGTTCATAAGTCCAGTAACCAAGGTGGGGGACTCAAATAAAGAGTCACATGTCCAGGGTTAAAATCACAAGAACTGTCCCAAAATGGAGTACTCTTAATCAAAACAAAGTAACAGGGTATGCTGAGGTCAAGGGTGCCTGCAAACCTGTAAACAGCCCAACCCCCTCACAGGTGGTGTTCTAAAACAAGGATCCTCAGACTTGGATCAGTTATGAGAAGTGTAAACACTTCCAACCCGGAGGTACAGTGTTTACAATAACCATAAAAGATCCTCCTCTAATTCACCTCAGTTTCTGAAGGTCAATACTAAAGGTCATCCAGACTTAGCAGGCTTCCCAGATAGCCCTAGCATTGCAGGAAATCTGCAACACAGAGTTCTCAAGAAGAAACCTATATCTGAACCGTGTTTCATATTCCCGCACCAGACCGAGATGGAATGGGAAAGAATATGAACCACTCTAGCCTAGGTGTCACTCAGGTCCCAGGTATAGGACCTCAACTCTCAATAGAACACCCACCCACCAAAGCAAACAAACAGATCCAGCCAGCACAGTATGACAGTATGATATATGCATAAAGCTATAAAGAAAGCAATAAAACAACTGTACATAAAGCAAATAAACAAAACTAATATACAAACACAGACAACACATAACACCCCAGTAAACACAAATCAAACAAGCGCTAGGAGGAACCCACAAAAAGAACCAGAAGCCCTGGTTACAGTATAAGGGTCCCCAGCAGAGTCACCAAGCTGTCGCTCCCGATAGATGGGACTGGCCCAAATAATGGTACAGACGCGAACGGTCGGCGAAAGGGACAATGAGAACACACAGCAGTGAACTCACTGGAGAAGAAAAGAGTCGCCATCTAGGCATTTTTATCCCGGAGGAAAGGCAATGCTGCATAGACCTAGAAAGAGATGGATAAGACGGTTGCGAACCAGAGAGACTGAGAAAGGGGGTTGGTTACAACCTGGGAAGGTATTAGCACCCAGATTGTCCGCCGTACTCGACGGGATCCACGCTTAAAAGATTTGTGTTTTAAAGGGGTAGTGTCAGTGCAATTTGTGTGTAAAATGGCTGGAAAACAAAATGTACAGGTGTCAGTGTAAAGGAAGTGTGAAGTGTGTAAATGATGTGTCAGTGTAAGAACAGGAATGAAGCTCAAGACTATGAGGCTTACAGAATGAAGCTGGAAAGAGGGGGAATGTACAGAGACTTTTGTTCGATAACTGTTAAGTTATGCCTACGTATCCTCTCGTGCAATGAGGAAGTCAGAACACCGTAGTTCGACCCAAAGAGACTGAAAGGTGAATTGACTTGTGAACTGCTTACTTATCTATGCTCAAGTGTATGACCTGTCTGGCTCAGGTGCAAACTGTCTTGCATTAGACGGAAGAAGCAAGTTCCCGTTTGTGAGTGAATGAGATGAGAAAAGAATCCCGGAGGAGACGATTATTGTCTGTTTTTGAGTTTTCAGTCTTTTGTAGCTTTTGAAAGTTTGTCATAAGTTAATGAGCTTAAGCCTAAACCAATGGATTTAGTAAACTCATCACATCTTCCCTCTGATTAGGGGTAATAATAATACCTTAAGTGTGAAGTCAGCTTCTCACACTTAAACACCTTTGATGTAGGATTAAGATCATTAACCTACTTGTGATTATTTAGATGTTTTTGGTGTTTTTGTTTGTAATGAGATTAAGCCATAATCAGGGATTAAACAGACTCATTACACCATCCTAATAGAAGGATAATAGATGAGAATGTTTAAGCTGAGGAAAGCTCCTCAACTTAATCCATGATTAGGGATTAAACCCATGACAAAACAAAGCCTTTATTAAGTGAATTTTAGATTAATGATATGATGATGAAGGGGATTTTATGATTTGTAAGATAACTTGAGGGGGACTTGTCCATTAACACTAGGGTTAGTCCTTCTTAACCAATTAAGGAAGAATTAGAACCCTAATGCAAGGCCCAAGTTACAAGTGTAATGTCTTGGTGATTATTAAGTGGATTGATTAAGGATTTAAACACATTAAGGGTTTAACACTTAGGATTAAAGTTATACACTCCATCCTAAGAGAAGGATGCAGGCATAAGCTTAATCACACAGCCTTAAAGCCTTTAGGGTTTAGTCCCTGGTTATGAGGTGAGGAGAGAAGACTCAAAGAGACACAAAGGTAAAACTAAGTGGGGAGACTAATCAAAACCCTAATCATTGTCATGCTTGGTTGTTCCTAAGGTTTGTGAGGTTTACAAGAGAAGTCTTCAATGGAACCACCAGGAAGCAGATGAAAGGATCAGGAGAAGCAAAGTAACTTGCTTCATTCAAGAAGTCAAGTCACTTGAAGAAAGAAAGTGAGAAGAAGAAGAATGAACAAGCTCATACTCAAACACATGATAAAATGCAGCAAGGATGCATGGAAGAGATGAAGAGAAGTTATGAGAAGTGAAGGCAAATTCACTTCTCAAAGTCACTTACCACCTGAAAAGTTAGAAAAGAAATGCAATGCAATACAAAAATGAAATGAAATGGCATGATGTAAACCAAAACCAGAAGCACATACATGATGCTAATGATGCTATGAGATGCTACAAACATGAAACAACACATGGGGATGATCATACAAACTCATGGATGCAAATGAAACAAGTTAAGAACCATGAACACAAATGAAAAGTTATGAAATGCAAATGGCATACAACATGGCAAATGCAAGATGCAATGATCAAACATGCTTCTCATATGTCTTAAGATGTCTAATGAACCAGAAGAATGCATAAAAGGCTATGGCAAGTCATGTTATGCAAGCAAATGCAAGATGGATGCATATGGAAGCCCAAATTAGGGTTTATGATCAAAGCATCAAACACAAACCAAAATCAGAAGCAAAAATCAATACAAAAAATTGAAAATGCACTCAAAGGATCCCTAAACCTATACTAACTCACTGCCCAAAGGAGAAGTTCCAACTCTTACCCTAATTCAAGTTATGATTTTCCTAAGTTATCTAGGGTTTTAGGGTTCCTTAACAAGAAAAATACCAAACAAATGGAAAATGAAAGATCAAATCATGGCCATTTAATCTTACAAACTAAATGATATGCTAAACACAATGCAAAAAGAATCAAAGTCCAACTCTTTATGGTTAGGCAGAAGTGATTTTTGGAAGTTTGGATCAAAATAATGCATCAAAATGATTTTAATTCCATGAAAAATTCTCAAAATGCATCAAGATCAAAAAAGAAATTTGGTTTGAGGGTTGGACAATGTTTCTAAATGTTTTTAAATGTCTCATGAATTTTTTTGTGATTTTTAAATACCTAAAAGTATTTTTAATTAATTAATTCTCATTAATCAATTAAAAATAAACTTTTAAATATTTAAAAATATTTTTTGAATGCAAAAAATAAAAATAAAAATATTTTTGGTTTCTGAAAATAAATAAAAGCTTGTATAAAAAAATTCAGAATTGTTTAAGTAATTATGCTATTTTTAATAAATTGGAGAAAAGAAATGAAATAAAATGAAATATAAAATGAATTAAATGAAAAGTAAGCCAATCCAACGCATCAGATTCAAAGTTGGGGGGTCAGAGGTTGACTGCGCGCGCAATCCTACGGCTGGCATTCAAACTTGCTAAAACGAATTAATTAACTTAATTAATTAAGGTTAGGGCTAAGTGGATGATCTGAGCCATTGGATGCACGCGGGAATGGACTTAGTCAACTCATCCAACGCTCAAAATTCAAACTTCATTAATGACTGGGATTAAACCCTAATCATTTTCAGGTGGCCGGAGAAGACCTCCGGTCGTCTTCTCCAGTGGGAACCCCACCTGAAAATTCCCAAAACCCTCAAAACTTCACTAAAATGAAATCTAAAAGAACAGAAATCATTCCCAAACCTCACTGAATCAAAACCCTAACACCCAACTCATTTATATTTCATCAATCACACGAATCGAAAGAAAACATTTCTTAGGGCAAGACTTTCAGAACACGAATAAACTCTCATTTCTCAACCATTTTTGAAAACAACCACATATCCATGATCAGGGAAGCATGTAGAAGCTATTAAGAACTTAAAAATCCATTTTTGGAAAAAAAGTTCATGAAGCTACCTGAGTTTGAAGCTTTTCAGTCTGTAACTTTCTGGCCCCTTCTCCTTGTGCAATCCACTCCTATGACCTCCCTTATGCTTCTGAAAGGCTTGGAACAAATTTATTTGGGCTGGTTTGAGAGTTTACAGAAGTTCTGTTCAAGCTCAGGTGAGAATCGTATTTCTGGTTCTTTGAGTTTCAGGCTACTTTGATGGTTGGTTTGGGTTCAGTGAAGCATGGTGAGAAGGTTTGTGAAGTTTGTTTCTGAGTTTGTGGCCTGAGGAGAGTGTTTCGAATGCTTTTGCTCTATGGTGTGAAAATGAGAATGTGATGCTATGGCTTGTTTCAGGCTGGCTTGTTATGTGCTTTGGCTTGCAATTGATTCACATAAACAAATGCTATTGGTCAGAAGATGTGACATGCTCTTTTGTGATAAGTATGGTTGCTTTTGCAAAATGTCAACTTTTGTGTAAGAGAAGCATGGGTCATGTTCTAGCCAAGTACATGGAGAGTGTGCTGCACAACATGATGTGAGGGAAAGGCTAGGATGGTTCAGCAACCTAGGCAACAAGTGGATGAGATGTGATCATGAGTTTTGCAACTTGGCTCATTTTGGTTTTCATGAAAGAAACTTGATCCATGGGCCATGAAACATGTGATCCTTGGGTGCATTCTGATTTTTTGATGTTGTGTGATCATGTTGTGTGGATTAGAAGCCCATTTGATGACTTAATTGGCCTTGAAAGGTGAATTTGCAACTTTGCCTCTTTGGTGCATGACTTGAAATTTAGTGATTTTTGCCAACTTTGACAAGCCATAACTTTTGATCCAAAATGAATTAGGTCATGTTCTTGTACTTTTTGAAAAGGGAAAGATCTATTCTACAACTTTCATGACCAAAGTTTTTCCATTTGAAGCATTTTTGGATCAAAAAGTAAGGGTTGAAAAAGTTGCATAAAATGACATTTTCATGAAAAGTCAAACTTGCCCAAAAAGTCAACTTTGCAAAAACTTGAAATTCTTGAATTTTGTAAACTTCCAACTTCTTCCATGATCAAATAAAGATCATACACAATCAAAATGATGAAGAACACCCTTTGGTTGGGTCATTGGGGGCCTCAGATGCCCTGATTTTGCACTGACTTGCTTGAAAAGTCAACTCTTGATCAGATGACTTCCCCATGGAATTTCTTCATGAAAATTGATATGCATACTCCCTATACAATATAGAGACTAATAGAAACAAGAATGACCAAAAAATTTGGAGTTATGGCCTCTGAAACCAAAACCCTAATTTTAGGTCATCTGTGCAATCAAGCCTGGCTCTGCTTCCATACCAATCCCAGTTCTTGTGATTCTTTGACATTATTGACTTTGAGAGGATATAATATGATACTTGAACACACATAGACCCATTTGAAGTGATTGGTGGCCTTTGGGGTGGCTCAAGAAGCTCTTGGGTTGCTCAGATCACAAACCCTAGATGCAGATGACTTAGAACCAATGCAGTGGATCAAAAGTGTGGTATGAGATGATATGATTGTGTTTATGCATATGAAATGATCACAAGCCATGGTGTGAATGGGTGAGGGCAAATTTGGGGTGTTTACAGACCGAAGGGCATAACATTGTAAAAGTAATTGCCCGATTCGGTCATGAAGGCCGTGTATTTTTTGTCAGACACGGCCATGGGTATATTAATATATCCTGAATATGCGTCCATGAAGGATAATAGCTTGAAACCGGATGAATTGTCGACCAATTTATCGATGTTAGGTAAAGGGTATGCATCTTTCGGGCATGCCCGATTGAGATCGGTATAATCAACGCACATTCTCCATTTTCCACTAGATTTTTTCACAAGTACAACATTCGAGAGCCAGGTCGTGTACCTGACCTCTGTTACAAATTTAGCCTCTAGGAGGTCTTTAACAGCAGATTCAGTTGCTTCGGTCTTCTCGGTCGACTGCTTCCTTCTGCGTTGAGCGACCGCCTTGTGTGTTAGGTCAATGGAGAGGTGGTGGCAGGCTGTCTCAGGGTCGAGCCCTGGCATTTCTGCGGCGCTCCAGGCAAATAAATATGTATTCCCTTTGAGGCAAGCTTCCAATTGTCGCTTCACCAACTCAGGCATATGTGCCCCGATTTTAACGCACCGAGCTGGGTCTTCTCCCAGAGGAATTAGCTCGAAGTCTCCATCTGGTATTGGTCAGGATAGCGATTCTGTTGGCCTTTGCACGCCCTCGCTACTGTCCGAAAATCTGCAGTCTAGGTCGATCGAGTCTACCTGAGGGAAAGCCCTGGGAATATCTGGTGAATTTGATGTCGGGGGACTTGGTTGGTATGATATTGAGCTGAGACCTTTTGATGATGCTTCGAAACACCTGCGGGCAGCGTCGACGTCTCCGTACAATGTGGAGACTTTACCTGAAGTAGTGTAATACTTCATCTTCAGGTGGACGGTGGATGGCACAGCGATTAGCTCGACTAAGGTTGGTCGTCCTAGGATGCATTGGTACAGAGATGGGCAGTCCACGACTAGGAACTGGACCCTGACCGTCCTGGCTGTCTCGACCGCCCCGAAGGTAAAAAATAGGTCGACGTAGCCCCATGGTCAGGATACTGCTCCGTTGAAACCCTGCAGGTCTGATCCGACGTATGGAGTTAAGTGTGTCTCGTTTAGCTGGAGTGTCGAAAACAGCTGGGAGTACATGATGTCGCAGGAGCTACCTTGGTCCACCAGGATCCTCCTCACATCGAAGTTCGCCATGCGTGCTCGGATGAGCAGAGGAATGTTAGTGTTGGGCGCCCCTCCCAGGAGTTCCTCTCGATAAAATGCAAGGGGTACAGAGCCCTCTCTTGGTGGATCTAGGGTGGCGTTTTGCGCGGGCCCTTTAGCAATTAGCTGGTCGAATTTCCGTTTCACGGATCCGACCGTGATTTTGTTGAATCCTCCTCCCGAGATGACCATTGCCGAAGGGAAAGCTTCCCATGGGCTGTGGGAGGACGGGTACCCCGAACTCTCGGCGCGGTCCGGTAGGAAGAAGTCTTCCGGGCGATAAATGCTTAGAGCGACCTGCATGTTAGCATCTGCAGGGATGGGTATGGCTTCCTCGACTTTCTGGGTCTCCTGTGTTTCCTGTCGAGGAGTGTCTCTGGACTTGGTGAACTGCTTTAGGTGCCCGTCCTTGATGAGGATTTCGATTGCGTCCTTGAGATGGATGCAATCCTTTGTGTTGTGGCTGTGACTCTTGTGGAATCTGCAGTATTTCGTTTTATCCGTGCCGGGCTTGCTAGGTTGTTGCCTCGAAAAACGTACCCCTGCTTGTTTGAATTCCGAATTGGCGCATTCAGACAAAATTTTCTCCCTGGAGGCCAGGAGAGGTGTGTACTCGTGGAACCGACCGATAGGTCCCTGGTGCTCCCGCGGTTCACGGGAGCGATCATCCTTTCTTTTGTCTCCTCCTCGACGAGATGCCGAAGGTTCATCGACTCGGTGTGGTTTGGCATCTTCACGACGTCGAGCGTCTCTTACTAAACTGGCCGCTTGTTTTTCCTCATACTGAATGTAGGCTTGGGCTTTCAGTAGGAATGCGTCGAGGGTGGTCGGGGTTTCAATGCCGACCGCCCGATGAAAATCAGTCGAGGGGCGTAACCCTCGTTCCAACAAGTATTTTTTCATGTCATCGGTCGTGGATACTTGGACCGCTTCTTTATTGAACCTCTCGATGTAAGTTCGTAAAGGCTCGTCCCTCCCCTGGATGATCGCTTCGAGAGAAGCCTCTGTCTTTGGGTGCCGCCTTGATGCGGTAAAGTGCCTGGAGAACGTGCGTCCGAGTTGTTTCCATGAGGTGATGGACTCGACCTCGAGGCTTTTGTACCATGTCATTGCTCCTTTCCTCAGCGTTGTAGGAAAGAGGCGACATTTGATTGCCCCTCGTACACCCCGATAGTCGAGCAGTGCATCGATATTCTCGATGTGCTCGTCTGGGTCTGTGGTCCCATCGTACGAGCCTAACGGGGGGGTTTCTCTAAGCCTCTTGGAAGCTTGGCCGCCATGATTTCAGACGAGAAGGGACCCCGAGCGTCCTCGTCGTCGCTGGAATTGAACGACGAAGACCTGTGAGCCTGTTTCTTTGCTCGTCGGGGAGAGGTAGATCTTGATCTGCTCCTTCTTGATTTTCTTCTAGGAGAGGGTCGTAGGGAAGACTGACGAAAACGTTTGTCGCTTGTTGATTCGTCGGTGTGTCCTTTCCTCTTCTTCTTGGTGGGAAACGGAGTATGCTCCCTTTGGGGTCTCGCGGGAAATTGTGGTTGACGAGAATTATCTTCGAGACGGGCAATTTTCCCGCCATGGGCGAGGAGCAGCAAGTTTGTCTGATTCAGGATCTCGGCCAATGCGGCGAAATCCAACCCTGAAGGAGTCGAAGGAAAAAGAGTTTCCGGACGACTTTCCAAAGGTTGGTCGCGATCGGGTGAAGGTGATGCCGCTTTCCCGTCCGGATGGTCTTGTACCGTTTTGTCATGTAGAGGAGGATGGATGTTGCTCTCACGTTGTGTGAGAATCATGCCATCGTTTGATCGGTTTTCCTGGTTGTCCCAAGCAGCCATGGATCTTGTTAAAACTTTGGTTCTTTGAAGATTTTGAAAGAAGAACGGGGAAATCAGTTTCCCACAGACGGCGCCACCTGATCGTACCTGGAGATCAGGATCCGATGCGGCTGGCCTCGAGAGCTGATGGAGACGGTCGGTGAGGAAAAAAAGGGGGTGTACCTGCAAGGCACTCTGATGTCAAAGTAAGTAACCGAGCAAAGAGTAGGCAAGTACAAGTATAAAGGTCAGAGAAAATAGGCAACGGTCAAGACTAGCCGTTAGGGAACTTCGTCGTGGTCGGACTGCTTGTGGTCGACAAGGACCACTTTTCATGATTGTGCTCAACGTCGAGCAGACCTATTGGATTGGTTTTCTTGGCCCAATTGTAGGGATTGGGCCGATCCATAACACTTATATTAAGAAAAAAAATGTTTATTTTCTTTAAGTATATTTAAAAAAGACTTAAAAAATATGTTTATTTTCTATATCGAAAAAATCTTTTTAAAAAAAATATTTATTTTCTTAATATCTAAAAAATAAAAAAAATAAAAAAAATTTAGTTTCTATATCTAAAAAAGATTTTAAAATATGTTAATTTTCTATGTATAAAAAAATCAAAAAAAGTTAATGCATTTATTCTCATTTTATATATTTAGATATTATTAGTATTTTCAAAAAAAAAGGATTACATTTATTTTTCTCATTCCTTATTTTTCGGTCTTATAAAAAAATCAAAAATTTATAACAAGTATCTCCTTTAATTATTATTAGATATTATTATAAATCAAAAATAAAAAATATTAGCATTTATTCTCTTTCTTTATTTCTAGGTATTGTTATAAAAATCAAAGAAGTTAATATATTTTATTCTCTTTCCTTATTTTTATGTCTTATTTAAAAAATCAAAAAATTCATAGCATTTATCTCCTTTTATTATTATTAGATATTATTATAAAAAAGTTAAAAAGTTAAGTTATAGTATCATACATTTATTTATTACATTTAAATATTGTCATTAAAAATTCAAAGTTATAGAAATATATTTTCATTCATTAATTTAGATATTATCATAGAAAAGATTAGTACTTTTTTTTATCATTCTTAGAAAAGTTAAAAAGGTTATAGATTTTTTTTATTTTTTTTTATTTAGATATTATTATATAAAAATCATAAAAATTTAGCTCTTTTTTTTTATTTTTTAGTTAGTGTTTTCTATATTTTTGTTTCAACTTTTTTTTAAATTAGTTCTTTTTCTCTTTTCCTCTAAGTGTTATCTAAGTTTAAATATTTTAAATAATAGAAGGTAAAAAAAATGAATTGTTTCTTTTAAAGAGTTAAAAAAAATTCTAATTTTTTTTAGTATAGTGATGTTAATTAATTAATAGAAAAATAAAAAATTAGAGCAAGTTTTCAATATCAAAAAATACAAAAATAGTTTCTTTATATTGATTAATTTTTATCAAACTTTACTTTATTTCATCTTTAATTTTCTTATTAATATCCATTTGTCATTTTCTTTGAATACGTCTAAAAAACCAAAAATATTTTCTTAATCTTTATAATAATTTTTGTTAGTCCTTAGTTTAATCTTAGTAATCCATTTAGGTTTTAGTTTTCAAATACCAATTTTTAACTTTATCCTTTCTTTTCTTATTCTTATTTAATTATTTTCCATTTATCATTTTCTTAGTACATTTAAAAAATCCAAAAATATTGTCTTTGAACTTTTCATTTTAAAAGCATCTCTATTTTAATGTTTAGTTATTTAGTTGATTTCTATTTGTTAATTTCATCAAAAAGTCCAAAAATATTTTATTTTCCTTTCTTAACTAATTCTTTTAACTCTAAAAAACCCACACAAAAAATATGTTTAGAGCCATTTTAGATAGTTGTTAGGTAGTTTAGATTAGATCTTTCTAAATGTGTCTCATTAGGGTGGGAGTTTGAGTTTAGATTCTTTTTTTTTCTTTTTTTTCTTTGTGTGAGTGTGAGCTTTTTGTTTATCATTTTGGTTGTATATATTATATGAATTTTTTTTATTTTAATTTTGCAAGATGACCATAAAATGCTAAGATAAAACATGAAGCGCTCACCATATTAACTTTAATTTTCAAGATAATAATCCTTGGTCCAACGCCAAGTTGAGTTTACATACACCTCACTCACACACGTAAGTCGGTCGTTATACGATCGCCGTCTGCACAATCTTTACACTTCGCAACTTTCCAACTTAAGCAAATTGACGCACCGCGTTTGTCTTTCACCCCGCATTCTCGATCCATATATCGAGTCATAGCCCGGTTACTAAGCCTTTTACCTTGCATTTCCATTTACTCTATTCAGTCTATTTTTGCAAGTAGCAACCTATGCCTTAGACTTAGGAGCTTGCACCCTCATTTATTTACTTTATTTTTTCGCATTTAAATCCAAAAGGGAAATAACTCCTGCAGTTGACTCAATGTCATAGGAAGTTTAGCCATCCCTAATTCCTTTTCGACCTTAGCCATTAGGACTTTTTATTTTACAATTTTTTGTGACTTTGTTAAGTCACGTGAATGTTTGCCATAACACTTACCTTCCCCGCGAACCTTGAGCGTAACCAAGTGTTTGTTAATCCTTAGGAGAACTACGAGTGCTCTGATTCTATACTCGATACGTAGGCATCGATGCGATGTTGTGCGAGCACCATTAGAAATAAAACCTTAGGTTCCCATAATTTTAGCAAGCAATAAATAACAATAATAAAAATATTAACAAGAGGTTCTCGTGGGATACTGCGGATGCTTAGGATGCTAACACCTTCCCTAGGTATAATCAACCCCCGAACCTAGTTTCTCCTTATTTAGGGTTTTTACGATCTTTTTCCCTTTTCCCTTTGGATTAAATTAAAGTCGATGGTGAACATTTAATAATTTGTGATTCAAGCTTAATCAATAGTTTGGTATCTGATTCTCACCGCAACAGAAATGGAGACTTCACTGGGGAGTCTATTTTTGAGGGTTAAGCCCACCTTGTATATTTGTATATTTGTTGTTGTATTGCTTGTTATTATTTGGGATTTTTGTTGGGTGTTCCATGTGTGGTGAGATAAGTCCTAACCCGGACTTGAGTGCAAAATAAGATAGGACGGTGGTATATTCAAGAAGGCTTGTATGGAGTTGAGTCCCGATAAAGCTGACTTGAGACACCACCACTCAGCGGAGGCCTCCTCGGATGTAGTTTTGTTGATCGAGTTCAGTCGTGAAAGCATTACTATATTCAACCTGAGAGCCGTTAATGTTGAGGACCGTAGAACATTTACCCCCACTTGGCCTTTTAGGGATGTAGTGTGATGACTATGAGGGTACAAATCCAAAATAGTTGATACGCGATACTACACCCGGATGAGACTCTCTTGAGAATATTATTGATTACCAAGTTGAGTTGGGAAGTGGGTAATATCCGAAAGATGGGACAATGATTCTGGGAACTTGTAGAACCCGTTGTACAGGTACAAATAAACTCATAGTACATACCTTTTGGGAGGGTTGAACCTTCGACCTCATGCAAGCTTTGAACCTAAGCCTTATGTGTGTTTGTGTATTCATGCATTCACGCATCATGAAGCCTCATTTTTACCAATTTATTCAAGGAACTCAGAAACTCTATCTTTGCAAATATCGTAGGTATCATCATGGACTTTGGAAGAAGAAAGAATGTCAAGTACACATTCAAAACTCCCAAACTCGAAGACCTAAGGTAATTAAGAGATTTGGTTATGGATCAAGAAGCCTTCATGGAGAAGCATAGGAGACTTTTAGCCTTACTTAAGACTGAGTGGGATGGAAGGTTGCTCTCTGTGATGCTCCAGTTTTATGATCCTCTCTACCATTGTTTTACGTTCCCTGATTACCAATTGGTGCCTACTTTGGAAGAGTATTCATTTCTGGTGGGATCACGTGTTAAGGATGAGTTTCCATTCCCTGTTCTAGAGAAGGACCCTAAAGAAGCGGAGATTGCAAAGGCGACATATTTGAGTGTGCCTGAGGTCAAGGCAAATATGACCTATAAAGGAAAGGTTTTTGGATTCCCTACAAAGTTTTTGGTAGAAAAGGCCAAGAATTTTGTTGGTGTGAAGGATATGAAAGCTTTTGAGGAAACCTTTATTCTTCTAATATATGGAGTGTTACTTTTCCCAAACTTTGAAGACTTTCTCGACCTGAACGCCATCAAAATCTTTCTGAAGAAGAACCTGGTCCCTACTTTGCTTGGAGACGCTTACCATTCCATCCATCTGAGGAATCACCATAAGGGAGGGATGATTACTTGTTGTGCATCATTGTTGTATGAGTGGTTTATTTCGCACTTGCCTAAGTCAGCTTCATTTTGGAATCTTAAGGATGGTTTGTGGTGGTCACAAAGGATCATGTCTCTTACCCACTCTGACATTAGTTGGTACAATCGTGTTTATAATGGAGCATTGATTATTGATAGCTGTGGTGATTTTGCTAATGTGCCTCTTCTTGGCACTAAGGGAGGAATCAACTATAATCCAGTTTTGGCTCGCCGCCAACTCGGGTATCCGTTGAAGGACAAACCTAAGAGTGTTGAAGTGGAAGGAATTTTCTTTAAGGATTGTCGCTCCCGATAAATGGGGAATGGCCCAAATAAAGGTACAGACGCGAACGGTCGGCGAAAGGAACAGTGAGAACACACAGCCGTGAACTCACTGGAGATGAATAGAGTCACCAGCTAGGCATTTTTATCCCGGAGGAAAGGCAATGCTGCATAGACCTAGAAAGATATGGATAAGACGGTTGCGAACCAGAGAGACTGAGAAAGGGGGTTGGTTACAACCTGGGAAGGTATTAGCACCCAGGTTGTCCGCCGTACTCGACGGGATCCACGCTTAAAAGATTTGTGTTTTAAAGGGGTAGTGTCAGTGCAATTTGTGTATAAAATAGCTGGAAAAGGGTGTACAGGTGTCAGTGTAAAGTGAGTGTAAAGTGTATAAATGATATGTCAGTGTAAGAACAGGAATAAGATGCTCAAGATCATGAGGCTTAAAGAATGAGGTTGGAAAGAGGGGGAATATACAGAGACTTTTGTTCGATAACTGTTAAGTTATGCCTACGTATCCTCTCGTGCAATGAGGAAGTCAGAACACCGTAGTTCGACCCAAAGAGACTGAAAGGTGAATTAACTTGTGAACTGCTTGCTTGCCTATGCTCAAGTGTATGACCTGTCTGGCTCAGGTGCAAACTGTCTTGCATTTAGACGGGAGAAGCAAGTTCTCGGTTTTGAGTGAGTGAGATGAGAAAAGAATCCCGAAGGAGACGATTATTGTTTGTTTTTGAGTTTTCAGTCTTTTATTGCATTTTGAAAGTTTGTCATAAGATAATGAGCTTAAGCCTAAACCAATGGATTTAGTAAACTCATCACATCTTCCCTCTGTTTAGGGGTAATGAGAATACCTTAAGTGTGAAGTCAGATTCTCACACTTAATCACATTTGGTGTAGGATTAAGATCATTAACCTACTTGTGATTATTTAGATGTTTTTGGTGTTTTTGTTTAGTGTTAAGTAATGAGGTTAAGCCATAATCAAGGATTAAACAAACTCATTACACCATCCTAATAGAAGGATAATAGATGAGAATGTTTAAGCTGAGGAAAGCTCCTCAACTTAATCCATGATTAGGGATTAAACTCATGACAAAACAAGCCTTTGATTAAGTGGATTTTATTTAATGATATGATGATGAAGTGAGTTTTATGATTTGTAAGACAACTTGAGGGGGACTTGTCCATTAACACTAGGGTTAGTCCTTCTTAACCAGTTAAGGAAGAATTAGAACCCTAATGCAAGGCCCAAGTTACAAGCTTGATGTCTTGATGATTATTAAGTGGATTGATTAAGAGATTTAAACACATTAAGGGTTTAACACTTAGGATTAAAGTTATACACTCCATCCTAAGAGAAGGATGCAGGCATAAGCTTAATCACAAAGCCTTAAAGCCTTTAGGGTTTAGTCCCTGATTATGAGATGAGAAAAGAAGACTCAAAAGAGACTCAAAGGTGAAACTAAGAGGGGAGACTAATCAAAACCCTAATCATTGTCATGCTTGGTTGTCCCTAAGGTTTGTGAGGTTTTCAAGAGAAGCCTTCAATGGAACCACCAGGAAGCAGATGAAAGGATCAAGAGAAGCAAAGTGACTTGCTTCTTTCAAGAAGTCAAGTCACTTGGAGAAAGAAAGTGGGAAGAAGAAGAATGAGCAAGCTCAATCTCAAACACCTACAAAAATGCAACATGGATGCAAGAGAGATGAAAAGAAAAGTTATGAGAAGTGAAGGCAAATTCACTTCTCAAAGTCACTTACCACCTGAAAGGTTAGAAAAGGAATGCAATGCAATGCAAGATGGGATGAGATGAACATGATGCAAACCAAAACCAGAAGCATATACATGATGATAATGATGCTATGAGATGCTACAAACATGAGGCAGCACATGGAAATGATCATACAAGCTTATGAATGCAAATGAAGCAAGTTAGGAAGCATGAACATACATGAAAAGTTATGAAGTGCACATGGTATACAACATGGAAAATACATGATGCAATGATCAAACATGCTTTCAATATGTCTTATGATGTCAAATGGATGCTTGAAATGTCATGGCAAGTCATGTTATGCAAGAGAATGCAAGATGGATGCATATGGAAGCCCAAATTAGGGTTTATGATCAATGCAACAAACAAAAATCAAAATCAGAAGCAAACCCTAAGATAAAAAATTGAAAACACCACACAAAGGACCCCTAATCCTACATTAAACCAATGCCCAAAGGAGAGGCCTCAACTCTTAACCAATCTCAAGTTATGATTTTTACAAGTTTTTTAGGGTTTTAGGGTTCCTAAACAAAAGAAATGCCAAACAAAATGAAAATGAAAGATCAAATCACGGCCATTTAATCTCACAAACTACATGCTAAACACAATGCAATGCAAAAAGAATCAATGTCCAACTCTTCATGAATAGGCCGAAATGATTTTTTGAACTTTGGATCAAAATAATGCACAAAAATGATTTTAATTCAATGAGAAATTCTTAAAATGCATCAAGATCAAAAAATAAATTTGGTTTGAAGGTTGGACAATGTTTCTAAATGTCTTAGAACATTTCATGAATTTTTTGGTGATTTTTAAATACCTAAAAGTATTTTTAATAAATTAATTTCCATTAATCAATTAAAAATAAACTTTTAAATATTTTAAAATACTTTTTAAATGCTAAAAATAAAATTAAAAATATTTTTGTGTCATAAAAATTAATGAAACTCTTGAGAAAAAGTTTCATAATTTTTAAAGCATTTTTGCTATTTTAAATTAATTGTACAAAACAAATGAATTAAATATGAAAAAGAAATGAAAAAGACTGAAGTCAACCAAAAGGAGGGCCAGGATTGAATCTGGGGGAGGAAACATTGACTGCGCGCCAGATCTAGTGGTCCACATTCAAACTGAGTTAATCTGAATTAATTAACTAAATTAAACCTAATTAGAATTAATGACATGATCTGAGCCATTGGATGCGCGCGGGAAAAGACTCAATCAACCCATCCAACGCCTGAAATTCAAACTGGGAGCCCTAACCCTAATTACGAATTAATGACTTTCAGGCTGCCGGAGAAGACTTCCGGTCGTCTTCTCCGGCCAGCACTCTCCCTGAAAAATGCCAACTTTCACCCTAGCTCACTAAAACCTAATTTCTCTGCCCAGAAACCATCCCCAAACATCATAGAGCAAGAATCAACAGCCAAAATTCATTTATTTTACACAACAAGGCTGAATCGAAGCAAAAGGGGTTTAGGTCAAAAAATTTCAGGAACACCATACATGCTCAAAACTCAATGATTTTCGAAACCAAACATATCATCATGACCAGTGGAACATAAAGAACCATTTAAGAACTTAAAAATAAGCTCCTGGAAAAAATGTTCATGAAGCTCACCTGAACTGGAGCTTTGATCTCTGGCACCTTCTGGCTAGTTTCCTGCTTGCAACCTACTCCACTTGACCTCCTAAGAAGCTTTCAATGCTTGGAAAGAGCTTATGATGGCTGGTTCTGAAGTTTGAACAAGTTCTGTTCAATGAAGAGCAAGAATCGTGTTTGGGATTCTGAAGGTTTCAGGCTGTGATGATGGCTTCTTTGTGACCAGGGAGATGAGTTGAGTTGACCTATGAGGTTTGTTTTTATGTTTGTGAGCTGTGTGATCAGTTTCGAAAGGTTTTGCAGGTGAGGGTGAAAATGAAGAAGTGGAGTTCTTGCTGGTTTCAGGCTTAGGTTTTGCTTGGTTTAGGCGCTATGAAGCATGGTGAGATGATTAGTGAAACTTGTTTGAATGTTTGTGAGGTGTGGAGGCAGATTCGAAGAGAAATGCAAAATGGGGTGAGTTTGTGTATGTTGTGTTGTGGTGTGTTTCAGCTTGGCTTCTTGATATGTTTAGCTTGCAAATGGATAGTATAAAATAATCTCATAGGTCAGATGATGTGACCTGGACTTTATTGATTGGTAAGTTCACTTTTGCAAAATGTCAACTTTGTTGTAAGAGAGGCATGGGCTTGGTTCTAGGCTAGTACAAGCATGGGGCTGGCGCAGCAAAGGTGAGGGGAAGGGCTAGCAAGGTTCAGCATTCAATGTAGCAAGTGGTAGGAAGTGTGATCATGAATTTTGCAAGTTGGTCATTTCTAGTTCACATGTGATTTTCTTGCTATACAAACCATGAAACATGAGGGATCTTGGTTCAAATCTGATTTTTAGAAGTTGTGTGATCATGTTGAGTGAATTAGAGGCCCATATGATGACTGAATTGGCTTTGAAAGGAGAATTTGCAACTTTGCCTTTTGGTGCATAACTTGAAAATTAGTGATTTTTGCCAACTTTGTCACACCATAACTTTTGATCCAAAATGAATTAGGTCATGTTCTTGTACTTTTTGAAAAGGGAAAAATGTATTCTACAACTTTCATGACCAAAGTTTTTCCATTTGAAGCATTTTTGGATCAAAAAGCAAGGCTTGAAAAATGGCATAAAATGACATATTCTTGAAAAGTCAACTATGCCCTAAAAAGTCAACTTTGCAAAAACTTCAAATTCTTGATTTTTGTGAACTTCAACCTTCTTCCATGATCAAATAAAGATCATATACACTCAAAATGATGAAGATCACCCCTTGGTTGGGTCATTGGGGGCCTCAGATGCCCTGATTTTACACTGACTTGTCCAGAAAGTCAACTCTTGATCAGATGACTTCCCCATGGAATTTCTTCATGAAAATTGATATGCATACTCCCTATACCATATAGAGACCAATGGAAACAAGAATGACCAAAAAATTTGGAGTTATGGCCTCTGAAACCAAAACCCTAATTTTAGGTCAACTGTGCAGTCAAACTTGGCTCTGCATCCACACCAATCCCAGTTCTTGTGATTCTTTGGCATTTTTGACTTTGAGAGGATGTAATAAGATATAAGAACACACATGAACCCCTTTGAAGTGATTGTTGACCTTTGGAGTGGCTCAAGAAGCTCTTGGATTGCTCAGATCACAAACCCTAGATGCAGATGACTTAGAACCAATGCAGTGAACCAAAAATGTAATATGAGATGGTACGATTGTGCATATGAGAAAAATCACAAGCCATGGTGTGAATGGGTGAGGGAAAATTTGGGGTGTTTACAGCTGCCCCTATTCAAACATGAGTTAGCTGTGCAGGTTGTAAGCAACAGCTTAACAGGCAAACAAGATAACTTGTGGTTGAATACCAAAGACAGTCCAAAATTTGCACTCACGGAATGAAGAAGAAAAGGGATATAGATTGTAAAGGGAAATAAAGTATATTGTAAAGTGTGGGCGGCGGAGGACGACCGTCGAGCAGAGGACGACTGCTGGGTAAAGAGCAATGACGGGGACGGCCGACATGCTGGGAAAAGTGCTGAAAATAAAGCAATGACGGGGACGGCCGACATGCTGGGGATAAAAGGTAAAGCCAAGACGGGGACGGCCGACTGGCTGGGGAAAATAAGATATTATGATGGGGACGGCCATCAAGTAAAGCTGTAAAATTCTCTGGGGATTAACGAAACATGACGGGGACGGCCATCAGGTTCATAAAGCAAGGTAACCGACGATGGGGACGGCCATCGGGCTAAAAAAGAAAAGGAAAAGGGACCACGACGGGGACGGCCATCGGGTTAAAGAATAAATGAAATAAACAGATGATGGGGTACGGCCATCAAAGGTGAAGGACGATCACCTAGCAGGGAACGTCCGCTCTGTTGGGGAATAAAAGAAATACGATGGGGACGACCATCAAAGGTGGAGGACGACCACCTGGCAGGGTACGGCTGCCGAAAATATCAACGATGGGGACGGCCATCGGATGAGCATGATGGAGGACGACCATCAAGAGGTGGAGGACGACCACCTAGCAGGGGACGGCTGCTCTCAAGGTTTATCATGACATAGGACGAATGCCAGATAACCAAAATCAACAATGGGGACGGCCATTGGATAAAAATGATGAAGGACGATCATCAAAAGGGTGGAGGACGACCACCTAGCAGGGGACGGCTACTAAAAATCAACGATGGGGACGGCCATCGGATGAGCATGATGGAGGACGACCATCAAGAGGTGGAGGACGACCACCTAGCAGGGGACGGCTGCTCTCAGGTTTATCATGACACAGGACGAGTGCCAGATAAGAAGGAAAATTTGCTTTGTTGTCGATCTACTGGGGAGTAGTAAACACGGACGAGTGTTTATATCCAAGAAACAAAAGGTATAAGTGTTTGGTATTGTGTGCAGATTAAAGATGCGGACGAGCATCCCTAAGACTACGATACGGACTTGTATCGGGTAGAAACAAATACTGACACGTGTTCAAAGATGATGATACGGACGAGTATCAACTGGTTAACAGAGAACACGGACGAGTGTTTAATCTGAGAGGATTCCTCTGGGGAATAGTAAACACAGGCGAGTATCTATATTCAAGAAGACAAAAGTGTTTGACACAGTGTATGGATTAAAGATGCGGACGAGCATCCTTAAGACCATGATACGGACGAGTATCAGGTAGAAACAAACGCTTGACACATGTTCTGAGATGACGATACGGACGAGTACCAACTGGTTAACAAAGAACATGAACCGAAGTTGAATCTGTGGGGATATAATGGAATATACAAGATACGGACGGGCATCTGTATAAGTGTAACATGAGTAGTGAGTATGAGTATTGCATAGATGAGTGTTTATCTGCTGGGGAGAGTGACACGGACGAGTGTCGAGAGAGAAAAGTATAATAATATCAACAAGTATATGGGTTGTAAAAGTGTAGATGACTGTGCTGGGGATACGACACGGACGGGTGTCAAGAAAGTGTATAGGTATGTGTGAGTGCAAAGAGGATGTCTTTGGCTTTCTGCTGGGAGCATGACACGGACGGGTGTCAGGAAGTATCTGTAATACGGGTGATCTTGTTCGTAAAGAGTGTTCAGGCGACTTTACTGGGGAAAGATGGCACGGACGGGTGTCAAAATGAGTATGTAGATGTTTGTGGATTGTGAGGCAGCTGCTTTTGCTGGGGACTCTGGTGGGGATTTTCTTGTACGTTGATGAACTGTCATTATTCATAAGTATTGATTCAGAACATGGCTTGTGATTATGCTATATGCTTGATTTTTGCCGTAATGCTCCGCGTTAAAACGGAATGCTACGCTTTGTGGGTGAATATGATGCGAATGCTATGATTGTGCAAAGATACCAAACTGGGATCCGGGTCCCGCTGCTGCGAAGATCTTCGATCGATCTGTTTGAAATGGACATCCCAGCTGGGTGTGAGATCACCGGTAGATCTAGAGAGATGTATCTGCTTGGGGATTCGGGTCATTGATAGACCTATCCTTATAAATGAGGGACCCAGCTGGGGTTTGTAGAAGCTTTCTTCACTCTGTTGTGACTCCCTCGTGTGCGGCTCTTCAGGATAGAGGTTGGAGCTCTGTGGGGAGGTGGTTCCCTGACTTTTGTACTCGGCTGAGGGCGAGATGGTAACTCGGCTGGGGAGGAAGAGAGGAGTCACTAAAAGACCATCCCTAGAAATTCTGTTACGGTAGCTTCTTGACTCAGCCGGGGATATGGGCGTCTTCTGTGATCCCTGCCCATTCTGATGGGGATAAGTGATAAGTGGCCAACTCAGCTGGGAGGAGTCATGAAAGGCAACTCAGCTGGGGAGAGAGCACTTCGGGTGCTACAAATTGAATGTTGGTTTGCCAGCTTGCTGGGATGAAGCTTACATGCCCCGAGTTGCATTCTGGAAATCTGCAATCCTGAAAAAGATAGAGAAACGCACAAGATAATCCCGAGGTATCCTTTACTGGATTCCGTCATAGGAGTTTAGATACTTCTGAGAGTAAGCATTTTTCCTGCAAGCATGTTTTTATTTGAAGATAAGCATCTGTATTCTTATGCAATCAGGTTTTTTTCTTTTTAAGACATCAGACATTTTTTTGCAAATAAAATGTACAAAACGAGACATGACTGAAAATCTGATTTTATTAATTCATATGCCCTGAATTGGCGAGATACAGTCAACGGAACATATCCCCTGAAATGAGGAGATTGTTACAAATTGAGAAACAAAATGTTGGCAGTGTTGATGACGCTTTGAGGAGCTTCCTCTTCGCTATGACCCGTGTGACTTATGACGTTCTTCTCATCTTGCTTTCTGAAGAATGTTGATTCTGATTGAAGCCTGATTCTTTCGAAGCTTACCAAGTTGTAAATGATACAGACGAATTCAGAATGCAGTTGTTCGCTTATTCCCTTATTTTGCATGGATCGCCCTTTCGGGTTTTCAATCCATCGGGATACCCATTTTTGCCTGAGCTGTCCAATACGGCTTTTCAACTCAGCGGGTGTATATTTTTATCTATTTTCCCTTATTTTTTCCCGAGTCTTTTATTCTGTTTTTGACTCGCCGGGATGCCCTATTTTTGCCTGGACTTACATTCTGTTTTTGTGTCCAGCGGGTCATTTTTATGCGAAGTATTTTTTAACTGCATCTGAATTCACAGGGGACGGGAAGTCTTCACCATCCATGGTGCTGAGCATCAGTGCTCCACCGGAGAAAACTTTCTTTACCACGAATGGTCCTTCATAGTTTGGAGTCCATTTGCCCCTGTGGTCTGTATGAGGAGGGAGGATTCTCTTCAGCACAAGATCTCCTACTTGGTACTCTCGGTGCCTGACTTTCTGATCGAAGGCTTTCTTCATTCTTTTCTGATACAGCTGCCCATGACAGATTGCAGCCAACCTTTTCTCTTCAATCAGTCTCAGTTGTTCGAATCGGGATCGGACGCACTCTGCTTCGTTCAGCTTAACATCCATCAGTACCCGGAGAGAGGGTAATTCAACTTCAACTGGTAGGACTGCTTCCATACCATATACAAGTTGATACGGTGTTGCCCCAGTGGATGTTCTGATTGACGTGCGGTACCCATGCAAGGCAAATGGTAGCATTTCATGCCAGTCTTTGTAGGTGACTACCATCTTCTGCACAATCTTCTTGATATTCTTATTAGCTGCCTCAACAGCGCCATTCATCTTTGGCCTGTAAGGGGAAGAATTGTGATGTTGGATCCTGAAGTCCCGGCACAGCTCTGCCATCATTTTGTTGTTTAAGTTGGAACCATTATCAGTAATGATTCGCTCGGGCACTCCGTATCGACAGATGATATCTCTTTTCAGAAATCTGGCTACCACTTGCCTTGTAACGTTTGCATATGAGGCTACTTCAACCCACTTGGTGAAATAGTCAATGGCGACCAGGATGAATCTGTGGCCATTTGAAGCAGTTGGCTCGATCTTGCCAATCATATCAATGCCCCACATAGCAAAGGGCCAGGGTGAAGACATTATGTTCAAAGGATTGGGAGGCACATGCACCTTGTCTGCATAAATCTGGCATTTATGGCATTTTCTGGCGTAGGCACAACAGTCTGCATCCATTGTGATCCAGTAATAACCTGATCTTAGCAACTTTTTAGCCATGGCATGCCCTCCCGCATGGGTACCAAAGGATCCTTCGTGCACTTCATGCATCAACAGGTCTGCTTCTGTCTTATCAACACATCTGAGGAGTACCATATCAAAGTTCCTCTTGTATAAAGACCCATCAGTGTTCAGAAAGAAACTACCAGCGAGCCTTCTCAAAGTCTTCTTATCATTGGAAGATGCCCCAGGTGGGTATGTTTGATCCTCCAAGAGGCACTTAATGTCGTGGAACCAAGGCTTATCATCTTTAACAACATCTGCTGCGAACACATATGCTGGTCTGTCAAGTCTGGACACTGAAATCTGAGGTACAAAGTTGGCAGCTTGAACTTTGATCATGGATGAAATGGTAGCCAGGGCATTCGCAAACTGATTCTCGTCCCGAGGGATATACTCAAGCTTGACTGTTGTGAAGAAAGTCAATAACCTCCTTGTATAATCCCTGTAAGGTATCAGATGATCCTGGTGGGTGTACCATTTGCCGTTGGTTTGATTGACTACCAAAGCTGAATCTCCGAATACAGTCAATGTCTTGATCCTGAGGTCAATGGCTTCCTCAAGACCCATAATGCAAGCTTCGTATTCAGCTTCGTTGTTAGTGCAGTTGAAAGTGAGCTTTGCCGAGAAAGGCATGTGAACTCCTTTAGGTGTAATGAGTAATGCACCAACACCACGACCATTCATGTTAACAGCCCCATCAAACATCATAGTCCATTCTTCTTCCGGGTCAGGCCCTTCAGTGTGAACAGGCTCTTCGTGATCTTTTGCTTTTATGAACATGATGTCTTCATCAGGAAAGTCAAATCTCATAGGCTGGTAATCATCAATGGGTTGCTCAGCAAGATATTCAGACAATACACTGCCCTTGATGGCTTTTTGAGATGTGTATTGGATGTCATACTCTGTAAGAATCATTTGCCATCTTGCAACCCGTCCGGTAAGAGCTGGCTTCTCAAAAATGTACTTGACTAGGTCCATTTTTGAGATCAATAAGGTGGTGTGGGTCAACATATACTGTCTCAGTCGGCGAGCAGCCCACGCTAAAGCACAGCAAGTTTTCTCGAGCAGTGAATAACGTTGTTCACAGTCGGTAAACTTTTTGCTTAGGTAGTATATTGCATACTCTTTTCGACCAGACTCGTCATGCTGGCCCAGCACACACCCCATTGACTCTTCTAATACTGTCAAGTACATTATCAGAGGTCTTCCTTCAACTGGAGGCATAAGGATTGGAGGTTCTTGTAAGTACTCCTTGATCTTGTCAAAAGCCCTTTGGCAGTCTTCATTCCACCTGACCGTTTGTTCTTTTCTTAACAGCTTGAACAAGGGTTCACAGGTTGCTGTAAGGTGAGATATGAACCTTGAGATGTAGTTCAATCGACCTAAGAACCCTCGAACTTCTTTCTCAGTTTTCGGTGCAGGCATCTCTTGGATGGCTTTGACTTTATCAAGGTCAACTTCAATCCCTTTCTCGCTTACAATAAATCCCAGCAGCTTACCAGATCTTACCCCGAATGTGCACTTGTTGGGGTTCAGCTTTAATTGGTACTTCCTCAGACGCTTGAATAACTTCAGTAGATTCACCAGGTGGTCTTCTTCAGTAAGGGACTTGGCAATCATGTCATCCACATAACATTCTATTTCTTTATGGATCATATCGTGGAATAATGTCACCATAGCCCGTTGGTACGTTGCACCGGCATTCTTGAGTCCGAATGGCATCACCTTGTAACAGAACGTGCCCCAGGGTGTGATGAATGTTGTCTTCTCCATGTCCTCAGGTGACATTTTAATCTGATTGTATCCTGAAAATCCGTCCATGAAGGAGAATATCGAGAACTGAGCCGTATTATCCACCAATACATCAATGTGAGGTAAAGGGAAATCATCTTTCGGGCTGGCTCTGTTCAGATCCCGGTAGTCAACACACATCCTTACTTTGCCGTCTTTCTTAGGCACAGGTACTATATTAGCAACCCACGGTGGATAACTAGTTACAGCAAGGAACCCGGCGTCCCATTGCTTTTGTACCTCCTCCTTGATTTTCATAGCCATGTCGGGACGAGTTCGGCGCAGTTTCTGTTTGACCGGCGGGCATTCTTCTCTTAAAGGCAGCTTGTGCACAACAATATCGGTATCCAACCCTGGCATATCTTGATAAGACCAAGCAAACACGTCCACATACTCTTGAAGCAGGTCAATCAGTTGTTTCTTCACTGAGTCTTGCAGGCATGCCCTGATTTTAACCTCTTTCACGTCTTCATCTGTACCAAGATTGATCGTTTCAACCTCCTCCTGGTGAGGAGTAATAACCTTTTCCTCTTGTCTTAACAACCTGGCTAGCTCTTCAGGAAGCTCATATTCTTCATCAACCCTTTCATCAGCTTGATTGATTGGATTGTCAAAGTCATACGAAGTCATAGCCGTGCGGTTGTCGGTGCTGTCAGGGAGGCACTCTCTGCAAGGGTTCAGTTTGTTCATTTTAGTGATTTGATTTTAATCTTGTTTTAGAAAAGTGAAATAAAGTTGTCATTTTGAAAACACTGCCATTTATTTTTTTTTGTACAAAAAGAAAAATGGAAAAACAGCGAGCGGAAAAGGAAAGACTCATTTGCAAAAAGATGTCTGATATTTCATTGATTAATCTTGTTGCACAAAAAGTACAGATGGCCCGATTACAAAATGAGTCTTGTCATCTTGGGCAAGATGCAAGACTTTGATGCATGCTATAAAAATACAGGAAATAATAATTACTCTGCATGAGTAACTCTTATAATTTCCTGGGAAGACCAGTTTAAGATACTGCTCCCCGGGATCTTTGGACGAATCCAGCTTTCCAGGTTGCGTTCTTCTTCCAGCTCGTCTTCTAGACAGTTGACAACATCAGGGGTGAGCATCCCCCCACTCACAAAGTTGGGCTCCTTTGCAGCCTCTGCTTGATCTTGTTGAGTTGGTTTGTAACCCAACCCAAATCTATCCTCTTTCTTCTCCACCGATAGCAGTTTGCCCCAGCCTTGGGCGTTTCCTCCCTCAACAACCTTCCGGGCTTGTTGGTATGATGATATTGAAGTACCAGGCACAGCAGATGTTTCATTGATGTTCAAGGCCTCAAACCCCTGACTCATTGTTTCATGGATCTCCCTATCCATCTCAATATACTTATAGGTAGCCAGGTGACTGACAAAAATATCCTCTTCTCCACAGATTGTAACGATTTGACCCTCCCACTCATATTTTAACTTCTGGTGAAGGGTGGAGGTCACGGCGCCAGCGGCGTGAATCCATGGCCTACCCAATAGACAGCTGTAGGCAGGCTGTATATCCATCACGTAGAAGGTCGTTTTGAAGGTCTGCGGGCCAATCGTTATGGGCAACTCGATCTCTCCCAGAACCGATCTCTTTGAGCCATCAAAAGCTCTTACCACCAGGTTGCTGGGTCTTAACGCCAATCCGCCATATTCTAGCTTCACCAGGGCCTTTTTAGGCAAGACATTGAGGGATGACCCCGTGTCTACCAGCACATGGGAAAGGACAGCACCTTTGCATTCCATGGTTATGTGCAAGGCTTTGTTATGGTTGCGGCCTTCCGTTGTCAAATCAGTATTGGTGAACCCTAGTCCATGACTAGCATTAACATTTCCAACTACAGCTTCCAGCTGATTGACAGTGATCTCTTCAGGCACGTAAGCTGCGTGCAAGACTTTGAGTAGCGCGTTCCGATGGGCTTCGGAGCACGTAAGCAATGATAGGATTGAGATCTTGGAGGGCGTCTGATGAAGCTGATCCACTATTTTATAATCACTCTTCTTGATGATTCGCATGAACTCATCAACCTCTTGATCGAAGGGTGTTTTCAAGGCTTCTTTAACAGTCTGCTCTTCCTGCACCAAGCTTTTTCCTTTTGCTTTAGCAGCAGCTTCTGCTTCGGCAGTGGGTTTCTGAATTTGTGGAGCGAAAAGACGTCCGCTTCGAGTGAAGCCTCCGCCTCCTCCCACATTGTCAATTTGTGGTGCAGGGGTTGATGATTCAAAAGTGATTCTTTGTCCTTCGCAGTACAGGTCAGAGCCGTAATGCCAGGGGATGGCATTGCTGCTTTCATAAGGTATTGGTCCAGGCACCGTGATAGTGACTGGACTGACTGCAGCTGCGGAAGGAATTTTGATAGTCTGTGGATCGTAATAAATTGTGACTGGTGCTCTGATGGGAGCAACACTTTCTGAGTTGTAGGCAGAGTTGTTTTCAGGATCATAAAATATTGTGACAGTTGAGATATCTTCATGATTTATTGCTGGTGTTGTAGGAGACATTGGTGGAAGGATGGATGTTGTTGTTGTAGGAGTTTCAAAATGAAGTGATGCTGAAGTTGTAGAAGAAAAACTTGTTGCTAACTGATCAATTGAGATAATAGATGAAGTACTTGTTGATGAAGCCGAAGAATTGTCAGGAACAATGGTTGTTGCAGTTGTAGGAGGTTCCGGAGTTGTTGCTGATGAGATTGCTGGATTTGTAGGAAATGATGTGGTGATCTGAAGTTGGCCACTCTGAATGAGACCGTCTATGCCATTTCTCAGGTTATCGCACCCATTTACCGAGATATTGCAGTAAGCACACCCCAACTCACAACCCGGGAACATTTGACATTCGAGGAGCTGAGCCTTAATTTCCACCAACGGTGTCCGGATCTGACCCACACTGGTTATTAAATAAGACGGCTTGTCTTCTTCAATAGCGTTAATTCTGGGACCCCCGTGGTTTGGCATAGGATTTTTGTTGACATTAGGTGGTGGTGCGAAATTCAGAGCTTTTGAGTCTACCAGGTCTTGTACCTTCATGTGAAAGGCTCTGCACTTTTCTGTACTGTGGCCAGGTGCATTTGAATGGAAGGCACATCTGGCGTTGGAATCATAATTCCTGGGTAGACTGTTGGGATCTGGAGGCGCCAATGTCCTTAGCTCAACTAGGTTGAGTTTCAGGAGTTGTGGCAGCAATGTAGCATATGGCATAGGGATCGGATCGATTACCCTGTTGGCTTGAGAAGGCCTCTGTTGGAATGGCCTTTGCTGATTATTGTTGTTGGTGCTGCTGTTGTTGTAATTTCTCGGAGGATACTGATTTTGTTGATGGTACTGAGGTTGTGGCTGATAGTTTTGTTGCGGAGGTTGATAAACTGGTTGAGGATGAGCTGGAGCGGGAATGTGACTTCTGCCACTGATCTGTGAACATATTGGGGCCTGCCCCTGTTGGTGTGGATGGCATTGGTTTCGCCAGTTCTTCTCGGGCCTGCAAAAGGCTTTCTTGTACTACTGGACGAGCTTGCACCATTTTCTGAGATCTTACCCATTTTTAACAGGCTCTCAATTCTCTCCCCAGCTATGACAACATCTGCAAAACTAGTGGAAGAGAAAGCAGCCAGCCTGTCAATATAAGTTCCCTGAAGGGTGTTCATAAACATATCTGCCATTTCCCTTTCAGACATAGGTGGCTGAACAGCGGCAGCCAATTGCCTCCATCTCTGGGCATATTCTCGGAAACTTTCTCTTGACGACTGTGACATTCCCATTAGGAGGGTCCTGTTGGGTGCCATATCTAAGTTGTACTGATACTGTCTGATGAAGGCCTCTGCCAGGTCCTTCCAGCATCTGATAGTTGCCCTTGCCAAGTGAGAGTACCATTCTCTTGACGCTCCAGTCAAACTGTCTTCGAAATAGAACATCCAGAGCTTCTCATCCATAGTATAGGCCTTCAGCCTTCCCAGAAATGATTGCAAATGAGTCCGGGGGCATGAAGTCCCGTTGTATTTTTCAAAACAAGGAGGCTTAAACTTATGAGGGATCCTGACCCCGTCTACCAAGCCCATGTCCATGACATCGAAACCCAAAGAGTTTTGAGATTCTAAGGACCTCAACTTCTCAGCTATCTCATCCAGCCTTCTATCATAAGCTTCCTCCCCAGCACCCATTACTGTGAATTGATCTTCCTGGGGGTCTTCTTGAAGTACCCTGGCTGCAGTGGCAGTCCCTTGAACATTTGCAGGAATATTGACCTCTGGATGAAGATGGGGGCCAAATACAGGAGGGTTAACATGAGGTTGGACCCTTTCATTGTTGCTGGTCCCGGCAGTCCCTATATGTGGATCTTCTTGATTTTGCCTTTCCACCATGGCCCTCAATCTTTCCTGGCTCTGAGCCATGTTGTTCATCACTTCCATAAACTGAGTCATCTGCGTTCTCATTTCCAATCTTTCGTTTGCCATTTGATTTCTGACCTCAGTAAGGTCCTGCTGCATCTGATCCATTTGGATGCTCGGAAGATTGTTACGGGTCGGATAACGGTGCGGACGATTGAGGGGAAATACCCGGCGCCGAGCAATAATTCCTGAACATCATAACAGAGTTAGTGGCAGTAAAACAAAAACCTACAAAACAAACAAAAGGGTTAGCATGCAATGCAGTATGCCTATTTGTTTTCAAGGTATCCGGTTTGGCATTCAGTTTTGACCCTTCCAGACCCTTGAAGATGCTGTTGATGTTTCTTTCGAAGTGAAACTTGGATGGAACAAACTAATACATATATTACAAAAGCAAAATGGTACATAGTTTGTTTTACAAATACAAGCCCTCGGAGGGGTCAAAATACATTACAGGAAAATAAAAGTACATGGAATGAAAGCAACAACAAACAAATGGTCAAACACCAAGACCAAACTCATCCTCAAGAACTTCCTTGAGAAGTGCTTCGGTCACAGGATCAGCCGGACGCTCCGTGAGATTCCTGATGAGGAGGTTCCGGGTCGTAACAGCTGCTGTTAGCTTCTTGTGCTGACCTTGGTCCTTTGACCTCTTCACTCCTGCTTTGATCTTCAGCTCTGATATCTCCCTCTGGGCTGCTGCCAGGGCTTCCTGCTGTTCTTTGGCACTAGCTTCCAGTTGCTCCATCTTGTCTTGAACTCTCTTGTCCTCCAGAGTACGAGCCTCGGTGATCCTGACCCACCTAGCCTGACTCTCCTTCAGATACAAGTCTGTCCTTGCTCTCTGGAACTGGGCTTCCTTGCAAGCATTCTTCAGAATTTGTTCTCCAGCTTTAGACTTGTTGATATAATCCCCAGACTTCTCAATCTTAGTTAGATGCTCCACTCTCAACTTCTCTAGCCTCTCAATCTCCATCCTGCCATCACTCCTCTCCCGGAGAGTTTTCTGCAAAGCCTGAGTTAACTTCTCATTTCTTTCTTTCAAGCTCTCAAACTCCTCCAAACTGACAGTGGCAGGGGGTGGTGCTGAAGATGATTCAGGCATATCTTCTATGGTAAAGGGCATTCCAGAGAATTGAGCCCTGGTACGGGACCATTCATAATATTGTGCTGATGCCACACTGCTGCACTTCCCCAGAATGGTTATTCCCTTGGTTTGAACATTATCCCAGGCCCAGGCTGCCTGCCTAACAGTAGCCAGATTAAGCTTGTTCTCACAATAAAGAGTCTCAACCAAGTCCTGTGCCTTAGGAGAGTGGACCAGTGCATAGCCCAGTTGTCTTTTGAACAGCAGAGGGTTGTAATTAATACTACCCTTAACTCCTATCAAGGGCACATTGGGAAAATGCCCACAGCTGGTGATGATATCCCTACCCTTGGTGCTTTGAGTGCACCATCTGATATCGGCTGAAGTTAGAGCAGTGAGTCTCTTAGCCCAGTTACTCTGCTGATGAGGATTCAAAAATGCATCTGTCCTGGGTAGATGCCTGAGAAGCCAAGTATGGAACAATGGAGCACAACACCTCACTAATCTTCCCCTCTGCTTTTCATTCCTCTGATGCACTGAATAATAGAGATCCCCCAATAAAGTGGGCACTGGGTTCTTCAAGATGAAAAGATGGATTGCATTCTTGCTAATGAATCGAGGCTCATCTGCAAACAATATAATTCCATATATACTCAAGGCCAATAAAGCACAGACAGCTTTCCACTCTCCTAAAGAAGCTTTCAGGGTAGCTTGAGAGATTAAGAAATCCAGATGGAAGCCAGGGATTCCAGCTTTAGAAGTCATATGCTGCTCAATCAGAACAGGTTCCAGATGCAAAGCCTTTGCTACTTCTCCATTACCAGGAAAGACCATCTCAGGGTTGAAAGGGATTCCACCCCTGATAGGCAGACCAACCAATGATGAGTATTCTTCTAATAGAGGGCCCAACTGAAAGTCTTGGAAAGTGAAACATCTCAGTGGGGGATCATAAAACTGAATGCAAGTGTGGATCAGGCTTCTCTGTGAAGGGTCCAGATCCATAACCATATCAAGTATATCTCCATAATGTTCCCTGAACAATGGTATGTGATCTGGAGTGATCAGGGTTTGAATCCTCCTGATGTCAGATAGCTCTGGCTGGAAGAAGTGATAGGTGATATTGCTCTTTTTAGGTGCCATGATGCTGAAGATGAGTAGAGACAAGTGCTGATGATGATGCTGAAGAAAGGGCCACTGAATGGCTGGTGCAGGTGACTGAAGCAGATAGCTGATGACTGAAGCAGATGCTGATGAAGATGGGTCAAATACTGAAGATGGGGTCAAAACCAGAACCAAATGAAGATGGATACCCTGAAACACAAATAAGCAAATGTCAATATGATGCAATGTTTATGTATGCAAATGATATGCAAGGGTCTGTGACTGAGCTGAATCTGATCAAGAGCTCTGATATAAGTCCAAGACATATTCAAGAATACCAGATGGAGGTCTATAAATCCAGTAACCAAGGTGGGGGACTCAAATAAAGAGCCACATGTCCAGGGTTTAGAATCACAAGAACTGTTCCAACATGGAGTATTCTTAAACAAACAAAGTAATAGGGTATTCTGAGGCCAAGGTACCTGCAAACCTGTAAACAGCCCAACCCCCTCACAGGTGGTGTTCTAAAACAAAGATCCTCAGACTTGGATCAGTTATGAGAAGTGTAAACACTTCTAACCCGGAGGTACAGTGTTTACAATACCCATAAAAGTTCCTCCTCTAATTCACCTCAGTTTCTGAAGGTCAATACTAAAAGGTCATCCAGACTTAGCAGGCTTCCCAGATAGCCCTAGCATTGCAGGAAATCTGCAACACAGAGTTCTCAAGAAGAAACCCATATCTGAACCGTGTTTCATATTCCCGCACCAGACCGAGATGGAATGGGAAAGAATATGATTCACTCTAGCCTAGGTGTCACTCAGGTCCCAGGTATAGGACCTTAACTCTCAATGGAACACCCACCCACCAAAGCAAAACCAGATCCAGCCAGCAGCATGACAATATGATATATGAAAAGCAATAAGGAAAGCAGTAAAGCAACTGTATATAAAGCAAAAATAAATACAAATATACAAACACAAATAAGCACATAACACCCCAGTAAACACAAATCAATCAAGCGCTAGGAGGAACCCACAAAAAGAACCAGAAGCCCTGGTTACAGTATAAGGTTCCCCAGCAGAGTCGCCAAGCTGTCGCTCCCGATAAATGGGGAATGGCCCAAATAAAGGTACAGACGCGAACGGTCGGCGAAAGGAACAGTGAGAACACACAGCCGTGAACTCACTGGAGATGAATAGAGTCGCCAGCTAGGCATTTTTATCCCGGAGGAAAGGCAATGCTGCATAGACCTAGAAAGATATGGATAAGACGGTTGCGAACCAGAGAGACTGAGAAAGGGGGTTGGTTACAACCTGGGAAGGTATTAGCACCCAGGTTGTCCGCCGTACTCGACGGGATCCACGCTTAAAAGATTTGTGTTTTAAAGGGGTAGTGTCAGTGCAATTTGTGTATAAAATAGCTGGAAAAGGGTGTACAGGTGTCAGTGTAAAGTGAGTGTAAAGTGTATAAATGATATGTCAGTGTAAGAACAGGAATAAGATGCTCAAGATCATGAGGCTTAAAGAATGAGGTTGGAAAGAGGGGGAATATACAGAGACTTTTGTTCGATAACTGTTAAGTTATGCCTACGTATCCTCTCGTGCAATGAGGAAGTCAGAACACCGTAGTTCGACCCAAAGAGACTGAAAGGTGAATTGACTTGTGAACTGCTTGCTTGCCTATGCTCAAGTGTATGACCTGTCTGGCTCAGGTGCAAACTGTCTTGCATTTAGACGGGAGAAGCAAGTTCTCGGTTTTGAGTGAGTGAGATGAGAAAAGAATCCCGAAGGAGACGATTATTGTTTGTTTTTGAGTTTTCAGTCTTTTATTGCTTTTTGAAAGTTTGTCATAAGATAATGAGCTTAAGCCTAAACCAATGGATTTAGTAAACTCATCACATCTTCCCTCTGTTTAGGGGTAATGAGAATACCTTAAGTGTGAAGTCAGATTCTCACACTTAATCACCTTTGGTGTAGGATTAAGATCATTAACCTACTTGTGATTATTTAGATGTTTTTGGTGTTTTTGTTTAGTGTTAAGTAATGAGGTTAATCCATAATCAAGGATTAAACAAACTCATTACACCATCCTAATAGAAGGATAATAGATGAGAATGTTTAAGCTGAGGAAAGCTCCTCAACTTAATCCATGATTAGGGATTAAACTCATGACAAAACAAGCCTTTGATTAAGTGGATTTTATTTAATGATATGATGATGAAGTGAGTTTTATGATTTGTAAGACAACTTGAGGGGGACTTGTCCATTAACACTAGGGTTAGTCCTTCTTAACCAGTTAAGGAAGAATTAGAACCCTAATGCAAGGCCCAAGTTACAAGCTTGATGTCTTGATGATTATTAAGTGGATTTATTAAGAGATTTAAACACATTAAGGGTTTAACACTTAGGATTAAAGTTATACACTCCATCCTAAGAGAAGGATGCAGGCATAAGCTTAATCACAAAGCCTTAAAGCCTTTAGGGTTTAGTCCCTGATTATGAGATGAGAAAAGAAGACTCAAAAGAGACTCAAAGGTGAAACTAAGAGGGGAGACTAATCAAAACCCTAATCATTGTCATGCTTGGTTGTCCCTAAGGTTTGTGAGGTTTTCAAGAGAAGCCTTCAATGGAACCACCAGGAAGCAGATGAAAGGATCAAGAGAAGCAAAGTGACTTGCTTCTTTCAAGAAGTCAAGTCACTTGGAGAAAGAAAGTGGGAAGAAGAAGAATGAGCAAGCTCAATCTCAAACACCTACAAAAATGCAGCATGGATGCAAGAGAGATGAAAAGAAAAGTTATGAGAAGTGAAGGCAAATTCACTTCTCAAAGTCACTTACCACCTGAAAGGTTAGAAAAGGAATGCAATGCAATGCAAGATGGGATGAGATGAACATGATGCAAACCAAAACCAGAAGCATATACATGATGCTAATGATGCTATGAGATGCTACAAACATGAGGCAGCACATGGAAATGATCATACAAGCTTATGAATGCAAATGAAGCAAGTTAGGAAGCATGAACATACATGAAAAGTTATGAAGTGCACATGGTATACAACATGGCAAATACATGATGCAATGATCAAACATGCTTTCAATATGTCTTATGATGTCAAATGGATGCTTGAAATGTCATGGCAAGTCATGTTATGCAAGAGAATGCAAGATGGATGCATATGGAAGCCCAAATTAGGGTTTATGATCAATGCAACAAACAAAAATCAAAATCAGAAGCAAACCCTAAGATAAAAAATTGAAAACACCACACAAAGGACCCCTAATCCTACATTAAACCAATGCCCAAAGGAGAGGCCTCAACTCTTAACCAATCTCAAGTTATGATTTTTACAAGTTTTTTAGGGTTTTAGGGTTCCTAAACAAAAGAAATGCCAAACAAAATGAAAATGAAAGATCAAATCACGGCCATTTAATCTCACAAACTACATGCTAAACACAATGCAATGCAAAAAGAATCAATGTCCAACTCTTCATGAATAGGCCGAAATGATTTTTTGAACTTTGGATCAAAATAATGCACAAAAATGATTTTAATTCAATGAGAAATTCTTAAAATGCATCAAGATCAAAAAATAAATTTGGTTTGAAGGTTGGACAATGTTTCTAAATGTCTTAGAACATTTCATGAATTTTTTGTGATTTTTAAATACCTAAAAGTATTTTTAATAAATTAATTTCCATTAATCAATTAAAAATAAAGTTTTAAATATTTTAAAATACTTTTTAAATGCTAAAAATAAAATTAAAAATATTTTTTTGTCATAAAAATTAATGAAACTCTTGAGAAAAAGTTTCATAATTTTTAAAGCATTTTTGCTATTTTAAATTAATTGTACAAAACAAATGAATTAAATATGAAAAAGAAATGAAAAAGACTGAAGTCAACCAAAAGGAGGGCCAGGATTGAATCTGGGGGAGGAAACATTGACTGCGCGCCAGATCTAGTGGTCCACATTCAAACTGAGTTAATCTGAATTAATTAACTAAATTAAACCTAATTAGAATTAATGACATGATCTGAGCCATTGGATGCGCGCGGGAAAAGACTCAGTCAACCCATCCAACGCCTGAAATTCAAACTGGGAGCCCTAACCCTAATTACGAATTAATGACTTTCAGGCTGCCGGAGAAGACTTCCGGTCGTCTTCTCCGGCCAGCACTCTCCCTGAAAAATGCCAACTTTCACCCTAGCTCACTAAAACCTAATTTCTCTGCCCAGAAACCATCCCCAAACATCATAGAGCAAGAATCAACAGCCAAAATTCATTTATTTTACACAACAAGGCTGAATCGAAGCAAAAGGGGTTTAGGTCAAAAATTTTCAGGAACACCATACATGCTCAAAACTCAATGATTTTCGAAAACAAACATATCATCATGACCAGTGGAACATAGAGAACCATTTAAGAACTTAAAAATAAGCTCCTGGAAAAAATGTTCATGAAGCTCACCTGAACTGGAGCTTTGATCTCTGGCACCTTCTGGCTAGTTTCCTGCTTGCAACCTACTCCACTTGACCTCCTAAGAAGCTTTTAATGCTTGGAAAGAGCTTATGATGGCTGGTTCTGAAGTTTGAACAAGTTCTGTTCAATGAAGAGCAAGAATCGTGTTTGGGATTCTGAAGGTTTCAGGCTGTGATGATGGCTTCTTTGTGACCAGGGAGATGAGTTGAGTTGACCTATGAGGTTTGTTTTTATGTTTGTGAGCTGTGTGATCAGTTTCGAAAGGTTTTGCAGGTGAGGGTGAAAATGGAGAAGTGGAGTTCTTGCTGGTTTCAGGCTTAGGTTTTGCTTGGTTTAGGCTCTATGAAGCATGGTGAGATGATTAGTGAAACTTGTTTGAATGTTTGTGAGGTGTGGAGGCAGATTCGAAGAGAAATGCAAAATGGGGTGAGTTTGTGTATGTTGTGTTGTGGTGTGTTTCAGCTTGGCTTCTTGATATGTTTAGCTTGCAAATGGATAGTATAAAATAATCTCATAGGTCAGATGATGTGACCTGGACTTTATTGATTGGTAAGTTCACTTTTGCAAAATGTCAACTTTGTTGTAAGAGAGGCATGGGCTTGGTTCTAGGCTAGTACAAGCATGGGGCTGGCGCAGCAAAGGTGAGGGGAAGGGCTAGCAAGGTTCAGCATCCAATGTAGCAAGTGGTAGGAAGTGTGATCATGAATTTTGCAAGTTGGTCATTTCTAGTTCACATGTGATTTTCTTGCTATACAAACCATGAAACATGAGGGATCTTGGTTCAAATCTGATTTTTAGAAGTTGTGTGATCATGTTGAGTGAATTAGAGGCCCATATGATGACTGAATTGGCTTTGAAAGGAGAATTTGCAACTTTGCCTTTTGGTGCATAACTTGAAAATTAGTGATTTTTGCCAACTTTGTCACACCATAACTTTTGATCCAAAATGAATTAGGTCATGTTCTTGTACTTTTTGAAAAGGGAAAAATGTATTCTACAACTTTCATGACCAAAGTTTTTCCATTTGAAGCATTTTTGGATCAAAAAGCAAGGCTTGAAAAATGGCATAAAATGACATATTCTTGAAAAGTCAACTATGCCCTAAAAAGTCAACTTTGCAAAAACTTCAAATTCTTGATTTTTGTGAACTTCAACCTTCTTCCATGATCAAATAAAGATCATATACACTCAAAATGATGAAGATCACCCCTTGGTTGGGTCATTGGGGGCCTCAGATGCCCTGATTTTACACTGACTTGTCCAGAAAGTCAACTCTTGATCAGATGACTTCCCCATGGAATTTCTTCATGAAAATTGATATGCATACTCCCTATACCATATAGAGACCAATGGAAACAAGAATGACCAAAAAATTTGGAGTTATGGCCTCTGAAACCAAAACCCTGATTTTAGGTCAACTGTGCAGTCAAACTTGGCTCTGCATCCACACCAATCCCAGTTCTTGTGATTCTTTGGCATTTTTGACTTTGAGAGGATGTAATAAGATATAAGAACACACATAAACCCCTTTGAAGTGATTGTTGACCTTTGGAGTGGCTCAAGAAGCTCTTGGATTGCTCAGATCACAAACCCTAGATGCAGATGACTTAGAACCAATGCAGTGAACCAAAAATGTAATATGAGATGGTATGATTGTGCATATGAGAAAAATCACAAGCCATGGTGTGAATGGGTGAGGGCAAATTTGGGGTGTTTACAAGGATGACGAAGAACCAGAGCTCAAGAAACATATTATAGAAGCTTGGAAGTACATCCATAGGAGGGGGACGAGTAGCTTGGGAAAGCCGAATTGTGTTTCTATGGAACCCTATCTCCAATGGGTACGAGATATGGCCATCAGTCTGAAAATGCCTTACCCTCTCCAGGATCCTATGACCTTCAATAAACCCATTCTAATCTTTATGGACGATGCAGAGAAGCTGAAGATTGATTTGGAGAAAGAGAGTCAAGAGAAGAACGCATGGAAGAATTGACATCAGATCATCAGTAGTGAGAATGAAGAACTTAGAAGACAGCTGAAGATGAAGGAAGAAGAAGAGCTCTCCAACAAGAAAAGGAAAGCGCAAGAGGATTTATTTTCCTCCAGCACTCAAGGGGACACTTCTTGGAAGTCGATCGTGGATCAACTTATGCTTGAAAGGGCTCAGATGAAGGCACAAATCGAGAAGCTCAAGTTGAGGCTTTTAGGAGAATCTCCTTAGGACCTTGTCTTTGTTTTTATTAAGCTTTGTTTGGAATTTTTGAAGATATACTCAAGACTTTGTATCACTTTTTGAATTTAATGAAATCGTATCCTTTTGATTATTATGTTTTCCTTGGTATTTGCAAATTGTTTCTTAAGTTCCTTGAATAAAATTTTAATTTTCGCATGGCACTCATACATTTGGCATTTCATTTGCATTTTTTCATATAAAACTCATTCCCGTCATCTGCTCTCCGGCTTTCACACTGAGGCTCTCACGCAAATACTACACTCGAGCTCAAGCCAGAAGGAGAATGGATGAAAGAGACCTAGAGATGGACATAGTTAATGATGAGCTTACTGATATTCGTGGAAATATGGGTCAGATGATGGAAATGCTGCAAGTCATTCGAGCAAGATTAGATACCCAACAGACTGTAGTGCCAGAGATTGTCACTGCAACGAATGAGCCTACGCCATCAGTCACTACCCCTGTGACCTGGCCTCCTTTTGGGCTTCCTCATGGATTCGTACCTCCTCCTCAAGGTTTTTCTTCTCAAAGTTTTATTCCTCCTCCTCAAGGTCTTGCTTCTCAAAGTTTTATTCCTTCTTCCCAAGGACTTACTGCTCAGGGTTTCTTCCCTCCTTCCCAAGGCTTTGCTTCTCAAAGTTCCGCACCTCCTTCTCAGGGTATTGCATTTCCTTCCCAAGGTTTTGTGCCTCCCCCTCAAGGATTTGCTGCTCAACAGACTATTCCTGTGACTAATGAAGAGAACCATGCGGTTACTAATTTTACACCAGACATTATGCACACTCGTGCCCAACCATACTTTAACGACCCTCAGGTATATGACGTGCCAGATATGTCTGAGAACGGAAATGAGAAACATGAGAAGATGCAAGAGAATTTTGATACCCTTGAAAAAAGGTTAAGAGCAATTGAAGGTGACCAGATCTTTGGGGCTACTGCTAGAGAGATGTGTCTGGTTCTGGACTGGTAATACCTCCAAAGTTCAAGATACCCACTTTTGATATGTACGAGGGTGCAACGTGTCCTAAGAACCATCTCTTAATGTACTATCGAAGAATGGCTGCGCAGGTGGACAATGACAAATTAATGATCCATTGTTTCCAAGATAGTCTGAAGGGAATCTCCTCCAAGTGGTATCTAACGTTAGATCAGTCAAAGATCCGCAGTTTTCAAGACCTGACAGATGCTTTCATCCAGCAATACAAGTACAATATGGACCTTGCTCCCGATAGGAGGCAGATGTTGAGTATGTCACAGAAAGATTCTGAACCGTTTAAAGAATATGCTCAAAGGAGGAGAGGGACCGTTTCTCAGGTAGAGCCCCCATTGACTGAAATAGAATTAGCTGACTGGTTCGTTGACATTGTGCGACCAGAATTCTATGAGAGAATGGTGGGAAGTATAACGGCTAGATTTTCTGATCTTTTGGCTGTGGGAATCAAGGTTGAATTAGGTCTGAAGAATGGAAAGATGAGTGGTGCATCCAGCAGTTCCAGCAATGGTAGTGGAAACAATGTCAAGAAATTTACCAGCAATTTCCACAAAAAGAAAGAGGGCGATACAAATGCAATAATGACGAGTCAAAGGAGAAATCAGCTTTGGCAGAAGCCTCCACCTGTGGCTCAACAGAGGTATGCCTATCCACCACAATATGTTCAACATCCTTATGTAGCAGCAGTTCAACCGTCATATAATCAACAAGTTCCAATGTATCGGCCAACTCAAGCAGTACCGATGTATCAACAAACAACTCCAGTGGTTCCAGCCTATCTACCAGTGCCCAACCCTCCAGGCTATCAACAAGCTCCCAACGCTTCATCCTATCAATAGAGGACTCCAGCTCCTCATCCGAATTCCAACTTTCAGAATAGAAGACCAGAAGGAAGGCCTCCTAATCCTCGAATCCCTATGACCTATACTGAATTATATCCTTCACTACTGAAAAAAGGTTTGGTTACTCCAAGGCCTTTGGGTCCTCCACCAAATCCGCTCCCACTAAATTACAACCCAAATGCCCGCTGTTTATTCCATGAAGGTGCCCCAGGGCACGATTTGGAGGGTTGTTATGCTTTGAAGTACATCGTGAAAGATTTGATGGAGAAAAACATTCTGTCATTTGGAAATACTGGTCCGAATGTCAAAGATAATCCTTTACCCAAGCATGGGTCCATAAATGCCATTGTTGATGAATCTGACAAAAATTTGATTTTTGATGCTACTAAGATCAAGACCCCGCTTCGAGACTTCCATGCAAAATTAGTGGGGGCAGGTATACTAAAGAGTTGTCATAAGAATTGTGAAGGTTGTGTTGATAGTCCAAGGGGATGTGAATTGGTCTTGAAAGATGTTCAAGATTTTATTAATGAAGGTGTCTTACAAGTGAGCGGTCATATGAAGAAGAATGAAGTGGCAATGATTGAACCCATTTTCAACTTGCCTGAATCTGATTCTACCATGGTGCCAGTGTTTAACATGCTTGAGCCCCCAAGAGTTCAACCCATCTTCAATATGCCAGAACCTATGGTGCCCATTTTCAATATGCCAGAACCGAGGATTGAGCAAAGGGGTAACTATTTCCTTTATGAAGATACCAAAGCAGTTCCATGGAAGTATGATACAGGGGGAATTCATCAGAAGTTTGAACAGGGCGGTCAGAAGGAAAGTTTAAAAGTGGCGAGTGCTGACATAGTAGGTGCAAGTCGATTAACTCGCAGTGGTCGTGTTTACACTCAGCAAGTCAATACAGTTCCACCCGCTCCACCTAAAGAAGTCATTCCCGCTGTTGCCAACAAGGATAAAGGTTTGGTCTTGGAAGAAGAGGATGCGGAATTTCTCAGAATCATTAAGAAGAGTGATTACAAGGTTATTGATCAGCTACATCAAACGCCTTCCAAAATATCTATCTTATCACTTCTTATGCATTCGCCGGCCCACCGAGGTGCTCTTCAGAAATTACTAGCCCAAGCTCATGTTACGCATGACATAACTGTGAATCAGTTTGATGGTGTCATTGCCAATATTACTGCATGTAACAATCTCAGCTTCAATATGGAGGATCTTCCAAAGGATGGCTTGGACCATAATCGTGCTCTCCACATATCTGTAAAATGTCAGGAGGATACTCTAGCAAGAGTTCTTGTGGATACAGGATCTTCATTGAATGTTTTGCCGAAAAGAACACTTGCTAAGTTATCTTATCAAGGGGCAGAGTTGAGGCCCAGTGCGCTGATTGTAAAAGCTTTTGATGGGTCAAGGAGAACTGTTATTGGAGAAGTAGACTTGCCAATCTTGATTGGACCACAGGTGTTCAAAATCACTTTCCAGGTTATGGACATTAACCCTAATTACAGTTGCTTGCTGGGAAGACCTTAGATCTATGTCGCTGGGGAAGTCACTTCTACCCTACATCAGAAGATGAAGTTTGTGGTCGATAATAAGCTGGTAATCGTGTCTGGGGAAGAAGATCTCATGGTTAGCAACCTTTCATCCTTTAGGTATATTGAGGCTGATGAAGATGCTTTGGATACTTCTTTCCAAGCTCTTGAGATAGCCAATGTTGTCCTTTTGGAAGTAGAGGAACCAAAAGGGAAGGGTATCCCATCTTTTGCATCGCTAAAGAGTACCATTTCCACCATTGAAGAAGGAAGCCATGAAGGTTGGGGTGATGTCATCGATGTCAAGCTGAAGCTGGATCACTATGGGTTGGGTTACAAACCGACTCATGTGAAGGAAGGAGCATCAACCTCCGTTGAAGGACGTCTGAAGACCATTCAAGAGGTGTTTTCTAGTGCTGGTTATCAGGTCAATGCAATTGATGGAGGTTCTGAAGATGAATATGTGAATCATTTGGTGTATCAGTGTGAAGAAGCCTTGGGAAATTGGGAGGCAGTCGAGATCCCAGAGTTTTTTCCATCGTCAAAGTAATTTATTGTTTTTTTAAATGTTTTCAAAGTTCCCTAGCTCTGCCCAAGGCTATGGGAGTATTTTGTAGGGCCCCTTCTCATTTTAAAAGTTATTATCAATGAAGGCATTTTGTTAAACTCTTATTTTGATCATTTATTGTTTTTTTTTCTCTCTCTCTTTTCACTTTTAAAAGAAAATGGCAATCTTTCAAAACCAATAAAAAAAGCTTTTTCTCTTGCATTTCTCTATTCTTCCACTTTTAATAAAAGCAAATCATTCTCATATGCAGAATAAACGAAAACCCTATTGAATCCAATGACTCTACATTCTCTCCTAACTTTGATTTGCCCATCTACCAAGCGGAAGATGAAAATGAGGAAGATTATGATGTTCCCAATGATTTGGCAAGATTAGTTGAGTATGAGTATACAGATCTCCAGCCACATGAAGAGAAAGTAGAGACAATCAACCTTGGCACCGATGAAGACAAGAAGGAAGTCAAGATTGGTACAACACTTGGGGCAGACGTCAGAGAAAGATTGGTCAAGCTTCTCAGAGAGTATATGGATGTGTTTGTATGGTCGTATCAGGATATGTCCGGCTTAGACACAGATATAGTGGTCCACAAGTTGCCTCTTCGACCAGATTGTCCCCCAGTAAAGCAAAAGCTCCGAAGAACAAGATCGGACATGGCTCTGAAGATTCGAGAGGAGGTCAAAAGACAGTTTGATGTTGGATTCCTCGCGGTTGCAAAGTACCCTGAGTGGGTAGCTAATATTGTGACAGTCCCTAAAAAGGATGGAAAAGTCAGAATGTGTGTGGACTATAGGGATTTGAACAGAGCTAGTCCAAAGGACGACTTCCCTCTTCCGCATATTGATACTTTGGTTGACAACACTGCTAAATTTGTTGTTTTCTCCTTCATGGATGGGTTTTCAGGATACAACCAGATCAAGATGGATCCTGACGAAATGGAAAAAACTACATTCATCACACCATGGGGCACTTATTGTTACAAGGTTATGCCATTTGGTCTCAGAAGTGCAGGAGCCACTTATCAGAGGGCAATGGTCACCCTTTTCCATGATATGATGCATAAGGAGATATAAGTTTACGTGGATGATATGATTGCCAAATCAAAGAGTGAGGAGGATCATTTGAATCATCTCCTGAAGTTATTTGAGCGCCTCAGAAAGTTCCAACTGCATTTGAATCCAGCTAAGTGTACCTTTGGTGTCCAATCAGGAAAGTTACTTGGTTTTATTGTTAGTCAACAAGGTATTGAAGTAGATTCAGACAAGGTCAGAACAATTCAAGAGATGCCAGCTCCCAAAACAGAAAAGCAAGTAAGGGGTTTCCTCGGAATATTGAACTACATCTCCAGATTCATCTCCAACATGACTGCTACATGTGAGCCCTTATTCAAGTTGCTCCGAAAGGATCAAGCAATTGAGTGGAATTCTGATTGTTAACAGGCATTTGAGAAGATTAAGGTTTATCTACAGGAACCTCCTATCTTGATCCCACCTACTCCAGGGAAGCCTCTCTTCATGTACCTAACTGTACTTGAGGGTTCTATGGGTTGCATTTTAGGCCAACGGGATGAAACTGGCCGTAAGGAGCATGCCATTTATTACTTAAGCAAGAAGTTCACAGATTGCGAAAGCAGATATTCACTCTTAGAGAAGACTTTTTGTGCTTTGGCATGGGCTGCTAGACGCCTCAGGTAGTATATGAATTGTCACACTATTTTGTTGATCTCGAAAATGGATCCAATAAAGTACATTTTTTAGAAGCCTGCCTTAACTAGAAGACTTGCCCGTTGGCACATGTTGTTATCCGAATACGACATCTGATATATAACCCAGAAGTCTATCAAGGGCAGTGTTTTGTCTGACTACATTGCTGATCAACCTGTTGAAGATTATGAACGTTTGAAATTTGATTTCCCATACAAGGACATCATGTTGATAAAGGATTATGAAGTTCCCGGTCCAGATGAAGGTCCCGAGCCAGGTTCTCGTTGGAAGATGATGTTTGATGGTTCCTCTAATTACATGGGGCATGGTGTAGGAGTTGTTTTGATGAATCCTGATGGTGGTTATACTCCTTTCACAGCCAGATTATGTTTCGAATGTACAAACAACATTGCAGAGTATGAAGCATGTGTTTTGGGTATCGAAGCTGCAATTGATACCAGAATCAAGATCCTTGAAGTATATGGAGACTCAGCTTTGGTAATATACCAAGTCAAAGGTGAATGGGAGACCCGTGACGAGAAGTTGATCCCATACCGTGCCCACATTGTGGAATTGATCAAATACTTTAATGAAGTCACTTTCCATCATGTTCCAAGGGCAGAGAATCAAATAGCAGACGCCTTGGCTATGTTGGCCTCTATGTTTCAAGTCAGATTTCTTAATGAAGCTCCACTCATTACAATCGAGCGAAGAACTGCACCCGCCTACTGTCTACTGGTCGAAGAAGAAACTGATGAGAAACCGTGGTTCTATGACATCAAGAACTACTTGCAAAATCAGGAGTACCCAACAAATGCAACAACTCTAGACAAGAAAACTCTGAGAAGATTGGCGTCCAAGTTTTTCCTCAGCAACAATGTGCTCTACAAGAGAAATCATGATATGGTTCTGCTCAGATGTGTGGACAAGCGCGAAGCAGATTTATTGATTAGAGAAATCCACGAAGGATCATTTGGAACACATGCCAATGGACATGCCATGTCCAGGAAGATCTTGAGAGCTGGTTACTTCTGGTTGACCATGGAATCAGATTGTTTCAAATATGCCAGGAAGTGTCATAAATGCCAGATTTATGCCGACAAGGTGCATGTACCTCCGACCCTTTTGAATGTTCTATCATCACCCTGGCCTTTCTCAATGTGGGGAATTGACATGATAGGGGCAATTGAGCCTAAAGCTTCCAATGGTCACCGATTTATCTTGGTTGTGATTGATTACTTTACCAAGCGGGTAGAAGCAACTTCCTACGCCAACGTGACAAAGCAAGTGGTTGCCCGCTTCATCAAGAACCAAATTATCTGCCGTTATGGAATCCCAAGCCGAATCATCACAGATAATGGGACCAATTTGAACAACAAAATGATGAAAGAGCTATGTGAGACATTCAAGATTGAACAACATAACTCTTCTCTGTATCGTCCGAAGATGAATGGAGTTGTTGAAGCTGCAAACAAGAACATCAAAAAGATTCTGCAGAAGATGGTAAAAACTTACAAAGATTGGCACGAGATGTTACCATATGCTTTACACGGATACAAAACATCAGTTCGCACTTCAACGGGGGCAACCCCTTTTTCTCTGGTGTATGGGATGGATGCAGTTCTCCCTATTGAAGTAGAGATACCATCTTTGAGAATCTTGATGGAAACCAAACTGGAGGAATCTGAGTGGGTCCAGAACAGGTATGACCAACTGAACCTCATTGATGAGAAAAGAATGACCGCCATGTGCCATGGCCAGTTGTATCAGAAGCGCATCAAGAGACCATTTGACAAGAAAGTCCGTCTCCGAGAATTCAAAGAAGGAGATCTTGTACTCAAGAAAATCTTGCCAGTCTACAAAGACATGCGTGGAAAATGGAGTCCTAACTATGAAGGCCCATATGTTGTGTAGGTGGCATTCTCCGGAGGTTCCTTAATCCTTACAACTATGGATGGTGAACAGCTGAAACACCCGGTGAATTCTGATGCAGTCAAAAAATATTATGCCTAAATAAAACCCGATAGGTCGAAAACCAGAAATGGCGACCTAGGCAAAAATGGGTATCCCGGTGGATCAAAACCTATGAAGGAGATCCAGGAAAAAGTTAGGGATAAAAATGAAAAAATAAGAGCTCGCTAAGTTGAAAACCCGAAAGGGCGGCTTAGGCAAAAAAGAGTGTCCCGATGGATTGAAAACCCGAAAGGGCGGTCCAGGAAAAAGTTAGGGACAAAGGCATTTGACTGTATCATATGGTGTTTACCATTACTGAAGAATCATAATGGAAGACCAATCCAATTGCTTTTGTCAGAAGCAAGGTGTAAACACCCCAAATTTGCCCTCACCCATTCACACATGGCTTGTGATCATCTCATATGCATATACACCATCATATCATCTCATAGTACATTTTTGATTCACTGGATAGTTTCTAAGTCATATGCACCTAGGGTTTGTGATCTGAGCAATCCAAGAGCCTCTTGAGCCACTCCAAGGGTCATCAATCACTTCAAAGGGGTCCATGGGTGTTCTTATATCATATTACATCCTCTCAAAGTCAAAAATGCCAAAGAATCACAAGAACTGGGATTGGTATGGATGCAGAGCCAAGTTTGACTGCACAGTTGGCCTAGAATTAGGGTTTTGGTTTCAGAGGCCATAACTCCAAATTTTTTGGTCATTCTTGTTTCCATTGGTCTCTATATGGTATAGGGAGTATGCATATCAATTTTCATGAAGAAATTCCATGGGGAAGTCATCTGATCAAGAGTTGACTTTCTGGACAAGTCAGTGCAAAATCAGGGTATCTGAGGCCCCCAATGACCCAACCAATGGGTGATCTTCATCATTTTGAGTGTATATGATCTTTATTTGATCATGGAAGAAGGTTGAAGTTCATGGAAATCAAGAATTTAGGGTTTATGCAAAAGTTGACTTTTTGGGTTTTGTTGACTTTTCAAGAATGCATCATTTTAGGTCAATTTTCAAGCCTTGATTCTTGATCCAAAAATGCTTCAAATGGAAAAACTTTGGTCATGAAAGTTGTAGATCTCATCTTTCCCTTTTCAAAAAGTACAAGAACATGATCAAACTCTTCTTGGATCAAAAGTTATGGCCATGCAAAGTTGCCAAAAAATCATTGTTTTTCAAGTCATGCACCAAGTGGGAATTTTGCTAAGTCTTGAACCAAATCAAATTGCTACCTCAAACTCATGTCAAACCAGCATGTGAACTTTCTCTAAGTCACAAAAATCAGATTTTGACTAGGAATGCCCATGATTTCATGCTTGGTTGGCCAAAAGATCACATGTGAACCAAAAGTACAACAACTTGCAAAAGCTCATGATTCACTTCCCACAACTTGCAGCATTGGAAGCTGACTTTGGCTAGCCCTTCCCTCACCTTTTGCTGCGCCAGCCATGCCTTGTACTGGCCTAAACACCTCACCATGCCCTATCTTACACAAAAGTGGATTTTGAGCAAAAGTAGCCACACCTATCATAGCAGGCCATGTCACATCAAGAGGCCAATCAGAATTGTTTATTCATTCATTTTGCTGGCCATATCACATGGCAACCAAGGCTGAAGCATTGACATTCACAACTTACACAAAAACACCCCAACTGGCAACTTCCTTCGAATTTCATTACACAGCCTGCAAACCCAAAATCTTTTTCCTCCATTCATCTCACCTTGATCCATAGAACACAAAGCATCAAGAACCAGAGCTTGAAACAACCAAAACACTTCACTGCCATCTCTCACCTCAGTTTGCAGTTTCACTTGCAACTCTCACTATAGCCCACAAACATCAAAACAAACTTTGCCAAACTTCTCAACACACTTCATAGATCACAAACAACCATCTCTCATAGCCTGAAAGTGCCAAAATCTCAACTGCCATTGTTGACTGAACTGAAGCAGTTCTCTTCGAAACTCATCATCCAGCAAGTCTAAACTCCATTTGAGCATCCAGACATCTTTGGGGGGCCAAGAGGAGCAGCTTGCACTTAAAGAAAGGGCCTGAAAGTTCCTAAATCAAAGGTTGCAAATCTCAGGTAGCTCCAAATATTTTTTTCCAGAAATCTCATTTTATGTTACAAACTTGTTCCTTATGTTCTCCTGATCATGCTGATGCTTTTAGTTTTTGAAATGGATGTGTTTTGAGAATTTAATTGCTGTTTAAAGCTTGCGAACCCTAGAACTTAGTTTCTTCGATTCAGCTTGTTTAGGTTAGATAAATTTGTTTTGAGAGAGGGGTTTAGTTCGTGAGGTGTTGGGGATCATTTCCCATGTCTTAGTTTTCATTTACATTACGTTTTGAGAGGTTTTGAACTTTTTCAGGCAAGCTTCTGGCCGGAGAAGACGACCGGAAGTCTTCTCCGGCCACCTGAGATTAATTATGCCCTAATCCCATAATTAATGATAGTTTGAATATTGGCCGTTGATACGCGTTGAACATTTGACTTCCCACCCTTTTTGATGGCTCAGATCATCCACTTAGCCCTAATCCACGTGGTTAATTCTAATTAAGTGTATTTAGTTCAGAACGAATCCTGGCCCTCCACTAGCGCGCGCAGTCAACCTGTTTGAATCCAGAATCAATCTCATGCGTCCATTATACATACTTCTGTTTTATTTGATTTTTAATCCTTTTTATTTCATTTAACTTGCAAAATTAATTTAAAATAGCTAAAAAATCATAAAAATTATGAAACTTTTTCTTTAAAGTTTTATTAATTTTTATGACACAAAAACATTTTTATTTTATTTTTTATCATTTGAAAAGTATTTTTAAATATTTAAAAGATTATTTTTAATTGATTAATGAGAATTAATTAATTAAAAATACTTTTAGGTATTTAAAAATTACAAAAAAATTCATGAAATGTTCTAAGACATTTAGAAACATTGTCCAACCTTCAAACCAAATTTCTTTTTTGATCTTGATGCATTTTAAGAATTTTTCATTGAATTAAATCATTTTTGATGCATTATTTTGATCATATGTTTGAAAATTCATTTCTGCCTTTTGGTAAGGGTTGAGACATTGATTCTTCTTGCATTGTTTTCCATTTGACATGAACTTCCAAGGATAAAAAGGCCAAGATTTGATCTTGCATTTTCTAATTGATTGGCATTTCTTTTGTTACAAACCCTAAAAAACCCTAATAACTTGTAAAATTCATAACTTGAGTTTGGTTGAGAGTTGAGAGCTCCCCTTTGGGCAGTGGTTTGTTATAGGTCTAGGGTTTCTTTAGGTACCATTTTCCATTTTTCATATTAGGGTTTGCTTCTGTTTTTGGTTTGTGTTTGATGTTTGTTTCATGAACCCTAATTTGGGCTTTCCCTTTGCATCATTCTTGCATTTCCTTGCATAATTTGACTTGCCATTGCATTTTGTGCATTCTTATGATTCATTTGACATCTTAAGACATGTATGAAGCATCATTGATCATTGCATTACATATTTGCCATGCCATTTGTCTTGTATGTTTCATAACATTTCATGCTTGTTCATGCTTCTAAACTTGCATCATCTGCATCCATGACTTTGTATGAGCATCTCCATGTCTTGCCTCATGTTTGCAGCACTTCATAACATCATAATCATCATATGTATGCTCCTGGTTTTGCTTTGCATCATGTCATTACAGCTCATCTTGCATTGCATTGCATTTCTTCCTAACATTTCAGGTGGTAAGTAAACTTGAGAAGTGAATTTGCCTTCACTTCTCATATCCTTTCCTTTCATCTCTTTTGCATACCTTGCTGCATTCTTATATGTGTTTGAGTTTGAGCTTGCTCATTCTTCCTCCTCCCACTTTCTTTCTTCAAGTGACTTGACTTCTTGAATGAAGCAAGTCACTTTGCTTCTCTTGATCTTGTTCATCTGCTTCCTGGTGGTTCATCTGAAGATTGTTCTTGAAAACCTCACAAACATTAGGACCAACCAAGCATGATAATGAATTAGGGTTTTGATTAGTCTCCCCCATAGTTTTTACCTTTGTGTCTCTCCTTGAGTCATCTCTTCTCATCTCATAATCAGGGACTAAACCCTCAAGGCTTTAAGACTTTGTGATTAAGATCATGCCTGCATCCTTCTTTTAGGATGGAGTGTATAACTTTAATCCTAAGTCTTGGACCCTTAAGGTGTTGAACTCTCTTAATCAATCCATCTAATAATCATCAAGACATTACACTTGTGACTTGGGCCTTACATTAGGGTTCTAATTCTTCCTTAATTGGTTAAGAAGGACTAACCCTAAAGTTAATGGACAAGTCCCCCTCAAGTTGTCTTACAAATCATAAAAAACACTTCATCACCATATCATTAATAAAATCCACTTAATCAAAGGTTTGTTCTGTCATGGGTTTAATCCCTAATCATGGATTAAGTTGAGGATCCTTCCTCAGCTTAAACACCCTCATCTATTATCCTTCTTTTAGGATAGTGTAATGAGCCTGTTAAATCCCTGATTATGGCTTAACCTCATTACTTAACACTAAACAAAAATCCCAAAAACATCTAATTAATCACAAGTAGGTTAATGATCTTAACCCTACATCAAAGGTGATTAAGTGTGAGAATCTGACTTCACACTTAAGGTAATTCTCATTACCCCTAATCAGAAGGATGATGTGATGAGTTTACCAAATCCATTGATTTAGGTTTAAGCTCATTATCTTATGACAAACTCCAAAAAGCAATAAAAGACTGAAAACTCAAAAAAACAAACAATAATCGTCTCCTTCGGGATTCTTTTCTCATCGTCTTCACTCACAACCGAGAACTTGCTTCTTCCGTCTAATGCAAGACAGTTTGCATCTGTGCCAGACAGATCATACACTTGAGCATAGACTGCAAGCAGTTCACCAGTCAATCCTTTCAGTCTCTTTGGGTCGAACTACGGTGTTCTGACTTCCTCATTGCACGAGAGGATACGTAGGCATAACTTAACAGTTATCGAACAAAAGTCTCTGTACATTCCCCCTCTTTCTAGCTTTATTCTTTAAGCCTCATGATCTTGAGCATCCTATTCCATTTCTCACACTGACACTTTCGTACTTCACATCACTTATACACTTTACACTGACACCTGTACATATTGCTTTCCAGCTCTTTACACACAGATTGCACTGACACTACCCCTTTAAAACACAAATCTTTTAAGCGTGGATCCCGTCGAGTACGACGGACAATCTGGGTGCTAATACCTTCCCAGGTTGTAACCAACCCCCTTCCTCAGTCTCTCTGGTTCGCAAACCGTCTTATCCATCTCTTTCTAGGTCTATGCAGCATTACCTTTCCTCCGGGATAAAAATGCCTAGCTGGCGACTCTTTTCATTCTCCAGTGAGTTCACGGCTGTGTGTTCTCACTGTTCCCTTCGCCGACCGTTCGCGTCTGTACCCTATTTGACCCTGTTTCATTTAGCGGGAGCGACAGCTTGGCGACTCTGCTGGGGACCCTTATGCTGCAACCAGGGCTTCTGGTTCTTTTCGTGGGTTCCTCCTAGCGCTTGATTGATTTGTGTTTACTGGGGTGTTATGTGCTTGTTTGTGCTTGTATTTATTTTTGTCTATTGCTTTATGTACAGTTACTTTACTGCTTTCTTTACTGCTTTTATATATCATACTGTCATACTGTGCTGGCTGGATCTGGTTTTTTCCTTTGGTGGGTGGGTGTTCCATTGAGAGTTAAGGTCCTATACCTGGGACCTGAGTGACACCTAGGCTAGAGTGAATCATATTCTTTCCCATTCCATTTCGGTCTGGTGCGGGAATATGAAACACGGTTCAGATATGGGTTTCTTCTTGAGAACTCTGTGCTACGGATTTCCTGTAGTGCTAGGGGGATCTGGGAAGCCTGCTAAGTCTGGATGACCTTTTAGTATTGACCTTCAGAAATTGAGGTGAATTAGAGGAGGAATTGTTATGGTTATTGTAAACACTGTACCTCCGGGTTAGAAGTGTTTACACTTCTCATAACTGATCCAAGTCTGAGGATCCTTGTTCTAGATCACTACCTGTGAGGGGGTTGGGCTGTTTACAGGTTTGCAGGCACCTTGACCTCAGAATACCCTGTTACTTTGACTTTGTTAAGAATGCTCCATGTTGGATAGTTCTTGTGATTCTAAAACCCTGGACATGTGGCTCTTTATTTGAGTCCCCCACCTTGGTTACTGGATTTATAGACCTCCATCCGGAATTCTTGAACACACATGGATCTATACCAAGGCAGTTTATCCAGATCCAGCTCAGTCACTAACCCTTTGCATATCATTTGCATACATCCTCATTGCATCATATTAACATGTGCTTATTTGTTTTTCGGGGTATCCATTTTCATCAGGTTTTGGTTTTGACCCCATCTGCAGCTTTGACCCATCTTCACCAGCATCTGCTTCAGTTTAGCTGTCTGCTTCAGCACCAGCCAGTCAGTGGTTTTCTCTACTTCAGCATTGTCATCAGCACTCTACCCAGTCTTCAGCATCATGGCTCCAAAGAAAAGCAATATCACCTATCATTTCTTCCAACCAGACTTGTCAGACATTAGGAGGGTCCAAACCCTGATCACTCCAGAGCACATGCCTCTGTTCAGGGAGCATTATGGGGATATACTTGACTTGGTCATGGACATGGACCCATCTCAGAGGAGCCTGATCCATACCTGCATCCAGTTCTATGACCCCCCATTGAGGTGTTTCACCTTTCAAGACTTTCAGTTGGGACCTCTCTTAGAAGAATATGCATCTTTGGTTGGTTTGCCTATCAAGAGAGAAATTCCTTTTAACCCTGAAATGGTCTTTCCCAGCAATGGAGAGATAGCAAGAGCTTTGCACCTGGAACCTGCTTTGATTGAGCAGCATATGACCTCTAAAGCTGGGATCCCTGGTTTTCATCTGGACTTCCTGATTTCTCAAGCTAGTTTGAAGGCCTCCCTGGGGGATTGGAAAGCTGTTTGTGCATTGTTGGCCTTGAGTGTATATGGAATTGTGTTGTTTGCAGATGAGCCCAGATTCATCAGCAAGAATGCCATCCACCTGTTCATCCTGAAGAACCCAGTGCCAACCTTGTTGGGTGACCTCTATTACTCAGTACATCAGAGGAATGAGAAACAGAGGGGTAAGCTAGTGAGGTGTTGTGCTCCACTATTCCATGCTTGGCTTCTCAAGCATCTACCCAGGACAGATGCATTTCTCAATCCTTATCAGCAAAGCAACTGGGCTAAGAGACTCACTGTCCTAACTTCAGCAGATATCAGATGGTGTACTCAGAGCACCAAGGGCAGAGACATGATCACAAGCTGTGGGCACTTTCCCAATGTGCCTTTGGTAGGAGTTAAGGGAAGTATCAACTACAACCCTCTGCTGTTCAGGAGGCAATTAGGCTATGCACTGGTTCATGCTCCTAGGGAACAAGACCTGGTTGAGACCCTCTACTGTGAGAACAAGATCAGTTTGACTGTTGTTAGGCAGGCTGCCTGGGCCTGGGATCATGTTCAAACCAAGGGAATCACCATTCTGGGGAAGTGCAATAATGTGGCATCAGCCCAATATCATGAGTGGTCCTATGCTAGGGCCCAAATCTCAGGATTGCCCTTCACCATCAAAGACATGCCTGAGTCATCATCAGCACCACCCCCTGCTACTGTCAGTTTGGAAGAGTTTGAAGGCTTGAAAGAAAGAAATGAGAAGCTATCCCAAGCCTTGCAGAAGACCCTCAGGGAGAGGAGTGAAGGTATAAGGGAGATTGAAAGATTGGAGAAGCTGAGAGTGGAACACTTGACTAAGATTGAGAAGTCTGGAGACTATATCAACAAGTCTAAAGCTGGTGAGCAGATTCTGAAAAATGCTTGTAAAGAAGCCCAGTTCCAAAGAGCAAGGACAGACTTGTACTTGAAAGAGAGTCAGGCCAGGTGGGTCCGGATCACTGAAGCCCGTACTCTAGAAGACAAGAGGGTTCAAGATAAGATGGAGCAGATGGAAAAAGCCCTGGCAGCAGCCCAGGAGGAAATTTCAGAGTTAAAAATCAAAGCTGGAGTGAAGAAATCCAAAGACCAAAGCCAGAACAAGAAGTTGACTACAGCTGTTGCAACAAGAAACCTTCTCATCAGGAATCTTACGGAGCATCCGGCTGATCCTGTGACCGAAGCACTTCTTAAGGAAGTTCGCGAGGATGAGTTTGGCCTTGGAGTCTGATTATTTGCTTGTTGTTGTTCCTTTTCCATGTACTTTTGCTTTTTGGTGATGTATTTTTGATCCCTTAGAGGGCTAGTGTTGTAAAAAATGAACAATTTGTATTATTTTACCTTTGTAATATATTTGTGTTTGTTTCCATCTGGGTTCACTTCAAAAGCAACTTCAACAGCATCATCTTCAAGGGTCTGGACGGGTCAAAACTGAAGACCAAGCCGGATACCTTGATAGCAAATAAGCATACTGCATTGCATACTAACCCTTTTGTTTGTTTTGTAGGTTTTGTTTTATTGTTTCTAACCTCTGTTGTGACATTCAGGAATTATTGCTCGCCGCAGGTTATTCCCTCTCAACAGGCCACACAGGTACCCTACAAGAAACAACCTTCCGGGCATCCAGATGGACCAGTTGCAGCAAGACCTCAATGAGGCCAGAACCCAGATGGCTAATGAAAGGGTGGAGATGAGAACCCAAATAACTCAGTTCATGGAAGTGATGAATAATTTAGCTCAAAGCCAGGAGAGGCTTAGAGTTCTGGTAGAGGGGAGAACTCAAGATGACCCCCATGTGGGAACTGCTGGCACCAGTAACAATGAAAGGGTGCAACCACATGTTAACCCCCCTATATTTGGTCCACACCTACATCCTGAGATTCATATTCCTGCAAACGTTCAAGGAACGGCCACTGCAGCCAGAGTACTTCAAGAGGATCCTCAGGAGGATCAGTTTACAGTCATGGGTGCTGGAGAGGAAACCTATGATAGGAGATTGGATGAGTTGGCTGAGAAGTTGAGGTCTTTGGAATCCCAAAATTCTTTGGGGTTCGATGTCATGGACATGGGTTTAGTAGAGGGGGTCAGGATCCCTCATAAGTTCAAGCCTCCTTGTTTCGAAAGATATAATGGGACTTCATGCCCCCGGACTCATTTGCAATCGTTTCTGGGAAGGCTGAAGGCCTATACAATGGATGAGAAGCTCTGGATGTTTTACTTCGAAGACAGTTTGACTGGAGCATCAAGGGAATGGTATTCCCACTTGACAAGGGCAACTGTAAGATGCTGGAAGGACCTGGCAGAGGCCTTCATCCGACAGTATCAATACAACTTAGACATGGCACCCAACAGGACTCTCCTAATGGGAATGTCACAGTCGTCAAGGGAAAGTTTCCGAGAATATGCCCAGAGATGGAGGCAATTGGCCGCTGCTGTTCAACCGCCAATGTCTGAGAGAGAAATGGCAGACATGTTTATGAACACTCTCCAGGGAACGTATATTGACAGGTTGGCTGCTTTCTCGTCCACTAGCTTCGCAGATGTTGTTATAGCTGGGGAGAGAATTGAAAGCCTGTTAAAAATGGGTAAAATTTCCGATAATGGCGCCAGTTCGTCCAGCAGTACAAGGAAGCCTTTTGCAGGCCCTAGAAGAGCTGGCGAGACCAATGCCATTCATACCAACAGGGGTAGGCCCCAATATGTTCAAAGGTCCATAGCAGCAGTCACTATCCCTGCTCCAGCACATCCTCTGCCAGTCTATCAACCTCCTCAACAAAGCTTCCAACCACAACCTCAGTATCATCATCAGAATCAGTATCCTCCAAGAAACTTCAACAACAACAACTCCAACAACAACAATCAACAGAGGCCATTCCAACAGAGGCCATCTCAAGCTAATCGAGTGATCGACCCGATTCCAATGCCGTATGCTGCTTTGCTGCCACAGCTTCTGAAACTCAACCTGGTTGAGCTAAGAACGTTGGCGCCTCCGGATCCAAACAGTCTACCAAGAAACTATGACTCTAATGCTAGGTGTGCTTTTCACTCAAACGCGCCTGGTCACAGTACAGAAAAATGCAGGGCACTGCATATGAAGGTACAAGACTTAGTAGACTCCAAGGCTCTGAATTTTGCACCTCCGCCCAATGTCAACAAAAACCCAATGCCAAACCATGGTGGTCCTCGAATTAACGCAATCGAAGAAGACACACCGTCTTATTTCATAACCAGTGTGGATCAGATCAGGACACCATTGGTGGAAATCAAAGCTCAACTCCGCGAAAACAATATATTTCCGGGGTGTGAACTAGGGTGCCCTTACTGCAATATTTCTTGGAATGGGTGTGAAGACTTGAGGAATGGCATTGGCAGCCTTATTCAGAGTGGCTTACTGCAGATCACTACATCATTCCCGGCGAACCCGACGACTTCATCAGCAATGGTTTCAGATCCTCCTACAAATACAGCAACAATTGTTCCCAACAATTCATCAGCAACATCAGCAAGTACTTCATCTGTTCTACCCAATGATCAGTTTTCAACAGTTTCTCCTGCTACAACTTCAGCTTCAGTCCACTTCGACTCCCCATCAACAACAACAACAGTTCTTCCAACCGGACCTTCTACAACACCAGCAAACAATCACGAAGATGTCTCCACTGTTACCATATTCTACGATCCAGAAAACAATTCCGCTTATCATTCAGAAGGTGCTGCTCCCACTAGAGCACCAGTTACAATCTTTTATGATCCACAGACAATAACAGTCCCCTCAGCAGCAGCAATCAGTCCAGTCACCGTCACGGTACCTGGACCTGTACCATATGAAAGCAATAGGGCCGTCCCTTGGCACTATGGCTCTGACTTGTATTGCGAGGGAAAGAGAATCACTCTTGAAACATCAACACCTGCACCACAAATTGATAATGTGGGCGGAGGCGGAGGCTTCACCCGAAGCGGACGTCTCTTTGCTTCACAAGTTCAAAGACCTACTGCCGAAGCAGAAGCTGCTGCCAAGGCAAAAGGAAAGAGCCCGGTGCAGGAAGATCCAGCTGCCAAAGAAGCCCTGAAGACTCCATTCGATCAGGAAGTTGATGAGTTTATGAGGATCATCAAAAAGAGTGATTACAAAATTGTGGATCAACTTCACCAGACGCCATCCAAAATCTCCATCCTCTCTCTGCTTATGTGCTCCGAAGCCCATCGGAATGCACTACTGAAGGTACTGCACGCAGCTTACGTGCCCGAGGAGATTACTGTCAACCAATTGGAAACCGTTGTTGGAAACGTTACTGCTAGCAATGGGCTAGGGTTTACCAATTCTGACCTGACAGTGGATGGCCGCAATCACAACAAAGCCTTGCACATAACCATGGAATGCAAAGGAGCTGTCCTTTCACATGTGCTGGTGGACACAGGATCTTCCCTGAATGTCTTACCAAAGAAGGCTCTGGTGAAGCTTGAATATGATGGTTTGGCATTGAGACCCAGCAACCTGGTGGTTAGAGCTTTTGATGGCTCAAAGAGATCGGTTCTGGGAGAGATTGAGTTGCCCGTGACAATTGGCCCGCAGACCTTTAAAACTATCTTTTATGTGATGGACATTCAGCCCGCCTACAGCTGTTTGTTGGGTAGACCCTGGATCCACGCCGCTGGCGCTATAACGTCTACCCTTCACCAAAAGTTAAAATTTGAGTGGGAAGGTCAAGTTGTCACAATCTGTGGAGAGGAGGACATTTTTGTCAGCCACCTGGCAACTTACAAGTACATTGAAATGGATGGAGAGATCCATGAAACAATGAGCCAGGGGTTTGAAGCGTTGAATGTGAATGAAGCATCTGTTGTATCTGGTACCCCGATGTCGTCTTATCAACAAGCCCGGAAGGTTGTTGAAGAAGGAACTGCCCTAGGCTGGGGCAAGGTCTTATCTGTGGAGGAGAAGAAGGACAAATTTGGGTTGGGTTACAAACCAACTCAACATCAAGCAAAGGCTGCTGCAGAGCCAGGTTTTGTCAGTGGGGGAATGCTTACCCCCGATGCTATCAACTGTCTGGAAGACGAGCTGGAAGAGGAGCGCAACCTGGAGAATTGGATTCGTCCGAAGGTCCCAGGGAGCAGTGTCTCGAACTGGTCTTCCCAGGGAATTATAAGTGTTACTCGAGCAGAGTAATTATTATTTCCTGTATCTTTTATAGCATGCATCAAAGTCTTGCATCTTGCCCAAGATGACAAGACTCATTTTGTAATCAGGGCCATCTGTACTTTTGTGCAAACAAGATTAAATTAATGAAATGTCAGACAATCTTTTTGCAAACGAGTCTTTTTCTTTTCTGCTCACTGTTTTTCCATTTTTCTTTTTGTACAAAAATAAATGGCGGTGTTTTCAAAATGATAACTTCATTTCACTTTTTTTCTAAAGCAAGATTAAAATCAATCACTAAAATGAACCGACTTAACCCTTGCAGAGAGTGCCTTCCAGACAGCACCGACAACAGCACAGCTATGACATCGTATGACTTTGACAATCCGATCAATCAAGCTGATGAAGGGGTTGATGAAGAATACGAGCTTCCTGAAGAGCTAGCCAGGTTGTTAAGACAAGAGGAAAAGGTTATTACTCCTCATCAGGAGGAGGTTGAAGTGGTTAATCTTGGTACAGAGGAAAATGTGAAAGAAGTCAAGATAGGGGCCTGCCTGCAAGACTCAGTGAAGAAGCAACTGATAGATCTGCTTCAAGAATATGTTGATGTGTTTGCTTGGTCATATCAGGACATGCCAGGGTTGGATACCGATATAGTTGTGCACGAGCTGCCTTTGAGAGAGGAGTGTCCTCCAGTCAAACAGAAGTTGCGCCGAACTCGCCCAGACATGGCTATGAAAATCAAGGAAGAGGTACAAAAGCAATGGGACGCCGGGTTCCTTGCTGTGACTAGCTATCCTCCGTGGGTTGCTAACATAGTACCTGTGCCTAAGAAGGATGGAAAAGTAAGAATGTGTGTTGATTACCGGGATCTGAACAGAGCCAGCCCGAAAGATGACTTCCCATTACCTCACATTGATGTATTGGTGGATAACACGGCTCAGTTCTCGGTATTTTCCTTCATGGATGGATTTTCGGGATACAATCAGATCAAGATGTCACCTGAAGACATGGAGAAGACAACATTCATCACACCTTGGGGCACGTTCTGTTATAAAGTGATGCCATTCGGACTAAAGAATGCTGGTGCAACGTATCAACGGGCTATGGTAACATTGTTTCATGACATGATCCATAAGGAAATCGAATGTTATGTGGATGATATGATCGCCAAGTCCCTTACAGAGGAAGACCATCTGGTGAATCTGCTCAAATTATTCAAGCGTCTGAGGAAATACCAATTGAAGCTGAACCCCAACAAATGCACATTCGGGGTGCGATCCGGTAAGCTGCTGGGCTTTATTGTAAGTGAGAAAGGGATTGAAGTTGACCCTGATAAAGTCAAAGCTATTCAAGAAATGCCTGCACCGAAAACTGAGAAAGAAGTTCGAGGGTTCTTAGGTCGATTGAACTACATTTCACGGTTCATATCTCACCTTACAGCAACTTGTGAACCCTTATTCAAGCTGTTAAGAAAGGAGCAAACGGTCAGGTGGAACGAAGACTGCCAGAAAGCTTTTGACAAGATCAAGGAGTATTTGCAAGAACCTCCAATCCTTATGCCTCCAGTTGAAGGAAGACCTCTGATTATGTACTTGACAGTATTAGAAGAATCGATGGGGTGTGTACTAGGTCAGCATGACGAGTCTGGTCGAAAAGAGTATGCGATATACTACCTAAGCAAAAAGTTTACCGACTGTGAACAGCGTTATTCACTGCTCGAGAAAACTTGCTGTGCTTTAGCGTGGGCTGCTCGCCGACTGAGACAGTATATGTTGACCCATACTACTCTATTGATCTCAAAAATGGATCCAGTTAAGTACATTTTCGAGAAGCCAGCTCTTACTGGACGGGTTGCAAGATGGCAGATGATTCTCACAGAATACGACATACAGTACACATCTCAGAAAGCCATCAAGGGCAGTGTACTATCTGAATATCTTGCTGAGCAACCCATTGATGACTACCAGCCTATGAGGTTCGACTTCCCCGATGAAGACATTATGTTCATTAAAGCAAAAGATCATGAAGAGCCTATTCACACTGAAGGGCCTGACCCAGAAGAAGAATGGACTATGATGTTTGATGGGGCTGTCAACATGAATGGCCGTGGTGTTGGTGCAGTACTCATTACACCTAAAGGGGTTCACATGCCTTTCTCGGCAAAGCTCACTTTCAACTGCACTAACAACGAAGCTGAATACGAAGCTTGCATTATGGGTCTTGAGGAAGCCATTGACCTCAGGATCAAGACATTGACCGTATTCGGAGATTCAGCTTTGGTAGTCAATCAGACCAACGGAAAATGGTACACCCACCAAGATCATCTGATACCTTACAGGGATTATACAAGAAGGTTATTGACTTTCTTCACAACAGTCAAGCTTGAGTATATCCCTCGGGACGAGAATCAGTTTGCGGATGCTCTTGCTACCATTTCATCCATGATCAAAGTTCAAGCTGCTAACTTTGTACCTCAGATTTCAGTATCGAGACTTGATAGACCAGCATATGTATTTGCAGCAGATATTGCTAAAGATGATAAGCCTTGGTTCCATGACATCAAGTGCTTCTTGGAGGATCAAACGTACCCACCTGGGGCATCTTCCAATGATAAAAAGACTTTAAGAAGACTTGCTGGAAGTTTCTTTCTGAACACTGATGGATCTTTATACAAGAGGAACTTTGATATGGTACTCCTCAGATGTGTTGACAAGACAGAAGCAGATTTGTTGATGCATGAAGTGCACGAAGGATCCTTTGGTACCCATGCAGGAGGGCATGCCATGGCTAAAAAGTTGTTAAGATCAGGCTATTACTGGATCACAATGGATGCAGACTGTTGTGCTTACGCCAGAAAATGCCATAAATGCCAGATTTATGCAGACAAGGTGCATGTGCCTCCCAATCCCCTGAACATAATGTCTTCACCATGGCCCTTTGCTATGTGGGGCATTGACATGATTGGCAAAATTGAGCCAACTGCTTCGAACGGCCACAGATTCATCCTGGTCGCCATCGATTATTTTACAAAGTGGGTTGAAGCAGCCTCATATGCAAATGTCACAAGGCAAGTGGTAGCCAGATTTCTGAAAAGAGATATCATCTGTCGGTATGGAGTGCCCGAGCGAATCATTACTGATAATGGTTCCAATTTGAACAACAAAATGATGGCAGAGCTGTGCCGGGACTTCAAGATCCAACATCACAATTCTTCTCCTTACAGGCCAAAGATGAACGGCGCTGTTGAGGCGGCAAATAAGAATATCAAGAAGATTGTGCAGAAGATGGTAGTCACATACAAAGACTGGCATGAAATGCTACCGTTTGCCTTGCATGGGTACCGCACGTCAATCAGAACGTCCACTGGGGCAACACCGTATCAGCTTGTATATGGTATGGAAGCAGTCCTACCTGTTGAAGTCGAACTACCCTCGTTACGGGTATTAATGGATGTTAAACTGAGTGAAGCGGAATGGGTTCGGGCCCGATACGAACAACTGAGTCTGATCGAAGAGAAGAGATTGGCTGCAATCTGTCATGGGCAGTTATATCAGAAGAGAATGAAGAGAGCCTTCGATCAGAAAGTCAGGCACCGAGAGTACCAAGTGGGAGATCTTGTGTTGAAGAGAATCCTCCCTCCTCATACAGACCACAGGGGCAAATGGACTCCGAATTATGAAGGACCATTCGTCGTAAAGAAAGTTTTCTCTGGTGGAGCACTGATGCTCAGCACCATGGATGGTGAAGATTTCCCGTCCCCTGTGAATTCAGATGCAGTTAAAAAATACTTCGCATAAAATGACCCGCTGGACATAAAAACAGAATGTAAGTCCAGGCAAAAATAGGGCATCCCGGCGAGTCAAAAACAGAATAAAAGACTCGGGCAAAAATAAGGGAAAATAAATAAAAAAAAATGTACACCCGCTGAGTTGAAAAGCCGCATTGGACAGCTCAGGCAAAAATGGGTATCCCGATGGATTGAAAACCCGAAAGGGCGATCCATGCAAAATAAGGGAATAAGCGAACAACTGCATTCTGAATTCGTCTGTATCACCTACAACTTGGTAAGTCCCAAAGGATCAAGCTGCAATCAGAATCAACTCTCTCCAGAAAGCAAGACGAGAAGAACGTCATTGTCATACGAGTCATAGCAGGAGAGGAAGCTCCTCAAAGCGTCGTCAACACCGCCAGCACTTCATTTCTCAATTTGTAACAATCTCCTCATTTCAGGAGATATGTTTCTCTGACTGTATCTCGCCAATTCAGGGCACATGAATTAATAAAATCAGATTTTCAGTCATGTTTCGTCTTTTACATTTATGTTTTGCAAAGAGTCGTCTGATATCTCTAAAATACAATTGCATAAGTACAGATGCCTTTCTCTAAAAACAAAAACGCATGCTTACAGGGAATGTGATTACTCTCGAGTGTACTTAACTCCTATGACGGAATCCAGAAAGGGATACCTCGGGACCTTTTGTACGTTCCATTATCTTTGCAGGATTGCAGGTATCCAGAATGCAACCTGGGGCATGCAGATTACGTCTCAGCAAGTAGGCGAATCTTTATCAACTCGGTCTATCTTCAACATACAGCATCGAGGGTGCCCATTCCCCCAGCGGAGTTGCCAAATCAACATACAGCATCTGAAATGTTCTATCCCCAGCTGAGTTGCTCTCCCCAGCTGAGTTGCCTCTCACAATTCCCCAGCCGAGTAGCCTTTATTCCTCAGCAGGATGCGAGAATCGAGGAATCATCTCCCCACAGAGCTTCAGGCCTCTATTCAGAAGAGCAGCGCACGAAGAAGTCACAACAGAGAGAGGGAAGGCTTCTACAAACCCCAGCTGGGTCCCGTATTATAAGAATATGTCAATCGATGACGTATATCCCCAAGCAGATACAACTACAGATCTATCAATGATCTCATCCCCAGCTGGGATGTTCACTTCAAGCAGATCGATCAGAGATCTTTGCAGCAACGGGATCCGAATCCCGGATCGGTGCCTCTTTGCATAATCATAGCATTCGCATCATATTCACCCCCAGAGCGTAGCATTTCGTCTAATACGGAGCATTACGGCAAAAAAATCAAATGCATAGCATAATCATAAGTCATGTTGTGATTTGAACACTTGTAAATATTGACAATCTGTCGGCATACAGAATACATCCCCATCAGAGTCCCAGCAAAAGCAGTTGCCCCATATCACAAACACCAGTGCATATCTCCTTTTTGATACCCGTCCGTATCATCATTTCCCAGCAGGTTGCCTGAATACACTTTACAAACCAAGATCACCAGTATTGCAGATACATCCTGACACTCGTCCGTGTCGTGTCACCAGCAGAAAGCCAAAGACACCCTCTTTGCACTCACATATACCTATACACTTTCTTGACACCCGTCCGTGTCATATCCCCAGCGTGGTCGCCTATACTTGTATATACACTTTCCTGACACCCGTCCGTGTCATATCCCCAGCAGATAAACACTCACCTATACATTATATACTCACTACTCATTGGTACACCTACTCAGATACTCGTCCGTATCTTATATACACCATGTATATCCCCGCAGATTCGACAGTAGTCCTTGTTCTTTGTTAACCAGTTGGTACTCGTCCGTACCATCATCTCAGAACATTGCGTCTAATGTTTGTTTCTACATGATACTCGTCCGTATCATAGTCTTAAGGATGCTCGTCCGCATCTTTAATCCATACACCGTGTCAAACACTTATGTCTTCGTGAATATAGATGCTCGTCTGTGTCTACTATTCCCCAGAAGGATACTTTCAGATGCAACACTCGTCCGTGTTCCTTGTTAACCAGTTGATACTCGTCCGTATCATCAGCTCTGAGCACGTGTCAGTTTGTTTCTGCATGATACTCGTCCGTATCATAGTCTTAAGGATGCTCGTCCGCATCTTTAATCTATACACAATACCAAACACTTATACCTTTTGTTTCTTGGATGTAAACGCTCGTCCGTGTTTACTATATCCCCAGTAGATCGCAGTCAAATTTCCTTTTTATCTAACACTCGTCCTGTGTTATGATACCTCTGAGAGCAGCCGTACCCTGCTGAGTGGTCGTCCTCCACTTCTTGATGGTCGTCCTCCATCATGCTCATCCGATGGCCGTCCCCATCGTTGATTTTAGCAGCCGTCCCCTGCTAGGTGGTCGTCCTCCACCTTTTGATGATCGTCCTTCATCACTTTATCCAATGGCCGTCCCCATTGTTGATTTTAGTTGTCTAACACTCATCCTGTGTTATGATAAACTTTGAGAGCAGCCGTCCCCTGCTGAGTGGTCGTCCTCCACTTCTTGATGGTCGTCCTCCATCATGCTCGTCCGATGGCCGTCCCCATCGTTGACCTTTTCTATCCGATGGCCGTCCCCATCGTTGATATTTTCGGCAGCCGTACCCTGCCAGGTGGTCGTCCTCCACCTTTGATGGTCGTCCCCATCATATTTCTTTTATGCCCAACAGAGCAGCCGTCCCCTGCTAGGTGATCGTCCTTCACCTTTGATGGCCGTACCCCATCATCTGTTTATTTCATTCATTCTTTAACCCGATGGCCGTCCCCGTCGTGGTCCCTTTTCCTTTTAATCCGATGGCCGTCCCCATCGTTGGTTACTTTGCCTTATGAACTTGATGGCCGTCCCCGTCATGTTTCATTAATCCCCAGAGAATTTTACAGCTTTACTTGATGGCCGTCCCCATCATGATATCTTATTTTCCCCAGCTAGTCGGCCGTCCCCGTCTTAGCTTTACCTTTTTCCCCAGCATGTCGGCCGTCCCCGTCATTGCTCTTTACTCAGCAGTCGTCCTCTGTCGCCCACACTTTACAATATACTTTATTTTCTTATACAATCTATATCCCTTTTCTTCTTCATTCTGTGAGTGCAAATTTTGGACTGTCTTTGGTATTCAACCACAAGTTATCTTGTTTGCCTGTTAAGCCGCTGCTTACATCCTGCACAGCTAACTCATGTTTGAATAGGGGCAGCTGTAAACACCCCAAATTTGCCCTCACCCATTCACACATGGCTTTTGATCATCTCATATGCATATACACCATCATATCATCTCATAGTACATTTTTGATTCACTGGATAGTTTCTAAGTCATATGCACCTAGGGTTTGTGATCTGAGCAATCCAAGAGCCTCTTGAGCCACTCCAAGGGTCATCAATCACTTCAAAGGGGTCCATGGGTGTTCTTATATCATATTACATCCTCTCAAAGTCAAAAATGCCAAAGAATCACAAGAACTGGGATTGGTATGGATGCAGAGCCAAGTTTGACTGCACAGTTGGCCTAGAATTAGGGTTTTGGTTTCAGAGGCCATAACTCCAAATTTTTTGGTCATTCTTGTTTCCATTGGTCTCTATATGGTATAGGGAGTATGCATATCAATTTTCATGAAGAAATTCCATGGGGAAGTCATCTGATCAAGAGTTGACTTTCTGGACAAGTCAGTGCAAAATCAGGGTATCTGAGGCCCCCAATGACCCAACCAATGGGTGATCTTCATCATTTTGAGTGTATATGATCTTTATTTGATCATGGAAGAAGGTTGAAGTTCATGGAAATCAAGAATTTAGGGTTTATGCAAAAGTTGACTTTTTGGGTTTTGTTGACTTTTCAAGAATGCATCATTTTAGGTCAATTTTCAAGCCTTGATTCTTGATCCAAAAATGCTTCAAATGGAAAAACTTTGGTCATGAAAGTTGTAGATCTCATCTTTCCCTTTTCAAAAAGTACAAGAACATGATCAAACTCTTCTTGGATCAAAAGTTATGGCCATGCAAAGTTGCCAAAAAATCATTGTTTTTCAAGTCATGCACCAAGTGGGAATTTTGCTAAGTCTTGAACCAAATCAAATTGCTACCTCAAACTCATGTCAAACCAGCATGTGAACTTTCTCTAAGTCACAAAAATCAGATTTTGACTAGGAATGCCCATGATTTCATGCTTGGTTGGCCAAAAGATCACATGTGAACCAAAAGTACAACAACTTGCAAAAGCTCATGATTCACTTCCCACAACTTGCAGCATTGGAAGCTGACTTTGGCTAGCCCTTCCCTCACCTTTTGCTGCGCCAGCCATGCCTTGTACTGGCCTAAACACCTCACCATGCCCTATCTTACACAAAAGTGGATTTTGAGCAAAAGTAGCCACACCTATCATAGCAGGCCATGTCACATCAAGAGGCCAATCAGAATTGTTTATTCATTCATTTTGCTGGCCATATCACATGGCAACCAAGGCTGAAGCATTGACATTCACAACTTACACAAAAACACCCCAACTGGCAACTTCCTTCGAATTTCATTACACAGCCTGCAAACCCAAAATCTTTTTCCTCCATTCATCTCACCTTGATCCATAGAACACAAAGCATCAAGAACCAGAGCTTGAAACAACCAAAACACTTCACTGCCATCTCTCACCTCAGTTTGCAGTTTCACTTGCAACTCTCACTATAGCCCACAAACATCAAAACAAACTTTGCCAAACTTCTCAACACACTTCATAGATCACAAACAACCATCTCTCATAGCCTGAAAGTGCCAAAATCTCAACTGCCATTGTTGACTGAACTGAAGCAGTTCTCTTCGAAACTCATCATCCAGCAAGTCTAAACTCCATTTGAGCATCCAGACATCTTTGGGGGGCCAAGAGGAGCAGCTTGCACTTAAAGAAAGGGCCTGAAAGTTCCTAAATCAAAGGTTGCAAATCTCAGGTAGCTCCAAATATTTTTTTCCAGAAATCTCATTTTATGTTACAAACTTGTTCCTTATGTTCTCCTGATCATGCTGATGCTTTTAGTTTTTGAAATGGATGTGTTTTGAGAATTTAATTGCTGTTTAAAGCTTGCGAACCCTAGAACTTAGTTTCTTCGATTCAGCTTGTTTAGGTTAGATAAATTTGTTTTGAGAGAGGGGTTTAGTTCGTGAGGTGTTGGGGATCATTTCCCATGTCTTAGTTTTCATTTACATTACGTTTTGAGAGGTTTTGAACTTTTTCAGGCAAGCTTCTGGCCGGAGAAGACGACCGGAAGTCTTCTCCGGCCACCTGAGATTAATTATGCCCTAATCCCATAATTAATGATAGTTTGAATATTGGCCGTTGATACGCGTTGAACATTTGACTTCCCACCCTTTTTGATGGCTCAGATCATCCACTTAGCCCTAATCCACGTGGTTAATTCTAATTAAGTGTATTTAGTTCAGAACGAATCCTGGCCCTCCACTAGCGCGCGCAGTCAACCTGTTTGAATCCAGAATCAATCTCATGCGTCCATTATACATACTTCTGTTTTATTTGATTTTTAATCCTTTTTATTTCATTTAACTTGCAAAATTAATTTAAAATAGCTAAAAAATCATAAAAATTATGAAACTTTTTCTTTAAAGTTTTATTAATTTTTATGACACAAAAACATTTTTATTTTATTTTTTATCATTTGAAAAGTATTTTTAAATATTTAAAAGATTATTTTTAATTGATTAATGAGAATTAATTAATTAAAAATACTTTTAGGTATTTAAAAATTACAAAAAAATTCATGAAATGTTCTAAGACATTTAGAAACATTGTCCAACCTTCAAACCAAATTTCTTTTTTGATCTTGATGCATTTTAAGAATTTTTCATTGAATTAAATCATTTTTGATGCATTATTTTGATCATATGTTTGAAAATTCATTTCTGCCTTTTGGTAAGGGTTGAGACATTGATTCTTCTTGCATTGTTTTCCATTTGACATGAACTTCCAAGGATAAAAAGGCCAAGATTTGATCTTGCATTTTCTAATTGATTGGCATTTCTTTTGTTACAAACCCTAAAAAACCCTAATAACTTGTAAAATTCATAACTTGAGTTTGGTTGAGAGTTGAGAGCTCCCCTTTGGGCAGTGGTTTGTTATAGGTCTAGGGTTTCTTTAGGTACCATTTTCCATTTTTCATATTAGGGTTTGCTTCTGTTTTTGGTTTGTGTTTGATGTTTGTTTCATGAACCCTAATTTGGGCTTTCCCTTTGCATCATTCTTGCATTTCCTTGCATAATTTGACTTGCCATTGCATTTTGTGCATTCTTATGATTCATTTGACATCTTAAGACATGTATGAAGCATCATTGATCATTGCATTACATATTTGCCATGCCATTTGTCTTGTATGTTTCATAACATTTCATGCTTGTTCATGCTTCTAAACTTGCATCATCTGCATCCATGACTTTGTATGAGCATCTCCATGTCTTGCCTCATGTTTGCAGCACTTCATAACATCATAATCATCATATGTATGCTCCTGGTTTTGCTTTGCATCATGTCATTACAGCTCATCTTGCATTGCATTGCATTTCTTCCTAACATTTCAGGTGGTAAGTAAACTTGAGAAGTGAATTTGCCTTCACTTCTCATATCCTTTCCTTTCATCTCTTTTGCATACCTTGCTGCATTCTTATATGTGTTTGAGTTTGAGCTTGCTCATTCTTCCTCCTCCCACTTTCTTTCTTCAAGTGACTTGACTTCTTGAATGAAGCAAGTCACTTTGCTTCTCTTGATCTTGTTCATCTGCTTCCTGGTGGTTCATCTGAAGATTGTTCTTGAAAACCTCACAAACATTAGGACCAACCAAGCATGATAATGAATTAGGGTTTTGATTAGTCTCCCCCATAGTTTTTACCTTTGTGTCTCTCCTTGAGTCATCTCTTCTCATCTCATAATCAGGGACTAAACCCTCAAGGCTTTAAGACTTTGTGATTAAGATCATGCCTGCATCCTTCTTTTAGGATGGAGTGTATAACTTTAATCCTAAGTCTTGGACCCTTAAGGTGTTGAACTCTCTTAATCAATCCATCTAATAATCATCAAGACATTACACTTGTGACTTGGGCCTTACATTAGGGTTCTAATTCTTCCTTAATTGGTTAAGAAGGACTAACCCTAAAGTTAATGGACAAGTCCCCCTCAAGTTGTCTTACAAATCATAAAAAACACTTCATCACCATATCATTAATAAAATCCACTTAATCAAAGGTTTGTTCTGTCATGGGTTTAATCCCTAATCATGGATTAAGTTGAGGATCCTTCCTCAGCTTAAACACCCTCATCTATTATCCTTCTTTTAGGATAGTGTAATGAGCCTGTTAAATCCCTGATTATGGCTTAACCTCATTACTTAACACTAAACAAAAATCCCAAAAACATCTAATTAATCACAAGTAGGTTAATGATCTTAACCCTACATCAAAGGTGATTAAGTGTGAGAATCTGACTTCACACTTAAGGTAATTCTCATTACCCCTAATCAGAAGGATGATGTGATGAGTTTACCAAATCCATTGATTTAGGTTTAAGCTCATTATCTTATGACAAACTCCAAAAAGCAATAAAAGACTGAAAACTCAAAAAAACAAACAATAATCGTCTCCTTCGGGATTCTTTTCTCATCGTCTTCACTCACAACCGAGAACTTGCTTCTTCCGTCTAATGCAAGACAGTTTGCATCTGTGCCAGACAGATCATACACTTGAGCATAGACTGCAAGCAGTTCACCAGTCAATCCTTTCAGTCTCTTTGGGTCGAACTACGGTGTTCTGACTTCCTCATTGCACGAGAGGATACGTAGGCATAACTTAACAGTTATCGAACAAAAGTCTCTGTACATTCCCCCTCTTTCTAGCTTTATTCTTTAAGCCTCATGATCTTGAGCATCCTATTCCATTTCTCACACTGACACTTTCGTACTTCACATCACTTATACACTTTACACTGACACCTGTACATATTGCTTTCCAGCTCTTTACACACAGATTGCACTGACACTACCCCTTTAAAACACAAATCTTTTAAGCGTGGATCCCGTCGAGTACGACGGACAATCTGGGTGCTAATACCTTCCCAGGTTGTAACCAACCCCCTTCCTCAGTCTCTCTGGTTCGCAAACCGTCTTATCCATCTCTTTCTAGGTCTATGCAGCATTACCTTTCCTCCGGGATAAAAATGCCTAGCTGGCGACTCTTTTCATTCTCCAGTGAGTTCACGGCTGTGTGTTCTCACTGTTCCCTTCGCCGACCGTTCGCGTCTGTACCCTATTTGACCCTGTTTCATTTAGCGGGAGCGACACAAGGTGTCGAGCAGTCTTAGTTATTAGGGATTGCAGTGGTCGTTGGATTCAATGTAGACCTTTCCCCATTTCCATTTTCAAATTATAATTTCCCATGGAGTTTTTTCCATTAGCAAGCTACCATTCTTGAATAAAATACAAACTTTGCCTATGAATTTTGTTGTTCAGCCTCTTATTTTCTTTTGTTATGCAAAATGCCATCACTTGATTACAATTTAACTCTAAAAATGACAAGTTCATTTAAGGAAATGTTTTTTTGAAAACATACTGAAAAACTTTCAAGTTTCTTTGACTTTGGGAAAATTGGAAAAACCTTTTGTTTCCCCAAGAAGTCCTGGTTTGCAACAACACTTTTATACTATTATTACAGAAATCCCCATAGAAGTTCAAAGCGGATAACACTCTTGGATGGATCTTTGGGCCAAACATGATTTCCAAAATTCGAAGACATCTCCCCAGTGTTTTTCATTTGCTCATCTAAGTATTGGTGTTGAGAGCCTACTCCCTATTTGAGTCTTGTCGAAACTCTTTGTCTCTTTAGAGTCAACATTTGCATATCGTGATCATTCGCATCATGCTCAATCATGCGCATTTGACATTAGCGTTTATCTTTCCCCAGTTGTCGTCTGTCTAACTCCAAGTCCAGATATCATTAGTGTTCAATTTGAGAATTCATTGTTGTTGGTACCCGAAGTTTGATTTACCAATGTTTTTGTCCCCAGTAATTGCTGGTGTCCCCCGTGGAATTCTAATTGTGGTTGGTATTTGTCTTTATGACCACCAATATCTCCTTGAAGTCCAATTGTCATTGACACAAATCTTTTAAGTGGGTCGTGAAACCTGTTGCTTAAATCCAAGTCCATTTGATTTTGGCACATACTTGTACCTTTCTCCTGATGGTTCCTGAAGGAATTTCCAGAGGTTGGATGTTTTATCTTATTTGAAAACTCCAACATATTTTGTTGTTACTTCTTTGCGTTAGCCCGTCGCCTAGAGCCGTTGATCTATCTTTGGGTGATTTGCATTCAATCCCCAATGCTAGCTGGTCGCATAGAGCCGCTGCTAAATCACTGTGATTTCCTTCCTTATCCTCAGTGGCAGTAGTTACATTTGAACCTGCTAATTTACCGTTTTGAATACTTTGACTACTTTGTCTTTACCATTATTAGTGTCGACTGGTCATGAACCTGTTGCGCATTCACTTTGAGTGTATCTTGGCTTCTATTCTTAGTGTCAATAGTTCTCGAACCTATTGCGCTTTCACTTCGAATATTTTGTTGTTATTCATGGTGTCAGTTGGTCGCATCGAGCGATTATGCATTCACTTTGAATAAGTTTGTTGTTGTCATTCTCAGTGTCAACCGGCAATGACCGTTGCGCATTCGCTTTGAATGTTTATCTTATCTTTATTCTTGGTGTCAGTTGGTCGCATCGAGCCGCTGCGCATTCACTTTGAATATTGTGTCGTTTCTATTCTTAGTGTCAGTTGACCGGCAATGGCCGCTGCGCATTCACTTTGAATGTTTATTTTGTTGTATTCTTAGTGTCAGTTGGTCGCATCGAGCCGTTGTGCATTCACTTTGAATATTATGTTTATCATTTCCAGTGACAGTTGGTCGCATAGAGCCGCTGCACATTCACTTTGAATGTTTATTTTGTTGTATTCTTAGTGTCAGTTGGTCGCATCGAGCCGCTGCACATTCACTTTGAATATTGTATCATTTCCAGTGACAGTTGGTCGCATAGAGCCGCTGCACATTCACTTTGAATGTTTATTTTGTTGTATTCTTAGTGTCAGTTGGTTGCATCGAGCCGTTGTGCATTCACTTCGAATATGTTGTTGCTTTTTATTTCTTAATGTCAATTGGTCGCATAGAGTCGTTGATATACCACTTCGATTATTTCCTTGTCTTATTTTTATTCTTGGTGTCAGTTGGTCGTATCGAGCCACTGTGCAGTCACTTTGAATTTTATTTTTTCTTGTCATCCTAAGTGTCAACTTAACTTTACTTGTGTTCGTTGATCCAACGCGTTGGATTTCCTTTTATTCCCATCTTTTGTTATTCTTTGTGTCAACAGTTACACTTGAACCTGTTGATTTATCACTTTGAATACTTCCCGTTTTCGTTTCTTTATCCCCATTGTATGTCATCCCCAATGTATGTCATCCCCAGTGAGTCTTGGCTTGTGGTCGTCGATATATCTCATACTTATCACTCATATCATAACCATCATTCATCGCATAAAAATGCAAAATACAAGAGATCAGTTAGTTTGTAGTCTAGCATGCATTGCATTTAGGGGCAAAATTTACGGTTATTTCTATATTTAAATATTTTTCACCCTGATCTCATGAGTGTCTATTGTCATTCATGCCATCTGGTAAAGTTATTTAAATAGGGGCAACTGTCACACCCTAAATTTTACCCCTAACTTTCATTCACGCATTTGTCTCATCATTAACCTACCATTGTGCATACTAGTTATTTTGGATTTGCAACAAGTTTTTTAAGTGGTCTCATGAATCGTGGGATTGGAATTTTTCTCTTGTGTTTGTCATTTGGTCTAATTACAGGTCTGGAGTTCATATTTTCACCCTAACACTCGGCTTGTTTTTGTCTTTTTTTAGTTATCTTCCAGATACCCAAACTCAAATGTTCAAGCCCAAGTTCTATTCAGATGCTAATTCTTACTCGAGTTACAATTTCAAGTTTTAGGTCCTATATTTTTTAATTTCAATCCATATTCTAATGCCAATTCCACTCTAGGTTTTCAAATTCCACTTCGAGTTTTCATTTTTTCACTTCAATTTCTTTGGAAATTTTGTTCCAACCTTAGTTCATAATTTTCTACTTTTTTTTTAAAGTCAATTTTCAATTTCTAATTCTCTTTTTCACTTAAAGTTTAATTCCAAGTTCATAATCTAAATATTCTTTCCAATTTCCATTTATAATCCCAAGTTATTATTTTTAAAAGTTAATTTATTTAAATCCATACAAATTCATTTCAATTCATTTTTCAATCTCAATTCCTATCTTAATTCCAATTTCTTTTCCATGTTTCAATTTCAAATTCAAGTTTCAAATTCATTATCCTATTCAAAAAATTCAAATTTTGTTAGTTCTATATCCTTTCCAAATTCAATGTCCAATTTCCACGTTTTAATTCAAGTTCTAAGGTCTATAACCGCATTTCAAATTTTATTTCTAAAATTTTCAATTTCAAGATTCTTATTTTCAATTTCATTTAGTGTCCAAATTCTCAAATTCTCCTTCAAGATCAAGTCACAAGTCAATTCCCAAACTTTTTTCTAATTTAATTCCCACTTTCAATTTGAAGTCCATTTTCACTTTGCATTCATGTTATTTTTCCAAGCATTCATATTCATATATATGTAATACATACAATTTTACAATCCCATCCACATACATCCATACTCATAATACTCATAGAATTCATGGGTATTTAGATTACATACATAATTAGGATTTAAATTTAAAATAGTGCTTAAGTACACAAAATTTCCAAAAAATATTGTTGCATCCTTCGATTTTCCAAGTAACTCCATGTTTTCTTCGACTCCAAGTGTTCTTGTTAAGTTTCAAAGCCAATTGCCCACTTTTGTGATATTCTCTCCATCCTCATGGAAATACCATCCATCTCCAAATGAAAATTTAAAGAAGAATAAGTTAGCATTCATGTCATATAAGCATCACATTCAATTCCAATATCATAATCCATAACATTCAAAGTAAAATTCTATCCATTTTTTCATCATTCAAATATTTCATTTAGGAAAAGATTCAAAGTTCAAATGCATCCAAATAAAATTCAATCCCCACATGTTTAATTCATTCAATTTTAATAACATTCACAATCCAATTCATAGATTAAAATCATGCCACATTCCAATCCATTCACTAAGTTCAATGACATTCATGATTCACTACATAATATTCTCATATCACCTTAATGATATTGTTCTATTACAAAGGACCAAAAGAAAGCAATTATAGAGGCAATAAATTTCACAGTTACGACATGGTCCAATTTTTTTCACAAACAAAAACATAACATGTCTTTTTTTTTTCAAGGACAAACATTACATCTGCTACACAACAGCCTCTCTGTTACAGCAGATCTGCAATCTGCAGCCCACTACCCCTCCACCACCAAAAATCAGTTTTTGTCCCCCTAATCCCAACCCTTGCTTCACAAGTTTTATGGTACAGAATTCAAATTCAAATTCACAACAAAACCCTAGTTCATTTCCTATATAATGTTACTATTCACACCAGAAAAAAAATGAGAAAAAACACATGAAAACCCCAATCGCAAGTTCACTAAAAATTTCACACAAAAAAAAGTTTCCTAAACCATTCACTCAAAGCTCATTCATCGAAAAAATTTACTTAGAGTTTCACATCGAAATTATGATATAGTTGAGCTAAACCTCACAACAGCAACAACAGAGACATAACAACAAAGAGAACTCAGAAGTAGAGGAGCAAGAAGGAAAAAGAAATAAAGAGAGAGACAAAGAAATTTACCTTGTGGATCATCACTCCGGGAACATCCGGATCGGTACTTTTTCTCCCTTTTTTTATTACGCTTTTCTCGTGGTTTTTCCTTAGGTGATATTTGTTGTATACATTTCGGCTCCATCCTTTCTTTTGATTAGCTTTGCGTGTGATATTTTATTGCCTGGGTGTTGTATTTGTTCTTCCTTTGATCGGATTTGGAATGAGGGGTTTAAAATAAGTTAGGGTTTAGGTAGAAGTTTGGTGATTTTGGGATGTTCGATGTTTTTTTCAGAAGAGCAAAGAGACCTTGAGAGAGAGTGAGCGTTTGATTTTCTATGAGATATCACAATGAGTTTTAAGAGAGATTTAGAAGGAAAAAGATTACTTTTGGTCTTTTATGTGATTCCTCATTTTATCGTTTTACTTTTTTCATTTAATGTTTTTTGGAACAAATAACTTTAATTTTTCTATTTAGTTATTATTATTTATTAGTATTGATTACGTTCATTAATATTCCAAAGATGACACATGAAATGCATTTACGTTCAAAACTCTTGTGATTTTCTTTCTTCTTTCAAAAATCGGCAGTAGAATTAGCTTCTTTTTTTTCCGTTTTGTTTTATTTAAATATTTCAAACTACCAAAATGTTTTCTTTCTTCTTTTAGTTAAGTAAAAAAAATTATTTCTTATTTCTGAGTTTAAAAATCAAATAATAGTAAATATATTATTATTATCACTCCTTTAGTAGTAATATAGAATAATAAATTACGTTTTAGTTTAAGTTTATTTAGAGAAGTTTTTTCTAGATTTAAGAGTTTAGTTTAATATTGAAAAAACATAAAAATATATTAGTCTTAATTATTTTTTTTAGTTTTGTATTTGGTCATTAGTGTTAATCTTAAAATTAAAAAAAAAAAAAATGTTTCTTATATTAAGAAAAATAAAAAAAATGTTTATTTTCTTTAAGTATATTTAAAAAAGACTTAAAAAATATGTTTATTTTCTATATATAAAAAATCTTTAAAAAAAAAATATTTATTTTCTTAATATCTAAAAAATAAAAAATATATATATTTAGTTTCTATATCTAAAAAAGGTTTTAAAATATGTTAATTTTCTATGTATAAAAAAATCAAAAAAATTTAATGCATTTATTCTCATTTTATTTATTTAGATATTATTAGTATTTTAAAAAAAAAAGATTACATTTATTTTTCTCATTCCTTATTTTTCGGTCTTATAAAAAAATAAAAAATTTATAACAAATATCTCGTTTAATTATTATTAGATATTATTATAAAAAAAATCAAAAATATTAGCATTTATTCTCTTTCTTTATTTCTAGGTATTGTTATAAAAATCAAAGAAGTTAATATATTTTATTCTCTTTCTTATTTTTAGGTCTTATTAAAAAAAATCAAAAAATTCATAGCATTTATCTCCTTTTATTATTATTAGATATTATTATAAAAAAGTTAAAAAGTTAAGTTATAGTATCATACATTTATTTATTACCTTTAAGTATTGTCATTAAAAATTCAAAGTTATAGAAATATATTTTCATTCATTAATTTAGATATTATCATAGAAAAGATTAGTACTTTTTTTTTTTATCATTTCTAGAAAAGTTAAAAAGGTTATAGATTTTTTTTATTTTTTTTATTTAGATATTATTATATAAAAATCATAAAAATTTAGCTATTTTTTTAATTTTTTAGTTAGTTTCTATATTTTTGTTTCAACTTTTTTTAAAATTAGTTCTTTTTCTCTTTTCCTCTTAGTGTTATCTAAGTTTAAATATTTTAAATAATAGAAGGTAAAAAAAATGTATTGTTTCTTTTAAAGAGTTAAAAAAAATTCTAATTTTTTTTAGTATAGTGATGTTAATTAATTAATAGAAAAATAAAAAATTAGAGCATGTTTTCAATATCAAAAAATACAAAAATATTTTCTTTATATTGATTAATTTTTATCAAACTTTACTTTATTTCATCTTTAATTTTCTTATTAATATCCATTTGTCATTTTCTTTGAATACGTCTAAAAAACCAAAAATATTTTCTTAATTCTTTATAATAATTTTTGTTAGTCCTTAGTTTAATCTTAGTAATTCATATAGGTTTTAGTTTTCAAATACCAATTTTTAACTTTATCCTTTCTTTTCTTAGTCTTATTTAATTATTTTCCATTTATCATTTTCTTAGTACATTTAAAAAATCCAAAAATATTGTCTTTGAACTTTTCATTTTAAAAGCATCTCTATTTTAATGTTTAGTTATTTAGTTGATTTCTATTTGTTAATTTCATCAAAAAGTCCAAAAATATTTTATTTCCTTTCTTAACTAATTCTTTTAACTCTAAAAAACCCACACAAAAAATATGTTTAGAGCCATTTTAGATAGTTGTTAGGTAGTTTAGATTAGATCTTTCTAAATGTGTCTCATTAGGGTGGGAGTTTGTGTTTAGATTCTTTTTTTTTTTCTTTTTTTTCTTTGTGTTAGTGTGAGCTTCTTGTTTATCATTTTGGTTGTATATATGCCATGAATTTTTTTAATTTTAATTTTGCAAGATGACCATAAAATGCTAAGATAAAACATGAAGCGCTCACCATATTAACTTTAATTTTCAAGATAATAATCCTTGGTCCAACGCCAAGTTGAGTTTACATACACCTCACTCACACACGTAAGTCGGTCGTTCTACGATCGCCGTCTGCACAATCTTTACACTTTACAATTTTCCAACTTAAGCAAATTGACGCACCGCGTTTGTCTTCCACCCCGCATTCTCGATCCATATATCGAGTCATAGCCCGGTTACTAAGCCTTTTACCTTGCATTTCCATTTACTTTATTCAGTCTATTTTTGCAAGTAGCAACCTATGCCTTAGACTTAAGAGCTTGCACCCTCATTTATTTACTTTATTTTTTCGCATTTAAATCCAAAAGGGAAATAACTCCTGCAGTTGACTCAATGTCATAGGAAGTTTAGCCATCCCTAATTCCTTTTCGACCTTAGCCATTAGGACTTTTTATTTTACAATTTTTTGTGACTTTGTTAAGTCATGTGAGTGTTTTCCATAACACTTACCTTCCCCCGCGAACCTTGAGCGTAACCAAGTGTTCGTTAATCCTTAGGAGAACTACGAGTGCTCTGATTCTATACCCGATACGTAGGCATCGATGCGATGTTGTGCAAGCACTATTAGAATTAAAACATTATGTTCCCATAATTTTAGCAAGCAATAAATAACAATAACACAAATATTAACAAGAGGTTCCCGTAGGATACTGCGGATGCTTAGGATGCTAACACCTTCCCTAGGTATAATTAACCCCCGAACCTAGTTTCTCCTTATTTAGGGTTTTTTCGATCTTTTTCCCTTTTCCCTTTGGATTAAATTAAAGTCGGTGGTGAACATTTAATAATTTGTGATTCAAGCTTAATCAATAGTTTGGTATCCGATTCTCACCGCAACAATGAGTAATGGACTCAACCAGTAAAATTTGTGACGAAAGGGTGTCATAGAAACCCTTCAAGAGTAAAGTTGTCTTGGTACTCTAAACTATGGATGTATGTTTCTGATTGTCTATCTTCGGGAAAGAATGAATTCTCGTGCTATTGGGGTGGCCTGCCCCAGTACGAGTCTTTGAAATAGTTTTTCCCTTGACTGACTAATATTCTCTCTTGGATAGATTTTAATCTCGAGGTAATTGCCCTAGTTTGGCTGAAATTTGAAGAGATTTCTCGACGTAATTGCCCCGGATTGGCTAGCTCTTACCATGACTAGTTGGGAAAGTCCTTACTCCATGGAGCTTTTGTGGAAAAGTTCTCCTCGACCTGACTGTCTTTCAGAATTTTTAGACTTCTCAACTTGGCAAGCCTAAGCTTCTGGACTGAATTTCTGCATGTGAACCAGTTATGATGCCAAACAAATGTATGCAAGCAAAAAATGTTTATTCTTAGAATTAAAATTCTAATGCAACACACATGTTAATTTTGAAGTCTTTATTGAAAAGGTGTCGCAAACCTTTGTGAGCGAATCACTGGTTAAGATACGACATTATTTTTGAAATGAAATTATGTACATGCAATACCAACAAGAATCTTTTAGCATAACTCGTAGGAGTCAGAAACGCGGCCTTGTGGTAGTATGCTCTCAAAGTAACCCTGTTTCAGTTAGGACTTTTGAGGGTTCTATCGTGGCCTGGTTCACGGTTATATAAACAAAGGATATAAGCTCGAAGTTTATTTGTGCCCACCCACTCTTTGTGATGTTCTCCATTCCTATGTTCAGATAATTTTCATAAGCACTCAACTTTCATAAGGGTTTCGTGTCGATTGAGGAACCATTGTTGCTATCAGTTCAAGCACCAATCAAGTTGTTGTTTGGAGTCAGTCAACCCTTTGTCTTTCGTGTCTGTGTCACACAACTTTGTTCTTGCTTAAGGATCTTTCTTGTGTAATCCTCTTTGCATTTTTTGCCTTTCGTTCTTTTGCTTATCCCTAACTTTTGCCTGGATTGATTCTTGTGAATCTTAGATTGTGAAGTCCAGCGAGATGCCCTAATTTTTGCCTAAGTCGCTTGTTTTCAAGTTTCGACTTAGCGGGCTTTTTTCATTTTCTTTTTTTTGAAAAAATCGTGTGACACTGTTTGTCTTGATTGATTTGTGAGGGCTGTGACTGCCTCATTGTTTGGTCGATTAAGGATAACCATTATGGCTTCCAGTCTTTGGACCTCTTGATTTGGATAACCATTGTGGCTTCTGGTCTTTAGACCTCTTGATTTGGATAACCATTGTGGCTTCTGGTCTTTAGACCTCTTGATTAGCATGGTGGAATGTAATGGATCCTCAAATACACTCCTTTATGAAAGCCTGAACGCTTGGTCCGACTAGCTGACATCTACCCTGCCCCTAGGTTACATGTGAGGGTTTTTTGTGCGAGAAGAGACTCCTACTTCAAGGCTCAAGGGGGTTAGCGAGGGTTTATCTCCCTTATATCTCCAGTGTTTAGGGATTTGAAACAAAGTTTGTACATCATCAACAGGGTCTTATTCAAGAGCACACAATTAGAGATTCTTGCGTTTTTATTTCGTCATTCTCCTTCATAGAGTTTAAGCACGACAATTGGTATTGCGATGTAAACATGCAAAGTTATAAGTGAATGCAAATGAATTACTTCAAAAAAAACATGTGAGCTTTATTATTGCTAACATTCAAAAGCAAACAAATTTCATACATGTAGACAAATGTTTGGCAGATAAAAGAAACTACAAAAAGAAACTGAATATTGTCGTAGTTGAGGAGGCTTGACTCCATCTGGACCTGTCAGTCTTGAATACTTTTAGGGATCAATAGCTCTTTCACAGACTTGTAATCTTCAATTTGCAGTCTTATACCCAACCATGGCAATTATACCTCTTCTTCTAGCTATTTTGACTCTGACACGAGACGTCTGAAGGAAAGAGTGAAGATGGGGGGGGGGGATAAAGTTTCCCCATAAGGTTGCTCGGAAAGACCTGACGATCTTCTACCTACGTATCTCCATTAATTCAAGACCAATGGAGAATAAGAGCGACGTAGTTCCCCTCAATAGGAATGAAAATGAACAATGAAGAAAGACAAACACACGTATGCCATCACTGAGAGTATTTGAATACTTCTGGCTTTATTTGCTTCATGAATACTATGGCATCCTGGGTGATTAACTCGAAGATTTTAGCTTAATATGGATCATTTGGTAGAACTACCGTGACACCGGTTCCTCCGTGATTAGGCATTGGATTCTACAGTACATTTGGGTGTGGAGAGAAATTAATCGCCTTGGAGTCAACTCGGTCATGTACCTTGTTCTGAAAAGCCCAACATTTCTCAATACTGTCCCCCTGAGCACCCGAATGGAATTCGCACCTGGCGTTAGCATCAAAATTTTGAGGTAGATTGTCAAGAGGAGGAGGTCTCATGGTACGAAGCTCGACCATGTTCAACTTTAGCAGCTCTGGAAGCAATACATCATATGGACACGGGACAAGATCAATCCTACGGTCCCTCGCTATTGCTCTTTGCTAAAACGGTCTTTGTGCCTGTTGATGCTGACCATGTGGTCGTTATTGAACCTGTGGGGTAATAGTCACTGCAGCTGCTTGGTAGTACCCTTGAGAACGACCTCTATCTCAGCCCTTATACACAACATTGGTCTTGCCTTCTCTTCTTCTTTGGCCATTTCCATAAGGCTTTTTCACACCAGAAGAACTAGCATTACTTGCATCCTGAATCTTTCCCAATTTCAGAAATTTTTCTATTATTTCTCCAACGATGACAATATCAGAAAAACCGATGGACGGGCAGGCGGCCAGACGATCCAAGTAAACACCTTGCAAGGTGCCCATAAACATGTCGGCCATTTCCTGGTCCAGTAACGGGGGTTGAACCTGTGCAGCCAGCTCACGCCACCTCTGGGCATACCGCTTAAAACTTTCCTTAGGTCCTTGAGACAAGTTCTGCAACTGAGTGCGGTTCGGAGCCATATCAATATTATATTGATACTACGTGAGAAAAGCTTCAGCTAAATCGTTCCAGCTTCGAATAGAGACCCTGCTTAGCTTCATGGACCAGATTAACGAAGCTCCAGATGAACTATCTTGGAAGAAATGCATCCAAATTTTCTCGTCATCAGTATGAGCCGAGATTCTTCCAAAGTATGCGTGAATGTGAGTTCTAGGGCATGTGATGCCGTTGTACTTGTCAAATGATGGCGCCTTGAACTTAGGAGGGATTCTAACTCCTGGTACTAACCCAAGACTGGTTACATCGATGCCCAAGGAATTCTGACATTCCATGGCCTTAATCTTCTCTGACAGCTCTTCATACCTGCGGTCATTGATCTCGTTCATATTACCCATATCAGCATCCAGCAGAGTGAAATGGTCCTTTTGCGTGTCTTCATTACAGGCCGCAATCCCATTTAGATTTGGCCCTCCGTTACGGGCAGCGTTAGGATCCACATTCTCAGTCGGTGTTCCAATATTAACATTCACATGGGGTTGCTCAACCATCAACCTGAGACGCTCCTAGTTCTGGGTGTAAACACCCCAAATTTGCCCTCACTCTTTATCACACCATGGCTTGTGATCTTTCATTTTTGCATTTGCATAGGCATACTTGTAACACGATGGGAGAACTGACTTTAGTTATGTTGCGGATAGCAAGAGTCGCCACCGACTTTTATTTTATCCAAAGGAAAGGCATAAAAGAACAGGAAAGACCTTTTAAAAGATTTTTGGGTCCGGGGGGTAGGTTATGTAAAGGGAAGGTGTTAGCACCCTTTACATCCATGGTTATCCATGGGCTCTTAGTTACTTAACTCACTTTGAATTGTTTTTGAAAAGTGTAGTGTGTGAATAAGAATTTCCATAAGAGTTTAATAATGATCCATGTACGGATGCGTAAAAAACTTGTATTTTGAAAATTGTTTGAAATTGTGAAGTGTTTGAAAAGTTTTTCAATGAAGTGAGTAAGCAACTATGAGGAACCTACCCTAAAGTTTTAAGTCTTTCTGTTCTTTATCCTTTAAGTGGTAAGATTATCCCTATTATTAAGGAATAGGTAGTCATTACCTTGGATGTAAGGGACATATGAGGGACATCTGTTTAATGAAGGCAACTGTGGGGTGTATTAAGCATTTAGGAGGGACTGTCATCATTATTCTAAAGGGACTTGATATTTATGAAAGGCAACCATTAGGGACTTGATGACTTTTCTTTTTTTAAGGGACTTGCATTATACACCCCACTTGACCTTATGATTAGGCAACATTGAGGGATAGCCCTAGAAAGTGAGATGGCGATTAAAAATCGACTTACGTGTGTGAGTGTTTAATTTAATTTATCTTATAATTAAAATGATCTAAATTTAATTTTAAATATAATACATGTTTACACTCCCTATTTTACTAACCATGGCATGAAAATTACATAAATTAAATATTTACAAAAATTACATCCAGGAGCATTTACATAATAATAAGCAATTAATTATAAATAGCAAAAATAAATATAGAAGCAAAATATAAATAATAAGCAAAAATAAATAAATAAATAAGCAATAATGGATATAATAAGGGGTTAGTAATAATAATAATAAATAAATGGAATTAGCAAAAATATTATAAGAACATGATGAAAATAATAAACACAAGATTAGATTTTTAATATAGACATTTATTTAAAAAATATGAACAATTAAGTAATTATTATAACATTTTAATTTATGTACAAATTATTAAATTATTTTTAAGCATATTATAATTACAAAATTTAATTATTATAGGTTCAATTGCTTCTAAACACATATTAAAAATTATTTATATATAATTTAGATTACAAACAAATTTTAGAAATATTCACATAAGTTATAAATATATTTACAAAACTTAATTATATCAAATAAATATGTACATTATATTTATAAAATATGATTATACTAAATATTATATTTACAAAAATTATAAATTTAAATCATAAGATAAATTAGTTTTTTATTATTTAGAAAATAAATTAGGTTTTACAAAATTAGGGTTGGCTTAGAAAATATTTTTTAGGGTTTTAGGGTTGGTTAGAAAAATATTTAAGATTTAATGAATTTGTAAAATAAAATTAGGGTTTTGTTAAAATAAATTAAATTTTACATATAACAAAAATTAAATCTAATTCCTATAATATACATATTTTAATTACATAATTTTTAATCTATTATTTTTATGAATATTTAATTAAAAGAAAATAAAGAGAATTACAAAAAAAACAATTAAAATAAACAAAAAACTCACCTGCTGGAGCCTGGGGTCGAACCCAGGTCTCCCAGCTTCCCTCAATAACCACCAGCCTACTGAGCTGCATGTGTAGCGTGCCTTTATGATGAGTGATGAAAATAATATATTAAGCCTGCTGCGTAAATGAACTTTAAATAAAAAAATATGCAACCCAGGAATCGAACCCTGGTTCTTGCTTCTACCACCTGCGTGTAAAACCAACTGAGCTACGCGCTCGTTGGTAACATATACAGAAACATATACATAATAAAATAAGCTTCTTTTTTTAATTTGACTTTCGCGCCAGCCAACTTCGTCTTCAACCTTCTGACCTGCGAATTCACTTGCGAAATTAGCTGCCACTTTTCCTGCGAATTTCAACCTGCAGGAAATCTTACGAAACCCATACACTATCATTTACGTACAGTTTTTTCAAATTAATCACATGAGTATGATCCAAACAACATTTGCAGTTGATTTACGTTTTTTAAAATTCATTTATATTCACTCAAACGGGAAACCCTAATTTTAAGGTTATGAACCCTAAAATGGCATCCTTCGATTCGGCTATGATTTCTTCAATCCAACCACCCAGAATTCATCACAAACCTTCACTAAGCACAAATCATTAAACAAAACTTATTAATAATGCATAAATGTTCAAGAACGAAAAATCAAAAAGTGTGAAGAAAATTTGAATCGGATTTGTCAATATGTGATGTTATGGAGCAATATGATGATCTGTTTACACTCAATGATGATCAAGGAACCTATTTCAACCTTCACAATGCTTTGGAATGGCCTCTAGCAAGGAATTCGAATCAAGCTTTTTGGATGATTTTTTGAAGTTTGAATGTGTTGTTTTAGGCTGCAAAAATCCGTGCCAATGCTTGTGATGTGCTTATGTACTTATAGTGAATAGAATTAGGTCAAAATATGTGATCATTCTTTGAACTTTTTGATCATTGGATATTGAAAAAGATAATGTCTTAAAATTCAAATATTTTTTGATATAACATTGCTATTTTAAGACAATCATCATAATTTTCATATCAATCTAATTTAATCAAGGTTTATGACTTTCTAGAATCTTAATCCAAATCAAATCTTACATTTTCATATTTTATTTTTATTTAAAATGATTTTTAATGAATTAAATCAAAATAAATAAAAATAAAATAATAAAAATTCTGATTTTTAATGGTTTGGGTCGTGCATGAAGTCATAGTATGGATTGGGTCATCATTTGGCAAGCCCATTTGGAAGAAATTGGTTTTAGACCTCCATTTTCATCATAAACCAACCCAAAATTTCCCAACTTTGCAAGGGCACATATCCTTCAATTTTAAAGCTATGAGGGTGTTCTTGGACATTTTGGAAAGCTTAAAGAGTCCTCTAAACAACCCCACTGGTTTCATGTCCATATCATTTACCAATCTCAAGTTATGCCCTTTTGAAGTTGTTGACTTTTTGTTGACTTTCAAAAGGACCTATAATGTCTTAGCTCATACCTTCCAAATGGAGCATTTTTGGGCTTGGCTTGTGAGACACAAAGTTGTAGAGAATTCAATTTCCTTCAAAATGAGATTTTGATGGAGACTTGGTGATGAAGTATGTGAAAGTTATGGCTGGTCAAAGTTCAGTTGACTTTTACTAAGGAAACCTTAATTTAGAAACTCCTGATTCTTGATGATCTGAAATCTCCTTGATGAATCATGATCAACCCTTGATCAAATGATGAATTTTACTTCATATAATTGATGTTGGCAAAAAATCATGAAGTTTGACTTTGGTTTGACCACAGTTGACCTCAGTTTGACTTTTTAACTGCATTGACTTATTTTGACTTATCTGATCATCTGACTGAGCAAACTTCTGAGAAAAGTCTTGAAACTTGTCATGGGGATTCTTACACACATATAAGATGTTATGAAGCTCACTAGAAGTCTTGGAAGTCCATTTAGCCTGATTAAAATCAAAACCCTAGTTTTGGATGCACTGCTTAGGAGGTGCATTGTCTGAGGGAATTGTCAACTCTTCTGACCAATTGTGAACTTTGTGAACCTTGTGAACCATCATAAAATGTCTTGTGAACCTCATGGGAGGTGTTGTGAACTTTGTGAACCTTGTGAACCTTCATAAAGTGACTTGTAGACCTCATGAACCTCAGGAAGATTTTGAAAGCATTGTGAATCTTGTGAACCTTGTGGACCTTCATGAAGTGACTTGTAGACTTCATGAACCTCAGGGAAGGTCTTGAAAGTGTTGAGAAACTTGTGAACCTTGTGAACCTTCTTAGCACACAAAGTCTTGTATTGTGAGGGCAAATTTTGGGGTGCAACAGCTGCCCCTGTTCAATTTTCTGAAACCTGAGGGGTTAGATTGGTATATTTGCCAGTCGTGACCTGGAAGGTTGAAGGGGATTGAACACAAAAGCCCAAAAATTTGCACTCACCAGTGCATAGAGTGATACAGATGGCTAGTTGAATATGATTGAGTGCGCTTAAAGATGCCACTTGGAGAAAAATTCTTAGATACATTTCTTGGAGGATAAAGCAGTCCAAAGTATGAAGGTATAATGATAGTTTTCAGGAGGATAAAGCAGTCCTGAAGTAATGATGATAGCTGTCAGGAGGATAAAGCAGTCCTGAGGTTGATAATATGCTTTCAGGAGGATAAAGCAATCCTGAGGGATGATAACTTTCAGGAGGATAAAGCAGCCCTGAGGTAATAATAAACAGTCAGGAGGATGGAGCAATCCTGAGGTAATAATGTGATTTCAGGAGGATAAAGCAATCCTGAGGTATGAGAAGCTGTCAGGAGGATGAAGCGGTCCTGAGGTGGTAATAAGTTTTCAAGAGGATGAAGCAGTCTTGAGGGATAATAAGTTTTCAGGAGGATAAAGCAGTCCTGAAGTAATGATAATAGCTGTCAGGAGGATGGAGCAATCCTGAGGTAATGATGATAATTGTCAGGAGGATAAAGCAGCCCTGAGATAATAATGTGATTTCAGGAGGATAGAGCAGTCCTAATGAGATAATAAGCTTTCATGAGGATGGAGCAGTCCTGATGTAGTGATATATTTTCAAGAGGATGAAGCAGTCTTGAGAGATAATAAGTCTTCAGGAGGATAAAGCAATCCTGAGGGATGATAACTTTCAGGAGGATAAAGTACTCCTGATAATCATAAGTTTACTTGCCGGATAATTAACCTGAAAACAAAGTAGTATTCTGTATAATAATATTAGTTTGTGAATTATGTATGTATGTATGATATGATGCACTTAGGTAATGTACTATCGTATATATGGATATGTATGTTATGGTATGATGTAAATGATGTATGTATGATATGACACTGCCGGAAGCGTCTGGATATCGTCGTATAACAACTGCTGGCCAGGGAAAATAAATCCCGATTCGTTGTCGAAGAATATGAGGAACTCGTTCCCGTCTTGTTTGATAATATATTATACATAACCTTCCGTATGCTGGGGATAGCAAGGCAAATATAATCTCCCGTCTTCGTTTGATAGTAGGGCAAATATAACCTCCCGTCTTCGTTCGTCGTACCCTTATTGGAAAGTAAATTCCCGTATATCCGTATGAGGATAAAAGAGATGGATATAAATTCCAGGGGAGATGAGACTTTATGAAGATGGATTCGTCCTACTGAGGGTTTGTAGCTGTTTTGTAGAGATGAACTGGCGAAGCTTCGTTGACATCCTTCCCTCGTTCGTCCTTAGTAAATACTATTACTGCATTTTCATGCATTTCTGGTAAACATCAATCATATTAAGCATACATGCATTTCTGGTAAACATCAATCATATTCAAAAGCATACATACATTCAAACACAACAAATGGACGTTTCGCTTATGTAAATAGGGTAAAAGTAAATATGGATTCAAAAGATGAAATTTTATTTATATCAAAGAGTGACCCATACACGGGTAAGTTTGTACAAGGAGACATAAACCCTAGTAAGAGGATTTTGTCATAAAGTTTTTACAAAACAAGGAAAATCAGCTATGTGGGAAATAATCCTATTGAGTTTCAATTCTACTATTGCCATTATCTTCAAGTATCTCATCTTCTGCTGTTGAGACGGAAATGATTGGATTGAGCTTTATCTGTTCGAGCTTGAGTAGATATTACAACTGGTTGCAGTTTCATGGGTGATCCAAACGAGACATAGTCATACGTTTCAATCCCTAACTTTTGCCTGGATTGCCCTTTCAGGTTTTCAATCCACCGGGATACCCTTTTTTGCCCAAGCCGCCTTTTCAGGTTTTCGACTTGCCGGGTGTACATCTTTTTATATATATCCCTAATTTTTGCCCAAACCCTTTTGGTTTGCCGGGATGCCCTTATTTTTGCCTAGGCCTGTCAACCTAGCGGGTCTCTTTTTATGCGTAGTATTTTTTAACTATGTCTGCGTTTACAGGCTGTGGGAAGTCTTCACCATCCATAGTAGTGAGTATCATGGCACCTCCTGAGAACACTGTCTTGACTACAAATGGTCCTTCATATGCTGGAGTCCACTTGCCCCGAGGATCACCCTGTGGTAATATGATACGCTTGATTACCAAGTCACCAGCCTGATATACCTTTGGCTTAACCTTCTTTTTAAAAGCTTTGATCATTCGTTTTTGGTACATCTGGCCATGACAAACTGCTGCTAGTCTCTTCTCATCAATCAAATTTATCTGGTCCAGTCGAGTTTGAATCCACTCATTTTCATCCAGGCCTGCATCCTTCATAATTCTCAAGGAGGGAATCTGAACTTCAATGGGCAGAACTGCTTCCATACCATAGACTAAGGAGAATGGGGTTGCCCCTGTTGAAGTTCGTATTGTGGTACGATAACCATGAAGAGCAAATGGTAACATCTCATGCCAATCCTTGTAAGTAACAGTCATCTTCTGTACAATCTTCTTAATGTTCTTATTAGCAGCTTCAACTGCCCCATTCATCTTCGGACGATACGGAAAAGAGTTGTGATGCTTAATCTTGAACTGCGTGCAGAGATCAGTAATCATAGTGTTGTTCAGATTAGAGCCATTGTCAGTGATAATCCTTTCAGGGATGCCATACCTACATATGAGATTATTCTTAATGAACCGAGCCACAACATTCTTGGTAACAGATGCAAATGAAGCTGCCTCCACCCATTTTGTGAAGTAATCAATAGCAACCAGGATAAAACGATGCCCATTAGAAGCAGTAGGTTTGATTTCACCTATCATATCAATGCCCCACATGGCAAAGGGCCAAGGAGCAGTCAACACATTCAAGGGTGATGGAGGTATATGTACTTTATCAGCATATATTTGACATTTGTGGCATGTTCTGGAGTGTTGGTAGCAATCAGCTTCCATGGTAGACCAATAGTAACCTGCTCTCAATATCTTCTTCGCCATGGTATGTCCACTAGAATGAGTGCCAAAGATCCCATCATGCATATCTTCCATAATCTCAGTTGCTTCCTTCTTGTCCACACAACGAAGCAAAGTTGAATCATGATTGCGCTTGTACAAAATCCCATTACTCAAAAAGAACTTAGCAGAAAACCTTCTCAGAAATTTCCTATCTTTGACAGATGCCCCTTCAGGGAATTCCTGAGCTTCAAGATATCTTTTCACTTCATAGAACCAAGGCTTCTCCTCTGCCCCTTCTGTGTCAATCTCATTGCAATATGCAGGCTTTTCAAATCTATCAATAGTAATCTTGGGAGCTTCATCATCCCAACTGATCTCAAACATGGATGCCATGGTGGCCAAAGCATCTGCCAACTGATTCTCTCTTCGTGGAATATGTCCAAAGGTAATCTCTTTGAAATGTGGGATCAGAGACAACACATGCTCTCTGTAAGGAATGAGGTTATCATGCTTAGTATCCCAATCTCCTTTGATCTGACTAACTACCAGGGCTGAATCTCCATACACGTCAAGGAACTGAATCTTCATATCAATAGCAGCTTTAATACCCAGGATACATGCCTCATACTCAGCCATATTATTGGTACAATAGAAACAAAGTCTGGCAGTAATCGGGGTATGACAACCTTCAGGGGAACTAATCACAACACCAACACCATTACCAAGTGCATTGGAGGCACCATCAAAAACCATAGTCCATCGGGATCCTTGTTCAGGTCCGTCATATTGTCCAGGTTCTTTGGTAATAATCATAATATCTTCATCAGGGAACTAAAAACTCATTGACTGATAATCATCCACTACTTGATGAGCCAAATGATCAGCAACTACACTTCCCTTAATGGCCTTCTGGGTAGTATACTATATGTCATATTCTGTCAAGATCATTTGCCATCTTGCAATTCTTCCGGAGAGAGCAGGTTTCTCAAATATGTACTTTATTGGATCCATCTTCGAAATCAATAAGGTAGTATGAGTCAACATATACTGTCTTAGTCGGCGAGCAGCCCATGCCAAAGCGCAGCAAGTTTTCTCGAGCAGTGAGTATCTTGTTTCACAGTCGGTAAACTTTTTGCTAAGGTAGTATATTGCCTGCTCTTTTCGACCAGACTCGTCATGTTGCCCCAATACACACCCCATTCAGCTGTCTAACACTGTTAAGTACATAATCAAGGGTCTTCCATCAACTGGTGGCATCAAAATTAGAGGTTCTAGCAGATATCTCTTGATTTCATCAAAGGCAGTCTGGCACTCATCATTCCATTCCATCACCTGATCTTTTTTCAATAACTTGAAGATTGGCTCACAGATGGCAGTTAACTGGGAAATAAATCTTGCAATATAGTTCAATCGTCCCAAGAAACCTCTAACCTCCTTCTCAGTACGGGGCGCTGGCATCTCTCGTATAGCTTTCACTTTTGCAGGATCCACTTCAATACCTTTTCCACTGACAATAAAACCCAGGAGCTTACCAGATCTAACTCCAAAAGTACACTTGTTTGGGTTCAGTCTTAACTTGTATTTCTTCAACCTCTCAAACAACTTATGCAGATGATCAAGATGTTGTTCTTCATTCTGGGACCTAGCTATCATATCATCCACATATACCTCTATCTCATGATGAATCATATCATGAAACAAAGCCACCATAGCACGCTGATATGCATTCTTCAAACCAAATGGCATCACCTTATAACAAAAAGTGCCCCACTGTGTAACAAATATTGTCTTCTCCATATCTTCAGGTGCCATCTTGATCTGATTGTAACCAGAGAAACCATCCATAAAAGAGAATACCTTATGCTGAGCAGTGTTGTCTACCAGAACATCGATATGAGGAAGTGGAAAGTCATCTTTGGGGCTAGCCTTGTTCAGATCTCTGTAGTCCACACACATACGTACCTTACCATCTTTCTTAGGAACTGGTACCACATTTGCAACCCACTGAGGATAAGAAGTCACAGCTAAGAACCCTGCATCAAACTGTTTCATTACCTCTGCTTTGATCTTTTCTGACATCTCAGGACGCATACGACGAACCTTCTGCTTCTTTGGACGACAATCTTCTTTTACTGGTAAACGGTGAACCACAATGTTCGTATCCAACCCTGGCATATCTTCATAAGACCAAGCAAAGATCTCCACATAGTCACGTAACATCTGAATCAACCTGTTCTTGACACTGTCCTCTAAATCAGCCCCTATCTTGACCTCTTTCCTGTTTTCTTCAGTCCCCAGATTCACAACTTCGACTGGCTCTTCATGTGGCTGTATGGCTTTCTCTTCTTGTTGTAACAACCTAGCAAGCTCTACAGGTACTTCACAATCGTCCTCATTTCCGTCTTCAGTTTGATAGATCGGATTCTCGAAATTATAATTGGCAATAGTAGAACTGTTATCAACAGGATCCAGAGTGGATGAGGATCTGCATTTTAGTGATGTGGGTGTGTGTAAGAACACATAGCTGATAAAGCAAAAAGAAAAGAAAAGAAAGACAAGGAACACAATATTTACGAAAACGAAACGTCCACTGATTTTATTGAATGAAGTATGCAAATGAAATGACAACCCGTAACAAGCACACCATTGTGCCCCGGGTAAGGCACAAGGCTTAAGAGTTCAATTGTTCATGGAATTACAAACTTAAAAGTAACAACACAATAATAGTATTTACTCCTGACTAAAGGAGATAGGGATAACATCTTCAGCTTTCCAATTATTGAGTCCAGCATCCACAGTAGGAAAAATCCAAGCATCCAAGTTGTAGTCTTCATCATAGTCTCCCACAACATTGATCTGATCTTTCATAACCCCTTGATTGGTGATACGAACAGCACGAGCACGACGAACAGCCTTCTGGGACTCTGCAGTGAAACCCAAACCAAACTTGTCAGACTTGTACGGAATATCAGGAAGCTGACCCCAAATAGTACAACCACCTTCATCCACCACAGCTCTAGCATCATTTAGGGAGGCCATTGCCATTGTTGGAGGTTTTCTGGTGACCACGGGAACTTTCTTCGCAACAGGAGGAGCTACATAGTCATTAACAACCCAAGGAACCACTTCAAACGTCTGACACGGAGTCTCAATGTATTCACCTTCCATTTCCAGATACTTGAAAGTATTCACATGGCTGACAAAGTATTCTTCTTCTCCATAGACAGTAACAACTTTTCCTTCCACCGGATATCTCAACTTTTGGTGTAATGTAGAGGTTACAGCACCTGCCCCATGGATCCAGGGATGACCAAGCAGACAAGAGTATGAAGGACGAATATCCATCACAAAAAATGTAGCAGTAAAGACCTGGGAACCAACTTTCATTGGAAGATCAATTTCCCCATGCACTACTCTTCTAGAACCATCAAAAGCCTTCACCATAATATTGCTGGGCTTCAGCACAGCATCTTCAGGACTCAGCTTATTCAGGACTTCCTTGGGCAACACATTCAAAGAGGAACCATTGTCTATCAATACATGTGACAGGGTAGTGCCCCTGCATTCAATTGAGATATGCAAGGCCCTGTTATGATCCCTCTTGGCAGGGGTCAAATCAGCATCAGAAAATCCTAACCCATTGTCATAGGTCAGGTGGGCAACACAATTCTCAAACTGATCCACAGAAATTGCACTGGGTACATGAGCAGTCTTCAGAAACTTGATCAAAGCTTTTGCATGAGCTTCAGAACATAACAACAAGGACAGTATAGAAATCTTAGAGGGAGTATGCCCCAACTGATCAACAATGTCGTAATCACTCTTGCGAATGATTTTCAATACTTCCTCCATCTGCTTCGAGAGATCATCAGCAGCTGGCACATCAGTAGATACAGGTTCAATAATAGGGCCTTTGCCCCTAGCATCAGTGGTGGAAGTAGCAGCAGGAGCAGTTGCATTCTTGGAAGTAACTGGAGGTGAGAAGACTCTTCCACTACGTGTGACCTTACTAGATCCAGCAATATTGTCAACATCAACAGGCACATCAGCTACAGGCTCTTGCTTAACACCATGGATGTAAACATCAGATCCATAATGCCAAGGCACAGCTTTGTCGGACGTATACGGGATAGGACCAGGAGTAGTAATGACCACAGGAGCTACTCTGGCTTCAGCAACAACTTTCACGGGACCTTCAGCAGTAATTTTGATTGGACCCTGATGAGTGATTTTAATAGGACCTTTTGAAGTGATTCTCGCTGGTACTTTGTCAACCATGTCAACCTCTTCAGTCTTCTTACCTTGCGTAATATGATCTACCATACTTTCCACGGAAGATGGTCTTCTCTCAAACACTATGGTGTAATTATTCATGAGACGTTGAATTCCGTCCTTCAACCTCCAACACTTTTCTGGATTGTACTCACAATAAACACAATCTTCACGACAACCCGGAAAGAACCCAGCTTGTACTAACTTCTTTCTGATGACAGACAATGGTGTGGTCAATTCATCAACTGAATGGATATGCAGATCTTCCTCAATGGCATTGACAATCTTCTCATGATTTGGCATTGGAGCAGTAATCACATTTGGAGTACCTGGAGGATCAAACTCAATTTCTCCAGCATCAATCATATCTTGAATTTTGTTCTTCAAGACCCAGCAATTATTAGTATCATGTCCCTGACAGTTTGAATGGTATGCACACCATGCATTGGGATTGTACCTAGGAGAGGTAACATTAGGATTCTGATGAGCCTCTTTCAAAGTAATAAGTTCAGCCTTCAACAAGTGTTGCAATGCCTGAGCCATTGACATGTTGATCTTAGTGAACTACCTTCTAGCCCTCTGTTGGTTGCCCTGTGGCTGCTCTGTTGTTCCAGGAGTTGGATTTGAAATATGAACTGCACTAACAGACTGATGCCTTCTGTTACGATCAGGCTGTCCATAAACAGCATTGGATTCTTTCTTCCCAGTGGGAGGCTTCTTTGCAGCACCTGATGAGGAAGTACCCACATGGATCTTACCATTCTTTATACCATTTTCTACTCGCTCTCCTGTCATTATCAACTCAGTGAAGCCAGATGATGAGCTCCCAATGAGATGACTATAAAACGGACCATTCAGCGTGCACATGAACATATCAACCAGCTCCCTGTCAGTTAAAGGGGGTTGAACTCTTCCAGCTAAATCTCTCCACTTCTGAGCATACTCTTTAAAACTTTCTTTGGCACCCATAGACATGCTCTGAAGCTGCATGCGGGTGGGGGCCAAGTCAGCATTGTATTGATACTGCTTATAGAAAGCTTCAGCAAGATCATTCCAGTCTCTGATGTTGGCACTCTCCAACTGATAATACCACTCCAGCTGAGCTCCAGATAAGCTCTCTTGAAAAAATGGATCCACAGCTTCTTATCAGCAGTGTGGGGTTGAATTCTTCTGACATAAGACCTCAGATGCAGCTTGGGACAAGAGACCCCATCATAAACAACAAATGTAGGAACCTTGAAACCAATGGGTATGACTACCCCAGATATCAGACTCAAATCTTCGAAATCCAGCCCAGATGACTTCTGCAACTCCATGGCATCCATCCTATCCACCAGCATCTTGAATTTGTCTTCATTAGGATCATTAGCCTCAGAATCAGAGTCCCCCATAGTGTTGTGGAGACTGCCTCCCTCTTTTTCAGATTCCTCAGATTCATAGTCTTCAGCTGGTTCTTTGGTCTTGGCCAGACCTTTGAACCTTCTTCCCATGTTGATCAAACCAGCTGACCTTCTAGTCTTCTTAGTCTTCTTGGCCAGCAGTGCCTTCAATTCATCCTGCCCTTTGGACAGGTTCAAGATCAGCTCTTGGAACTGTGCATTTTGTGCCTGGAGATCCTTAACTGATTGTTCAAGAGCCATTGCTGAAATAAACAGCGAGAAGATGAGAAACCTGTGCACAATTATAAACCTGTGATGCAATGAAATGATATGTGAATGCATATGCAATGTTTTCAAGGACCGCAGGATTTAAATTTGCTTAAACAAACAAGAAGGTAAACTTTTATTAGTAATAAATTTGTTTTGCCTTTTAGGCTTACAAAAAATGAAATAAAATAAGTACAAAAGATGGGGTTTTAAGTCTCCCATGGACGTTTCCTCTTTGTGTTGAGGTATGAGTTGAGGTTCCGTTCCTCATGAAGTTGCTTTGTTAGTTCTAGGACTCTTTCTTGGCTTGCTTTGTAATGAGCTTCGAAAGTATCCCTTTGCTCCTTCAGTTGGATCCATGATCTCTGCAAGTCTTCCATATCAGTAGGCCTGTCTGGGTGAAGGATGGTATAAGCTGTGTCTCCTTCAGCAACAGGTTCCATGGTAACTGGTAGGACGGCAGGATATGGCATCATGAGAGTCTGAGCACGAGATCGTACCCATTTGAGATAAGCCTCTATAGGAATAGTGTACTTAGGCTCCAATGTCTTGCTGTCAACCCTGTTTACTTTTCCCCATGCTCGTATGAATCTCTGACGGTAACCTTGAAGATCGTTGTCGTAATCAAATACAATGCCCTGAATCAACATGTCATGTGGACCATCACTCCGAGCATAACCAAACTGTCGTAAAGCTAAAGAGGGGTTGTAGGCGATGCCTCCTCTTATGCCTAGAAGTGGCACATTAGGAAACTCCCCACAACGGTCAATGATGGTGACACTCTCCATAGATCTGGAGCACCAATGGATGTTTGAGTGAGAAAGTGACATGATCCTCTTGGACCATCTGAACCCTTGCTCATTCTTCATTACTGAGCGAGGAAGGTGAGAAATAAACCACCTAGAAAGCAAAGGTATGCAGCACATCAAAGTTCCTCTTGCCCTTATAGTACGGGTATGAAGAGAATGCAGGATGTCTCCAAGCAATGTAGGCACTGGATTGTGACTCAAGAATATGTTGATGGCATGAACGTCTATGAACTGATCTGGATTGGGGAACAATACTAAGCCATATATCAGCAAGGCTAAGATCTCCTCAAAAGCATCGTAGCTCATGGCCTTCAAGAACAACTGAGCTTTCTCTATCAACACCTTGGCTAGAACACCTTTGACTCCTCTTCTTGTTTCTAGAACAATGTCAGACTTCTTCAGATGTAGAGCTACAGCAATAACTTCTGGTTTAAGTTCCTTATCCAAGCCTGTGAATGGTCTTTGATCAAGAACAGGTATACCCAGAAGTTTAGAGAACTCCTCCATTGTAGGAACCAGCTGGTAGTCGGGGAATGTAAAACAATGGTGCTTAGGGTCAAAGAATTGAAACAGAACACTCATCATGTCTTCATTGAACCCTGAAGTGACTAGATCCAATAGGTGACCATGTCTCTTGATGAACTGGGAATGATCAGACACTTGAGAAACCAACTCTTTAAGCTTAGCAGGTATACCCACAAAGTTGATCCTGATGGTGTTTCTACGAGCAGAAGCCATGACCTGCAACAAAGAACAAAGATAAATCCTTTGGTCCTTAAAATGGTTAGTGAAAATGATATGCTTATGATGCATGATGATGTCATGATGTTATGTTCAATCACAAACATGTGGCACACACAAACAAGTCACACAATAGCCCTAGGTTTAAAGGCTTGCATGAGGTTTAAGGTAAGTACCCTCCCCTGAAGTTAGATGGTTCATCCTGTCCTACAAAAGTAACCAGGTTCTAAGGGATCTCAATATCATTGATCCTTCACAAGGGTGGTTGTTCAGAAGGCAACTTACTTGCCAACCAAAACCCTCCAAGTTTAAGATCTCAATGAGCGTAGTATCGAGTGTCAACCAACTTCAGTCTGCACCAAAGCCAGTTACCTCACTACTTTCTAAAGGCCAAGATGGGATGACTAGGGTTCTAAAAGTTAGTTAGTGCATTGACAACATATGGCAGCCTCATATTATCCTCAACTTGACTTAAGGAACATAAGCACCAACCAAGAAGTCGCACTAACTATGGCCACCAGATCAACCATATCGATATACGTCGTACAGTTTCCTTGGTCTATTGCCATTTACCTAAGGTACACTAGATCCGGGTTAGGACCTTTCACACATAAGAGCACCCCAACAAGATAATATAAAGCAAACAAGGCAAACAATTTAAAGTGATCTAATTCCTAAGGGTACCCCTCTTTAATTTAAATCCCCAGCAGAGTCGCCAGTTCTGTAACACGGTGGGAGAACTGACTTTAGTTATGTTGCGGATAGCAAGAGTCGCCACCGACTTTTATTTTATCCAAAGGAAAGGCATAAAAGAACAGGAAAGACCTTTTAAAAGATTTTTGGGTCCGGGGGGTAGGTTATGTAAAGGGAAGGTGTTAGCACCCTTTACATCCATGGTTATCCATGGGCTCTTAGTTACTTAACTCACTTTGAATTGTTTTTGAAAAGTGTAGTGTGTGAATAAGAATTTCCATAAGAGTTTAATAATGATCCATGTACGGATGCGTAAAAAACTTGTATTTTGAAAATTGTTTGAAATTGTGAAGTGTTTGAAAAGTTTTTCAATGAAGTGAGTAAGCAACTATGAGGAACCTACCCTAAAGTTTTAAGTCTTTCTGTTCTTTATCCTTTAAGTGGTAAGACTATCCCTATTATTAAGGAATAGGTAGTCATTACCTTGGATGTAAGGGACATATGAGGGACATCTGTTTAATGAAGGCAACTGTGGGGTGTATTAAGCATTTAGGAGGGACTGTCATCATTATTCGAAAGGGACTTGATCTTTATGAAAGGCAACCATTAGGGACTTGATGACTTTTCTTTTTTTAAGGGACTTGCTTTATACACCCCACTTGACCTTATGATTAGGCAACATTGAGGGATAGCCCTAGAAAGTGAGATGGCGATTAAAAATCGACTTACGTGTGTGAGTGTTTAATTTAATTTATCTTATAATTAAAATGATCTAAATTTAATTTTAAATATAATACATGTTTACACTCCCTATTTTACTAACCATGGCATGAAAATTACATAAATTAAATATTTACAAAAATTACATCCAGGAGCATTTACATAATAATAAGCAATTAATTATAAATAGCAAAAATAAATATAGAAGCAAAATATAAATAATAAGCAAAAATAAATAAATAAATAAGCAATAATGGATATAATAAGGGGTTAGTAATAATAATAATAAATAAATGGAATTAGCAAAAATATTATAAGAACATGATGAAAATAATAAACACAAGATTAGATTTTTAATATAGACATTTATTTAAAAAATATGAACAATTAAGTAATTATTATAACATTTTAATTTATGTACAAATTATTAAATTATTTTTAAGCATATTATAATTACAAAATTTAATTATTATAGGTTCAATTGCTTCTAAACACATATTAAAAATTATTTATATATAATTTAGATTACAAACAAATTTTAGAAATATTCACATAAGTTATAAATATATTTACAAAACTTAATTATATCAAATAAATATGTACATTATATTTATAAAATTTGATTATACTAAATATTATATTTACAAAAATTATAAATTTAAATCATAAGATAAATTAGTTTTTTATTATTTAGAAAATAAATTAGGTTTTACAAAATTAGGGTTGGCTTAGAAAATATTTTTTAGGGTTTTAGGGTTGGTTAGAAAAATATTTAAGATTTAATGAATTTGTAAAATAAAATTAGGGTTTTGTTAAAATAAATTAAATTTTACATATAACAAAAATTAAATCTAATTCCTATAATATACATATTTTAATTACATAATTTTTAATCTATTATTTTTATGAATATTTAATTAAAAGAAAATAAAGAGAATTACAAAAAAAACAATTAAAACAAACAAAAAACTCACCTGCTGGAGCCTGGGGTCGAACCCAGGTCTCCCAGCTTCCCTCAATAACCACCAGCCAACTGAGCTGCATGTGCAGCGTGCCTTTATGATGAGTGATGAAAATAATATATTAAGCCTGCTGCGTAAATGAACTTTAAATCAAAAAATATGCAACCCAGGAATCGAACCCTGGTTCTTGCTTCTACCACCTGCGTGCAAAACCAACTGAGCTACGCGCTCGTTGGTAACATATACAGAAACAGATACATAATAAAATAAGCTTCTTTTTTGAATTTGACTTTCGCGCCAGTCAACTTCGTCTTCAACCTTCTGACCTGCGAATTCACTTGCGAAATTAGCTGCCACTTTTCCTGCGAATTTCAACCTGCAGGAAATCTTACGAAACCCATACACTATCATTTACGTACAGTTTTTTCAAATTAATCACATGAGTATGATCCAAACAACATTTGCAGTTGATTTACGTTTTTTAAAATTCATTTATATTCACTCAAACGGGAAACCCTAATTTTAAGGTTATGAACCCTAAAATGGCATCCTTCGATTCGGCTATGATTTCTTCAATCCAACCACCCAGAATTCATCACAAACCTTCACTAAGCACAAATCATTAAACAAAACTTATTAATAATGCATAAATGTTCAAGAACGAAAAATCAAAAAGTGTGAAGAAAATTTGAATCGGATTTGTCAATATGTGATGTTATGGAGCAATATGATGATCTGTTTACACTCAATGATGATCAAGGAACCTATTTCAACCTTCACAATGCTTTGGAATGGCCTCTAGCAAGGAATCCGAATCAAGCTTTTTGGATGATTTTTTGAAGTTTGAATGTGTTGTTTTAGGCTGCAAAAATCCGTGCCAATGCTTGTGATGTGCTTATGTACTTATAGTGAATAAAATTAGGTCAAAATATGTGATCATTCTTTGGACTTTTTGATCATTGGATATTGAAAAAGATAATGTCTTAAAATTCAAATATTTTTTTATATAACATTGCTATTTTAAGACAATCATCATAATTTTCATATCAATCTAATTTAATCAAGGTTTATGACTTTCTAGAATCTTAATCCAAATCAAATCTTACATTTTCATATTTTTTTTTATTTAAAATGATTTTTAATGAATTAAATCAAAATAAATAAAAATAAAATAATAAAAATTCTGATTTTTAATGGTTTGGGTCGTGCATGAAGTCATAGTATGGATTGGGTCATCATTTGGCAAGCCCATTTGGAAGAAATTGGTTTTAGACCTCCATTTTCATCATAAACCAACCCAAAATTTCCCAACTTTGCAAGGGCACATATCCTTCAATTTTAAAGCTATGAGGGTGTTCTTGGACATTTTGGAAAGCTTGAAGAGTCCTCTAAACAACCCCACTGGTTTCATGTCCATATAATTTACCAATCTCAAGTTATGCCCTTTTGAAGTTGTTGACTTTTTGTTGACTTTCAAAAGGACCTATAATGTCTTAGCTCATACCTTCCAAATGGAGCATTTTTGGGCTTGGCTTGTGAGACACAAAGTTGTAGAGAATTCAATTTCCTTCAAAATGAGATTTGGATGGAGACTTGGTGATGAAGTATGTGAAAGTTATGGCTGGTCAAAGTTCAGTTGACTTTTACTGAGGAAACCCTAATTTAGAAACTCCTGATTCTTGATGATCTGAAATCTCCTTGATGAATCATGATCAACCCTTGATCAAATGATGAATTTTACTTCATATACTTGATGTTGGCAAAAAATCATGAAGTTTGACTTTGGTTTGACCACAGTTGACCTCAGTTTGACTTTTTAACTGCATTGACTGATTTTGACTTATCTGATCATCTGATTGAGCAAACTTCTGAGAAAAGTCTTGAAACTTGTCATGGGGATTCTTACACACATATAAGATGTTATGAAGCTCACTTGAAGTCTTGGAAGTCCATTTAGCCTGATTAAAATCAAAACCCTAGTTTTGGATGCACTGCTTAGGAGGTGCATTGTCTGAGGGAATTGTCAACTCTTCTGACCAATTGTGAACTTTGTGAACCTTGTGAACCATCATAAAATGTATTGTGAACCTCATGGGAGGTGTTGTGAACTTTGTGAACCTTGTGAACCTTCATAAAGTGACTTGTAGACCTCATGAACCTCAAGAAGATTTTGAAAGCATTGTGAATCTTGTGAACCTTGTGGACCTTCATGAAGTGACTTGTAGACTTCATGAACCTCAGGGAAGGTCTTGAAAGTGTTGAGAAACTTGTGAAACTTGTGAACCTTATTAGCACACAAAGTCTTGTATTATGAGGGCAAATTTTGGGGTGCAACAATACTACATCACATTGCATATTTGTTTCATCTGCATAGTTCAAATTCATTTGCATCTAGGGTTTGTGATCTGAGCAATCCAAGATTCCATCTGGGCCACCCCAAAGGTCTTAAAGCATTCCAAGAGGGTCCATGTGTGTTCTATCATCATATTATGTCCCTCAAAGTTCATAGAAGTCAAGAGATCACAAGAATTGGCAAAACATGGAAGCAGAGCTAGGGTTTTCACTACACAGATGACCAAAATTAGGGTTTTGGTTTCAGGGGCCTCAACTCCAAATTTTGGGCCATTCTTGTTTCTAATGTTCTTAATATGTTATAAGGATCATGTGTACCAAGTTTGATGAAGAAATTTGTTGTAGAAGTCATTTGTTCACTTGTTAACTTCTTGAGCAAGTTAAGTCAAAATCAGGGCATCTGAGGCCCCTACCAATGGAACCAAAGGGTTATTTTCATCAAATTGAAGTTTTATGATCTTTATTTGATCTTAGAAGAGGTTGGAAGTTCACAATATTGAAGAATTTTGAGCCATTTGCAAACTTGCCAAAAATGGAAATGACTTGTAATAGAAACTTTCCATTTTGGGAAAGTTTTTCAACCTCCTCTTTCTTAATAAAAAATGCTTCAAATGAAAAAATTCTTGGTCATGAAAGTTGTAGATTAGGTCTTTCCCTTTTCAAAAAGTACAAGAACATGTCTTGATTCATCCTAGAACTCAAGATATGGCCATTCAAAGTTGGCAAAAATCCTAAAATTTCAAGTTTCATGTCAAAGAGGGATTTTGCAAATTGGCATGTTAAGGCATTCTAATGACTTCAAATGTGTACAAACACTCCATAACATGCCTATGTGACTTCAAAAGATCAGAATTGGCCCAAGAATTAGGTCATTTCATGCCTTGAAACACAAGAAACATCAAAGAGGGAAAATATGCAAAAACCTTGTAAACCCTAACATCAAGTGTTCCAGCTACAATCTTTCAATCCAAGGGTTCCCCAAGAACTCAACTGAGGCCAGACATGCCCAAATACAGCTCTGACTCGTGCCCATGCTTGAGGTACAACCAATGTTGACTTTTTGCATTTTACACCATACCAATCAAACTGAGTCACACCAACTCCTCTGACCAATCACACTTGCTTATACTAACCCTATGGATCACAAAGAACATAACACACAAGCCTGAAACTCTCCATAGCTCAGATTACATAAAATCCCCTCAAAACTTCATCTCTTCGAATCTCCCAACTCAGCCAACCAAAATATTAAATTCTTTCACCAATCATCTCCACATAACCCCAGGATCATTTCCCACCCCTCACATTGGCCTGAAACACCCTCTAACCAAAACACGATTTTGGCTTGCTCAGAACTGGAACTTCAAAACCAGCTTACATAAACTCCTTTCAAGCATTCCAGAAGCATAAGGGGATCAAGTGGAGTGGATTAGCACCAAAGAAGGGCCTAGAAAGTTCCAGCATCAAGAACTTCAACTCAGGTAGCCATCAAGAACTTTTTTTTTTCAAAAATGCATTTTTAAGTTCTTAAATGAATCCTTATGATGTGCTGATGATCCTGATGTATTTATTTTTCAAAATGGTTGAATATTGAGCATGTATGAAGTCTCTGAAAGTTTTAACCCTAGAAATGTTTTGCTTCGATTTGGCTTCTTAATGCATGATAGATGATTTTTGTTTGGGGATTTTGGTTCTAGGATGTTAGAGGATCATTTTTGACTCACCGGAGAAGATGACCGGCGCACTGTTCCAGTCATCTGAAACTCATTAACCCTAATCTGCGTAATTAAGCAAGTTTGAATAATGGCCCTTGGATCTAGCTTCCCGCGCGCGTTTCAGTGGTCCAGATTCACTCATTAACCCTAATTTCTAATTAATTAACTTAATTAAAATTAATTAGCCTAGGTGAGATCTCAGCCACGCATTCACGCGCGTTTTGTAACTTTGAATTCCAGCCTTAGATTGTGATTACCTTGAGTCAGCGCATCCTCAAATCTGGATCCTCCATCCCATTGACTTCACATCTCAACCCTCCATTCTGCATACTTTTCATTTTTCTTTTTATTATTTCCTATTTTATTTCATATATTTATTTAAAATAGCAAAATCCATTTAAAAATTCTGAAAATTTTTGTCAAGACTTCTATTAATTTTCAGAAACCAAAAATATTTTTATTTTTATTTTTTGCATTAAAAAAGTATTTTTAAATCATTTAAATGTTTTATTTAATTAATTAATTCATTTTAATTAATTAAAAATATATTTTGGTATTTAAAAATCACCAAAATAATCAGAGAGCATTCTTAGACATTTAGAAGCATTTACAAACTCACCTTACAAATTTCTTTTTGGTTTTGATCACACTTTGAGATTTTTCAATGAATTAGGGTTCTTAAAAATGCTTATTTTCTAACCCTAACTTCAAAAATTCATTACCCTTGAACCAAGTTGAGTTTGTGAATGATTCTTTTTGCCTTATTTTATGCATGTCCTCTAGTTTCCAAAAACATTTTTGTTACATTTTTATCTTGCATTTTCAATTTGTTTAGCATTTTTCATTGAGAACCACCCAAAAAAAACCTACCAAACTTAGGAAATTCACAACTTCTTCTAAGTTTAGTTTCTGACCTCCCCCTTTGGATGGTGATCTAGTATAGGTTTAGGGTTCCCTTGAGTGCATTTTGAATTTTTTTATCTTGATATATGCTTCTGTTTTGGTCATTTGCATTGCATGGTTTCATAAAACCCTAATTTCTCATGTCTACTTGCATTCATCCTTGCATAAACATCAATACATGAACTTGCCATGCCATCTCAAGCATTTAGATGTCATCTTAGACACCCTAGGACATGTTAGAACATAGCTTGATCATTTGATCATTCATTTGGTATGCTTTGCATTCATAACATTTCATGAACATCCATGTGTTTTCAAGCTCCTTACATGCCTCCTTTGCATCTCATCTCTTGTATGATCATACATATCCATCATGTGTGACTTTGCATCATCTCATAACACATTTGTATTGCATTTTCACTTCTGGTTTTGGTCATTGCATCTTTTCTTGTTGCATTTGCACTTCTTTTCTTTCTTTATGCATTCAACTAACTTTTCAGGTGCATTTGGTAAGTAATTTAGAATGTGGATGTGCATCCACATCTAACCTCTCTTTCTCTTTTATTTTTATGCATTATGTATATGCTTGAAGTGAGTCTCACTCACTTGTGCTCCTTGCTCCTCTTTTCTCTTAGGTTTACTTATCTTCTTTATGAAGTAAGTAACCTAATCTTCCTTCTCTTTCTCTTTTCATCTGCTTCTTCCTTGGTGGCCAGCTTGAAGACTTATCTTGATCCTCACAAACCATAGGATAACCAAGCATGATAACTTTAGGGTTGTATATAGTCCCCCTTTAGTCTTTTACCTTTGAGTCTTATTTGAGTCTCTCTTCTCATCTCTTAATCAGAGACTAAACACTTAAAGCTTTAGGACTTTGAATTAGGGTTATGCTTGCATCCTTATCTTAGGATGGTGTGTATAACTTTAATCCTAAGTGTTAAACCTTTAATTTGTTTACACCTCTTAATTAAAACACCTAATAATAATCAAGACTTAAGCTTGTAACTTGGGCCTTACATTAGGGTTTTATCTCTTCCTTTTGGGTTAAGAGGGACTAACCCTAGTGTTTAATGGACAAGTCTCCCTCAAGTTGACTTACAAACATAAAACTCACTTCTTAATCCCATTTCTTAATTAAAATACACTTTAATAAAGGTTTGTCATCTAATGATTTTAATCCCTAACCATGGATTAAGTTGAGGTATCTTCCTCAACTTAAGTGTTTTCATCTATTATCCTTTTATTAGGATAGTGTAATGTGTTCACTAATCCTATATTATGGCTTAAACTCATTACTTAACACTAAACAAAAACCCAAAATCATCTAAATAATCACAAGTAGGTTAATGATCTTAATCCTACATCATCATGGCAATTAAGTTAAGATGCTTATCTCATACTTAAGTATTCTCATTATCCCTAATCACAAGGAGGATATAATGAGTTTACAAGCCTTTGATTTAGGCTTAAGCTCATTAACTTATGACAAACACCAAAAACAATAACAAAACTGAAAACATCAAAAACAAACAATAACCGTCTCCTTCGGGATTCTTTTCTCATCATCTTCATTCACAAACGAGAACTTGCTTCTTCCGTCTAATGCAAGACAGTTAGCACTCGAGCCAGACGAGTCATACACTTGAGCATAGATAAGCAAGCAGTTCACAGTCAATTTATCTTTCAGTCTCTTTGAGTCGAACTACGGTGTTCCGACTTCCTCATTGCACGAGAGGATATGTAGGCATAACTGAACTGTTATCGAACAAAAGTCTTTTTGTCTTCCCCCTCTTTCAGCATTCTTTCTAAGCCTCAGTTCCTGAGCAATTCATTTTCTTGCACTGAAACTTGTATATTTCTTTTCTTAGCTTTTGCACACAGATATCACATACACTTACCCCTTTTAAACATAATCTTTTAAGCGTGGATCTCGTCGAGTACGACGGACAATCTGGGTGCTAATAACTTCCCAGGTTATAACCAACCCCCTTTCTCAGTTTCTCTGGTTCGCAACCGTCTTATCCATCTTTTCATAGGTTTATGAAGCATTACCTTTCCTTCGGGATAAAAATGTCTAGCTGGCGACTCTATTCATTTCACCTTCATTCTCTTTTCCCTGACCGTTCCCGTCTGTACCCTATCTGACCCGGTGTCTTTTCGGGGGAGCGACAGCTTGACCCGCAACCGTCTTATCCATCTTTATCTTGCAACCAGGGTTTCTCCTAGCTTGTTTGACTTGTGTTTATGGGGGTGTTATGTGCTACTTGTGCTTATTGTTTATTGCCTTATTTATTGCTTTCTGTACAGCTTTATTTATTGCTTTCATTTACAGTTTTATGCATTTCATACTGTTATCATCATCTGTGTTGGATCTGTGTTTACCTTGGTGGGAGGGATTTTTGAGTGGGGTTCCATACCGGGAACCTGAGTTACACATAGGCTAGAGTGGCTTCATATTCTTTCCTATTCCATTTCGGTCTGGTGCGGGAATATGAAACACGGTTCAGACATGGGTTTCTTCTTGAGAACTCTGTGCTACGAATTTCCTGTAGTACTAGGGTTATCTAGGAAGCTTGCTAAGTCTGGATGACCTTTTATGACCTTCAGCATCTGAGGTGAATTAGAGGAGGATCCTTTATGGTTATTGTAAACATTGTACCTCCGGGTTAGAAGTGTTTACACTTCTCATAACTGATCCAAGTCTGAGGATCATTGTTCTAGAACATTACATGTGAAGGGGTTGGGATGTTTACAGGTTTGCAGGAACCCCTTGCCTCATCATACCTTGTTACTAGTTTCGTTAAGGTTGTATCATTTTTGGAATGTTCTTGTGAAACCCTGGACTTGTGACTTTTTATTTGAGTCCCCCACCTGGTTACTGGTTTTCTAAGCCTCCATCTGGACTTATGAACACACATGGACCCTATCAAGGCAGATAACAGATCCAGCACTTGATCACAAACCCTTTGCATATCATTATGCATACATCATTTTGCATCATTTAAAATTTGTCTATTTGTTTTGCAGGGTATCCACATCTTATCTTTGGGTTGGTTTTGACCTGTTCTACTACTCAGATTCCTTCAGTTATCTGCATCAGCATCTTCATCAGTTGTCTTCATCAGAGACTCCTCTCCAGCATCTGTTTCAATAGCTTTTTATCAGTAGTTACCCTCATTCTTCTTCACCAACATCCATTGTCAGCATGGATACATCCAGGAAGAGCAACATCACCTATCATTTCTTTGAGCCCACTCTGGAAGGCATCAGACATATTCAGTCTCTTATCACTCTTGATCATGTCCCTTTATTCAGGGAACATTATGGAGGCATTATGGACATGATCATGGATTTGGATGCATCCCAGAGGAGCATGATCCACACCTGCCTACAGTTCTATGACCCACCTCTCAGATGTTTCACTTTCCCAGATTTTTCAATTGGGACCATTGATGGAAGAGTCCTCTATGTTGTTAGGTGTCCCTATCAGGAGGGGAATTCCTTTCAACCATGAGATGGTTGCTCCCAAGAATGAAGATATAGCTAAGGCTCTGCACTTGGATCCCACCCTCATTGACCAGAGCATGACCACTAAGGCTGGAATCCCAGGCCTTCACTTGGATTTCTTGGTTACTCAGGCCACCCTACATGCTGCAGCAGGGAAGTAAGAGATTGTTTGTGCTCTTCTGGCCCTCAGCATATATGGAGTTATCTTGTTTGAAGACGAGCCTAAGTTTGTAAGCAAGAGTGCTATTCACCTATTCTTGTTGAGGAATCCAGTCCCTACCTTGCTTGGAGACTTTTATTACTCAGTGCATCAAAGGAATGAGAAGCAGAGGGGAAGATTGGTCAGATGCTGTGCACCCCTTTTCTACTGTTGGTTGTTGAGGCACTTGCCGAAGTCAGAAACTTTCTTGAATCCTCATCAGCCAAGGAACTGGGCTAAGAGATTGATTTCCCTTACATCAGAAGACATCAGATGGTGCACACAGAGCACTGAGGGAAAATATATCATCACCAGCTGTGGGCAGTATCCCAATGTACCCTTGATTGGAGTAAAAGGTTGCATAAATTACAACCCTTTTCTTTTCAAGAGGAAATTAGGGTATGCTTTGGTACATCCCCCAAGAGGGCAAGATTTGACAGAAACCCTCTATTGTGACATCCAGCACAACCTTGCCATTGTCAGACAAGCTGCCTGGGCTTGGGACAATATTCAACTAAGGGGACAACTATTCTTGGTAAGTGCAACAACATAGCCTCAGCTCAGTATCTTGACTGGTCTCGTACCAGGGGACAGATCACCCCTATGCCATTCACCTTAGAAGATGTACCTGGGCCATTAACAGTGGAGCCTGCAGCTACTGTCAGTTTAGAGGAATTTGAGAAATTGAAGGAAAGGAATGCTCAGCTCTCTGAAGCTTTGAAGAAGACACTCTGGGAGAGGAATGACAGTCGTCTGGATAATGAGAGGTTAGAGAAGCTCCAGATTGAGCACTTGACCAAGATTGAGAAGACGGATGACTACATCAGAAAGGCTAGAGCAGGAGAGTTAGTGTTGAAGAATGTTTGCAAGGAAGCTAAGACTCAGAAGGCCAGAGCTGAGCATTACTTAGAGGAGAGCCAGGCTAGGTAGATCAGGATCACTAAGGCTCGTGCACAAGAAGATCAGAGAACCCAAGCTAGGATAGAGCAGTTGGAGGCTAGTGAGAAGAAGAATCAGGCAGCTTTGTTAGCAGCATAGAAAGAGATCTCTGAGTTGAAACTCCGGGCGCGGTTAAAGAGGTCAAAGGATCAGGATAAGCATAAGAAGTTGACCAGTGCCATTGCCACAAGGAACCTCCTCATCAGGACCATTACAGAGCACCCAATAGGTCCAGTGACTAAGGCTCTCCTGAAGGAAGTCAGAGAGGATGACTTTGGACTGGATGTTTGATTTCCTTGTACTTGTATTTCCTTTTGTTTGTACTTTTGATTTTGTTGATGTATTTTGACCCACCGTAGGGAATTTTGTTGTAATGAAACTATGTATCTTCACATTTTTTGTAATATATGGTTTGTTTTACTTTTTGGGCTTTATCTCTCTGCAACATCAGCATTTCCTCGTGGTCTAGAAAGGTCAAAACCAAAGAACCAAACCGGATACCCTTGGAAGACAAATAGGTATTCTGCATTTCATACTAACATCATTTCTTTGTTTTGTAGGTTTTTGTTTTTTTTGTTTCTCACTTTGTTGTGGTTTCAGGAAACATTGCTCTCAGAAGAGTGTTCCCTGTCAATAGAGTGCACAGATATCCGACAAGAAACAACCTTCCGGGATTACAAATGGATCAGGTTCAACAAGACTTGACTGAAGTGAGAGCCCAGATGGCCAATGAGAGGACAGAGATGAGGGCCTAAATGAATCAATTCATGACAGTGATGACTGGTTTGGCTCAGAGCCAGGAGATACTGAGGGAGTTGGTTGAGCGACAAACTCCTGAGGAACACCATCCAGGTACATGGGGTACCAATAACAACGATCATGTGTAGCCTCGCACTGATCCCCCAGAGTTTGGACCTCATCTGAACCCAGACATCAATGCTATAAGAAACTCCCAAGGTAACACTGGAGGGAGGGCCTTGCAGGAATACCCTCAGGAAGAACAGTTTACTGTGGTTGGGGCTGGAGACGAAGTTTACGATCGTCGGTTGGATGAAATTGCAGAGAAACTAAGGTCTCTTGAATCCCAAAACTCTCTGGGTTTTGATGTCATGGACATTGGATTGGTGGAAGGGGTTAGAATTCCTCACAAGTTCAAACCCCCTTGTTTTGAAAGATACAATGGCACATCCTGCCCACGTACCCATCTTCAATATTTCTTGGGGAGATTGAAAGCCTACACCATTGATGAGAAACTGTGGATGTTTTACTTCGAGGATAGCTTGACAGGGGCATCCCGGGAATGGTATTCTCACTTGACCAGGGCCACGGTTAGAAATTGGAAAGACTTGGCAGAAGCTTTCATCCGTCAATATCAGTATAATCTTGACATGGCTCCAAATAGAACCTTTCTGATGGGAATGTCACAGTCTTCCCGTGAAAGCTTTAGAGAGTATGCCCAAAGGTGGAGGCAACTATTTGTTGCCGTTCAACCCCCGATGTCAGAAAGGGAGATGGCAGACATGTTCATGAATACTCTCCAGGGTACCTATATTGACAGATTGGATGCATTTTCTTCCACCAGCTTTGTAGACGTGGTAATAGCTGGGGAAAGAATTGAGAGCTTACTGAAGATGGGAAAGATCTCCGACAACGGTGCCAGTTCAAGCAGTGCAAGGAAGCCATTTGCTGGGCCCCGTAGATCTGGTGAAACAAATTCTGTACACATGGGAAGAGGGAGACCCCAATATCTTCCCAGATCAGTTGTTGCCGTCACTATCCCTACTCCACCTCCTCAGTATACTCAACAACCACAACACTTTCCTCAACAGCCACAATTTCCTCAACAAAGGTCATACAACAACAATAACAACAATCAACAACAACGCCCTTTTCAACAACGGTCGTCTCAGATCAACAGGGTGATTGACCCTATTCCAATTCCATATGCCACATTACTTCCACAACTCCTAAAGCTCAATCTTGTTGAGTTGAGGACATTGGCTCCACCAGATCCTCAGAACCTTCCGAGAAATTACGACGTCAACGCTAGGTGTGATTTTCATTCTAATGCACCTAGTCACTCCACGGAAAAATGCAGGGCTCTGCATATGAAGGTCCAGGATCTGGTAGATTCAAAGGCCCTGAACTTTGCACCACCTACCAATGTCATGAAAAATCTTATGCCAAGCCACAATGGGCCAAGGATTAATGCTATAGAAGAAGGCTCGCCCATGAGTTTGATTGAAGATATTGCAAGTATTCAGACACCTCTGGCAGAGGTTAAAGCTCAGCTTTTGAAATGCCAAGTGTTTCCAGGTTGTGAGGCCTATTGTGAATCTTACAAGGTTTCCGAGAATGGGTGTGCAAGCTTGAGGGATGGCATCAATAGCTTGATCAGAGAAGGCATTCTGCAAATAACCACAACAGCTTCTACAACACCAACAACTCCTTTGTCAACAGCAAATGATTCTCCTACAACTGCAACAAGAATTGTTCCTACCGAATCGTCTACAACTTCAACAACCATTTCTTCCATCACCTCAACAAACAACAGTTCCATTTCATCTCCTTCTACAACTTCAGCAACCATCAGCAATGACGTCTCCAAAGTTACTATATATTATGACCCTACAACGGTCCCAAACTCCAACAATTTTCAGCAGTCTCAACAATAGTTTCAGCAACAACCAAGCTTCAATTCATCACCTCCAACATCCACAAGAAGTCCTGTCACCATCTTCTATGATCCACAGACAATAACGGTTCCAACCTCTGTTGCAGTAAGCCCAGTCACCATCACGGTGGCAGGGCCAATTCCATACGATAAAGACAATGTTGTACCTTGGCATTATGGTGCAGATCTTTACTGCAACAGAGAAAAAGTCCTTCTTGATTCTTCAGTTCCTACCTCACAAGTGGATAATGTCGGGGGAGTTAGACGTTTCACCTGAAGTGGACGCCTCTTTGCGTCACAAGCTCCAAGAACCAATACTGAGGCAGAGGCTGCTCCCAAAGCCAAAGGAAAAAGTGTGATACCTGAAGAATCTGCATCAAAAGAGACTCATAAATCATCCTTCGATCAGGATGTGGATGAATTTATGCGGATAATTAAAAGAAGTGACTACAAGGTTGTGGATCAGCTCCACCAGATTCCTTCTAAGATCTATATATTATCCCTGCTGTTGTGTTTCGAAGCTCATCGGGATGCACTACTTAAAGTTTTGCACACTGCCTACGTGCCAGAAGAGATCATAGTGAATCAGCTTGAGACAGTGGTGTCTAATGTCAATACTAGCAATGGGTTAGGTTTCACCAATGCTGATCTAACAACAGAAGGACGTCACCACAATAAGGCTTTGCACATCACCTTGGAGTGCAAAGGGGCTGTACTCTCTCATGTTCTTGTAGACACTGGGTCTTCACTCAATGTCTTGTCGAAGAAAGCTCTTGTCAAGCTCGAATATGATGGAATAGCTCTCCAACCAAGCAATCTGGTGGTCAGGGCTTTTGATGGATCCAAGAGGTCTGTTCTTGGAGAGGTGGAGCTACCTGTGATAATCGGTCTGCAGGTCTTTCAGACTAATTTCTATGTGATGGACATTCAGCCGGCCTACAGTTGTTTGTTGGGTCGACCATGGATTCACGCCGCTGGCGCAGTAACGTCGACCCTTCACCATAAATTGAAATATGAGTAGGAAGGACAGATTATCACCATCTGTGGTGAGGAGGACATATTTGTTAGCCATCTGGCTACATACAAATACATTGAGATGGATGGTGAAATCCATGAAACCATGAGCCAGGGGTTCGAAGCTTTGAATGTCAATGAGGCGATGACTGAAGTATTTGCTACATCCCAGGAGGATAGGATGGGTACTTCAATTGTCTCCTATCAGCAAGCCCGGAAGGTTGTTGAAGATGGTAATGCCCAAGGCTGGGGCAAGCTACTGCCGGTGGAGAAGAAGGAGGACAGATTCGGTTTGGGTTACAAACCATTCCGATAAGATCAATTAGAGGCTGCAAAAGAGCCCAAGTTCATCAGTGGGGGGATGGTCACCCCAGATGCTGTTAAAAACCTGGAAGACGAGGCGGAAAGCGACCGCAACCTGGAGAGCTGGATGCGTCCAAGGATCCCGGGGCACCAAGTCCTTAACTGGTCTTCCCAGGAAATTATAAGGGTTACTCCTGCAGAGTAATTATTATTTCCTGCTTTTTTTCAGCATGCATCCAGTCCTGCATCTTGCCCAAGGTGTCAGGACTCATTTTGTAATAGGGTCATATTGTAATTTTGTGCAAATGGATTATCAATGAATATCGGACATCTTTTGCAAACAAGTCTCATTTTCGCTCACTGTCTTTTCATTTTTCAATTTTGTACAAAACAATAAAATGGCAATGTTTTCAAAATAACAACTTCATTTATCACTTTTCTAAAACAAGATTAAAATTGATCACTAAAACGAACAAATCTCAACCCTTGCAGAGATTTCCCTCCAGATTGCACCGACAACAACACCGCTATGACCTTGTATGACTTCGACAATCCAATTAATCAAGCTGATGAAGGGGTTGAAGAAGACTATGAGTTACCGGAAGAGTTAGCCAGGTTGTTGAGGCAAGAAGAGAAAGTGATTACTCCTCATCAGGAGGAGGTTGAAATAGTTAATCTTGGTACCGAAGAGGATTTGAAAGAAGTAAAGATTGGGGCCAGCCTGCAAGCTTCAGTAAAGGAATAACTCATTGACATGCTCCGAGAATACGTCGACGTCTGTGCTTGGTCCTATCAAGACATGCCAGGTCTAGATACGGATATTGTTATGCACAAGCTGCCATTAAAAGAAGATTGCCCTCCAGTGAAGAAAAGGTTATGTCGTACTCGCCCAGATATGGCCATGAAGATTAAGGAAGAAGTACAAAAACAGTGGGACGCCGGTTTCCTTGCTGTAACTAGTTACCGCCTTGGGTCGCTAACATTGTACCTGTGCCTAAGAATGATGGCAAAGTACGTATGTGTGTGGATTACCGGGATCTGAACAGAGCTAGCCCGAAGGATGATTTCCCATTACCTCACATTGATGTATTAGTTGACAACACGGCTCAGTTCTCGGTGTTTTCTTTCATGGATGGTTTTTCTGGGTATAATCAGATCAAGATGTCACCCGAAGACATGGAGAAAACAACCTTCATCACACCTTGGGGCACTTTTGTTACAAGTTAATGCCTTTTGGACTAAAGAACGCCGGTGCAACTTATCAACGGGCTATGGTAACGTTATTCTACGACATGATCCACAAAGAAATTGAATGCTACATGGATGACATGATTGCCAAGTCCCTCACAGAAGAAGACCATCTGGTAAATCTGCTGAAGTTGTTCAAGCGTCTGAGAAAATATCAACTGAAGCTAAACCCCAACAAATGCACATTCGGGGTACGTTCTGGTAAGTTACTGGGGTTCATCGTAAGTGAAAAGGGAATTGAAGTTGATCCTGACAAAGTCAAAGCCATTCAAGAGATGCCTGCACCTAGGACTGAAAAGGAAGTTCGGGGTTTCTTAGGTAGATTGAACTACATATCAAGGTTCATATCTCATCTTACTGCAACCTGTGAACCCCTGTTCAAATTGTTAAGAAAGGAACAAACGGTCAGGTGGAATGAAGATTGTCAGAAGGCCTTTGACAAAATCAAGGGATACTTACAAGAACCTCCAATTCTTATGCCTCCAGTTGAAGGAAGACCTCTAATAATGTACCTGGCAGTATTAGAAGGATCAATGGGGTGTGTGTTGGGAAAGCATGACGAGTCTGGTCGAAAAGAGTATGCAATATACTACCTAAGCAAAACGTTTACCGACTATGAACAACGTTATTCACTGCTCGAGAAAACTTGTTGTGCTTTAGTGTGGGCTGCTCGCCGACTAAGACAGTATATGTTGACTCACACTACCTCGTTAATTTCAAAAATGGACCCCGTCAAGTACATATTTGAGAAGCCAGCACTTACCGGAAGGGTTTCAAGATAGAAAATGATTCTGACAGAGTATGACATTCAGTACACATCTCAAAAACCCATCAAAGGCAGTATACTGTCTGACTATCTAGCTGAGCAACCCATTGATGATTATCAGCCCATGAGATTTGACTTCCCAGATGAAGACATCATGTACTTAAAAGAAAAAGATCATGAAGAGCCTGTTCACACTGAAGGGCCTGACCCGGAAGAAGAGTGGACAATGATGTTTGATGGGGTTGTCAATATGAATGGTCGTGGGGTTGGTGCAGTGCTCATTACACCTAAAGGAGTTCATATGCCTTTCCCGGCAAAACTCACCTTTGCCTGCACTAACAACGAAGCTGAATACGAAGCATGTATCATGGGTCTTGAGGAAGCCATTGACCTCAGGACCAAGACTTTAACTGTATTCGAAGATTCAGTTTTGGTAATCAATCAGACCAACGGCAAATGGTACACTCACCAAGAGCATTTGATTCCATACCGTGACTACACGAGGAGATTATTGACTTTTGTAGATGTTTAGAATTGGCAGAATTTTTGACCAACAAGAAATGTTGAATTCAGTTCAGAATGTCCTATCAGATGTTGGGACATTATCAAACAGAGTATAAGAACTTAATTCAGGATGTCACACCAGATGTTGGGACATTGTGTTAATGAATTAAGTTCAGTTTTTCAGGATGTCCCAACAGATGTTGTGACATCACAAACCTGCTACCAGAACTAATTAATAACTAACTGATCTGAGTAATTTAAGGAAAGTTATCTGGAATTAATTATGGATGGACAAAAACAGAATAAGGCGCATCTGTAGGGAGTATTGTTATGAGACTTCAGCATAATCAGAAGAACTAAATCACCTAGAATCTAGGAAGTAACAAACCCTAATTCAAGATGGAAGCTGCATGCGTTTTAGGACTGGATTAACCTACAGAAAGCCCAAAATACAAACACCTATTTAATCAACAGAAACTCACAGAATTGAGTACGAATTTCAGAAGACAAAATAGGGTGTTGTGTGTTTTAATAGCAGGTTGTTTTAATTGTACCACTTTATGAGCTTTTAAGCAAAAGTGTATTTGTGACTTGATTGAAACTGTGAAGTAAGATCAAGCTGTTTTGTTTGAAGTATGACTTCAATTTTATTAAACTTGTAAACAAGATCACTGTGTGATTGAGGGGGAGTGAGTTGGTACTCATATCTAAGTTGTGTCTTAGGTAGAAATTGCATTGGGTAGATATTAAGTGAAATATTAAACTGGGTGGTTTAAGTCTAGAATTAATATTACTTATAGTGGATTTCCTCCTGGCTTGGTAGCCTCCAGATGTAAGTGTGGTTATACACTGAACTGGGTTAACAAACTACTGTGTTGTTTAATTTTCTTGCACTTTAAGTTTTGGTTAAATCTGTCAAGTGTTGGGACATCTCATTCGACATCTCATACCTGATCACAGAATTTCAATTGGCATCAAAGCAGGCACCATGCCTGTTTATTCTGGGTGAGATCTAGGGAATACAAATTCTGGAAACATGGACAGAGATATAGGATCAGTAAATAGACCACCTATACTGGATGGATCTAATTATGACTACTGGAAGCCAAGAATGATTGCATTCTTAAGATCACTTGACAACAGGGCCTGGAGAGCAGTCAACATTGGATGGGAACATCCTATCCAAGACACCAAAGATGGAGCAAAAGTGTTGAAACCTGAAGAAGAATGGAGTAAGGAGGAAGAAGATTCAGCACTAGGCAACTCCAAGGCCTTAAATGCTTTATTCAATGGCATTGATAGGAACATCTTTAGACTTGTGCATCACTGTGAGCTGGCCAAAGATGTTTGGGACACTCTCAAAACAACTCATGAAGGAACATCAAAGGTAAAGATGTCAAGACTTCAACTTCTCACCACCAAATTTGAAAACTTGAGAATGAAGGAAGATGAGACAATTCATGAATTCCACATGAACATCTTAGAAATAGCCAATACTTCTGGAGCCTTGGGAGAAAAGATGACTGATGAAAAGCTTGTAAGAAAGATTCTCAGATCTTTGCCAAAAAGATTTGACATGAAAGTCACAGCAATAGAAGAAGCTCAAGACATATGCACAATGAAAGTTGAAGAACTCATTGGTTCCCTTCAAACATTTGAGATGGGAATGAATAACACAAATGTAAAGAAGAACAAAAGCATAGCCTTGGTGACAAATACTGATGAAGAAGAAGATGATGTATCAGAAACTGGTGAAAGCTTATCAGACAACATTGCTATGCTTGGAAGACAATTCAAAAAGATTCTCAGAAAGATGGAAGACAAATCCAAACCCAGTGGAAGATACACAAACTCTTCTGAGAACAAAAGACCTTATGATGCTAATAGAAGGTCAAATTATGATGAAAAGACCAGTCAAGAAAAAGGAATTAAATGCCATGGATGTGAAGGATATGCACACATCAGGAATGAATGTCCTACCTACTTAAAAAGGCAAAAGAAAGGACTCTCTGTAACCTGGTCTGATGAAGACTCAGGAGGTGATTCAGAAGAAGAATCAGCTAAGCATATCACTGCTCTAGCTGGATTATGTGAATCTGAAAGTGAATCCAGTGATGGGGAGCTTACTTTTGAAGAACTTGAGCAAGCATACAAAGAACTATTCAAAAGAAGCACTGAAATATGCAGTGAGATTATAAAGCTAAAGAAGCAGAATGAGGCACTAAAGGATGAAAAAGCAAGTGATCTAGAGATCATTGACACCTTGAAAAGTGAAGTAAGTCTTCTCAACTCCAAGTTGGAACATATGTCAAAATCTGTTAGAATGCTGAACAGTAGCTCAAGCACACTAGATGATATTCTCAACAATAATAAGCATTCAGGAGATAAAAGTGGACTGGGATTTAACAAAGTTCATAAGGATGAAGCTAGCCCTAGCAAAACTACTTCAAAGTCCATATAGTCAAACAAGATGTCTCAACAGATGCTTCAACATCATGAAAAGAACACAAAGTCAAACATAATGTTCCAACAGATGTCTCAACATTCTGAAAAGAATATAATGAAGAAGAAGTATCAAAGATGGAGATGTCATCATTGTGGAAGATTTGGACATATCAAACCTCATTGCTATAAGTTGCATGGATATCCAAATCAGATGTATCAGCAACCTCCTAAGCAGAAGATAGAAGTTATCAAGAAAGTACTGCATAGACATCAAAGAGATCAGCAACCTCCTAAGCAGAAAACAGAGGTCATCAAGAAGGTATGGAGACCAAAAGCTAGTCTTCATGCTGATCAAAGCTACATACCCAAGAACAAGATCAACAAACAACCTTGGAGCTCTACTGATAAACAATACACAGGGCAGAGGCATCAAAATAAATCTCAACTCAAATGGTCAAAGAAAGGTGTTGCATATATAGCACATACATCACTAAGAGTATCAGCTAAAGAAGACTGGTACTTTGACAGTGGATGTTCAAGACACATGACTGGATTGAAGAATCTGCTAGTAAACTTAAAGTCACATTCATCCAGATATGTAACCTTTGGAGATGGAGCTAAAGGAGAAATCAAGGGAGTTGGAACCTTGGACTGTCCAGATGTACCTAGACTAGATGATATACTGCTGGTTAAAGGTTTAACTGCTAACCTGATCAGCATAACTCAATTATGTGATCAAGGGTACAGTGTAAACTTTACCAAAACTGAATGCATAGTGTCTGACAAAGAACAAAAGGTTGTCATGAAAGGAGCCAGATCTAAAGACAACTGTTATATGTGGGAACCTCAAGACTTCAGTCTCACTTCAACTTGCTCTTTAGCTAAAGAAGAAGAAGTGAAACTATGGCACCAAAGACTAGGTCATCTTCATTTCAGAGGCATAAAGAAAATCATATCTATGGATGCTGTGAGAGGTATTCCTAAACTGAAGATTGATGATGGCAAAATATGTGGTGAATGTCAAATAGGCAAGCAAACCAAGATGTCCCATCCAAAGCTCCAACATCTGACAACCTCCAAAGTTTTGGAACTTTTACATATGGATCTTATGGGACCTATGCAGGTTGAGAGCCTTGGTGGTAAAAGGTATGCCTATGTGGTGGTTGATGACTTTTCAAGGTATACATGGATAAATTTCATCAAAGAAAAGTCTGATGTATTTTATGTATTCAAAGACTTATGCCAAAGAATACAAAGGGAAAAAGCCAACTGTGTGATCAGAATAAGAAGTGATCATGGAAAAGAATTTGAGAATCAAAAATTCTTAGATTTCTGTTCATCAGAAGGAATCAATCATGAATATTCTTCACCAATCACTCCTCAACAGAATGGGATTGTTGAGAGGAAGAATAGAACTATTCAAGAATCAGCAAGAGCTATGATCCATGCTAAAAAGTTACCTTTGTACTTCTGGGCTGAAGCTATGAACACAGCTTGTTACATTCATAACAGAGTTACTCTAAGGAAAGGAACTTTGTCCACAATCTATGAAGTCTGGAAGGGCAGAAAACCCACAGTTAAGTACTTCCATGTGTTTGGAAGTAACTGTTATATTCTGGCAGATAGGGAGCAAAGAAGAAAAATGGATCCTAAAAGTGATGAAGGGATTTTTCTTGGATACTCTATAAACAGCAGAGCATATAGAGTATTTAATTCTAAAACCAAGGTTATCATGGAGTCCATAAATGTGATAATTGATGATGCTCCTACAGATGTCCCAGAAGATGTTGGAACATCTGCTGATATCAAGACTGAAGCTGAAGAAAAGAGTGATCATTCTGACTTCACTCAAACTGATGCAAGGACAGAACAATCCAGCAAACCTCCCTCCATCAGAATCCAGAAGGATCATCCCAAAGATTTGATAATTGGTGATCCCAACAGAGGTGTAAGCACTAGATCAAGAGAAGTGATTTCAGGTTCATGTTTTGTTTCTAAAATAGAACCTAAAAACATCAAGGAAGCTCTTACAGATGAATACTGGATTTGTGCTATGCAAGAGGAATTAGGTCAATTCACAAGGAATGAAGTGTGGAACCTTGTTCCTAGACCTGATGACATAAATGTGATTGGAACTAAATGGGTGTATAAGAACAAGTCAAATGAGCAAGGAGTTGTTACAAAGAACAAAGCTAGACTTGTAGCTCAAGGATACACACAAATTGAAGGAGTAGACTTTGATGAAACCTTTGCACCAGTAGCAAGGCTTGAATCAATCAGACTACTTTTGGGAATTGCTTGTATCTTAAAGTTCAAGCTATTTCAAATGGATGTGAAAAGTGCCTTTTTAAATGGTTATCTTAATGAAGAAGTATATGTAGAACAGCCTAAAGGATTTGTTGATCCAAGCTGTCCAAATCATGTATACAAACTAAAGAAGGCTCTTTATGGTCTGAAGCAAGCTCCAAGAGCATGGTATGAAAGGCTGACTACTTTTCTTATCAAGCAAGGGTACAGGAAAGGTGGAATTGACAAAACCTTGTTTGTTAAAGATGAAGAAGGAAATGTCATGATTGCTCAAAAATATGTAGATGACATTGTCTTTGGTGGGATGTCAGACAGGATGGTCAAACATTTTGTCAACCAGATGGAATCTGAATTTGAAATGAGCCTAGTAGGAGAATTAACCTACTTTCTTGGACTGCAAATAAAGCAAATGGAGGACTCCATGTTCATTTCCCAAAGCAAGTATGCTAAGAACATAGTCAAGAAATTTGGGATGGACAGTGCTACTCATAAGAGAACTCCTGCCCCCACACATTTAAAGCTGACTAAAGATGACAAGGGTGAGAATGTAGATCAAAGCCTATACAGAAGTATGATTGGAAGCTTGTTATATCTAACTGCTAGCAGACCAGACATAGCATTTGCAGTAGGTGTATGTGCAAGATATCAAGCTGATCCAAAAGTTAGTCATCTTAATCAAGTCAAGAGAATTCTGAAATATGTTAATGGTACTTGTGACTATGGCATAATGTACTTTCATGGATGCAAACCAATTCTCACTGGCTTCTGTGATGCTGATTGGGCTGGAAGTGCTGATGACAGAAAAAGCACTTCAGGAGGATGCTTCTTTCTAGGAAACAATTTAATTTCTTGGTTCAGTAAGAAACAAAATTGTGTATCCTTATCTACTGCTGAAGCTGAATATATTGCAGCTGGAAGCAGTTGTTCACAGTTGGTTTGGATGAAGCAAATGCTCACTGAGTACAATGTCCCACAAGATGTCATGACATTGTACTGTGACAACTTAAGTGATATTAACATATCAAAGAATCCTATCCAACATAGCAGGACCAAGCATATTGATATCAGACATCATTTCATCAGAGATCTTGTAGAAGAGAAAGTGATTTCACTGGAACATGTAGCTACAAATCTGCAGTTGGCTGATATATTTACCAAAGCCTTGGATGCTACTCAATTTGAAAACCTAAGGGGCAAATTGGGAATCTGCTTATGTGAAATTCAGCAGTTATGGAGATGTGCCAACATGTCATATGACATTGTGTGGCATAAGCACCAGATGGCAACACCAGTCTGGTCAAGGACCTTGAGTATTCCTCTCCTAAAAAGTCTCAAAGTAACGGCTACTTATAAAATGTCAGCTTGCTTTCAGCTATCCATCTTCTCATCATACTCTCAAAAACGAATTGCATTCTCTAACTGTTTTTCAGAACTCATCAAACCTAAAACTCTTCATCCACCTTCTTCGAAAATGTCTCAAAACCCTAACATTCCTGAAGAAATCCTCAACAAGGAAGATGTGGTGCATGCAACCCCCATTTCTGTGGTACCCATGGATTCAACTCCAATGGACGAAATCAGAGGAAGTGTTCCTCTAGCTAAAAAGCCAAGAACTCCAAAAAGAACAAAAGATCAAGTTTGCAGCAAATCCAAAGGCATACCTTCACCAGTAAACATCACACCAAAATCTTCTGAATACGTGGATGATTCCATAAAGGAATTGGTAAACAGGATCCTTTCTGAGCAAAGAGTGGTAAGTGGCATTTCTATCCCTTTGAGCACCATGCCAGCTCCACAAGAAGATCATCAAACTCAGGCTGAAAAGGACACTCCTGCTCAACAGGATGTCCCAATAGATGTTGAAACATCTGAGGACCAGCAAAAGGCCTCATCTGATGCTGCTGTTGAAACATCTGAGGATCAGAAAAAGGCCTCCACTGATAGTGATGAAGAAGCATCTGAGGACCAGCACAAGGTCTCCTCTGAAGAGCATATATCTGTTGATCCACCAGCTGAAGAGGAGACTTCTCAACCTCCTCCTGTTGTGAACCTAGAGCATGATTCTGATACAGAAATCATTGCTTCTGTAAACCCTAGCATAGCCAAAAGGCTTAGGACTAGGAAAGAAAAGATGCATGCAGGACATGCAATTCCTGAGAAGAAGCAAGCTACCCCAAAGAAGGACAAAGCTAAAGTTGTCTTTGGTCCTACAAAACAATGGAGCAAGGTGCAAACACAAAAGAGAAAAACTGTCACTCCTCCAGATTCAGATGTTGAAGAAGATGTCCCAACATCTCCTCCAAAGAAGAAATCAGCACCCTCAAGGTCATCAAATGCTGTTCCAGAAGCTCCCTTGGACAACATCTCCTTTCATCATGTTTCAAGTGTGAATAGATGGAAGTTTGTGTATCAAAGAAGGGTAGCACTTGAAAGAGATCTGAGCAGTAATGCACTTGAGTGCATAGAGTTAATTAATCTCATCTCTTCTGCTGGCCTCTTCAAAACTGTCTCCAACTTCTCTCCTTGCTATGAGCTACTGGTCAAGGAATTCATAGTCAACCTCCAAGAAGATTGTGCTAATGGTAAGTCTGCTGATTTTAGAAAAGTTTATGTAAGAGGTAGGTGTGTTGAATTCTCTCCTAGGATTATCAACCAATACCTTGGAAGAGAATCTGAAGGTCCAAATGAGTTAGGGAAGACTGATAACCAGGTTTGCAAGGTTATCACTACTAACCAGGTCAAGGCTTGGCCAGTTAAAGGGAAGCTCTCAGTTAGCATGCTGACAAGGAAATATGCCATGCTGAATAGGATTGGTACAACAAACTGGGTACCTACCAACCATACATCCTCTATATCAACTGGGTTGGGCAGGTTCATATATGCTGTGGGCACTCAAACAAAGCTGGATTATGGAGCTTATATCTTTGATGAGACTTTGAAGCATGCTGGATCCTCTGCAACAAAGCTTCCAATTGCCTTCCCTTCCTTGCTGTGTGGAATAATGCTGATTCAATATCCTGGAATCCTCACTGAGAAGGACACAATCTGCAAAAGAGAAAGCCCTCTGGCCTTCCACTACAAGTTGTTCCTGAGTCATCATGCAGCTGATGTTGAAGCACCCTCTGGGACATCTGCTGGTCCTTCAAAGGCAAAGTCTCCAATCTCCAAAGCTGTATTGATTGCTGAACTGAAGAGCACTTGCAAGGAACTGGATGCAAGGAAGCAGAAGCTTGAGGAGATTATCCAAAGGCTGGAGATTGAAGAAAGTGCTCAGAAAGCTGCTACTTCTGATGAGGAGACTGAGGAAGAGGAAGAGACTGACTATGAGGAATCTGAGTGAAAATTGTATGTGAGGAAAAATGTAATGACTGTTGCATTGTAATTTTGACTTAGTATCTTTGGCCCCAATTTTATGTCTAACAAGGGGGAGAACAACAACAACAACAATGTATGATGCTGTTTTGCTATTAATGAAAAACTTATGTTTGCTTCTGAACTGAATCAGTGTGTTTTAATGAAAATTTCTGTTGCAACAAATCTGAATACTTGTATGTTTGAGGGGGAGTAAACTCACACATGACTCAACAGAAAAGGAAAGCTATACTCTGATAAAATAACTTCTGCTGCACTCTGATAACCAGAAAATATGTTAGCCAAAAATTAGCCAAAGGGGGAGTTTGTAGATGTTTAGAATTGGCAGAATTTTTGACCAACAAGAAATGTTGAATTCTGTTCAGAATGTCCTATCAGATGTTGGGACATTATCAAACAGAGTATAAGAACTTAATTCAGGATGTCACACCAGATGTTGGGACATTGTGTTAATGAATTAAGTTCAGTTTTTCAGGATGTCCCAACAGATGTTGTGACATCACAAACCTGCTACCAGAACTAATTAATAACTAACTGATCTGAGTAATTTAAGGAAAGTTATCTGGAATTAATTATGGATGGACAAAAACAGAATAAGGCGCATCTGTAGGGAGTATTGTTATGAGACTTCAGCATAATCAGAAGAACTAAATCACCTAGAATCTAGGAAGTAACAAACCCTAATTCAAGGTGGAAGCTGCATGCGTTTTAAGACTGGATTAACCTACAGAAAGCCCAAAATACAAACACCTATTTAATCAACAGAAACTCACAGAATTGAGTACGAATTTCCGAAGACAAAATAGGGTGTTGTGTGTTTTAATAGCAGGTTGTTTTAATTGTACCACTTTATGAGCTTTTAAGCAAAAGTGTATTTGTGACTTGATTGAAACTGTGAAGTAAGATCAAGCTATTTTGTTTGAAGTATGACTTCAATTTTATTAAACTTGTAAACAAGATCACTGTGTGATTGAGGGGGAGTGAGTTGGTACTCATATCTAAGTTGTGTCTTAGGTAGAAATTGCATTGGGTAGATATTAAGTGAAAGATTAAACTGGGTGGTTTAAGTCTAGAATTAATATTACTTATAGTGGATTTCCTCCTGGCTTGGTAGCCTCCAGATGTAAGTGTGGTTATACACTGAACTGGGTTAACAAACTACTGTGTTGTTTAATTTTCTTGCACTTTAAGTTTTGGTTAAATCTGTCAAGTGTTGGGACATCTCATTCGACATCTCATACCTGATCACAGAATTTCAACTTTCTTCACAACAGTCAAACTTGAGTATATCCCTCGAGATGAAAATCAGTTCGCAGATGCTTTAGCTACCATTTCCTCCATGATCAAGGTTCAAACTACAAATTATGTGCCTCGGATTTCGGTATCTAGACTAGACCGACCAGCATATGTTTTCTCTATGGACATTGCTAAAGATGACAAGCCTTGGTTCCATGACATTAAAAGCTTCTTAGAAGATCAAACATACCCACCTGGGGCATCATCCAATGATAAGAAGACGTTAAGAAGGTTGGACGATAGTTTCTTCCTTAATGATGATGGTTCGTTGTACAAGCGAAACTTTGACATGGTTCTTCTCAGATGCGTTGATAAGAAAGAAGCAGACTTGCTGATGCACGAGGTGCATGAAGGATATTTCGGTACCCATGCTGGAGGACATGCAATGGCTAAGAAATTGTTAAGATCAGGTTACTACTGGATCACAATGGATGCAGACTGTTGTGCCTATGCCAGAAAATGCCACAAATGCCGGATCTATGCAGATAAAGTGCATGTGCCTCCAAATCCTTTGAATGTGATGTCTTCACCTTGGCCTTTTTCCATGTGGGGGATTGACATGATTGGAAAGATTGAACCAACTGCTTCAAATGGCCACAGATTCATCTTGGTAGCCATTGATTATTTCACCAAATGGGTTGAAGCAGCTTCGTATGCAAACGTCACCAGACAAGTGGTAGCCAGATTTCTGAAAAGAGACATCATCTGTCGATATGGGGTTCCCGAGCGAATCATTACTGATAATGGTTCCAATTTGAACAACAAAATGATGGCAGAACTATGTCGGCACTTCAAAATCCAACATCACAACTCTTCTCCTTACAGGCCAAAAATGAATGGCGTTGTTGAGGCAGCTAACAAAAACATCAAGACGATTGTGCAGAAGATGGTGGTTACTTACAAAGACTGGCATGAAATGCTACCATTTTCTTTACATGGGTACCGAACCTCAATCAGAACGTCTACTGGGGCAACACCGTATCAGCTTGTGTATGGTATGGAGGCAGTCCTACCTGTTGAAGTTGAGCTACCCTCCTTACGGGTATTGATGGATGTAAAGCTGAACTAAGCAGAATGGATCCGATCTCGGTATAATCAACTGAATCTGATCGAAGAAAAGAGATTAGCTGCAATCTGTCATGGGCAGTTATATCAGAAAAGAATGAAGAAATCCTTCGATCAGAAAGTCAGGCTTCGGGAATACCAAGTAGGAGATCTTGTGTTGAAAAGACTCTTTCCTCCTCATACAGACCACAGGGGCAAATGGACTCCAAACTACGATGGTCCATTCATAGTAAAGAAGGTTTTCTATGGTGGAGCGTTGATGCTCACTACTATGGATGGTAAAGATTTCTTATCCCCTGTGAATTCAGATACAGTTAGAAAATACTTCGCATAAAATGACTCGCTGGACATAAAAACAGAATGTAAGTCCAAGCAAAAATAGGGCATCCCGGCGAGTCAAAAACAGAATAAAAAGAATCGGGTAAAAATAAGGGAAATTTAATTTTTTTTTTAAATGTACACCCGCTGAGTTGAAAATCCGCATTGGACAGCTCAGGCAAAAATGGGTATCCCGGTGGATTGAAAACCTGAAAGGGCGATCCACGCAAAATCAGGGAATAAGCGAACAACTGCATTCTGAATTCTTCTGTATCATTCACAACATGGCAAGCTTCGAAAGGATAAAGCATCGGTCAGAATCAACCTTCTTCAAAAAGCAAGATGAGAAGAACGTCAAGGTCATACAGGTCATAGCGAAGGAAGTTCACTGGAACGTCGTCATCAACATTGCTAACACTTTTATTTTTTTAGTTTATAGCAGTCTCCTCATTTCAGGGGATTTGTTTCTTTGATTGTATTTGCCGATTCAGGGCACCCATATTAATAAAATTAGAATTTTTAGTCACATCTCTTTTTGTACATTTTTGTTTCGTTTGCAAAATGTCCAGTATTAATTATATAGTATTTGCATAAAACAAATGAGCCATTTTTAATAAATGCTTGCAGGAAATATATTTACTTTCAGGAAAGCCTAACTCCTATGATGGAATCTGGTAAGGGATACCTCGGGATACTTGTGCGTTTCTTTTGTCTTAACAGGTTGCGGATATTCGATACACAATATGGGGCATGCCAGGCATCACTTCCCCAACATACCTCCTCCCCAAGAAGTATCTGCAATACTTTTTCCCCAGCGGAGTTGTCAAAGCCTCCTCATCCCCAACACAGGTCTATTCAATAGGAGCATCCCCAGCCAATCTCCCCACAGAGTTTCCAACCTCTCCCCAGAAGAGCAATGCCTGAAACTCTTACACAACAAAGTGACGAAAGTTTCCTTCTCCCCAGTTGAGTTCTCCTTGCGGACAGATCTATCAATGATCTATTTCCCCAAGCAGAGCTATATCTACTAATAGATCTACCAATGATCTCTTCCCCAGCTGGGATCTCCCTCTAAGCAGATCAGCCAGAGATCTTTGTCACAACAGGATCCAAATCCCGGATCGGTTTCTCTTTTGCATAATCATAGCATTCGCATCATATTCACCAAATAAGCGTAGCATTCCGTCTAATACGGAGCATTACGGTAAAAATCAAACATTTGCATGATCACAAGTCAGGATCAAGCCAGTCACCTGCAAATACCATCAGTATTTCATCAACAATGAATATAAAAACTCACATCCCTGCAAATAAAAGCCAAAGCGTCCCTTTTGCACTCTCCAACACAAATACCCGTTCATATATACCCTTTTCTACACTCGTCCGTGTCGTATTATTCCCCGCAGATATAAGCCAAAACGTCCCCTTTGCATTCTCAAATACAGATACCTATACATACTCTTTTGACACTCGTCCGTGTCACCTTTCCCCAGCATGGTTGCCAAATCACTTGGTGCAAACAAAGTAGTTATTTATAACACACTCCTTTTGACACCCGTCCGTGTCATCATATCCCCACAGGTCGCCAGAACACCTTTTACACTCTCACATACAAATATTTGTTCATAACCTATACATATTCTCTTTTGACACTCGTCCATGTCATACATTCCTCAGCAAATCAAACACTTGTCCGTGTCTTACTCGTACTTCACTAACAAACCAATACTCACTCATACTTATACAGAAGTCTCTAATACTCGTCTGTATCTTGTATATATATATCACTCCTCAACATATTCGACACTCGTCCGTGTTCTTTGTTAACCAGTTGGTACTCGTCCGTATCATCATCTCTGAACACGCGTCAGCGTTTGTTTCTATCGATACTCGTCTGTATCATGGTCCTAAGGATGCTCGTCCGCATCTTTAATTTATACACAACGTCAAATACTTATACCTTTTTATTCTTTAGTGTAAGCACTCGTCCATGTTTACCCTTCCCCAGTAAGTCACCAACAAAACAACTTTTTTCTATCCGACATTCGTCCTATATCGTGATACTTTCAGCAGTCGTACCCTGCCAGGTGATTATCCTTCACCTTTGGATGACCGTCCCTCATCCCTTCCCCAGCGGAGTCCCCATTAGTGGAACCTTTTTCTATTCGGCATTCGTCCAATGTCGTGATAAAGAGCAGCCATCCCCTGCTAGGTGATCGTCCTTCCCCTTTTGATGACCTTCCCTCATCATTTCATCTGATGGCCGTCCCCATCGTAGTTCTTGTTATCCGACATTCGTCCTATGTCGTGATAAAACCTGAGAGCAGCCGTACCCTGCTAGGTGATCGTCCTTCACCTCTTGATGATCGTTCCTCATCATGCTTATCTGATGGTCGTCCCTATCGTCGACCTTTTCTATCCGACATTCGTCCTATGTTGTGATAAAGAGCAGTTGTCCCCTGCTAGGTGATCGTCCTTCACCTTTGATGACCGTCCCTCATCATTATTTCATTTATTCTTTAAACCGATGGTCGTCCCCATTGTTGTTTACTTTACTTTGCAAAGCTGATGGTCGTCCCCATCATTGCCTTTACTTTAATCCCCAGAGAATCTTATCTCCTTACCTGATGGATGTCCCCGTCATTGTCTCTTTATTTACCCAGCTTATCAGCCGTCCCCGTCATTGCTTTACTTACCGCTTTATCCCCAGTAGTCGTCCTCTGCTCGATGGTCGTCCGCCATCGCCCGCATTTGATAATCATGCTATACTACCTTTTACAATTTATATCCTTTTTCTTCTTCTATCCAGCGAGTGCAAATTTTGGACAGTCTTTGGTATTCAACCACAAGTTATCTTGTTTGTCTGTTAAGCCAGGCGCTTACATCCTGCATAGCTAACTCATGTTTGAATAGGGGCAGTGATAACGAGAAATCGCATCGTATTATTACTATGTTTTTAGTCTGATTTTATCATACATTAGTCCTTTTAACTCCCGATTATTTCGAGTTTATATGCCACATTGTAGGTACAATATGTCTAAAGCCAAAATTATGGAAAAAGATCAAAGGAACAAAATTTAGCATGAAAAGAAAAGAGAAGAACTCAATTCTGCTAAAACTGCAGAATTTGTTGTTATCACGGTCGTCACAAGGGTCTTACGATCGTAACGCGCTAAAAATTAGAATTCTGCCCGTTGCACACATGTCACGATTGTTACAAGGCTCATTTAATTAATTTGAGATATAAATGAAGACGTGCCAACGAATAGAAAGAGTCTTCGGAGACTCGTATAATCTCTCAACCTCAACAACGCCCAGTCTCCTGGATTTTCTCAACAACTGAAGAACCGAAGCCCACGTTCTTATTCTTCAACTGTCAATTTCTCCTCTATAAATATCAAAGAGTCAGTTGAAGAAGGGGGGAGTTTTTGATTGCCAAATTTGTGCGAAAGCTCTGCCAATTTCTACACCCATTTTTGCAGTATTTGTTTTTTTTCTCTACTTTAGTTTATTTTCCCTTACCTTAATAACAATTTCCAACATCAGGAAATTGTTATCGCATTTATTTTCTTTTCGCCTCAGAATTTAGTTACTCTATTTAATTTGGACGCTCCAAGCTTTCCAAATTGTGGAAGAGGGAGCCGAAGAGTTTATTTGTTCAGGTTTTAATTTGCAATTAATATTAAGTTTCATTTATTTATGTTAAGTTCTCGTCGTCATTATATAATGCATGTTTTAATGTCTATTAATTTCATTATGTGTTCGTCTGTTGTTTTAATTAATATGAGTAGCTAAATTAACTGAGTCGGTATGTAATAAAGCAACCAAACGGATGAATCGAATCTAAGCTAAAAACATTTACGAACTTATATTCTGGCTGTGACTTTTTATAATTAAAATCAAGCTTTTTGTTACGAGAGTAAGAGAAGTAAAATAGGTTAGGTCGAGACCACGTGAGTGTGAGATTTTAACCGGATAGCTAAAGTTAGGCATTCGATTTAAATACAGCGAGAGCGCTTTAAAACGAGTTAGACTTATTAAGTTTTCAAAAATTATTTTCTAAACACTTATGGGCTAGCGAGAGCAGACATAGGGCTTTAGGAGTATGATCTGAGATAAGACCACGAGAGTGTGAGTCGAGGATTTTTAAACTAGTAATCTCTACAGAATTATTTAAGTGAAACATCTTTATAAGCTTAGACTAGATTGATCCGCATAGGTTAATATTATTACATACCGACCGCCTTATCATTATTTCTTTAATTAAGTTTAGTTTCCCATTTTTAATCCCTAAAACCATAACCGTGACAAATTTTCGCCTTAGCTAAACTAGAAAATCTTCTAGCACTAGAGTGATTACAAAGTTCCTGTGGGTTCGACATCTTTTTATTACTATTACGATAGGCTGTGCATTTGCAGTATAGATACCGTTAGACACATTAGGTCTTCGTACATCAAGTTTTTGGCGCCGTTGCCGGGGACTTTGATTTAGTCACTAGTGCACTATTAGAGTAGCACTGTCTAGACTAAGGCAACAATTTATTTTCCCTAATATAATTTACCGATTGTATGCCAAGTACTCGCTCTCAAGGCGAAGACTTGCAGCCTCCAGTCCTTGAATTAGAACGCTTCTTACATTTAAGAAGACGAATATTAGAATACCAACGAAAATACAACATTCCAGATCTTCAAGTTGAGCCACCCGAACTAGTTGGAACATCGAAGGACGCAGAAATGGCTAAAGAACAAAATCATTCGCTCAAGTATTACGCTAGTCCTTCACAAGTTGAACCGCATTCCAGCCTTGCCGCGCCAGCTATCAACCGAAACGATTTCGAGTTGAAAACCTTCGCTGATATCAGCCGTGCAACAAAACCAATTCGCCGGAAATCCTACTGAGGATCCGAACCTTCATCTTTCGATATTTGTGCAGTACGCAGATACAGTGAAAGCTAATGGAGTTACCCAAGAAGCAATCAGATTACGCCTTTTTCCTTTCTTGCTACGAGACAGAGCAAGAGCCTGGCTTCAATCTCTACCCTCGAATTCAGTAACTACATGGGAGGAACTGAAGAAAGTTTTCTTAGCAAGATATTTCCCACCTAGCAAGACGGCTATGCTAAGAGCTCAAATCAACGGATTTAAGCAAAAGGAAAACGAGTCACTTTTCGAAGCTTGGGAACGATACAAAGATATGCTGAGACTTTGTCCACATCATGGTTTAGTTAATTGGATGGTGATCCATACCTTTTACAATGGTCTCTTGTACAACACAAGAATGACAATAGACGCTGCCGCGGGCGGTGCATTGATGAACAAAGAATATAACGAAGCTTATACACTTATCGAGATTATGGCTCAGAATAATTACCAATGGGGAATCGAGAGAGTCGCAACTGAGAAACCAACGAAAGGAGGTATGTACGAAGTGAGTAGTATGGACCAAGTTAATGCAAAGTTTGATGCACTTAATCAAAAGATCGACAACTTGGCCATAACACCAACAGCCACCGTGGCTGATGTGACACCTAACTGTGAGTTATGTGGAGTTCCAGGACATGATGTCCCTGATTGTCAACTATTAGCAGGAATTCCCACAGATCAAGTGAATTATGCTCAAGGAAACCCGTACTCGAACACATACAACCCAGGTTGGAAGAATCATCCGAACTTCTCTTATAAGAACAACAATGCTTTATACGCACCAGGACAAGCGCCAGCTACATCACCAGGATATCAAAGGACTGCTCCTAATGTTCCTAGAAAATCAAACCTTGAATTAATGATGGAGAGCTTCATAGCTACCCAATCTCAAACAAACAAGGAATTCTTGAACCAAAACATACACACTAGCGATTAGATTAAGCAATTGGTGAGCAAGGTAGATGCGTTAGCTACACATAACAAAATGCTTGAAACTCATATTTCACAAGTAGCTCAACAACAAGCACCTACCGCTGCCACAGCTAGAGAATTTCCTGGACAACCCCAACCTAACCTAAAAGGACAGGCCAATGCTGTGATACTAAGAAGTGGCAAAGAACTTGACGGACCTACTTATCCAAGACTTGACAATCCAGCCATGTACCAAAAGCAGGATAAGCCGACTGAAAAGGAGAATGAACAAGAAGAAAAGGAAGATAATAATCAAGAGGCAGTGGAGAAAGAGAAGCCTTATGTGCCTCCACCACCTTATAAACCACCGATTCCGTACCCTCAGAGATTAACCAATTCCAAGACGATGGGCCAGTTTAAGAAATTTGTTGAACTTCTAAAACAGTTAAATATTACTATTCCATTTACAGAAGCTATCACTCAAATGCCCTCGTATGCTAAATTTCTAAAGGAAATCTTATCCAATAAGAAGAAGATAGAGGATAACGGAACCGTTACACTTACTGCTGAGTGTAGCGTAATCATTCAGAACAATATGCCCCCTAAGTTGAAAGATCTAGGTAGTTTCTCCATACCCTGTGTAATTGGAAAATTCGTCATTGACAAAGCTCTATGCGACTTAGGAGCCAGTATCAGTGTTATGCCCTTAACAATTTACAAAAGGCTAGATATGGGAGAGTTAAGACCTACTAAAATGTTTGTTCAATTAGCCGACCGCTCTATTAAATATCCTGTAGGCATACTAGAGAATGTCCTAGTACGGATAGGTCAATTCTACATCCCTACCGATTTTATAATCATAGACATCACTAAAGACTCCACTACACCTATCATACTAGGAAGACCATTCTTAGCAACCGCTGGAGCTATTATAGATGTAAAGAAAGGAAAGCTAACCTTTGAAGTAGGTGAAGAGAAAGTTGAATATATTTTAACACAATTCTTAAAATCACCAGCTATAGAGGACACATGCTATTTATTAGATGTCATTGACGAGTGTGTAAGAGAGATGGGAATGAAAGAAACTACTTATTCTGAAATTATGAAAATTCAAATTCCTCTGATTTTCGAAGATGACAATTGGCGTGCACCATATCAAGATGATAGTCTAAGCGAAAGTTTAGCACTTACACCGGACCCCATGCCATGCAAGAAGAAACCTCAATTAGAGTTAAAAACCTTACCCAAGAACCTAAGATACGAATTCCTAGACACTGAATGTACGCGACCAGTTATAATCAATTCCGGTTTAGGAACACTCGAAACGAAGAAACTTTTAGATGTCTTAAAGAAATACCCAACTGCATTAGGATATAACATATCTGATCTCAAAGGAATATGTCCTTCAATCTGTATGCATCGTATTATGCTAGAAGAAGATTGCAAAACCTCTAGAGAATCTCAAAGAAGAATTAACCCAATCCTAAGCATTGTAGTAAAAGATGAAGTTAAGAAACTACTAGACGCTGGAATAATATATCCAATCTCTGATAGTCAATGGGTTAGTCCAGTACATGTAGTACCAAAGAAAGGAGGTATCACTGTTGTGAAAAATGCTAAAGGCGAATCGATATCACAAAGAGTAGTGACCGGACATAGAGTGTGCATCGATTATCGAAAACTAAACAAAGCCACTCGAAAAGATCATTTCCCACTACCTTTTATAGATCAAATGTTAGAACGATTAGCCAAACACTCGTATTTCTGTTATCTAGATGGTTACTCAGGATTTTTCCAAATCCCTATTCACCCAGATGATCAAGAGAAGACTACATTCACATGTCCTTATGGAACGTTCGCTTATAGACGAATGCCCTTTGGATTATGTAACGCTCCTGCAACCTTTCAAAGATGTATGATGTCAATCTTCGCAGATTTCATAGATAACATCATGGAAATGTTCATGGACGACTTCTCTGTATGCGGGCAAAGTTTTGAAGGATGTCTATCAAATTTAGAAATGGTGTTAGAAAGATGTGTAAAAGTAAACCTCGTACTTAACTGGGAAAAATGCCATTTTATGGTCAGAGAAGGAATCGTACTAGGACACGTTATATCTGACAAGGGAATTGAATTTGATAAAGCTAAGATAGAATTCATAAAAAATCTTCAACCCCCTAAGAGCGTTCGAGAAATACGAAGCTTTTTAGGACACGCCGGTTTCTACCGACGATTCATCAAAGATTTCTCGAAAATCACTAAACCTCTTACCGGTTTATTAATGAAAGACGCTGAGTTCATATTCGATAAAGATTGTCTTAAAGCATTCGAAACTCTAAAAACATCCCTCATCACCGCACCAATCATGCAACCACCTGACTGGAGATTACCTTTCAAAATCATGTGCGATGCGAGTGACTATGTTGTAGGCGCAGTTCTAGGACAAACGAAGGACAAGAAACTTCACGCAATTTACTATGCCAGTAGAACTTTAGATTCTGCTCAATTGAACTACGCCACTACTGAAAAAGAGTTGTTAGCAGTTGTCTTCGCGCTTGATAAATTTTGTTCCTACCTAGTAGGAGCAAAAATAATCATCTACACAGACCACGCTGCTATCAGATAATTACTAACCAAGACTCCTGAGATGGATCTTACTCTTACAAGAGTTTGATCTCGAAATCAAAGATAAGAAAGGCATTGAAAACGTCGTAGCGGACCATTTATATAGAATAGAAGGTATTAAACCCGAACAAGTGCTGATTAACGACGATTTTCCGTATGAAAAGCTGATAGCACAAATAAGAAGCGACCCAACTCGGTTAGACATAAATGAACCAAAATCCGTGGAAGCAATCCAAACAACCGTAGGACTGCCACGGTAGACTGACATTGTCAACTACTTAGCTGCAGGAGCACTTCCATCGGACTTAACCTATCAGCAGAAAAAGAAATTCTTCCATGATCTCAAGTATTACTATTGGGACGAACCATTATTGTTTAAGAGAGGACCTGACGGAATCTTCTGTCGGTGCATACCCGAAGAAGAAATAGAAGATGTCATTGCTCATTGTCATTCATCTCCTTATGGCGGACACGCAAGCACTTCCAAGACTTGTGCAAAAATCTTACAAGCCGGCCTATTTTGGCCTAATTTATGGAAAGATGTCCACATCGCTGTTATAAATTGCGATCGGTGTCAACGCACCGGTAAGATTTCAAGACGAGATGAAATTCCTCAAAGAAGAATATTAGAAGTAGAAGTCTTTGATGTCTGGGGAATCGATTTCATGGGACCATTCCCATCTTCTTTCGGTAACAAGTACATACTCGTAGCTGTCGATTATGTTTCAAAATGGATCGAGGCTATAGCTTCTCCTACAAATGACACACGAGTAGTAATTAAGCTTTTCAAGAATATAATCTTTCCAAGATTTGGTGTGCCTTGACTTGTCATTAGTGACGGTGGCTCGCATTTCATTTCGAAAATATTCGACAAATTACTATCTAAGTATGGAGTCAGACATCGTGTAGCAACATCGTCGTCACAAGTTCGCGTTCAGAATGAATGAGATGAGAAAGAGAAGTTCCCGCAGGAAAGTCGCTTGTTATTTGTTTTTTTGTCTTTTATGAGAAATATTTTGAATTTGTTTGTGAACTGTCTTGTACTAAGACCTATCCATCGCGGGAAGCATTTACACCTCGCCCCAAAACAGGACGCGTATAAACACTCCGCAACAAAGTCTCGTGTCGTACAAGATTGTTCGGTTTATACTTAGATGTTTTATTATTTTCTTCATGAGGAAAGAATGAATGACTCAAGTTGGAAAAGGGAAAATCTAATGGGAATTAAGACACACCCTAATTTTTATTTGATTTATTTACATGGGATATCCTATGGTTTGTGGGGTTTTCTAAACCTAATGGAAAAACACCTAGAACTTAATAGAATGCAACTTACTTCCTAAAGAAGATAAGTTGATTCTAAAGCCAAGGGGAACCTATACAAGTGATATCAATCAACATAATAAAATCTTAAAAAATGAATGACAAAATAAAGCTCAAAGCTAAACAATTCAAATAAAGGCATGAATAGTCCTATTTATTTATTCTAATTCTAATTAAAATGGATCTTAAACCTAAGGCCTAAACTAAGGGTAATACCTAATATTTTCCTTCTAAAAATCAGAATCTAAACTAACCTAAATCCATATTAAATCCTAGGATTAAACTAAACTAAACTATTTTTTTATTGAATTTAATATCAAAGCCTAAACTAAAAGAAAATGTATGTAACAAAGCCTAAGATTAAAAATCCTAAAAAATAGCAAACCCTCTGGAAAAATTATGAAAATTAATCTATTGGGTCCTAAGATTATCTATAACATTGTGCTAAAAGGAATTCTGAAAAATCAAATTTTACTATGCCTAAAAATTGTTTACTTTTGCCTAAGGATTATTCACTAATTTCTAAGGATTAATCTATTAAAACCTAAGATAAAGTGATCTAAAAAATCCACAAAAATTAACCTAAGTACTACTATGAGTCCTCTAATTACAGTAAAAAGAATAGGCAAAAAAAGATACTGGAAGATCAAAATATAAAATCTACAGGTTTGGGTACAATTAAAGAAAATCTATTAAGAACTATTTACAAGGAAAAACCAAATAAAATCAAAAATGCAGAAAAATTAGAAAAATAAAGTGTCAATTATTTCTAATAGGGATTAAAAATCTATTCAAATTCTTTGGGAATTTTTCAATCATTTTTCTATTTTTTATGAATTAATTCCTAGACTATAGAAAACTAAAAATAAATTCTCAAAGAAAATAATGGGGGAGGTTCATTTAGTATATTTTTTAGTTGTTTCTATTGACTGGGCTCACAAAGGGAGTGCAGATAGCAAGGGGAAGAGGCCCATTTCGCTGGAAACCAGGGGAGGTGTAGGAAACACTTTTTTTTATGTTGTTTCTATGATGGGCTTGATAATGGGGGTGGAGTTAGCAATGAAACAGGGCCCATTTTCGCAGGCCTTTATGGGAGGTGTAGGTAGCATGGTTTTTTTTATGTTCATTTTTATTATGGGCTTAACAAGGAGGTGTACATAGCAAAACGAAAAAGGGGCCTACCGGACGGTGACAAGTGTCATCGCCGGTGTGGCCGAGAAATTCAAAAGCTTATCCTAATTGAATCTCTAACGGTATAATTAACAGCATGATTAATGCAGATTAAACAAAAGTTATTCCTCTTAATCATTTTTAATTTCCAAGATCCGTTTCTAATTCCCATTAAATTGCAACAAAAACTCTTTTATGATTTAAAATGTAATTGAAACACAGTATAAACAAAAGGGGGTGAAGAACCAAAACCCTAAATCCCACCCTTTTCTTCTCCTTACCGCCGCAGCTCTCTCAATCTCCTCAGCCTCTCTTCTCTCCGCCGCGCTCCTCCGACCAAACCACCATCACCTTCCTCCCTTTTCTTCTAACTCATCCCTTTCCCCCAAACAAAAACCTATCACCACTATCAAATACCCAGCGGAAACCCTAAAATCCCAACTCCCTCTCTTCGCCGCGGCTTCCTCTACCTATCAACCTAACGCCGCCAGAAAACCGCCGGAGAAGACGAAAAATAAATGGTGAAACCTCATCCTTTCTCCATAAATACAACCTAATCTCAACCTAAACCAACATCTCTAGCACAAATCCGAAATAAAACTCGAACTCTCACATGAAACAAACATCTCTCTGCTAATCCAGAATCGCAGTATCGGAAAATCGGACAAAATCAAGAACAAACAGCAGTGCAGCAATGACTTCATACGAAAGGGATGCAAACTCGTACCTGGAGAATTGTCCGTGTCGACGATGTCAGAAGAAAGATGAAGCTTCTGTTACGATGCCGCCGCGACGTTCTTCTTATTTCAATCGTATCCCTCCGCTCATCTCTATCTCCGTTCAATGTCGTCCTTCGATTGATCTCGTTCTCACCATTTTCGGCAGATAGTGATGAAAACTCAGATTGGTCAGTTACAAATTTCTTCTTGATTTCTTGTTGTTATTGCATCATATGGTATTGCTGCAGATGGTTGATTGAGCTTAAAATTGCAGGTGTCCTTTGGTGAGGATGAGCATATGCGTAGAAGATGAGGTTGTTGGTGATGAAGATGTTGATGATTCCGCGGATTTGGAGAGAGGTTGTGGATTGATGAGGATGAAGGTCGAGGATGACAACGATCCTGAAGAGGAATTAGAATAGTGAAGGGATGAAGTTGAGATTGGGAAGAAGAAGGATTCAGGAAATGGTGTGGAAGAAGAGCTGAAGAAAAAATGTTGAAAGATTGGAGAAGTTATGGGAGGGGATTGAAGAAGAATGGAAGATTGAAAGAGAATGTTATGGTGAGAAGAAGCCCTTTAATGATTGGAGATAGTTCTGATTTATAAGGGATGGATCCAAGATGATTATAGAGCTTTTTTCAGGTAAAATTCAGTTAGCTATTCGGTTATGAAATTGGTTAGCTTTTGTTGATTTTCTGTTTTGCAATTTTCCTAACTGACTTGTGAATAGAATTGAATTAACCGTCACTGTAACTAACTTTCCCTTACTATTTGCTGATTTTGTTTCTATTACATATCAGTTACATTTATAACTGATCCTCTTGAACTTTCTCTGGTGTCACTGCTTCTGTTTTTCGTTATTTGTGTAACTGTATTTTTCAAATTATTCATTTCCTGTTTTTTCCGTTTTAAACTCATTTTGCAACTTGATTCTCTTTGTGTGCAGGATCGGTGTTCGTATTAGGTCTGTGCGCCGTAGATATGAATATGAAGTGGTGTTTACTGCACCTTTGCTTACATCCATACAACGGCCAATGTGACCTCTAGGGCCTGCATCATCTGACGATAAAAAGGGATCTACATTTTCATATAGAGATCCATTATCCTCGAAGTGATCAACATCAGCCAACATCATTAGAGGCTTCGAAGAATTGACATTATGAGGCGAAGCAGGTATTAACATAACATCTCCAGGAGTATGATTTGAGGGTGTTGTCGAAGGTTCGTAGGATTTCTATGTTGAAGGAGAGGTGATAAGATGATGATGCTGAAGAATAGCAGGTTGCGGTTGTCGCTGATTGCCGATTTCCGGAAAGACATTTGTGAAGGATTGAAGACGAATCCACGAAGGTGCCATGGTAAGAAATTGCTTACGATCCCTTTTACTTATTTTTGTGCCTTCAGTTCTGAATTCTAAATCCGGAATCACGGCAACTCCCTCTTCTTCTTATTATTACTTCTGGTGTGAATCTGAAATTCAGAACTGCGCGACATTTTTGAATTGGCCTGTTGATGTATTTTTCTATGTTTTTCCGCAGATTAAGAGTTTGCAGGGTTTGATGAATCTCGTTGACACTCATTAAAGGCGCTCTTAAGATGTTAATGAGAATGCGAGGAGTTCGCGAAGGGTGAAGATTGGAGGTGATGGTTCTGAATTGATGTCGTAGGACGTTGAAGAAGGATATTGAGATTGATGAAGTGATGATTGAATAGTGAATTGGATCTGTTATCCGTTGCAACTTATTTCCTCACTGAAATTTCTTTTTTGGTCATTGTTTCTGAATTTTCTGTTTTTTTCCTTTCCTTTGTAACTTGTTATGTTATGGTTGTAACTACAACTGAACTTCAATAATGAGCTTTATCTTTTGTTATTGAATTTTTCTGTTGTCATCAATCAAGATCCCTTTTCCTATCATTCCTTTTTCGTACGTTATGACTCGTTCGGATTTGTTGCCTTCTTTTCTTTCTTTCCATTTTCCAAAAAAAATACGTAGCAGGATTATAATGGGGCCTTCTTGCTTTTCATTTAAGTAATGACAACTAAACATGTAATGGGCCTTATTTTGTATACGAGGTGGACTAAAAAACTGTGACTTATATTTTCTGTGAAGTCGGATTAACAAGAAATGATTATAGTTTGACATGGCTTTGGTTAGAATTAGAGGATGAATTAAAATCAGATTGATAAATTGGTTTAATAAAATATAATTAAGGAAAATAACTTGGATATCAACTTTATTGAGTTTCAGTGAGCAATAATGGGGCTAAAAAGAATTGGGTTAATTTGAATTGATTTCGGAGACTAAAGAGTCTAGAAAACGGTACATATGGATTTATAAAATTTAGCCATAGATTAGAGATGTAAAACCAAAAATGGTTAGAAATGGACACGGAAAATAGATCTGAAGAAATTGGTTTTGGATAACTACATGGATGTAGTTATTTGATTGTCAAGAAAGTGGGTAAAATGGATTTGAAATCTAAATAGGCTTAGAATTGCAATGGGCTTGAGTAATCCTTCTTGCATCCTGAACAATAGATTCAAGTCAAGATTTTGAATTTGAACTTGAATGAGCCACTGATTGAATCTTTAATGAAATTATGGAACTAAACCCTGACTTTGACTGGCACGCATTTCATACTTATACCCTGATACTGATCCCCTTTCATAAACATTGAAAAATGGTCACGCACTTGGACGAATGGCCTTAATTAAATCCTGATTTAACTGGCACGCATCATATGAACTCAATCCTTGCTCCCACTTATATGCAGTGACTAGGTGGATCTCCCTTGAGTCAGGAAAACCCAATCACAAGAAAATACCTGATCCCATGTATTGAGATCTCAATGATGCATGAATGCATCGTCACGACCTAATGAGAAATGTGGATGAATGCGAGGCATGAAGTCAGTTAGTGGAATAAATATGAGGGCAAATTTTGAGGTATTACAGCTGCCCCTATTCAATCATCAGTTAATCTGAAAAGGACGATAGTACGGGCTATCGACCATTCAAGATAAACTGTGGTTGAATACCAAGAAGACCAGAAATTTGCACTCTGACGAAGAATGCAACACCGGGAAATAAACCCAACCAAATGACACTTTAGTGACTGAAGGGGAGAAAAAGAAGACGAGCTTCTTCCAAGTTGAAACTTATATCTGGAATAAGAGTGCTAAGACAGACGAGTCTTCAAACAATCCTGTGACGCCAGGTGCCGGACAAACGAGTCCTCAAACATTGCAAGAACTTGTAACTGAGACAAACGAGCCTTCAAACAATTCTGTGACGCCAGGATCTGGACATACGAGTCCTCAAACACTGCAAGAACATAGACTTGAGACATACGAGTCTCCTTCGGATTTACCTGTTACGCCAAGACCGGTAATGCACTAAAGTCTGTGGGATAGACATGCAACCAAAGTAGACGAACCTTCTTCATATATTATCCGCGGATATATGGTGCAAGACAGACGAGTCTTCTTTGAGCAGACCTGTGACACCAGGTGCAACAACAATAATTGGTGCCTGAGACAGACAAGCCTCCTTCGGATTTACCTGTTACACCAGGACCGGTAACCCTTTTGACATTAATTCCCACTGTCAGGATTCGAAACCTCTTCAATACAGACGAGTATTGGATGATCATCAAGATAACACAAACGAGTGCCATAAGTCAATGATACAGACGAGTATCAGACGATGATCTGAGAAACACAGACGAGTGTCTCAGGCAATGATACAGACGAGTATCAGCCACTGGTATATATGAATACCAGCAATTCAAAAACAGACGAGCATTTGAAGTAGCAATACAGAAATACCAGGGTAAACAACAAATCCTCACATACAGATGTAAGCTAGCACAGACGAGTGTTGGGGATGATACAAACGAGTATCCAAGCAAAGCAGACGAGTTTCAGAACACAGACGACTTCTGGGGAATAAAAGCAGATGAGCTTCAAACAAACACAGACGAGTGCTGGACAGTTGCAGACGAGCAACAACAGAGAATACATATCAAGGCACAGACGAGTGCAGCGAAGGATCCAATACCAAACACAGACGAGTGTTGGGAGGTTGCAGACGAGCAACAACAAATATCATATCAGAACACAGACGAGTGTTGAGGAGTTGCGGATGAGCAACAGCAACTATCATAACCTAACACAGACGAGTGTTGGAAAATTGCAGACGAGCAATATCAAGGTAATCATAAGCCAATGTTGGGGGAAAGCAGACGAGCAATACCACAGAGCCAACACAGACGGATGTTGAAAGATGCAGACGAGCAACAATAAAGCAGTAATACCAATGCTGGGGAGAACTCCGTTTATGGATAACACAAACGAGTGTTGACAAACGCAGACGAGCGGTAGACAAATGCCTGATTGGCAGCAAGAGATACAACTCTGCAGGGGAAGACAAGTCAAGAGGTCTGGACACTCAACTCTGACTGAGGTGATGAATACCTGGCTGTATCATCAAATACCCAAAAGTATGGAAACTTGGCTGGGAAATATTTCACGGACGGAGGTGAAAATCAAATATGAACTCTGTGGGGACAGGATCATCTTCAGACTTGGCTGGGGAATCTGCTTGAACAATACTCTGGCTGGGGAGAGCATTTGCTGATTCAAGACTCTGAGGGAATATCAGGCTTTCAGTCACACCTGCTGGGGAGGACTCTTGCTGAGGATAAAATACTGCTAATTCCAACTCTGATGATGTCAGGCTTTCAGATACCTGCTGGGCATACTCCACTGGGGAAGAACGGACTACCAACTTCACTGGGGAAGAAGAAAAATGCTCGGGCTACTGCCAAGGCTTAGCTGGATAAAATCTCTGCTTGGGGATGCCAGGCTTCAGTTACCTGCTGGAGGAAGAAATTTCTGTTTGGGGAGATACTCTATTGGGGAAGAGTAAATTGCTTGAGAATGTGACACCATCCTTCAACCTGCAACAAAGGAAAAACAAGTGTGCCCCGGGGATTTGCGTGGCATGATCTGTTCATCCATCGTCACCCGGCACTCAAAGAGGGTTACAGTTTCCCTGCATGTCAGTTTTCTTTTCAAAATTATCACCATGTTTAGATGCAATGCTATTTTTGCTGAAAATTCAGGACATTTTGCAAACAAAAATAAACACACACAGCTTTTTGACTGAATATTATTTTTATTGAATGGCCTCTGAATAGGCAAAGATTTACATCAGGAAGCAACCACCTGGAAAGAGGTAGCTACTAAAAAAAATTGAGAAAAAGAAACTATCCTAATGGCAATGTACACGGCCTTCCACGGAGTTCCATTTCTGCTATGACCTGCATGTCTTCGAGACTTTCCATTCTGCTTTGGCTTTCTGAGAGGATGAGGGGACTGTTTCCTACCCTTCTGATATTGTCAAGTTGTACGAAACGATGGCGTGGTTCAGATAACTCGGAATGCAGTTGTTCGCTTATTCCCTTGTTTTGTGTGGATCGCCCTTCGGGTTTTCAATCCACCGGGATACCCTTTTTTGCCTGAGCTGTCCAATGTGGCTTTTCAACTCAGCGGGTGTTCATTTTTTATTTCTTTCCCTAACTTTTGCCCGAGCTTTTTATTCTGTTTTTAGCTCGCCAGGATGCCCCCCCCTTTTTTTTGCCTGGACTATAATTCTGTTTTTGTGTCCTGCGGGTCTCCATATGCGAAGTATTTTTTAACTGCGTCCGAGTTAACAGGGGACTGGAAGTCGTCTCCATCCATAGTGGTGAGCATCAGTGCTCCTCCTGAAAAGACTTTCTTTACTATGAATGGTCCTTCGTAGTTTGGGGTCCACTTGCCCTTGTGATCTGAACCTGGAGGAACGATCCTCTTCAACACAAGCTCTCCCACTTGGTATTCCCGAGTACGGACTCGTTGGTCGAATGCACGCTTCATTCTCCTCTGATAAAGCTAACCATGACAGATAGCCGCTAATCTCTTTTCCTCAATTAGACAGAGCTGATTGTAACAAGCACGCACCCATTCAGCCTCATCCAGCTTGACATCCATCATCACGCGCAGTGAAGGAATCTCTACTTCAACAGGCATGACTGCTTCCATGCCATACACCAGAGAGAAGGGAGTTGCCCCCGTTGACGTCCTGACCGACGTTCGGTACCCATGCAAAGCAAACGGCAACATCTCATGCCAATCTTTGTAGGTGACAACCATTTTCTGCACAATCTTCTTGATATTCTTGTTAGCTGCCTCTACCGCACCATTCATCTTTGGTCGGTAAGGAGAAGAATTGTGATGTTGTATCTTGAAGTCCCGACACAATTCTGCCATCATCTTGTTGTTGAGATTAGAACCATTATCAGTAATGATCCTTTCGGGCACTCCATATCTGCATATGATATCTCTTTTCAGAAATCTTGCCACCACTTGACGACTGATGTTGGCATAAGACGCTGCTTCTACCCACTTGGAAAATTAATCAATCGCGACCAGAATGAAGCGATGACCATTTGAAGCAGTTGGCTCGATCTTTCCGATCATGTCAATGCCCCACATAGAAAAGGGCCAAGGAGATGACATGACGTTGAGCGGGCTTGGAGGAACATGCACTTTGTCGGCATATATTTGGAACTTGTGGCATTTACGAGCGAATGAACAACAGTCTGCATCCATTGTCATCCAGTAATACCCTGATCTCAACAATTTCTTTGCCATCGCATGTCGTCCTGCATGGGTACCGAAAGATCCTTCGTGGACTTCCTACATCAACAGGCTTGCTTCGTGTCTATCCACGCATCTGAGCAAGACCATATCGAAGTTTCTCTTGTACAAAACCCCGTCTGTGTTCAAGAAGAAACTAGCAGCAAGTCGCCTCAAGGTCTTCTTGTCATTGGAAGATGCCCCAGTTGGGTACTCTTTCTTTTCCAGGAATAACTTGATATCAAAATACCAAGGTTTCTCGTCAGACACGGCGTCTACAGAGAAGGCATAAGCCGGAGCATCAAGCCTGGATATATCAATTATGGGCACATAATTCCAACACAAGACTTTAATTGACAAAGAAAGAGTGGCCAATGCGTCGGCAAACTGATTTTCGTCACGTGGTATGTATTGAAGTCTAACTGTCGTGAAGAACGTCAACAATTTTCTAGCATAATCCCTGTATGGAATTAGATGCTCTTGATGCGTATACCACTTGCCGGTAACTTGATTAATGACAAGGGCTGATTCTCCGAATATGTCGAGGTTCTTAATCCGAAGATCAATTGCCTCCTCTATTCCCATTATACATGCCTCGTATTCCGCTTCATTGTTGGTGCAGCCAAATGTAATTCTGGCAGCGAAGGGTAAGTGAACACCTTCAGGAGTAATGAGTACGGCACCAAATCCACGACCATTGATATTGACTTCCCCATCAAACATCAACTTCCATTTGGATTCAGGGTCTGGCCCCTCCTCCGGAAGTGGTTCCTCATAATCGTTTGTTTTGAGGTACATGATGTCCTCATCAGGGAAATCAAACTTCATCGGCTGATAATCATCCTCAAGAGGTTGCTGTGCAAGGTAATCCGACAATACACTTCCCTTGATGGCTTTCTGAGAAGTATAATGGATGTCGTATTCAGTTAAAATCATCTGCCACCTAGCAACCCTTCCGGTCAACACTGGTTTCTCAAAGATGTACTTGACAGGATCCATCTTGGAAATGAGCAGTGTGGTATGAGTCAACATGTACTGCCTCAGTCGGCGGGCAGCCCATACCAAAGCGCAGCAAGTTTTCTCGAGCAGTGAGTATCGGGATTCACAGTCGGTAAAATTTTTGCTAAGGTAATAAATGGCGTACTCTTTTCGACCAGACTCGTCATGTTGGCCTAGAACACACCCCATTGACCCTTCTAGCACGATCAAGTACATGATTAACGATCTTCCTTCCACTGGAGGCATTAGAATTGGAGGCTCCTGCAAATATTCTTTTATTTTTTCGAAAGCTCTTTGGCAGTCATCGTTCCACCTGACCGTTTTCTCTTTTCTTAGCAATTTGAATATTGGTTCACATGTAGCCGTTAGATGAGATATGAACCGAGAAATGTAGTTCAACCTCCCTAAAAACCTGCGCACTTCTTTTTCTGTCCTCGGTGCAGGCATATCTTGAATAGCTTTTACTTTAGCATGATCTACCTCAATCCCTCTTTGACTAACAATGAAACCCAGCAGTTTCTCGGAACGCACTCCGAAAGTGCACTTGTTCGGATTCAACCTCAGCTTGTACTTGATCAGTCTATCAAAAAGCTTCTTCAGGTTGACCAGATGCTCCTCTTCGTCTCTGGACTTTGCAATCATATCATCCACATAACATTCAATCTCCTTGTGGATCATGTCATGGAACAATGTGACCATCGCCCGCTGATAAGTTGCCCCGGCGTTCTTCAAACCAAAGGGCATGACCTTATAGCAGAATGTCCCCCACGGGGTAATGAACGTTGTCTTCTCCATGTCTTCCGGTGCCATTTTTATCTGGTTATAACCGGAGAAGCCATCCATGAAAGAGAATACCGAGAATTGAGCAGTATTGTCTACCAACACGTCAATGTGTGGCAATGGAAAGTCATCTTTTGGGCTTGCCCTATTCAAATCCCGGTAGTCAACGCACATCCGGACCTTGCCGTCCTTCTTAGGCACGGGTACAATGTTAGCTACCCAAGGTGGGTAGCTAGTCACAGCAAGGAAACCAGCATCCCATTTCTTCTGAACCTCCTCTTTAATCTTCATCGCCATGTCAGGACGAGTTCTTCTCAATTTTTGCTTCACGGGAGGACATTCCTCTCTTAGAGGTAGCTTATGCATCACGATGTCGGTATCTAACCCTGGCATATCTTGATATGACCAAGCAAAGATATCCACATACTCTCTCAGCATACTGATCAGCTCTTTCTTGACGTCGGCCTGCAGACTGGCCCCTATCTTGATTTCCTTCTTTGCTTCTTCACTGCCAATGTTGATGGTCTCAATCTCCTCTTGGTGAGGCTGAATAACTCATTCCTCTTGTTTCAACAATCTGACCAATTCTTCAGGGAGGTCACAGTCTTCCTCAACCCCTTCATCAGCTTGGTAGACTAGATTATCAAAGTCATGCATAGTCATAGCAGGAACGTTATCCGTGGAATCCGGATGATCAACACTGCACAGATGATGTGCTTATTCAGAATCTGCTTATTTTGAAAATGAGACGCTAACATGAAACAAAAAGGAAAAACACATTGCCATTTTTTATATTTTTTGTGAAAAAGTTTAAAAACAAAGACAGGGAACACAGTTTGTCTGAAAATGTCCTTTTATTTCATAGCAAAATAATGATGCAATACAAAACATGGTGGCCCGATACAATGGATCCAAGCATCTTGGGAAGAATGCTGGATTTGACAATGCAGTATGCTAATAAAAGGAAACAAAACAATTACTCTGAGAGCCAGGTGACTTGAACAATGTCTTCAGCAGACTAATTTCCTAGCTCCTCGTCGGGCACACACGGGTGGATCCAATTGTCCCAGTCTCCGTCACTATCCCCATCTTGGCTTGCCGTACAGACCTGATCGCGGTTGAGCAACCTAGCACTTGTGAATGTGATAGCCTTACCACTTGAAGTAGAACCACCAGGCTGATACCCTAAGCCGAATTTATCATCTTTCTTTTCCAGCTCCAAAAGCTTGCCCCAGCCCTGGGCACTGCCTGATTGAACAACCTCTTTTGCTTCCTGGTAGGAATGAATAGACGTGCCCTCCTTTTCATTGCTCTTCTCCACAGGAGTCAGGATACTGACATCTGCTTCAAAAGCTTGGCATAAAGTCTCATGGATTTCTCCATCCATTTCTACGTACTTGAATGTCGACAAATGGCTGACGAATATGTCCTCCTCCCCATAGACTGTGATAACCTGGCCGTCAACCACGTACTTAAGCTTCTGATGCAAGGTTGAAGTAACGGCTCCAGCAGCATGTATCCACGGCCTTCCCATCAAACAGCTATATGCAGGCTGGATGTCCATAACATAGAAAACACTTTTGAAGACTTGAGAGCCTATCTTGACGGGCAGCTCAACCTCTCCAAAAACTGATCTTCTCGAACCATCGAAATCCTTGACAACCAGATCACTCGGCCTTAGGACTATCCCATCAACATTAAGCTTCATCAGCGCCTTCTTCGGCAGCACATTCAAGGAAGAGCCTGTGTCTACAAGAACATGAGACAGCATAGCGCCCATGCACTCCATCGTGATGTGTAGCGCTTTGTTGTGATTTCTGCCCTCCGACGTGAGGTCTCTGTCAGTAAAGCCTAAGCCATGGCTTGCATTGACACTTCCTACAACCGCTTCGAGTTGGTTGATCGTGATCTCCTGAGGAACGTAGGCCATTTGTAGGACTTTCAGTAAGGCTTCTCGGTGTGCGGGAGAGCACATCAGCAGTGACAAGATGGAAATCTTGGAAGGCGTCTGGTTCAGTTGATCAACCACCTTGTAGTCACTCTTTTTAATAATCCTCATGAATTCCTCGACTTCTTTTTCAAACGTACCTTGCGCAGCCACAGGAGTAGTTGAATCATCATTCACAACTTGCTTTCCTTTGGCCTTGGACGGAGCGTTGGCCTCGGGATCCCCTCTCAGCGCAGGGGGAGCGAACAAACGACCACTTCGGGTGAAACCCCCAACACCTCCAACATTCTCTACAGTCGGGTTAGAAACAGATCTGATCTCCATCTTCTGTCTAGCTACATAAACATCAGAGCCATAATGCCAAGGAATGGCCCTATCGTCTGCGTACGGAACCGGCCCAGGTACGGTGATGGTCACGGGACTAATCTGAGGAGCATAGATTGTAACCGACTCTCGCCTGACAGGCATGTCAGCTTCATCGTAGAAAATAGTAATGGTTGACACATCATCAGCCTCTTCATTACCAACTTTATTGAACTGCAAGGATCCATCATCAATCAACCCCTGCAAACCCATCTTCAACTTCTCACAGCCGTTCTCAGCATTCAGACAGTCCTCACAACCAAGACAGCAACCAGGAAACACTAGACCCTTCAGCAGTCTCTCTTTCACTACCCTCAAGGGAGTCTTCGCTTCATCAATATTCAGCACGAGACTCAACCTGTCACCACCCTCAACAGCATTGACTCTTGCCCCTCCATGATTAGGCATAGGGTTCGAGTTGACATTTGGCGGCGGCGCAAAGTTGATCGCTTTAGAGTCTACAAGATCCTGAACCTTGTGATGTAAAGCCCTGCACTTCTCAGTCGAGTGCCCGGGTGCTCCAGAGTGGAAAGCGCATCGTGCGTTGACATCATAACCAACTGGGAGCTCTCCAGGAGGTGGTGGTGCCAAAGTCCTCGATTGAATCAGGTTTAAATCTAACAGTCTTGGCAATAAGGCAGCATAAGTCATCGGGATAGCCTCAATCACCCTATTAGCCGGGCGAGTCTGCCTCGGCTGATACGGTCTCTGCTGATAGTTGGTTCGAGGTTGTTTGTTGTTGTTGATGTTGTTGTGGAAGAGGTAGCATCTATTGTACTGGAGCTGCAGGAATGGTGACAGCAGTCACATGTTCATAGGGTCTTCTATAGTCACGGCCCCGGCCTCGGCCAAATACAGCGTTCGTCTCGCCTTCTCGCCTTCTAGGAGGTCCACTGAAAGTTTTCCTCGCTCCATTGGAGCTGCTAGCACTAGGGTCTTGTATCTTCCCCATTTTCAGCAATGTCTCAACTCTTTCACCCGCAATAACAATGTCGTTGAATTTAGTAGCAGAACTGGACCCCAACCTTTCAAGAAATACACCCTACAGAGTGCCCATAAACATGTCGGCCATTTCGTTCTCTAGCAACGGTGGTTGCACCCTGGAAGCGAGATGGCGCCACCTCTGGGCATACTCTTTGAAGCCTTCTTTTGCTGTCTGAGCCATGTGCTGCAACTGCGTGCGGTTCGGAGCCATGTCCAAGTTATATTGATATTGCCTCACAAAGGCTTCAGCTAGATCCTTCCAACTCTTGATATTGACCCTACTGAGCTTCATGTACCATTCAAGAGAAGCTCCCACCAAGCTGTCTTGAAAATAATACATCCAGAGTTTCTCATCATCTGTGTGAGCGGCAATTCTCCCAACAAATGATTGCAGATGGGTCTTCGGGCAAGCAGTGCCGTTATACTTCTCAAAGGTTGGAAATTTGAACTTGTACGGGATCCTGACCCCGGGAACCAAGCCCAAATTTGTTATGTCGAATCCCAAAGAGCTCTGGGACTGAATAGCTTTGATTTGCTCAGCCATCTCTTCGAACCTCTTGTTCATCTCAGCACCTTGACCTTCAGCTTCGTCAAGTATGGTGAACTGGTCGTCATGATTATCCATCTGAATGTTGTTCAACCCATCATTGGTGATAGTCACTCCTGGTTGAGCAATAGGAATTTCAACCTGACGTGCGCCCGCACCGGTACGATTGTCAGCAGTAGCAGCAACAGCAGTGTTCCTGTTCTGATTCTCAATCATCTCCCGCAGACGCTCTTGGTTCTGCCCCATGCCGGCCATCAACGTCATAAAGTTATCCATTCTCAGTCTCAGATATGCCAAGTCCGCTTGCATCTGGTCCATGGCTCGTTCTCTGTTAATCTTGGTTGGATATTTGTGCACTGCTGGTTGTTCCCGAACTTTACGGGGAGCTATAGTGCCTGGTATACAAAACACATTAGTAACTGAGACAACACCTGCAAAACAACAAACATGTTATATGTATGCAATGCAGTTGTTATATTTCCAATCCCAGGTCATTCCTGCCCCGGTTCCGGTATTTAGCAAAGAAAACCAGATGGGCACTGATCCTCGACTTTCAGAAACCTTTGCGAGAAACCACATTCAAATCATAACAGCAAGCACACCAAGACATAATGAAAAGCCATAACATAACATAAATCAGCCTATTGGGCAAATAAAACAGAATTCCCCGTAGGGTATAAGTTCTTACAAAGAGAAAACAAACAGCCAGGACTCCTACAACATGTCTGTAGGTAGTCCAGATACAATGAAAGCAAACTAAGAAGCAAAACCACCGCTTGCGGACCCTGAAGCTCCTTCACTGAATCCCACGTCAGATCTGACCTTCTTGACCCCAGCCATCAACTTGAGGTTTTCAATCTCTTTGAGTGCTGCTTCGAGAGCTTGCTGACTATCTGCTAGCTGCTGGGTCTTCTCTCTGCGAATCTTGTGGACTTGCTCCACCTCCTCCTTTTTGTAAGTCATCTGAACTTCAAAGAACTCTTCTTTTTCCTTGTATTGCTTCAACTCTTGCTCTCTCTGTCCCTTCAACCAGACAATAGACTGACGAGCATCTTTGAGGATCTTTGAATTCTTCTTGCGCTCAGCTTCTCTTTGGGCTTCCATCATCCCTAACCTGCGGAAATGGGCTTCTCTACCAGCAAAGTCCTTCTCCTTGGCCTCCAAGGTAGTCTGCATCTTCAGCAACTTCTCTTCAGCTTCAATCTTGGCCCTGTTGGCTTGGTGGTACAGGCTTACCATCTCGGTATTTTCAACTCTAACTGCATGTAGCTGGGCTTCCAACTTCTTGAACTCCTCCAAAGACACAGTATCAATGGACTCAGCAACTGGGGGAACTGGTGGTGAGAATGGTAACAAAACTCTTTTGGCCCTGTCTTTCAACCAAGCTTCATACTCTGGGAATGTCTGATTGTTGCACTTTCCGAAGCTAGCTATCCCTTCTCCCTTAATGCACTTCCAGGCTCCAGCCACCTTCCTCACTAAGGGCATATTATCTTTCACTGAGAAGTAGAAAATAGGGGTCAGCTTCAAATCCTCAGTCACCTCTCTCAAAGCGTATCCCAATTGTCTTCTTAACAGGATTGAATTGTAATTAATCCCTCCAGTTACTCCCAATAAAGGCACACTAAGATAACTTCCGCAACTAGTGATGAAACGTGCACCTTGCAGCCTTTAAGTAAACCATCTGACATCCTTGGCAAGCAACTTTTCCAGCTTCTGAGCCCATACCAAGGTGTGGTCACTAAACACTCCCGTACTAGGCAGATGCCTCATGAACCACATGTGAAATAAAGGAGCACAGCAACGGACCAAACCTCCCCTCTTCTTTTCAGTTTTGTAGTGCACTGAGTAATACAAATCCCCGAGCAAGGTAGGCACAGGGTTCTTCAGCAGAAAGAGATGTATGGCATTCATATCTATGAACTTCTCCATATCAGCGAACAAGATAATGCCATAGATAGAAAGAGCCAAGATAGCACAGACAGCATCCCATTCTTCTTCAACAGCCAATTCTTCTGCCTTCTTTATCAAAGCCTCCAAAGAAAACCCAGGCACACCTCCTTTAATGATGGTCAAAGACTTCACAGCAAAAGGGCTCAAATAAAGAGCCTTAGAAATAGCCTCAGGTGCAGGTCTACTCATCTCGGCATTGAAAGGAACCTGGTCTCGAACCGGCACACCCAGGATCAGAGCATACTCCTCCAGCATAAGGCCCAACTGAAAATCAGGAAACGTGAAGCAACGGAGCTGAGGATCATAATACTGAAGCAAGGTATGAATGGCACTCCTCTCGGAAGGATCTAGCTCTATCACCACATCAAGAATACTCCCATAAGCTTTTCTGAATCTCTCCACATGGTTGGGTGTAATCAGCTTTACCATCTTCTTCAACAGGCCAACCTTGATGTCAAAGAACTTGAAGTGAATATTCTGCTTACGAGGATCTTCCATCTTTGAAGAGGATACCGGAACCGGAAGCAAAGATATGAACCTAGGAATGAAAAACAAAACAATGATTAATGATGCAATGATGTAATGCAGATGCTAATGCAGAGACATATGGTCATCTGGGACTGTCTGGAATCTGGACACTGACAAAGGCCCCTCTGAATAACTGTCAAACTAAGAGTTCACTGATTCACACTCTCTGATAATCACAACTCTTTGAAGAAGATCTCAGGACCACAGTATCAAGAATACCAGAATCCAGAAAACCAGAACTCTGGAACCAAAGTAAGTGTATCATAACATGAACTGTACTGGTAACAAGGGTATGATGAGGTCAAGGGTTCCTGCAAACCTGTAAACCCATCCCCAATCTCACAGGTGTGCTCCGGGTCAAACATCACGGATTCTCAAAGCCGAATAGCAATAATACTTTCACCATTTCCGAGAAATGGCTCATGACCAAATCAGGGAATCGGTTAGGCATTATATACTACGCAGGGAGGCCTCAGCTGAGTCCGGGAAAAACAAGCATCCCTTATAAGTCCCCAGCTTCAAGCGCTGAAATCGAGAAACAATAGTACATTCAGCCCGTAGGATACAATACTAATGTCATACGACCAGATGCTTTGACTGGGTTCCTATAAGAGAACCAGACCATCCTATGCGAGTCCCTAGTGGACCCTCGGGTGCAAATGGGTTTGCCACAAAATGTGGTTTGCCACTTCCACCACTAGAGAGGGTTGTTTCCACAAAGGTTCTCAATGATCGGTCCCCAGATGCACATAACTATCAAGGTCCTATCCCGAAGTGGAGGAAATCCCCACACAAGATATTTCCAAGACGGTCGCAATCTGGGCGTGAAACACATCGCCACTCATCATGTCACATGCGAGTACAATATGTCCACTATAATCCTAGGGTGCACTCAAGCAGGGTACTTGGCTTATCTCTCAGAAACAATATCACCCGAGCCCACCAAAAAGAAAACCAGTCCAGACAGTCCAGTATGATATACATGATGCGGAAAATAAATACTGAAAACTGTAAATAAAGCTGTAAATAAAGCTGTAAATAAACAACAATAAAATACAACAAGCCACAGCAAACAAACGTCACCCAATGAAACAGCAACACACAAGCGCTAGGAGAGACTCACAGGGGAACCAGAGATTCTGGGTTCGTTCCCCAGCAGAGTCGCCAGCTGTCGCTCCCGGGATTTTCATCCTAGTACAAACGCGAAAGTGGCGCGGAAAGGTAGAGTCGCCAGCCAGACATTTTTATCTCGAATGAATGGGAAAGGTAATGTTGCACAAACCTAAGTAAGAAGGAAAGGACAAGGTCCTGCGAACCAAAGATCTGAGTTCGGGAGTCGGTTACGAATTGAGAAGGTATTAGCACCCCAATCCGTCCGTCGTACCCGACGGGATCCACGCTTGCTTGTTTGTTTCAAAGGGTGAGAAAATAAAGTTGTTGAATAAATGAACTGCTAACTGGGATGGAAATGAGAAATGAGAAAGGAACTGGAATGAAAAGAAAAGAAAGAAAGGGTAAATGTAGGGAAAATAAAGAATGTGCTCGAACGGGCCCTACCCCGCTGCCTACGTACCTCATCGGGAAAATGAGGATCAGAGTCGACGTAGTTCGCCTAACTAAGGCGGGAACTATTTGTTTGTGTTTTTTATGCTGGAACTGCGTATGTCTATGCTCAGGTGTTGCAGGCTCGTCTGATACGAGTGTGTTTACCGTCTTGCATGCGAGACAAGTCGTCGCAAGTTCGCGTTCAGAATGAATGAGTTGAGAAAGAGAAGTTCCTGCAAGAAAGTCGCTTGTTATTTGTTTTTTTGTCTTTTATGAGAAATATTTTGAATTTGTTAGTGAACTGTCTTGTACTAAGACCTATTCATCGCGGGAAGCATTTACACCTCGCCCCGAAACAGGACGCGTATAAACACTTCGCAACAAAGTCTCGTGTCGTACAAGATTGTTCGGTTTATCCTTAGATGTTTTATTATTTTCTTCATGAGGAAAGAATGAATGACTCAAGTTGGAAAAGGGAAAATCTAATGGGAACTAAGACACACCCTAATTTTTATTTGATTTATTTACATGGGATATCCTATGGTTTGTGGGGTTTTCTAAACCTAATGGAAAAACACCTAGAACTTAATAGAATGCAACTTACTTCCTAAAGAAGATAAGTTGATTCTAAAGCCAAGGGGAACCTATACAAGTGATATCAATCAACATAACAAAAGCTTAAAAAATGAATGCCAAAATAAAGCTCAAAGCTAAACAATTCAAATAAAGGCATGAATAGTCCTATTTATTTATTCTAATTAAAATGGATCTTAAACCTAAGGCCTAAAATAAGGGTAATACCTAATATTTTCCTTCTAAAAATCAGAATCTAAACTAACCTAAATCCATATTAAATCCTAGGATTAAATCTAAACTGAACTATTTTTTTTATTGAATTTAATATCAAAGCCTAAACTAAAAGAAAATGTATGTAACAAAGCCTAAGACTAAAAATCCTAAAAAATAGCAAAACCTCTGGAAAAATTATGAAAATTAATCTATGGGGTCCTAAGATTATCTATAACATTGTGCTAAAAGGAATTCTGAAAAATCAAATTTTTACTATGCCTAAAAATTGTTTACTTTTGCCTAAGGATTATTCACTAATTTCTAAGGATTAATCTATTAAAACCTAAGATAAAGTGATCTAAAAAATCCACAAAAATTAACCTAAGTACTACTATGAGTCCTCTAATTACAGTAAAAAGAATGGGCAAAAAAAGTTACTAGAAAATCAAAATATAAAATCTACAAGTTTGGGTACAATTAAAGAAAATCTATTAAGAACTATTTACAAGGAAAAACCAAATAAAATCAAAAATGCAGAAAAATCAGAAAATAAAAGTGTCAATTATTTCTAATAGGGATTAAAAATCTATTCAAATTCTTTGGGAATTTTTCAATCATTTTTCTATTTTTTATGAATTAATTCCTAGACTATAGAAAACTAAAAATAAATTCTCAAAGAAAATAATGGGGGAGGTTCATTTAGTATATTTTTTAGTTGTTTCTATTGACTGGGCTCACAAAGGGAGTGCAGATAGCAAGGGGAAGAGGCCCATTTCGCTGGAAACCAGGGGAGGTGTAGGAAACACTTTTTTTTATGTTGTTTCTATGATGGGCTTGATAATGGGGGTGGAGTTAGCAATGAAACAGGGCCCATTTTCGCAGGCCTTTATGGGAGGTGTAGGTAGCATGGTTTTTTTTATGTTCATTTTTATTATGGGCTTAACAAGGAGGTGTACATAGCAAAACGAAAAAGGGGCCTACCGGACGGTGACAAGTGTCACCGCCGGTGTGGCCGAGAAATTCAAAAGCTTATCCTAATTGAATCTCTAACGGTATAATTAACAGCATGATTAATGCAGATTAAACAAAAGTTATTCCTCTTAATCATTTTTAATTTCCAAGATCCGTTTCTAATTCCCATTAAATTGCAACAAAAACTCTTTTATGATTTAAAATGTAATTGAAACACAGTATAAACAAAAGGGGGTGAAGAACCGAAACCCTAAATCCCATCATTTTCTTCTCCTTACCGCCGCAGCTCTCTCAATCTCCTCAGCCTCTCTTCTCTCCGCCGCGCTCCTCCGACCAAACCACCATCACCTTCGTCCCTTTTCTTCTAACTCATCCCTTTCCCCCAAACAAAAACCTATCACCATATCAAATACCCAGCGGAAACCCTAAAATCCCAACTCCCTCTCTTCGCCGCGGCTTCCTCTACCTATCAACCTAACGCCGCCAGAAAACCGCCGGAGAAGACGAAAAATAAATGGTGAAACCTCATCCTTTCTCCATAAATACAACCTAATCTCAACCTAAACCAACATCTCTAGCACAAATCCGAAATAAAACTCGAACTCTCACATGAAACAAACATCTCTCTGCTAATCCAGAATCGCAGTATCGGAAAATCGGACGAAATCAAGAACAAACAGCAGTGCAGCAATGACTTCATACGAAAGGGATGCAAACTCGTACCTGGAGAATTGTCTGTGTCGACGATGTCAGAAGAAAGATGAAGCTTCCGTTGCGATGCCGCCGCGACGTTCTTCGTATTGCAATCGTATCCCTCCGCTCATCTCTATCTCCGTTCAATGTCGTCCTTCGATTGATCTCGTTCTCACCATATTCGGCAGATAGCGATGAAAACTCAGATTGGTCAGTTACAAATTTCTTCTTGATTTCTTGTTGTTATTGCATCATATGGTATTGCTGCATATGGTTGATTGAGCTTAAAATTGCAGGTGTCCTTTGGTGAGGATGAGCATTGGCGCAGAAGATGAGGTTGTTGGTGATGAAGATGTTGATGATTCCGCGGATTTGGAGAGAGGTTGTGGATTGATGAGGATGAAGGTCGAGGATGACAACGATCCTGAAGAGGAAGTAGAATAGTGAAGGAATGAAGTTGAGATTGGGAAGAAGAAGGATTCGGGAAATGGTGTGGAAGAAGAGTTGAAGAAAAAAGGTTGAAAGATTGGAGAAGTTATGGGAGGGGATTGAAGAAGAGTGGAAGATTGAAAGAGAATGTTATGGTGAGAAGAAGCCCTTTAATGATTGGAGATAGTTCTGATTTATAAGGGATGGATCCAAGATGATTCTAGAGCTTTTTTCAGGTAAAATTCAGTTAGCTATTCGGTTACGAAATTGGATAGCTTTTGTTGATTTTCTGTTTTGCAATTTTCCTAACTGACTTGTGAATATAACTGAATTAACCGTCACTGTAACTAACTTTCCTTGACTATTTGCTGATTCTGTTTCTATTACATATCAGTTACATTTATAACTGATCCTCTTGAACTTTCTCTGGTGTCACTGCTTCTATTTTTTGTTATTTGTGTAACTGTATTTTTCAAATTATTCATTTCCTGTTTTTTCCGTTTTAAACTCATTTTGCAACTTGATTCTCTTTGTGTGCAGGATCGGTGTTCGTATTAGGTCTGTGCGCCGTAGATATGAATATGAAGTGGTGTTTACTGCACCTTTGCTTACATCCATACAACGGCCAATGTGACCTCTAGGGCCTGCATCATCTGACGATAAAAAGGGCTCTACATTTTCATATAGAGATCTATCATCCTCGAAGCGATCAACATCAGCCAACATCATTAGAGGCTTCGAAGAATTGACATTATGAGGCGAAGCAGACATTAACATAACATCTCCAGGAGTATGATTTGAGGGTGTTGTCGAAGGTTCGTAGGATTTCTATGTTGAAGGAGAGGTGATAAGATGATGATGCTGAAGAATAGCAGGTTCCGGTTGTCGCTGATTGCCGATTTCCGGAAAGACATTTGTGAAGGATTGAAGACGAATCCACGAAGGTGCCATGGTAAGAAATTGCTTACGATCCCTTTTACTTCTTTTTGTGCCTTCAGTTCTAAATTCTAAATCCGGAATCACGGACTCCCTCTTCTTCTTATTATTACTTCTGGTGTGAATCTAAAATTCAGAACTGCGCGACATTTTTGAATTGGCCTGTTGATGTTTTTTTCTATGTTTTTCCGCAGATTAAGAGTTTGCAGGGTTTGATGAATCTCGTTGACACTCATTAAAGGCGCTCTTAAGATGTTAATGAGAATGCGAGGAGTTCGCGAAGGGTGAAGATTGGAGGTGATGGTTCTGAATTGATGTCGCAGGACGTTGAAGAAGGATATTGAGATTGATGAAGTGATGATTGAAGAGTGAATTGGATCTGTTATCCGCTGCAACTTATTTCCTCACTGAAATTTCTTTTTTGGTCATTGTTTCTGAATTTTCTGTTTTTTTCCTTTCCTTTGTAACTTGTTATGTTATGGTTGTAACTACAACTGAACTTCAATAATGAGCTTTATCTTTTGTTATTGAATTTTTCTTTTGTCATCAATCAAGATCCCTTTTCCTATCATTCCTTTTTCGTACGTTATGACTCGTTCGGATCTGTTGCCTTCTTTTCTTTCTTTCCATTTTCCAAAAAAAATACGTAGCAGGATTATAATGGGGCCTTCTTGCTTTTCATTTAAGTAATGACAACTAAACATGTAATGGGCCTTATTTTGTATACGAGGTGGACTAAAAAACTGTGACTTATATTTTCTGTGAAGTCGGATTAACAAGAAATGATTATAGTTTGACATGGCTTTGGTTAGAATTAGAGGATGAATTAAAATCAGATTGATAAATTGGTTTAATAAAATATAATTAAGGAAAATAACTTGGATAGCAACTTTATTGAGTTTCAGTGAGCAATAATGGGGCTAAAAAGAATTGGGTTAATTTGAATTGATTTCGGAGACTAAAGAGTCTAGAAAACGGTACATATGGATTTGTAAAATTTAGCCATAGATTAGAGATGTAAAACCAAAAATGGTTAGAAATGGACACGGAAAATAGATCTGAAGAAATTGGTTTTGGATAACTACATGGATGTAGTTATTTGATTGTCAAGAAAGTGGGTAAAATGGATTTGAAATCTAAATAGGCTTAGAATTGCAATGGGCTTGAGTAATCCTTCTTACATCCTGAACAATAGATTCAAGTCAAGATTTTGAATTTGAACTTGAATGAGCCACTGATTGAATATTTAATGAAATTATGGAACTAAACCCTGACTTTGACTGGCACGCATTTCATACTTATACCCTGATACTGATCCCCTTTCATAAACATTGAAGAATGGTCACGCACTTAGACGAATGGCCTTGATTAAATCCTGATTTAACTGGCATGCATCATATGAACTCAATCCTTGCTCCCACTTATATGCAGTGACTAGGTGGATCTCCCTTGAGTCAGGAAAACCCAATCACAAGAAAATACCTGATCCCACGTCTTGAGATCTCAATGATGCATGAATGCATAGTCACGACCTAATGAGAAATGTGGATGAATGCGAGGCATGAAGTCAGTTAGTGGAATAAATATGAGGGCGAATTTTGAGGTATTACACCTGTCTAGGAAAGAATCTAGTGTGGGAGACGTTGTGCTCCTCTTCAATTCAAGACTTAGGCTCTTTCCTGGAAAACTAAAATCTAGATGGTCAGGACCCTTTGAAATTACTAAAGTATTCCCAAGCGGAGCAATAGAAATTAAGGGTAGGAATAGTGAACCGTTCACAGTAAACGGACAACGATTAAAACATTACCATAATATTGAAAACAGATATTATGCGAATAATTTCAAACTTTTAGAGTTGTCCACTAACTTTCCTAATTAATCTAGCACTAAGCACTACGTCAGGCTTATGACGATAAAAACAGCGCTTAGTGGGAGGCAACCCATTTTATTGTTTTATTTCATTTTTATTATTGACTTTATTTATCTATTTCTTTCCTTATTTTCTTTATTTTTAGCTTTCGTTTTCTAAATCATTTATAAAATTGCCATGCTACAGATTTTCTAAAGTCTTTTCTACCTTACCTCTTCTTCCCCTGATTTGTTTCTCCCGCTTTAACACTAACTATGGCTAACCAACCAAGGAACTTCATGGAAACCATATTTAGAGGAAGGAACCAAAGGAGGAAATTTGAAGAATTATCACATAGACACATGGACTTGACTCTGTATTATGATGAACAAACTATGGAAACCTTAGGTATCAATGATAGCATCCTATACATGTTTAACCAGCTTGGATGGGAGAAAGCTCTCATAAAATATAAGTTTGTCACTTACCGCGAGCTCACCCTTGAATTTTTAAGCTCCCTAGTTTACCTACCTGAGCGCGGATTTGGACCACATAAAGGATTTATTGGTTTCCGACTATTCGGTATCGAATTTGTCTATAACCACAAGGAACTAGCTGACCTACTAGGATTTCCTAGCGGACCTTTTGCTTTTACCACCACACAGGTAGAACTAATGGATATTGAGCTAGATTTCTTCTGGGGAACTTTAACAGGAAACTACCACCCTGAGCCGGATAGCATGGAAAATAATGAAATACACAACCTCGCTATCCGCTATTTTCACAAAATCCTTGCCCACACCTTGTTTGGAAAGGAAGAGAACCTTACTGAAGTAACTAAGGACGAGATATTCATAATGTAATGTTTGACCCAAGGCAAACCCGTAAATGTTGTACCCTTCATGATGCAGACCTTTACCCGCATCCAGGAGGAACCTAATCTACCAGTAATGGTAGGAGGCCTAGTCACCATGATTGCTAACGCCCTCGGACTTAGATATCAGTTACACAAGTGCACCCGTTTCGGTACCATTCGCCCTATGAATTTGAATTTCTGCTTTAACCGTCAAATAATAGGAAACATAGGACAACCACCATTCGAGTACCTGATTAGGAATGAAATCGTAACCTTGTTCACCTTGCCAAACCATGCTAAAGTCAGCGTTCACAACAGAGATAATTGGCTTTATGAGCTTACTCCTCCTGACCATCCAACAACACCTGAGACACCACAATCCTACCAAATTAGGGATGATATGATGACTGATGAAGAGAGTGACTCTGAGACCCCTCCTGGTTACCATGACATCAACCACATTGATGAAGATATTGAGACCCCTGAAATTAACAAAGTAGGATATGCTGAAAGCTTGAACAAAATTTTGACGACTCTTGAAGTATACCAAGCTGACATTAATGTTGTTAAGGATGAAGTTAGGAGCATGAGATTGGACATTATAGGCCTAACTGATTTAACATGTGAACAGTTTTACCATATGAATTCCGCACTTGAAGACCTGAAGAAACGACTTTGATGAGCTGTAGTGATTTGCTTAATTTTACTTTTTGTTTCTTTGTTTCTAGTTAGTTTTAAATTTCTGCAACATTTCAAAGTTCATTTTTATTACTGCACATTTAAGTTTCTGCAATTTCTTTCTGTTTCTGTCAAGAACAAAGTATTTCAATTAATGCAATTTTTCATTCAGTCTATTTACGTGTTTTCATAAATTAGTGCATTTACCAAAATTCCCACTGCATGTTTGATTAGTATTGTGTGCAATTTGTTACTATCAGTAATAACATATACTGATACTTCATATCTCAAATTGATTGTTGGATATTTTGATGAATGTGTGTGTGATGAAATTTAATGTTGTTATATATTGATTCATTGTTATGTTGTTATGTTGGAATTAATTAATTAATGTGAAATGAATTATAAATGGATTGAAATGAGGTGAATATTCTGGTTGAATTTCAAACTTTGTTAACATAACGGTCATAACCCACCTTTCACGATCGTAACAGGCAAATGGACGTGTTACGACCGTAACCCATTCCTCACGATCGTGACGACCTGAATGCACGACCTCTGAGTTACAGAGGTCGTTCTTCTTCCTTTCTCCACTTCTATTTTCCAAATCACTCTAACCATCCATTACCCCATTTCTCTCCCTTAACCACCCATAATCACCATTAATTCCTCCACTCCATTCCACTTCCCCATTTAATTCCAACTCCACAAATTCCTTTTCACTCCACTATAAATCAATCCACTTTCTTCACATTCTCATCACACATCCTCCAACCAATATCTCACACTCAAATTCCTTTGCATGCAATGGCAAACATCACATTTAGAGAAGGCGAACAAGGAATAACACAAAGAGCTAAGTTTGAAAAGTTTCAAACCCGCGGGCTCCAAACGACTCGGTACGTCGACCTCGACTGTCTGAGAGAGTTAGGCATGTTCGAAGGCGTGAAGCAACTTCTTGAAAAAGTCCGCCTATGGGACTTATGCAGCCAACCACAACCAACTTTTGAAACCCTCACTCTGGAGTTCCTAAGCTCTTTCCATTATATCACACCCTCTGGATCCACAAACCAACTCACAGGTATAACAAAATTCCGAATGTTTGGCAGAGAGTTTGAACTCACACAAACTAGATTCGCAGAACTTCTAGGCTTCAGTCACGGTGAAGGTGTCCACCTTCGTGTGCCAGACAACTTCAATGAGACAGCTTTTACTTTGTGGTACAACATTACCAATAGCCGTGCTTCAGCCTATCATAGTCTCAACGCCACTCACATTCACAATCCAGCGATCCGGTACTTTCATCGTATCATCTGCAACACCATCTTCGCAAGGGAGAACAACCATAAGCTCAATTCTAAGGAGCTCCTGTTCTTGCATTGTGCTCTGAATGACGAGCAAATCAACGCCGCTCCATTCCTACTGGCCCACATTCAATCCGTAGTAATAAGAGGCGCCACACCCTTCTATATTGGCGGGATTGTCACTTTCCTAGCTCTACAGTTGAATCTTGGTGCCAACCTCACTAATATGCCTTCTATGGCACCGGAGCTGCTTACAATGAGCTACTGCAAGTCTGCACACATGATCTCTCAGCGTGAGGATGGCAAGTTTAACCCTGTGATACAAGGCACCATTTATCATAACATCGTTTTGCCTTGCAGGAACATAATAGATCCATCAAACAGAGCCAACTGGCTATTTGATTTACCAGCTCCCACAGGCCATGTTCCAATTGTTGAAGACCAGCCTGATGCACCTGTGGATGAGATGCAAGATGAGATGGATCGTACTGAGCCAGTTCAGGACATACCTGAGACTTCTACCAGGCAGCCGCCTTCTGTTGAGATCACCCTTGAAGACATCCTCCGTGCCATTCACCAGCAAAACCAGATGAATGCCGCACTTGAGCGGAAGCAGCAGGAGCAGTATTATGCACTCCTTGCCACTGTTGTCAAAAACCAGGAAACAACGGATGAGACATTAGGTGAGGTCTTAAGCGAGTTAGAAGCTTTGAGGAGGGATGTCACCGCTCTTACTGTCAATGGTTCCGATGACAAAGCCACTCCTACCAGACGTTCCCGCACCAGAAGCCGAGACCGTGGTCGTTAGTAGCATTAGTTTTTCTTTTTAGTTTTGCATTCTGTTTTTGTATCGTATTTCCCCGCTATTATATCACAACATTGAGGAAAATGTCTGATATAGTGTGGGAGAGGTACCTTTCCGCATTTTCAATTGAACAAGTAATATTTATGATATTTCTTAAGTTTCAATTCTTCCCCGCTTTATTTAGCCATACCAAAAAAAAATTTTGCTTTATCTTCGCATAACTCGACATACCTATGAAATCGTAGTTAGGAAGCTGAGAAAGATCCAACAAGATCAATACAGTCTTGACACCTTATACTTCCTACTTAAGCAATCCATTTCGATAACTGTTATACTTATATCTTAAGTCTTAGTTCTAAAGTAACCCCTAGTAGTTTATACTAGCAGTCAGCACCGTCTAGACACAAACCACGTGGGGAGCCGATGAACATAAGTGTTTGATGCCTAATCTATAAACAATCCTTCATATCTCGCTGCCATAAAAAGAGAATTTTCACCAAAGTACACGGTCGCATATAAGAGATGAGTAATAGAAGAAGGAGTCCATTGCTGGTTGGTTCAGAGGTATCTGGTTCTGAACTTGGTAGGGCGTGCTACGGCTCGATCCCCCACAACCTTCAATTTGGATAACATGTAAAGGGTTGCCACATTCGTGTACCAGACCCCATGCTAATAAAGGATCAAAGTCACTAACCGGTTACTCCACTACGTGCGTGCTAAGACAAAGGGCTTAATGTGATTGCGCTAGAACGAAACCTGGTGAAATAAGAACGAGGGACTCTAGGTAGAATCATAACAGAATTACTGAATGTTTCGTTTAGAGGGAAGTCGACGACTTAGCTTGTTGCTTGTGTCATTAGTGTATCGTTAGTGTTCTACTCTAGTATCGGTCTATCTAACTAATGACTTCTCGTATCTGTTTCAGAGAAAACCAATGGTATGTTATGTGTATGCGTCTGATGAAATTTGTCCGATCATTTTTCAATTGATTATTTGCTTGAGGACAAGCAAAGGTTTAAGTATGGGGGAGTTTGATAACGAGAAATCGCATCGTATTATTACTATGTTTTTAGTCCGTTTTTATCATACATTAGTCCTTTTAACTCCCGATTATTTCGAGTTTATATGCCACATTGCAGGTACAATATGTCTAGAGCCAAAATTATGGAAAAAGATCAAAGGAACAAAATTTAGCATGAAAAGAAAAGAGAAGAACTCAATTCTGCTAAAACTGCAGAATTTGTTCTTATCACGGTCGTCACAAGGGTCTTACGACCGTGACGCGCCTTTTTAAGGTCTTACGATCGTCACAAGGGTCTTACGACCGTGACGCGCTAAACATTAGAATTCTTCCCGTTGCACACATGTCACGATCGTTACAAGGCTCATTTAATTAATTTGAGATATAAATGAAGACGTGCCAACGAATAGAAAGAGTCTTCGGAGACTCGTATAATCTCTCAACCTCAACAACGCCCAGTGTCCTGGATTTTCTCAACAACTGAAGAACTGAAGCCCACGTTCTTATTCTTCAACTGTCAATTTCTCCTCTATAAATATCAAAGATTCAGTTGAAGAAGGGGGGAGTTTTTGATTGCCAAATTTGTGCGAAAGCTCTGCCAATTTCTACACCCATTTTTGCAGTATTTGTTTTTTTTCTCTACTTTAGTTTATTTTCCCTTACCTTAATAACAATTTCCAACATCAGGAAATTGTTATCGCATTTATTTTCTTTTAGCCTCAGAATTTAGTTACTCTATTTAATTTGGACGCTCCAAGCTTGCCAGATTGTGGAAGAGGGAGCCGAAGAGTTTATTTGTTCAGGTTTTAATTTGCAATTAATATTAAGTTTCATTTATTTATGTTAAGTTCCTGTCGTCATTATATAATGCATGTTTTAATGTCTATTAATTTCATTATGTGTTCGTCTGTTGTTTTAATTAATATGAGTAGCTAAATTAACTGAGTCGGTATGTAATAAAGCAACCAAACGGATGAATCGAATCTAAGCTAAAAACATTTACGAACTTATATTTTGGTTGTGACTTTTTATAATTAAAATCAAGCTTTTTGTTACGAGAGTAAGAGAAGTAAAATAGGCTAGGTCGAGACCACGAGAGTGTGAGATTTTAACCGGATAGCTAAAGTTAGGCATTCGATTTAAATACAGCGAGAGCGCTTTAAAACGAGTTAGACTTATTAAGTTTTCAAAAATTATTTTCTAAACACTTATGGGCTACCGAGAGCAGACATAGGGCTTTAGGAGTATGATCTGAGATAAGACCACGAGAGTGTGAGTCGAGGATTTTTAAACTGGTAATCTCTACAGAATTATTTAAGTGAAACATCTTTATAAGCTTAGACTAGATTGATCCGCATAGGTTAATATTATTACATACCGACCACCTTATCATTATTTCTTTAATTAAGTTTAGTTTCCCGTTTTTAATCCCTAAAACCATAACCGTGACAAATTTCCGCCTTAGCTAAACTAGCAAATCTTCTAGCACTAGAGTGATTACAAAGTCCCTGTGGGTTCGACATCTTTTTATTACTATTGCGATAGGTTGTGCACTTGCAGTTTAGATACCGTTAGGCACATTAGGTCTTCGTACATCAAGCATCTATAAACACCCCAAATTTTTCCTCACTCTTTATCACACCATGGCTTGTGATCTTTCATTTTTGCATTTGCATAGGCATACTACATCACATTGCATATTTGTTTCATCTGCATAGTTCAAATTCATTTGCATCTAGGGTTTGTGATCTGAGCAATCCAAGATTCCATCTGGGTCACCCCAAAGGTCTTAAAGGATTCAAAGAGGGTTCATGTGTGTTCTATCATCATATTATGTCCCTCAAAGTTCATCGAAGTTAAGAGATCACAAGAACTGGCAAAACATGGAAGCAGAGCTAGGGTTTTCACTGCACAGATGACCAAAATTAGGGTTTTGGTTTTAGGGGCCTCAACTCCAAATTTTTGGGCCATTCTTGTTTCTAATGTTCTTAAGATGTTATAAGGATCATGTGTACCAAGTTTGATGAAGAAATTCATTGTAGAAGTCATATGTTCACTGGGTAACTTCTTGAGCAAGTTAAGTCAAAATCAGGGCATTTGGGGCCCCCAACAATGGAACCAAAGGGTTATTTTCATCAAATTGAAGTTCTATGATCTTTATTTGATCTTAGAAGAGGTTGGAAGTTCACAAGATTGAAGAATTTTGAGCCATTTGCAAACTTGCCAAAAATGGAAATGCCTTGTAAAGGAAACTTTCAAATTTGGGATTGTTTTTCAACCTCCTCTTTCTTAATCAAAAATGCTTCAAATGAAAAATTCTTGGAAATAAAATTTGTAGATTAGGTCTTTCCCTTTTAAAAAAGTACAAGAACATGTCTTGATTCATCCTAGAACTTAAGATATGGCCTTTCCAGAAATGCATTTTTAAGTTCTTAAATGAATCCTTATGATGTGTTGATGATCCTGATGTATTTATTTTTCAAAATGGTTGAATATTGAGCATGTATGAAGTCTCTGAAAGTTTTAACCCTAGAAATGTTTTGCTTCGATTTGGCTTCATAATGCATGATAAATGATTTTTGTTTGGGGATTTGGGTTCTAGGATGTTAGAGGATCATTTCTGGGCAAGAAATTAGAGGTTTAGAAGCTTGTAGAAGATTTTAGGTTTTGGCTCACCGGAGAAGATGACAGGAGCACTGTTCCAGTCATCTGAAACTCATTAACCCTAATCTGCGTAATTAAGCAAGTTTGAATAATGGCCCTTGGATCTAGCTTCCCGCGCGCGTTTTAGTGGTCCAGACTCACTCATTAACCCTAATTTCTAATTAATTAACTTAATTAAAATTAATTAGCCCAGGTGAGATCTCAGCCACCCATTCACGCGCGTTTTGTAACTTTGAATTCCAGCCTTAGAGTGTGATTACCTTGAGTCAGCGCATCCTCAAATCTGGATCCTCCATCCCATTGACTTCACATCTCAACCCTCCATTCTGCATACTTTTCATTTTTCTTTTTATTATTTCCTATTTTATTTCATATATTTATTTAAAATAGCAAAATCCATTTAAAAATTCTGAAAATTTTTGTCAAGACTTCTATTAATTTTCCGAAACCAAAAATATTTTTATTTTTATTTTTTGCATTAAAAAAGTATTTTTAAATCATTTAAATGTTTTATTTAATTAATTAATTCATTTTAATTAATTAAAAATACATTTAGGTATTTAAAAATCACCAAAAAAATCAGAGAGCATTCTTAGACATTTAGAAGCATTTACAAACTCACCTTACAAATTTATTTTTGGTTTTGATCACACTTTGAGATTTTTCAATGAACTAGGGTTCTTAAAAATGCTTATTTTCTAACCCTAACTTCAAAAATTCATAACCCTTGAACCAAGTTGAGTTTGTGAATGATTCTTTTTGCCTTGTTTTATGCATGTCCTTTAGTTTCCAAAAACATTTTTGTTACATTTTTATCTTGCATTTTCAATTTGTTTAGCATTTTGCATTGAGAACCACCCAAAAAAAACCTAGCAAACTTAGGAAATTCACAATTTCTTCTAAGTTTATTTTCTGACCTCCCCCTTTGGATGGTGATCTAGTATAGGTTTAGGGTTCCCTTGAGTGCATTTTCAATTTTTATCTTGATATATGCTTCTGTTTTGGTCATTTGCATCTCATGGTTTCATAAAACCCTAATTTCTCATGTCTACTTGCATTCATCCTTGCATAAACATCAATACATGAACTTGCCATGCCATCTCAAGCATTTGAATGTCATCTTAGACACCCTAGGACATGTTAGAACATAGCTTGATCATTTATTCATTGATTTGGTATGCTTTGAATTCATAACATTTCATGAACATCCATGTGTTTTCAAGCTCCTTACATGCCTCCTTTGCATCTCATCTCTTGTATGATCATACATATGCATCATGTGTGACTTTGCATCATCTCATAACACATTTGTATTGCATTTTCACTTCTGGTTTTGGTCATTGCATCTTTGCTTGTTGCATTTGCACTTCTTTTCTTTCTTTATGCATTCAACTAACTTTTCAGGTGCATTTGGTAAGTGATTTAGAATGTGGATGTGCATCCACATCTAACCTCTCTTTCTCTTTTATTTTTATGCATTATGTATGTGCTTGAAGTTAGTCTCACTCACTTGTGCTCCTTGCTCCTCTTTTCTCTTAGGTTTACTTATCTTCTTTATGAAGTAAGTAACCTAATCTTCCTTCTCTTCTCTTTTCATCTGCTTCTTCCTTGGTGGCCAGCTTGAAGACTTCTCTTGAGCCTCACAAACCATAGGATAACCAAGCATGATAACTTTAGGGTTGTATATAGTCCCCCTTTAGTCTTTTACCTTTGAGTCTTATTTGAGTCTCTCTTCTCATCTCTTAATCAGAGACTAAACACTTAAAGCTTTAGGACTTTGAATTAGGGTTATGCCTGCATCCTTATCTTAGGATGGAGTGTATAACTTTAATCCTAAGTTTTAAACCTTTAATTTGTTTACACCTCTTAATTAAAACACCTAAGAATAATCAAGACTTAAGCTTGTAACTTGGGCCTTACATTAGGGTTCTATCTCTTCCTTTTGGGTTAAGAGGGACTAACCCTAGTGTTTAATGGACAAGTCTCCCTCAAGGTGTCTTACAAACATAAAACTCACTTCTTAATCCCATTTCTTAATTAAAATCCAGTTTAATAAAGGTTTGTCATCTAATGATTTTAATCCCTAACCATGGATTAAGTTGAGGTATCTTCCTCAGCTTAAGTGTTCTCATCTATTATCCTTCTATTAGGATAGTGTAATGAGTTCACTAATCCTTGATTATGGCTTAAACTCATTACTTAACACTAAACAAAAACCCAAAAACATCTAAATAATCACAAGAAGGTTAATGATCTTAATCCTACATCATCATGGCAATTAAGTTGAGATGCTTATCTCATACTTAAGTATTCTCATTATCCCTAATCACATGGAGGATATAATGAGTTTACAAGCCTTTGATTTAGGCTTAAGCTCATTATCTTATGACAAACACCAAAAACAATAACAAAACTGAAAACATCAAAAACAAACAATAACCGTCTCCTTCGGGATTCTTTTCTCATCATCTTCATTGAGGTCAGTCTGCATTCGTTCAACCATTCTTACTCGATTTCTTTTAGTCGGATATCGATGAATGCGTTGACCAACTACATTGCCTGCAGTTGAATAAGTTATAAAGTCTGGATAACCTGCAAAAAAACAAGAATATGATATGCAGGAAATGAATGCTTATGGCATGTCTATTCATTCTTTAGGGCATTCCATCCCCTGATTCAAGTTTTGTGGGTTTGATGAAGACAGAAACTCCGTTTGCTGCAGATAACAAACAGTGTTGATAATATAAGATGTGTGTGTGTAGAAGACATGCCAAACAATTCCAAGAATATGAAGACCAAGGTTCTTTGCAAATGTGCCAGATGTGTCGGTGATCACAAAGCGAGAGCACGCAGAATGATAGTAAAGAGAGCTTCTAATGACAAGCACTTGTTGATATAGTCAAAACACACGAAACTTGAACCTTAAACAAAAGTGCAATGATAAAAAGATTCCATCAACAGTCCTGATGGTAATCCCACAACATACATACAAACAAAAAGATGTCTTTTTTAATGTGATCCTCTATCTAAGTCTGAGTCAACGATCGGTCCTTCCTTTGGAACTTCTACCAATTCCTTCTTCTGCACCTGATTGTCCTCAACCCTCTTCAGCTTCTTCTGATAGTAGATCATCATCTGCTTGTAATAAGCAACTTCCTCTCGGGCCCTAACAAGTTCTGCATCCTTTTCTTTCAACTTACCGGCCGTCTCTTCATCTTTCTCCTTTAGCTTACTCGCGATCTCTTCAGCTTGAACTTTATCTCGTTCCTCTCTTTTGATCCTGTAAGCAACATGCCTCTTCTTCATGTTCTCAAACATCAAGCTCTTTTTATCCAGTTGCCTTCTAGTGTCAATATGTTCCTTGGAAGAACTCCTAGTAGCAAACTCGAACCTTGCATATCGAGCTAACTCAACTTCACAATGTTGCCTTGCGATAGCGTGCTTCTCAGCATCTTCTTGAGCCTTCCACTCAATCTCAAGTTTGGTGTGATTAGCCTTAGCAAGCTCTTGACTCAATTGTTCATTCTCCTTTAACAACATGTCTCTTTCCGTCTTCACTTTGTTGAACTCTTCAATGCTAACCGTGGTAGGTTGTTCAATGACCATGGGATATAGAAGAGGCGCAGGCCCAAATGGCAACAATAACACTTCAACCCGTTCTCTTAGCCATTCTGCAAACGGTGGATACATTCGGAAATCCCCTACTCCCAAAGTCTTCTTCCCTCTTGTATTTCGATTATGCCAAGCATTGGAAGCTTTCTGAGCAATCTCAAACCCGTCTGTTGATTGGAAGTATAAGGACTCTGTGATGTCCATAACCACTGGTGGTTCCTTCAAGGCGTACCTGAACAGTCTAATTATGAGGGGAGGGTTATAATTAATTCCCATTTCCTCCTGATCAATGGAACATTAGGTAATCCTCCGCAACTATGAAGAATGTCAATGCACCACAATCCTTGATTATCCCAGACAATGTCCTTTGCTTGCAAGCCCATCAGTCTTTCCGACCATTCAAGTGAATTTTTTGTCCTCTCAAAAGCCTCTGATTGTGGAAGAAAATGTGTGAACCACTTATAGAACATAGTCGCGCAACAATTCAACATTCCACCCCTTCGCTTCTCATTCTTATAATGCACAGAGTGGTAAAGATCTCCTAAGAGAGTAGGAACGAGATTTTTTTCTATGAAAATGTGAATAGCATCGACATCCACGAAGTTCGGCATGTTCGGGAACAAAGTGATTCCATAGATACACAAAGCTAGGATCGCATTGAAGGTACTCCAACTTTTTGCTTCAGCTGCTTTAGTAGCCTCATCTGACAATAAACTCAAACGATATCCTCGGAAGCCTCCTTTGCTATCAATCTGGTCTTCCAGTAATGACTTGCTCAAATAAAGAGCAGCTGCTACATCTTTGAAGTCGGGGTCAATCTTGGACCCAAAGAATGGTGCACAGTCCTTCACGGAAACTCTCAGGATGCTCAAGTACTCCTCTAATGTAGGGGCCAATATGAAGTCAGAAAGTACGAAGCATCTTAGTTGTGGATCATAAAACTGTAGCAAGGTGTGCATCCCTCTGAAAGCGTAGTCACTAATAGGCTCTATGAAATATAAAATCCACCCGTAATCCTGCTTGAAGACATTGAGAACTTCTGGAGGAACTAAGGCTTTCACTTTGAGGATTTCCTTCACAACGAGCTGATGAACCTTGTAGGAAATAATACACTTGGTCTTTTTCTTGGACTCCATGCTCATAGAACAATACCCACAACTGGAATCAAGGATGTGATATGCAACCCTGCAAATGAATAAACATGCGTTAGGAATGCAAGTATGCGGATGATGTGATGCAATACAATGGCATGTGATCACTGTGGCATATACTGAGCATTATTGTACTGCCTTCTGATTTTCCTGAATACCGACTATCAAGAATACCAGATCACAAGTATGTGTCAAAAGAAAACCAAAGTATCAAGAACAAGGTAGGTTGAAGGTTAATTTTCCTGTAAACCTGTAAACCCCTCCCAATCTCACGGGTGTGCTACTATGGGTCAACATCACAGACTCTCAAAGCCGAGCAGCAATAATACATTCACCATTTCCGAGAAATGGCTCATGACCAAATCAGGGAATCGGTTTGGCATTATGTACTACTCAGGGAGGTCTCAGCTGAGTCCGGGATAAACAAGCATCCCTCATAATTTCCCGGCTTCAAGCACTGAAGTCGAGAAACAATAGTACATTCATCCTGAAGGGTACAATACTACCGTCATATGACCAGTTGCTTTAACTAGGTTCCTATGAGAGAACATGGTCATCCTATGCGATTTCTTAGTAGGCCCTCGGGTGCGAATGGGTTTGCCACAAAATATGGTCTACCACTGTCACCACTGGAGAGGGTTGTTTCCACTAAGGTCCTCGATAATCGGTTCTTAGTGTTAGCCGCTCAGGTGGGAACATTCTATGGTCTGCCTAGGTAGTATAAAACATATCCCAAGAGAGCCTGATTTGGGTGTGGGACTCGTGAAAACTACACGTGCTCAAGAACATGCAAGCCACACGACTACCCACTCTAAATCCTATGTGTATACTCAATTCAGGTAGTTGGCTTATCTCATAATAATCCCATCGTACCAAGGAAAACCATAACAGCCAGTACAATATATGCCAGTATATGCAACAGTAAAGTAAAGTGCAAAAAGTTGTAAACAAAGTTGTAAAGTAAAGCGATGAACTGTAAATAAAACAGTAAAGCTAAACTAAAGCACAACAACAAACGAATAAACACCCAAAGAAAACAGAAATAGACAAGCGCTAGGATTGACTCTCAAAGGGGAAACCAGATATTTTGGGTTCGATCCCCAGCAAAGTCGCTAGCTGTCACTCCCGGGATTTTCATCCTAGTACAAACACGAAAGTGGCGTGGAAAAGGTAGAGTCGCCAGCCAAACATTTTTATCCCGAAGGAACGGGAAAGGTAATGCTGCACAAACCTAAGAGAAAAGGAAAGGACAAGGTCCTGCAAACCAACGATCTGGGTTCGGGAGTCTGTTACGACCTGAGAAGGTATTAGCACCCCAGACCGTCCGTCGTGCCCGACGGGATCCACGCTTGCTTGTTTTGTTTCAAAGGGTGAGAAATAAGATGCTGCTGAATAAAGGAATTGCTAACTGGAAACTGGATCTGCAATGAGAAAGGAGTTGAAAAAGAGAACAAAAAGAAAGAATGGGGAAAATGTAGGGAAAATAATGAATGTTCTCGAATGGGCCCTACCCCACTGCCTACATACCTCATCGGGAAAATGAGGATCAGAGTCGCCGTAGTTCGTCTAACTAAGGAGGAGATTTGCTTATGTTTTTTAGGATGACGTTGCCATAGCTCTAGCTCAGGTGTTACCGGCTCTGACTCAAGGGTGTTTACCGTATCGCTGTTTAAACTGTCGAGACAAGTCGCATTCATCCGCAAAGAGTATGAGATGAGAAGAGAAGACGTGTTGTATTGTTGGTTTATTGTCTTTTAGAAGAAGTGTTTTGACTTTATGTTTATCGCGGGTACAACACTAAAGACTATGATACAGGAGCGAATACTTTCCAAGATCGCCTCCAATGGAACGTTTGTAAAGCATTCTAGAAGAGTGGATGAGACCTCCACTAATCATTTCCCATATGGCTTAAGGCTCGTGGCGTATTGTACCTACCTTCCTTTTAAATGTTTTTGCTTTTTCTTTAAAGGTAAGAAGTGAGACTCAAATTGAGAAAGGAAAAAAACTAAGGGGGACTAAGACACAACCCTAAGTTAGTTGAGTTTAAGGGTGACCTATGGTTAGTTAAGCTTGAAAGATTAGAGCTACCTAAGAGGATATTAGACTAGAAATGCGAGTACAAAAGTTAATATTGAATAAAATGGTCCTCCTACGTCATGTTGAGTAAAAACGTGTGTAAATCGTAAATGGGATGAAACGATGGATCGGGTGGATTGATTGCGTGGTGCTGAGACGCACGACTTATGGTGTGCAACATACAAGGCTTGCTTTTAGGTGTATTGGAGTGGAGCGATGATAATCGAGGGATCCTAATGTCACATGAAAATCTATTTATTTATTTGAAATTCTTCGATTTTGGGTCGAATAACTCCTTTTCTTTATTTTTGAAAGTTGGTCATCTAACGCTTCATTTTATCTTTTTTCTATCCTAATTATAGGTATCGCATATAAAGCTCTAACTATTACATCATAAAGTATAAACCATAAAAATACAATCGAGGCATAATAAAAATAATCCAAATCCATAAGCGAATCCTCGAAAAATACCTTGCACAAAAAGAAGATGTTAGTAAATGAAATGAAGATGAGGATGCAAAAATATGGCCAAAATGAATTAAAGGCAAAGTTTCAAGAATTTCTAAAATGTACATAAAGCACATACACAAATATAAAGGCCAACCGCTTTCATGGAAACACACTTGAACGGTTTCTAAGTCTAAGTCCTAAAACTAAAGGATCTTGCATGATATCAACATTCTAAAATCAGTAGCTAAACCACACTAAGATCTTCTAATATTCTAAGATCAAGCCTAATTAATCTATGTCCTAATGTACCATAAAATTCTAAGCTAAACTAGATGGATTTACAATGGAAAAGTTGAATAAAATCAAGGCACTAAAAATAGCAAAAGTCTTGGGAAAAATATGAAATTAATTCCCTATGGTCTCTAACCTGAATCTAACATTGTGTTAAAAATATCCTTAAAATTCATAACCTAACTATGTCAAATGTTCACTTAAATCTACCTAAGATCTAATCACAATTTTACACAAACAATAATATCAAAATAGTGGATAAAATAACCTAAAAAATATAACAAAAATTATTCCAGGTACCTTTATGAGTCCCCTAAACATAGCAAAAAGAATGGGACAAAAATCAACCAGGAAGTGGGAGAAATAAAATATACAAAATAAAGTGTTCATGAAAGAATTCAATATAACACTAATTAAATGGAAAATCGAAATTAAATTGAAAAATGACAAAAAAAATCAGAAAGTAAAAATGTAGAAAATTTCTAAAATGAGTTAGAAAGCTCCTATAATTTTTATGGAATTTTATTATTAATTTTAGTATTTTTTATGGATTTAAATTGAAAAGGTATTAAAATAGAAAATTAAAAAGGAAGGAAATAGAAGTGGAGGTGTATGAAGTACATTTTCTAGTTAAAAAGAGCTAAAATGGGCTCAAACGGAGGTGTCAATGGCAAGTGGAAAAGGCCCAAAATGCAGGCTTTTGATGGTGCATATGGTTGGTGCTCGGTCAACATTGGTTGACTTAATAAGAATCATCCGATCAAGTCTCTCTACTAGTCTTCCCATCAAGTGAATCATAAAGCAGAGGATCAAATTAGCTATGGTAGACCACACACATGGGAACCGCCGCTAGAATAGCCTACCGGACGATGACAAGTGTCACCGCCGGTGTGGCTGGGAATCTCAAAAATCTACCTGATCCTATCTTTGTGGAAATCCGAAACAGTGAATTTAAATTGATTTTATAGTGGATTAATGCAGAATTATGACTTTTAATTAAATTGATGCTGCATTAAACTCCTGATATTATGATTTTAATTTTCTCATTAAACAAAATTAAATCATAAAACAAAAAGAAACACCATCAGTATAACTTAAAAACACAACATGTTTCCTTCTCAAAAACTCCCCTTCTCTCCCAAATGCGTTGCCTCCTTTCTCACCATTATTGTTCTTCTTTACGAAACCCTAGCGGCGGCGGCCTCCTAAGGCGCCCCCCGAAACCGCAAATCATCCATATGAACACCTTTCTATTTTCTATCCTCTTCTCAAATCCATAAACAAATTAACCTAAATCCCTCCTAAATCCCCAAATCGTGATATTCCGAAGCAAAGTGGAGAAACGAATCGAAGAGGGATCAAAGCAATCATACCTTCAATCGAAACGGTGGATGTTGACTTTCATGGCTCTGAATCATTCGTGCAATCTTTGAAGGTCGCGCGATGAATATGGCACCGCGAACTTCTTCTTGTTGCGTTTAGGCTTTGTCCTCTATTTGCTTGATGATACGATGACGTTTACGTGGTCTTGGAAAGTTGTTGATATCGCACGATGAAGTCAATTGAAGGTGATGATGAAGATGACGAAGAAATGATGCGTTTCAATGAGCATTCGTGATGAAGATGACGATCGAAGATGCTTTTTTCTTCGGTGTCGTTGTGATGCGATATTTCATTCAGGTGTGTGCTTGATTTCACTTCTCGCGCTCCCTTTCTTTGTCCTGGTTCACTGCGATTCGAACTCTTAATATTGACACCTGAATCTTTCAGATTGATGAAGAAGACGCAGCGAAGTAGGAGCTCCGCAAGGAAGACGAAGGTGACGATCGAATGAGGAGCTTTTCTCGCGGTATGTAGTTTTCTGATTCTTGTTTATGTTTGGACTCGTTTTATAGATTTTCTGAGATTCGATTCTTTCTCTTTGTTGATTGATGAGGTTTGAGAACTATGTTGATGAACTATTGTTTTTGATGATGAATTTGCAGGTTTCGGATTGTTACAGGTCTTGAGATGAAGATGAAAGTGCAAAATGATGAAAATGGATAGGTGAAGAAGAATGAGATTGGAGAGTGAGGGAGGGTTGAGAAGAAGAATGAGATTGGAGAATGAGGGAGAAGAATGAAGAATTCAGAAAAATCGAAAATTATAGAGATCTACAGAAGGAGATGAGCTTCTGATTTATAGAAGTTGCACTGAGGGTGATTCGGGGATTGCTCAGGTAAGTTTGTTATGAATTCGGTTAGAGTTTGTTGCAACTGAATTTGGTTTTGAAGTTTTTTTTTCTTGGTTTAAAGTTTTTCCATTGATTAAGTGTTCACTGATTTAAGCTTTGTTATTGCAGGAGAGTTGAAGGTTTGAAAATTGAATGGTAGAGATTGGAGATGGATTGAAGAGTGAAACTGGAATCGAGCTTTTTGTTCTGATTTTTTTTCTGATCAATATTTTTGTTAGATTTTGTTATGAGTGATTAGAATCAGTTAGGAACATTTTCTTTCATGAAGAATTGTATTTGAAATTTTATTGTATCTTTTCTGTTATTAAGACTTTTTGTAACTGTTATTGGCCCTTCCCAGTAATTTGAATTGGAAAACCGTAACTTATCGACAATGGTATTTCCATTAAGGTGTTGTTCCATGAATTATTGAATCATATTCACCCTTCCTTTTTAACCTTTAATAACAAATTTGATAGCACTTAACATTGTGTCCACCGCATCTGGATTGCTGGACTTTCGCTCAAACTACTGACTATAGCTAAACAATAACTCCAAAATCTACATGTGATATTTGCAAATACAGTGTGTGAAATGCTTCGGTCATACTCTTTCCAGGATTTTCTTTTGCACTCAATATTACATTAACATAAATATCAAGAAATGTGGGCTTGAATTCCCCCAATAAGGCGGTGATCTAGTTGAGAACTCCAACAACAACAACAATAATTTCGGACCATCCTTATAAGGAATTAGGCCATTTTTCACTTCTTTTACATACACTTTATGAATATCCTGTGACTTAGATAATAAATGAAAATTATTTTCCTTGCAAGCCCTTCTTTCCCGAAAAGATCTTCGCCAGACAATACTGAGCAAAGAAGCTTGCCCTGCAGCCACTCTACACAAAGCATTCTTAAAAGCGGTCGTAAACTTGCTATTACTCAACCGTAAACACGACTAACTGATAAGTCTGAAGCTTCCAACATGAGATTGAGATTGCATCTGCTTTTCCATGCTCTGAACAAATGTTGCTGCAAAAGTCTTCATAAAACCCGTTCCACTCAAAGCCTTCACAATTGCATCATCAACCGCTTTTATCGATCCACGATCATCGTAAATCGCAACAATTTTAAATATTATATTAGTCAATATCGAAGCAAGCTCTGGAGCCACATCATCTGAAATGGATGAATTCAAAAACGCAAGGACTTCACGCTTTTGAATAACTCATGGTCACGCGCTTTTCATTCATCGAACCTTTGAACAAAACAAAAAAAAAACCTTTCTTCAAGAACCATGATGCCATGATAAATCTCAAAACGAATACCTCAAACCATGTTTCCTGAATCCCTTGGAAATGAGAAGTGGAAAAGGTATATGAAAAGGGTGTTACTGATGACCACATGATCAAGACTTTGAACTCATCTGATAAACATACATAGGGTGTGAAGCCCTAATTCCATAATCCGTGAAACAAACTCTAGTGAAGTAGAAACCATAAACCAATGAAATAAACCAGTTCTTCAAAGCATTGATCCCATGCTTGAGGAGTTTAATGAAATGCATGATCGTGAATGTTACGACCTAATGAAAAATGCAGATGGATGGGAAGCATAAACCAGTTAAGGTAATAAATATAAGGGCAAATTTTGGGGTGTTACAATCATGAAACAAACAAAGGTTATAACCAAAATTGTTAAAACCATCCTTATTACAATTCAAATTATGTTTAAATAAATATAACATGGTCTAAAATTGAGACTTAAGCTAATCCTTTGGTATGCAAATGCATATATTACTACTAGAACAAATTGGTTTCAAAGATATCATACACAAAGCTTCATGACACCAAATATTTTCATCACAATAATAACCATAACCTGTGATGTTAAAATAAAGGGATAGCCTTGTTAATGATTAGGGATGTAATATTATGTATAAAATAAAAGAATCAAATATGAAAAGAATGAGCAAAAGTGCTTACCCGCGCTTACATGGATTACAAAGAAATATATAGAAATAAAGAAGATCATAGTATGAAAAGATTTAAGGATTTCAGACATTTTTCTTATGTTATTCATCTAACAGGCATTTATTTTTTATTTATTATGAGTTTTGTTAGATCATATAAGGAAGCAAGAAAGCTTTTAGGAAAATTCTTGTGATTTTAAAAATCATAGTGTTTGTCCTTTAAGTCAAACAAGGGTTTAAGATAAATAATGTTATCAACCTTTCATTACATTTTATTTATTTTATTATAACCTTTAAAGATAGGCAAGGAAATGGAAAAAGCTCAAAAATTAAATGATATATAATTCTTTTAACTTAATTTAAATTTCAAGCAGGTCTATTTTTTTATGTCAAATAAACCATTTATAATTAAGTAAGACTAAAAATTTTGTAATTGGTTTGATCATATATTGCATAGTTAATTACCCTAAAGAATGTGTATTGCATAAAAGATCTTTTTCAAAAATATAAGTATATGAGAAATATTATCAATCCTAGTAAATGCACCATTTATAGAAGCAAAATTTGTTTTGTTGAAATGTTGGAATTTTCTCTTGGAGTCATTATCTTTATTAATTCCCTGATAAAGGTGGCATATTTGCAATATATTGCTGATAGGATCAAAGAAAAATTAGAAGCTTGGAATCATTATCTTTATTAATTTCATTTTTATTTATAGTTTGTAAAATTCTAATTGATAAATAGTATTATTCATTATTTGTTTAGAACTTTCACATCTATTAATGGCATGTATTTCTTCTTAAGGTGGTCGACAAATGAATTAACTAAATTAGGATTAAATAGTGTTTACTCTTGTCAAATAAGTTTGTTTTGATTTATCCCTTGTAAGAAAAAAATTGAGATCTCCCCTTATAAAACTCATATTACATTTTTATACACCCAATTGTCACTAATGCGCTGAATGTGTAGTGGAATCTTCTTATGTGATAGTCCAACCAGAATTTTTCTATTTTTAAATTAATTCTTACATGTCACGTGAAATTTTTTTTAATACTTTTTTATGTCTTATATTAATCAAAATATTAGTCATTGTTAGTTCTTTTCACAGAATATTTATTAATTATTTTGAAATTGATTAATCAAAATATTTTATTTAATCGTTTGCTCAGAGGAACCTTGGGCACAAATTCTGAGAAGTAGGGTTCTGAGAGGAACTGCACTGATTCAGTACCACATATCTTCATCCCTATGGAGTAGTATTAAAGATGATTTTAATGTTATTAAAGATCATTCTAAGTTCTTACTTGGAAATGGGGTGGATATTAATTTATGGGTTGACTGTTGGTGTGCAGATCAACCATTAGAAGACCTGATGCGGGTTCCTCAGGAATGGAAAGATCTTAAAGTTATGGATATTCTGATAAATAATCAGTGGAATATACCTAATTAATGATTTGGACAGACAACTACATATGCTGAAAAACCTGGTACAACAAGTAGATATTCCTAGCAATTCTTGTAAAGACAAAATTTATTGGAAACATACAGAGAATGGAGATATCAACCTAAAACATGCTTATCACTTCAAATCTAAAAAACATCCTATCCTAGATTGGACAAAGTTTGTTTGGAGTAGAGATATACCTCCAGTCACTTCTTTTGTTGCTTGGAGATTGATGCACAACAAGTTATCTATTGATGACAACCTTTGGATCATAGGCTTCTATCTTCCTTCAATCTGAAATCTATGTGGGCAACAACAAGAAACCTCCCAGCACCTCTTTCTGCATTGTTCCTTCTCCACAAGGTATTGGGATTGGTTGGAAAAATTGGTGGACAAACCAATTGATCTCTCCTCACTAAACAACCTATGGAAAATTTGTGATAGAGGTCGGACCCCCCATGTCAAGATCATCATTCAATCATGCATTGTAAACATAATATATGATATTTGGATTACAAGGAACTCAATAAGATTCAACAATGCAACAACTAACTGGAAAGGTAGCATCAATAAAATCATTGGTAAAATGAATCTTACGGGAAATTCAACAAGACTTACTTATAGGTCATCCATGGCTGACTTCACTATCATTAAGAAGCTTGGTATTAACATTAATCCAAGGAGACCCCCACAGTTACATATATCCTTTGGTGCCCTCCCTTAATTGGATGGATGAAATGTAACACGGATGGAGCAAGAACATTAGATGTAGCAGCTTGTGGAGGTGTGGTAAGGAACACTCATGGAGTTTTTGTTGCAGCGTTCGTAGAGAATAAATGCATTCTCAATATAAATGGAATAAATGCATTCTCATTAATTTTTTATCTTTAAATAAAATATTTGCTATCAATAATTTTTTATCTTTAAATAAAATATTTGCTATCAATAATTTTTTATTATGTTGATACTACTATTGAAAAAAAATGCACTCTCAATATAAATGGAATAAATGCATTCTCAATATTTTATTTAATCGTTTGGGATTAAATAAATGCACTTTTAAAAAGCTTCAATATAATGAACCAAATGCATGGCACACAAGTTAACAGAACCATAACCGCTCTCATGGAGTCTCCAAATCACGAAACCGAAACCAAAATGGAATAAAAGGAAGCCATTAACTGAATGCGTAAATATAGAATGAATGATATGAGTTTCGTTAAAGACACCTTAATTAATACATTACTTATATTTCTTTATTATTTTTCTTCTAACTTATGTTTTTACTCTTATCAATATACATTCTTTTAGTATTAGTTTATGCAACATTATTCATTGCCTTAATTTCCTTGTCCTATTCATAGGTTTGGAATGGAGTAAGTAGTGATTGTAAGGGGAATGCAAAGCAAATGACATCTGCATTAATTCTAATCAAATAAATGGGTGAGGTACAGTAACTGAGAAATTTTTTTTTATATAAGCAAATAAGATTAAGGGGATCTTAAGCTCCATAGATTACAAGCAATCAAAAGGAAGTAAAAACAAGGATCCAAAAAACCAACACACTAATGTCAAACTATTACAAGAAATCGAATGGAAATTTACTCCACTCGTATAAACTACATGAAGACCTACTAAGCTTCCCATTAAGAATCCACTTCCAAGTAAACACTACAATACTATAGAAAATAGACTCAAAATTGGCAATTTCTCACTGAACAAAGTATTTTTTTCTCGCTCTCCAAATCACCCAACAAGTAATAATCCAAAAAGAGGAAATAAAAGACTTCTTGATCCTCCTGGTCAAATGCAAGAACCACACCATGAAATGAGACTGACACTCTGATTCGGCAATCCAATCGATATCAACCCAATCACACACCTTTTTCTACACTTGAATAGATATGCTACAATTAACAAACAAATGTTCCGAATCTTCAAGATTATAAAAACAAAGAACACATACCTTCTTGTGGACATTCATAATCACTCCTCTCGAAACAAGATTAGACCTAGTAGGTAATCTATCAAAAAACAAACGCCAAGCAAAAATCTTAGATTTTAACGGTGTCTTAGACGCCCAAACCAAATCCAAGATTGTCGTCGTAGGATCCTCAATAACTTGATTGAAATTACTACCAATGAAAATCTTATAAATAGACTTGACAGAAAATCCTTTATCAACATCCGATTTCCAACTCCATATGTCTTTAACATTACGCGACAAATGCATACAATCCAACAATCCAAACAATTCGTGCAAACACTCATCCAAACTTGGGTAGGCAACAAACTCCTCCCCACCAAACCGCCACTGCCAACCACTAGTTGTCCAAAAGCCCATATTAGAAACTATAACCTTCTGGTGTATATGCGCTAGGAAAAGATTTTGGAAAATGAGGCTTAAAGGTTCACTACCCATCCAACAAACTTCCCAAAAGCTAACAGAATAACCACTGCCTGAAGTACAAACAAGAAAATTCCTAAAACAATTTAAGTCCTTTTGAGCAAACAAATTCTCAAGGTCCCGCAACCAAACCGAAGATCTGTCCGGCCGAACTACAACAAAGTCAGGCTGAAATCTTTTCTCAAGCACTTTATATCTTTCCAAAAGAACAAACCTCCACAACTCTCATCCACTTTGGAAAATTTCCAAATACACTTTGCTAAAAGATCCCAATTTAAAAATAGTAACGTCTTTGACCCCTAGACCACCACAACTTTTAGGTTTACAAACACTTTTCCAGCTAACCCACGTAATACCAAGGTTATCCGAATTTCCAGACCAAAGGAACTTTCGTTGAATAGCAATAATTTCCTTTGCAACCGCTACCGGAAGTTTAAAGAAGGACAAATAATGAATAGGCAAATTAGACAAGACAACATTTATTAATGTAACTCTACCGTCGATCAAAATATTCCTCCCAATCCACTTCGATAATCTGGCCCTCAAGCAATCCAAAACCAACCTCCAAAAACAATAATTCCTTTGATTCTCGCTGACACTAAGACCAAGAAACAATAACGGAAGATTTCCTAACTTACAATGCAGAAAATGCTCTGCTACCTTTAAGAGATACGAGTCCACTCCAATACCAAAAATGTATCTTTTTAAAAAATTAATCTTTAGACTGGAAATAAGCTCAAAGCCTCGAAGAATACCTTTAAATACCCAAAGATTAACATAGAATCCCTCGCCTATTAAGACAGTGTATTAATAGTAGAAATCAACCAGAAAATAGGAAGGAAAAGATAATTATCAACTAGATAATCATCATTTTTCTAGTATTAATAGTAGAAAACTATCTTTTCCTTCCTAGTTTGTTGTGTTGTAGCCATCCTTCGATTTCCCGCAACTCTATCTGGAGGGGGTTGAAACCACTTGATGCCAAAACTGACCCTCAAACCAAATTAAACTGTTGGTGAAAACCGAGAAAAAAATGAGTGAAGAAAGTTTGATGAAGTAGGTTGATATTTTTGTGTTATTGTGTTTAATGTTTATAAAGGAAATTTTTCATAAAAGCTTTAAATGAAAACTTGGTTTGAATTAATAGTTATTCTTAAAATGTTATTTTAGATATTTCATCATTTGATCGGAAAAAAAATTGGATATCAAAATTTCAAAAATTCACTTAAGAAACTATTTCAAATAGTTTTTCATGAAAATTATTTGAGATACAACTTTTTTCAAAAATTGAGATTTCAACTATTTTTTTTTATCTTCAATTTATATTGTACGATATCAAAATTAATCTTGTAATTTAGAAAAAAAACGAATATAGAAAAACTTGTAATATTTTGAAAAACGGTTTTACAAAATTTATTTTTAAAAATACAAAGAAAAAATATATTTTTTAAAACTAAAATAAACAGTCACTAAAAGTATCATGATCAAGTTCAAACATAACTATTGGTTTATGCATGCTAAAGACGAATCATTTCAAACTTGATTCATAGATAATGATAATGAAATCAATAAGATAAACAACAAAACTATAAGGATACTCTTGAATGTATTAGAGACATGTAACTACAAAGAAAGATAAATACTAAGTTGATCAAATAATTTTCTAAAGAATATTTATTAAAGAATGTCATTAATCTTTCATTTCACTATGGTTTCTGGCACTTTGAGTTCTCTAAGTTTTTATTAGAGAATGATTCTACCATATGTTTCACTTTGAACCAAAATCACTGTAATATCTTACGATAACACAAATAAATTTAAAAATTACTTTCAACTTAAGATTGGATATTTAAAGAAAGAGGTGATGATATAAAGAATGATATAAAATAATTATTTTAGATAAAAAAAAATAGATTTATAAATAAGTTAAGAAGACCTCGATTCCTTGCTACTTTATTAAAGTTTTCCCTGACCCCTCCACTCCATTCCACATGCTTCACCTCAAAATCACACTCCAGCCACCATTTATATTTTTTCCATCAAAGAAGAAACTGACACAGCCTCTCTTTTCCTTTAATGATTTATTTACTACTATTCTCACACTGAAATTGAACTTCAGCAGAGACATGCCTCTCTTTTCTCTTTATGTGTCTATGGATGGATTGGAATCTCACACCTTTGCATTACTCTCTATGCATCCTTTATCCAATTATATTATTGACATTTTTCATGTTCAAAGAATCATTTCCTTAGTCTTTCCAAAAAAAATCATTTCCTTATTATTAATTTGGTGTTCCCAAAAGATAAAAGGTGTAATTGGTTTTTATCCATTTAAATAATCAAGTGGTTTCACGCTTTTGGATTCTAAAAGCTCTTGTTTGATCTCTTTCTTGTTGAAAGTTCCTTTTTTTAATTAAGACGAGTGAAGACTCAATTCTGAAACATAACATGTTTTTTATTTATCAATAGCATAAAGAAAAGCATACCTTATATATATATATATATATATATATATATATATATATATATATATATATATATATATATATATATATATATATATATATATATATATATAAACCTTCATATTTACATTATCATATCTAAATTCATTCTTCATATCTTCCTTTCGATTAATTTTTGCATAAAATGCATGTCAAAGTCTTAGTTTTTTAGGTTTGATGTAAACGTTGGGGTTGGTATTAATTAGTTGCATTTATTTTCATATTATTTTCTTAAACTTATTCAAATTATATTACATTATTTTTATCTTTTTCATATTGAATATTTTTGAAGGAGGAAAGCGGCGATGAGGTCGCGAAGGTCACGGGGACGTCCACCAAAATTGGTGTCGTTGGGACCGGAAAACCATGCATCGCCGATGGATTCATCTGAAATCATTATGGAGGAAGAAGCTAAAGATGGTGGTATGAATGAGACTGAAATAGAAACGAGTTTGATCAAAGAAACTTTATTGAAGGAGAATCAATTGAAAACTCAAGAGGACCAGATGATAAAGGAAACCCTAAAAGAGAAACAACCTGAAATTGGGGAAAATCGCAAATTATGGGTCGATGTTATAAGAGGGAATCGAAATCCGACAAAGGGAATATCAATACAGTATGTTGCCCCTGTCGCTCCCAAAGATTTGCATCCCGGTACAAGCGCGAACGGTCGGTGAAAGGAGAAATGAAGGTGAAGTGAATAGAGTCTCCAGCTAAGCATTTTTATCTCGAAGGAAAGGTAATGCTGCATAAACCTAGAAAGATATGGATAAGACGATCGCGAACTAGAGAAACTGAGAAAGGGGGTTGGTTACAACCTGTGAAGGTATTAGCACCCAGATTGTCCGTCGTACTCGACGGGATCCACGCTTAAAAGATTGTGTTTAAAAGGGGTAAGTGTATGTATTATCTGTGTGCAAAAGCTGGAAAAGAATATACAAGTGTCAGTGCAAAAGAGTGAATGCTCAGGAACTGAGGCTTAAAAGAGAATGCTGAAAGAGGGGGATGACAAAGAGACTTTTGTTCGATAACAGTTAAGTTATGCCTACGTATCCTCTCGTGCAATGAGGAAGTCAAAACACCGTAGTTCGACTCAAAGACACTGAAAGATAAATTGACTGATGAACTGCTTGCTTGTCTATGCTCAAATGTACGACTCGTCTGGCTCGAGTGCTAACTGTCTTGCATTAGAAGGAAGAAGCAAGTTCTCGTTTGTGAATGAGTGTGATGAGAAAAGAATCCCGAAGGTGAGGATTATTGTTTGTTTTTGTGTTTTCAGTTTTTTTATTGTTTTTGGTGTTTTTGCATAAGTTAATGAGCTTAAGCCTAAATCAAGGGCTTGTAAACTCATCATATCCTCCCTGATTAGGGATAATGAGCCTACTTAAGTATGAGATAAACATCTCAACTTAATTACCATGATGATGTAGGGTTAAGATCATTAACCTACTTGTGATTAATTAGATGTTTTTAGGTTTTTATTTAGTGTTAAGTAATGAGTTTAATCTCTAATCACAGATTAGTGGACTCATTACACCATCCTAATAGAAGGATAATAGATGAGAACACTTAAGTTGAGGAAGATACCTCAACTTAATCCATGGTTAGGGATTAAATTCATTATATAACAAAGTCTTTATTAAGTGGATTTTAATTAAAGGTGAGATTAAGAAATGAGTTTTATGGTTTGTAAGACAACTTGAGGGGGACTTGTCCATTAAACACTAGGGTTAGTCCCTCTTAACCATAAGGAAGAGATAGAACCCTAATGTAAGGCCCAAGTTACAAGTTAATGTCTTAGTGGTTATTAGATGGATTGATTAAGAGGTTTAAACATATTAAGGGTTTAAAACTTAGGATTAAAGTTATACATTTCATCCTAAGATAAGGCTGCAGGCATAACCCTAATTCCAAAGTCCTAAAACCTTAAAGGTTTAGTCTCTAATTATGAGATGAGAAAAGAGACACAAAGAAGAATTAAAGTAAAAAGTCTAAGGGAAACTATCAATCCTAGAAGTTATCATGCTTAGGCATCCTATGGTTTTGTGAGGCTTAAAAGGAGAAGTCTTCAAGGAAGCCACCAAGGAGAAGCAAGATGAAAAGAAGGAGATGAGAAGAGGAAGAAAGGAAGAGAAGCACAAGTGAGGCAAGCCCACTCAAAGACAAACAAAAATGCAGTAAGAATGCAATATGAAGAGATGAGAAGAGATGGGAGGTGAAGACAAATCCACCTCCCAAACAACTTACCATTAACCCTGAAAAGTTAGTACAAGATGCAATATGAAAGGAATGAAATGAAATGAAGCAAATGTAAGTGAAAATACCAAGACCAGAAGCATGTAAATGATGCAAATGATGCTATGATATGATTCAAAGGCATACAAGATGCATGTGTGTGATCATACAAGAGAATGAATGCAAATGAAGCATGTAAGAAGCATGAGAACACATGGATGTTCATGAAATGTAATGGATGCAAAGCATAGAAAATTTATGAATAAATGATCAAGCAATGTTCAAGAAATGTCTTAAGATGTCTAAGATGGCATACAAATGCTTGGAATGGCATGGCAAGTTCATATGTTCATGCAATGCAATGTAAGATGTAAGTAAAGATGCAAAATTAGGGTTACATGGAAGGATGAGATGCAAATGGTCACAACATAAGCATATGACATGATAAAAAATTGCAAATGAGTTCAAACAAACCATAATCCCATATAATATCACACACCAAAATAGAAGGTCTAACTCTTAACCTATTGAAAGTTATGATTTTTCTAAGTTTGCTTGGGTTTTTGGGTGCTTCAAAAGGAAAAATGCAAATCAAATTGAATATTCAAGATAAATTCATGCCAAAAATATCCTATATACTACATGATATGTGTAAAATAATGCAAAAAGAACCATCTTCAAACTCTTCATAGTTAGGCAGAAAAGATTTTTCAAAGGTTAGGGTTTAAAAATGTGATTTTATGAACCCTAAATTCAAAGAAAATTGTCAAATTATGATCAAAACCAAAAAGAAATTTTTATGAAGGGTTTGAAAATGTTTCTAAATGTGTTAAGATGCAACATGATTTTTTTGGTAATTTTTAGAAACCTAAATGCTATTTTAATTAATTAATTTCATTAATTAATTAAAATAAACATTTAAATATTTTAAAAATACTTTTTAAATGCAAAAAAATAAAATAAAAATTATTTTTGGATAAAGAAAAATATTTAAAGCTAAAATGCAGAAAATGAAATTTTTAAAATGATTTTTGATATTTTAAATAAATTAAACAAAAGAAATGCAATAAAATGAAATAAAAATAATTAAAATGGGAAGTATGCAAATCCAGTGGCTGAGATTCAAACAAATTTGGTGGGAATTGACTGCGCGCCCTAATGGATGGCTGGGATTGGTTCTGGAAAAATTCAAATTAATCCTAATTAATTATCCTAATTAAGTGGATTAGGGTTAAGTGGATTCATTTGGACCATTCATACGCGCGCGGGAAACAAATCCAAGGGCTGGAATTCAAACTAGCCTAATTAATGTGGTTTGGCCCTAATCACTCTCAGGCGACTGGAGAAGAGCTTCGGTCGTCTTCTCCGGCAGCCTCCTCCCCTGAAACTCCCCAAAACCTCACCTCAGGCCCTCTAAAGCTCCAGAATCACTCAACAAACATCAAGGAACAAGAATCCACAAACAAAAACAATTTATTTTGCATCAAAAGAGAGAATCAAGCAAGAACATGTTTCACGGGCAAAGTTTCAGAAGTCAAATACATGCTTGTTACTCAACCATTTTCAAAACTAAACGCATCAGCATGATCAGGGAAGTTCATAGATTCATTTAGAAACTTAAAAACACATTTCTGGAAAAAACGTTCAAGGAGCTACCTGAATTAGAGCTTTGCAACCTTGAGCTTTCTGGCCTCCTCTCTGGTGCAATCCTTCTCCAATGAACTCCTTGGTGATGTTGTGAAGCTTTGCAAGAGTTTAAATGGCCTCCTTTGAGAGTATCAGTTCTGTGGATGTGAGAATCGTGTTTTGGTTTCTTGAGGTTCAGAGCCCTTTAATGGTGGGGAAGTGTTCTTTTGGCTATGGTGAGTTGAATGGTGAAGTTTGTTTGAAGTTTTGATGCTTGTGCAGGGAGAATCGAAGAAGAGAAGTTTTGAAGGATTTTTGGTACTCTTGAGCTGTGGAGTGATTCAGGCCTTTGTGTTATGTGAAATATGTTCCATAATGTTTGCATATGATGTCTTGATTGGTCAGAGAGTGGGTGGTGGCCTTGCTTGATTGGTATGGGGTGATTTGCAAAAAGTCAAGCTTAAGTGTACCTCAAGTAAGGGCACAGGTCAGAGCTGGATTTGGGCATGTCTGGCCTCAGCTGAGATCAAGGAAAGCTTATGGATCAGATTTGATGAGCTGGAACACATGGAACTAGGGTTTGTATGGGTTTTGCATATTTTCCCTCTTTGGTGTATCTTGTGATTCAAGGCATGAAATGATCCAATTCTTGGGCCAATTCTGAGTTTTTGAAGTTTTTTGATCATGTTATGAAGTATTTGTACACATTTGAAGTCATTAGAAGCCTTGGCAAGTGGTTTTGCAAAAATCCCTCTTTGGTGCATTCTTGAAAATTATAGGATTTTTGCCAACTTTGAAGGATCATAACTTGAGTTCCATAATAAATCAAGACATGTTCTTGTACTTTTTGAAAAGGGAAATACCTAATCTACAACTTTCATGACCAAGAATTTTTCATTTGAAGCATTTTTGGTCATGAAAGAGGAGGTTGAAAAACTTTCCCAAAATAGAAAGTTTCCATTACAAGTCATTTCCATTTTTGGCAACTTTTCAAATGGCTCAAAATTCTTCAATCTTGTGAATTTACAACCTCTTCTAAGATCAAATAAACATCATAAAACTTCAATTTGATGAAAATACCCCTTTGGTTCCATTGTTGGGGGCCTCAAATGCCATGATTTTGACTTAACTTGCTCAAGAAGTTACCTAGTGAACAGATGACTTCCACAATGAATTTCTTCATCAAACTTGGTACATATGATCCTTATAACATCTTAAGAACATTAGAAACAAGAATGGCCCAAAATTTTGGAGTTGAAGCCTCTGAAACCAAAACCCTAATTTTGGGCATCTGTGTAGTGAAAACCCTGGCTTTGCTTCCATGCCTTGCCAGTTCTTGTGATTTCTTGACTTCCATGAACTTTGAGGGATATAATATGATGATAGAACACACATGGACCCTCTTGAAATGCTTTAAGACCTTTGGAGTGGCTCATATGGAATCCTGGATTGCTCAGATCACAAACCCTAGATGCAGATGAACTTGAACTATGCAGATGAAGCAAATATGCAATATGAGATGTAATGCTTATGCTAATGAAAACATGAAAGATCACAAGCCATGGAGTGAAATGAGTGAGGGCAAATTTGGGATGTTTACAGCCCCGAAGGTTGTGAACGACGAAATTAAAATCGTCATTGAAGAAGAAGATGTTGCATCGGAATTACAGTTATGGGAAAACGCTTTGATTGTCTATGTGATTGGAGAGGATATAAGTATGCACATGATGAAGAATTTTATGCAGAAATAATGGAATTTTATTCAACTTCCTGATATTTATTATCATGATGAGGGTTATTTCATCCTCCGATTTAAGAATCGCGATGATTTAGATGTTGTTGTGATGCAAGGACCATACACATTCAAAAGTATGCCTCTACTATTGAAAAAGTGGAGACCAGATTTCAATCTTAAGAATGATTTGTTGTGAACTCTCCCAATATGGATAAAGCTCCCCCATCTTCCCCTGCATCTTTGGGGAGAGAAGAGCCTGAATAAAATTGCTAGTGTCATTGGCACTCCCCTAATCACAGATGAATGCACCACGCATAAACTTCGAGTGTCTTACGCAAGAATGTTGATAGAGGTTGACATCACACAAAAGTTATTAAAGGAGATAACGATAACGGATAATGAAGGAAAAAAGAGGAAACAATCCATTGAGTATTAATGGAAACCAAAATTAGGTGAGAAATGTCAGAAAATTGGTCATCATTGTGAGCCCACCATAAGGAAGAAGATATGGAAGCCAAAGATACAACCTTAAATGGCACACCCTATATGAATGGATTTAGGGTATTGGGGGCTTTGAATGGCTCACAAAACCCTTTTGACATGGGTCCATGTTAGTGTCCTGGAACGTTCGGGGGCTCAATAAAGCTGGGAAGCTCAAGGAGATCAGCTCCCATCTCCAAAAGCTACAACACTCCATAGTGATATTGATTGAAACAAGAGTTAAACAAAATAAAGCTGCAAATGTTAAAAATAAACTCTAGCTGAAGGGGTGATATTTGGATAACTATACTCATCAGGGAAATGGTCGAATATGGATAGAATGGGATGACACCAAAGTAGAGGTAAGACATGTTAAAAGTTCAAGTCAGTTTGTGCATTGTGGTATATATGATTTGGCTGTAAATTTCTCTTATTGGTTAACAACAATTTATGCTCATAATCAATTAGACAAGAGGAAAATGATGTGGAATGATTTAGAGGAAATTCATAGAGCTCAAAGTGGTCCTTAGTGTGCAGTGGGAGACTATAATAATGTGGCAACCAGTCTGGACAGGATGGGTGGAAAAATGATTACTGAGGCTGAATACATTGATATGCAAGTTATGATGGATAATACGGGATTGTGTGAAATGGATAACGCATGTGATTTCTTTACATGGACGAACAAACAGGTTGAAAATCCTATCTACTCTCGTATTGACAGAATTATTGCATATGTTGATTGGTACCAAATATTTAGTGATACTGTGTTGACAATTTTGCCTCCACGTGTATCAAATCATGGTATCCTATATTTAAATACGACAGGCAGTGTGAAACGTCAAACACAATTCAGGTTTAATAACGGTTGGGAGAATGCTATTGGATTCTACGATGTTGTGGCGAAAAGCTGGTTCTTACCAGCTAGAGGCACTCCAATGCAACAACTATGGTACAAACTGATTAGGCTCAGATCTGAGTTATTCAACAGATCATACTTTCTATAAAGCTTAAGTTCCTTGGAAGGACTAATGATAAGAAACTTATGTCTCTTATCAGAAGAACTTCCTCACTAGCTGAATGGATTATGCCATCTTTTGATTGATGAGTTAACTCAAGAGCTTCTGAAATACTAGTATTTCAAACTGATTGAAAATATGAGAAAAAGAAGATACACTACCATGACCTAATGTCAGAGTCTTTTAATTGATCAAAGTCTTTGAAGTTGATATTAGTGTAGAATACATATATAGAGAAGAATTTGTATTCTGAAATAAATATCTTGTGTTAAAATGTAGGAGATGGCGTTAAACGTATCTTACTTTGAGATACTTGATAATGTGGAGATTTCTCTTCAAGATAATATCTTAAGATACTCCATTTGCTTCTTGATTGATGATCATCATGGAATTTGTTGTAACAAACATTTCTGTGAGAAGTGTTCAGTCTCTCTTTGATCTTTTGTCTTGTACTGATACAATACTTTGATTTGCTTTGTGACAAAGTCTGATAGCTAACACTATCTGGTTCTTAGCATGTCAATAACTTCAGTTTCAAAAGATTTGATATTATAAAATGAGATTAGTAACTCTGCTTAGAATAAGATTATGTTCTCATCACTTTTTATTCTGAACTCATACTCTGGAATAATTTGTGATAATGTTGATTAGACTAAGGCATAAGGCAAGGAGAGTCTGTTTGTACATACATGTGTGGTCTTATAGAAATATAAGATTCATGATGTATTTGTTGTACATGTATGGTCTTACAGAAATATAAGTATCATGATGTATTTGATGCTGATGTCAAGGAAATAAGCAGATACATCTTCCTAAAGGTTGTTTACAACTTTTGCTGGAAGAAAAGCCAACAACCAAGATTCAAGTACTGGTGGTGTTGGGTTTGGTGAGAGTAGTGGAATCAATGGTTAGACAGCCATTGAACTAGAATCCACTCAATGCAATATTCTGAATCTATTGGCCAAGTATGAATATTAAATCGAGTATGGCCAGAGAAAAAAAAGGGTATGGTTGTTCTTTTTTTTATGGTATTGTGTTTTTGAAATTCTGGTTATGTAGATACTCCAATGTCCTATCTTAATGTTAAGACAATGATTACTTCACTTTAGGAAACAATGACGAATACACATCTTTTTTTTTAAAGTGATGCAGCACAGTCACCAATAGATGTTAAGACATCTTGTTGGGACATCTCAATCAAGAACACAATACAGAAAACTGTCAATAGCAGAATGTAATGTACACATAATATGTTGACCCAGTTCAGTGTTAGCAAACCTACATCTGGGGATACCAATCCAGGATGAAGACTTCACTATCTTGTAGTATTACCCTAAAGATAAACTCTATTGTTTACAACTTTGTCCTAATCACTACCTTCAATGAACATTTTTATTTAAGGCTAAACTCTAGTCGCTTACAACCTTTAATATGAGACTTCTTCTCATATCCTTCATCACCACCTAGGAGGACTCTGTCTTCTGCGGATCTCTAGAACCTGTCACGATTTCTTGACCTACAAGTTATTATGGACTTGCTTCAAAGCTTCATCCAAGAACAATACACAATCATTAGCTAAAGGCTTCTGGTCGTGCCCCTTGTACTTATGCCTTCGACCCTGCATCCCATACTGCAAAGTGGAGACTTCTAACTCCTAAGAGAGCCAACGACTCTCAAACCATAAACCCTTATTTTACAAAGTGTTTAGGTTACAAAGTTACAAGTGATACAAAAGTTACAAAGGTCATTATAACCCTAGGTCTAAGTCTCCTTATATAGTCTTCTGTTGTTGGGCTTTCTATCTTTGTTCCTAGATCCACTCTGCAAATTTGCACCAAATCTATGATAGATTTGTTAAATGATTAAACCTACAATATTAAAAAGATGCCCTGACATGTTATTGATAAATCTTCTTTAACTTATTTAATCTTGAGCAGATTTCTTTATCTTTATCATATCAATGTTTTACCAAAATTTAGTCACACCTCAGGACCTTTCATTTCTTATTCTTTTAAGATTTCTATTCAGTTCTTTGTTCTCTCCTATTATAGTTTCTATTACTATTCCCTGATTTATGAAACATCATTGTGTCCTTTTCTGACATGATTCTTATTCTTTTAAGATTCATGTTCAGTTCTTTGTTTTCTTCATCTTCTCTTCTTTTCTTTCTTCCTGGTTGTGTGTTGAACTAACCAAACCAGAGATGAATACTTCAACTAATTATCCTTTGAATAAGACGATTATCATTGATGAAAAGTTTGTGGATTTTGATAAGTTTCTTAAGATTGGTTTCAACTTCTTAAAGACTGTGTCTAAACAAGGATGAGATGGCTACTTTGAGATGCTTTGTGGTTTCACTTATCCAAGTCTTGTCAAAGAGTTTTGGGTTAATGCTTCCATTGATGAGCTAAATTCAGAGTATGTTATTCTTTCTAGACTAACTGGTGTTTCTATTACAGTTTCTTCTAAAGTAATTTCTAATGTAATCACTTGTGAAGAGATTAGTGAGATTCTAGGAACTTTTGTTTGGGATTACTATCTTCCTACTTGTCGTATCTTTGTTAATCCTTCCAAAGAATCAGAGGTCTCAAATCTTCTTCTTGGAGCTTTTGTTTGGTGTCATATTTTGAACTCAAGCTTACTTCCTAAGGATAAAGATTTAGACCTAGTGGACCCTATAGAACAAGATCTATTTCTTCTTCTCAATTCAGATTTGAAGATTGATCTACCTCAAGTTATGTTTGATAATCTGAAGAAGTCTCTTTCTTCTTTTTAATGGGGAGATACTTTCTCCATTCCTTATGGACGAGGATTTCTGAATTACTTGTTCAGCAAGGGGTTAACATAAGCTATAAAGCTAGTTCATCCAAGATTTGGAGAGACAAGTTTGAATCTATCTATGAAAGATTTTGATGCTAGGATTTTACTTAGTTATGATTTTTATCCTTGTTGAAATTAATGAATAAATCTTATTATTATTAATTCTTTGTTCAGTTTTTAACATTCTATGTTATTCAAAAGAATTTACTTAAGGGAATAGGAGAAAAAACTCTTTGAATGCACTATTTTCATTAATTTGAAAGGAAAAATGACAAGAAATATTAGATTCTCTACTTTTTGGGATATGCCCTAAGGAACTCCCCAAGATCATCTGACATATCAAGATTATCTAGGAAATCTTGCCATTTTTTCCTATTAAACTCCAAGGCCTCCTTCTTCAGCTAGTGGGGTGGGGATATCCTAGGTCCTTTACCTTTAGCTTAGAGTAATCTAAAGGTTTTGATCATGGGGGGGGGGACTGTTTCACCAAGTTGATATAGGCTGAAGTTGTGTTCAAAACCATAGTAGAAAAACTGTGATATTTCTAGTGGAAGTGTCTCATTTGCAAATTTAGTTTGCCAAGGAATATTGTCTCAGATAACGAAACATAAATCACCAGTTCAATTGTGGTAGAATTTGTTCATCAACTAAAAATTAGAACAAATTTAATTTCAATCGTCCACCCGCAGGAAAATGGATAGGAATAATCAAACAATGATGGGATATTGTGTGGGATACAGAATAAGTTGGACGATGCCAAAGGTATGTTGGTCGAACATCTGTAAGGTGTATATTTTTTCTCCTTGGTTACATTTAATCTAAAACAAATTCCTAAGGCGTGAAGTCATATTTAATATATTGTCAATAAAGGTTTTATGGTCATATCATGCAACACCTCACTCAACCACTAATGAAACACCATTCTAGATGGTTTATAGTCTTGACATCATGTTACTAGTTGAGATTGACATGCCCACGTCACATCTTGAGGATTTCAATGAGGAAGAGAATAAATAAAGACAAAGAGTTACTTCTAACATGATCGATGGAGCAGGAGAGATTATCTATATTCATGAGTTCGCAGCAAAATAAAGAGTCACCAGACGATACAACTCCAAGGTGGTCCCAAGGGAGATGAAAATGGTGATCTTGTGCTTAAACAAGTTATGACACATACTCGAATTAGGAAGCTTCTGCCCAATTGGGAAGGACCATATTGAATATGCCATAAGTTGCCATGTGGCGCTTACAAGCTCAAAGAATTGGATAGATAACTAATCTTTAAAACCTAGAACTAAATGAACTTTAGATACTACTTCAGTTAATCGTTATGTTTTTTGTCAATTGAGTAAGGCAGGGACATTTTTTTCCTCTAATGTATGAATTACCAACACTTATTTTTGTAATGAACAATGGGGATATGGTGCAACTCGTTTCCCGTGCAATGGAGAAGATTTTAATGAGGCACCTTTTTTTTTTTGTAATTTATCTACTAACACCATGATTGTTATGAAATGTTGTAGGTGATTGTTGTACTTTTATTGAAGGATCTTTGTCGCCTTATCAGACATATACTTGTTAGACCTTCATTGAAGGAGTGTTTCCTTATAAGACATATACTTGTTGGTCCTTCAATGAATGATCTTTGACTCATTATTATGAATATATTTGATGGACCTTCACTGAAGGATCTTTGTCGTCTTATCGAGAATATAATTGTTGAACCTTCATTGAAGGATCTTTTCTTCTTTATCAGGCATATACTTTCTAGACCTTCACTGAAGAATCCCTGACTCCTTATCAAGCATATACTTGTTGGACCTTCACTGATGGATCTTTTCTACCTTATTAGTCATATACTTGTTAGACCTTCACTGAATGATCATTGTCGTCTTATTAGGTATGTAATTGTTGGAACTTCATTTAAGGATCATTATCTCCTTATCAAACATATAATTGTTGCACTTTCGTTAAAGGATCCTTGTCACCTTATAAGACATATAACTATTACATCTTCATTGAAGGATCTCACCCACAAACAACGCTTGACAGACTCACCCCAAACAACACTTAAGGGACTCACCCCGACTGATGCTTGAGGGACTCGTCCAAAGAAATTCTCAAAGGATTCATTACCAAAAATATCACTAAGACCATTGCGTTTCAGATTAACCACTTCATCTTTCTCGGGCTTCGTGTTGGAGGGATTGTGGATTGGGGAAACTTTTTTTGGTCTAAAAAGAAGTAGGCCAAATGGGCTAAAAAGAAACAACCCGAAATTCCAAACTAAAAGTGGGGAGTGTGTCACCTCGAGTCGTCTAGTTTTTACATGTGTTGCCCGATCTAGACTCATTCTCCTTAGTCCATCCATTTAACTATGATGTGATCGGTACAACATTCTTTAGAGAGTCAGCTAAACACGGTAAAAGGGGAGAAAACTATATTCTCCCAATAATGGAGGAAGAACCTGTCTCCCTTGTTCTCGTCAGAAACTTGAGAAAAACTATTTTTCTTTCTATTGCCCGGCCTAAAAAATTATCAATAAATACTCCAACCTAGAGTTTCAGTTACTAATTTTGGCAAAATCTAACATGCAATTCCTCTTGTAGTCATACACATAAGCAAATTCTCTTCCATTATTGTATTTCCCCGGTACAACTATTCTCACACTCAAATTGAACTTGTTGGATGGACATGCTATCTTTTCTCTATATGTATCTATGGATAGATTGGAATCTCACACTTTTTCATTACTCTATGCATCCTTTATCCAATTATACTATTAATAACTTTTTCATGTCCAAAAAATCATTTCCCTATTATTAATTTGGTGTTCCCAAATGATAAAAGGTGTAATTGTTTTTTATCCATTTAAATAATCAAGTGGTTTCACGCTTTTGTGCTCCAAAAGCCCTTGTTTGATCTCTTTCTTGTTGAAAGCCCCTTTTTTTTAATTAAAGACATGTGAAGACTCAATTCAGAAATAACATGTTTTTTATTTATCAATAGCATAACGAAAAGCATTCCTTATATAATAGATGTTTCTTTGTATTGGTAATTTTCAAATGTGTATGATAAGTTAATATGTTTATAAATTATATTTTGATGATGTCCAAAACAATAAGTGTATTATTAGTAAATCTAGTCAAATGAGCTAATATGATTCTACCTAAATTTGTTTTGGCTAATATAACATACAGTTTAGAGAATTAATTTTAACCATGTGTTTTATAATAACAATACATTCAAGAACAAAAGTATGAGCTCATTTTAAGAAAAAAGTTATTGTTTTAAGTTATAAAAATGATTTTTAATAAAAAATTAAAATAATAAAAGTTATATAAAATTTATTTTTTATAAGTTAAAAGATAAATTTTGATATTCAGTAAAAAAAAAGATTTAATACTGTTTCAGATAATTTTTAAGTTATTAGCCGGGTTCAAAAAGTCATTTTTGAATTTGGATTAGCCCACAATAACTGTAGGTAGCTAAAATTACTTGCTAAAACATTTTTATTTAAAATAAAATTATTTTTACATCCGAATTTGTAATACGTAAAACATCCTTTCTGCATAAAATTCGTATACTTGTAGATGAAAATATTTGAATTTTTTTAAAATAATTAAATTTACAAATTATTTTAAGAATTTAATTGAATATGCATATATATTAATCAATTAATCATGAATGTTTGAAAATCTTTGAATTTTATTTTGAAGATATATAAATAAACACAAACAAAGTTGTAATAGATTGATAATGTATTTACATGCATAATAATTAATTTCTTATTTTAAATAAATTAGTCAACCCTGCAGCAAAAGGAATATGTGAACTATGGGGAGTAATGATCATTGTTTCAATTCCTTTTCCATGTGTATTCACAACACCATCAAAAACTAAACTCCATCGAGATCCAGGCTCAGACTCTTCCTCAATCAAAGGTTCATCACAATCTTTCATTTTCAAATTCATCACATCTTCATTCGAGAAATCAAACTTGATAGACCGATAATCATCAATCGGTTGATGTGCCAAATTGTCAGCCAAGATACTACCTTTTATAACTTTTTGAGCTCGGTACTCAATATCATATTTTGACAACAACATTTTCCAATGAGCAATCCTCCCAGTCAAAACAGATTTTTCAAAGATATATTGGATCAGATCCATTTTGGATATCAACCAAGTTGTATGATTCAACATATACTGGCGAAGACGTTTTGCAGCTCAAGCTAAGACACAACAAGTTTTTTCAAGCACGGAGTACCGAGACTCACAATCAGTGAATTTCTTACTCAAGTAGTAAATCACATATTCTTTTCTTCCAGATTCATCTTGCTGACCAAGCACGCAACCCATGGAATCTTCCAACACAGTCAAATACATAATCAACGATCTACCTTCCACCGGGGGAGACAAGATAGGAGGTTCAAGCAGATATTCTTTGATACTTTCAAAAGCTTTATGACAATCATTTGTCTAGACACAACCTTGGTCTTTCCGAAGCAACTTGAAGATCGGAGCACATGTGACAGTCATGTGAGAGATAAACCTTGAAATATAATTCAAACGGCCCAAGAATCCTCTTACTTGCTTTTTCAGTTCTTGGAGCAGGCATTTCCCGAATAACTTTCACTTTATCAGGATTGACTTCAATGCCTCTTTGGCTAACAATGAAACCTAACAACTTTCCAGAACGTACACCAAACGTGCACTTGTTCGAATTCAAACGAAGCTTAAACTTCATTAATCTCTGAAACAATTTCAGCAAATGTTCAACATGATCTTCTTCAGTCCTCGACTTAGGGATCATATCATCAACATATACCTCAATTTCTTTATGCATCATATCATGGAAGAGAGTATTCATAACTCTTTGGTATGTCGCACCAACATTCTTCAATCCAAAGGGCATCACTCTGTAGCGGAATGTTTCCATGGTGTAATAAATGTGGTATTTTCTATGTCCTCGGGTGCCATCTTTATTTGATTATAACCGAAAAATCCGTCTATAAAGGAAAACACATCAAACTTAGCCGTATTATCTACCAACACATCAATGTGCGGCAATGAGAAATCATATTTTGGACTGGCTTTATTCAAATCTCTGTAATCAACACACATTCGGACTTTTCCGTCTTTCTTTGGAACAGACACAATATTGGCCATCTATTGAGGATAATTAGATGTCAAAAGAAAACCTACATTAATCTGCTTTTGAACCTCCTATTTGATCTTTACTGTCATATCAGGACGAGTTCTTCTCAACTTTTGCTTCACAGGTGGACATTCAGGCTTCAGCGGCAATCTATGCTCCATAATATTAGTATCAAGATCTGGCATGTCCTGATAAGACCAAGCAAACACATCAATATACTCTCTAAGAAGCTCTATCATTCTCTTCTTAACATCAGGTCCAAGCAATGCTCCAATCTTGACTTTTTTTCTTATCATCTTCAGAGCCCAAGTTAACCATCTCTAACAACTCTTCATGATGCTGAATAACTCCCTCCTCGTGCTCAAGCAACCGGGAAATCTCATCAGGAATCTCTTCAACATCCTCTTCCTCAGCTTCAAATACAGGGAATTCAAAGTTGGGAGTGAGCATAAGATCATTGTTTTCAATGGGTTTAACAATCAATCTGCACAATGATTTTATTTTTATTTTAGAGTATAAACAAAAGTGCATATAAATAGTGATTATTATTATTACTTTTGGGTTTTTATGTTACCATTTTTCAGAATAAAGCAAAAAGAAAAAACACATATGAAAATAACAAAATAACATCTTATTGATGATGATAAAAATTTGAAACAAAGCCCGACAAACTTCACTTCCACCTTGGGCAAAGTGAAAGGCATTTTGAAAGAAAATAAAACAAATTACTTTGAAGCATGAAGAATAGAAGGAACATCAACAACAATCCAGTTCTTGCAAATCTTTCCGTGCGTAACAAAGTTAGACATTTCTTCATCTTCATCATCTTTAATGATGACACCGACCTCCAGATCAGGTCTAAAAGACTCATAAGCATTTTCTCCATCAGAGTAAGATCCAGGGTCTTCAAGATACGATTCCCAGAGGTCATACGAAATCTCTTCTTCACGATCATTTTCCAAACCATAATCGTCCTCTATGATTGCAGCATCAAAGACTTTCTCCCTTGAATACAGCGAAGACTTTGAAAACGATTGAACAAGAAACTTCTTATGCTAGGGCACAAACGAAAAAGGTTTTGAAGAAGACTGAATGAATACTTTTCAACTTTAACTTGACTTTAAGTGTGAATTACCACCATGGAAATTACTGAACACGTTAACAAACACAAAAACACAGCTGACGTGTCACGTCATCATCCGTTAGTGAAACTAACGAGAGAAACTATAGTTCCCTACATAAAACTTTAGGGAGACCAAAGTTTGAAGAAATTTTTTTGAGGGATCAAACTTGAAAGTTGAGATATTTATAGGGACCTTATACACATTTAACCTAAAAAATACTCTTCCATCATTGTTTTCTAGTTCAAACTTTCATCATGTGAAAATTGTTATTACAAGTAGATTATTTTCTCAAACACCCCATCAATGACCTTGTGTCCTCTTATGTTTACCAATGCAAATAGTTAATATTTCACAACACACAACACTAAGACACTAGTATAAAAGAAATAACAAAAATTAAAAATTAAAATATTTTTGACTAATACATATTTTAAAGAAGAATTGAAGAATTGAAGTTTACATCTTTAGTCTTTATCACCTTATTCATTTATCACCTTATACATTTTTAGGAGTGACAAAACGGACTTTGTTTGCAAGATGTATCCGTATTTTTTCTTGAGACAAATTAAAGTTTTATACTCTGCAACATCGAATATGCATGTCCCATCCTGCACCATTTCTTAAGGACTTTGCGGGTGAGAACACTAGCATACAATTTTTCAACTTTTAAGCTAAAAAGATGTAGTGTCCGCAAGGCACCCAACCCCTTCATTATTTTTTCGGAAAAATCAACATTTTAGATTCGCTTCTTAAAAAATGTTCGCCTTACTCCACTTCATTTTCTTACAAATATGTGCAGGATGAGTCTAAACGGAACAAATATTCCCATTAATCGTTTCAATTTGAAGGTTTGTCATTTTTCAAGAACTTGTCAATTTTGTTTACCTATTTTCCCTTTAAGTATTTTTGCATACGTATGAGCATATCATTTCCTTAGAAACATAGCCCAATCTATGTCTAGTGTAGTAGTATTGTTGGTCATGATCTTAGTAGGGTCCCCCTTAGAGCAGAGATATACAACTGAATCGGGTAAATAATTTAGATTATCTGATGCTTGAATTATCAATCGACAGTGACATATTCACATCTGATTTTCCATTATTTTTAAAGAGACAAAATCTTAGTACATTTTTGGCATTTGCATTCTTTGGAGTTTTGCCTTTTCAAAATTTAAATCATAGAGAAACATAGTTTCAAAGTCTGCTTGATTATGACCAGAAAGAACAAGATTGGAGAACATTAATTTTTAGAAGGGGGGCCTGGATATTTTCACATGTTGCAATTTACATTTAGATGTGACAAAATGGAAGAAATTCACACTAACCAAAGGAATACTCACAGAACATTGGCTGCAGCATCAAAATATATGATGAAAAATATATTTTCACTTCACATCATTGTTATATAAATAAATATACTAATGTGTGTTTGAATAATATAATTGGAAATTTTTAAGAAAATTTTTATAACAGAAAAATACTTTAAAAGAAAATTAGGAATAAATTAACATTTAATATATCTTTTCTATAGTATTTAAAAAAAATTATTGTATTTTTTAAATGTTATCGTAAATATTGTAGCTACATAAATAAAAATTATTGTATTTTTTAATTTTTTTTTATAAATATTACATCTAAATAAATAATCATGATATTGAAAAGATTCTATATAAATTTAAATTCCATGTTGATTAAAAATAGAATCATAAAAAAAAAAATTATATAGAGTCATATCGTTGATTAAAAATAGAATCATAAAAAAAGTTATATAGAATGATATTATTTATCTTACCAGTCAATTTTGTAAAAATAAATTAGATCAAACTCTAATATAATATATCGATTTGAACTATGAGATTTTCATTTTTAATATCCACTAATAAGTTGAAAAGAATGTTGGACGAAATATATTAGACTTGATAAATCAAGTCAATCTCTAATAGAAAGAAACAAAATCTTTTAGGAAGATAGTAAGAAATAGTTTGGCTAAACTAGGTCAAAGAGTCAAACTATAAAAATATTATTTAACAGAAAATGTTTAAAAAGAAAGTTGTTCCATAATTTTCTTTTGGCAGTAAATACAGTAATAAAGAGCAGTAAATAGTCTAGTTAGGTTACAATTCTACAATCAAAATTTGGAGTTTGACCTTGTTTGTTAATTGTTATCCCTAAGGATGTTCTGTCTCTTTTATGAAACCGTTGAAAGGGACAGGACACATGATTGTTCTTCATGTTCTTGAATTGTTCCTACATAGTTAATGAGTTTCACTTCTACTTTAAATTTCTCACCCAAGATATCCCTTCACTCAACCCGCATCCAATAGCCCCAAAACCAAAGGCAACTAGGGCCATAACATAATCATAATAATTTTCGGACAAAATTTGCAGTGTTTTAAGCTTAGGTGAACGTACAACTGACACTAGTATTTGGCAGCCATTATGGCATGTTTCTGCATTGCACTCTGTCCTTGTATATCCTTATTCCAACCACTAATAATCTTTGCTATTTGCTCTTGGGTTGAATAATCTAAGGACGTCAATTTTATTGTCTACCCGGGTTATTCATTTAAAATCGAAGGAAAACTTTGTATGAAGTGATCTAACACAAGAATTGTTAGTATCTAATACAATTCGAACATAAAATCTTGAGAGAAATAAACAGTCAGATAGAGGTGGCAAACATAAATATTCACCCCGTTTATGTCCACTGTGCAAAAGTCCACAAAAAACAGGATGGATATAGTTAAGAGTGTAGATCTAAAATTTTGACGCACCATACAAAAAAATGAGAGCGGAGTAAGGAGGGTCTGGTAACACTATATTTTTAAACATAAAAACACAAATATTAATGTAAATATTCACACCCATAAAAGTTTGCAAAAAATCACAATAGTGCATGACGGATACATTGGATGAGACGAGCATAAAATCTTGGTTCTCCTTAAAAAAAAAAGTACCGATAAAACAAACATATCCGATCAGATGTGTTTTGCACCCTTACTTTCCTATAAGTCTTCTTCAACAAGGAAATACAAAAGTTCATTATTATTTATGTTAATTAACCTTAATATTGATCATTTCCAAAAACTTTGAATACTAGAATAAAATACAAAAATCTCCTATTGGGGACCACAAACAGAGAACCTTTGGATACCAGATAATGAAAGCATATAGCAGAAAACAAAAAAAGCAAAATTAATTTGTAGTATAAGTCTATATATGAAGTCTATAGTTGTGATTTAAATGGAACATAGAAGAATTAGGTATGTAGGTCATTCCTAGTTTTGCATGCATATATTCAAATCACTTTATTTTATTCCTATCTTTTCAGAGAATATACACAAGTAACAGCAGCACCTAGGGGAAGAGTAAAACACTGTCTATATTTAATGTCATGACAATTTTCCTTCCCTTTTTTTCCTCTTTTTTTCAGCTTTTTAACCGTTACAAACTTCCCTTTCTTTCCCACTACTTTCTACTTTTCATACCCTTCCTTACAAACCAACCTATGATTAAAATATATATATTTAATCATTTATTTATGTAACAAAAATTAATTGAATTTTTTTATTTTATCCATGTCTTTGCATTAATATTTAATTACTATATACAAATTAATTATATTTTATTATTAATCTCTCTCTCTATATATATATGTATGGTAAAATGCATTAGTGTGTTTTTCACAGAACAACACTGAAAATGCAAAAGAAGGACTCAAAGGAGCATCAAGTGAAATTGACAGAGAGTATAAGAAGGAACAAAAACAGAAGAAACCAAATCAAGACAGAAGAAACCAGACTTGATTCAATGCTGGTTCCCTATCCAAGTTGCAAGAACAGTCTTGTGTTTCCTTGCAGACCTGGCTATGGCCAACTTGGTACCAAGTGTCTCATCAAAGCCAACCATTTTCTTGTTCATGTATCAGTCTCTGATTTAAGCCATTACAATGTAAGTATAATCTAAAGCACACAATTTGCAACATTTACAATTGTTTGACATGTTTTTGTTTTTGTTTTGTTAAGGTTAAAATAACACCTGAAGTTAGTTCTAGTAAAACAAGAAGAGCTGTCATATCTGAGCTTGTGAGGCTTCACAAGAACACTGAGTTAGCCAATAGGCTCCCTGTGTATGATGGAGGAATAAATCTTTACACCGCCGGTTTGCTTCCTTTTGTATACAAAGAATTTAATGTAACATTGATTGAGGATGATTATGTGACCAGGTAAATTTCTCTTGTTTTGATCTCGATCGATCTAGATTCCGCCAATTGGTTTAAGCGCCTCAATTATACAGTGAGATGATCTTAAGTCTAAATGTAGATCGTCTGATAATAGTTTTAAATCGCGGTCACAACTGTTGTTAGTCATTATATTGCGATCGCGCAAAACATGTTTGTCTTGACTAATTCAAGTTTTGATGTTATTTGTTACTATAGGGAAAGAGAATTTAAGGTGGCAATCAAGTTTGCAACTAGTGTTAGCATGCATCAACTTAGGGAACTTCTAAGTGGGAAACAAGTGGAAACTCCACAAGAAGTACTTACTGTTTTTGACATTGTGTTGAAGGAGGTTGCAGCTCAAAGGTACATTTTCAACATTATGAATTGTTTGATTCACCACCTCTGAAGCACGGACACAGACACATTGTACTGAGAAAATCAGAATCAGTATCGTGTCTGATGTCTGTGTCTATATTAGTCCTTCATAGTTGTCTCATTTGTAACTTGATTACTATTATTTTGCTTATTTCATGTTAATGAATGTTGCATGCTTAGTTACACACCAATTGGAAGATTTCTCTATTCTCCTGATGTAAGGAAACCACAGCGACTCGGTGGTGGCATTGAATCATGGCGAGGATTTTATCAGAGTATAAGGCCAACTCAAATGGGATTGTCACTAAACATTGGTTAGAGTTGTAATAAACATGTAAAGTTTATGTTGCTCTATTTCTGTGTCATTTAATTAATTTAACCTATGGTTGATTAATGTTCATTCAGATATGTCATCAATGGCATTTATTGAACCAGTACCTGTAATTGACTTTGTTGCTCAAATTCTTGGAAAAGATGTGCACTCAAAACCATTGTCAGATGCAGATCGTGTCAAGGTATGAATGTTGTCTGCATTTTGTCAATTAAGTAATCATTATTTCCAAAAATAGAGTTACTAGTTATGTTAAATAGCTCATCATAGCATGCTCTATACTCTCCAAAGTCAAGGCCAATTCAACAATGGCTTCAGAGAGTGATCTCTTAATAATATTTCTCAATTACTTTTTTAAGAAAGTGTTTCTATATACTCAAAAGGTTCAACTTCAAAACAAAAATTTAAATTTTGGATTAAATTTAACTCGGCTTTATTTAATCGGTGTAAGGTTTGAGACCCGTATATTTTGACATCTCGTATCATCTGAATAATTCGATAGCATGTGACTCAACGATTTTTTAATATCATATTTCTTCTAGATTTGATAGCCAGACCTAACATATGCTAAGTATATATTTGAATTTGTGCCGAGTTTGACAGAATCGCAGTAATATCTAACCATGAAATCTTTGTATTGTCACTTGCAAGCAGATTAAAAAGGCCTTAAGAGGAGTAAAAGTAGACATCACACATAGAGGAAATTTTCGAAGGAAATACAGAATATCAGGATTGACTTCACAGCCAACAAGGGAGCTCATGTATGACTTCTTAATCTTATCATCAAGCAAATTGAACTTGTGTTATATTTCTAGGATTCATCTCTTAAAAAATGATTGTTTTTCCCCTGCATGAACAGTTTTCCTCTTGATGAACAAATGAACATGAAATCTGTAGTTGATTATTTTCAAGAAATGTATGGATATACAATCAAATATCCGCATTTACCTTGCCTTCAAGTAGGAAGTCCGAGTAAAGCGAACTATATGCCCATGGAGGTAAGATTTGCTTTTGAATTGAATCAAATAATTGTTCTGGTTTTATTATGGTTCTTTCGATGGAGAATTCATGTGAATGTTGCCTCAGGTATGCAAGATAGTTAGAGGCCAGAGATATACAAAAGGGCTTAACGAAAAGCAAATAACTTCTTTGCTTAAGTTCTCATGCCAGAGACCGCGTGAACAAGAGACAGACATTTTACAGGTCATTAGCAGTAGTTTCTAGAGGCCTTTGATCCCATATAAACTTAGTTGATGTCTTTGCATCTTTCTTTGTTTTTCCCATCTTCATTATTGTTTCATTTGTTTTTCCGACTTCTTCGTGGATTCTTTTGTTTTTTCTTCCTTCATTGTGGCCATGTTGAAATCCGACAATCACAATTCATTTGTATCTGCATTGTTCGTTATAAAATATTGTTCATCGCAAATATTCTTCATATCGCGAATACTACTCAGACTGCTGGTACTGTTCCAACCACATGGCTATTTTTTGCATTACTAATCTATAACTTTCTCGATTCAATTGTAGACAATTCAACAAAACAATTATGAGAACAATCCCTTTGCAAAGGAGTTTGGCATCAACATAGACAGCGCGCTTGCATCAGTGGAGGCTCGGGTTCTTCCTCCTCCATGGGTAAATTCTTTTATTATTTAATTGTTTACCTATCTTGTTTGCTTTTATAATTATAATGTAAGTACATTTTGGCTCTTTTTTTCCCTATAGTTGAAATATAATGACACCGGAAGAGAGAAAGAACACTTGCCACAACTCGGACAATGGAATATGATGAACAAGGTCAGCTCAGGCATGAACATATTATCATGTAAATATTTCATATATAAAAGACAGAGAAACACACTTTTATATGAAGAAAAGATGAAAGAACTTGTTCCTACTAAATTCAATGCAGAAAGTTATAAATGGAAGTACTGTAAGGTATTGGGCATGCATCAATTTCGCACGAAGTGTACAAGAAAGTATAGCTCGTGGATTTTGCCAACAATTAGTTCAGAAGTGTCGAATCTCAGGCATGGTACAAATTCAAACTTTGGTTATGCTCTTGTTAGGACAGTTTTGGTTTCAGAAACAAATCTCGTGGACACTGGACACTAAGGCCATGTTTGTTATCAAATAAAAACTAAGTGCATTCTGCTTATCAGGAATTTAGTCAGGAACCTGTGATTCCGGTATATTCAGCAAGACCGGATCAGGTCAAGAAGGCTTTGAAGTATGTACATACTGCTGCTCTAGACAAACTTGATGGTAAAGAGCTAGAGTTGTTGATTGCCATTCTTCCAGACATCAATGGCTCTTTGTATGGTATGATTCTTCGATCCTACTCCATTTGCATCATTTCTTAATCTTAATAGGAAAAAAACTTTTATGTAGTTATAGAAGTTATAAGAGGTTATAGTAGCTTAATATTTCTTCTATTCGCATTTCTAACATGTTAACCACAAAAAATGTGCTTAGCGTTTTTCTTGTTAAACATATTTCATTTCAAATTTTCCCGGGAAGAAAATTACTTCAACCTTGCATTAAAAAAACAAATTCTTTATTCAGGTGATCTTAAAAGAATCTGTGAAACAGATCTAGGTTTGATTTCTCAATGCTGTCTTGCAAAATATGTATTCAAGACTCACAGACAGTACCTGGCAAATGTGGCCCTAAAACTCAATGTCAAGGTTTGTTATTATTAAATGATCTATTATACTTCATAATCGAAAAGGTCGAGGTGGCTACATGCTACATTTGAATATTTACTCAATTCTTTGGGTCACATTTTTTCTAAGTATTGTTTTAGATGGGAGGAAGAAACACGGTACTTTTGGATGCATTAAGTTGGAGGATTCCACTGGTTACTGATATTCCAACGATAATATTTGGAGCTGATGTAACTCATGCAGAATCCGGAGACAATAATTGTCCATCCATTGCTGCAGTAAGCATTTCCAAACTCATTCAGCTCAGATATGGCCAATATTCGATATATACTGATTATTTCCATCCAGGTTGTAGCCTCTCAAGACTGGCCAGAAGTAACAAAGTATGCAGGGTTGGTTTGCGCTCAGCCTCATCGTGAAGAACTCATCAAAGATCTTTATAAATGTTGGAAAGATCCACAGAGGGGAGTGGTTTACGGTGGTATGATCAGGTACTTCAGCAGCAGCTCTTCTAAGTTCTAATAAATGTTCTAAAAATTGGACCGAACTGTTCGGTTCAACTAGGGACCAGCCAATTTGATGGTTGGTTTGATCCTGGTTATACCTTATTTGATCGAAACAGATTGAACCGTGGCTCAACCAGTTCTGTTTTGTGCTTCTTCAGGGAGCTTTTACTTTCATTTAAAAAGGCAACTGGACAAAAACCGTTGAGAATAATCTTTTACAGGTAGGAATGATCTGTTCAGGTTTTTTCTACTGATTTTTCGAGAAAATTACTAATGAGGAGTTACTAAAATATAATTATAACCAACATTTTCAGGGATGGGGTAAGTGAAGGACAGTTCTACCAAGTTTTGCTATATGAGCTTGACGCCATCCGTAAGGTACTTGCAGCCTCTTTGGGCCGGCCATGACTATGATATCCTACAATTCTTACATTCTTATGATGTGTAGGCTTGTGCATCTTTGGAATCAAGTTACCAACCTCCGGTAACATTTGTTGTGGTTCAGAAACGGCATCACACTAGACTCTTCCCAAACAATCACGATGACAGAAACAGCACTGATTCGAGTGGAAATATCTTACCTGGTAAAAGTTTTATGATACTATTAGACGCTAGAATTTGTGTTTGACATGTCGCTGTTTTAAGAATATCCATGTGTTAGTCTCTACATAATTTTCAGCTGGATGGTTTCCTTATATTTGCAATATATTTTGGTCACTCTACAATTTCATGAACCAGTGTCATAAATAACCCGAGAGTTGAGAGGTTTGTTTCCGACTGTAATGTAGGTACAGTGGTGGATTCAAAGATCTGTCATCCTACTGAATTTGATTTCTACTTATGCAGTCATGCAGGAATTCAGGTATGATAACGGTATTGATTTCGCTGCAGTAGATAAGATTCAAATTGTGAGTCAATTTTGCAATGTGTAGCATGTAGCGGTATTCAATATATGTTGTGATTGGAAATTTTGCAGGGTACAAGTAGACCAGCACACTATCATGTCCTCTGGGATGAGAACAATTTCAGCGCGGATGAGATTCAGTCTCTAACTAACAACTTATGCTACACGTAAATAGTTTCTCTCACTATCTATCATCTCGAATTTGTCAGTTCTATTCTTAACAATGAAGTAACCTGCCTAATGTTTTGGTTGCAGCTATGCAAGATGTACGCGGTCTGTTTCTGTAGGTAATTAATTAATCATCTTGCTCTTACTAAACTCTGTCTGAACATAAATAAAACATAATCGACTGATAAGCATGGTAAATATAAGTTTCAGACACTCCGAATCGCACATTTGTTTAAACAAAACTAGAAAACTAAACATTGAAATTTTTGTACAACAAATTAACTGGTTAACATGCATCAATGGATTGTCTATTATTAGGTCAGGTCACCAAATATAAGTTTTTGTTTGGTGTGTAGTACCTCCAGCATACTATGCTCATTTGGCAGCGTACAGAGCTCGATGCTACATGGAACCGGATCATCCAGAGATTGCTAAACAGCGAGGTGCAAGATCGAAAGATAGAGGTGTTAGGCCACTTCCTGCATTGAAAGAGAACGTGAAAAATGTAATGTTTTACTGCTGAATGATGTGCAAAGAAAAAAGATTCCAAGTAGAGAAACAGATGTGGCACATATATAGATAAGAGAAACTAAGTATAGAGGTGAAAATTTTGAGTGTCTTAAGAATTTGTGTTCATTCTCAAAGAACTACGCGACTCAATTAAGACCTGTGAAACACCGACACTTCAGATTGAAGGTTTGTCAACAAGTGTTAGTGTTATTGCATAGTAATAAACTTATCCCATAACGGTTTGGGAGCTTATAATTTCCCATGAAGCATATTAATAGCAATTCAAATTGCAGAAAATCCAATTTCTCACAATCATTTTTAAGGCTTTCCATCTTGTCATTTTTCAGTTCATGGTCTCCGTTCTTGGTATGATTGACATCCTTGTGAATGTACTGTTCTGCAATTTTCTAATCTCTTTCATGAGAGATGTGTTGTTCTGTAGTTGGTAGAGTGTGTTTTATTAGACTAGATTGGATGTATGTTTCTATTGGGTAATCTGAATATGTCTGATTTGTTCCTCATTTCTTACAAAACAGTTGCACAAGATTTTGAGCTTCCTTCTCATTAGGTTTTGAGCTTCCCTCTCTTTAGCTTCATTCTCATTAGATTTTGACCTTATGTGGGATTATGCGTTGAAATCCAGAGCTTCCCTCTCTTCAGCTTCATTCTCATTAGATTTTGACCTAGGTGGGATTATCCGTTGAAATCCAGGCACCAAGGAAGAGATTTTCCTTAAGTCTTCACGTGATTAAAAGTCTCTAAATTTGTCAGAGTTGTCTTAATAGAAGAGTTTCTGCTTCAGAGGTTGACTTTCCTTCAGACTTCATTTTTAGAGGATGATCACATCAGACTCCACTTCTTGGTTTTTGGAGCTTCAGATTCTAAGTCACCAGAAACTGACTTTCTTTAGCGTTGACTTCTTCAGAGTCTTGATCTTCATCAGGGACAGAGTCTTCGAAAGTGATCTTTAAAGCCATAGTCGGATGATGTTATTCCTGCAAACCTGAACAGATGTTAGAAAGCCCAGTTGTTCTTTAAATATGTTGTTATCATCAACACCCAATGGATATGATTTTAACCAATTTTGTTCCAACAATCTTCCACTTTTTTATGATGACAAACAATAGTATTTAAGAACAATAGTTGTTGATTTAATTGACTTGTTAACTTTAAGATCACAGCTTTGTAAGCTCTCCTTGAGTCTGATAGTCCAGAGAGTGTGGTTTGTAAGCTCCTCCATGTCCTATCCATATTAATTTTAATCTCTTTAATATAATCTTCAAAAATAATATTAAGCAGCAGCATAATCATCAGATTCAAGTGCTAAAATACTCTTTATCACTCTCCTTTTGTCATTAACAAAAAGATGAGGGAAAGAAAAGATACGAGAGAAAAATAATGTATGGGAAAATAATTATGAATACAAATGAGTTTAAAATCAGTCTTTACTTCCCTTTAGTCATAGAATCAAGTAAAAGAAAATTGGCTAGAATGGTTGATAAAGGTATCTTCAATTTTTAAGCTGGTTAAATCTCAGTTCTGACAACTGAACACATATAAGTAGGGATCAGAACTTGGGACACGTGCCTGAAGACCAATACCAGCTTTGTAACGCCTATATAATATATATCTAGAATAATATCATACAAGCGTTATTTTGGTACTGACACCATCATAAATGCCTACTAGTATAATTCACATTCTTGATCAATTCTAAAAATTCTATACAACAATGGTACAAGACATGGAAATCATACTAAAATAAAAACACTAAGATCAATACAATATCCAATATTGTACAAAGATACAGAAATACATAGCGGAAGACTAAATCTATGCTTCACTTGAAACATCCCGAGTATAGCTCCACTTGTAAAATCAAACCTGCAAAAGAAACTTGGAAAGCAACAACAATAGTGAGGTGAGATAACAACATCTCAGTGAGTTATCTATCTTAGAGTTCTCTCGGCTCTAAGGGTTCAATTCTAAACAATACTCAAGTCGGGGAAAACCTAGACTTCGAGTTCACATAAAACTAAAAATTTCAAGGTAAAACAAAACGGAGCACACGTAAGGTGCTTAGAGGCATCTTTCCCCGCCCAGCCATAGTCGTAGCAGACGAGCACGGGTCACTCGATCCTCAACGTGTAGATAAATTTTTCCGCCCAACTACACAAGGACGAGCACGTGTCACTCATTATCTACCTATAGATAACTCCCCCCCAGCCACACAAGGACGAGCACATGTCTCTCATTATCTACCTATGGTTCTTTCCCCGCCCAACCACACAAGGACGAGCACGGGTCACGGTACCTCGCCACAAAGTAACTTCCCCGCCTAGGCACACAAGGACGAGCACGGGTCACTCATTACTTCTCCTAATGGATACTTTCCCCACCCAGCCACACCAGGACGAGCACAAGTCACGGTCATCCATTAAGGGATTCGAATCCAAGGATTAATTATGTCTCCCCAGTCGTCCCGCCTCATGGGACCTCGAAACGAGCTAAACATAATTAAATTAGGATTATAGCGCAATGGGAACACAACCTCCATCCGTTCACAACTACTTAATACGGGAATACTATTCAAGTATCGACATAAAATCATTGTCATGTCTCTAAATCAGTTTCGTATCAACTTAGGGTAATCCTATCTACCTCACAAATTATTTCTTTTTATTTCTTTTAGTTCACAAATTCCCTAATTTAACATAATTATGATTTATTCGAAAAAATGGGTAAACGTCGGCTCAAAAATAATATTTCTTGGTCTTATAAGATATAACATATTATTAGCTTCAAATAGGTATAAAGAACGCATAAAACAGATAAACGAGGAAACAATTATGAATTTTTAAAGTTGGAACAGTTAATATTTTTTTCCCACACTAACAGTGTTAACCGGTTAACACCTGGGGTTAACTAGTTAACCACATCAGTTCATAGCATTCTGCACAAATAACAGGTCCGTTAACTGGTTAACACCCTGGGTTAACCGGTTAACCAACAGACAGTGGCAGAAAATACATTTCTTTCACATAAGGAACTTTTCCAAAACTTAACCAAATCATCATCAACTCCAAAACAATTACCAATAAAGGTTCCTACACATATTGCAAATGTACTCATGCGTTACTAAGTCATACTATTGATTTATGGTAAGATTTCCTCACAATACTTTAAATTTCATGTCTTACGGTTCACGATTTACCTTTTCAAAACTCGGTATCTTATTCGGCATAAAATAATTAAATATTTTCCACTTCAAAAGTAATATTTTCCTCTACCATTGGATAGTACGTTTTCTTAGCTTTCTGACGATATAAAGTTTGCCTCAATCGAATACCCGAGTAAAAAGTTATGAATTTTCTAAGAATTAACATTTTTTCTCCAAAACCTACAACGTTAACCGGTTAACGCATATGGTTAACCGGTTAACCGATAGTCAGAAGGCCTAAAACCTGCTTTTTTCACCTCCAAAACCTCTCAAAACCAAACCCAAAAACTAGGGATCATCCAAGCAAACTTAGTAGGTCTAATATACTTATAACCCGACTATTAATTCTACCCGATTATTTCAACATTTTATCCGTTAGAAACTTTGATTTATCATATTAATCATTTCTAACCTAAAACTCTAGAATTTCAAAACTCTAAAACAAAAGTTTCTATCTAGAACTCACCTTGACAATGAAGAGGAGTTTGATGAAGATGATGATTTGAGAATCATGACAAAAATTCTCCATGAACTTCTTCCTCTCTTCTAGGTTTCCTTCTTCTTTTCCTCTTTCTTTTTTCTTTCCCTCTTCTTACTAACTTTCTCTTTTCTTTCTCTTTTTATAACAAAACAAAATATATACACTGATATACCAAAGTTAGTAACTTAACGGGTCCAAATTGAGTGTATCCAAAAATATCTCTGAGTTAGATATTTAATAAAGTCTCTGAGTCAGATAATACCTAATCAATTAATTTAAGTTCGTCAGTTGCTCTAATTATTTTAAATGAAAACTCTCAGAGCACACTGGAATCCTATTAAATTTAATTAGTATTATCCAGAGCATTTTATTAAAATACGGGGTATTACAAGCTTCCCATACGGTCTATAAAAAGCATATTTGTATTATCACAAAGATTACATTCCTCCTCTTCCAAATTCATCTCTTTTCAAGCAATATGGGCCAAACAAAATAAGATAATAATTTGAGGAAATAATTTTCTAAGGAGATTAGCAAGCTTATGAAGAAGCAAAAGAGGGAAGAGAAAATCAGATTTGCTGAAGATGCAAAAGTTCATAAAGTTGTAGAGGCTAAAGGTTCGAGCACATTTGTTGAAGCCTCTAAGATAGGGGAAACATCATATGCAATAAATAGGTTCCCTAAAAGGAAGAATAATCATGTAGAATAATTATAGTACATCTCAGATGGCTATCAGGATTGGATTGACTACCGCAGAGTTTGTGCTGAGGAAGATGACCAAGTATGAAGATTGTAAACTGTAATGAAGCATTTGTTGTCTTCAAAACCTAATTCTAAATCTTGTACTCCTTTTCTTTTAATAATAAAGCAAATCCTTTTCATGAAGCTTCTTACAATAATTTTTGTTAGCCACTAACAACCTTTGATTTAACTACTGATATTGAGATCTCATAGCAGTTTTCAACCATTTCAGCTAGAATTTTTAAAAACAAACAAATATTTGACTAAGGGAGAATCATGGCATGATTTTATATTACCACAATTGAAATATTAAGTCCCGGTTAATCTAGCTCAGAGTATGAGTTTAAAATCACAAACTAAAGACTTAACATATATAAGACCAAGTCAAAATAATTTTTAAATTTAAAACACACAAGTGGACGACAAAAAGAATTAATAGAAAAGCCACTTATAGGTCACCAGAAACAACTAATCATGTTCTTCTGAGTGTAACGTCCCGAAAATCTAAATTAATCATTTAATTAATTAATTAATTTAGAAGGAATTCAAAAGTTTTGGTATTTTTGGAGAATTTTGGATCAAAAGAGAACATTTTTAAAATAATTTTTAATAGAATGAATAATTAGTGTATTATTTAGACTATTATTTACAATAATTTAGACGATCACGTGTGGATGAAACTCCTTGAGAGACCTACCTCATTGACCTCTGGTTGGGGCTAAATTTTTTTCTTGTCCAATCTTTACTTTGGAATTTCGATGCCTATCATGAATATGAGACTGCTATTGATTGGTCTCCTTACAACCAGAGTTTGAGTTATCGTTCCTCGGGTATGCTTGGCGAACCTCTATTCTTCGATTCGACCTATGGACACCTCAGTCCATCGAGTGGAAATTATATGGTACATATAGGAGGAACCCAAATATCTAATTGACGCCCGACGTTAACTATGAGCTCGTCGTATCCTTGTGTCATTAACTATGATCGGAAGGTGAATCGTGAATCTTCGACATGATCTTCGTGGAAAATGCCTTTAGTCTCTGGAATAAACCTAGATTTTGATATGAGATATTTCCTTCTATTATTTTGTGGAGCTCTCGAGAGAATTGGGGATCTGAAATTTTGAGAAATCGTAATTGAAATGATGATTGATTGAATCAACTGCAACAAATCTTCATGTCCACTTCTGAATGTTCTCGATTATGAGATACGAGGAAGTTACGAATTGGTAAATCAGAGATTAGATATGAAATCGTAGAAATGTAGGAATCAAAAGTTTATTCTCATAAATGACACCACTGTTCCATTTGGGAATCATAAAGAGATGCAGTTGAATAACCAATGATCTTGAATAAAGGTGTTGATCTCCTTTATGGCAAAGCGGTGTGGACATGCATGATTAGCATTCTAATGCCCAAGTCAGTTCAAGATTTAAGATGCGTGTAGTAAAAATGAAGATCAGAGAATATACATTGCTATTTGTATGTGAACTGATTGTATACCTCAGATGAAGTGGAATTGATTTGATATTGATTGGGGCTTAATCATTTGAACATTAACAAACAAATAGTGTTTAGTAAACATGAATATGTTGTTTGTAAGGAAAAAATATAAAGGATCTCAAAAACCACGACAAAATCATCAAAGTCAGAATGTTACATGGTTGGACCATGTTATACAACCACAATCGTTTTATCCCTAACTTAATGCGGCCACCACAATTAATGATCCACTTATGATATTTTTATTATTTCACAAATTTCTTCTAACATACCATCATCTCATCATTTTCTTTTGGATTAAATATACAACACTCTATGCCTATGCAATGTAGGTGAGTTTCGCTTTAATATTTTTATTTTTTTGGATTTCCTATATAAATATACTTATGATTGTTTTCCCCATACAATTTTAACACTGAATTTAGGGGTAAAAAAGTATATTACAAAGGTAATTTTTATGTTTAGAAGATAAAAAGTATAGAATTTTAGTTTTAGGAAATTTCACTCTTCTAAATGCGTAGTTACATAATCTTAAATAATTTGATAAATAATTAAAATATATCTATCAATTTATTTTATAAGTAATCACCACAAAATTGAAAATCAGTACTCATAACAAGTCAGAAACAAAAATATCTATCAAATTTAAAGCACCTCAAACATAATTTTTGTATAATTTATAATAAAAAAATCTAATTAAAACAAAAAAACATTGTTTAAAATTCAAACCAACTTATCAATCAAGTGAGTTTGCTAGGTTAGTTATATACCTTCAAATGGTGAATTGCATTTTCTAAATAAACTACTTTGTTAAAAATGATTCATTCTTATAAACTGAAAAATTAAAAGCTCAAGTCATTTGAATCTAAAACATTGAAACCCCACACATCTAATTTTCTGCTTCTTTTGATGCAAATTCTCTGATTTTGGCATTTTCACAGGGCTTTCAACCAAATCCCATGCTAACCTGTTTCATTCACACAAAAATAATAGGAACAATATCTAATAATTCTGTTCAAGTAGTCATACTAAATCTTAAATATGATTGGACGGAAGGGTAAAATGGTAATTTGACATAATATATGAATAAAATAATCTTTAAATCACAAAAAAATTCAACCAATTTAATTAATAATCGATAATTATTCTTTCATAATTTAATAAGTTCAAAAGACTTTGTTTAAAATACAATAATTTCAACACGTAATATCGTAAGATTTTAAGACTCTTGACTACGTTGATTTCGTTCATATTTATTCCATAATTTTAATTAAATATCAAAATTTTAAAATTCCAAACTCAATTTCTGTTTGATTAAATAAAAAAATCTTTGTCAACTATGTTTTTCAAACGCCTCTCAATTGAAATTCAAGTTGCAGTAACCATAATACAATTGTAACCGCAATTGCAATATTCTAAACTGTAACTTAAAATCATGAATGAATTTCTATTTTAGAATGAGTTGTGAATTGTGGGTCCCTTTTTTTAATTACTTATTTATGTTAAAAAAAAATAATTATTATTATTAAAAAAATATTATTCCTTCACCCTGCAATTAATTAAAAATATGTGGCCCCTCTTTCTAATTAATTAGAAACTTTATATAAAATATTATTTATAGTTTATATACTATTTTAAATTTTTTGGTGCTCCATTTAATTAATATATAATTATATTTTTAGTATGTTACTTTTAATCATTGAAAGTGTAATTTTAGGTCCATTTCTTAAAATTAGAACAATATGATCAGATTTTAAATCTAACAAAAAGACAAAACGAAATTATATAATAACTTACTTAGGAAATGCAAAAGAACCTCTACTTTCTTCAGATTGATTAGAGTTTCTTGAACCATTAGTCACAAACCGACCACCTTCAATCTCCTCTCTTTGGCATGGTCTTAGGATATTCTTTTTTTCTTGAGTTGGACTCAAATTAATGCTCTCTTTTGCTACACCCTACAAAAAAAAAAAATTAAAATACTATTTTGTAACACTAATGCATCAAACAAAGAATAATTACTAGTTTTTACCTCTTTTAAAGTATCAATGCAAACTTGATCATGTTCATCGGTGTCATGATGGTTTGAATTTGATATATTCTTTTCTTTGTGTTTGTTCCTAACTTTTTCTGCACCCTCGACATAATCAAGCTGCTTATATAGTTCACATTCACATCATTATCGGTATAAGAAAATGACGATTTAATCAGACATAATAGTCACACAGACCTCAATCGTCCAAGACTAGTTGATTTTGATTAGACGATCGGAATATATGTGATTGATTGAATGTATAGTGTGTACCTTTCGAGTCACTCGCTTTGAATTTATCGATTTTCCATCATCAACACTTGTAAAAGACTCCGACTTGGGACTATTGGATTCTATGGCAACATCAAATGATCCATCGTCTCTAAAGCTAAACACTATAAATTCTTGATCTAATTTTCTAATTGAATCATCATTAACATCAACTTCTTTTCCCTTGTTCATTGGATCTAACTTTTTGTTGCATTTTTTGCTTGAAGGGGACGAATTCTTCATGACCCTATCTTCTTTTTTTCTTATCTCACTTTAATTTTTGGTGATGAAATTGATTCTTGATCACCTACGTGTATAATCGCAAGAACTTGTAATGATTAAACAATATTTTTAAAAACCATAACATGTTAATAATATACCAAAATGTTGTTTAACACAAAAGAAATTAAAATAAAAAGAATAAGATAATACCTAAACAAAATCTGAAACATGAAGCTCCCCATCTCATAGTGAAGACATGGTGATTTTAATTTTGTTTTCTTTCTTGAGAAGAAAATATTGGGATAGAGAAGAGAAATGATGTTTTCGATTAGAGACAAGATAATGTATAAGAGGGAATTTAGAATTTGAATTTGAAAAATACATTTAAGCCATTTAAGATAATCAAATTTATAGTATTAAATTTTAATGTGTATTTGGTCAATTTTGATTCTATTCAAAGAATGTAGAAATCAGTGGGAATTTTGTTCGGACTAATTAGTGGAAATTTAATATGAGAAAAGTCAATAATTATAATATAAAAGAGTTTTAATTACTCATTCATTTTAATATAGAGAGAAATTTTCAATGTGAAGAAAGAGGGTTTACAATGAATCTAGTCCAACTTTATTACCATATTATTATACAATTTCTCCGACTATTTGGATGGAATATATTAATTAATAAATTAATAATTCATATAAAGAGAATTTTTTAAGATAAAAATTACAAAAAAAAAAAATATAAAAATCATAATAATAATAATAATAAATAAAACAAGAAAATTATAAAGAATAAAAGTACTCAAATTATACTCCATTTATATTATGTTTTAACCATTTTGAACAACTTAAAAAATATATAATTCAATTTTTAAAATAGAATATATATATATATATATATATATATATATATATATATATATATATATATATATATATATATATATATATATATATATATATATATATATATATATATATATATATATAGATATATATATATATATATATATATTCTATTTAAAAAGTAATGTGATTTTGGGAATACAAATTTAACATAAAAAATAATCTTTTATGATAATTTATTAAGAACATTGAATACTTTTTACTAGTATAATTTAAATTATATATTGGAAATATTATAATGGTATTAAATATTTATTTTTAAACTTATTTTATTTTAAAAAATTATAATACAAAATTATCTAATAACTTATGAAATAAAGATTTAACACAAAAACAATTATTTATAATAATTTAATAGAAAATAAATTTTAAGTTGAACTTTATAACAACTACTCGAACTCATTTAGAATATGATTAGATGGATGAAATGGAAGAGAAAGAAATGGAATGATATAAATTTAAATTTCATTGTTTGGATTGATTAAAAAAATGAAATAGAGCGGAATCGGGAGGAAAATATTCCATCATTTTTGTATCCTTCAATTTAGATAGAATGACAAAATCTCTATATTCCGTCATAAAATACTCAAGCACAATTACAAAATTTAGAAGAAAAAAAAGACAAAAATATTTCAATAAACATTGAATACTTATTATTATTTAATTATATAGTAAGAAAATATATTATAATAATATTAAATATTTGATATGGCGATTTTTAGCACGAGAGATAGCCGGTTTTCGACGTGTTCTATGTTAGAAATTTTGCAGATCTAATATGCTATAATCGTAAACTATGATGGTTTAAACTCCTATCTTCGAATTAGGGACCAAATTGGTGCAATTATAGATGTGAGAAGCTAAACTTTATAGTGATTCTAGGATGGCTCGAGGTCGAGGACGAATGAAAAAAAGGTGTTGTCGCAAATGGTTCATCTAATGGTCAACAAGGAGAATACGATGAAAAATACAGAATATGAGAATAATAAAGGTAGCGAAGGGGATTTTGTTGAGGATGGTGAAGAGGAAGTGAAATCACAAAATCTAAAGGAGAAATCATCCCAAGAAGTTACAATAAATGGGAAAGATAAATCAGAAAAGAAATTATGGGTTGATGTTATTAGCAACAATCGAGTACTAGCAGATGAATGGCAGACAAATTTGTGGCTCCCAAATTGTGGAGGGTGAAATTGAAGTGGAAATATAAGCATCAGATGTTGAATCAGAGGTAATTTTCTAGGAAGATGCACTAATAATGTATGTTATAGGAAAAGACCTCAACATGAACGCAGTGAAACAATTAATGATTAGATATTGGAATTTTGTGCAACTACCAGAGATGTTCTATCATGAAGAAGGTTACTTGTCATACCCCAACTTTTACCCCTAGATTTCATCACCATTAGTTGCATCATTTACAAAGCATCAAGAGATCCAAGTGTTTGATCAGACAAAGTTTTGGTGTGATCATCAACATTTCAAGCTCTCTATCATTTATGGATCAAGGTTCTTCCTCCATCAACATTTAAGCTTGGGTTTGCATCAATTCAAGATCATCAAGGTCCAATTTCTCAAGTGCACCAAATTAGGGTTTTGATCAAAAGTTGACTGAGTGTTGACTACTTAACTAAGACATGATCCCTTGCTTAGGAACAAGAGTCAATACCCTCAAATACATCTTTGGAGTCCATTTATATGATCTATTTAGCTCAAGGAGTTTGATTAATTGACGATTGCAAGATTTCAATTCATCTGATACAAAGTCAAAGTCAAAGCTTGACTTTTGGCTTTTTTGGTCAAATATGACTTCCTCAAGTCAATAGTCATGAAAATATGAAGAGATGAGTGCATTGAACCATGATTAAACAATAAAATCAAATAAAAGAATAAAAATTGCCAAATTAGGGTTTTTGATTTTTTTTTCTAAGTATGGGAATGCATGATCAAGTGACCAACTTTCAAAAGTTGTAACTTTTTCCTCAAGCATCCAATGAAAACACTCGAGGGCTCCTCTTAGAGATGGCATTTGATACTACAAGTTGATGAAAATTACAAGCCAAAAGCTTTCTTGAGATGGAAGTTATTAATGTTCAAAGTTGGAATTTCAATTTGTTTGAAAATCCCAAACACTTAGAAATTTTTCTATGTTTTTCACCTTGTCATGTACATGACTTTTTGGCCACTTTGTGATCAATTCAATCCACCATTCTTCATGCCCAAACACTACTATAAAACACGCAAACAACAATGCCTAAGTCACCACGGTTCTTCTAAACATCGTGGTGACATCTCTAAACTCATGCGCTAACGTTTTATTTTATTTTTTAATTATAAATGTTAGGGTATAATAACGGTTGATGTTATAACTGTCATAACACGAAAAATAACCGGATAAAAAAAGAATAGAAGAGTCGTCACCGATATGTTATTTATCCTAAAGAGGAAAGGAAACAATCGAAGAAAACATGGGGAAAGGAAAGACAAGGTCAACGCAACCAAGTTTGGGCTCAGGATTCGGTTACATGAAGGGAAGGTATCTGCACCCCTTCACGTCCATTGTACTCGATGGGATCCACACTTGTTGTCTGCTCAAAAGTGTAGTTATCTGAATGTTCCATATACTACTAACTGGAAGGAAAGAACGAGAATAAGAAACAAAGAGGTACGAAGAGAAATGAAGGGGTGAAAGAAATAATTTGACTCAAGAGGATATCGCATCCCAGCCATACAAATCTCGTCGGGAACAAGAATCAGAGTCGACGTAGTCCTAAATAGAACGGGGAATTGTGGGAAGTATGCTCTCCATGCATCATTCATGTGCCTATGTATATCCATTAACCAATGAAGAATCAGAGCGTCGTAGTTCATCTCACTACGGGTGACCACTTGTTTATTTTGTATTTTTTATATTGATAATGTCAATGTTTGTGTTCCAGCAGTTAGGGTTTTCTGCTCCCTGAATCGTGACTCAGGAGTTACCTGTTTGCGGTAGAACACAACTGACAAGTCTTATCGCCTGCTGCAGAGTGAGATGGGAAGAGAAAGACGGTTAAAACTTGGTTCAAGTCTTTTAAACAAATGTGTCTTCATTGCTTATGTTTTGAGTATGCACGATGCTAAAGACTATAACATAAGAGCGAGTACCTGATACGTCGCTCCGAGACAGAACGTGTACCAAGAACCTTTCAAATTTACTTAAGGCTCGTGGCACATCATACACACTTTTCCTCCTTATGTGTCTTTTTGCTTTTCTTTGAATATGAGAAATGACTCAAAGTGTAAAAGAAAATCTAAAATGAATCTAACTTTTCCTAAGTGTTAGCATGCAAAATTGATCCTATGTTAAAGCTTATATCCTATCTAACTTAATTAAGTTAGAATATTCATCTACTTCTATTCTACTTTAAACTTAATTGTGAATTAAGTTAAAGTAGATATTTCTAAGAAAGCATAAAAGAGATAAGAAGTGGAAGAAGAAAGAGATGAAGTGAGATGAGATAAGAAAATAATCAAACATGTAAATGAGTAACACACCAAAGCTTACATTTCAATACAAGCTTAAAACTACACATGGTTGAATGAAGATGCAATACAAGCTTCAACTATCTAATAGTTGAATGTTATGTCACCTAATTCTTAAAAACTAGTGTATATGACCTAGTTTGGGTCTAAAGGCCATACCAAGCAATCATACAACATGAAAAGAGTTATAATGAACTAATACAACCTAAAAGTCAGTATATTAGGTTATTTTATGTTACATACATGATAGAACCTCAAACAAGTTCAAATGAATGCAAACTAGTTACCATAAAGCATACAAACAAAGTTATTCACAAACTAAACTAAACTTGTTCCTAAGAGCCATATGAGTTGAATTAAAGTGTGAAATGAACTTGGGTCAGTAGAATATGATATATGATCATGTTAAAATGATGCTTGAGATATCATGAAATGATTATTAGATCCACACCAAAGTATTTTCAAAAGTTGGAGCAACTATGCACAAAGATATCACTACCACAATGTACCATTCAATCATGATCAAATTATGAACTCATAAACATGAAATGAACTTGTAAATTATGCAAATAAGAAGTATATGCATATATGGAATTCCTCTAATCAACTTCAAGTCATCACAAAGTTTCTATGTTAAGACACTTCACAAGTTAGAGCAAATGATGTTCAATTCAAGCCATAAACATCTCCTAAGAACATGTAACTTACAAGTCAAGTAAATAGAACAAATGAGTCATGGTAAAGTGGTAAACAATCATTTAGTCAGAGGTAAGACCCATAACATCTCATATTTTAGACCCATAAATGTTTCTCAAGGATAATATGACAATGATCTTAAAGAACGTCATCAAAATGCATAAGTAATCATGTTCCATGTATGTCAAAAGGTAACATCAAAGGAAGTGTACAAATGACTTATAAATGAACTTTAGAAAGCCTTGGTTTATTTTGTAACAAATGTAAATTAATAAGAAACAAACTCTTAAGTTATGGCACAAATGCCTCTCTAAAAATCCTAAGAATTGATCCTAAAGATCAAATAATGGAGCGTACATTGAATAACTTGTGAAAAATAGTTATAAGACTTGAAAAATTAAGAACATTTGGTCATAGCATTATGAAATCAGTAGTTCACTATGACCTAAAGGAATTCATCAAATTATGCACCAGAGTGCTCAAACAATTCACTCAATAAGCAAGACAACAAAGCATGATCACCTAAAATAACTTCACAAAATGAATCCAAATTGGCGCCACAAATTATGGAAAAAATTCACGAGGAGCATCAAAGTGTCCTATATTCAAATTACTTTGAGGAGAATCAAACTATAACTAGTTCCTTAGGTGGGAGGTCTCAATATGCATCTAATTATATGCTCCTAATTACCACATATGAACTAGAATAATGCTCAAAGTTTCAAGAATTATTACTTGGCCGAAGTCGCAATCCACATATATAGCAACCCGAAAAACTTCCCTAGAAATATCTTGTAATATCTACTAAGAAAAATAAATGCTTAGTGTCGTACCTTGAAAAAAATACGATCCTAAAACAAACAGAGCCGCCACCTAATTCTATTTATTCTACGAGAGAAAAGATAGATATAGATACAACCTAAATAAGGATAAGAAATGGTCAACGAAACCAAATTCTAAGTTCGGGAGTCGGTTACGCAAGGGGAAGGTATTAGCACCCCTCACGTCCGTTGTACTCAACGGGAACCTCTTAGCTAAACTATGCAATTAAATGTTTGATTAATGTCTGTCTTCTATACGTTATTAATATGTTTGTTCTAAGGAAATTAAAGTTTTAAATTATTATTATTAAGACGGAGAAAAGATTAAATGTTTTTTATTATTGTGCTTTAAATGGAGAAATAATTAAATTTTTTATTAGGGTGCTCGCGAAGGATTAAAATCCCCGTGCCTACGTATTTCCTTGTGCAATGGGAAAGTCAGAGCTTCGTAGTTCGTGCAACTACGATTTGTGTTTTTTTTTGAACGATTGTGTTAAACGCATTTTACTGCTAAGTGTCGGCTTATACTCGCGGTGGAGGCTGAAGCGCTAGCTTGTTTGCGAGATAGAAAGATTTAAACAATGTTCGTTTTTAGAAAAAAGTGTTTGACTTTTGTTAAGGTGCTTTAAATGAAAGGGCGAATTAAACACGTCGCGTGGGGCTAGCCCAGGAGTGATTGCATTCCAGAACGTGCGGAGTGCTAGACTTCGGAGCTCTGTTCTTTCATTGATTAATTATGAAAATGATTTGAATTGGTTGGTAAATTTTAGATTGTTTTTAAGTATGAAAGAATGAATGAACCACGTCGCGTGGGGCTAGCCCAGGAGTGATTGCATTCCAGAACGTGCGGAGTGCTAGACTCCGGAACTCTATTCTTTTCCGAATTAATTGGTACGATTAAGATATTTTGATATACGGAAGGAGAATGAACCACGTCGCGTGGAGCTAGTCCAGGAGCGATCCATTCCAGAACGTGCGGAGTGCTAGACTTCGGAGCTTTGTTTTCGTATTTAAAATTATAAAATAAGTTGGATATTTGTTTTTAGACGTTTTAGGATTAACGTATTTTAATAACGAAGGAGTAAACGAAAAACTACGTGTGGGGCTAGCCCAGGTGTGGTTCATTCCAGAATGTGCGGAATGCTAAACTCCGGAGCTCTGTTCCTTATTAAATTAATTAAAATGCATAAAAGTCGTGCAGACGGCGATCACTTGGTGACCGACTTAAGTGTGTGGAAAGTATACATAGAAATGTTTTACTTGGCGTTGAATCAAGAATTTTGTTTTTTTTCTTATATTATTCTTAAGGTAAACGTACTTGCTTATATATTTTTATACAGTCGTGGACACAAAAAAAAATCCGTAGAAACGAAACAAGGTAAAAAAAAATCATTATTCTACCATGTAAGACTGACAACAATTATCAAGCATATACCAAAATTTATCACAAAAATAGCTAACTAAAATAGGATTGTTTAATAAAATAAAATAAAAACAAACAAATTTATCCATCAAATTAAGTAACTAAAATTTGTCATAATCAATTAATATAAGTAAATAACAAACAATGTTAATAACATAAAAATTAAATAAAACAAAACTAAAAAAAGAAAATTAAAATAGATAACAGGGCCAGATGTATGCGGGTGGGCTAGTAGGATCCAAGGCAAAACTCCAGAAGTTAATTAATCAAAAAATATCACTAGGTCTTTAAACTAAATAAATAAAAAGAAATAAATAAATAAAGGAAAAGAAACAGAGAGGTCAAGTTCAGCGTCATACCAAAAAAAAACAGTCAAAATATACCTTTCAAAACGTGAAATCCAGCGAACAAAAGCCTCTTTTCCAAACGCTCACGGCCGTCCTAGTCTCTCCGTCTCCTTTTTTCGATTCGCTCTTCCTCTAAGGCCGGCGACTCAACTTCCTGGATTGTTCCTCTCGTGTTCGTTCCAACTCTTCCTCCTCTCTTCTCAATCGCACCCTTCTGTTTTTTCACTTCTTCGATCGAAAAACGGGCGGCGGATCAGTGGATTCAGATGGTTCGAGTTGTTGGTTGTACTTCAGTTTCGGTGGAATCAGTGTTTATGAGCGACTCTGAGTTTGGTTTCATGTTGAGTGGCATTTTGTGCGTTTGGGTGTTTCGGTGGGCTGAGTTTTGGAAAGTGGTTGTGAAATTGTTCTTTTTTTTTGCAGGTTTGGTGGTTTTTTAATGGATGATGAAGGTTTCAGTTGAATGGTGGTGACAGGTCGGTGATGGTTTTGGGTTAGAAGGATTTGCGGTGAGTTTTGTGACGGGAGGATTCGTTCACCGTGGGCTTTCTGATGGATTCTTTTCTTCTCTGTGTTTTTTCTGTGGTTTTGTTTTTGGTGTGGCTGTATATATTTGCAGGTTGTTGTATTGTGTTGTGTTGGTGATGTTTAGTATGACATGGTTGAAGGTATGTATGGGAGTTGTGAGTAGAAAATAATTTTGCAGGTTGAGTTTTTTTGCTGCTGTTTTTAAAGTAGATGGTGAGATGAATGAACTTCCGTAAGCGAGGTGGTCCAGAAGAGAAGTTTTTTATTGGTGGTTTTTGATCTCCCCCGGATATCCCCCTTTTTCAATACAATTTCAGGGATTTTGTAAGAATGTTTTCCTCTCTTTTATCGTTTCTTTCTCCCTCCTCCTACTTCTCTGTATTTTTTATCATTTGTCTTCTTCACCCTTTTCAAAATATCAGAAAACTTCAGGAAGTTTTCCTTTTTCTTGATAGGTCTACTGTTGGTACCATTTGTGCAGGCTTATTGGCTTATGCCTTATGGAAAGTTTTGGTCAACGTTTTTGGCAAGGTATAGCAGGGGGTTTAAACCATAGCAGGTGTGGGACTTGGTTGTGTAAAGGAAACGACAGCAAGCTGGTTTGGAGGGTAGTTATTTTGGTGAAAGTCAAAGGCTAGTATGTGACAAAGCTAGACAAAGAATGATATTGGACTTATGACAATGCTAATAATCTTACAATAAACTAAATTACCTTATTAAAATAATTGGAAATTAAATTAATTATACTAATAAAAATTAACTTAAAAGTTAAACTAAATAATTTAATCTAAAAAACTAAATAAATTACACTTTATTAACATGAAACAAACAAAATAATTAAACTAATTATCTAGATTGAAATTAACTTAAATTAAAAATGAAATGAAAACTAATTCTAAATCTAATATAAACTAAATCCCTATTATAAAACTGAATTGAGAAATAGATTAAAATTAAAATTGAACTAAATACAATTTTTTAAAAAATAATCTAAAATAAATATTTAACTAAAGATTAAAAATAAATAAATTACAAAATGTGACAAAAATATTCCAAATAAAATTCTAAGATTGAATCAAATTCTAAACTTTATGTTAAAGTGATTAAAATATAAATAAACATTCTAATAAAAAATGAAACACATTCTAAAATAAAAGATGATATTTGAAATGGTAAAATGTATGACTAATGAAATGGACTAAAAAAGAAAATGACTGACTATTGATATTGCTATGAAATGCACCAGATAAATGAAAATTTCGAAAAAGTTTCGATCAAAATTTAGGGTGTGACAGTTGCCCCTATTTAATTTCTCGGACCTGAATGTATAAATAACAATGTTTTTTTGGACATTCGAGGTGGAAGAGGATTAAATATTAAAATACCTAAAATTTTAACCGAATGCAGATGAAATGCAATGATATGAAATGCTATGAATTTATGAGGGACTCTTGCCAGGTATATGACATGCGAGATGCAGTGAAACCTAGTATGTTGATGAATATGATGAATATGGTATGATGAAGATAAATGCAACGGTGACAGAAACGAAACTGAGGATGGAGACTCTCTGGGGATAACAATATGTTGGGGATGACAAGACGGAAACATGATGTATTCAAGGTGATAGATCAACAGGTTCAAGTGTAACTGCTGGCACTAAGAATAACAAAAAAAACGGGAGACAAAACAGAAATCCTGAACATAAGATTAAAGACAGACTGAAACCCTAAGATAGCAAGAAAATAGTTCAAAGCAAAACGTAACGGCTTGATGCGCCAAACTGACACTATGAATGAGAACAGACTATCTAAAGTGATGAGTTAGCCAATTCAAGGAGGATTGCTGGGGATCCCAATACAACAACTCGGTAATTGAAAAAAAAGTTGACATGCCATCGACTCGGCGGCCGGTAAAACAAAAAAAAATAACAGACATCGACACGGCGGTCGGGAACGCAAACTCAACACGGCAGCTGAGGAAATAATAAAGCAGACATCGACACGACGGTCGGGAAATAAAATAACAAATATGGACACGGCGGTCGGGAAATAAAATAGCAGACATCAACACGGCGGTCGGGAAAGCAGTTCAACACGGCGGTTGAATAAATAATAAAGAAAACATCGACGCGGCAATCGGGAAAATAAACTCAACACGACGGCTGGGGAATTAAACAACAAATATTGACACGGCGATCGGGAAATAAAAAATAGACGTCGACACGGCGGTCAGGAATAAAATAGCAGACATCGACACGGAGGTCGGGAAATAAATTAATAGATATCGACACGGCGGTCGGGAAATAAATTAACAGACGTCGACACGGCGGTCGGGAAACAAAATAACAGACATCGACACGGAGGTCGGGAAATAAAATCCAACATAGAGGCTGAGAAAATAAACAGCAGACATCGACACGGTGGTCGGAAATAGATAATAGACATCGACACGGAGGTCGGGAAAAATGAATTAACAGACAAACAATCCAAAGTGGTAAATCAACAGATTCAAGCGTAACTGTTGATACCGAGGATAAAGAAAAATGAACATAATGTTTGGGTAGTGGTTCTGTGCAACCAAACTGATACTGGGAGTAGAATGCGAAGCATTTACAGATAAATCACACAGCTCCAAGCGACCAGCTGGCAAATAAGAATAGATGTTGGAGTTTTCGACGAGATAAAACGACCAACCTCTGGGAATTCCTTAGATGAAGAGTAAAAAAAAAGAACTTTAGGAAACTGTCAGGAAAACACAGATGCGTGTTGAATTAAACGGCTTTGAATCTTAAGCAAACAACTTAAAGGTTTTATGCAAATGATAATTGGGCTTAAAAGAAATATTGGTGGTACCAAGGTACATATCAAGGAGGGCCTCTGTAGGGGATACCAGTGTTGCCGGGAAAAATACATTGGTTAACCACACTTCAGGGTACCAACGACAATGGATCCAAAAATGAAAACTGACAGTAATCTGGACCCGGAGTCAGACATACGACAACTGGGTAAGGAAAAATGATTATGTCAAATGCGTATGATTGAGCATGATGCGAATGATCATGATATGCAAATGCTGACTCTGGGGAGACAGAGAGTTTCGACGAAATTCAAGGGAGAGCAGGATCTCAACGCCAATACTTAGACGAGCAATATGAAAGATGCTGGGGAGATGTCTTCGAACTTGGAAATCAACGTTTGGTCCAAGGATCCATCCGAGAGTGCTACCAGCTTTTAATTTTCTGGGGATTTCTGTAATAATGGCATGAGAGTGTTGCTGCAAGCCAGAGGTTTTTTTAGAAGACAAAAAATCTTTTATTCTTTCTAAAGTCAAAGAAATTTGAATGTTTTCCAGTATGTTTTCAAAAACTGTTTCTAAATTTTTTGTCATTTTCAGAGTTAAATTGTAATTCAGTAAAGACATTTTGCATAACAAAGAAAATAAGAAGCTGAAAGACAAAGTTTAAAGGCAAAGGTTGTATTTCATTCAAGAATGGTAGCTTGCCAATAGCAAAAGCTCCATGGAAAATTACAATTTGAAAATGGCAATGGGGAAAGGTCTACATTGAATCCAAACGACCGCTACAATCCCTAATAACTAAGACCGCCCAACACTCTACTTCTGACAAGACCAACTGGATTGGTCTTCAAGTAATGATCTTCAATAATGGTAAACACCATCTGATACAGTCAAATGCCTTTGTCCCTAAATTTTTCCTGGACCTCCCTTTCGGGTTTTCAATCCACCGAGACGCTCTTTTTTGCCTAAGTCTCCCTTTCAGGTTTTCAACTTAGCGAGCTCTTTTTTTTTTATCCCTAACTTTTGCTTGGATCTCCTTCATAGGTTATGATCCACTTGGATACCCATTTTTTCTTAGGTCTCCATTTTTGGTTTTCGACCTAGCGGGCTTTATTTAGGCATAATATTTTTTTACTGCATCAGAATTCACCGGGTGTTTCAGTTGTTCACCATCCATAGTTGTGAGGATTAAGGAACCTTCGGAGAATGCCACCTTCACAACATATGGGCCTTCATAATTAGGGCTCCATTTTCCACGTGTGTCTTTGTGGACTGGCAAGATTTTCTTGAGTACAAGGTCTCCTTCTTTGAATTCTCGGAGACAGACTTTCTTGTCAAATGCTCTCTTGATGCGCTTTTGGTACAACTGGCCATGGAACATGGTGGTAATTCTCTTCTCATCAATGAGGTTCAGTTGATCATATTTGTTCTAGACCCACTCAGCTTCTTCCAGTTTGGTTTCCATCAAGATCCTTAAAGATGGTATCTCTACTTCGATAGGGAGAACTGCATCCATCCCATACACCAAAGAGAACGGGGTTGCCCCTGTTGAAGTGCGAACTGATGTTCTGTATCCGTGTAAGGCATACGGTAACATCTCATGCCAGTCTTTGTAATTCTTCACCATCTTCTGCAAGATCTTTTTGATGTTCTTGTTCGCAGCTTCAATAGCTCCATTCATCTTCGGACGATACGAGGAAGAGTTATGATGTTGAATCTTGAATGTATCACACAACTCTTTCATTGTCTTGTTGTTCAAATTGGTCCCATTATCTCTGATGATTCAACTTGGGATCCCATAGCGGCAGATAATTTGGTTCTTGATGAAACGAGCAACCACTTGCTTTGTCACATTAGCGTAGGAAGCCGCTTCTACCCACTTGGTAAAGTAATCGATCGCAACCAAGATAAATAGGTGACCATTGGAAGCTTTAGGCTCAATTTCCCCTATCATGTCAATGCCCCACATTGAGAAAGGCCAAGGTGATGACAGAACATTCAAAAGGGTCGGAGGTACATGCACCTTGTCAGCATAAATCTGGCATTTATGACACTTCCTGGCGTACTTGAAACAATCTGATTCCATGGTCAACCAGAAGTATCCAGCTCTCAAGATCTTCCTGGATATGGCATGTCCATTGGCATGTGTTCCAAATGATCCTTCATGGATTTCTATGATCAATAAGTCCGCTTCGCGCTTGCATACACATCTGAGCAGAACCATATCATGATTTCTCTTGTAAAGCACATTGTTGCTGAGGAAGAACTTGGACGCCAATCTTCTCAGAGTCTTCTTGTCTAAAGTTGTTGCATCCGCGGGGTACTCCTGATTTTGCAAGTAGTTCTTGATGTCATAGAACCACGGTTTCTCATCAGTTTCTTCTTCGACCAGTAGACAGTAGGCTGGTGTAGTTTTTCTCTCGATTGTAATGAGCGAAGCTTCATTAAGACATCTGACTTGAAACATAGAGGCCAACATAGCTAAAGCGTCTGCAATTTGATTCTTTTCCCTTGGAACGTGATGGAAAGTGACTTCATCAAAGTATTTGATTAATTCCACAATGTGGGCACGATACGGGATCAACTTCTCATCACGGGTCTCCCATTCGCCTTTGACTTGGTAGATTACCAAAGATGAGTCTCCATATACTTCAAGGATCTTGATTCTAGTATCAATTGCAGCTTCGATACCCAAAACACATGCTTCATACTCTGCAATGTTGTTTGTACATTCAAAACATAATCTGGCCGTGAAGGGAGTATAACCACCATCAGGATTCATCAAAACAACTCCCACACCATGCCTCGTGTAATTAGAGGAACCATCAAACATCATCTTCCAACGAGAACCTGGCTCGGGACCTTCATCTGGACCTGGAACTTCACATTCCTTTATCAACATGATGTCCTCGTCTGGGAAATCGAATTTCAAAGGTTCATAATATTCAACAGGGTGATTAGCAAGGTAGTCAGACAAAACACTACCTTTGATAGACTTCTGGGTTACATACTGGATGTCATATTCGGATAACAACATGTGCCAACGGGCAAGCCTTCCTGTCAAGGCAGGTTTCTCAAAAATGTACTTTATTGGATTCATTTTCGAGATCAACAAAGTAGTGTGACAAATTATATACCGCCTGAGGCGTCTGGCGTCCCATGCCAAAGTGTAACACCCCAAATTTTCCCTCTTCATTTTAAGCATCATATCACATCATATTCATCATGAACATATCATTTTCTCAGCATCCTAGCATGGAAAGATGAGGCATAACATTCTTCATGTCCTAGCATCAAGCATATGATCATCTGTGGAGGTTCTTGAGGCATCACACGCCATGACAAGGGTCCCAATGGTTTTGTACAAGTCTTATGAGTGGTCTACACTCCAATTACAAGTTCAAGTCCATATGCAAAAGCTCAGAAGATTGCATGATCATCAGTTATGCCAGGACAAGGCAAAGCTCCTACATAAGGCACCTAAACTAGGGTTTGAGATTCAAGCATCATAACCTCACAACTTTGGCCATTTCATTTGTGCAAAGTATTCTATATGTCAAGAGGATCCTAGGTGTCAATTTTCATGAGAAAATTCCACGTGGAAGTCAGAGAATTCTTCAGTTGCTTGCAGAGGAAGTAATTGGTCAACTGTGCCTGTAAAAAGTCAACTGTGTAATTTCAAGGGGTCTAACCCAACTTTTTTGGCCAAGGGGGGTCCTTAAAATGTTATAATAGGTTTGGAATGATCAAATTTCAAGAATCATGGAGATTTGAAGGGTTTTGCAAAATTGGTGAAAACTTGGTTTTAAGGATTTTCCAAATTTGGCAACTTTTGCCCTAATTTTCAAATGGCCTTAACATGATCAAAAATTCTTCAAATGGACCAAAGTCAAACATGAAAGTTGGAGATTAAGGGCTCCCATTTTCAAAAAGTACAAGTACATTTTCATGGGATTTATGGTTTGTCCTAGGGGTCCCTCGAAAATTTGCTGAAATTAGGGCAAAATCCAAAAGTTCCATGCATGACCAAAGGCAAAAGTGTTCAAAACTTATTTTCAAGACTTGGTATGGTTCAAGTTTGTTTCAATTGATAAAATACATTGCATTTTGATCACTTTTCTCAATAGAAAGTCACAATTTCGTGCACAATAAGAAAGTTGCTCCAAAAGAGGATATTTTGCAAAATCATGAGGAAAGTGTGATACCTCAATCCAAAGGCCAGAATTGATTAGATTATGATCAAGGGTTGGAAAAGGCTTGCACATGGGCTGAGAGGCCAAGCAAAGCATGAGGGTGGCATGCTCTCACACAAATTTTCAAGTCTTGCAAATTCACAAATATCTCATGATCCACACGTGCAAACTTGTGCATTTTTTCAGCATTGCATTGTGACTTCATACTTAAGCAGCTAGGGTTTCAGAATTGGGAACCTCTCTCTCATTATCTCATTTTCAAGTTTATGCAACCATTGCATTTTCTCTCATTTTTACTCACACACTTGATCAATCTTAAAACAAATTGTGGATTCTTTTTCTAGGCAAGCTAAGGATCATTAATCACCCACCCTTGCAAGCAATCTCTCAAGTTTAACAACATTGCCATTTCAGGGCAGGTGTGAGCAAAGCTTCGAATCCAGCTTCATTCAAGACTTTAGATGCATTTATTTTGCACCTAGAGTGAAGTAGGAGTGCATTGCATCCATTATCTAGTCTTCTAACATCTTGAATCAAGATCTGCAACTCAGGTATGGTTCTGAATCTTGAGATCTAGAAATGAAATTGATTAGGTATTTTGTGATGTTTGAAGTACACTGATCATTCTTCACTTTGTAGTTTTGAAAATGATGCATTGTAGCTTGAGTTATTTGGATTTCAATTTTGATGGTCACACTTTGTTCTCTTCGATCCAGCTGAGTCTTTGAGTTTTAGCCAATTTCATTGCCATTTTCATGTTCAGCGTGCCCTAATTAGTGGATCTGGACATTTTTGTTCATTTATTTTATTGTTTAAGCTTCTGGTATGAATTCCAGTGCCGGAGCCCTAGCTCCGGTCACCGGAAACTGGAAATTGATGACCTAGGGTTTCTGGATGAAGAAGACAAGCCAGCAGCCATTGGATCCAGCCCAGCGTGCGTCCAGATTGTGACACGTAGCCCTTGCAGCCTCCTCCTTGTCACGTGAAATTTATGTTTCATTTTAATTCTGTTTGTTGCGCAGCCCACCATAAGTTCCATGGTCCATCCACTCATATGCCAGTCTGAGGCCACATCAATTAATGAAAGACGTACAACATGCGTCTTATTCATCCCACGCTCCTCTTATTTTCCAGCTTTATCTCCTTAATTTCCACCATAATTCATATAAGCCTGTGCAGGTTTGGGCTTAGTGCTGCTATGCGCACCCCCTCAGCTTCAGGCCCAATCATTTTGTACGCATATCCTTGCTACCAACACCCCCAGCCCATTTTCTTTATATTTTAATTTCTTTCTTTTATTTCTTTTATCCATTTTTAGTTTCTAATTATTAAAAATACTTCTGATTATCCAAAAATTCCCAAAATATTCATGAGTCATCTTTTGAGTCTCTTTTATTTTTCTATATTTTTATTTTCCATTTTTTTAATTTCCACGTGTCATAATTAATTCCTTATTTCAATTAACTTCTTTTTATTTCTTTTTTGAGCAATCTGCCTTGTCCATTTTCTATAGACTTTATTATTTTGAATTTTGTATTCATTCTTTTTGCTCTGGATTCCTAAGATGATGTAATTCTTGTGTGAATTTTACCCTGATTTTTAGAAATTTATTCCTTGGGTCTTGGTCCTTTGACTTGTGTTGGAAGTTATTAACCCTAGTTTGTGTTCTTGCCTCCATTTGACCTAGTTTGCTTCTGAATTTTTCCAAACCCTTTTGGCTCATTGATATACCATGTTTGAAGATCATTTGGTTTAAGTTTTGGAATTTTTAGATGCTTGGTTGATTTAATGTGGATTTTTGTTCTCACCTTGTCCCATTTTGCTTCTTTTGGTCCATTAGCTCTCTTATAAGCTTAGAAGGGCACTTGTGCCAACTTCTCCTTCTCATTTGGGGTCCTCTTGGGGTATGAGTACCTTCATGGTCCTAGCTTAGGGTTTGTTTCTTAGAAACCTTTGTGTTTGCTTCCCTTTTAAGTTCTTTCATTCCTTAAATGTATTCACTTCATCTCTTTGCTTCTTTCATTCCCATTTTGTGATTGTTTGGTCTTGTACCTTCTTTCTCTTCATCTTGTTAGCTTCTTAAGATCTTCTTCAATTTGTGTTGGTTCTGATCTTGTGCATTGAGTCCATGTTTGTGCATATTTTCTTTACATCTTTCTTAAGTTTGCATTTGTTTCATGTTGCATCATGTTAACTTGTATGCTTCATCTCTCATTATTTTGTCTTGCATTTGCATTGAGTACTTGTACATATCATTTCACTTCTGTTTGTATGATGTTAGCATGTCATCTTTTTCATCTTGCTTCACTTATTTTCATGATACTAACCTTGCAGGAGCTATGGTAAGTGTGAGGTGTGGAAGTTGAGTTCCACATTTCCAACTCTCATCTCTTCTTCTCATTTCTTATATGTACTAACCCTTTGCTTGTTGGGCCTAGGCCTTACTCATCTCATCTCTTCTTCTACTTCTTTTCTTCTTATTCCTTCTTCATTAGGATAGAAACCACACTAACCTTAGGATGTCCATGCATGACAACATTTAGGATTCTTTAGTCCCCCATTAGATGTTTTACCTTTATATCCTTTGGTGCTTTCTCTTCTCATCTTCAAAATAAATTCTAATTCACTTAATAAAGGTTGAGTACTTTCATGTGACATGAGACTTTGCTATGAGATACTTTCACGCGTTCCGTTTCGGGGCGAGGTGTGAGTTATCCCTCGTGGTGGATAGGTCTTAGCATGAGTACTTCACAAAGAAAAGCCAAAAAAACACTTCTTAATCATAAAAACCACAAAAATACTTAATAATGGTAATAGGTCAGTGTGTCTGAGCCCTCACTTATGGGACTAGCTTTGGGGATTTCCTCCATAGATAGGTGTGCCTCTTGCGCATTCCATTTCGGGATGATGTGAGACGTATACATCCCATTGAGTAAGACTTAGGTACACTTACCTATGCAAATTTTACTCATAAAAGATTCATAAAAAACACAAACAAACAATAAGCGTCTTTCCTTTGGGAATTCTTTTCTCATCTCCTTCGCTCCGTACGCGAACTTGCTCCTACTTGTCATTTTGCAAGACGGTTACGCACTCGTCGTCCGAGTCTGCAACACCTGAGCAATGACATAAGCAGTTCAAGCCTTAATTCACGAGCAATTTCCTTGCCACCCCTAGTTAGGGGAACTACGGCGTCTCTGATCCTCATTATCCTGATGAGGTACGTAGGCAGCGGGGTAGGGCCCGTTCGAGCACAATCTTTATTTTCCCTACATTTTTTCCTTTTCATTTCTTTTCCAGTTCCCTTTTCTTTTCTTTTATCCAGTTCAGTTCCTTTTCTTCGCAGCAGCTTTCATTTCTTCACCCTTTGAAACAATTTCTTTTGCAAGCGTGGATCCCGTCGGGTACGGCGGACGATCTGGATGCTAATACCTTCCTAGGTCGTAACCGACTCCCGAACTCAGTCTCTTTGGTTCGCAGGACCTGTGTCCTTCCTCTTCTTTCTTCTGGTTTGTGTAGCATTACCATTCCCTTTCTTCGGGATAAAAATGTCTGACTGGCGACTCTAACCTCTTTCCGTGCCACTTTCGCGTTTGTACCAGGATGGAAATCCGGGGAGCGACAGCTGGCGACTCTGTTGGGGATAAAGCATTCCAGAATCTCTGGTTCCCCAGTGAGTCTCTCCTAGCGCTTGTTTGTTAATGTTTCTTTGGGTGATGTTTGTTGCTGTGTGTTGTATTTTACTGTTGTTTATTTACAACTTTAGTTACAGTTTTGTTTACAGTTTTCAGTATTTATTTTCCGCATCATATATATCATACTGGACTGTCTGGACTGGTTTTCTGTTTGGTGGGCTCGGGTGATACTGTTTCTGAGAGATAAGCCAAGTACCCGGCTTGAGTGCACCATAGGATTAGAGTGGACATATTGTACTCACATGTGACATGATGAGTGGCAGTGTGTTTCACGCCCAGATTGCGACCGTCTTGGAAATATCTTGTGTGGGGATTTCCTCCACTTCGGGATAGGACCTTGATAGTTATATGCATATGGGGACCGATCATTGATAACCTTTGTGGAAATAACCCTCTCCAGTGGTGGCAGTGGCAGACCACATTTTGTGGCAAACCCATTCGCACCCGAGGGTCCACTGAGGACTCGCATAGGATGGCCTGGTTATCTTATAGGAACTCAGTCAAAGCATCTAGTCGTATGACATTAGTACTGTATCCTACGGGCTGAATGTACTATTGTTTCTTGATTTCAGCGCTCGAAGCTGGGGACTTATAAGGGATGCTTGTTTTTCCCGGACTCAGCTGAGGCCTCCCTGCGTAGTACATAATGCCTAACCGATTCCCTGATTTGGTCATGAGCCATTTCTCGGAAATGGTGAAAGTATTATTGCTATTCGGCTTTGAGAGTCCGTGATGTTTGACCCGGAGCATACCTGTGAGAATGGGAGGGGTTTACAGGTTTGCAGGAACCCTTGACTCCATCATACCCTTGTTACCAGTGAGTTTCATGTTCTGATACAATTACTTTGGTTCCGGAGTTCTTGAATTTATCTAGTTCTTGATTGGGAGTATCTGAGCTTATCTGAGTGTTTATGGGCTGATATCCAGAGGATTTGGGTTTCTAATCACTTGGCCTTGGTATCCAGATTCCAGGCAGTCCCAGATGGATCATATGTCTTTGCATTTGCATTTGCATTGCATCATTTCATCATTAATCATGTTTTGTTTTCATTCACAGGTTCATATCTTTGCTTCCGGTTCCGGTATCATCTTCAGAGATGGAAGATCCTCGCAAGCAGAATATTCATTTCAAGTTCTTTGACACTAAGGTTGGTCTGTTGAAGAAGATGGTGAAGCTGATCACACCCAATCATGTAGAGAGATTCAGGAAAGCTTATGGGAGTATTCTGGATGTGGTGGTAGAGTTAGATCCTTCTGAGAGAAGTGCCATTCATACCTTGCTTCAGTACTATGATCCTCAGCTTCGATGTTTCACTTTTCCTGATTTTCAGTTAGGTCCTTTGCTGGAGGAGTATGCTTTGATCTTGGGAGTTCCTGTTCGAGACCAGATTTCGTTCAATGCTGAGATGAGTAGACCTGCACCAGAGGCTATTGCTAAGACTCTTTATTCGAGCACTTCTGCTGTGAATTCCTTGACCATCATTAAAGGAGGTGTACCTAGGTTTTCTTTGGAGGCTTTGGTAAAGAAAGTGGAAGAGTTGGCTGTTGAGGAAGAATGAGATGGTGTCTGTGCTATCTTGGCTCTTTCTATCTATGGCATTATCTTGTTTGCTGATATGGAGAAGTTCATAGATATGAATGCCATACATCTCTTCTTGCTGAAGAACCCTGTGCCTACATTGCTCGGAGATTTGTATTACTTGGTGCACTACAAGACTGAGAAGAAGAGGGGAGGTTTAGTTCGTTGCTGTGCTCCCTTATTTCATATGTGGTTCATGAGGAATCTGCCTAGTACTGGAGTGTTTAGTGACCATACCTTGGTATGGGCTCAGAAACTGGAAAAGTTGCTTGCCAAGGATGTCAGGTGGATTACCCAGAGGCTTCAAGGTGCACATTTCATCACTAGCTGTGGGAGTTATCTTAGTGTACCTTTGTTGGGAGTAACTGGAGGGATCAACTACAATCCAATCTTGTTAAGAAGACAGTTGGGATATGCCTTGAGAGAGGTATCAGAAGAATTGAAGTTGTCCCCTATTTTCTACTTCCCTGTAAAGGACAATATGCCTTTAGTGAGGAAAGTTGCTGGAGCTTGGAAGTGCATTAAGGGAGAAGGGATAGCTAGTTTTGGAAAGTGCAACAATCAGATATTCCTGGAGTATGAGGCTTGGTTGAAAGACATAGCCAGAAGAGTATTGCTGCCATTCTCACCACCAGTTCCTCCAGTTGCTGAGTCTACTGATACTGTGTCTTTAGAGGAGTTCAAGAAGATGGAAGCCCAGTTGCATGCAGTCAGAGTGGAGAACACTGAAATTGTTAATCTGTATCATCTTGCCAACCGGGCCAAGAATGAAGCTGAAGAGAAATTGCTGAAGATGCAGACCACCTTGGAGGCTAAGGAGAGAGACTTTGCTGGAAGGGAAGCTCACTTTCACAGGTTGGGAATGATGGAAGCAAAAAGAGAAGCTGAACGAAAGAAGAATTCAAAGACCCTCAAGGAAGCTCGTCAATTTATTGTCTGGTTGCAGGGACAGAGAGAGCAAGAGTTGAGGAGATATAAAGAAAAAGAAGAGTTCTTCGAAGTGCAAATGGCCTACAAGAAGGAAGAGGTGGAGCAAGTCCACAAGATTCGAAGGGAGAAGACTCAGCAGTTAGCAGATAGTCAACAAGCCCTAGAAGCAGCACTTAAAGAGATTGAAGACCTCAAGTTGATGGCTGGAGTCAAGAAGGTTAGGTCTGAGGTGGGGCTTAGTGAAGGAGGTTCAGGATCCTCAGGCAGTGGTTTTGCTTCTTAGTTTGTTTCTCTTGTATTTGGATTACCTACAGGCATGTTGTAGGAATCCTGGCTGTTTTCTTTTCTCTTTAGAAACTTGTACCCTACGGGGAATTTTGTTTTGTTTGCCTTACAGGCTGTTTTATGTTATGCAGTTTTTCAGTTCACCATTTCCTTGTGTGCCTGCTGTTATGGTTTGAATGTGGTTTCTTTGCAAAAGTTTCTGAAAGTCGAGGATCAGTATCCATCTGGTTTTCTTTGCTAAATACCGGAACCGGGGCATGATTGACCTGGGATTGGAAACATAAACATTGCATTGCATATCACCTGTTTTCTTGTTTTGCAGGTATGGTCACCAGTTCCTAATGTCTTTTGTGTTTCAGGCACTATAGCTCCCAGGAAAGTTCGAGAACAACCAGTCGCACACAGATATCCAACAAAGATCAACAGAGAGAGAATCATGGACCAGATGCAAGCTGACTTAGCTGCCCTGAGGCTAAGGATGGACAACTTTATGACTCTGATGGCAGGCATGGGTCAGAATCAAGAGCGTCTGCGGGAGATGATAGAAAATGGTCAAGCCAGGAACAACACTGCTGCTGATGGTAATTGTACCGGTGCCGGCGCATGTCAGGTTGAAGTCCCTGTAACACAGCCAGGGGTTACGATAATCAATGATGGGCTGAACAATATTCAAATGGATAATCAGGACGAACAGTTCACTCTGCTGGACGAAGCTGAAGGTCAGGGGGATGAGATGAACAAGAAGTTTGAGGAAATGGCAGAACAAATCAAAGCTATTCAATCCCAGAGTTCTTTGGGATTTGACATAACAGACTTGGGCTTGGTTCCAGGGGTTAGAATCCCCTACAAGTTCAAAGTTCCAACTTTTGAGAAATACAATGGCACTGCATGCCCGAAGACCCATCTTCAGTCCTTCGTAGGAAGGATCGCTGCTCACACCGATGATGAAAAACTCTGGATGTACTATTTCCAAGACAGCTTGGTTGGAGCTTCTCTGGAATGGTATATGAAGCTTAGCAGAGTCAATATCAAGAGCTGGAAAGACCTAGCAGAAGCTTTTGTGAGACAATATCAATATAATTTGGAAATGGCTCCAAATCGCACGCAATTGCAGCACATGGCTCAGACTGCTAAGGAGGGTTTCAAAGAATATGCTCAGAGGTGGCGTCAGCTCGCTGCCAGAGTGCAACCACCCCTGCTAGAGAACGAAATGGCTGACATGTTTATGGGGACTTTGCAGGGTGTGTTTCTTGAAAGACTGGCGTCCAGTTCTGCCACCAAATTCAATGAAATTGTAATTGCTGGGGAGAGAGTTGAGACCTTGTTGAAGATGGGAAATATCTAAGATACAAGTGCTAGCAGCTCGAATGGTGCAAGAAAGCCTTTCAGTGGACCTCCAAGGAGAAGAGAGGGTGAGACAAATGCTGTGTTTGGCCGAGGCCGGGGCCGAGGTTACAGAAGACCTTATGAGCATGTGGCAGCAGTCACAATTCCTTCTAGTCCTGTGCAGCAGGCACCACCTCAACAACAACAGCAACAACAACTACCCCGTAACAACTATCAGCAGAGGCCTTATCAGCCAAGGCAAGCTCGCCCGGCTAATAGGGTGCTTGAGGCGATCCCTATGACTTATGATGCTTTGCTACCAAGACTGTTAGACTTAAATCTGATTCAACTGAGAACTTTGGCACCACCACCTCCTGGAGAGCTTCCAGTTGGTTATGATGTCAATGCAAGATGCGCTTTCCACTCAGGAGCACCCGGGCACTCGATTGAGAAGTGCATGGCTCTGCAACACAAAGTCCAAGACCTGATAGACTCCAAGGCGATTAACTTCGCACCACCGCCAAACATTAATTCAAACCCTATTCCAAATCATGGAGGGGCAAGAATCAATGCTGTTGAGGGTGGTAAGAAGTTAAGTCTGATGTTGAATATTGAAGAAGTGGAAACTCCTTTGATGGTAGTGAAGGAGAGGTTGCTGAAAGGTCAAGTGTTTCCTGGCTGCAGTGCTGATTGTGAAGAATGTCTGAGTTCTGAAAATGGGTGTGAGAAGCTGAAGAGGGGATTGCAGAGTTTGATTGATGATGGATCCTTGCAGTTCAACAGAGTTGGTACTGAAGCTGATGATGTGTCAACCATTACCATATTCTATGATGAAGCAGAGATGCCTGCCAGGAGAGAGCCTGCCACCATTTATGCTCCTGAGATTAGTCTTGTGACTATCACCATGCCTGGGCCTGTTCTTACACAGACGATAAAGCCATTCCATGGCATTACGGCTCAGACGTGTACGTAGCTGGACAGAAGATTGAGAGCAAGTCTGTTGCTGTTGACCCGACTGCAGAGAACGTCAGAGGAGTTGGGGGTTTCACCAGAAGTGGTCGTTTATTTGCTCCCCCAGTGCTGAGAGGGGATCCTGAGGCTGAGGCTTCGTCAAAAGCCAAAGGAAAGCAAGCTATGACTAATGAATCAACTACTCCTGTTGCTGGGCAGCGTACATTTGAAAAAGAGGTCGAGGAATTCATGCGCATTATTAAAAAGAGTGATTATAAGGTGGTCGAGCAGTTGAACCAGACACCTTCCAAGATATCCATTCTATCACTGTTGATGTGTTCTCCCGCACACAGAGAGGCCTTACTGAAAGTGCTGCAGATGGCCTATGTTCCTCAAGAAATCACTGTCAACCAACTTGAAGCTGTTGTAGGAAGTGTTAATGCAAGCCATGGCCTAGGCTTTACAGACAGGGACCTCACGTCAGAGGGCCGGAACCACAACAAAGCACTACATATCACTATGGAGTGCAAGGGTGTTGTGTTGTCACATGTTCTCGTTGATACAAGATCCTCCCTTAATGTGCTTCCGAAGAAGGCATTAATGAAGCTCAATGTTGATGATATTGTCCTAAGACCAAGTGATTTGATTGTCAAAGCTTTCGACGGGTCTAGAAGATCAGTGTTTGGAGAGGTTGAATTGCCTGTGAAGATAGGTTCTCAGGTCTTCAAAAGTGTCTTCTATGTTATGGACATTCAGCCCGCATACAGGTGCTTGTTAGGACGCCCATGGATTCATGCTGCTGGTGTTGTGACGTCCACCCTGCATCAAAAGCTCAAATATGTGGTTGATGGCCAAGTCATCACGGTATGTGGAGAGGAAGACATCTTCGTAAGCCACTTGTCAACGTTCAAGTATGTAGAGATGGATGGAGAGATCCATGAGACTTTATGCCAAGCCTTCGAAGCAGCCAACGTCAGCATCTTGACTCCTGTAGAGAAGAGCAGTGAGAAAGAAAGTACCTCCATCCATTCTTACAAGCAAGCAAAGGAGGTTGTTCAGTCGGGAAGTGGCCAAGGTTGGGGCAAATTGCTGGAGTTAGAAAAGAAAGACGACAAGTTTGGTTTGGGGTATCAGCCTGGTGGATCTACTCCAAGTGGTAAAGCCATTACCTTTACAAGTGCTGGGATGCTCGACCGCAACCAGATTTGTGTGACAAGCCAAGACGGGGATAGTGATGGTGACTGGGACAACTGGATACATCCGTGTGCACCCGGAGAGGAGCTAAGGAACTGGTCTGCTGAAGACATTGTTCAAGTTACCTGGCACTCAGAGTAATTTATTTGTTTCCTTTTATTATCATACTGCATTGTCAAATCCACCATTCTGCCCGAGATGCTAGGATCCATTGTATTGGGCCACCATGTTTTGTATGCATCTTATTTTTACCATGAAATGAAAGGACATTTTCAGACAAAATTGTGTTCTCTTTCTTTGTTTTTAAAATTTTTCACAAAAATAAAAAATGGCAATGTGTTTTTCCTTTTTGTTTTTGTGTTAGCGTCTCTTTTTCAAAATAAGCAGATTTTGAATAAGCACATCATCTGTGCAGTATTGATCATTCGGATTCCATTGATAACGTTCCTGCTATGACTACGCATGACTTTGACAATCCTGTCTACCAAGATGATGAAGGGGTTGAGGAAGACATTGATCTACCTAAAGAATTGGTCAGATTGTTGAAACAAGAGGAGCGGGTTATTCAGCCTCATCAAGAAGAAATTGAGATCATCAACATTGGCAGTGAAGATGTGAAGAAAGAGATCAAGATTGGGGCCAGTCTACAAGCCGAAGTCAAGAAAAAGCTGATCAGTATGCTGCGAGATTATGTGGATATATTTGCTTGGTCATATCAAGATATGCCAGGGTTGGATACCGACATTATTGTGCATAAGCTACCTCTGAGAGAGGACTGTCCTCCTGTGAAACATAAATTGAGAAGAACTCGTCCTGACATGGCGATGAAGATCAAAGAGGAGGTTCAGAAGCAATGGGATGCCGATTTCCTTGCTGTGACTAGTTACCCACCTTGGGTAGCTAACATTGTACCTGTACCAAAGAAGGACGGCAAGGTCCGGATGTGCGTTGTTTACCGGGATTTGAATAGAGCGAGCCCAAAAGATGACTTTCCATTGCCACACATTGATGTGTTGGTAGACAATACTGCTCAATTCTCGGTATTTTCCTTCATGGATGGCTTCTCCGGATATAATCAGATTAAGATGGCGCCGGAAGACATTGAGAAAACAACGTTCATTACCCCGTGGGGTACATTTTTCTATAAGGTCATGCCCTTTGGTTTGAAGAACGCCGGGGCAACTTATCAGCGGGCAATGGTCACATTGTTCCATGACATGATACACAAGGAAATTGAGTGTTATGTGGACGATATGATTGCTAAGTCCCGAGACAAAGAAGAGCATCTGGTCAACCTGAAGAAGCTGTTTGATAGACTGATCAAGTACAAGCTGAGGTTGAATCCAAACAAGTGCACTTTCGGAGTGCGTTCCGGGAAACTGCTGGGTTTCATTGTTAGTCAAAGAGGAATTGAGGTAGATCCTGCCAAAGTAAAAGCTATTCAAGATATGCCTGCACCGAAGACAGAAAAAGAAGTGCGCGGGTTTTTAGGGAGGTTGAACTACATTTCTCGGTTCATATCTCATCTAACTGCCACGTGCGAACCAATATTCAAGTTGCTAAGGAAAGAGCAAACGGTCAGGTGGAACGATGACTGCCAAAGAGCTTTTGACAAAATAAAAGAATATTTGCAGGAGCCTCCAATCCTGATGCCTCCAGTGGAAGGAAGACCTTTAATCATGTACTTTACTGTTCTAGAAGGGTCAATGGGGTGTGTTCTAGGCCAACATGACGAGTCTGGTCGAAAAGAGTACGCTATTTATTACCTTGGTAAAAAGTTTACCGATTGTGAATCCCGATACTCACTGCTCGAGGAAACTTGCTGCGCTTTGGTATGGGCTGCTCGCCGACTGAGACAGTACATGTTGACTCATACCACACTGCTAATTTCCAAAATGGATCCTGTCAAGTACATCTTTGAGAAACCAGTGTTAACCGGAAGGGTTGCTAGGTGGCAGATGATTTTAATTGAATATGACATCTAGTATACTTCTCAGAAAGCCATCAAGGGAAGTGTATTGTCGGATTACCTTGCACAACAACCTCTTGAAGATGATTATCAGCCAATGAGGTTTGATTTCCCTGATGAGGACATCATGTACCTCAAAGCAAACGATTGCGAGGAACCACTTCCGGAGGAGGGGCCTGACCCTGAATCCAAATGGAAGTTGATGTTTGATGGGGCAGTCAATATCAATGGTCGTGGAGTTGGTGCCGTTCTTATCACTCCTGAAGGTGTTCACTTTCCCTTCGCTGCCAGAATTACTTTTGGCTGCACCAACAATGAAGCGGAATACGAGGCATGCATAATGGGAATAGAGGAGGCAATTAATCTTCGAATTAAGAACCTCGATATATTCGGAGATTCAGCCCTCGTCGTTAACCAAGTTACCGGCAAGTGGTATACGCATCAAGAGCATCTAATTCCATACAGGGATTATGCTAGAAAACTGTTGACATTCTTCACGACAGTTAAGCTTCAATACATACCACGTGATGAAAATCAGTTTGCCGACGCATTGGCTACTCTTTCTTCGTCAATCAAAGTCTTGTGTTGGAATTATGTGCCCATAATTGACATCTCCAGGCTTGACGCTCCAGCTCATTCCTTCTCTGTAGACGCAGTGTCTGACGAGAAACCTTGGTATTTTGATATCAAGTTATTCCTGGAAAAGCAAGAATACCCAACTGGCGACTCTAACCTCTTTCCGCGCCACTTTCGCGTTTGTACCAGGATGGAAATCCGGGGAGCGACACAAAGCACAATAAGTCTTCTCTAAAAGTGAATATTTGCTTTCACAATCCGTAAACTTCTTGCTTAAGTAATAAATGGCATTACGACCAGTTTCATCTTGTTGGCCTAATACGCAACCCATAGATCCCTCAAGTACAGTCAGATACATGAAGATAGGCTTCCCTGCAGTAGGTGGGATCAAGATAGGAGGTTCCTGTATATAAACCTTAATCTTCTCAAAAGCCAGTTGACAATCAGGACTCCACTCAATTGCTTGATTCTTTCGAAGCAACTTGAATAAAGGCTCACATGTAGCAGTCATGTTGGAGATAAATATGAATATGTAGTTCAATCTTCCAAGGAAACCTCTGACTTGTTTTTCTGTTTTTGGAGCTGGCATTTCTTGAATTGCTCTGACCTTATCCGAATCTACTTCAATTCGTTGCTGACTAACAATAAAACCAAGTAATTTTCCTGATCGGACACCAAAGGTACACTTAGCTGGATTTAGACGTAGTTGGAACTTTCTAAGGCCTCAAATAACTTCAGGAGATGATTCAAATGATCCTCCTCACTCTGTGATTTGGAAATCATATCATCCACGTAAATGTCTATCTCTTTATGCATCATATCATGGAAAAGGGTGACCGTTGCCCTCTGATAAGTGGCTCCTGCATTTCTGAGACCAAATGTCATAACCTTGTAATAATAAGTGCCCCATGGTGTGATGAAGGTAGTCTTTTCCATATCATCAGAATCCATCTTGATCTAGTTATATCCTGAAAATCCATCCATGAAGGAGAAAACAACAAACTTGGTAGTGTTGTCAACCAAAGTATCAATATGCGGAAGAGGGAAATCGTCCTTTGGACTGGTTTTTTTCAAATCCCTATAGTCTACGCACATTCTAACCTTTCCATCCTTTTTGGGGACTGGCACGATATTAGCTACCCACTCAGGGTACTTCGCAACTGCGAGGAATCCAGCATCAAACCGTCTTTTGACCTCTTCTCGAATCTTTAGAGCCATGTCTGGTTTCGTTCTTCGAAGCTTTTGCTTTACTGGAGGACTATCTGGTCGAAGAGGCAACTTGTGGACCACTATGTCTGTGTCTAAACCGGGCATATCCTGATACGACCATGCAAACACATCCACATACTATTTGAGAAGCTTGACCAATCTTGCTCTGACATCTGCCCCAAGTGTTGTACCAATCTTGACTTCCTTCTTGTCTTCATCGGTGCCAAGGTTGATGGTCTCTACCTGCTCCTTATGTGGCTGAAGATGTGTGTGTTCATACTCAACCAATCTTGCCAGTTCTTCGGGAACATCACAATCTTCCTCACTTTCATCTTCCGCTTGGTAGATGGGCAAATCAAAGTTAGGAGAGAATATAGAGTCAATGGATTCAACAGGGTTTTCATTTGTTCTGCATATGGGAATGATTTGCTTTTATTAAAAGTGAAAATAGAGAGATGCAAGAAAAACTTTTTATTGGTTTTGAAAGATTTCCATTTTCTTTTAAAAGTGAAAAGAGAAAAAAGCAGTAAATAAACAAAATAAGAATTTAACAAAATGCCTTCATTGATTGAATAACTTGAAAATGAGAAGGGACCCTACACAATGATCCCATAGCCTTGGGTAGAGCTAGGGAACTTTGAAAACATTTAAAAAAAACAATAAATTACTTTAATAGTGGAAAAAATTCTGAGATCTCAACTGCCTCCCAATTGCTCAAAGCTGCTTCACACTGATAAACCAAATGATCCACATCTTCATCTTCAGCATCCCCATTTATTGCATTGATCTGATAGTCGGCACTAGAAAACACCTATTGAATGGTCTTTGGACTTCCTTTGACGGAGGTTGACGCTTCTTCCTTCACATGAGTTGGTTTGTAACCCAACCCGTAGCGATCTAGCTTCTGTTTGACTTCAATGACATCACCCCAACCTTCATAGCTTCCTTCTTCAATAGTGGAAATGGTACTTTTCAGTGATGCAAAAGATGGAATACCCTTCCCTTTTGGCTCCTCTACTTCCATAAGGACAACATTGGCTATCTCCAGAGCTTGGAAAGCAGTTTCCAAAGCATCTTCATCAGCCTCAATATAGCTAAAGGAAGAAAGGTTACTGACCATGAGATCTTCTTCCCCAGACACAGTTACCAGCTTGTTATCGACTACAGACTTCATCTTCTGGTGTAAGGTAGAGGTGACTGCCCCAGCGGCATGGATCCAAGGTCTTCCCAGCAAACAACTGTAATAATGGTTAATGTCCATAACCTAGAAAGTGATTTTGAACACCTGTGGTCCAATCAAGATTGGTAGGTCTACTTCCCCGATAACAGTCCTCCTTGACCCATCAAAAGCCTTCACAATCAGTGCACTGGGCCTCATCTCTGCCCCTTGATAAGATAACTTAGCAAGTGTTCTTTTCGGTAAAACGTTCAATGAAGATCCTGTATCCACAAGAACTCTTGCTAGAGTATCCTCTTGGAACTTCATAGATATATGGAGAGCACGGTTATGGTCCAAGCCATCCTTTGGAAGATCCTCCATACTGAAGCTAAGATTGTTACATGCAGTGATATTGGCAATGACCCCGTCAAATTGATTCACAGTTATGTCATGCGTAACATGAGCTTGGGCCAGTAATTTCTGGAGAGCACTTCGGTGGGCCGGTGAATGCATAAGAAGTGATAAGATAGATATTTTGCAAGGCGTTTGATGTAGCTGATCAACAACCTTATAATCACTTTTCTTAATGATTCTGAGAAATTTTGCATCCTCTTCTTCCAAGACCAACCCTTTATCCTTATTGGCAACAGCGGGAATGACTTCTTTAGGTGGAGCGGGTGGAACTGTATTGACTTGATGAGTATAAACGCGACCGCTACGTGTTAGACGACTTGCACCTACTATGTCAGCACTCGCCACTTTTAAACTTTCCTTCTGACCTGCCTGTTCAAACTTCTGATGAATTCCCCCTATATCATACTTCCATGGAACTGCCTTGGTACCTTCATAAAGGAAAGGGTTACTTATTTGCTCCATCCTTGGTTCTGGCATATTGAAAATAGGCACCACAGGTTCTGGCATATTGAAGATGGGTTAAACTCTTGGGGGTTCAAGCATGTTAAACACTGGTGCCATGGTAGAATCATATTCAGGCAAGTTAAAAATGGTTTCAATCATTTCCACTTCATCCCTCTTCACACAACCGCTAACTTGTAAAACACCCAGATTAATCAGACTTTGAAAATCTCTCAAGACTAGTTTACATCCCTTTGGATTATTAGCACAAGCTCCACAATTCTTATGACAGTTCCTCAACATACCCACCTCTACTAACTTCGCATGGAAGTCTCTAAGCGGGGTTTTGATCTCTGTGGCGTCGAAAATCAAATCTTTGTCAGACTCATCAACAATGGCATTTATGGACCCATGCTTAGGTAAAGGATTATTTTTAACATTCGGACCAGTATTCCCGAATGACAAAATGTTTTTATCCATCAAATCCTTCACAACATGACTCAAAGCAATACAACTTTCCAAATCGTGCCCTGGAGCACCTTCATGGAATAAACAATCGGCGCTTGAGTTGTAATTCAGTATAGGTCATAGGGATCCGAGGATTGGGAGGCCTTCCGCCTGGTCTTCTATTCTGAAAGTTGGAATTCGGATGAGGAGCTGGAGTCCTCTACTGGTAGGCTAAAGCATTGGGTGCTTGTTTATAGCCTGAATTGTTGAGCATTGGTTGATAAGCTGGAATCACTGGAGCCGCTTGCTGATACATCGGTACTGCTTGAGTTGGCCGATACATTGGAATTTGTTGATTATATGACAGTTGAACTTCCTCTACATAAGGATGTTGAACATACTGTGTGGATAGGCATATTGGTGTTGAACCACAGGTGGAGGCCTCTGCCAAAGCTGATTTCTCCTTTGACTCGTCATTACTGCATTTGTCTCGCCCTCTTTCTTTTTGTGGAAATTGCTTGTAAACTTCTTAACATTGTTTCCACTACTGTTGCTGGAGCTGCTAGACGCACCACTCATCTTTCCATTCTTCAAACCAAGTTCGACTTTGATTCCCACAGCCACAAGATCAGAGAAGCTAGCAGTTATGCTTCCCACCATTCTCTCAAAGAATTCTGGTTGCACCGTGTCAACAAACCAGTAAGCTAACTCCTTTTCAGTCAACGGGGGATCTACTTGAGAAGCGGTCCCTCTCCACCTTTGAGTGTATTCTTTAAAAGATTCTGAATCTTTCTGGGACATACTCAACAATTGTCTTATGTCGGGAGCAAGGTCCATATTGTACTTGTATTGTTGGATGAAAGCATCTGTCAGATCTTGGAAACAACAGATCCTTGACTGATCTAGTGTTAGATACAACTTAGAGGAAATTCCCTTCAGACTATCCTGGAAGCAATGGATCATTAGTTTGTCATTGTCCACTTGCGCGACCATTCTTCGATAGTACATTAAAATATGGCTTTTAGGACATGTTGTGCCTTCATACATATCAAAGGTGGGTGTTTTGAACTTGGGAGGTATCACTAGTCCAGACACAAGGCACATTTCTCTGGCAGCAGTACCAAAGATCTGGTCACCGTCAATTGCTCTCAACCTATTTTCAAGGGTGTCAAAATTCTCTTGCATCTTCTCATGTTTCTCATTACCATTTTCAGACATGTCTAGAACATCATATACCCGAGGGTCATTAAAGTATGGTTGGACACGAGTGTGCACAATATCTGGTGTAAAATTAGTAACCACGTGGTTCTCTTCAGTGGTCAAAAGAATAGTCTGCTGAGCGGTAAATCCTTGAGGGGGAGGCATAAAACCTTGGGAAGGAAATGCAAAACCCTAAGAAGGAGGCGCGAAACTTTGAGAAGCAAAACCTTGGGAAGGAGGGAAGAAACTCGGAGTAGCGAATCCTTGGGAAGGAGGAATAAAACTTTGAGAAGCAAAACCCTGAGGGGGAGGAACAAACCCGTGAGGAAGCCCAAAAGGAGGCCAGGTTACAGGGGTAGTGACTGATGGCATAGGCTCAGTCGTTGTAGTGACAATCTCAGAAACCACAGTCTGTTGGGTATCTAATTTTGCTCGAATGACTTGCAGCATTTCCATCATCTGACCCATATTTCCACGAAGATCCGAAAGCTCTTCATTAACTTTGTCCATTTTAGGGTCCCTGTCAGCCATCTTCTTCTTGGCCTGAGCTCGGGTGGAGTATTTGCGTGAGATCCTCAGTGTGACAGCTGGAAAGGAGGTGACGAGAGTGAGTTTTTGACAAAATGCAAATGCGGAGATGCACTCATGAGTAGAAAAATGCAAATGCTTCAAGGGACTTAAGAAGTTATTTCAAAACATCAGAATGGACAAAGCTTTTTTATTATTAATTATTTTCTCAACAAGTAACAAACTAAAGCCCATTCATGGTAAAGAAAATATAATGTTTGCAACAGACATCTCTTTGTTCCTTGAAGCTCTTATTAAAATGTTGCATATGATGCCGAGATGCCAAGATGCAGGGATGCAAGGATGCAAGGTGTCATAAGTAAATCCGAAACATTCTTAGTAGGTGGGCTGTAAGAGATTGGTTCTACGTTTTTCTACCCATAAATCCCACTCACATGATAGTTTCTATAGTGATGGTTTAAGGAAACTCAAGGTCACAGACGTTTATCATACTAACGCCACGCCGCAGGCTAGATGTATTGTGACGATAATAACGATAAGGTCTACCTTGAGTGGATTTCTCATGCTAGGCTGATAAAGGGGCGAGCCCTCGGAGCCTAACATTACACAACTACCAAAATTGAAACAGGTCCTAGGGGGTCCCAGAATCACAACCCTTTCGTGAATCAGGTCACGCGACAGGCTAGCTGCGTTGTGACAAGATCTACGAAAAGTCTAACTATCTGGGGGAGCTTTCATTCTAGGCGTGCAAGGAGCGAGTTCTTGGAGACTAACACTAATAACATCCAATTCTAACTTAGGTGTTCCCTCTTCTTTTTCCACAACTCATATTTTACTTGCAATGTGACCCCGAGATCCCACAGACAAATAATATAATGAGAAAATAAGAGAAAACGGTAAAAGAACAAATAAACAAACATAAATAATAAACATGGAGAAGAAAAAAGATAAGATCAAACAAATAAACACACAAAGCTAAGTTAGGCTCGACCCTCTCTAGCATGGAGCTATTCCCCAGCAGAGTCGCCAACTGTCGTACCTTGAAAAAAATACGATCCTAAAACAAACAGAGCCGCCACCTAATTCTATTTATTCTACGAGAGAAAAGGGAGATATAGATACAACCTAAATAAGGATAAGAAATAGTCAATGAAACCAAATTCTAAGTTCGGGAGTCGGTTACGCAAGGGGAAGGTATTAGCACCCCTCACGTCCGTTGTACTCAACGGGAACCTCTTAGCTAAACTATGCGATTAAATGTTTGATTAATGTCTGTCTTCTAAACGTTATTAATATGTTTGTTCTAAGGAAATTAAAGTTTTAAATTATTATTATTAAGACGGAGAAAAGATTAAATGTTTTTTATTATTGTGCTTTAAACGGAGAAATAATTAAATTTTTTATTAGGGTGCTCGCGAAGGATTAAAATCCCCGTGCCTACGTATTCCCTTGTGCAATGGGAAAGTCAGAGCTTCGTAGTTCGTGCAACTATGGTTTGTGATTTTTATTGAACGATTGTTTAAAACGCATTCTACTGCTAAGTGCCGACTTATACTCGCGGTGGAAGCTGAAGCGCTAGCTTGTTTGCGAGATAGAAAGATTTAAACAATGTTCGTTTTTAGAAAAAAGTGTTTGACTTTTGTTAAGGTGCTTTAACGAAAGGGCGAATGAAACACGTCGCGTGGGGCTAGCCCAGGAGTGATTTCATTCCAGAACATGCGGAGTGCTAGACTCAGGAGCTCTGTTCTTTCATTGATTAATTATGAAAATGATTTGAATTGGTTGGTAAGTTTTAGAGTGTTTTAAGGTATGAAAGAATGAATGAACCACGTCGCGTGGGGCTAGCCCAGGAGTGATTGCATTCCAGAACGTGCGGAGTGCTAGGCTCCGGAGCTCTATTCTTTTGCGAATTAATTGGTACGATTAAGATATTTTGATATACGAAAAGCGAATGAACCACGTCGCGTGGGGCTAGTCCAGGAGCGATCCATTCCAGAACGTGCGGAGTGCTAGACTCCGGAGCTCTGTTTTCGTATTTAAAATTATAAAATAAGTTGGATATTTGTTTTTAGACATTTTAGGATTAACGTATTTTAATAACGAAGGAGTAAACGAAACACTACGCGTGGGGCTAGCCCAGGTGTGGTTTATTCCAGAACGTGCAGAATGCTAGACTCCGGAGCTCTGTTCCTTATTAAATTAATTAAGATGCGTAAAAGTCGTGCAGACGGCGATCACTTGGTGACCGACTTACGTGTGTGGAATGTATACATAGAAATGTTTTACTTGGCGTTGAATCAAGAATTTTGTTTTTTTTTCTTATATTATTCTTAAGGTAAACGTACTTGCTTATATATTTTTATACAGTCGTGGACACAATAAAAAAATTCGTAGAAACGAAACTAGGTAAAAAAAATCATTATTCTACCATGTAAGACTGACAACAATTATCAAGCATATACCAAAATTTATCACAAAAATAGCTAACTAAAATAGGATTGTTTAATAAAATAAAATAAAAACAAACAAATTTATCCATCAAATTAAGTAACTAAATTTTTTCATAATCAATTAATATAAATAAATAACAAACAATGTTAATAACCTAAAAATTAAATAAAACAAAACTAAAAAAATAAAATTAAAATAGATAACAGGGCTAGATGTATGCGGGTGGGCTAGTAGGATCCAAGGCAAAACTCCGGAAGTTAATTAATCAACAAATATCACTAGGTCTTTAAACTAAATAAATAAAAAGAAATAAATAAATAAAGGAAAAGAAACAGAGAGGTCAAGTTCATCGTCATACCCAAAAAAAAAAACAGTCAAAATATACCTTTCAAAACACGAAATCCAGCGAACAAAAGCCTCTTTTCCAAACGCTCATGACCGTCCTAGTCTCTCCGTCTCCTTCTTTCAATTCGCTCTTCCTCTAAGGCCGGCGTCTCAACTTCCTGGATTGTTTCTCTCGTGTTCGTTCCAACTCTTCCTCCTCTCTTCTCAATCGCACCCTTCTGTTTTTTTTTCCAGTTCTTCGATCGAAAAACGGGCGGCGGATCGGTGGGTTCTGATGGTTCGAGTTGTTGGTTGTACTTCAGTTTCGGTGGAATTAGTGTTTATGAGCGACTCTGAGTTTGGTTTCATGTTGAGTGGTGTTTTGTGCATTTGGGTGTTTCGGTGGGCTGAGTTTTGGAAAGTTTGTGTTTAAAGGGGTTGGGGTAGTGTCAGTGCTATCTGTGTGCAAAAACTGGAAGAGAATGTACAGGTGTCAGTGCAAAAGAAGATGTGAAGTGAATTGCTCAGGAATGAGGCTTAAAAGAATAATGCTGGAAGAGGGGGAATATACAAAGACTTTTGTTCGATAACAGTTAAGTTATGCCTAAGTATCCTCTCGTGCAATGAGGAAGTCAGAACACCGTAGTTCGACTCAAAGAGACTGAAAGATAAATTGACTGATGAACTACTTGCTTGTCTATGCTCAAGTGTATGACCTGTCTGGCTCAGGTGCAAACTGTCTTGCATCAGACGGAAGAAGTGAGTTCTCGTTTATGAGTGAATGAGGTGAGAAAAGAATCCCGAAGGAGACGATTATTGTTTGTTTTTGGTATTTTCAATCTTTTATTGCTTTTTGGAGTTTGTCATAAGAAAATGAGCTTAAGCCTAAACCAAAGGTTAGTAAACTCATCACATCTTCCCTCTGATTAGGGGTAATGAGAATACCTTAAGTATGAAATAAACACCTCACACTTAATCACCATGATGTAGGATTAAGATCATTAACCTACTTGCATTTATTTAGATGTTTTTGGTATTTTTGTTTAGTGTTAAGTAATGAGTTTAAGCCATAATCAAAGATTTAATGGACCCATTACACCATCCTAATAGAAGGATAATAGATGAGAACATTTAAGTTGAGGAAGATACCTCAACTTAATCCATGATTAGGGATTAACCTCATGACAAAACAAAACCTTTATTAAAGTGGTTTTTAATTAATGATAAGATTAAGAAGTGGATTTTATGGTTTGTAAGACAACTTGAGGGGGACTTGTCCATTAACACTAGGGTTAGTCCTTCTTAACCAATTAAGGAAGAATTAGAACCCTAATGCAAGGCCCAAGTTACAAGCTTATTGTCTTAGTGATTATTAGATGGATTGATTAAGAGATTTAAACACATCAAGGGTTTAACACTTAGGATTAAAATTATGCACTCCATCCTAAGAGAAGGATGCAGGCATAAGCTTAATCACAAAGCCTTAAAACCTTAAAGGTTTAGTCCCTGATTATGAGATGAGAGGAGAGACACAAAAGATGACACAGAGGTAAAACTAATGGGGGACTTATCAAAACCCTAATTTTTATCATGCTTGGGTGTTCCTAGGGTTTATGAGGCTTGCAAGAGATCTTCAAGAATAAGCCACTAAGGAAGAAGCAGAAGAAAGAAGGAGAAGCAGAAGAAGCAAGTCAACTTACTTCACTTAAGAAGATAAGTCACTTGAAGAAGGAAAGTGAATGGAGAGCATGAATGAGCAAGCTCACTCTAATACAAATACAAAATGCATCAAGGATGCATAAGAGAGATGAAAAGAGATTATGAGAAGTGAAGGCAAATTCACTTCTCAAAAATGCTTACCACCTGAAAAGTTAGCATAAGGAAATGAAATGAAATGAAAATGGAATGTATGCAAGGATGCAAACCAAAACCAGAAGCATGTTCATGAAGTTAATGATGCTAAGAGATGATGAAAATGTATGTCAAGAGCAATGGATGATCATACAAGAGATGAGAATGCAAATGAAACATGAAAGGGACATGAAAGTTCATGAATGCTCATGGAATGTAATGAATGCATAACATGGTAAATGGATGAAGAAATGATCAAGCATGGTTCTAATGTGTCCTAGGATGTCTTATATGTCATATGAATGCATAAAATGTCCTGGCAAGTTCATGAATGCAAGCATATGCAAGATGTATGCAAGAGAAGATGAGAAATTAGGGTTTTCATGCAACATGAGATGCAAAACTCAAAAACAGAAGCAAATGAACAGATAAAAAATTGAAAATGCAATCAAAAGAACCCTAACCCCATATGATATCACACCTCAAAGGAGGAGACCTAACTCTTAACCCTAAGGAAGTTATGATTTTTCTAAGCTATCTAGGGTTTTAAGGTACCTAAAGGTAGGGTTTTAAGGTACCTAAAGGGAAAAAATGCAAATCAATTCAAAAATGCAGAAGAAATTTGTGACAAAATTATGTTAGAAACTACATGTCAAATGAAGATTAATGCAAAAAGAACCATTGTCATACCATTCATGGTTAGGCAGAAAATAATTCTTGAAGTTAGGGTTCTAAAATGTGAATTTTATGAACCCTAAATTCAAGAAAATTATCAAAGATGGTTCAAAACTAAAAAGAAATTTGTGTGGATGGTATGAATGTGTCTCTAAATGTTTAAAGATGCAATATGAATTTTTTGGGATTTCTTAGAAACCTAAATGATATTTTAATTAATTAATTTTCATTAATTAATTAAAATAAACATTTAAATGTTTAAAAAATGATTTTTTTAATGTGAAAAATAAAAATAAAAATATTTTTGGGTTAAGAAAATTATTTGAAATAAAAATGCAGAATAAAAATATTTTTGGAAATTTCTAACTATTTTAAATTAATTATGCAAAATAAATGGATTTAAATGAATTTAAAATGAAATAAAACAGAAGTAATCTAATCTGATGGTCCACATTCAAAGCTGGGGGATTTGCTTTGACCTGGCGCGTGAATGGGTGGACAGGATTCACTCTGATTAAATTATCCTAATTAAACCTAATTAAATTAATTAATTAAAGGATTAGTGACTAATGAAACATCTGGGCCGCCCACACATGCGAGAAACATGATCTAATGGCCCAAATTTAAACTAACCTAGCTAATAAAAAATTATGCCCTAATGATCTTCCGGCGGCCGGAGAAGACCTCCGGTCATCTTCTCCGGCCAGACCCCCTTCCTGAACATCTCAAAACCTCACAAAAACACACCACAAGCTCCAGAAATGATCCTTAACTATCAACAAACTCAAATCCAGCAACAAAAACAATTAATCATGCGTGAATAAAGAGAATCGAAGAAGAACAAAAATTAGGTCAAAGTTTCAGAGATTCAGTTCATGCTTGTTTCTTGCTCATTTTCGAAAATAAACACATCCCCATGGCCAGGGCAACATACAGAACAATATTTTAACAAGAAAATAAGGTTCTGGAAAAAAAGTTCATCATGTTACCTGAGGTTGAGCTTTTCAAATTCTGGGCTTTCTGACCTCCTCCCTCGTGCAAGTCAGCTTCAATGAACCCCCTGAGGATGATGTGAAGCTTGGAAAGCTTTGAGAGTGGCTGGTTTGTGTTGTGTGGTTCTGGTTTAGCAGAAATGGAGGTTTGTGTGTAGTGATTCAGGCTATTTCAAGGGTTGGGTTTTGTTCTATGGATGATGAGTGATTTGTTGGTGAAAGAATTTCTGGATTTGGTTAAGTTTTGAGGGTGTTTCGAAGAGAACAAGTTTGGTGTGTGTTTTTGTGAATCTGATGTTGTGTGTGTTTTCAGGCTCCAATGCTTGCTCTTATCTCTCCCATATTGTTTGAATATAATATGTGGTAGGTTCTGAATGGCTCCAAAACACTATTCCAAGAGTATGGGAGTTTTGGCCAAAAAGTCAAATATGTGTCCTTGAGAGTATGGGCCAGGGAAGAGGAGATCTAAAGGGTGTATCTGCTTCAGCTGAGTTTGAGGATGACCCTTGGATGGTTTATGATAGACTGCAACACTTGGATTGCAAGATAGCATGTGTTTTGCAAATTTCCAACTTTGTGCATTTTGAGATTTTTGGTCATGGACATGTCTCATTCAATGCTGAATTTTGGTCATGAAGTGTTACATGATGTGGCTGTGATGTTTTGAGACCATTTAGAAGCCATACCAATCCTTAGAAATCATTCTTGCAAGAATCCCTCTTTTGAGAATTTTATGAAAAATGGCTTATGGAAACTTGTGATCCAAGGCATGAAACCTTGTGAATTTTGTGCATTTCCAACTTTGTGCATTTTGAGATTTTTGGTCATGGACATGTCTCATTCAATGCTGAATTTTGGTCATGAAGTGTTACATGATGTGGCTGTGATGTTTTGAGACCATTTAGAAGCCATACCAATCCTTAGAAATCATTCTTGCAAGAATCTCTCTTTTGAGAATTTTATGAAAAATGGCTTATGGAAACTTGTGATCCAAGGCATGAAACCTTGTGAATTTTGTGAAAATCTGATCTTGGCAATTTGAAATATGTTGTAATGATGCTTAGAAGTCATTTAGAGGTCATGAAAGTGCTTAGAACTTGAATTTGCAAAAATCCCTCTTTGGCATGAAACTTGAAATTATGTGATTTTGGCCAACTTTGAAAGATCATAACTTGAGTTCCATAATGAATTAGGACTTGTTCTTGTACTTTTTGAAAAGGGAATGATCCAATCTACAAGTTTCATGACCAACAATTTTTCATTTGAAGCATTTTTGGTTGAGAAAGAGGAGGTTCAAAAACTTTCCCAAAATGGAAAGTTTACATTACAAGTCATTTCCATTTTTGGCAACTTTTGGTTTAGCTCACTTTTCTTCCTTTTTGTGAACTTACAAGCACTTCAATGATCAAATAAAGATCATATAACCTCAATTTGATGAAAAATCCACTTTGGTTCCATGTTGGGGGGCCTCAGATGCCCTGATTTTGCTCTGACTTGCTCAAGAAGTTACCTAGTGATCAGATGACTTCCACAATGAATTTCTTCATCAAACTTGGTATGCATGATCCTCATAACATATTGAGACCAATAGAAACAAGAATGACCAAAAAATTTGGAGTTATGGCCTCTGAAACCAAAACCCTAATTTTAGGTCATCTGTGCAGTTAAACCCTAGCTCTACTTCCATGCTTTGCCAGTTCTTGTGATTCTTTGACTTCCTTGATCTTTGGAGGATATAATATGATGATTGAACATACATGGACCCTCTTGAGATGATTGAAGACCTTTGGAATGGCTCAGATGGATCTTGGATGGCTCAAGTCACAAACCCTAGATGCAGATGAACTTGAACTAATGCAGTGGAGCAAAAATGCAATATGATATGGTATGATTAAACTAATGTAAATATGAAAGATCACAAGCCATGGTGTGAACTTAGTGAGGGCAAATTTGGGGTGTTTACAACTGCCCCTATTCAAACATGAGTTAGCTGTGCAGGGTGTAAGCGACGAGCTTAATAGACAAACAAGATAACTTGTGGTTGAATACCAAAGACAGTCCAAAATTTGCACTCACTGGGGAGAAGAAGAAAAGGGATATAGATTGTAAAAGAAAGTATAGTATGATTATAAAGTGAGGGCGATGGAGGACGACCATCAAGCAGAGGGTGACTGCTAGGGATAAAGCAATGACGAGGACGGCCGACATGCTGGGGAAATAAGGGATCATGATGGGGACGACCATCAAGTAAAGAAACAAGATTCTCTGGGGATTAAAGGTAAGGTCAACGATGGGGACGACCATCAGGTTCATAGAGTAATGAAGTAATGATGAGGGACGGTCATCAATGGTGAAGGACGATCACCTAGCAGGGGACGACTGCTCTTTACCACGACATAGGACGAATTTCAGATAGAAAAAGTCAACGATGGGGACGGCCATCGGATAAGCATGATGAAGGACGATCATCAAGAGGTGAAGGACGATCACCTAGCAGGGTACGGCTGCTCTCGGGGTTTATCATGACATAAGACGAATGTTAGATAACAAGATCAATGATGGGGACGGTCATCGGATAAAATGATGAAGGACGATCATTAAAAGGTGAAGGACGATCACCTAGCAGGGGACGACTGCTAAATATCACGACATAGGACGAATGCCGGATATAAAGGGTTCCAATAATGGAGACTCCGTTGGGAGAAGGGTGAGGGACGGTCATCCAAAGGTGAAGGACAATCACCTGGCAGGGTACGGCTGCCGAAAGTATCGTGACATAGGACGAATGTCAGATAACAAGAAGATTTCCTTACTGGGTGTCGCTACCACCAAATGAGGCCAGGTCAAATGGGGTACAGACGTGAACGGTCAGCGAAAGAAAGAGAGAACACACAAGGGTGAACTCAAATGACAAGAGTCGCCAGCTAGGCCTTTTTATCCCGGAGGAAAGGTAATGCTGCATAAACCTAAGAAAAGATATAGATAAGACGGTCGCGAACCAGAGAGACTTAGAAAGGGGGTTGGTTACAACATGGGAAGGTATTAACACCCAGATTGTCCGTCATACTCGACGGGATCCACGCTTGAAAGATTTGTGTTTTAAAGGGGTAGAAGCCACTTTGAAGTCATGAGAATGCTTGGCATGTGAAATTGCAAGTTTCCCTCTTTGTGCAAAAGTGAAATTTCAATGATTTTATCCAACTTTGCAAGGCCATAACTTTTGATCCAAAATGAATTAGAATGAGTTTTTGTACTTTTTGAAAATGGGAGGATCCATTCTACAACTTTCATGACCAAAGTTTTCTCATTTGAAGCCTTTTTGAATCAAAAAGAGGAGGTTGAAAAACTTTTCCCAAAATGGCAAGTTTTCATTACAAGTCACTTTCCCAAAAAGGCAACTTTGCAAATGGCTTGAAATTCTTCAATTTTGTGAACTTCTAACATCTTCTATGATCAAATAAAGATCATACACATTCAAAATGATGGAGAATTCCCTTTGGTTGGGTCATTGGGGGCCTTAGATGCCCTGATTTTGCACTGACTTGCTCAAGAAGTCATCTCTTGATCAGATGCCTTCCCCATGGAATTTCTTCATGAAAATTGATATGCATGATCCTCATAACATATAGAGACCAATAGAAACAAGAATGACCAAAAAATTTGGAGTTATGGCCTCTGAAACCAAAACCCTAATTTTAGGTCATCTGTGCAGTTAAACCTAGCTCTGCTTCCATGCCTTTCCCAGTTCTTGTGATTCTTTGACTTCTTTGACCTTGTGAGGATATAATATGATGATTGAACATACATGGACCCCTTTGAAGTGATTGATGGCCTTTGGAGTGGCTCAAATGGCTCAGGGATTGCTCAGATCACAAACCCTAGATGCAGATGATCTAGAAACAATGCAGTGAAGCAAAAATGCAATATGAGATGCTATGATTGAACTTATGCATATGAAAAGATCACAAGCCATGGTGTGAAAGGGTGAGGGCAAATTTGGGGTGTTTACAGCTGCCCCTATTCAAACATGAGTTAGCTGTGCAGGATGTAAGCAACGACTTAACAGGCAAACAAGATAACTTGTGGTTGAATACCAAAGACAGTCCAAAGTTTGCATTCACTGAATGAAGAAGAAAAGGGATATAGATTGTAAAAGGAAGTAAAGTATGTTTATCAAGTGCGGGCGACGGAGGATGACCGTCAAGCAGAGGACGACTGCTGGGGATAAAGCAATGACGGGGACGGCCGACATGCTGGGGATATAAGAGATTGTGATGGGGACGGCCATCAGGTAAAGTTACAAGACTCTCTGGGGATTATAGGGAAATGAATGATGGGGACGACCATCAAGTTCAAAGCATAAATGAAATAAATGATGAGGTACGGTCATCAAAGGTGAAGGACGATCACCTAGCAGGGGACAACTGCTCTGTTGGGGATAAGATGAGGGACGATCATCTAAGGTGAAGGACGATCACCCGGCAAGGTACGGTTGCCGAAAGTATCGCGACATAGGACGAATTCCGGATAAAAAGGTCGACGATGGGGACGGCCATCGGATAAGCATGATGAAGGACGATCATCAGGAGGTGAAGGACGATCACCTAGCAGGGTACGGCTGCTCTGGGGGTTTATCATGACATAGGACGAATGTCAGATAACAAGATCAACGATGGGGACGACCATCGGATAAAATGATGAAGGACGATCATCAAAAGGTGAAGGACGATCACCAGGCAGGGTACGGCTGCCGAAAGGTATCATGACATAGGACGAATGTCAGATAGAAGAGCAGTTTTGCTGGGGAAAGTTAGACACAGACGAGTGTCTAATCTCATGAAGACATAAGTGTTTGACACAGTGTATAGATTAAAGATGCGGACGAGCATCCTTAAGACTATGGTACGGACGAGTATCAGTAGAAACAAACGCTGACGCATGTTCAAAGATGATGATACGGACGAGTACCAACGGGTTAACAAAGAACACGGACAAGTGTCGAATCTGAGGGGACTCTTCTGGGGAATAATAGACACAGACGAGTGTCTAAATTCTAGGAAGAGGTAAAAGTATCCGACATTGTGTATAGATTAAAAAAGCGGACGAGCATCCTTAAGACTCTGATACAGACGAGTACCGGTAAAAACAAACGCTTGACGCGTGTTCAGAGATGATGATACAGACGAGTACCAACTGGTTAACAAAGAACACGGACGAGTGTTGATATTGAGGGGATTTAAATGGTATATACAAGATACAGACGAGCATCTGTATAAGTAAACATGAGTGAGACACAAACGAGTTTTCAACTTGCTAGGGAGAGCATGACACAGACGAGTGTCGGAAAAAGTGTATTATAAACAAGTATTTGATTTTACAAAGTGTTTGTTTTAGGAAACTGTGTTGGGGGAGGTGACACGGAAGGGCGTCAGGGATTTGTATATATATATATATATATATATATATATATATATATATATATATATATATATGTATTTGTGTTGTGAGTGCAAAGGGGACGCTTTGGCTTCCTGCTGGGGGTATGACACAGACGAGTGTTGAGAAGTATCTGTAATGTATAAGTATCTGTTTGCTCGGGCGACCTCACTGGGGAATGATGACATGGGCGAATGTCGAAAGGAGCATGTAGCTGTATTTGTGAGTGTAATGCTTTATCATTCTGCCGGGGAGTTTGAGAAGTATGTCAGTATTTACAAGTGTTCAGTTCGACACATGGCTTATGATTATGCAATATGTTTGATTTTTGCCGTAATGCTCCGTATTGGACGGAATGCTACGCTCTGTGGAAAATATGATGCGAATGCTATGATTATGCAAAGATACTGATCCGGGATTCGGATCCCGCTGCTGTGGAGATCTCTGGCTGATCTGCTTGAAGTGGGTGTCCCAGCTAGGGATGAGATCATTGGTATATCTGATAGGATGTACGACTCTGCTTGGGGAAATAGGTCACTGATAGACCTATCTTTGTAATGAGGGACCCAGCTGGGGTTTGTGGGAGCTTTTCGTCACTCTGTTGTGAGATCTTCAGGTATTGCTCTTCTGTATAGATCTGCAAACTCTGCGGGGAGATGGTTCCCAGTCCAGCACTCGGCTGGGGGAGAAGAAAGATCACTGAAAGATCTTTTTTGAGATTTCGTGGAGATCTTGCTGAGGATGATACTTGATAACTCAGCTGGGGATATGAGCATCTTCTGGTGCTGCTCTGAAGGAAATGTTGGAGAAGTGATGACTGACAGCTCTGGTGGGGAGAAAGCATTCATGCCTCATGTTGTGCTTTGAATACCTGCAATCCTGTTATAACAAAGAAATGTACAAGTATCCCATGGTATCCCTTACTGGATTCCATTATAGGAACTCAGATACTCCCGAGGGTAAATATATTTCCTGTAAGCATGGATTTTTAGAAAGGAAGCATCTGTATTCATGCAATCGTGATCTTAAGGACATCGGACACTTTGCAAATGAAAGTAAAATGTACGAGACAAAATATGACTAAAAATCTGATTTTATTTATTTGTGTACCCTGAATTGGCAAGATACAGTCAAAGAAACGGATTCCCTGAAATGAGGAAATCGTTACAAATTGAGAAACAATAAGGTGTTGGCAATGTTGACGACGCTTCAAGGAGCTTCCCCTTTGCTATGACTCGTATGACATTGACGTTCTTCTCATCTTGCTTCCTGAAGAAGGCTGATTCTGACCGATGCTCGAACCTTTCAAAGCTTACCATGTTGTAAGTGATACAGATGAATTCAGAATGCAGTTGTTCGCTTATTCCCTTATTTTGCGTAGATCGCCCTTTCGAGTTTTCAATCCACCGGGATACCCATTTTTTCCTGAGTTGTCCAATGCGGCTTTTCAACTCAGCGGGTGTACATTTTTTTGATTTTTCCCTTATTTTTGCCCGAGTCCTTTATTCTGTTTTCGACTCGCCGGGATGCCCTATTTTTTTGCCTGGACTTACATTCTGTTTTTATGTCCAGCGGGTCATTTTTATGCGAAGTATTTTTTAACTGCATCTGAATTCACAGGGGACAGGAAGTCTTCACCGTCCATAGTACTGAGCATCAGCGCTCCACCGGAGAAAACTTTCTTTACTATGAATGGCCCATCATAATTTGGAGTCCACTTGCCCCTGTGGTCTGTATGAGGAGGGAGGAGTCTTTTCAGCACAAGATCTCCTACTTGGTATTCTCGGAGCCTGACTTTCTGATCGAAGGCTTTCTTCATTCTTTTCTGATACAGCTGCCCATGACAGATTGCAGCCAATCTCTTTTCTTCAATCAGACTTAGTTGTTCGTATCGGGATCGGACCCATTCTGCTTCGTTCAACTTAACATCCATCAATACCCTCAAGGAAGGTAACTCAACTTCAACAGGTAGGACTGCCTCCATACCATACACGAGCTGATACTACGTTGCCCCAGTGGATGTTCTGATTGACGTACGGTACCCATGCAAGGCAAATGGTAACATTTCATGCCAGTCTTTGTAGGTGACCACCATCTTCTGCACAATCTTCTTGATATTTTTGTTAGCTGCCTCTACAACGCCATTCATCTTTGGCCTGTAAGGAGAAGAATTGTGGTGTTGGATCTTGAAGTCCCGGCATAGCCCTGCCATCATTTTATTGTTTAAGTTGGAACCATTATATGTAATGACTCGCTCGGGAACTCCGTACCGACAGATGATGTCTCTCTTCAGAAATCGGGCTACCACTTGCCTTGTAACATTTGCATAGGAAGCTGCTTCAACCCACTTGGTAAAATAGTCAATGGCAACCAGGATGAATCTGTGGCCATTCGAAGCAGTCGGTTCAATCTTGCCGATCATGTCAATGCCCCACATGGCAAAGGGCCAGGGTGAAGACATCACATTCAGAGGATTCGGAGGCACATGCACTTTATCCGCATAGATCTGGCATTTATGGCATTTTCTGGCATAGGCACAACAATCTGCATCCATTGTAATCCAGTAATAGCCTGATCTTAGCAACGTTTTAGACATTGCATGCCCTCCTGCATGGGTACCAAAGGATCCTTCGTGCACTTCGTGCATCAACAAGTATGCTTCTGCCCTATCAACGCATCTGAGGAGTACCGTATCAAAGTTTCTCTTGTACAGGGAACTATCAGCATTCAGGAAGAAACTACCAGCTAGCCTTCTTAATGTCTTCTTATCATTGGAAGATGCCCCAGGTGGGTATGTTTGATCCTCCAAGAAGCATTTGATATCATGGAACCAAGGCTTATCATCTTTAACAACATCTGTTGAGAACACATATGCTGGTCAGTCAAGTCTGGACACTGAAATCCGAGGTACAAAGTTGGCAGCTTGAACTTTGATCATAGATGAAATGGTAGCCAGAGCATCTGCAAACTGATTCTCGTCTCGAGGGATATACTCAAGTTTGACCTTCGTGAAGAAAGTCAACAACCTTCTTGTATAATCCTGATAAGGTATCAGATGATCTTGGGGGGTGTACCATTTGCCGTTGGTTTGATTGATTACCAGAGCCGAATCTCCGAATACAGTCAAAGTTTTGATCCTGAGGTCAATGGCTTCCTCAAGACCCATATACAAGCTTCGTATTCAACTTCGTTGTTAGTGCAGTTGAAGGTGAGTTTTGCCGAGAAAGGCATGTGAACTCCCTTAGGTGTAATGAGTACCGCACCAACGCCACGACCATTCATATTAACAGCCCCGTCAAACATCATAGTCCATTCTTCTTCTGGGTCAGGCCCTTCAGTGTGAACAGGCTCTTCATGATCTTTTGCTTTTATGAACATGATGTCTTCATCAGGGAAGTCAAATCTCATAGGCTGGTAATCATCGATGGGTTGCTCAGCAAGATAATCAGACAATACACTGCCCTTGATGGCCTTTTGAGATGTGTATTGAATATCATATTCTGTGAGGATCATTTGCCATCTTGCAACCCGTCCGGTAAGTGCTGGCTTCTCAAAAATGTACTTAACTGGATCCATCTTTGAGATCAATAAAGTAGTGTGGGTCAACATATACTGTCTTAGTCGGCGAGCAGCCCACGCTAAAGCACAACAAGTTTTCTCGAGCAGTGAATAACGTTGTTCACAGTCGGTAAACTTTTTTCTTAGGTAGTATATTGCATACTCTTTTCGACCAGACTCGTCATGCTGGCCCAACACACACCCCATTGACTCTTCTAATACTGTCAAGTACATTATTAGAGGTCTTCCTTCAACTGGAGGCATAAGGATTGGAGGCTCTTGCAAGTATTCCTTGATTTTGTCAAAAGCCCTCTGGCAGTCTTCGTTCCACCTGACCGTTTGTTCTTTTTTTAACAATTTGAACAAAGGCTCACAGGTTGCTGTAAGGTGAGATATGAACCTTGAAATGTAATTCAATCTACCTAAGAACCCCCGAACTTCTTTTTCAGACTTTGGTGCAGGCATTTCTTGAATGGCTTTGACTTTATCAGGGTCAACTTCAATCCCTTTTTCACTTACAATAAATCCTAGCAGCTTACCGGATCGCACCCCGAATGTGCATTTGTTGGGGTTTAACTTCAACTGGTACTTCCTCAGACGCTTGAATAGTTTCAACAGATTTACCAGGTGGTCTTCTTCTGTGAGGGACTTGGCAATCATGTCATCCACATAACACTCAATTTCTTTGTGGATCATGTCATGGAATAATGTTACCATAGCCCGTTGATAAGTAGCACCAGCATTCTTCAGTCCGAATGGCATCACCTTATAACAGAACGTGCCCCAGGGTGTGATGAAAGTTGTCTTCTCCATGTCTTCAGGTGACATTTTTATCTGATTGTATCCTGAAAATCCGTCCATGAAGGAGAATACCGAGAACTGAGCCGTATTATCGACCAATACATCAATGTGAGGTAAAGGGAAATCATCTTTCGGGCTGGCTCTGTTCAGATCCCGGTAGTCCACACACATCCTCACCTTGCCGTCTTTCTTAGGTACAGGTACAATATTAGCAACCCACGACGGATAACTAGTCACAGCAAGGAAGCCGGCGTCCCACTGCTTTTGTACCTCTTCTTTTATCTTCATTGCCATATCTGGGCGAGTACGGCGCAACTTCTGCTTTACTGGTGGGCAGTCTTCTTTCAGTGGTAGCTTGTGCATGACAATGTCGTTGTCCAACCCTGGCATATCCTGATAAGACCAAGCAAAAACATCCACATATTCCCGAAGCATGTCAATCAGTTGCTCTTTCACCGAATCTTGTAAGTAGGCCCTGATCTTAACTTCTTTCACGTCTTCTTCCGTACCAAGATTAACCGTCTCAACCTCCTCCTGATGAGGAGTGATAACCTTCTCCTCTTGTCTCAACAACCTGGCTAGCTCTTCAGGTAGCTCATAATCTTCTTCAACCCCTTCATCAGCTTGATTGATTGGATTGTCAAAGTCATACGAAGTCATAGCAGTGTTGTTGTCGGTGCAATCTGGAAGGCACTTTCTGCAAGGGTTTAGATTGGTTTATTTTAGTGATCAATTTTAATCTTGTTTAGAAAAAGTGAAAATGAAGTTATTTATTTTGAAAAACATTGCCATTTTATTGTTTTGTACAAAAGTGAAAAATGAAAAGACAGTGAGCGAAAAAGAGACTCGTTTGCAAAAGATGTCCGATATTCATTGATTAATCCATTTGCACAAAATTACAAGATGGCCCGATTACAAAATGAGTCTTAACATCTTGGGCAAGATGCAAGACTTGATGCATGCTTAGAAATACAGGAAATAATAATTACTCTGCCGGAGTAACCCTTATAATTTCCTGGGAAGACCAGTTAAGGACTTGGCTCCCCGGGATCCTTGGACGTATCCAGCTCTCCAGGTTGCGGTCGCTTTCCTCCTCATCTTCCAAGTTGTTCACAGCATCCGGGGTGAGCATTCCCCCGCTGACAAAATTGGGCTCTTTTGCAGCCTCTGATTGATCTTGTTGAGTTGGTCTGTAACCCAACCCAAATCTGTCTTCTTTCTTTTCCACGGGCAACAGCTTGCCCCAGCCTTGGGCAGTACCCTCTTCAACAACCTTCCGGGCTTGCTGATATGACGTCATGGAGGTTCCCAGTACAGCAGATGCTTCATTAATGTTCAAGGCCTGAAACCCTTGGCTCATGGTTTCATGGATCTCCCCGTCCATTTCTATGTACTTATACGTAGCCAGCTGGCTAACAAAGATGTCCTCCTCCCCACAGATGGTGATGATCTGGCCTTCCCACTCAAATTTTAGCTTCTGGTGAAGGGTAGACGTAACAGCGCCAGCGGCGTGGATCCAGGGTCTACCCAACAGACAGCTGTAGGCCGGCTGAATGTCCATCACAAAGAAGGTAGTTTTGAAGGTCTGCGGGCCAATCATCACAGGCAGATCAATCTCTCCAAGCACTGATCTTTTAGAGCCATCAAATGCTCTCACCACCAAATTACTCGGACGCAATGCCAAGCCATCATACTCCAGCTTCACTAAGGCTTTCTTTGGCAGAACATTGAGTGATGACCCAGTGTCCACCAGTACATGAGATAGAACAACACCCTTGCATTCCAAGGTGATATGCAAAGCCTTATTATGGTTGCGTCCCTCTATTGTTAAGTCAGCATTGGTAAAGCCCAGTCCATGACTGGTGTTGACATTCGCCACCACAGTTTCTAGCTGATTAACAGTAATCTCCTATGGCACGTATGCTGCGTGCAGGACTTTCAATAATGCGTTCCCGTGAGCTTCAGAACACATCAACAGGGATAATATGGAGATTTTTGAGGGAGTTTGGTGAAGCTGATCCACCACTTTGTAATCACTTCTCTTTATGATTCTCATAAACTCGTCCACATCCTGTTCAAAAGATGTCTTCTGAGTTTCTTTGACAATTGGCTCTTCAAATATCACACTCTTTCCTTTTGCTTTGGCAGCGGCTTCTGCTTCAACATTAGGTCTTTGAGTTTGTGAGGCAAAAAGGCATCCGCTTCTGGTGAAGCCTCCGCCTCCCCCAACATTATCAATTTGTGGAGAAGAGGTTGATGAATCCAGAGTGATTTTCTCCCCGTTGCAGTAGAGATCAGAGCCATAATGCCAAGGTATGGCATTGCTGCTTTCATAAGGAACGGGTCCAGGCACCGTGATAGTAACTGGACTGACTGCTGCAGAGGAGGGTACTGAGATGGTATGCGGATCATAATAAATTGTGACTGGTGATATGGCAGGAGGTGCCACTGTTTGTTGTTGAAAGTTGTTGTTTGGAGGAACATTTGATGGATCATAGTATATGGTGACTGCTGAGACATCTTCATTAATTTCTGTTGGCGTTGTAGAAGATTCTGTTGATAAAATGGATGTTGATGTTGTAGAAGGAATGGTTGTTGAGATCTGACTTGTTGAAGTGATGGATGAAGCCATTGCTGATGATATTGATGAATCGGTAGGAATGATTGTTGCTGTTGTTGTAGAAGAATCAGGAATTGTTGTCAAAGGAATTGCTGGATTTGTAGGCGCCGTTGTTGAGATCTGAAGGATACCATCCTTGATAAGACCATCTATGCCGCTTCTCAAATTATCACACCCGTTGACTGCAATGTTGCAATACCCACAACCGAGCTCACACCCGGGGAACACTTGGCACTCTAGAAGCTGAGCTTTAATCTCGACCAGAGGTGTTCGTATTTGTGCAACACTGGTGATCAAAGTAGATGGTTTGTCTTCCTCAATGGCATTAATCCTGGGCCCACCATGATTAGGCATAGGATTTCTGTTGACATTCGGAGGAGGTGCGAAGTTGAGGGCTTTAGAATCCACCAGATCTTGAACTTTCATTTGCAAAGCTCTACATTTTTCAGTATTGTGGCCTGGGGCATTGGAATGGAAAGCACACCTGGCGTTGACATCATAGTTCTTTGGGAGATTGGAGGGATCTGGAGGTGCCAATGTCCTTAACTCAACCAAGTTAAGCTTCAGGAGTTATGGCAATAAGGCAGCATAAGGCATAGGGATAGGGTCAATCACCCTATTTTCCTGTGATGGTCTTTGTTGGAAGGGTCTTTGTTGTTGATTGCTATTGTTGTTGTTGTAGGTTCTCTGTTGTGGATACTGAACTTGCTGTTGATAATGTGGTTGTTGTGGTTGTTGATATGCTGGTTGCTGAGGAATCGGAGCTGGAATGGTGATAGCTGCTACTGATCTGTGAACATACTGAGGTCTGCCCCTGCTGGCATGAATGGCATTTGTCTCACCGGTCCTTCGAGGTCCCACAAAAGGCTTCCTGGGATTACTGGATGAACTTGCACCATTATCAGAAATTTTGCCCATTTTTAATAGACTTTCAATTCTTTCACCAGCTATAACTACGTCTGCGAAGCTGGTAGAAGAAAAGGCAGCCAATCTATCAATATATGTTCCTTGCAAGGTATTCATGAACATGTCGGCCATTTCTCTTTCCGACATGGGTGGCTGGACAGCAGCAGCAAGCTGTCTCCACCTTTGGGCATATTCCCTGAAGCTTTCTCGGGAGGATTGAGACATTCCCATTAGGAGGGTCCTGTTAGGAGCCATGTCCAGATTGTATTGGTATTGTCTGATGAAAGCCTCAGCTAGGTCCTTCCAGCATCTGATAGTAGCTCTGGTCAGGTGTGAATACCACTCTCTTGAAGCTCTAGTCAAACTGTCTTCAAAATAGAACATCCACAGCTTTTCATCCATGGTATATGCTTTAAGTCTCCCCAAAAAAGATTGCAGGTGAGTTCGTGGACAGGAGGTTCCATTGTATTTCTCAAAGCACGGGGGTTTGAACTTGTGGGGAATTCTCACCCCATCCACCAACCCCATATCCATTACATCGAAGTCCAAGGAGTTTTGAGACTCCAAAGATCTCAACTTCTCAGCAATTTCATCAAACCTCCTATCATAGACTTCGTCTCCAGCTCCCATGACAGTAAATTGTTCTTCTTGGGGATCTTCTTGCAAGATTCTCCCCCCAGCAGTATTTCCTTGCACATTTCCTTGGATGTGGACTTCCGGATCCAGATGAGGTCCAAATACTGGTGGATTAACATGAGGCTGACCCCTCTCATTATTACTTGTTCCTCCAGTTCCGGGATGAGGTTCCTCGGGAGTTTGTCTTTCTACCAATGCCCTTAACCTTTCTTGGCTCTGGTCCAAGCCAGTCATCACAGTCATGAATTGGGCCATTTGGTTTCTCATCTCCACTCTTTCATTAGCCATCTGGGTCCTGACCTCAGTCAGGTCTTGCTGTACTTGCTCCATTAGAATGCCCGGAAGGTTGTTGCGAGTAGGATACCGGTGTGCACGGTTGACAGGGAACACTCTTCTGCGAGCAATATTTCCTGAACCACAACAGAGTTAGAAACAAACAAAATAATAACAAAACCTACAAAACAAAACAAAAGTTAGCATGCAATGCAATATGCTTATTTATTTTCCAAGGTATCCGGCTTGGCTTTTGGTTTTGACCTTTCCAGACCTCGAGGAAGATACTTTGATGTTGCTTTGAGAAGAGAAACCCAATGAAAACAAACTAACAAATATATTACAAATGGTGAATCATACATAGTTTGTCTTTTACAACACATACCCCTGAAGGGTCAAAATACAACTCAAAAGAAAAGTACATCAAATGAAAATAACAACAATCAAAAGTTAGACACCTAGTCCAAACTCATCCTCCTTAATCTCCTTCAGAAGTGCCTCAGTCACTGGACCAGCTGGATGCTCTGTAATGGTCCTGATGAGGAGGTTCCTGGTGGCAATGGCAGAGGTCAGCTTCTTGTGCCTATCCTGGTCTTTTGACCTCTTCAATCCAGCCCTAAGCTTCAACTCTGAAATCTCCTTCTGGGCTGCCAGCAAAGCTTCCTGCTGCTTCTTTTCATTAGCCTCTAACTGCTCAATCTTGGCTTGAGTTCTCTTATCTTCTTGTGTCCGGGCTTCAGTGATCCTGACCCACCTAGCCTGAATTTCTTGCAGATAGAGCTCAGTCCTAGCCTTCTGAAGCTTGGCCTCTTTACAGGCATTCTTCAATATTTGCTCCCCAACTCTTGATTTCTTGATGTAGTCCTCTGTTTTCTCAATCTTGGCCAGATGCTCCACCCTAAGCTTCTCCAACCTTTCAATGTCCAGACGACCATCACTCCTTTCCCAAAGGGTCTTCTTCAGAGCTTGAGACAGATTCTCATTCCTTTCCTTCAGTTTCTCAAATTCCTCCAGGCTGACAGTGGTTGCTGGCTATACTGTAGAGGGTCCAGGTGTGTCTTCCAAGGTGAAGGGCATTCCAGTAATCTGAGCTCTAGCATGGGACCAGTCATAGTACTGAGCTGAAGCAACATTATTACACCTCCTTAGAATGGCCATCCCTTTTGTATGGATGTTGTCCCAAGCCCAGGATGCTTGTCTGACAACAGCTGAATTAGGTTTTACTTCACAATACAGGGTCTCAGCTAAATCTTGTGCTCTAGGAGGGTGAACCAAAGCATAGCCCAATTGTCTCTTAAACAGAAAAGGATTGTAGTTGATGCAACCCTTTACTCCTATCAGAGGTACATTTGGGTATTGCCCACAGCTAGTGATGATGTCCTTGCCTTTGGTACTCTGGGTGCACCATCTGATATCATCTAAAGTCAATGCAATGAGCCTCTTGGCCCAATTCTTCTGTTGGTGAGGGTTCAAGAAGGCATCTGTCTTAGGTAGGTGTCTGAGCAGCCAGGTGTGAAACAAAGGAGCACAACATCTTACCAACTTCCCCCTTTGTTTCTCATTCCTCTGATGGATGGAGTAATAGAAATCTCCCAGCAATGTGGGTACTGGGTTCTTCAGAAGGAAAAGATGAATGGCATTCTTGCTGACAAATTTGGGCTCATCTGCAAACAGTATAACCCCATATATGCTGAGGGCTAGAAGTGCACAGACTGCCCTCCATTCTCCCAAGGAGGCCTTCAGGATGGCCTGAGAAATCAAGAAGTCCAAGTGCAAACCAGGGATCCCAACTTTTGCTGTCATGTTTTGCTCTATCAAGGCAGGCTCCAGGTACAGTGCTTTTGCTACTTCTCCATTGCTGGGAGAAGTCATCTCTGGGTTGAAAGGGGGCCCACCCCTGATAGGTACTCCAATCAATGATGAAAACTCTTCCAGCAGAGGTCCTAGTTGAAAGTCTGGGAATGTGAAGCATCTCAAAGGAGGGTCATAAAACTGTAGGCAGGTGTGGATCATACTCCTCTGAGAAGGGTCTAAGTCCATAACCATATCAAGGATACCTCCATAATTCTCTATGAATAATGGGATGTGGTCAGGGGTGATAAGTGACTGGACCTGTCTGATACCAGTCAACACAGGCTCAAAGAAATGGTATGATATGTTGCTCTTCCTAGGAGTAACCATGAGTGTTGATGGAGAGCTGAAGGCAAGTGCTGATGAAGATCAAGACCAATACTGGAGATAGGCTGATGCTGGTGATGATGAAGATAGCTGAAGCAGACAACTGATGAAGACAACTGAAGCAGAGGTCTATGTAGAAGAAAGGGTCAAAACCAAGCCAGATATAATGTGGATACCCTGAAAAACAAATAAACAAATGTTAAATGATGCAAATGATGAGTATGAAAATGACATGCAAGGGTTTGTGATCAAACTGGATCTGATTATTTGTCTTGATATATAGGGCCCATGTATGTTCAAGAAGTCCAGATGGAGGTTCAGAAATCCAGTAACCAAGGTGGGGGACTCAAATAAGGAGTCACATGTCCAGGGTTAAATCATAAGAACTGTCCCAAAATGAGGTACTCTTAATCAAAACAAGTAACAGGGTATGATGTGGCCAATGGTACCTGCAAACCTGTAAACAGCCCAACCCCCTCACAGGTAATGTTCTAAAACAAGGATCCTCAGACTTGGATCAGTTATGAGAAGTGTAAACACTTCTAACCCGGAGGTACAGTGTTTACAATAACCATAAAAGATCCTCCTCTAATTCACCTCAGTTTCTGAAGGTCATAATAAAGGTCATCCAGACTTAGCAGGCTTCCCAGATAGCCCTAGCACTACAGGAAATCTGTAGCACAGAGTTCTCAAGAAGAAACCCATATCTGAACTGTGTTTCACATTCCCGCACCAGACCGAAATGGAATGGGAAAGAACATGAACCACTCTAGCCTAGGTGTCACTCAGGTCCCAGGTATAGGACCTTAAACTCTCAATGAAACCCCCACCCATCAAAACAGCAAACCAGATCCAGCAATGATAATAAAAGTATGAAATATGAAAAACTGTAAAGGAAAGCAATAAATAAAGCTGTACATAAAGCAATAAATAAAGCAAATAAACACAATTAGCACATAACACCCCAGTAAACACAAATCAAACAAACGCTAGGAGGAACCCACAAAAAAGAACCAGAAGCCCTGGTTACAATATAAGGGTCCCCAGCAGAGTCGCCAAGCTGTCGCTCCCACCAAATGAGGCCAGGTCAAATGGGGTACAGACGCGAACGGTCGGCGAAAGGAGGAGAGAACACACAAGGGTGAACTCAAATGACAAGAGTCGCCAGCTAGGCATTTTTATCCCGGAGGAAAGGTAATGCTGCATAAACCTAAGAAAAGATATAGATAAGACGGTCGCGAACCAGAGAGACTGAGAAAGGGGGTTGGTTACAACATGGGAAGGTATTAGCACCCAGATTGTCCGTCGTACTCGACGGGATCCACGCTTGAAAGATTTGTGTTTTAAAGGGGTAGTGTCAGTGCTATCTGTGTATCAAAGCTGGAAAGAATGTAAGTGTCAGTGTAAAAGAAAGGTGAAGTGAAATAAAAGAGTGTCAGTGTAAGGAAAGAGTGCAAAGCTCAAGACTATGAGGCTTAAAGAATAATGCTGGAAGGAGGGGGAATATACAGAGACTTTTGTTCGATAACTGTTAAGTTATGCCTACGTATCCTCTCATGCAATGAGGAAGTCAGAACACCGTAGTTCGACTCAAAGAGACTGAAAGGTGAATTGACTTGTGAACTGCTTACTTGTCTATGCTCAAGTGTATGACCTGTCTGGCTCAGGTCCAAACTGTCTTGCATTAGACGGAAGAAGCAAGTTCTCGTTTGTGAGTGAATGAGATGAGAAAAGAATCCCGAAGGAGACGATTATTGTTTTTTTTTGGTGTTTTCAGTCTTTTATTGCTTTTGGAGTTTGTCATAAGTTAATGAGCTTAAGCCTAAACCAAAGGTTAGTAAACTCATCACATCTTCCCTCTGATTAGGGGTAATGAGAATACCTTAAGTGTGAAGTAGGCACCTCACACTTAATCACCATGATGTAGGATTAAGATCATTAACCTACTTGTGATTATTTATATGTTTTTGTTGTTTCTGTTTAGTGTTAAGTAATGAGTTTAAGCCATAATCAAGGATTTAATGGACCCATTACACCATCCTAATAGAAGGATAATAGATGAGAGCATTTAAGCTGAGGAAGGCTCCTCAACTTAATCCATGATTAGGGATTAACCTCATGACAAAACAAAGCCTTTATTAGATGGATTTTAGTTAATGATAAGATGAAGAAGTGAATTTTATGGTTTGTAGGACAACTTGAGGGAGACTTGTCCATTAACACTAGGGTTAGTCCTTCTTAACCAATTAAGGAAGAATTAGAACCCTAATGCAAGGCCCAAGTTACAAGCTTGATGTCTTAGTGATTATTAAGTGGATTGGTTAAAGGATGTAAACACATTAAGGGTTTAACACTTAGGATTAAAGTTATACACTCCATCCTAATAGAAGGATGCAGGCATAAGCTTAATCACAAAGCCTTAAAACCTTTAGGGTTTAGTCCTTGATTATGAGGTGAGAAAAGAGGACTCAAAGAAAACTCAAAGGAAGGAGTCTAAGGGGGACTAAACAATCCTAAAATGTTATCATGCTTGGAGGTCCTAGGGTTTGTGAGGCTTAAGGAGAGAAATCTTCAAGGAAGCCACCAAGGAGAAGCAAGATAGAAAAAAGGATCAGATGAGAAGAGAAAAGAGGGAAGAGAGGCACAAGTGAGCAAGCTCACTCAAAGAGAAGTAAAAATGCAGCAAGGATGTAAAATGATAAGGTGAGAAGAGGCAAGAGGTGAAGGCAAATTCACCTCCTAAACAAACTTACCATTATCCTGAAAAGTTAGTACAAGATGCATAAAGGAAGAAATGAGATGAAACAATGCATATGGATGGGCAAAGGCCAAAGTCAGAAACATACACATGATGCAAATGATGTCAAGAGGTGGTGCAAAGTCATACAAGATGCATATATGTGAGCATACAAGAGAATTGATGCATATGGAGCATGCCTTGGGCCATGGAAGTTCATGAAAGCTTATGGAATGATATGAATACATAACATGGCAAATGAAAGATGCAATGATCAAACATGATTCTAATATTTCCTAAGATGTCTTATGAATCATGGGGATGCACAAAATGTCATGGCAAGTTCTTAAATGCAAGCAAATGGGAGATGGATGCAAGGGAAGACACAAATTAGGGTTTACATACAACATACAATGCAAAAATTCAAAACCAGAAGCAAATGAAGTGATAAAAAATTGAAAATGGGAACAAGGGAACCCTAACCCTACACAAGTTCACTGCCCAAAGGAGGAGACCTAACTCTTAACCTAGTGCAAGTTATGAATTTCTCAAGTCAATTAGGGTTTTGGGACACCTCACAATGAAAAATACAAAACAAATTGAAAATGAAATATAAATTCAAACCAATTTAAACCTAGAAACTACATGATATGAAGGATGCAATGCAAGAAGAACCATTATCAAACTCTTCAAGGTTAGGCATAATGGATTTTTTCAAGTTAAGATCAAAATATTGCTTTTAAACAAATTTAATTCCAATGAAAATTGTCAAAATGCATCAAGGACCAAAAAGAAATTTTTTTTGAGAGTTGGATAATGTTTCTAAATGTTTTTAAATGCAATGTGAATTTTTTTTGTGATTTTTAAATACCTAAATGCATTTTTAATTAATTAATTTTCATTAACTAATTAAAAATAAACATTTAAATGATTTAAAAATGATTTTTAATGCAAAAAATAAAAATAAAAATATTTTTGGGTTCTGAAAATTAATGAAATGTTTGACAAAAATTTTCAGAATTTTTAAATGTGTTTTACTATTTTTAATAATTCGTATAAATAAATGCAATGAAAATGAAAATAAAATTAAATAAAATGGGAAGTATGCAAAATGGAAGGACCAAATTGAATCTGGGCTAGGGGCTGTTGACTTGGCGCCACATCCAATGGCCCAAGTTCAAACCTGGCTGATTTTATTTAATAATTAATTAATCCTAGGTTAGACTAATTAATTGCTGATTAGGGTTTAAGTGAGCTATCTGGACCATCCAAGTGCGCGCGGGAATCATGATCCTAAGGCTATTATTCAAACTTGCTAATTAAACACAATTAGGGCAAATGACATTCAGATGACCGGAACAGTGGTTCCGGTCATCTTCTCCGGCGAGCACAAACCCTAGATTCTTCTACAGGTTACCAAACACCAAATTTCTTTCACCAAAATGATCCCCACATCCTTCTAAACCTAAACCCTCATCTCAAATTCATTTATTTTCTCTCACAAGCCTGAATCGAAACAAAATGTAAAACACGGGCAAATGTTCAGAGATGTCATACATGCTGGTTTCTTCACCATTTTCAAAAATAAATACATATTCATGATCAGGAGAACATATAGCATCATAAAAGAACTTAAAAATTAGTTTCTGGGAAAAATGTTCTTCATGTTACCTGAGATGAAGCTTCTCTATTTTTGAGCTTTTTGGACTCAAAATTTGTGCAATCCTTCTCATTCAAGCACCCTGATGATGAAATGAAGCTTGGGGAGCTTTGAGAGTGGCTGGTTGTGGCTGTTTGGTTCTGGTATAGCAGAAATGGAAGTCTTTGTGTGTGATGATTCAAGCTGTTTCAGGGGGTGGATTTTGTTCTATGAGGGATTTGTGACTTGTTGGTGAAAGAAAAGTGAAGGTTTGATGGCTGAGGAAGGAGTTTCTAAGGGGAGAAGGTTCAGGCCAGTTTTTGTGAATCTGCTTGTGTGTGTCTTCTTGGCTCATGTCCAGCTTGTTTTATGTTCCATAACACATCCCTAGACTATTGGAAGAGGTCTGAGGAAGTGACATGTACTGTGGGAATGGTATGGGGTGATTGGCCAAAAAGTCAAGAATTGTATACTATAGGTATGGGCTATGGCAGAGGAAATCTAAAGGGTGTATCTGCCTCAACTGAGTTTGAGGATGACCCTTGGATGATTCATGAAGGACTGCAGCACTTGGATTACAAGATAGCATGAGTTTTGCATTTTTCCCTCTTTGAAGTTTTTTGTGAACCAAGGCATGAAATCTCATGATTTCTTGGGCAAGTTGTGACAAAATGAGTTATGTGATGTTGTTATGGTGTTTTGATACCAATTGGAGTTCAATTCAAGCATGAAAGGTCCCTTTTGCAAAGTTCCAATTTTGAAGCCTTCATGAAAAATGTCTTATGCAACTTGTAATCCAAGGCATGGGAATGAAAAAAATTCTTGGCACAAATCTGACTTTTAGGCATTGCAACATGTTTTCATGATGGTTAGAAGCCACTTTGAAGTCATGAGAATGCTTGGCATGTGAAATTGCAAGTTTCCCTCTTTGTGCAAAAGTGAAATTTCAATGATTTTATCCAACTTTGCAAGGCCATAACTTTTGATCCAAAATGAATTAGAATGAGTTTTTGTACTTTTTGAAAATGGGAGGATCCATTCTACAACTTTCATGACCAAAGTTTTCTCATTTGAAGCCTTTTTGAATCAAAAAGAGGAGGTTGAAAAACTTTTCCCAAAATGGCAAGTTTTCATTACAAGTCACTTTCCCAAAAAGGCAACTTTGCAAATGGCTTGAAATTCTTCAATTTTGTGAACTTATAACATCTTCTATGATCAAATAAAGATCATACACATTCAAAATGATGGAGAATGCCCTTTGGTTGGGTCATTGGGGGCCTTAGATGCCCTGATTTTGCACTGACTTGCTCAAGAAGTCATCTCTTGATCAGATGCCTTCCCCATGGAATTTATTCATGAAAATTGATATGCATGATCCTCATAACATATAGAGACCAATAGAAACAAGAATGACCAAAAAATTTGGAGTTATGGCCTCTAAAACCAAAACCCTAATTTTAGGTCATCTGTGCAGTTAAACCTGGCTCTACTTCCATGCCTTTCCCAGTTCTTGTGATTCTTTGACTTCTTTGACCTTGTGAGGATATAATATGATGATTGAACATACATGGACCCCTTTGAAGTGATTGATGGCCTTTGGAGTGGCTCAAATGGCTCAGGGATTGCTCAGATCACAAACCCTAGATGCAGATGATCTAGAAACAATGCAGTGAAGCAAAAATGCAATATGAGATGCTATGATTGAACTTATGCATATGAAAAGATCACAAGCCATGGTGTGAAAGGGTGAGGGCAAATTTGGGGTGTTTACACTAGGGAAAGGTAAACATGGACGAGTGCTTACGCTCTTAAGAAGAAAAGGTATAAGTGTTTGGCACTGTGTATAGGTTAAAAATGCGGACGAGCATCCTTAAGACTACGATACGGACGAGTATCGGTAGAAACAACGCTGACACATGTTTAGAGATGATGATACGGACGAGTATCAACTGGTTAACAAAGAACACGGACGAGTGTCGACTCTGAGGGGAAATAAGTGTGTATACAAGATACGGACGAGTATCTGTATGAGTAAAAATAAGCATTGTGAAGTATGAGAAATGCACGAACGAGTGCTCAACTTGCTGGGAAAAGCGACACAGACGAGTGTCAAAAGAGAAAAGTGTATAAGTTATGAACTTATAAGTGTAAAAGGTGTTCAGGCAATTTGTGGGGATAGGATGACATGGACGAGCGTCAATGAGAGGGTATTATAATAAGTGTTTGGGTAACCATGCTGGGGATAGGTGACACGGACGGGTGTCAAGAGAATGTATAAGCACTGGTTTGGTTTATATCTGCAGGGGATGATATGACACGGACGAGTGTCGAAAGTATATATGATCATGTGTTTGTTGATTGCAAAGGGGACGCTTTGGCTTTCTGTTGGGGAAATGGAGAGGTATTTTGTATATTGCTGATGAGGTACTGTTGATATTTACAGGTGACGGGTTCGATCCTGACTTGTGATCATGCAATATGTTTGATTTTTGCCATAATGCTCCGTATTAAACGGAATGCTACGCTTTTGTGGTGATTTATGATGCGAATGCTATGATTATGCAAAATATACCGATCCGGGATTCGGATCCTGCTGTAATGAAGATCTCCGGCTGATCTGCTTGACAGGATATCCCGGCTGGGGATGAGATCATTAGTAGATCTAATAAGATGTACGGCTCTGCTTGGGGAACTAGATCAATGATAGACCTATCCGGTAATGAGATAACCCAGCTGGGGACGAGAAAGCTTATGTCACTTTGTTGTGTGAGAACTTCAGATATTGCTCTTCTGGGAAGAGGCTGGAGCTCTGTGGGGAAATGGTTCCCTGTCTTTGCTGATGATGAGAGATCTGGCGCTCTGTTGGGGGGGAGGAAAGACCATTGAACGATCCTCCTAGAGATTTTTGTGAGGATCCTGCTGAGGATGAGGAGACTTTGACAACTCAGCTGGGGAAATGAGCATTTTCTGGTGCTGCTTGAAGAAGATGTGATGGGGAAGTGGTGCTTGCAACTCCGCTGGGAAAAATCATTCCAGATACTGTTAGGGGAGGAAGTACGTTTGGCATGCCCCATGTCGCGAATTGAATACCTGCAATCCTGTTAAGACAAAGAAACACATAAGTGCCCCGAGGTATCCCTTACCGAATTCCATCATAGGAGTTTAGATACTCCTGGGAGTAAAATACATTTCCTGTAAGCATTTATTAGAAAGACATATCTGTTTTATGCAAGTATCATATCATGAATATTGGACATTTTGAAAACGAAACAAAAATGTACAAGACGAAATGTGACTGAAAATTCTGGTTTTATTAATTTGTGTGCCCTGAATTGGCAAGTACAGTTAAAGAAATAAATCCCCTGAAATGAGGAGATTGTTACAAATTGAGAAAAATGAAGGTGCCGAAAATGTTGATCGATGACGCTTCAGTGAGCTTCCCTTTGCTATGACCCGTATGACCTTGACGTCCTTCTCATCTTGCTTTCTGAAAAAAATTGATTCTGACCGATGCTTTAACCTTTCTAAATTGGCCATGTTGTGAGTAATACAGACGAATTCAGAATGCAGTTGTTCGCTTATTCCCTAATTTTGCGTGGATCGCCCTTTCGGGTTTTCAATCCACCGGGATACACATTTTTGCCTGAGCTGTCCAATGCGGCTTTTCAACTCAGCGGGTGTACATTTTTTTTTTTATTTTTCCCTTATTTTTGCCCGAGTCTTTTATTTTGTTTTTGACTCGCCGGGATGCCCTATTTTTTCCTGGACTTATATTTTGTTTTTATGTCCAGCGGGTCATTTTATGCGAAGTATTTTTTAACTGCATCTGAATTCACAAGGGACAGGAAATCTTCACCATCCATAGTAGTGAGCATCAGTGCTCCACCAGAGAAAAATTTCTTTACTATGAATGGACCATCGTAATTCGGAGTCCACTTGCCCCTGTGGTCTGTATGAGGGGGAAGGAGTCTTTTCAGCACAAGATCTCCTACTTGGTATTCTCGAAGCCTGACTTTCTGATCGAAGGCTTTCTTCATTCTCTTCTGATATAGCTGCCCATGACAGATTGCAGCTAATCTCTTCTCTTCGATCAGATTCAGTTGATTGTACCGAGAACGGACCCATTCTGCTTCATTCAACTTGACATCCATCAATACCCGTAAGGATGGTAATTCAACTTCAACAGGTATGACTTCCTCCATACCATACACAAGCTGATACGGTGTTTCCCTAGTGGATGTTCTGATTGAGGTACGGTACCCATGCAAAGCAAATGGTAGCATCTCATTCCAGTCTTTGTAAGTAACCACCCTATTTTGCACAATCTTCTTGATATTCTTGTTAGCTGCCTCAAAAACGCCATTCATCTTTGGCCTGTAAGGAGAAGAGTTGTGATGTTGAATCTTGAAGTCCCGACATAGCTCTTCCATCATTTTATTGTTCAAGTTGGAACCATTATCAGTAATGATTCGCTCGGGTACTCCATACTGACAGATGATGTCTCTCTTCAGGAATCTGGCTACCACTTGTCTGGTGACATTTGCATACGAAGCTGCTTCAACCCATTTGGTGAAGTAATCAATGGCTACCAGGATAAATCTGTGGCCATTTGAAGCAGCCGGCTCGATCTTTCCAATCATGTCAATGCCCCACATGGCAAAGGGCCAAGGTGAAGACATCACATTCAAAGGATTTGGAGGCACATGCACCTTATCTGCATAAATCTGGCATTTGTGGCACTTTCTGGCGTAGGCACAACAGTCTGCATCCATTGTGATCCAGTAGTAACCTGATCTTAATAATTTCTTATCCATCGCATGCCCTCCATCATGGGTACCAAAAGATCCTTCATGTACCTCGTGCATCAACAAGTCTGCCTTGTATAATGAACCATCAACATTCAGGAGGAAACTACCAGCTAGCCTTCTTAATGTCTTCTTATCATTGGATGATGCCCCAGGTGGGTATGTTTGATCCTCTAAGAAGCATTTGATGTCATGGAACCAAGGCTTGTCATCTTTAGCAATGTCCATAGAGAATACGTATGCTGGTCTGTCAAGTCTGGACACTGAAATCCGAGGCACAAAGTTGGAAACTTGAACTTTGATCATGGAGGAAATGGTAGCCAGAGCATCTGCAAATTGATTTTCATCTCGAGGGATATACTCAAGTTTAACTGTTGTGAAGAAAGTCAATAATCTCCTCGTATAGTCCTGGTATGGAATCAGATGCTCTTGGTGAGTGTACCATTTGCCGTTGGTTTGATTGATTACCAGAGTTGAATCTCCGAATACAGTTAAAGTCTTGATCCTGAGGTCAATAGCTTCCTCAAGCCCCATGATACAGGCTTCGTATTCAGCTTCGTTGTTAGTGCAGTTAAATGTGAGATTTGCCGAGAAAGGCATGTGAACTCCTTTAGGTGTAATGAGCACTGCACCAACTCCACGACCATTCATATTAACAGCCCCATCAAACATCACTGTCCATTCTTCTTCTGGGTCAGGCCCTTCAGTGTGAATAGGCTCTTCATGATCTTTTGCTTTTAAGAACATGATGTCTTCATCAGGGAAGTCAAATCTCATAGGCTGGTAATCATTAATGGGTTGCTCAGCATGATAGTCGAACAGTACACTGCCTTTGATGGCTTTTTGAGATGTGTACTGAATGTCATATTCTGTCTGAATCATTTGCCATCTTGCAACCCTTCCGGTAAGTGCTGGCTTCTCAAATATGTACTTGACTGGATCCATCTTTGAGATTAATAAGGTAGTGTGGGTCAACATATACTATCTTAGTCGGCGAGCAGCCCACGCTAAAGCACAACAAGTTTTCTCGAGCAGTGAATAACGTTGTTCACAGTCGGTAAACGTTTTGCTTAGGTAGTATATTGCATACTCTTTTCGACCAGACTCGTCATGCTGGCCCAACACACACCCCATTGATCCTTCTAATACTGTCAGGTACATTATTAGAGGTCTTCCTTCCACTGGAGGCATAAGGATTGGAGGTTCTTGTAAGTACCCCTTGATTTTGTCAAAAGCCTTCTGACAGTCTTCATTCCACCTGACCGTTTGTTCCTTTCTTAACAATTTGAACAGGGGTTCGCAGGTCGCAGTGAGGTGAGATATGAACCGTGAAATGTAGTTCAATCTACCTAAGAACCCCCAAACTTCTTTTTTTGTCCTTGGTGCAGGCATCTCTTGAATGGATTTGACTTTGTCAGGGTCAACTTCAATTCCTTTTTCACTTACAATGAACTCCAGCAGTTTACCGGAACGTACCCCGAATGTGCATTTGTTGGGGTTTAGCTTCAACTGATACTTTCTCAGACGCTTGAACAGTTTCAACAAATTTACCAGATGGTCTTCTTCTGTGAGGGACTTGGCAATCATGTCATCCACATAACATTCAATTTCTTTGTGGATCATGTCGTGGAATAATGTTACCATAACCTGTTGATAAGTTGCCCTAGCATTCTTCAGTCCAAATGGCATTACCTTATAACAGAATGTGCCCCAGGGTGTGATGAAATTTGTCTTCTCCATGTCTTCAGGTGACATCTTGATCTGATTATATCCTGAAAATCCATCCATGAAGGAGAATACCGAGAACTGAGTCGTGTTGTCGACCAATACATCAATGTGAGGTAATGGGAAGTCATCTTTCGGGCTAGCTCTATTCAAATCCCGGTAATCCACACACATCCGTACTTTGCCATCCTTCTTAGGCACTGGTATAATGTTAGCGACCCACGGCGGGTAACTAGTCACAGCAAGGAAACCGACGTCCCACTGTTTTTGCACCTCTTCTTTATCTTCATGGCCATATCCGGACGAGTACGGCGTAACTTCTGTTTTACTGGAGGACAGTCTTCCTTTAGATGCAGCTTGTGCACAACGATGTCGGTATCCAGGCTTGGCATGTCTTGGTAGGACCAAGCAAAGACATCAACGTACTTTTGCAGCATGTCAATAAGCTGTTCCTTCACTGAATCTTGCAGACGGGCCCCGATCTTCACTTCTTTCAAGTCTTCTTCGGTACCAAGATTTACTGTCTCAACCTCCTCCTGATGAGGAGTGATAACTTTCTCCTCTTGCCTTAGCAGCCTAGCTAGCTCTTCAGGTAGCTCATAATCTTCTTCAACCCCTTCATCGGCTTGATTAATCGGATTGTCGAAGTCATACAAAGTCATAGCAGTGTCGTTGTCGGTGCAGTTTGGAGGGCACTTTCTGCAAGGGTTTAGATTTGTTCATTTTAGTGATCAGTTTTATCTTGTTTTAAAAAAGTGAAAATTTTGAAAACATTGCCATTTTATTGTTTTGTACAAAAAATGAAAAATGAAAAACAGTGAGCGAAAAAGAGACTTGTTTGCAAAAGATGTCCTGATATTCATTAATTGATCGTTTGCACAAAATACAAGATGGCCCGATTACAAAATGAGTCCTGACATCTTGGGCAAGATGCAGGACTTGATGCATGCTTAAAAGACAGGAAATAATTATTACTCTGCAGGAGTAACTCTTATAATTTCCTGGGAAGACCAGTTAGAGACTTGGTTCCCCGGGATCCTTGGACGTATCCTGCTTTCCAGGTTGCATTCGTCTTCTTCCTCGTCTTCCAGACTGTTCACAGCATACGGGGTAAGCATTCCCCCGCTGACAAATTTGGGCTCCGTTGCAGCCTCCGGTTGATCTTGTCGAGTTGGTCTATAACCCAACCCGAATCTGTCTTCTTTCTTTTCTACTGGCAGCAGCTTGCCCCAGCCTTGAGCAGTACCCTCCTCAACAACCTTCCGGGCTTGTTGATATGAAGTGATGGAAGTTCCAGACACAACAGTTGCTTCATTGATGTTAAGGGCCTCAAACCCCTGACTCATAGTCTCATGGATCTCCCCATCCATCTCTATATACTTCTAAGTAGCCAGCTGGATAACAAAATGTCTTCCTCCCCGCAGATTGTGATGATCTGGCCTTCCCACTCAAATTTTAATTTCTGGTGAAGGGTAGATGTAACAGCGCCAGCGACATGAATCCAGGGTCTACCCAACAAACAGCTGTAGGCCGGCTGTATGTCCATGACGAAGAAAGTAGTTTTAAAGGTTTGTGGGCCAATCATCACAGGTAGATCAATCTCTCCAAGCACTGATCTGTTAGAGCCATCAAATGCTCTCACCACCAAGTTACTTGGACGTAATGCCAAACCATCATACTCCAGCTTTACCAAGGCTTTCTTTGGGAGGACATTGAGCGAAGACCCAGTGTCTACCAGTACATGAGAAAGAACAACACATTTGCATTCTAAGGTGATATGTAAAGCCTTGTTATGATTGCGTCCCTCCGTCGTTAAATCAGCATTTGTGAAGCCCAGTCCATGACTGGTGTTAACATTTGCAACCACTGTTTCCAGCTGATTAATCGTAATCTCTTCCGGCACGTAGGCTGCGTGCAGGACCCTCAACAGTGCATTCCTATGGGCTTCGGAACACATTAACAATGACAATATAGAGATTTTGGAGGGTGTCTGGTGAAGCTGGTCCACCACTTTGTAATCACTCTTTTTGATTATTCTCATGAACTCGTCCACCTCTTGTTCAAAAGACGTCTTTGGAGTTTCTTTAACAGTTGGCTCTTCAATCACCACATTCTTCCCTTTTGCCTTAGCAGCAGCTTCTGCTTCAGCATTGGGCCTCGGTGTTTGTGAGGAAAAAAGGCGTCCGCTTCTGGTGAAGCCTCTGCCTCCCCCAACATTGTCAACTTGTGGTGAAGGGGTTGCTGAATCTAGAGTGATCTTCTTTCCGTTGCAGTAGAGATCAGAGTCGTAGTGCCAAGGTATGGCATTACTGCTTTCATAAGGAACAGGTCCAGGCACCGTAATGGTGACCGGGCTGATTGCTGCAGCGGAAGGAACTGTGATGGTATGCGGGTCGTAATAGATTGTGACTGGAGATCTGACAAGAGGTGTTGCAGTTTGTTGTTGGAAATTGTTGTTGGGATGAACATTTGCTGGGTCATAATAGATCGTGGCCGTTGAGATATCTTCTTTAGTGTTTGCTGGTGTTGTAGGCGTTTCTATTGATAAGATGGGTGCTGATGTTGTAGAAGTAAATGTTGTTGAACTCTGATCTGTTGAAATAATGGATGGAGTGATTGCTGGAGTTGTGGATGAATCAGTGGGTATGATAGTTGTTGCATTTGTAGGAGAATATGCTATTGATGAAGAAAGAATTGTGGATGTTGTAGGAGCCGTTGTGGTAATTTGCAAAATTCCATCTCTGATAAGGCCATCTATGCCAAGCCTTAGCCTCTCACAACCATTAATAGCAGTTTTGCACGATTCGCAGCAGGCCTCATAGCCCGGGAATACTTGGCATCTTAAAAGTTGAGCTTTGACTTCTGCCAACGGTGTTTGAATCTGTGCAACATTATCAATTAGTGTAGATGGTTGGTCCTCTTCTATGGCATTAATCCTGGGCCCACCATGATTAGGCATAGGGTTTCTGTTAACATTTGGAGGAGGTGCGAAATTGAGAGCTTTGGAATCGACCAGATCTTGAACCTTCATTTGCAAGGCTCTACATTTCTCAGTATTGTGACCAGGTGCGTTGGAATGAAAGGCACACCTGGCATTAGCATCATAATTCTTCGGGAGGTTGAGAGGATCTGGTGGAGCCAACGTCCTTAACTCAACCAGGTTGAGCTTCAGGAGTTGTGGCAGTAGAGCGGCATAAGGTATAGGGATGGGATCAATCACCCTATTTGCTTGAGATGGCCTCTCTTGAAAAGGGCGCAGCTGTTGGTTGCTGTTGTTGTTGTTATACGATCTTTGTTGCGGAAAATGCGGTTGTTGCTGATAGTGATGTTGTTGTTGTTGAGGAAAACGTGTTTGTTGTGGAGCTGGAGCCAGGATAGTAACAGCTGCTACTGATCTGTGAGAATACTGGGGTCTACCCCTGCCTGCATGGATATCATTTGTTTCACCTTCCCTTCGGGGTCCTGAAAAAGGTTTTCTGGGGTTGTTGGAGGAACTTGCACTGTTGTCGGAGATTTTGCCCATCTTCAAAAGACTCTCAATTCTCTCACCAGCTATAACTACATCGGCAAAACTGGTGGAAGAGAAAGCAGCAAGTCTATCAATATAAGTTCCCTGCAAGGTGTTCATAAACATGTCAGCCATTTCTCTTTCAGACATGGGTGGCTGGACAACAACATCAAGCTGTCTCCACCTCTGAGCATAATCCCGAAAGCATTCCCTTGAAGACTGAGACATGCCCATTAGAAGAGTTCTATTGGGGGCCATGTCTAGGTTGTACTGGTATTGCCGGATAAAGGCTTCGGCCAAGTCTTTCCAACATCTTATAGTGGCCCTGGTCAGGTGCGAATACCATTCTCTTGATGCCCCAGTCAGGCTGTCCTCAAAATAGAACATCCATAACTTCTCGTCCATGGTATAAGCCTTGAGTCTCCCTAATAAAGATTGTAGATGAGTACGCGGGCAGGAGGTACCATTATATTATGTCAAAGCCTACAGAATTCTGGGATTCCAAAGACCTTAGTTTTTCAGCAATCTTATCCAGCCTTCTGTGATACACCTCATCCCCAGCCCCAATAACTATGAACTGCTCCTCTTGAGGATCTTCTTGCAAGATCCTGCCTGCATCAGTGTTTCCTTGAATATTCCTTGGGATATTAACATCTGGGTTCAAATGGGGCCCAAACTCTGGTGGGTCGATGCGAGGCTGCCCGCGTTCATTATTGCTGGTTCCTCCTGTTCCAAGGTGGGGCTCTTCAGGTGTCTGTCTTTCTACCAGCTCTCTCAGCCTTTCTTGGCTCTGAGCTAAGCCAGTCATCACAGCCATAAACAGGGACATTTGGTTTCTCATTTCAACCCTTTCGTTTGCCATTTGATTTCTTACTTCATTCAGGTCCTGCTGTACCTGATCCATTTGAATGCCTGGAAGGTTGTTTCACGTTGGGTACCGGTGTGTACGATTGACAGGGAACACTCTGCGACGAGTAATGTTTCCTGAAACCACAACAAAGTGAGAAACAAAATAACAAGAAAAACCTACAAAACAAAGAAAATGTTAGTATGCAATGCAATATGCTTATTTGTCTTCCAAGGTATACGGTTTGGTTCTTGGTTTTGACCTTTCCAAACCTCGAGGAGATGCTTGATGATGTTGAGAAATGAAGCCCACCAACATAAAACAAACTGATATATTACAATACATGCCCATGGTGGGTCAAAAATACAACAACCAAAAGAAAAAGTACATCAAAAGGAAAGATATCTCTGCCCGGTAGCAATGGCATTAGTCAGCTTCTTATGCCTGTCCTGATCCTTTGATCTCTTTAACCCCACCCGGAGTTTCAGTTCAGATATCTCCTTCTGAGCTTCCAACAAAGCTTCCTGCTGCTTCTTCTCATTGGACTCTAGCTGCTCAATCTTGGCTTGAGTCCTCTGGTCTTCTTGTGCACGGGCTTCGGTGATCCTGATCCACCTAGCCTGGCTCTCCTCCAGATAATGCTCAGCCCTGGCTTTCTGAATCTTGGCCTCCTTGCAGGCATTCTTCAAAACCAGCTCTCCTGCTCTTGCTTTCCTTATGTAGTCATCTGTCTTTTCAATCTTGGTTAGATGCTCAGGCTTGAGTCTTTCCAATCTCTAAACGTCCAGACGACTGTCATTTCTCTCCCAGAGAGTCTTCTTCAGAGCTTCAGATAGCTGATTATTCCTCTCTTTCAGCTTTTCAAACTCCTCCAGGCTAACAGTTGCTGCAGGCTGTACTGTAGAAGGTCCAGGTGTGTCTTCCAAGGTGAAAGGCATCCTGGTGATCTGAGCTCTAGTACGGGACTAGTTAGAGTACTGGGCTGAAGCAATATTGTTACACCTTCCAAGGATGGCTGTCCCTTTTGTCTCGATGTTGTCCCAAGCCCAGGCAGCTTGTCTGACAACAGCTGAGTTAGGATGAACTTCACAGTATAGGGTCTCAGCTAAATCCTATCCTTTGGGAGGATGAACCAAGGCATATCCTAATTGTCTCTTAAACAGTAAAGGGTTGTAATTGATGCAACCTTTTACTCCTATTAGAGGCACATTAGGGTATTGCCCACAGCTGGTAATAATATCCTTGCCTTTGGTGCTCTGGGTGCACCATCTGATATCATCTGATGTTAAGGCAATGAACCTCTTGGCCCAATTCCTCTGCTGATGTGGGTTCAAGAAGGCATCTGATTTGGGCAAGTGTCTGAGTAGGCAAGAGTAGAACAGAGGAGCACATCATCTGACTAGCTTCCCCCTTTGCTTTTCATTTCTCTGATGGATGGAGTAGTAGAAGTCTCCCAGCAATGTAGGCACTGGGTTCCTCAGCAGGAACAAGTGGATGTTATTCTTACTCACAAACTTAGGCTCATCTGCAAAGAATATAACCCCATATATGTTGAGGGATAAAAGTACACAGACTGCCTTCCATTCTCCCAATGCAGCCTTCAGGGTGGCCTGAGAAATCAAAAAGTCCAGATGTAAGCCAGGAATCCCAACTTTGGTTGTCAAGTTCTGCTCAATGAGGGCAGGCTCCAAATGCAATGCCCTTGCTATCTCTTCACTTCTGGGAGCAGTCATCTCTGGGTTGAAGGGGATCCCCCTTCTGATAGGTACTCCAATCAACAAGGAAAACTCCTCTAATAGAGGCCCCATCTGGAAATCAGGAAAGGTGAAGCATCTGAGTGGAGGGTCATAAAACTGCAAGCATGTGTGGATCATACTCCTTTGAGAAGAATCAAGATCCATGACCATGTCCAAAATACCCCCATAGTGCTCTCTAAACAGTGGGATGTGGTCAGGTGTGATAAGAGACTAGACCTGCGTGATACCAGTCAGAGAGGGCTCAAAGAAGTGATAAGATATGTTGCTTTTCCTTGGAACATCCATGAGTGCTGATGAAGAAGATGAAGTCAAATGCTGATGAAGATCACAGACTGAGAAGCTGGAGGTAAGTCTCTGACAGACTGATGCAAGGTATGAGGGAGATAACTGAAGTAGATGCTGAAGAAGATAATTGAAGTAGAGGTCTAAGCAGTAGAAGGGGTCAAAACCAAACCAAATATGATATGATGGATACCCTGAAAAACAAATAAACAAATGTTAAATGATGCAATGATGATATATACAAATGACATGCAAGGGTTTGTGATCAAGAGCTGGATCAGATTATCTGTCTTGGTATAAGGTCCATGTATGTTCAAAGATCCGGATGGAGGTTAAGAAATCCAGTAACTAGGACGGGGGACTTAAATAAAGAGTCACATGTCCAGGGCTAATCACAAGAACTGTCCAAAGTGAAGTACTCTTAAACAATACACTAATAGGGTATGATGTGGCCAAGGGTTCCTGCAAACCTGTAAACAACCCAACCCCCTCACATGTAATGTTCTAGAACAAGGATCCTCAGACTTGGATCAGTTATGAGAAGTGTAAACACTTCTAACCCGGAGGTACAATGTTTACAATAACCATAAAGGATCCTCCTCTAATACACCCCAGATTCTGAAGGTCAAAATAAAGGTCATCCAGACTTAGCAGGCTTCCCAGATAGCCCTAGCACTACAAGAAATCTGTAGCACAAAGTTCTCAAGAAGAAACCCACATCTGAACTGTGTTTCATATTCCCGCACCAGACTGAAATGGAATGGGAAAGAACACGAACCACTCTAGCCTAGGTGTCACTCAGGTCCCAGGTATAGGACCTTAATCACTCAGTGAAACCCCACCCACCAAAACAGAAGCCAAATCCAGCAATGATAATGACAGTATGATGTATAAAAAACTGTAAAGAAAGCAGTAAATAAAACTGTACATAAGGCAATAAATAAAGAAAATAAATAAACACAAGTAGCACATAACACCCTAGTAAACACAAATCAAACAAGCGCTAGGAGGAACCCACAAAAAGAACCAGAAGCCCTGGTTGCAGCATAAGGTTTCCCCAGCAGAGTCGCCAAGCTGTCGCTCCCAAAGATTTGCATCCCGGTACAAGCGCGAACGGTCGACGAAAAGAGAAATGAAGGTGAAATGAATAGAGTCGCCAGCTAGGCATTTTTATCCCGAAGGAAAGGTAACGCTGCATAAACCTAGAAAGAAATGGATAAGACGGTCGCGAACCAGAGAGACTGAGAAAGGGGGTTGGTTACAACCTGGGAAGGTATTAGCACCCAGATTGTCCGTCGTACTCGACAGGATCCACGCTTGAAAGTTTGTGTTTAAAGGGGTAGGGGTAGTTTCAGTGCTATCTGTATGCAAAAGCTGGAAGAGAATGTACAGGTGTCAGTGCAAAAGAAGATGTGAAGTGAATTCCTCAGGAATGAGGCTTAAAAGAATAATGCTGGAAGAGGGGGAATATACAGAGACTTTTGTTCAATAACAGTTAAGTTATGCCTAAGTATCCTCTCATGCAATGAGGAAGTCAGAACGCCGTAGTTCGACTCAAAGAGACTGAAAGATAAATTGACTGATGAACTGCTTGCTTGTCTATGCTCAAGTGTATGACCTGTCTGGCTCAGGTGCAAACAATCTTGCATCAGATGGAAGAAGCTAGTTCTCGTTTATGAGTGAATAAGGTGAGAAAAGAATCCCGAAGGAGACGATTATTGTTTGTTTTTGGTATTTTCAATATTTTATTGCTTTTTGGAGTTTGTCATAAGAAAATGAGCTTAAGCCTAAACCAAGGGTTAGTAAACTCATCACATCTTCCCTCTGATTAGGGGTAATGAGAATACCTTAAATATGAAATAAACACCTCACACTTAATCACCATGATGTAGGATTAAGATCATTAACCTACTTGCATTTATTTAGATGTTTTTGGTATTTTTGTTTAGTGTTAAGTAATGATTTTAAGCCATAATCAAAGATTTAATGGACCCATTACACCATCCTAATAGAAGGATAATAGATGAGAACATTTAAGATGAGGAAGATACCTCAACTTAATCCATGATTATGGATTAACCTCATGACAAAACAAAACCTTTATTAAAGTGGTTTTTAATTAATGATAAGATTAAGAAGTGGATTTTATGGTTTGTAAGACAACTTGAGGGGGACTTGTCCATTAACACTAGGGTTAGTCCTTCTTAACCAATTAAGGAAGAATTAGAACCCTAATGCAAGGCCCACGTTACAAGCTTATTGTCTTAGTGATTATTAGATGGATTGATTAAGAGATTTAAACACATCAAGTGTTTAACACTTATGATTAAAATTATGCACTCCATCCTAAGAGAAGGATGCAAGCATAAGCTTAATCACAAAGCCTTAAAACCTTAAAGGTTTAGTCCCTGATTATGAGATGAGAGGAGAGACACAAAAGATGACACAAAGGTAAAACTAATGAGGGACTAATCAAAACCCTAATTGTTATCATGCTTGGGTGTTCCTAGGGTTTATGAGGCTTGCAAGAGATCTTCAAGAATAAGCCACTAAGGAAGAAGCAGAAGAAAGAAGGAGAAGCAGAAGAAGCAAGTCAACTTACTTCACTTAAGAAGATAAGTCACTTGAAGAAGGAAAGTGAATGGAGAGCATGAATGATCAAGCTCACTTTAATACAAATACAAAATGCAGCAAGGATTCATAAGATAGATGAAAAGATATTATGAGAAGTGAAGGCAAATTCACATCTCAAAAATGCTTACCACCTGAAAAGTTAGCATAAGGAAATGAAATGAAATGAAAATGGAATGTATGCAAGGATGCAAACCAAAACCAGAAGCATGTTCATGAAGTTAATGATGCTAAGAGATGATGCAAATGTATGTCAAGAGCAATGGATGATCATACAAGAGATGAGAATGCAAATGAAGCATGAAAGGGACATGAAAGTTCATGAATGCTCATGGAATGTAATGAATGCATAACATGGTAAATGGATGAAGAAATGATCAAGCATGGTTCTAATGTGCCCTAAGATGTCTTATATGTCATGTGAATGCATAAAATGTCATGGCAAGTTCATGAATGCAAGCATATGCAAGATGTATGCAAGAGAAGATGAGAAATTAGGGTTTTCATGCAACATCAGATGCAAAACTCAAAAACAGAAGCAAATGACAAGATAAAAAATTGAAAATGCAATCAAAAGAACCCTAACCCCATATGATATCACACCCCAAAGAAGGAGACCTAACTCTTAACCCTAAGGAAGTTATGATTTTTCTAAGCTATCTAGGGTTTTAAGGTACCTAAAGGGAAAAAATGCAAATCAATTCAAAAATGCAGAAGAAATTTGTGACAAAATTATGTTAGAAACTACATGTCAAATGAAGATTAATGCAAAAAGAACCATTTCCATACCATTATTGGTTAGGCAGAAAATAATTCTTGAAGTTAGGGTTCTAAAATGTGAATTTTATGAACCCTAAATTCAAGAAAATTATCAAAGATGGTTCAAAACCAAAAAGAAATTTGTGTGGATGGTATGAAAATGTCTCTAAATGTTTAAAGATGCAATATGAATTTTTTGGGATTTTTTAGAAACCTAAATGATATTTTAATTAATTAATTTTCATTAATTAATTAAAATAAACATTTAAATGTTTAAAAAATGAGTTTTTAATGTGAAAAATAAAAATAAAAATATTTTTGGGTTAAGAAAATTATTTGAAATAAAAATATTTTGGAAATTTCTAACTATTTTAAATTAATTATGCAAAACAAATGGATTTAAATGAATTTAAAATGAAATAAAACAGAAGTAATCTAATCTGATGGTCCACATTCAAAGTTGGGGGATTTGCATTGACCTGGCGCGTAAATGGGTGGACAGGATTCACTCTGATTAAATTATCCTAATTAAACCTAATTAAATTAATTAATTAAAGGATTAGTGACTAATGAAACATCTGGGCCGTCCACACATGCGAGAAACATGATCTAATGGCCCAGATTTAAACTAACCTAGCTAATCAGAAATTATGCCCTAATGATCTTCCGGCGGCCGGAGAAGACCTCCGGTCATATTCTCCGGCCAGACCCCCTCCGTGAACCTCTCAAAACCTCACAAAAACACACCACAAGCTCCAGAAATGATCCTTAACTATTAACAAACTCAAATCCAGCAACAGAAAAAATTAATCATGCGTGAATGAAGAGAATCGAAGAAGAACAAAAATTAGGTCAAAGTTTTAGAGATTCAATTCATGCTTGTTTCTTGCTCATTTTCGAAAATAAACACATCCCCATGACCAGGGCAACATACAGAACAATATTTTAACAAGAAAATAAGGTTCTGGAAAAAAAGTTCATCATGTTACCTGAGGTTGAGCTTTTCAAATTCTGAGCTTTCTGACCTCCTCCCTCGTGCAAGTCAGCTTCAATGAACCCCCTGAGTATGATGTGAAGCTTGGAAAGCTTTGGGAGTGGCTGGTTTGTGTTGTGTGGTTCTGGTTTAGCAGAAATGGAGGTTTGTGTGTGTAGTGATTTAGGCTATTTCAAGGGTTGGGTTTTGATCTATGGATGATGAGTGATTTGTTGGTGAAAGAATTTCTGGATTTGGTTAAGTTTTGAGGGTGTTTCGAAGAGAACAAGTTTGGTGTGTGTTTTTGTGAATCTGATGTTGTGTGTGTTTTCAGGCTCCAATGCTTGCTCTTATCTCTCCCATATTGTTTGAATATAATATGTGGTAGGTTCTGAATGGCTGCAAAACACTATTCCAAGAGTATGGGAGTTTTGGCCAAAAAGTCAAATATGTGTCCTTGAGAGTATGGGCCAGGGAAGAGGAGATCTAAAGGGTGTATCTGCTTCAGCTGAGTTTGAGGATGACCCTTGGATGGTTTATGATAGACTGCAACACTTGGATTGCAAGATAGCATGTGTTTTGCAAATTTCCAACTTTGTGCATTTTGAGATTTTTGGTCATGGACATGTCTCATTCAATGCTGAATTTTGGTCATGAAGTGTTACATGATGTTGTTGTGATGTTTTGAGACCATTTAGAAGCCATACCAATCCTTAGAAATCATTCTAGCAAGAATCCCTCTTTTGAGAATTTTATGAAAAATGGCTTATGGAAACTTGTGATCCAAGGCATGAAACCTTGTGAATTTTGTGCAAATCTGATCTTGTCAAGTTGCAATATGTTGTAATGATGCTTAGAAGTCATTTAGAGGTCATGAAAGTGCTTAGAACTTGAATTTGCAAAAATCCCTCTTTGGCATGAAACTTGAAATTATGTGATTTTGGCCAACTTTGAAAGATCATAACTTGAGTTCCATAATGAATTAGGACTTGTTCTGGTACTTTTTGAAAAGGGAATGATCCAATCTACAACTTTCATGACCAAATTTTTTTCATTTGAAGCATTTTTGGTTGAGAAAGAGGAGGTTGAAAAACTTTCCCAAAATGGAAAGTTTACATTACAAGTCATTTCCATTTTTGGCAAATTTTGGTTTAGCTCACTTTTCTTCATTTTTGTGAACTTCCAAGCACTTCAATGATCAAATAAAGATCATATAACCTCAATTTGATGAAAAATCCACTTTGGTTCCATGTTGGGGGGCCTCAGATGCCCTGATTTTGCTCTGACTTGCTCAAGAAGTTACCTAGTGATCAGATGACTTCCACAATGAATTTCTTCATCAAACTTGGTATGCATTATCCTCATAACATATTGAGACCAATAGAAACAAGAATGACCAAAAAATTTGGAGTTATGGCCTCTGAAACCAAAACCCTAATTTTAGGTCATCTGTGTAGTTAAACCCTAGCTCTGCTTCCATGCTTTGCCAGTTCTTGTGATTCTTTGACTTCCTTGATCTTTGGAGGATATAATATGATGATTGAACATACATGGACCCTCTTGAGATGATTGAAGACCTTTGGAATGGCTCAGATGGATCTTGGATGGCTCAAGTCACAAACCCTAGATGCAGATGAACTTGAACTAATGCAGTGGAGCAAAAATGCAATATGATATGGTATGATTAAACTAATGTAAATATGAAAGATCACAAGCCATGGTGTGAACTTAGTGAAGGAAAATTTGGGGTGTTGATAACGAGAAAATGTATCGATTATATTGCTAAGTTTCATTACCGTTTTATCGCATAATCATCGTTTTAACACCCGATTCCTCGAGTTTTTCTTACTATTTTGCAGGTACATCATATATGGAGCTAAATCATGAATTAAGAGCAAAAGGAACAAAAACAACCATAAAAGATGAAGAAATGAAGAAACCTGCAAAACCTGCTAAATTTGTTGCACTCACGGTCGTCACCTAGGTGTCACGACCGTGACACCCCAAAAGAAGCAATCACGACCGTGATGACATTGTCACGACCGTGACACTTAAAATGCAAGGGACACGAGCGTGAAGACCTTGTCACGATCGTGACAAGTGAAAATGTAGGTTATTTGACTGAGACCACGTCAAAACATTACGTGAAGAAGTTCTGCCTATTTTTTAGCCACGTTCCTATATTTTCTCAACTGCTTCAACAAGGCCCAATGCAACAAGTCCAAATTTCAAGCCCATTAATTGTTCTATAAATATCATAATTCAGTTGAACAATCAACAGAGCATTTTTTCTATCAATTTCCTGCGGAAGCTCTGCCGATTTATTTTACGACCCTGCTTTTATTTCAGCATTATTTTCAGTATTTCATTCTTATTGTATCCAAACCCAACCTATAACAATTTCCAACATCAGGAAATTGTTATAAAAATTACTTATTTCTAAACCTTCAGATTTTTGCTTTATTTTCGATTTCCGCCAATTACTCCGAGCTTTCCGGTCTGTGGAAGAAGGAGTCTGCCATTTTATTGTTAACCAGGTTTTTATTATTTGCAATTTAATATTTATGTCATTTATTTATTTTTCTGCCATGAATATTTTGTTTATTATTTCTCTGCCTCTGTCTGGTTCAACAAAAATGAGTAGCTAATTACCTTAGGGTGGTATGTAGTTAAAACAAACTTAATCGGTAAAATTAATCATAGGCTTAAAATATTTAATAACTTAACATTCTGGCTAATACTTTTTATTTAAAATCGACCTTTTCGTTACGAGAGTAAGGAAAGAGTATTAGTTTAGGTCAAGACCACGAGAGTGTGAGATTTTAACCAGATAGCTAAAGTTAGACATTTAAATTAAACACAGCGAGAGCGCTTTAAAATAAATTAGAATTACTAAGTTTCCAAAAATTATCTCTAAACACTTATGGACTAGCGAGAGCAGGCATAGGGCTTTAGGGGTAAGATCTGAGATAAGACCACGAGAGTGTGAGTTGAGGGTATTTAAACTGGTAACCTCTACAGAATAGTTTAAGTGAACACCTTTATAAGCCTAGGTTAGATTGACCCGCCTAAGTTAGTATAATTACATACCGACCGCCTTAGTATTATTTTATTAAAACTTAAATTTAATTCAGCCTTTAATCTTTAAAAACAACAAAAAATCGTGACAACCCTCCACCTTAGCTAAACTAGAAGTTCATCTAGCACTAAGTAACCATAGAGTCCCTGTGGATCGATAATCTTAAATATTACTTCGATAGGTTGTGCACTTGCAGTTAAGATACCGCTAGACACATAATTAGACACGTCTTTAGCCCATCAAGTTTTTGACGCCGTTGCCGGGGACCTTAATTTAGTTACTAGTGCACTTTAGGTAGCATTGTCTAGACTAAGGTAACAACTATTTAATTTATTTAATTTAATTTCCGAGTGTATGCCAAGTACTCGCTCTAAAGGCGAAGACTTGCAACCTCCAATCCCAGAATCGGAACGCTTCTTACACGTAAGAAGACGTATATTCGATTACGAACAAAGTTACAATATTCCAGATCTTCAATTAGATCCGCCTAAACCAGTCGTAACATCAAAGGACACAGAGATGGCTGAAGAACAGAATCACCCACTCAAGTATTACGCCAGTCCTTCGCAAGCTGAACCACATTCAAGCATTGCCGCACCGGCTATCAACCGAAACGATTTCGAACTAAAACCTTCGTTGATATCAGCCGTGCAACAAAATCAATTCGCCGGAAATCCTACCGAGGATCCGAACCTTCATCTTTCGATCTTTGTGCATTACGCAGATATCGTAAAAGCCAATGGAGTTACCCAAGAAGCTATTAGACTACGTTTGTTTCCTTTTTCACTTCGAGACAGAGCAAGAGCTTGGCTTCAATCTCTGCCTTCGAACTCAGTAACTACGTGGGAGGAACTTAAGAGAGTTTTCTTGAACATATATTTTCCACCTAGCAAGACAGCTATGCTGAGAGCTCAGATCAACGGATTTAAGCAGAGGGAAAGCGAATCACTATTCGAAGCTTGGGAACGCTATAAGGATTTGCTGAGACTTTGTCCACATCACGGATTAGTAGAATGGATGGTCATCCATACCTTCTATAATGGACTCTTGTACAATACAAGAATGACAATTGACGCTGCCGCGGGCGGTGCATTGATGGACAAAGAATATAATGATGCTTATGCACTTATCGAAAGTATGGCTCAAAACCATTACCTCTGGGGAAGCGAGAGAGTCGCAACTGAGAAACCAACAAAAGGAGGTATGTACGAAGTGAGTAGTATGGACCAAGTCAATGCAAAGTTTGACCAACTAAGCCAAAAGATCGACAACTTGGCCATAACACCAACAACCACCGTGGCTGCAGTAACACCTAACTGTGAGTTATGTGGAGTTCCAGGACACGAAGTTTCTGAGTGTCAACTATTGACAGGAATTCCCACTGATCAAGTGAATTATGCTCAAGGAAACCCATACTCAAACACATACAACCCAGGTTGGAAGAATCATCCGAACTTCTCCTATAAGAATAACAATGCTTTATACGCACCAGGTCAAGCACCAGCTACGCCACCGGGATATCAAAAGACTGCTCCTAATGTCCCTAGAAAATCGAACCTTGAGTTGATGATGGAGAACTTTATAGCTAACCAATCTCAAACAAACAAGGACTTCTTAAACCAAAACATTCACACTAGTGAGCAGATTAAGCAATTAGTGAGCAAAGTAGATGCGTTAGCTACACATAACAAAATGCTTGAAACTCAGATTTCACAAGTAGCTCAACAACAAGCACCTACCGCTGCACCAGCTGGAGTATTCCCTGGACAACCTCAACCTAATCCGAAAGGACATGCCAATGCCGTAATATTAAGAAGTGGCAAGGAACTTGACGGACCTACCGATCCAAGACTTGACAATCCAGCCATGTACCAAAAACCGGATAAACCGACTGAAGTGGTGAATGATCCAAAAGAAAAGGAAGATGATAATCAAGAGGCAGTGGAGAAAGAAAAGCCTTATGTGCCTCCACCACCCTATAAACCACCAATTCCGTACCCTCAGAGATTAACCAATTCCAAGACGACGGGTCAATTTAAGAAATTTGTCGAACTTCTGAAACAGTTGAATATTACTATTCCGTTTACAGAAGTTATCACCCAAATACCCTCGTACGCTAAGTTTTTAAAAGAAATCTTATCTAATAAGAAAAAGATAGAGGATAATGGAACAGTTACACTTACTGCTGAGTGTAGCGCCATAATTCAGAATAATATGCCTCCAAAGCTAAAAGATCCAGGAAGTTTCTCTATACCCTGTGTAATAGGAAAATTCGTCATTGACAAAGCTCTATGCGATTTAGGAGCCAGTATCAGTGTTATGCCCTTAACGATTTGCAAAAGGCTAGACATGGGAGACCTAAGACCAACTAAAATGTCAGTTCAACTAGCCGATCGCTCAGTTAAATATCCTGTAGGCATACTAGAAAACGTCCCAGTGCGTATAGGACAATTCTACATCCCTACTGATTTTATAATCATGGACATCTCTGAAGACTCCACTACACCTATCATACTAGGAAGACCATTCTTAGCTACCGCCGGAGCTATAATAGACGTAAAAAGAGGAAAGCTAACCTCTGAAGTAGGTGAAGAGAAAGTTGAATTTATTTTAACACAATTCTTACAATCACCAGCTATAGAGGATACCTGCTATCTATTGGACGTAATTGACGAATGTGTAAGAGAAATGGAACTGAAAGAAACTACCTATTCTGAAATAATGAAAATTCAAATCCCTCCGATTTTCGAAGATGATAATTGGCGTAAACCATATCAGGATGATAGTCTAAGCGAAAGTTTAGCACATACACCGGATCCCATGCCAAGTAAAGATAAACCTACATTAGGATTAAAAACTTTACCTCATAACCTAAGGTACGAATTCTTAGACATTGAATGTAAAAGACCAGTTATAATAAATTCCAGTTTAGGAACTATAGAAACAAAGAAACTTTTAGATGTCTTGAAGAAATATCCAACTGCATTAGGATATAACATATCTGATCTCAAAGGGATATGCCCTTCAGTCTGTATGCATCGTATTCTGCTAGAAGAAGATTGCAGAACCTCCAGAGAATCTCAAAGAAGAATTAACCCAATCCTTAGCACTGTAGTAAAAGAAGAAGTTAAGAAACTACTAGATGCCGGAATAATATATCCAATCTCTGATAGTGAATGGGTTAGTCCAGTACATGTAGTGCCAAAGAAAGGAGGTATCACTGTTGTGAAAAACGCTCAAGGCGAATCGATATCGCAAAGAGTAGTAACGGGACATAGAGTGTGCATAAATTATCGTAAACTAAACAAAGCCACTCGAAAAGATCATTTCCCACTACCCTTTATAGATCAAATGTTAGAACGATTAGCCAAGCATTCATACTTCTGTTATCTTGACGGTTACTCAGGATTTTTCCAAATCCCTATCCATCCAGATGATCAAGAGAAGACTACATTCACATGCCCATATGGAACGTTCGCTTACAGACGAATGCCCTTTGGATTATGCAACGCTCCTGCAACCTTTCAAAGATGTATGATGTCAATCTTCGCAGATTTTATAGACAACATCATGGAAGTGTTCATGGATGACTTCTCTGTATGCGGGCAAAGTTTTGAAGGATGCCTATCAAACTTAGAAATGGTGTTAGAAAGATGTGTAAAAGTAAACCTCGTGCTTAACTGGGAAAAATGTCATTTTATGGTCAGAGAAGGAATCGTATTAGGTCACGTTATATCCGACAAGGGAATTGAAGTAGATAAAGCTAAGATAGAAGTCATAAAAGATCTTCAACCCCCTAAAACCATTTGAGAAATACGAAGCTTTTTAGGACACGCCGGTTTCTACCGACGATTCATCAAAGATTTCTCGAAAATCACTAAACCTCTTACTGGTTTATTAATGAAAGACGCTGAGTTCATATTCAATGAAGATTGTCTTAAAGCATTAGAAACTCTAAAAACAACCCTCATCACCGCACCAATCATGCAACCCCCTGACTGGAGATTACCTTTCGAAATCATGTGCGATGCGAGTGACTATGCTATAGGCGCAGTTCTAGGCTAGAGGAAGGAAAAGAAACTTCATGCGATTTACTATGCCAGTAGAACCTTAGATTCTGCTCAGATGAACTACTCCACTACTGAAAAAGAATTGTTAGCAGCTGTCTTTGCGCTTGACAAATTCCGTTCTTACCTAGTAGGAGCGAAAATAATCGTTTACACAGACCATGCTGCTATCCGATATCTATTAACTAAGAAAGATGCTAAACCAAGACTCTTGAGATGGATTTTACTCTTACAAGAGTTTGATCTCGAAATAAAAGATAAGAAAGGTACTGAAAACGTCGTAGCGGACCAATTATCCAGATTAGAAGGTATTAAACCCGAACAAGTGCCGATTAACGATGATTTTCCGTATGAATAGCTGATAGCACAAATAGGAAGCGACCCAGTTCAGTTAGACTTAAATGAACCAGAACCCGTGAAAACAATCCAGACAACTGTAGGACTGCCATGGTATGCTGACATTGTCAACTACCTAGCCGCAGGAGCTCTTCCACCTGATTTAACCTATCAGCAGAAAAAGAAATTCTTTCACAATCTAAAACATTACTATTGGGATGAACCATTATTGTTCAAAAGAGGACCCGATGGAATTTTTCGTCGATGTATTCCCGAAGAAGAAATAGAAGATGGCATTGCTCAATGCCATTCATCTCCTTATGGTGGACATGCAAGCACTTCCAAGACTTGTGCAAAAATCTTGCAATCCGGCCTATTCTGGCCTAATCTATGGAAAGACGTCCACATCGCTGTTATAAATTGCGATCGGTGTCAACGCACTGACAATATTTCAAGAAGAGATGAAATGCCTCAAAAAGGAATTTTAGAAGTAGAAATCTTTGACGTCTGGGGAATCGATTTCATGGGACCATTCCCATCATCTTTCGGTAACAATTACATACTCGTAGCTGTTGATTATGTTTCGAAATGGATTGAAGCTATAGCTTCTCCTACAAATGATACACGAGTAGTAATAAAGCTTTTCAAAAATATAATCTTTCCCAGATTTGGTGTGCCTAGACTCGTCATAAGTGACAGTGGCTCGCACTTCATTTCAAAAATCTTTGACAAATTACTATCTAAGTATGGAGTAAGACACCGTGTGGCAACACCATATCACCCACAAACAAGTGGACAAGTCGAAGTCTCAAACAGAGAAATCAAACAAATCTTAGAAAAGACTGTCGCCATATCTCAGAAAGATTGGTCATCTAAACTTAATGAAGCTTTATGGGCTTATAGGACCGCTTACAAGACACCCATAGGTACTACACCTTTCAAATTAGTTTATGGAAAATCTTGTCACCTCCCGGTAGAACTAGAACACAAAGCTTATTGGGCGATTAGAACTCTCAATATAAACTATAATGCTGCAGGAGAAAAGCGAATCCTAGACATTAACAAATTAGAAGAATTAAGGCTAGATGCTTATGAGAATGCTAAGATATATAAAGAAAGAACTAAGCGATGGCATGATAAACGCCTATCTAGGAAAGAATTTAGTGTGGGAGACGTTGTACTCCTCTTTAACTCAAGACTTAGGCTCTTTCCTGGAAAATTAAAATCTAGATGGTCAGGACCCTTTGAAATAAATAAAGTGTTCCCGAGTGGAGCAATAGAAATTAAGGGTAGGAATAGTGAACCATTCATAGTAAACGGACAATGTTTAAAACATTATCATAAAGTTGAAAATAGAGATTATGCAAATAGTCTAAGGCTTTTAGAGTTGTCCACTAATTCCCCTGATTAATCTACACCTAAGCATTACGTCAGGCTTTTGACGATAAAAACAGCGCTTAGTGGGAGGCAACCCATTTACTCATTTAATCATTTAATTCATTTTATCATTCTATTATTTCTGTCATTTATCGCTTTATTTATTTATTTTGTTATTAAATAGTTTTATTTCATTATTACTATTATTGCCTTTAAATTATGCATTTCATTTCCTTATTTTTCTTTATTTTAATTTTAAATCACTTTTTACAGATTTTCTAAAAGTCTTTCCCATTTTTCTTCTCCCCCTGATTTGTTTCCTCCATATTTGCACTGACCATGGCTAACCAACCGATTAACCATATGGAAACCAAATTTAGAGGTAGGAACCAAAGAATGAAATTTGAAGAGTTATCACAAAGGCAAATGGATTTAACCCTGTATCCGGATGATCTGACTATGGAAACCCTAGGTATACATGATAGCATCCTGTACTTGTTTAACCGACTTGGATGGGAGAATGCACGAATTCAACATAAGTTTGTGACTTACCGCGAGCTCACCCTTGAGTTCCTTAGCTCCTTAGTTTACCTACCTGAGCGCGGTTTTGGATTTAGGAAAGGATTTATCAGTTTCCGTCTATTTGGAATAGAATATGACTTTAACCATAAAGAACTAGCTGACTTATTAGGATTCCCTAGTGGACCCTTTGCTTTTACTACCACACAGGTAGAATTGATGGACATTGAGCTAGATTTCTTTTGGGGAACTTTAACCGGAAACTACCACCCTGAACCAAATAGCATGAACAATGATGAAATCCATAACCCAGCTCTCCGTTACTTCCATAAGATCCTTGCCCACACCTTCTTTGGAAAAAAAGAAAATATTACCGGAGTCTCTAAAGATGAGATATTCATTATGTCATGTTTCACTAATGGACAGCCTGTTAATGGTGTACCTTTCATGATGCAAACCTTCACCCGAATCCAAGAAGAACCTGAATTACCTATATTAGTAGGAGGTCTTGTAACCATGATTGCTGATGCCTTAGGACTTAGATATCAATTGCACAGGTGCAACCGTTTAGGTAACATCCGTCCTATGAATCTTAACTTTTGCTTTAATTGCCATATCATAAGGAATTTAGGACATCCACCTTTCGAGTACCTAATCCGGAATGAGGTAGTAACCCTGTTCACACTGCCAAACCATGCTAGAGTAAGTGTTCACAATAAGGATAACTGGCTTTATGAGTTAACCCCACCTGATTATCCATCTACTCCTGAAACACCTCAGTCTTACAAGATAAAAGATGATATAATGACCGATGTCGAAACTGACCCTGAGACACCTCCTGGTTACCATGACATTGACCACACTGACGAAGTTATTGAAACCCCTGAAGTGAATCAAGGAGATTATGCTAACAACTTACAGAATATCATGAACACTCTTGAAGCTTACCAAACTGATATAAATTCATTTAAGGACGAAATTAAGAGCATGCGATTTGACATTATAGGTTTGACTGACATAACCTGTGAACAATTCTATCACTTGAACTCCGCAATCGAAGATTTGAAGAAACACTTTTGAAAATGCTATAAGTGATCTAGTTTATTTTTTCTCATTGTTTTCGTTTCTAGTTAGATTTACTTTTCGCAAACAATTTTGTACCGTATTTTCATTTATGTAATTTCATTTCAATTACCATATGCAATGCACTTCTAGTTCCCAAAATTTTTCCATTTTAATCAATTTATATATTTTCATTTTATGTACTGTTATGCTTGAATTTATTCATATTCTATAAAAATCTCTCGTGCAGTGCAAATATACAAGTGCTATATTGAAAATATTTATTATATGGTGTTTAAATGTAATATTGAGTGAGAAGTGAAAAAAATAAATTATTATAAAGTTTATGAAGCGTAAGAGATAGTGTTTTCTGGAAATTATTCAACGAAACAAACTCTCACGGTCGTCACGCCCCCATAACGATCGTGACGTGCTAATTTAGCGTGTCACGACCGTCACCTCCCTGTCACGACCGTGACAACCCTAAATATAGGATTCGTGAAAAACAGAACTGTTTCTTTTCGAAACCTCTTCTTCTTCTTCCTCCATAACTTCCAAAAACCACCCATTTTCTCCACAACTTCCGTAACCTCCCATTACCAAATTAAAACTCATTAACCCCCCATTATCACCACACCTATCACATTCTCACCTTCCAATATTTATCCGAACCATTATTTCTCTCATTTTATCACTTTTTCACAAAAATCCAAAATCCTCATCTCTCACTATAGTTCTTGCATGCAATGGATGCTATTCAATTCAGAGAGGGTGATGCTGGAGAAACCCAGAGAGAAAGATTTATCCGATTCCAGAACCGCGGTCTGCAACCTACGCGTTATATCGACACTGAATGTTTGAGAGAGCTCGGAATGCTCAACAGTGTCAAGAACCTGCTTAAGAAGGTTAATCTGTGGGTTCTATGTAGTCAGCCTTAGCCCACATTCGAGTTGCTGACACTGGAGTTCCTAAGCTCGTTCTGTTACATCACCGGTACCGGTTCTCAGAGTCAGCTTACCGGTGTTGCTAAATTCAGATTGTTTGGCCGGGAGTTTGAACTTTCGCAAACAAGGATAGCCGAGTTGCTAGGCTTCACTCATGGGAATGAAGCTCACCTCCGTGTGCCGGATAATTTTAGTGAAACCGCTTTCACTTTATGGCACGACATAACCAATACCCGTGCTTCAGCCTTCCAAAGCCTCAATGCTACACACATCCACAACCCGGCAATCCGATATTTCCACCGAGTCATTTGCAACACCATATTTGCTCGAGAGAGTAACCATAAGCTCAACTCCAAGGAGCTTCTGTTCTTGCACTGCGCTCTAAATGACGAGCCGATCAACGCTGCCCCGTTCATGCTTTCTCACATCCAGGCTATTGCGCAAAGAGGCTCTACCCCATTTTTCATAGGCGGCATTGTCTCCGCCCTTGCCTTTCAGTTAGGGCTCAGTGACTTGCTCGACAATTTGCCTGGCATAGCCGCAGAATTCCTCACCAAGAGTTATTGCAGGTCCGCTCACCTGATTGCGCAGCGAGAGGATGGCAGGTATAACCCTGTTATCCATGGCACCGTTTACCACCATATCATTCTGCCGTCCCGCGACCGCATCGACCCATCCAGCCGAGCCAACTGGCTCTTTGTTTTACCAGATGCTGCCGGCCATGCCCCCATTCATGATGATCAGGCCGATCCTCCAGCGGATGAGATGCAGGACGCGATGGATGCAGCTGAGTCTGTCCAGGACATTCTAGAGACATCTACCCGACAACCTCCTGCACAGGAATTCACTCTTGAGGACGTCCTCCGCGCGATTCATCAGCAGAACCAGATGAACGCCGCACTGGAGCGAAGGCAGAAGGAGCAGTATGATGACTTACTCCGCACTATTGCAGCAAACCAGGAAGCTACTAATGAGAAGTTTGGAGAAATTTTCAGCGAGCTAGAGGCCTTATGCATTGACATCACTGCTGTTACCGGTACCGGTTCTGATCCTGAAGCGACTCCTACCAGACGCTCCCGCACCAGAAGCCGACCCCGCGGTCCTCAGCAACCTTAGTTTTAGTTTTGCTTATGTTTGTTTTTCGTTTTTGTAGTCTGTACTGTACTTTTACCGCGATTATATCACAACATTGAGGACAATGTCTGATATAGTGTGGGAGAGGTACCTTTCATTTCCGCATTTTTCCTTTTCGCATTTTTCCATTCCATTGTATTTCTTTTCGCAAGTTAATGAAACGAGCAAATCTTTGTGATATTTTCTTTAGCTTCGAACTTTCCCCGTTTATTTAGCCATACCAGAAAAAATCTTTAATTATTCGCATTACCCGACTTACCTACGGAATCGTAATTAGGAAGCTGAGAACGATTCAACAAGACCAATACAATCTTGACACCTTTGACTTCCCACTTAAGCGATTCCATTCCGATTATCATTACGAGTACACTTTAAGTTTCAGTTCAAAAGTAACCGCTAGTAGTTTATACTAGCAGTCAGCACCGTCTGAACACAAACCACGTGGGGAGCCGATGAATATAAGCGTTTGATGCCAAATCAATAATGATCCTTCATATCTCGATGCAAATGAAAATAAATTGCACCAAAGTACACGGTCGCATATAAGAAACGAGAAATATGAGAAGGAGTCCATTGCGGGTTGGTTCAGAGGTACTGGTTCTGAACTTGGTAGGGCGTGCTACGGCTCGATCCCCCACAACCTCCAAATCGGATAATATATGTAGGGTTACCACACTCGTGTACCAGACCCCGTGCTTAAAAAAAGGATCAAAGTCGCTAACCGGCTACTCCACTACGTGCGTGCTAAGGCAAAGGGCTTAATGTGATTGCGCTAGAATGAAACCGGGCAAAATAAGATCGAAAAACTTTAGGTGAAATCGTAAAGAAATTACCGATTGTTTCGTTTAACGGGAAGTCGACGACATAGCTTGTTGCTTGTGTCATTAGTGTATCGTTAGTGTTCTATCAAAGTACCGGTTTATCCGACAAAACGATCCCTCGTACGGTTTGTTATGTGTATGCGTCAATAAAAACTTGTCCGACGATTTTCAACCGACTATTTGCTTGAGGACAAGCAAAGGTTTAAGTTTGGGGAAGTTTGATAACGAGAAAATGTATCGATTATATTGCTAAGTTTCATTACCGTTTTATCGCATAATCATCGTTTTAACACCCGATTCCTCGAGTTTTTCTTACTATTTTGCAGGTACATCATATATGGAGCTAAATCATGAATTAAGAGCAAAAGGAACAAAAACAACCATAAAAGATGAAGAAATGAAGAAACCTGCAAAACCTGCTAAATTTGTTGCACTCACGGTCGTCACCTAGGTGTCACGACCGTGACACCCCAAAAGAAGCAATCACGACCGTGATGACATTGTCACGACCGTGACACTTAAAATGCAAGGGACATGAGCGTGAAGACCTTGTCACGACCGTGACAAGTGAAAATGTAGGTTATTTGACTGAGACCACGTCAAAACATTACGTGAAGAAGTTCTGCCTATTTTTTAGCCACGTTCCTATATTTTCTCAGCTGCTTCAACAAGGCCCAATGCAACAAGTCCAAATTTCAAGCCCATTAATTGTTCTATAAATAGCATAATTCAGTTGAACAATCAACAGAGCATTTTTTCTATCAATTTCCTGCGGAAGCTCTGCCGATTTATTTTACGACCCTGCTTTTATTTCAGCATTATTTTCAGTATTTCATTCTTATTGTATCCAAACCCAACCTATAACAATTTCCAACATCAGGAAATTGTTATAAAAATTACTTGTTTCTAAACCTTCAGATTTTTGCTTTATTTTCGATTTCCGCCAATTACTCCGAGCTTTCCGGTCTGTGGAAGAAGGAGTCTGCCATTTTATTGTTAACCAAGTTTTTATTATTTGCAATTTAATATTTATGTCATTTATTTATTTTTCTGCCATGAATATTTTGTTTATTATTTCTCTGCCTCTGTCTGGTTCAACAAAAATGAGTAGCTAATTACCTTAGGGCGGTATGTAGTTAAAACAAACTTAATCGGTAAAATTAATCATAGGCTTAAAATATTTAATAACTTAACATTTTGGCTAATACTTTTTATTTAAAATCGACCTTTTCGTTACGAGAGTAAGGAAAGAGTATTAGGTTAGGTCAAGACCACGAGAGTGTGAGATTTTAACCAGATAGCTAAAGTTAGGCATTTAAATTAAACACAGCGAGAGCGCTTTAAAATAAATTAGAATTACTAAGTTTCCAAAAATTATCTCTAAACACTTATGGACTAGCGAGAGCAAGCATAGGGCTTTAGGGGTAAGATCTGAGATAAGACCACGAGAGTGTGAGTTGAGGGTATTTAAACTGGTAACCTCTACAGAATAGTTTAAGTGAACACCTTTATAAGCCTAGGTTAGATTGACCCGCCTAAGTTAGTATAATTACATACCGACCGCCTTAGTATTATTTTATTAAAACTTAAATTTAATTCAGCCTTTAATCTTTAAAAACAACAAAAAATCGTGACAACCCTCCACCTTAGCTAAACTAGAAGTTCATCTAGCACTAAGTAACCATAGAGTCCCTGTGGATCGATAATCTTAAATATTACTTCGATAGGTTGTGCACTTGCATTTAAGATACCGCTAGACACATAATTAGACACGTCTTTAGCCCATTAGGTGTTTACAGTATGCATGGGAGTTGTGAGTAGAAAATAATTTTGCAGGTTGAGTTATTTTGCTGCTGTTTTTGAAGTAGATGGTGAGATGAATGAACTTCCGTAAGCGAGGTGGTCCAGAAGAGAAGTTTTGTATTGGTGGTTTTTGATCTCTCCCAGATATCCCCCTTTTTCAATACCGTTTCAGGGTTTTTGTAAGAATGTTTTCGTCTCTTTTTTCGTTTCTTTCTCCCTCCTCCTACTTCTCTGTATTTTTTATCATCTGTCTTCTTCACCCTTTTCAAAATATCATAAAACTTCATGAAGTTTTCCTTTTTCTTGATAGGTCTACTGTTGGTACCATTTGTGCAGGCTTATTGGCTTATGGCTTATGGAAATTTTTGGTTAACGTTTTTGGCAAGGTATAGCAGGGGGTTTAAACCATAGCAGGTGTGGGACTTGGTTGTGTAAAGGAAACGACAGCAAGCTGGTTTGGAGGGTAGTTATTTTGGTGAAAGTCAAAGGCTAGTATGTAACAAAGCTAGACAAAGAATGATATTGGACTTATGACAATGCTAATAATATTACAATAAACTAAATTACCTTATTAAAATTATTGGAAATTAAATTAATTATACTAATAAAAATTAACTTAAAAGTTAAACTAAATAATTTAATCAAAAAAACTAAATAAATTAAAAACTAAATAAATTACACTTTATTAACATGAAACAAACAAAATAATTAAACTAATTATCTAGATTGAAATTAACTTAATTAAAAATGAAATGAAAACTAATTCTAAATCTAATAAAAACTAAATCCCTATTATAAAACTGAATTGAGAAATAGATTAAAATTAAAATTGAACTAAATAAATTTTTTTAAAAAATATTCTAAAATAAATATTCAACTAAAGATTAAAAATAAATAAATTACAAAATGTGACAAAAATATTCCAAATAAAATTCTAAGATTGGATCAAATTCTAAACTTTATGTTAAAGTGATTAAAATATAAATAAACATTCTAATAAAAAATGAAACAAATTCTAAAATAAAAGATGATATTTGAAATGGTAAAATGTATGACTAATGAAATGGACTAAAAAAGAAAATGACCCTATTGATAATGCTATGAAATGCACCAGATAAATGAAAATTTCGAAAAAGTTTCGGTCAAAATTTAGGGTGTGACACTTAGGTTTCCATAATTAATCCATGAGGAACCATTGTAGTCGAAATCGATCAAAATCTATCCAAATATCTATGAATACTTTAATCATTATTAATCCACACTTTAATCAAAACCAACAAAAAAACCAATCAAAATTATCAAGCTACTAATCAAGATGTTTAATCAACAAAAATAATTTTAACAAGAAAATTAATCACAATTTATTTAATAAGAACATTAATTAACAAATTCTATAAAAAAAGATAAAGAAAAATAGGGGGAGGTGTATGCTAAACTTTGAATGGTGCCAAAAGAAGTTCCATGGGGGTCTGACCCATTCCAAAACCATTTTTGTAGGGGTGGTGTGTATAGTAATTTGTAGCACCCTAATTTTTTTCCCTATGATTTTTCATATTTTCATTTTCGCATACAAACAAGTGTAAACACCCCAAATTTGCTCTCACCCTTTCACACCATGGCTTGTGATCATTTCATATGCATAAGTTCAATCATAGCATCTCATACCTCATTTTTGATTCACTGCATTGTTTCTAAGTCATCTGCACCTAGGGTTTGTGATCTGAGCAATCCAAGAGCTATTTGAACCACTCCAAAGGTCTTCAATCATCTCAATAGGGTCCATGTATGTTCAAGCTTCATATTATATCCTCCCAAGATCAAGGAAATCAAAGCATCACAAGAACTGAGAAAGGCATGGAAGCAGAGCCAGGTTTAACTGCACAGATGACCTAGAATTAGGGTTTTGGTTTCAAAGGCCATAACTCCAATTTTTTTGGTCATTCTTGTTTCTATTGGTCTCTATATGTTATAAGGATCATGCATATCAAGTTTCATAAATAAATTCAATAGGGAAGGCATTTAATCAAGAGTTGACTTATTGAGCAAGTCAGTGTAAAATCAGGGCATCTGAGGCCCCCAATGACCCAACCAAAGGTTGTTCTTCATCATTTTGAATGTGTATGATCTTTATTTGATCATAGAAGATGTTGGAAGTTCACAAAATTGAATAATTTCAAGCCATTTGCAAAGTTGCCTTTTTGGGAAAATGACTTGTAATGGAAACTTGCCATTTTGGGAAACTTTTTCAAACCTTTCTTTTTGATTCAAAAATGCCTCAAATGAGAAAACTTTGGTCATGAAAGTTGTAGAATGGATCTTTCCCTTTTCAAAAAGTACAAGAACTCATTCTGATTCATTTTGGATCAAAAGTTATGGCTTGTCAAAGTTGGGAAAAATCACATAATTTCAAGTTATGTACCAAAGAGGCATTTTGCAAAATGATATGATCAAGCATTCCAAAGACTTCAAATGTGCACAAACTCATTACAACATACTCACATGACCTCTAAAGATCATAATTGGCCCAAGAATATTGCATTTTGGTGCCTTGAACTTCATGAATTTCCAAAGGGGGCAAACATGTACCAACTTGCAAAAACCCATGAAGCCATGCCTCTACTTGTTACAGCTCATAGAATCTGATCCATATGAACTCCATGATCTCTGCTGAACTCAACCATGCCCCTATCACAACCTCACACTTTCCCATACCTCAAGTACACCTAGACTTGACTTTTTGCAAAAAACCCCCATACCAATCCCACAGTGCCACACCAACTCCTCTGACCTCTCTAGTTGTGATAAGTGGACCAAATGCAGCATAACACACCAGACACACAAGCCTGAAAGATATCATAAGCCATAGTTCAAGAAACTCACCTCTTATGCACTTTCCTTCGAATCTGATCACACAAGCATCAAACACAAAAACAAACTTCACCAAATCACTCACCATGATCCTCTGATCATTTCCCACCCCTCACTTGCCCCTGAAACCACTGCAATCAAAAATAAGATTTTCACACTCCCTTGGCCTGAGCTTTTGCCAACTCTCTCTAGAGGCCATATAAACTCCAGCTAAGTGTCAAAAGCTTCAAAGGAGGATCATTGGAGCTTGTTTGAACCAAAGAAGCAGCCAGAAAGTCCCTGTTTCGAAAGCTCAATCTCAGGTAACATGATGAACAAATTTTCCAGAACTTTGATTTCTTGTTAGAATGTTGTTCTATATGTTACCCTGATCATGGGGATCTATTTATTTTTGAAAATGAGCCAGAAACAAGCATGTTATGATGTTCTGAAAGTTTGCCCGTAAAATTGTTTTTGCTTGTTTCCTTTGATTCACGAAAAATAAATGTTGTTTGACTTAGGGTTTATGTTTAGTGATGTTCATAGGTTGATTCTGGAGAGTTTTGTGAGGTTTTGATGCGTTTTGAGAGAGATTGTGATTTTGGCTTGCCGGAGAAGATGACCGGAACACTGTTCCGGTCATCTGAAAGTAATTAGGGCACTGGATTAGGGTTTAATCATAATTAGGCCAGTTTGAATGTGGGCCGTCCATTAGCGCGCGTAGTCAATTCCCGCCCCTGTGAGTTTGAATCTCATCCATTGGATTGGCTGACTTTCTTATTTTTCATTTAAAATTCATTTTATTTTCATTTGTTTTAATTTATTTTGTACGAATTTTAAAAAATAGCAAAACACTTTAAAAAATTCTGAATTTTTTTGTCAAGGTTTTAATTAATTTTCAGAACACAAAAATATTTTTATTTTTTATTTTTGCATTAAAAATTATTTTTAAATCATTTAAAAGTTTATTTTTAATTAGTTAATGAAAATTAATTAATTAAAAATGCTTTTAGGTATTTAAAAATCACAAAAAAATTCATGTTGCATTTAAAAACATTTAGAAACATTGTCCAACTCTCAAACCAAATTTCTTTTTTGTTTTTAATGCCTTTTGATCATATTTATTGGAATTAATTTCATTTCAAGGCAATATTTTGTTCCAAACTTCAAAAATTCATTTCTGCCTAACCATTGAGAGTTGGAAGATGATTCTTTTTGCATTGCATCTTGTATAGCATGTAGTTTATAGGATAAAATTGGTTTGATTTGATCTTGCATTTTCAATTTGTTTAGGATTTTTCTTGACAAGGTACCCCAAAACCCTAGCAATCTTAAGAAATTCACAACTTTCACTAGGATAAGAATTGGATCCCCTCCTTTGGGCGGTGAGTTTGTATAGGTTTAGGGTATCTTTGATTTCATTTTCAATTTTTTATCATGTTGTTTGCTTCTGGTTTTGAATTTTGCTTTGTGTGTTGATCATAAACCCTAATTTGTGCATCCCTTTGCATCCATTTCTCATTTGCTTGCATACCATGAATTGCCATGACATTTTGTGCATTCATTTGATTCATAAAACATCTTAGGACATATTAGAATCATGTTTGATCATTGCATCTTTCATTTTCCATGTTGTATGTCCATTGCATTTCATAAACTTTTCTTGAATTTTCATGGTTTAAAACATGCCATATTTGCATCCTTATGCTTGTGTGATCATTCTCATGCCTTGCCTCATGTTTGTATCATCTTTTAGCATCATTAACATCATGTATTTGCTTCTGACTTTGTCTTGCATCATGCCATTTCATCTCATTTGCATTGCATTTCATTTCTTTCACTAACTTTTCAGGTGGTAAGTTACTTTGAGAAGTGAATTTGCCTTCACTTCTCATGTTCTCTTTTCATCTCTTTCATACTTCCCTTGCTGCATTTTGTATGTGTTTGGGTTTGAGCTTGCTCATTCTTGTTCATCTTACTTTCTTTCTTCAAGCAACTTGACTTCTTAAGTGAAGCAAGTTGTTTTGCTTCTCTTTGCTCCTCTCATCTGCTTCTCTCCTTGGTGGTTCTTTGAAGATCTTTATTTTAAACCTCACAAACCCTAGGACTTCCAAGCATGATAACTTTTTAGGATTGTTTAGTCCCCCATTTAGCTTTTACCTTTGTGCCATCTTTGAGTCTTCTCTTCTCATCTCATAATCAGGGACTAAACCCTAAAGGCTTTAAGGCTTTGTGATTAAGTTTATGCCTGCATCCTTCTATTAGGATGGAGTGTATAACTTTAATCCTAAGTGTTAAACCCTTTATGTGTTTAAATCCTTTAATCAATCCACCTAATAATGACTAAGACATCAAGCTTGTAACTTGGGCCTTGCATTAGGGTTCTAATTCTTCCTTAATTGGTTAAGAAGGACTAACCCTAGTGTTAATGGACAAGTCCCCCTCAAGTTGTCTTACAAACCCTAAAAATCACTTCTTCATCTTACCCTTAACTAAAATCCATTTAATAAAGGCTTTGTTTTGTCATGAGGTTAATCCCTAATCATGGATTAAGTTGAGGAGTCTTTCTCAGCTTAAATATTCTCATATATTATGCTTCTATTAGGATGGTGTAATGAGTCTGTTTAATCCTTGATTATGGCTTAAACTCATTACTTAACACAACAAAATACCAAAAACATCTAAATAATTACAAGTATGTTAATGATCTTAATCCTACTTCATGGTGATTAAGTGTGAGGTGTTTACTTCATACTTAAGGTATTCTCATTACCCCTAATCAGAGGGAGGATGTGATGAGTTTACTAACCCTTGGTTTAGGCTTAAGCTCATTTTCTTATGACAAATCCAAAAAAAAGCAATAAAAGATTGAAAACCCAAAAACAAACAATAATCGTCTCCTCCGGGATTCTTTTCTCATCATCTTCACTCACAAACGAGAACTCGCTTCTTCCGTCTAATGCAAGACAGTTTGCACCTGAGCCAGACAGGTCATACACTTGAGCATAGACAAGTAAGCAGTTCACCAGTCAATTTACCTTACAGTCTCTTTGAGTCGAACTACGGTGTTCTGACTTCCTCATTGCACGAGAGGATACGTAGGCATAACTTAACAGTTATCGAACAAAAGTCTCTGTATATTCCCCCTCTCCCAGCATTATTTTTAAGCCTCATAGTCTTGAGCATTTCACTCTTGTTCTTACACTGACACTTTTTTACCTTCACTTCACATATCTCTTACACTGACACTTGCATTCTTTCCAGCTTTGATACACAGATTGCACTGACACTACCCCTTTAAAACACAAATCTTTTAAGCGTGGATCCCGTCGAGTACGGCGGACAATCTGGGTGCTAATACCTTCCCAGGTTGTAACCAACCCCCTTTCTCAGTCTCTCTGGTTCGCAACCGTCTTATCCATATCTTTCTTAGGTCTATGCAGCATTACCTTTCCCCCGGGATAAAAATGCCTAGCTGGCGACTCTTGTCTTTTGAGTTCACCCCTGTGTGTTCTCATCCTCTTTCGCCGACCGTTCGCGTCTGTACCCCTTCTGACCCGGTGTCATTTTGGTGGGAGAGACAACAAGATCATGCATTGATTCTTCCATCCTTCTCAGTTGCAGGTTTATGCTTCACAGAGGATAACCATTGCTTTTGTGTACCTTTTATTTATTTATTTATGTTTACTAACCTTTAATCAAAATCCAAAAATATTTTATTTTCCACTTTTATTAACTTTTCAAGAGAAAGCAAAAATTGAAAAACAGTTCCTCAGCTCAAACACAGTTCATCTGAACAATGTCGAAGTTGATCTGTAAGCAATTCAAATTCATCTGATCAAGGATTTCCAAGTTTTATTAATTATCATTCACGGAATTCCAAGGTTCATGTGTTTATTTCCATGCCTTCTTTGACGAGTAAAAGAATCGAGCCGAAACCATAACAGTACAAAAAAAGCATTTTTTTCAAAATTTGTATTGTGTAACCGGTTAACACCCAGGTGATAACCGGTTAACTCGCAAAACTTCGGAAAAAAAATTGGCAGCAAATTCAAATTTTTTTAATCACATGTGGAATATTCTAGACCATCTCCATTTTATTCCCCTACATCATCAAAATTCATTCTAACTAAGGGTGGCAAAACGGGCCGCCCGCCCCGCCCCACACCGCCCCGCCTAAAGCCCGCCAAAAAGCGAGCGGGGCGGGCATGCCCGCCAAGTTGAAATGGGCATAAAAGTTTAGCCCGCCCCACCAAAGTGGCGGGTTGGCGGGCGGCGGGCTTGCCCGCCTTCATTATTTATTTATTTATTTTCTATTTTTTAAAATAAATTAAATGGTTTTTTTTAATTTCAATAAAAAAACATCATACCAACATTTTGAAAGCATAAATGGCAAAAGACTAAGTCCATCAAGTATTAATCTTCAATAAAAAATAGAACTTTCAACAAGCTTTCACCTAAATTATAAGCAAAATATAAGGAAAAATGTTTATTTCATAGGTGCGGCGGGCTTTGGCGGGTGGCGGGTTTTGGCGGGGCGGGCTTTGGCGGGTGGCGGTCTTTAGCGGGGCGGGCTCTGGTGGGCGGCGGGCTCGAAATCCCAACCCAACCCGCCATTTTTAGGCGGGTGCGCGGGCCGGGCCGGCGGGCCACGACCCGTTTTGCCACCCCTAATTCTAACCACGTACCTTCATTAATTAATCACAACTCTTTTGCTAATTTCCCTCCAAATTGAATTTCAATCCTAATTTTGATCTCCCAAACCTAGCTCCAATCCATCAAATTTCCATACCAAAATTCTATAAATATATCTCTCATTTCATTCATTTCACAAGCTTTTGAGAGCCAAGAAACCTATTGCAAATTATCTCCCCAACTATAAAAATTCACCAAAGCTCAGTTTCTTCTTTTAAAAGTTATCAAGAGGTTACATTGAAATCTTGATTAACTTTGAGATAAACCTTAATCCATTTCATTTTTCTTCATCAATTTCAGTAGATCAAGATTGTTTATGGAGATCTTGAAGTATTAGAGTTGTTCTCATTCTTGAAGTGGTAATTCATCTCACACCATTATTGGACCTTCATCTTCATCATCCATAATGTAGATCTTTGGTGATTCTTGTGTTTGATCCTTTTAGATCTTATTTTACCTTTTGATTGCTGGTTTTTACTATTTTTTTACTCTAAAATTCGTGCAAATTCAGATCTATGATCACAAGGTGTTTGAAAAATATTTTGAAAGAGGATCATGTTGAATTTTGCACATATTTTTTATTCTACGCACAATGTAACCAGTTAGCACCCAGGCTGTAACCGGTTACACAATGTATTTTTTTGACAGTTTTCTGCATTTTTGAACTACGTAACCGGTTATGCCCCAGGCAGTAAGCGGTTACATCTGAAGCAGAATGTAAAATTTTGTTTATTTTGGGGTTGTTTAGTGTTCCTTGGTTTTTCTTCCCTTTCCCTTTGTTCTTAGCCTTAGATCACATAATTTTGTCGTTTAATTTGGCTTTCTTTTCATCTAATTCTCCTTTTATTTTTGATCGATGAAAGTCTTATGGATCTTGGAACTTCTTTTTTGAATTCATGATTAAGACTAGATCATTACCTATTTTCTTTTTGTGCGACATTGTTTTTAGATGACAACCTACATGTTGTTTATCTAACATGCATTAGCACTAATAATAGTTACCTTAATTGGTATCGACCGGCCTCGTTGTAGGGTGACTTTTATATAAATTACTTTTCGATTGCTTAACATAGCACTACATTTGTCCCTCCATATCCTTATCGAAACTTGTACTTTCGTGGCCCGAACCTTGATTGGTTGCGCAAGCCCAAGCATGATTGATCTTTTGTGCTAAGTCTATAATTCTCAAACTTGTTGTTGTAAATGATTTGGTTCTATCAATATTCTAACAATTTTTGTTAATCAATGACTTGAGTACATCATTCAACCATATAGTTCAAGACGCCAGACGAAATTCGGTTGTCGCTTTGAGATTTTTAACCTTGGTGCCTTTTTTACATTTTTCTTCTTCTTTGTGGATGATTAAGTTCACCACATTATTATGTATATATTATATTACTTTTATTTATTTCTTGCTCCATATTATTTTTATTTTACTTCTTACTCCCTTCTCTTTTATTTTCTTATGCTTTATATCATCCATTATCGTTTTTATGTTTATGTCATTATTTCTTGTGTTTTTCTTTTCTTCTTGTCCATTTGGACACCAAAAATATTAATAAAGGCCTAAACACTTTAAAAGACTTATTCTTAATTGTGGACTATGGTTACTATCCCATGCCTTGGAGTATTTCTACATTTGGACCTATGGACTTAGTACTAGGATTTTATCCCCTTACTTGATTATGGAGTGGTTATACTAGCCTTTATTTGACTCATCATTTGCTCAAGAAGATGAAATTCTAAGTTACTCTTACTTTGAAATGTCTTCAAGTGATTAGATCTTTCCTACCTTATCTCTTTTCTTTTATTTTTAGGATAATTTCTTCATCTCCTCCCATTTTTTAATTATCAAAATCTTCTCCTTTTTTCAAAGGATTCTTCTTTTAAAACTTTCACCACTTTCATAATTTAAACCTTGAACTTGGTCAAGTGTTTTTTTACCCTTTTCTTTCATTTCTTAATAAATTCTAATGAATTTAAGCATATTGACATTATTTTTAAGAAAAAATTAAAAAAATACAAAAACTCATTCACTTTTTTTGTGCCTTGTGCATTTTTTCTCTTAACTCTTTTCATATGTTTAAACATGAATCATCCTTTCTAGAAATATTATTCGCTAAAGGATGAGGACTTGTCTTTACATTATTAAAATCAATCAAAACAAACAAAAACACTTTTGTTCTTTTTACCATGAACTACGGGGTTTTGATCTTACATTGTACTTTATGGGTACGTAGGCATGAGGCGAAAGTCTCGTCAAACACACAAATATTAAAATCAATTCTTTTCTCATCCCCTCACTCTCATTTAACAACCCCTTTTCAAACAAAAAAGTGTAAATATTTCAAAGGGCTCTTGTGGAGTACCACATGCGTTTTGGATGCTAACACCTTCCTATTTCGTAACCAACCCCCTTACCCATTCTCTGTTTGTTTCTTTTAACTTTTGCTTTTAGATTCATTTTTAGGATTTATTCGCTCTTTTTTCCTTTTTCTTTTGGAATAGATAAAAGCGTGGTGGCGACTCTGTTTTCTTTGATTTAAGTTAATCAATAGCTTACACTCACAATTTTTACCGCTATAGAAAAGTGGAGACTCTGCTAAGGAGTAATCTATATGTGGGTTAGACCTACTGTGATTTATTTATTGCTTTGGTTTGATTTATTTTTTATTGCTTGTTATGTTCTGGTTTGGTGATCCTCTGTGAGTGAGATAGATCATATACCCGAATCTGAGAGTACTTATGATAGGACGATGGTATATTCGAGAAGATACACGTGGAGTAGTCCTATGCGATGTCGATCCGAGAACCACTACTCAGTTAAGCTCTATTAGATTACTGATGTCATGGCGAGTAGTCGTATCATGGCATTATTTTTTCGACCTCGGGATTATCATACTGAGGACCGTAGAACCTTTAACTCATCCAGGCCATTTTAGGAACGTAGCGCGAAAGTCATCCAGGTGTAGACCTGAGGTGATTGTCACGCGATACTACACTCGGACGAGGTCTTCTTAAGAAAGTTATTGGTTGAGGAGTAGTCTAACGTACCGATAATACAATAAAAGTCAATAATTATAATATAAAAGAGTTTTAATTAATCATTCATTTTAATATAGAGATAAATTTTCAATGCGAAGAAAGAGGGGTTACAATGAATCTAGTCCAACTTTATTACCATATTGTTATACAATTTCTCCGACTATTTGGATGGAATATATAAATTAATAAATTAATAATTCATATAAAGAGAATTTTTTAAGATAAAATTGCAAATAAATAAATAAAAATAATAATAATAATAATAATAATAATAAAATTATAAAGAATAAAAGTACTCATATTATACTCCATTTATCTTATGTTTTAACCATTTTGCACAAATTAAAAAATATATAATTCAATGTTTTAAAGAGAATATATATATATATATATATATATATATATATATATATATATATATATATATATATATATATATAGTATCCCGTAATTTCTTTTAATGCTCTGAATAATATTATTTGATATCAATAGGGTTTCGGGTTGCTCTGAGATATTTTAACAAAAATAATTGGAGCAATCGGTGAATTAATTTATATTAACTAATATTATCTGACTCAGAGTTTTTATTAAATTGTTAATTAAGAGACATTTTTGGATACCCTCTATTTGAACTCGTTGGGAGGAAATTATATTTTCCCGTATAAAACCTAAGTTTGTTTCCTTATGTTATGCAACATAGAAACAAAAACATATTAAGAGAAAGAGAAATAGGAGGAGAAAGAAGAGGAAAGTGAGAAGAACGGAAAATATTGAAGAAGAAGAAGAAGCTCTTGGTCTTGAAGATTTACCATATATTCATCTCTCAATCTTCTCAATCATCTTTTGTAGAGGTGAGTTATAGTTAGAAACTTTTATTTCTAGAAGTTATAGATTTCTTGAGGTTAGGTCAAAATGCTAGAAATCATAGAATCGAGAGTTTGAACAGTTGAAATATCGATTAAATGCATGAATATGTTGGAATTATGTATGAGAACCTCTGTTGATAATTGTTTTGATGTTTGGTGTTGTTTGGATTGAATTTGGAGAAATTCAGTATTTGAAAACATAGGTTTTTCAGCCACTGACTCTCAGTTAACCGGTTAACAGAATGGATTAACCGGTTAATGAGACTTTGATGCGCTACTGACTTTATCAATCTGATCTAGTTAACCGGTTAACCAAATGCATTAACCGGTTAACACTGTAAGTTTAGGAAAAATATTATTTTTTATTATTCTTTAAAAATTCATAACTTCTTCATCATTTATCCGATTTAATTGTTCTTTATATCGATTTGAAGCTAATAATATGTTCTATCTTATAAGACTGAGAAATATTATTCTGAGCCAAATTTTACCCGTCTTTTCTAATTAACCGTAATTATGTTAGTTAGGTAATTGTGAGCTCTTTGAAATAAAAAGGTATAAATTGTGAGATGTTTAGGACTAGCCTAAGTTGATGTGAAACCGTTGGAAAGGTGAGTAAGGCTTGAGGTGGATATTACACTGAGTCCCACGGGAAGCATGGTAGAGGCTTGAGATGGGTATTACATTGAGTCTCATGGGAAGCCTTTCCCGAGAAAAGGCTTGAGGTGGATATTACACTGAGTCCCACGGGAAGCATGGTAGAGGCTTGAGGTGGGTATTACATTGAGTCCCATAGGAAGCATGGTAGTGGCTTGAGATGGGTATTACACTGTGTCCCATGGGAAGCCTTGCCCGGTGAAGTCTTGAGTAAGTCTTGAGGTGGGTATTACACTGAGTCCTACGAGAAGCATCTGTAAAGACTTGGTAGTGGCTTGAGGTGGGTATTACACTGAGTCCCATGGGAAGTCTTGCCGATAACACTTGAGGTGGATATCCCACTGAGTCCCACGTGAAGTGTTGAGAGCGTTATATGGACGCTTCTACCTTGTTTTGGTTCCTTGTAGAGAAGTGACCAAAGACTCGAGTAGTGGTTAGATTCAAACCTTTAAAGCCGAGAGAACACTAAGATAGGGAACTCACTGAGATGTTGTTATCTCACCCTATGTTTTTGTATATTTCCAGGTACTTCAGGTTCCGCGAAGGGTAAGGATAAGGCAGTTTGATTATCCTTACTTGTTTATGGCTTTTCTTTTGCAGTGGATATTTTCAGATCTTCAGATCTAGTTCTTAGATTTCTTTTGTTTTGACATACTGCATTATTGTTAGCCTTTTGTTGTAGTACCTTATGTATTTAGTTGGCTAAAATTTTACAATGTTTTGTACTATGAACTTATTTGTATTTCAGTAACAAACTTGAACTTATATATGAAAAATATGCTTTGATGTATGTATTTTATATATGGATAATACAATATATATATATATATATATATATATATATATATATATATATATATATATATATATATATAAAGAGAGAGAACATGATCTAATTAAAAAGTAGTGTGATTTTGAGAATAAACATTTAACATAAAAAATAATCTCTTATGATAATTGTCGCTCCCTGGATTTCCATCCTGGTACAAATGTGAAAGTGGCGCGGAAAAGGTTAGAGTCGCCAGCCAGGAATTTTTATCCCGAAGGAATGGGAATGGTAATACTGCACAAACCGGAAGAAAAGAAAAAGGAAGGACAAAGGTCCTGCAAACCAAAGAATCTGAGCTCGGGAGTCGGTTACGACCTGGGAAGGTATTAGCACCCCAGATTGTCCGCCGTACCCGACGGGATCCACACTTGCAAAGAAAATGTTTCAAAGGGTGAAGAAATGAAAGCTGCTGCAAAACTGAAACTGAAACTGGAATGAGAAAAGAACTGAAAAAAGAAGCAAAGAGGAAAATGTAGGGAAAATAAGGATTATGCTCGAATGGGCCCTACCCCGTTGCCTACGTACCTCATCTGGACATGAGAATCAGAGTCGTCGTAGTTCCCCTAACTAGGGGTGGAAAAGATTGCTTGTGTATTAAGGCTTGAACTGCCTATGTCAATGCTCAGGTGTTGCATGCTCGAACGACGAGTGTGTAACCGTCTTGCAAAATGACAAGTGGGAGCAAGTTCGCGTACGGAGCGAAGGAGATGAGAAGAGAAGTCCCGAAGGAGAGACGCTTATTGTTTGTTTGTGTGTTTATGAGCTTTTATTTGGTGTGGCACAAGAGAATAAACTCAAGCTCTTTTCCATGGAATGTGTACTTGCTACTACATTCCAAGATGGAATAATAGAACAAGCACACCAAGCAAGGAGAATTTATCCAAGACTTGTTTCCAAACGCAATGGCCTAAATTCATTGACTTGTTGAATTTATTAGATGTTTTAGTGATTAAAAATGAAGAAGTATTTTTTAGGGGTTTTCTCGATGAAGATGACCTCATGATCCGACTTGTGCATCACGCTAGACAAATGCACTATTCCAAGATGGAATGAATACATATGCCCCATGGAATAAGGCTATTACACAAGAAGTCACTTCTTTCTTTATTAATATTTTTTATGCTTTGTTTTGAGATGAGAAGAGAAAGAACCAAAGGAGCAAAAGGCAAAAGTCTAATGGGGAAAGACTAAACCTAATATTAAAATTCAAAAAGTGGTCCTAAGGTTAGTGAGGTTTCAACTATCCTAAAAGAAAAGAAGAACCAAAGAGGAGCAAAAAAGAGGAAAAGAAAGCTAGCAAGCAACTTACTCCTCTAAAGGAGATAAGTTGCTCCTAAGGGGGAAGAAAAGAGTTGCATCACATGATGGCATAAAGCACATCAAATCACAAAGAGAAAGAAACTTAAAAAGGAAAGAACAAGAGTTGAAATGTGGATAAACATCCACACTTCTCTTACCATAAGCCCCTGCAAGTGTTAGCAAAAATCCAGCAAATGCTCATCAATAAAATTATGGAGTTAGCATGCTCAAAGTTCAAGTCAACAAAGATCAAACAACATGCCAAACTTTGCATATACAAGTATTTACGCGTCGAGAACATGGAAGCATACATCAACCAGCAAGAAAATCACCTTAAACTAGCATATTCAATGATCATACAATGATCCATGGAAATTAAAACATGTAAGGGGATCAAACAAGCTCAAAACAGCCCCAAAATGGCATTCTACATCAGTGTTAACCGGTTAACCAAAAGTGTTAACCGGTTAACCAGTTAAAACCTGCTGCAAATACGCAGAAAACAGGTGCGTTAACCGGTTAACCAAAAGCGTTAACCGGTTAACCCTGTAAAAACAACAGCAATTTCCTGCAGAAAATCAGGTCAAATCCAACTTATTCAAATAATTCCACGCCAGACCAGCCATCAATTAAGCATGAAATAAATGGATTTATTCACATTAATTAACATCATTAAGCTCATGAACATTAGCACACGGATCCGGCTACAAATCAACCAATCAATTCAAGCAAGCCAAGCAAATACACAAGCACATGGTGGATCTAAAGCACAAGCATGCAAATAAGCTAAAACAAAGCTAGATCTGAATTTCACCAACCTACAAAGTCGAGGTACGCTTTGGTAATTGTTGTTTGAGCTAGAAATGAGAGATTTCGCGGAAAACTTTTAAGATTCGGTGCTAAGCTTCACACTCCATGCAAAATAAATGCAAGCAAAAGGTCTTGATGCAAAATTTTGGCTCTAAAAGCACTTCTAATTTCCAAACCAGATCTGAACCACCAAGTAAACCATTAAAAATGATGCAAAGAAGCTATGGATGGAGGTCTAGTTCCAAGATCTACACACTTTAAGGCAAAAATTATGTGATCTTCAAAGAGGAACATTGAGTGAATTGGAAAATTGGGAGAGAAAAGTGAGAGAATGGTGAGAGAGATCAAAATTCAGAAAAATGAAGAGGAGTGAATAATGAGGGAAAGCTTCCTTGGTTTGGAGGGAAATGGATTAAATATGGTTTAGGTTTAGGGCCCAAAATTTAGGCTTGGGATCCAAAAAATATGGTTTGGAATTGACTTTAGAAAGTGATTAGGACCTAGCATTGGAATTAGACTTGGATAAATGCTCTAGATCCTTCTCCTTAATTCAAATGAATAAAAGTTGGAAAGTTGGAGCCAAAAATACATGCTGAATTTTGCTGCTGGAATTCAAAATTCGTAGCCGTTAACCGGTTAACCAAAAGCGTTAACCGATTAACGCAAGCAAATTTTGAATTCTCCCTCCTTTTGGTGGGAAACCTCAATAATAACCCGACGCCAACCGTTTTGACCTGATTTTGACCCTTCCATCTTTTTTAGGGCCTTGACCATGATACAGAGCTTGTATAACATGTCTTGTGAGCTTCTTGCCAGGTCACCATGCTCCTGATTTTGACTTGCAGCGCTTCAAATTTCTCGGATAGTCGAACATATGCCTTATGCTAGAACATGCAAGTGTTATGCTTCATCTTTCTATGCAAAATGCTAAGGACATGACATGCTGATGATGATTATGATATGATGATGATGCTAAACAGAAGAGGGAAATTTTGGGGTGTTACAATAATTTATTAAAAATATTGAATACTTTTTACTGGTATAATTTAAATAAATTATATATTGAAAATATTATAATTATTAAATATTTATTTTTAAACTTATTTTATTTTAAAAAATTATAATACAAAATTATTTAATTAATGAATAATATGATAACTTATGAAATAAGGATTTAACACAAAAATAATTATTTATAATAATTTAATAGAAAATAAATTTTAAGTTGACCTTTATAACATCTACTCGAACTTATTTATGGTATGTTTGGATTGATTAAAAAAGATGGAATGAAATGGAAGGGAAGGAAATGAAATTATATAAACTTAAGTTTCATTGTTTGGATTGATTAAAAAAGATGGAATGGAGCGGAATCGGGTGGAATATATTCCATCATTTTTGTACCCTCTGATTTAGGCGGAATGACAAAATCTCTATATTCCGTCATAAAATACTCAAACAATAGAATGACAAAATTTAGAAAAATAAGACAAAAATATCTAATTAAAGGATAATATAATATGTTAACTTATGGGAATAAACATTTAATATGAAAATAATTTTTATAATATTTCAATAAAACATTGAATACTTATTATTACTTCATTATACAGTAATAAAATATATTATAATAATATTAAATATTTGATAAGCCGATTTTCGACACCGAAGATAGACGATTTCCGACGTGTGCTAGGTTAGATATTTTTCAGATCTAAAAAACTATAATTGTGAACTATGATGTTTTACACTCCTATCTTCGAATTAGGGACCAAATTGATGCAATTATAGATGTGAGAAGATAAACTTTCTGGTGATCCAAAGATGGCTCGAGGTCGAGGATGAGTGAAAGCAAGGTGTTGTCATAAATGGTTCATTCAATGGTCAACAAGGAGAATACAATGAAAAATACAGAAGATGAGAATAATTAGGTATTAAAGAGGATTTTGTTCAGGATGGTGAAGAGTAAGTGAAATCATAAACCCTAGAGGAGAAACCATTGCAAGAAGTTACAATAAATGGGAAAGATGAATAAAAAATAAACTATGGGTTGTTGTCATTAACAACAATCGAGTAGTAACAAATGAATTGGCAATCAAATTTGTGGCTCCCAAATTGTGGAGGGTGAAATTGAAGTGGAAATTGAAGCATTAGATGTTGAATCAGAGTTAATTTTCTAGGAAGATGCATTTAAAATGTATGTTATAGGAAAATACCTCAACAAGAATGCAGTGAAACAACACTTGATTAGATATTGGAATTTTGTGCAACTACCAGAGATGTTCTACCATGAAGAATGGTTACTTGTCATACCCTAATTTTACCCCTAGATTTCATCATCATTAGTTGCATCATTTGCAAAGCATCAAGAGATTCAAGTGTTTGGTTAGAAAAAGTTTTGGTGTGGTCATCAACATTTCAAGCTCTCGATCATTTATGGTTCAATGGTCTTCCTCCATCAATAATTAAGCTTGTGTTTGCATCAATTCAAGATCATCAAGGCTCAATTCCTCAAGTACAACAAATTAGGGTTTTGATCAAAATGAAAGCTCTAAGGGTTTGGACAAGTTTTGGTAAAACATAAAGATTGAAGACTTTGATAAAGATAAAGAAATATAGAAGCGCGTAAATGTGAAGAAATCTTCCAATTACAAAGATCTTGAATACAATGTCCTGGAATGAAGACTCGACATCCTGGACTGTTACAAAATAAGATTTAAATCTGGTTTAAATCTTCTCCATGACCTAGGGAAAAATAAGCCCATGGATCAGTATACGATTATAAATAGAAGTCCTTAGACCTAGGGAAAAATAACTAATCCTTGTAACACTTTAGTAAAGTAGAAAATAAGGTTTAGGGTTTGAAATCAGTTGGCTTTCATGTGTTATAAGTCACCCTCTGTATCAGCAAGACACATTGAAGTAGACATAGTTGTTGATACAGATTCAGAAACCTTTAGGTAAGTAATTGTATAGTGTTCTTGGATGAAGCTTGAAATCTATCCAATGAGAAAAGACAACCAAAAAGAGTTGGGTAGACACTGCATAGAAAGTAGGACTTTCATGAATGGTAAAGTTGAGGGGGTGCAACACGAAGGATTTGTTGGGTGAAACTTGATACCGTTGAGGGATGTGCAACAATGAGGAAGTGAGATGGATTTCTCATATCAGCAGAAGGACTTCTGCGGTAATGAATTACATTGGGTATGGGTAGGTAAAACGTTTATGTTTACCTGTACAATGAGGTGTTCTATATAATCAGTAATCCACTTATATTGTAATCTTCTTCCTGGATTGGGATCCCCCAGAGTAGGTGAATTCGACCAAACTAGGTTAACAAATCATGGTGTTTTATCGTTATGAAATTATATAACTACGTTATATTATTGACTACACAAACATGTCGAGAAAGATGTTGGGACATCTGACATGTGGTTGTGCTGATATTGGTGAATATCTATATGCACATCTGATCCTTATTTAACTCAAAGCATAGATTAAGGTCTCGACAAGTGGTTAAGACATTTCTGATCTGCGTACCAGAAATTCAATTGGCATCTAAGCAGGCATCTTGTCTGGATGAGATCTTTGGGAGATACTTTCTGGTGTTAAACAAGAGGAGTTATTATCATCCATTCTGATATACTTGGAGGGTATTAATGAACGGGATGAGTGTTCTAGGTAAAAGGGAACAACCTGTTGGATGTTCAAAACTTCTATAAATTATTCTGCTACTGGTGGTGTTCGTTGATTATGTCCAAGAAGATGTGGTGACATCTTGCTTGAAGATTGCTGATGTTGTTCGTTGGTTTTCCACTGCTTATGGTTTTGACTAGAAGAATTATTTGAGTTCTTGAATCTATCATAATGAAGACCTATTCATGGGATAGATGAATATGATAGCTATCCAGAGAGAATAGACGGTGAACTCTATTTTTGATCTTGCTTATGCTCTTGAAGATATCAGTGTCATAGAAACCTTAATCATTCCAAAGGCATATGAAAAGGAATGAAGATGGTGGTTGATGGTTGGTAGTGATATCTTGATTCTTAAAGGGAAATTTTGTCATGCACCTTGAAGTCAGATTGGAGGAAGACAAGTTGTATTCTTGTTTGTCAACTCTTAGTCTATGAATTGAGTAAACAACATGATCATGAAGGAAAATGTCAAATATACTTGAGATTTTTCTAAGTCCACTCGTAAAGGAATTGATAGTCATGATTGACATCATACTATCTTGATCTGACGTTCATACTGAAGGTGGTGTTCTAAAGGCTTAAATGTAGTTGAGGGAGATCCTCATTAAAGATGAACACAAGATAGTACGCTAAAGGCAAGTTGAGTCAAGGATGTCAATCTTGATGTCTCAACATTGGAGAGGAAGAAGTTAATCTACCATTAAGGATACTTTGTAAGTATTTCAGATCAATTGTTATTTATGGAAGCCATAAGTATTTAATTTACTATCCTTACATATGGAGCTCATGAGGACTGAAGACTACATGTATCGTCAGGTGGTACGACATATCTAGTTACAACCTAGAGGAGGAGTACATTCAAGATCATCATGGAATACTTTAGAGTATCCGATGTTCAATCAGATGTTGAAACATCTCTTAAAGTCAAGTGTGTGCAAACCCTTAATGGCTCAAGGAGTGAGTCCTTAGATCAAAGGGAAGGAGGTGGACATACTCAGGAAATAAAACCCTAGGATGTTGACCTAAGGTGTTGTCAATCCTCTTCATACAAGAAAAAGAAAAGGTGTGTGATTCATCCAGAAAGGTTCTTGAATAGAATCTGGTCTGGTTCATGAAGACTCTTGGAAGGAAAGTTTAGATTATCACTTAGTTGGAGGATTCTGCTTGGATTAGTTCACTTCTGATTTAAGGGGTAAATATTTAAATGTTCACGATCATCATGCTTGAAGAAGTCATAAAGTCTCTTCTTAAGGATAGCTAGAAGACAGTATGGAGCTACAACGCATGATGAAGGCTACTTACTCAAACTTGATGGTTTAATCAAGTCTATGAGAGCATGGATCTCTTGTTCTATTTGGGTTGAAAAGTTATCAAGGTGGCATGATAATTTGAAACTTGTCAAAGTTGAAACTAGAAGAGCTGGATCATCAACTGGATATCATATCAAATGTTCTGACATCATCTGGAGTTAGATGTGTGGAATTAATTAACCATCTCAGGAATGGAATCTAGTGTTACTTCAAAAAGAATCTTCACATGCAGATTGTGGGAGCTGCTAGAGTGGGAGATATTACTTATTCTCGACTTGGTATATCTAAGATATCGCACTATAGGAGTGGGTGGAATATGTAACTTGAAGATCAAGCTTCATTGGAAAATCAGAAGGCCTTTGAAACTCTAAAGGAAGACGAGTTAACCAATCTGTTTCAATTGGTTGTTCTCATTTGTGCATCCAAGGAGTGAATATGAAACTAATTACTCTGCCGCAAAAGGGTAGTTGGTAGAAGATCAAAGGAGAACCTGATTAGAGCTATGTCTTAGAGCTGGTGGCAGAAGTTCTAAGAACATGAAGATGATTACAGTAGTTATGGAGAGTTTATTTCTCTCTATGAAAGTCCAATGTTAGTAATGATCAAGCTGGTGAAGCTATACTTAGGCATGAAGATGACAAAGGAAGCATTGATACCCGTGGTACATTGAGGATGTTCCAACTGATGTTAAAACACCATCTGGTCGTGATAACATGGGAGAAGAACATCTTGTATGAGAATTGCCTTAACTTGTAATACATGATGATTAAATGAAGTCTATTATGGTGATCAAGATGGTTCTTTCTACTTGATTGGTCAGTGAGTCAGATCAAATCTCATGGAGCAAGCAAGCTAGAGAATTTTGTTTAGAGGCTCGGAGAAAATGTCAAGACAAGTAAGAGATTACCTCATGAAGAAACTAATAGGTATTGTATCTCTTTGAGGGATATGGAGCATTCCTGAATTAATTGGATTTTATCTCAAGGGCATGGATATTCATGCATAAGAATTCAGGAGGAATTCTGATGGTGTATGATTGAATTCAGGAAGAGAGGGATAGATGGTGATTTTGATTTCAATCTAAGAGTTTATTGGCTATAGGATGGTGTTTCTAATGTGGTCTCACAACAAGCATGATTGTGGAGAAATGACATAAAGAGATGATTGTGTTCAGCAGACGAGTTGGACAAAGAGTGAGCTTTTGAAGACATAAAGATGTGTCTTATGTATTCCTTTCATCAACATAAGTGAAAACAACACTGGTTATCTTAGACAAAGGGAGTTAATATTGTATTTATGATATGTCACTACAATACATGTCATTGGATGCTTAGGGAACAAGCAAGTTTTGGTTACCTTCATCTAAAGAGAATGAGATGTCAAGAAGGATGTCTTGACAACATATTGCTGGTACAAGTTGTGGGAGACTTGGCAATTATTACGAAAGTATCAATGAATCAAAGGCCTTAGAAGTGGTTGAGCAACATTAACTCAGCTTTGAGAGGATTTTGATGGGGTTGTTGGAAATATCATGAGTATTCAACATGTTTTGTGTCTGAAAGAGTTCTGAAAAGGTGTTGGTTCTTATGTTGGCAAGAAAAGTAATAATGTCTGACTATGTTTCAGGACATTTCGCAGGACTTAGAGATCAACAATTGGACATAGTTAGATGGTGTACTCCTGTACGTGTCAGAAGAGTGTTCAAATCATGTAGTGTGATTGCACATGCATGAAGTCAATCCAAATATTTAATGAATCTTGGACAATGAACAATCTTTGTTGATGAAGAATTATTCCTCAAAGAACGAACCTTGGTTGACCATGACCTTATGATACAATTAAATATCGATACTTCCTAAGTTGTGTTCATCTATTAAAATGGAAATCAATATTTTGCCTCCTTCAGTATGTCCTTGCTTGAGTCTTATGGCGTACATTCAATTCTAGGTTGGTGATATCTCGTTCTAGGTTTTCTTTGGTAGCTTTTGCCAAGTGTAAACACCCCAAATTTGCCCTCACCCATTCACACCATGGCTTGTGATCTCTTCATATGCATAAACTTAACCACAACATCTCATACCACATTTTTGATTCATTGCATTGGTTCAAAGTCATCTGCATCTAGGGTTTGTGATTTGAGCAATCCAAGAGCTTCTTGGGCCACTCCAAAGGCCATCAATCACTTCAAAGGGGTCCATGTATGTTCAAGCATCATATTATATCTCCTCAAAGTAAAGAATATCAAAGAATCACAAGAATTGAGAATGGCATGGAAGCAGAGCCAGGTTTGACTGCTCAGATGACCTAGAATTAGGGTTTTGGTTTCAGAGGCCATAACTCCAATTTTTTGGTCATTCTTGTTTCTATTGGTCTCTATATGGTATAGGGAGCATGCATATCAATTTTCATGAAGAAATTCAATGGGGAAGTCATCTGATCAAGGGATGACTTCTTGAGCAAGTCAGTGTAAAATCAGGGCATCTGAGGTCCCCAATGACCCAACCAAAGGGTGTTCATCATCATTTTGATTATGTGTGATCTTTATTTGATCATAGAAGAGGTTAGAAGTTCACAAAATTGGAGAATTTCAAGTCATTTGCAAAGTTGACTTTTTGGGAAAGTTGACTTATATTGAAAATTGCCATTTTGGGAAACTTTTTCAACCCTTGCTTTTTGATTCAAAAATGCTTCAAATGGAAAAACTTTGGTCATGAAAGTTGTAGAATGGATCATTCCCTTTTCAAAAAGTACAAGAACTGGACCTAATTCATTTTGGATCAAAAGTTATGGCTTGTCAAAGTTGGCTAAAATCACATAATTTGAAGTTTTCTACCAAAGAGGCATTTTGCAAAATGGTATGATCAAGTGTTCTAAAGGCCTCAAATGTGTACAATTTCTTCACAACATGATCACATGACCTCTAAAATTCAGAATGGGCCAAATAACTTTGCACTTTGATGCTTTGAAACTCAAGAAATGTCAAAGGGGACAAACATGAACCAACTTGCAAAACCTATCACAAATTACAAACCACTTGCTGCATTGCCTCTAGACCTTTTCCATAGCATTCCTTGATTCAAGCTGAGCCAAAGCAAGCCAAAAAGCAAGTTGTACCATTTCCCATACCTCAAGTACAAATCAAGTTGACATTTTGGCCAAAGACCCATACCAATCACCATAGGCCACCAACAACTTTCTGACCTATCACCTTTTGATACATGGACCAAAGCCAGCATAACACACCACTCACTTCAAGCTGAAAGACACCCAAGCCATAGTTATCATTTTTTGCTCCAACTTGCAAAAGCATTCGAAACACTCAGCACAAGCCTCAAACACACAAAAAAAACTTCACAAACAAACTCAACATGCTTCACTGATCAAAAACCACTCATCACCATAGCCTGAAAGTCACTGAAACAAAAACACGATCACCACCCTCCCTTGAACAGAACTTCTGCCATCTCTCAAACCAACCATCCTCAAAGCTTTCTAAGCCTCATTTCATCATTAGAGGGTTCAAAGGAGTGGACTTGCAGCAAAGGAAAGGCCAGAAAGCTCAGGACCAGGAGTTTCCATCTCAGGTAGCCATCTCAAACTTTTTTTTTCCAGAAACTCCATTTTAAGTTCTTAAATGATTCTATGTGCTCCCCTGGTCATGGGGATATGATTATTTTTGAAAATGGTTGAGAAACCAGGATGTATGATTGCTCTGAAACTTTTCTGCCCTAAATGTGTTTTGCTTCGATTTGCATGATTAATGATGGAAAAATGATTTTTGTTTGGGGGTTTTGATTCAGTGTTGAATGGGGATGGATTCTGGGCAATTAGATTTCATTTTCATGGTGTTTTGAGGAAGTTAGCAACTTTCAGGTGAAGGTCTGGCCGGAGAAGACGACCGGAAGTCTTCTCCGGCCACCTGAAACTCATTAGGGCTAATCTGTGTAATTAAATGAAGTTTGAATTGGGTACGTAGGATAGGCTGACTTTGTTTGACCCGCGCGCAAATGAACGTCCCAGATGCATTGATTAAACCCTAATCCAGTCATTTGTGTAATTAATCAAGATTAATTAAATTCAAATTTCAGAGTGAATCCCAGCCATTCAAACGCGCGCTAGTCAATTCCCGCGTGTCACATTTAAATCCTGGCCACTGGATCAACATACTTTTCATTTAATTCAATTTTATTTGCATTTAAATTCAATTGTTTTGTTCATTTTATTAAAAATAGTAAAAGTCATTGAAAAATTCTAAATTTTTTTATCAAAGATTTTATTAATTTTCAGAAACCAAAAAAAAATTTATTTTTATTTTTTGCATTAAAAATTATTTTTAAATCATTTAAAGGTTTATTTTTAATTAATTAATGAGAATTAATTAATTAAAAATACTTTTAGGTATTTAAAAATCACAAAAAAAATCATGAAACATTTAAAATCATTTAGAAACATTGTCCAACTCTCAAACCAAATTTCTTTTTTGATCTTGATGTCTTTTGACAATTTTCCATGGAATTAATTTCATTTCAAGGCATTATTTTGATCCAATCTTCAAAAATTCATTTCTGCCTAGTCTTTAAGAGTTGGACTTTGATTCTTTTTGCATTGCATCTTGTATAGCATGTAGTTTATAGGATTAAATTGGCATGAATTGATCTTATATTTCCTTTTTGTTTGGCATTTTTATTGACAAGGTACTTTAAAACCCTAGCAATCTTAAGAAATTCATAACTTCTAATAGGTTGAGATTTAGAACCCCTCCTTTGGGCAGTGAGTTTGTATAGGTTTAGGGTTCCTTTGAATGCATTTTCAATGTTTTATCATGATGCTTGCTTCTGGTTTTGGTTTTTGTTTTGTGCATTGATCATAAACCCTAATTTGGGCTTTCATTTGCATCCATCTCTCATGTGCTTGCATACCATGACTTGCCATGACATTTTGTGCATCCATTTGATTCACAATACATCTTAGGACATATTAGAATCATGTTTGATCATTGCATCTTTCATTTGCCATGTTGAATGTCATTTGCATTCCATAACTTTTCATGTATGTTCATGGTTCTAAGCATGCTTCTCTTGCATCCATATGTTTGTATGATCATCCTCATGCCTTGCCTCATGTTTGCATCATCTTATAGCATCATTAGCACCATACTCATGCTTCTGGTTTTGGTTTGCATCATGCCATTTCATCTCATTTTGCATTGCATTGCATTTCTTTCACTAACCTTTCAGGTGGTAAGTTACTTTGAGAAGTGAATTTGCCTTCACTTCTCACAATTTCTTTTCATCTCTCTTATGCATCATTACTGCATTTTGTCTTGTGCTTGAGATTGAGCTTGCTCATTCTTCTTCATATTACTTTCTTTCTTCAAGTGACTTGTCTTCTTAAATGAAGCAAGTTACTTTGCTTCTCTTTGCTCCTTTCATCTGCTTCCTGGTGGTTTTCTCTGAAGATCTTTCTTGTAAACCTCACAAACCTTAGGAACAACCAAGCATGACAATAATTAGAGTTCTGATTAGTCCCCATTTAGATTTTACCTTTGTGTCTCATTGAGTCTTCTCTCCTCATCTTATAATCAGGGACTAAACCCTAAAGGCTTTAAGGCTTTGTGATTAAGCTTATGCCTGCATCCTTCTATTAGGATGGAGTGTATAACTTTAATCCTAAGTGTTAAACCCTTAATGTGTTTAAATCCTTTAATCAATCCATCTAATAATCATCAAGACATCAAGCTTGTAACTTGGGCCTTGCATTGGGGTTCTAATTCTTCCTTGACTGGTTAAGAAGGACTAACCCTAGTGTTAATGGACAAGTCCCCCTCAAGTTGTCTTACAAACCCTAAAACTCACTTCTTCATCTTATCATTAACTAAAATCCATTTAATAAAGGCTTTGTTTTGTCATGAGGTTAATCCCTAACCATGGATTAAGTTGAGGAGCTTTCCTCAGCTTAAACATTCTCATCTATTATCCTTCTATTAGGATGGTGTAATGAGTCTGTTTAATCCCTGATTATGGCTTAATCTCATTAATTAACACTAAACAAAAACACCAAAAACATCTAAATAATCACAAGTAGGTTAATGATCTTAATCCTACACCATGGTGATTAAGTGTGAGAAGCTGACTTCACATTTAAGGCATTCTCATTACCCCTAATCAGAGGGAAGATGTGATGAGTTTACTAAATCCATTGGTTTAGGCTTAAGCTCATTAATCCATGACAAACTTCCAAAGGCAATAAAAGACTGAAAATACAAAAACAAACAATAATCGTCTCCTCCGGGATTCTTTTCTCATCATCTTCACTCACAAACGAGAACTTGCTTCTTCCGTCTAATGCAAGACAGTTTGCACCTGAGCCAGACAGGTCATACACTTGAGCATAGACAAGTAAGCAGTTCATCAAGTCAATTCATCTTTCAGTCTCTTTGGGTCGAACTACGGTGTTCTGACTTCCTCATTGCACGAGAGGATACGTAGGCATAACTTAACAGTTATCGAACAAAAGTCTCTGTATATTCCCCCTCCTCCCAGTTTTATTCTTTTTAGCCTCATCATCATGAGCATTTCACTTTTGTCCTTACACTGACACTATACATATCATACTTCACTTTACACTTCTTTTGCACTGACACCTGTACATCCTTTTCCAGCTCTTTGACACACTAATTGCACTGACACTACCCCTTTGAAACACAAATCTTTTAAGCGTGGATCCCGTCGAGTACGACGGACAATCTGGGTGCTAATACCTTCCCAGGTTGTAACCAACCCCCTTTCTCAGTCTCTCTGGTTCGCAACCGTCTTATCCATATCTTTCTAGGTTTATGCAGCATTACCTTTCCTTCGAGATAAAAATGCCTAGCTGGCGACTCTATTCATTTCATCCTTTCGCCGACCGTTCGCGTCTGTACCCCTTCTGACCTGAGGTGTCATTTGGTGGGAGCGACACCAAGTTCTGGATAAAAAGGGGGAGTATAGTTATCTGGGTTTTGGAGTTTGTTTGTGTGCGTGCTTTTGTGCAGTTGTTTTGCAAGAATTTTGGATGAGATGTTCTAACATCTTATCTGTATTGCTTTAGTTTGTTCTTATTTTGTGTCTTGTGTTCTGAGTTGTGAAGCAGGTTATGTCATGTGACCTAAGTTGTATAGTCTATGAACTATGTGTTACATTGACAATAATTGCTTCTTATTAAGCTCTTTCCGGACCTTTTTAATGGTTATCTTATGCCCATTAAGAATAAGATTTATTCCTTTGTGGCAAGTAATGGTTTGAGGGGGAGCAACTATCATTCTATTCCTCATGTACACGAGCACCCAGCTAGGGCTTTTAGGAGTGAGAAGGAGCTTCACAAGTGTTCGGACTTTCTTTTTCTACCTAAGATCGTGCAAGAAAATGTTTTAGCCAAAACTTGTCAAAAGGGGGAGATTGAAATCTCTAAGGGTTTGGACACGTTTTGGTAAAACATAAAGATTGAAGACTTTGTTAAAGATAAAGAAATCTAGGAATGCAAAAATGTGAATAAATCTGCCAAATACAAAGATGTCGAATACGATGTCCTGGCAGGAAGAATCGACATCCTGGATTGTTACAAAAGAAGAATTAAATATTGTTTAAATCTTCTCCAAGATTCTCTCCAACAAATCAACATCGGATCAACGAATCATAAGACAAAAGATTGAAGTATGTGGATCAACATAAGATTATAAATAGAAGTCCATAGACCTAGGGAAAAATAACTAATCCTTGTATCACTTTAGTAAAGTAGAAAATAAGGTTTAGAGTTTGAAAGTCGTTGGCTTTCGTGTGTTGTAAGTCACCCTTTGTATCAGTAGAATACATTGAGGTATACATAGTTGTTGATACAGATTCAAAAACCTTTAGGTAATGAATTTTATATAGTTCTTGGATGAAGCTTGGAAGCCATTCAATGAGAAAAGATAGCTAAAGAGAGTTGGTTGGACATTGCATAGAAAGGAGGACTTCCGTGAATGGTAAAGTTGCGATGGTGCAACACGAAAGAGTTGTTGGGTGCAACCTGATACCATTGCGGGGTGTGCAACAATAAGGAAGGGAAATAGGTTTCTCGTATCAGCAAATGGGTTTCTGCGGTAATTAATTACATTGGGTAGGGTCACGTAAAAGGTTTGTGTTTACCTGTACAATGAGATGTTTTGTACAAATATAATCCACTTATATTGTAATCTTCTACCTGGATTGGGATCCCCCAGAGTAGGTGAGTTTAACCGAACTGGGTTAACAAAACATGGTGTTTTATCGTTTTGCAATTATACAACATGTTATATTATTGACTGCACAAAGATGTCTATAATGATGTTGGGACATCTAACATGTGGTTGCGCTGATATTGGTGAATATTTATATGCGCATCTGAACCTTTTTTAACTCATAGCAGAGATCAATGTCTCGACAAATGGTTAAGATATTTGTGATATGCATACCAGAATTTCACAAAAGTTCACTGAGTGTTGACTTTTTGACCAAGACATGATCCCTTGCTTAGGAATATGATTCGATACCATTAAATACATATTTGGAGTCCATTTATATGATTTATTTATCTCAAGGAGTTTGATTAATTGACCATTGCAATATTTCAATTTATTTGTGAAAGCCCTGGTGGTTTGAATAAATTATGGTAAAACACATTAATGAGAAAGATGAATAAATATGGGAACCAGCCAACACTAAGAAATCTTATCATGATCAAAGATATCGAAGAAGATGTCACAACGTGAATATTCGACATCCTGGACTGATGTAACAAATTGGTTTAAATCTATTTCGAATCTGTTTGAATATTTGATGTGCATTTAGGAGTGGATCAAGGATCAAATATACGGAGCCCATGGAGCAGCTGAAGGCTATTTAAGGAGACTTAGACCTAGGGTTTAATATACATTTTATATACGTTTGTAATATCTTTTGTAACCTAGTTCTTAGGAAGAAAAAAAGGATTAGGGTTTTGAGAGTAGCAAACTCTTTAGGATTTGTAAGTCTCCCACTATATCGATTTGATAGATTGTGGTAGCCATAAATATGATACATGTTCAGAATCCATTAGGTAATGGAATGTATATTGTTCTTGGATGAATCTTTGAAGCAAATCAGAGTTAGCGTGTTGGGAAAGAATGCTTGACATAATTCTGTGTTGGCAGAAGAAATATGAAGATGTCACAGATTGTGATAGAGGGAGAGGGATGGAGAGAGAGAGAGGGGGCGGGGGGTTATCGTATCAAAGATGGGGTTCTTTGATAAAGACATTCATCGGGTAGTGATTAGGAGATAAAGTTGTAAATGAGGGAGTTTAGCTTTATGATAATACTACGAATAGTGGAGTCTTCTTCCTGGATTGGTATCCCCTAAAGTAGGTGAATTATACCGAATTGGGTTAACATATTTTGTGTTATCTTTATCTTTCTATAGATTTACTTATTCTGTTCTGATTCATGATTAACATGTCGAAGCGGATGTTAAGACATCTGACATGTTCATAGGTTAATATTGTTGAGTAGCATTCCTTGCACCTGAGCCTTGTTTAAATCGTATCAGAGATCAATGTTTCGACAAATGGTTATGACATTTGTGATCTGCGTACCATAATTTTAATTGGTATCAGAGCAGACATCCTATCTGTTTATGGATGAGATCCTTGGGACATACTTTATGGCGTTAAACAAGGAAGGATATGGTGTGATCTGATCTCGACGTCTGGGCCTCTTAATGATTGTGAGGTTTGGATGGTTGTGATCAATCAAGGGAAACAACAACTACTGGTTGTTCAAGGTCTCCAAGGAGTGTCTACAACAACAATAGGAGGAATGAATAGTCCTCTTGTTTAGTGTCCTAAAAGATGTTGTGATATCTTGGCTAGGTAATGCTGAAGTTTCTCTTTGGTGATTCTGCATCACCTATCTCTTAAGGAAGAACTTTGGAAGTATGGGATTTTGGAGTTACGAATGAAGAAATATTGCGACATATTTTGACTATCTTTGTTCCCGATGATATCAGTTGTGTTGAAGACTCTAAGTCATTCCAAAGTTGGGAGCAATGGAATGGGTAGAGTGTTGATGATTGACTTGGTACTTGGATGGTGGAACCATCATGTATTTTAAAGTCAGTTTGTCAGAAGGGATATTGGGGTTATCCAAATCATGCTCTGGGAATTTGGTAATTTCTTTTCAGCTAAGTTGTTAAAAATACTGGAGTATTCTCTCAAGTCCACTCATAAAGACGTCTCAGTTGTAAATATGGAGTAATCTAGTTATTCTTCTAACTAGAGTGTGTTTCTGGAAAACACTAATCTGAAGGAAGTGGTGGTGATTTATTTCCACCATTAAAAAGTGCGAGGAATGGTTCATCCTTCTTAACCTTAAGGATGAACTCGATCTGTTTGGAGTTCTCAGAACTGTTGAGGTAAATAAGATTCATTCAGAGAGAATCTTAGATGCTTGAGTCAAGGGTGACAACCTTGATATCTCAATACCTTGCACGTGAAGAAACTGGCATAGATGGAATACTTGTTGGTATTCATTAAGTGCTGGTACCTGGAAGGGTTATTGAACAAGATTTAAGATCAATTTCTATTTGTGGATCACACAAGTATTTAATTGATTATCCTTGTATTTGAAGATCAAGATTATGGATGTTCAACTAGATGTTGGAACATCTCTTCATCAGAGGATAGTGCAGAATCATGGTAGGATACTGCATACACTTAAAAGACTCTTGGTTGTTGAAAAGGAATCTGCTTCAGTCTTGTGCGACAAAAGCATATGATCACTAAAGAGTTTCATGGATAGAAACTTGTTCAGACAATGGAGTTATTGAAGATGAAGATGAAGAAATCATAATTTTTATGGATATTTCTTGGGTAGTTTATTTCAGATCTAAGTGTATGGGAGCATGTGATATTTCCTAGCTTGGAGGACAAGGATAGATAAGGACTTCTTTCCTTTGAAGAATCAGACCTTGGCAGGTTGAGTTCCCTGGAAGGGTGAGGCAGATACTCAACAAGGTGTGAGATTGAATTGAGTTACTATGGTTCAGCAGAATGGAGGTTCTCTACTCAAACTTTATTGTTGAATCAAATCCATGAGAGCATGGAACTATTGTTCTGGTAAAATAAGAACTAAGCTCATCAACCGAATGTTGTATCATAATGTTCTAACATCTAGCTAAACATCAGAGTCCTAGTTGGTGTGATGGTACATCAGTGTAAGATAAGGTGATATACAGAAGAATGATTATTGTGGATAATTCAAAAAGATCTATCTGATAGCAGGAGTTGCAAGAAGGAGATGATGATACATGGTGACTCACTTGGAGAAAATGGAGTATGTAGCTTGAAGATCAAGGTTCATGGGTAGATCAGTATAACTTGTGGGAGTTTTGAAGGAAGGATGAGATCTTATTTCTCTCAGTGGAGCCCTTATTGTTCAAACAGGTGGATCAGTGCTCTTTGAAGATCTTCAGGTGGATTACTATGCAGTAGTAGTCTAGTGATGGGGAATGTAATGTACCAGTATGCAGTGTTGGTGATGTATGGAAGGTGTTCTAACTTGATGTTAGGACATTATCTAATTTGGTTATCCTTGGAGGATAACCCTTAAGTTCTGGTCTAGGAACTTGTTGTCTACATCGTTTATAAGGAGTATTTAACTTGTCATATGGGAGAATGATAGAGTAGAAGATCTACCCTAGAAGAATGATGTGGAGAAGACTGAAGTAGATCATGTGTTGATTGCATGGATTTCTGAAGATGGATATTCACCAGTTGAATCAGAAGTATTCTAGTTAATCATATGGGAGAATGATGAAGGAATTACTATCTAAGATTATTGGGTGTCTACCAAATTGATTGAATCATGTTGAAGTCAGAAGGCATGTGAAGATAAGATTGCTTCTACTACAAGTCATGCTAGATAAAGGTGGATCGGTCGACAAGCTGAGAAATGCTAAGGCATCACAAAGTAGCTAACAAACTAAGAGTTAGGGTATCTCTTTGAGGTGTGTGAAGCATTCCAGATTCAATTAAAAATTTATCTCAAGAACATGGATATCTACAACAGAGAACACATGAAGAGTTAGTGTGTTGTATAGATGAATTCTGGACGAAAGGCATTAATGGCGATTTTAATCTCAATTCAAGAGTTTGTTGGTTATAGGATGGTGATCCTATATGATTTCACAGTTTGGCTATGCTCCCATCATGAGAATCATCTTCTTAGGCTCTGGCTATTGGGCTAGGATTTATTTCTCTAATTAAGTAATCTTCGAGGGTTCACTTGCAAAGATTATTCACCCGTGCATATGGCCTATCACCAGGTTTTCATTTCAAAATGTATTTTGAATTAGGTTCTGATTCATGGATATTGAGGACTTCTCCTTTGTCAAGTTACGAGGATGCCCTTTTCTTCTCACCGTCTTAAGCTAATTCTCTTTATAAATGAGCACCTAATGGCTTGAACGGACGAATGACAAGTTAGTGGGATTTGACTTTGAAGCTATTGGAATTGAAGGATTAATGCGAGCACAAGTTCGATTTGGAGTGGAGGGATAGTTTGAATGGAATGTGTTAAAATTAGTCATGTGAATTAATGAGGTCCGTATCTCATTCAATTTTGTTCGAAAGGAAAAGTTATCATAAACCACCTTCGACTTATCCATTTCATTGTTAATAGACTATATAAATCCTTCTTTGACCAATTCCCATTTATCAAATTTTCATGTCCCATTCACTAAATCCGACCTTTATGCCCATTTCTCTATTAAACCAATATTCATTCATTTAGAGTTTCATTAATACCATGGTCTTTATCCAAAGTTGGGCCAACATTCAATTTCAATTCTTTTTTTTCATCAATGTCCAAAGCCCAACCCTCATCCTTGTATATATTTCAAGACAATTTACCAAATTCCACATTTAATCCATTTTTTTATTCACTCATAAACCTAGATTCATTTAGTCATAATGACCTTTTTAATTCATTAAACCATGCACATTTTATTTTCTTTTCTAATCCTATTTCAAATCCATCCCATATTTATTTCTTTTTTGCTTTTATCCTCATTACAAATTTATTAAAGCCGTGTCTCTTTCTTTTATTATACCATCTAAAATAGGTCTTGAAAGGCCATTGCTAAAAGAAACAAACTTAGAGTTTGCTCAAAACAAAAAAAATGATATCTGAAAAATCACATAAAAAAGGGGCTATGATAAACTGATACACAAAAAAGAAAAATCAATAACAGTAAGTGAACTGAAGGAAAAATGGGCATAACCAACTTCTAAGATACAAAGACTCTATACAAAAAGACGAATCTTGATCCTTCTTCATTCACACTTCGACATTCTTCATCGATAATCCACAATCTTCATCATAAATGCAGTTCAACTGAACCTGAAAACGAAAAAAAAAACAACAGAAACTCACAGCAGAAGGAGCAATAACCAAATTCAGTTACAACAGAAAAATAACCAACTTCTAACTATTCTAACCAACTTTTCTTCCGATTTTTTTTTCAGTTACAAAATATAACAGAATTATAGAAAAGCTCTCAAAAATAAAGGAGGAGAAAATTAACAGAAAACCAGTTTCACGAGTGGATATAAGAGAACAATAACATAATTCATACAAAAAGAGAAAAATTACAACAGAAAATCAGTTACAAAAATCTTCAAGAGGCTACAAAAACCTCCATCTCCAATCTTCATCCTCTACGAGTTCCCCGCATCTCCATCATTATCTGCATCGATTCAGAATCGTATCATCATCTTCATAGCAGGGTTTTCACTTCAAGAAAATATGCTAGTCGAAGCAAGACTCAGCAACAACTCAACGCCAACGATCAAATCGACTTTGATGCGACTTCATCCTCTCAATATCCACCAATCTCAGCAGCCTCTCATTGATCCTCTTCGACTTCATTCTTCATCTGAATTCTCCACCACAAATCTTTCTCGACTCTGCATAACAACCTTCGTAACCATAACCTGCAAATATCAACAGCAGAGCGTTACAACGAATCACAATTCCAACAATTATATATGACGAGTTACCGCAACAAGAATGCAGAAGATTTGAGGGAGAAGAGGGAAAAGGAACTCAAAACAAAATTGTGATGGTGTGCATACCAGGATCAGATCCATCGCTCAGTGTTAAACGCATTGCCGAAGATTCGCAAAACGCATCAACAACCGCAAACCGCATCATCATCTGCATCCAGATTCTCCATTTCAATACTCCACATCTTCATCTTCATCCTGCTCCTTCTGCAGCAAGATCTTCATCAATCACCATCACCCTACAATTCCACCTTTTGAACACTTCGGCATCTTCAATCATATTCTTCAATGGATCAAGGACACCTGCAACACAATAACAGCGAGATCACCGCGATTCAGAAGAAATCTCAAGAACAAACACTCAACGGATTCTTCGATCGGCATCGCAACTTCTCTAATGATCTCCTTTAAGCTTCAACAGCAGATCGCATATCCTTCATCATCAACCTGTAACCACATAACTTCATCTCATCTTCGAATCCATCTCGTTTTCGCAATCAAGGGTCAACAACGTCAGCGGATTTGTCTTCATCACTGATCACCTACTAAAATCATCATCAATCAACAACAACCTGAACATCATCAACAGTAATCTAATCAGAAGAAGAAAACGAAAACGAGGAGGGCGAAGGAAGGCGTAGCGAAATGAGTCACACCGGAATCGCACCACTTTCCATCATCTGCGAAGGCAACGATCGCCGTTTCCAACCTTCAGATCTTGTGCGCTTTGGAGCGGTTGAAGGTACGATTTCGTAGTTCACCATTTTATCCCGTTCAAGAGTGCTCTGATCTGTGGATTTAGGGCATCTTAGTCGAGTTTGCTTAGGGTTTGAAAATGAGGAAAAGGGATTGGTGATAATAAAGGAGGTAAAATGAGGTTTGTGGCGGTGCGGTTTGTGCTTGGACGGTGGCGGATTTGAAGAAGAAGATGAGGGAGATGGTGTTGACGGCGGAAACGAAGAAGGGACTTAGGGTTTTCTTTGTTTGTTTTTTCGTTTGATTTCCAATTGGTTTTTGTATTCTTATTTTTAGTTTGTTTGATTTTTAATTAAAGGAATCATAGAGAATTACTAGAAATTAAGGGCATTAAGAGAATTTAATCCACCGCTAAAGCATTAATCCATCGTTTTAAATTTCAAAGAAAGGAGATAAGGATAAGATCTTGTGAATTCTGGCCATACCGGCGGTGACACTTGTCACCGTCCGGTAGGCTCTCCTTGCGGTCAATCACCTGCGTGCTCATACATGGTAACCGCGTGTTCCTTCACCTCATAAGCCCCTTGACGAGAATACCGTAGGAGCTTATAGGTTCAATGATCCAGATGCAGTCAACCATCGTTGACTAAGCCTCACCGTATGCACTCTCAGGCCTGCGCAGATTGGGCCTTATTTGTTTCGCTTTTTGCACCCCCTTATCAAGCCCAATTGGCATAATAACTAGGAAAAGATACTTTTCGCACCCCTTCTCTTATTTTCTTTCTTTTTATTTTCCTGTTTTAGGTATAGTTAGAATTAAATCCATAAAAAATAGTAAAATTCATCATAAAATTCTACAAAAATTCCAGTAGGTTAATAATTCAATTTAGAAATTTGTGACATTTTTACTTTCTGAAATTTGGCTATTTTTGATTTAATTTCGATTTTCCATGTAATTAGCATTTTATTGAATTTCTTTAGTTGCACTTAATTTTGTTCATTTTATTTTTTCCACTTCCTGTAGGATTTTTAGCCCATTCTTTTTGCTATGATTAGAGGACTCGTAATAGGACCTAGGATATGTTTTGGTAGATATTTTGGCCATTTTATCCACTGTTTTGGTAGCTTAATTCATGTAAAATTGTGGTTAATTCTTAGGTAAATTTAAGTGACTTTTAGGCATAGTTAGCTTCTGAATTTTTGGGATATTTTTTAGCACAATACTATAGTCATGTTAAGGACCCTAGAGAATTAATTTCACATTGTTTCCAGGAATTTTACTATTTTTAGTGCATTAATCTTTAGGCCATTGTTACATTGTAAATCCATTTAGTTTAGCTTAGGATATTATGATTCATTAAGGATTAGCCTAATTAGGTTTAATCTTAGGATATTATAATGATTTAGTATAGTTTAGTTACTGATTTTAGGATGATGATATTAGATAATTTCCTTTAGTTTTAGGACTTAGGCTTAGAATTTCCAATAAATAAGTTTAGGTGAAGTTTAGGCTTGCTTTTAGTTTTATGCCTTAATATGCCCTTTTTTAGAATTTATTTCTCATTTCAATTTTAATGCTTTGCCTTATTATTTGAATTTCTCACTTGTATAGGCTTCACCATTGTTTCTTAGAATCAACTTAACTTCCTTAGGAAGTAAGTTGAATTCTAGTAGTTTTTAGTTCCTTTTATTCATTAGGCTTAGAAAACCCCACAAACCATTAGGACCACTTTGGAATAAATAACGAAAATTAGGATTGAGTCTTAGTCCCTTAGTTTTTGCCTTTTGCAACTTGAGTCCTTCTTTCTCATCTCATAAAGAAAAACAATAAAACACTTAATAAAAATCGAACATTCTTGTACGACATGAGACTTTGTTGCGGAGTACTTATACGCGTCCTGTTTCGGGGCGAGGTGTAAGTATATACCACGATGGATAGGTCTTAGTATGGGAATGTTCACCAATAAATTCAAAACATCTCTCATAAAAGACACAAAAAAATAATAAGCTACTATCCTGCGGGAACTTCTCTTCTCATCTCATTCATTCTCAGCGCGAACTTACGACGACTTGTCTCGCATGCAAGACGGCAAACACACTCGTACCAGACGAGCCTGCAACACCTGAGCATAGGCATATGCAGTTCCAGCATAAAAAAACACAAACAAATAGTTCCCGCCTTAGTTAGGCGAACTGCGTCGACTTTGATCCTCATTTTCCCGATGAGGTACGTAGGCAGCGGGGTATGGCCCGTTCGAGCACATTCTTTATTTTCCCTACATTTTCCCCATTCTTCCTTTCCATCCTCTTTTTCAGCTTCCTTTCCTCATTCCAGTTCAAGTTAGCAGTTCATTTATTCAGCAGCATTTATATTTTTCTCACCCTTTGAAGCAAACAAACAAGCGTGGATCCCGTCAGGTACGACAAACAATCTGGGGTGCTAATACCTTCCCAGGTCGTAACCGACTCCCGAACCCAGATCTTTGGTTCGCAGGACCTTGTCCTTTCCTTCTTCCTCAGGTTTGTGCAACATTACCTTTCCCATTCTTTCGGGATAAAAATGCTTGGCTGGCGACTCTACCTTTTCCGCGCCACTTTCGCGTTTGTACTAGGATGAAAATCCCGGGAGCGACAGCAGGAGAGTTGGACAGAGAGTGAGCTCTTGAATAAATACAAATATGTCTTATGTTTTCCATTCATTAGTGTAATACCTCAAAATTTTCCCTCTCATTTCCTCCACATTTTGCACAGCATTTTGCATACATAGCTTCATAAAATAACCAAAACATTGCATCAAACATTGCATAGCTAAGGCATAGGCATAAGATCAATAATCGGAGCAACCGAAGGCATTATAAAGGCATCCAAAGGGCCACAAAGCTTCTCAACCTTGTGCAAAGGGTTCACAATATCCCACAAGTCTTCACTTGAAGCCACAAGCCACAAGCCATGGAGAGATGGGGTTTGATCAAAGGGGGTGAACAGTACAATATTTCCTGATGAAAGGGGCCAAATTAGGGTTTCACTTCTACTGGGCTTCTTCATGAATTTTCGATTCAAAGAGGATTCCTTTGTCTTATATATGATGTCAAGTGCCTAGGGTTCAAATATCGTCCCCAAATTCATATTGGAAGGGGTTCAACTGGCCAGAAGACTGAAAATCGAGGAATCGGGGAAAAGGCAACCGAGCTAGGTAAAAAGGGTTGATTCCGGACTTTTAAGATCGATATCTTGAATTTAGGGTTACAATGATCCTATGGTTCAAATTTGATCAAGAAATGATGGAGGAATCATAAAAAAATCAAAGGAGAAAATCATTTGAAAAGTGGTTGGTTTTGCATTTCCCTCCACTTTTCCTTCCACTTTCTTTCCACATTTCCTTCCATTCTTTCCCTCTCATTTTTCAGTTCAATTCCACTCCATTTCCCTTGGAAACTTCTACCATATTCTACCATCTTCTAGAGTATTCCAAGGAATATTCTAAGGAATATTCCCTTTTCCAACCCTAACCCTAACTAACTACCAAACCTAATTTTGGATCCCAAGCCTAATTTTTGGGCCTCAAACCCAAACCTAGCTCCAAGCCTAGCCTCTATATAGTCATTAATCACTTCATTGAGAGGGGTTCACACAATTTTCCAATTTTTCATTCTTTCACAATCACTTTTCCTCTCTCACTTTTCCTCCTTTTTCCATCCTTTCACTAAAGCTTTTCAAATAAGCTCTTCAAGTTTCACATTGAAACTTGAAGATCTTAAAGCTTAAGCCTTCAACCTTCATTGATTTTGGATTGTGGAAGAAGAAGCTACTGAATTTTGTTGAAGATTTCGGCTTATCGGAAGTGCACGAAGATCCAAACGTCAAGAACGTATTTATTTTGCGGTTTCTCGGTTTTCTCTTCGATCAAGCTCCGATTCTTGCAACAATCACCGAAGCACTTCTCCGCTTTGTAGGTTGGTGAACTAAATCACTTCTTCTTTAAGTTATTCTCTTCATCTCGCCATTTCGGCATTCTTTAATTGCTTTTTTCGCTTTGCTTGAAATTGTTTCATTTCGATTATGTTTGCTTGTGATTTGTGATTTTTGTTGGATTTGGATTTAAAGTGTTGGTAGATATAGGTCCTATCATGTGTAAATAAACTCAAATTAAGTAGAAATTAGTGTTAGCATGTTCCTAGATATGTTAGGGATCATTAGAAGTGAGTTTGTGGCCAAAAACACTTATTTCAAAAGCTTTTTTTCAATTCTGCCCAGCGTTAACCGGTTAACGCATTTGGTTAACCGGTTAACGCGTGCGTTTAGCCACAAATTATTGTTGTTTTAGGTCCGTTAACCGGTTAACGTATATGGTTAACCGGTTAACGCTGTTGATTTTTGGTTTTTCAGCTTATTTCATTGCTCATTCTTAAGTTCTAGTGCCTCTAATGTTCATACATGTTTAGGTAGTGATTTTAGGGAATTTTTGAGTCCATTTCTAGTAGCTCATTCCCCCATTTTGAGTCATTTCGACACGATTCCGTGCATGTAGCATATTATGCATTTTTGTGTCTCTTTGTGCATAGCTTGAAGTCTTTCATATTGTTGCCATGTTCATGCATCATTAAGTATGTAATAATCATGTTGCATTCTGTTTTTTACATGTTTCACATTGCATTAAATCATTTTTGCATTTCATTATGTCAATGTTTGTGGCATTTTGCATAATCATAATCATGTGCATTTGGTTGCCTTTGTTTGCATATTTGATCATAGCATTTACATCAATTCAATTCTGAATTTTGCATTGAGTTTAGTATGTTTGTTAAGCTATCATGTTGCATATTCATAATCAATGATCATCATGTTCATATGCCATGTTCATGTATTACATTTTTGCATTACTTGTTGCATAATCAACCATTGATGTATTCTTGCATAATCATAAAAAATGTTCATGTTCTTGCATTTATATATGTTGATTTAAGTTCAAATGCATGTTCATATTAAAGATGGTGCATTTTCCATTGAGTTTGTGCATTAAAAAATGAAAATAATCAATTCTGGATTTTGCATTTCATAGCTGTTTTTGCATATAAGTGTTGTAAAATGTGTGTTGTTTGTTGTGTAGTACATGCTGTATTTGACTTTCTACACCTAATTTTTCATGCTGCATGCTGGCTGTAAAAAGCTGATTGGTGTTAGGCATAGTTTCATAGATGTTTGTGTATTAGGGGCTGTAATAGGTGCTGGATTTTTGTTTTAGCATTTTTTTTAGTTCCTTTAGGATTAAAATAAAGTCTAGTTTAGGTCCAAGTTGCCTTAGGATTTAATTAGGGTATGTTTGCTTTATTATTTTTTTAATAAAATGCACATTAACCTTTGTTTTGTAGTGGGGAAGATTGAGGTAAGTTTCCTTCACTCTATCCTTTATTTTTTATGCATTTTTTTATGCATTTAATTCCTTCTTTCCTTCCATATTTGTGATTGGTAAGGTTCCCTATTTGTTAGGATCAACTTATCTTCCTTAGGAAGTAAGTTGCATCCTTTTTCTTCTTTCTTTTCCTTTTGATCCTTAGGATTAGAAAACCTCATTAACCAATAGGATCTCCCTTTTGTGAATAATAAATAACTTAGGGTTGGTCTTAGTCCCCCTTAGTTTTTGTCCTTTTCCGACTTAAGTAATTCTTTATCCCATCACAAAGAAAATAATAAAATACCTAATAAAGGTTGAAGGTTCTCATACGACACGAGACTTTGTTGCGGAGTTCTTATACGCGTCCTGTTTCGGGGCGAGGTGTAAGTACTTCCCGCGATGGGTAGGTCTTAGTATGAGAATGTTCACAAACCAATTCAAAACATTTCTCATAAAAGACAAAAACAAATAATAAGCGATTATCCTGCGGGAGCTTCTTTTCTCATCTCATTCACTCATAACGCGAAATTGCGACGACTTGTCTCGCATGCAAGACGGTAAACGCACTCGTACCAGACGAGTCTGCAACACCTGAGCATAGACATACGCAGTTCCAGCCATAAAAAACACAAACATAGTTCCCGCCTGGTTAGGCGAACTACGTCGACTCTGATCCTCATTATCCCGATGAGGTACGTAGGCAGCGGGGTAGGGACCGTTCGAGCACATTCTTTATTTTCCCTACATTTTCCCCATTCTTTCTTTCTTTCTCTTTTTCAATTCCCTTTCTCATTCCCATTCCAGTTCCAGCAGCAGTTTTATTCAGCAGCATTCTGTAAACACCCGAAATTTGCCCTCACTCATTTCACACCATGGCTTGTGATATTTTCATGTGCATAAGTTCAATCATATCATCTCATATTGCATTTTTGCTCCACTGCATTGTTTCTAAGTCATCTGCATCTAGGGTTTGTGATCTGAGCCATCCCTGAGCCATTTGAGCCACTCCAAAGGTCATCAATCACTTCAAAGGGGTTCATGTATGTTCAAGCATCATATTATATCCTCACAAGGTCAAGGAAGTCAAAGAATCACAAGAACTGAGCAAGGCATGGAAGTAGAGCCAGGTTAACTGCTCAGATGACCTAGAATTAGGGTTTTGGTTTCAGAGGCCATAACTCCAATTTTTTTGGTCATTCTTGTTCCTATTGGTCTCTATATGTCATGAGGATCATGCATATCAATTTTCATGAAGAAATTCAATGGGGAAGGCATCTGATTAAGAGATGACTTCTTGAGCAAGTCAATGCAAAATCAGGGCATCTGAGGCCCCCAATGACCCAACCAAAGGTTGTTCTCCATCATTTTGAATGTGTATGATCTTTATTTGATCATATAAGATGTTAGAAGTTCACAAAATTGAAGAATTTCAAGCCATTTGCAAAGTTGCCTTTTTGGGAAAGTGACTTATAATGTAAACTTGCTATTTTGGGAAAGTTTTTCAACCTCCTCTTTTTGATTCAAAAATGCTTCAAATGAGAAAACTTTGGTCATGAAAGTTGTAGAATGGATCCTCCCATTTTCAAAAAGTACAAGAACTCATTCTAATTCATTATGGATCAAAAGTTATGGCCTTGCAAAGTTGGATAAAATCACATAATTTCATGTTTTACACCAAAGAGGCATTTTGCAAAATGGCATGGTAAGGCATTCTAAAGGCTTCAAATGTGCACAAACACTTCACAACTTGCTCATGTGACCTCTAAAACTCAGAATTGCACAAGAATTTCTCAAGTTTCATGCCATGAACTTCACAAATTTCAAAAGGGGCCAAACTTCCCAAAAATTGCAAAATGGATCAAAGCTTCTCATCCACTTGCCTCAGTTCACAAAATCTGATCCATAAGCATTCCATGATCTCAGCTGAACCAAGCCATGCCCCTAAACCAGCCTGCAATGACCCATACCTCAAAGGACACCAACATTGACTTTTGGCAAAATGGCCCATACCAATCAACATAGGCCAGCAACAACTCTCTGACCTATCAAAACTTGATACATGGACAAAATGGACCTCAACACAACACACAACACAGCCTGAGCTCTCCCACAAGTCAGCATTCTCCAAAACCTCCCTTTATGCATTTTTCTTCGAATCTCAATACACAAGCCCCAAACCTCAAAACAAATTTCACAGAATCACCCACCATGATCCTCTGATCATTTCCCAACCATTACTTTGCCCTGAAACATCCCACATCAAAAACACGATTTCCCTCCCCCATTGACCTGAGCTTCTGCAAACTTCCTCTAGAGGCCACATAAACTCCAGTTGAGCATCACAAACTTCTGGGGAGGATCATTGGAGCTTGTTTGGACCAAAGAAGCAGCCAGAAAGCACCAAAAGCAAAAGCTCCAGTTCAGGTGAGCTCAAGAACATTTTTTCCAGAACTTTGATTTCTTGTTATAAAATGATTCTATGAGTTACACTGATCATCTTGATGTGTTTGGTTTTGAAAATGGTCAAGAAATAAGCATGTACTGACTGTCTGAAATTTTGCCCATAAAAATGATTTTGTTTGTTCCTCTTGATTCATGAAAAGTAAATGATTTTTGTTGTGGGGTTTATGTTTAATGATGTTCATGGATTGATTCTTGAGAGTTTGATGAAGTTTTGATGCGTATTAAGTGAGATAGAAAAATGGTTGGCCGGAGAAGATGACCGGAACACTGTTCCGGTCATCTGAAAGTCATTAGGGCACAGGATTAGGGCTAATGACATAATTAAGGAAGTTTGAATTCTGGCCGTTCGTTTGCGCGCTAAGTCAATTCCCGCGTCCCTAAGTTTGAACCACAGCCCTTGGATTGTTTGACTTCTTCATTTTTCCTTTTAAATTCATTTAATTTCATTTGTTTTATATTTAACTTTCACGAATTTTTAAAAATAGTAAAACATATTTAAAAATTCTGAAATTTTTTGTCAAACATTTCATTAATTTTCAGAACCCAAAAATATTTTTATTTTTATTTTTTGCATTAAAAATTATTTTTAAATCATTTAAATGTTTATTTTTAATTAGTTAATGGAAATTAATTAATTAAAAATGCATTTAAGTATTTAAAAATCACCAAAAAATTCACATTGCATTTAAAAACATTTAGAAACATTATCCATCTCTCAAAACAAATTTCTTTTTGGTCCTTGATGCATTTTGACAATTTTCATTGGAATTAAATTTGTTTAAAGGTAATATTTTGATCTTAACTTGAAAAAATCCATTCTGCCTAACCTTGATGAGTTTGATAATGGTTCTTCTTGCATTGCATTCTTCATAGCATGTAGTTTTTAGGGTAAAATTGGTTTGAATTTATCTTTCATTTTCAATTTAATGAACATTTTTCCTTTTAAGGTACCTTGAAACCCTAGTTGACTTAGAAAAATCATAACTTCCATTAGGATTAGATTTAGGTCTCCTCCTTTGGGCAGTGAACTTGTGTAGGGTTAGGGTTCCTTTGATCCCATTTTCAATTTTTTTTGTCATGTCATTTGCTTCTGGTTTTGAATTTTTGTGTTGCATGTTGTTCATAAACCCTAATTTGTGCTTTCATTTGCATTCATCTCTCATATGCTTGCATTCAAGAACTTTCCATGACATTTTGTGCATTCTCATGACATATAAGACATCTTAGGACATATTAGAATCATGTTTGATCATTGCATCTTTCATATGCCATGTTATGCATTCATATCATTTCATAAACTTTCATGAACTTCCATGGTTCTAGGCATGCTCCATATGCATCCATTCCCTTGTATAATCATCCACAACTCTTGACATGAGTTTGAATCATCTCTTAGCATCATTAACATAATGTTTATGCTTCTGGTTTTGGTTTGCATCATTGCATTCATTAGGGTTCTAATTCTTCCTTAATTGGTTAAGAAGGACTAACCCTAGTGTTAAGACACCAAGCATGTAACTTGGGCCTTGCATTAGGGTTCTAATTCTTCCTTAATTGGTTAAGAAGGACTAACCCTAGTGTTAATGGACAAGTCCCCCTCAAGTTGTCTTACAAACCATAAAATTCACTTCTTCATCTTATCATTAACTAAAATCCATTTAATAAAGGTTTTGTTTTGTCATGAGGTTAATCCCTAATCATGGATTAAGTTGAGGAGCCTTCCTCATCTTAAATGTTCTCATCTATTATCCTTCTATTAGGATGGTGTAATGGGTCCATTAAATCCTTGATTATGGCTTAAACTCATTACTTAACACTAAACAAAAAACACCAAAAACATCTAAATAATTACAAGTAGGTTAAAGATCTTAATCCTACATCATGGTGATTAAGTGTGAGGTGTTTACTTCATACTTAAGGTATTCTCATTATCCCTAATCAGAGGGAGGATATGATGAGTTTACTAACCCTTGGTTTAGGCTTAAGCTCATTAACTTATGACAAACTTCAAAAAGCAATAAAAGACTGAAAGCACCAAAAACAAACAATAATCGTCTCCTCCGGGATTCTTTTCTCACCTCATTCACTCACAAACGAGAACTCGCTTCTTTCGTCTAATGCAAGACAGTTTGCACCTGATCCAGACAGGTCATACACTTGAGCATAGACAGGTAAGCAGTTCACAAGACAATTTATCTTTCAGTCTCTTTGAGTCGAACTACGGTGTTCTGACTTCCTCATTGCACGAGAGGATACGTAGGCATAACTTAACGGTTATCGAACAAAAGTCTCTGTATATTCCACCTCTTCCAGCTGTATTCTTTAAGCCTCATAGTCTTGAGCTTTGCATTCTTTCCTTACACTGACACTTCTCCTATACACTTCACACTTCTCTTACACTGACACTTGCATTCGTTTTCCAGCTTTGATACACAGAATAGCACTGACACTACCCTTTTAAAACACAAATCTTATAAGCGTGGATCCCGTCGAGTACGACGGACAATCTGGGTGCTAATACCTTCCCAGGTTGTAACCAACCCCCTTTCTCAGTCTCTCTGGTTCGCAACCATCTTATCCATGTCTTTCTAGGTCTATGCAACATTACCTTTCCTCCGGGATAAAAATGCCTAGCTGGTGACTCTTTTCCTTTCTTTCTGAGTTCACCCTTGTGTGTTCTCTCTCCTTTCACCGACCGTTCGCGTCTGTACCCCTTTTGACCTAGCCTCATTTGGTGGGAGCGACAGCTTGGCGACTCTGCTGGGGACCCTTATACTATAACCAGGGCTTCTGGTTCTTTTTGTGGGTTCCTCCTAGCGCTTGTTTGATTTGTGTTTACTGGGGTGTTATGTGCTAATTGTGTTTATTTATGTGCTTTATTTATTGCTTTATGTACAGCTTTATTTATTGCTTTCTTTACAGTTTTACATTTTTCATACTGTCATTATCATTGCTGGATCTGGTTTCTGTTTTGGTGGGTGGGGTTTCATTGAGAGTTTGAGGTCCTATACCTGGGACCTGAGTGACACCGAGGCTGGAGTGGTTCATGTTATTTCCCATTCCATTTCGGTCTGGTGCGGGAATATGAAACACGGTTCAGATGTGGGTTTCTTCTTGAGAACTCTGTGCTACAGATTTCCTGTAGTGCTAGGGCTATCTGGGAAGCCTGCTAAGTCTGGATGACCTTTATTATGACCTTCAGAAGCTGAGGTGAATTAGAGGAGGATCTTTTATGGTTATTGTAAACACTGTACCTCCGGGTTAGAAGTGTTTACACTCCTCATAACTGATCCAAGTCTGAGGATCCTTGTTTTAGAACATTACCTGTGAGGGGGTTGGGCTGTTTGCAGGTTTGCAGGTGCCATTAGCCACATCATACCCTGTTACTTGTTTGGTTTAAGAGTACCTCATCTTGGACAGTTCTTGTGATTTAACCCTGGACATGTGACTCTTTATGTGAGTCCCCCACCTTGGTTACTGGATTTTTGAACCTCCATCTGGGCTTCTTGAACATACATGGGCCTTATATATCAAGACAGATAATCAGATCCAGCTTGATCACAAACCCTTGCATATCATTTGCATACATCATCATTGCATCATTTAACATTTGTTTATTTGTTTTTCAGGGTATCCACATTATATCTGGCTTGGTTTTGACCCCTTCTCCTGCATAGACCTCTGCTTCATCAGTTATCTGCTACAGCTATCCTCATCATCACCAGCAGTACCAGCCTTGATCTTCATCAGCATTTATCTTCCTCCTCTTCAGCATCCATGACTACTCCCAGAAAGAGCAACATATCATACCATTTCTTTGAGCCTGTGTTGACTGGTATCAGGCAGGTCCAGTCACTTATCACCCCAGACCACATCCCCTTATTCAGAGAGCATTATGGAGGTATCCTGGATATGGTTATGGACCTAGACCCTTCTCAGAGAAGCATGATCCACACCTGCCTACAGTTTTATGACCCTCCTTTGAGATGCTTCACATTTCCAGATTTTCAGTTGGGACCTCTGCTAGAGGAGTTTTCATCATTGATTGGAGTACCTGTCAGGGGTGGAGTCCCTTTCAACCCAGAGATGACTTCTCCCAGCAATGGAGAAGTAGCAAAAGCACTGTACCTAGAGCCTGCATTGATTGAGAAAAGCATGACAACAAAAGCTGGAATCCCTGGTCTTCACTTAGACTTCTTGATTTCTCAGGCCATCCTGAAGGCCTCCTTGGGAGAATGGAGGGCAGTTTGTGCACTGTTAGCCCTCAGTATATATGGGGTTATACTGTTTACAGATGTGCCCAAATTTTCCAGCAAGAATGCCATTCATCTTTTTCTTCTGAGGAACCCAGTACCCACCTTGCTGGGAGACTTCTATTACTCCATCCATCAAAGGAATGAGAAACAAAGGGGGAAGTTGGTGAGATGCTGTGCTCCTTTGTTTTACACCCGGCTGCTCAAACACCTACCTAAATCAGATGCCTTCTTGAACCCTCACCAACCGAAAAATTGGGCCAAGAGGCTCATTGCTTTGACTTCAGATGATATTAGATGGTGCACCCAGAGCACCAAAGGCAAGGACATTATCACCAGCTGTGGGCAATACCCAAATGTACCTCTAATAGGAGTAAAGGGTTGCATCAACTACAATCCTTTGCTGTTTAAAAGACAACTGGGCTATGCTTTGGTTCACCCTCCTAGAGTGCAAGATTTAGCTGAGACCCTGTATTGTGAAGTGAAGCCAAATTCAGCTGTTGTCAGACAAGCATCCTGGGCTTGGGACAACATCCAGACAAAAGGGATGGCTATTCTTGGGAGGTGTAATAATGTTGCTTCAGCTCAGTACTATGGTTGGTCCCATGCTAGAGCTCAGATTACTGGAATGCCTTTCACCTTGGAAGACACACCTGGACCCTCTATAGTACAGCCAGCAGCCACTATCAGCCTGGAAGAATTTGAGAAACTGAAGGAAAGGAATGAGAATCTGTCTCAAGCTCTGAAGAAGACCCTTTGGGAAAGGAGTGATGATCGTCTGGACATTGAGAGATTGGAGAAGCTTAGGGTGGAGCATCTGGCCAAGATTGAGAAAACAGAGGACTACATCAAGAAAGCTAGAGCTGGGGAACAAATATTGAAGAATGCCTGTAAAGAGGCCAAGCTTCAGAAAGCTAGGACTGAGCTCTATCTGCAAGAGAGTCAGGCTAGGTGGGTCAGGATCACTGAAACCCGTACTCAAGAAGATCAGAGAACTCAAGCCAAGATTGCAGTTAGAGGCCAATGAAAAGAAGCAGCAGGAAGCTTTGCTGGCAGCCCAGAAGGAGATTGCAGAGTTGAAGCTTAGGGCTGGTTTGAAAAGATCAAAGGATCAGGACAGGCACAAGAAGCTGACCACTGCCATTGCCACCAGGAACCTCCTCATCAGGACCATTACAGAGCATCCAGCTGGTCCAGTGACTGAGGCACTTCTGAAGGAGGTTAAGGAGGATGAGTTTGGACTAGATGTCTGACTTTTTGATTGTTGTTATGTTCATTTGATGTACTTTTCTTTTGAGTTGTATTTTGATCCTTCAGGGGGCATGTGTTGTAAAAAACAGACTATGTATTATTCATCATTTGTAATATATTTTAGTTTGTTTCCATTTGGGTTTTATATTTCTCAACAACATCAGAGCATCTTCCTCGAGGTCTGGAAAGGTCAAAACCAAGAACCAAGCCGGATACCTTGGAAAACAAATAAGCATACTGCATTGCATACTAAATTTTGTTTTGTTTTGTAGGTTTTGTTTTTATTTTGTTTATTTCTAACTCTGTTGTGGTTCAGGAAATATTGCTCGCAGAAGAGTGTTCCCTGTCAACCGTACGCACCGGTACCCTACCCGCAACAATCTTCCTGGTATCCAGATGGAGCAAGTACAGCAGGACCTGACTGAGGTCAGAACTCAAATGGCTAATGAAAGAATGGAGATGAGAAACCAAATGACCCAATTCATGGCTGTAATGACTGGCTTGGCCCAGAGCCAAGAAAGGTTAAGGGCATTGATAGAAAGACAAACTCCCGAGGAACCTCATCCTGGCACTGGAGGAACAAGTAATAATGAGAGGGGTCAGCCTCATGTTAATCCACCAGTATTTGGACCTCATCTAGATCCGGAAGTCCACATCCAAGGAAATGCACAGGGTAATGCTGCTGCAGGCAGGATCTTGCAAGAAGATCCTCAAGAAGAGCAGTTTACTGTCATGGGAGCTGGAGACGAAGTCTATGATAGGAGGTTTGATGAAATTGCTGAGAAGTTGAGATCTTTGGAGTCTCAAAACTCCTTGGGCTTCGATGTAATGGATATGGGGTTGGTGGATGGGGTGAGAATTCCCCACAAGTTCAAACCCCCGTGCTTTGAGAAATACAATGGAACCTCCTGTCCACGAACTCACCTGCAGTCTTTTCTGGGGAGACTTAAAGCATATACCATGGACGAAAAGCTGTGGATGTTCTACTTTGAAGACAGCTTGACTGGGGCTTCAAGGGAGTGGTATTCACACCTGACCAGAGCTACTATCAGATGCTGGAAGGACCTAGCTGAGGCCTTCATCAGACAATATCAATATAACCTGGACATGGCTCCTAATAGGACCCTCCTAATGGGAATGTCTCAGTCTTCCAGAGAAAGCTTTAGGGAATATGCCCAGAGGTGGAGACAGCTTGCTGCTGCTGTCCAACCACCCATGTTGGAAAGAGAAATGGCCGACATGTTCATGAATACTCTGCAAGGAACATATATTGATAGGCTGACTGCCTTTTCTTCCACCAGTTTTGCTGACGTAGTTATAGCAAGTGAAAGAATTGAAAGTCTATTAAAAATGGGCAAAATTTCTGATAATGGTGCAAGTTCATCCAGTAATCCCAGGAAACCTTTTGTGGGACCTCGAAGGACCGGTGAGACAAATGCCATTCATGCCAGCAGGGGCAGACCTTAGTATGTTCACAGATCAGTAGCAGTTGTCACTATTCCAACTCCAATCCCTCAGTAACCAGCATATCAACAACCACAACAACCACATTATCAACAGCAAGTTCAGTATCCGCAACAGAGAACCAACAACAATAGCAATCAACAACAAAGACCCTTCCAACAAAGACCATCACAGGCAAACAGGGTGATTGACCCTATCCCTATGCCTTATGCTGCCTTATTGCCACAACTCCTGAAGCTTAACTTGGTTGAGTTAAGGACATTGGCACCTCCAGATCCCTCCAATCTCCCAAAGAATTATGATGTCAACGCCAGGTGTGCTTTCCATTCCAATGCACCAGGTCACAATACTGAAAAATGCAGGGCCTTACAAATGAAAGTTCAAGATCTGGTGGATTCTAAAGCCCTCAACTTCGCACCTCCTCCGAATGTCAACAGAAATCCTATGCCTAATCATGGTGGGCCAAGGATTAATGCCATTGAGGAAGACAAACCATCTACTCTGATCACCAGTGTTGCACAAATTCGAACACCTCTGGTCGAAATTAAAGCTCAGCTTCTAGAGTGTCGGGTGTTCCCCGGGTGTGAGCTCGGTTGTGGGTATTGCAACATTGCAGTCAATGGGTGTGATAATTTGAGAAGCGGCATAGATGGTCTTATCAAGGATGGTATCCTTCAGATCTCAACAACGGCGCCTACAAATCCAGCAATTCCTTTGACAACAATTCCTGATTCTTCTACAACAGCAGCAACAATCATTCCTACCGACTCATCGATATCATCAGCAATGGCTCCGTCCATCACTTCAACAAGTCAGATTTCAACAACAACATCAACATCCACTTTTTTAGCAGAATCTTCTACAACACCAACAGAAATTAATGAAGATGTCTCAGCAGTCACCATCTACTATGATCCATCAAATGTTCCTCCAAACGACAATTTCCAACAACAAGCAGTGGCACCTCCTGCCAGGTCACCAGTCACAATTTACTATGATCCGCATACCATTACAGTACCCTCCTCTGCAATAGTTAGTCTAGTCACCATTACGGTACCTGGACCCGTTCCTTATGAAAGTAGCAATGCCATACCTTGGCATTATGGCTCTGATCTCTACAGCAACGGGGAGAAAATCACTCTGGATTCATCAACCTCTTCTCCACAAATTGATAATGTTGGGGGAGGCGGAGGCTTTACCAGAAGCGGACGCCTTTTTGCCTCACAAACACAGAGACCTAATGCTGAAGCAGAAGGTGCTGCCAAAGCAAAAGGAAAGAGTGTGATATCTGAAGAGCCAATTATCAAAGAAACTCAGAAGACATCTTTTGAACAAGATGTAGACGAGTTCATGAGAATCATAAAAAGAAGTGATTACAAGGTGGTGGATCAGCTTCACCAAACTCCCTCAAAAATCTCCATATTATCCCTGTTGATGTGTTCTGAAGCTCACAGGAATGCATTATTGAAAGTCCTGCACGCAGCTTACGTGCCGGAGGAGATCACTGTTAACCAGGTAGAAACTGTGGTGGCAAATGTCAATACCAGTCATGGACTGGGCTTTACCAATGCTGACTTAACAACAGAGGGACGTAACCACAACAAGGCTTTACATATCACCTTGGAATGCAAAGGTGTTGTTCTATCTCACGTACTGGTAGATATTGGGTCATCCCTCAACGTTCTACCAAAGAAAGCCTTAGTGAAGCTGGAGTATGATGGCTTGGCACTGCGTCCGAGTAATTTGGTGGTAAGAGCATTTGATGGCTCTAAAAGATCAGTGCTTGGAGAGATTGATCTGCCTGTGATGATTAGCCCGCAGACTTTTAAAACTACCTTCTATGTGATGGACATTCAGCCAGCCTACAACTGTTTGTTGGGTAGACCCTGGATCCATGTTGCTGGCGCTGTTACGTCTACCATTCACCAGAAGCTGAAATTCGAGTGGGAAGGCCAGATCATCACCATCTGTGGGGAAGAAGACATCTTTGTTAGCCATCTGGCTACGTATAAGTACATAGAGATGGATGGAGAAATCCATGAAACCATGAGCCAGGGGTTTGAGGCCCTGAACATTAATGAAGCATCTGTTGTGCTGGGAACCTCCATAACATCATATCAGCAAGCCCGAAAGGTTGTTGAAGAGGGTACTGCCCAAGGATGGGGCAAGTTGTTGCCCATGGAAAAGAAGGAGGACAGATTTGGGTTGGGTTACAAACCAACTCAACAAGATCAATCAGAGGCTGCAAAAGAGCCCAATTTTGTCAGCGGGGGAATGCTCACCCCGGATGCTGTGAACAACTTGGAAGACGAGGAGGAAAGCGACCGCAACCTGGAGAGCTGGATACGTCCAAGGATCCCGGGGAGCCAGGTCCTTAACTGGTCTTCCCAGGAAATTATAAGGGTTACTCCTGCAGAGTAATTATTATTTCCTGTATTTTTAAGCATGCATCAAGTCTTGCATCTTGCCCAAGATGTCAAGACTCATTTTGTAATCGGGCCATCTTGTAATTTTGTGCAAATGGATTAATCAATGAATATCGGACATCTTTTGTAAACAAGTCTCTTTTTTGCTCACTGTCTTTTCATTTTTCACTTTTGTACAAAACAATAAAATGGCAATGTTTTCAAAATAAATAACTTCATTTTCACTTTTTTCTAAACAAGATTAAAATTGATCACTAAAATAAACCAATCTAAACCCTTGCAGAAAGTGCCCTCCAGATTGCACCGACAACAACACTGCTATGACTTCGTATGACTTTGACAATCCAATCAATCAAGCTGATGAAGGGGTTGGAGAAGATTATGAGCTACCCGAAGAGCTAGCCAGGTTGTTAAGGCAAGAGGAGAAGGTTATCACTCCTCATCAGGAGGAGGTTGAAACGGTTAATCTTAGTACGGAAGAAGACGTGAAAGAGGTTAAGATCGGGGCCTGCCTGCAAGATTCAGTAAAAGAGCAACTGATTGATATGCTTCGGGAGTATGTGGATGTTTTTGCTTGGTCTTATCAGGATATGTCAGGGTTAGACACTGATATTGTCATGCACAAGCTGCCTCTGAATGAAGACTGTCCGCCAGTAAAACAGAAGCTGCGTCGTACTCGTCCGGATATGGCAATGAAGATAAAAGAAGAGGTACAAAAGTAGTGGGACGCCGGTTTCCTTGCTGTGACTAGCTATCCGCCGTGGGTTACTAACATTGTACATGTGCCTAAGAAGGATGGCAAGGTGAGGATGTGTGTGGATTTTCGGGACCTGAACAGAGCCAGCCCGAAAGATGACTTCCCTTTACCTCACATTGATGTATTGGTTGATAATACGGCTTAGTTCTCGGTGTTCTCCTTCATGGATGGATTTTCAGGATACAACCAGATCAAGATGTCACCCGAAGACATGGAGAAGACAACTTTCATCACACCCTGGGGCACGTTCTGTTATAAGGTGATGCCATTCGGACTGAAGAATGCTGGTGCCACTTATCAACGGGCTATGGTAACATTATTCCATGACATGATCCACAAAGAAATTGAGTGTTATGTGGATGACATGATTGCCAAGTCCCTCACAGAAGAAGACCACCTGGTAAATCTGTTGAAGTTATTCAAGCGTCTGAGGAAGTACCAACTAAAGCTGAACCCCAACAAATGCACATTCGGGGTGCGATCTGGTAAGCTGCTGGGATTTATTGTAAGTGAGAAAGGGATTGAAGTTGACCCTGACAAGGTCAAAGCCATTCAAGAAATGCCTGCACCGAAGTCAGAAAAAGAAGTTCGGGGGTTTCTAGGTAGATTGAACTACATTTCACGGTTCATATCTCACCTTACAGCAACTTGTGAACCTTTGTTCAAGCTGTTAAGAAAAGAACAAACGGTTAGGTGGAATTAAGACTGCTAGAGGGATTTTGAAAAAATCAAGGAATACTTACAAGAGCCTCCAATCCTTATGCCTCCAGTTGAAGGAAGACCTCTAATCATGTACTTGACAGTATTAGAAGAGTCAATGGGGTGTGTGCTGGGCCAGCATAACGAGTCTGGTCGAAAAGATTATGCAATATACTACCTAAGCAAAAAGTTTACCGACTGTGAACAACGTTATTCACTGCTCGAGAAAACTTGCTGTGCTTTAACGTGGGCTGCTCGCCGACTAAGGCAGTATATGTTGACCCACACTACCTTATTGATCTCAAAGATGGACCCAGTTAAGTACATTTTTGAGAAGCCAGCACTTACCGGACGGGTTGCGAGATGGCAAATGATCCTCACAGAATATGACATTCAGTACACATCTCAAAAAGCCATCAAAGGCAGTGTATTGTCTGATTATCTTGCTGAGCAACCCATTGATGATTACCAGCCTATGAGATTTGACTTCCCTGATGAAGACATCATGTTCATAAAAGCAAAAGATCATGAAGAGCCTGTTCACACTGAAGGGCCTGACCCGAAAGAAGAATGGACTATGATGTTTGATTGGGCTGTTAATATGAATGGTCGTGGTGTTGGTGCAGTACTCATTACACCCAAGGGAGTTCACATGCCTTTCTCGGCAAAACTCACCTTCAACTGCACTAACAACGAAGCTGAATACGAAGCTTGTATTATGGGTCTTGAGGAAGCTATTGACCTCGGGATCAAGACTTTGACTGTGTTCGGAGATTCAGCTCTGGTAATTAATCAAACCAACGGCAAATGGTACACGCACCAAGATCATCTGATACCCTACCGGGATTATACAAGGAGGTTATTGACTTTCTTCACGACGGTCAAGCTCGAGTATATCCCTCGAGACGAGAATCAATTTGCAGATGCTCTAGCTACCATTTCATCCATGATCAAAGTTCAAGCTGCCAACTTTGTACCTCGGATTGCAGTATCCAGACTCGACAGACCAACATACGTGTTCTCAGCAGATGTTATTAAAGATGATAAGCCTTGGTTCCATGATATCAAATGCTTCTTGGAGGATCAAACATACCCACCTGGGGCATCTTCCAATGATAAGAAGACATTAAGAAGGCTAGCTGGTAGTTTCTTCCTGAATGCTGATGGTTCCCTGTACAAGAGGAACTTTGATATGGTACTCCTCAGATGCGTTGATAGAACAGAGGCAGACTTGTTGATGCACGAGGTGCACGAAGGATCCTTTGGTACCCATGCAGGAGGGCATGTTATGGCTAAGAAGTTGTTGAGATCAGGCTATTACTAGATCACGATGGATGCAGACTGTTGTGCCTATGCCAGAAAATGCCATAAATGCCAGATTTATGCGGATAAAGTGCATGTGCCTCCAAATCCTTTGAACGTGATGTCTTCACCCTGACCCTTTGCCATGTGGGGCATTGATATGATTGGAAAGATTGAACCAACTGCTTCAAATGGCCACAGATTCATCCTGGTAGCCATTGACTATTTTACCAAGTGGGTTGAAGCAGTTTCCTATGCAAATGTTACAAGGCAAGTGGTAGCCCGATTTCTGAAGAGAGACATCATCTGTCGGTATGGAGTTCCCGAGCGAATCATTACTGATAATGGTTCCAACTTAAACAATAAAATGATGGAAGAGCTATGTCGGGACTTCAAGATCCAACACCATAATTCTTCTCCTTACAGACCAAAAATGAATGGCGCTGTTGAGGCAGCTAACAAGAATATCAAGAAGATTGTACAAAAGATGGTGGTTACCTATAAAGACTGGCATGAAATGCTACCGTTTGCCTTACATGGGTACCGTACGTCAATCAGAACATCCACTGGGGCAACACCGTATCAGCTTGTGTATGGTATGGAGGCAGTCCTACCTGTCGAGGTTGAATTACCCTCCCTGCGAGTACTGATGGATGTTAAGTTGAATGAAGCAGAGTGGGTCCGATCCCGATACGAATAACTGAATCTGATTGAAGAAAAGAGATTAGTTGTAATCTGTCATGGGCAGCTATATCAGAAAAGAATGAAGAAAGCCTTCGATCAGAAAGTCAGGCTCCGGGAATACCAAGTAGGAGATCTTATGCTGAAAAGACTCCTCCCTCCTCATACAGATCACAGGGGCAAGTGGAATCCGAATTATGATGGTCCGTTTATAGTAAAGAAAGTTTTCTCTGGTGGAGCACTGATGATCAGTACTATGGACGGTGAAGACTTCCTGTCCCCTGTGAATTCAGATGCAGTTAAAAAATATTTCGCATAAAAATGACCCGCTGGACATAAAAACAGAATGTAAGTCCAGGCAAAAATAGGGCATCCCGGCGAGTCAAAAACAGAATAAAAGACTCGGGCAAAAATAAGGGAAAATAAATAAAAATGTACACCCGCTGAGTTGAAAAGCCGCATTGGACGACTCAGGCAAAAATGGGTATCCCGGTGGATTGAAAACCCGAAAGGGCGATCCACGCAAAATAAGGGAATAAGCGAACAACTGCATCCTGAATTCGTCTGTATCACTTACAACATGGTAAGCTTCGAAAGGTTCAAGCGTTGATCAGAATCAGCCTTCTTCAGAAAGCAAGACGAGAAGAACGCCAATGTCATACGAGTCATAGCAAAAGGGAAGCTCCTTGAAGCGTCGTCAGCATTGCCAGCATCTTTTGTTTCTCAATTTGTAACAATCTCCTCATTTTAGGGGATTTGTTTCTATGACTGTATCTTGCCAATTCAGGGCACACAAATTAATAAAATCAGATTTTCGGTCACACACTATCTCGAACTCTCTTATTTGCAAAATGTCCGATGTCATTAATATACTGATCACATAAATACAGATGCGTCTTTCCTAAAATACGTGCTTGCAGGAAAGATACTTACTCCCGGGAGTGTCTAAATTCCTATGATGGAATCCAGTGAGGGATACCTAGGGATACTTGTGCGTTTCTTTGTCTTTACAGGATTGTAGGTATCCAAAGCGCAACATGGGGCATGAAAGCTTCTCCCCAGCAGGCTGCCGAATCATTATTTCCTCAGCATACCTTCCAAACAGCACTAGAGTTGCTTTATCCCCAGCTGAGTTGCCAGCCGTCATTCCTCCTCAGACAAGTGCAAAGCCAGGGCTGTTTTCTCCCCACCAGAGCTACCAGGCATCATTTCTCCAGCACATCTGTCAGAGCAGCATCAGAATGTGTTCATATCCCCAGCTGAGTGGTCAAGTATCATCCTCAGCAGGATCCCCACAGCAATCTCTAGGAAGATCTTTCAGTGACCTTTCCTCTCCCCAGCCGAGTGCTAGACAGGGAACCATCTCCCCACAGAGTTTCAGCCTCTATCCAGAAGAGCGACGCCTGAAGATCTCACAACAGAGCGACGAAAGCTTCTACAAACCCCAGTTGGGCCCCTCATTACCGAGATAGGTCTATCAGTGATCTATTTCCCCATGCAAAGTCAGACATGTCGAATCTACCAATGATCCCATTCCCAGCTGGGACATCCACTTCAAGCAGATCAGCCAGAGATCTCCTCAACAACGGGATCCGGATCCCGGATCGGTATCTTTGCATAACCATAACAGTCGCATCATATTTTCCCCCAGAGCGTAGCATTCCGTCTAATACGGAGCATTACGACAAAAATCAAACATATTGCATAATCACAAGCCATGTGTCCAAGCTGAACACTTATGAATACCAACAGTACCACATCAGCAGAATGCAAAATACCTCTCAAAACTCCCCAGCAGAATATCAAAGCATTTCCTTTACACTCACAAATACAGAAACATGCTCCTTTTGGCACTCGTCCGTGTCATCATTCCCCAGTAAAGTCGCCCAAACAGATACTTATACATTACAGATGCTTCTTGACACTCGTCCGTGTCATACCCCCAGCAGAAAGTCAAAGCGTCCCCTTTGCACTCACAACACATGTGTACATATATATACAACTCCCTGACACCCATCCGTGTCGCCTTCCCCAGCACAGTTGCCTGAGCACTTTGGGAACCATATACTTGTTTATAATACACTCTCATTGACGCCCGTCCGTGTCATCCCATCCCCATAGATTACACTCCAGTTCATAATTTATACACTTTCTTTTCCAACACCCGTCCGTGTCGCGCTCTCCTTAGCAAGTTGAACACTCGTCTGTGTCTCACTCATGTTTACTTATACAGATACTCGTCTGTATCTTGTATATACCACTTAAATCCCCTCAGATTCAACACTCGTCCGTGTTCTTTGTTAACTAGTTGATACTCGTCCGTATCATCATCTCCGAACATGCGTCAAGCGTTTGTTTCTACCGATACTCGTCTGTATCATAGTCTTAAGGATGCTCGTCCGCATCTTTAATCCATACACAATGTTAGATACTTTTACCTCTTTCTATAATTTAGACACTCATAATCAACAGAAGAGTCCCCTCATAATCAACACTCGTCCGTGTTCTTTGTTAACCATTTGGTACTCGTCCGTATCATCATCTCTGAACATGCGTCAAGCGTTTGTTTCTACTGATACTCGTCCGTATCATAGTCTTAACGATGCTCGTCCGCATCTTTAATCTATACACCGTGTCAAACACTTATATCTTCTTGAATTTAGGCACTCGTCTGTGTCTACTTTTCCCCAGCGAAGTCCCCAGCGAAACTTCTCTTCTATCTGACATTCGTCCTATGTCATAATACCTTTCGGCAGCCGTACCCTGCCCGGTGGTCGTCCTTCACCATTTTTGATGATCGTCCTTCATCATCCCCAGCGGAGTCTCTATTCATTAGAACCCCTTCCTATCCGACATTCGTCCTATGTCGTGATATTTTTAGCAGCTGTCCCCTGCTAGGTGATCGTCCTTCACCTCTTGATGATCGTCCTTCATCATTTTATCCGATGGTTGTCCCCATCATTGATCTTGTTATCTGACATTCGTCCTATGTCATGATAAACCTCGAGAGCAGCCGTACCCTGCTAGGTGATCGTCCTTCACCTCTTGATGATCGTCCTTCATCATGCTTATCCGATGGCCGTTCCCATCGTCGGCCTTTTCTATCCGACATTCGTCCTATGTCGTGATATTTTCGGCAGCCGTACCCTGCCAGGTGATCATCCTTCACCTTGATGATTGTCCCTCATCTTATCCCCAACAGAGCAGCCGTCCCCTGCTAGGTGATCGTCCTTCACCTTTGATGACCGTACCTCATCATTTATTTCATTTATGCTTGAACTTGATGGTCGTCCCCATCATTCATTTACCTATGATCCCTAGAGAGTCTTGTAGCTTTACCTGATGGCCGTCCCCATCACAATCTCTTATATCCCCAACTTGTCGGTCGTCCCCGTCATTGCTTTATTTCCCGCGTTTTTTCCCCAAGCATGTCGGTCGTCCCCGTCATTGCTTCATCCCCAGCAGTCGTCCTCTGCTTGACGGTCGTCCTCTGTTGCCCGCACTTTATAAACATACCTTACTTCCTTTTACAATCTATATCCCTTTTCTTCTTCATTCTGTGAGTGCAAATTTTGGACTATCTTTGGTATTCAACCACAAGTTATCTTGTTTGCCTGTTAAGCCGTTGCTTACATCCTGCACAGCTAACTCATGTTTGAATAGGGGCAGCTGTAAACACCCCAAATTTGCCCTCACTCATTTCATACCATGGCTTGTGATCTTTTCATGTGCATAAGTTCAATCATAGCACCTCATATTGCATTTTTGCTCCACTGCATTGTTTCTAAGTCATCTGCATCTAGGGTTTGTGATCTGAGCCATCCCTGAGCCATTTGAGCCACTCCAAAGGTCATCAATCACTTCAAAGGGGTTCATGTATGTTCAAGCATCATATTATATCCTCACAAGGTCAAGGAAGTCAAAGAATCACAAGAACTGAGCAAGGCATGGAAGCAGAGCCAGGTTAACTGCTCAGATGACCTAGAATTAGGGTTTTGGTTTCAGAGGCCATAACTCCAATTTTTTTGGTCATTCTTGTTCCTATTGGTCTCTATATGTCATGAGGATCATGCATATCAATTTTCATGAAGAAATTCAATGGGGAAGGCATCTGATTAAGAGATGACTTCTTGAGCAAGTCAATGCAAAATCAGGGCATCTGAGGCCCCCAATGACCCAACCAAAGGTTGTTCTCCATCATTTTGAATGTGTATGATCTTTATTTGATCATAGAAGATGTTAGAAGTTCACAAAATTGAAGAATTTCAAGCCATTTGCAAAGTTGCCTTTTTGGGAAAGTGACTTATAATGTAAACTTGCTATTTTGGGAAAGTTTTTCAACCTCCTCTTTTTGATTCAAAAATGCTTCAAATGAGAAAACTTTGGTCATGAAAGTTGTAGAATGGATCCTCCCATTTTCAAAAAGTACAAGAACTCATTCTAATTCATTATGGATCAAAAGTTATGGCCTTGCAAAGTTGGATAAAATCACATAATTTCATGTTTTACACCAAAGAGGCATTTTGCAAAATGGCATGGTAAAGCATTCTAAAGGCTTCAAATGTGCACAAACACTTCACAACTTGCTCATGTGACCTCTAAAACTCAGAATTGCATAAGAATTTCTCAAGTTTCATGCCATGAACTTCACAAATTTCAAAAGGGGCCAAACTTCCCCAAAATTGCAAAATGGATCAAAGCTTCTCATCCACTTGCCTCAGTTCACAAAATCTGATCCATAAGCATTCCATGATCTCAGCTGAACCAAGCCATGCCCCTAAACCAGCCTGTAATGACCCATACCCCAAAGGACACCTAACATTGACTTTTGGCAAAATGGCCCATACCAATCAACATAGGCCAGCAACAACTCTCTGACCTATCAAAACTTGATACATGGACAAAATGGAACTCAACACAACACACAACACAGCCTGAGCTCTCCCACAAGTCAGCATTCTCCAAAACCTCCCTTTATGCATTTTTCTTCGAATCTCAATACACAAGCCCCAAACCTCAAAACAAATTTCACAGAATCACCCACCATGATCCTCTGATCATTTCCCAACCATTACTTTGCCCTGAAACATCCCACATCAAAAACACGATTTCCCTCCCCCATTGACCTGAGCTTCTGCAAACTTCCTCTAGAGGCCACATAAACTCCAGCTGAGCATCACAAACTTCTGGGGAGGATCATTGGAGCTTGTTTGGACCAAAGAAGCAGCCAGAAAGCACCAAAAGCAAAAGCTCCAGTTCAGGTGAGCTCAAGAACATTTTTTCCAGAACTTTGATTTCTTGTTATAAAATGATTCTATGAGTTACACTGATCATCTTGATGTGTTTGGTTTTGAAAATGGTCAAATAATAAGCATGTACTGACTGTCTGAAATTTTGCCCATAAAAATGATTTTGTTTGTTCCTCTTGATTCATGAAAAATAAATGATTTTTGTTGTGGGGTTTATGTTTAATGATGTTCATGGATTGATTCTGGAGAGTTTGATGAAGTTTTGATGCGTATTAAGTGAGATAGAAAAATGGTTGGCCGGAGAAGATGACCGTAACACTGTTCCGGTCATCTGAAAGTCATTAAGGCACAGGATTAGGGCTAATGACATAATTAAGGAAGTTTGAATTCTGACCGTTCGTTTGCGCGCTAAGTCAATTCCCGCGTCCCTAAGTTTGAACCACAACCCTTGGATTGTTTGACTTCTTCATTTTTCCTTTTAAATTCATTTAATTTCGTTTGTTTTATATTTAACTTTCACGAATTTTTAAAAATAGTAAAACATATTTAAAAATTCTGAAATTTTTTGTCAAACATTTCATTAATTTTCAGAACCCAAAAATATTTTTATTTTTATTTTTTGCATTAAAAATTATTTTTAAATCATTTAAATGTTTATTTTTAATTAGTTAATGGAAATTAATTAATTAAAAATGCATTTAAGTATTTCAAAATCACCAAAAAATTCACATTGCATTTAAAAACATTTAGAAACATTATCCATCTCTCAAAACAAATTTCTTTTTGGTCCTTGATGCATTTTGACAATTTTCATTGGAATTAAATTTGTTTAAAGGTAATATTTTGATCTTAACTTGAAAAAATCCATTTTTCCTAACCTTGATGAGTTTGATAATGGTTCTTCTTGCATTGCATTCTTCATAGCATGTAGTTTTTAGGGTAAAATTGGTTTGAATTTATCTTTCATTTTCAATTTAATGAGCATTTTTCCTTTTAAGGTACCTTGAAACCCTAGTTGACTTAGAAAAATCATAACTTCCATTAGGATTAGATTTAGGTCTCCTCCTTTGGGCAGTGAACTTGTGTAGGGTTAGGGTTCCTTTGATCCCATTTTCAATTTTTTTTGTCATGTCATTTTCTTCTGGTTTTGAATTTTTGTGTTGCATGTTGTTCATAAACCCTAATTTGTGCTTTCATTTGCATTCATCTCTCATATGCTTGCATTCAAGAACTTGCCATGACATTTTGTGCATTCTCATGACATATAAGACATCTTAGGACATATTAGAATCATGTTTGATCATTGCATCTTTCATTTGCCATGTTATGCATTCATATCATTTCATAAACTTTCATGAACTTCCATGGTTCAAGGCATGCTCCATATGCATCCATTCCATTGTATGATCATCCACAACTCTTGACATGAGTTTGCATCATCTCTTAGCATCATTAACATAATGTTTATGCTTCTGGTTTTGGTTTGCATCATTGCATTCATTTCATGTTCACTTCATTTCATTTCTTTTGCTAACCTTTCAGGTGGTAAGTCATTGAGAAGTGAATTTGCCTTCACTTCTCATAATCTCTTCTCATCTCTCTTATGCATTCATTTCTGCATTTTACTTTTGAATTAGAGTGAGCTTGCTCATTCATGCTCCCTCCCCTCTTTCTCCCTTCAAGCAACTTATCTTCTTAAGTGAAGTAAGTTGACTTGCTTCCTTCTGCTTCTTTTCCTTTCATCCTGTTTCTTCCTTGGTGGCTTTTCCTTGAAGATTTCTCCTCTTAAGCCTCACAAACCTTAGGACTTCCAAGCATGATAACATTTTAGGATTGATTAGTCCCCCCTTAATCTCTTTCCTTTGAGTTTTCTTTGAGTCTTCTCCTCTCACCTCATAATCAAGGACTAAACCCTAAAGGTTTTAAGGCTTTGTGATTAAGTTTATGCCTGCATCCTTCTATTAGGATGGAGTGTATAACTTTAATCCTAAGTGTTAAACCCTTAATGTGTTTACATCCTTTAATCAATCCACTTAATAATCACTAAGACACCAAGCTTGTAACTTGGGCCTTGCATTAGGGTTCTAATTCTTCCTTAATTGGTTAAGAAGGACTAACCCTAGTGTTAATGGACAAGTCCCCCTCAAGTTGTCTTACAAACCATAAAATTCACTTCTTCATCTTATCATTAACTAAAATCCATTTAATAAAGGTTTTGTTTTGTCATGAGGTTAATCCCTAATCATGGATTAAGTTGAGGAGCCTTCCTCATCTTAAATGTTCTCATCTATTATCCTTCTATTAGGATGGTGTAATGGGTCCCTTAAATCCTTGATTATGGCTTAAACTCATTACTTAACACTAAACAAAAAACACCAAAAACATCTAAATAATTACAAGTAGGTTAAAGATCTTAATCCTACATCATGGTGATTAAGTGTGAGGTGTTTACTTCATACTTAAGGTATTCTCATTACCCCTAATCAGAGGGAGGATGTGATGAGTTTACTAACCCTTGGTTTAGGCTTAAGCTCATTAACTTATGAAAAACTTCAAAAAGCAATAAAAGACTGAAAGCACCAAAAACAAACAATAATCGTCTCCTCCGGGATTCTTTTCTCACCTCATTCACTCACAAACGAGAACTCGCTTCTTCCGTCTAATGCAAAACAGTTTGCACCTGATCCAGACAGGTCATACACTTGAGCATAGACAGGTAAGCAGTTCACAAGACAATTTATCTTTCAGTCGAACTACGGTGTTCTGACTTCCTCATTGCACGAGAGGATACGTAGGCATAACTTAACGGTTATCGAACAAAAGTCTCTGTATATTCCACCTCTTCCAGCTGTATTCTTTAAGCCTCATAGTCTTGAGCTTTGCATTCTTTCCTTACACTGACACTTCTCCTATACACTTCACACTTCTTTTACACTGACACTTGCATTCTTTTTCCAGCTTTGATACACAGAATAGCACTGACACTACCCTTTTAAAACACAAATCTTATAAGCGTGGATCCCGTCGAGTACGACGGACAATCTGGGTGCTAATACCTTCCCATGTTGTAACCAACCCCCTTTCTCAGTCTCTCTGGTTCGCAACCGTCTTATCCATGTCTTTCTAGGTCTATGCAGCATTACCTTTCCTCCGGGATAAAAATGCCTAGCTGGCGACTCTTTTCTTTTCTTTTTGAGTTCACCCTTGTGTGTTCTCTCTCCTTTCGCCGACCGTTCGTGTCTGTACCCCTCTTGGCCCTGGGCGTCATTTGGTGGGAGCGACACATTCTTATTTCTCACCATTTGAAACAAAACAAGCAAGCGTGGATCCCGTCGGGTACGGCCGACGATCTGGGTGTTAATACCTTCCCAGGTCGTAACCGACTCCCGAACCCAGATCTTTGGTTTGCAAGGCCTCGTCCTTTCCTTCTTCCTCAGGTTTGTGCAGCATTACCTTTCCCATTCTCTCGGGATAAAAATACCTGGCTGGCGACTCTACCTTTTTCGCGCCACTTTCGCGTTTGTACTAGGATGAAAATCCCAGGAGCGACAATTAGCAGTAGTGCTAAGTGAAGAATCACAAGTTATCTTAGATAGGGGGAATTGGTTATGGATCTAAGATGTGTGGCCACAAGGGTATATTCTAAATCAATATTGGTTTGTGTTTTGTACCTCAAATTTTTCCCTCACACAATCAAGATAATCTCTCTCAAGACTCCTAAATGATCATAAGATCCTCAAGACTCTCAATTGACCAAGAAGTGTGGAAGTTTCCCCAGGCAATGCCTCCTCCTAAGCAAAGTGTCCAAAACTAGGGTTTTGAGTTTCCTCGGGTTAAAATTACTTTCAAGGCTTCAAGTGAGCTTCATGGCATCCCATATGACTTCAATAATCCCTATGTCAAGATTCAAAGCTTTCCCAAAGAGCTTGCCCAGTCAGATGATCAGATATGCAAAAATCAATCAAAGTAGTTAAAAAGTCAAACTGAGGTCAACTGTGGTCAAATCAAAGTCAAACTTCAAGATTTTTTACCAACGTCAAGTTTATGAAGTAAAATTAATCATTTGATCAAGGGTTGATCATGATTCATCAAGGAAGTTTCAGATCATCAAGAATCAGGAGTTTCTAAATTAGGGTTTTCTTAAGAAAAGTCAACTGAACTTTGACCAGCCATAACTTTCACATGCTTCATCAAACATTTCCCATACAAAGCTCATTTTGAAGGAAATTTAATTCTCTACAACTCTGTGTCTCACAACCCAAGCCTAAAAATGCTTCATTTGGAAGGTATGAGCTAAAACATTACAGGTCATTTCAAAAGTTAACAAAAAGTCAACATCTTCCAAAGAGAATAATTTGAAAATGGTGAAAGATATGGACATGAGACCAAAGAGTTTTGTTAGAGAACTCTTTATGCTTTCCAAAATGTCCAAGAACACCTTTATAGCCTTAAAATTAAAGGATTTATGCCTTGTCAAAGTTGGGAGATTTTTAAGGGGTGTATGAAGAAAATAAGGGCTTAAAGCATATTTTTTCCAAATGGGCCTATCAATTTGCAACCTAATCTTCATGATAACATCAAGCACGACCCAATTCAAGTATTCTCTGATTTTTATAATTTATTTATTATTTATTTGGATTTTATTCTTTAAAATTCATTTTAAATCAAAATAAAATATAAAAAGTGAATATTTAGATCAAATATTGGTTTGGGAATGAATCTAATATCATTTAAGACTGATTGAAATGTTCCAAATTCGTGCAAGGTTCAATTTAGAAGGAAATAATTGGATTTTTGAATATTTGAAATGATGAGATTTCTTCATGATGAAGGTATCCAAAAGTCCAAACAAGACATCAACTTCTTGACCTAATTTCACTCCTTTATAAATATGCAAGTCAACCAATACAAAGGATACGAATTTTATAGCCAAGAACACTAAGAACAACCTCAAAAATTTCTAAAGAAATTCAAGATCGGATTTTGATTTGTAGACAATTTCCAAGTGTTTCAAAGGTTGCAATAGCTTCCTTTGTCCTCACTGATCATGATTCAATACTCATAAGCATCACAATCATGTTGTAATGGTTAAACCGATTGCATGTTCATAGCATTTTTTTTTGTTTTTCGATTATGACTATTCGTGGTGTTTTGCTTGTTTTTGTTTAACTAATGATGTTTGTATGTTCCTATAGATGCTTTCTGGACAGTTTGTGTGGAGATTCATGGCCTAATCGTGAAAACACCATTGTTAGGGTTTATAGTTGTCGTTTAGGGTTTCTTAATTAGACCAATATAAATAAATTATAATGACATCCATGAGGTACATGGTCTGGGTTCAAATCCCAGGTCCCTTCATTTTGGCTATTTGTTTCCTTTTCTTTGTTTTTTTTTAATTTATACTATTTTGTTTTCTTTTTCTAAATAAACTATAAATCAATAATTAAATATTAACTATTAATTTAATTTCTCAAATATTTTTTTTAAAAAAACAAATCTTTATCTTAATTGTTTTTTTTTATATAATAATAATTTTGTAAATAAAATCTAATTAACCTTTTTTTTAATAATGATAAATATGATATTTCTTTCATAACTCATGATTAACTTATTTATTTATTATTTTTCTATTACCTTTATTATTTTTGTAAATACTAACCTAATTTTTTTTATATACTATAACCTTTTTTATTATTTTATAATTTGTACATTAATAATATTATTTTTTAACATATTATTCTTTATTATTATTATTACTAAATTATTTTAAGCTTATACTACCATAATTAATTTTTAAAAAATTATAATTAACCTAAATTATTTTCTTTTTAATTCTAATCCTTATTATTATCATTGCTCTATTATATTTGTTATTATTTTTATTATTATTGTTTATTTATTTATTTTATTATGTCTATTATTATTATTATTATTATTATTTTTTATCCGATTATTTTGTATCTGCCCATAAGCCTTGTAATAGTTTAGAATTTTCTTTTCACTTCTTATTTTTTTTAATATAAATTGCGTGGTTAGTAAATAGGGTGTGAAAACCTACTTGTAATTAAAATTAATTTAGATAATTAACTTTAAAAAAGATAAATATTTAAAAATAAACATTCACACACGTAAGTCGATCTTTGATCGCCATCTGCACTTCCTAGGGTATTCCTCTTGGTTGCCTTTAAATACGGTCAAGTCCCTCGAAAATGGGGTGTCTTAAGAAAAGTCCCTCCATAAATAAATCATCTAGTCCCTCCCAGATTTAAATGATCAAGTCCCTACGATGTTGCCTATGATAATGATCTTGTACCTTCAGTAAAAGATGATAGTCCCTCCCAGGTTGCTAAAGACACCCTCCAGTTGCCTTCGTTGAGCGTACGATGACCCTACACTTGTCCCTAAATAAAATCCAAGGTAATGACTACCTATTCCTTAATAATAGGGACAATCTTACCCTTGAAAGAACATACAAGAACATGAAAGACTAGTTTAGGGTAGGTACCTCTTAATTACTTGCTCACATCTTAAAATTACTTTTTACACCTCACTTTCTTAAACATTTTTCAAAACAAGGCTTTGTATACATCCATACGAGGATCATTACAAAGTACATAGAAAAATTTCTAATCACACACTACACTCTTCAAAAACAATTTAAGTGAGCTAAGTAACTAAGAGTCCATGGATAACCATGGATATAAAGGGTGCTAACACCTTTCCTTTATATAACCTACCCCCCGAACCCAAGTCTTTTCAAAACAGTATTTCCTGTTCTTTTATGTCCCTTCCTTATGGATAAAATAAAAGTCGGTGGCGACTCTTGCTATCTGCAATATTTATAGAAAGTCAATTCTCCCACCGTGTTACAGAACTGGTGACTCTGCTGGGGAGTTACTAAGTAAAAGAGGGGTACCCTTAGGAATTACATCACTTAATTGTTTGCTTTGTTTGGTTTACTTTTCTGTTGGGCTTTTTGTTTGAAAGATCATAACCCAGATCTAGTGTACCCTAGGTAAATGGCAATAGACCAAGGAAACTATACGGTGTATACCGATATGGTTGATCTGGTGGCCATAGTTAGTGTGACTTCTTGGTTGGTGCTTATGTTCCTTAAGTAAGTTAAGGATAATATGGGGCTGCCATATGTTGTCAATACACTAACTGACTTTTAGAACCCTAGTTATCCCATCTTGGCCTTTAGAAATTAGTGAGATAGCCGGCTTTGGTGAAGACTGAATTTGGTTGATACTCGATACTACGCTCATTGAGATCCTAAACTTTGAGGGTTTTGGTTGGCAAGTAAGTTGCCTACTGAACAACCACCCTTGGGAAGGATCAGTGATATTGAGATCCCTTAGAACCTGGTTACTTTTGTAGGACAGGATGAACCAACTAAACTTCAGGGGAGGGTACTTACCTTTAAAGCTCATGCAAGCCTTCAAACCTAGGGCTATTGTGTGACTTGTTTGTGTGTGCCACATGTTTGTGATTGATCATAACATCATAACATTATCATGACATCATAAGCATAGCATTTCCACTAACCATTTCAAGGACCAAATGATTTATCTTTGTTCTTTATTGTAGGTCATGGCTTCTGCTCGTAGGAATACAACCCGGATCAACTTTGTAGGGATACATTCTAAGCTTAAAGAATTGGTCTCTCAAGTTTATGAAAACTCATAATTCATCAAGAGGCATGGTCACCTACTGGATCTAGTCACTTCAGGGTTCAATGAAGACATGATGAGTGTCCTATTCCAGCTCTTTGATCCTAAACATCATTGCTTCACATTCCTCGACTATCATCTGGTTCCTACAATGGAGGAGTTCTCCAAATTACTGAGTATACCTATCCTTGATCAGAGACCCTTCACAGGCTTAGAGAAGGAGCCTAAACCTGAAGTCATTGTTGCAGCCCTACATCTGAAGAAATCAGACATTGTCCTAGAAACGAGAAGCGGAGTTAAGGGTATTCTTGCTAAGGTATTGATGAAGAAAGCTCAAGTGTTCTTAAAGGCTATGAGTTATGATGCTTTTGAGGAGATCCTAGCCCTATTGATCTATGGCTTAGTGTTGTTCCCTAATCCAAACCAGTTCATAGACGTACACGCCATCAACATATTTTTGACTCGCAATCCAGTGCCTACATTACTTGGAGATATCTTACATTCTCTTCACGCTTGTACTACAAAGGCGAGAGGAACTCTGATGTGTTGCATACCTTTATTGTCTAGGTGTTTTATTTCTCACCTTCCTCGATCAGTAATGAAGAATGAACAAGGGTTAATGTGGTCTAAGAGGATTATGTCACTTACTCATTCAGACATTCATTGGTGCTCTCGATCTATGGAGAATGTTACTATCATTGACCGTTGTGGGGAATTCCCTAATGTGCCACTCTTTGGCATAAGAGGGGGCATTACCTACAACCCATCTTTAGCACTACGTCAGTTTGGTTATGCTCGGAGTAATGGTCCTCATGACATGCTTATTCAGGGTATTATGTTCGACTACGACAACGATCTTCAGGGTTACCATCAAAGGTTTATACGATCTTGGAACAAGGTGAACAGGATTGACAACAACACTTTGGAGCCAAAGTATTCTATTACTATGGAGCCTTATCTCATATGGGTGCGAGCTCGTGCTCAGACTCTTATGATGCCATATCTTGTTGTTTTACCAATCACTATGGAGCCTGTTGCTGAAGGAGATGTTCCTTATACCATCCTTCATCCAGACATGCCCACTGATTTGGAAGAATTGTAGAAGTCCTGGATTTAGTTGAAGGAGCAAAGGGATAATTTTGAAACTCATTTCAGAGCTGGTCAAGAAAGAATTCTGGAGCTGACAAGGCAACTTCACGAGGAGCAAAACCTCAATAAGTACCTACACATAAAGAGGAAGCGTCCATGGGAAACTTAAAACCCCAAGGGGAAAAACTTATATTAAATATTTACTAATAAAATTTTGTTCTTGTTTTCTTTAAACAAATTTAAATCCTGCGGTCCTTGAAAACATTGCATGAACATATACATACCATATCATTACATCACATGTTTCTTATAAACAAGTATCTTATCTTCTCGCTGTTTATTTCAGCAGAAATGGCTCTCGAACAAACTGTTAAGGATCTCTAGACTCAGAATGCACAATTTCAAGAAATGATTTTGAATTTGTCCAGGGGACAAGATGAGCTGAAGGCACTTTTGACCAAGAAAAAGAAGAAGACCAGAAAACCAGTGGGCTTCATCAACCTGGGTAGAAGATTCAGAGGTCCCGTCAAGACAGATGAAGAGGTTGAGAATCTTGAGTCTGAAAATTCTGAGAAAGAAGGAGGCAGTCTCCATGATACTGTTGAAGATTCTGATTATGAGGAGAACTATTATCATGATCCTACTAGTGAAGATAAGTATAAGATGTTGGTGGACAGAATGAATGCTATGGAACTACAGAAGAATTCTGGGTTTGACTTTAAAGATTTGAGTTTGATTTTTGGAGTATCTATCCCTATTGGCTTCAAGGTTCCTACTTTTGTGGTGTATGATGGTGTGTCTTGTCCAAAATTGAATTTGAGGTCTTATGTCAGAAGAATTCAACCTCATACTCCTAATAAGAAGTTATGGATGCATTTCTTTCAAGAGAGTTTGTCTGGGTCCCAACTGGAATGGTATTATCAACTGGAGATTACCAACATTCGCAACTGGAATGATCTTGTTGAGGATTTCTATAAGTAGTACCAATACAATTCTGATTTAGCACCAACTTGCATGCAGCTCCAAAGCATGTCCATGGATGCCAAAGAAAGTTTCAAGGAGTATGCTCAGAAATGGAGAGATCTGGGAAGTAGAGTTCAACCCCCTTTGACTGACAGGGAATTGGTTGATATGTTCATGAGTACGTTGACTGGTCCTTTCTATAGTCATATAATTGGAAGTTCATCATCTGGCTTCACTGAGCTGATAATGACTGGAGAACATGTGGAGAGTGGGATACGAAGTGGAAAGATTCAAATAGTTTCTTCTTCAAGTACCACCAAGAAGCCCCCTCATGGGAAAAAGGAATCCAATGTTGTGTATGGCCAGCATGGTCGTAATGATCGTAACCAATCTGTTGGAGCTGTTTTTATTTCTAATCCTACACCTCCACCACAAGAGCAGCAACATAATAGTCATCCCAAGCCTAGGAGGCAATTTACCAAGCTCAATATATCGTTGGCTCAGGCTTTGCAACATATGTTGAAAGGAGAATTGATTACTTTGAGGATCCACCACAGAATATCAATACTTCCTCTTCTCGTTACAATCCCAATGCAAGGTGTGCATACCATTCTAATAGCCCTGGCCATGATACTAACAGTTGATGGTCATTGAAGAACAAAATTCAGGATATGATTGAGAATGGAGAAATTGAGTTTGACCCTCCGGAAACTCCTAATGTGATTACTGCTCCTATGCCTAAACACGAGAAGACTGTTAATGTTGTTGATGAGGTTGTTTATGTTCGTACTGTGGCTGATATAACTACTCCTTTAGCTATTGTAAAGAAGAAACTTGTGCAAGCCGGTTTTTTTTCGGGTTGCAGGGAAGATTGTTTTTACTGTGCCTATAAACCTGATAGTTGTTAGAGGTTGAGGTCAGGTATTCAACGCCTGATAGATAACTATACTATACTATTTGAGAGGACCCCTTCTATAGAGAGTCTATGTGGAGGTTTGGATCAAGACTTGAAAGTTGAAGACATGGCTATGCTTAACAAGATTCTTGTGAAGATTACTTTCAATGGTCCAGTGAGGATCACTTCTAAGGGTCCTGTGAAGATTAGTGTTGAGCCAAAGGTGGTTCCAATGATTATTACTACTCCTGGTCCTATCCCATACACTTATGACAAGGCTATACCTTGGAATTATGGTTCTGATGTTTATATCCATGGTGTCAAACAAGAGCCTTTGACTGATGCACATGTTACTAATATTAATCTTGATGTGGACAATATTGCTGGATCCAGTAAGGTTACCAGGCGTGGAAGAATTTTCTCTCCAGAAGACACCTCAAAGACTACTGCTACTCCAATTCATATCTCTAACTCTGGGCCAAGTATTGAGGCTCGGGGCAAAGGACCAGTGATTGAACCTGTTCAAGCTGAGGCACCATTTAGTGAAGATCTCTCTAAGCAAATGGAAGAAGTATTGAAGATCATCCGCAAAAGTGATTATGATGTTGTTGACCAATTGGGGAATACTCCCTCCAAAATCTCCATGTTATCTCTACTATTATGTTCTGAAGCCCATGCCAAGGCTTTAATCAAATTCTTGAAGACTGCTCATGTGCCACATGAAATCTATGTGGACCGGTTTGAAAATTGTGTTGCTCATCTAACTAGTGATAATGGTTTGGGTTTTACTGATGCTAATCTGACTCCTGCTAAAAGAAACCATAATAGTGCTTTGCAATTCTCCATTGAGTGTAGGGGCACTACTTTGTCTCATGTATTGGTGGATAATGGTTCTTTGTTGAATGTATTACCTAAGGAGGTTCTAGACAAACTCAACTTGAAGGATGTAATGTTAAGACCAAGTAATGTGGTGGTGAGGGCCTTTGATGGTTCAAGAAGAATGGTGCATGGAGATGTGGATATTCCAATCAAAGTAGGCTCTCAAGTCTTTGATTCCACTTTCTATGTGATGGATATTCATTTTGCATACTCATGTTTGCTTGGGCGCCCCTGGATCCATGGGGCAAGTGCTGTGACTTCCACTTTACATTAGAAGTTGAAGTACCCGGTGAAAGGAAAGATTGTCACTGTTTATGGTGAAGAAGAATACATGGTCAGTCATGTGAATACCTTTAAATATGTTGAGATGGAGGGTGAATTTGTTGAGACTCCTTGCCAGATATTTGAAGTGGTTCCTCAAGTCGTTCCTGCTACTGAAGCTCCCCCTACTATTAAAAGAGTTCATGTGATTACCAGAGTGCCTCCCACAATGGCCTCCCTCAAAGATGCTAAATATGTGGTTGAAGAAGAATCTCAGAAGGCTGTTCGTCGGGCTCGTGCTGCTCGTATCACTCATAGAGGAATCATAAAGGACCAAGTCAATGCTGTGGAAGATTATGATGAAGGTTACAACTGGACGATTGGATTTTTCCTACCATGGGAGATGGACTTAACAACTGGAAAGCTGAAGACTTTATTCCTATCTCCTTTAGTCAGGAGTAAATGCTATTTTATTTTTCTAAATTTATTTTTTGTAACTTTGAACAATTAAATACTTTTAAGCCTCGTGTCTTGCTCGGGGCACAATGGTATGCTTGTTAGGATTGTCATTTCATTTGCATATTTTCATTCAATAAAATCAATGGACGTTTCTCGCTTTCGTAAATATTATGCCCTTTGTCTTTCTTTTACTTTGTTTTCTTTTTATAAAAAAAAAGCTATGTGTTCTTACACACACCCACGTCACTAAAATGCAGATCTTCACCCACTCTGGATCCTATTGATAACAATTATGCTATTGACAATTATGACTTCGAGAATCCGATCTATCAAGCCAAGGATGGAAAGGAAAAAGATTATGAAGTTCCTGTAGAGTTGGCTAGATTATTACAACAAGAAGAGAAAACTATACAACCACATGAGGAACCAATCGAAGTATTGAACTTGGGAATTGAGGAAAACAGGAAAGAGGTCAAGATAGGTGCTGAGTTGGAAGATGGTGTCACGAACAGGTTGATTCATATGTTACGTGGCTATGTGGAAATTTTTGCTTGGTCTTATGAAGATATGCCAGGGCTGGATACAAATATTGTGGTTCATCGTCTACCAGTGAAAGAGGATTTTCACCCAATAAAACAGAAAGTTCGTCGCATGCGTCCTGATATGTCAGAAAAGATTAAGGCAGAGGTGATGAAACAATTCAATGCGGGGTTTTTAGTTGTTACATCTTATCCTCAATGGGTTGCAAACGTGGTTCCGGTGCCTAAGTAAGATGGTAAAGTACGCATGTGTGTAGATTATAGGGATTTGAACAGAGCCAGCCCCAAAGATGACTTTTCACTTCCACATATTGATGTTCTGGTAGACAACACTACTCAACATAAGGTATTCTCTTTTATGGATGGTTTCTCTGGGTATAATCAGATTAAGATGGCCCCTGAAGATATGGAGAAGACTACATTTGTTACACAATGGGGCACTTTCTGTTATAAGGTGATTCCATTTGGTTTGAAGAATGCTGGGGCAACATATCAGCGTGCTATGGTAGCTTTGTTCCATGATATGATTCACCATGAGATAGAGGTATATGTGGATGATATGATAGCCAAATCTCAGAATGAAGAAGAGCATCTTGATCACCTACACAAGTTGTTTAAGAGGTTGAAGAAATACAAGTTGAGGTTGAATCCAAACAAGTGTACTTTCGGAGTTAGATCTGGTAAACTTCTGGGTTTTATTATCAGTGGTAAAGGTATTAAAGTGGATCGTGCAAAGGTAAAAGCTATACAAGAGATGCCTGCTCCTCGTACTGAGAAAGAAGTTAGAGGTTTCCTAGGACGACAGAATTACATTGCAAGATTTATTTTCCAGTTGACCGCTACTTGTGAACCAATCTTCAAGTTGTTGAAGAAAGATCAAGTAATGGAATGGAATGACGAATTCCAGGTAGCTTTTGATGAGATCAAAAGGTACCTACAGGAACCTCCTATATTAATGCCACCAGTTGAAGGAAGAACCTTGATTATGTACTTGACAGTATTGGATAACTCAATGGGGTGTGTGTTGGGGGCAACATGACGAGTCTAGTTGAAAAGAGCAGGCAATATACTACCTTAGAAAAAAGTTTACCGACTGTGAAACAAGATACTCACTGCTCGAGAAAACTTGTTGCGCTTTGGCATGGGCTGCTCGCCGACTAAGATAGTATATATTGACTCATACCACCTTATTGATTTCAAAAATGGATTCAATCAAGTATATATTTGAGAAACCTTCTCTCTCCGGACGAATAGCAAGATGGCAAATGATCTTGACAGAATATGAGATACAGTATACTACTCAGAAAGCAATCAAAGGAAGTGTAGTAGCTGACCATTTGGCTCATCAAGCAGTGGATGATTATCAATCTATGAATTTTGAGTTTCCAGATGAGGATATTATGATTATTACTAAAGAACCTAGACAATATGAAGGACTTGGACAAGGATCCCGATGGATTATAGTTTTTGGTGGAGCTTCTAATGCGCTTGGTAATGGTGTGGGTGTTGTGATTATCTCTCCTAAAGGTTGTTATAAACCAGTTACTGCAAAGATTTGTTTTAAATGTACCAATAATATGGCCGAGTATGAAGCGTGCATCATGGGTATCAAGGTTGTTATTAAGATGAAGATCCAGTTTTTGAGTGTATATGGAGATTCAGCCCTGGTAGTTAGTCAAGTTAAAGGAGATTGGGAAACCAAGCATCCTAACCTCATCCCTTACAGAGAGCATGTGTTGTCTTTGATCCCGTACTTTGAAGAGATCCCCTTTGGACATATCCCACGAGAAGAGAATCAGTTGGCAGATACATTAGCCACCATGGCATCTATGTTTGAAATCAGTTAGGATGATGAAGCTCCGAGAATTACTATTGATCGATTTGATAAACCTGCATACTGCAATGAGGTGGGTACTGAAGGAGTAGAGGAAAAGCCTTGGTTCTATGAAGTGAAAAGGTATCTTGAAGCTCAAGAGTTCCCTAAAGGGGCATCTGTCAATGACAAGAAGTTTTTGAGAAGATTTTCTGCTAAATTCTTCCTGAGTAATGGAATTTTGTACAAGCGCAACCACGATTCGACTTTGCTTCGCTGTGTGGATGTTGCTCACTGGATTTCCATCTTGGTACAAACGCGAAAGTGGCGTGGAAAAGGTAGAGTCGCCAGCCAGGAATTTTTATCCCAAAGGAACGGGAATGGTAATGTTGCACAAACCAGAAGAAAGAAGAGGAAGGACAAAGGTCCTGCGAACCAAAGAGACTGGGTTCGGGAGTCGGTTACAACCTGGGACGGTATTAGCACCCCAGATCGTCCGTCGTACCCGACGGGATTCATGCTTGTAAAGAAACTGTTTCAAAGGGTGAAGAAATGAAAGCTGCTGCAAAGAAAAGGAGATGAACTGGATAAGAAAAGAAAAGAAAGGGGGAAAATGTAGGGAAAATAAAAGATTGTGCTCGAACGGGCCCTACCCCGCTGCCTACGTACCTCATCTAGACATGAGGATCAAAGACGTCGTAGTTCCCCTAACTAGGGGTAGAAAAGATGGCTTGTGAATTAAGGCTTGAACTGCCTATGTCAATGCTCAGGTGTTGTAGGCTCGGACGACGAGTGCGTAACCGTCTTGCAAAATGACAAGTAGGAGCAAGTTCGCGTACGGAGCAAAGGTGATGAGAAAAGAAATCCTGAAGGAGACGCTTATTGTTTGTTTGTGTTTTTTATGATCTTTTATTTGGTGTGGCACAAGAGAATGAACTCAAACTCTTGTTCATGGAATGTGTACTTGTTACTACATTCCAAGATGGAATAATAGAACAAGCACACCAAGTAAGGAGAACTTATCCAAAACTTGTTACCAAGGGCAAAGGCCTAAATCCATTGACTTGTTGAATTTATTAGATGTTTTAGTGATTAAAAATGAAGAAGTATTTTTTAGGGTTTTTCTTGATGAAGATGACCTCATGATCCGACTTTTGCATCATGCTAGACAAATGCACTATTCCAAAATGGAATGAATACATAGGCCCCATGGATAAGGCTATTACACAAGAGATCACTTCTTTCTTTATTAATATTTTTTAGGTTTTGTTTTGAGATGAGAAGAGAAAGAACCAAAGGAGCAAAAGACAAAAGTCTAATGGGGAAAGAATAATCCTAATATTAGCATGCAAAAAGTGGTCCTAAAGTTAGTGAGGTTTCAACTATCCTAAGAGAAAAGAAGAACCAAAGAGGAGCAAAAGAGAGGAAAAGAAAGCTAGCAAGCAACTTACTCCTCTAAATGAGATAAGTTGCTCCTAAAGGGGGAAGAAAAGAGTTGCATCACATGATGGCATAAGGCACATCAAACACCACAAAGAGAAAGCAACTTAAAAAGGAAAGGGGAAAAGTTGAAATGTGGATAAACATCCATACTTCTCTTACCATGAGCCCCTGCAATGTTAGCAAAAAATCCAGCACATGCTCATCAACACAATCATGGAATTGGCATGCTCAAATTCAAATCAACAAAGATCAAACAACATGCAAAACTTTGCACATACAAGCATTTACGCGTCGAGAACATGGAAGCATACATCAACCAGCAAGCAAATCACCTTAAACTAGCATATTCAATTATCATACAATGATTCATGGTAATTAAAACATGTAAGGGGATCAAACAAGCTCAAAACAGATCCAAAATGGCATTCTGCATCAGTGTTAACCGGTTAACCCAAAGCGTTAACCGGTTAACCAATTCAAACCTGCAGCAAAATACGCAGAAAAAAGGTGCGTTAATCGGCTAACCAAAAGCGTTAACCGGTTAACACTGTAAAAACAGCAACAATTTCCTGCAGAAAATTAGCTCAAATCCAACTTATTCAAATAATTCCAAACCAGATCAACAATCAATTAAGCATGAAATAAATGGATCAATTCACATTAATTGACATCATTAAGCTCATGATCATTAGCACACGGATCCGGCTACAAATCAACCAATTAATTCAAGCAACACAAGCGAATACACAAGCACATTGTGGATCTAAAGCACAAGCATACAAATAAGCTAAAATAGAGCTAGATCTGAATTTAACCAACCTACAAAGCTGAGGTATGTTTTGGTAGTTGTTGTTTGAGCTGGAAATGAGATATTTCACGGAAAACTTTGAAGATCCGGTGCTAAGCTTCACACTCCATGCAAAATAAATGCATGCAAAGGGTCTTGATGCAGAATTTTGGCTCCAAAAGCACTTCTAATTTCCAAACCATATCTGAACCACCAAGTAAACCAGCAAAATGATGCAAAGAAGCTATGGATGGAGGTCTAGTTCCAAGATCTACACACTTTAAGGCAAAGTTATGTGATCTTCAAAGAGGAACTTTGAGTGAATTGGAAAATTGAGAGAGAAAAAAAAGTGAGAGAATGGTGAGGGAGATCAAAATTCAGAAAATGAAGAGGAGTGAATTATGAGAGTATTTTTCCTTAGTTTGGAGGGAAATGGATTAAATATGGTTTAGGTTTGGGGCCCAAAATTTAGGCTTGGGATCCAAAAAATATGGTTTGGAATTGGCTTAGAAAGTGATTAGGACCTAGCATTGGAATTAGGCTTGGATAAATGCTCTAGAGCCTTCTCCTTAATTCAAATGAATAAAAATTGAAAAATTGAAAAATTGGAGCCAAAAATACATGCTGAATTTTGCTGCTGGAATTCAAAAATTTGTAGCCGTTAACCGGTTAACCAAAAGCGTTAACTGGTTAACGCAAGCAAATTTTGAATTTTCCCTCCACTTGGTAGGAAACCTCAATAATAACCCGGCGCCAACCGTTTTGACCTGATTTTGATCCTCCATCTTTTTAGGGCCTTGACCATGATACCAAGCTTGTATAACATGCCTTGTGAGCTTCTTTCCAGGTCACCATGCTCCTGATTTTGACTCGCATCGCTTAGAATTTCCCGGATGACTGATCATATGCCTTATGCTAGAACATTGTCGCTCCCACCAAATGAAGCCGGGTCAAATAGGGTACAGACGCGAACGGTCGGCGAAAAGAGATGCGAGAACACACAGGAGTGAACTCACATGGAATGAAAAGAGTCGCCAGCTAGGCATTTTTATCCCGGAGGAAAGGCAATGCTGCATAGACCTAGAAGGATATGGATAAGACGGTCGCGAACCAGAGAGACTGAGAAAGGGGGTTGGTTACAACCTGGGAAGGTATTAGCACCCAGATTGTCCGTCGTACTCGACGGGATCCACGCTTAAAAGATTTGTGTTTTAAAGGGGTAGTGTCAGTGCAATCTGTGTATAAAAGAGCTGGAAAAGGATGTACATGAGTCAGTGTAGGTGAAGTGTATGTAAATGAAGTGTCAGTGTAAGAATAAGAATGAAATGCTCAAGATCATGAGGCTAAAAGAATAAGGCCAGAAAGAGGGGGAATATACAGAGACTTTTGTTCGATAACTGTTAAGTTATGCCTACGTATCCTCTCGTGCAATGAGGAAGTCAGAACACCATAGTTCGACCCAAAGAGACTGAAAGATGAGTTGACTGATGAACTGCTTACTTGTCTATGCTCAAGTGTATGACCTGTCTGGCTCAGGTGCAAACTGTCTTGCATTAGACGGAAGAAGCAAGTTCTCGGTTGTGAGTGAATGAGGTGAGAAAAGAATCCCGGAGGAGACGATTATTGTTTGTTTTTGAGTTTTCAGTCTTTTATTGCTTTTGAAAGTTTGTCATAAGTTAATGAGCTTAAGCCTAAACCAATGGATTTAGTAAACTCATCACATCATCCCTCTGATTAGGGGTAATGAGAATACCTTAAGTGTGAAGTCAGATTCTCACACATAATCACCTTTGATGCAGGATTAAGATCATTAACCTACTTGTGATTATTTAGATGTTTTTGGTGTTTTTTTTAGTATTAAGTAATGAGATTAAGCCATAATCAGGGATTAAACAGACTCATTACACCATCCTAATAGAAGGATAATAGATGAGGGTGTTTAAGCTGAGGAAAGCTCCTCAACTTAATCCATGATTAGGGATTAAACTCATGACAAAACATGCCTTTGATTAAGTGGATTTTATTTAATGATATGATGATGAAGTGATTTTTAGGGTTTGTAAGACAACTTGAGGAGGACTTGTCCATTAACACTAGGGTTAGTCCTTCTTAACCAATTGAGGAAGAATTAGAACCCTAATGCAAGGCCCAAGTTACAAGTGTGATGTCTTGATGATTATTATGTGAATTGATTAAAGGATTTAAACACATTAAGGGTTTAACATTTAGGATTAAAGTTATACACTCCATCCTAATAGAAGGATGCAGGCATAAGCTTAATCACAAAGCCTTAAAGCCTTTAGGGTTTAGTCCCTGATTATGAGATGAGGAGAGAAGACTCAATGAGACACAAAGGTAAAATCTAAATGGGGGACTAATCAAAACCCTAATCATTGTCATGCTTGGTTATTCCTAAGGTTTGTGAGGTTTACAAGAGAAATCTTCAGAGGAACCACCAGGAAGCAGATGAATGGAGCAAAGAGAAGCAAAGTAACTTGCTTCATTTAAGAAGACAAGTCACTTGAGGAAAGAAAGTAAGATGAAGAAGAATGAGCAAGCTCAGTCTCAAACACATAACAAAATGCAGCAAGGATGCATAAGGGAGATGAAAAGAAAATGTGAGAAGTGAAGGCAAATTCACTTCTCAAAGTTACTTACCACCTGAAAAGTTAGTGAAAGAAATGCAATGCAATGCAAGATGAGATGAAATGACATGATGCAAATCAAAACCAGAAGCACATACATGATGTTAATGATGCTATGAGATGATGCAAACATGAAACAAAGCATGGGGATGATCATACAAACTTATGTATGCAAATGAGGCAAGTTTAGAACCATGAACACACATGAAAAGTTATGAAATGAAAATGGCATACAACATGGCAAATGCAATATGCAATGATCAAACATGCTTTCAATATGTCTTAAGATGTCTAATGGATCAAATGGATGCACAAAATGCTATGGCAAGTCATGGTATGCAAGCAAATGCAAGATGGATGCATATGGAAGTCCAAATTAGGGTTTATGATCAATGCATCAAACAAAAACCAAAATCAGAAGCAAACATCAAGATAAAAAAATTGAAATGCATTCCAAGGGACCCTAGCCCTACACAAACTCACTGCCCAAAGGAGAGGTTCCAACTCTTAACCTAATTAGGGTTATGAATTTCCTAAAATTCCTAGGGTTTTAGGGTACCTTAACAAGAAAAATGCCAAACAAATTGAAAATGAAAGATCAAATCATGCCAATTTAATCCCACAAACTACATGATATGCAAAACACAATGCAAAAAGAATCAAAGTCCAACTCTCAATGGTTAGGCAGAAATGATTTTTTGAAGTTTGGATCAAAATAATGCTTTGAAAATGAATTAATTCCATGGAAAATTATCAAAAGACATCAAGATCAAAAAAGAAATTTGGTTTGAGAGTTAGACAATGTTTCTAAATGGTTTTAAATGTTTCATGAATTTTTTGGTGATTTTTAAATACCTAAAAGTATTTTTAATTAATTAATTCTCATTAATTAATTAAAAATAAACTTTTAAATGATTTAAAAATATTTTTGAATGCAAAAAATAAAAATAAAAATGTTTTTGGTTTCTGAAAATTAATAAAAGTTTATATAAAAATTTTCAGAATTTTTGAATAATTTTTGCTATTTTAAAATAAATGGACAAAAGAAATATAAAACAAATGAATTAAAATTAAAGAAAATGAAAAGTAAACGCAATGGGAGGCCAGGATTGATTCTGGGAAAGGGCCTGTTGACTTGGCGCGTGATCCAAAGGCTGACATTCAAACTTCATTAATCCCAATTAAAAAATTAAATAATCTGGATTAATAAAGTCAACTCAAGATTAGGGCAAAATGGAGTGATCCTGGGCGTCCAAATGCGCGCGAGTCAACACATCCAAGGGGCAATATTCAAACTTCATTAAACACAGGGATTAGCCCTAATTATTTTCAGGTGGCCGGAGAAGACCTCCGGTCGTCTTCTCCGGTGGGACTCCCACCTGAAAATCTCTAAAATCCTCAAAACTTTACAAAAATGAAAACTAAAAGCCCAGAAATCATCCCCACACATCACTGAATCAAAACCCCTGATCAAAACTCATTTCTCATTCACTAATCATGCGAATCGAAGCCAAACATTTTTAGGTCAGAAAAGTTTCAGAACAAGATTAAATACTTATTTCTCAACCATTTTCAAAACTAAGAACATCAGAGTGATCAGCAAATCATGAAGAACAACTTAGAAACTTAAAAATCCATTTCTGAAAAAAAAAAGTTCTTGGAGGATACCTGAGATGGAGCTTTAGAATCCAGAGGTTTCAGGCTGTTTCTTTGGCTCAAATCTACTCCACTGATCCTCCTAAGAAGCTTGCAATGTTTGTTTGAAGTTTGCAATGGCTGGTTTGAGAGATGGCAGGAGTTCTGCTCAAGGTGAGGTGAGAATCGTATTTGTGATTCTGGGAGTTTAAGGCAATGGTGATGGGTGCTTTGTGACCAGGTGAGTGTGTTGAGTTGATTGGTGAAGCTTGTTTGTGTGTTTGTGGCCTGTGCTGAGAGTTTCGAATGCTCTTGCAAGTTGGGGTGGAAAATGGGAATGCTGTCCTATGGAGTGTTTCAGGCCTTAGTTCTTGTTGCTTTGGCTTGCTTTTTGCTTGTATATAAAACTGTGATTGGTCAGAGGAAGTGATGTGTGCTTTATTGATTGGTATGGGTCTTTTTGCCAAGTGTAACACGGTGGGAGAACTGACTTTAGTTATGTTGCGGATAGCAAGAGTCGCCACCGACTTTTATTTTATCCAAAGGAAAGGCATAAAAGAACAGGAAAGACCTTTTAAAAGATTTTTGGGTCCGGGGGGTAGGTTATGTAAAGGGAAGGTGTTAGCACCCTTTACATCCATGGTTATCCATGGGCTCTTAGTTACTTAGCTCACTTTGAATTGTTTTTGAAATGTGAAGTGTGTGAATAGAAATTTTCATAAGAGTTTGATAATGATCCATGTACGGATGCGTAAAAAACTTGTGTTTGAAAATTATTTTGAAATAGTGAGCAAGTAACTATGAGGAACCTACCCTAAAGTTTAAGTCTTTCTGTTCTTTATCCTTTAAATGGTAAGACTATCCCTATTATTAAGGAATAGGTAGTCATTACCTTGGATGTGAGGGATATATGAGGGACATCTGTTTTATGAAGGCAACTGTGGGGTGTATTAAGCACTTAGGAGGGACTGTCATCATTATTCGAAAAGGGGCTTGATCTTTAAAGGCAACCATTAAGGGACTTGATGACTTTATTTTGAGGGACTTGCTTTATACACCCCACTTGACCTTTTTGAATAGGCAACAATAAGAGGCAACCCTAGAAAGTGAGATGGCGATTAAAAATCGACTTACGTGTGTGAGTGTTTAATTTTATTTATCTTTAATTAAAATGATCTAAATTTGATTTTAAATATGAATACATGTTTACACTCCCTAAATTACTAACCATAGCATAAAAAATTAAATATTTACAAAAATTTATACCAAGGAGCAATTACAATAATTATAATGAACAATTAAAATAAATAGCAAATAAATAAATATAAATAATAAGCAAAAATAAATAAATAGGCAATAATAAATATAATAGGGGTTAGTAATAACAATAATAAAAATAATCAAATAAGGTTAGTAGAATAATAATAATAAGCATAATAATAAAATAAATGGATTAGTAATAATATGATTAGTAATAATAATAAACAAAATAAAAATTAGAAACTATTAAGAAATATGAACAATTTAATTATAAAATTATATACAACTTATTAATTCTAAACATAAAAAATTATAATTATAAAATTTAATTGTCTTTAAACATATATAAAAGAATAAGATTTAGATTATGAACAAATTATAGAAATAATTACTAATTATATTTGCTAAGATTCAATTATATTAAATATTATATTTACAAAAAATTAATTATATATATATGCATAATAATTATATTTACAAAATTTTATATTAAATATTTTACAAAAAAAATTAGAAAATAAAAAATTAGGGTTTTTTAATAATTGTCTAAAGAAACATACATTAGGGTTTTAGGGAATATTTTTTAGGGTTTATAATATAATATATAAAATTAATAAATAAATATACATATATTACAATTTAATTACATAATAAAGAAAATAATTTAAATTAAGAAAAATAAAAGTTTAGAATTTTAGAAAATATAAGTGTTGTTTTAGATATTTATTAAATATATATACATGCATAATTTATTTTTTAATTGATAATAAGAAAATAATTTAAGCAAAATAATTAAATAAATTAAAACAGAAAGATGGTAAAAGGAAACTTACCCTGGCTGGGTTTGAACCCAGGACATCCTGCCTGCAAGCAACAAAACGTACCACCAGGCCAGCCACGTATTGGTGATAATAGAATGGTTCCAATTGGTTTTGTGCAATGCCTGGAAAATCAGAAAAATAATAGAAGCAAAAAAAAGGCCTGGGGGAGGATTGAACCCAGGACCTCTTAACATACAAACGCACGCATGACCATCCAGCTAGGTGAGCAATCCTGATGTTGTGTTGGCAACAATATATAATATATTATGTACGCTTAACCTGAAAAATAAGAGAAAAAAAATGCACCCAGCCAAGTATCGAACCAGTGACCTCACGCAGTATACAAGCTAGCCTTACCACTGAGACAAGCCACACGCTTGTGATAACAAACCAATAACAAAACATAAAATATTCAAATTATAATTTGAATTTTTAGAACGCGCGCCAACAGCTTCTTCTTCAACCTCATGCCCTTCGAATTTTCCTGCGAATCCAGCCACGAATTTTCCTGCGAATACCAAATTCCAGCAAAACCTACGAAACTCAATGATCAACAAAACTGTGAAATTTCACAAAATTGAATACACAAACATAGTCCAGAGGTCCATTCGAATCAGTCCATGGTCTTAGAATTCATTTATGTTTCGTAAATCATGAAACCCTAATTCTTGGCCGAAACCCTAGCTATGGTGGATTACGTTTCAGGCCATGAATCTTCAATTCAATTGTCCAGAATCATTCTAGGCATCACAACAAACACATATCAGTCATCAAAAACAATTTATAATGCATATGTTAGTGAATTCGAAAAATTAAATTTCAAGACAAAATTGGATTCGGGTTGAGCAATATAGCATGGTATTGATGCATATGAGTGATGGTTTATGATCAAGGAAGTCCAAGGAGTCTTTCTATGTTCTTGTTTTACCTTCTAGAGCCCTGGAAATCAAAAACCGAATGTGAGTTTTTGGATGATTTTTCAATTTGTGAAACTTACTTTTGGAGGCAGAGAATTCGTGGCTTTGTGATGGCAATGAGTTAAGCACTTATAGGAGAGTGAATTAGGTCAAAAAGATTGATTGTTTGTGTGGAAAACTTGATATGAAAAGATCCAAGTTGATCATGCCTTGAAAATCAAATATTCATGTGTGAATGCTTGCTATTTTTGGACAAATCTTATGATTTCTTTCCTCTTCAATTCAAATCAATATTTAAGACTTTCTAGAAGCTTAATCTCCATCAAATCTTACATTTTCATATTTTATTTTTATTTAAAATGATTTTTAATGAATTAAATCAAAATAAATAAAAATAAAATAATAAAAATTCTGATTTTTAATGGTTTGGGTCGTGCATGAAGTTGTTGTATGGATTGGGTCATCATTTGGCAAGCCCATTTGGAAGAAATTGGTTTTAGACCTCCTTTTTCATCATAAACCAACTCAAAATTTCCCAACTTTGCAAGGGCACATATCCTTCAATTTTAATGGTATGAGGGTGTTCTTGGACATTTTGGAAAGCTTGAAGAGTCCTCTAAACAACCCCACTGGTTTCATGTCCATATCATTTTCCAATCTCAAGTTATGCCCTTTTGAAGTTGTTGACTTTTTGTTGACTTTCAAAAGGACCTATAATGTCTTAGCTCATACCTTCCAAATGAAGCATTTTTGGGCTTGGCTTGTGAGACACAAAGTTGTAGAGAATTCAATTTCCTTCAAAATGAGCTTTTAGTGGAGACTTGGTGATGAAGCATGTGAAAGTTATGGCTGGTCAAAGTTCAGTTGACTTTTACTGAGGAAACCCTAATTTAGAAACTCCTGATTCTTGATGATCTGGAATCTCCTTGATGAATCATGATCAACCCTTGATCAAATGATGAATTTTACTTCATATACTTGATGTTGGCAAAAAATCATGAAGTTTGACTTTGGTTTGATCACAGTTGACCTCAGTTTGACTTTTTAACTCCATTGACTGATTTTGACTTATCTGATCATCTGACTGAGCAAACTTCTGAGAAAAGTCTTGAAACTTGTCATGGGGGTTATTACACACATATAAGATGTTATGAAGCTCACTTGAAGTCTTGGAAGTCCATTTAGCCTGATTAAAGTCAAAACCCTAGTTTTGGATGCACTGCTTAGGAGGTGCATTGTCTGAGGGAATTGTCAACTCTTCTGACCAATTGTGAACTTTGTGAACCTTGTGAACCATCATAAAATGTCTTGTGATACTCATGGGAGGTATTGTGAACCTTGTGAACCTTGTGAACCTTCATGAAGTGACTTGTAGGCTTCATGAACCTCATGAAAGGTCATGAAAGCATTGTGAACCTTGTGAACCTTCATAAAGTAACTTGTAGACTTCATGAACCTCATGAAAGGTCTTGTAAATGTTGAGAAACTTGTGAACCTTGTGAACCTTCATAAAGTGACTTGTAGACTTCATGAACCTCATGAAAGGTCTTGAAAGCATTGGGAAACTTGTGAACCTTGTGAACCTTCATAAAGTAACTTGTAGACTTCATGAACCTCATGAAAGGTTTTGAAAGCATTGTGAATCTTGTGAACCTTGTGAACCTTCATAAATTAACTTGTAGACTTCATGAACCTCATGAAAGATTTTGAAAGCATTGTGAATCTTGTGAACCTTGTGAACCTTCATAAAGTAACTTGTAGACTTCATGAACCTCATGAAAGGTTTTGAAAGCATGTTGAATCTTGTGAACCTTCTTAGAACACAAAGTTTTGCATTGTGAGGGCAAATTTTGGGGTGCAACACCAAGATGTCAAAGTTGGTGTAAGAGAAGTATGGGCTACTTCTAGCCAAGTACAAAGAGTGTGTCCTGCGCAGCATGATGTGGGGAAATGCCTAGGGTGGCTCAGCAGGCTAGCAAGCAAGTGGGTTGTGTCTTATGATGAGTTTTGCAACTTGCCTTGCCTTTGATATTTATGAAAAAGTCTTGCTCCATAAGCCATAAAACATGTGATCCTTTGGGTGCAATCTGACTTTTAGGACTTGTGTGATCATGTGGTGAAGTTTAGAAATGCATTTGATGACTTGATTTGCCTTGAGAAGTGAATTTGCAACTTTGCCTCTTTGGTGGAAACTTTGAAATTTTGTGATTTTTGCCAACTTTGACAAACCATAACTTTTGATCCAAAATGAATTAGGTCATGTTCTTGTACTTTTTGAAAAGGGAAAGATCCATTCTACAACTTTCATTACCAAAGTTTTTTCATTTGAAGCTTTTTTGAATCAAAAAGTAAGGGTTGAAAAAGTTGCCTAAAATGACAACTTCATTAAAAGTCAAACTTGCCCAAAAAGTCAACTTTGCAAAAGACTTGAAATTCTTCAATTTTGAGAACTTCTAACATCTTCCATGATCAAATAAAGATCATATACAATCAAAATGATGAAGAACACCCTTTGGTTGAGTCATTGGGGGCCTCAGATGCCCTGATTTTGCACTGACTTGCTTGAAAAGTCAACTCTTGATCAGATGACTTCCCCATGGAATTTCTTCATGAAAATTGATATGCATACTCCCTATGCCATATAGAGACCAATAGAAACAAGAATGACCAAAATATTTGGAGTTATGGCCTCTGAAACCAAAACCCTAATTTTAGGTCATCTGGGCAGTCAAGCCTGGCTCTGCTTCCATATCATTCTCAGTTCTTGTGATCCTTTGACATTCTTGACTTTGAGAGGATATAATATGATACTTGAACACACATGGACCCCTTTTAAGTGATTGATGACCTTTGGAGTGGCTCAAGAAGCTCTTGGATTGCTCAGATCACAAACCCTAGATGCAGATGACTTAGAATCTATGCAATGAATCAAAAATGTAATATGAGATGCTATGATGGTGTTTATGCATATGAAATGATCACAAGCCATGGTGTGAATGGGTGAGGGCAAATTTGGGGTGTTTACAAACATGCAAGTGTTATGCTTCATATTTCTATGCAAAATGCTAAGGTCATGACATGCTCATGATGATTATGATATGATAATGATGCTAACAGGAGAGGGCAAATTTGGGGTGTTACAGCTGCCCCTATTCAAGCAACTGTTAATCTGAAAAGGACGGTAGCACGGCTATCGACCGTTCAAGATAAACTGTGGTTGAATACTAAGAAGACCTGAAATTTGCACTCTTCTGGAGAATGCAAGCAATGGGAAATAAACCCAAACAAATGACGCTTTGGCAACTGAAGCGGGGACAAAGAAGACGAGCTCCTTCCGACCTGAATTGTTACTTCGGATAGAAAAACTTAGACAGACGAGTCTTCTTCGAGCAAACTTGTTACGCCAAGTGCTGGACATACAAGCCCTCTTCAAGCAAACTTGTTACGCCAAGAACGGACATACGAGCCCTCTTCATACATTTTACGATATATGATCTGAGACAGACGAACCTCCTTCGGATAAACCTGTTACGCTAGGACCGATGATGCACTTAAGTCTGTGGGATAGACATGCATAATCAGGATAGACGAACCCTCTTCATATATTATCCGTGGATATATGGTCTAAGACAGACGAATCTTCTTTGAGCAAACCTGTTACGCCAGGTACGACATTAGGATTGGACGAACCCTCTTCACAAATCTTGCGTAGACAAGTGGTGTTTGAGACAGACGAACCTCCTTTGGATAAACCTATTACGCCAGGACCGGTAACCATTTTGAAGTTTAATCCCACCGTCAGGAATTCAAACCTCTTCAATAAAGACGAGCATTGGATTATCATCAAAAGAACACAAACAAAACCCATAAGTCACTGATACAAACGAATATCAGACGATGATCTAAGAAACACAAACGAGCGCTTCAGGCGATGATATAAACGAATACCAGCCACTGATACAGATGAATACCAGGAATCCAACACAGACAAGCATTTGGGAGTAGCAATATAGACGAGTACCAGAGATCCAACACAGATGAGCGTTTGGAAGTAGCAATACAGACGAGTACCAGAAATCCAATACAGACGAGCGTTTGGAGTAACAATACAGACGAGTACCAAAGTGATTATCAAATCAGTATATATGGATATAAGCTAACACAGACGAGTGGGGATTTGATATAGACAGTATCCAACAATGCAAACAAGCTTCAAACATATATCATACACAGACGACTGCCGAGGAAAGCATACGAGCATCAAATGAGTTCAAACACGGACAAGTGTTGGGGAAAGCATACGAGCATCAACTAAATTCAAACACGGAAAAGTGTTGAGGAATGCAGACGAGCAACGACAAAGTGTGAACACAGACGAGTGTTGGGGCGATGCAGATGAGCAATAAATATATTTCTGATAAGCATCACAACTCTGCCGGGGAGAATCAAATATATTTCTGATAAGAATTAAAACTCTGCCGGGGAGAATCAAACGAAGAATAATTCACAAACGAGCGAGTGCTGGGAATGCAGACGAACATCCAACAAATATCAAACATCAAACACAGACGAGTGCTGGGGATGCAGACGAGCAAAAATATGAGCACAGACTCATGTCGGGAAATGCATACGAGCATCAAACGAATTGCCCTGATTGGCAACAATAATCCCGACTCTGCAGGGGAACTAGGTCAAGAGGCTTTGACAATGCTTGACGCTGGTTGAGGAGATGAATGACGGTTTGTATCATCACATTAGCCAAAAATAAATTGGCAACCTCTCTGGGAAATAATCCAATGATGGGAGTGAATCTCGATCATGAACTCTGCGGAGGATAACCGTCTTCAGACTTGGCTGGGGATGATGCTTGGTCAGACCCTAGCTGGAGAGAGAATTCTGAAAATTATGACTCGGTGGGGAAATAGGCATTCAGTTGCTCGCTGGGTATAGCCCATTCTGACACATAGACTCTGATTGGGGACAAACCTCTTCGATTGAGTTTGAAGCTCCGCTGGGGATACCACCCTACTCTGACTTAGCTGGGGAAGGTTCCATCTGAACTCTATTGAGGATAACTATGTCTTTCTTATGAAGAACAACCGCCGCTTGGCAAGGACACCTCTTTGATTAGGTTTGAAGTTCGGCTAGGGATCGCACTGCTATAGCTCAGCTAGGGAACACTCTCTACTTGGGGAAATACAATATCGCCCTACAAAACCTGCAACAACAGTGGACACACCTGTGCCCCGGGGACTTGCATGGTATGATATGTTCATCCATTGTCACCCGACACTCAAACACAGTTTTAATTGTTTCCCTTCCATGTCAATTTTTTTTAGAAAAATCAACATGTTTCATATGCAATGCTCTTTTAGCCAAAAATTCAGTACATTTTTGCAAACAAAGTAAACACAACACAACACAGCTTTTTGGCTGAATATTCATTCATTGAATGGCCTCTGAATAGGCAAAGTTTTACATCAGGAAGAAACTACCTGGAAAGAGGTGGCTACCATAAAATTGAGAAAAGAAACTATCCTAATGGCAATGTACACGGAATTCCAATGAGTTTCCTTCCTGCTATGACCAACATGTCTTCAAGACTTTCTGTTCTTGCCTTTGCTTTTTGAAGAAGATGAGGGGACTGATTCCTATCCTTTTGATATTGTCAGACTGCATGAAACGGTGATTTGGTTCAGATTACCCGGATCGCAGTTGTTCGCTTATTCCCTTGTTTTGCGTGGATCGCCCTTTCGGGTTTTCAATCCACCGGGATACCCTTTTTTGCCTGAGCTGTCCGATGTGGCTTTTCAACTCAGCGGGTGTACATCTTTTCATTTATTTCCCTAACTTTTGCCCGAGCTTTTTATTCTGTTTTTAGCTTGCCGGGATGCCCTTTTCTTTCCTGGACTTTAATTCTGTTTTTGTGTCCAGCGGGTCTTTTATGCGAAGTATTTTTTAACTGCGTCTGAGTTAATAGGAGACTGGAAATCTTCTCCATCCATAGTAGTGAGCATCAGTGCCCACCTGAGAAAACTTTCTTTACTATGAATGGGCCTTCGTAATTCGGAGTCCACTTGCCCCTGTGATCTGAACCTGGAGGAATGATCCTCTTGAGCACAAGCTCGCCTACTTGATACTCTCGAGTACGTACTCGTTGGTCGAATGCTCGCTTCATTCTCCTCTGATAAAGCTGACCATGACAGATAGCCGCTAATCTCTTTTCCTCAATTAGGCACAATTGATTATATCGGGCACGTACCCACTCAGCCTTATCAAGCTTCACATCCATCATCACACGCAATGAAGGAATATCTACCTCATCAGGCAAGACTGCCTCCATGCCATACACCAAGGAGAAAGGAGTTGCCCCAGTTGACGTCCTAACTGACGTTCGGTACCCATGTAGTGCGAATGGTAACATCTCATGCCAATATTTGTAAGTGACAACCATCTTCTGCACAATCTTCTTAATATTCTTGTTAGCTGCCTCTACCGCGCCATTCATCTTTGGCCGGTAAGGAGAAGAATTGTGATGTTGAATCTTGAAATCCACCCCGGGATTGGAGACCTTGAGCTGCTTCACCGCATTATAGAAGCCAAAAGCAGCCATATTCATGTTGTCCTGAGCCAAAAGTCGAATGCGAGCAATCAACTCCGCCTTGGTCGTCATTTCCGCCTCCTCCTTGGTTTCATCCTCCCCAGCTGCCACTTTACCTTCTGCGTTATCCTTCTTCAACTTCCCATTTTTGGTTTCGAGATCCACGATCGAGTTCCTCAACTTTGTGATCTCCTTCATAAGCTCGAGCTTAGTCTCGTAGTGGCCCTGGGCCCGGAGTAAGTCATTCTCTAACTTATGATTTTCGGCCTCCACTTTCTCAATCTTGTCCTTGGCCGCTTGAAGATCCTTACGAGGACAAGATCAACATCATTGAAGGCAAAAGCAGCCTCAAAGATACGGAACATGCCCGCAGCATCCTTGCAGAGCTCAGCCCTCAAGTCGTCGGGATTTGCAGAGAGAACAATAGCAACATCAAGATCAAGCACCCAGATAGAAGATCCTTTATCAAAAAGAGCCCATTGAGTGACATAGGACGGAAAGTCGAAAGGCCCGGAGGTCACAACTTTAGCCTTGGGAGAAGGATAAGGATCCCCAGTCCTATGTCTCTTCTCCAATGGAGATCCATCCATGGGAGTGCCCCCGAGGGTTAAAATGGCTGACGCCACGAAGCTATCCAGGGTGCCTTGGTCCTTAACAGCCTCGACCAGATTCTTGCTCACACCCTTATTAACATTACCCTTGTTGGACTTCACCAAACGTCCCCTCATTTTGGCCATTTGCGCTGCAAAAACAACAGATTAGATAAGATAAAGAACATATTTGTAAAGCAAAAATAGTTCAAAGCCAATTCACCTAGGAGCTGCATGGAAACCTGTTCATTTGGATAACTGAGCAGGGACTTAACATTTATTAACCTAGCTACAGTTGTTGGCATCCCATTCGGATGTAGGAGGGGCTTCCCGTCACCGTCGACCAACTCCAAAGGGTGGAAGCTGGCGACGTAGTTAAACAAAATATTGTAGGCCGCAGTATCATCGACGCTCAAATCCTCGGGTTTGGTTATGTAGTGGTCGCTAGAGTGTTGGAAGTGGATGTTCACCCACTCCAAAGGAAAATTGGACACCATATTCTCCTCGTTGCCGATCATCTCCCGATCATACAACGAATCCTTAGTAGTTTGCGAAAAGGGTTGGATTATATAGAAACGATACTTAAAGTCCCGTATGGAGTCCTAATAAGCCTTGAACAGTCTGTTGGTTTATTTCAATGACACCTAGCTGTGTCGGCCATCCTGGGACTTCCTCTGCAGATGGAAGACCCTGAAAAACAAACTCACAGTTGCCCATATCTCCAAAAAACGACACACCAGCTCGAATGCTCTGATGAAGGCAAGGGAATTGGGGTGTAACTGAGCCGGAGCCAGCTCGAGATGCGTAAAGATCGACTGCTGGAAGTCTGTGAAGGGCAGACGATACCCAGCCTCGCGAAATGCGAACTCGTACATCGGGAACCGAAAGGCTGCGAATCGATAGAGTATCCTTTGTGTCGGCTTTGGCGGCAGAGCCCGCCAGTTAATCCCATCTCCTTTCTTCTTTCTTTCGATCCTCAACCATGCATCCGAAGAGTCGATAGATAATTGGGAGGCTGTCTCTAGTGGTTCGTCCACGATCCACGAACGGTCTCGGACAGGGACATCTGTGTTATCTGTAACAGGTGATTCCTCGGTCTCACGAGCATTCTTCTGACAGCATTCACCTGAAAAGTAGAGGAAACAAAGTGAATTCGACGAACTCAAATCCACCCTTACACTGCAGATCAAGTGAAAGGGCTTCATACAACCCAAGGACATGCCCTAGGTTAGCCCCTTTAGTCAAGAAAAATGGGCGAGGGCTAAATTTCCATACTAAGTTTATCCTCGTCTACCTTAAACCTAATGTTATCGGGGATACGCCTCTACAACCTATGCCCATTCCACTAACATTAGAATACCATCATTTAAATCCAATCTAGATCTAACCCTAACAAGTTGGAAGAGCCTGGGAATCTATGAATGTTCATATACCTACGAAGAACATTCGTACATGCAGGATGAATGTTCATGAGGATTTCCAGAAGTTCATTAGGATGTCCAGAAAACTTTGAATACACCATGAACTCCATGAACATTCATCACTTCAAACCCAGAAAAGCGTGAGTGGAGAAGATAAATGTTTACCTGGATCAATGATTCTTGATGGAGAGACAACGACGACGATAGTACTTCAGGCAAAGAAAAGTTGCAGACGAATTTCACGGTGAGAGAAAGTGATCGCAAAAATGGCAAATGAAAGTCTTTTCCCTCTTTTATAATGTCTTAGAATTCACATGGAGAAGCACAAAGGCCATTGAAATTATTGCCTAGGGCTAGACCCCAAGTGTCATAAATGCATAATGGCGTTTTATTACGCGTGTCTTGAGAATTTCAAATGTTTTATCTTCTTAGAGAGAATCTTTAATTTCTTACTGCGAGCAAATGCCTGGTAGAAAAAGCAAGGAAATTTGAATATATTAGGAACATGTCGACCACTAATTTGGCACCTTAAGTCACTATCTCCCACGGGCACAGCGACTTGGGGGGCTCCTGTTCTGGACGGACATAACATATCCCCAACGCCAAATTGAGGCCCAATCCAGATGATAGTGGATAATCCCAATATCGGATCCACGAGGATATGGCCATTACGGAAATAGAGTCGTTGGCATATAGCCGTTGGGGACTTCCCCCTTTAAGCGCCAAAACGCCTTCCACGCGGCCAACGGCCCAACAGATTTGTCAAGGCAGTTGCACTTGCTCAAAGACACGCGCTCATAACATACGGACAAATGCCCCTTTAAAACTCTCCATCTTTGGGGAGTCAGGTATTCACTTCTTTCTACCGTCTTCTAGTTACGCTTTTGTCGACCACTTATTGACTTGAACATCGGAGTACCTTGCAGGTACCCCCACCACCTTCTCCTACCAACAAACCGCAGTCCCAGCTAAAGGCCACGAAGACCTATCCGGATTCTTTCTGTACAGTTTCCATGCCAATGTTAATATTCAGTTACTCAAGAATAGTCATAGGGATATAAGGTCCAAGCATACAATTCATACGAACACAAGAGAACATAACAGGTACAATAGACATAATAGCTAGTCATTACACTCATCCCACGTAGAATTTACACTCGCGATGGTCGTGGTGGCATCGTGATGGTCGTCATGGCCCCAAAATGCAGATTCCTTTTCGTTCCAATTTCGTTCCTTCTGCAGTTTCTTTCTGCAGTTCCTTTCTCTTACAACCAGTATAATACACAACAGCAACCACAACAACATAGTATAATTACAACCTCCAACATCGAACAATTTTATCAATTTACAATCAAATCACAACGTGATCAATTTTACCTCTCAATCAATAAACCACATAATGACATAACAAACAAAAACCCAATTCTCACACAATAATTATAGACAACAACATCAACAGAAATTCATGGCATAATATATATAATTCCCCACATATGATTTATCATAAACCCGGTTATAGAGATTGAACCTCACCCTTACCTTGGATTAACGGTTGCTCTAATAATTTTCCGGTTAGTCTCCAAAGTTCTCCGATTGAATTTCTTACCCTTTGTCTCTATGACTCTTTTCCTCTCCTCTTTCATCCATGGAGATTAGAAATATGAATATGCTGTCATTGAGTTCCTATCTTGACTAAAATTCAGCCTCCATCATCATCAATCTCGTAACTACTATTTGACCAATTTCCAACATGAACTTCCAAACTTCAAATGTGTTTTTCTCCTTCAATACCGAACTTATTGTCGCTAGCCAGGCATTTTTATCCCGAATGAATGGGAAAGGTAATGCTGCACAAACCTAATAGAAAAGGAAAGGACAAAGTCATGCGAACCAAAGATCTAGGTTCGGGAGTCAGTTATGACCTGGAAAGGTATTAGCACCCCAGACCGTCCGCCGTACCCGACGGGATACATGCTTGTTAGTTTGTTTCAAAGGGTGAGAAATAAGATATTGTTGAACAAAAGCGCTACTAGAATGGAAGTGAGAGGGGGAACTGGAAAAAATATCGAAAAGGGGGAAATGTAGGGAAAATAAAGAGTGTGCTCGAACGGGCCCTACCCTGCTGCCTATGTACCTCATCGTGAATATGAGGATCAGAGTCGACGTAATTTACCTAGCTAAGGCGGGAACTATTTATTTATGTTTTTTATGAGCTAGAACTACTTATGTCTATGCTCAGGTGTTGCAAGCTCGCCTTGAACGAGTGCGTTTACCATCTTGCAAATGAGACAATTCGTCGTAAGTTCGCGTTGAGAGTGAGTGAAGCGAGAGAAGAATTCTCGCAAGACAAGATGAGTATTGTTTATTTACTGTCTTTTAGAGAAGTGTTTTATGTTTATTGTTTGTGAAACATTCTCATACTAAGACTTGTTCATCGTGGTAGACGCCTTACACCTCTTCCGAAATGGGACATGTATAAGTAACCCACGGCAAAGTCTCTTGGCGTACGAGAAGTCCAAACTTTATTAGGTGTTTTTTACTTTTCTTTTGAGATGAGAAAGTAAGCAAAGCGAACCACAGGAAAAAGTCTAAAGGGAGACTAATAATCCTATGTATTGTCATGCATGGATGAACATAGGTTAGTGTGGTTTTCTAATCCTAATGAGAAAAGGTAAAAGAAAAGGAACTAGAAATCAACTTACTTCTTGAGGAAGCTAAGTCATCTCTAAAGGGGATTATCACGAAGTTATACAAATTAAGCACAAAATGCTAAAGCAAACACACTTTGAAAGCGTAAAGAATTTAAAAAGGAAAAGGTTGTGTGAACTTACCTTCACCTCCCTACAAAACAAAGTTCAGTAGGATAAACATGATAAAAGGAATGAGGTAAACAAGTACCAAACAAATCCTAATACAACTAGGACCTACACTAGAGTCAACCCAAGTCTAAGGGACCTAAAAACTATCCAAAGCAAAACTCTAACAGCTATTATAGCTCCTAAAGCATAAACAACTACTAAATGCAATGCAAAATGAAAACAACCTATTACAGCTAACAAATAGCATGCAAAATTGGTGTAAAAAGTCAAAACAGCATGAATGCAATATGTTTTTACAGCTCCTGTTTCCAAATGCAGCTATTAAAACAAGGCAGATTTCAATTAATTTTCAAATGCACAAAACAAGAATTTTAATGAATAATGCAAAAATTATGCAAGATTAATGCAATAACATGCAATGGATTATTTACAACGGAATGCAACATCAATATGCAATTAAGTGATGCAAGTTAAATGTTTTTTGTGATTCTTTGAACTCTTACAACATTATGTAATTTTCAATATGCACGTGATTGAATCAAGATGTGAATTGCTTCATAATGCAATGCAAAAATAGAGGTGTACACATTCATTATTATGCTATGGAATGGTACCAAGTCATACAAACAATGATCAAAGTGTTATGAATATATATGCAACATTTATGCACAAAAACAGAAACTAACGAAACGCATGTCGAAAGCTACCTTAAATACATAATCATGCACCTAAAGTGATCCTAAAAATTCACTAAAATCATGATCTAACAAGCTATGATGATTAAAGAATGAATGATACACAAACATACAAGGAAACAACCAATTTTTCAAAACTGATCAGCGTTAACCGATTAATGCCCTGGGTTAACTAGTTAAAGACTTTAAAAACACAAATCCAGGGGCAAAAATCAATGTGTTAACCATTTAACCCAGGGCGTTAACCGGATAACACTGAACAAAATGCAAAAACAACAATGAAATAAGCACTTTTAGCCACCAACCTACTTCTAAAAGCCCCTAATACATCTATGAACATGCTAGCATAAAAATTCCACTTAAACCTAGTCCTCTAATACCTATTAGCACCAAGAACTAGCTATGATTCTAGCTACTAACAAGTAAATCAAACAAATCGCAAGCAAAACAATGAATCGATCAAAGAATGCCATACGACGAGATGAAGTGAATAAATTAAAAGCGAAAAGCGGTTTTGGATTCACCAACCTACAAAGCGGAGGCTTGCTTTGGTGATTGTTGCGAGTCGATCGATGCATAAATGAAGAGAAAACCGTAGGATTCAAGCTTCGATCCACGAAAATGCAAAATAAATGCAATTGGTGGAGATCTTTGAAATTCTGTGATCAGGTATGAGATGTCGAATAAGATGTTTAAACACTTGAAGACTTGACTAAAACTTAAAGTGCAAGAAAATTAAACAACACAGGAATTTGCTAACCCAGTTCAGTGTATAACCACACTTACATCTGGAGGCTACCAAGCCAGGAGGAAATCCACTATAAGTAATATTAATTCTAGACTTAAACCACCCAGTTTAATCTTTCACTTAATATCTACCCAATGCATTTTCTACCTAAGACACAACTTAGATATGAGTACCAACTCACTCCCCCTCAATCACACAGTGATCTTGTTTACAAGTTTAATAAAATTGAAGTCATACTTCAAACAAAAACAGCTTGATCTTACTTCACAGTTTCAATCAAGACACAAATACACTTTTGCTTAAAAGCTCATAAAGTGGTACAATAAAAACAACCTGCTATTAAAACACAAAACACCCTATTTTATCTTCTGAAATTCGTGTTCTATTCTGAGAGTTTCTGTTGCTTAAATAGGTGTTTGGATTTTGGGCTTTCTGTAGGTTAATCCAATCCTAAAACGCATGCTGCTTCCACCTTGAATTAGGGTTTGTTACTTCCTAGATTCTAGGTGATTCAGTTCTTCTGATTATGCTGAAGACATATAACAACACTCCCTACAGATGCGCCTTATTCTGTTTTATCCATCCATAATTAATTTCAGATAACTTTCCTTAATTTACTCAGTTCTGTTAGTCATTAATTAATTCTGGTAGCAGGTTTGAGATGTCACAACATCTGTTGGGACATCCTGAAAAACTGAACTTACTTCATTTACTGATACAATGTCACAACATCTGATGTGACATCCTGTAAACTGAACTTACTTCATTAACTGATACAATGTCCCAACATCTGGTGTGACATCCTGAATTAAGTTCATTTACTTATACTCTGTTTGATAATGTCCCAACATCTGATAGGACATCCTGAACTGAATTCAACATTTCTTGTTGGTCAAAAATTCTTCCAATTCTTAACATCTACAAACTCCCCCTTTGGCTAATTTTTGGCTAACATACTTTTCTGGTTATTAGAGTGCAGCAGAAGTTCTTTTTTGTTGAGTTATGTGAGAGTTTACTCCCCCTCAATTCTACATTTGTTCAGACTTGTTGCAACAGAAATTTTTCATTAAAATCACAATTTTAGTTCAGAAGCAAACAAAAGTTTTTCATTAATCAGTAATCAGCATCATACATTGTTGTTGTTGTTCAGTTCTCCCCCTTGTTAGACATAAATTTGGGCCAAAGTTACTAATCCAAAATTACAATGCAGAAGCAGTCATTACATATTCCTCACATACATGTTTCACTCAGACTCCTCACAATCAGTTTCTTCCTCTTCCTCAGTCTCCTCATCAGAAGCAGCAGTTTTCTGAGCACTTTCTTCAATCTCCAGCCTTTGGATAATCTCCTCAAGCTTCTGCTTCCTTGCATCCAGTTCTTTGCAAGTGATCGTCAGCTCAGCAATCAAGGCAGCTTTGGAGATTGTAGACTTTGTCTTTGAAGGACCAGCAGATGTCCCAGAGGGAGCTTCAACATCAGCTGCATGATGACTCAGGAACAGCTTGTAGTGGAAGGCCAGAGGGCTTTCTCTTTTGCAAATGGAGTCCTTCTTAGTGAGGATACCTGGATATTGACTAAGCATAATTCCACACAGCAGGGAAGGGAAGGCAATTGGCAGCTTAGTTGCAGATGATCCAGCATGCTTCAATGTCTGATCAAATATATAAGCCCCATAATCCAGCTTTGTTTGGGTGCCCACAACATATATGAACCTGCCCAATCCAGTTGCTATTGAGGAGGTATGGTTGGTAGGGACCCAGTTTGCAGTGCCAATCCTATGCAGCATGGCATACTTCCTTGTCAGCATGCTAACAGAGAGCTTCCCCTTGACTGGCCAAGTCTTGACCTGATTAGCAGTGATAACCTTGCAAACCTGGTTATCAGTCTTCCCTAACTCATTTGGACCATCAGATTCTCTTCCAAGGTATTGGTTGATAACCCTAGGAGAGAATTCCACACACCTCCTTCTTACATATACCTTTCTAAAGTCAGCAGACTTACCATCAGCACAATCTTCTTGGAGGTTGACTATGAATTCCTTGACTAGCAGCTCATAGCAAGGAGAGAAATTTGATACATTTTTGAATAGGCCAGCAGAAGAAATGAGATCAATTACCTCAGTGCACTCAAGTGCATTACTGCTCAGCTCTCTTTCAAGGGCTACCCTTCTTTGATAGACAAACTTCCATCTGTTCACACTTGACACATGATGAAAAGAGATGTTGTCCAGAGGAGCTTCTGGAACAACAGTTGATGACCTTGAGGGTGCTGGTTTCTTCTTTGGTGGAGATGTTGGGACATCCTCTTCAACATCTGAATCTGGAGGAGTGACAGCTTTCCTCTTCTGTGTTTGCACCTTGCTCCATTGTTTTGTGGGACCAAAGACAACTTTAGCTTTGTCCTTCTTTGGTGTAGCTTGCTTCTTCTCAGGAGTTGCATGTCCTGCATTCTTCTTTTCCTTTCTAGTTCTAAGCCTTTTGGCTATGCTAGGGTTGACAGAAGCAATGATTTCTGTATCAGAATCATGCTCTATGTTCACAACAGGAGGAGGTTGAGCAGTCTCCTCTTCAGCTGGTGGATCAACAGAGGTTTGATCTTCAGTGGAGGCCTTGTGCTGGTCCTCAGATGTTTCTTCATCACTATCAGTGGAGGCCTTTTTCTGGTCCTCAGATGTTTCATCAGCAGCATCAGATGAGGCCTTTTGCTGGTCCTCAGATGTTTCAACATCTATTGGGACATCCTGTTGAGCAGGAGTGTCCTTTTCAGCCTGAGTTTGTTGATCTTCTTGTGGAGCTGGCATGGTGTTCAGAGGGATAGATATGCCACTTACCACTCTTTGCTCAGATAAGATCCTGTTTACCAGCTCCTTTATGGAATCATCCACATATACAGAAGCTTTTGGAGTGGTGTTTGATGATGAAGGCATGCCTTTGGCCTTGCTGAGTACAGGATCCTTTGCCCTTTTCACAGTAGGGGTTCTTGGCTTTTGAGCAAGAGGAACACTTCCTCTGATTTCGTCCATTGGAGTTGAATCCATGGGTACCACAGAGATGGGGGTTGCATGCACCACATCTTCCTTGTTGAGGATTTCTTCAGATATGTTAGGGTTTTGGTGATGAGCCATTTTCGAATGTGGAGAAGAAAGAGATTGAGATTGGTTGAGTTTGATGATCTCTGAAAGTTAGCTATAGCAAGCAAGTTGTTGTGAGAGAATGATGAGAAGATGAATAGCTGAAAGTGAGCTGATATTCTTATAAGAGCCGTTACTTGGAGAATTTCTAGGAGTGGAATACACAAGGTGCTTGACCAGACTAGTGTTGCCATCTGGTGATCATGCCACACGATGTCATATGACATGTTGGTACATTTCCATAACTGCTAAATTTCACATAAGCAGATTCCCAATTTACCCCTTAGGTTTTCAAATTGGGTAGCATCCAAGGCTTTAGTAAATATATCAGCCAACTATAGATTTGTAGCTACATGTTCCAATGAAATCACTTTCTCTTCCACGAGATCTCTGATGAAGTGATGTCTGATATCAATATGCTTGGTCCTGCTATGTTGGATAGGATTCTTTGATATGTTAATAGCACTTAAGTTGTCACAGTACAATATCATGACATCTTGTGGGACATTGTACTCAGTGAGCATTTGCTTCATCCAAACCAATTGTGAGCAACTGCTTCCAGCTGCAATATATTCAGCTTCAGCAGTAGATAAGGATACACAATTTTGTTTCTTACTGAACCAAGAAATCAAATTGTTTCCTAAAAAGAAGCATCCTCCTGAAGTGCTTTTCTGTCATCAGCACTTCCAGCCCAATCAGCATCACAGAAGCCAGTGAGAATTGGTTTGCATCCATGAAAGTACATTATGCCATAGTCACAAGTACCATTGACATATTTCAGAATTCTCTTGACTTGGTTTAGATGACTGACCTTTGGATCAGCTTGATATCTTGCACAAACACCTACTGCAAAGGATATGTCTGGTCTGCTAGCAGTCAGATATAATAAGCTTCCAATCATACTTCTGTATAGACTTTGATCTACATTCTCACCCTTGTCATCTTTAGTCAGCTTTAAATGTGTGGGGGCAGGAGTTCTTTTATGAGTAGCATTATCCATCCAAAATTTCTTGACAATGTTCTTAGCATACTTGCTTTGGGAAATGAACATGGAATCCTCCATTTGCTTTATTTGCAGTCCAAGGAAGTAGGTTAGTTCTCCTACTAGGCTCATCTCAAATTCAGATTCCATTTGAGTGACAAAATGTTTAACCATCCTGTCTGACATCCCACCAAAGACAATGTCATCTACATATATTTGAGCAATCATGACATTACCTTCATCATCCTTCACAAACAAGGTTTTGTCTATTCCACCTTTCCTGTACCCTTGCTTGATAAGAAAAGTAGTCAGCCTTTCATACCATGCTCTTGGGGCTTGCTTCAGTCCATAAAGAGCTTTTCTTAGTTTGTACACATGATTTGGACAGCTTGGATCAACAAATCCTTTAGGCTGTTCTACATATACTTCTTCATTAAGATATCCATTTAGAAAGGCACTTTTCACATCCATTTGAAATAGCTTGAACTTTAAGATACAAGCAATTCCCAAAAGTAGTCTGATTGATTCAAGCCTTGCTACTGGTGCAAAGGTTTCATCAAAGTCTACTCCTTCAATTTGTGTGTATCCTTGAGCTACAAGTCTAGCTTTGTTCTTTGTAACAACTCCTTGCTCATTTGACTTGTTCTTATACACCCATTTAGTTCCAATCACATTAATGTCATCAGGTCTAGGAACAAGATTCCACACTTCATTCCTTGTGAATTGTCCTAATTCATCTTGCATAGCACAAATCCAGTACTCATCAGTAAGAGCTTCCTTGATGTTTTTAGGTTCTATTTTTGAGACAAAACAGGAACCTGAAATCACTTCTCTTGATCTAGTGCTTACACCTCTGTTGGGATCCCCAATTATCAGATCTTTGGGATGATCCTTCTGGATTCTGATGGAGGGAGGTTTGCTGGATTGTTCTGTCCTTGCATCAGTTTGAGTGAAGTCAGAATGATCACTCTTTTCTTCAGCTTCAGTTTGGCTGTCAGCAGATGTTCCAACATCTTCTGTAACATCTGTAGGAGCATCATCAATTATCACATTTATGGACTCCATGATAACTTTAGTTCTATAATTAAATACTCTGTATGCTCTGCTGTTTATAGAGTATCCAAGAAAAATTCCTTCATCACTTTTAGGATCCATTTTTCTTCTTTGCTCCCTATCAGCCAAAATATAACAATTACTTCCAAACACATGGAAGTACTTAACTGTGGGTTTTCTTCCCTTCCAGACTTCATAGATTGTGGACAAAGTTCCTTTCCTTAGAGTGACTCTGTTATGGATGTAACAAGCTGTATTCATAGCTTCAGCCCAGAAGTACAAAGGTAACTTTTTAGCATGGATCATAGCTCTTGCTGATTCTTGAATAGTTCTATTCTTTCTTTCAACAATACCATTCTGTTGAGGAGTGATTGGTGAAGAGTATTCATGATTTATTCCTTCTGAAGAACAAAAATCTAAGAATTTTTGGTTCTCAAACTCCTTTCCATGGTCACTTCTTATTCTGACCACACAGCTGGCTTTTTCTCTTTGTATTCTTTGGCATAAATCTTTGAATACATCAAATACATCAGACTTCTCTTTGATAAAATTTATCCATGTATACCTTGAAAAGTCATCAACCACCACATAGGCATACCTTTTACCACCAAGGCTCTCAACCTGCATAGGTCCCATGAGATTCATATGCAGTAATTCCAAAAATTTGGAAGTTGTCAGATGTTGAAGCTTTGGATGGGACATCTTGGTTTGCTTGCCTATTTGACATTCACCACATATTTTGCCATCATCAATCTTCAGTTTAGGAATACCTCTGACAGCTTCCATAGATATGATTTTCTTTATGCCTCTGAAGTGAAGGTGACCCAGTCTTTGGTGCCATAGTTTCATTTCTTCTTCTTTGGCTAAGGAGCAAGTTGAAGTGGGACTGAAATTTTGAGGTTCCCACATATAACAGTTGTCTTTAGATCTGGCTCCTCTCATGACAACTTCTTGTTCTTTATTTGACACTATGCATTCAGTTTTGGAAAAGTTTACACTGTAACCTTGATCACATAATTGACTTATGCTGATCAAGTTAGCAGTCAATCCTTTTACTAGCAGCACATCATCCAGTCTTGGTACATCTGGACAGTCCAAGGTTCCAACACCCTTGATTTCTCCTTTAGCTCCATCTCCAAATGTTACATATCTGGATGAATATGACTTTAAGTCTACTAGCAGATTTTTCAATCCAGTCATGTGTCTTGAACATCCACTGTCAAAGTACCAGTCTTCTTTAGCTGATACTCTTAGAGATGTATGAGCTATATATGCAACATTCTTCTTTGACCATTTGTATTGAGGTTTCTTTTGATGCCTCTGCCCTATGTAGTGTCCATTATAAGAGCTCCCAGGTTGTTTGTTGAACTTGTTCTTGGACATGTAGCTTTGATCAGCATGAAGACTAGCTTTAGGAACCCATACTTTCTTGATGTCCTCTATCTTCTGCTTAGGGGGTTGCTGATACATCTGATTTGGATATCCATGCAACTTGTAACAATGAGGTTTGATGTGTCCAAACCTTCCACAATGATGACATCTCCATCTTTGATACTTCTTCTTCATTATGTTCTTTTCATGATGTTGAAACATCTGTTGGGACATCTTGTTTGACTGTATGGAATTTGAAGTAGGTTTGCTGGTGCTAGCTTCAGCCTTATTAGCTTTGTTAAATCCCAGTCCACTTCTATCTTCTGAATGTTTATTGTTGTTGAGAATAACATCCAGTGTGTTTGAGCTACTGTTCAGCATTCTAACAGATTTAGACATATGCTCCAACTTGGAATTGAGAAGGCTTACTTCACTTTTCAAGGTGTCAATGATCTCTAGATCACTTGTTTTTTCATCCTTTAGTGCCTTAATCTGCTTCTTCTGCTTTATATTCTCCATGCATACTTCAGTGCTCCTTTTAAACAGTTCTCTGTATGATTGCTCAAGCTCTTCAAAAGTAAGCTCCCCATCACTGGATTCACTTTCAGATTCAAATAATCCAGCTAGAACAGTGATATGTTTAGCTGATTCTTCTTCTGAATCACATCCTGAGTCTTCATCAGACCAGGTTACAGAGAGACCTTTCTTTTGCCTTTTTAAATAGGTAGGACATTCATTTCTGATGTGTCCATATCCTTCACATCCATGGCATTTAATCCCTTTTTCTTGACTGATTTTTTCATCATAATTTGACCTTCTATTAGCATCATAAGGTCTTTTGTTCTCAGAGGAGTTTGTGTATCTTCCACTTGGTCTGGACTTGTCTTCCATCTTTCTGAGAATCTTTTTGAATTGTCTTCCAAGCATAGCAATGTTTTCTGATAAATTTTCTTCAGTTTCTGATTCATCATTTTCTTCTTCTTTATCAGTATTTGACACCAAGGCTATGCTTTTGTTCTTCTTTACAATTGTGTCATTCATTCCCATCTCAAATGTTTGAAGGGAACCAATGAGCTCTTCAACTTTCATTGTGCATATGTCTTGAGCTTCTTCTATTGCTGTGACCTTCATGTCAAATCTTTTTGGCAAAGATCTGAGAATCTTTCTTACAAGCTTTTCATCAGTCATCTTTTCTCCCAAAGCTCCAGAAGTATTGGCTATCTCTAAGATGTTCATGTAGAATTCATGAATTGTCTCATCTTCCTTCATTCTCAAGTTTTCAAACTTGGTGGTGAGAAGTTGAAGTCTTGACATCTTTACCTTTGATGTTCCTTCATGAGTTGTTTTAAGAGTGTCCCAAACATCTTTGGCCAGCTCACAATGATGCACAAGTCTAAGATGTTCCTATCAATGCCATTGAATAAAGCATTTAAGGCCTTGGAGTTGCCAAGTGCTGAATCTTCTTCCTCCTTACTCCATTATTCTTCAGGTTTCAACACTTTTGCTCCATCTTTGGTGTCTTGGACAGGGTGCTCCCATCCATTGTTGGCTGCCTTCCAGGCCCTATTGTCAAGTGACCTTAAGAATGCAACCATTCTTGGCTTCCAGTAGTCATAATTAGATCCATCCAATATATGTGGTCTATTTACTGATCCTACATCTCTGTCCATATTTCCAGAATTTGCAGTCCCTAGATCTCACCCAGTATAAACAGGCAGGGTGCCTGCTCTGATGCCAATTGAAATTCTGTGATCAGGTATAAGATGTCGAATAAGATGTTTAAACACTTGAAGACTTGACTAAAACATAAAGTGCAAGAAAATTAAACAACACAGGAATTTGTTAACCCAGTTCAGTGTATAACCACACTTACATCTGGAGGCTACCAAGCCAGGAGGAAATCCACTATAAGTAATATTAATTCTAGACTTAAACCACCCAGTTTAATCTTTCACTTAATATCTACCCAATGCAATTTCTACCTAAGACACAACTTAGATATGAGTACCAACTCACTCCCCCTCAATCACACAGTGATCTTGTTTACAAGTTTAATAAAATTGAAGTCATACTTCAAACAAAAACAGCTTGATCTTACTTCACAGTTTCAATCAAGACACAAATACACTTTTGCTTAAAAGCTCATAAAGTGGTACAATAAAAACAACCTGCTATTAAAACACAAAACACCCTATTTTATCTTCTGAAATTCGTGTTCTATTCTGAGAGTTTCTGTTGCTTAAATAGGTGTTTGGATTTTGGGCTTTCTGTAGGTTAATCCAATCCTAAAACGCATGCTGCTTCCACCTTGAATTAGGGTTTGTTACTTCCTAGATTCTAGGTGATTCAGTTCTTCTGATTATGCTGAAGACATATAACAACACTCCCTACAGATGCGCCTTATTCTGTTTTATCCATCCATAATTAATTTCAGATAACTTTCCTTAATTTACTCAGTTCTGTTAGTCATTAATTAATTCTGGTAGCAGGTTTGAGATGTCACAACATCTTTTGGGACATCCTGAAAAACTGAACTTACTTCATTTACTGATACAATGTCACAACATCTGATGTGACATCCTGTAAACTGAACTTACTTCATTAACTGATACAATGTCCCAACATCTGGTGTGACATCCTGAATTAAGTTCATTTACTTATACTCTGTTTGATAATGTCCCAACATCTGATAGGACATCCTGAACTGAATTCAACATTTTTTGTTGGTCAAAAATTCTGCCAATTCTTAACATCTACAATCTTGATGAACACTTGCAAAATCACTTCCAAAAAGAAGAATCAGACCCAAACAAAAGGAAATTACTCTGATTAATCTTCAATAGACCTTAGAATCAATGTTTGGATGAGGATTTAGCTTAAAGTTCTTCAAGTTTCAATGCAAAACTTGAAGAACTTTTGATGAAGAAGCTTTTGCTGAATTTGGGAAAATGGAGAGAAAAGTTGAGAGAATTGAGATGAAAAATGAGATGAAAATGTGAAAATGGTTGAAGTTGTGAGGTTTGGAGTGAATTCAACTTATTTAGGAATTAGGATTGGAGTTAGGTTTGGGTATGGAGTGAGCTTAGGATTTAGGTTTGGAAAATGAGGTTAGGACTTAGGCTTGGAGTTAGTTAAAGTTGGTTAGGGTTTTTAAAATGTTTCTTGGAATATTCCTTTGAAGAGTGTGGAAGAGTTTAGAATGTGGTGGAAAATTCAAGGCAAAGTGGAGTGTGATACAAGGTGGAAACAGTGGAGGGAAATGTGCAAAACCAACCAACTTTTGAAATTTCTTCACAAATTTCGCCTCTTTTAACCGGTTAACCCCAGGCGTTAACCGGTTAACGGATGAAAAATGTGAATTTTTCTCTCCTTTAATGGGTCAATTTGGAAATGGTTCGGTTATTCTTTGTGATATTATTTTCCTTTTTGAGATCAAATGACTGACAAAAGACACTTGATCACAAGCCTCACGCATATGCAGATGATGATGATTTATTTTATTTATTATTCTTCTTTTGAATGTGATGCAATATGGACGAATATGCAGGATGACGAAGCATAAACCACTTGAGGTTGGGAATAAATTAAGAGGGAAAATTTTAGTGTATTACAGCTACCCCTATTCAATCATTTGTAGACCTGAATGGATGATAGCAATGGCTTTCAGACTTTCAAGGTATGGAGTGATTAAATACCCGAATAAACCGGAAAATTCTCACTCTATGGGAAATGAAATGTACTTGGGAAAATTGTCATTCTTGGATGACAAAGAAAACAAAACACACCGTGAGTGGGCCAGAAAAGAAACCATCATAACTTGGATGATAACTCAAGGGCACGAAACCGAACTTGGTGTAATCAAATAGTATTTATCCCACGTGGGAGATAAAATTCAAACAGAGACTATCATAATGTAGATGATAACTCGAACGAACGAAACTGGAAAAGGTAGAGTCACCAGCCAGACATTTTTATCCCGAATGAATGGGAAAGGTAATGCTGCACAAACCTAAGAGAAAAGGAAAGGACAAGGTCCTGCGAACCAAAGATCTGGGTTCGGGAGTCAGTTACAACCTGGGAAGGTATTAGCACCCCAGACCGTCCGCCGTACCTGACGGGATCCATGCTTGTTAGTCTGTTTCAAAGGGTGAGAAATAAGATGTTGTTGAACAAAAGCGCTACTGGAATGGAAGTGAGAGGAGGAACTAGAAAAAATATCGAAAAGGGGGAAATGTAGGGAAAATAAAGAGTATGCTCGAACGGGCCCTACCCTGCTGCCTACGTACCTCATCGTGAATATAAGGATCAGAGTCGACGTAGTTTTCCTAACTAAGGCGGGAACTAATTATTTATGTTTTTTATGAGCTAGAACTGCTTATGTCTATGCTCAGGTGTTGCAAGCTCGCCTTGAACGAGTGCTTTTACCGTCTTGCAAATGAGACAATTCGTCGTAAGTTCGCATTGAGAGTGAGTGAAGCGAGAGAAGAATTCTCGCAAGACAAGACGAGTATTGTTTATTTATTTCCTTTTAGAGAAGTGTTTTATGTTTATTTTTTGTGAAACATTCTCATACTAAGACTTGTTCATCGTGGTAGACGCCTTACACCTCTTCCAAAATGGGACATGTATAAGTAACCCACGGCAAAGTCTCCTGGCGTACGAGAAGCCCAAACTTTATTAGGTGTTTTTTACTTTTCTTTTGTGATGAGAAAGTAAGCAAAGCGAACCACAGGAAAAAGTCTAAAGGGAGACTAATAATCCTATGTATTGTCATGCATGGATGAACCTAGGTTAGTGTGGTTTTCTAGTCCTAATGAGAAAAGGGAAAAGAAAAGGAACTAGAAATCAACTTACTTCTTGAGGAAGCTAAGTCATCTCTAAAGGGGATTATCATGAAGTTATACAATTTAAGCACAAAATGCTAAAGCAAACACACTTTGAAAGCGTAAAGAATTTAAAAAGGAAAAGGTTGTGTGAACTTACCTTCACCTCCCTACAAAACAAAGGTCAGTAGGATAAACATGATAAAAGGAATGAGGTAAACAAGTACCAAACAAATCCTAATACAACTAGGACCTACACTAGACTCAACCCTAAGTCTAAGGGACCTAAACACTATGCAAAGCAAAAATCCAACAGCTATTACAGCTCCTAAAGAATAACAACTACTAAATGCAATGCAAAATGCAAACAGCCTATTACAGTTAACAAATAGCATGCAAAATTGGTGTAAAAAGTCAAAACAGCATGAATGCAACATGTTTTTACAGCTCTTGTTTCCAAATACAGCTATTAAAACAAGGAAAATTTTAATTAATTTTCAAATGCACAAAACATGAATTTTAATGAATAATGCAATAATTATGAAAGATTAATGCAATAACATGAAATGGATTATTTACAACGGAATGCAACATCAATATGCAATTAAGTGATGCAAGTTAAATGTTTTTTATGATTCTTTGAACTTTTACAACATTATGTAATTTTCAATATGCACATGATTGAATCAAGATGTGAATTGCTTCATAATGCAATGCAAAAATAGAGGTGTACACATTCATTATTATGCTATGGAATGGTACCAAGTCATACAAACAATGATCAAAGTGTTATGAACATATATGCAACATTTATACACAAAAACGGAAACTAACGAAACGCATGTCGAAAGCTACCTAAACTACATAATCATGCACCTAAAATGATCCTAAAAATTCACTAAAATCATGATCTAACAAGCTATGATGATTAAAGAATGAATGATGCACAAACATACAAGGAAACAACCAATTTTTCAAAACTGATCAGCGTTAACCGATTAACGCCCTAGGTTAACCAGTTAAAGACTTTAAAAACTCACATCCAGGGGCAAAAATCAATGTGTTAACCAGTTAACCCAGGGCGTTAACCGGTTAACACAGAACATAATGCAAAAACAACAATGAAATAAGCACTTTTAGCCACCAACCTACTTCTAAAAGCCCCTAATACATCTATGAACATGCTGGCATAAAAATTGCACTTAAACCTAGTTCTCTAATACCTATTAGCACCAAGAACTAGCTATGATTCTAGCTACTAACATGTAAATCGGACAAATCACAATCAAAACAATGAATCGATCAAAGAATGCCATACGACGAGATGAAGTGAATAAATTAAAAGCGAAAAGCGTTTTCGGATTCACCAACCTACAAAGCGAAGGCTTGCTTTGGTGATTGTTGCGAATCGATTGATGCATAAATGAAGAGAAAATCGTAGGCTTCAAGCTTCGATCCACGAAAATGAAAAATAAATGCAATTGGTGGAGATCTTGATGAACACTTGCAAAATCACTTCCAAAATGAAGAATCAGACCCAAACAAAAGGAAATTACTCTGATTAATCTTCAATAGACCTTGGAATCAATGTTTGGATGAGGATTTAGCTTAAAGTTCTTCAAGTTTCAATGCAAAACTTGAAGAACTTTCGATGAAGAAGCTTTTTCTGAATTTGGGAAAATGGAGAGAAAAGTTGAGAGAATTGAGATGAAAAATGAGATGAAAATGTGAAAATGGTTGAAGTTGTGAGGTTTGGAGTGAATTCAACTTATTTAGGAATTAGGATTGGAGTTAGGCTTGGGTATGGAGTGAGCTTAGGGTTTAGGTTTTGAAAAGGAGGTTAGGACTTAGGCTTGGAGTTAGTTAAAGTTGGTTAGGGTTTCTAGAATATTTCTTGGAATATTCGTTGGAATATTCCTTGGAAGAGTGTGGAAGAGTTTAGAATGTGGTGGAAAATTCAAGGCAAAGTGGAGTGTGATGCAAGGTGGAATCAGTGGAGAGAAATGTGCAAATCCAACCAACTATTGAAATTTCTTCACAAATTTCGCCTCTTTTAACCGGTTAACCCCAGGCATTAACCGGTTAACGGATGAAAAATGTGAATTTTTCTCTCCTTTAATGGCATACAACTGCGAGGATTTTTTCTTCAATGAGGCTCAACTAGTTGTACCTGGATCCGAGCCACTCAACTTTGTCAAGCTTGACATCCATCATTAATCTCAGTGAGGGGATATCGACTTCAACTGGTAGGACTGCCTCTATACCATATACAAGCGAGAATGGGGTTGCCCCAGTTGAGGTGTCACAGCCATTTTCTAAACAATCTTCTTGATTTTCTTGTTGGCCGCCTCGACGATGCCATTCATCTTTGGGTGGTACGGCGAAAAGTTGTGATGCTCAATCTTGAAATCCCGACATAGATCTGCCATCATCTTATTGATAAGATTAAAACTATTGTCAGTAATGATTCTTTCAGGAATTCCATACCAGCAGATGATATCCCTCTTGATGAACCGGGATACCACCTATTTGGTGACATTGGCATAAGACGCCACTTCAATCCACTTCGTGAAGTTGTCTATGGCAACTAGGATGAAGCGGAGACCGTTGGAAGCAATTGGCTCAATCTTGCCAATCATATCAATACCCCACATGGTGAAAGGTCAAGGTGAAGACATGACGCTCAATGGATTTGGAGGTACATGCACCTTATCAACGTAAATTTGACACTTGTGGCACTTGCGGGAGTATTTACAGCAATCGGATTCCATGGTGATCCAATAATATCCCGACCAGAGAAGTTTCGTTACCATAGCATGCCCTCCAGCATGGGTACCGAAGGAGCCTTCGTGAACTTCTTGCATCAACAGGTCTACTTCGTGTCTATCCAAGCATCTGAGTAGGACCATGTCGAAGTTCCGTTTGTAGAACACATCATCCTGGTTTAAGAAGAATCTGTTTTCCAACCTCCTAAGGGTCTTCTTGTCTTTGCTTGATGCCCCTGCCGGGTATTCCTGAGAATTTAGGAATTGCTTGATATCGTAATACCAGGGTTTGTTATCGTTAGCTCCATCAACTGTGAATATGTATGTCGGTCTCTTGAGACGAGATACATCGATTCTAGGAACATAGTTCTTTTGATGAACCTTGATCATAGAAGATAAGGTTGCCAAGGCATCAGCAAATTGATTCTCGTCCCAAGGTACGTAGTGCAGCTTAAATTTCGTGAAGAAAGTTAACGACCTTCTAGTATAGTCACGGTAAGGAGTCAGATGAAGTTGATGAACCAGCCATTTGCCATTAACTTGGTTGATAACCAAAGCCGAATCACCGAAGATCTCAAAGTTCTTAATTCTCAAAATAATTGTTTCCTCGATCCCCATTATGCAGGCTTCATACTATGTTTCATTGTTAGTGCACTCGAATGTCAACCGGGCAGTGAAGGGCATTTGGATCCCTTCCATCGAGATGATAACAGCACCAACTCCACTACCGTTCATGTTAACGGCTCCATCAAACATCAGACTCCATTTGGATTTGGGGTTTGGCCCCTCCTCCGGGAGCGGTTCTTCACAGTCTTTCGACTTGAGGAACATGATGTCCTCATCTGGAAATTCGAACCTCATTGGCTGGTAATCATCAATTGGCTGTTGGGCCAGATAATCCGACAATACACTTCCTTTGATAGATTTTTGTGAAGTGTACTAGATATCATATTCGGTTAGAATCATTTGCCATCGAGCTACTCTTCTAGTCAGAACTGGCTTCTTGAAAATGTACTTAATAGGGTCCATCTTGGAAATCAATAGGGTGGGGGTGTGAGTCAACATGTACTGTCTTAGTCGGCGAGCAGCCCATGCCAAAGCGTAACAAGTTTTCTCGAGCAGTGAGTAGCGGGTCTCGCAATCAGTAAACTTTTTGCTAAGGTAATAGATTGCATGCTCTTTTCGACTAGACTCGTCCTGTTGACTCAGCACACAGCCCATTGATCCCTCGAGTACTATGAGGTACATGATTAGAGGTCCCCCTGGAACTGGAGGCATAAGAATCAGAGGTTATTGCAGGTACTCCTTGATTCGGTCGAAAGCTTGTTGGCAGTCATCATTCCATTCGATGACCTGATTCTTCCTCAAAAGTTTGAAAATAGGCTCACATGTGGCTGTTAGGTGAGAGATGAACCGTGTAATGTAGTTCAACCTACCTAAGAAGCCCCGTACGTCTTTCTCGGTTTTTGGTTCAGGCATCTCCTGGATTGCTTTTACTTTCGCGGGGTCGACCTCAATCCCCCTTTCACTGATGATAAAGCCCAGCAGCTTTCCAGAATGCACCCCAAATGTGCATTTGTTCGGGTTTAATCTCAATCTGAACTTCTGAAGCCTGTCAAATAGCTTGGCTAAGTTGACCAAATGTTCTTCTTCTGTCTGTGACTTCGCGATCATGTCATCAACGTAGACCTCGATCTCGTGATGGATCATGTCATGGAATATAGTCACCATTGCACATTGGTATGTAGCTCTAGCATTTTTCAAACAAAACAACATTACTTTGTAATATAAGGTATCCTATGGAGTAATGAATGTAGCCTTCTCCATGTCTTCTGGTGACATTTTGATTTGATTGTAGCCTGAAAATCCATCCATAAAGGAAAACACAAAGAATTGGGCAGTGTTGTCAACTAGCACGTCAATATACGGCAACAGGAAGTCATCTTTGGGGCTGGCCCGATTCAGGTCCCGATAGTCCACGCACATTCTGACTTTACCATCCTTTTTAGGAACCGGCACGATGTTTGCAAACCATAGAGGATAACTTGTCACGGCCAAGAATCTAGCGTCGAACTGCTTTTAAACCTCTACCTTGATTTTGATAGCCATGTTAGGCCGAGTCCGTCTCAAATTTTGCTTTACCGGTGGTCATTCTTCCCTGAGGGGTAGTTTGTGCACTATAATATTTGTATCCAACCCTGGCATGTCCTGGTAATACCAGGCGAAGACGTCGATATATTCGCGGAGCATGGAGATCAAGCGGTTCTTGACAAGTTCTTCCAACGCAGCCCCGATCTTGACCTCTTTTATGTATTCCTCGGTACCCAGGTTTACCACCTCAATGGCCTCCTCGTGTAGCTGAATCATCTTTTCCTCTTGCTTGAGCAATCTAGCTAGTTCTTCAGGTAATTCACAATATTCTTAACCTTCCTCGTTGGCTAGGTAAATCGGATTGTCGAAGTCATACTTAGTCATAGCCAGGTCGTCTTTGATGAGAACCGATGAGAAATATCTGCATGAATAATGATTCATGCTAGATTTAAAAAAAATGGGAGACGTGGAAAAACATTGTCATTTATTTTTTAAAACAAAAAAAATTAAAGACAAGGAACACATGAATTAATGCAAAACGTTCACTTTATTAATGATTATGATATTGCATCATGAATAATGAACCCTTACAATGAGCTGTTATGCCCCGGGAAAGGCATAGACTTGCATACAAGAGAATAGAAACATAAAACAATTACTCTTCTGGTTGAGTAACGAAGATTAGCGTTTCAGCCGACCAGTTGTTAAGCTGTATCCCTGGGACACAAGGCCTTATCCACTCATCCAGTTCATAATCACTATCAACTATTTCTTCTTGCACCACACAAATGTTGTTGTGATCAAACCATCCCGCACTATTGAAGGTAATTGGGCTTTTCTGACCTCTAGTGTTTTGCCCTGGCGTTGACTGACCAGGTTGGTAGCCAACTCTGAACATATCCTTCTTCTCTAGGACCTCAATCATTTTGCCCCAGCCCTCATTTGCACCTGATTCCACAACTTTTAGGGCTTTCTTGTAGGAGGCTATGAATGTTCCTTTCTTTGTATCCTCTGATAAGGCAGCTGACGATGATGTACTTACAAGCTTGATGGGCTCGAAAGCTTGGCACGGTGTTTCAAAAATCTCCCCATACATCTCTACGTACTTGAACGAGGCCAAGTGGCTGATGAAGATATCTTCTTCCCCACACACCGTCACAATTTGTCCTTCCCAGAAAAATTTAAGCTTTTGGTGAAGGGTAGAAGACACTGTGCCTGCTGCGTGTATCCAAGGTCGCCCCAACAAACAGTTGTAGGCCGGTTGGATATCCATGACGTAAAAAGTAGTGTTGAAGATTTGTGGTTCTACCTTGACTGGCAGTTCCACCTCTCCAAATACTGACCTTTTCGAGCCATCAAAAGCTCGGACAACCAAATAACTTGGCCTAAGCACAACCCCATCATAATCCAGCTTAATCAATGCTTTCTTAGGAAGTACATTCAAGGATGACCCCGTGTCTACAAGAACATGAGAGAGCACAGCTCCTTTACATTCCATGGAAATGTGTAGAGCATGATTGTGGATGCGTCCCTCAGTTGTCAAGTCCATATCTTTAAATCCCAACCCATGGCTGGCATTCACACTTGACACTACCGTCTCTAGCTGATTTACGAATATGTCTTGTGGTACATATGCATTGTTCAAGATTTTCAATAGAGCCTTCCTATGCGAGTCTGAACACGTCAATAGGGATAAGATCGAAATCTTAGAAGGAGTTTGTTGTAAGTGATCAACAATCTTGTAATCACTTTTCTTAATTATTCTCAGGAATTCCTCCACCTCCTTGTCAAATGTGATATCAGGCTCTGGAGTTGACGCAGGAGCATCACTTGTCATGGGCTGTTTGCCCCTAGCCCTGGATTGAGCTTCAACATTGTCTTTTGGTGGTAACACATTGTTTCTCAATGTCTCTGGTGCGAACAGTCTACCACTCCTAGTGAATCCTCCGACCCCAACATTCTCAACTTGGTTCGAAGATGAAGTGGATGTGGTCATGTTTTTATTCTGACCATTGTAGTAAACATTTCCCCATAGTTCCACGGGATAGATTTATCACTCTGGTACAAAATTGGTCTAGAAGTAGTAATGGTTACCGGTGCCACCTTCGTTGTTGCAGGAACTAGTGCTGGATTATAGTAAATTATAATAGTTGATATTTCGTCCTCTTCCACGATCTTGTCAAATTGTATACTTCCTTCATCCATCATCCTCTGTATCCCCGATCTCAATCGGTCACAACCGTCGACGGTATTGATACAGTTTGAACAACCTTTTTCACAACCTAGAAATATGTCCTTCTTAGCCAGGCAAGCCTTTACAGCTAACAATGAAGTCTTTAGGGCATTGACGTGAGATACCAGGTTCAAACATTCACCACTACCAATAGCTCCTACGGTCCTTCCATGATCAGACATGGGGTTCTGTAGCATATTAGGGGTTGGAGAGAAGTTGATCGCCTTAGAGTCTATCAAGTCTCGAATGACATGCTTGAGAGCTTGACAATTCTCCATGCTATGGCCAGGAGCTCCGGAATGGAACTCGCAACGAGCATTAGCATCATAGACTACTGGGAGCTGACCTGACTTTGGAGGCTGCAGGGCTCTTGATTGGATCATCTGAAGTTGGAGCAGGTTCTATAATAATTAGGAGTAAGACATCAGAGGCTTCTCGAAATGTCTATCCTTCGGTCTAGGAGGATAGTAGTGACGGGGAGCCCTATGATGTTGGTACTGTTGCTGAACCTGTTACTAATTAGCAGGAGCAGAAATAGTAACAGGAGCTGCCTGATGATAAGCGTTTCGATTCCCCCCTCTTATTTTGAGCATATACAACCCAACTTCTCCTTCCCTTCGCTTCATAAAAGGCTTTTTGACCCCGGAGGTTGACGCTTCACTGCTCTGAACCTTTCCTTGTTTCATCCAACTCTCGATTCTCTCACCCGTTAAGATGATATCAGAAAACCACTAGAGGAACAACCTGCTATCCTTTCCATGAAATGCCCTGGGAGGGTATCCATGAAGAGGTCAACCATTTCCCTTTCCAGCAATGGGGGTTGAACTCTGGCTGCGACCTCACGCCACCTCTGCGCATAGTCTTTGAAACGTTCAGAGTTCTTTTGTGACAGGCTTTGTAGTTGAGTCCGGATGGGAGCTATGTCGATGTTGTATTGGTACTGCTTGAGGAAAGCCTCCCCAAGCTCCTCCCAATTACGGACATAGTTCTTCTCCAGTTTCATGTACCACTCCAGTGAGCCCCTAGATAGGCTGTCCTGGAAGTAGTACATCCAAAGCTTCTTGTCTTTGGTATGGGCAGCGATCTTGTGGTAAAAGGCCTGCAAGTGAGTCTTAGGGAAAGAGTTGTCGTTGTACTTGTCGAAACCCGGAGGTCTGAACTTTGGAGGGGTTACTACCCCTGAAACCAATCCCATGTCAGAAACATCGATGCCGAGAGTTTCTTTGCATTCCAATACCCTCACCTTCTCAGCCAGCATTTGGAAGTCTTGATTGTTAGCTCTAGTACCAAATCCCATGTCTTCGTTGACCAGGGTGAATTGGTCTTCCTGAAGCTCCTGTACGAGGACAGGAGTATGGCCACCAGTTTTTGGAGTTGGAGGTCCATCCCCTTTGTTGTTGTTGATCAGATTTCCCTGCGCATCCAAGGTAACCACCAGAGGATCTGTTTGTGGGGGTTAAGCCTTTGCATAGCAGCCCTCATTTCTTGCTTCCCCAGAGCTATACCTTGCATCATTGTCATGAACTCCCCCATTCTGGTACAAAGTTCATTTAGCTCGGTTTGTACTCTATCCATGACGTGCCTTTGATTATGACGAGTAGCGTACCAATGTGAAGGGATATCGTGTCTGAGAAGACGAGTCTTTGAGGCTCTCACAATCTTTCCTGAAAGTGCAGATAAGTTAAGAACCCTAGATAACCTGCAAAAGAAAAATGCAAATGACATAAATGCATGCAATGTTGTGTTCTTTTCATTCTTAAGATTTCTTACATTCCCGTTCTAGTATTCGAGAATTCAGATAGCCTTTTCAGATTCGTGGGAAGAAGACCCCGCATGACATTCAGATAAGATGATATTCGTGGAGAATTGGTGCTTAGTACCCCGTGTTAGTGTTGTAACACCCCAAATTTGACCTCTTTTGTTTAGCATCATCATCATATCATAATCATCATAAGAATATCATATCCTTAGCATTTTGCATAGAAAAATTAAGCATAGCACGCACATGTTCTAGCATAAGGCATATGATCAATCATCCGGGAAATTCAAAGCACTACAAGGCAAAATCAAAAGCAAGGTGACCTGGCAAGAAGCTCACGGGATCTTTTATGCAAGCTCTATATCATGTTCAAAGCCCTAAAAAGAGTGAAGGTCAAAGTCAGATCAGAACGGTTAGCGTCGGGTTATTCTTGAAGTTTCCCACCAAAAGGAAGGAGAATTCAAAATTCACTGGCGTTAACTGGTTAACGCTTTGGTTAACCGGTAAACGGCTACGAATTTTGAATTCCAATAGCAATTCAGCATGTGTTTTTGGCTCCAAATTCCAATTTTCTGATTTTTCTTCATTTTGAATTAAGGAGAAGGATCTAGATCATTTATCCAAGCCTAATTCCAATGCTAGATCCTAATCAATTTCCCAAACCATATTTTTGGATCCCAAGCCTAAATTTTGGGCCCCAAACCTAAACCATATTTAATCCATTTCCCTCCAAACTAAGGGACCCTCTCTCATATTTTTCAATTTCCATTTTCTGAATTTTGATCTCTCTCACAATTCTCACACATTTTTCTCTCAATTTTCCAAATCACTCAAAGTTCCTCTTTGAAGATCACATAACTTTGCATTAAGGTGTTTAGATCTTGGAACTAGACCTCCATCCATAGTTTATTTGTATCATTTTGCTGGTTTACTTGGTGGTTCAGATCTGGTTTGGAGATTAGAAGTGCTTGTGGAGCCAAAATTCTGCATCAAGACCCTTTGCTTGCATTTATTTTGCATGGAGTGTGAAGCTTAGCACCGGATCTTCAAAGTTTTCTGCAAAATCTCTCATCTCCATCTCAAACAACAATTACCAAAGCATACCTCGGCTTTGTAGGTTGGTTAAATTCAGATCTAGCTCTGTTTTAGCTTATTTGCATGCTTGTGCTTTGGATCCACCATGTGCTTGTGTATTTGCTTGTGTTGCTTGAATTGATCGGTTGATGTGTATTAGCATGTTTATTTGATCTTTGTTGATTTGAACTTTAAGCATGCTAATTCCATGATTGTGTTGATGAACATATGCTGGATTTTTTGCTAACATTGTAGGGGATCATGGTAAGAGAAGTGTGGATGTTTATCCACATTTCAACTCTTCACCTTTTCTTTTTAAGTTGCTTTCTCTTTGTGGTTTTTGATGTGCCTTATGCCATCATGTGATTCTACTCTTTCCCCCCCCCCCCTTTAGGAGCAACTTATCTCCTTTAGATGAGTAAGTTGCTTGCTAGCTTCCCTCTCCTCTCTTTTGCTCTTCTTTGGTTCTTCTTTTTTCTAAGGATAGAGTTCAAATCTTACTAACCTTAGGACCACTTTTTGCATGATAACTTTAGGTTTAGTCTTTCCCCATTAGACTTTTACCTTTTCTCTTTTGGTTCTCTTTCTCTTCTCATCTCAAAACAAAAAAAAAGCATAAAAAACATTAATAAAGAAAGAAGTGACCTCTTGTGTAATAGCCTTATTCCATGGGTCATATGTATTCATTCCATCTTGGAATAGTGCATTTGTCTAGCATGATGCATAAGTCGGACCATGAGGTCATCTTCATCAAGAAAAGTCTAAAAAATACTTCTTCATTTTTAATCACTAAAACACTTAATAAATTCAACAAGTCAATGAATTTAGGCCATTGCCCTTGGAAACAAGTCTTGGATAAATTCTCCTTACTTGGTGTGCTTGTTCTATTATTCCATCTTGGAATGTAGTAGCAAGTACACATTCCATGGAAAAGATTTTGAGTTCATTCTTTTTTGCCACACCAAATAAAAACTTATAAAAAACACAAACAAACAATAAGTGTCTCTTCTTCGGGACTTCTTTCCTCATCTCCTTTGCTCCGTCCACGAACTTGCTCCTACTTGTCATTTTGCAAGATGGTAACACACTCGTCGTTCGAGCCAGCAACACCTGAGCATTGACATAGGCAGTTCAAGCCTTAAGACACAAGCAATCTTTCCACCCCTAGTTAGGGGAACTACGGAGTCTCTAATCCTCATGTCCAGATGAGATACGTAGGCAGCGGGGTAGGGCCCGTTCGAGCACACTCTTTTATTTTACCTACATTTTCCCCCTTTCTTTTCTTTTATCCAGTCTAGTTCCTTTTCTTTTGCAGCAGCTTTCTTTTATTCTTACACCCTTTGAAACATTTTCTTTGCAAGCGTGGATCCCGTTGGGTACAGCGGACGATCTGGGGTGCTAATACCTTCCCAGGTCGTAACCGACTCCCAAACCCAGTTTCTTTGGTTCGCAGGACCCGTGTCCTTCCTTTTCTTTTCTTCTGGTTTGTGCAACATTACTGTCGCTCCCACCAAATGACATCGGGTCAGATAGGGTACAGACGCGAACGGACGTTGAAAGGAGAAATGAAGATGAACTGAAAAGAGTCGCCAGCTAGGCATTTTTATCCCGAAGGAAAGGTAATGTTGCATAAACCTAGAAAAAGGTGGATAAGACGGTTGCGAACCAGAGAAACTGAGAAAGGGGGTTGGTTACAACCTGGGAAGGTATTAGCACCCAGATTGTCCGTCGTACTCGACGGGATCCACGCTTGAAAGTTTGTGTTTAAAGGGGTAATGTCTGTGCTATCTGTGTGCAAAAGGTGGAAAAGAATGTACAAGTGTCAGTGCAAGAAAATGAAGTGAGGTGCTCAGGAATGAGGCTTAAAAGAATGCTGGAAGAGGGGGGAAGGGACAGAGACTTTTGTTCGATAACAGTTAAGTTATTCCTACGTATCCTCTCGTGCAATGAGGAAGTCAGAACACCATAGTTCGACTCAAAGAGACTGAAAGATAAATTAACTAATGAACTACTTGCTTGTCTGTGCTCAAGTGTATGACCTGTCTGGCTCAGGTGCTAATTGTCTTGCATTAGACGGAAGACGCGAGTTCTCGTTTGTGAGTGAAGATGATGAGAAAACAATCCTAGAGGAGACGATTATTGTTTGTTTTTGTGTTTTCAATTTTTTATTGCTTTTTGTGTTTGTCATAAGTTAATGAGCTTAAGCCTAAACCAAGGGTTAGTAAACTCATCACATCCTCCCTTTGATTAGGGGTAATGAGAATACCTTAAGTATGAAGTAAAAACCTCAAACTTAATTACCATGATGTAGGATTAAGATCATTAACCTACTTGTGATTATTTAGATGTTTTTGGAGTTTTTGTTTAGTGTTAAGTAATGAGTTTAAGCTATAACCAAGGATTTAATGGACTCATTACACCATCCTAATAGAAGGATGATATATGAGAACATTTAAGCTGGGGAAGATACCTCAACTTAACCCATGATTAGGGATTAACCTCATGACAAAACAAAGCCTTTATTAAAGTGGATTTTAGTTAATGATAAGATTAAGAAGTGAATTTTATGGTTTGTAAGACAACTTGAGGGGGACTTGTCCATTAACACTAGGGTTAGTCCTTCTTAACCAATTAAGGAAGAATTAGAACCCTAATGCAATGCCCAAGTTACAAGCTATTGTCTTAGTGATTATTAAGATGAATTGATTAAGAGATTTAAACACATTAAGGGTTTAACACTTAGGATTAAAGTTATACACTCCATCCTAATAGAAGGATGCAGGCATAACCTTAATCACAAAGCCTTAAAACCTTAAAGGTTTAGTCTCTGATTATGAGATGAGAAGAGAGACACAAAATAAGACACAAAGGTAAAACTAATGGGGGACTAATCAAAATCCTAATTGTTATCATGCTTAGGTGTTCCTAGGGTTTATGAGGCTGGCAAGAGATCTTCAATAAAAGCAACCAAGGAAGAAGCGGATGAAAGAAGGAGAAGCAGAAGAAACAAGTCAACTTACTTCACTTAAGAAGATAAGTTGATTGAAGAAAGAAGGTGGATAATGAACATGAATGAGCAAGTTCACTCTAAAGCAAAAGCAAAATGCAGAAATGATGCATAAGAGAGAAAGAGAAAAGAAGTGAGAAGTGAAGGCAAATTCACTTCTCAAAGTACTTACCACCTGAAATGGTTAGCATAAAAGAGAGAATGAAATAAGAATGAGATGTATTCAAGGATGCAAACCAAAACCATAAGCATATTAATGATGTAAATGATGCTAAGAGATGATGCAAATGTATGTCAAGTGCAATGGATGATCATACAAGATATGAGAATGCAAATGAAGCATGTAGGATGCATGAAAGCATATGAATGTTCATGGGATGAAATGAATGCATATCATGGAAAATGGATGAAGAAATGATCAAGTATGATTCTAATGCATTCTATGATGTCTTAGAAGTCATGTGAATGTATGAAATGTCATGGCAAGTTCATGAATGAATGCATATGCAAGATGTATGCAAATGAACATGAGAAATTAGGGTTTTAATGCAACATGAGATGCAAAAGTCAAAAACAGAAACAAATCATAAGATAAAAAAATGAAAATGAACTTAAAGGAACCCTAACCCCATATGATATCACACCCCAATGGAGAAGACCTAACTCTTAACCTAAAGGAAATTATGATTTTTCTAAGTTATCTAGGGCTTTAAGGTACCTAAAGGGAAAAAATGAAAATCAAATAAAAAATGCAGAAGAAATTTGTGACAAATTATGTTAGATACTACATGCTAAATGAAGAATAATGCAAAAAGAATCAATGCCATACCATTCATGGTTAGGCAGAAAAGAATTCTTGAAGTTAGGGTTCAAAAATGGGAATTTTATGAACCCTAAATTCAAGAAAATTGTCAAGATTGATTCAAAACCAAAAAGAAATTTGTGTGAATAGCATGACAATGTTTCTAAATGTTCTAAGATGCAATGTGATTTTTTTTTGGGATTTTTAGAAACCTAAATGATATTTTAATTAATTAATTTCCATTAATTGATTAAAATGAACATTTAAATATTTAAAAAATGATTTTTTGATGCAAATAATAAAAATAAAAATGTTTTCTAGTTGATAAAAATATTTGAAGTGAAAATGCAAGAGAAAATATTTTTTTGGAATTTTCTAGCTATTTTAAATTAATTGTGCAAAACAAATGAGAAAATATGAAATAAAAATTAAATAAAACAGAAGTAATCACATCCAATGGTTTAGATTTAAAACTGAGGGATTTCGTTTGACCTGGCGCACTATCCAATGGAAGAAATTCAAACTCAGCTAAACTTAATTAATTAATAAATTAATCCTAATTAAAAGTTAATGAAATGATCCTGACCACTCATCACACGCGGGAAACAGATATCCAACGGCGCTCATTCAAATCTTGCCCTAACCCTAATTAGACAGCTAATCACTTTCAGGCCACCGGAGAAGAGCTCCGGTCGTCTTCTCCGGCAACCTCCTCCCCTGAAAATCTCAAAACCTCACCCCTAGGTCATTTCTGGAGCTCTAAAGCTCCAGATCAAACCCTCTCATCTTCCTAAACTCAAATCCAACCTCAAAACAGATTTATAATGGCTCATAAACAAGATTCGAAGAGAAACTTAAAAATGGCAAAACTTTCAGAACACGCATACAAGCTCATTTCTCAATCATTTTCAAAAGTAAGAAGTGTAGTGTGATCAGTGAAGCATGAAGATCATTCTAAGAACTTAAAATAACGTTTTTGGAAAAAAGTTTGAAGAAGTTACCTGAGCTTGAGCTTCCTCAGTTTGGAGCTTTCTGGCCCTTTCTCTTGTGCAAGCTGACTCCAATGACCTTCTTGATGAAGCTTTGATGCTTAGAGGAAGTTTGTTTTGGCTGGTTTGTGTGATTGCACTTCAACTGGCCAAGAATCGTGTTTTGTGTATGGGGTGTTTTTGGCTATTTTAATGGTTGCTTTATGTTCAGTGGATGATTTTGAGATGAATGGTGAAATTTGTTTGAAGATTGAGTGAGTATTCAGAGAGTTTCGAAGGAATTTGCAAGAGGGATGATTTTTGAGAACTTGAGAATGCTGAGGTTTCAGGCTGCAATGTTGTGTGTTATGGCCTGGGTTTGATCCACATAACATGCTGTGATAGGCCAGAGAGTGGGTGATGGCTGCAGCTGATTGGTATGGGCTTCTTGCCAAAAAGTCAAAAGTTTTGTACTTGAGGTATGTGAAATGGTGCAACTGGCTTCTTGGCTTGTCCATGCGCAGCATGGATCAAGGAGGTCCATGGAAATGGTTTTGAGGCAATTCAGCAAGTTGAAACAAAGTTATGTGTCATTTTGCAATTTGGAGAAAGTTTGGCCCCTTTGAGATTTCTTCATGGGCAAGGCATGAAATCTTGAAATTATTTGGGCAATTCTGAGTTTTAGACAATGTGCTATGATGTTATGATGATTAGAAGTGTATTTGAAGTCACAAAATGTCTTGGCAAGTGGTTTTGCAAAAATCCCTCTTTGGTGCATTCTTGAAAATTATGTGATTTTTGCCAACTTTGACAAGCCATAACTTGAGTTCCATAATGAATTAGAACTTTTTCTTGTAATTTTTGAAAAGGGAATGATCCAATCTACAACTTTCATGACTAGCAATTTTTCATTTGAAGCATTTTTGGTTGAGAAAGAGGAGGTTGAAATACTTTCCCAAAATGGAAAGTTTGCATTACAAGTCATTTCCATTTTTGGCAACTTTTGGTTTAGCTCACTTTTCTTCAATTTTGTGAACTTCCAAGCACTTAAATGATCAAATAAAGATCATATAACTTCAATTTGATGAAAAAACCATTTTGGTTCCATTGGTGGGGCCTCAGATGCCCTGATTTTGCTTTGACTTGCCCAAGAAGTTACACAGTGAACAGATGACTTCCACAATGAATTTCTTAATCAAACTTGGTACACATGATCCCTATAACATATTGAGACCATTAGAAACAAGAATGACCAAAAACTTTGGAGTTATGGCCTCTGAAACCAAAACCCTAATTTCAGGTCATCTGTGTAGTGAAACCCTAGCTCTGCTTCCATGCTTTCCCAGTTCTTGTGATTCTTTGGCTTCCTTGATCTTTGAGGGATATAAAATGATGTTTAAACATACATGGACCCTATTGGAATGATTGGAGGCCCTTGGAGTGGCTCAGATGAATCTTGGATTGCTCAGATCACAAACCCTAGATGCAGATGAACTTGAACCAATGCAGTGAAGCAAAAAATGCAATATGATATGATATGCTTATACTAACGCAAAGATGAAAGATCACAAGCCATGGTGTGAACTTAGTGAGGGAAATTTTGGGGTGTTTACAATCACCATTCTCGTTCCTTCGGGATTAAAATGCATGGCTGGCGACTCTACCTCTTTCCGCGCCACTTTCGCGTTTGTATCAGGATGGAAATCCAGGGAGCGACAGCTGGCGACTCAGCTGGGGACTTCCTTTCTAGAGTATCTCTGGATCCCCTTGAGAGTCTCTCCTAGCGCTTCCGTGTTTCTGTTTCGTTGGGTGTTGATTGTTTGTTGTTGCGTGTTTATTTTATTGCTGTTTATTTACAGTTTTATTTAGAGCTTTATTTACAGTTTTTAGTATTTATTTTCATGCATCATATTATACTGGACTGTCTGGCTGTGTTGGTTTCCTTTTTTCAGTGGGATTAGGAATTATTACTGAGAGATGAGCTCGTAACTGGGGCTCGAGTGCTCCCTAGGACTTAGAGTGGACAGTCACTTTGGCTTCATGGCATCTTGCTATGTTGGTAGTAGTGAGTTCCACACCTAGACTTGCGACCGTCTTGGAAATGTATTGATGCCGGAATCTTTCTGGGGTCATACACAACCTCGATAGTTATGTGCATCTGGGGACCGATCGTTGAGGACCTTTGTGGAAACATCCCTCTCCAGTGGTGACAGTGGCAGACCACATTCTATGGCAAACCCATTCGCACCCGAGGGCCCACTGGGAACTCGCATAGGATGACCTGGTTCTTTTATAGGAACTCAGTCAAAGCATTTGGTCGTATGACGATAGTATTGTACCCTTCGAGATGAATGTACTATTGTTTCTCGATTCCAGCGCTTGAAGCTGGGAACTTATAAAGGATGCTTGTTTTTCCCGGACTCACGCCGAGACCTCCCTGAGTAGTACATAATGCCAAACCGATTCCATGATCTGGTCATGAGCCATTTCTTGGAAATGGTGAACGTATTATTGCTATTCGGCTTTGAGAGTCCGTGATGTTTGACCCGGAGCACACCTGTGAGACTGGGAGGGGTTTATAGGTTTGCAGGAACCCTTGACCTCATCATACCTCATTGTCAGTAGAGTTCTATGATTTGATATGGCTACATGGATATCGGATATCTGATTTCGGGACCTATTTGAGACTGAATTCTTGTTCATGGGGCTTTATTCAGAGGATCTTGGTTCTTGGTCACTTGGGTTCAGTGTTCCGTATCTAGACAGTCCCAGTTGTTGATCATATGCCTGCATTGCATTTGCATCGCATCATACTCGCATTAATTATTTGTGTTTCCATTACAGGTCATCATTTATCCATTGTGCCCAGTCCTTGTATCCATTGTTTCTTCAGATGACAGAAGTCCAAGAGATACCCAGAAAAAGGAATGCTCATTACACTTTCCCGCAACCAGAAATTGAGGAGATTCAGAAACTGGTTGGCTAGATGAGTGACAAGGTTTCAGATGATTTCAGAAGCCGGTATGGGAAGATCTTGGGTTACATGAACAAACCCACTATTGATCAGAGGGATAGTCTTCATTCTTTGTTGCAGTTTTATGACCCTCAATTGAGAATTTCCGTGTTTGCTGATTACGTCTTGGCTCCTACTATGGAAGAGATTTCCGACATCCTGAAGATTCCTATCAAGAATGGTGTTCCCTATTATGCTACGGAGAAGTGTCCCATGTACAAGGACATTGCAGGTGCTTGTCATTTGAGTATGCTTATAGTGAAAATGGAGTTGGAAGCTAGTAAAGGGAAAGGATTTACTCTGGATTTTCTTATCACAAAAGCTCATGTGTTTGCTTTAGGAGGGAAGTGGTTAGAATTCAGTGCATTGTTAGCATTAATGGTATATGGGATAAGTATCTTCCCCAAAGAGAAAGGATTGGTAAGCTTGGATGCTATCACTCTTTTCATTAAAGGAAACTCGGTGCCTACGTTGGTGGGAGACTTTTACTTTAGTGTCCATCACAGAAATGAGAAGAGAAAGGGGTACGTGAATTGTTGTGCTCCATTGTTTGCTGAGTGGTTTGCAAAGAAGCTTCCAAAGTCCGGACCGTTCAAAGATCTTAAGCAAGATTGGAAGTGGGCTAGAAGATTGATGGGGTTAACATCGGATGATATAGCTTGGGGATGTAGCAGAAACTTAGTGGGGAAGGAGTTTATTACAAGATGTGGTGAGTTTCCCTATGTGCCTTTGTTAGGTAGCAAAGGAGTGATAAGTCATAACCCTGTGCTATCTAGAAAGCAATTTGGCTATCCACTGAAGGATCCTCCATCTGGTGAAGAAATAGCTAAGACCCTGTACTTTCTGGCTGAAGATAACGAGCAGTTAGTTATCCAAGTATCTCAAGCTTGGGAAACAAAGGTTAGGGAGGGTAAGAAAGAATTTGGAAAGGTAGATCCTAAGACTTATCCCTCTTTTGCTGCTTGGATACAAGGTAGATTTGATACCTTCTTCCATCCATTTTCAGTTGAAGCTCCCTTATATCCAAAAGAAGTATCAGCACAAACCATTGTTCCTCTTGAAGATTACAAGAAGTTGGAAGCTCAGTTGCACAAGGTTCGGGTAGAGAATTATGAAATGGCTATCTTGTATCACCGTGCTAATCACGCTAAGCAAGAAGCAGAAGAAAAGCTACAGAGGATGCAGGCTACCTTAGAAACCAAGGAAAAGGAGTTTGCTGGGAGAGAAGCTCATTTTCAGAGATTGGGTCTAACAGATTCAAAAAGAGAAGCGGAGCATAAGAAGATTGTGAAGACTCTTAGAGAAGCCCGTCAGTCCATTACTTGGTTACAGGGCCAAAGAAAACAGGAGCAGAAGAAGTACAAAGAAAAGGAAGAGTTCTTTGAGGTGCAGATGACATTCAAGAAAGAAGAGGTAGAACAAGTTCACAAGATACGAAGGGAAAAGACTCAGCAATTGGCACAAAGCCAGCTAGCCTTGGAGGAAGCAATGAAGGAGATCGCGGATCTTAAGCTAAGAGCAGGTGTCAAGAAGAACCGGACAGAGGTGATGACTACAGAAGAGGAGCCTGATTCTTCCTTTAGCCTAGGGTTTTAGTTTATTTGTTGTTTGTATCCAGACTACCTACAGGCTTGTTGTAGGAATCTTGCTTTATCTTTCTATAACCCTTAGGGGATGCTGTTTATGTCTATGACTCTGGTCGTTGTTAGTTTGTTCATGTAATACAATGATACTTTCCAGTTACCGTTTCTGAATGAGCAAAGTTGATTGGTCCTAAGCCATCAGGGTCTGAAAACTCCTCAAAAGAGTTTGAAAATTTAGTTTCTAAAAAGTCCTCTGGGTTGTTTTTTGTCGAAATACCAGAACTGGGGCATATTAATGCCTGGACGTGGAAACATGAATAGTTACATTGCATGCATATAAAGTGTTTGTTGTTTTGCAGGTATTTTGTCAGTGTTCTAACATTCGTGTCAATTTCAGGCACTATAGCTCCCAAGAAGGTTCAGAGACAGTCAACGGTGCACAGATACCCTACGAAGGTGAACAGAGAAAGAGAAATGGAGCAGATGCAAGCAGATCTGGCTGATTTAAGGACGAGAATGGACAACTTCATGACCCCCATGGCTGGCTGGGTCAAACTCAAGATCGTTTGCGTGAAATGGTGGAGAACAATCAAGCCAGAAACAATGGGATAGCAGATGGAGGTAATCGCAACTGGGCTGGCGCCCGTCATGTTGAAATCTATGTGGTGCAACCAGGGGTCACTATTATCAATGATGGAGTGAATAACATGCAGATGGATGGGCAAGACGAGCAGTTCACCTTGCTGGATGAGGCGGAAGGACAAGGGGTTGATATGAATAGGAGGTTTGAAGAAATGGCTGAGCAGATTCGTGTCATTCAGTCTCAGAGTTCTCTAGGGTTTGACATCACTAATCTAGGCTTGGTGCTAGGGGTAAGGATTCCCTACAAGTTCAAAGTCCCTACTTTTGAGAAGTACAACGGCACGGCGTGCCCAAAAACTCACCTTCAGTCTTTTGTGGGAAGGATTGTTGCGCATACGGATGATGAGAAGCTGTGGATGTATTACTTCCAGGATAGTTTTGTAGGAGCTTCCTCGGAATGGTACATGAAGCTGAGCAGGGTCAATATTCAAAATTGGAAGGTTTTAGCTGAGGCGTTTGTGAAACAGTATCAGTATAATATGGATATGGCTCCAAATCGTACCCAGTTGCAGACAATGTCTCAGAGTGCTAAAGAAGGGTTCAAAGAGTACGCCCAGAGGTGGTGTCAGCTTGTTGCTCGAGTGCAACCTCCCTTGTTAGAGAATGAAATGGCAGACATGTTAATGGGAACACTGCAGGGGGTGTTTATTGAGAGATTGGCATCTTGTTCAGCGACAAAGTTCATAGACATCGTGATAGCTGGAGAGAGGGTTGAAACTCTGCTGAAAATGGGGAAGATCCAAGACAGTGGTGCAGGTAACTCAAGTGGTGTGAGAAAAGCTTTCAATGGACCTCCAAGAAGAAGGGAGAGAGAGTCTAATGTTGTGTACGATCGAGGTCGGGGCCGCGGATATAGAGGATCTTACGAGCAAGTGGCAGCTGTCACCATCCCCACAGGTCCTATGCAACCCCAATAGCAGCAACAGCCGTAGCGCAGTAATTTTCAGCAAAGACCCTATCAACAGAGACAAGCTCGTCCAGCTAATAGGGTGCTTGAGAAAATCCCGATGACATACACGACGCTACTCTAGAGGTTGTTAGACTTGGATTTGGTTCAGTTGAGGACATTAGCACCACCTCCACCTGGAGAGCTTCCAGTGGGGTATGATGCTAACGCAAGATGCGCATTTCATTAAGGAGCTCCCGGGAACTCAATGGAGAAGTGCAAGGCATTACAGCATAAGGTCCAAGACTTGATTAACTCGAAAGCAATTAACTTCGCACCGCCTCCAAATGTTACATCAAACCCCATTCCAAATCATGGAGGGGCCAAGATAAACGCTGTCGACAGTGGTGAAAGGTTGAACCTGATTCTGAACGTGGATGAAGTGAAGACTTTGTTGTTAGTGGTGAAAGACAGATTGCTGAAAGGGCAGGTGTTTCCAGGTTGTGGTTATGACTGTGAGGATTGTTTGAATTCAGTTAACGGATGTGAGGATTTGAAAGTCGGGTTGCAGCGTTTGATTGACGAGAGATATTTACAATTTGACAGGGTCGACAATAGAAGCGATTGTGTGTCTATGATAACAATTTACTTTGATCCTGCTGAAGTTCCTACCCGGAGAGAGCCTATGACTATCTATGTTCCAGAAGTGAGTCCAGTTACCATTACTGTTCTGGGACCAGTTCCCTATGTTGATGACAAGGCCATCCCTTGGCACTATGGCTCATACGTGTATGTAGAAGGCCAGAAGGTGGAAAGTAAAGTGGTGAACATTGACCCGACTGTTGTGAATGTCGGAGGAGTTGGTGGATTTACACGGAGTGGGCGTCTCTTTGCTCCTCAAGCTCTTAGAGGTGATCCTGAAGCTGAAGCTGCTGCAAAGGCTAAAGGTAAACAGATAGCAACTGAAAAGAGGTGACAACTCCTGCTGCTAGTCAGAGCACTTTTGAAAAGGAAGTCGAGGAGTTCATGAGAATAATTAAGAGAAGTGACTATAAGGCGGTTGAACAGCTGAATCAGACCCCGTCCAAGATATCCATTTTGTCGTTGTTGATGTGTTCTCAAAATCACCGGGAGGCTTTGCTAAAAGTCTTACAAATGGCATATGTACCACAGGAGATAACTGTTAACCAGTTGGAGGTCGTGGTTGCCAGTGTGAATGCCAGCCATGGGTTGGGATTCACAGATAGAGATCTCACTTCTGAGGGACGTAATCACAACAAAGCCTTACACATCACCATGGAGTGTAAGGGTGCTGTTCTATCACACGTCTTGGTAGATACAGGCTCTTCTCTCAATGTACTCCCTAAGAAGGCCTTAATGAAGCTGAAGGTTGATGGCATCGTTTTACGACCCAGTGATTTGATTGTGAATGCCTTTGATGGGTCGCGAAGATCTGTGTTTGGGGAGGTGGAGCTACCGGTGAAGATTGGGTCTCAGGTGTTCAAGAGCATGTTCTATGTTATGGATATTCAACCCGCTTATAGCTGTCTGCTGGGGCGTCCTTGGATTCATGCTGCTGGCGTAGTAACATCAACGTTGCATCAGAATTTGAAGTATGTGTTAGACGGCCAGGTTGTTATTGTATGCGGAGAAGAAGATATTTTCGTAAGCCATCTGTCGACCTTCAAGTACGTGGAAATGGACGGGGAGATCCATGAGACACTTTGCCAAGCTTTTGAGACAGTTAATGTCAGTACTTTGTCTCCGGTTGCTGCAGTTCAGAGCAATGAAAAGGAAGGGACTCGTATCTACTCCTACAAGCAAGCTAAGGAAGTAGTCCAATCCGGAAATGCCCAGGGCTGGGGCAAGTGTAAACACCCCAAATTTTCCCTCACTCATTTCACCATGGCATGTGATCTTTCATCTTTGCATAAGTTTAAGCATATCATATCATATGGCATTTTTTGCTTCACTGCATTAGTTCAGGTTCATCTGCATCTAGGGTTTGTGATCTGAGCAATCCAAAGATCCATCTAAGCCACTCCAAAGGTCTCCAATCATTCCAAGAGGGTCTATGTGTGTTCTATCATCATATTATATCCCTCAAAGATCAAGGAAGTTAAGAAATCACAAGAACTTGGAAAGCATGGAAGCAGAGCTAGGGTTTCACTACACAGATGACCTGAAATTAGGGTTTTGGTTTCAGAGGCCATAAATCCAAATTTTTTGGTCATTCTTGTTTCTAATAGTCTCAATATGTTATAAGGATCATGTGTACCAAATTTGATGAAGAAATTCATTATGGAAGTCATTTGTTCACTGGGTAACTTCTTGAGCAAGTTAAGTCAAAATCAGGGCATCTGAGGCCCCCAACAATGGAACCCAGGTGGATTTTTCATCAAATTGAAGTTATATGATCTTTATTTGATCATCTAAGTGCTTGGAAGTTCACAAAATTGAAGAAAGTTGAGCTAAACCAAAATTTTCCAAAAATGGAAATGACGTGTAATGGAAACTTTCCATTTTGGGAAAGTTTTTCAACCTCCTCTTTCTCAACCAAAAATGCTTTAAATGAAAAATTGTTGGTCATGAAAGTTGTAGATTGGATCATTCCCTTTTCAAAAAGTACAAGAACAAGTCCTAACACATTATGGAACTCAAGTTATGGCTTTGCAAAGTTGGCAAAAATCCTATAATTTTCACTTTCACACCAAAGAGGATTTTGTGCAATTTCACATACCAAGTCATTTTGTGACCTCTAATCACTCTCTAATCACTCTCTAAGCATCACACAAACATAATACAATGCATTGTGACCAAAATTTCCCAAAGAATCATTCTATTTCATGCCTTGAACTTCAAGTAATTCAAAAGGGGCCAAAATTCTTCAAATTTGCAAAAGGGGATGAATCTTCTCATACACTTGCTGCATCACCCCAAAACATTTTCCATGGCTCTCCTTGATCAATGTTGAGCCAAGACATGCCAAAGAACAGCTGCAACATGAGCACATACCTCAAGTACACAATTTATTGACTTTTTGCAAGATGACCCATACCAATCAGCTACAGCCACAACCACTCTCTGGCCAATAGGGTTATGTTATGTGGACCAAAAGCAAGCCAATGCATAACACACACAAGCCTGGATCAGTTCATTCACCAAATTTCACAAAAATCACCTTCAAGCAAAAACTTTCAAAACTCTCTGTCCAGCCACTCAAACTTCAAACCAACTTCACCATTCAACTCACCATCATCATTATAGCATTTCCCAACCATCAAACTAGCCTGAAACCCCACAAACACAAAACACGATTTCAGGCCAGTTGATTTGCAAGCCTTCAATCCAGCCATTCTAAACTCCACCCAAGCACTGCAACATCATCAGGGGGTCAAATAAAGAGGATTTGCACAAAAGAAGAGGTCCAAAAGCTCCAGAAGTGAAAGCTTCAGCTCAGGTAGCCATCTTCAATTTTTTTCCAGAACTTCTCTTTTATGTTATAGAATGATTCTATGTGTTCCCCTGATTGCCATGATATGATTTGTTTCGAAAATGGTTGAGTTTTAAGCATTTCACAAGCTTCTGAAATTTCTGTTTGATTTTCCGTTTTGCTTCGATTCATGTTGTTCATGTGAAATAAATGAAATTTGTTGGTTGATTCTTGTTTAGAGTGAGGTGAGGATCATTTCTGGAGAGTTTGATGCGTTTATATTACATTTTGAGTGAGATAACATGTTTGGCTAACCGGAGAAGATGACCGGAGCTAGCTCCGGTCACCTGAAAATGTTTAGAACCCTAATTAGGGTTTAGTGGCTCAGTTTGAATGTCAGCCCTTAGATTTAGGTTCCCGCGTGCATGAAAGGCTCATATTATTTCACTTAAGTTTAATTATTAATTAATTAGGTTAATTAGTTAATTAAGCCAGATTCAATCCCAACCCCACATCTGCGCGCGCAGTCAATGCCAGTTCAAACCTCATCCATTGGATCAGTTGACTTCCCCTTAAATTCATTTTTATTTCATTTAAATGCATTTTTCTTTACCATTTTATTTAAAACACCTAGAAAAATTATAAAAATATTTCCTTCTGCATTTTAATTTCAAATATTTTTCTTCACCCAAAAACATTTTTATTTTTATTTTTTTCATTAAAAAATCAATTTTTAAAATATTTAAATGTTTATTTTAATTAATTAATGGAAATTAATTAATTAAAATACCATTTAGGTTTCTAAAAATTCCAAAATAATTCACATTGCATCTTAGGACATTTAGAAACATTATCAAACCATTGATACAAATTTCTTTTTGGTTTTGATCCAACTTTGACATTTTTCTTGAATTTAGGGTTCATAAAATTCCTTTTTTAGAACCCTAACTTTGAAAATTCTTTTCTGCCTAACCATGAAGGGTTTGATAATGATTCTTTTTGCATTGTTTTCTATATAACATGTAGTTTCTAGGATATTGTTTTCATAAATTTATCTTGCATTTTCCATTTGATTTGCATTTTCCCTTTTAAGGTACCCAAAAACCCTAGTTAACTTAGAAACTTCATAACTTTCTTTAGGTTAAGAGTTGGACCTTCTCCATTGGGGTGTGATATAATATGGGGTTAGGGTTTGTTTGAGCTCATTTGTAAATTTTTATCATGTGAATTGCTTCTATTTTGGTCATTGGCATTTCATCCTTTCATATAACCCTAATCTTGCATCCATACTTGCATCTTACATTGCATTGCATGAACATGTGAACTTGCCATAACATTCTAAGCACTTGTATGACATTTTAGACATATTAAGACATTTCTTGAACATTTCTTGGTCATTTATTCATCCATTTGCCATGCTTTGCATCCATTTCATTTCATAAACATACATGTGTTTTCATACTTCAAAGCATGCCTCATTTGCATCCAATCTCTTGTATGAACATTCATAACACTTGGTATGCCTTTGCATCATCTCATAGCATCATTTGCATCATGTGTTTGCTTCTGGTTTTGGTTTTTACCCTTGCATATGCTTCATTTCATTTCATTTCTTTCCTTATGCTAACCTTTTCAGGTGGTAAGTAACTTGAGAAGTGAATTTGCCTTCACTTCTCATTTCTCTTCTCCTTCTTCTTATGCATCATTGCTGCATTTTTCTTTGCCTTAGAGTGAGCTTTCTCATTCATGTTCATCATTCACTTTCTCTCTCCAAGTTACTTATCTTCTTCAGTGAAGTAAGTAACTTGTTTCTTTTGCTTCTCCTCCTCTCATCTGCTTCTTCCATTGGTGGCTTCTCTAAAGATCTTTCCCAAGCCTTACAAACCATAGGAACATCCAAGCATGACAATAATTAGGGTTGTGATTAGTCCCCCTTTAGCTTTTACCTTTGTGTCTTCTTTGTGTCTCTCTTCTCATCTCATCATTAGAGACTAAACCTGTAAGGCTTTAGGACTTTGGAATTAGGGTTATGCCTGCATCCTTCTCTTAGGATGGAGTGTATAACTTTAATCCTAAGTGTTAAACCCTTAATTTGTTTAAACCTCTTAATCAATCCATCTAATAATCACTAAGACATTAACTTGTAACTTGGGCCTTACATTAGGGTTCTAATTCTTCCTTAATTGGTTAAGAAGGACTAACCCTAGTGTTTAATGGACAAGTCCCCCTCAAGTTGTCTTACAAACCATAAAACTCACTTCTTAATCTCATCCTTAATTAAAATCCACTTTAATAAAGGCGTGTTTTGTCATGAGGTTAATCCCTAATCATGGATTAAGTTGAGGTATCTTCCTCAGCTTAAGTATGCTCATCTATTATCCTTCTATTAGGATGGTGTAATGAGTTCACTAATCCTTGATTATGGCTTAAACTCATTACTTAACACTAAAAAAAACTCAAAAAACATCTAAATAATCACAAGTAGGTTAATGATCTTAATCCTACATCATCATGGTAATTAAGTTGAGATGTTTATCTCATACTTAAGGTATTCTCATTATCCCTAATCAAAGAAAGGATATGATGAGTTTACTAACCCTTGGTTTAGGCTTAAGCTCATTAACTTATGGCAAACACAAAAACAATAAAAGACTGAAAACACAAAAAAACAAACAATAATCGTCTCCTCCGGGATTATTTTCTCATCATCTTCACTCACAAACGAGAACTTGCTTCTTCCGTCTAATGCAAGACAGTTAGCACTTGAGCTAGACAAGTTATACACTTGAGCATAAACAAGCAAGTAGTTCACCAGTCAATTTATCTTTCAGTCTCTTTGAGTCGAACTATGGTGTTCTGACTTCCTCATTGCACGAGAGGATACGTAGGCATAACCTAACAGTTATCGAACAAAAGTCTCTGTGTCTTCCCCCTCTTTCAGCATTCTCCTTTAAGCCTCATTCATGAGCACCTCACTTCACTTTATTACACTGATACTTGTACATTCTTTTCCAACTTTTGCACACAGATAGCACAGACACTACCCGTTTAAACACAAACTTTCAAGCATGGATCCCGTCGAGTACGGGGGACAATCTGGGGGCTAATACCTTCCCAGGTTGTAACCAACCCCCTTTCTCAGTTTCTCTGGTTCGCAACCATCTTATCCATATCTTTCCAGGTTTATGCAGCATTACCTTTCCTTCAGGATATAAATGCCTAGCTGGCGACTCCATTCATCTTCATTTTCATTTCTCCTCTCGCCGACCGTTCGCGTCTATACCCTATCTGACCAGGTGTCTTTTCGGGGGAGCGATAGCAAGCTGTTAGAAGTGGAAAAGAAAGATGACAAGTTCGGTCTCGGATATCAACCTGGTCAGTCCAGCTGGTCTCAAGGCAGTAAGCACATAGCATTCACAAGCGCTGGAATGCTCGACTACAACGACGTTTGTGCAACAGATGTAGAGGGGGATATTGACTACGACTTGGATAACTGGATTCACCCATGCGTACCTGGGGAGGAGCTCTGGAACTGGTCTGCCGAAGATTTTGTTCAAGTTACTTGGCAGTCAAAGTAATTTTTATTTGTTTCCATTTTATCATACTGCATGTCAAATCATGCACTCTGCCCAAGGTGCATGGATCCATATGTAGGGCCACCATGTTTTAATGCATTTACTTTTTCCATGAAATAAAGGACATTTTTCAAGAAAATTGTGTTCTCTTTCTTTCGTTTTAAAATTTTTCACAAAAAAACAAATGGCAATGTTTTTCTTTTCCCAGTGTTTTGTGTGTTTGTGTCTCCTTTGAACGAACAGATTCTGAAATAAGCACATCATTTGTGCAGTGTTGATCATTCGGATTCCAGTGATAACCTTCCCGCTATGACTATGCATGACTTCGACAATCCTATATACCAAGTTGATGAAGGGGTTGAGGAAGACTGTGAACTCCCGAAAGAATTGGTTAGGTTGTTGAAACAAAAGGAAAGGGTCATTCAGCCTCATCATCAAGAAATAGAGATCATCAACATCGGGTCTGAAGATGTAAGGAAAGAGATAAATATTAGGGCCAGTTTGCAGGCCAAGGTAAAGAAAGAGTTTATTAGTATGCTTCGTGAATATGTAGATATCTTCGCCTGGTCGTATCAAGATATGCCAGGGTTGGATACTGACATCGTTGTACACAAGCTGCCACTAAAGGAAGACTTTCCTCCGGTAAAGCAAAAGCTGAGAAGAACTAGCCCTGATATGGCTATGAAGATCAAGGAGGAAGTTCAAAAGCAGTGGGATGTCGGGTTCCTTGTTGTAACTAATTACCCACCTTGGGTAGATAACATTGTGCCTGTACCGAAGAAGGATGGCAAGGTCCGGATGTGCATCGATTATCGGGATCTAAATAGAGCAAGTCCAAAGGATGACTTTCCATTACCTCGCATTGATGTGCTGGTAGATAACACCGCTCAATTCTCGGTATTTTCTTTCATGGATGGCTTCTCTAGGTATAATCAGATCAAGATGGAACCGAAGGACATGGAGAAAACGACGTTCATTACCCCGTGGGGTACATTCTGTTACAAGGTTATGCCCTTCGGATTGAAGAATGCAGGGGCAACGTATCAACGGGCTATGGTAACGTTGTTCCATGATATGATGCACAAGGAAATTGAGTGCTATGTGGATGATATGATTGCCAAGTCCCGAGACGAAGAAGAGCATCTGGTCAATCTCAAAAAGCTGTTTGACAGGTTGATAAAGTACAGATTGAGGTTGAATCCAAACAAGTGAACTTTCGGAGTGCGTTCCGGTAAGTTGTTGGGTTTCATTGTTAGCCAGAGAGGGATTGAGGTAGATCCTGCAAAAGTAAAAGCAATACAAGACATGCCTGCACCGAAAACAGAAAAAGAAATGTGTGGGTTTTTAGGGAGATTGAACTACATTTCACGGTTTATATCTCATCTAACTGCCACATGCGAGCCAATATTCAAATTGTTAAGAAAAGAACAAATGGTCAGGTAGAATGAGGACTGTCAAAGAGCCTTTGAAAAGATAAAAGAATATTTGCAGGAGCCTCCGATCCTAATGCCTCCAGTTCCAGGACGGCCGCTTATCATGTACTTGACTGTGTTAGAAGAATCGATGGGGTGTGTTCTAGGCCAACATGACGAGTCTGGTTGAAAAGAGCATGCTATTTATTACCTTAGCAAAAAGTTTACCGACTATGAATCTCGTTACTCACTGCTCGAGAAAACTTGCTGCGCTTTGGTATGGGTTGCTCGCCGACTGAGACAGTACATGTTGACCCATACCACATTGCTAATCTCAAAAATGGACCCTGTCAAGTATATTTTCGAGAAACCAGCATTAACCAGAAGGGTTGCAAGGTGGCAAATAATCTTAACAGAGTATGAAATACAATATACTTCCCAGAAAGCCATAAAAGGAAGTGTATTGTCAGATTATCTTGCACAGCAACCACTTGAAGATGACTATCAGCCAATGAAGTTTGATTTCCCTGATGAGGACATCGTGTACCTCAAGGCAAGTGATTGCGAGGAACAACTTTCGGAGGAGGAGCCCGACCCTGAATCCAAATGGAAGTTGATGTTTGATGGGGCAGTCAATATCAACGGAGGTGGAGTTGGTGTTGTTCTTATCACTCTCGAAGGTGTTCATTTTTCCTTCGCTGCCAGAATTACTTTTGGTTGCACCAACAATGAAGCGGAATACGAGGTGTGTATAATGGGAATAGAGGAGGCTATTAATCTTCGGATTAAGACCCTCGATATATTCGGAGATTCAACCCTCGTTATTAACCAGATTACCGGCAAGTGGTATACACATCAAGAGCATTTAATTCCTTATAAGAATTATGCCAGAAGACTGTTGACGTTCTTCACAACGGTTAAGCTTCAATATATACCACGAGATGAGAATCAATTTTCCGATGCATTGGCTACTCTTTCTTCGTCCATCAAAGTCTTGTGTTGGAACTACGTGCCCAGGATTGAAATTTCCAGACTTGACGTACCAGCTTATGCTTTCTCTGTAGACGCAGTGTCTGATGAGAAACCTTGGTACTTCGATATTAAGCTTTTCCTGGAAAAACAAGAATACCCAGCTGGGGCATCATCCAACGACAAGAAGACCTTGAGACGACTTGCTGCTAGTTTCTTCTTGAATGCAGACGGGGTTTTGTATAAGAGGAACTTTGACATGGTCTTGCTCAGATGCGTGGATAGACACGAAGCAGGCCTGTTAATGCAGGAAGTCCACGAGGGATCTTTCGGTACTCATGCAGGAGGACATACAATGGCTAAGAAGTTATTGAGATCAGGGTACTATTGGCTAACAATGGATGCAGACTGTTGTTCGTACACCCGTAAATGCCACAAGTGCTAGATTTATGCAGACAAGGTGCATGTTCCTCCTAGCCCGCTCAACATCATGTCATCTCCTTGGCCCTTTTCTATGTGGGGCATTGACATGATCGAGAAGATAGAGCATACTACTTCAAATGGTCATTGTTTCATCTTGGTTGCGATTGATTACTTCACCAAATGGGTCGAAGCAGCGTCTTATGCCAATGTCACTCGCCAAGTGGTAGCCAGGTTTCTGAAAAGAGACATCATTTGTAGATACGGAGTGCCCAAGCGAATCATTGATGATAATGGTTATAACTTGAACAACAAGATGATGGCAGAACTGTGCCAGTTTCAACATCACAATTATTCTCCTTACTGGCCAAAGATGAATGGCGCGGTAGAGGCAGCTAACAAGAATATTAAGAAGATTATGCAGAAGATGGTTGTCACCTACAAGGATTGGCATGATATGTTACCCTACGCACTACATGGGTACCGAACATCAGTCAGGACGTCAACCGGGGCAACTCCTTTCTCCTTGGTATATGGCATGGAGGAAGTCTTGCCTGTTGAAGTGGAAATTCCTTCATTGCGTGTGATGATGGATGTGAAGCTTGATGAGGTTTAGTGGGTACGTGCTCGATATAATCAGTTGTGTCTAATTGAGGAAAAGAGATTAACGGCTATCTGTCATGGTCAGATTTATCAGAGGAGAATGAAGCGAGCATTCGACCAACGAGTACGTACTCGAGAGTATCAAGTAGGTGTAAACACCCCAAATTTGCCCTCACCCATTCACACCATGGCTTGTGATCATTTCATATACATAATCACAATCATAACATCTCATATCACATTTTTGATTCACTGCATAGATTCAAAGTCATCTGCATCTAGGGTTTGTGATCTGAGCAATCCAAGAGCTTCTTGAGCCACTCCAAAGGTCTTCAATCACTTCAAAGGGGTCCATGTATGTTCAAGCATCACATTATATCCTCTCAAAGTCAAGAATGTCAAAAAATCACAAGAACTGAGAATGGTATGGGAGCAGAACCAGGCTTGACTGCACAGATGACCTAAAATTAGGGTTTTGGTTTCAGAGGTCATAACTCCAAATTTTTTGGTCATTCTTGTTTCTATTGGTCTCTATATGGAATAGGGAGTATGCATATCAATTTTCATGAAGAAATTCCATGGGGAAGTCATCTGATCAAGAGTTGACTTTTCAAGCAAGTCAGTAAAAAATCAGGGCATCTGAGGCCCCTAATGACCCAACCAAAGGGTGTTCTTCATCTTTTTGATTGTATATGATCTTTATTTGATCATGGAAGATGTTGGAAGTTCACAAAATTGAAGAATTTCAAGTCTTTTGCAAAGTTGACTTTTTGGGAAAGTTTGACTTTTAATGAAAATGTCATTTTAGGCAACTTTTTCAACCTTTACTTTTTGATTCAAAAAAGCTTCAAATGGAAAAACTTTGGTCATGAAAGTTGTAGAATGGATCATTCCCTTTTCAAAAAGTACAAGAACATGACCTAACTCATTTTGGATCAAAAGTTATGGTTTGTCAAAGTTGGCAAAAATCACAAAATTTCAATGTTTCCACCAAAGAGGCAAAGTTGCAAATTCACTTCCCAAGGCAAATTAAGTCATCAAATGGACTTCCAAACTTCACCACATGATCACACAAGTCCTAAAAGTCAGATTGCACCCAAAGAATCACATGTTTTATGGCCTATGGATCAAGATTTTTTCATAAGAATCAAAAGCAAGGCAAGTTGCAAAACTCATCATAAGACACAACCCACTTGCTTGCTAGCCTGCTGAGCCACCCTAGGCATCTCCCCACATCATGCTGCGCAGGACACACTCTTTGTCCTTGGCTAGAAAGTAGCCCATACTTCTCTTACACCAACTTTGACATTTTGGCAAAAAGACCCATACCAATCAATAAAGCACACATCACTTCTTCTGACCAATCACAGTTATCTATATAAGCCAAAAGCAAGCCAAAGCAACTACAACACAAGCCTGAAAGACTCCATAGCACAGCATTCTCATTTTCACCTCACCTTGCAAGAGCATTCGAAACTCATCACACAGGCCACAAACATACAAACTAACTTCACAAATCAACTCCATACACCTTCCTGATCACAAAGCACCCTTCACCATGGCCTGAAACTCAAAGAATCAAAAACACGATCACCACCTGCCATTGAACAGAACTCCTGCTACCTCTCAAACCAGCCATTGCAAACTTCAAACAAACATTGCAAGCTTCTTAGGAGGATCATTGGAGTGGGTTTGAGCCAAGGAAACAGCCAGAAAGCTTCTGAATCAAAAGCTTCAGTTCAGGTAGTCGTCTCAAAACTTTTTTCCAGAAACATGTTTTTAAGTTCTTAATAGCTTCTATGTACTCCCCTGATCATGAATGTGTGCTTACTTTTGAAAATAGTTGAGAAACCAGGATGTATGCACTGTCTGAAACTTTTGCCCTAAAAAATGTTTTGATTCGATTTGGCTGATTAATGAATGAGAAATGTTGTTTGATTGAGGGTTTTGATTCGTTTTTAAGTGGGGATGAATTCTGGGTAGTTAGATTTTGTTTTGGATGCGTGTAGAGAGAGTTTGAGATTTGGGATGGACGGAGAAGACGACCGGAACAGTGTTCCGGTCGCCTGAAAGTCATTAGGGCATAATTAATTAGGGCTAATCATAATTATGGAAGTTTGAATCTCAGCCCTTGGATGTGGCGCCAAGTCAAACGCGCGCGTGTTTCATTTGAATGCTGACCATTGATCTGTTTGACTTCTCATTAATTCAATTTTATTTTCCTTTTATTTCATTTATTTTCTCCATTTTATTTAAAATAGCAAAACAATCTTAAAAATTCTGAAATTTTTTATACACACTTTTATTAATTTTCAGAAACCAAAAACATTTTTATTTTTATTTTTTGCATTCAAAAATATTTTTAAATCATTTAAAAGTTTATTTTTAATTAATTAATGAGAATTAATTAATTAAAAATACTTTTAGGTATTTAAAAATCACCAAAAAATTCATGAAACATTTAAAACCATTTAGAAACATTGTCCAACCCTCAAAACAAATTTCTTTTTTGATCTTGATGCATTTTGATAATTTTCCATGGAATTAATTCATTTTCAAAGCATTATTTTGATCCAAACTTCAAAAAATCATTTTTGCCTAGTCTTTGAGAGTTGGACTTTGATTCTTTTTGCATTGTGTTGTGCATATCATTTAGTTTGTGGGATTAAATTGGCATGATTTGATCTTTCATTTTCAATTTGTTTGACATTTTTCTTGTTAAGGTACCTTAAAACCCTAGAAATTTTAGGAAATTCATAACCCTAGTTAGGTTAAGAGTTGGAACCTCTCCTTTGGGCAGTGAGTTAGTATAGGTTTAGGGTTCTTTTGAATGCATTTTCAATTTTTTATCTTGATGTTTGCTTCTGATTTTTGTTTATGTTTGGTGCATTGATCATAAACCCTAATTTGGGCTTCCATTTGCATTTATCTTGCATTTGCTTGCATACCTTGACTTGCCATAGCATTTTATGCCTCCATTTGATTCATTTGACATCTTAAAACACATTGAAAGCATGTTTGATCATTGCATCTTGTATTTGCCATGTGGTATGCCATTTGCACTTCATAACTTTTCATGTATGATCATGGTTCTTAACTTGCTTCATTTGCATCCATAAGTTTGTATGATCATCCCCATGATTTGTTTCATGTTTGCATCATCCCATAGCATCATTAACATCATGTATGTGCTTCTGGTTTTGATTTACATGATGCCATTTCATTTCATTTTGCATTGCATTGCATTCCTTTCACTAACTTTTCAGGTGGTAAGTTACCTTGAGAAGTGAATTTGCCTTCACTTCTCACAACTTCTGTTAATCTCTCTTATGCATCCTTGCTGCATTTTGTTATGTGTTTGAGATTGAGCTTGCTCTTTCTTTTTTCTCCTTACTTTCTTTTCTCAAGTGACTTGTCTTCTCAAATGAAGCAAGTTGCTTTGCTTCTCTTTGCTCCATTCATCTGCTTCCTGGTGGTTCCTCTGAAGACTTCTTTCTTAAACCTCACAAAACTTAGGAACAACCAAGCATGATAATGATTAGGGTTTTGATTAGTTCCCCATTTAGATTTTACCTTTGTGTATCTTTGAGTCTTCTCTCCTCATCTCATTATCAGGGACTAAACCCTAAAGGCTTTAAGGCTTTGTGATTAAGCTTATGCCTGCATCCTTCTATTAGGATGGAGTGTATAACTTTAATCCTAAGTGTTAAACCCTTAATGTGTTTAAATACTTTAATCAACTCACTTAATAATCATCAAGACATCAAGCTTGTAACTTGGGCCTTGCATTAGGGTTCTAATTCTTCCTTAATTGGTTAAGAAGGACTAACCCTAGTGTTAATGGACAAGTCCCCCTCATGTTGTCTTACAAACCCTAAAAAATCACTTCATCATATCATTAAATAAAATCCACTTAATAAAGGCTTTGTTCTGTCATGAGTTTAATCCCTAATCATGGATTAAGTTGAGGAGCTTTCCTCAGCTTAAACATTCTCATCTATTATCCTTCTATTAGGATGGTGTAATGAGTCTGTTTAATCCTTGATTATGGCTTAACCTCATTACTCAACACTAAACAAAAACCACAAAAACATCTAAATAATCACAAGTAGGTTAATGATCTTAACCCTACACCATGGTGATTAAGTGTGAGAAGCTGACTTCACACTTAAGGTATCCTCATTACCCCTAATCAGAGGGAAGATGTGATGAGTTTGCTAACCCATTGGTTTAGGCTTAAGCTCATTAACTTATGACAAACTTTCAAAAGCAATAAAAGACTGAAAACTCAAAAACAAACAATAATCGTCTCCTCCGGGATTCTTTTCTCATCTCATTCACTCATAAACGAGAACTTGCTTCTTCCGTCTAATGCAAGACAGTTTGCACCTGAGCCAGACAGGTCATACACTTGAGCATAAACAAGTAAGTAGTTCACAAGTCAATCCATCTTTCAGTCTCTTTGGGTCGAACTACGGTGTTCTGACTTCCTCATTGCACGAGAGGATACGTAGGCATAACTTAACAGTTATCGAACAAAATTCTCTGTATATTCCCCTTCCTTCCAGCTTTATTCTGTTAGCCTCATGATCTTGAGCATTTCATTCTTATTCTCACACTGACACTGTACATATTACACTTCACTTTCTTTTACACTGACACTTGCATTCTTTTCCAGCTTTGATACACAAATTGCACTGACACTACCCCTTTAAAACACAAATCTTTTAAGCGTGGATCCCGTCGAGTACGACGGACAATCTGGGTGCTAATACCTTCCCAGGTTGTAACCAACCCCCTTTCTCAGTCTCTCTGGTTCGCAACCGTCTTATCCATATCTTTCTAGGTCTATGCAGCATTGCCTTTCCTCTGGGATAAAAATGCCTAGCTGGCGACTCTATTCATTCCCCGTGAGTTCACTCCTGTGTGTTCTCACATCCCTCCTTCGCCGACCGTTCGCGTCTGTACCTTTATCTGGGCCATTCCCATTTATCGGGAGCGACAGCTTGGCGACTCTGTTGGGGACCCTTATACCGTAACCAGGGCTTCTGGTTCTTTTGTGGGTTCCTCCTAGCGCTTGTTTGATTTGTGTTTACTGGGGTGTTATGTGCTATTTGTGCTTGTATTTGTATTTATTTTTGCTTTATGTACAATTGTTTTATTGCTTTCTTTATAGCTTTAAATATATCATACTGTCATACTGTGCTGGCTGGATCTGTTTTGTTGCTTTGATGGGTGGGTGTTCTATTGAGAGTTGAGGTCCTATACCTGGGACCTGAGTGACACCTAGGCTAGAGTGGTTCATGTTCTTTCCCATTCCATTTCGGTCTGGTGCGGGAATATGAAACACGGTTCAGATATGGGTTTATTCTTGAGAACTCTGTGCTACAGATTTCCTGTAGTGCTAGGGCTATCTGGGAAGCCTGCTAAGTCTGGATGACCTTTAGTATTGACCTTCAGAAATTGAGGTGAATTAGAGGAGGATCTTTTATGGTTATTGTAAACATTGTACCTCCGGGTTAGAAGTGTTTACACTTCTCATAACTGATCCAAGTCTGAGGATCCTTGTTTTAGAACATCACCTGTGAGGGGGTTGGGCTGTTTACAGGTTTGCAGGTACCCTTGACCTCAACATACCCTGTTACATTATTAAGAGTACTCCATCTTGGAACAGTTCTTGTGATTTTAACCCAGGACATGTGACTCTTTATTTGAGTCCCCCACCTTGGTTACTGGACTTATGAACCTCCATCTGGATTTCTTGAACATATATGGACCTATATCAGAGCACTTAATCAGATCCAGCTCAGTCACAAACCCTTGCATATCATTTGCATACATCATCATTGCATCATTTTAACATTTGCTTATTTGTTTTTCAGGGTATCCACATCATATATTTTGGCTTGGTTTTGACCCCCTCATCAGCATAGACCTATTCTCATCAGTGCTTACTTCAGCTATCAGCTACCTGCTTCAGTCACCTGCATCACCAGTCTCAGCCTGTCAGTGGCCCATCTTCAGTGTTATTCTCAGCATCTGTCTCAACTCTTCTTCAGCAACATGGCACCAAAGAAGAGTAACATCTCCTATCATTTCTTTGAGCCTGAGTTGGCTAGCATCAGGAAGATTCAGACCCTGATTACTCCAGACCATATACCACTATTCAGAGAACGTTATGGAGGAATCCTTGATGTGGTTGTGGATTTGGACCCTTCACAGAGGAGCTTGATTCATATTTGCCTGCAGTTATATGATCCCCCTCTGAGGTGCTTCACCTTTCAGGATTTTCAGTTGGGACCTTTATTAGAGGAGTATTCATCATTGGTTGGTGTACCTATCAGGAGTGGAGTCCCCTTCAACCCTGAGATGGCTTTCCCTAGTAATGAAGAGGTGGCAAAGGCATTATATCTGGAACCAGTTCTGATTGGGCAGAACATGACAGCCAAGGCTGGAGTCTCTGGTCTCCACTTGGATTTCTTGACCTCTCAGGCTATTCTGAAGGCCTCCATGGGGGAGTGGAAGGCAGTCTGTGCATTATTAGCCCTTAGCATATATGGGGTTATATTATTTGCAGATGAGCCTAAATTTATTAGCAAGAATGCAATCCATCTTTTCATCCTGAGGAACCCAGTGCCCACCTTACTGGGAGATTTTTACTACTCTGTTCACCAAAGGAATGAAAAGCAAAGGGGAAGACTGGTGAGGTACTGTGCTCCTTTGTTCCATACTTGGCTGCTCAAACATTTGCCAAAGACTGATGCATTCTTGAACCCTCACCAGCAGAAAAATTGGGCTAGGAGGCTTGTTGCTCTAACCTCAGATGACATCAGGTGGTGCACTCAGAGCACTAAGGGCAGAGACATCATTACAAGTTGTGGGCAGTTTCCCAATGTACCTTTGATAGGAGTGAAGGGTTGCATCAACTACAACCCTCTGCTATTCAAAAGACAACTGGGCTATGCATTGATCCACCCTCCTAGAGCACAGGATCTGACTGAGACCCTTTATTGTGAGATCAAGCCTAATTTGGCTATTGTCAGGCAAGCATCCTGGGCTTGGGACAATGTCCAGACTAAAGGAGTAACCATTCTTGGAAGATGCAACAATGTGGCCTCAGCTCAGTACTATGAGTGGTCTCATGCCAGGGCTCAAATTTCTGGGATGCCTTTCACCCTTGAAGATGTGCCTGGGCCATCCACAACACCACCTCCAGCTACTGTCAGCCTGGAGGAGTTTGAGAAATTGAAAGAGAGAAATGAGAATCTGACTCAGGCTCAACAGAAGACCCTCTGGGGGAGGAGTGATGGTCGCTTGGACATTGAAAGGTTAGAGAAGTTAAAAGTGGAGCATCTAGCCAGAATTGAAAAGTCAGAGGACTATATCAAGAAGTCTAGGGCCGGAGAACAGATTTTGAAGAATGCCTGCAAAGAGGCCCAATTCCAGAGAGCTAGGACTGATTTGTATCTGAAGGAGAGTCAGGCTAGGTGGGTCAGGATCACCGAAGCCCGTACTCAGGAGGGTAAGAGGACTCAGGACAAGATTGAGCAGCTGGAGGCTAGTGCAAAGAAGCAGCAGGAAGCCCTGCTAGCAGCCCAGAGAGAGATCTCAGAGTTGAAGATTAGAGCTGGTGTGAAGAGGTCAAAGGACCAGAGTCGACACAAGAAGCTAACTGCAGCTGTTGCCACCAGGAATCTCCTTATCAGGAACCTTACAGAGCGTCCAGCTGATCCTGTGACTGAGGCACTTCTCAAGGAAGTTCAGGAGGATGAGTTTGGTCTTAGTGTCTGACTTTCGCTTGTTGTTGCTTTCATTTCATTGTACTTTTCCTTTTTTATTGTTGACCCCTCAGAGGGCATGAATTGTAAAAAGAAACAAACTATGTATCATTTACTTTTTGTAATATATGTGTTGGTTTGTTTTATCTGAATTCTTCAAGCAACATCAAAAGCATCTTCCTCAGGGGTCTGGAAAGGTCAAAACCAAGTGCCAAGCCGGATACCTTGGAAACAAATAAGCATACTGCATTACATACTAACCCTTTGTTTGTTTTGTAGGTTTGTTTTGTTTTTGTTACTAACTCTGTTGTGACTTCAGGAACTATTGCTCGACGTCGGGTGTTTCCACTCAACCGTCCACACAGATATCCAACCCGCAACAACCTTCCGGGTATACAAATGGACCAAGTACAGCAGGACCTTACAGAGGTCAGGACTCAAATGGCCAATGAGAGATTGGAAATGAGGAATCAGATGACACAATTTATGGAGGTGATGAATAATATGGCTCAAAGCCAAGAGAGATTAAGAGCACTGGTAGAAAGTTAGAATCAGGAAGACCCCCATCTAGGGACTGCTGGGACAAGCAATAATGAGAGAGTTCAACCTCATGTTAATCCTCCAGTCTATGGACCCCACCTTCATCCAGAGATCAACATCCCTGTTAATGTGCAAGGGACTGCCACTGCATGCAGAGTGCTGCAAGAAGACCCCCAGGAAGATCAATTTACAGTGATGGGAGCTGGGGAGGAAGCCTATGACAGAAGGCTAGATGAGATTGCTGAGAAACTAAGATCCCTGGAGTCCCAGAATTCTTTGGGCTTTGATGTTATGGACATGGGCTTAGTGGACGGGGTCAGGATTCCCCACAAATTTAAACCTCCGTGCTTTGAGAAATACAACGGAACTTCCTGTCCCCGAACCCATTTACAATCCTTTCTGGGGAGGCTGAAGGCATATACCATGGACGAAAAGCTATGGATGTTTTATTTTGAAGATAGCTTAACAGGAGCTTCAAGGGAATGGTACTCTCACCTGACCAGAACAACCATCAGGTGCTGGAAGGACTTGGCTGAGGCCTTTATCAGACAATATCAGTACAACTTGGATATGGCTCCCAACAGGACCCTCCTGATGGGAATGTCACAATCATCCAGGGAAAGCTTCCGGGAGTATGCTCAGAGGTGGAGACAGCTTGCTGCTGCTGTCCGGCCACCCATGTCAGAGAGGGAGATGGCTGATATGTTTATGAACACCCTCCAGGGGACATACATTGACAGGCTAGCTGCCTTTTCTTCCACTAGCTTTGCTGACGTGGTCATAGCCGGGGAAAGAATTGAGAGCCTATTAAAGATGGGTAAGATTTCTGACAACGGTGCAAGCTCGTCCAGCAACCCAAGAAAGCCTTTTGTAGGCCCAAGAAGAACTGGCGAGACCAATGCTATCCATACCAGCAGGGGCAGACCCCAATATGTTCATAGGTCTGTGGCAGCAGTCACCATTCCCGCTCCAATTCATCCTCAACCAGCTTATCAACCACAACAACAAAATTACCAACAACAAACTCAGTATCCTCCTCAGAGAAATTATAACAACAACAACACCAGCAACAACAATCAGCAAAGGCCATTTCAACAGAGACCTTCTCAGGCCAATAGGGTGATCGATCCGATCCCTATGCCATATGCCACATTATTGCCACAACTCCTAAAACTCAACCTGGTTGAGCTAAGGACGTTGGCCCCTCCGGATCTTACCAGTCTGCCCAGAAATTATGACGCCAGCGCCAGATGTGCTTTTCACTCAAATGCACCTGGCCACAGTACAGAGAAGTGCAGGGCTTTGCACATGAAGGTGCAGGATTTAGTGGATTCCAAAGCTCTAAACTTTGCACCACCACCAAATGTTAACAAGAACCCTATGCCACACCACGGAGGGCCCAGAATCAATGCTATTGAAGAAGACAAGCCGTCTTACTTGATAACCAGTGTGGGTCAGATTCGGACACCCTTGGTAGAGATTAAAGCTCAACTCCTTGAATGTCAAATGTTCCCGGGATGTGAGCTGGGGTGTGCTTATTGCAACATTTCAGTAAATGGGTGTGATAACTTGAGGGACGGCATAGATGGTCTCATCCAGAGTGGCCTGCTTCAAATCACAACATCAATACCTACCAATCCAGCAATCTTCTTAACAACAGTTCCAGAGCCTTCTACAACTGCAACAACCATTGTTCCAAACAACTCTTCAACCTCATCAACAAATGCTTCATCTGTTACTTCAACGGACCAAATATCAACAAACATTCCTTCTACAACTTCAGCACCCCTTCATTCAGAACCTCCTACAACAACAACATCCATCCAGTCAACAGTGTCTCCTACAACATCAGCAGCAAACAATGAAAGTGTCTCAACAGTTACAATTTATTATGATCCTGCCAATGATTCTGCCTACAACTCACAAAATGCCACTCCTATCAGAGCACCAGTCACAATATACTATGATCCACATACTATCATGGTCCCTTCTGCAGCTGCCATCAGTCCAGTCACTATCACAGTGCCTGGGCCAGTACCTTATGAAAGCAGTAATGCCATCCCTTGGCATTACGGCTCCGATCTATACTGCGAAGGACAGAAAATCACTCTTGAATCAACAACTTCTTCACCACAAATAGACAATGTGGGGGGAGGCGGAGGCTTCACTCGAAGCGGACGTCTCTTTGCCCCGCAAATTCAAAGACCCACTGCTGAAGCAGAAGCTGCTGCCAAGGCAAAAGGGAAGAGCATGGTGCAAGAAGAGCAAATTGTTAAAGAAGCTTTGAAAACACCTTTTGATCAAGAAGTTGATGAATTCATGAGAATCATCAAGAAAAGTGATTACAAGATAGTGGACCAGCTTCACCAGACGCCTTCCAAGATCTCCATTCTATCATTGCTTATGTGCTCCGAGGCTCATCGGAACGCACTACTAAAAGTCTTGCACGCAGCTTATGTGCCAGAGGAGATTACCGTCAATCAGTTGGAAGTTGTGGTTGGAAGTGTTAACGCTAGTCATGGACTAGGATTTACCAACACTGATTTGACTACGGAAGGCCGCAATCACAACAAGGCTTTGCACATTACCATGGAGTGTAAGGGTGCAGTTCTTTCCCATGTACTGGTGGACACAGGGTCATCCCTCAATGTCTTACCTAAAAAAGCCCTTGTAAAGCTGGAATATGAAGGATTGGCATTATGTCCCAGCAACTTAGTAGTGAGAGCCTTTGACGGCTCTAAGAGATCAGTTCTGGGAGAAATTGAGTTGCCTGTAACGATTGGCCCACAAACTTTCAAAACGACCTTCTACGTGATGGACATTCAGCCGGCCTACAGCTGTTTGTTGGGTAGACCATGGATTCATGCCGCTGGCGCAGTTACGTCTACCCTTCACCAGAAGTTAAAATTCGAGTGGGAGGGCCAAGTCGTTACTATTTGTGGAGAGGAAGATATTTTTGTTAGCCATCTGGCTACATACAAATATATTGAGATGGATGGGGAGATCCACGAAACCATGAGTCAAGGGTTTGAGGCCCTGAATATTAATGAAACATCTGCTGTACTTAGGACTTCCATGACATCTTACCAACAAGCCAGGAAGGTTGTTGAAGAAGGGAATGCTCAAGGCTGGGGAAAACTGTTGCCTGTGGAGAGGAAAGAGGATAGATTTGGGTTGGGTTACAAACCAACTCAACAAGATCAAGCAGAGGCTGCTAAGAAGCCCAACTTTGTTAGTGGGGGGATGCTCACCCCTGATGCTGTTAACAACTTGGAAGATGAGTCGGAAGATGAACACAACCTGGAAAGCTGGATACGTCCAAGGATCCCGGGGAGCCGTATCTCAAACTGGTCTTCCCAGGAAATTATAAGGGTTACTCCTGCAGAGTAATTATTATTTCCTGTATATTTTAAGCATGCATCAAGTCTTGCATCTTGCCCAAGATGACAAGACTCATTTTGTAATCGGGCCATCTGTAATTTTTGTGCAACAAGATTAATCAATGAAATATCAAACATCTTTTGCAAATGAGTCTTTTCCTTTTCCGCTCACTGTTTTTCCATTTTTCTTTTTGTACAAAAAAAAATAATAAATGGCAATGTTTTCAAAATGACAACTTTATTTCACTTTTATGAACAAGATTAAAATCAATCACTAAAATGAACAAACTGAACCCTTGCAGAGAGTGCCTTCCAGACAGCACCGACAACAGCACGGCTATGACTTCGTATGACTTTGACAATCCGATCAATCAAGCTGATGAAGGGGTTGAAGAAGATTACGAGCTTCCTGAAGAGCTAGCCAGATTGTTGAGACAAGAGGAGAAGGTTATCACTCCTCATCAGGAGGAGGTCGAAACGATTAATCTTGGTACAGATGAAAATGTGAAAGAAGTTAAAATCGGGGCCTGCTTACAAGACTCAGTGAAGAAACAACTGATTGACCTGCTTCAAGAATATGTGGATGTGTTCGCTTGGTCTTATCAGGATATGCCAGGGTTGGACACCGACATTGTTATGCACAAGCTGCCTTTGAGAGAAGATTGCCCGCCGGTTAAACAGAAACTGCGCCGTACTCGCCCGGACATGGCAATGAAGATCAAGGAAGAGGTACAGAAGCAGTGGGACGCCGGGTTCCTTGCTGTAACTAGCTATCCGCCGTGGGTTGCTAATATAGTACCTGTGCCTAAGAAATACGGCAAAGTAAGAATGTGTGTTGACTACCGGGATCTGAACAGAGCTAGCTCGAAAGATGATTTTCCATTACCTCACATTGATGTACTGGTTGACAATACGGCTCAGTTCTCGGTGTTCTCCTTCATGGACGGATTTTCAGGATACAATCAGATCAAGATGTCACCTGAAGACATGGAGAAGACAACCTTCATCACACCCTGGGGCACGTTCTGTTACAAGGTGATGCCATTCGGATTGAAGAACGCTGGTGCAACATATCAACGGGCTATGGTAACATTATTCCACGATATGATCCATAAAGAAATCGAGTGTTATGTGGATGACATGATTGCCAAGTCCCTCACAGAAGAAGACCACCTGGTAAATCTGTTGAAGTTATTCAAGCGTCTGAGGAAGTACCAACTGAAGTTGAACCCCAACAAATGCACATTCGGGGTGCGATCCGGTAAGCTGCTGGGTTTTATTGTAAGCGAGAAAGGGATTGAGGTTGACCCTGATAAAGTCAAAGCCATTCAAGAAATGCCTGCACCGAAGTCTGAAAAAGAAGTTCGAGGGTTTCTAGGTAGATTGAACTACATCTCAAGGTTCATATCTCACCTTACAGCAACCTGTGAACCCTTGTTCAAGCTGTTAAGAAAAGAACAGACGGTCAGGTGGAACGAAGACTGCCAGAGGGCTTTTGACAAGATCAAAAAGTACCTGCAAGAACCACCAATCCTTATGCCTCCAGTTGAAGGAAGACCTTTGATAATGTACTTGACAGTATTAGAAGAGTCAATGGGGTGTGTGATGGGCCAGCATGACGAGTCTGGTCGAAAAGAGTATGCAATATACTACCTGAGCAAAAAGTTTACCGACTGTGAACAACATTATTCACTGCTCGAGAAAACTTGTTGTGCTTTAGCGTGGGCTGCTCGCCGACTGAGACAGTATATGTTGACCCACACTACTTTATTGATATCCAAAATGGACCCAGTCAAGTACATTTTCGAGAAGCCAGCTCTTACCGGACGGGTTGCAAGATGGCAAATGATTCTCACGGAATATGACATTCAGTACACATCTCAGAAAGCCATCAAGGGCAGTGTATTGTCTGAATATCTTGCTGAGCAACCTATTGATGATTACCAGCCTATGAGATTTGACTTCCCTGATGAAGACATCATATTCATAAAAGCAAAAGATCATGAAGAGCCTGTTCACACTGAAGGGCCTGACCCAGAAGAAGAATGGACTATGATGTTTGATGGGGCTGTTAACATGAATGGTCGTGGTGTTGGTGCAGTACTCATTACACCTAAAGGAGTTCACCTGCCTTTCTCGGCAAAACTCACTTTCAACTGCACTAACAACGAAGCTGAATACGAAGCTTGCATTTTGGGTCTTGAGGAAGCCATTGACCTCAGAATCAAAACATTGACTGTATTCGGAGATTCAGCTCTGGTAGTTAATCAAACCAATGGCAAATGGTACACACACCAGGATCATCTGATACCTTACAGGGATTATACAAGAAGGTTATTGACTTTCTTCACAACAGTCAAGCTTGAGTATATCCCTCGGGACGAGAATCAGTTTGCAGATGCTCTGGCTACCATTTCGTCAATGATCAAAGTTCAAGCTGCCAACTTTGTGCCTCAGATTTCAGTGTCCAGACTTGACAGACCGGCATATGTGTTCGCAGCAGATGTTGTCAAAGATGATAAGCCTTGGTTCCATGACATTAAGTGCTTCTTGGAGGATCAAACTTACCCACCTGGGGCATCTTCTAATGATAAGAAGACTTTGAGAAGGCTTGCTGGTAGTTTCTTTCTGAACACTGATGGTTCCCTGTACAAGAGAAACTTTGATATGGTACTTCTCAGATGCGTTGATAGAACAGAAGCAGACTTGTTAATGCATGAAGTGCACGAAGGATCCTTTGGTACCCATGCTGGAGGGCATGCCATGGCTAAGAAATTGCTAAGATCAGGTTATTACTGGATCACAATGGATGCTGACTGTTGTGCCTACGCCAGAAAATGCCACAAATGTCAGATTTACGCAGATAAAGTGCATGTGCCTCCCAATCCTTTGAATGTGATGTCTTCACCTTGGCCCTTTGCTATGTGGGGCATTGACATGATTGGCAAGATTGAACCGACTGCTTCAAACGGCCACAGATTCATCCTGGTGGCCATTGACTATTTTACCAAGTAGGTCAAAGCAGCTTCTTATGCAAATGTTACGAGGCAAGTGGTAGCCCGATTTCTGAAGAGAGATATCATCTGTAGATACGGAGTTCCCGAGCGAATCATTACTGATAATGGTTCCAATTTAAACAACAAGATGATGGCAGAGCTATGCCGGGACTTCAAGATCCAACACCATAATTCTTCTCCTTACAGGCCAAAGATGAATGGCGCTGTTGAGGCAGCTAACAAGAATATCAAGAAGATTGTGCAGAAGATGGTAGTCACCTACAAAGACTGGCATGAGATGCTACCGTTCGCCTTGCACGGGTACCGCACGTCAATCAGAACATCCACTGGGGCAACACCGTATCAGCTTGTGTATGGAATGGAGGCAGTCCTACCTGTTGAAGTTGAATTACCCTCCTCACGGGTACTGATGGATGTTAAGCTGAACGAAGCAGAGTGGGTCCGATCCCGATACGAACAACTGAGTCTGATTGAAGAGAAAAGACTGGCTGCAATCTGTCATGGGCAGTTGTATCAGAAAAGAATGAAGAGGGCCTTCGATCAGAAAGTCAGGCACCGAGAGTATCAAGTAGGAGATCTTGTGCTGAAGAGAATCCTCCCTCCTCATACAGACCACAGGGGCAAGTGGACTCCAAATTACGAAGGACCATTTGTGGTAAAGAAGGTTTTCTCTGGTGGAGCACTGATGCTCAGCACCATGGATGATGAAGATTTCCCATCCCCTGTGAATTCAGATGCAGTTAAAAAATACTTCGCATAAAATGACCCGCTGGACACAAAAACAGAATGTAAGTCCAGGCAAAAATAGGGCATCCCGGCGAGTCAAAAACAGAATAGAGGACTCGGGCAAAAACAAGGGAAATAAACAAAAAAAATTTACACCCGCTGAGTTGAAAAGCCGCATTGGACAGCTCAGGCAAAAAAGGGTATCCCGATGGATTGAAAACCCGAAAGGGCGATCCATGCAAAATAAGGGAATAAGCGAACAACTGCATTCTGAATTCGTCTGTATCACGTACAACTCGGTTAAGCTTCAAAAGGATCAAGCTTCTGTCAGAATCAGCCTTCTTCAGAAAGCAAGACGAGAAGAACGTCAAAAGTCATACAAGTCATAGCCAAGGGAAGCTCCTTGAAGCGTCGTCGACATTGCCAGTGTTTTGTTTCTCAATTTGTAACAATCTCCTCATTTCAGGAGATATGTTTCTTTGACTGTATCTTGCCAATTCAGGGCGTATGAATTAATAAAACAGATTTTCAGTCAAGTTTCACCTCGTACACTTCATTTTATTTGCAAAGAATGTCTGATATCTTTAAAATACTGATTGCATGAATACAGATGCTTATCCTCAAAAAATAAAAACTACGTGCTTGCGGGAAATATACTTACTCTCGGGAGTGTCTCACTCCTATGACGGAATCCGGTAAAGGATGCCTCGGGATTACTTGTACGTTTCTCTGTCTTTGCAGGATTGCAGGTATTCAAAAGCGCAACATGGGGCATGAAAGCTTCATCCCAGCAAGCTGGCAAATCAACATTCACTCAGTCTTAGCACCTAGGTGCTTGCTCCCCAACTGAGTTACCACTTGTTATTTTCTCCCCAGCCGAGGTGCCAATATTTCTTCCTCAGCTAAGTACAAAAGGCCAGGGAACCGCTTCCCCACAGAGTCTCAGCCTCTATCCAGAAGAGCAACACACGAAGGAATCACAACAGAGTGACGAAAGCTTCCACAAACCCCAGCTGGGTCCTTCATTCACGGGAATAGGTCTATCATCGACCCATTTCCCCAAGCAGATACATCTTATCAGATCTACCAATGATCTCATCTCCAGCTGGGATGTCCACTTCAAACAGATCGGCCAGGGGTCTTCGCAGCAATGGGATCCGAATCCCGGATCGGTATCTTTTGTATAAACATAGCATTCGCATCATATTCACCCCACAAAGCGTAGCATTCCGTTTAATACGGAGCATTACGGCAAAAATCAAACATGTAGCATAATCATAAGTCATGGTCTGAATCGAACACTTGTGAATAATGTCAATCCACCAGCAGTATACAGAATACCCCCCAGATTCCCCAGCAAAGGCAGTGGCCTCACATTCACAAACATCAGTATATACTCCTTGTGGCACCCGTCCGTGTCATATCCCCAGCAGAAAGCCAAAGACATCCCCTTTGCACTCACAGATATATATATATATATATATATATATATATATATATAACTTCCTTGACATCCGTCCATGTCATTGTCCCCAGTACGGTAGCATAAACACTTTGTATACCAGATATTTGTTTATACTATACTCTTCTCCTTTTGACACTCGTCCGTGTCACTCTCCCCAGCAGGTGGAACACTTAAATATACACCAATCATACTTATACAGATACTCGTCCGTATCTTGTATACACCATTTATATCCCCACAGATTCAACACTAGTCCGTGTTCTTTATTAACCCGTTGGTACTCGTCCGTACCATCATCTCAGAACATATGTCAAGCATTTGTTTCTACCTGATATTCGTCCGTATCATAGTCTTAAGGATGCTCGTCCGCATCTTTAATCCATACACCGTGTCAAACACTTACGTCTTCTTGAATATAGACACTCGTCTGTGTCTACTATTCCCCAGAAGGGTCCCCTCAGATTCAACACTCGTCCGTGTTCCTTGTTAACCAGTTGATACTCGTCCGTATCATCATCTCTGAACACGTGTCAGTATTTGTTTCTACCTGATACTCGTCCGTATCATAGTCTTAAGGATGCTCGTCCGCATCTTTGATCTATACACATCCAAACACTTATACCGTTTATTTCTTGGATATAAACACTCGTCCGTGTTTACTATTCCCCGGTAGATCGCCCGCAAAGCAGATTTCTTTTTTATCTGACATTCGTCCTATGTCATGATAAACCCTGAGAGCAGCCGTACCCTGCTAGGTGGTCGTCCTCCACCTCTTGATGATCGTCCTTCATCATGCTCGTCCGATGGCCGTCCCCATCGTTGACCTTTTTATCCGACATTCGTCCTATGTCGTGATATATTTAGCAGCCGTCCCCTGCTAGGTGATCGTCCTTCACCTTTTTGATGATCGTCCTTCATCATTTTATCCGATGGCCGTCCCCATCGTTGATCTTGTTATCTGGCGTTCGTCCTACGTCATGATAAACCTTGAGAGCAGCCGTCCCCTGCTAGGTGGTCGTCCTCCACCTCTTGATGATCGTCCTTCATCATGCTCGTCCGATGGTCGTCCCCATCGTTGACCTTTTATCCGGCATTCGTCCTATGTCGCGATATTTTCGGCAGTCGTACCCTGCCAGGTGGTCGTCCTCCACCTTAGATGACCGTCCCTCATCTTATCCCCAACAGAGCAGCCGTCCCCTGCTAGGTGATCGTCCTTCACCTTTGATGACCGTACATCATCATCTGTTTATTTCATTTATTCTTTAACCCGATGGCCGTCCCCGTCGTGGTCCCTTTTCTTTTTAGCTCGATGGTCGTCCCCATCGTTGGTTACTTTATGAACTTGATGGCCGTCCCCATCATAATTCTTTTTATCCCCAGCATGTCGGCCGTCCCTGCCATCGCTTTATTTCCCGCACCTTTCCCAGCATGTCGGCCGTCCCCGTCATTGCTCTTTCCCAGCAGTCGTCCTCTGCTCGACGGTCGTCCTCCGTCGCCCATACTTCACAATATACTTTATTTTCCTTCACAATCTATATCCCTTTTCTTCTTCATTCTGTGAGTGCAAATTTTGGACTGTCTTTGGTATTCAACCACAAGTTATCTTGTTTGCCTGTTAAGCCGTCGCTTACATCCTGCGCAGCTAACTCATGTTTGAATAGGGGCAGCTGTAAACACCCCAAATTTTCCCTCACCCATTCACACCATGGCTTGTGATCATTTCATATACATAATCACAATCATAACATCTCATATCACATTTTTGATTCACTGCATAGATTCAAAGTCATCTGCATCTAGGGTTTGTGATCTGAGCAATCCAAGAGCTTCTTGAGCCACTCCAAAGGTCATCAATCACTTCAAAGGGGTCCATGTATGTTCAAGCATCACATTATATCCTCTCAAAGTCAAGAATGTCAAAAAAATCACAAGAACTGAGAATGGTATGGGAGCAGAACCAGGCTTGACTGCACAGATGACCTAAAATTAGGGTTTTGGTTTCAGAGGCCATAACTCCAAATTTTTTGGTCATTCTTGTTTCTATTGGTCTCTATATGGTATAGGGAGTATGCATATCAATTTTCATGAAGAAATTCCATGGGGAAGTCATCTGATTAAGAGTTGACTTTTCAAGCAAGTCAGTAAAAAATCAGGGCATCTGAGGCCCCCAATGACCCAACCAAAGGGTGTTCTTCATCTTTTTGATTGTATATGATCTTTATTTGATCATGGAAGATGTTGGAAGTTCACAAAATTGAAGAATTTCAAGTCTTTTGCAAAGTTGACTTTTTGGGAAAGTTTGACTTTTAATGAAAATGTCATTTTAGGCAACTTTTTCAACCTTTACTTTTTGATTCAAAAAAGCTTCAAATGGAAAAACTTTGGTCATGAAAGTTGTAGAATGGATCATTCCCTTTTCAAAAAGTACAAGAACATGACCTAACTCATTTTGGATCAAAAGTTATGGTTTGTCAAAGTTGGCAAAAATCACAAAATTTCAATGTTTCCACCAAAGAGGCAAAGTTGCAAATTCACTTCCCAAGGCAAATTAAGTCATCAAATGGACTTCCAAACTTCACCACATGATCACACAAGTCCTAAAAGTCAGATTGCACCCAAAGAATCACATGTTTTATGGCCTATGGATCAAGATTTTTTCATAAGAATCAAAAGCAAGGCAAGTTGCAAAACTCATCATAAGACACAACCCACTTGCTTGCTAGCCTGCTGAGCCACCCTAGGCATCTCCCCACATCATGCTGCGCAGGACACACTCTTTGTCCTTGGCTAGAAAGTAGCCCATACTTCTCTTACACCAACTTTGACATTTTGGCAAAAAGACCCATACCAATCAATAAAGCACACATCACTTCTTCTGACCAATCACAGTTATCTATACAAGCCAAAAGCAAGCCAAAGCAACTACAACACAAGCCTGAAAGACTCCATAGCACAGCATTCTCATTTTCACCTCACCTTGCAAGAGCATTCGAAACTCATCACACAGGCCACAAACATACAAACTAACTTCACAAATCAACTCCATACACCTTCCTGATCACAAAGCACCCTTCACCATGGCCTGAAACTCAAAGAATCAAAAACACAATCACCACCTTCCATTGAACAGAACTCCTTCTACCTCTCAAACCAGCCATTGCAAACTTCAAACAAACATTGCAAGCTTCTTAGGAGGATCATTGGAGTGGGTTTGAGCCAAGGAAACAGCCAGAAAGCTTCTGAATCAAAAGCTTCAGTTCAGGTAGTCGTCTCAAAACTTTTTTCCAGAAACATGTTTTTAAGTTCTTAATAGCTTCTATGCACTCCCCTGATCATGAATGTGTGCTTACTTTTGAAAATAGTTGAGAAACCAGGATGTATGCACTGTCTGAAACTTTTGCCCTAAAAAATGTTTTGATTCGATTTGGCTGATTAATGAATGAGAAATGTTGTTTGATTGAGGGTTTTGATTCGTTTTTAAGTGGGGATGAATTCTGGGTAGTTAGATTTTGTTTTGGATGCGTGTAGAGAGAGTTTGAGATTTGGGATGGCCGGAGAAGACGACCGGAACAGTGTTCCGGTCGCCTGAAAGTCATTAGGGCATAATTAATTAGGGCTAATCATAATTATGGAAGTTTGAATCTCAGCCCTTGGATGTGGCGCCAAGTCAAACGCGCGCGTGTTTCATTTGAATGCTGACCATTGATCTGTTTGACTTCTCATTAATTCAATTTTATTTTCCTTTTATTTCATTTATTTTCTCCATTTTATTTAAAATAGCAAAACAATCTTAAAAATTCTGAAATTTTTTATACACACTTTTATTAATTTTCAGAAACCAAAAACATTTTTATTTTTATTTTTTGCATTCAAAAATATTTTTAAATCATTTAAAAGTTTATTTTTAATTAATTAATGAGAATTAATTAATTAAAAATACTTTTAGGTATTTAAAAATCACCAAAAAATTCATGAAACATTTAAAACCATTTAGAAACATTGTCCAACCCTCAAACCAAATTTCTTTTTTGATCTTGATGCATTTTGATAATTTTCCATGGAATTAATTCATTTTCAAAGCATTATTTTGATCCAAACTTCAAAATATCATTTCTGCCTAGTCTTTGAGAGTTGGACTTTGATTCTTTTTGCATTGTGTTGTGCATATCATGTAGTTTGTGGGATTAGATTGGCATGATTTGATCTTTCATTTTCAATTTGTTTGACATTTTTCTTGTTAAGGTACCTTAAAACCCTAGAAATTTTAGGAAATTCATAACCCTAGTTAGGTTAAGAGTTGGAACCTCTCCTTTGGGCAGTGAGTTAGTATAGGTTTAGGGTTCTTTTGAAAGCATTTTTCAATTTTTTTTCTTGATGTTTGCTTCTGATTTTTGTTTATGTTTGGTGCATTGATCATAAACCCTAATTTGGGCTTCCATTTGCATTTATCTTGCATTTGCTTGCATACCTTGACTTGCCATAGCATTTTATGCCTCCATTTGATTCATTTGACATCTTAAAACACATTGAAAGCATGTTTGATCATTGCATCTTGTATTTGCCATGTGGTATGCCATTTGCACTTCATAACTTTTCATGTATGATCATGGTTCTTAACTTGCTTCATTTGCATCCATAAGTTTCTATGATCATCCCCATGATTTGTTTCATGTTTGCATCATCCCATAGCATCATTAACATCATGTATGTGCTTCTGGTTTTGATTTACATGATGCCATTTCATTTCATTTTGCATTGCATTGCATTCCTTTCACTAACTTTTCAGGTGGTAAGTTACCTTGAGAAGTGAATTTGCCTTCACTTCTCACAACTTCTGTTCATCTCTCTTATGCATCCTTGCTGCATTTTGTTATGTGTTTGAGATTGAGCTTGCTCTTTCTTTTTTCTCCTTACTTTCTTTTATCAAGTGACTTGTCTTCTCAAATGAAGCAAGTTGCTTTGCTTCTCTTTGCTCCATTCATCTGCTTCCTGGTGGTTCCTCTGAAGACTTCTTTCTTAAACCTCACAAACCTTAGGAACAACCAAGCATGACAATGATTAGGGTTTTGATTAGTTCCCCATTTAGATTTTACCTTTGTGTCTCTTTGAGTCTTCTCTCCTCATCTCATAATCAGGGACTAAACCCTAAAGGCTTTAAGGCTTTGTGATTAAGCTTATGCCTGCATCCTTCTATTAGGATGGAGTGTATAACTTTAATCCTAAGTGTTAAACCCTTAATGTGTTTAAATCCTTTAATCAACTCACTTAATAATCATCAAGACATCAAGCTTGTAACTTGGGCCTTGCATTAGGGTTCTAATTCTTCCTTAATTGGTTAAGAAGGACTAACCCTAGTGTTAATGGACAAGTCCCCCTCAAGTTGTCTTACAAACCCTAAAAAATCACTTCATCATATCATTAAATAAAATCCACTTAATAAAGGCTTTGTTCTGTCATGAGTTTAATCCCTAATCATGGATTAAGTTGAGGAGCTTTCCTCAGCTTAAACATTCTCATCTATTATCCTTCTATTAGGATGGTGTAATGAGTCTGTTTAATCCTTGATTATGGCTTAACCTCATTACTCAACACTAAACAAAAACCACAAAAACATCTAAATAATCACAAGTAGGTTAATGATCTTAACCCTACACCATGGTGATTAAGTGTGAGAAGCTGACTTCACACTTAAGGTATCCTCATTACCCCTAATCAGAGGGAAGATGTGATGAGTTTGCTAACTCATTGGTTTAGGCTTAAGCTCATTAACTTATGACAAACTTTCAAAAGCAATAAAAGACTGAAAACTCAAAAACAAACAATAATCGTCTCCTCCGGGATTCTTTTCTCATCTCATTCACTCATAAACGAGAACTTGCTTCTTCCGTCTAATGCAAGACAGTTTGCACCTGAGCCAGACAGGTCATACACTTGAGCATAGACAAGTAAGTAGTTCACAAGTCAATTCATCTTTCAGTCTCTTTGGGTCGAACTACGGTGTTCTGACTTCCTCATTGCACGAGAGGATACGTAGGCATAACTTAACAGTTATCGAACAAAAGTCTCTGTATATTCCCCTTCCTTCCAGCTTTATTCTGTTAGCCTCATGATCTTGAGCATTTCATTCTTATTCTCACACTGACACTGTACATATTACACTTCACTTTCTTTTACACTGACACTTGAATTCTTTTCCAGCTTTGATACACAAATTGCACTGACACTACCCCTTTAAAACACAAATATTTTAAGCGTGGATCCCGTCGAGTACGACGGACAATCTGGGTGCTAATACCTTCCCAGGTTGTAACCAACCCCCTTTCTCAGTCTCTCTGGTTCGCAACCGTCTTATCCATATCTTTCTAGGTCTATGTAGCATTGCCTTTCCTCCGGGATAAAAATGCCTAGCTGGCGACTCTATTCATTCCCCGTGAGTTCACTCCTGTGTGTTCTCACATCCCTCCTTCGCCGACCGTTCGCGTCTGTACCTTTATCTGGGCCATTCCCATTTATCGGGAGCGACAGTAGGCGAGCTTGTGCTTAAGAGGATCATTTCTCCAGGTTCAGATCACAGGGGCAAGTGGACCCCAAACTACAAAGGCTCATTCATAGTAAAGAAAGTTTTCTCGGGCGGGGCGCTGATGCTCACTACTATGGATGGAGAAGATTTCCAGTCTCCTGTTAACTCGAACGCAGTTAAAAAATACTTCGCATAAAAAGACCCGCTGGACACAAAAACAGAATTAAAGTCCAAACAAGAAAAGGGCATCCCGACGAGCTAAAAACAAAATAAAAAGCTCAGGCAAAAGTTAGGGAAAATAAATGGAAAAATGTATACCCACTGAGTTGAAAAGCCACATCGGACAGCTCAGGCAAAAAAGGGTATCCCGGTGGATTGAAAACCCGAAAGGGCGATCCACGCAAAACAAGGGAATAAGAGAACAACTGCGGTCCGGGTAATCTGAACTAAATCATCATTTCAAACAGTCTAACAATATCAAAAGGGTAGGAATCAGTCCCCTCGTCTTCTTCAGAAAGCAAAGGCAAGAACAGAAAGTCTTGAAGACATGCTGGTTATAGCAGGAAGGAAACTCATTGGAATGTCGTGCACATTGCCATTAGAATAGTTTCTTTTCTCAATTTTATGGTAGCTACCTCTTTCCAGGTAGTTACTTCCTGATGTAAAACTTTGCCTATTCAGAGGCCACTCAATGAATGAATATTCAGTCAAAATCCGTGTTGCGTTGTGTTTACTTTGTTTGCAAAAATGTCCTGAATTTTTGGCAAAAAGAGCATTGCATATGAAACATGTTGATTTTTCTTAAAAAAATGACATTGCAGGGAAACAATTAAAACTGTCTTTGAGTGTTGGGTGACAATGGATGAACAGATCATACCATGTAATTCCCTGGGGCACATGCATGTATACTGTTGTTGCAGGTTTTGCAGGGAGATGTGATATTTCCCCAAGCAGAGAGTGCTCCCCAGCTGAGCTAGAGCAAGTGGAATCCCCGGAGAAATTTCAAACCTAATCAAGGAGGTGTCCTCCCCAAGCGGCGTTTGTTCTTCACAAGAAAGACATGGTTATCCCCAGTAGAGTTCAGATGGAACCTTCCCCAGCTGAGTTAGAGCAAGTGGAATCCTCAGCGGAGTTTCAAACCCGATTGAAGAGGTTTGTCCCCAATCGGAGTCTTTGTGTCAGAATGGGCTATTCCCAGCGAATAGCTGAATGCCTGATTCCCCGTAGAGTCGTATCTGTCAGAACTCTTTCCCTAGCGAAGGTGATTTGACCAAGTGTTTCCCCAGTCGGGTCGGAAGATCGTCTTTTCTCGCAGTTCATGATTGGTACGCAACCATCATTGAAATATCACCAGCGAGTTCGCCAATTTATTTTTGGCCAGTATGACAAGGTAGTGCTGACATTTGTTCACATTTCGTTCCTCAACCAAGTATTGCCAGGATATCTTGGTCATCTCCCCAACAGAATTCCAAGGCTAATTGAAGAGCTTTCATTCCCCAAGCGGATTATATTTCCACGAGCGAAATTATCCCCAGCGAGCAGTTGTGCACCTGGTTTACCTACAGAGGCAGAATTTTCAGAATTCTCTCCCCAGTCGGAGTCTTGACCAACCCTCTTCCTTAGCCGAGTCTGAAGATGGTTATCCCCACAGAGTTCATGTTTGGGACTTGCTCCCATTGTTGAAATATTCCCCAGAGAAGTCGCCAATTTATTTTTGGCCTTTGTGATGATACCAACAGGTATTCATCTCCTCAACTAGAGTCATACAACGTCAAAGCCTCTTGACCTAGGCCTTCCCTGCAGAGTCGTGATTTTTGTTTCCAATCAGGGCACGTCGCGTGATGCTCGTATGCACGCCCTAGCACTCGTTTGTGTTTGATGTTTGATAGTTTCTCGTCTGCATCCCCTTAACATTCGTCTGTGGTTGAGATCTGCTGGATGCTCGTCGGTGTTCTTTAGCACTCGCTCGTTTGTGAATTATTCTTCTTTTGATCCTCCCCGGCAGAGTTGTGGTTCTTATCAGGCATCTGTTCGTTGCTCGTCTGCACTCCTCAACACTCGCCTGTGTTTGAAATCTGTTTATTGCTCGTCTGCAACGTCCCGCACTCGGCGGTGTTTGACACCTGTCTGTGCTCGTACGCACGCCCTAGCACTCGTCTGTGTTTGATAGTTGCTTGTTGTCTGCTTGCATTTCTTGGCACTCGTCCGTGTTGGTATATTCTTGACGCTCGTTTTCATTTTCTGGCACTCGTCCGTGTTTGAAATTTGTAGATGCTCACACGCGCCCTAGCACTCGTCTGTGTGATAGTTGTACCTTCTCGTTTGCATCCTCCAACACTCGTCAGTGGTTGATAGTTTTTTGACGCTCATTTGCATTCCCTGGCATTCGTCTGTGCCCGCATTTTGCTCGTCTGCACTTCCCAGCACTCGTCTGTGTTTGATATTTGTTTGTTGCTCGTATGCATTCCTCAGCACTCGTCCATGTGTGGAATCTGTTCAATTGATGCTCGTATGCTTTCCCCAGCAATTGCTTGTGGGTGGTAGTTGTTGATGCTCGTATGCACCCATCGGCACCCGGCTGTATTTGATATCTGTTTGTTGATCATCTGCACGTCCCAGCACTCGTCTGTGTTTGAAATCTGTTTGATGCTCGTCTGCATCGCCCAAACACTCGTCTGTGTTTGATATCTATTTAATACTTGCTCGTTGCTCGTTTGCATTCCCTGGCACTCGTCTATGTTTGTTATCTGTTTGAAGCTCGTATATATCATCCCTCACATTAATATGTGTTAGCTTATGTCCATGAATGTTGATTTGATAATCACTCTAATGCTCGTCTGTGTTGGATTTCTGGTACTCGTCTGTATTGTTACTCCAAATGCTCGTCTGTGTTGGATCTCTGGTATTCGTCTGTACCAGTGGCTGATACTCGTCTGTATCATCCCTCCCACTTGTCTGTGTTAGCTTATATCCATATATACTGATTTGATAATCACTTTGGTACTCGTCTGTATTGCTACTCCAAATGCTCGTCTGTGTTGGATCTCTGGTACTCGTTGGTATTGCTACTCCAATTGCTCGTCTGTGTTGGATTTCTGATATTCATCTGTATCAGTGGTTGATATTCATCTGTATCATCGCCCGAAGCGTTCGTCTGTGTTTCTTAGATCATCGTCTGATATTCGTTTGTATCATTGAATTATGGCACTCGTCTGTGTTCTTTTGATGATCATCCAATGCTCGTCTGTGTTTAAGAGGTTTGAAGTCCTGACGGTGGGATTAAACGTCAAAATGGTTACCGGTCCTGGCGTAACAGGTATATCTGAAGAAGGTTCGTCTACCTCAAGAACCACTTGTCTACGCAAGATTTGTGAAGAGGGTTCGTCAAATCCTAATGTTGCACCTGGCATAACAGGTTTGCCCGAAGAAGACTCGTCTGTCTTAAACCATATATCTACGGATAATATATGAAGAGGGTTCGTCTATCCTGATTATGCATGTTTATCCCACAGACTTAAGTGCATCACCGGTCCTGGCGTAACAGGTTTATCCGAAGGAGATTCGTTTGTCTCAGGTCATATATTGCAAAATGTTTGGAGAGGGCTCGTATGTCCATTTCCTGGCGTAACAGGTTGGCTTGAAGAGGGCTCGTATGTCCATTTCTTGGCGTAACAGGTTGGCTTGAAGAGGGCTCGTATGTCCATTTCCTGGCGCAACGGGCTTGCTCGAAGAAGACTCGTCTGTCTAGGTTTTCGTATCCGGCGTAACAATTCAATTTGGAAGGAGCTCGTCTGCTTTGTCCCTTCTTCAGTCGCAAAAGCGTCATTTGGTCGGGTTTATTTCCCATTGCTTGCATTCTCCAGCAGAGTGAAAATTTCAGGTCTTCTTGGTATTCAACCACAGTTCATCTTGAACGGTCGATAGCCGTGCTACCGTCTTATTCAGATTAACAATTGCTTAAATAGGGGCAGCTGTAACACCCTAAATTTGCCCTCTTCTGTTTAGCATCATCATCATATCATAATCATCATAAGCATATCATATCCTTAGCATTTTGCATAGAAAAATAAAGCATAGCACGCGCATGTTCTACCATAAGGCATATGATCAATCATTTGGGAAATTTAAAGCACTACAAGGCAAAATCAAAAGCATGGTGACCTGGCAAGAAGCTCACAGCATCTTTTATGCAAGCTCTGTATCATGTTCAAAGCCCTAAAAATAGTGAAGGTCAAAGTCAGATCAGAACAGTTGGCGTCGGGTTATTCTTGAAGTTTCCCACCAAAAGGAGGGAGAATTCAAAATTCACTGGCGTTAACCAGTTAACGCTTTGGTTAACCGGTTAACGGCTGCAAATTTTGAATTCCAGCAGCAATTCAACATGTGTTTTTGGCTCCAAATTTCTGATTTTTATTCATTTTGAATTAAGGAGAAGGATCTAGATCATTTATCCAAGCCTAATTCCAATGCTAGATCCTAATCAATTTCCCAAACCATATTTTTGGATCCCAAGCCTAAATTTTGGGCCCCAAATCTAAACCATATTTAATCCATTTCCCTCCAAACCAAGGGACCCTCTCTCATATTTTTCAATTTCCATTTTCTGAATTTTGATCTCTCTCACCATTCTCACACATTTTTTCTCTCAATTTTCCAAATCACTCAAAGTTCCTCTTTTAAGATCACATAACTTTGCATTAAGGTGTGTAGATCTTGGAACTAGACCTCCATCCATAGTTTCTTTGCATCATTTTGCTGGTTTACTTGGTGGTTCAGATATTGTTTGGAGATTAGAAGTGCTTGTGGAGCCAAAATTCTGCATCATGACCCTTTGCTTGCATTTATTTTGCATGGAGTGTGAAGCTTAGCACCGGATCTTCAAAGTTTTCCGTGAAATCTCTCATCTCCAGCTCAAACAACAATTACCAAAGCATACCTCAGCTTTGTAGGTTGGTTAAATTCAGATCTAGCTGTGTTTTAGCTTATTTGCATGCTTGTGCTTTAGATCCACCATGTGCTTGTGTATTTGCTTGTGTTGCTTGAATTGATCGGTTGATTTGTAGCCGGATCCGTGTGCTAATGTTCATGAGCTTAATAATGTTAATTAATGTGAATTGATCCATTTATTTCATGCTTAATTGATTGTTGGTATGGTGTGGAATTATTTGGATAAGCTGGTTTGAGTTGATTTTCTGCAGGAAATTGTTGTTGTTTTTACAGTGTTAACCGGTTAACGCTTTGGTTAACCGGTTAACACACCTGTTTTCTGCGTATTTTGCTGCAGGTTTGGACTGGTTAACCGGTTAACGCTTTGGTTAACCGGTTAACATTGATGCAGAATGTCATATTTGAGCTGTTTTGAGCTTGTTTGATCCCCTTACTTGTTTTAATTGCCATGGATCATTGTATGATCATTGAATATGCTAGTTTAGGGTGTTTTGCTTGCTGGTTGATGTATGTTCTCATGTTCTCGACACGTAAATTCTTGTATGTGCAAAGTTTTGGCATGTTTGTTTGATCTTTGTTGATTTGAACTTTGAGCATGCTAATTCCATGATTGTGTTGATGAACATATGCTGGATGTTTTGCTAACATTGCAGGGGATCATGGTAAGAGAAGTATGGATGTTTATCCATATTTCAACTCTTCACCTTTTCTTTTTAATTTGCTTTCTCTTTGTGTTTTTTGATGTGCCTTATGCCATCATGTGATTCTACTCTTTTCCTCCCCCTTTAGGAGCAACTTATCTCCTTTAGAGGAGTAAGTTGCTTGCTAGCTTCCCTCTCCTCTCTTTTGCTCTTCTTTGGTTCTTCTTTTTTCTTAGGATAGAGTTCAAACCTCACTAACCTTAGGACCACTTTTTGCATGATAACTTTAGGTTTAGTCTTTCCCCATTAGACTTTTACCTTTGCATGATAACAAGTCAATGAATTTAGGCCATTGCCCTTGGAAACAAGTCTTGGATAAATTCTCCTTACTTGGTGTGCTTGTTCTATTATTCCATCTTGGAAGTACACATTCCATAGAAAAGAGTTTGAGTTCATTCTTTTGTGCCACACCAAATAAAAACTTATAAAAAAACACAAACAAACAATAAACGTCTCTCCTTCGGGACTTCTTTCCTCATCTCTTTCGATCCGTCCGCGAACTTGCTCCTACTTGTCATTTTGCAAGACGGTAACGCACTCATCGTTCGATCCTGCAACACTTGAGCATTGACATAGGCAGTTCAAGCCTTAAGACACAAGTAATCTTTCCACCCCTAGTTAGGGGAACTACGTCGTCTCTGATCCTCATGTCCAGATGAGGTACGTAGGCAGCGGGGTAGGGCATGTTCGAGCACACTCTTTTATTTTCCCTACATTTTCCCCCTTTCTTTTCTTTTATCCAATTCAGTTCCTTTTCTTTTGCAGCAGCTTTCTTTTATTCTTACACCCTTTGAAACATTTTCTTTGCAAGCGTGGATCCCGTCGGGTACGGCAGACGATCTGGGGTGCTAATACCTTCCCAGGTCGTAACCGACTCCCGAACCCAGTTTCTTTGGTTCGCAGGACCCGTGTCCTTCCTTTTCTTTTCTTCTGGTTTGTGCAGCATTACCATTCCTGTTCCTTCGGGATAAAAATGCATGGCTGGCGACTCTACCTCTTTTCACGCCACTTTCGCGTTTGTACCAGGATGGAAATCCAGGGAGCGACAAGTAAAAGACATAACAACCAGAGATTCAAACCAAATCAAATATATCCATAACTAATATCTGAAGATAATAACGTCCCCGAAGGGTGCCAATTCATACATCAAGAGAATATCAAAGCAAAGAGGAATCCCACAACAAGCCTGTGGGTAATCCATGTCTTGCATCCTCCATCTAAGATGCTTGACGGCTTGGAACAGCTGGGCTATGTCTGGATGATTTGGCTCTTGGATGAGATTCTGATTAAGAAGATCCCTTAGATCAAAGGAAGCATGCAGTTCGTTGATCTGTTGTAGGAACACCTCTTCCCTTTCTTTGCTAGGGCCCGACTCAGTCTTGACTTTCTTGACGTCATCCCGAAGCTTCAACTCTTATACTTCTTTCTAGGTTTCTTTAGTTTCTTGTTGACTCGTTTCCATCTTCTGAAGGTAACCTCTTCGTTTCTCATGGGATTTTTGGAGCAGCTCTCCCTGCTCATCTAGAGTCCCTTGAAGGCCTTTGATCTTCAACTTGTACTCGATCTCTACCTCCTACTTCTTTCTCAGAATATCTTCCCACTTCTCTTTCCAGAGGGTCACAACTTCGTTAGCTTCATCCAAGGCTTTCTTATCCTTCCAGCGTTGACTCGCCTTGTGGGTTTCAGCCAACATACGCTTCTTGAAGTAGAGCTCTCGTTCTTCGAAGTCCTACTGCTTGAGCGTGACTATCTCTTCAGCTCGACGAGCTCTCACTTCTAGCTTCTAATTCTGAATCATCAGCCTCTGGAAGGAATCATTAGCCTCTTGATTTTCTGTTCTGAGTTGTTGGACCAAAGCCTCCAACTTCTGGTAATCTTCCAATGGCACAGTAGCGGGAGGTGGAACTGGTACATAGAAATGGATTAGGGACACTTGATGCTTCTCCCTTATCCATGCTTCGAACTCGGGGAACATCTGATTGTTGCTCTTGCCTAAACGCTCTATACCCTTCCTTTTGATAAGTTTCCAAGCACCTGCGGCTTCTCGAACCAAGGGAAGATTATCCTTCATATAGAAATAGAAGGTCTGAACTAGCTCTGATTCTTTGGGAATAGTCTTTAGTGCATATCCCAATTGTCTTCTCAGGAGGATAGGGTTGTAATTGATGCCCCCAGCTACTCCTAAGAATGGAACATTGGTATAACCCCCACATCTAGAGATGAGATCTTTCCCTTTTAACTTCAAAGTAAACCACCTGACGTCCTTGGCAGACAACCTGCTTAGTTTCTGGGTCCAGATCACCTTGGGATCAGTGAAAGCTTCAGTAATGGGTAAGTTCCTCATAAACCATCTGTAGAATGAAGGAGCACAACACTTAACCAAACCTCCCCGCTTCTTCTCATTCTTGTAATGCACTAAATAATAGAGATCACCCAGGAGAGTGGGTATTGGATTCTTCAACACAAACAAATGGATAGCATTCATGTCTACGAATTTATCCATGTCAGCAAAGAGGATGATCCCATATATGGATAATGCCAGGATAGCACAAACTGAAACCCATTGACCAGTAACAACCAGTTCTCCATCTCTTCTCACCAAGAACTCCAAAGGAAAGCCAAGCACCCTAGCTTTGGTAGCAATCAGGTTATCAGACACCTCTGATGGGCTCAAATAAAGAGCTTTGGCAATGTCAAGACGAGTTGGTCAGGTCATATATGAATTGAAAGGATATTGATCTTTGAGTGGCATCCCCAAAATCTCAGCATACTCTTCAAGTAGAGGACCCAACTGGAAGTCAGGAAATGTGAAGCATTTGAGCCTAGGATCATAGTATTGCAACAAATTATGAATGTCGCTCCTTTGGGAACTATCCAGGTTAATTACCAGATCTAGAATGTCACCATAGCTCTCTGTGAAGTATCCAAGATGATCCGGGATAGTAAGAGACACCATATAGTTGATCAGATCCACTTTGGTATGAAAGAACTTGTAAAACACATTCCTCTTTCGGACGTCTTCCATTTCTGAAGCAGAAGTAGGGAACCGGGAATAGTATGAACCCTGAGAATGAAAAAGAACACAAATGATTAATGATGTCATGATGCTTATACAAGGCAAGGTATGTGATCAGTGACATGTTTGTGGTGTGTCAATCATAAGTCATGTGTCTGTGCAGAGTCACAACAGCAATCACAACATCAATTCTCTGAACAGAAATCCCAGATCTCAGAACCAAGGAACCAAAGAACCAGATCATAATACTGAACAATACTGGAAAAGTGGGTATGTTGGAAGTCTTAGGGCTCCTGCAAACCTGTAAACCCCTCTCATCTCACGGGTGTGCTACTCGGGTCAATATCATGGACTCTCAAATCCGAATAGCAATAATACTTTCACCATTTCCGAGAAATGGCTCATGACCAGATTAGGGAATCTGTTTGGCATTATGTACTACTTAGGGAGGTCTTAGATGAGTCCAAGGAAACAAGCATCCCTCATAAGTCCCAAGCTTTAAGCACTGAATCGAGAAACAATAGTACATTCGGCCCTTGGGATACAGTACTATCGTCATATGAACAATTTGCTTTAACTGGATTCCTTTGAGAGAACTAAGCCATCTTATGAGAGTTCCCAGTGGGCCCTCGGATGCGAGTGGGTTTGCCAACAAGTGTGGTCTGCCACTGTCATCACTAGAGAGGGTTGTTTCCACTAAGGTCCTCAATGATCAGTCACTAGATGCATATAACTATCAAGGTCGTACCCTGAAGTGGAGTAATCCCCACACATAATAGTTCTAAGACGGTCGCAATATGGGTGTGGAACATATCGTCACTCATCATGGTGAGATACCATGGGAGTATAATGTCTGTCCATGCTAATTCTATGGTGCACTCAAGTCGGGTAGTTGGCTTATCTCACAGTAACTCCCACCCACAGAAAAAAATGCAAACCAGCACAGTCCAGTATATATGATGCATGAAAAATAAATACTGAAAGATGTAAATAAATGTTGTAAAGTAAAGCTGTAAAGTAAAACTATAAATGAAAACAGTAAAGCTAAACTAAAGCGCACAACAACAAACAGATAAACACCCAAAGAAACAGAAACAAACAGGCGCTAGGATTGACTCTTAAAGGGGAAACCAGAGATTCTGGGTTCGATACCTAGTAGAGTCGACAGCTGTCGCTCCCGAGATTTTCATCCTAGTACAAACACGAAAGTTGCGCGGAAAAGGTAGAGTCGCCAGCCAGGCATTTTTATCCCGAATGAATGGGAAAGGTAATGCAGCATAAACCTAAGAGAAAAGGAAAGGACATGGTCATGCGAACCAAAGATCTTGGTTTGTGAGTCGGTTACGACCTGGGAAGGTATTAGCACCCCAGACCGTCCTCTGTACCCGACGGAATCCACGCTTGTTAGTCTGTTTCAAAGGGTGAGAAATAAGATGTTGCTGAACAAAAGCGCTACTAGAATGGAAGTGAGAGAGGGAACTGGAAAAAAGATCAAAAAGGGGGAAAGTGTAGGGAAAATAAAGAGTGTGATCGAACGGGCCCTACCCCGATGCCTATGTACCTGATCGGGAATATGAGGATCAGAGTCGACGTAGTTCGCCTAACTAAGGCGGGAACTGTTTATTTATGTTTTTTTATGAGCTGAAACTGCTTATGCCTATGCTCAGGTGTTGCAAGCTCACCTTGAACGAGTGCATTTACCGTCTTGCAAATGAGACAAGTCGTTGCAAGTTCGCGTTGAGAGTGAGTGAGGCGAGAGAAGAATTCCTTCAAGACAAGACGAGTATTGTTTGCTTACAATTATTTAGAGAAGTGTTTTATGTTTATTGTTTGTAAAATATTTTCATACTAAGACTTGTTCATCGTGGTGGATGCCTTACACCTCGCCCTGAAATGGGACGTGTATAAGTAACCCACGGAAAAGACTCCTAGCGTACGAGAAGCCCAACATTTATTAGGTGTTTTTTACTTTTCTTTTGAGATGAGAAAGAAAGCAAAGCGAACCAAAGGAAAAAGTCTAAAGGGAGACTAATAATCCTAAGTATTGTTATGCATGGATGAACCTATGTCAGTATGGTTTTCTAATCCTAATGAGAAAGGGGAAAAGAAAAGGAACTAGAAATCAACTTACTTCTTGAGGAAGCTAAGTCATCTCTAAAGGGGATTAGCATGAAGTTATACAAATTAAGCACAAAATGCTAAAGCAAACACACTTTGAAAGCGTAAAGAATTTTAAAAGGAAAAGGTTGTGTGAACTTACCTTCACCTCCCTACAAAACAAAGGTCAGTAGGATAAACATGATAAAAGGAATGAGGTAAAAAAGTACCAAACAAATCCTAATACAACTAGGACCTACTCTAAACTCAATCCTAAGTCTAAGGGACCTAAAAACTATGCAAAGCAAAAATCCAGCAGCTATTACAGCTCCTAAAGCACAAACAGCTACTAAATGCAATGCAAAATGCAAACATCCTATTACAACTAACAAACAACATGCAAAATAGGTGTAAAAAGTCAAAACAGCATGAATGCAATAAGTTTTTACATCTCCTGTTTCCAAATGCAGCTATGAAAACAAGGCAGATTTCAATTAATTTTCAAATGCATAAAACATGGATTTTAATGCAAACAAATAATGCAAATATTATGCAAGATTAATGCAATAACATGCAATGGATTATTTACAACAGAATGCAACATCAATATGCAATTAAGTGATGCAAGTTAAATGGTTTTTGTGATTCTTCGAGCTTTTACAACATTATGTAATTTTCAATATGCACATGATTGAATCAATATGTGAATGGCTTCATAATGCAATGCAAAAACAGAGGTGTACACATTCATTATTATGCTATGGAATGGTACCAAGTCATACAAACAATGATCAAAGTGCTATGAACATATATGCAACATTTATGCATAAAAACGGAAACAAATGAAACGCATGTCAAAAGCTACCTAAAGTTCATAATCATGCACCTAAAGTGATCCTAAAAATTCACTAAAATCATGATCTAACAAGCTATGATGATTAAAGAATGAATGATGCACAAACATACAAGGAAACAACCAAATTTTCAAAACTGATCAACGTTAACCGGCTAACGCCCTGGGTTAACCGGTTAACGGCTTTAAAAACTCAAATCTAGGGGCAAAAACTAACGTGTTAACCGGTTAACGCAGGGCGTTAACCAGTTAACACTGAACAGAATGTAAAAACAGCAATGAAATAAGTACTTTAAGCCACCAACCTACTTTTAAAAGCTCCTAATACATCTATAAACATGCTAGCATGAAAATTCCACTTAAACCTAGTCCTCTAACACCTATTAGCAACAAAAACTAGCTATGATTCTTGCTACTAACAATTAAATTTAACAAATCGCATGCAAAACAACGAATCGATCAAAGAATTCAATACGGCGAGATGAAATGAATAAATTAAAAGTGAAAAGCGGTTTCAGATTCACCAACCTACAAAGTGGAGACTTGCTTTGGTGATTGTTGTGAGTCGATCGATGCACAAATGAAGAGAAAACCGTAGGCTTCAAGCTTCGATCCGTGAAAATGCAAAATAAATGCAATTAGTGGAGATCTTGATGAACACTTGCAAACTCACTTCCAAAATGAAGAATCAGCCCCAACAAACAAAAGCAATTACTCTGATTAATCTTCAATAGACCTTGGAATCAATGTTTGGATGAGGATTTAGCTTAAAGTTCTTCAAGTTTCAATGCAAAACTTGAAGAACTTTTGATGAAGAAGCTTTGGTGAATTTGGGAAAATGGAGAGAAAAGTTGAGAGAATTGAGATGAAAAATGAGATGAAAATGTGAAAATGGTTGAAGTTGTGAGGTTTGGAGTGAATTCAACTTATATAGGAATTAGGATTGGAGTTAGGCTTGGGTATGGAGTGAGCTTAGGGTTTAGGTTTGGAAAAGGAGGTTAGGACTTAGGCTTGGAGTTAGTTAAAGTTGGTTAGGGTTTCTAGAATATTTCTTGGAATATTCCTTGGAAGAGTGTGGAAGAGTCTAGAATGTGGTGGAAAATCCAAGGCAAAGTGGAATGTGATGCAAGGTGGAAAAAAATGGAGCGAAGTGTGAAAAACCAACCAACATTCGAAATTTCTTCACAAATTTCGCCTCTTTTAACCGGTTAACCCCAGGCGTTAACCGGTTAACGGATGAAAAATGTGAATTTTTCTCTCCTTTAATGGGTCAACTTGGAAATGGTTCGGTTATTCTTTGTGATATTATTTTCCTTCTTGAGATCAAATGATTGACAAAAGACACTTGATCACAAGCCTCATGCATATGCAGATGATGATGATGATTTATTTTATTTATTATTCTTCTTTTGAATGCGATGCAATATGGACGAATTTGCAGGACGACGAAGCATAAACCACTTGAGGTTGACAATAAATTAAGAGGGAAAATTTTAGGGTATTACACTTATTGACACGAAATCATATATCAAATTGAAGGGAATTTCATAAGCTTTCCAGAAATTCCAGAATCGCTTTAATCAGAATTACGAGTAAAACGTTATCACCTGTTTAGTGGAGGTTGTACCGTAAGTGCAAAAATGGAGATATGATCATGAGTTCTTCTTTCTCCTTTTTTTCTCCCAAGCTATTTTCTCTCCTCTAAAACCCTTATTCTTCTCTAAGATTTTTTTCCTCTATAACCTCCATGTCCTATTCTCTTGCTACCAATTAACCTAATTTTCTTATCATATAATTCTATTATATTTGGCCTAATATTCATACACCCCCACCTTTTACTACCATCAACACTTAATTGAGCCCATATAATTAATCTCATATCATTCCAATAATAATTCCACAACAACTCAACCGATTAATCGACTAATAGCAACATTGTGTCCTACGCCAACAACTCATGACATTTCATAATTAATTTGAAAATATTTCGAAAATATTTAATTAAATAGTTAATTAAATATCGGGTGTTACAACTCTCCCCCACTTAGAGTATTTTCGTCCTCGAAAATCCACTCGATACTACTACTATTAATACGAATTTTGCATCCAACTCTCTAATCCTCAAGTCGCATCTGGCAACACTTTGACTACTACTTTTTCCAACCTGCAACAGTTCCACATGATTTTAATCGATTACGTTCATGTTAATCATTTAACATCTTCGTGACATAGTCGTCAATAACTTATCAACCACCTCAACAATATCTTGACATATCAACTTTAAAGTAATAACAACCATAACACACTTATGCTCGGATACAAAACCTTATGTTATTGTCTTAACAACATCTTCAACACCAAAACACATACACAATCTCATTCTCATCTATATGTATGTCAATTATCAACAAAATATCACCAACTTTGTTCATCTTGTCGTATCACTCTTGTACTGACATCAAGTTAGCCAATTTAATCAACTTCTTCACATTATATAGTATCATTCATCATTTACGGTAACCAATAACAACATCACGGCAACAGAAGAAATCATTATAGTTGTCAACTTAACAGTATAACTCAACAATTCTACACACAACTCACCATCAACCAAAAACCACAATAATATCCTTATAAAATCCACAATTATTTACGAGAAAACACAGTAACCTGGCACATCATCCTTATATTAAAAATCCACCAAATTAAACATGTAGACCGAGACCTACCATTCTCATAGACTTCTGATATTTTGTCCTTTACTTCTAACGAGTTGTACACGCATAGCAAATGCGCCACATCACGCTTCAGCTGCGCCACTCTGATCATTCATCTTAAGTCACCATCATCATTAAAATTTCCGTCAACTATATGGTTTACAAGTCTCAATCTAGTTTCAGACTTTCTTTAACATCCACAATCAAATCATTGTTCACTTGATATTAGTAATCTTTCACTTTGCAACGTTAGCTCGCATATAAACCCGCTACTCTGAATTGTTCCATACGTCTCAACTCTTCCCTAACCACTCCTCTATTAATTTACACAATTTGTGAAAGACTATCCTCATGATATAACATCAATCACTTTACACACCCTTAAAATAGAAAGACAAGTCTATACCATCCAACATGATCTCATCTACTATTAACAAGAGATTAAGGGTGATCAGTTCCTCAATTTTTCAATAGACATCCGACAATCATAAAAGTGACATAAATCATCATTACCAAACTACATAGTGTACTTTAACTTTATGCCCAAAGTCTGTAAGCATAATGATTCGTCAACTCTCCAAGGCCTACCAACGTCATATTAGTTTTCTTAATTTCAACTTCGTCAACGATACAAAATGTCCAAAATCCAATCCACATTCTCTTATGCATGCTCATAGCACAACACAACTTTAAATATTCTTCTAACACCGGATTCACTATAACATCAAACACAACCCATTTCGGTTCGTTGCAATTACAACTTTCATTCAAGTCAAAAAATTTAACAACACTAATCAAACATTCATCTTCCTCTCAACTTTACCATCACATAACATTGTCACTTTAATCATCCTCATTTTACATAAATTTCATCTCTATGAATTCTCCAACACCGTTACATTCTCACAAATACCAACATTTTATCCTTAATAATATTTCACACTTTTTTTCATCTTTCCAAATTTTTCAGCAATAGTCGCTCAACTTCAACCATAATTATCTCTTCCAATAAAGACCTCCAAATTACAAAGTTATATTCCAAAATGAAGATAATTTTGTACATATTCTAGAACTTCAAGAATCACTAAAATCTAACTCACGAGTAAAAAGTTATCCTCCTTGCAATGGGACTGGTTCAAAATTCCCGTATGCAGAATTTGCCAAAAATCAGCAGCAGACCCAACTATTAAAACACACTTATCTCTCTCTTCATAAACCTCCCGAAGGAAAATATTATATGAAAACTGTAGGGAATTTCGTAAGCTTTCCAAAAAGTCCAGAATCGCCTCCATCAGAATCACAAATAAGAAGTTATGTCTCTTCTCGTGACAGCTGCTCCAAGATTGCAAAAACCAGAATTTTGAGATTGATGAATATAAGTTTCACCTCTCTCCCTCTTACTTCCAAGATTCCAAAATTCACCAACATCCTTGCTCTTTATTCAACTCCAAAATTACTCGACTTTAATCCAACTATATTCAAGGCAATTAATCTACCGACTTGATCCATCAACTTATCGTTTCCATTAGAATAATTCCCTAATCTCAATCATTTCACCTTCCATATTCTGCGCGCATCTCAAACTCGACCGATACAAATTCATGAGTTCATACTCTCGCTAGTCTGCAATAACATCGCTTCAACAACCTTGCACTCTCTCAATCCACATCAACTTTGAACCAACTTCGACATTCCAACAATAGTCCGGGAGCAACCTCTCCCCCACTTAATTCCAAACCAACACCTGCAGACAGCGACTAGAAACCAACAAACAAGTGCTGAGAGTGTTTTCACACACATGTTGCACACTGAGGAATAAACGAAAATAACAACATTGGTCAGACAGACCGACCTGCTCTGATACCACTAATGTAACACCCCAATTCTACTCGGCTGAAATTCATAAATCAGAGTATAAAACATCAACTTATAAACAGGTGTCACATTTTCAACTTTAAAACAACAATAACAACATATTAACCACACATACACGTTGATGCATAATACTTCAACTTTCGGTTGCCAATTAACAACATATTTATTCTTTAAAAGAAACAACTTTTATTTCTAAACAACATATTCATCCTTTCAACTTGATTGTCATAATGATTTTATTCAACTTGTAAGGCATCCTCAAACAACTTAACATCTTAATCAATACAACTCTTACATTCATCTCCAGAAGGATAATAACATTAATACAACAAACGTCAACCCCCTGAGTGTTACGTATCAGAGCAACAACACCGACTCGAATCTGTTGCTCCCGGGATTTTAATCCTAGTACAAATGTGAAAGTGGCACGGAAAAAGTAGAGTCGCCAGCCAGGCATTTTTATCCCGAATGAATGGGAAAGGTAATGATGCTCAAACCTAAGAGAAAAGGAAAAGAAAAGGTCTTGATAACCAAAGATCTGTATTCGGGATTCGGTTACGACCTAGGAAGGTATTAGCACCCCAAATCATCTGCCGTAACCGACGGGATCCACGCTTGTTAGTCTGTTTCAAAGGGTGAGAAATAAGATGCTGATGGACAAAAGAACTGCTATCTGGAACTGGAATGAGAAAGGGAACTGGAAAAGAGATTGGAAAGGGAAAATGTAGGGAAAATAAAGACTATGCTTGAACGGACCCTACCCCGCTGCCTACGTACCTCATCGAGAATATGAGGATCATAGTCGACGTAGTTCTCCTAACTAAGGCGGGAACTTGTTTATGTTTTTTAGAGTGAACTTCTTATGTCTATGCTCAGGTGTTGCATGCTCGTCTGGTACGAGTGCGTTACTGTCTTTCAAAGAGACATGTCGAAGCAAGTTCATGTTATGAGTGAATGAGATGAGGAGAGAATTCTCGTAGGAAAAGACATGTGTTGTTTGTTAACTGTATTTTAAAGAAGTGTTTTGAGTTTGTTGTTTGTGAAACATTTTCATACTAAGACTTGTTCATCGTGGTAGATGCCTTACACCTCGCCTCGAAATGGGACGTGTATAAGTAACCCACGACAAATTCTTCTATCGTACAAGAAAGCTCAACCTTTATTAGGTATTTTTTACTGTTACCTTCATGAGGTGAGAAAAAGAGACTCAAATCGAGAAAGGTAAAAACTAAGGGAACTAAGACATAACCCTAAGTCATTTATTGCATGCAAAAGGAGATCCTAATGGTTTGTATGGTTTTCTAATCCTAATGAGAAAAGAAAAGAAGAGCTTAGAACTCAACTTACTTCCCAAGGAAGTTAAGTTGTTTCTAAAAAAGGGGAAAGCCTATACAAACAAAGAACCAAGTGCTAAAGCAAAAACAATTAGAAATCATAAAGAGATGAAGAAGAATTTATATACACAAAGTCTTACCTCAACCTCCCTATAAAACAAGGGTTAGCTTTATAAAGCATATTAAACACATAAAGCATGGAAAAAGTTCAAATAAAGCCCAAACTAACTAGGGAAATGCACTAAGGAATTCCTAAGCCTAAGCCCTAAAACTAAAGGATATTAAATGATAACAAGCTTCTAAATCCAGTATCTAAACCCTAATAAAGAACTCTAAGGTTCTAAGAAACATTTGCAAACTATGTCTTAATGAAGTGTTAAAACCCTAAGAAAATCGAAGTGAAATTAGATGGAAAAAAGCACCAAACAAATAGCAATGGTCATGGAAAAAATATGAAATTAATTCCCTAAAGTCATCAACCAGAAGCTAACAATGTATTAAAAAGGATCTCAAAAATTCACAATTTAACTCTACCAAATGATCACTCAAAGTTACCTAATGATTATTTGCAAATTTGCATAAATAAAGCTTCCCAAAAAATGGAAAAATGAGTTTAAAAATATAACAAAAATAGTTTTAAGTTCTTTTTTGAATCTTTTAAAAGATGTAAAAAGAATGGAGTGAATATGTTTCTTGAGGTGGAAGAAATAAATTGGACAAACTGAAGTGTTAATATGGAAATTCAATGAAAAAGAAATCAAATGTTAAATCAAAATAAAATTGAAAAATTCACTCAAATCAGAAAGAAAAAACATAAAAAAATTCTAAAATGAATTAAGATACTTGTGTAATTTTTCTAGAATTTTATTAGGAGTTTTAATACTTTCTATAAATTAAAATGAAAACTAGGTGAAAAAAGAAAATAATAAAAAAAAGGAAAAGGAGGGGGTGTAAACACAGTAATTATGTAGTTAAAAAGTAAGATTGGGCTCTAATGGGGGTGAGAATAGCGCTTAGTCTTTGGCCCAATGCTGAAAAAGCATGAAGGTGCATGTGGTGGACGCGGTCAACACGGTTGACCTGATCAGGACCGTTGATTCCACACACTCCTAATGTATTCTCAATCAATGTTTTATGAAGTGATGGAGTACAGAATTATGGTGTGGGGACACGCATGGAGTTGTAGAAGGGAAAACCTACCGGACGGTGACAAGTGTCATTGCCGGTATGGTGGAATTAAAAAAAAAGACCATATATCTTATTCGTAACATTATCACAATCCTCTTGAGATTTTTTCTTATTTTTATAACTTAATCTCTTATAAAAATGAAGCAAAATAACATACAAACCCTAAAACTCTCCCTCTTCACTCTTAGCGGCTCTATCCTCTTCTTCCTTAACCTAGTTCTTCCATGAACCGACTTCGGAGAAGATGAAGATATACGGTGAACTCTCATCTTCTCCATGATTTCTATCCTAATCCTAACCTAGCCTTTTCTCTCAACTCCAATCCGGAAACAAAAACTCAGATCCTCAAATTATTACGTCGAAAACCACACAAATCTCAACAAATCAAACACCATGCAAGAACGACGATCATCAAACATTAAGCAAGAATAATGTAGAAGAGATTCGTACCTTGTGGTGTCACCGCCGATGAAGACGCATAATGCTTTCTTCAGCTCGTTGAAGAGGGCGCTTGGAGGATGCGACGAAGACGCTGATATCGCTTCAACGCCGCCGTGATGCAAAACTCTGATAAGTGATAACGAGAAATCGTATCACTTTATTACTACGTTTTAAGTCCGTTTTATCGCACATTGATCCTATTAACTCCCGATTCTTCGAGTTTTTTTATGTCATATTGCAGGTATAACATTTCTAGAGCTAAATCATGAGAAAAAGATCAAATGAACAAAAACAAGCATGAAAAGAAGATGAAGAGAGGAATTCTGCTAAGTCTGCATATTTTGCAACACTCACGGTCGTCACAACATCACCACGACCGTGACGCCCTAATTTGAGGTCTCACGACCGTTACTCAAGTGTCACGACCGTGACACACTTTAATTGGAAAAAGTGACCGTTACGCCCTTTGTCACGAACGTGACAAAGGAAAATAGGTTTAATTAATTTGAAGAATTCATAAAGACGTGTGCAACGTGAGTCAAATGTGACTCCTATTATTTCTCAAACCCAGTATGAACTTTCACTGGATTCTCGCTTCATGGAACGATGCCCACGCTCGTAAAAATTCAACTGCCCAAGCCCAAAATTTATGTTCTATAAATACCCTTGTTACGAATTGAAAAACACAGAGTATTATTTTAACTTTTCCGCGGAAGCTCTGTCGTAATTTTGTTGAACCTTTATTTAATTTTTCCAGCATTGTTCTTGTTTATTTTTTTCTGTTTCTATATCCAACCCAAATTCAATAACAATTTCCAACATTAGGAAATTGTTATTATTAACTTCTTTTTAGCCTTCAGAATTTGTTTAGTATTATTTTTGATTCTGGTTCCGAACACTCCGAGCTTGTCAGTCTGTGGAAGAAGGAGTTTTAAGATTTTAATCATTCAGGGTTTTATATTTTCGCATTTATATTAAGTTATTTATTTGTTTATGTTAAGATATTGTTATTCTTTTATAATGTATGCTTTAATTGATATTTGTTTATTTCTGCATCTGTCTGGTACAACAAAAATGAGTAGCTAAATTAATTAGGCGGTATGTAATAAACTAAGCCAAACCGGTAAAATCGAATCTAAGCTAAAATAATTAAGAACTTATATTCTGGCTGTGACTTTTTATAATTAAAATTAATCTTTTTGTTACGAGAGTAAGAAAAGTGTAATAGGTTAGGTCGAGACCACGAGAGTGTGAGATTTTAACCGGATAGCTAAAGTTAGGCATTTGATTTAAATACAGCGAGAGCGCTTTAAAATGAATTAGACTTATTAAGTTTTCAAAAATTATTTTCTAAACACTTATGGGCTAGCGAGAGCAGGCATAGGGCTTTAGGAGTAAGATCTGAGATAAGACCACGAGAGTGTGAGCCAAGGGTATTTAAACTGATAATCTCTACAGAACAATTTAAGTGAACCATCTTTATAAGCTTAGGTTAGATTGACCCGCATAGGTTAACATAATTACATACCGACCGCCTTCTCATTATTTCCTTAAAACTAAATTTAATTCCCGTTTTTAATCCTTAAAACCAAAATCGTGACAAACATCCGCCTTAGCTAAACTAGCAGAACCTCTAGCACTAAGTGATTACAAAGTCCCTGTGGGATCGACAATCTTTTATATTACTTCGATAGGCTGTGCGCTTGCAGTTCAGATACCGCTAGACACATATTGCGTCTTCGCCCCATCAATAAGGTACGATTCGATTCCACCTCTTCCTCTGCTCTTTCTTTCTTCGTCTTTAACTCTGTATTGTTGTAATTAATGATTCTTGAAATTGCAGTTTGATGAAGCCTTGTTGACTAAAGTTTGAAGTCGGTTGAAGGTTCAGATTGAAGAAGTTATTGATGCAGGTCTTGAAGTAGAAATTAATGAAGTTTGAGGATGAGATGTAGAAGATTACAGAGAGATTAAGATCGATGAAGGTGATGGAGTCAGGGGTGGAGATTGAAGATAAATGGTGAAGATGATGAAGATTTATTAGTGAAAGAGAATGAGGAAGGTGAAGTTGGAGAGTGAAGATGTTGGAGATTCTGGATTGAAAGAAGAATATTGGAGAGAAAGAATAAGAAAAAGAAAATGGAGAGAAAGAATGGTGAAGAAGATTGATTGGAGATGGAGTTTCTAATTTATAGATGATGAAGATCAAGGGTGTTTTCGGTTTTTCACAGGTAATCGGTTAGCATTTAGTTATGATTATGTTAGTTTGTTGTAACTGATTTTTGTTATGAAATTTTTCTCTTTTGTTATCGCCCTTTTTCTAATTGATTTTTGTTTTTGAGAGTTGAGATTTTGTTCTATGAAGGTTGAAGAAGATCATGGTGGAGAAACTGATGAAGATTTTGTGGAGAAAGTAGCGATCGATGAGATTGTTGATTGAAAAGTTTTTTTCTCGATTCAATTCCCCCTCCCTTCTGTGTATTTATTTTTCTGTTATATCAGTCGGTTGTAACCGATTTTCTTTTAGATTTGTAAATGAATTTTTCTGTTGAAGTTTCTGTTATGAAGAGCTATCTTTTTTATCTATTATCTGTGATTTTGTAAATCAATCCTCCAACTGATTTTCTATGAGACCTTGTAACTGAAAATCATTTAAGTTCTGTTAGAGTTCCCCTGTTTTTTTATATCACTTTTTCTATTATGAGTCTTTTATATTTTCCTGGTATTATTCTGTTCTGGTGTAAATCCCCTCCATTGTCACTGACTTTTTTTTATGGGGTCCTTGGCATAATAATAATTTTTAATAACAAGTCAATGGGCTGCTATGTGATATAGGTGTGATTAGAAATGTGATTATATTAAATTGAAAATCAGATTACCAAAACTGCTGGTGGATATTTGGTTTAACAAAAAATGTGAGAAAAAATGATATTGGGTTTTGACTTGTAATGGGCTTAACAAGATTAATTGCTAATGGGTTTGAAGAAAAATTTTATAATTCTATGATGGACAATGTTTTATTTAGACATGAATTTTGGAAATGGTTTAAGAATATGTGATTAACCTGGAATGGTTTGGACTAAATGAAATAGGAAACTTGGATCTAGTCTCAAATATGGACACTGAAATGAATTTAAACATGTGCTTGGACTTTGGACGAGTTCAGAGAATGATTCCAAAAAAATGGAATAAAAATGAATAGAATGGTTAGTGGATTGACAACAAGTATGAATTCTAGAGAATAAATGTTTGAACATGCTTAAACCACACCCAACTTCCAAACCAAATCATACTCGCATTCTCGATGAACCTCAAACTTCAGTCAATAAAACTCCGACCTTATTAACTTGTATCACAAAAAACGATCCACGGTGCCCTAATCACTATACGAGCCCACAAATTGATCTCTTGTACCATGAACCAATGTTCCTCAGATGTGAAATCCTAGTCAGTTCTGCATACACCAAGATCTCCAATAAGTTGTATCTCGAGTAACAATTTAACTCTTTGAATGACAAGATTCACTTATGAACAAACTTCGCAAAGAAAATATATCGAGCATCACATGATTAAGGGAATAAACCCTGACCCATGATCTGGGGTATTGAAAGGGAATATACCTTATTCCATATCACTCACACCTGATTCAACGCTTATGATGAATCCTATTAAATAAGGAAAACTTTGGAGCTTGATGATCCTCTGAATAGGAATATGCTCATGATGATGTGAACTCAACTTTCGTCTCAATCTCGAGTGTAGTAGATGGATAAATCACCTATGAGTAGGAAAACTCAAATAACTAGAGAATGCTTTGATCCCATGCCTTGGGAGTTCAATGAAATGCATGATTATGAGTGTTAATGACCTAATGGAGGTACGGATGAATGTGAAGCAAAAGCCAATTAAGGTAATAAATTATAGGGAAAATTTTGGGGTGTTACATATGCCCCTATTCAATCATTGTAGACCTGAAAGGATGATAGCAATGGCTTTCAGACGTTCGAGGTATGGAGGGATTTAATACCCAAATAAACCGGAAAATTTTCACTCTTTGGGAAGCAAAAATAACCCGACTTTCAAAAGGAGCAAGGATACGATACCAAGTCGAAGATGGACTTGTGAAAAGTAAGGCTATGTCGAAGGTAGACATACAAAAGAATTCAAGAACAAGCCGAAGGTGAACTCGAAAAAATAAGGCCAAGCCGAAGGTGGACTTATAAAGAATGAGACAAAGCCAAAGGTAGACTCAAATAATATGAAAACAAGCAGAAGGTGGAATCGTAAACGTAAGACTAAGTCGAAGGTAGACTTACGATAAAATTCGAGAACAAGTCGAAGGTGAACTCAAAAAAGTAAGGCCATGTTGAAGGTGGACTTACAAACAATGAGACTAAGCCGAAGGTAGACTCAAACAATATGAAACCAAGCCTAAGTTTGAGTCATAAACGTAAGACTAAGCCGAAGGTAGACTTACAAAAGAATTAGAGAACAAGGCGAAGGTGAACTCGAAAAGGTAAGGCCAAGCCGAAGGTGGACTTACAAAGAATGAGACTAAGCCGAAGGTAGACTCAAACAATACGAAACCAAGCCGAAGGTGGATTCGTAAACGTAAGACTAAGCCGAAGGTAGACTTACAAAAGAATTCCAGAGCAAGCCGAAGGTGAACTTGAAAAAAGTAAGACCAAACTGAAGGTGAAATTACAAATAATGAGACTAAGACGAAGGTAGACTCAAACAAATATACGAAACCAAGCCGAAGGTGGAGTCATTAACGTAAGACTAAGCCGAAGGTAAAGTTGCGAAGAATTTCATGAAGGACAATTCCGGAGGGGACAACAAGTACCTGAGGGCAAGATTGACAAATCCCTGATCCCTTGATTATACTTGAACTTTTGTCTGGTAATGTATCGGGGTATCCTCTGTGGGCATGTTTTCGTTTGATTGAATAACTAATGTTTCGGGCTTTTGTAGGGTACCAAAACTGGCTCATGCTTTGTATGCATAATGTTTGAATTTTTCGTGGCGTAATGCTCCATAATGATGGAAATGCTACGCTTTAGAGGATGCAAGTGTAATGATGATTACTGAATGCGAATGGAAAAAGGATCTCCTGATGAGGAGATAACAGTCATCCCTGGTAGCTTCACTGAGGAAAGAATAATCACTGCTTTGACTTAATGAATCCCTATGGGGGAAAAAGAAAATCTGCGGAGATGGTGTTAATGATACACTATGGCTCTTAACTGCCACCATTGTAGAAAATAAATTGGACTTTGCGATTGGAGAGCAAGGATTTTGTTGAGGATGAACTTTATCTGAGAGGTACGCTACCCGTAGAACTCCGTTGGGGAAGTGATATCCTTCTGGCTCGGCTGAGGAAAACAAATGTGTTGGTATTCTACTGAGGATGAAACCTATTGGGGAATATCTCAAATATATAACCCTTTTCTTGGATAAGAGATGCCAATGAGGATTGGAGTTTGGCTAACAACTTCATTGGGGGAAAACTACGAAAAATGTTGTGTAAGAAAGAAAACCCTCAGGTTCTTCCATATTTTCACCTATGCTCGGGAATGAGACACCTCCATGTATTGTTGGGTATAAGAAGCCTTTGGTAGGGAATACTTCTATGTTGAAGAAGGGAAACTCTCTTCTTGGGGAGAACATTAGCAGCCTTTTGTTACTTCGCTAGGAAAGATTTCAATTTCCAAATCTACTAGGGATGATGGAAAACACCAAAGAAGATACTTCCTGCTGAAGATAAGAGTTTTGATCACCTCTCACTGGGAATGAGAGGTAAGAAGAATCTCATGCTCGGGAAGTGTCCTTCTCTTTGCTGCTCTGCTGGAGAAGGGATGGTCTGATGAGACTTGCTAGGGAATCTTGCTCAATGATCTGCTGAGGAAAGGCTTCCTGAATTTCTATGTTGGCAATGGCTTTGCTTACAACACCTGTACCTACATGAACACAACTGATAGTACCTGCAAAGAGAGAGTTAGACGAGCCGCGTGCCCCGTGTTCATGGTCTGAATCACCATCCCTATTACTCAACAAATCAGATTCATTGTTAAGTGTTTTTATTCTCATGCATGTATTATAAGCATTCATGTATTCACAATGCAATATCTATCACAATTTATTGGACATTTTTGCAATCAATCAATGGTAGACGAAAAAACAAAAACACATGGGAGAAAAGTGAATGAAATTGCACTTTTATTGATTGCAAAATGGCCATGAATAGGCATTACACCAGGAAGAAATCCCTGAAAAGAGGAAATTGCACAAAAGGAAAATAAACTATCCTAATGACAATGTGAAAGTCAAATATCATCAAGCTCCGACCCGACTATGACCTGTCCATCTTCAAGACTCTCTGCATGCTTCGCTTTTGAGGAAGATGATTGAATTGATCCTTAACCCTCAGATTACCCTTGCTTGCAGATGATGCATCACAGATCCCGCAAATCGCAGTTGTTCGCTTTAGTCCCTCTCTTGCGTGGATCGCCCTTTCAGGTTTTCAATCCATCGGGATACCCTTTATTGCTTGAGCTGTCCGATGTGGCTTTTCAACTCAGTAGGTGTTCATTTTTTCAAATATTTCCCTAACTTTTTCCCAAGCCTTTTATTCTGTTTTTGGCTCGCCGGGATGCCCCTCTTTTTCCTGGACTTTTATTCTATTTTTGTCCAGCGGGTCTCTTTATATGAAGTATTTTTTAACTGCGTCTGCGTTGACAGGGGATTGGAAATCCTCTCCATCCATGGTTGTTAACATCAAGGCTCTGCCCGAGAATACCTTTTTAACCACAAATGTACATTCATAGTTAGGTGTCCACTTGCCCCTATGATCTGTTAGAGGAGGAAGGATCCTTCTCAGCACTAAGTCGTCGGGTATGTAGGATCAAGGTCATACTTTCTGGTCGAACGCCCGTTTCATTTGCCTCTGATACAATTATCCATGACATACAACTACTAAGCGTTTCTATTTAATGAGGCTCAACTGATTGTACCTGGATCAAAGCCACTCAACTTCATCAAGTTTAAAATCCATCATTATTGATAAGGAATCTCGACTTCAACCGGTAGTACTGCCTTCATACCTTACACAAGCAAGAATGGGGTTGCCCCTGTTGAGGTGTGCATGGATGTTCGGTACCCATGCAATGCAAACGAAAACATCTCATGCCAATCCTTGTATGTCACAACCATATTCTGTACAATCTTTTTAATGTTCTTGTTGGCCTCCTCGACGATGTCATTCATCTTTGGGCGATACGACGAAGAGTTGTGATACTCCATCTTGAAATCCCGACACAGATCTGCCATAATCTTATTGTTGGGATTAGAACCATTGTCAGTAATGATTCTTTCAAGAACTCCATATCGACATATAATATCCCTTTTATTGAATCGGGCTACCACTTGTTTAGTGACATTGGTATAGGACACCGCTTCCAACCACTTTGTGAAGTAATCTATGGCAATCAGGATGAAACGGTGACCGTTGGAAGCAGTAGGCTCGATCTTGCCAATCATATCAATGCTCCACATAGAGAAGGGCCAAGGTGAAGACATGACACTCAATGTATTTGGAGGCACATGCACCTTATCAGCATAAATTTGGCATTTGTGGCATTTGTGAGAGTATTTACAAAAATCAGCTTCCGTGATCCAATAATACCGCGACCTGAGAAGTTTCTTTGCCATGGCATGTCCTTTAGCATGGGTACCAAAGGAGCCTTCATGAACTTCTTGCATCAACATGTTTTCTTCGTGTCTATCCACGCATCTGAGCAAGACCATGTCGAAGTTCCGTTTATAGAGCACATCATCCTACCACACACATCTTCAAGGTAATAATTCCTCATAAACTCCCTAAGGAAAACGACCCAAGTGATCTATTCACCTGCAACTTCCAACCATTCTCTGGTTCCCAACCACCAGTCATCAGCTTCAACTGCCAACATATGAGTTCCATAATGAACCTTCTGTGTTGGAGTACAATCCATCACACGGAAAATCCTCTCAATTTCTTTCAACCAAACCAATGTAGCATCAGGGTCATACTTGCCCTTGAAGGTAGGCAGCTTCTCCCTCTGAAAAGTCGCGAAGGTACAAGATTTATCATTCCCACCAGCATTCGGCAATTTGAGGGGGTCAACGAGAGAGCATTTTTATTTGGGATACACCTTTGTGAGAGACACACCACATATCCATCTAAAACCAGGTTTAGGATGGATATGTGGCGTGTCTCTCACAAAGATGTTTCCCAAGTAAAAATGCTCCCTCATTGACCCCCTCGATTCGCCCCAACATTGGTATCATGAGTCTTTGGTTTCTAGTGAAGGGACCGACTTACTTATATCAAAACACTTCCCGTAGGTGTGGGTGTGTTCCCGCAGGTGTGGGTGATATAGGTGCATATGGAAGAGAGAGCTTCCACTTGTGGGGGAGCATTGTGTATAGACTCACACTTAAAGGGAGTGTTGAGAATCAAGTGTGAGGAAGAAGTCTCACATTGATTAGAAAAAGAAAGATTGAACATTATATAAGTGAGAGAACCCACACACCTATCACCTTAAAATTTTAGGTGGATATGTGGTGTGTCTCTCACAAAGATGTATCCCAAGTAAAAAAGCTCTCTCATTGACCCCCTCATCTTTGATACTTGAAAATTTTACCTCGTATCCCTATCTTTATTCTTATACCCCTATATTTTATAAAAACTGCAAATTTTACCCTTGTATATTTTTAACTAATGATTGTTTTATTTTTTAAATTTTCTTTTGCATACAGGAAGACTTTGCAAAAGAGTTCCGGTAGTCATTTTAAAAGTATTTTTTATTTTTTCATACCAAAAGACTTCGCAAAAGAGTTATGGTAGTCAAATTTTGTGTACCAGAAGACTTTGCAAAAGAGTTATGGTAGTCATTTTTCAAACATTTTTTGAACTTTTTTTATGTACCGGAAGACTTTGCAAAAGAGTTCCGGTAGTAAATTTTTGTGAACCGGAAGACTTTGCAAAAGAGTTCCGAAAGTCATTTTTTAAAATAGTTTGTAACTTTAATTTTGTGTACCGTAAGACTTTACAAAAGATTTTCGATAGTCAATTTTAGGATACCAGAAGGCATTACACAAAGAGTTTCGGTAGTCATTTCTTAAAACTTTTTTGTGTGTACCAGAAGACTTTGCAAAAGAGTTATGATAGTCAATTGTGTGTACCAGAAGACTTTGAAAAAGAGTTCTGTTAGTCATTTTTAACTTTTATTTTGTGTACCGGAACTCTTTGACAAAGTCTTCCGGTATGTAAAATAAAATTTTAAAAAATTTATTTAAAAAATAAAATTATTAATTAGTTAAAGTTATAAAGGAAAAAATGTTATTTTTATAAAATGTAAGGGTATTTGAGTAAAAGTAGGGGTACAAAGTAAAATTTTCATGATGCTTTGGTGGAGTGACTTGGAAAAATAATTGGGCCTCCTACTTTTAGGTTAGTGGTCCTCTTAGAACATTTGCTTCCAAGACTTGTCGTGGCTCACCAATGGAAAGTATTTGAGAAAATTGGGTTGGGTTTACGAGACCATTGCTTGTAGAATTGGGAAAAATTTGGGAGCCGATGTGAGTGATCTAGGGAACATACGCATTAAATGTTAGTCTCATCATTAAAATGTCTCGTAGGATTATTCTTACATGTGGCCTTAGTTCCTTATGTTAGGACATGGTTATTTCCTTTAGGGTGCTCAAGTATATTTGAGTGTCACTACAATATTGAGGCAAATGCAACTGTTGTTTTTTATCTGCTCATTTTCTCTTAGTTAGAACCATTGATTTTCCTATCCCACCCCTAATATATAATTTTTTTTCACCTTCTTGGCCATGTTTCCACTATTTACATAAATTGTAAGGCTTTTCTTATTCTTTGAATCCCATTGCTTTCCCCTGAGCTTTGGTGAGTCTTGTTCTATTTGTCTTCTTTTTCTTCTCTAGGTCTTCATTTTCTCTATTTGTAGAACCCTTAGAAATATTCATTACTTTAATTGTTTCCTCATGTGTCATCTCTTTCAGTTACCATTTATCTCCTTATTTACCTCTTATTGTTTTTCCCTTCCTTATTTTAGTCTTGGCTAACATGGGAGGCGACCTAACACATTCTTTAAACCTATCTAGTAATGTGAGTGACATTTTGTCTCGCACTAAAGTAGTTGATCTAGAAATACCAATGTCATACCCTAATTTTTTTCTGGGCATTTTAAACTAGCATGCATCGAACTTCATTTTATTTTTCTTAGAATAAAAGTGTGGTTCTATAGACAGACCGATTTAATCAATTCTCAAATAAGCATAAGTTTATTGGGAGAGAAATGTAATGATTGGGCTTGCATATGTCAATTTTATTGATCTACATTTTGCATAGTTCAACATGGTGTGCTCATTTTATTTTCCGGCCCCGTTTGCATTCACATCTTGATCTAGTTGAGGCTTTTCAACCAGCCATTTTTTATTGCAAAATTTGATATTTTCTTGTCTATTTTCTAGAAGTTTATTTCGCGTAGATCATTTTAGTGCAATCATTTCACTTTTTTGCACCCGATTTTTATTCATTTAAATCCCTTTTATTTTTGTTTATTTTGTCAAAATGTCTAGGAAAAATAAATTGGAGCAAGTAAATAATCAATTGATTTTTAATTGTTCAGTTTTAAAAAAAGATTGACATTATTTCATTTAAACCTCATTTTAATCATTTAAAATATCTAAAAGGGATTTTTGGTATTTTGTTAATTGTTTAACCCTAATGTGTGTTTCTTTGTGTTAATCTCTAGCCATTATATTCAATTAATCAAGGGCTCTCAGTCAATAAACTTCATTTCACATGGACACATATCCTCTAATGTCTCTATTGACCTATCAAATAAAAAAAGAGACAAAAAAAAGAAATTAACTTGTAACAAGGAACCAATAAGAAGGTGACATGCAACTAGTAATTGAGGGATTACCCATCAACACACAATGACATCTAGTAACTTTCTCGTTGTCAAGAAAAAACAGAAAGCATAAGAGGGAAAAAGGTTTTTGTTTTCTTTTCATTTCCGAGGCCAAACTTACTCTCTCCAACAAATAATGCATAAATTGTGATAAAAAAATTTTAAAAAAAAGCAATCTACTTTCCTGAGGTTTGGAGTTCCTGGGATAATAATAGGCAATGAGGGTCGCATTTTATTTCTAGACACTTTGAGAAGTTGCTTAAAAAGTATAGGGTGAGGCACGGGGTCGCTACACCCTATCATCCCCAAACTAGTATTCAAGTAAAAGTCTCTAATATAAAACTAATTTAGATTAGATGGTATCCCTATCTAGGAAAGACTGATCCTTTAAACTCGACAATGCAATTTGGGCATACCAGACTGCTTTATGGGAAATCCAGTCACTTGCCTGTTGAGTTAGAACATAAGGCTTATTGGGTCATTAAGGTCCTCAAATTAGACTACCAGGCAACAAAAGAGAAGAGAAAGTCACTTTCTTGTTGGAAGAGATAAAGCTTAATGCATATGAGAACACAAATATATACAAAGAAAGGACTAAAGGGTGGCCCGCTAAGAGAATTTTAAACCGGGAATTAAAAGAAGGAGATCTAGTCTTGTTGTTTGACTCAAGAATTAAATGTTTTCCCATTAAACATTATTCGTGGTGGTCTGGTCCCTTTGTAGTGAAGAAGGTAACACCGTACTGTCAGACCCTAATTTTTGACCCTAAGATTTTTCGCATCTCATCTGCATTTCGCATACAAACAAGATCACGCACTAGTTGTTTATCCTTTTTCAGGTGCAGGTCTATGTCTTGCAGAAGATCATCATGTTTAATTGTCGTTATTTGTTTATATTTTACTAACTTCTAATCAAAATATCAAAAAAAATATGTTGCAGTTGCTTCTTCTTCTTCTGTGTTGCAGGATTTAAAAGACAGGGCTGTGATTCTCAATTCAGATATGGTTGTTCAGTCATGATTCGATTCAGATGGACGTTTGACCTAATCTTGGTCAAACTATCAAAAGATTGTTTCGACTGTAAATTGTGTGTGCCAGTGATCTGATTCTCAGATGATGTGTATTCAAGAAGTTCAAGTTGTGTTGTGTGCAAAATTCATCAGTTATCAGGCAGTGTTTGGTGCGAAATTTGGTTCGAATATTCAATGATCATCAGTTCATCAGTGATTCGTTTGTGGATTTATTTTCCACAGCATGGTTTCAAATAATTGAGGCAAATTTCAGGCGATGGTTGTGGCTTAAGTGGCAAGTTATCCAGTGGCTTGTGGAAAATCAGAATATGTTGTGGGCTTAAACCATCAATTCCATATCCATTTCACAAAAATATCCAATTCCATATCCATTTCACCAAAAATATCCAATAATCATTCATTCTCGATTCTTTTCCATTTTTCAAATATCCATTATTCTTTTTCCGATTAAATCATCATTTTTTTTTACCGATTATTCATTTTTTACCTCCATATCAAATCTACCTTTACAATTTTAATAGCCATTTCCAAATATCCATCTATTCCCAAAATTTATTTCTTTTATTCATTTTCTCTACATTTTTAGAAATTTAATATCCATTTTACCAAATATTCATTATTTCATCCTTTTATCCATGTTCCAAATTCCATAATCCATTTTTTTTACATATATCCATTTCTATTCTTAAAAAAACCATAATTCAATTTTTTTTCCAACTTTTAATCCATTTTTTACCAAAAAAAAAAAGAGTTAATAAGCCCATATTTTATTTTTTTGAAGTCCATAATATTTTTTTTCTCTTTGACCAAAATTGAAAAGAAATAAAAAATCACCAAACAATTAAGTCCCACCAGCTTCAGCCCATGTTTTCTTCTGTGAGAAATTGAAAAAAAAATGAAAGTCACAAATATCTCACATCCTGCGCCAATCCCACATCATCAACTCCAAGCTGCACAAATAAAAAATCAAGCCGCAGCCCAATATGCTACCAATGCTTCACACCTCAACTTCTTTTCACGCCACAAGCCAAAACAACAATACAAGGCCAAGCCTTTCCTTACGCCGCACAGGCCCAACGTCAAAGCCTAAGCAATACTTCACCAAACAACAAGCTAACCGCATAAATCCATCAGCTTCCCGCAAGCAACTTCAACAACTTACAAAATCCAGCTTACATCAGCCTTTCAATCCGCAGCCGTACACAAATATCACGCGAAGCCGCACATCTCACAAACTTAAAAAAATTAACAGCAAGCCTCACACTTCGTAAGTCACGCGGGACGCACAACAACATCTGCAAAACGCAGGTGAATCAAAGCAAAACGCAATACACAAAACTCAGCAATCACACGCGTTCCTCACTGTTCAAAACGCAGCCAATTCAAAGCTGAAGCTAGCACGCAATTTTCGTGCAACTAAAACGCATGAGCATCAATTCAAAACGGCAATCGCAATCTTCATTACTCTTCTATAAATAGAACTTACCTCTCCTTCAATTCCAAGCTTAAATAGCCACTGGAAATTCTGCGAAAATAGGGAGAAAAATCAAAAACAAATCTTCAACCCCAAACTCAGATTTCCACCTTTACAAACCTTCATCTCATTTTCATCCTTCCATCAACCTTCAAACCGTCATCCATTAATGAATAATAACTCGGATTCAGTTTGAAAGAAAAAGAGAAGAAGAAGAAGCTGAGTTGAGATTTGTAGAGAGAGAGACGCGTTTTGGATTTCGTCGTCGTCGTTTTGTCCTTGAGAGGGTGAGGGTTCCGCCATTGAGCCCCTTTGCTTCCGCCGTTGTACATAGTACCAGCCCTGTTTTTTATGTTTTAAGAAGAAGAAGTTTATGTTGCTTCTTTTTATTTTCTCATATAATTTGTTTTTTTTAATAAGAGACTGATGTCTAGATTGGGCTTAGAGCCTTGGATTGTGGCTGGATCCATGTTACTACCATCACCACCATGCGGCTTTCCTTCCCTCTCCCTTTTCCATTTCTTTTTCTTTTTTGTTCTTTTATATATTCTTTAGTTTAGTTCTTTTCTTTTTTTTAAATGATTTAGTTATAGTTTTTTTTCATATGAAAGAGTTTTAGGAAATATATGTAAAAAAAAAGATTTATTAAAGGAATTTTTAGAAACAATTTTAAGAAAAGATTTAGAAAAAAAACCTTTTAGAAATCAATTTAGAAAAGAGTCTTCTAGAAAAGGTTTAAAAAATATTTTAATGCTTTCATGGATTTATTTTTAATTCATTTTCATTTTTCTTCATCTTTTTTTCTTTTTTTGGTCGATGACAATCTCTGATTCGTAGATTGTTGGTTTCCGATAAGTTTAATCTTCATTATTTCAAATCTATGGATGAATGATCATTCGGATCATTCTCCATACTTTGAGATCGTGATAGGTTGCTTTTCGAGAAATTCAACGAAAATCTCGATTAAGATTAGACCGTTCTCTTTCTTTTAGTGTGGCATGTTTTCGGAGAACGATCCATAATATCGTTTCTCTAACATGTATTAACACGAATATTTTCCACTTTAATTAGTGGTGGCCGGCCTCATTTGTAGGGTAATTACTCCGTAAATTACTCGGCGATTTCTTAACATAGACCTAAAGTTGTCCCGATTCGGAATGCGATCCACTTGGATCCGGTTGCCTCGACTTTATTTTTCTTTTCGTGGTTGTGCTTGATTAAGTTCATCATACCACTTTATATTGTAAATATTATAATAATTTGAATATACTAACATTTAAATTTAATCTCTCGCACTCTATCCTTTTATTTTAATCTCTTGTTCCCTACCTCTCTTATTATGCTTCTTTATTCATTCATCATATTGCTTATTGTATATATTGTGATATTTGTGATTTTTTCCTTTGTCCATTTGGACACAAAAATATTAATAACGGATTAAACATCTAAAAAATGGGTGACTTTTAATTTCGGACTATGGTTACTATCCTTAGCTTGAGACTTGGAGTTTCGGACTTAGATTCTAGGATCATCCCTTTGCTCATTTGTTATGGATTGAAGGCTTTGGCTCCGGTTGAGTTACTTGTTTATGAAGATGGAAATCCAATTGTTTCAAAGATGCTTGTCATTTGGTTTGATCATTCTTCCTTTAGCTTTTATTTTCAAGTCTTAGGATAGTCCCTTCATCTCTTCCCATCTTCTTCAATTTTCAAATCTCCTTCCTATTTTCAAAACTTTCTTTGTTTTCAAACTTCAAACATTTTCTCAATTAAACCTTGACTTCGGTCATGTGTTTTTACCATTTTTCATTTCATTTCCTTAAATAAATTCTAAACCACATAATCATATCGAAACTTTCTTTTCTCAAAAACTTTAAAACATTCACAACTCATTCAATTGTTTTTGTGCCCTCGTGCACGTTTTCTTTTTAACCATTTTTTATGTTTAGATATGATTCATTCTTTCTAGCGGAATTATTCGCTAAAGAATGACGACTTATCTTTACCTTTTAAAATCAATTCAACTCACTTTGCCTTTTCACAATTTGTACCACGAACTACGGGGTTTTGATCTCGCATTGCACTTTGTGGGTACGTAGGCATGAGACGTTCGTCTCTTCAAACACCAAAATCTTAAAAAACATTCTTCTTCTCATCTCTTCAATCTTTTTTCAAGCAAACCATTTCAAACCAAAAAATGCAGTAAACATTTCAAAGGGTTCCCGTGGAGTACCACGGACAAGTCGGGTGCTTAAAACCTTCCCGATTTGTAACCAATCCCCGTACCCATTCTCTGTTTGATTCTTTTAGCTTTTAAGATTCTTTAAGGCTTTCTTCGTTCTTTTTGCCTTTTTCCTTTTGGAAATAAATAAAAGCGCGGTGGCGACTCTGTGTATATTGAGTTAAGTTAATCAATAGCTTACACTCACGATTTTACCGCTACACGTACAAATCAATATAAGTGTGGAGTGAGCCTACGAATTCGTTTACTGTGAATGATTAAAGGTTGAAACACTACACCACTAGAGATGCAATAGACCAAGGAATGAGCTTGGTCTTGAAGGAACCACCATGAGTGTTTTCACTCATGAATCATTGAGCTAAAACAATGTTAAACAAAGCACTTAGTGGGAGGCAACCCACACTTTTAATCACTTATACCTTTTATGTTGTTTCTTTTTAGCATAAACCTTGTTGTTTCAAGCTCATATGGCGCTTCCCACCTCCGGAGTAAGGTCTTTGTGAGTTCACTCCCTCTTGCTTGCACTAATACATTGAGGAAAATGTTTGGTTCAAGCTTGAGGGGGTACATCTTTACTTTATTTTGTTTTTCCTTTATTATGTGTTTATGTTTATGTTTATGCCTTTTCCTTTTCTTTAGTTGTTTCCTTATTTTTCTTTCCAAAAAGACCACTTTTTCAAAGTTTTTCCCGAACTAGGACCATTCATAAAACAATTTCTTGAAAATCTTCGGTTATGAGGAAACTGGAAAAGTATATAGAGTTAGAGGGATGAGAGGCTAAGTATATGAACATTGGGAAAGTTTGACAACTTAGGTATTACCCAAACACCTTAGGTTCCCCGAAGTAAGATGTGAGTTCAAAGTGTAAATATGTGCCCTAATACTCGACTTTTGATAAATACTCCCTGATTAGTTTATAATGACAGTACAACAAAAATTAGACTCACATTCATGTATGATTGGTTGGGAAATAAAAAAAATTTAACACCAAAATGATGAAAATATGGTAAAAGGCAACTACACCTTCTAAGTTGGGTAACCCTCGTCAAAATATTTATTCTAACAGTGGTTTAACTCTAAATGTCATCCCAAAGTGGACAAATAAACACACAAAAGTGTGTAACTTCATCTAGAAAAAAAGGTGTCTAAGCAAAATTCCCCGACCGTTCTTGTGCATGTGATGACAAAAATATTCCAATTGCCTTAATTTGATTGTCCGAATGAAAATGGAAGGAAAAATTGAATAAGAGATTTAAGAGCAAAGCATAGTTGAAGTGGTTTTTGAATGGGAAACTTAAGTTCATGGTCTTAATGCGGTTAGTGTTCTTGTGAATACCTTTGGCGTCAAGTGATTACCGAGAGAACTTGACTTTAGCCGATTGGAACAAAAACTCACGTATGAGTACCCAATAACTTCATTTTCGATTGGAACCACTTGATATAAAAATTTGCATATGTAAGCTTTGTTGCTTGAGGACAAGCAACAATCTAATTTTGGGGGAGTTTGATAAGTGGTTTTTGTGCCATTTTTACTACTTGTTTTACCTTAGTATTTTACCATTTTTTTGTCTGATTTACTTCTGTTTATCATATTTTATGCTTTGGTAGTGTTTTTTTTGTTGTTATTTTCCAGGTTTTCATAAGTATCTGATGCGAAAGAGGAACAAAAACGAGCAAAGCACGGGAAAATGTCAAAACTAAAAAAAAAACCAAACAAAATCTAGAGGGCCACTACGACCACCTGTAGCAGCTGCTACAAGCTGTAGCAACTAAATCCTAGGGATCCCCTTCATTTTCAAGCACCATACAAAAAGTAGATGCCTGCTACGACCACCCGTAGCAGCTGGTATGGGTCATAGCAAGAGGGTGCGTTGTCTCTTGATTTATTTCTTTTTTTTTGGATCAATTTCATCTAATTTTAGAATTTGGCATGTTTTTATGTGATATTTTCTAATCTAACAATTGTTGATTAGTGAAATAATGATCCCAATTTAAGTTTTTTTTTATAAAAGGTAGAATTAGTCTTGAGTTTAGGGATCCAAGTTTAATTTTCTAAGTTTCTACGTTTTGTTTTTTCACTGTACTCAAGTCTCTATTAGAGCACTGGATCAAGGTTTATTCAATTAGGTTTTCTTATTCTTGTTCAATCCAACTGCTTTTCTATTTCTATTGTTTATTATGGATTCTATTATGAATATCACTTTGATTGTGTTTTCTCTCACTATGAGTGAGTAGTCCATTAGGGACTTGGGATCATGGGGCTTATCTCATGACTATTTGTATGATCTGTCATAAATCAATTACGAGAGTCTTTTGTCCATATTTATTTTAATACTTAAGTGCATGCATTCCAACCCTTGAATGAAAGTAAAGTGTTCTCAGGTATTGATCGTGGTCTGAAAGGATATATATCAGTAACGGAGCGCATGTTTTTATACAATCAAGTTCAATACAACGAAAGCGCTTGGATGAGTTTGAGAAAAGTTCTAATTTTTATAGCTGAGAAAAAGTAACGAATTACTGATGAATAATATGATTGAGCAAAAGCCGACGAATTATTCATCATCAATAGGGAAACACGTTGGTGAAAGCTAGTTGTCCACATTTATCTATTTTCTATAAATTGTATCAGAGCTCTCTTATAGAAGTCAAACGGATTGTAAGGATGTGTTAGAGTGAGAACCATGACCCTAATTCATGTTTGTCTCCATTATGATTTATGTGATTTTCAATTAAGTTGTTTTTATATAAGTACTTTTAATTTAAGTTGTTTTTACAAAATCTCAACATTTGATCTCTCTGGATACATATCGATAGAACAGAGTTCAGTACTCAATCCATTAACCCTTGTGGTTCAATAATCTTTTACTATTTCGCACAGTCGTGCACTTGCGACGTGTCAAAAATTGAGGGCTTCAACCTCAATTTGAAAATTTAAATATGGATAAAATAAATGTAGTGTTTAAAGGCCTTCCCATGATGTTTTGAAGCCAATTACAAACATTTAGATATACACTACAGTTAAGAAACAAGTGATTTGATGTTTCAAATTCAAAGTTGCAAAGGCTGAAAATTGAATGCATATATAAACCCATATCCATGATATTATCATTAGTAGGAGTTCTATGGTGAGGTAGTCTTCACACTATTATAGACTAGGATGGATGCATGGCAGGGTTACAACTGGTTTTAGCACAAGGCCTAGAAATTGTTGTTAGGGAGCAAAATGTTTAGGAATCTTTTAAAGAATGGTCACGGGATGCTGTGTGATTCTAGATCAATTTGTATTTAGTATGGAACAAAGGAAAAGTAATATTCTAAATCATACCTAGGATATTAGGGAACATAAGTTGAAGATCCACATGGTCTCGCCAATTAAAGTGAACAATGAAATTTTGAACGTTTGCTTGTAAATTATGTAGGACATTTTTAGGAAGATTAAAGATGGAACAATGATTTATAAATTCCCAATCATCTCTCTAATCTAAATTAAGTTTATGATCATCTTATTTAGGTCTTTTATAGGATATACTTAGGCCAACAATAAATTATGATGGAGTAGATGAGAATATCATGCACAATGCTTTTGATTAATTGAACCCTTCATGCAAAGGAGAAGAGAGTTACTTTCCAATAGGCCAACTAATTCTTAATGTTGTCAATGATGGACTAGAAATGAATAAATTTGGGCCTATCTTTGAAGATTGGGACACCAAGATAAATGAAAGGAAAGGTTCCAATTTTGAAGCCAATGATGTTGGCATTGGAATTTAATTTGTGAGTGGTTATAGATCCACCATATATAGTATCTTTTTGAGGATTTACATATTGACCCGAGACTTATGTATATTTATGAAAGAAATCAACTAGGGTATTAATGTTGGAACTAGATTCCTTGTAAAATATCATCACATTATCAACATATAGAATATGGGATAGTACGTGCATCATGAAGTTGTATTGTCTCTTCCTCCTGAGGGTTTATCTTTTGATTTCTTGTCTTTTTGCTTTTGGTTTTGTTTACATCGTTATTGAGTCTCCTATCATGATTGTGAACTTTAGGATTGGGTTTTAAATATTTTTTTACACATATTTATAAATCAAATTGTTTGAGTATGATATGGGGAATATGCTTCTAGTCATTTTGTTGAGTCTTGATCCAGAACCATATTTGAGAATGGTTCAAATCAGGACAATGTTAGAATCTCAAAAACACTTTATATTTTTCGAAAAATGGGGTTCTCAAATTTTGAATCGAAACACACACTTCCATGACTCGAATCAGAGTTACAGAATGCCCAGGAATTGTATTCATGTTGTCATTATTTGAATCACGACACTATGACTCGAATCACATAAGCTTGATTTGAATAATAGATTATCGTATTTGAATCAGGCACAAACTGCACATTTTGGGAGATGGTTATGTAATTGTAATTCGAATCACACATTTTCATTACAAAAATAACAAAAAGAATGACTCGAGTCACATATTTAGTTTTTTCTGTTTCTTGGGTTTTAATTCAAATCACTTGATCTTTTGAATCGACTCGTACTTTTTGCTTATGACTTGAATCAAATATCAATTTCTCTCTTTTTGTGCTAGATATCCAACATGTATAAAATGCATTTCTCTCAAATCCCTTTAAAAATGTTGGAAAACATACATATCCATTATTGATTTGAAATTCATAACACACTTGTTCTCTTAACTTTCAAAAGAGTTTTGAACTTTGCTTTGAATGCTTGCAAAAAAAATCTTTCATCTTCTACCTATTGTTATGTCTAATTTTGTTTGGATTTAACTCTTATCTTCAAGGTGTGAGATCTCTAATGAGGATTTTTATTGTGATTAACATTTCCTTTGAAGATTTCTTAAGATTTCATAGGTTTGCAAAGTTGTTTGTGAGATTGTGGTTGGTTTTGAAATGTCTAGTGGAAAAGGAGGTTTATCTCTCCATAATTATTTTGGTAGTATTATGAGGAAGCCTATAGACAAAGTGAGATTTCTTCTAAATCTTCCTACATGCCAAGGCTTTAGATATCGGTAGGATCGAGTAAAGATCGTTATAGAAAAGAAACTTTAGAGAAACATTCTTGGAGCTAAAAGATTTAAGTCAATTCTGAGTAAAGATTTTGCAAGGATTCAATATCAAATATTGTGTACAAGTCAATTAGGATTTGGATCAAAGATTTTATACTTTTCAGCATTATTCAGATTGTTATTGTATTGAATATCTTGTAATATTTGTCAAAGTCATAGCGGGAGAAAATCAAAATTTCAATGAGTAATCATTTGAAAGTAGAGTAGGTATAACGATGACGTTTGCCTAACAATTATACATCTACCATACCCCTCTCTATTTTAATTTTGATTAGAATTTCAGGATTAGGTTTATATCTTTATTAGAATCACATGTGGTTAGGTTTATTTCCTTGATATTGATTTGGTGTATATAGGTTTTGTTGGATTGGAACTTCGAATTATTATTGTTGTTGATTAAGTCTAGAAACTAATTCTAGAATTCTTACATTGTATTGAATTTTCACTTTTACATTTCTTGTGTAAAACATTTATAATTCAATATACGAATTGGTTATGTTTGATTCTTTTATCTTTATATACGAATTAAAGTGTTGTTTATATACCTTCAAAACCATACATTGTAAACATTGTGTTCCAGTCACACAAACTATTTTTAAAAGTCTGATATTTTTGAAATGAACAAAATTTTTAAAACGATCCATTTTTAAGGTCTTTTTACCCATCCACCCCCGATTCTAGACTGTTGCAATCTCATATTCCCGTTCAACAAATTGATATAGTGCCTTTGATGGTTGTAATACTATTTGAGCTGACAAGGTCTATGATTCATTTTCTAAGTATTTCCTTAGCAATGCGTAAAAGGAGAGAGGACAAAGGGTCTCTTGCAATATCTACTTTAATTTCTTGGTAGCCATGATAGGATTTGTAATGAAGCATGTTGATGGATTCATATGTGAGACAGACACAATCCTTAACCTGTCTGTTATGAATGAATCCCCTTTTCTTATGGAAATGATGACTAGAAGAATTGTTGCCACCATGTCTACAAGGATATTAGAAATAATCTTGAATTTAAAGTTTGTCTTGCCAATTTTCCTAAACTGAGATATGATGTCATGCTGATAAGCTTTAGAGATCAGAACTACATTGTTAGATTTGTAGCTTGGAAGGATGGTGCTGGTAGAAAAGAATTCCAATACTGGCTTGCAAACATCACGATCAATAATGGACCAATTTGTTTGAAAAAATTAACCTCTGAAGCCATTAGACCTAGGTGAATTGTCATTGTTAAGACTAAATACTGCATTTTTTATTTCTTCAATAAAAGGCATAGGGGTAAGAATGGTATTTGTCTTTTCATCAAGAATGTTAGGAATAATCTCTTCAATTAGACCATTTTCTTGCAAAAACTTGGAGTTGGAGAACATATAGGAGAAATGGTTGCTTCAATTTGGATATGGTCAGTGATAACTTCATTTTTTATCCTGAGAGAGAAAATTTTCTTACAAGCTTGCTTGATTGTGGAAGTCCTATGTAATTTTCTTGGTCATTCAGAATATTAAAGTAGCCATTTAAGCTGATGGTGGATTGAATATTATAAAGTTTTCCCACAACTTTGGTGACATTGGATTTTGTAGCACCCCAAAATAATTAGATTATTTATTTAATTGGTTTATTATAAGTATGTGCGATTTATCGGTGAATGTGTGATGTATTGTTGAATATGATGTGTTTTATATATTGTGTTGTGGGGAAGAGTGAACTAATATGAATTTGAGGATTATTTATATATTAGATAATTAATTTTAATTATTTATAATTGTTTTAATATTAAAATAGCGATAATATATGATGTAGAAAGGATAAGGGCAAAATGGTAGTATTCATGAGAATTAGTGAGGGTAAGTTGGGAAAGACATATTAGGGGTCCTAGGGGTAAGTTTGAGAAAAAGGAAAATAGAAGTTTAGTAACTTCAATTTGTACGATCGTGTTTTGGAGAAACAACATTGAGGGAAAAGGTGGAAGAGGCTAGGGCTCAAAGGAGAATTGTTGTAGAACTCAAAGAGAAGAGATCAAATTAAGAATCTAAGGTATGTGGAGTATTACTTATCATTATAATTGATGTAGAGTCAAAGTATTTGTAGATTTGCATTTGGGGTTTTGTTTGATGATGATAATGTGATTATTTGTGATAAAATTGATGATTTTTTATGTGTTAAATGCCATGAAATGATGTATGTGATGTATATTATGATTTTTTTGTTATCATTTAGTAGGGAAACCATGATGAATTGTGTGAGTCTTAGACTGAATGTGTACTAAAATCGCAAAAAATATTTGGAGTTAGGCTGTGTAGAAAATGCAACAACAGAGTTGTTGTTTCGCATGATTTGTTGGGCGAGCCTTATGCTTCGTCGGGCGAAATTGATTTCGCCCAAGCAGCGTCGGGTGAGACAAGGAATGAAAGGATGGTATAAATGAGGTGCTTTTGGAATTTAGTATGGGAGAGGTGATTCACCTCATCTTGTGTGAGTGAGCTCAGGCGAACAAACAGTTTCGCCAGGCGAAGTAGAAGCGAGAGGCAGCAGACAAAAATTTTCAAAACATCATAACTTGAGTTTCTGGACTCCGCTTGATGCGCCGTCCGAAGCATCTGAGAACTGGCGTGACGTACTATATTGTAATGGAATTACATGAGTGTTTGGATGCATGATTCCAATACATATGTGTTTTATGATATTATTTTATTTCATGTGTTATACTATGATGTTGATAATAAATCTGATGTTTATTTTGATATTCTCTTGTGGTGATTTGTTAATGATGTTGTTATGACGTAAATGATGTGATTCACGATGATGATTATTTGACAAATGTTATTATGATGATTACATGAATGATGATGCAATTTGATTAGTTGTGGTCATGAATACTATGACGTTTTGCATCATGCGTTCATACCATATTTTAGGACTTCGGTCCAGTGACGATGTTAGGATTTCGGTCTAGTGGTGGTCTCAATCCCATTGTGTGGATTGAGTGCGTTATATGATGTGCGCCGATTCCAGGTGGGAATTAATCATATGGTGGGGATCTTTGGAGGGAGATGACCTTGTGTTCATCAAACCACATGCATGAGTTAATATTGTCGCATTACATATTAAGTGACATTGCATAGTTGTGAGGTATATGATGTTTGATGTTGTTGTGAATTAAGTGATGTTATGATGATGATGATGATGATGATGATGATTGAATGATGATACAATGACGTTGTGAATGACTTAATGAAATGACAATGTGAGTATGTGTGCGACGTGTGACAAATAGGTGAATTATTGAAGATGATTGCTATATTACTATATCTTATTTTTATATCTCATATAATGATTTGTGATTACTCACCCTGTCTGTTTTAATGTTACCTCTACGTGAGTAACGTGCAGGTGATCAGGATTAGCTCGTAGGATGCGTGGAGATTTAGCTTTTGGAGTTATTTTATTTTATTTTCGTTGATTAAAATGTGTCTTGCTCTGATATGTAACATCGGGGTTGAGAATGTCGAGTTAAACTATATGTTGTTTATTTTGTTGACACAAATTATAAGTTGTTTTGAATCATGAATATGAGTGATTAAGTATGATGCATGTTCCTTAAAACAATTTAAATAAAATTATATTAAGACTATGGAATCTGTTGCATAGTATTTGAATTATAATTTATTTGAAGAACCCGTGTTATAAAATATGATATTTATTATATTGTTTTTATGAAGCATATGACTCCCTTGTTGATGCTTGACTCTGATTTAAATATAAAAAAATTCGTGAGATAGTGTAACAAGTAGATAACCATAGTTGGTTGCAGATTTCCTTATCTATCTTTTTTCTTTTCAGTGTGATGTGATCCAAATCTGCCATTGGACCAAGTAAATTTGATGGCTTTAGTTGGAATGTGCACAAAACCATTATAGTCAAACCAGGTTAAGAATTCTTCCATTGGATTTCCGAGCTTTAGCTTTCGTCTTAGAGATTAACTATTATAGTCAAACCAGGTAAGGATTTCGTGTGGTGTAAGCTACAATTTCAATTGCCGCGGAGCATACCCAACATTTTTCCCATTAACTAATCATATAGAATTTTATTCTAGTGCATGCTAAATAAAGTTTCTATCACACTTATTAAAAAAAGTTGCTATCATACAAATCTCAAGTGGGCCACATGAGTTCAATACGCATGTTAAAAGAATGTCTTTTTTTTTTATAAAATTTTAATTTATAAAGATACAAACATAATGAATAATTTTTTAAGCAAGTCATATATTAATAAGGAATATAAAGGGTATTCAATCTGATTACAAAAGAGTGAAAAAACCACGTTCAAAACAGAGATTACTAACCAATTACAATTTAAGATAATACAAAGGGTATTTGTCAAAATCATAGAACTTAGAATTGGGGTTAATCCTAATTCCGATAAAATTTTATCTCCAAATCGATAACTTAATCTCCAAACAATATCGATAATATTCTAACTGACATTATTGAAGACGATCTCATTCCACAAGATCCAAATGTTCCAACAAACGGCTATCCAAACAATGCTTTGACTACCTTTTTTAAGATTCCTATGTTTACCAAACGAAAGTCAATCCATGAAGGACTCCTTCAAACAATTTCCTCATGAACCTTCAAAATCTAACCACCCCGAAATATCTCTCCAAATTAAATTAACCGATGGGCAATCGATAAACAAATGATTCACATCCTCCATGGCATTAGTACAAAGAACACATGGAGATTGGCCGGATCCGAAAGGATCCCTCTGTGATGAAGATTATTCTTCGTCGGGAGTCTATTTCTAAAATCCCTCCAAGCAAAAGCTTTAACCTTTAGAGGTGTCGCAATATCCCACACGTACTTAAAAGCACCATCGAACCTATCGTTAGGACCAAACGGAATGTGAAGAAAACCTGTTTTGCTATAAAAAAGATCTAACAGAAAACTCATTATCCGCCTCCGAAATCCAACTAACAGAATCAACACCATCACCTGGCTTCGGAAAGTCCGATAACCTGGACCGAAAATGCGATAACACCACTGTCGAGACAGACTGAGCATTAACCAAACTGCCTGAAAAAACAACAATAGGAATCGGGCCAGCTGCTACCGAATCGATACCTGTAACAGGAACATGCATACCAAGACTATCGAAACCAGCGACATTTTCCTCACCAAGCGATGATAACACAATTCCAGAATTTTTGTTAACCAACTGTCGCTCCCCCGAAAACACACCGGGTCAGATAGGGTACAGACGCGAACGGTCGACGAAAGGAGAAGATGAAGTGAATAGAGTCGCCAGCTAGGCATTTTTATCCCGAAGGAAAGATAATGCTGCATAAACCTAGAAAGATATGGATAAGACGGTCGCGAACCAGAGAAACTGAGAAAGGGGGTTGATTACAACCTGGGAAGGTATTAGCACCCAGATTGTCCGTCGTACTCGACGGGATCCACGCTTAAAAGATTTGTGTTTAAAGGGGTAGTGTTTGTGCTATCTGTGTGCAAAAGCTGGAAAAACATTGTACAAGTGTCAGTGCAAGAAAATAAAGTGAGGTGCTTAGGAATGAGGCTTTCAAAGAATGCTGGAAGAAAGGGGGGAGGGGAGACACAGAGACTTTTGTTCGATAACAGTTATGTTATGCCTACGTATCCTCTCGTGCAATGAGGAAGTCAGAACACCGTAGTTCGACTCAAAGAGACTGAAAGATAAATTGACTAGTGAACTGCTTACTTGTCTATGCTCAAGTGTATGACTTGTCTGGCTCAAGTGCTAACTGTCTTGCATTAGACGGAAAAAGCAAGTTCTCGCTTGTGAGTGAAGATGATGAGAAAAGAATCCCGGAGGAGACGATTATTGTTTGTTTTTGTGTTTTCAGTCTTTTATTGTTTTTGGTGTTTGTCATAAGTTAATGAGCTTAAGCCTAAATCAAGGGCTAGTAAACTCATCATATCCTCCCTTTGATTAGGGATAATGAGGATACCTTAAGTATGAGATAAACATCTCAACTTAATTACCATGATGATGTAGGATTAAGATCATTAACCTACTTGTGATTATTTAGATGTTTTTGAGTTTTTGTTTAGTGTTGAGTAATGAGTTTAAGCCATAATCAAAGATTAGTCAACTCATTACACCATCCTAATAGAAGGATAATAGATGAGCACACTTAAGCTGAGGAAGATACCTCAACTTAATCCATGATTAGGGATTAACCTCATGACAAAACAAACCTTTATTAAATGGGTTTTAAATTAAGGGATGAGATTAAGAAGTGGATTTTAAGTTTGTAAGACAACTTGAGGGGGACTTGTCCATTAAACACTAGGGTTAGTCCTTCTTAACCAATAATGGAAGAATTAGAACCCTAATGTAAGGTCCAAGTTACAAGTTAATGTCTTAGTGATTATTAAGATGGATTGATAAAGAGGTTTAAACAAATTAAGGGTTTAACACTTAGGATTAAAGTTATACACTCCATCCTAAGAGAAGGATGCAGGCATAACCTTAATTCCAAAGTCTTAAAGCCTTAAAGGTTTAGTCTCTAATGATGAGGTGAGAAGAGAGACACAAAGAAGACACAAAGGTTAAAACTAAAGGGGGACTAATCACAACCCTAATTATTGTCATTCTTGGATGTTCCTATGGTTTGTGAGGCTTAAAAGAGATATTCAGAGAAGCCACCAATGGAAGAAGCAGATGAAAGGAGGAAGAAACAGATGAATAAATTACTTACTTCATTGAAGAAGATAAGTGACTTAGAGAAAGAAGGTGAAAGATGAACATGAATGAGCAAGCTCACTCTAAGACAAAGAAAAATGTAGCAATGATGCATATGAAGAAGATGAAGAGAAATGAGAAGTGAAGGCAAATTCACTTCTCAAGTTAACTTACCACCTGAAAATGTTAGCATAAGGAAACAAATGATATGAAATGGAGAATATGCAAAGGTAAAAACCAAAACCAGAAGCAAACACATGATGCAAATGGTGCTATGAGATAATGCAAAGGCATACCAAGTGCTATGAATGTTCATACAAGAGATTGGATGCAAATGAGGCATGCTTTGAAGTATGAAAACACATGTATGTTTATGAAATGAAATGGATGCAAAGCATAGCAAATGTATGAAGAAATGTTCAAGCAATGTCTTAAGATGTCTAAGATGGCATACAAGTGCTTAGGATGTCATGACAAGTTCATATGTTCATGCAATGCAATGTAAGATGCAAGTGTGGATGCAAAATTAGCGTTACATGAAAGGATGAGATGCAAATGGTCAAAACAGAAGCAATACACGTGATAAAAAAATTGGAAATGAACTCAAAGGAACCCTACACCCACATGATATCACACCCCAAAGGAGAAGGTCCAACTCTTATCCTAAAAGAAGTTATGATTTTTCTAAATTAACTAGGGTTTTTGGGTACCTTAAGAAGAAAAATGCAAATCAATTTGAAAATGAGGGATAAATTCATGACAAAAATATCCTAGAAACTACATGTTATATAGAAAACAATGCAAAAATAGTCATTGTCAAACCCTTCATTGTTAGACAGAAAAGAATTTTCAAAGTTAGGGTTCTAAAAAGGGAATTTTATGAATCCTAAATTCAAGAAAAATGTCAAAATTGAATCAAAACCAAAAAGAAATTTGTATGAATGATTTGACAATGTTTCTAAATGTCCTAAGATGCAATGTGAATTTTTTTGGAATTTTTAGAAACCTAAATGGTATTTTAATTAATTAATTTCCATTAATTAATTAAAATAAACATTTAAATATTTTTAAAATGATTTTCTAATGCAAAAAATAAAAATAAAATTTTTTTTGGGTGAAGAAAAATATTTGAAATCAAAATGCAGAAAGAAATATTTTTTGTGATTTTTCTAAGTATTTTAAATAAAATGCACAAAATAAATGAATAATTATGAAAATAAAATGAATTAAAGGGGAAGTCAACTAATCCTAAGACTGGAATTCAAACTTGGGAGAGAGGGATTGATTGCGCGCGCAGATCAATGGCTGGGATGTGTTCTGGCATTTAATTAGGTTTTATAATTAATTAATCAGGTTTAATCCTAATGAGCTAATCTGAGTCATTCACTGCCTAACCTTAATCCTCATCTAACGACCTAGATTCAAATTTCCCTAATCACGTGGATTAAACCCTAATCAGTTTCAGGTGGTCGGAGAAGACTTCCGGTCGTCTTCTCCGGCGAGACCAAACTACAAACTTCTTCCCTAGGTCATTTCCAGAGCTCTAAAGCTCCAGATCACATCCTCTAATAACCCTAAGCAAGATTCAACCCTCAAAATCCATTTCTCATGCATCAAACTCAAGATTCGAAGAAGAACATAAAAATGGCAAAACTTTCAGAAACACGAAACAGGCTCAATACTCAATCATTTTCAAAACCAACAAGTGCAGTGTGATCAGTGAAGCATGTAGATCATTTCTATAACATAAATAACAAGTTCTGGAAAAAAGTTTGAAGGTGGCTACCTGAACTGAAGCTTTCACTTCTGGAGCTTTTGGACCTCTTCTTTTGTGCAAATCCACCTCACTTGGCCCCTTGATGATGTTGCAATGCTTTGATAGAGTTTAGAATGGCTGGATTGAGTGGTTGCACCTCAGCTGGTCTGAAATCGTGTTTTTGTTTGGCTGGCTTTTAGGGCTTGGTAATGGTTGGGAAATGTTCTAATGATGATGGTGAGTTGAATGGTGAAGTTTGTTTGAAGTTTGAGTGGCTGGACAGAGTGTTTCGAAAGTTTGAAGTTTTGGGGTGATTTTGAGAAACTTGGCCTATGGGATGATCTGAGCTCCAATGTTATGTGAAATAGCTTTCTTTGAGTCCACATAACATTGTTTGATAGGTCAGAAAGTGGGTGGTGGCCTGTGGTGATTGGTATGGGCAAGTTGCCAAAATGTCAACATAATGTGTACTTGAGGTATGGGCTATGGCAGGGGTTGTTCAAGGGCATGTCTGGCCTCAACATTGATCAAGGAGAGCCATGGGATTGAGATTATGCAGCTGGATGACTTAGAAGCAAAGATCTCATAGGTTTTGCAAGTGTTATGTGATTTTCCCCTTTTGAGAACTCTTGAAGTGCAAGGCATGGAAACTTGTGATTCCTTGGGCAATTTTGGTCACAATGCAATGTATTATGTTTGTATGATTCTTAGAGAGTGATTAGAGGTCACAAAATTACTTGGTTTGTGAAATTGCAAAAAATCCTCTTTGGTGTGAAAGTGAAAATTATAGGATTTTTGCCAACTTTGCGAGGCCATAACTTGAGTTCCATAATGAATTAGAACTTGTTCTTATACTTTTTGAAAAGGGAATGATCCAATCTACAACTTTCATGAGCAACAATTTTTCATTTGAAGCATTTTTGGTTGAGAAAGAGGAGGTTGAAAAACTTTCCCAAAATGGAAAGTTTCCATTACAAGTCATTTCCATTTTTGGCAACTTTTGGTTTAGCTCAAGTTTCTTCAATTTTGTGAACTTACAAGCACTTCAATGATCAAATAAAGATCATATAACTTCAATTTGATGAAAATATCACTTTGGTTCCATTGTTGGGGGCCTCAGATGCCCTGATTTTGCTCTGACTTGCTCAAGAAGTTACCCAGTGAACAGATGACTTCCACAATGAATTTCTTCATCAAACTTGGTACACATGATCCTTATAACATATTGAGACTATTAGAAACAAGAATGGCCAAAAAATTTGGAGTTATGGCCTCTGAAACCAAAACCCTAATTTCAGGTCATCTATGCAGTGAAACCCTAGCTCTGCTTCCATGCTTTCCAAGTTCTTGTGATTTCTTGACTTCCTTGATCTTTGAGGGTTATAATATGATGGTAGAACATACATGGACCCTCTTGGAATGATTGGAGACCTTTGGAGTGGCTCAGATGGATCCTTGGATTGCTTAGATCACAAACCCTAGATGCAGATGAACTTGAACTAATGCAGTGAAACAAAAATGCAATATGAGATGATATGCTTAAACTTATGCAAAGATGAAATATCACAAGCCATGGTGTGAAATGAGTGAGGGAAAATTTGGGGTGTTTACACCAACTATGCAGGAGAACCCTGCAGCAAACTAAAGATACCACCAACATTAAAATGCTAGTCACCAAATAAATTATTAGCAGCAAGGTCCAACTCAATATTGCCTACCTCCTCAGAAGCAATATCCAAAACTGATTCAAAAGCCAAACAACAGTCCCATATTCCATTCACCCATCCTCCATACCCGCCACAACAACGTCTTTTAACCTTGATAACGCAAAAAATTCCGGATAGAGCTATCGCAAACACCCTCTACCGGTCTAGTTAACATGCCAAAAGGACGTACCAAAACCATTATCGATTTGAAAAGAACAATTATTAACAAGGATATCATCGAGATAAGCTTTCACAATCACAAGCATATCATGCCACCAAATTGACTTAGACCTCCAACTAGGAAGAGTAACCCCTCAATACGACATTTGCATTTTAATATCACCATATCTAGATTTTAACACCAAGAAACCAATCCAAATAACAAAATGAATATTTATTTATCTACTTGGAGAAAAATGATATATAGATCTTCCTAAACAAGTGTTTTAGGCTGGGAGAGTCCTTAACAACTATCCTTTTTATGATATTTGGGTGATGTGAAAACTTGACATTCAACGGTCAAACCTGGAATTGATTTTTTTAAATAAATATTAATTAATTAATTAGATATACAAATTGATTAAAACATGTTTCATATTTAAAAAGAATGAATTTCAAACAGTAAATAATCATTATTATTTAGTTTGATAATTTTATATATTATTATTTAATGTATAATTTATATGCAGGGAAGTATGTATTTGATAAAAGTAATAAAATTTTAAATTTTTTTTTTAGTTGAACACTTTAATTGTTTAACTTTTTAACCATTTTATCATGATTATTAAAGTTACAAAAGTCAAACAAATTTTTTGAAAATGTTATATATATATATATATATATATATATATATATATATATATATATATATATATATATATATATATATATATATATATATATATATATTATAATCATTTGATTGAATCTAATTTAAAGGTTAAGATTATGAAGTAAATTAAAAAGACTGACTCCTGGAGTAAGTTGATCCTCAATATATATATATATATATATATATATATATATATATATATATATATCTGATCAGACGCGATCTTCGGTAAACAATACAAATTTTCGGCGGTTGATGGAGAGGAAGGAGGTGTCACTACTACAAAACGCACAAACAACAATGTCAGATTTACAACGAATTCTTATACACCGTTGTAATTTGTTAAAATCTTCGCAGCTGATTTATAACGCAAGATTTAAGGATGCTTAAATTGAAAATCGTTGTAATAGAGTCATATTTAACAACGATTAACATTAAAACCGTTGTAATACATGATGTGACAAGCATCGATTCCCAGCAACTACATTTTTTCATTTGTTTGAATTTTAAACATATACTTTATTTCATTTTTTATTGTTACGGGGATTTTAACCTCAAAATGCAACATTCATCTTTATTTTTCTATTTTCTATTAATTCATTTTTAGTCTTAACCAAACTTCTTTTTATTTTTAAGTGAAAGAGACAAGTATATATATAAAAGAAAACTTCATTATAATTCCAGAAAAAAAGAGTACATTGATAATCATATATTACATATATTATCAAATGTCTGAGCCCATAGCAACAAAAGTATCTTCCCAATCAAGGACTCTCTTCTCACTTCCCTCATCAGAATTATAAAAAACAAAAGTTCTCATTTACTTCTTTTTCTTCTTCTCCGACTTCTTCTTCTTACTCTTCTTCTTCTTCTTGGCCTTCCTCACCCTTAAGGTTATATCCCTGACAACCAAGGATTCAGATGGCGGGCCTTCCTCATCTTGCAGCTGACGTTGTTCATTTGCGACCTCGTTTGTGATGTTTGTGTTAGCATTGTCATTTGTTGAACTCGTTTTTACGAAGAATGTATAATTAGAAAATGTAAAACCATTTATTTATAGATGGGGTTGAAGATGAAAAGTCTGATATTTTGGTGCTTGCAATGATGATAAATTGTAATGATTGATATTCTCGAACGATATATTTGAAAAATGGAGAAAATCATAAATCATTATTAGACTTGGGATGAGTGTTTCTCACTTCTGGAAAGAGCAAAGGTTGTAATATTACAATGGTTTGTTATTATAACCGTTTGATATATTATGTAAAATTGATTAAAAAAACTGTTGCCAGGAATCGAACCTTGTACAAAAGGGGTATCGCTACGGTTCTTATATTTAACCCTTGTGATATATTTATAATAAAAATATATGTATCATTAAAGTTGTTTGTGATAATCTTTGTGAAATATTTACCCATATAAGCGAATTAAGTGACTCATTATCATCGTTTTATTCACAGCGAAACCCCGACACCCATTTTTCCTCTTGTGCTTCTACATTAAGGTATTCTTCTTCTTCCATTAATGTATTTACATATTTTCCATTAAGATATTCCTCATTATCCTTTTTGTTGGATGTTTTTTATTATTCTTCTTCTTCCATCTTTGGCAGCAAACTTCGTCTAGTTTTAGAAACAATGAAAAGAAATATAAGAAGTATGAAGCTTTTGTGTACATATTTCTTCCTTATGTTTGTTTTTCATTGCCTTACAAACAAGATGAACATGGTGACAATGGTGGCAGTAGCAAGCGTAATGTACATATTGTTTGTGTAGATATGAAAAATAAGGTATTCTTCTACTTCAATCTTCTTGTTAGATAGTTCTCATTATCTCGTTTGTTTCATGTTGTTTCAACTTAGGTTATAGTCTCACTTAGGTTACAATCTCACTTCTTTGGGTTTTGTTTCAACTTTTGCTAGTTTTGTTTTGAATACTAACTAATTTCCTTGTTTGAAATAGTTGAAGCTGTATAGTAAATATGATACATGGTGATGATGGTGGTGGTAGCAAGCATGTATGAGTTGATAAGGTATATATATGAAGTCATTTTGATATTGTATATGAAATTTATTTTATTATATACTATGTATATTGTTTGTTTCACTATCCTTTTATTGAAAATGCAATCATTTAAATTGACATAGAAACGTATAGTCTGAAAATTAAGATGTATTTGAAAATCAATCTATAACAATCAATATTTTCCGAATAGCTTGCATCCCATTCTATACATTTTATGTTCCTTGACACATATATATATGGTTCAATGGGTTGTTTGCTTCAATTCATTGATATCTACGATTCTACAATACCTCATTGTCATCACTAATCATGGTAATTGTTATGATCATGATTGTTATGGTGATAAAATCACGATGATTTTTTTGGAGATAATGAGGTAAACTATTATAATAAATATTAATGGATTGAAGGAAATCGATCATTGAACCATATTTGTGTTAAAGAACATAAAATGTGCATGATGAGACGCATGCATTTCAGAAAACTGTGGTGGGTTTAAGTTGGTTTTCAAGAAAAAATTAATTTATAAATTATATATTTCTTTACCAATTTAATGATTGTATTTATTTAATTAGGTGTATGGTTAAACAAACAATATACATTTGTATATAATAAATTAAGGGGATGTTTCACAACGGTTGAAATAAATAACCGTTGTGATATTCAGTATATATTACAACGGTTGTTACACTTAACTGTTGTAATAAAATACGGGCTTTCTAGAATACAACAATGGTCACAGACCTGTCATTATAAGTAGCGTACTTAGAACAACATTTTACATAACAATGTTGTTCGGGACTGGGCCGACGTAGTATATGTATGGCACAAGCCCATTCCGTCGAGCACGGGCCCAAGGCCCAATACATAGGGACGTGGGGAGAACGTCTCCCCCACGTGTTCCACTCCGTCAATTGCCTCCGTTATTTTCTCCTAATATTATGGGGCAGTTGGACCAATTACAAGACCACATGCTAGGTCTTATATGCTCCTACACATTCCTTGGCAGTTCCTCCTTGGGCCTTGCTAATCCATTCCATGAGAAGAATCTTGGCCCAACATTGGGGGCACACTATAAATACCCTATTTCACTAGAGGGTCAGGTATTCTAATCTTAACTACTGACTATATTTGCTCACTCCATAAGTTATTTCTCACTTTGGGATCATCATTGGAAGCTGCTCATCACTGGAAGGTTCCTCCTGATCAGGTCAGATCAGTGGCGTAGTCTATGGGAACATAAAAGTTCTCCCAGTATTTTGAAACAAGGGACCAAAATTTCACCTTGTTTCTTTCAACCAACCAACATGACCAGCGAACACGGTGACAACCACGTCCAGGGCCTCATAGACTACACCACTGGTGGTGACGATGACCACCACGTCGTCCACGAGTCCGGCTCAAGGGACGGATAACCTACCACTCCGTCCCTTGAATCAGCTGCCAACGACGTTCCTCAACCGCACATCGCATCCACTTTCGAGCCCATTCTAATACTTGTCGAAGGAGATGCAACGATCATAGACATGGATAACACGCTCAACTAGACAAACCTCATGTTTTTTCAACTAGAAGAGAGAATCATTGCGTTGGAGACAGAGCGTCGTATCACGTCTCCTCCATGGAGACCTCGACGATCGTGAAACCTAACACCCCACGGACGTGGGCGCGGATGTGGGCCCTAGCTCGAGAGGCTATAACCGGAAGCTTCTAGGAAGCCCGGTCTTTCTCCCCCTCGCCAGGGACAACCTCTCCGGAGCCTAAAAATAACAAAGCTAGAGGGCGCCCTGAGCATCCCACCAGCCGGCCAAGGGTATCTCCCCGCCGTGACCAAAGCCCTCGGGACGAAGACAACTCACCCTTGAGGAGCGACGAAGAAGACCATTGTTTCCCGCTTTCCCGGGCCATCTTAGAGACCCAGCTCCCCGTGGGCATGGAAAAGCCTCATAATCTTTCCACGTACGATGGGACTACCGACCCCGACGACCATGTCAACAACATCAATGTGATGCTCAACTATCACAATGATGTCGAGGGAAATGTTAAGTGCAGGTTGTTCTCCATGGCGCTCAGAAAGGGGGTCATGCCATGGTACAAAAGTTTGGCTTACGAATCCATCACTTCCTGAAAAAGCCTGACATCAGCTTTCATGAGACATTTCACATCCTCTCGACGTCACCCTAAGACAGAGGCTACACTTGAAGCCATCATTCAGGGAAAGAATGAAATGATATGCTCATACATCGAACGATTCAACCAGGAGGCCGTCAAGGTAGATATGAATGACTATATGAAAAAGTATCTCCTCGAAAAAGGACTCCTCCCCCATAGCAAACTCAACAAGGCAGTCGAGATCGAGCCTACTTGCTCTCTAGACGAGCTCCTACACAAAGCTCAGACGTACATCAGGTACGAAGAGAAACAGGCCGCCCATAGAATCAGAAGCGTCCGCAACCAAGACGAGATCAGAAAACTCAAGCATGATGACTACGCAGCTCCTCGATGCACCAGAGAGAGGCGAAAAGATGACAAGCCTCGCAAGATTCATGAAGGAATAGGGCCAACTGGGCATTCTCCGAGTACACACTACTTACCGCTCCCCGTGAGCATATCCTCGTCGAATGTATCAATTAGAAATTCAAGCAGGGCAGAGTGAGCTTCCCCAAACCAACAGCACACAAGCCCCACACAAACAAATTCAAATATTTTTGCTTTCACAGAAGCCACGGGCACGTGACCAAAGACTGCGTCCACCTAAAAGATGGAATTGAGATACTAATCAAAGAAGACCACCTTAATCAGTACACCATGAACGAACCTTCCCGGCACGGAGATCAGGGTTCAAAGAGAAGCCGTAAGAACACTCTGTCCAACAGCTTTCCACTCCCCGTGGCCCTTTATGTATCTTGTCCTGGAGATTTCCACATCCCCGACATGCACGCGGGAGGATATTTTTCTGCCCACAACCTTTGGGAATGATTCCCAAACACCTTAGTAATCTACGGAGGCGGAATAAACAACGAGAATGCCACAGTTTTATTGAAAAGGAAATTCGACAAACTCTTGCTGACCACACCCAACCAGCTGGTCACTCTTACCAAATCTTGAGTGAAATACAATCTCATCTCCATCTACCTCAAGGAACTCCCTAGGGATCCCCTAACTCGAGCATCCCACTACTAATAAGGGAACAAATGGCGCGTTTCTACATCTGTTGCATCTTGGTCGACCAAGGAAGCTCCGTTGACATCATGTATGCCCACCTGTTCAAAACCCTCAAGCTCGACGAAAAGAACATGTCCCTGTATGTCGGATCCAACCTTCAGGGGTTCAACGGAGCTACCACAAAACCTTAGGGATATGTCGAGCTCCTTGTCTTGTTTGGAGATAACAAGACATCCAGAGAGTTCAAAATCCAGTTCCTGGTGATAAAATGCTCTTCCTTATACAACTGCATTCTTGGCCAACCAACTATCTCCAAGCTGATTGTCGTGCCCTCGACAGTCCATTTGAAGATGCAATACTACACCATGTTGGGCCACATAGTTACATTACACGGGGACATAGAGGCAACCCGAAGATGCTTCGACGCAGCAATCACCTCCAAAGGAAATAAGAAGCCCCGAGTCAAAGAACAAAAGCCATTGTCGTTGATCAATTACATTGACCTCGACATTCGAATTGGTGAAGAAGAAATTGAAGACCAAACCCCCACCGACGGGTAGACATCAGTTCATCTGGTACGCCCAATCCCCGAAAGGAGCATGAAGATTGGCACTAGTGTCCCATCAACGACAAGAGAACAACTTGCGACCTTCCTCAAAGAGAATGCATACTTGTTCGCATGGAGCGCCGCCGAGATTCCCGGACTCGACCCCGAGGTCGCATGCCATCAGCTAGCAATAGATCCGGCCATTAAGGTCATAACACAGTGTAGGCGCAAACAGTCTCCCGAGAAAGCGGAGGCTGCCAAGCAGGTTTTAAAAGACCTTTTAGAGGAAAATTGTATTTCTAAAGCCTAGTACAAAACTTGGCTCTCTAATGTAGTCCTTGTTAAGAAAAGTAATGGAAAATGGAGAATGTGTGTTGATTATACCGTTCATAATAGGGCATGTTCCAAAGATGCTTTCCTTTTGCCTAATATTGATAAATTGAAAGACAATTATGCAGGTTTCAAACTTTTTTCCTTCATGGACGCGTACAACAGGTATAATATAATGCCCATGTCGAACACAGATAAGCGACACACGACCTTCATGAACCCGACGAGAAATTACTTCTATAACATAATGCCCTTCGAGCTGAAGAATGTCGGAGTACATTCCGCATGATGGACAAAGTCTTTCGAGGAGAGATCAGGGACATGCTCGAGGTCTACATGGAAGACATGATCCTGAAATCTCACGAGGATCCCGATCACGCCCTCCACCTCAGGAAGGTATTTGAACAGGCGAGAAAGTGCAAAATGAGGTTCAACCCTGGGGAATGAACTTTCGGCGTGCAAGCACGGAAGTTCCTCGGATTCTACCTCACTTAACGAGGGATCATGCCCAACCCTAACTAATGTCAGGCCTTTTCGGAATTCCCGACCTCGAAGTCAAAGAAATCCATTCAATCCCTCAAGATAATGCTTACCGCGTTGTCCCACTTCGTCGACAAATCCGCACAACACACATTTCCCTTCATCAAGTTACTACGAAAAGAAGCCATCTTTTAATGGACCGAGGAATGCAAACAAGCAATGCTCCACCTTAAAAAGGCCATCTCCGAGCCACTGGTTCTATCACAACCACATGATAAGGAGATGGCATACCTCTACCTATCCGTAGCTACCGAGGCGGTCAGTGCGACCCTCATCCGCGAAACACGCGATGGGCAGAAACCAATCTACTTCACGAGCAAGGCCCCGAGCTCCGATACCATCAGATCGAGAAGGTTTCCTTAGCTTTGATAAACACAACAAGAAGGTTACGACATTTCTTCCTTTCCCATACAATTAAAGCTTGAACAGATCAACCCATAAAACAGCTGCTCATACATTCTGATATTGCCGACAGAATGTTAAAATGGTTCCTAGAATTATTGAAGTTCGACATCCAACATGAAAGCATAAAGTCCATGAAGGCACAAGTCTTGGCCAACTTCGTCGCCGAGATGACCTACACCCCGACCCCGACTAGGGGCACCCACAAGTGGACAATCTTTATGGATGCGGCCTCCAACTCGACGGGAAGCGGTGCAGGTATCATCCGAGAGTCTTTGTTCATCATCTGTTGATATGTCACGTCAGTTTGTTTTAGACCGAATGGCATTAAGTTGTAGTAATAGTTTCCCAACTCGGACATGGAGGCGGTGTGTCTTTTGGCCGTGTGTCCTTTATAAATATCTGGAGATTGATGAAGAGGAGAGGGGTGTACCTGTAAGGAACTCCAATGCTAAAGTAAGAAATGGAATGAATGGAAAGTACAAAAGTTAAGAGAGAGAATGCTTAGAATACCTAACCCTCTAGTGAAATAGGGTATTTATAGAGGACCCCCAATGATGGGAGAAGTTCCCCATTGTGGGCTAGATTCTTAGGCCCATAATGGTAGACTGTCAAGGTCTATGTGAAAGCATATAAGACCTAGCACGTCGTCTTCACCCTGGTCCAACTGTCATGTGGTCTTCAAAGTAGTGGAAGACCAACTTTTTACGGGACAGTTGGCCACGTGTCCATTGAGGAGCACGTGGGAAAAGTGCTCCAACGACTCTATTTGTTTGGGCCGTCTTGTTGAGCCTTCCATGGTAGCGATGGAATGGGTCGTGCCCGACGGTAGGGCAACCCAAGGCCTAGTCCAGAACAATATATATACTTGAATTTTATCTAAAACCCTAATCTTTTGTTTCCCTCAACAAATCATTGTCTCTACTCATAATCATCTCAATATTATAAAGCTATAATCTCAACATCATATAGTTATCTCAAAAACCCATAATTATTTCAACAATATGCGTTATACTCTAAGAAACCCATTATCATAATGCAACTGAACTCCATCTTAATCAACATCCAACTATTTCTCTAACCCTATAAACCATAATGCTTCCTTTGCAGCTTTAGCTATTGCCATATATTCTGACTCAGTTGTAGACATATCTACTATGGCTTGAACTAATGATTTCCAGCATATAGATCCCCTTGCAACATTAAAGATATACCTTGTTATAGACCTCCTATCATCTATATCACATGTATAGTCATAATCCACATATCCCACAACTTATAGAACATGATGTTCCATACAAAACATGATACCACGATCCACTGTACCCTTCAAGTACCTTGGGATCCACTTGACTTCTTCCCAATGTTGCTTCCCTGTCTTGGACATAAACTTGCACAATTTACTTATTGCTTTCGCCAAATATGATCTAGTACAAACCATAACATACATCAAAGCCCAATTATACTGGCATAAGGAGCGAGAGCCTGGCTTCAATCTCTGCCTTCGAATTCAGTAACTACGTGGGAGGAACTAAAGAGAGTTTTCTTGACCAGATATTTCCCACCTAGCAAGACAGCTATGCTGAGAGCTCAGATCAACGGATTTAAGCAAAAGGAAAACGAATCACTTTTCGAAGCTTGGGAACGCTATAAAGATATGCTGAGACTTTGTCCACATCACGGATTAGTAGAATGGATGGTCATCCATACCTTCTATAATGGACTCTTGTACAATACAAGAATGACAATTGACGCTGCCGCAGGCGGTGCACTCATGGACAAAGAATATAATGATGCTTATGCACTTATCGAAAGTATGGCTCAAAACCATTACCAATGGGGAAGCGAGAGAGTCGCAACTGAGAAACCAACAAAAGGAGGTATGTACGAAGTGAGTAGTATGGACCAAGTCAATGCAAAGTTTGACCAACTAAACCAAAAGATCGACAACTTGGCCATAACACCAACAGCCACTGTGGCTGCAGTAACACCAAACTGTGAGTTATGTGGAGTTCCAGGACATGAAGTTCCTGATTGTCAACTATTAACAGGAATTCCCACAGATCAAGTGAATTATGCTCAAGGAAACCCGTACTCAAACACATACAACCCAGGTTGGAAGAATCATCCGAACTTCTCCTATAAGAACAACAATGCTTTATACGCACCAGGTCAAGCACCAGCTACACCACCAGGATATCAAAAGACTGCTCCTAATGTCCCTAGAAAATCGAACCTTGAATTGATGATGGAGAACTTCATAGCTAACCAATCTCAAACAAACAAGGACTTCTTAAACCAAAACATACACATTAGTGAGCAGATTAAGCAATTAGTGAGCAAAGTAAATGCATTAGCTACACATAACAAAATGCTTGAAACTCAGATTTCACAAGTAGCTCAACAACAAGCACCTACCGCTGCACCAGCTGGAGTATTTCCTGGACAACCTCAACCTAATCCGAAAGGACAGGCCAATGCTGTGATATTAAGAAGTGGTAAGGAACTGGACGGACCTACCGATCCAAGACTTGACAATCCAGCCATGTACCAAAAACCGGATAAACCGACTGAAATGGTGAATGATCCAGAAGAAAAGGAAGATGATAATCAAGAGGCAGTGGAGAAAGAAAAGCCTTATGTGCCTCCACCACCCTATAAACCACCAATTTCGTACCCTCAGAGATTAACCAATTCCAAGACGATGGGCCAGTTTAAGAAATTTGTTGAACTTCTGAAACAGTTGAATATTACTATTCCGTTTACAGAAGCTATCACTCAAATGCCCTTGTATTCTAAGTTTTTAAAAGAAATCTTATCTAATAAGAAAAAGATAGAGGATAACGGAACCGTTACACTTACTGCTGAGTGTAGCGCCATAATTCAGAATAATATGCCTCCTAACCTAAAAGATCCTGGAAGTTTCTCTATACCCTGTGTAATAGTAAAATTCGTCATTGACAAAGCTCTATGCGATTTAGGAGCCAGTATCAGTGTTATGCCCTTAACGATTTGCAAAAGGCTAGACATGGGAGACCTAAGACCAACTAAAATGTCTGTTCAACTAGCCGATCGCTCTATTAAATATCCTGTAGGCATACTAGAAAACGTCCCATTACGTATAGGACAATTCTATATTCCTACTGATTTCATAATCATGGACATCTCTGAAGACTCCACTACACCTATCATACTAGGAAGACCATTCTTAGCTACATCCGGAGCTATTATAGATTTAAAGAAAGGAAAGCTAACCTTTGAAGTAGGTGAAGAGAAAGTTGAATTCATTTTAACACAATTCTTACAATCACCAGCTATAGAGGATACATGCTATCTATTGGACGTAATTGACGAATGCGTAAGAGAAATGGAAATGAAAGAAACTACCTATTCTGAAATTATGAAAATTCAAATCCCTCCGATTTTCGAAGATGATAATTGGCGTAAACCATATCAGGATGATAGTCTAAGCGAAAGTTTAGCACTTACACCGGATCCCATGCCAAGTAAGGATAAACCTACGTTAGGATTAAAAACTTTACCTAAGAACCTAAGATACGAATTCTTAGACATTGAATGTACAAGACCAGTTATAATCAATTCCAGTTTAGAAACAATTGAAACAAAGAAACTTTTAGATGTCTTAAAGAAATATCCAACTGCATTAGGATATAACATATCTGATCTCAAAGGAATATGCCATTCGATCTGTATGCATCGTATTCTGCTAGAAGAAGATTGCAAAACCTCCAGAGAATCTCAAAGAAGAATTAACCCAATCCTTAGCACTGTAGTAAAGGAAGAAGTTAAGAAACTACTAGATGCCGGAATAATATATCCAATCTCTGATAGTAAATGGGTTAGTCCAGTACATGTAGTACCAAAGAAAGGAGGTATCACTGTTGTGAAAAACGCTAAAGGCGAATCGATATCACAAAGAGTAGTGACAGGACATAGAGTGTGCATCGATTATCGTAAACTAAACAAAGCCACTCGAAAAGATCATTTCCCACTACCTTTTATAGATCAAATGTTAGAACGATTAGCCAAGCATTCATATTTCTGTTATCTTGATGGTTACTCAGGATTTTTCCAAATCCCTATCCACCCAGATGATCAAGAGAAGACTACATTCACATGCCCTTATGGAACGTTCGCTTATAGACGAATGCCCTTTGGATTATGCAACGCTCCTGCAACCTTTCAAAGATGTATGATGTCAATCTTCGCAGATTTTATAGACAACATCATGGAAGTGTTCATGGACGACTTCTCTGTATGCGGGCAAAGTTTTGAAGGATGTCTATCAAATTTAGAAATGGTGTTAGAAAGATGTGTTAAAGTAAACCTCGTGCTTAACTGGGAGAAATGTCATTTTATGGTCAGAGAAGGAATCGTACTAGGACACGTTATATCTGACAAGGGAATTGAAGTTGATAAAGCTAAAATAGAAGTCATTAAAGATCTTCAACCCCCTAAAACCGTTCGAGAAATACGAAGCTTTTTAGGACACGCCGGTTTCTACCGACGATTCATCAAAGATTTCTCGAAAATCACTAAACCTCTTACCGGTTTATTAATGAAAGACGCTGAGTTCATATTTAATGAAGATTGTCTCAAAGCATTCGAAACTCTAAAAACAGCCCTCATCACCGCACCAATCATGCAACCCCCTGACTGGAGATTACCTTTCGAAATCATGTGTGATGTGAGTGACTATGCTGTAGGCGCAGTTCTAGGCCAGAGGAAGGAAAAGAAACTTCATGCGATTTACTATGCCAGTAGAACCTTAGATTCTGCTCAGATGAACTACGCCACTACTGAAAAAGAATTGTTAGCAGTTGTCTTTGCGCTTGACAAATTCCGTTCTTACCTAGTGGGAGCGAAAATAATCGTTTACACAGACCACGCTGCTATCAGATATCTATTGACTAAGAAAGATGCTAAACCAAGACTCTTGAGATGGATTCTACTCTTACAAGAGTTTGATCTTGAAATAAAAGATAAGAAAGGTACTGAAAACGTCGTAGCAGACCATTTATCTAGAATAGAAGGTATTAAACCAGAACAAGTGCCGATCAACGATGATTTTCCGTATGAACAGCTGATAGCACAAATAGGAAGCGACCCAGTTCAGTTAGACATAGATGAACCAGAACCCGTGGAAACAATCCAAACAACTGTAGGACTGCCATGGTACGCTGACATTGTCAACTACCTAGCTGCAGGAGCTCTTCCACCTGATTTAACCTATCAGCAGAAAAAGAAATTCTTTCACAATCTCAAACATTACTATTGGGATGAACCATTATTGTTCAAAAGAGGACCTGGCGGAATCTTTCGTCGATGTATTCCCGAAGAAGAAATAGAAGATGTCATTGCTCATTGTCATTCATCTCCTTATGGTGGACATGCAAGCACTTCCGAGACTTGTGCAAAAATCTTACAAGCCGGCCTATTCTGGCCTAATCTATGGAAAGATGTCCACATCGCTGTTATAAATTGCGATCGGTGTCAACGCACCGGTAATATTTCAAGAAGAGATGAAATGCCCCAAAAAGGAATATTATAAGTAGAAGTCTTTGATGTCTGGGGAATAGATTTCATGGGACCATTCCCATCATCTTTCGGTAATAATTACATACTCGTAGCTGTCGATTACGTTTCAAAGTGGATTGAGGCTATAGCTTCTCCTACAAATGACACACGAGTAGTAATAAAGCTTTTCAAAAATATAATCTTTCCTAGATTTGGTGTGCCTAGACTCGTCATAAGTGACGGTGGCTCACACTTCATTTCAAAAATCTTTGACAAATTACTATCTAAGTATGGAGTAAGACACCGTGTGGCAACACCATATCATCCACAAACAAGTGGACAAGTCGAAGTCTCAAACAGAGAAATCAAACAAATCTTAGAAAAGACTGTCGCCATATCTCGGAAAGATTGGTCATCTAAACTTAATGAAGCTTTATGGGCTTATAGGACAACTTACAAGACACCCATAGGAACTACACCTTTCAATTTAGTATATGGAAAATCTTGTCATCTCCCGGTAGAACTAGAACACAAAGCTTATTGGGCGATCAAGACTCTCAATATAAACTATAATGTTGCAGGAGAAAAGCGAATCCTAGATATTAACGAATTAGAAGAGTTAAGGCTAGATGCTTATGAGAATGCTAAAATGTATAAAGAAAGAACTAAGCGATGGCATGATAAACGCCTATCTAGGAAAGAATTTAGTGTGGGAGACGTTGTACTCCTCTTTAATTCAAGACTTAGGCTCTTTCCTGGAAAACTAAAATCTAGATGGTCAGGACCCTTTGAAATAACTAGAGTGTTCCCGAGCGGAGCGATAGAAATTAAGGGTAGGAATAGTGAACCATTCACAGTAAACGGACAACGTTTAAAACATTACCATAAAGTTGAAAATAGAGATTATGCAAATAGTCTAAGGCTTTTAGAGTTGTCCACTAATTTCCCTGATTAATCTAACCTAAGCATTACGTCAGGCTTTTGACGATAAAAACAGCGCTTAGTGGGAGGCAACCCATTTAATCATTTAAATCATTTTGATCATTCTATTATTTTGTCATTTATCATTTTATTATTCGTTTATTTGTTTTGTCATTTTATTATAGTTTTATTTCATTATTACTATTATTGCTTTTATTTATGCATTTTATTTTCTTATTTTTCCTTATTTTAATTTTTAAATCACTTTTACAGATTTTCTAAAGTCTTTTCCACTTTCCTTCTCCCCCTGATTTGTTTCCTCCGTATTTGCACTAACTATGGCTAACCAACCGATAAACCTCATGGAAACCAAATTTAGAGGTAGGAACCAAAGAATGAAATTTGAAGAGTTATCACAGAGACCAATGGATTTGACTCTGTACCTGGATGATCTGACTATGGAAACCTTAGGTATACATGATAACATCCTATACTTGTTTAATCGACTTGGATGTGAGAATGCACTGATTAAACAAAAGTTTGTGACTTACCGCGAGCTCACCCTTGAGTTCCTCAGCTCCTTAGTTTACCTACCCGAGCGCGGTTTTGGATTCAGGAAAGGATTTATCAGTTTCCGCCTATTTGGACTAGAATATGACTTTAACCATAGAGAACTAGCTGACTTATTAGGATTCCCTAGTGGACCCTTTGCTTTTACTACCACACAGGTAGAATTGATGGACATTGAGCTGGATTTCTTTTGGGGAACCTTAACCGAAAATTACCATCCTGAACCAAATAACATGAACAATGATGAGATACATAACCCTGCTATCCGTTACTTCCATAAGATCCTTGCCCACACCTTCTTTGGAAAAGAAGAAAACCTTACTGGAGTATCTAAAGATGAGATATTCATTATGTCATGTGTGACTAATGGACAGCCAGTCAATGGTGTGCCTTTCATGATGCAAACCTTCACCCGAATCCAAGAAGAGCCTGATCTACCCATATTAGTAGGAGGTCTTGTCACCATGATTGCTGATGCCTTAGGACTTAGATACCAATTACACAGGTGTAACCGTTTGGGTACCATTCGTCCTATGAATCTTAACTTTTGCTTTAACCGCCATATCATAAGGAATTTAGGACAACCACCTTTCGAGTACCTAATCAGGAATGAAGTAGTAACCCTGTTCACACTACCAAACCATGCTAGAGTCAGTGTTCACAATAAGGATAATTGGCTTTATGAGCTTACCCCTCCTGACTATCCATCTACTCCTGAAACACCTCAATCCTACAAGATAAGGGATGATATAATGATCGATGTAGAAAGTGACCCTGAGACACCTCCTGGTTACCATGACATTGACCACACTGATGAAGTGATTGAAACCCCTGAAGTGAATCAAGTAGAATATGCTGACAACTTAAAGCTTACCAAGCCGATATAAATACTGTTAAGGATGAGATTAAGAGCATGCGATTGGACATTATAGGTTTAACTGACATAACATGTGAGCAATTCTACCACCTGAACTCTGCAATCGAAGATTTGAAGAAGCACTTTTGAAAATGCTGTAGTGATCTAACTTATTTTACTTATTGTTTTCGTTTCTAGTTAGTTTAACATTTCGCAAACATTTTCGTACCTTATTTTTATTAATGTAATTTCCCTTCAATTATCAAAAGCAAAGCACTTCTAGTTTACAAATTCTTCCAATTTAATCAATTTCTATGCCTTCAATTCATTTACTGTTATATTAAATTGATTAATGTTTTATATAATTTCTCGTGTGATGAAATTTACAAATTTATGTTGATATTATATATTATATATTGTTTGTGTTTAAAATAAAATGAGGAGTGATCATAAAAATATATAAATTATATTGAACGTGTGAGAGATAATGCATTCTGGAAAATATTCTAAGTTTTAATCCCTCACGGTTGTCATCCCCTTCTAACGATCGTGACAAGCTAATTAGCGCGTCACGACCGTCATCCCCCCATCACGACCGTGACGACCCCAGTTATAGGAATTCTGAGAAACAGAACTGTTCTTCTTCGAAACCTCTTCCTTTTTCAACTTCCATAACATTCAAAAACCCCCATTATCTCTTCCAACTCCCGTAACCCCCCATTACCCAAATTAAACTCCATTAACCTCTCCATTTACTCCACACCTATCACATTCTCATCTTGCATTATAATCCGAACCAATTTCCTCACATTTTACACTTTTCTCACAAACCTCAAAAACCTCTCATCTCCCACTCTTGTACTTGCATGCAATGGAAGAAATTCAGTTTAGAGATGGTGAGCATGGAGATAATCAGAGACAGAGGTTCATCAGATTCTAGAACCTTTGTGTTCAACCCACGCGATATGTCGACACTGAATGTTTGAGAGAGTTGGGAATGCTCAACAGTGTGAAGCTCCTGCTTCGGAAGGTTGGTTTGTGGCATCTATGCAGTCAACCCTAGCCTACATACGAACTCCTGACATTGGAATTTTTGAGTTCGTTTCACTATATCACTCCTACCGGTTCACAAAGTCAACTCACCGGCGTTGCTAAGTTCAGATTACTCGGCCGGGAGTTCAAAGTTACACAAACAAGGATCGCCGAGCTGCTAGGCTTCGATCACGGCGATGATGCTCATCTCCGCGTGCCGGACAATTTCAGTGACATCGCTTTCACCTTATGGCATGACATCACTAACACCCGTGCCTCAGCCTTTCAGAGCTTGAATGCTACGCATATCCACAACCCGGCGATCAGATACTTTCATCGCATCATCTGCAACACCATCTTTGCAAGAGAGAGCAACCATAAGCTTAACTCCAAGGAGCTCTTATTCTTGCACTGCGCCTTAACTGACGAGCGCATCAATGCTACCCCATTCATGCTGTCCCATATCCAGTCCATAGCGCAAAGAGGCGCAACCCCCTTCTACATAGGCGGGATTGTCACCATCCTCGCCATTCAGCTGGAGCTTGGTGACTTAATTATCAATTTGCCTCGCATAGCCGCAGAGTTCCTAACGAAGAATTATTGCAGGTCCGCCCACTTGATTGCTCAGAGAGAGGATGGCAGGTTTAGCCCTGTTATCCAAGGCACTGTTTATCACCACATCATCTTGCCGTGCCGTGACCGCATTGATCCGTCCAACCGAGCCAACTGGCTATTTGTTTACCGGATGCTGCCGGCCACGCCCCCATTATTGATGAGCAGGCCGATCCACCAGTGGACGAGATGCAAGACACCATGGATGCAGCTGAGCCTGTCCAGGACATTCCTGAGTCCTCCACCCGACAGCCACCTGCACAAGAATTCACACTTGAAGACGTTCTCCGTGCGATTCATCAGCAGAACCAGATGAGTGCCGCATTGGAGCGAAGGCAAAAAGAGCAACATGATGCATTACTTTCAGCTGTTGCCGCCAACCAGAGGACTACTGATGAGAAGCTCGGAGAGATCTTTAGCGAGCTAGAGGCTTTGCGCATTGATATCACTGATATCATCGGCACCGGTTTTGATCCTGAAGCGCTCCGACCAGACGCTCCCGCACCAGAAGCCGAGGCCGTGGTCATCAGCAGCCTTAGTTTTAGTTTTTGTTTATGTTTTTCCATTTCCGTTGTTTGTATTGTACTTTAACCGCTGTTATATCACAACATTGAGGACAATGTCTGATATAGTGTGGGAGAGGTACCTTTCATTTTCCGCACTTTTCCTTTCCGTTGTAATTCCTTTTCGTATTTTAATGAAACAGAGCAATATTTGTGCTATTTTCTTTAGTTTCGAACTTTCCCCGTTTATTTAGCCATACCGAAAAAAATCTTTAATTTATTCTTCGCATTACCCGACTTACCTACGAAATCATAATTAGGAAGCTGAGAACGATTCAACAAGATCAATACAGTCTTGACACCTTAGACTTCCCACTTAAGCAATTCCGTTCCGATAATTGTTACGACTACACCTTAAGTTTCAGTTCAAAAGTAACCCCTAGTAGTTTATACTAGCAGTCAGCACCGTCTGAACACAAACCACGTGGGGAGCCGATGAATATAAGTGTTTGATGCCTAATCTAATGATCCTTCAAATCTCGATGCCAATGAAAAGAAATTGCACCAAAGTACACGGTCGCATATAAGAAACGAGAAATATGAGAAGGAGTCCATTGCGGGTTGGTTCAGAGGTACTGGTTCTGAACTCGGTAGGGCGTGCTACGGCTCGATCCCCCACAACCTCCAAATTGGATAATGTATGTAGGGTTACCACATTTGTGTACCAGACCCCGTGCTTATAAAGGATCAAAGTCACTAACCGGCTACTCCACTACGTGCGTGCTAAGGCAAAGGGCTTAATGTGATTGCGCTAGAATGAAACCGGGCGAAATAAGATCGAAAGACTCTAGGTGGAATCGTAACGCAATTACCGAATGTTTCGTTTAATGGGAAGTCGACGACTTAGCTTGTTGCTTGTGTCATTAGTGTATCGTTAGTGTTTTATCAAAGTACCGGTTTATCTGACAAAACGATTCTTCGTACGGTTTGTTATGTGTGTGCGTCGATGAAAACTTGTCCGACTATTTGCTTGAGGATAAGCAAAGGTTTAAGTTTGGGGAAGTTTGATAACGAGAAAAAGTATCGTTTATATTGCTATGTTTCAATGCCATTTTATCGCATATTTGTCGTTTTAACACCCGATTCCTCGAGTTTTCTTTGCCATTTTGCAGGTATATCAATTACAGAGCTAAATCATGAGCCACAAGTGAAATGAGCAAAATCAACCATTAAAAGATGAAGAAAGGAGGAATTCTGCATAATCTGCATTTTTTGTAACAGTCACGATCGTCACCTAGGAGTCACGACCGTGACACGCTAAAAGGAGCAGTCACGATCGTCACAAGTCCCTCACGACCGTGACGCGCATCAAACACGGAAGACGAACGTGACACCCTTGTCACGACCGTGATAAGGGGAATTTAGGGTATTTTGATGAGACTTGGTCATGAACGTGTACGCTACGTGAATTCAACCTGCCTATCTTCCCGCAGACCAAGTATTCCAACGTTTCCCTGGATTCTCTCAACATCTACGAGGCCCATGCACAAATTCCAACTGCCAAGCCCAAATAGCTTCCTATAAATAGTCTAGCTTCAAAGAACAATTTACAGAGTTTTGATTTTAATTTTCTTGCGGAAGCTCTGCCGTTTTTATTTGCACCCTTTATTTTTCCAGCATTTAATTTTCTTGCTTTAATTTTCTGTATCCCAACCAACCATATAACAATTTCCAACATTAGGAAATTGTTATAATTTAATTTGTTTCAAAACCTTCAGAATTCTTTTAGAAATTTTATTTCCGATTCCGGTCCGTACTCCAAGCTTTCAGACTGTGGAAGAAGGAGTCTACTATTTTAATTGTTATTCAGGTTTTTATTTAAATTACATTTATATTAATGTTAAGTATTTATTTTTCTGTTATGCATATTTTGTTTTATATTTCTCTGCCTCTGTCTGGTTCAACAATAATGAGTAGCTAAACACCTTAGGGCGGTATGTAGTTAAAATAAACTAAATCGGTAAAATCAACTCTAGGCTTAAAATAATTAAGAGCTTAAAATTCTGGCTGAGACTTTTTATTATAAAATCAACCTTTTTTTTACGAGAGTAAGGAAAGTGTATTAGGTTAGGTCAAGACCACGAGAGTGTGAGATTTTAACCAGATAGCTAAAGTTAGGCATTTAATTTAAACACAGCGAGAGCGCTTTAAAATGAATTAGAATTACTAAATTTCCAAAAATTATTTCTAAACACTTATGGGCTAGCGAGAGCAGGCATAGGACTTTAGGGGTAAGATCTGAGATAAGACCACGAAAGTGTGAGTTAAAGATATTCAAACTGGTAACCTCTACAGAATAGATTAAGTGAACCATCTTTATAAGCCTAGGTTAGATTGACCCGCCTAAGTTAACATAATTACATACCGACCGCCTTAGTATTATTTAATTAAACTTAGATTTAATTCCCGCCTTTAATCTTTAAAAACAACCAAAAATCGTGACAACCCTTCACCTTAGCTAAACTAGTAAATCCTCTAGCACCAAGTAATCATAAAGTCCCTGTGGATCGATAATCTTAAATATTACTTCGATAGGTTGTGCACTTGCAGTTAAGATACCGCTAGACACATAATTAGAATACGTCTTTAGCCCATCAAGTTTTTGGCGCCGTTGCCGGGGACCTTAATTTAGTTACTAGTGCACTTTAGAGTAGCATTGTCTAGACTAAGGTAACAACTATTTTCTTTTCTTAATCTAAATTCCCGAGTGTATGCCAAGTACTCGCTCTAAAGGCGAAGACTTGCAACCTCTAATCCCAGAATCGGAACGCTTCTTACACGTAAGAAGACGGATATTCGATTACGAACAAAATTACAACATTCCAGATCTTCAAATATATCCACCTAAACCAGTCGTAACATCAAAGGACACAGAGATGGCTGAAGAACAGAATCACCCACTCAAATATTACGCTAGTCCTTCGCAAGCTGAACCGCATTCCAGCATTGTCGCACCGGCTATCAACCGAAACGATTTCGAACTGAAACCTTCGCTGATATCAGTCGTGCAATAAAATCAATTCGCCGGAAATCCTACCGAGGATCCGAATCTTCATCTTTCGATCTTTGTGCAATACGCAGATACCGTAAGAGCCAATGGAGTTACCCAAGAAGCTATTAGACTACGTCTTTTTCCCTTTTCACTTCGAGACAGAGCGAGAGCCTGACTTCAATCTCTGCCTTCGAATTCAGTAACTACGTGGGAGGAACTAAAGAGAGTTTTCTTGACCAGATATTTTCCACCTAGCAAGACAACTATGCTGAGAGCTCAGATCAACAGATTTAAGCAAAAGGAAAACGAATCACTTTTCGAAGCTTGGGAACGCTATAAAGATATATTGAGACTTTGTCCACATCACGGATTGGTAGAATGGATGGTCATCCATACCTTCTATAATGGACTCTTGTACAATACAAGAATGACAATTGACGCTGCCGCAGGCGGTGCACTCATGGACAAAGAATATAACGATGCTTATGCACTTATCGAAAGTATGGCTCAAAATCATTACCAATGGGGAAGCGAGAGAGTCGCAACTGAGAAACCAACAAAAGGAGGTATGTACGAAGTGAGTAGTATGGACCAAGTCAATGCAAAGTTTTACCAACTAAACCAAAAGATCGACAACTTGGCCATAACACCAACAGCCACCGTGGCTGCAGTAACACCAAACTGTGAGTTATGTGGAGTTCCAGGACATGAAGTTCCTGATTGTCAACTATTAACAGGAATTCCCACAGATCAAGTGAATTATGCTCAAGGAAACCCGTACTCAAACACATACAACCCAGGTTGGAAGAATCATCTGAACTTCTCCTATAAGAACAACAATGCTTTATACGCACCAGGTCAAGCACCAGCTACACCACCAGGATATCAAAAGACTGCTCCTAATGTCCCTAGAAAATCGAACCTTGAATTGATGATGGAGAACTTCATAGCTAACCAATCTCAAACAAACAAGGACTTCTTAAACCAAAACATACACACTAGTGAGCAGATTAAGCAATTAGTGAGCAAAGTAGATGCATTAGCTACACATAACAAAATGCTTGAAACTCAGATTTCACAAGTAGCTCAACAACAAGCACCTACCGCTGCACCAGCTGGAGTATTTCTTGGACAACCTCAACCTAATCCGAAAGGACAGGACAATGCTGTGATATTAAGAAGTGATAAGGAACTGGACGGACCTACCGATCCAAGACTTGACAATCCAGCCATGTACCAAAAACCAGATAAACCGACTGAAATGGTGAATGATCCAGAAGAAAAGGAAGATGATAATCAAGAGGCAGTGGAGAAAGAAAAGCCTTATGTGCCTCCACCACCCTATAAACCACCAATTCCGTACCCTCAGAGATTACCCAATTCCAAGACGATGGGCCAATTTAAGAAATTTGTTGAAATTCTGAAACAGTTGAATATTACTATTCCATTTACAGAAGCTATCACTCAAATGCCCTCGTATGCTAAGTTTTTAAAAGAAATCTTATCCAATAAGAAAAAGATAGAGGATAACGGAACCGTTACACTTACTGCTGAGTGTAGCGCAATAATTCAGAATAATATGCCTCCTAAGCTAAAAGATCCAGGAAGTTTCTCTATACCCTGTGTAATAGGAAAATTCGTCATTGACAAAGCTCTATGCGATTTAGGAGCCAGTATCAGTGTTATGCCCTTAACGATTTGCAAAAGGCTAGACATGGGAGACCTAAGACCAACTAAAATGTCTGTTCAACTAGCCGACCGCTCTGTTAAATATCCTGTAGGCATACTAGAAAACGTCCCAGTACGTATAGGACAGTTCTATATTCCTACTGATTTCATAATCATGGACTTCTCTGAAGACTCCACTACACCTATCATACTAGGAAGACCATTCTTAGCTACAGCCGGAGCTATTATAGACGTAAAGAAAGGAAAGCTAACCTTTGAAGTAGGTGAAGAGAAAGTTGAATTCATTTTAACACAATTCTTACAATCACCAGCTATAGAGGATACATGCTATCTATTGGACGTAATTGACGAATGCGTAAGAGAAATGGAAATGAAAGAAACTACCTATTCTGAAATTATGAAAATTCAAATCCCTCCGATTTTCGAAGATGATAATTGGCGTGAACCATATCAGGATGATAGTCTAAGCGAAAGTTTAGCACTTACACCAGATCCCATGCCAAGTAAGGATAAACCTACGTTAGGGTTAAAAACTTTACCTAAGAACCTAAGATACGAATTCTTGGACACTGAATGTACAAGACCAGTTATAATCAATTCCAATTTAGGAACAATTGAAACAAAGAAACTTTTAGATGTCTTAAAGAAATATCCAACTGCATTAGGATATAACATATCTGATCTCAAAGGAATATGCCCTTCAATATCTATGCATCGTATTCTGCTAGAAGAAGATTGCAAAACCTCCAGAGAATCTCAAAGAAGAATTAACCCAATCCTTAGCACTGTAGTAAAGGAAGAAGTTAAGAAACTACTAGATGCCGGAATAATATATCCAATCTCTGATAGTAAATGGGTTAGTCCAGTACATGTAGTACCAAAGAAAGGAGGTATCACTGTTATGAAAAACGCTAAAGGCGAATCGATATCACAAAGAGCAGTGACAGGAAATAGAGTGTGCATCGATTATCGTAAACTAAACAAAACCACTCGAAAATATCATTTCCCACTACCTTTTATAGATCAAATGTTAGAACGATTAGCCAAGCATTCATATTTCTGTTATCTTGATGGTTACTCAGGATTTTTCCAAATACCCATCCACCCAGATGATCAAGAGAAGACTACATTCACATGCCCTTATGGAACGTTCGCTTATAGACGAATGCCCTTTGGATTATGCAACGCTCCTGCAACCTTTCAAAGATGTATGATGTCAATCTTCGCAGATTTTATAGACAACATCATGGAAGTGTTCATGGACGACTTCTCTGTATGCGGGCAAAGTTTTGAAGGATGTCTATCAAATTTAGAAATGGTGTTAGAAAGATGTGTAAAAGTAAACCTCGTGCTTAACTGGGAGAAATGTCATTTTATGGTCAGAGAAGGAATCGTACTAGGACACGTTATATCTGACAAGGGAATTGAAGTTGATAAAGCTAAAATAGAAGTCATTAAAGATCTTCAACCCCCTAAAACCGTTCGAGAAATACGAAGCTTTTTAGGACACGCCGGTTTCTACCGACGATTCATCAAAGATTTCTCGAAAATCACTAAACCTCTTACCGGTTTATTAATGAAAGACGCTGAGTTCATATTTAATGAAGATTGTCTCAAAGCATTCGAAACACTAAAAACAGCCCTCATCACCGCACCAATCATGCAACCCCCTGACTGGAGATTACCTTTCGAAATCATGTGTTATGCGAGTGACTATGCTGTAGGCGCAGTTCTAGGCCAGAGGAAGGAAAAGAAACTTCATGCGATTTACTATGCCAGTAGAACCTTAGATTCTGCTCAGATGAACTACGCCACTACTGAAAAAGAATTGTTAGCAGTTGTCTTTGCGCTTGACAAATTCCGTTCTTACCTAGTAGGAGCGAAAATAATCGTTTACACAGACCATGCTGCTATCAGATATCTATTGACTAAGAAAGATGCTAAACCAAGACTCTTGAGATGGATTTTACTCTTACAAGAGTTTGATCTTGAAATAAAAGATAAGAAAGGTACTGAAAACGCCGTAGCGGACCATTTATCTAGAATAGAAGGTATTAAACCAGAACAAGTTCCGATTAACGATGATTTTCCGTATGAACAGTTGATAGCACAAATAGGAAGCGACCCAGTTCAGTTAGACATAGATGAACCAGAACCCGTGGAAACAATCCAAACAACTGTAGGACTGCCATGGTACGCTGACATTGTCAACTACCTAGCTACAGTATCTCTTCCACCTGATTTAACCTATCAGCAGAAAAAGAAATTCTTTCACAATCTCAAACATTACTATTGGGATGAACCATTATTGTTCAAAAGAGGACCCGACGGAATCTTTCGTCGATGTATTCCCGAAGAAGAAATAGAAGATGTCATTGCTCATTGCTATTCATCTCCTTATGGTGGACATGCAAGCACTTCCAAGACTTGTGCAAAAATCTTACAAGCCGGCCTATTCTGGCCTAATCTATGGAAAGATGTCCACATCGCTGTTATAAATTGCGATCGGTGTCAACGCACCGGTAATATTTCAAGAAGAGATGAAATGCCCCAAAAAGGAATATTGGAAGTAGAAGTCTTTGATGTCTGGGGAATAGATTTCATGGGACCATTCCCATCATCTTTCGGTAATAATTACATACTCGTAGCTGTCGATTACGTTTCAAAGTGGATTGAAGCTATAGCTTCTCCTACAAATGACACACGAGTAGTAATAAAGCTTTTCAAAAATATAATCTTTCCCAGATTTGGTGTGCCTAGACTCGTTATAAGTGACGGTGGCTCACACTTCATTTCAAAAATCTTTGACAAATTACTATCTAAGTATGGAGTAAGACACCGTGTGGCAACACCATATCATCCACAAACAACTGGACAAGTCGAAGTCTCAAACAGAGAAATCAAACAAATCTTAGAAAAGACTGTCGCCATATCTCGGAAAGATTGGTCATCTAAACTTAATGAAGCTTTATGGGCTTATAGGACAGCTTACAAGACACCCATAGGAACTACACCTTTCAATTTAGTATATGGAAAATCTTGTCATCTCCCGGTAGAACTAGAACACAAAGCTTATTGGGCGATCAAAACTCTCAATATAAACTATAATGCTGCAGGAGAAAAGCGAATCCTAGACATTAACGAATTAGAAGAGTTAAGGCTAGATGCTTATGAGGATGCTAAGATATATAAAGAAAGAACTAAGCGATCGCATGATAAACGCCTATCTAGGAAAGAATTTAGTGTGGGAGACCTTGTACTCCTCTTTAATTCAAGACTTAGGCTCTTTCCTGGAAAACTAAAATCTAGATGGTCAGGACCCTTTGAAATAACTAGAGTGTTCCCAAGCGGAGCGATAGAAATTAAGGGTAGGAATAGTGAACCATTCACAGTAAACGGACAACGTTTAAAACATTACCATAAAGTTGAAAATAGAGATTATGCAAATAGTCTAAGGCTTTTAGAGTTGTCCACTAATTTCCCTGATTAATCTAACCTAAGCCTTACGTCAGGCTTTTGACGATAAAAACAGCGCTTAGTGGGAGGCAACCCATTTAATCATTTAAATCATTTTGATCATTCTATTATTTTGTCATTTGTCATTTTATTATTCGTTTATTTGTTTTGTCATTTTATTATAGTTTTATTTCATTAATACTATTATTGATTTTATTTATGCATTTTATTTTCTTATTTTTCCTTATTTTAATTTTTAAATCACTTTTACAGATTTTCTAAAGTCTTTTCCACTTTCCTTCTCCCCCTGATTTGTTTCCTCCGTATTTACACTAACTATGACTAACCAACCGATAAACCTCATGGAAACCAAATTTAGAGGTAGGAACCAAAGAATGAAATTTGAAGAGTTATCACAGAGACCAATGGATTTGACTCTGTACCCGGATGATCTGACTATGGAAACCTTAGGTATACATGATAGCATCCTATACTTGTTTAACCGACTTGGATGGGAGAATGCACTGATTAAACAAAAGTTTGTGACTTACCGCGAGCTCACCCTTGAGTTCCTCAGCTCCTTAGTTTACCTACCCGAGCGCGGTTTTGGATTCAGGAAAGGATTTATCAGTTTCCGCCTATTTGGAATAGAATATGACTTTAACCATAGAGAACTAGCTGACTTATTAGGATTCCCTAGTGGACCCTTTGCTTTTACTACCACACAGGTAGAATTGATGGACATTGAGCTGGATTTCTTTTGGGGAACCTTAACCGGAAATTACCATCCTGAACCAAATAACATGAACAATGATGAGATACATAACCCTGCTATCCGTTACTTCCATAAGATCCTTGCCCACACCTTCTTTGGAAAAGAAGAAAACCTTACTGGAGTATCTAAAGATGAGATATTCATTATGTCATGTGTGACTAATGGACAACCAGTCAATGGTGTGCCTTTCATGATGCAAACCTTCACCCGAATCCAAGAAGAACCTAATCTACCCATATTAGTAGGAGGTCTTGTCACCATGATTGCTGATGCCTTAGGACTTAGATACCAATTACACAGGTGTAACCGTTTGGGTACCATCCGTCCTATGAATCTTAACTTTTGCTTTAACCGCCATATCATAAGGAATTTAGGACAACCACCTTTCGAGTACCTAATCAGGAATTAAGTAGTAACCCTGTTCACACTACCAAACCATGCTAGAGTCAGTGTTCACAATAAGGATAATTGGCTTTATGAGCTAACCCCTCCTGACTATCCATCTACTCCTGAAACACCTCAATCCTACAAGATAAGGGATAATATAATGACCGATGTAGAAAGTGACCCTGAGACACCTCCTGGTTACCATGACATTGACCACACTGACGAAGTGATTGAAACCCCTGAAGTGAATCAAGTAGAATATGCTGACAACTTAAAGAAAATCATGAACACTCTTGAAGCTTACCAAGCCGATATAAATACTGTTAAGGATGAGATTAAAAGCATGCGATTGGACATTATAGGTTTAACTGACATAACATGTGAGCAATTCTACCACCAGAACTCTGCAATCGAAGATTTGAAGAAACACTTTTGAAAATGTTGTAGTGATCTAACTTATTTTACTTATTGTTTTCGTTTCTAGTTAGTTTAACATTTCGCAAACATTTTCGTACTTTATTTTTATTAATGTAATTTCCCTTCAATTATCAAAAGCAAAGCACTTCTAGTTTACAAATTTTTCCAATTAAATCAATTTCTATGCCTTCAATTCATTTACTGTTATATTAAATTGATTAATGTTTTATATAATTTCTCGTGTGATGAAATTTACAAATTTATGTTGATATTATATATTATATATTGTTTGTGTTTAAAATAAAATGAGGAGTGATCATAAAAATATATAAATTATATTGAACGTGTGAGAGATAATGCATTCTGGAAAATATTCTAAGTTTTAATCCCTCACGGTCGTCATCCCCTTCTAACGATCGTGACAAGCTAATTAGCGCGTCACGACCGTCATACCCCCATCACGACCGTGACGGCCCCAGTTATAGGAATTCTGAGAAACAGAATTGTTCTTCTTCGAAACCTCTTCCTTTTTCAACTTCCATAACATTCAAAAAACCCCATTATCTCTTCCAACTCCCGTAACCTCCCATTACCCAAATTAAACTCCATTAACCTCTCCATTTACTCCACACCTATCACATTCTCATCTTGCATTATAATCCGAACCAATTTCCTCTCATTTTACACTTTTCTCACAAAACCTCAAAAACCTCTCATCTCCCGCTCTTGTACTTGCATGCAATGGAAGAAATTCAGTTTAGAGATGGTGAGCATGGAGATAATCAGAGACAGAGGTTCATCAGATTCCAGAACCGTGGTGTTCAACCCACGCGATATGTCGACACTGAATGTTTGAGAGAGTTGGGAATGCTCAACAGTGTGAAGCTCCTGCTTCAGAAGGTTGGTTTGTGGCATCTATGCAGTCAACCCCAGCCTATATTCGAACTCCTGACATTAGAATTTTTGAGTTCGTTTCACTATATCACTCCTACCGGTTCACAAAGTCAACTCACCGGTGTTGCTAAGTTCATATTACTCGGCCGGGAGTTCGAAGTTACACAAACAAGGATCGCCGAGCTGCTAGGCTTCGATCACGGCGATGATGCTCATCTCCGCGTGCCGGACAATTTCAGTGAAACCGCTTTCACCTTATGGCACGACATCACTAACACCCGTGCCTCAGCCTTTCAGAGCCTGAATGCTACGCATATCCACAGCCCGACGATCAGATACTTTCATCGCATCATCTGCAACACCATCTTTGCAAGAGAGAGCAACCACAAGCTTAACTCCAAGGAGCTCTTATTCTTGCACTGCGCCTTAAATGACGAACGCATCAATGCTGCCCCATTCATGCTGTCCCATATCCAGTCCATACCGCAAAGAGGCGCAACCCCCTTCTACATAGGCGGGATTGTCACCACCCTCGCCATTCAGCTGGAGCTTGGTGACTTAATTATCACTTTGCCTCGCATAGCCGCAGAGTTCCTAACAAAGAATTATTGCAGGTCCGCCCACTTGATTGCTCAGAGAGAGGATGGCAGGTTTAGCTCTGTTATCCAAGGCACTGTTTATCACCACATCATCTTGCTGTGCCGTGACCGCATCGATCCGTCCAACCGAGCCAACTGGCTATTTGCTTTACCGGATGCTGTCGGCCACGCCCCCATTATTGATGAGCAGGTCGATCCACCAGTGGACGAGATGCAAGACACCATGGATGCAGCTGAGCCTGTCCAGGACATTCCTGAGTCCTCCACCCGACAACCACCTGCACAAGAATTCACACTTGAAGACGTCCTCCATGCGATTCATCAGCAGAACCAGATGAGTGCCGCATTGGAGCGAAGGCAAAAAGAGCAACATGATGCATTACTTTCAGCTGTTGCCGCCAACCAGAGGACTACTGATGAGAAGCTCGGAGAGATCTTTAGCGAGCTAGAGGCTTTGCGCATTGATATCACTACTATCACCGGCACCGGTTCTGATCCTGAAGCGACTCCGACCAGACGCTCCCGCACCAGAAGCCGAGGCCGTGGTCATCAGCAGCCTTAGTTTTTGTTTTTGTTTATGTTTTTCCATTTCCGTTGTTTGTATTGTACTTTAACCGCTATTATATCACAACATTGAGGACAATGTCTGATATAGTGTGGGAGAGGTACCTTTCATTTTCCGCATTTTCCCTTTCCGCACTTTCCTTTCCGTTGTAATTCCTTTTCGTATTTTAATGAAACAGAGCAATATTTGTGCTATTTTCTTTAGTTTCGAACTTTCCCCGTTTATTTAGCCATACCGAAAAAAATCTTTAATTTATTCTTCGCATTACCCGACTTACCTACGAAATCATAATTAGGAAGCTGAGAACGATTCAACAAGATCAATACAGTCTTGACACCTTAGACTTCCCACTTAAGCAATTTCGTTCCGATAATTGTTATGACTACAACTTAAGTTTCAGTTCAAAAGTAACCCCTAGTAGTTTATACTAGCAGTCAGCACCGTCTGAACACAAACCACGTGGGGAGCCGATGAATATAAGTGTTTGATGCCTAATCTAATGATCCTTCATATCTCGATGCCAATGAAAAGAAATTGCACCAAAGTACACAGTCGCATATAAGAAACGAGAAATATGAGAAGGAGTCCATTGCGGGTTGGTTCAGAGGTACTGGTTCTGAACTCGGTAGGGCGTGCTACGACTCGATCCCCCACAACCTCCAAATTGGATAATGTATGTAGGGTTACCACATTTGTGTACCAGACCCCGTGCTTATAAAGGATCAAAGTCACTAACCGGCCACTCCACTACGTGCGTGCTAAGGCAAAGGGCTTAATGTGATTGCGCTAGAATGAAACCGGGCGAAATAAGATCGAAAGACTCTAGGTGGAATCGTAACGCAATTACCGAATGTTTCGTTTAACGGGAAGTCGACGACTTAGCTTGTTGCTTGTGTCATTAGTGTATCGTTAGTGTTTTATCAAAGTACCGGTTTATCTGACAAAACGATTCTTAGTACGGTTTGTTATGTGTGTGCGTCGATGAAAACTTGTCCGACAATTTCCAACCGACTATTTGCTTGAGGACAAGCAAAGGTTTAAGTTTGGGGAAGTTTGATAACGAGAAAAATTATCGTTTATATTGCTATGTTTCAATGCCATTTTATCGCATATTTGTCGTTTTAACACTCGATTCCTCGAGTTTTCTTTGCCATTTTGCAGGTATATCAATTACAGAGCTAAATCATGAGCCACAAGTGAAATGAGCAAAATCAACCATTAAAAAATGAAGAAAGGAGGAATTCTGCATAATCTGCATTTTTTGTAACAGTCACGATCGTCACCTAGGAGTCACGACCGTGCCACGCTAAAAGGAGCAGTCACGGTCGTCACAAGTCCCTCACGACCGTGACGCGCATCAAACACGAAAGACGAACGTGACACCCTTGTCACGACCGTGATAAGGGGAATTTAGGGTATTTTGATGAGACTTGGTCATGAACGTGTACGCTACGTGAATTCAACCTGCCTATCTTCCCGCAGACCAAGTATTCCAACGTTTCCCTGGATTCTCTCAACATCTACGAGGCCCATGCACAAATTCCAACTGCCAAGCCCAAATAGCTTCCTATAAATAGTCTAGCTTCAAAGAACAATTTACAGAGTTTTGATTTTAATTTTCTTGCGGAAGCTCTGCCGTTTTTATTTGCACCCTTTATTTTTCCAGCATTTAATTTTCTTGCTTTAATTTTCTGTATCCCAACCAACCATATAACAATTTCCAACATTAGGAAATTGTTATAATTTAATTTGTTTCAAAACCTTCAGAATTCTTTTAGAAATTTTATTTCCGATTCCGGTCCGTACTCCAAGCTTTCAGACTGTGGAAGAAGGAGTCTACTATTTTAATTGTTATTCAGGTTTTTATTTAAATTACATTTATATTAATGTTAAGTATTTATTTTTCTGTTATGCATATTTTGTTTTATATTTCTCTGCCTCTGTCTGGTTCAACAATAATGAGTAGCTAAACACCTTAGGGCGGTATGTAGTTAAAATAAACTAAATCGGTAAAATCAACTCTAGGCTTAAAATAATTAAGAGCTTAAAATTCTGGCTGAGACTTTTTATTATAAAATCAACCTTTTTGTTACGAGAGTAAGGAAAGTGTATTAGGTTAGGTCAAGACCACGAGAGTGTGAGATTTTAACCAGATAGCTAAAGTTAGGCATTTAATTTAAACACAGCGAGAGCGCTTTAAAATGAATTAGAATTACTAAGTTTCCAAAAATTATTTCTAAACACTTATGGGCTAGCGAGAGCAGGCATAGGACTTTAGGGGTAAGATCTGAGATAAGACCACGAGAGTGTGAGTTAAAGATATTCAAACTGGTAACCTCTACAGAATAGATTAAGTGAACCATCTTTATAAGCCTAGGTTAGATTGACCCGCCTAAGTTAACATAATTACATACCGACCGCCTTAGTATTATTTAATTAAACTTAGATTTAATTCCCGCCTTTAATCTTTAAAAACAACAAAAAATCGTGACAACCCTTCACCTTAGCTAAACTAGTAAATCCTCTAGCACCAAGTAATCATAAAGTCCCTGTGGATCGATAATCTTAAATATTACTTCGATAGGCTGTGCACTTGCAGTTAAGATACCGCTAGACACATAATTAGAATACGTCTTTAGCCCATCAAAACCCATTATCATAATGCAACTGAACTCCATCTTAATCAACACCCAACTATTTCACTAACCCTATAAACCATAATGCTTCCTTTGCAGCTTTAGCTATTGCCATATATTCTGCCTCAGTTGTAGACATATCTACTATGGCTTGAACTAATGATTTCCAGCATATAGATGCCCTTGCAACATTAAAGACATACCTTGTTATAGACCTCCTATCATCCATATCACATGTATAGTCATAATCCACATATCCCACAACTGATAGAACATGATGTTCCATACTAAACATGATACCACGATCCACTGTACCCTTCAAGTACCTTGGGATCCACTTGACTTCTTCCCAATGTTGCTTCCCTGTCTTGGACATAAACTTGCACAATTTACTTATTGCTTTCGCCAAATGTGATCTAGTACAAACCATAACATACATCAAAGCCCAATTATACTGGCATAAGGAATCTTAGACATATCTTCAATCTCTGAGTTTTTTTAGACATTGTTCCAAAGAGAGCTTAAAATGAATTATCAATGGAGTAATCACAAGCTTTGCTTTACTCATGTCAAATCTACTCAAAAGACCTTCAACATAGCTTTTCCGAGACAACCATAATTTATTAGCTCATTTGTCCCTGTGAATTCCCATCCCAAGAATCTTCTTTGTAGCACCCATATCCTTCGTATCATACTCCTTACCCAACTTGGTCTGCAACTCATTTACATAACGCAAATGGTTGACATGAATCAACATACCATCAACATAAAGTAACGTGAAAATAAAAGAGCCATCATCAAGGCTTCTCACATAAAAATAAAATTCATAATCACACCTTTTATAGCCAATTCGTAGCATGTATGAATTAAAGCGCTTGTATAAATTCCTTGAAGACTATTTTAAGTCATACAAATTCAATTTGAAAACAATTCTTCCATGTCTAGTATCATTGAATCCCTTTTGGTTGTTCATGTAGATTTTCTCCTCTAGATTACCATGGAGGAAAGTTGTCTTCACATCCATCTTCTCTAAATGCATATTCCTATTATCTACCAGGGCCAATACTACTCTGATAGAAGTGTGTCTAATACCATACTAAATTCATCATAATAAATCTCCTTATGATGTGAATACCCCATGGTAATTAGGAAAGCCTTGAAATTTTCCTCTTCTTTTTCTGTTACTGCTATATTTTTCTTGTACACCCACTTGCAATCAATATCTATCTTTCCCTATTCCAGTTGAACAAGATCCTATGTCTCATTCTTTTTCAAGGACTTCATCTCCCCCATCATACCACTCATTCACTTATCTTTTAACTGGCTAGCCATAGCCTCTCGAAAAGAGAAGGGTCTCTTGAAATTTTAATAAGAACATATGATGATAAGTATTTAAACCCATATCTCATTGGAGGTGTAATACGATGAGGCTCCCTATCATACACAATTGTATAGTCTTTTACTCCACTTGAATCTTGAACTCCACTTGAATCTGAGTGTGATTCATCTTGTTGGTAGGCTACAATATTCCTTGGAGTTACTGGTGGCTCTTAATGTCCACCTGAATCTTGTCTTGACTGGAATCTTCTACCTCGGCACCTGGTACAACAGTCACATCTAAGTGTTTCAACATCGATTTTCTCATCAAAATACAACATTTATACTGACAACCACATTCATCTAAATCGGATCCAAAACTTCTACCCCTTCATACCTTTATTGCAGCCAATAAAGATGAACTATTTTTACTTGGGGTCAAGTTTATAATGATCCTTAATGGAAATATGCACATATACTAGACAACCAAAAATCCTCAAATACTAAGATCAATGGGGTTACTTGTCTACACCTCCTTTGAAACTTTTCCATCCAATGAAGTTTGTGGGGGATATATTAACTAGATAGTATGTCATATTGAGTGGTGTTTCCCATTAACATTTTGAAAGACCGAAATTTAATTGAAGGCATAATGCATTCTCTTCCGGAGTCATATTCATCCTATATGCAACACCATTTTGATGTGGTGTCTTTCTCATAGAAAAGTGCCTCTGGATTCTATTCTCCTTCACATAAATGCATGAACTTATTTTTAGTGTATTCAGTTCCATTATCAGACGCAAATACTTTATCTTTCTCTCTGTCTGGTTCTCAACCTCTACCTTCCATAGCTTGAACTTGGCAAAGACCTTATATTTATATTTTATGAAATAAACTCAGACCTTACAAGAAAAATCATCAGTGAATGTCACAAAGTACTTGGAACCTCCAGCATAGGGATATTTTGTAGGCCCCATACATTATAATGGACATAGTCTAAGATTCACATGGCCTTGTGTTGCTCGGTCTTGAAATGAAATCTACATTGTTTCCAAAGAGCATAATACATGCACAATCCAATTGTGCAGCTGTGAACACCCTTCAACAAATTCCTCTTATGTAGCTTATCATCCTACATTCACTAAGATGATATAAATGCTTGTTCCACAGTTTTGTTGCATAATTATCAATTTCAATATATGATACATCACCCATAATTGTGCCCCTATTAAATTATAAATGTTGCTTGTAGTCCTCTTTGTGGTCATCATTATCATTGTAGCCTTGCTAACCCTCGTGATGTATTTATCTCCATCTGAGCAGAAAGAATAACCATTCGCTTGAAGAGTACCAAGAGAAATCAAATTATTCCTTGATTTTGGAACATAACTCACCTCATTTAACGTACGCACACCATCATTATCCAAAGCAATTTTAATTTCCCATTTTCAGTGACACTACAAGTTTTATCATCACTTAAATAGGCAAAAGAAAAATCACATGATTTAAAATAGTTGAATAATTTCATGTGCGGCTTCATATGGTAGGATCACCTAGAATCATGGATCCATGTATCAATTTACTTTGTAAATGAAATGCAAAGCAAATCTTCTTCATTACAGAAACCATCAAACTAAACTACATTTCTTAAACTACTGATGTCTGACTTGTTTGGACATTCCCTATTCCAATGGCTAATTTTCTTGCAACTATAACATTATAATTTTTTTATCCTTGGATTTAAACCTCTTTTTCTTTCTAGAACTCACTACCTCACCCTTGCCTCTTCCAAGATCTTGATTTTCCTTCACAAACAAACAGTCACCTGAACTTCTTCCACCTTCTTCTACACTTTGGTGACATTGTGCGTGTTGCAAAAGAGTGGATGAAATAGAATCCAACGTGATTGTTTCCATTCTGTATGTGAGAATGGTCACCAAGTGATCATAAGAGCTTGGTAAAGAGCGGAGTAAAATAATGGCTTTATTCTCATCGTCAACCTTCATATTAACTAGTGTCAAATCAACAAGGACGTTGTTTAAAGTGTTCACATGAGCTTGAAAATCACCTCATTCTTGCATCTTCATGTTATAAAGACGTTGTTTCGTGAACAATTTATTCATGAGCATCTGGACATGTACTGATTTTCTAAATTAACTCAGACATCCTTTAGAGTTATGAGGTCCAATATATGATTTATTACGTCATCAAAAACACAAACTCTTATCAAACCCATAACCTTCACCTTCTTATCATTTTAATCAATGGTAGCAATGTCAGTCAGTTTCTCATCACGAAGTTCCTTCTGTAAACATTGTTGAGCCAACAAATTCTTAACCCTCATTTTCTATAAACCAAAATTTCTCATTCCGTCAAACCAAGTCACTTTGAATTTTACACCTCCATGATTAAATGTCATATGATACCAATGGTTGGGGAAGACCAGAGAGAGAGGCCCAAAATATTTAATGAGCTAAAGGTTTGGGGTCTAAGAGACTTTGACACCACATATATCCACCCAAAACCTTATAAGACAATAGGGGATATAATCACATCTCTTATAAACCCAATATTTCCTTCATTCCTAGTCGATGTGGGACTTTAATACTTTCACATTTGAAGCCTAACAATCTCCCCCACAAGTGTTAGTAATCCACATCACTAGCCTTGATCCATACTAATATCCACTTTCCCTCCCCCACTGAGCACACTTGGCTCTAATACCACTTGTTAGATCAGTTACCCAAAGACAAATCAGAGTTAAGAGAAACACATAAAAGTTTTGTTCACGCAGTTCGGTCAATGGTACCTTTATGACTATAAAGTACCCATAGTTCCATTTATTTATGTCTTGTAAAATGAATTGGATTATAGTATTACAAGCTATATATATATATATATATATATATATATATATATATATATATATATATATATATATACACAAATTAGAGTTTAGTTTATCTAAAAACCTAATCCCTAGTTTCCTTAACAAACTACTATTTGTAACCTTAATCATCTCAATAATATGAGTTATATCATATGTTTCGTGTCGGCTAAAGACCCATAATCCATCGGTCTTTGCTAACCAAGATCTAGGATCCCCAGGATCACGCCGATTAAATATGTGAGTTATAGTACTCCTCACCGACCAAAGGCCCACTATGCCAAACAAGACCTTAGACAACGCTTTTTTTTGCCCTTAGATAGCGCTTTAAAGCGCTGTCTAAACCTGTGCTGCTAAAGATTTAGACAGCACTTTGGTTAATGTCAAAAGTGTTGTCAAAAGGGGTTTTATACAACGCTTTTATTGTCAAAAGCGCTTTCTAAACCCCACTTTAGACAGCGCTTTTTTCCTTTTTCTAAATATACCTTAGACAAAACTTTTTTAATTTTAATGGTATACTTAAGATATCGCTTTCACTAAAAGCGTTGTCTAAACCCCACCTTAGACAACGCTTTTAGTGAAAGCGCTTTCTAAAATCCACCTTAGACAGCGCTTTTTGTTGAAAGCGTTGTCTAAGGTATACGAAAATTTTAAAATATTTTCCTATAAAAAGCACTGTCTAAGGTTTGCCAAATTATAGGCACCTGTTTTTATCTACTTTTTCACCTTGTTTTTAAACCATAATTTGTACCTATTTTCCAATCCAGAATTTGCACCAAATTATCCTATTCAAACCTACTAATTTAGGCACCAATTTATAGATACAAAATAATCATATCTACGAAACAATTCATACAATCGTACCAATTTATGAACCAATTTAAATATACAACATATACTATAACCAATATCTACGAAACAATTCATACAATTCATTTCATCCAACTATACATTTTGTTTCAAATGAAATCTACATAAACTAAAATGTGATAACACTCCGAGCTATACATTTTCATCAAATTGCAACTATACTATAACCTGAAACAACACAAATATTGTAATTGATCAATTAAAACAAGTCATAATCAATATGTCTATAGTTACATACACATACTCAAAATTTTCATCAATCAAAGTAAGAGTACAATATATCTTATAATACATTGAGTCCCATAATGAATTGACACCATTCCTCTTTAATTTCTTCCAAATGATCTTTTGAATAATATGCACACTTGAATTCATCAAAGTACTACATAATAATATAGCATAGTTTGATTTAGTTTCAACTATTTAATTATATGAGAAATATGTGTTAAATATTAAAATAACTCATAAGTTAGAAATACATACATCGGATGGAATCTCTAATCGAGCCAAAGAAAGAGTTTCTCTCATAAACTTCAACATGAAATATCCGCAATCTATACCATTACGTTGCAAAGGACACTACACATGAAAAAAAAGGATAAATCCTAAGTTTTATCAAGTATCATCACTAATATAATAAAAAAATGATAATTAATAATATACCGCCACACGGGCTTCCTTCCAAAAAACATGTGCAGGAAGAGATGTTTCAGAACTTTTCTCCTTCTGCAACTACACATTAAGTCATATAATATGATCAAATAAAACTCATGATGAACAAATATAGTATTTAAATTTATAGATACTTACCATAGATTATTCTAAGCGTCCATATTCGACACGTCCTTTTCTGTATGGATACGCGAGACTTGATGCTCTTTCCCGATTTGTGTCACTTATTTTTTTAAATTCTGGGGTTTTTTGTTTGGATATAAACACTTCCCATTCTTGTGGTGAAATAAAACTTTCATATTTCATTGGAAGATCCGCATCAATATGATTACCATCTTCATCCCTAAGATACTTGGATGATAAAAATGTTCTAAACCCCCTTAGTAGCTTTCCGACCAATTTAAGACAAAAATCTCTTCTATCATCTTCGATGTTGAAACACCTCTAAGAAAAACATACACATTGTGCGTTAGTACAAGTAATTTAAAAGACATAATTAGTTTGCATAATTAAAGACATAATTATTGTACCTTTATCTCAGTCCAAATTTTGTCTTTGGATTCTTTCAACTCTTTTTTCTCCAATCGTCACAAGTAATTGGAATCTCATTCCTTACTAGTGCACCAATGAAACTAGTCAAGCTAAGACCGTTAGGTTCTATAAGCTTCCCAAGATCGCTTCAATGCACATCTAGAATGATGCCTCGGTCTCTACCATGGATCACTTTCCTCATCACTATTATGCCTCTTCTAATCTCATCTTCCGTAGATACCTTTTTATTACCTCCTTCATGCGTAGAATCATGATCATGTAGGTGATCATCGTTAGTGGCCATATCTAACCTGTATAAAAAAACCAGGGATATTAAATATAAATTATAATGAAAGCAATTGAAAATGAAAAACAAAGAAACCAAGGATATCAAATATAAATTATAATGAAAGCAATTGAAAATGAAAAATAAAGAAACCAAGGACATCAAATATAAATTATAATGAAAGCAATTGAAAATAAAAATGACATAATATATAACATTTTATTATATTACCTCTTTCACTAACATATCTTTCTTTTCTTTGTTGGAATATTAATTACTTGTTTCTTAGCAATGCGGACGGATGAATTGATCCAAATTCTCTCTTTATGATCATTTCTGATATATGACTCATCCGCTATAAGATCCTCATCTTGATCAATACTATTCAACTCATTCCGTATAATGCATGACTCATTCTCAACATCAATATCACATTCCGTATAATGCATGACTCATTCACATAGAACACTTGTTTAGCTTGAGATGCTAGAATAAAAGGCTCATCTTTGTACCCCATCCTAGTAAGATCAACTTGCAAGAATCCAGACTTATCCATTCGTATGCCACTATTATTTACCCACTTGCAACCAAATATGGGAATCTGAAACTTCTCGTAATCAAACACCCAAATATGCTCAATAACTCCAAAACATGACAACTTTGCAAATTTGGGGTTTAAGTCCTTCATACTTGATATATGCATTGCTTCAGCTAGCATAGTGACACCACTATTTTGCATAGTACTCTTATCATCTTGTTCTTTGGTATAAAATGTGTATCCATTAATTGCGTATGCGCTATGAGAAAACACATGCAAACTTGAACCATATGCCAAACATCTCAACCTTTCTGTTATCAAAGCAGGATCTGAAGAGCGATTCTAATAAATATGATCCTTTAACCATTGTATGAAACTTTGATTGTGCTCTCGTGCTATCCAATTTTCACTTCTGTTCGGATTTAACCTTCGGAGTACATCCTTGTGCATTTCAACATATGGCTCAACCTCATTATCATTGTGCAGAACATACAAATGTACTTGATCCCGTTCATCCCTTGATATACTATCACAATTTTATTTCCTATTAATTTTTTACCTTCCTTTTTTTTTCAAAAATCTGAGCTTTGGGGAGTCCAATCGATTGAACGTTGGACAAATATTCAGTACAAAACTCAACAGCTTCTTCAACAATGTATCGTTCAACAATACAACCCTCTGGTCGACTTCGGGTTTTCACGTACCCTTTTAATATTTTCAAATATCGTTCAGCAGGGTACATCCATCTCATATAAGCTGGTTCACACAACTGTGTCTCTTTCACAAGATAAACAACTAGATGAACCATTATGTCAAAAAAAAGAGGGAGGAAAATACATTTCAAGCTCACCCAAGGTAATTACAATCTCTTTTTGTAGTGTTGGTAAGATCTCGGGATCGATCACCTTACTACAAATTGACCTAAAGAAAAAACACAATTTAGTTAAGGCAATTCTTACTTTTTCTGGCAAAATAGAACATATACCTATTAGTAGAAAATGTTCCATTATAACATATATCTTTCATAGACACAAGTCTTCTAATATCTGAAGAGTATCCTTCTGGAACCGTAACTTCACTCAGAAACTTACACAATTTTTTTCTTCTCCTTTCTAGATAGAGTAAAAGTAGCAGGTGGTAGATATGTTCGTCTTCCTTTCTTCACGGGTGCTAATTTAGTTATCATTCCCATTTTTAACATGTCCTCCCTTGCTTTAAGGCCATCCTTAGACTTTCCTTTTATATTGAGTAACGTATCGATAACACTTTCAAATACATTTTTTTCAATATGCATAACATCGAGAAAATGTCTCACGTACAAAGACTTCCAATATGGAAACTCAAAAAATATCAACCTCTTCTTCCACCCACCTTTGACAACCATATATGCAAAAGGCTTGCCAAACTCAGTACACGCATCTTTCACCTTTTCAAAAACTTGGTCACCTGACAATACGGGTGGAGCTTTACGTTGTTTGGTGTCTCCATTGAATGCTTTTCTCCACCCACGATAGTGATGTTTAGAATGTAAGAATCTAAAAAGTTCGAGAAACCCATTCTTCTGACAAAGTTCTAATCGAATCATATCGGTTCCATCTTCACAAACAGGACACACACGTTGACCTTTAATGTTATACCCAGATAGATTCCCGTATGCTGGAAAATTATTAATTGTGCCAAACAACATCGCCCTCTAATTGAAACTTTCTTTCCTATATCCATCATAAACCTCCACGTCTTTCTCCCACAAAATCTTTAAATCTTCGATCAAAGGTGTCAAGTATACGTCTATGTCATTCCCTAATTGTTTAGGCCCAGAGATTAACATAGATAACATCATGTACTTACGCTTCATACATAGCCATGGAGGTAGGTTATAAATCATAAGAATCACATGCCATGTGGTATGTAAGATACTTTGAAGACCATGTGGGTTCATTCCATCAGTAGATAATGCCAAGCGAAGGTTTCTTGCTTCTTCTCCTAAGTCAGGATAATTATTATCAATTTTCGACCATTGTGGTGAATCAACCGGATGTCGATACTTTCCATCAATAATTCTTTTGTCTACATGCCAAGTCAGGTGTCTTGCATCGGTTTCACTACGAAAAATGCGCCTAAATCTCAGAATTATAGGAAAATACCATAAAAAATTTGCTAGAGACAATCTTTTCTTATATCGAGACAAACCGCATATAGGGCACTCAGTTAACGATGCATATTCGTTACGAAACAAAACACAATCGTTTGGACAAACATGTATCTTATCATAGCTCATGCCAATAGAGCACAACATTTTTTTTTGCCTCATAGGTTCGATTAGGAAGAACATTATCATCTGGTAGCATTTCTCTCATAAGGGCCAATAACTCTGTGAAACTTTTATCCGACCATCCATTGCCCGCCTTTAAGTTGTACATCTTTAATACCGCAGACTGTCTTGAGAATTTACTGCAACCTTTATACAACGGTTTCTCTGCATCGCTGACCAACCTCTCAAACATTTCAGGACAATCATGAAGATCTTCTTCAAGTGCTTCTACAATCTCTTCAACTCGATCACAATCATATGTTTCCGTGTCTTTGTCGTCTGAAGCATAAGTCGTATTACTTTTCCCACTCGGTTCAACATTCTCGTTAATTTTCTCACCATGAAATTTCCAACACTGATAACTTCGATCAATTCCATGCCTCAGTAAATGCAATTTCAATCCATCTGCGTCAACCTTACCAATATAACAACAACTCAAGAAAGGACATTTCATTCGACTGGGGTTTTTAACGTGTTGAACAGCAAACTTAACGAATTCCACAACCCCATTCTCGTACTTTTTGGACAATCGATCGGCAAACATGCATTTTTTATCCATGGTTTTCCTACTTATTAAGGTAAGCAATCAATATCAACTTCAATAACCTATACATAGCCAATGTAAACTCAAACAACAATAACCTATAGATAACCAATGTAAATCCAAACGACAATAACCTATACATAACCAATGTAAATCCAAACGTCAATAAACTATACATAACCAAGATAAATCTAGACGAAAATAACCTATACATTACCAAGGTAAATCCAGACGAAAATAACTTATACATAACCACTGTAAGTCCAAACGAAAATAACCTATACATAACCAAATATAATAAGAGATACATAACCTATACATATTTTCACTACAAAACCTATACATATTTTCACTACATAACCTGAATAAATCTAAACGAAAATAGAGATACATAAACTGATTTTTCACTATTCTTCACATAATCATAACAACAACATTGCCTATTTTTACTATTCTTCACAAAATCATATTTATCAAAGAAATACATAACAATGATATTGCCATATTCTTCACAAAATCTTATTTTCACTATTCTTCACAAAATCAACATAACAACAACAATGTGATTTTTCACTATTCTTCACATAATCATAACAACAACATTGCCTATTTTCAATATTCTTCACTAAATCATATTTATCAAACAAATACATAACAATGACATTTTCCTATTCTTCACAAAATCCAATTTTCACTATTCTTCACAAAATCAACATAACAACAACAATGTACCTTATGAGAACTCAGTAGAGGACGAACTCGGACGAACTTAGTCAAAAAAATGGATGAACTCGATAGCTTCACGAACTCAGTCAAGAACAAAGTAACGACAATGGTTATTCCAACAAGAAAAAAAAAACGAACTCAGTCAAGAAAGAAAACGAACGAAAAACGAACTCAGTCAATAAGGTTTCAACAAGAACGAAGAACAATCAATGTTTATGGAGGTTTTAGTGTGTTAGGTTTCGCGTTCGCATGGAGGGAGAAGAAAGATCAGAAACGAATAAAAATAGAAACTGGCTTGTAATATTTTAAGTTAATTAGACCTTAGACAACGCTTTTGAGACAAGCGCTGTCTAAGGGTGGCCTTTAAAAGAGGTTTTGAAAAGCGCTGTCTAAGGTTGACATTAGACAACGCTTTTGATTTTATTTTATTTTTAAATTATAAGACCTTAGACAGCGCTTTTGAGAAAGCGCTGTCTAAGATATACCATTAAAAACGCTTTGAGAAAGCGTTGTCTAAAGGGCACCTTAGACAACGCTTTTTAAGATATTTTGTGAACAGTTTCCGTGTTTTATTTTTTTTCCCACTTATTGCAGCGTTTTTTTAAATAAGCGATGTCTAAGGTGCGTTGTTAAATATCATTTTTGGTATATTGGCCCAATGGCATGAGGCCCATTACCTAGCCTACTCCGCCATGCCCAATGTATAAATATCTTCGTATAAAGGATTTTAAGGTACACAATACATAATCTCTAATCTCCACTTTCATTATCACCTATCTTGAACCTATTGACTTAGGCGTTGGAGTGTTAACTATGTCGGTATCCCCTTAAGTCCATCGTATCAAAGATAACAACGCCGGTTATCAACGTCGTATCAACACTGATACCTCTGGTTCAAGAAGCACCGTGATCGCAACCTTCGATCCACAATGTTGCATCTGCAAAGAACATTGGAAGCTCCGTTCCTTCGTAGTTTTCGCAATCATCGTCATTTCTGATTCCTCAACGGAACATTCTCAACAACCTATAATTATCTCAACAACACATAACTATCTCAATAATATGAATTATGCTCTTAACAATCTATAACTATCTCAACAACCTATAATAATCTCAACAATATGAATCATATTTAAAAAAAATAATCATCGAGAAAAAAAAATCATCATCTCGATTTAGTTTCTTAAATATTCTCTATTCAAATATAATGATTCGATAAAATGACATGGGATATATGACAATCATTTAAATTAATTAGTTATTAACATATATTATTAGTTAAACTACAAACATTTATAGTTTATAAAGTTAAAATTAATGTGTTAACCTTTTACAATTTTTATGGTATTGATCATTTCACTTCATTATGTAATATCAAAATTTTTGAGTTCAATAAAAGGAACCAAAATTGTCTAATTTAAAAATGAGAGAATCAATTTAATAGGAGTGTACAATTAGAAAATTAAATATGTAATTAAAGAGTCTAAATATTTAATATTTTTATTTAATAAATCAAAATAGAATAAATTTCTTTTTAAAGAATAAAAAAATTGCAATTTAACCAAATATATATTACCTTATCATAATAATTAAAAATGTTAATTCATTAATATTAATATTAATTTTGGTGAATAATTCATTACTATTAATTTACCAATGTTTTTCTGGTCAGAATTTCAAAAGCTTTTTATTTTCCTTCCTAAATAAGAAACCATGATAACAAACAACTCATATACACTTGATGGTATAGACAGAGTGATGCACCTATTCAACGTAACCTTTCATCTTAGATAAAGTCAATTTTTTAATACTATATAAATTATAATATTAGAAACTCAATTAATGCGTTAAATTAAATTCCAAATTATATAATAATTATTTTAATTTCAGACATAAAAACTAAGAGTGTATGTATTGTTTGTTATTGTCATGCAAATTTCTTGGTAACAAAACATAAAGAGTGTGTTTGAAAAAAATGTATGAGACATGACAGAGGATACATAGAAGCTACTTACATTGTTGTTTGGTATTAATTTTTAAAGATATTAATTATTTTGAACTGTCTATTTAATGTTGCACACTGTTTTTTCTTTTTTGACTTAAACCGTTCCTCTATTGTTTAATCTTTTTTGAAACTATAATTTTTTTTTCTTTCAATTTTGAGTTTCTTTTTTGCAGATTTTATTAACCAGAGGTAAAGTTACACAAGTGATTCTTCAGTTAAAGAGGTGAGAAACTATAGATGTTGTTTTTGACTTTTGAATTATGCTTTGGAATCATCAAATTTGAGGTGAATTGAAGTTTGATATTTCTGTGATTTTGACTGTTTTATTTGGATTTGAAAATCTATGTGCTTAATATTCATTTGTTATTTAATTTTTTTTTAACCATTCTTCTTCATATGCTTGAGTTATGAAACTGAATTCTCATACACAGAATCATGTAATCTATATTTATTTCTTTTTCTTTGCTCAGATCTTTGTTTTCAAAACATTTTTCACCTAAGAATATATTTAGATACGGTTTAATTGTGATAAATTTTAGGCATTATGCAGTAGTCTGGCTTGTACGGCCTCAAAGACGATATGCTGTCTGCTGATCAAATGTAAATGTGTCGATATAGAATCAAGTAATTTTATTCTTTCCTCTTTTTCGTAAATGTGCAGATCACTCACATAATTCACTATGGTTCCAATTCGCGGTACCAAGACGAATTGCAAATGACCGATCTAGATTAATAGTTGGAATCGTTTGAAATTGATTTTGTTATTGTGTCAAGTGATAATTCTATCAAAAATGTGGAGTTCAAAAGTAAGCAGCAAGAAGCATACACATTCATTTCGATGCGAAGATGAAATTAGTCCAAACCATAAGAAAAAACATCACGACAGAACGAAGAATAATAACAATTTTGTGATAAGGGAGGTTCCAATACAGAAAATCTTCAATGTAGAGCATTGTACTAATAATAATGCTAACAGAGGCTTTTCGGATTTCGCGGAAGGAAAGAATTATTCTGCTACAGGCATGAATGGCACAGACTATGATACGCCGGAGCTGGTTGTTTTTATTCATGAGGATCGTCATCAGCAATACGTGAAGGACATTTGCTTTGACAGGAGAATTTCACCAGAAAGAAAGTGTGATATGAATGGAAGAAGTGATTTAAATCTAGGAATCATGGAAACAATGTCGAATAATTCTTTTCGACCGAATTGTGCCTCTCAACATCCTTCCTTTAAGGAAGCTATGAAAGTGCATGGTTTCAGAAACTTGATGAAAAATGAAATGGAACTTTCTTTAGGAGACAGGTTTTCAATTGATCATCACCAAACTAAAAAACCAACATCGGAGACACTTCGAGAGGTTAGACATGTTCCATTTTTCTATTCTTTGTTCCATTTCTATTCCTAATTGAAAAAATAGGAGTTGCACGGTTAGTTTAAAATAATTTTACACCGTCTGTGCATATTCATTAATCTCTTTCTGAAAAGAAGTTAAATGTACCCTTTTGAATTTTGTTGAACCCTTTTTTCTTTTGCGATTCTCAGGCTTTCAAAAGGGAAAGAAACATGACGAGGTCCTTTGAGAATTGGCAAAGAAATTCGATTTTAGGAACAAGTGGAAGCAGAGCGGAGTTTCCACCACATTGCAGAAACTGTCTACAAATGAATGACAGAAACATGTATAGACCAGATATAAGTTACTTACAAAGTCTAACAACAATTTCTGAACAAAGAAGAATTAATTATTCTCAAGAGATTTCTAATAATGTCTCAGAATCTCAATCTGGTTTAACACAATGTATTTGTCATGCAAAGAACTCTAGCATTGCCTCTCACCAATCTAATGATAGCATGGGCAGTGCAAATTCATTTTCTTTTCCTATGTAAGTGTTTTCATTCTCGTTTATTTATTTAAGATTGTGCGGTCCAACACAAAGGATCGAATTAGTTACAATCTATGAAGCACAGACACCTGAATATGACCCCAACACTGACATGGAGACATAATTGTCTATACAAATGTCTGATATCGACACACCTTTTTTTAGAGGTGTTAATGCTACATAGGTTACAATTTTGGCATTGATGTTTCGACAATTCTAAGGTTTTGAATGATTTACAGATTACCTGTGGAATGGGTTGGAAGTCCGGTGAAAATGATGGAAGCTGATAAAAGTCAATCAAGGAAGCATGGATGGGGGAAGATATGGTTACCATGTTGTTGTGATTAGCATGCATTGGGTTGGGAGTGAGAAGTTCATTCAAATATTTTGGTCTGGATTTTTTTGTCATTAGAATGATATACACAAAATTTACTATATCATGTTTAATTCCATTGCTTCATTAGGGAAAAGAAATCATCTACTATGACTTGAATTTTTCAATAGAGAGAGGCACAATGAATGAAATAATAATATTTTCTCATTATATTTCTTTTCTCTTTATCTCTTAATCTATTTATACTTCATCAAAATCTAGATTAATAGATTACACCTGTTTAACTCAACTAGCACAGTAATTTAATTATTTCATCCACTTGATTATAGGTAGATATTACTTAATTAATTTTATTATAAGTTAATTACGATTTGTTACTTGGTCTTGATTATTACATAAAATGTATCATATATTTATTTATGAAAATTCTATTTGGGATTGGAATTCGGGTGATCTAATTAACAAGTCATTGATGAGCTATGGCGTCAACGAAGAAACCGATAAAATCGAAGTCAATGCAACTGCTAATATTTTAATTGAAGTCGAAGTTGAAGCAAATGTTGACATTCTCGACACAGTTGAAGTCGAAGAGGGTGTGGTTAGCAAAAGTCTAAGACCTCAAAGAACTAAAGTTCATCCAGCAGGACTTTAAGACTAAGAAGTGAGTGATGACGATGAAGTCACACCAAATGGAGAATTAGTTCATTTTGTTTTACTTGCATGTGCTGAACCAATCAACTATAGCGAAGCCTTAAAGAATATGTGTTAGTTCTGTGATTGGCATAAATTTTGGTAAAACAATTTATTTCCTGATAATGTTATGACTGATGTCTTGGCGTATGTATTAAGCATTATGCAGGTGTTATATGTGTTGATGTAGTAGTATGTTCATGTTCTCAAACATGATGTTCTAACATATGATGACAGAACATTCTGGTCAGAATTTCTTGCTCTATCTGCTGTGTGGTTTTCTCACAATATTTTGTGTGTGTATGGTGAGTGATTGGTTGTGTAATAATTGGCGGTAATTTTAGAGCAGACTATCACTGATTTTGAAAGTATCGGTTGTTTCCTTTTTCATGCTTTATGAAGATTTGAAGATCAAATTTGTCTGTTTCCATAGCCCAAACCCATTAAGATATTTTGTATTTAAAGAGGTGTTAACCCTAATTACAAGACACAGAAAAAGAGATTGAAAGTTGCGTACTCAATAATTAGGGTTGTAGTATTTTGTTTTTGTTTTTTGTAAGTCATTCACACATCACCTATATGTATGAATTAGACTGAGTTTATTGAGTTGTAAGTTGTTCACTCTAAGCTTTTAAGCAAGAGTGTATTGGTCCTTGATTGAAGCTTTTAAGCAAGATCAAGTATTGTTTTTGAAGAATGTTCTTTTCTCTTTTGTAATTTCTGTTATTATCACTGCTTGTGATCGAGAGGGAGTTAGAAGTGTCTATTATTTGAGTGTGTCTTAGATAGAAATCACACAGGTAGAGATTAGGTGAGAAGATTGTAAATTGAAGATTGTTTACTGTGAATCTTCAAACTAATTATGATTAGTGGATTTCCTTCCTAGCTTGGTAGCCTCTAGATGTAGGTGTGTTTGCACCGAACTACGTTGACAATTGCTTGTATCCCTTACAATTGTATACTGCTTAATTTATCTTGTTCATATTTTAATAATTTTTTAGATATTAATGTCGTGACATCTCCTTCGACATCTCATATCTGATACCAGAATTTTAATTGGTATCAGAGCAGGCATCCTGCTCTAGTTCTGGGTGAGATCTAGGGACAACATTTTCTCGTAGTATGGACAAGGAAGGAGGATTTGTGAACAGACCTCCTATTTTGGATGGTACTAATTATGATTATTAGAAACCTCGTACGGTGGCCTTCTTGAAATATTTGGATAACAAGGCCTGAAAAGTTGTTATAAAAGGATTGGAACATCCTTGTCATAGTTGGGAAAGATGGAATAACTACTTCTGATCTGAAACCTGAGGAAGAATGGACCAAGGAGGAGGATGAATTGGCTCTTGGAAATTCCAAAGCTTTGAATGCTTTATTCAATGGAATTGATAGAAATATATTCAGATTAGTTAACAATTGTGAGATAGCTAAAGATGTTTGGGTTACTCTCAGAACTTCTCATGAAGGTACTTCTAAAGTGAAGATGTCAAGGCTTCAATTGCTTACTACCATGTTTTAAAACCTAAGGATGAAAGATAATGAAAGCATACATGATTTTCAGATGAATATTCTTGAGATAACCAACTCCTCAAGTGCTTTAGGAGAAAATATGTCTGAAGAAAAGCTTGTTAGAAAAATTCTCAGGCCTCTTCCCAAGAGGTTTGATATGAAAGTTACTTCCATAGAAGAAGCGCAAGATATCAGCAATATGGGAGTAGATGAACTTATTGGATATCTTCAAACATTTGAATTGGGGATTAGTGACAGATCTGGAAAGAAATCCAAAAATATAGCCTTTGTGTCCAATACTGAAGATGGAGAGGAGGAATGTGATTTAGATGCTTGTGAAGGACTATCCAATGCTATAATTATGCTTGGAAGACAGTTTAACAAAGTGATGAAAAAGATGGACATGAACTCAAAAACTAATATCAAGAACAACTCATATGACATCAACAGGTCCAATGATGTTTGTAGAAGAACAAGGTCTGAAGAAAAATCCACTCAAGGAAAATGGACTCAGTGTCATGGATGTGAAGGATTTGGTCACATTAGAGCTGAATGTCCTACTCACCTCAAGAAGCAAAAGAAGGGTCTAATTGTTGCTTGGTATGATGAGGACTCTGAAAGAGAACTTGAAGAAGAATATGCAAAAGATGTTACTGCTCTGACAGGGAGATATCTCTCTGATGAAGATTCTAGTGAAGAATTACACTTTAAAGAACGGGCAGCTTCCTACAGCAAGTTCAACAAGGATAGAAGCAGAAGAAACTTTTTGTCCAACTGGAGGTTGAAAAAGAAGAACATCTTGAAACAGAAGAAACTTATTGTCTAACTGGAGGTTGAAAAATAAGAACATCTTGAAACTATCTCTAAGTTGAAAAATGAAGTAATATTATTGAATTCTAAACTTGATCAAATGTCAAAATCTATAAGAATGTTGAACAGTGGTTCTGATATGTTAGATGAAATACTTCAGGTTGGAAAAATGACAGGAGACTTGACTAGGATAGGATTCAGTGAAGTAAAGAAACCATCTTCAAAAGATAGTCTTTCTGAACCTAAACCAAAGATGTCACACCACATGCCTTAACATCACGGCAGAGGACAATTCAACCACTCAAGAGAAAAATTTCAAAGGTGGAGATGTCATTACTGTGGAAGGTTTGGTCATATAAAACCTTTTTGCTACAGACTATATGGATATGCTAAGCCTGCTACTCTACCCAGAATCGATCATAATACCACTATTAATAGAAAGCAAGGGATTCTTAAGGATGTTAATACCAGCTTAATAGCTCACACTTCCTTCAGAGTCTCAGCTAAAGAGGATTAGTATTTTGACAGTGGATGTTCTAGACACATGAATGGGATTAAAAATCTATTAGTAGACATCAGGTCTCATTCCACCAGCTATGTAACATTTGGTGATGGAGCCATGGGTGAAATCAAGGGAGTAGGAAAGCTAAATTTCTCAGGGGTTCCAAATCTTGATAATGTGTTGTTGGTTAAAGGATTGATTGATAACCTGATTAGCATCAGTCAACTGTGTGATCAAGGATTCAATGTCAACTTTACTAAGTTAGAATGCTTGGTTACTAATGAAAATAAATGAATTAATTATGAAGGGAGTCAGGTCTAAGGATAACTGTTATTATGGGTTTCTCAAAATTGTGCCCCCATTAAATTATAAATGTTGCTTGTAGTCCTCCTTGTGGTCATCATTATCATTGTAGCTTTGCTAACCCTCGTGATGTCTTTATCTCCATCTGAGCAGAAAGAATAACCATTCGCTTGAAGAGTACCAAGAGAAATCAAATTCTTACTCTATTCTGGAACATAACTCACCTCATTTAACCTACACACATCATCATTATCCAAAGCAATTTTAATTTTCCCATTTTCAGTGACACTACAAGTTTTATCATCACTTAAATAGACAAAAGAAAACTGACATGATTTAAAATAGTTGAATCATTTCCTGTGCGGCTTCATATGGTAGGGTCTCCTAGAATCAAGGATCCATGTATCAATTTACTTTGTAAATGAAATGCAAAGCAAATCTTCTTCATTACAGGAACCATCAAACTGAACTACTCATATCTGACTTGTTTGGACATTCCATATTCCAATGGCCAATTTTCTTGCAACCATAACATTATGCTATTTTATATCCTTGGATTTGAATCTCTTTATCTTTCTAGAATTCACTACCTTACCATTGCCTCTTCCACGATCTTGATTTCCCTTGACAAACAAACTATCACCTGAACTTCCTCCACCTTCTTCTACACTTTGGTGACATTGTACGTGTTGCAAAAGAGTAGAAGAAATAGAATCCAACATGATTGTCTCCTTTCTGTATGTGAGAGTGGTCACAGAGTGATCATAAGAGCTTGGTAAAGAGCAGAGTAAAATAATTGCTTTATTCTCATTGTCAACCTTCACATTAACTCATGTCAAATCAATAAGGATGTTGTTGAAAGCATTCATATGAGCTTGAAAATCACCTCATTCTTGCATCTTCATGTTATAAAGACGTTTCGTGAACAATTTATTCATGAGCATCTTGGACATGTACTGATTTTCTAAATTATCTCAGACATCCTTCGGAGTTGTGAGGTCCAATATATGATTTATCACGTCATCAGAAACACAAACTCTTATCAAACACATATCCTTCACCTTCTTCTCATTTCAATCAATGGTTGCGATGTCATTCAGTTTCTCATCATGAAGTGCCTTCTGTAAACATTGTTGAGCCAAAAAATCCTTAACCCTCATTTTCCATAAACCAAAATTACTCATTTCGCTAAACCAAGTCACTTTGAATTTCACACCTCCATGATTAAATGTCATACGATACCAATGGTTGGGGAAGACCGGAGAGCGAGGCCCAAAATATTTAATGAGCTAAAGGTTTGGGGTCTAAGAGACCTTGACGTCACATATATCCACCCAAAATCTTTAAAGGAAATAGGGTATATGGTCACATCTCTTATAAACTCAACATTTCCTTCATTCCTAGTCGATGTGGGACTTTAGTACTTTCACACATGAAGCCTAACAATCTCACCCATAAGTGTCAGTAATCCACATCATTAGCCTTGATCTATACTAGGTTCCACTTTCGCTCCCCCACTGAGCATATTTGGCTCGAATACCACTTGTTAGATCAGTTACCCAAAGACAAATCAGAGTTAAGAGAAACACATAAAAGTTTTGTTCACGCAGTTCGGTCAATGGTACCTTTACGACTATAAAGTACCCGTAGTTCCATTTATTTATGTCTTGTAAATTGAATTGGATTATAGTATTACAAGCCATATATATATATATATATATATACACACACACACACACACACACTAGAGTTGGTTTATCTAAAAACCTAATCCCTAGTTTTCCCTAACAAACCATTATTTGTAACCTTAATCATCTCAATAATATGAGTTATATTATATGTTTCGTGTCGGCCAAAGACCCAGAATCCATCGATCTTTGGTAACCAAGATCCTGGATCCCCGAGTCCGCGCGGATTAAATATTTGAGTTATAATACTTCTCACCGGCCAAAGGACCAATGGCATGAGGCCCATGAACTAGCCTACTCCGTCATGCCCCCATTAAATTATAAATGTGATATATGATACATCACCCATAGATGAACTTATTGGATATCTTCAAACATTTGAATTGGGGATTAGTGACAGATCTTGAATGAAATCCAAAAACATAGCCTTTGTGTCCAATACTGAAGATGGAGATGAGGAATGTGATCTAGATACTGATGAAGGACTATCCAATGCTATAATGATGCTTGGAAGACAGATTAACAAAGTGATGAAAAGGATGGACATGAAGTCAAAAGCTAATGTCAAGAACAACTCATATGACATCAACAGGTCCAATGATGTTTGTAGAAGAACAAGGTCTGAAGAAAAATCCACTCAAGGCAAAGGGATTCAGTGTCATGGATGTGAAGGATTTGGTCCCATTAAAGTTGAATGTCCTACTCACCTTAAGAAGCAAAAGAAGGGTCTAATTGTTGCTTGGTCTGATGAGGACTCTGAAAGAGAACTTGAAGAAGAATCTGCAAAAGATGTTACTACTCTAACAGGGAGATATCTCTCTGATTCTAGTGATGAAGAATTTTCCTTTGAAGAACTGGCAACTTCCTACAACAAGTTGTGTCTTATAAGTAAAGAAGTTTGTCAACAAGGAGAGAAGCAGAAGAAACATATTATCCAACTGGAGGTTTAAAAAGAAGAACATCTTAAAACTATCTCTAATTTGAAAAATGAAGTAATCCTACTGAATTCTAAACTTGATCAAATGTCCAAATTTGTAAGAATGTTGAACAGTGGTTCTTATATGTTATATGAAATACTTCAGGTTGGAAAAATGACAGGAGACATGACTGGGATAGGATTCAATGAAGAAAAGAAACCCTCTTTAGAAGACAACCCTTCTAAACCTAAACCAAAGATGTCACACCACATGTCTTAACATCATGGCATAGGACAATTCAACCACTCAATAGAAAAATTTCAAAGGTGGAGATGTCATTATCGTGGAAGGTTTGGTCATATAAAACCTTTTTGCTACAGACTATATGGATATCTTAAGCCTTCTACTCTACCCAGTATTAATCATAATACCACTATTAAGAGAAAACAAGGGATCCCTAAGGATGTTAATACCAACTTAATAGCTCACACTTCCTTCAGAGTCTCAACTAAAGAGGATTGGTATTTTGATAGTGGATGCTCTAGACACAAGAATGGGATTAAAAATCTATTAGTATACATCATGTATCATTCCACCAGTTATGTAACATTTGGTGATGGAGCCAAGGGTGAAATCAAGGGAGTAGGAAAGCTAAATTGCTCAGGGGTTCCATACCTTGATAATGTGATGATTGTTAAAGGATTGACTTCTAACCTGATTAGCACCAGTTAACTGTGTCGTCAAGGATTCAATGTCAAATTAACTAAGTTAGAATGCTTGGTTACTAATGAAAAAAATGAATTAATTATGAAGGAAGTCAGGTCTAAGGATAACCGTTACTTATGGGTTTCTCAAAATTCTAGTTACTCATCCATATGTGCTTTAACCAAAGAAGATGGAGTTAAACTATGGAACCAAAAACTTGGTCATCTTCACCTAAAAGGGATGAAAAGAATCATCTCTACAAAAGTTGTCAGAGGAATTCCAAAACTGAAGATTGAAGAAGGAAGGGTATGTGGTGAATGTCAAGTTAGGAAGCAAACTAATATGTCACATCCAAAGGTTAAACATCTCACTACTTAAAGAGTGTTATAACTTTTGCACATAGACTTGATGGGTCCTATGCAGGTTGAGAGTCTTGGAGGAAAGAAGTATGCTTATGTGGTGTTGGATGACTATTCTAGATATACGTGGGTGAATTTTATCAGGGAAAAGTATGAAGTTTTTGATGTGTTCAAAGATATTTGCAAAATACTTCAAAGAGAGAGAAGGAGAGAAATGTTATCAGAATCAGAAGTGACCATGGGAAGGAATTTGAGAACCAGAAATTTGTTGATTTTTGCTCATCTGAAGGGATTGGGCAAAAAATTTCATCTCCTATTACTCCACATTAGAATGGGATTGTTGAAAGAAAAAATAGAACCATTCAAGAATCTGCTAGGGCTATGATTCATGCTACGAAATTTCCCTATCATTTTTAGTTGAAGCTATGAAGATTGCTTGTTATGTTCATAATAGAGTGACCTTAATAAAAGGAACCATGACTAATTTATATGAAATATGGAAGGGGAGAAAACCTACAATCAAATACTTCCATATGTTTGGTAGCAAATGCTACATCTTGGCAGATCGTGAACAAAGAAGAAAAATGGATCCTAAAAGTGATGAAGGAATATTTATGGGCTATTCTACAAATAGCAGAGGTTATAGAGTCTTCAATTCTAGAACCAAAGTTATGATGGAATCCATAAATGTGGTTATTGATGATTTTCATAAGGAAGTTGATGTTCCAGAAGATGTTGGAACATACTTTGATATCCCCGCTGAAGCTCCAGATAGAAGTGTTGATCTTAATCCTACCAGTACAGAATCTGAGTCTGATCCTGTAAACAAAGGACCCTTTACATAATGGTTTCAAAAGGACCATCCCAATGATCTTATCATAGGAGATCCTAACAATGGTTTCACTACCAGATCTAGAGAAGTCATCTTAAGCTTTTTCTTTGTGTCAAAGATTGAACCAAAGAATGTTAAGGAAGCCTTGACTGATGAATTCTGGATTAATGCTATGCAAGAAAAGTTGGGACAATTCAAGAGAAATGAAGTGTGGGAACTTGTTCTAAGACCTGAAGGAAAAAATGTGATTGGTACTAAATGGATATACAAGAACAAGTTTGATGAAAGGGGTGGTCACCAAAAATAAAGCTAGGTTAGTTGCTCAAGGATACACTCAAATTGAAGGGATTGACTTTGATGAAACTTTTGCTCATGTTGATCGATTATAATCTATCAAATTACTCCTAAGAGTGGCATGTATTCTAAGATTCAAATTGTTTCAGATAGATGTCAAAAGTGATTTCTTGAATGGATATTGTTCCAGACTGGCCCAAACATCAGGATTAGGTCATACCTGTCTCGTGGCCCAACGGCCCAGAAAACCCGACCGTGCTCGGAATATGAAACCAACTGATCGACCTACCCACGGTCGGGTAACTCCCCTGCCGGGAAACTGATATGTCCAGCGGAACCTTTCTCGCCCCAACGGCTAGTTCCTAATCACCGTCGATTATTGCGGGATCCGCGATCCACGTCCAATATTCTGGGCCAATGAACACCCTCTTGGACCAGTATATAATCCCTATCATAGGAGAGGGCCAGATATTCAATTCTCTCACCTTAATACTCGTACTTGCACGCTCTTTGCTTGGTCTCTTACTTTAGCATCGGAGTGCCTTGCAGGTACACCCCCTCCTCTCCTCATCACCAACCGTCCTTCAACAACGCTCGACGCCAGTCGTATCGGATCCTGATCTCTAGGTAAGATCAGGTGGCGCCGTCTGTGGGAATCACTGATTTCCCCGTTCTTCTCCCTCAAGATCTTCAAGAACCAAAGTCTTTTACCAATATCCATGGTTGCTCGAGACAACAATCCAGATAATCGGTCGAACAACGGTATGCTCCTCACGCAACATGAGAGCAACGCTAACAATCCTCCGCACGAAGAAACCGTGTAGGACCGCCCAGATGGGAAGACAGCTTCACCTTCCCCCGATCGCGACCAGCCTCTAGAAAGTCGCCCGGAGGTCCCCCTTCCTCCAACACCTTCAGGATCTGACTTTGCTGCGCTGGCTGAGATTCTCAACCAGAAGAATTTGTTGCTCCTTTCCCACGGTGAGAAGATTGCCCATCTCGAGGACAATAATCGTCGACCGTCCCGATCCCCCGCGAGACATCGAGGAAGACATAGTCCTTCCCCTCCTAAAAGGAAGAGGAAAGGACGCAATGATGAATCCACTAGTAACAAACGATCCCGCCCATCTCCTCCTCGGTCGTCCCCTCCAAGAAGGAGATCTCGGTCACCAAGAAAGTCATGAAATAGTAGATCAAAATCCACGTCACCCCGGCGAACCAGGAAGCATGCACCCAGGTCTCCTTCATTCAATTCTAGTGATGATGAGGACACCAGGGTACCCCTCTCGTCGGAAATCATGGCTACTAAACTCCCACGGGGTTTAGAGAAACCTCCACCCTTAGGCTCGTATGATAGGACCACCGATCCTGACGAGCATATCGAGGATATTGATGCTTTTCTCGACTACCAAGGGGTATGAGGGGCAATCAAATGCCGCCTCTTTCCTACAACCCTGAGGAAAGGTGCGATGACGTGGTACAAAAGCCTCGAAGTAGAGTCCATCACTTCCTGGAAACCGCTCGGACGCACATTTTCCAGGCACTTCACTGCTTCTAGACACCACCCGAAAACAGAAGCATCGCTCGAAGCAATCATCCAGGGGAAAGACGAACCTCTTCGAACCTATATCGAGAGGTTCAACAAAGAAGCGGTCCAGGTATCCACCACGGACGACATAAAGAAGTATTTACTGGAGCGAGGTCTGCTCATGTCGACCGACTTCCACCATGCGGTCGGCATCGAGACCCCGACTACCCTCGACGCCTTCTTGTTAAAAGCCCAAGCCTACATCCAATACGAGGAAAAGCAGGCTGCTAGCTCCGTCCGCGATGCCCGGCGTCATGAAGACGCAAAACCCTCCAAAGTCGATGAACCCTCGACATCTCGTCGTGGAGGAGACAAAAGAGAGGAGGATCGCTCCCGTGAACCGCGGGAGCATAGAGGACCCGTCGGTCGGTTTCATGAATATATCCCTCTCCTGGTCTCAAGAGAGAAGATCATGTCCGAATGTGCCAATTCGGAGTTCAGTCAAGCGGGAGTACGCTTCCCAAAGCAACTTCCCAATAAACCGGGCACGGACAAGACGAAGTACTGTAGATTCCACAAGAGTCACGATCATAATACTGAAGACTGCATCCATCTCAAAGATGAAATCAAGATACTTATTAAAGACGGGCACCTCAAGTAGTTTACTAAATCAAGAGACGCCCCTCGCCAAGAGACGCAGGAGGCTCAGAAGATCGAAGAGGCTGCACCCATACCATCAGATGCAAATATGCAAGTTGCTTTGAGCATCTACCGCCCATAGGATTTCTTCCTGCCCGACCATACAGAAAACCCAGGGTATTTTTCCTCACACAGCCCGTGGGAAACCTTTCCCTCTGCAATGGTCATCTCGGGGGGAGGATTTAACAAAATCACGGTCGGATCCGTGAAGAGGAAATTTGATCAATTGATCGCAAAAGGCCCTGCTCAGAACGTAACCTTGGACCCCCCAAGAGATGGCTCGATACCCCTTGCCTTTTACCGAGAGGAACTCTTGGGAGGGGCACCGAATGCCAGCATCCCATTACTCATCCGTGCGCGGATGGAAAATTCGATGTCAGAAGAATCCTGGTGGACCAAGGTAGCTCATGCGACATCATGTACTCCCAATTATTTTTAACACTCCAGTTGAATGAAATACACCTGACTCCGTATGTCGGATCAGACCTACAGGGCTTCAACGGAGCAGTTTCCCGACTGTGGGGTTACGTCGACCTCATTGTCACCTTCGGGGTGTACGAAACCGCCAGATTTGTTTGCGTCCAATTCCTGGTCGTGGATTGTCCTTCGTTGTACCAATGCATTTTGGGACGACCAACATTGGCCGAGCTGATCGCTGTCCCATCCACCGTTAACCTAAAGATGAAGTATTATACTACTTCGGGCAAGGTCGTTACACTACACGGTGATGTCGAAGCTGCTCGCCGATGCTTTGAAGCAGCGTCCAAAGGTCTCAGCTCGATATCTTACCGGCCAAACCCTTCTGCCCCGACACCTTCAGATACTCCGTAAACATCCAAGGATTTTCCCCAGGTCGACTCAATCGATCTGGATTGCAGGTTCTCAGATGAAGACGAGGGCGTTTGGAGGCTGACCGATCCACTGTTCCGGCCAATTCCTAACGGAGAGTTCGAGTTAATTCCTTTGGAGGATGATCCAGCTCGGTGTGTAAAGATCGGAGCCCATCTGCCCGACTTGCCGATCTGTTTGCTTGGAGCGCCGCAGAAATTCCAGGGCTCGACCCCGAGATGGCCTGTCATCACCTCTCCATCGATCCAACACACAAAGCGGTCGCCCAGCGTAGGAGGAAGCAGTCGACCGAGAAGACCAAAGCGGCCGAGTCAGCTGTTAAAGACCTCCTAAAGGAAAATCTTGTAACTGAGGCCAGGTATACAACCTGGCTCTCAAATGTTGTACTTGTTAAAAAGTCTAATGGAAAATGGAGAATGTGTGTTGACTATACTGATCTTAACCGGGCTTGCCCGAAAGACGCGTATCCTTTGCCCAACATCGACAAATTGGTCGACAATTCGGTCGGTTTCAAACTATTGTCCTTTATGGACGCCTACTCAGGGTATAATCAAATCCCTATGGTCGTGTCCGACAAAAAATACACGACCTTCATGAACGAATCGGGCAACTATTATTATAACGTTATGCCCTTTGGTTTAAAAAATGCAGGAGCGACCTATCAGCGCATGATGAACAAGGTGTTTCGAACAGAAATAGGGGACATGCTTGAAGTATACATGGACGACATGATCTTCAAATCTCAGCAAGAGACGGATCACGCATCCCACTTACGAAAAGTGTTCGATCAAGCCCGGAAATGCAAAATGCGTTTCAATCCCGAGAAGTGCACGTTTGGGGTCCGAGCAGGGAAGTTCCTCAGATTCTATTTAACCGAACGAGGTATTGAAGCCAACTCTAACAAATGTCGGGCATTCACGGAACTTCCTACCCCAGATTCTAAGAAGTCCATACAATCGTTAAACGGGGTTCTCGCTTCCCTCGCCCGGTTTGTGGCAAAATTTGCTCAGCACGCCCTCCCGTTTTACAAACTCCTCCGTAAAGAGGCTGCCTTTGAATGGACGGAGGAGTGCGCGCAGGCCTTGTCCCACTTGAAAAAATCATTGTCTGAGCCCCCAATCTTGTCCAGGCTCAACGAAGGGGAGACGTTTTACCTCTATCTCACTGTAGCGAACGAGGCCGTAAGCGCAACCCTCGTTCGCGACCTACCCGAGGGGCAGAAACCTATTTACTTTACAAGAAAGGCGCTGCACGACCCTGAGCTTCGGTACCTCCAGGTAGAAAAGGTGGCTTTGGCCCTCCTTTTTGCAGCCAGAAGACTACGACATTATTTCTTAGCCCACACTATTATCGTAAGAACAAACCAACCCATAAGGCAATTACTCGGAAGGCCAGACATGGTCGGGCGAATGTTAAAATGGTCGTTGGAACTATCCGAGTTTGATATCAGATTTGAAGGGAGACAAGCTCTCAAGGCTCAAGCACTGGCCGACTTTGTGGCAGAACTCACTTTCACCGAGTAAGAGCCAAAATCCCCGTCCAAATGGACCATCTTCGTAGACAGAGCATCCGGCCCGACGGGTAGTGGAGCTGGGATTATTCTGGAAAACGAGGAAGGAAACATCATCAAAGTATATTTAACTTTGTCCTTCCCCACATCCAACAACCAGGCGGAGTATGAGGCCTTCCTGGCCGGCCTGTGACTCGCGACCGACCTGGAGGCAGAAGAAATCGTAATATGCACGGATTCCCAGTTGGTCGCCAACCAAGTCCGAGGAGATTTCCAGGCCAAAAACGACAATATGGCTGAATATTTGGCCCTTGTCAGGGACAAGCTAAAACGATTCACAAACATAGAGGTCAAACACGTCCCACGAGAGAATAATACCCGAGTTGATATCCTTTCCAAGTTGGCAAGCACTAAAAGAAAGGGAAACAACAAGTCCGTCATACAAGAAGTGCACCCCCGACCAAGCATCGGACAATCTTCAACCCACTTTGACGTTAATCTCGTGGGTGACGCCAACTGCTGGATGACCCCAGTGTTTAACTACTTGACCAAGGATGAATTACCAGTAGACCCGAAAGCGGCCAGTACCGTGCGTCAAAGGTCGTATTCGTACACTTTAGTCGGTGGACGTATGTATCGCCGAGGTTTCTCCACGCCACTCCTCAAGTGCGTAGAGGAAGAGAACATCCCACACGTACTAAGGGAATTCCATGAAGGAATCAATACACAGCACCCGGGTGGACGATTGTTAGCCCGAAAGATCCTCCGGGCAGGATACTATTGGCCGACACTCCATCACGACGCGAAAGATCACGTAAAAAGATGCGTTAAATGCCAACGACATAGGGACGTGCACGTAGCGCCCCCTACCGAGCTAAAATCGTTATCTTCCCCATGGCCATTTGCATGGTGGGGAATGGACATCTTAGGGCCATTCGTCGTCGGATCCGGCCAAAGTAAATACCTCATTGTGGGCGTCGATTATTTCACCAAATGGATAGAGGCTGAGGCCTTAGCCAAGATTTATACACTCAACATACTGCGCTTCTTTAAGAGGAGCATCCTCGCTCGGTTCGGAGTGCCGCTCGCCATTGTAACATATAACGGAACCCAATTCACCGATAGACATTTCAAGGAATTTGTTGCTTCGGTAGGAACAAAACAGCATTTCGCTTCGGTTGAGCATCCCCAAACCAACAGACAAGCGGAAGCCGCAAATAGGGTAATCCTGAGAGGTCTAAAGCGATGACTGGACAAGCACAAGAAACATTGGGTCGAGGAGCTACACAGTGTACTTTGGGCATATAGAACCACTCCCCACTCAACGACCGGTGAATCTCCATTCTGGTTGGCATATGGGACCGAAGCAGTAATTCCTATAGAAATGCACGTCCGATCCAGACGAACAGAGTCCCCAATGGACCAGGACACCAACTCCGAAACTCTTAGAGAGGAGCTTGATCTGGTCGAAGAAATCCGATCAGAAGCTGCTCTCCGAGAGGCCACTCTTAAACAGAAAATAGCAGCTCGACATGACTCTAAGGTAATAAGACGTGCATTCAAAGTGGGCAGTCTTGTTTTAAGAAGGAATCACACAGATTCCCGCGAAGGAAAACTGACGCTGAACTGGGAGGGCCCATATCGTGTTCGGGCAAAGACCGAAAATGGGGCCTACTACTTAGAAAATCTTCACGGGGAAGAGCTCGTTCGGCCGTGGAACGCCGAGAAGCTCAAACAGTATTACAGTTAATAGCAAAGTCACCTTTCTCGGCTACCAAACTAAGAGCAACAGGTCCGACTAAACCTGTGTGCCCAGGTACAAGCACAGCAGCCCAAATAATATGATTATCAGGGTCTTCTTCGAGAAGAAGAAGATGACTGTTGCATGGGCGGATACTCAACCGAGTTCGACGTCACCTATGTACCACGACCAGGCAGAACCCCAGCTTGCAATGGGACGTTCAAGCCTCGGAGCCCGGGCCATTATCTTGACCCGGGCATCAATCAGGAGCCAGCCTACAGCATCTGACCGGCCCCCCAAACCGACGGATTACAAACACATACCCCGTATTTTCCCAATTACATCTAACCCTCGTGACAATAACACGAGCATCAAACACTTAACAAAAAATAAACGTTTAAAACGGAAGTCCTCCGATGGACGAGCAATCATATAGATAATCTCGTCCGGAAGTTGCTGGACGACTGGCTGGATCGGCTGCTCAGACTCCCCAGGTTGAGAATCGTCCACGACCATATAATCAAGGACCACAATCCGACCATCTTCAACCTTATACAGGTAGTTGATTTGGTCAGTATCGAGGTTCAGCTCGGGATGGAGGGCCTTTATCTGGTCCACAACATTCTGGAAACTCAACTTAGTCGAGTCCCTCAGATCCTCGAGGTCCTGATCCAGTCGCGCTAGAAAATGCGCCCGACTCATCAACCCCTTGGTGTCCTCATCCTCGTCATCCTTAGGGAAGAAGGTCTCTCTCAGCTTCCTATTTTGATCGACTACCTTCTTTTTGTCCCCCTCCAGCTTGGCGATAACGTCCGCCCGCACCACCAGCTCCGCAGTCGCAGCCTCAACATCCTCGGCAGCTTTCTTCACGTTCTCTTCAGAGGCGGCCAAGAGAGTCTTCAGTCGCTTAATTTCAAGCTCCTTCCCGGAACTCCCTTCAGCGAACATGGATTCCATCGACAACATTCGCATCACCGCACTGGCATCCTGCGCCAATGACAGCCTCCGGGAAGGACGATCCATCTGCTTGAGGTACAACGAATCTGCCCGGACAACCTCCATAGTTGTGCATTCAAATAAATTCCGTTGCACGAAGCACGGAGGTATGGGATGCTTTGGCTTTGCGGGGGCGTTCGTCGTCAGATCAGTAACAACCGCTCCAACCTTATGTTTTTTGAGGGCCGAACCCGAAGAGACGCCCGGAGATCCTCGAACAATGGGGCCCGAACCAGAACCACTGGTATCATTTCCGACCAGTCTAGTTTGGATAGTCTTGGCCTTCCGTTTGTTGCCCTGTATCAGCCTCTCCTGGATCTTGTCCAGCGACTTCATCGAACCTATAAAACAAAGGAAATGAGGATCAGACCAATCACGAGCATAAAAGCACAACATACAAAGAACAAAATAAAAGCAAGAAATACCAAATAACTCAGACACCTCTTGCCCGTTTTTACAGGCCAAGAGGGCTATAACATCAATCAGCGGACAGTCCACAGCCTCCCCCCCCCGTCTGAGGCCAGCATCACCTTCCCTTCCCTGTCAACCAAAGGGATCGGAGTAAAATATGATACCAACTTGCGAAATTCTTCAAAGCTGATGTTATCGTCCTCGCCCAAATTATACCCTACTTGCACGAAGTCACACACTGGTCTACCATAGTGATTGTGCTCCCAAGAGAAGGGAAACCTCCAGATCCTCCTATGAATCGGTCGACCTTCAGCGTCCAACCGAGGCACGTCATTCTCATCAGTGTCATCGCCCACGAAACTGATCGACCTGGTCGCTCCTTTAGTCAAAGGCTCTATCAAAATATAGTCACCTTTGAACGACCTAATCGACTCCGAGTGCGCTTTGAAAATCTTAGCCCGCTGCTTGAATGAGATGAACCTTTTCCGAGCGGTTCTACGCCCCACTTGGCGTTGCAAAGAGAATAGCCGAAAGAAGAGGGGAAGGGTAGCCCCCGCCCCCAGGTGCTCACACGTCATCTCAAACTCCCTCATAAAAGCGTAGGAGTTGGGATGCAGCTGCGAAGGGGCTACCCCCAAATAACCCAGTACCGAGCACACTAGGACGCTGAATGGCATCTTAATCCCCAAAGTCGTGATAGCATATTCGTACATAGCGAACTTCCTCCCACCGAAATCCGAGAAGATACGGTCATCATCGCCCAGGCAGGTGACTCCCTAGTGATTGGGATCCCCCACTACTGGCAGAGGGTCTGCTCGCGGTCGGGCGAACGAAGAATCTTTGTCTAATAAATCTTCGACAACCCATTCCTCGGGGGCCAGCACCCTTGCTTCTTCTTGCGTAGCCTCAGGAACATCGACCTCTTCCCCTGAGACTTCCTTGACGTCATTCACTTCGGTCGCTGCCGAATCTCCTGAAGAACTCTTAGAGTCGGACGAGACAGTTTCAGAAGAGCCCGAGTCCTCCGATGAACTCCCCTCTGAGGAAATGTCGAGGGGATCGACGAGCACGTTTTCACCTGAAAAGTAGAGGAAAGGCGTCAGTGAATTCGATCAGAATATCAAATCCACCCTTCCACTACCTATCAAGTGAAAGGGTACGCAGCAGCCCGAAAATAAGTTTTCGAGAAAAAGCCCTGAGCGATCAACGTTCGTGACAGACGTTCAATGCTCAAAGGGACGCAAAACCCTAGCTTCGGTCGAGTGTCGACCGAGATCACCGCCCACCGCGAACCAGAATCCAGAATAGGCGGAATACGACTACTACTAAAACCTAAAATCTCTACATTACCCTAATCTACCGATAAAACCAAGTCCTAAACCGCATGCATCACTACTTCTCAAAAAACTAAGTCTAAAAAGGCAGAACAAAAATCTAACCTTGAGCTTGTGATGCCATTGTGAAGAACTATTTTGGGAAGTAGGGGGGTCGACGACGGCGTACGGTGATCGGTAGCAGTAAATAGCAGGCAGTTGCGCGAGCAGCCAAGGGAGGAAGAAGACAAAGCGAAAAGTTGTTTCTGTGGGACAGCCTCACTATTTATAGGGAAAAGGGCATGTGCACTGAAGCGTGACCCCTATCCCTAGGCAATAATGACCTACGCGCTAGGCCCTATGATAGCCGTCAGAACATTAAATTGGCATGAATCCTGAAACACGCCACCTTTTCGTTTCTACTTCCCCTACGCCGACCTACAATCTGGGTGCCCGGAAAGTTGATCCCCGACGTTCGCCAGTATTTTCGAGCATCGAGCTAACTTCAAGTCATCACTTTCTCGACCGAAAGCAACGACTTGGGGGCTCCTGTTCCGGACTGGCCCAAACATCAGGATTGGGCCATACCTGTCTCGCGGCCCAACGGCCCGGAAAAACCCGACCATGATCGGAATATGAAACCAACTAATCGACCTACCCACAGTCGGGTAACTCCCCTGCCGGGCAACGGATCTGTCGAGCGGAACCTTTCTCGGCCCAACGGCTAGTTCCTAATCACCGTCGATTATTGCGGGATCCGCGATCCACGTCCAATATTCTGGGCCAATGAACACCCTCTAGGACCAGTATATAATCCCTCTCATAGGAGAGGTCCAGGTATTCAATTCTCTCACCTTAATACTCGTACTTGAACGCTCTTTGCTCGGTCTCTTACTTTAGCATCGGAGTTCCTTGTAGGTACACCCCCCTCCTCTCCTCTTCACCAACTGTCCTTCAACAATGCTCGATGCCAGCCATATCAGATCCTGATCTCCAGGTACGATCAGATACCTAAATGAAGAAGTTTATATGGAAGAACCTAAAGGATTAATTGATCCAACTTTTACCAATCTTGTGTATAAATTGAGAAAAATTATTTATGGTTTGAAGCAAGCCCTTAAAGCTTAGTATATGAGACTGACAAATTTCTTGTTGATCATGGATACAAGAAAGGTGGTATTGATAAAACTTTGTTTGTCAAAGAAAAGGAAGGAAATCTCATGGTAGCTTAAATATATGTTGATGATATTATGTTTGGAGGGATGTCTGATGAGATGGTTCAACTCTTTATCAAGCAAATGCAATATGAGTTTGAGACGAGCCTTGTTGGTGAAATAACTTATTTTCTTGGGCTGCAAGTCAAACAGATGGAAGATTCCATATTTCTGTCTCAGAGTAAATATGCCAGAAGCATAGTTAAGAGGTTTGGTATGGAGAATGCTAGTCACAAAAGAACACCTGCTCTTACTCATTTGAAATTGTCCAAAGATGAACAAGGTGTTGATGTGGACCAAAGTCTCTATAGAAGTATGAATGGGAGTCTACTATACCTTATAGCAAGTAGGCTTGACATTGATTTTGTTATAGGAATGTGTGCTAGATATCAAGCTGAGCCCAAAGTGAGTCATATCAATCAAGTTAAAAGGATTCTGAAGTATGTTAATGGAACAAATGATTATGGAATGTTGTACACTCATGGATCTGGCTATGTTTTATCTGGGTATTATGATGTTGATTGGGCAGGAAGTGTTGATGGTAGAAAGAGCACGTCAGAAGGGTGTTTCTTTTTAGGGAACAACCTTATTTCTTAGTTCAGTAAAAAGAAAAAGTGTGTTTCTCTATCTACTATTGAAGCTGGGTATATAGCCGCTGGAATAGTTGTTCTCAACTGGTGTGGATGAAACAAATGTTGATTGAATACAATGTCACACAAGATGTCATGACATTATATTGTGATAATTTGAGTGCTATAAACATTTCAAAGAATCCCATTCAATACAGCAGAACCAAGCATATTGATATTCGCCATAACTTTATAAGGGAGCTTGTAGAAGATAAGGTGATTGCCTTAGAACATGTGGCTATAGAGCAACAATTGGTTGACGTTTTTATTAAAGCATTAGATGTTAATAAATTTGAAATATTGAGGGGTAAGTTGGGAATTTGCATTTATGAGGGATTATAGCAATTAACAGCGTGTGAAAAACATTAAGGGTCTTTCTTATTTTGAAAGATTAAGAAGTCCATTAATGTTGTATGGAAATGTCCTTAAACTTTCCTTATGTTTTCAACAAATATTGCACCACTATCAAGATCAATCATATCAAGATTCCTTGTGTTTTTCTCTCACACACTACCCTAATAACACTAGTGCTCATTCAAACTGCTCTTTCAAATTCCATACCTCAAAAATTCTTCCGTATACCTCAACTTCTCTCACTCCCAACCACGTCAAGATGTCTCAACAACACATCCCCTCTCCTTCAAAATATTATGGGTCTCCTTCAAGGTCTGAGACTCATCCCTTGAGCATATATCTTGATGATGTTCTGGACGTTGCTCCCCTTGCAATGGCTCCATGTGTTGAAACTGATGATATTGTTCCTGAAAGCTCGTCCAAAGGTAATCCCTCTAAAAATTCTCATGATGTGCTTTCATATCATGATTACAAACAAGGTAGAATTTATGTGGATAGGGATATTAGACATCTTGTTGGTAGAATTTTATCTAAAGGACATAGTGGTCATGGTATAACTACTCCTATTTCGCAAATGGTTGTTGCTCAACCTTCTGAGTCTGACCCTTCTAATGAGAAAATTGTTGATTCCTATGACTGTGAGAAGAATCATGATGATGAGAACCTGCACAAGTTGGATGACTTTGTGATTAAAAAAGAGAATATTGAGGTTGGGATAAACATTTGTGGTTCTGGTAAGAAGAAGGATAATGGACCCAGTGAGAAAAAGACTGAAAATATTGTTGATTTGGTTGATGTTCCCTTTGATGACAAAGTCATTGTCAATGTAACCCCTGGTGTTGCCAAGAGAATGAATTCTAAACAAGGCAAGGCTATTGTTAAAGAGGCTCCCTCTAGGAGTGGTAAGAAGAAGACTATGACTAGACCCTCTAGATCATGGTCCAAAGTTGCCATCTCTACTAGAAAGAGAAAGATTAGGTCAGATTCTGAGTATGAGGAAGATGTTGATGATGATGTTCAGGACATCCCACATGTTAAGACATCTCTGGTCAAGAAATATTATGTCAAGGTTCCTGAGGCACCCTTGGACAATATCTCAAGAAATATTTTGTCAAGGTAACTGACAATCAAGTATGCAAAGTGATAACTGCCAATCAAGTACCTGTTTGGCCTTTGAAAGAGAAGCTTTCTGCTAGTTTTCTCAATGTAAAATATGCCATCCTTCATAGGATTGGTACTGCTAATTGGGTCCCAACTAATTATACCTCCATTGTTGTTGTTGGCCTGGGAAAATTCATTTTTGTTGTAGGAACAAAAGTAAAGTTTGATTATGGGAGCTATATTTTTTTACCAAACTATGAAACATGAAACCACTAGGGCTATCAAAATGCTTGTTGCCTTTCCATCCCTGATTTGTGGCATAATTCTGGATCAATACCCTGGTATTCTTACAAGTACTGATGTGGTTAGTAAAAGAGAATCCTTGTTGTCTGTTCGCAATAAACTGTTTGCTGGAAGTCATGTCTCAGACATTGTTATGACATATGAGGAGAAGAAACCCACAAACTAAGTCTAGAGTCATAGACACTCTTAAGAAGACCTGCAGGAAGCTGGTTGATGTTATTCGTATCAGTGTTGAAAGAAAAATGGAGCTGGAAAAATTGATCAGGAAGTTGGAACAAACTGAAGGGAATAACGTTGAAGTAAGTGGTGTTGGAGACAATGATGGTAATGGTGATAAGGACAAGACTGAATCTGATGATGATGGTGAAGAAGGGGGGTCTTAATATGCTACTAGTGATGATGTTGGGACATCTACCTCTGGTGAAGACAATTGATGTTTTAGATGGTGGTTGATGATTTTTTTATGATGATTTTTTCTATTGTATTGCTTTTAGCACTTTGTGTGCTTAGGCTGTAATATTTAATGTTATTCTTGACTTAGATGGATCTTTTGTTACTTGGTTGTGTTTCTTCTTGCCCTGTTTTTTATGGTTCTCCTTAGTTTAGTTTGTTTAATTATGGATAAAAAGGGGGAGTAGTGAGTTCTTGGCATCTGCATGATTGGTTCTAGTTTGAGGGGGAGTTATTTTTTGCTTTTGTTGTTCTATTGCTGATGTCCTCTGATTGGTTGTGTATGGGTACTTATGTGCTCTTATATTGTTTTAGCCAAAATTTGCAAAATAGGGAGTTTGTTAGTTCTGTGATTGGCGGAAATTTTGGTAAAATAATTTATTTCCTCATAATGTTATGACTGATATCTTGACATATGTATTAAGCATTTTGCAGGTGTTATATGCATTGATGCAGTAGTTTGTTCATGTTGTCAAACATGATGTTCTAACATATGATGACAGAACATTCTGGTCAGAATGTCTTGGTCTATCTGTTGTATGGTTTTCTCACAATGTTTTGTGTGTGTATGGTGAGTGATATGTTGCACAATAATTTGTGGTAATTTTAGAGCAGACTATTGTCGCTCCCGGGATTTCTATCTTGATACAGACGCGAAAGTGGCACGGAAAAGGAAGAGTCTCCAGCCATAGATTTTTATCCCGAAAGAAGGGTAATGTTGCGCAAACTTGGAATAAGGAGAAAGTGGGGTCTCACGAACCAAAGCGAAAGGGTAAGGGAGTCGGTTACGAACTGGGAAGGTATTAACACCCCAGATCGTCCGTCGTATCTGACGTGATCCATGTTTGCTAGCACTATTTCAAAGGGTGGGGGTATTTGCTATTGCTGCAACTGTTACTGGAAAGGACTGAAAAGAAATAAAGAAGAATGAGATGAAAGGATAAGGAAATGAAATGGCACGAAGAAAAAGGAAAGAGACTGAAAGATTGTGTTCTCCAAGTGTCGTTGCTTGTGTCTACATATTCCCTTTATGCAATAGGAAAGTCAGAACACCGTAGTTCGACTTAAAAAGACTGATACAACTTGCTTATGTTTTTGGGATTGAAATACTTATGCCTATGCTCAGGTGTTGTAGGCTCGTCTAGAATGAGTGTGTTTACCATCTTGTAAAAGACAAGTCGAAGTGAGTTCTTTCGTTTAGAGTGAAGGAGATGAGAAGAGAATTCCCGAAGGAAAGACGCTTATTGTTTGTTTGATGTTTTTTTAGAAGCTTTTTATTTGAGAGTTTGCATAGAAGAGTGTATTCAAGTCATGTTAAATGGAGTATGTACTTCTTACATCACTATGAGATGGAATGGATGAGAAGCCCACCTAAGTATGAAGGAGATCCCTAAACTTAGTCCCAAAGATTAAGACTCAAACACACTAGCCTATTTTATTTATTGGAATGTTTTTGTTATTTTTGAAATGAAAAAATGTTTTTTTGAGGTTTTTATTTGTGAAATATCTTCATGTTAATACTTATTCATCATGATAGATATCCTACACCTCATCCCCATATGGAATATGTGCAAGTATCCCATGGCAAAGTCCCTTGGAACATGAAGAAGTTCAACCTTTATTAGGTGTTTTTGACTTAATTTTAAGATGAGAATAGAGAAGTGTCGCTCCCACCTGATGACACGGGGCCAAGAGGGGTACAGACGCGAACGGTCGGTGAAAGAGAGAAGAGAACACACAGGGGTGAACTCAGGAGAAAGACAAGAGTCGCCAGCTAGGCATTTTTATCCCGGAGGAAAGGTAATGCTGCATAGACCTAGGAAGATATGGATAAGACGGTCGCGAACCAGAGAAACTGAGAAAGGGGGTTGGTTACAACCTGGGAAGGTATTAGCACCCAGATTGTCCGCCGTACTCGACGGGATCCACACTTAAAAGATTTGTGTTTTAAAGGGGTAGTGTCAGTGCAATCTGTTTATCAAAGCTGGAAAAGGAATGCAAGTGTCAGTGTAAAAGAAGTGTGAAGTGTATAGGAGAAGTGTCAGTGCAAGAACAGGAGTGAAATGCTCAAGACTATGCGGCTTAAAGAATGATGCTGGAAGGAGGGGGAATGTACAGAGACTTTTGTTCGATAACAGTTAAGTTATGCCTACGTATCCTCTCGTGCAATGAGGAAGTCAGAACACCGTAGTTCGACCCAAAGAGACTGAAAGATGAATTGAATTGTGAACTGCTTACTTGTCTATGCTCAAGTGTATGACCTGTCTGGCTCAGGTGCAAACTGTCTTGCATTAGACGGAAGAAGCGAGTTCTCGTTTATGAGTGAATAAGATGAGAAAAGAATCACGAAGGAGACGATTATTGTTTGTTTTTGTGTTTTCAATCTTTTATTGCTTTTTGAAGTTTGTCATAAGTTAATGAGCTTAAGCCTGAACCAAGGGTTAGTAAACTCATCACATCCTCCCTCTGATTGGGAGTAATGAGAATACCTTAAGTGTGAAGCCAGCATCTCACACTTAATCACCATGATGTAGGATTAAGATCATTAACCTACTTGTGATTATTTAGATGTTTTTGTTGTTTTTGTTTAGTGTTGAGTAATGAGATTAAGTCATAATCAGGGATTTAATGGACTCATTACACCATCCTAATAGAAGGATAATAGATGAGAACATTTAAGCTGAGGAAGACTCCTCAACTAAATCCATGATTAGGGATTAACCTCATGACAAAACAAAGCCCTTATTAGATGGATTTTAGTTAATGATAAGATTAAGAAGTGATTTTTATGGTTTGTAAGACAACTTGAGGGGGACTTGTCCATTAACACTAGGGTTAGTCCTTCTTAACCAATTAAGGAAGAATTAGAACCCTAATACAAGGCCCAAGTTACAAGCTTGATGTCTTAGTGATTATTAGATGGATTGATTAAAGGATTTAAACACATTAAGGGTTTAACACTTAGGATTAAAGTTATACACTCCATCCTAATAGAAGGATGCAGGCATAAGCTTAATCACAAAGCCTTAAAACCTTAAGGGTTTAGTCCCTGATTATGAGATGAGAAGAGAAGACTCAAAAGATGACACAAAGGTAAAACTAAATGGGGGGACTACTCAAACCCTAATTATGATCATGCTTCGTTGTTCCTAGGGTTAATGAGGTTTGCAAGAAGATCTTCAGAGAAACCACCAGGAGAGAAGCAGATGAAGGAGCAAGAAGCAAAGAGAAGCAAAACAACTTGCTTCACTTAAGAAGACAAGTTGCTTGGAGAAAGAAGGTAAGAGATGAACATGAATGAGCAAGCCCACCCTAAAACACATACAAAATGCAGCAAAGATGCAAGAGAGATGAGAAGAGATTATGAGAAGTGAAGGCAAATTCACTTCTCAAACAACTTACCACCTGAAATGTTAGCATAAGAAAATGAAATGCAATGCAAATGAGGTGCAATATCATGATGCAAACCAAAACCAGAAGCATAATTATGATGTTAATGATGCTAAGAGTTGATACAAACATGAGGCAAGGCATGAGAATGATCAAATAAACATAAGGGTGCAAATGAGACATGCTTTGAACCATGAACAAACATGACAAGTTATGAAATGCAATGAACATACAACATGGCAAATGAAAGATGAAATGATCAAACATGATTCTAATATGTACTAAGATGTATTATGAATCATGAGGATGCACAAAATGTCATGACAAGTTATTGGATGCAAGCAAATGAGAAATGGATGCAAAGGAAGGCACAAATTAGGGTTACATGCATCATGCAAAGCAAAAATCCAAAACCAGAAGCAAATGACATGATAAAAATTTGAAAATGCAATCAAAGATACCCTAAACCTATACAAACTCACTGCCCAAAGGAGAGGATCCAATTCTTGACCTAATGAAAGTTATGAATTTTCTAAGATTGCTAGGGTTTTAGGGTACCTCATCAAGAAAAATGCTAAACAAATTGAAAATGCAAGATCAATTCAAATCAAATTTATCCTACAAACTACATGCTATGCAAGATGCAATGCCAAAAGAATCATCATCCAACTCTCAATGGTTCGGCAGAATGAAATTTTTGAAGTTTGAAACAAAATATTGCCTTGAAATGAAATTAATTCCAATGAAAATGATCAAAAGCCATCAAGAACAAAAAAGAAATTTGGTTTGAGAGTTGGACAATGTTTCTAAATGTTTCTAAATGCAATGTGAATTTTTTTTGTGATTTTTAAATACCTAAATGCATTTTTAATTAATTAATTTCCATTAATTAATTAAAAATAAACATTTAAATGATTTAAAAATAATTTTCAATGCAAAAAATAAAAATAAAAATATTTTTGGGTTTTAAAATTTAATGAAAACTTTGACAAAAATTTTCATAATTTTTAAATGATTTTAGCTATTTTAAATACTTCGTATAAATTAAATATGAAACAAATGAATTAAAAATGAAAATAATGGAAAGTATGCAAATCTGAAGGCTGACATTCAAATGGAAAAGGAGGGAATTGACTGGCGCGTCATCCAACGGCTATCATTCAAACTGACCAGATTAATTTATAAACTTAATTAATTAGATTAATGACGTGGATTAGGGCTTAAGTGAAAGATCTGGACCACTTGTTTGCGCGCGGGTCAATGGAAGTCAACCAGATCTAAGGCCCATATTCAAACTGAACCCTAAACGTGATTAACACATTAATGACATTCAGGTCACCGGAGAAGAGCTCCGGTCGTCTTCTCCGGTGACATCCTTCCCTGAAAATCTCAAACTCACTCCCCAGGTTATTTCTGGAGCTCTAAAGCTCCAGATCACTTCCTCTCACCTCCCTAAACTCATCCCTGACCTCAAACACAATTTATTTCTCACCATTAACAAGATTCAAAGCAAGAAACAAAAATGGCAGAAATTTCAGTCAACCAATACAAACTCATTTCTACACTATTTTCAAAATTTCAAGGTTCAGTATGATCAGGAGAGCATGTTTTATCATTTAGAAACTAAAAACAAGAGTTCTGGAAAAATATTTCAAGGAGGTACCTGAGCTTGAGCTTTCTCAGTTTGGGACTTTCAGGCCTTCTTTCTTTGTGCAAACCACTCCCCTTGAACTCCTGATGAAGTTTTGATGCTTGGAAGGAATTTCTTTTGGCTGGTTTGGGAGTTTGCAAGCCAACTGGTCAGAAATCGTGTTTGGTTTATAGGAGGTTTTTGGCTGTTTCAATGGTTGGTTTGTGGTCAGTGAGTCATTTTGAGATCAATGGTGAAGTTGGTTTGAAGAATGGTTAAGAGAGCTGAGAGATTCGAAAGGTTTTGCAAGTTGGGGGATTTTTGATAACTATGGCAATCTGAGGTTTCAGCTTGTATTGTGTTGTGCTTTTGCTTGCATTTGGTCCACTTATCAATCTTGGATAGGTCAGAGAGTGGGTGCTGTCCTATGCTGATTGGTATGGGTCTTTTGCAAAAAGTCCAAGTTTTGTGTAAGAGAGGTATGGGTCATTGATAGGCCAAGGACAAAGGGGTGTCCTGCGCAGTAAGGAATGAGGAGGGCCATGGGATCAATCTTGAAGCCAATTAGCAAGTGGATTAGGGTTTGTATGATGTTTTGCAACTTTGTCCAATTTTGGCCCTTTTGGAGTTTCTTGATCCATAAGTCATGAAAATGGGCAAACCTTTGGTGCATTCTGACTTTTAGGCAATGGTTTATGTTTGTGCAAGGATTAGAAGTCACTTTGAGGTCTCATTTTGCCTTGGCAAGAGGTTTTGCAACTTTGCCTCTTTGGTGCATAACTTGAAATTATGTGATTTTGTCCAACTTTGACAAGCCATAACTTTTGATCCAAAATGAATTAGAATGAGTTCTTGTACTTTTTGAAAAGGGAATGATCCATTCTACAACTTTCATTACCAAAGTTTTCTCTTTTGAAGCATTTTTGAATCAAAAAGCAAGGGTTGAAAAACTTTCCCAAAATGGCAAGTTTCCATTACAAGTCATTTTCCCAAAAAGGCAATTTTACAAATGGCTTGAAATTCTTCAATCTTGTGAACTTCTAGCATCTTCTATGATCAAATAAAGATCATACACAATCAAAATGATGAAGAACACCCTTTGGTTGGGTCATTGGGGGCCTCAGATGCCCTGATTTAACACTGACTTGCTCAAGAAGTCAACTCCTGATTAGATGCCTTCCCCAAGGAATTTCTTCATGAAAATTGATATGCATGATCCTTATAACATGTAGAGACCAATAGAAACAAGAATGACAAAAAAAATTGGAGTTATGGCCTCTGAAACCAAAACCCTAATTCTAGGTCATCTGTGCAGTTAAACCTGGCTCTACTTCCATGCCATTCTCAGTTCTTGTGATTCTTTGACTTTCTTGACTTTGTGAGGATATAATATGATGCTTGAACATACATGGACCCCTTTGAAGTGATTGAAGACCTTTGGATTGGCTCAAATTGCTCTTGGATAGCTCAAACCACAAACCCTAGATGCAGATGACTTAAGAGCAATGCAGTGAATCAAAAATGTGGTATGAGATGCTATGATTGAATTTATGCATATGAAAAGATCACAAGCCATGGTGTGAATGGGTGAGGGCAAATTTGGGGTGTTTACAGCTGCCCCTATTCAAATATGAGTTAGCTGTGCAGGATGTAAGCAACGGCTTAACAGGCAAACACGATAACTTGTGGTTGAATACCAAAGACAGTCCAAAATTTGCGCTCACAGAATGAAGAAGAAAAGGGATATAGATTGTAAAAGAAAAGTAAAGTATGATTATAAAGTGCGGGCGACGGAGGACGACCGTCGAGCAGAGGACGACTGCTGGGGATGAAGCAATGACAGGGACGGCCGACATGCTGGGGAAAATGCGGGAAATAAAGCAATGACGGGGACGGGCGACAAGCTGGGGATGTAAGAGACTATGATGGGGACGGCCATCAAGTAAAGCTATAAGACTCTCTGGGGATCATAGGTAAGTGAAATAAAGGATGAGGTACGGTCATCCAAAAAGGTGAAGGACGATCACCTGGCAGGGGACGGCTGCTTTGGTGGGGATGAGATGAGGGACGGTCATCTAAGGTGAAGGACGATCACCTGGCAGGGTACGGCTGCCGAAAGTATCACGGCATAGGAAGAATGTCGGATAGAAAAAAGTCGACGATTGGGACAGCCATCGGATAAGCATGATGAAGGACGATCATCAAGAGGTGAAGGACGATCACCTAGCAGGGTACGGCTGCTCTCAGGATTTATCGTGACATAGGACGAATGTCAGATAACAGGATCAACGATGGGGACGACCATCGGTTAAAATGATGAAGGACGATCATCAGGAGGTGAAGGACGATCACCTAGTAGGGGACGACTGCTAACAATATCACGACATAGGACAAATGTCGGATGGGAAGGGGTTCTAATGAATAGAGACTCCACTAGGAATGATGAAGGACGATCATCAAAAATGGTGAAGGACGATCACCGGGCAGGGTACGGCTGCCGAGAGGTATCATGACATAGGACGAATGTCAGATAGAAAAAGAGTTTTGCTGGGGACTTTGCTGGGGGACAGTAAACACAGACGAGTGTCTACATCCAAGAAAGGAGAGGTATAATTGTTTGGGTACTGTGTATAGATTAAAGATGCGGACGAGCATCCTTAAGACTATGATACGGGCGGGTATTAGGTAGAAACAAACACTGACACATGCTCTGAGATGATGATACGGACGAGTATCAACTGGTTAACAAAGAACACAGACGAGTGTCGGATCTGAAGGGACTCTTCTGGGGAATAATAGACACAGACGAGTGTCTAAATTCTAAAAAGAGGTAACAGTAACTGATATTGCGTATGGATTAAAGATGCGAACGAGCATCCTTAAGACTATGATACGGACGAGTATCAGGTAGAAACAAACACTTGACGCATGTTCTGAGATGATGATACGGACGAGTACTAACTGGTTAACAGAGAACACGGACGAGTGTCGAATCTGAGGGGATTTAGGTGATATATATACAAGGTACGGACGAGTATCTGTATGAGTAAAAAGTATGAAAGGTGTACAGGCGAGTGTTTAACTTGCTAGGGAGAGCATGACACGGACTAGTGCCAGAAAAAGTGTATTATAAACAAATATACGATTTACAAAGTGTTTAGGTATCTATGTTGGGGAAGGTGACACGGACGGGTGTCAGGGAAGTGTGTATATATATGAAAACATGTGTTTGTGAGTGCAAAGGGGACGCTTTGGCTTTCTGCTGGGGATATGACACAGACGAGTGTCAAGAAGCAACTGTAATGTACAAACATCTGTACGCAGAGAACGCTCGGGCGACTTTACTGGGGAGTGACGACACGGACGAGTGCCAAAAGGAGTATGTATCTGGTATTATGAGTGCAAAGGGGATGCTTTGGCTTTCTACTGGGGATATGACACGGACGGGTGTCAGGAAGTATCAGTATCTTTAGGGAAAGTGCCTTGGCCCTCTGTCGGGGAATTTGGGAAGTTTTCTATATAACGTTGATGGGTTGTCAGTATTTACAAGTGTTTGATTCAGAACATGGCTTATGATTATGCAATATGTCTGATTTTTGCCGTAATGCTCCGCTTTAGGCGGAATGCTACGCTCTGTGGGGAAAATAATGATGCGAATGCTATGATTTATGCAAAGACACCGATCCGGGATTCGGATCCCGTTGTTGCGGAGATCTCTGACTGATCTGATTGAAGTGGGCATCCCAGCTGGGGATAAGATCATCGGTAGATCTGATAAGATGTATGACTTTGCTTGGGGAAATAGGTCACTGATAGACCTATCCTTGTAATGGGGGACCCAGCTGGGGTTTGTAGAAGCTTTCGTCACTCTGTCGTGAGACCTTCAGGCGTTGCTCTTCTGGATAGAGGCTGAAGCTTTGTGGGGAGATGGTTCACTGGCTTTTGCACTTGGCTGAGGAGGAAATAACAAATGGAAACTCAGCCGGGGAGAAAGCACCTCCAGTGCTAAGACTGAGTAGATAATGATTTGCCAGCTTGCTGGGGTGGAGCTTTTATGCTCCATGTTGCGTTTTGAATGCCTGCAATCCTGAAAAGATAGAGAAACGCACAAATAATCTCGAGGTATCCCTCACCGGATCCCATCATAAGAGTTTAGACACTCCTGGGAGTGAGTATATTTCCTGCAAGCACGTATTTTTTAGAAGAGAAGCATCTGTATTTATGCAATCAGTATCTTAAAGACATCAGACATTCTTGCAAATGAAAATAAAGTGTACGAGACGAAACATGACTGAAAATCTGATTTTATTAATTCGTGTGCCCTGAATCGGCAAGATACAGTCAAAGAAACAAATCCCCTAAAATGAGGATATCGTTACAAATTGAGAAACAAAAGATGTTGGCAATGTTGATGACGCTTCAGGGAGCTCCCCTTTGCTATGACTCGTATGACGTTTGAAGTTCTTCTCGTCTTGCTTTCTGAAGAAGGCTGATTCTGAAAGAAGCTTGATCCTTTCGAAGCTTACCTAGTTGTAAGTGATACAGAAGAATTTAGAATACAGTTGCTCGCTTATTCCCTTATTTTGCATGGATCGCCCTTTCGGGTTTTCAATCCATCGGGATACCCATTTTTTCCTGAGTTGTCCAATGCGGCTTTTCAACTCAGCGGGTGTACATTTTTTATTTATTTCCCTTATTTTTGCCCGAGTCTTTTATTCTGTTTTTGACTCGCCGGGATGCCCTATTTTTGCCTGGACTTACATTCTGTTTTATGTCCAGCGGGTCATTTTATGTGAAGTATTTTTTAACTGCATCTGAATTTACAGGGGACAGGAAGTCTTCACCATCCATTGTGCTGAGCATCAGTGCTCCACCTGAGAAAACTTTCTTTACTACGAATGGCCCTTCGTAGTTCGGAGTCCACTTGCCCCTGTGGTCTGTATGAGGAAGGAGGAGTCTTTTCAGCACAAGATCTCCTACTTGGTACTCTTGGAGTCTGACTTTCTGATCGAAGGCTTTCTTCATTCTTTTCTGATACAGCTGCCCATGACAGATTGCAGCTAGTCTCTTCTCTTCAATCAAATTCAGTTGTTCATATCGGGATCGGACCCACTCTGCTTCGTTCAGCTTAACATCCATTAGTACCCGCAGGGAGGGTAATTCAACTTCAACAGGTAGGACTGCTTCCATACCATACACAAGCTGATACGGTGTTGCCCCAGTGGATGTTCTGATTGACGTACGGTACCCATGCAAGGCAAACGGTAGCATCTCATGCCAGTCTTTATAGGTGACTACCATCTTCTGCACAATCTTCTTGATATTCTTGTTAGCTGCCTCAACATCGCCATTCATCTTTGGTCTGTAAGGAGAAGAATTGTGGTGTTGGATTTTGAAGTCCCGACATAGCTCTGCCATCATTTTGTTGTTCAAGTTAGAACCATTATCAGTAATGATTCGCTCGGGAACTCCATACCGACAGATGATATCTCTCCAGAAATCGGGCTACCACTTGTCTGGTAACATTTGCATAGGAAGCTGCTTCAACCCACTTGGTGAAATAGTCAATGGCTACCAGGATGAATCTGTGGCCATTTGAAGCAGTCGGTTCAATCTTGCCAATCATATCAATGCCCCACATAGTAAAAGGCCAAGGTGAAGACATCACATTCAGAGGATTGGGAGGCACATGCACTTTATCCGCATAAATCTGGCATTTATGGCATTTTCTGGCATAGGCACAACAGTCGGCATCCATTGTGATCCAGTAATATCCTGATCTTAGTAACTTTTTAGCCATGGCATGCCCTCCTGCATGGGTACCAAAGGATCCTTCGTGCATTAACAAGCCTGCTTCTGTCTTATCAACGCATCTGAGGAGTACCATATCAAAGTTTCTCTTGTACAAGGAACCGTCAGCATTCAAAAAGAAACTACCAGCTAGCCTTCTTAATGTCTTCTTATCATTGGAGGATGCCCCAGGTGGGTATGTTTGATCCTCCAAGAAGCATTTGATATCATGGAACCAAGGCTTATCATTTTTGACAGCGTCCGCTGCAAATACATATGTTGGTCTGTCAAGTCTGGACACTGAAATCCGAGGTACAAAGTTGGCAGCTTGAACTTTGATCATTGATGAAATGGTAGCCAGAGCATCTGCAAACTGATTCTCGTCTCGAGGGATATACTCAAGCTTGACCGTTGTAAAGAAAGTCAATAACCTCCTTGTATAATCCCTGTAAGGTATCAGATGATCCTGGTGTGTGTACCATTTGCCGTTGGTTTGATTAATCACCAGAGCTGAATCTCCGAACACAGTCAAAGTCTTGATCCTGAGGTTAATGGCTTCCTCAAGACCCATAATACAAGCTTCGTATTCAGCTTCGTTGTTAGTGCAGTTAAAGGTGAGTTTTGCCGAGAAAGGCAGGTGAACTCCTTTAGGTGTAATGAGTACTGCACCAACACCACGACCATTCATGTTAACAGTCCCATCAAACATCATAGTCCATTCTTCTTCTGGGTCAGGCCCTTTAGTGTGAACAGGCTCTTCATGATCTTTTGCTTTTATGAACATGATGTCTTCATCAGGGAAGTCAAATCGCATAGGCTGGTAATCATCAATGGGTTGCTCAGCGAGATATTCAGACAATACACTGCCCTTGATGGCTTTTTGAGATGTGTACTGAATGTCATATTCTGTGAGAATCATTTGCCATCTTGCAACCCGTCCGGTAAGTGCTGGCTTCTCAAAAATGTACTTAACTGGATCCATCTTTGAGATCAATAAGGTAGTGTGGGTCAACATATACTGCCTTAGTCGGCGAGCAGCCCACGCTAAAGCACAACAAGTTTTCTCGAGCAGTGAATAACGTTGTTCACAGTCGGTAAACTTTTTGCTTAGGTAGTAAATTGCATACTCTTTTCGACCAGACTCGTCATGCTGGCCCAACACACACCCCATTGACTTTTCTAATACTGTCAAGTACATGATTAGAGGTCTTCCTTTAACTGGAGGCATAAGGATTGGAGGTTCTTGTAAGTATTCCTTGATTTTGTCAAAAGCCCTCTGGCAGTCTTCGTTCCATCTGACCGTTTGTTCTTTTCTTAACAGCTTGAACAAGGGTTCACAGGTCGCAGTAAGGTGAGATATGAACCGTGAAATGTAGTTCAATCTACCTAGGAAACCTCGAACCTCTTTTTCCGTCTTCGGTGCGGGCATTTCTTGAATGGCTTTGACTTTATCAGGGTCAACTTCAATCCCTTTTTCACTTACAATAAATCCCAGCAGCTTACCGGATCGCACCCCGAATGTGCATTTGTTGGGGTTCAGTTTCAGTTGGTACTTCCTCAGACGCTTGAATAGCTTCAGTAGGTTCACCAGGTGGTCTTCTTCTGTAAGGGACTTGGCAATCATGTCACCCACATAACATTCAATTTCTTTATGGATCATGTCGTGGAATAATGTTACCATAGCCCGTTGATAAGTGGCACCAGCATTCTTTAGTCCGAAAGGCATCACCTTATAACAGAATATGCCCCAGGGCGTGATGAAAGTTGTCTTCTCCATGTCTTCAGGTGACATTTTGATCTGATTATATCCTGAAAATCCATCCATGAAGGAGAATACCGAGAACTGAGCCGTATTGTCGACCAATACATCAATGTGAGGTAAAGGGAAGTCATCTTTCGGGCTGGCTCTGTTCAGGTCCCGGTAATCCACACACATCCTCACCTTGCCATCCTTCTTAGGGACATGTACAATGTTAGCAACCCACGGCGGGTAACTAGTTACAGCAAGGAACCCGGCGTCCCACTGCTTTTGTACCTCTTCTTTTATCTTCATTGCCATGTCTGGGCGAGTACGGCGCAACTTCTGTTTAACCGGTGGGCAGTCTTCTTTCAAAGGCAGCTTGTGCATGACAATATCGGTGTCCAACCCTGGCATGTCTTGATAAGACCAAGCAAAGCCATCCACATACTCCCGAAGCATGTCAATCAGTCGCTCTTTTACTGAATCTTGTAGGCAGGCCCCGATCTTAACTTCTTTCACATCTTCTTCCGTACCAAGATTAACCGTTTCGATCTCCTCCTGGTGAGGGGTGATAACCTTCTCCTCTTGCCTTAACAATCTGGCTAGCTCTTTAGGAAGCTCATAATCTTCTTCGACCCCTTCATCAGCTTGATTGATTGGATTGTCAAAGTCATACGAAGTCATAGCTGTGTTGTTGTCGGTGCAATCTGAAAGGCACTCTCTGCAAGGGTTTGGATTGTTCATCTTAGTGATCAATTTTAATCTTGTTTAGAAAAAGTGAAATGAAGTTGTCATTTTGGAAAACATTGCCATTTTATTTTTGTACAAAAAGAAAAAATGAAAAACAGTGAGCGAAAAAGAAAAAGACTCATTTGCAAAAGATGTCCGATATTCATTGATTGATCTGTTTGCACAAAATTACAAGATGGCCCGATTACAAAATGAGTCTTGTCATCTTGGGCAAGATGCAAGACTTGATGCATGCTTAAAAGATACAGGAAATAATAATTACTCTGCAGGAGTAACCCTTATAATTTCCTGGGAAGACCAGTTTGAGATATGGCTCCCCGGGGTCCTTGGACGTATCCAGCTCTCCAGGTTGCGCTCATCTTCCGACTCGTCTTCCAAGTTGTTCACTGCATCAGGGGTGAGCATTCCCCCGCTGACAAAGTTGGGCTTCTTGGCGGCCTCTGATTGATCTTGTTGAGTTGGTTTGTAACCCAACCCAAATCTGTCTTCCTTCTTCTCCATGGGCAGCAGCTTGCCCCAGCCTTGGGCAGTACCCTCTTCAACAACCTTCCTGGCTTGCTGATAAGATGTCATGGAGGTTCCCAGTACAGCAGATGCTTCGTTCATGTTTAGGGCCTCAAACCCCTGGCTCATAGTTTCATGGATTTCTCCATCCATTTCAATATATTTATACGTAGCCAGATGGCTAACAAAGATGTCTTCTTCACCACAAATGGTGATGATCTGGCCTTCCCACTCGAATTTCAGCTTCTGGTGAAGGGTAGACGTAACAGCGCCAGCGGCGTGGATCCAGGGTCTACCCAACAAACAGCTATAGGCCGGCTGAATGTCCATCACATAGAAGGTAATTTTAAACGTTTGTGGGCCAATCATCACAGGCAGATCAATCTCTCCAAGCACTGATCTTTTAGAGCCATCAAACGCTCTCACCACCAAATTACTTGGACGCAGTGCCAAGCCATCATACTCCAGCTTCACCAAGGCTTTCTTTGGTAGAACATTGAGCGAAGACCCAGTGTCCACCAGTACATGGGATAGAACAACACCCTTGCATTCTAGAGTGATGTGTAAAGCCTTGTTGTGGTTACGTCCCTCAGTTGTCAAGTCAGCATTGGTGAAGCCCAGTCTGTGACTGGTGTTGACATTTGCCACAACGGTCTCTAGCTGATTAACTGTGATCTCCTCTGGCACGTATGTTGCGTGCAAGACTTTCAATAATGCATTCCTGTGAGCTTCAGAACACAATAACAGGGATAATATGGAGATCTTTGAGGGAGTTTGGTGAAGCTGATCCACCACTTTGTAATCACTTCTCTTTATAATTCTCATGAACTCATCTACATCTTGCTCGAAAGATGTCTTCTGAGTTTCTTTGATAATTGGTTCTTCAGGTATCACACTCTTCCCCTTTGCTTTGGCAGCAGCTTCTGCTTCGGCATTAGGTCTTTGCAATTGTGAGGCAAAAAGGCGTCCGCTTCTGGTGAAGCCTCCGCCTCCCCCAACATTATCAATCTGTGGAGAAGAAGTTGAAGAGTCTAAAGTGATTTTCTCCCCATTGCAGTAGAGGTCAGAGCCATAATGCCAAGGTATGGCATTACTACTTTCATATGGAACTGGTCCAGGCACCGTGATGGTAACTGGACTGATTGCTGCGGAGGAGGGTACTGAAATGGTGTGCGGATCGTAGTAGATGGTGACTGGTGACCTGGCAGGAAGTGCCACTGTTTGTTGCTGAAAGTTTTTGTTTGGAGGAACATCTGATGGATCATAATAAATGGTGACTGCTGAGACATCTTTGTTGATTTCTGTTGGTGTTGTAGAAGATTCTGCTGGTGGAAGGGATGCTGATGTTGTAGAAGAAAAGATTGTTGACATCTGATTTGTTGAAGTGATAGATGAAGCCATTGTTGATGATATTGATGAATTGGTTGGAATGATCGTTGTTGCAGTTGTAGAAGAATCAGGAACTGTTGTCAAAGGGATTGCTGGATTTGTAGGCGCCGTTGTTGTGATCTGAAGTATACCCCTTTTGATAAGACTATCTATGCCGCTTCTCAAATTATCACACCCGTTGACCGAAATGTTGCAGTACCCACAACCGAGCTCACACCCGGGGAACATCTGGCACTCTAGAAGCTGAGCTTTAATTTCAGCCAGAGGTGTCCGAATCTGTCCAACACTGGTGATTAAGAAAGATGGCTTGTCTTCCTCAATGGCATTAATTCTCGGTCCTCCATGATTGGGCATGGGATTTTTTGTGACACTTGGAGGGGGTGCAAAGTTGAGGGCTTTAGAATCCACTAGGTCCTGGACTTTCATTTGCAAAGCCCTGCATTTCTCCGTATTGTGGCCATGTGCATTGGAGTGAAAAGCACATCTGGCGTTGACATCATAATTTCTTGGAAGATTGGAGGGATCTGGTGGTGCCAATGTCCTTAATTCAACCAGGTTGAGTTTCAGGAGTTGTGGCAACAAAGCGGCATAAGGCATAGGGATTGGATCAATCACCCTATTTGCCTGTGATGGTCTTTGCTGAAAGGATCTTTGTTGTTGATTGCTGTTATTGTTGTTGTTGTAGGCTCTCTGTGGCAGATATTGAACTTGCTGTTGATAATGGGGTGGTGGTTGTTGATATGCTGATTGCTGAGGAATCGGGGCTGGAATAGTGACAGCTGCTACTGATCTGTGGACATACTGAGGTCTACCTCTGCTGGCATGAATGGCATTTGTCTCACCAGTTCTTCTAGGTCCCACAAAAGGCTTCCTGGGGTTACTAGACGAACTTGCACCATTATCAGAAATCTTGCCCATTTTCAGAAGGCTTTCAATTCTTTCTCCAGCTATAACTACGTCAGCGAAACTGGTGGAAGAAAAGGCAGCTAGCCTATCGATATATGTTCCTTGCAGAGTGTTCATAAACATGTCGGCCATTTCTCTCTCCGACATGGGTGGTTGGACAGCAGCAGCGAGTTGTCTCCACCTTTGGGCATATTCCCTAAAGCTTTCTCTGGAAGATTGCGACATTCCCATCAAGAGGGTCCTGTTAGGAGCCATGTCCAGATTGTATTGGTACTGTCTAATGAAAGCTTCAGCTAGGTCCTTCCAGCATCTGATAGTAGCTCTGGTCAAGTGCGAATACCACTCCCTTGAAGCCCCAGTCAAACTATCTTCAAAGTAAAACATCCACAGTTTTTCATCCATGGTGTATGCCTTAAGTCTCCCCAGAAAGGACTGTAAGTGAGTTCGTGGACAGGAAGTGCCATTGTATTTCTCGAAGCACGGGGGTTTAAACTTGTGGGGAATTCTTACTCCATCCACTAATCCTATATCCATGACATCAAAACCCAGGGAATTTTGAGACTCCAGAGATCTCAACTTCTCAGCAATTTCCTCAAGCCTCCTATCATAGACTTCATCACTAGCTCCCATTACAGTAAACTGCTCCTCTTGAGGATCTTCTTGCAAGATCCTGCCCGCAGTAGTATTTCCTTGCACATTTCCCGGGATGTTGACTTCCGGATGTAGATGAGGCCCAAATACAGGTGGATTAACATGAGGTTGACCCCTTTCATTGTTACTTGTTCCTCCAGTTCCCAGATGGGGTTCTTCTGGAGTTTGTCTCTCTACCAATGCCCTCAACCTTTCTTGGCTTTGGGCCAAGCCATTCATTACTTCCATGAATTGAGTCATTTGGTTTCTCATCTCCAGCCTTTCATTAGCCATCTGAGTCCTGACCTCTGTCAGTTCTTGCTGAACTTGATCCATTTGTATACCAGGAAGATTGTTGCGAGTAGGATACCGGTGCGGACGGTTGAGAGGGAACACCCGACGACGAGCAATAATTCCTGAACCACAACAAAGTTAGTAACAAACAAAACAAAAACCTACAAAACAAAACAAAAGTTAGTATGCAATGCAGTATGCTTATTTATTTTCTAAGGTATCCGGCTTGGCTCTTGGTTTTGACCTTTCCAGACCCTGAGGAAGATTCTTTGATGTTGCTTGAGAGAAAGAAAACTCAATGAAACAAACTGACAAATACATTACAAATGGTGGATCATACATAGTTTGTTTTTACAACATATGCCCCTGAAGGGTCAAAATACAACATAAAAAGAAAAGTACATGAAATGGAAATAACAACAAGCAAAGAAGTCAAACATCTAATCCAAACTCATCCTCCTTAACCTCCTTCAAAAGTGCTTCAGTTACAGGACCAGCCGGATGCTCTGTAATATTTCTGATAAGAAGGTTTCTGGTGGCAATAGCAGTGGTCAGCTTCTTGTGCCTGTCCTGGTCCTTTGACCTCTTCACACCAGCCCTAAGTTTCAACTCTGAAATCTCCTTCTAGGCTGCCAGCAAAGCTTCCTGCTGTGTCTTTTCAATGGCCTCTAACTGCTCAATCCTGGCTTGAGTTCTCTGATCTTCTTGAGTACGGGCCTCAGTGATCCTGACCCACCTAGCCTGACTTTCCTGCAGATAGAGATCAGTCCTGGCCTTCTGAAGCTTGGCCTCTTTACAAGCATTCTTCAATATTTGCTCCCCAGCTCTTGATTTCTTGATGTAGTCCTCTGCTTTCTCAATCCTGGCCCGATGCTCCACTTTAAGCTTTTCCAACCTCTCAATGTCCAGACGACCATCACTCCTTTCCCAAAGGGTCTTCTTCAGAGCTTGAGACAGATTCTCATTCCTTTCCTTCAGTTTCTCAAATTCTTCCAGGCTGACAGCGGCTGGAGGTGGTACTGTGGATGGTCCAGGTGCATCCTCAATGGTGAAAGGCATCCCAGAAATCTGAGCCCTAGCATGAGACCATTCATAATACTGAGCTGAAGCCACATTGTTGCACCCCCCAAGAATGGCCATCCCCTTGGTCTGGATGTTGTCCCAAGCCCAGGATGCTTGTCTGACAACAGCTAGATTAGGTTTTATCTCACAATACAGGGTTTCAGCCAAGTCTTGTACTCTAGGAGGGTGAACCAAAGCATAGCCCAATTGTCTCTTAAACAGCAAAGGATTGTAGTTGATGCAACCCTTCACTCCTACCAGAGGTACATTGGGGTACTGCCCACAGCTAGTGATGATATCTTTGCCCTTGATGCTCTGAGTGCACCATTTGATGTCATCTGAAGTCAAAGCAATAAGCCTCTTAGCCCAATTCTTCTGTTGGTGAGGATTCAGGAAGGCATCAGTCTTAGGTAAGTGTTTGAGCAGCCAGGTATGAAATAGGGGAGCACAGCATCTCACCAATTTTCCTCTTTGCTTTTCATTCCTCTGATGAATGGAATAATAGAAATCTCCCAGCAAGGTGGGTACTGGGTTCCTCAGAAGGAAAAGATGAATGGCATTCTTGCTGATGAATTTGGGCTCGTCTGCAAATAATATAACCCCATATATACTGAGAGCTAACAATGCACAAACTGCCCTCCACTCTCCCAAGGAGGCCTTCAGGATGGCCTGAGAAGTCAGAAAGTCCAGGTGCAAACCAGGGATCCCAGCCTTTGTTGTCATGTTCTGCTCAATCAAAATAGGTTCCAGGTACAGTGCTTTTGCCACTTCTCCATTGCTGGGAGAAGTCATCTCTGGGTTGAAGGGGATATCACCCCTGACAGGTACTCCAATCAATGATGAGAACTCCTCCAGCAGAGGTCCTAGCTGAAAGTTCTGGAAAGTGAAGCATCTCAAAGGAGGGTCATAAAACTGTAGGCAAGTGTGGATCAGACTTCTCTGAGAAGGGTCCAGGTCCATGACCATATCAAGGATGCCTCCATAATGCTCTCTGAATAATGGGATGTGGTCTGGAGTGATAAGTGCCTGGACCTGCCTGACGCCAGTCAGCACAGGCTCAAAGAAATGGTATGAAATGTTGCTCTTCTTGGGTGCCATGACTTTTAATGAAGAGCTGAAAACAAGTGCTGATGATGAAGACTGATACTGGAGATGAACCACTGATAGGCTGAAGCTGGTGGTAAAAGTAGCTGAAGCAGGCAACTGATGAAGATAGTTGAAGCAGATAACTGATGAACAAAGGTCTATGCAGATGAAGGGGTCAAAACCAAGCCAAATATGATGTGGATACCCTGAAAAACAAATAAACAAATGTTAAATGATGCAATGATGAGTATGCAAATGATATGCAAGGGTTTGTGATCAAGCTGGATCTGATTAACTGCCTTGATATAGGGTCCATGTATGTTTGAGAAGTCCAGATGGGGGTTCAGAAGTCCAGTAACCAAGGTGGGGGACTCAAATAAAGAGTCACATATCCAGGGTTAAATCACAAGAACTGTCCAAAGTGAGGTACTCTTAATCAAACAAGTAATAGGGTATGATGTGGCCAATGGTACCTGCAAACCTGTAAACAGCCCAACCCCCTCACAGGTGATGTTCTAAAACAAGGATCCTCAGACTTGGATCAGTTATGAGAAGTGTAAACACTTCTAACCCGGAGGTACAATGTTTACAATAACCATAAAAGATCCTCCTCTAATTCATCTCAGTTTCTGAAGGTCATAATAAAGGTCATCCAGACTTAGCAGGCTTCCCAGATAGCCCTAGCACTACAGGAAATCTGTAGCACAGAGTTCTCAAGAAGAAACCCATATCTGAAACGTGTTTCATATTCCCGCACCAGACCGAAATGGAATGGGAAAGAACATGAACCACTCTAGCCTAGGTGTCACTCAGGTCCCAGGTATAGGACCTTAAACTCTCAATAGAACCCCACCCACTAAAACAGAAATCCAGATCCAGCAATGATAATGACAGTATGAAATATGAAAGACTGTAAAGAAAACAATAAATAAGGCTGTACATAAAGCAATAAATAAAGCAACTATACAAACACAATTAGCACATAACACCCCAGTAAACACAAATCAAACAAGCGCTAGGAGGAACCCACAAAAAGAACCAGAAGCCCTGGTTACAGTATAAGTTTCCCCGGCAGAGTCGCCAAGCTGTCGCTCCCACCTGATGACACGGGGCCAAGAGGGGTACAGACGCGAACGGTCGGCGAAAGAGAGAAGAGAACACACAGGGGTGAACTCAGGAGAAAGACAAGAGTCGCCAGCTAGGCATTTTTATCCCGGAGGAAAGGTAATGCTGCATAGACCTAGGAAGATATGGATAAGACGGTCGCGAACCAGAGAAACTGAGAAAGGGGGTTGGTTACAACCTGGGAAGGTATTAACACCCAGATTGTCCGCCATACTCTACGGGATCCACACTTAAAAGATTTGTGTTTTAAAGGGGTAGTGTCAGTGCAATCTGTGTATCAAAGCTGGAAAAGGAATGCAAGTGTCAGTGTAAAAGAAGTGTGAAGTGTATATGAGAAGTGTCAGTGCAAGAACAGGAGTGAAATGCTCAAGACTATGAGGCTTAAAGAATGATGCTGGAAGGAGGGGGAATGTACAGAGACTTTTGTTCGATAACAGTTAAGTTATGCCTACGTATCCTCTCGTGCAATGAGGAAGTCAGAACACCGTAGTTCGACCCAAAGAGACTGAAAGATAAATTGACTTGTGAACTGCTTACTTGTCTATGCTCAAGTGTATGACCTGTCTGGCTCAGGTGCAAACTGTCTTGCATTAGACGGAAGAAGCGAGTTCTCGTTTATGAGTGAATAAGATGAGAAAAGAATCCCGAAGGAGACGATTATTGTTTGTTTTTGTGTTTTCAATCTTTTATTGCTTTTTGAAGTTTGTCATAAGTTAATGAGCTTAAGCCTGAACCAAGGGTTAGTAAACTCATCACATCCTCCCTCTGATTGGGGGTAATGAGAATACCTTAAGTGTGAAGTCAGCATCTCACACGTAATCACCATGATGTAGGATTAAGATCATTAACCTACTTGTGATTATTTAGATGTTTTTGTTGTTTTTGTTTAGTGTTGAGTAATGAGATTAAGCCATAATCAGGGATTTAATGGACTCATTACACCATCCTAATAGAAGGATAATAGATGAGAACATTTAAGCTGAGGAAGACTCCTCAACTTAATCCATGATTAGGGATTAACCTCATGACAAAACAAAGCCCTTATTAGATGGATTTTAGTTAATGATAAGATTAAGAAGTGATTTTTATGGTTTGTAAGACAACTTGAGGGGGACTTGTCCATTAACACTAGGGTTAGTCCTTCTTAACCAATTAAGGAAGAATTAGAACCCTAATGCAAGACCCAAGTTACAAGCTTGATGTCTTAGTGATTATTAGATGGATTGATTAAAGGATTTAAACACATTAAGGGTTTAACACTTAGGATTAAAGTTATACACTCCATCCTAATAGAAGGATGCAGGCATAAGCTTAATCACAAAACCTTAAAACCTTAAGGGTTTAGTCCCTGATTATGAGATGAGAAGAGAAGACTCAAAAGATGACACAAAGGTAAAACTAAATGGGGGGACTACTCAAACCCTAATTATGATCATGCTTGGTTGTTCCTAGGGTTAATGAGGTTTTCAAGAAGATCTTCAGAGAAACCACCAGGAGAGAAGCAGATGAAGGAGCAAGAAGCAAAGAGAAGCATAACAACTTGCTTCACTTAAGAAGACAAGTTGCTTGGAGAAAGAAGGTAAGAGATGAACATGAATGAGCAAGCCCACCCTAAAACACATACAAAATGCAGCAAATATGCAAGAGAGATGAGAAGAGATTATGAGAAGTGAAGGCAAATTCACTTCTCAAACAACTTACCACCTGAAATGTTAGCATAAGAAAATGAAATGCAATGCAAATGAGGTGCAATATCATGATGCAAACTAAAACCAGAAGCATAAGTATGATGTTAATGATGCTAAGAGTTGATACAAACATGAGGCAAGGCATGAGAATGATCAAATAAACATAAGGGTGGAAATGAGACATGCTTTGAACCATGAACAAACATGACAAGTTATGAAATGCAATGAACATACAACATGGCAAATGAAAGATGCAATGATCAAACATGATTCTAATATGTCCTAAGATGTATTATGAATCATGAGGATGCACAAAATGTCATGACAAGTTATTGGATGCAAGCAAATGAGAAATGGATGCAAAGGAAGGCACAAATTAGGGTTACATGCATCATGCAAAGCAAAAATCCAAAACCAGAAGCAAATGACATGATAAAAATTTGAAAATGCAATCAAAGATACCCTAAACCTATACAAACTCACTGCCCAAAGGAGAGGATCCAATTCTTGACCTAATGAAAGTTATGAATTTTCTAAGATTGTTAGGGTTTTAGGGTACCTCATCAAGAAAAATGCTAAACAAATTGAAAATGCAAGATCAATTCAAATCAAATTTATCCTACAAACTACATGCTATGCAAGATGCAATGCCAAAAGAATCATCATCCAACTCTCAATGGTTAGGCAGAATGAAATTTTTGATGTTTGAAACAAAATATTGCCTTGAAATGAAATTAATTCCAATGAAAATGATCAAAAGGCATCAAGAACAAAAAAGAAATTTTGTTTGAGAGTTGGACAATGTTTCTAAATGCAATGTGAATTTTTTTTGTGATTTTTAAATACCTAAATGCATTTTTAATTAATTAATTTCCATTAATTAATTAAAAATAAACATTTAAATGATTTAAAAATAATTTTCAATGCAAAAAATAAAAATAAAAATATTTTTGGTTTTTAAAAATTAATGAAAACTTTGACAAAAATTTTCATAATTTTTAAATGATTTTAGCTATTTTAAATAATTCGTATAAATTAAATATGAAACAAATGAATTAAAAATGAAAATAATGGAAAGTATGCAAATCTGAAGGCTGACATTCAAATGGAAAAGGAGGGAATTGACTGGCGCGTCATCCAACGGCTATCATTCAAACTGACCAGATTAATTTATAAACTTAATTAATTAGATTAATGACGTGGATTAGGGCTTAAGTGAAAGATCTGGACCACTTGTTTGCGCGCGGGTCAATGGAAGTCAACCAGATCTAAGGCCTATATTCAAACTGAACCCTAAACGTGATTAACACATTAATGACATTCAGGTCACCGGAGAAGAGCTCTGGTCGTCTTCTCCGGTGACATCCTTCCCTGAAAATCTCAAACTCACTCCCCAGGTTATTTCTGGAGCTCTAAAGCTCCAGATCACTTCCTCTCACCTCCCTAAACTCATCCCTGACCTCAAACACAATTTATTTCTCACCATTAACAAGATTTGAAGCAAGAAACAAAAATGGCAGAAATTTCAGTCAACCAATACAAACTCATTTCTACACTATTTTCAAAATTTCAAGGTTCAATATGATCAGGAGAGCATTCTTTATCATTTAGAAACTAAAAACAAGAGTTCTGGAAAAATATTTCAAGGAGGTACCTGAGCTTGAGCTTTCTCAGTTTGGGACTTTCAGGCCTTCTTTCTTTGTGCAAACCACTCCCCTTGAACTCCTGATGAAGTTTTGATGCTTGGAAGGAATTTCTTTTGGCTGGTTTGGGAGTTTGCAAGCCAACTGGTCAGAAATCGTGTTTGGTTTATAGGAGGTTTTTGGCTGTTTCAATGGTTGGTTTGTGGTCAGTGAGTCATTTTGAGATCAATGGTGAAGTTGGTTTGAAGAATGGTTGAGAGAGCTGAGAGATTCGAAAGGTTTTGCAAGTTGGGGGATTTTTGATAACTATGGCAATCTGAGGTTTCAGCTTGTATTGTGTTGTGCTTTTGCTTGCATTTGGTCCACTTATCAATCTTGGATAGGTCAGAGAGTGGGTGCTGGCCTATGCTGATTAGTATGGGTCTTTTGCAAAAAGTCCAAGTTTTGTGTAAGAGAGGTATGGGTCATTGATAGGCCAAGGACAAAGGGGTGTCCTGCGCAGCAAAGAATGAGGAGGGCCATGGGATCAATCTTGAAGCCAATTAGCAAGTGGATTAGGGTTTGTATGATGTTTTGCAACTTTGTCCAATTTTGGCCCTTTTGGAGTTTCTTGATCCATAAGTCATGAAAATGGGCAAACCTTTGGTGCATTCTGACTTTTAGGCAATGGTTTATGTTTGTGCAAGGATTAGAAGTTACTTTGAGGTCTCATTTTGCCTTGGCAAGAGGTTTTGCAACTTTGCCTCTTTGGTGCATAACTTGAAATTATGTGATTTTGTCCAACTTTGACAAGCCATAACTTTTGATCCAAAATGAATTAGAATGAATTCTTGTACTTTTTGAAAAGGGAATGATCCATTCTAGAACTTTCATGACCAAAGTTTTCTCATTTGAAGCATTTTTGAATCAAAAAGCAAGGGTTGAAAAACTTTCCCAAAATGGCAAGTTTCCATTACAAGTCATTTTCCCAAAAAGGCAATTTTGCAAATGGCTTGAAATTCTTCAATCTTGTGAACTTCTAGCATCTTCTATGATCAAATAAAGATCATACACAATCAAAATGATGAAGAACACCCTTTGGTTGGGTCATTGGGGGCCTCAGATGCCCTGATTTTACACTGACTTGCTCAAGAAGTCAACTCCTGATTAGATGCCTTCCCCAAGGAATTTCTTCATGAAAATTGATATGCATGATCCTTATAACATGTATAGACCAATAGAAACAAGAATGACCAAAAAATTGGAGTTATGGACTCTGAAACCAAAACCCTAATTCTAGGTCATCTGTGCAGTTAAACCTGGCTCTGCTTCCATGCCATTCTCAGTTCTTGTGATTCTTTGACTTTCTTGACTTTGTGAGGATATAATATGATGCTTGAACATACATGGACCCCTTTGAAGTGATTGAAGACCTTTGGATTGGCTCAAATTTCTCTTGGATAGCTCAAACCACAAACCCTAGATGCAGATGACTTAGGAGCAATGCAGTGAATCAAAAATGTGGTATGAGATGCTATGATTGAATTTATGCATATGAAAAGATCACAAGACATGGTGTGAATGGGTGAGGGCAAATTTGGGGTGTTTACAAGAAGACACCAAAAGAGACTCAAAAGGTAAAAGTATAAAAGAAAATAACAATCCTAAGTGTTGACATGCTTGGATATCCTAGAGTTAGTGAGGTTCAAGATCTCTATCCTAATGGAGGAAGAAGAAGAAAATAAGAAGAGAGAAGAAGAAGAAGGGGAGAGAAAAGGAATTAGAAGACAAATTACTCCCAAGATGGAAGTTAAACAAACACAGGATTTAAATGTAAAATAGAAAGGAGAGATTTAAATGTGGAACCACATCCATACTCCTAAAACTTACCAAAGCCCCTGAAATGTTAGCAAATGAAACACAGATGTTCATAAGACATGATATGGAAGAAAAACACGCCAAGAAGGAATATGGAAAATATCTATAGGTTAGAGAACCTTACAAGTCAGAACCAACCCACAAATGAACTTTAAGAAGCACTAAGAACTTAAACCAAGATCAAACAACTCAAAGAAGCACCAAAGAGGCAAGGAAGTTCAAAGAAGCACCTATGAAGAAGTATGAATGAAAAAGAGGCATAACATGGATGAAAACACAAATGAAACACCAAAGTCAGAATGATATGTCATATTAGAGTGCCTAAGATGATCCTAAATGAGCATACCAAAGTGCATGAGTTAGCTCATGATAGAAGAGATGGAGAAGGAAGGACAACCACATGTTCATGTAAGAAGAAAACACAAACAACTTAAGATGAAAGTCAAAGAGGAAAAGATGATTATGGAATGATGAAATTTAGTAGCATATGACCAAGATTACATGTTAAAGATGCATATATGAACATATCAAATGCACATAGCAAACAAGTTAAATCACTTCAACAATCATGCTAAAGAATGTCAGATAAGGAAGGGATGCTTCATACTTAAGATGTAAGACAAAAGATGCAATATGACATACAAATATGGATGCTTATGCATGAAGTGAGTAGAATACTTGATGTGTAAATAAAATTAGATGAAGTTATGGACATTTTAGAGGCACACAAACAAGCATGAGAAGCATAGGATGAAGACATGGGAGAATTGGGTCAAAGTTGAACAAAGATGCACAAACTCAAGCAAGAGACAAACACAAACTCAAGATGGACCTATAAGTGATCTGTTGCTCCCACCAAATGAGGCTAAGTCAAATGGGGTACAGACGCGAACGTTCGGCGAAAAGGAGAGAACACACAAGGGTGAACTGAAAAGAAAAGAGTCGCCAGCTAGGCATTTTTATCCCGAAGGAAAGGTAATGTTGCATAAACCTAAGAAAAGATGGATAAGACGGTCGCGAACCAGAGAAACTGAGAAAGGGGGTTGGTTACAACCTGGGAAGGTATTAGCACCCAGATTGTCCATCGTACCCGATGGGATCCACGCTTGAAAGATTTGTGTTTTAAAGGGGTAGTGTCAGTGTTTATTCTGTGTACAAAAGCTGGAAAGAATGCAAGTGTCAGTGTAAGAAAAAAAAGTGAAATGAAATATGTAAATTGTCAGTGTAAGAACATGAATGCAAAGCTCAAGATAATGAGGCTAAAGAATAATGCTGGAAGAGGGGGAATAGACAGAGACTTTTGTTCGATAACCTGTTAAGTTATGCCTACGTATCCTCTCGTGCAATGAGGAAGTCAGAACACCGTAGTTCGACTCAAGAGACTGAAGGACAAATTAACTTGTGAACTGCTTGCTTGTCTATGCTCAAGTGTATGACCTGTCTGGCTCAGGTGCAAACTGTCTTGCATTAGACGGAAGAAGCGAGTTCTCGTTTATGAGTGAATGAGGTGAGAAAAGAATCTCGGAGGAGACGATTATTGTTTGTTTTTTGTGTTTTCAATCTTTTATTGCTTTTTTGGATTTGTCATAAGAAAATGAGCTCAAGCCTAAACCAGAGGTTAGTAAACTCATCACATCCTCCCTCTGATTAGGGGTAATGAGAATACCTTAAGTATGAAGTAAATACCTCACACTTAATCATCATGATGTAGGATTAAGATCATTAACCTACTTGAAATTATTTAGATGTTTTTGGAGTTATTGTTTAGTGTTAAGTAATGAGTTTAAGCCATAATCAAGGATTTAATGGACTTATTACACCATCCTAATAGAATAATAATAGATGAGAACATTTAAGCTGAGGAAGACTCCTCAACTTGATCCATGGTTAGGGATTAACCTCATGACAAAACAAAGCCTTTATTAAGTGGATTTTAGTTAATGATAAGATTAAGAAGTGGATTTTATGGTTTGTAAGACAACTTGAGGGGGACTTGTCCATTAACACTAGGGTTAGTCCTTCTTAACCAATTAAGGAAGAATTAGAACCCTAATGCAAGGCCCAAGTTACAAGCTTGATGTCTTAGTGATTATTAGATAGATTGATTAAAGGATTTAAACACATTAAGGGTTTAACACTTAGGATTAAAGTTATACACTCCATCCTAATAGAAGGATACAAGCATAACCCTAATCACCAAGCCTTAAAGCCTTAAGGGTTTAGTCCTTGATTAAGAGATTAGAAGAGAAGACACAAAGATGACACAAAGGAAAAACTAATGGGGGACTAATCAAACCCTAATTGTGATCATGCTTGGATGTTCCTAGGATTTATGAGGCTTGCAAAGGATCTTCAAGAGAGAAGCCACCAAGGAAGAAGCAGATGAAATGGAAAGAAATAGTAAGAAACAAAACAACTTGCTTCACTTAAGAAGACAAGTTGCTTGAAGAAAGAAGAAAGGAGAGGGAGCATGAATGAGCAATCTCACTCTAATTCACAAGTAAAAATGCAGCAATGATGCATAAGAGAGATGAGAAGAGATTATGAGAAGTGAAGGCAAATTCACTTCTCAAACACTTACCACCTTAAAAGTTAGCAACAAGGAATGAAGTGAAATGAAAATGAGATGAGATGCAAGGATGCCAACCAAAATTAGAAGCATATCATGAGGCAAATGATGCTATGGGATGGTATGAGAGCATGTCATGTGATGTGGATGATTATACAAGCAAGGAGGATGCAAATGAAACATGTAAGAACCATGAGAGTACATGAATGCATATGACATGAAATGAAAGCAAAAGCATGGCAAATGGATGATTCAATGATCAAACATGATTCCAATATGTCTTAGGGTGCCTTATGTGTCATATGGATGCACAAAATGTCATGGCAAACTTATGTGTGCAAGCATATGAAGGATGGATGCACATGAAGGCAAAAATTAGGGTTTATATATGACATGAAATACAAAATTCAAAACCAGAAGCAAGACATGAGATAAAAAATTGAAAATAGGATCAAAGGTACCTTAAACCTATATAAGTTCACTGCCCAAAGGGGACGACCTAACTCCTTACCTAAAGATAGTTATGATTTTCCTAAGTTGGCTAGGGTTTTAGGATACCTCACAATGAAAAATGCAAAATAAATTGAAAATGGAAGATAAATTTAAACCAATTTTACCCCAGAAACTACATGACATGAGGAAGGCAATGCAAAAAGAACCATCATCAAACTCTTCATGGTTAGGCAGAAAGGATTTTTCTAAGTTAGGGTAAAAATATTGACTTTTAAGAACCCTAAATCCAAAGAAAAATGTCAAAATAGGTCAAGAACCAAAAATAAATTTGTGTGAAGGGTTTGATAATGTTTCTAAATGTATCAAGATGCAATGTGATTTTTTTTGGTGATTTTTAGAAACTTAAATGGTATTTTAATTAATTAATTCTCATTAATTAATTAAAATAAATATTTAAATATTTTAAAAATACGAATTTTATGCAAAAAATAAAATAAAAATTATTTTCAGAATGAGAAAAATATTTGAAAGGGAAATGCAAAAGATAAAAGTTTTTGAAAGTGTTTTGCTATTTTTAATAAAATGTACAAAAAAATGCAATTAAAATGAAATTAAATTGTGAATTAATGGAAGTATGCTGACCCAGTGGTCCAGATTTGAATGAGAAAGGGAGGGAATTGACTTCGCGCGCTATCCAAGGGCCAGAATTCAAACTACGCTAATTACACAATTAAACTCTAATCTGAACCCTAATCACTTTCAGGCGACCGGAACAGTGTTCCGGTCATCTTCTCCGGCTAGCCTCTCATCCAATCTCCCTCAATACGCAACCCCAAGCCCTTAAACTCTCCAGAAATGATCCCCACCCCATTCTAAACAAGAATCAGCCATCAAACAGAATTTATTTCACATGAACCGAGAGATTCGAAGCAAAACGGAAAATCTTTCAGAAATTTCAGAGGCTTCATACATGCTTAAAACTGAATCATTTTCAAAACCAAAAGGTGCAGTGTGATCAGTGAAGCATGGAGAACAATCTAAGAACTTAAGAAATCATTTCTGGAAAAAATGTTCTTGGTGATACCTGAACTGATGTTGGCTGAAACTCAGTTCAAGAAATGTGAAAATCGTGTTTTTGATTCAGGGTGTTTCAAGGCATAATGAGGGGTGGGAAATGGTCAGTGATGATTGTGGAGTTGTTCTATGGAATTTGTTTTGAGGTTTGAAGCTTGTGTGCTGAGTTTCGAAGGCTCTTGCAAGTTTGAGGGATTTTGTGTATGCTGAGCAATCTCAAGTGTTAGGCTGCAATGTTGTGTGCTTTGGCTTGGTTTTGATCCATATGATAAGTTGTGATAGGTCAGAGGGTGGGTGGTGGCTTATGTTGATTGGTATGGGGCAAAATGCATAAAGTCAAGAGTTGGTGTACTTGAGGTATGGGCACATGGAAGGCCAAGGACAATGGGGTGTCCTGCGCAGCTGGCTTTAGGGAGGTTCATGGGAACAGTTTTGAGGCAAGGCAGCAAGAGAGAAGAAAGTTATGGGGTGTTTTGCAAATTATGAAGGTTTTGGCCCCTTTGGGAAATCTTAATGATCAAGGCATGAAACTTGAGAAATCTTTGGCCAATTATGAATTTTATGTCATGTACTATGTTTGTGTAATGTTTAGAAGTGTGTTTGAAGTACCAAAATGCTTTGGCAAGTGGTTTTGCAAGTTTCCCTCTTTGGCACATAAGTGAAATTTTGTGATTTTTCCCAACTTTGCAAGGCCATAACTTGAGTTCTATGATGAATTAGATCAAGTTCTTGTACTTTTTGAAAAGGGAATGATCCAATCTACAACTTTCATGACCAAGAATTTTTCATTTGAAGCATTTTTGAATCAAAAAGAGGAGGTTGAAAAACTTTCCCAAAATGGCAATTTTACATTACAAGTCACTTTCCCAAAATGGCAACTTTGCAAATGGCTTGAAATTCTTCAATTTTGTGAACTTCTAACCTCTTCTAAGATCAAATAAAGATCATATACACCCAAAATGATGGAGAAGACCCTTTGGTTGGAGGATTGGGGGCCTCAGATGCCCTGATTTTGCACTGACTTGCTCAAGAAGTCATTTATTGATCAGATGCCTTCACCATTGAATTTCTTCATGAAAATTGGTATGTATGATCCTTATAGCATATAATGACGAATAGAAACAAGAATGAGCAAAAAATTTGGAGTTATGGCCTCTGAAACCAAAACCCTAATTTTAGGTCATCTGTGTAGTTAAACTTGGCTCTGCTTCCATACCTTCCTCAGTTCTTGTGATTTTCCGACTTTCTTGATTTTGGGAGGATATAATATGATGCTTGAACATACATGGACCCTCTTGAGATGATTGAAGACCTTTTTAGTGGCTCAAATAGCTCAGGTATTGCTCAAATCATAAACCCTAGATGCAGATGACTTTGAAACCATGCAGTGAAGCAAAAATGTAATATGAGATGATATGATTGAACTTATGCTAATGAAAAGATCACAAGACATGGTGAAATGAGTGAGGGCAAATTTGGGGTGTTTACATGATCAAAGGAGACCTATAAATATCTAAACAAACAAAACAAACACATACAAGTGACCTCACGCAATGGCATAAATTCCTTCAAACAATTAGGCTTAGGGGATGACAAGGAATGATCATGAAAAGTACCTTCAATCACAAGAAATCAAACACACATAAAAAAATATTCAAAAATTATAAAACAAAATGTACCTCAAATGACATAGGTCAAAGGCTATTTACTTGTCAAAAGCTTAATCAAAAAATCAATACCAAACTACCCCAAACAATTGGTTAAAGTCAAGTAGAATCAAAGGACAAAGGTGCAAAAAGTGAGGAGCAAAATGAAATGAAAAATGATTTGAAAAATATGTAAAAATGTTTTTATAAATTTTAGGATGTTGATTTATGAATGCAAAAAGAAGAGTTGAAAAATGTTTAATGAACTATGCAAAAGAACTATTTGAAGTTAAGGTGTCAAAATAGAAACAAAGGAGAAAAGAAAATAAAAGAAAATGTTCAAAATATAATGAAAAATGTTTAAAATCAGAAATAAAAAATATCAAAAATTAAGTAAATTTGAAAATTTGATTCATGATTTTTTGTATGATTTTTGGATGATCAGACATGATTTTAAAAAAAATGTAAAAGCTATGTGAAAACAAAATAAAAATGAGAGAAACACAAGCCAAGGGGTTCAGGGATAGTAATTCTCATGTTTAAAATCCAAACTGGGTCCAAAGGAGGGGTGCTGATAGCAAGCCCACTCTATAAGAATAGTCAGTGCAAGCTATACAACAATACCATGGAATTCAGTCAGATCTTGACTCTTATCACAACCATGAGATCAATCATGCGTATATAACAAAGTCAAACATCCAAAAAGTAAACCAAAGGAAAGGCTCAGATTTGCACATGCATGATAAGCACCCTAGGGAAATACACAAACGGATTTATTGTAAAACATAAAGTCATGTGCCATCCACCTCCTATTTTTAATGTGTGGTCTTGATTTCATCTTCCACCTTGAGACCTCCGATCAACTCAAGCATAACCAAGTGCCAGAGCCCTAGCTCCGGTCACCGTCTTCGATGGAATTCAAGTAATAATTTCCAGAAACACAAATTAAAACCACAAATCAAACAATCACATGCTGGTCAATAATATCACCTTCATCTTATCAAACAAAGCACACAGAGTTTAAACCGAAGCAAACAAAAGTAGATCTAAACGTTTAAGATCCATAATACTCTCATTCTACACGTCCATTTTCTAATATAAACATATCAGCATCACTAGCACAACATGGAGAACATAATGCATACAAGAAAATCAAGATCTAGGAGCATGAAAACTGAACTCACCTGAAGCTTGAAGCAGTGAAAATACTCCTAGAAAACCATATGAGAGTTATAGATCAACTCCTTGGAACCTCTAATTGCAAAATAATTGCAATTAGAGCTTGAATTTGGCCTGGATCTTGAGATTTGACAAAACAACTTCCAAATTCGAATCTGAAGAAAACCTTGCTTTGAGCTTCAACCAATGGATGATTTGTGTTCTATGAAGTTCACTGATCAAGAATATGAAGAAAAATCTCAAGGAAACCTTAAAGAGAGAGAGATTCAAAGAAGAAAGTGTTTGGTGCAATTTCTTGAAAATTGAACAATTGATGAACCCTAGCTCTAACCAGTGGGGTTAAGAGTTTATATGTGGTGATTTTTGGGCCTAACTCTGGTTAAGGATCAATTGGATGTGTGGTTAAAGAGATTTGAAGTAATTTTCAAAAATGCAATTTGTGATGTATGTAGTGAGTCCCACATGCATGATCCTTACCATGTGCATGCATTGCTCATACTTTGTGTACTGATCAACAAGCATTTGAGTTTGGGCTTTAATTGTGCATGAATTGAGAGATTTGAATCATTATGCAAAATTGTGCATCATGAAATATGTGAAAAATAATCCATGTAATAACATGATTCAAAGGCCTATTTTGCACTAAATGAAGTATACTTTGATTTTATGAACTGAACTTGGCAAGTTGAAACCATATAAGTCACTTTGGAGCCTTTTTGCAAAAGTGGAAGAAGTTGGTACATGTGAAAACCCTAAAAACCTCCCTTGAGTCTTTTAATCATAACTTTTGATTCACACATGCTATGGAGATGATCGTGTACTTTTTGGAAATGGGAGAGAATAATATTAAACTTTCATTTTAAAGAAAAATTAATTTGAAGCATTTTTGATGATGAAAAGTCAAGTTGAATGTGACTTATAAAGCTTCCAAAAATAGAAAGTTTGAATTACAAGTCATTTCCAAATTTAGTAACTTTTGCCCTAAGTCTTGATTCTTGATGAATGATAGAAATCTTGACATTTTATGACCGTGGGAAGGTGTATGAACTTTAAAATCATGATTTAGACCCCAAAAAGCCACAGTTGAATTTTCTTTCTTCACAATTGATTATTACTTAGATCATAAGTAACCGCCTGATTGAAAACCTTCCATGAGGAACCGATGCACCAAATTTCATCCATGAACACTTGGTAGCATATAAAAGACCATGAGAACAAGTGGAAACCAAAAATCCTTCAAGGAGTCCCTTGAAACCAAAACCATAGTTTGGGCTAGTTGTGTAGGAAATGAAACTCTGAGCCAACTTCTTGATGACTTCATTTCTTCTAAGGACTTGAGATATCATTTGAGCTTGTGTGAGATGTCAGAAACCCTTGAGACTTGTTGGGAGAAACTTGGCTCCTATCTATGGTTTCGGATGATCACAACTTTGACAAGTCACAAACCACATCCCTTATGCTTCAAACCATGGATGTTATGCTTCATCGTTCAATGTTATGGATGCAATGTTATGTATGAAAATGATATGTTAAATGCTATGAAAAGAGAGAGAGAAAATTTTGGGGTGTTAGATCTTCCCCTATTCAATCATCTGTTAATCTGAAAAGGACGAGAGCATCGGCTATCAAACGTTCGAGATAAACTGTGATTGAATACCAGAACAAACCAGAAAATTTGCACTCTAATGGAGAAGAAGAAAATGGATATAAACCCAACCAAAGAAAATTATGCTTAGAGAAATTTGATATAGTGAAAAGTAACCAATGATAATAATGGCGAACTGTATTTTGAACGATTCCAGAAGACTATTGGCTTGCCACAACGACGGTGGACTCATTACCTTATCTTTTATACGAAGTTAGACGACTACTAGCCTGCCACAATGACGATGGGCCTTAAAAATATATTTTATGTGAAGCTAGATGACTACTAACCTGCCACAACGATGGTGGGCCTTAGGAATGTCTTTTATGTGAAGCCAAAAGACACTAATCTGCCACAACGCCGGTGGGCCTTAAGAATGTCTTTTATGTGAAGCCAGACGACTACTGATCTGCCACAACATGTAACGCCACGAATTTATTTAAATATTTTATTGAGAATGTGTGTTGTGGTGTGTGAAGAATAATTTATATTATCGAATATGATTGTGATCTTAAATTATATTTGATGGATAATGATATTGTTAGTTGATAAATAAAATAAAATGGAATAAATAAGAGATAAAAACAAGGTGGTCAACTGGTGAAAGTGATAAGGGTAACAGGGGAAGATCATAAGTTGGGTCTTAGGGGTTATGTTGGAAATAAGGAAAAGGGGGAAAACATAATCGTGTTAGAGAAACCGAAAAGCGATCATGAAAGGTGTAAAAAGGAGAAGAAGAGGAGAAAGCTTAATCGGAAAGAAGAGTTCGCCAAGGAGAAGAATTTCTCAATGAAACCTAAGGTAAGGGTGGGATTCTTCCATATTAAGGGTTGTATAATGGGAATTAAGTAAATGGAAAATTAGGGATTGAGATTGTGATGAATGGTTGAAGAATTTCGTTGAATTAAGAGTTGTTCGTTGTTGTTGGTCGATTATTACATGAATTAGACAATAGAATTAGTAATTGCTAAGAATTCTGGTTGGTTTTGGTGTTTTGGAAAACTGTTTTCGTAGCAGGTTTTGAGAGCAGAGAGCGGCTGGGCGATTTGCGAAATCGCAGAGCTCGCTTAGCAAGCAGAGTCAGGGAGTTTTGCGCTTAGCGAGCTATGGCCCTCGCTTAGCGGGCCCTGGAGTGTGAAAATTAATTTTTAAATTCCGAAAAATTACTGAAAAATTATATGATGCTTAGTAATGCCTGGGTACTTATGGGGCGTAGTTGGAGGTAGTGAAAGAGGAACTATACACTTAATTGTAGGGATAATTAGTGTGATTTGAATTTAAACATGATTGATGTGCTTGTTGTGGTTGTTGTTGTTGTTGTGATGTTGTGCTTCATATGCTTATTAATGTTATATGAGAATATGATATGTTGTGATATATGTTGTGTTGCGTTGTTGTGATATGAGTTGAATTATATGATTATATGTTATGAAATGCATGATAATCGTGATGATGATAATTAGTAGTATATTAATCAATGTTGTGATATATGGTTGTGTTGTTATTGCATGTTATAGTTATTGTGAGTATGCATGTATGTCATTGATGTTGCATGACATGTTGCATAGTTTTTTAACATACCACGGTGGGGTATGTCGTTGTTGTGATGTTGGTGCGGTCATGAAATAGGGATCGTACGTGGTCATGAAATAGGGGCCGAGGGTGTGATCATGAAATAGGGATCATACTGGACCATGAAAGAGGGGTCAAGAGTTTCGATGAGAACTGGATCTTGAAATAGAGATCGGATTATGGTACCACATGCATAGAGTCAAGTTGAGTCTCATTGCATGATTGTTGTGGTTGTTGTGTATGATGTTGTGGTTTACGTGTTGTTGTTGTATGAGATGTTGTTGAATAGTCATTGTTGAGAAATGGTGTAGTTTTATGATACTTGCTTAATTCTTATTATATTATCTTTATGATGTAAATATATCACCCGTTCTGCTTGAATGTTACCCTCATGTTGGTAACGTGCAGGTGAGCAGGATAAGTCGAATGGTGGTCAGTGAAGTCGGTGTACTTCTCGTCCTTAGGGTGTCGGCTCTGATACGTTACTTTGGGAGTTGGGTCAACGTTGCTTTTATTAGTTATTTCTTTTGAAAACACTTTTTGTAATTGGAGTTAAGTCATGTTGGTTTAAAAATTTATTTTCGCTGCATGTTGAACAAATATTTTTGAAAAGGTATTAGTGAGCCATTTATGAAGTTGATTGTGACACTCAAATAAAAGTTGAACATTTTACTCTGATTTTATTAATATTTCCATGGGGTGATTGGGTGTTACAAGGTGGTATCAGAGCAGGTCGGTCCGTCCGACCAAGTAGTTGAGTCATCGAGTCGTAGAGTTGTTGAGTCGTTATGTTGTTGAGTGTTGAGCATTGTTAACGTGTTGTAGTTATGTTGTTGTTGTTGTTGTTGATTCTAAATCGTTGTTGGATTGTGTTATGATATATGACATATTTTGAATGGTTGGGAGGAACGATGTTGCACTTGCCGCTGCTATGCAAGTGATGGCATAGGCTGTGCAAAATTCGAGGAATGTTGGGGATCATGAAAGTGACGAATTCAGGAAGAATGATCCGCCAACATTCAAGGGGAAGTATGATCCTGATGGAGCACAGGATTGCTCAAGGAGATCGAGAGAATCTTCAGAGTTATGGAATGTTCATATGGAAGCAAGGTGCAGTTGGGTGCGCACAAACTGGTATCTGTGGTTGATGATTAGTGGGTTGGCACTCGCCAACGATTGGATGCATCTGGTGAGGTAGTCACCTAGGTTGTATTCAAGGGAGAATTCCTAAGGAAGTATTTTCCTGAAGATGTTTGGGGAAAGAAGCAAATCGAGTTTTTGGATCTGAAGTAGGGCAGCATGTCTGTGACTGAGTACGCTACGAAGTTCATTAATTTGGCGAAGTTCTATCCGTATTACAGTGCAGCAACTACTGAGTTCTCGAAGTCTGTTAAATTCGAGAATGGTTTAAGGCCTGAGATCATGTAGGCGATTAGCTATCAGAGAATCCGTATGTTTTCGGAGCTGGTGGATTGTTGTAGAATCTTTGAAGAAGATAATAAGGCTCGATCTAAGCACTTCAAAGATTTAGCTGAGGGGAGAAGTAAGCAACAAGCAAATCATGGGAAACCTTATGCAGCTCCTGCTGATAAGGGTAAGCAGAAACAGAATGAGGGAAAAAGGCCAAGTGGGGGAGGTGCTCCTACATTGCTTAAGTTCTATAGGTGTGGTGAGATGGGTAATCGTGTCAGTGAGTTCACGAGTGATGTGAAGAAGTGTTTCAAGTGTGGTCAGCCTGGACACATGATTGTTGAGTGCAAGGAAAATCGGGTTACTTGCTACAACTGTGGAGAGAAAGGTCATATCAATACACATTGTCAGAAGCCCAAGAAAGCTTTAACTGGAGGAAAGGTGTTCTCTTTGAAAGGGACACAGACTTCCAACGAGGATCGTTTAATCAGAGGTATTTGTCATATTAATAGTATTCCTTTGATTGCTATGATTGACACTGGTACAACACATTGTTTTATTTCTCTTAATTGTGTGAGGAAATTAGGACTTGTTGTGTCTCTGATGCAAGGAGAGATGGTTATCGAGACTCCTGCTAATGGGTCATTAACTACTTCTCTTATATGTATGAATTTTCCATTATCTATCTATGGTAAGGACTTTGGTGTAGTTTTGGTTTGTTTTCCGTTGAGAGGTATGGACGTGATTTTAGGTGTGAATTGGTTGGAGTACAACCATATTCATATTAATTTCTTTAGTAAGTCGGTTTGGTTTTTTACTCCTAGTGAAAAGGCAGAAGAAGCTGGTTATTTGTCTGCTCGAGAGTTGAAAGAGCTTATGGATGATGAAGCACAAGTTTTGGCACTGTTTGCATCGTTGTCAGTGGAGAATTATATGACAATTAATGAATTGCAAGTGGTGAGAGATTTCTCGGAAGTGTTTCCATATGATGCTGTGGATGTGCCGCCGGAGCGAGATGTGGAATTTAGTATCAATCTTGTGCCAGGAACGAGACCTATTTCGATGACACCGCATTGTATGTTGGCTTTCGAGTTATCTGAGTTAAAGAAATAGTTAAAGGAAATGTTAGAAAAGAAATTTGTGAGACCGAGTGTATCGCCGTGGGGAGCACCGGTATTGTTGGTAAAGAAGAAGGATGGTAGCATGAGGTTGTGTATTGATTATAGACAGCTGAATAAGGTGACGATTAAGAATAAGTATCCGCTTCCAAGGATAGATGATTTGATGGATCAGTTGGTTGGTGCTCGTGTGTTCAGTAAGATCGATTTGCGGTCGGGTTATCACCAAATAAGAGTGAAGGATGAATATATTCAGAAGACTGCTTTTAGGACTCGGTATGGACATTATGAATATGTGGTGATGCCATTTGGAGTTACTAATGAACTTGGTGTATTCATGGAGTATAAGAATCAGATTTTCCAAGAGTATTTGGATCAATTCGTTGTTGTATTTATAGATGACATTCTGATTTACTCTAAGTCAGAAGAAGAGCATGTTGAACATTTGCGAATTGTGTTGCAAGTGTTGAAAGAGAAAAAGCTCTATGTGAAATTGTCAAAGTGCGAATTATGGTCGAAAGAGGTACGTTTTATGGGTCATGTGATTATAGAACAGGGGATTGTTGTGGATCAGTCCAAAGTAGATGCAGTGCTGCAATGGGAGACTCTGAAGTCAGTGACAGAGATTAGAAGTTTCTTGGGATTGGTCGGGTATTATCGAAGGTTTATTGTGGGGTTTTTGAAGTTGGCACTTCCGCTAACCCAATTGACTTGTAAGAATAAGGCGTTTATGTGGGATTCTCAGTGTGAGAAGAGTTTTATTGAACTGAAGAAGAAGTTGACTATTGCGCCTATTTTGATTTTACTGAAGGAAGATGAATCGTTTGTGGTTTATTGTGATGCTTCTCTGATGGGTTTAGGTGGAGTATTGATGCAAGATGGTCAAGTTGTAGCGTATGCTTCACGTCAATTAAGATTTCATGAGAGGAATTATCCTACTCACGATTTAGAGTTGACAGTTGTTGTTTTTGTCTTAAAGATTTGGAGACATTACTTGTATGGTTTGAGGTTTGAAGTTTATAGTGATCATAAGAGTTTGAAATATCTATTAATCAGAAAGAGCTGAATATGAGGCAGAGACGTTGGTTAGAATTTCTGAAAGATTATGACTTTAGTTTGAATTATTATCCAGGTAAGGCTAATGTTGTGGCTGATGCTTTGAGTCGGAAGACATTGCACAGGTCGGCTATGATGGCTAAAGAGTTGGAGTTGATTAAAAAATTCAGAGATATGAGTTTGGTCTGTGAACAGACACCTCATAGTGTGATGTTGGGAATGTTGAAGGTTAATAATGATTTTCTTTGATAAATTAGTCGAAGATGGTCAGATGATAGTGCCACCAGGCACTAAAGTACCTCTTATAGAACAGCAGAAAACGAGAGGTTTTTGTAAGTACCATGGCTTTCTGGGTCATAAAACATCTCAATGCTTTCTTTTCAGGGATCTCGTACAGAATGTTATCCGTGACGGAAGGCTAAAATTCAGTGACAAGCAGAAGCAACAAATGACAATTGATTCGAACCCCATGCAGAACATCGAAGCTCGCTATGCTGAACTAGCTACCATCAACATGGTGGAGATCGAAGAGGGTTCTGAGGATTGTTTCAAGATGGTAGAAGCCACTGAGGGCTTCGACACCAACATCAACATGGTGGAGATTGCTGATAATCTTGCAGACCATGACAAAGTCACTAAATGGCAGAGTGATGAACACCTTGTGGAGGGAGATGAAACTGGTTGCGCCAACAAGGAGGATACTGAAGGCCTAGATGACACACAAAAAAGTTGAAATTGTTAAGGATGCAAGTGAAACCAAAGATGGTGAAATCACTGAAGATTTCGTCTCAAAGAACATGAAGGCTGCTGAAGACCTCAACAACTCAAGCAAGGTTGAAGCCACTGAAGGTTTCGACGAAACCAACAATGACGAAATCATTGAAGATTTCGTTGGTGAGGAAGTAGAGGTTGCTAAGAGCCTTGAGGAAACAAAAGGTGTAATAGAAACTGCTAGTGAGATCAACACCGAATAGGAGGCCACTGAAGGCATCAGTGTCGAAAAAAAGGTCACTGAAGACCTCACTGCCAACATTTCGACGGGTAAGAATGCTAACGAAATAAGGATGGCTGGAGTTTCTGAGAAGCCAACCAATTATGAAATCTTGCACAGAATAATGGAAGATCCCAGAGGAAAGTCAGTTGAAGGTTGCTGCCAAGACGTATGTGGAAATCTATCCCCAGATGGAAACGGTGATTCAATGAGGGAGATGGGCGAGACTGAGCAAGCACTCGTCAAGAAGATGAACAAACTGAACTTTTATGGTGGAAAGGAAGCTAGTATTAACATGGTGGAAACATCACACAAAAGTCAAGCACAAACCACTGAAGAGCGCCATCGAGAGCAATACCAAAGACTGGCGTACCCAAAAGAGGACGAAATTTTAATAGAGTTCATCAAGAAATGCCAAAGAAAGAAGGAAGAAGTGATGTTGTGCCCACGCTGCATCACTATCTTCGATAGAAAGGCAGCCAACAACCTGGAGGTGATAGAGAAGTCCAAGAGAAAAGGGAATTGGGGGTCAATCCCAACTGCAAAAGTAGAGAGGTATGATCCAAGAAGAAGCGAACACCACCAACAGAGGATGAGAGGAAGGAATTATAGTTCGTTCAAGCCAACAAACAAAGAAAGTGACGACAGATGGGTACAACCCATCAGAGACGCTCAGGGACGAAAGGATTGGGGAAGCTTTGACGTGCAAAGAGGCTCTTCTGTGGCGGAAAAAAGCGAAGTCGAAAAACGCAAACCAAGAGCCTACCCTTCATAAAACCACAAGGGTAAAAATCCCATGACGAAGTCCCAATGGAGAATATTTCAGAGGCAGAAGAGAGCAGAGAAGGAGTCCGCGGAAAGAAGTATGGTCGAAAAGAATATCATCAAGAGAAATGAACCTGCAGCCAACAGCAACATGCAAAGGGTAGATAGAAGGGAATCTTCCCAGATCGACAATCTGAGAGACAGTGTCGAACAAATAAAAGCCAAATGAAAAGCTCAAGAGGATGAGGAAATGACTGATCATTTCCAATCCGACTCAGAGGCGTTTTTCGATGTTGTCTGCAATGTAGTCTCAGTATTACCCAGAGATTACGATAGAGTGATGGAAGTCGAAGATAAGGATGAAAGTATGGAGGAAGAACAGATGGCACATAGACCTGTTTGCTACTATGTGATGAAAAATGGTTGCATAGAAGAGCAAAATGTGTTTTTCGAGAAGCCAGATGAATCAATGAAAGGGCATCTAAAGCCTTTATTCATAAAAGGAAAAGTGGAGAATGTTGGAATAAACAAGATATTGGTGGATGAGGGAGCAGCAGTTAACCTAATGCCCCATTTTATGTTAAAGAAAATTGGCAAGGATGATTCCGACACCAAACCTCATCACATGGTGCTGTCAAATTATGAGGGAAAAATTGGAACCACCATGGGTGTGATTCGGGTGGATTTAACAGTCGGAACAATAACAAGACCGACAATGTTCATGGTGATTGCCTCAAAAGCAAACTATAATTTTCTTCTTGGGAGAGAAAAGATACATGGTATATGGGTTGTACCCTCATCAATGCACCAGCTAATAGCTATCTGGCGCATAGATGGTATAGTCGAAAACATAGAAGCAGACCAGAGTTACTTCATGTCTGAAGTAAACCATGTGGATCGTTTGAGTTTCGACAAGAATCTGGATCACATACCCCTATGTAGTCCAGCAGATTTCGACCTCAAAGCCACTGATAATGCTTATTGCTCAATGTACCTTCACCCAACCTACGGTTTTCAGTGGGACAAAGAATTGGTCGACGAATCAAATAATATATGGGGAACTGCCCATGTAGAACCAACTGGGTGGAGAAGTGAATTGACGACAATGACTGAAGCATCAGAGCTCGAAAGAATTACGGCTTACAAAGCCGAAAACAAACTAAAATCGGCCTTGGAAGCCGAAGTAAAATATATGGTTGTCAAAGCCAACCAAAAAGACTCAAACAATCAAAGTTCTCAGAAAAACGTTGAAGGAAATGGTGAGAGCAATCAGATGGGCGAATGGCAACATCAAAAGCTTGACGCCATTTATGACGACGAACCTTTAAGGTTCGAGAAGGATCCAGTGTCGACCAACATGAAGATGGTAGAACAAGATCCATTAGAAGAAATAGATCTAGGACTGGGAGCAGCAAAAAGGCCAACTTACATAAGTGCTAAGATAGACCCACAGTTCAAAGTCAAAGTAGTCCAATTACTGCATGAATACAAAGACTGTTTTGCATAGGACTATGAAGAAATTCCTGGTTTAGACAAGAGCTTGGTCGAATTGAAGCTGCCAATTTTAGAAGGGAAGAAACCAGTGAAACAGCTGCCAAGGCACTTCGCGCCAGAAATTATGTCGAAAATAAAAGAAGAGGTCGAAAGACTTTTGAAATGCAAATTCATCTGCATGGCCAGGTATGTTGGTTGGATTGCAAATATAGTTTCTGTAATTAAGAAAAATGGAAATTTAAGGGTATGCATTGATTTTCGAGACTTAAATTTAGCCACCCCAAAAGACGAATACCATATGCTAGTAGCAGAAATGCTTATAGATTCAGCAGCAAGCCATGAGTACCTAAGCATGTTAGACGAATACTCTGGTTACAATCAAATTTTTATTGCCAAAGAAGATGTTCCCAAAACAACATTTACTTGTCCTGGGGCAATTGGAACTTATGAATGGGTAGTAATGCCCTTTGGTCTTAAAAATGCTGGAGCAACTTATCAACGTGATATGAATTCAATTTTCCATGATTTTACTGAAACTTTCATGCAGATTTACATTGATGATATTGTTATTAAGTCTGTTTCAGGAAAGAGTCATATACCATCTTCGACAATCCTTTAAAAGGATGAGGAAGTTTTGTTTAAAAATGAACCCCCTAAAGTGTGCTTTTGGCGTGCAGGCGGGTAATTTCTTATGTTTTATGGTCCACAAGAAAGGGATCGAAATAAATGAAAACAAAGCCAAGGCCATAATAGATGCAAAAACGCCATCAACGAAAAAGGGATTACAGTCTCTGCAAGGGAAAATCAAATTCCTTAGGAGATTTATCTCCAACCTTAGTGGAAAAATGCAGGCCTTCTCACCTCTACTTCGATTGAAGAAGGAAGACTTTGCATGGGGGCAAGAACAACAGGCCACATTCGACAAAATAAAAGAATATTTTTCCAGTCCTCCTATTTTAATGTCTCCATGTCGAAGAAAAATATGAGGTTGTATATTTCGGCGTCAGATAAAACAATAGGAAGCATGCTATGTCAAGAAGATGATAATGGCGTCAAAAAGGCCATTTACTACCTCAGCAGAGTCCTGAACGATGCCGAAACTAGATATAGTATTATAGAGAAATTATGTTTATGTGTATATTTTACTTGTATGAAGTTAAAGCACTATATCAAACCTGTTGACGTATATATTTCTTCCCATTTCGACGTAATAAAATATATGTTGTCTAAGTCTATTTTACATAGTAGAATTGGAAAATGGGCCTTGGCATTAACTAAATATTCCCTGAAATACTTGCCTTTAAAGGCTGTAAAGGGACAAGTGGTTGTTGATTTCATAGAAGACCATTCAATTGACGAAAATGGAGTGGAATATGTTGAATTTGAATCATGGTCCACGTGGCGAGATATTTTCATAAAGAAAGTGGGGTTGATGGCAGTTGTAAAGTCTATGATTTCCTAGCTTTTAGGGGATGATGAAGTAGTTGTCAGAAATGTGGGCTGAGTTAACATTTCTGAGAAACGATATGATGATGAAGATTTCTAGGGATTTGGGGTATCCAGTCTTGGAAATGATGAAAATGATAAAGGTAATATGGCATCAAAATAATTCTCGACAGAAAATGACTTTTTCTCCAAAATAGTCGAAAAACCTTTGTTGGGGGGCAATTTGTAGACAAGGATTTTTGACGCCATGAAATTGAAGTCCAAAACAGCATTTCGATCAGAGAAGAGAGTGTTCTCAGGAGTTAATTTTGACCAAAGAGATTTGAAGTACGTTTCGACAACTTCGACAAGGCTAGGTGAAGGTAGTGTTTCGACAGTTTTGACCAAGTCAATTGGAGAATGTCATTTGACGTTTTTCGACATAGTCAGGTGGCAAAGGTTTTTTCGACGAGTTCGATAACTTTGAAGGGATGCGTTGCTTCGACGCAGAAGTTGGAATTCAAAATTCAAAGATTAAAGACGTTTGGAAGAAGCACGCGTTAAAGCATTTGGTAGAAAGAAGACATGTCGAAGGCCAAGTGTCATAATTATAGAATTTTTCCGTTAGGGATAGTTATTTAGTTTGTGTATAAATAGGGAAATTCTTGTCAGAATTGTGTGTCTGAAAATATTGTACAAATTCCTATAATATACTCAAAGTAACCGTGTGAGAGAAAGGAGTTTAATTTCTGGAAAAATGTACGTGTGAACACCAATTTTACATTTATCAAGTTTTATGAAAGTTCATTTAGATTTCTGCATTCTGCAAGTTTATTTTCGTTTAGAAGTCCTTTACCTTTTTCCAGTCTATTTATTTTGTACTTTCCATAATTTCATTTCTTTTATGTTTTCGTCAAACACTTTTTACTTCTTCTTTTAATCATACAAGCATATACGAAACTTTATAAAATATTGAGATCATGAGATTGTTAAGATCATTGTACTATCGACCAAAAATCGCACCTATGTCCTAGGACTTGTATGGTTGGTCCTGCAAGTAAACTAATTTAAGCGTAAATTAGAAACCAACGATTGTTTGTAAAATTCGACAGCGAACACCCCGTTTAAGTACAACGATCGCGTCTCGAGTAATCATTTAAGTACAATGATCCCGTTTTCTTCGATTCTATTTAAGTACAATGGTTTCATCTTTGAGTCTCGTTTAAGTACAACGGTCTCATTTATTTCGCGTCTCCGTTTAAGTACAACGGTCGCGTCTCGGGTAATCATTTCAGTACAATGATCCCGTTTTCCTTGATTCCATTTAAGTACAATGGTTTCGTCTTTGAGTCTCGTTTAAGTACAATGGTCTCTTTTTTCCGCGTCTCCATTTCAGTACAATGGTCGCGTCTCGGGTTATCATTTAAGTACGACGGTCCCGTTTTCTTCGATTCCATTTAAGTACAATGGTTTCGTCTTTGAGTCTCGTTTAAGTACAATGGTCTCATTTTTTCCGCGTCTTCGTTTCAGTACAACGGTCGCGTCTCGGGTAATCATTTCAGTATAATGATCCTGTTTTCTTCGAGGCCATTTAAGTACAATGGTTTCGTCTTTAAGTTTTGGTTAAGTACAACAGTCTCTTTTTTCCGCGTCTCTGTTTCAGTACAACGGTCGCTTCTCGGGTTATCATTTAAGTACGATGGTCCCATTTTCTTCGATTCCATTTAAGTACAATAGTTTCGTCTTTGAGTACATTTAAGTACAATGGTCTCATTTCCTAGATTCTGTCTCGATGCAATGTTCTCATTTTTCTGGTTATGGATTGGTTGATACCATTTCCATGATAGATCGGTTGATCTTGTTTGAGCTAGGAATCAGTTGATATCACTTCTCTTCGAGCCGTAAATCGAATGATATTACGTTCTCGCTTTCCTGGTTATGGATCGGTTGATACCATTTCCATGATAGATCAGTTGATCTTGTTTGAGCTGTGAATCAGTTGATATGACTTCTCTTCGAGCCGTAAATCGAATGATATTACGTTCTCGCTTTCCTGGGTATGGATTGGTTGATACCATTTCTAAGATAGATCGGTTGATCTTATTTGAGTCGTAAATCGGTTGATGTTGCTTCTCTCTTTTTGATCTTACAAGTCAATTCTTTTTTCCCCCAGTTGAGTTATCATCCATGCTATGATAGTCTCTCTTTTCAGGTTTTATCTCTCACATGGGATAAATACTTGTCGATTCTGCCAAGTCCGGTTTCATTTCCTCGAGTTATCATCCATGCTATGATAGTCTCTTTTCAGGTTTTATCTCACACATATGATAAATACTTGTCGATTCCGCCAAGTCTGGTTTCATTTCCTCGAGTTATCATCCATGTTATCATAGTCTCTTTTCAGGTTTTATCTCCCACATGGGATAAATACTTGTCGATTCCTCCAAGTCCGGTTTCTTTTCCTCGAGTTATCATCCATGCTATGATAATCTCTTTTCAGGTTTTATCTCCCATGTGGGATAAATACTTGTCGATTCCGCCAAGTCCGGTTTCGTTTCTTCGAGTTATCATCCATGCCATGATAGTCTCTGTTCGAGTTTTATCTCCCACGTGGGATAAATACTTTTTGATTCCACAAAGTATGATTTCGTGTCATTGAGTTGTCGTCCAAGTTATGATGGTTTCTTTTCTGAACCACTCGCGGTGTGTTATGTTCGCTTCGTCGTCCAAGAGTGGCGTCCTTCCCAGTACATTTCATCTCCCACAGAGTACAAATTTTCCGGTTTATTCAGGTATTCAATCACTCCATACCTTGAAAGTCTAAAAGCCATTGCTATCATCTATTCAGGTCTACAGATGATTGAATAGGGGCAATTGTAATACCCTAAAATTTGCCCTCTTAATTTATTGCCGACCTCAAGTGGTTTATGATTCGTCATCCAGCATATCCGTACATATTGCATTGCATTCAAAAGATAGATAAAAATAAAAATAAACCATCTTCATCTGCATACGCATGAGGCATGTGATCAAGTGATACTTGTCAATCTTTGGATCTTAAGAAGGAAAATAATATCACAAAAATAACCCGAACCATTTCCAAGTTTACCCATTAAAGGAGAGAAAAATTCATATTTTTCATCCGTTAACCGGTTAACGCATGGGGTTAACCGATTAACGGAGGCGAAATTTGTGAAGAAATTTCAAAAGTTGGTTAGTTTTGCACACTTCCCTCCACTTTTTTCCACTTTGCATTACTCAATTTTTCCACTTTTCATTTTGCCTCCTTTCTCTACCACTTTCTAGACTCTTCCACACTATTCCAAGGAATATTCCAAGGAATATTCTAGAAACCCCAACTAACTTTAACTAACTCCAAGCCTAAGTCCTAACCTCATTTTCCAAACCTAGTGCCTAAGCTAACTCCATACCCGAGCTTAATTCCAATCCTAACTCCTATATAAGTTGAATTCATCCTAAACCTCACAACTTCAACCATTTTCACATTTTCATCTCATTTTTCATCTCAATCCTCTCAACTTTTCTTTCCATTTTCCAAATTCACCAAAGCTTTTTCATCAAAAGTTCTTCAAGTTTTGCATTGAAGCTTGAAGAACTTGAAGCTAAATCCTCATCCAAGCAATGATTCCAAGGCCTATCGAAAATTAATCGGAGTAATTGCTTTTGTTTGGGGCTGATTCTTCATTTTGGAAGTGCTTTTGTGGTTGTTCATCAAGATTTTCATCAATTGCATTTATTTGCATTCTCGCGGATCGAAGAAAGGAATCTTTGGTATTCTCTTCGTTTGTGCATCAATCAACTCGCAACAATCACCAAAGAAAGCCTTCTCTTTGTAGGTTGATGAATCCGAAATCATTTCGTTTTAATTTGTTCACTTCATCTCGATGTATGGAATTCTTTGATCGATTCATTGTTTTGCTTGCATTTTGTTCGATTTACTTGTTAGTAGCTAGAATCATAGCTAGTTCTTGGTGCTAATAGATGTTAGAGGACTAGGTTTAAGTAGAAATTTCATGCTAGCATGTACATGAATGTATTAGGAGCTTTTAGAAGTAGGTTGATGACTAAAAGTGCTTATTTCTTTGTTGTTTTTTGCATTCTGTTCCGTGTTAACCGGTTAACGCCCTGGGTTAACCGGTTAACATGTTGATATTTTCCCTGGATTTGAGTTTTTAAAGTCGTTAACCGGTTAACCCAGGGTGTTAACTGGTTAACGCTGATCAGTTTTGGAAAAATTGGTTGTTTCATTGCATGTTTGTGCATCATTCATTCTTTAATCATCATAGCTTGTTAGATCATGATTTTAGTGAATTTTTAGGATCACTTTAGGTGCATGATTATGTAGTTTTGGTAGCTTTCGACATGCGTTTCGTTAGTTTCCGTTTTTGTGCATAAATGTTGCATAATATGTTCATAACATTTTGTGATCATAATTTGCATAATTTAGCATCCTTCATAGCATAATAATAAATGGGCACACTTCTGTTTTTTGCCTTGCATTATGAACTCATTCACATCTTGGTTCAATTATGTGCATATTGAGAAAAATTACATAATGTAAAAAAGTCACACAAAAACTCATTTAGTTTGCATGATTGATGTTGCATTCCATTCTTAATAACCCATTGCATGTTATTGCATTAACTTGCATAAATTTTGCATTACTTGATTGCATTAAATTCATGTTTTGTGCAAAAGAAAATAATTGAAATCTGCCTTATTTTAATAATTGTATTTTGAAGCAGGAGCTGTAAAAACATGTTGCATCCATGTTGTTTTGATCTTTTACACCCATTTTGCATGTTGTTTGTTAGATGTAATAGGCTGTTTGTATTTTGCATTGCATTTTAGTAGTTGTTTGTGCTATAGGAGTTGTAGTAGCTGCTAGATTTTTGCTTGGCATAGTTTTTAGGTCCCTTAGACTTAGGATTGAGTCTAGATTAGGTCCTAGATGCATTAGGATTTTGTTTGGTACATGTTTACCTCATTCCTTTTATCATGTTTATCCTAATAATCTTTGTTTTGTAGGGAGGTGGAGGTAATTTCACACAACTTCTTCCTTTATTAAATTCTTTACGCTTTCTCAAGTGTGTTTGTTTTAACATTTTGTACTTAATTTGTATAACTTCATGCTAATCCCCTTTAGAAATGACTTAGCTTCCTTAGGAAGTAAGTTGATTTCTAAGTCCTTTTCTTTTCCTTTTCTCATTAGGATTAGAAAACTGCACTAACCTAGGTTCATCCATGCATGACAACACTTAGGAATCTAGTCTTCCCTTGGACTTTTCCCTTTGGTTCGCTTTGCTTTCTTTTTCATCTCAAAAGAAAAGTAAAAAACACCTAATAAAGGTTGATGTTCTCATACGACAGAATACTTTGTCGTGGGTTACTTATACACATCCCATTTTGGGGCGAGTGTAAACACCCCAAATTTGCCCTCACTCATTTCACCATGGCTTGTGATCTTTTCATTAGCATAAGTTCAATCATATCATCTCATATTGCATTTTTCCTTCACTGCATTGGTTCAAAGTCATCTGCATCCAGGGTTTGTGATTTGAGCAATCCCTGAGCTATTTGAGTAATTCCAAAGGTCTTCAATCACCTCAAGAGGGTCCATGTATGTTCAAACATCATATTATATCCTCCCAAGATCAAGAAAGTCAAAGAATCACAAGAACTGAGGAAGGTGTAGAGGCAGAGCCAAGCTTAACTGCACAGATGACCTAGAATTAGGGTTTTGGTTTCAGAGGCCATAACTCCAAATTTTTTGGTCATTCTTGTTTCTATTGGTCATTATATTCTATGAGGATCATGCACACCAATTTTCATGAAGAAATTCAATGGGGAAGGCATCTGATCATTAGATGACTTCTTGAGCAAGTCAGTGCAAAATCAGGGCATCTGAGGCCCCCAATCACCCATCCAAAGGGTTTTCTCCATCATTTTGGGTGTATGTGATCTTTATTTGATCTTAGAAGAAGTTAGAAGTTCACAAAATTGAAGAATTTCAAGCCATTTGCAAAGTTTCCATTTTAGGAAAGTGACTTGTAATGCAAAATTGCCATTTTGGGAAAGTTTTTCAACCTCCTCTTTTTGATTAAAAAATGCTTCAAATGAAAAATTCTTGGTAATGAAAGTTGTAGATTGGATCATTCCCTTTTCAAAAAGTACAAAAACTTGATCTAATTCATTTTAGAACTTAAGTTATGGTTTGTCAAAGTTGGGAAAAATCACTTAATTTCCACTTTTGTACCAAAGAGGGAAGTTTGCAAATTCTTATGCCAAGCCAATTTGGGACCTCTAATGCATCTCTACACATCATATTATCCTAGTGCAACTCATTTGGATCAGATTTGTGCCTTGAATCACAAGCTTTCATGCTTAGAACTTCACAAATTTCAAAAGGGGCCAAACTTCCCAAAAATTGCAAAACATCACACAAACTTCATCCCACTTGCCAAATTGCCTCAAAGTCAATTCCATGGACTTCCCTAAAGTTAGTTGCGCAGGACACCCCATTGTCCTTGGCCTGCCACCAGCCCATGCCTTCACTTACACAAATGTTGACTTTATGCATTTTGCTCCATACCAATCACACTGCTCCACAACAACTCTCTGACCTATCAAGGATTGATATGTGGACTTCAAGCAACCCAACACACAACACAACACAAGATGAAACCTCCAAGAACTCAACATACACAAAATCCCCCAAATTTGCAAAAGCTATCGAATCTCATAACTCAGCCAACAAACATCAAAACTTCTTCCACCATTCAACTACACACTCATTGCTGATCATTTCCCACCCTTCATTTTGCCCTAAAACACCCAGAATCAAAAACACGATTTTGACATTTCATGAACTGAACTTCTGCCAACTTCATTTTGAGGCCATTTAAACTCTAACCAAGCATCACAAGCTCTTGAGGGGAGTCATTGGAGTGGATTTGAGGCAAAGAACTGGCCAGAAAGCTCCTGGTTTGAAAGCTCAACTTCAGGTAGCCATGGCATTTATTTTTCCAGAACCTTCATTTTATGTTATAGAATGATTCTATGTGTTCCCCTGATTGCCATGATATGTTTGGTTTCGAAAATAGTTGAGAAATAAGCATTTCATAAGCTTCTGAAATTTCTTAGATGTTTTCCGTTTTGCTTCGATTCTTGTTCTTGATGATGAATAAATGATTTTTGTTGAGTGATTCTTGTTGGGGTTGTTGTGAGGATCATTTCTGGAGAGTTTTAGGGCTTGGGGTTGCGTATTGAGTGAGATAGCTTGAGAGGATAGCCGGAGAAGATGACCGGAACACTGTTCCGGTCACCTGAAAGTGTTTAGGGTTCAGATTAGGGCTTAATGACGTAATTAGCGTAGTTTGAATCTCAGCCATCTAGATGCGTGCGCTGGTCAATTCCCTCCCTTTCTCATTCAAATCTGGACCACTGGATTAGTTTACTTTCATTAAATTCATTTAATTTTCATTTTATTTGCATTTTCTTTACCATTTTATTAAAAATAGCAAAACACTTCTAAAAAATTTCATTTTTTGCATCACGACTTAAAATATTTTTCTCATTTTGAAAATAATTTTTATTTTATTTTTTGCATAAATTTCGTATTTTTAAAATATTTAAATGTATATTTTAATTAATTAATGAGAATTAATTAATTAAAATACCATTTAAGTTTCTAAAAATCACCAAAAAAATCACATTGCATTTTGAAACATTTAGAAACATTATCAAACCCTTCACACAAATTTCGTTTTGGTTCTTGACCTATTTTGACATTTTTCCTTGGATTTCGGGTTCTTAAAAGTATATACTTTTGCCCTAACTTAGAAAAATCCTTTCTGCTTAACCATGAAGAGTTTGATGATGGTTCTTTTTGCATTGCACTCCTCATGTCATGTAGTTTCTAGGATAAAATTGGTTTGAATTTATCTTTCATTTTCAATTTGTTTTGCATTTTTCATTGTGAGGTATCTTAAAACCCTAGCCAACTTAGGAAAATCATAACTTCTTTAGGGTTAAGAGTCAGGTCTTCCCTTTTGGGCAGTGAACTTGTATAGGTTTAGGGTACCTTTGATCCCATTTTCAGTTTTTTTACCTTGTCATTTGCTTCTGATTTTGAATTTTTCTTTGTATCTTGTACATAAACCCTAATTTGCATCTTCATTTGCATTGATCCTTCATATGCTTGCATACATGAACTTGCCATAACATTTTGTGCATCCACATGACATATAAGACATATTAGGACACATTAGAATCATGTTTGATCATTGTATCATCCATTTGCCATGCTTTTGCATTCATTTCATGTCATATGCATTCATGGTCTTTCATGTTTCCTTTATGCTTCATTTGCATCCTCATTACTTTGTATGATCATTTGCATCTCTTGACATGACTTTGCATCATCCTTTAGCATCATTTTCATCATAAATATGCTTCTGATTTAGGTTTGCATCTTTGCATTTCATCTCACTTTCATTTCTTTTCATTTGTTTATTACTAACTTTTCAGGTGGTAAGTGTTGGAGAAGTGAATTTGCCTTCACTTCTCACAATCTCTTCTCATCTCTCTTATACATCATTCCTGCATTTTACTTTTGTATTAGAGTGAGCTTGCTCATTCATGCTCCCTCCTCACTTTCTTTCTTCAAGCAACTTATCTTCTTAAATGAAGTAAGTTGTCTTGCTTCTTTTGCTTCTCCTTCCTTCATTCTGCTTCTTCCTTGGTGGCTTTTCTCTTGGAGATCTTTTGCAAGCCTCATAAACCCTAGGAATACCCAAGCATGTTAACAATTAGTATTTGATTAGTCCCTCATTAGTTTTACCTTTGTGTCATCTTTGAGTCTTCTCTTCTCACCTCATAATCAAGGACTAAACCTTAAAGGTTTTAAGGCTTTGTGATTAAGCTTATGCCTGCATCCTTCTATTAGGATGGAGTGTATAACTTTAATCCTAAGTGTTAAACCCTTGAAGTGTTTAAATCCTTTAATCAATTCACTTAATAATCACTAAGACATCCAGCTTGTAACTTGGGCCTTGCATTAGGGTTCTAATTCTTCCTTAATTGGTTAAGAAGGACTAACCCTAGTGTTAATGGACAAGTCCCCCTCAAGTTGTCTTACAAACCATAAAATCCACTTAACAAAGGCTTTGTTTTGTCATGAGGTTAATCCCTAATCATGGATTAAGATGAGGAGCCTTCCTCAGCTTAAATGTTCTCATCTATTATCCTTCTATTAGGATGGTGTAATGAGTTCATTAAATCCCTGATTATGGCTTAAACGCATTACTTAACACTAAACAAAAACTCCAAAAAACATCTAAATAATTACAAGTAGGTTAATGATCTTAATCCTATATCATGGTGATTAAGTGTGAGGTGTTTACTTCATACTTAAGGTATTCTCATTACCCCTAATCAAAGGGAAGATGTGATGAGTTTACTAACCCTTGGTTTAGGCTTAAGCTCATCTTCTTATGACAAACTTCAAAAAGCAATAAAAGATTGAAAACACCAAAAACAAACAATAATCGTCTCCTCCGGGATTCTTTTCTCATCATCTTCACTCACAAACGAGAACTTGCTTCTTCCGTCTAATGCAAGACAGTTTGCACCTGAGCCAGATAGGTCACACACTTGAGCATAGACAAGTAAGCAGTTCACAAGTCAATTTATATTTCAGTCTCTTTGAGTCGAACTACGGTGTTCTGATTTCCTCATTGCACGAGAGGATACGTAGGCATAACTTAACCGTTATCGAACATAAGTCTCTGTATATTCCCCCTCTTCCAGCATTATTCTTTTAAGCCTCATTGTCTTGAGCTTTGCACTCTTTTCTTACACTGACACTCCTTTTCTTCACTTCACTTTCCGGCACTGACACTTGCACCCTTTTCCAGCTTTTGCACACAGATAGCACTGACACTACCCCTTTAAACACAAATCTTTCAAGCGTGGATCCCGTCGAGTACGGCGGACAATCTGGGTGCTAATACCTTCCCAGGTTGTAACCAACCCCTTTTCTCAGTTTCTCTGGTTCGCAACCGTCTTATCCATCTTTTCTCAGGTTTATGCATCATTACCTTTCCTTCGGGATAAAAATGCCTAGCTGGCGACTCTATTCATTCTTCTCCTTTCGCCGATCGTTCGCACGTGTACCAGGATGCAAATCTTTGGGAGCGACAGCTTGGCGACTCTGTTGGGGACCCTTATATTGCAACCAGGGCTTCTGGTTCTTTTTGTGGGTTCCTCCTAGCGCTTGTTTGATTTGTGTTTACTGGGGTGTTATGTGCTATGTGTGTTTATTTATTTTGCTTTATTTACTGTTTTATGTACAGCTTTATTTACTGCTTCATTTACAGTCTTATGCATATTTCATACTGTCATTGTCACTGTGCTGGATCTGGTTTTCTGTTTTGGTGGGTGGGGTTCCATTGAGAGTTTAAGGTCCTATACCTGGGACCTGAGTGACACCTAGGCTAGAGTGGTTCATGTTCTTTCCCATTCCATTTCGGTCTGGTGCGGGAATATGAAACACGGTTCAGATGTGGGTTTCTTCTTGAGAACTCTATGCTACAGATTTCCTGTAGTGCTAGGGCTATCTAGGAAGCCTGCTAAGTCTGGATGACCTTTATTATGACCTTCAGAAACTGAGGTGAATTAGAGGAGAATCTTTTATGGTTATTGTAAACATTGTACCTCCGGGTTAGAAGTGTTTACACTTCTCATAACTGATCCAAGTCTGAGGATCCTTGTTCTAGAACACTACCTGTGAGGGGGGTTGGGTTGTTTACAGGTTTGCAGGAACCCTTGGCCACATCATACCCTGTTACTGTTTTGTTTAAAAGTACCCCATTTTGGACAGTTCTTGTGATTAACCCTGGACATGTGACTCTTTATTTGAGTTCCCCACCCTGGTTACTGGATTTCTCAAACCTCCATCTGGACTTCTTGAGCATACATGGGCCTTATTTATCAAGACAGATATTCAGATCCAGCTAGATCACAAACCCTTGCATATCATTTTCATATTCATCATTGCATCATTTAACATTTGTTTATTTGTTTTTCAGGGTATCCACCTCATTATCTTGGTTTTGGTTTTGACCCCTTCATCAGCATAGACCTCTGCTTCAGCTGTCTTCATCAGTTATCTGCTTCAGTCATCTCCATCCTTACCAGCATCAGTCTGTCAGAGACCTATTTTCAGCTCCATAGCCTGTAATCTTCATCAGCACTTATTTTTCAGTTTTTTCAGCAGCACTCATGGCTACTCCCAGGAAGAGCAACATATCTTATCACTTCTTTGAGCCTGTATTGACTGGTATCAGGCAGGTCCAGTCACTCATCACACCTGACCACATCCCACTGTTCAGAGAGCACTATGGGGGTATCTTGGATATGGTTATGGACCTTGACCCCTCTCAGAGGAGCATGATCCACACATGCTTACAGTTATATGACCCTCCTCTGAGATGTTTCACCTTTCCAGACTTCCAGTTAGGGCCTCTACTGGAAGAATTCTCTTTGTTGATTGGAGTGCCTGTCAGAGGAGGAATCCTCTTCAACCCAGAAATGACTTCTCCCAAGAATGAAGAGATAGCAAGGGAACTGTACTTGGAGCCTGCCCTGATTGAGCAAAGTATGACCACAAAGGTTGGGATCCCTGGTTTGCACTTGGACTTCTTGATTTCTCAGGCCATCCTGAAAGTTTCTTCAGGAGAGTGGAGGGCAGTATGTGCACTGTTAGCCCTCAGCATATATGGGGCTATACTGTTTGCAGATGAGCCCAAATTCGTCAGCAAGATTTCCATCCATCTGTTTCTTCTGAAGAACCCAGTACCTACATTGCTGGGAGATTTCTATTATTCCATCCATCAGAGGAATGAGAAACAAAGGGGGAAGTTGGTAAGATGTTGTGCTCCTTTGTTTTACACCTGACTGCTCAGACACCTGCCTAAATCAGATGCCTTCTTGAACCCACACCAACAGAAGAATTGGGCCAAGAGGCTCATTGCTTTGATTTCAGATGATATCAGATGGTGCACCCAGAGCACCAAGGGAAAAGACATTATCACCAGCTGTGGACAGTACCCAAATGTGCCTCTAATAGGAGTGAAGGGTTGCATCAACTACAACCCTTTATTGTTTAAGAGACAACTGGGTTATGCTTTAGTTCACCCTCCCAGAGGACAATATTTAGCTGAGACCTTATATTGTGAAGTGCAACCTAATTCAGCTGTTGTCAGGCAAGCTGCTTGGGCTTGGGACAACATCCAGACAAAAGGGGTAGCTATTCTTGGAAGATGTAACAATGTTGCTTCAGCTCAGTATTATGACTGGTCCCGTGCTAGAGCTCAGATTACCAGGATGCCTTTCACCTTGGAAGACATGCCTGGACCATCTACTGTACAGCCAGCAGCAACTGTCAGCCTAGAAGAATTTGAGAAGCTAAAGGAAAGGAATGAGAAGTTATCTGAGGCTTTAAAGAAGACTCTTTGGGAGAGGAGTGATGGTCGTCTGGACATTGAAAGATTGTAAAAACTCAAGGTTGAGCATCTGACCAAAATTGAAAAGACAGAGGACTACATAAGGAAAGCAAGAGCTGGGGAACAGATATTGAAGAATGCCTGCAAGGAGGCTAAAATTCAGAAAGCTAGGGCTGAGCACTATTTGCAAGAGAGTCAGGCTAGGTGGGTCAGGATCACCGAAGCCCGTACACAAGAAGACCAGAAGACTCAAGCCAAGATTGAACAGCTAGAGGTCGATAAGAAGAAGCAGCATGAAGCTTTGTTGGCAGCTCAGAGGGAGATTTCAGAGTTGAAGCTTAGAGCACGATTGAAGAGATCAAAGGACCAGGACAGGCACAAGAAGTTGATCACTGCTATTGCCACCAGGAACCTCCTTATCAGGACCATTACAGAGCACCCAGCTGGTTCGGTGACTGAGGCCCTCCTGAAGGAGGTCAGAGAGGATGAGTTTGGGCTAGATGTCTGATCCTTTTCTTGTTGTTTGTTTCCATTTGATGTACTTTTCTTTTGTTGTGTTTTGACCCTTCAGGGGCATGTATTGTAAAACAAACAGTGTATTGTTCACCAGTTGTAATATATTTTAGTTTGTTTTTCATTTGGGCTTTCTCTCAACATCATCAAGCATCCTCCTCGAGGTCTGGAAAGGTCAAAACCAAGAACCAAACCGGATACCTTGGAAAACAAATAAGCATACTGCATTGCATACTAACTTTGTTTTTGTTTTGTAGGTTTTGTTATTGTTTTTGTTTCTAACTTTGTTGTGATCTCAGGAAACATTGCTCGTTGCCGAGTGTTCCCTGTCAACCGCGCACACCGGTACCCAACTCGTAACAACCTTCCCGGCATTCAAATGGAACAAGTACAGTAGGAGCTGTCTGAGGTCAGAAACCAGATGGCCAATGAGAGAGTGGAGATGAGAAATCAGATGTCTCAATTTATGGCAGTGATGACTGGCTTAGCCCAGAGTCAAGAAAGGTTAAGGGAGCTGGTGGAAAGACAAACTCCAGAGGAACCTCATCTTGGAACAGGAGGAACTAGAAACAATGAATGGGGCCAGCCTCGTATTGACCCACCAGTATATGGACCCCATCTGGATCCAGAGGTTAACATCCCGAGGAATGTTCAAGGTAACACTACTAGGGGCAAAATCCTGCAGGAGGATCCCCAGGAAGAACAGTTCACTGTCATAGGAGCTGGAGATGAGGTATATGACAGGAGATTGGATGAGCTGGCTGAAAAGTTAAGGTCTTTGGAGTCTCAGAATTCTTTGGGCTTCGATGTGATGGACATGGGCCTAGTGGATGGGGTGAGAATTCCCCACAAATTCAAACCCCCATGCTTCAAAAAGTACAGTGGTACCTCTTGTCCTCGCACTCATCTGCAGTCTTTCTTGGGAAGGCTCAAAGCTTATACTATGGATGAAAAATTGTGGATGTTCTACTTTGAAGACAGTCTGACTGGAGCTTCAAGGGAACGGTATTCGCATTTGTCTAGGGCTACCATAAGATGCTGGAAGGATTTGGCCGAGGCTTTCATCCGGCAATATCAGTACAACCTGGACATGGCTCCCAACAGGACCCTCCTGATGGGAATGTCTCAATCTTCTAGAGAGAGCTTCCGGGAGTATGCTCAAAGATGGAGACAAATGGCTGCTGCTGTCCAACCACCCATGTCAGAAAGGGAAATGGCTGACATGTTCATGAACATGTTGCAAGGGACTTATATTGATAGACTGGCTGCTTTCTCCTCTACCAGCTTTGCTGACGTAGTCATAGCTGGTGAGAGAATTGAAAGTCTCTTGAAGATGGGAAAGATCTCCGACAGTGGTGCTAGTTATTCCAGCAATCCAAGAAAACCATTTGCAGGACCCCGAAGGGCAGGTGAAACTAATTCTATTCATACAAGCAGGGGCAGGCCTCAATATGCTCACTGGTCAGTAGCAGATGTTACCATTCCAGCTCCAATTCCATAGCAACCATCATATCCTCAACAACAACAACCATAGTATCAACAACAAACTCACTATCAGCAACAATCCCATTTTCCGCAACAGAGAACCTACAACAGCAGTAATAACAACCAACAGCAGCGTCCTTTCCAACAAAGGCCATCACAAGAAAATAGGGTAATTGACCCAATCCCAATGCCGTATGTTGCACTCTTGCCACAACTCCTGAAGCTCAACCTAGTTGAGTTAAGGACATTGGCACCTCTAGATCCTCTCAATATGCCAAAGAACTATGATGAAAATGCCAGGTGTGCATTCCACTCAAACGCACCGGGGCATAATACTGAAAAATGCAGAGCCCTACAGATGAAAGTCCAGGATCTGGTGGACTCAAAAGCTCTCAATTTTGTGCCCCCTCCGAATGTTACAAGAAATCCAATGCCTAGTCACAACGGGCCCAGGATTAATGCTATTGAGGAGGGAAAACCATCCACATTAATCAACAGTGTTGCACAAATCCGAACACCTCTGGTTGAAATCAAAGCCCAGCTGTTAGAATGCCAAGTGTTCCCTGGATGTGAGCTCGGTTGTGGATATTGCAACATTGCTGTTAATGGATGTGAGAGACTGAGAAACGGCATAGATGATCTTATTAAGGATGGTATCCTTCAGATTACAACAACAACGACTACAACTCCATCAATTCCTTCATCAACAATCACATATACTCCTACAACGTCAGCAACCATTGTTCCAACAGATTCTACTACAACTCCAACAACTTCTCAATCAATCACATCAACGGATACAAGTTCAGTTACCATTCCTTCTACAACGACAACACCCATTATTCCATTAGTTCCTGCTACAATTTCAACACCTTCTACAACATCAGCAACAGTTTATGAAAGCGTCTCAACGGTTACGATATATTATGATCCTGCAAATGTTCCTACCAACAACTCACAACAAAATGCTACTCCTGTCAGAGCACCAGTTACCATATATTATGATCCACACACCATTGTGGTCCCCTCTGCAGCTGCTATCAGTCCGGTCACTATCACAGTACCCGGGCCAGTTCCTTACGAAAGCAATAATGCCATCCCTTGGCATTATGGCTCAGATCTATACTGCGAGGGGCAGAAAATCACTTTAGAGTCATCAACTTCTTCACCTCAGATAGACAATGTGGGGAGAGGCGGAGGCTTCACCAGAAGTGGACGTCTCTTTGCCCCACAAATACCCAGACTCACTGCTGAAGCAGAGGTTGCTGCTAAGGCAAAAGGGAAGAGCATGGTGCAAGAGGAACCAGTTGTTAAAGAAACTTTGAGGACTCCTTTTGATCAAGAGGTTGATGAATTCATGAGAATCATAAAGAAAAGTGATTACAAGGTGGTGGACCAGCTTCACCAAACACCTTCCAAAATCTCCATACTATCATTGCTAATGTGCTCCGAGGCTCATCGGAACGCACTATTAAAGGTCCTGCACGCCGCTTATGTGCCGGAGGAGATTACTGTCAATCAGTTAGAGGCTGTGGTTGTAAATGTCAACGCTAGTCATGGACTAGGATTTACCAACGCTGATCTGACAGTAGAAGGTCACAATCACAACAAGGCTTTTCACATTACCTTGGAGTGTAAGGGTGCAGTTCTTTCTCATGAACTGGTAGACACAGGGTCATCCCTCAATGTCCTGCCCAAGAAAGCCCTTGTGAAGCTGGAACATGATGGATTGGCATTACGCCCAAGCAACTTGGTAGTGAGAGCCTTTGACGGTTCTAAGAGATCAGTTCTGGGAGAGATAGAGTTGTCGATAATGATTGGCCCACAGGTTTTCAAAACGACCTTCTTTGTGATGGATATACAGCCTGCCTACAACTGTTTATTGGGTAGACCATGGATCCATGCCGCTGGCGCCGTGACGTCAACCCTTCACCAGAAGTTAAAATTCGAGTGGGAGGGCCAAGTCATTACTATCTGTGGGGAGGAGGATATCTTTGTCAGCCAGCTGGAAACTTTCAAATACATTGAAATGGATGGGGAGATCCATGAAACCATGAGTCAAGGGTTTGAGGCCTTGAATATTAATGAAGCATCTGTTGTACTGGGGACTTCCATCACCTCATATCAACAAGCCCGGAAGGTTGTTGAGGAGGGTACAGCTCAAGGCTGGGGCAAGCTGCTGCCAGTTGAAAAGAAAGAAGACCGATTCAGGTTGGGTTACAGACCAACTCGACAAGATCAACCAGAGGCTGCAACGGAGCCCAAGTTTGTCAGCGGGGGAATGCTCACCCCGGATGCTGTAAACAATTTGGAAGATGAGTCAGAAGACGAGCGCAACCTGGAAAGCTGGATACGTCCAAGGATCCCGGGGAACCGTGTCTCAAACTGGTCTTCCCAGGGCTCATTTTGTAATCGGGCCATCTTGTATTTTGTGCAAAGATCAATTAATGAATATCAGGACATCTTTTGCAAATGAGTCTTTTCTTTCCCACTCACTGTTTTTCATTTTTTATTTTTTGTACAAAAATAAAATGGCAATGTTTTTCAAAATAATAACTTCATTTTCACTTTTTTCTAAGCAAGATAAAATTGATCACTAAAAATGAACAAATCTGAACCCTTGCAGAGAGTGCCCTCCAGACTGCACCGACAACAACACTGCTATGACTTCGTATGACTTTGACAATCCGATTAAGCAAGCCGATGAAGGCGTTGAAGAAGATTATGAGCTAACTGAAGAGCTGGCCAGGTTTTTGAGACAAGAGGAGAAGGTTATAACTCCTCATCAGGAGGAGGTTGAGACGGTTAATCTTGGTACAGAAGAAGACCTGAAAGAAGTTAAGATTGGGGCATGTCTGCAAAATTCAGTGAAAGAGCAACTTATTGATATGCTTCGGGAGTATGTGGATGTTTTTGCTTGGTCTTATCAGGATATGCCAGGGTTGGACACCGACATTGTTATGCACAAGCTGCCTCTAAAGGAAGATTGTCCGCCAGTAAATCAGAAGTTGCGCCGTACTTGCCCGGATATGGAAATGAAGATAAAAGAAGAGGTACAAAAGCAGTGGGACGCCGGTTTCCTTGCTGTAACTAGCTATCCGCCATGGGTTGATAACATTGTACCTGTGCCTAAGAAGGATGGCAAGGTGAGGATGTGTGTGGATTACCGGGATCTGAACAGAGCCAGCCCAAAAGATGACTTCCCTTTACCTCACATTGATGTATTGGTCGACAATACGACTCAGTTCTCGGTGTTCTCCTTCATGGATGGATTTTCAGGATATAATCAGATCAAGATGTCACCTGAAGACATGGAGAAGACAACTTTCATTAAACCCTGGGGCACATTCTGTTATAAGGTAATGCCATTCGGACTGAAGAATGCGGGTGCCACTTATCAATAGGCTATGGTAACATTATTCCATGACATGATCCATAAAGAAATTGAATGTTATGTGGATGACATGATTGCCAAGTCCCTCACAGAAGAAGATCACCTGGTGAATCTGTTGAAGCTGTTCAAGCATCTGAGGAAGTACTAATTGAAGTTAAACCCCAACAAATTCACATTTGGGGTGCAATCTGGTAAGCTGCTGGGTTTTATTGTAAGTGAGAAGGGAATTGAAGTTGACCCTGACAAAGTCAAAGCCATTCAAGAAATGCCTGTACCAAAGACTGAAAAGGAAGTTCGAGGGTTTCTGGGTAGATTAAACTACATTTCAAGGTTCGTATCTCACCTTACGGCAACCTGTGAGCCTTTGTTCAAGCTGTAGAGAAAAGAACAAACGGTCAGGTGGAATGAAGACTGCCAAAGGGCTTTTGACAAAATCAAGGAATACTTACAAGAGCCTTCGATCCTTATGCCTCCAGTTGAAGGAAGACCTCTAATAATGTACATGACATTATTAGAAGAGTCAATGGGGTGTGTGTTGGGCCAGCATGACGAGTCTGGTCGAAAAGAGTATGCAATTTACTACCTAAGCAAAAAGTTTACCGACTGTGAACAACGTTATTCACTGCTCGAGAAAACTTGTTGTGCTTTAGCGTGGGCTGCTCGCCGACTAAGGCAGTATATGTTGACCCACACTACCTTATTAATCTCAAAGATGGACCCAGTCAAGTACATTTTTGAGAAGCCGGCACTTACCGGACGGGTTGCAAGATGGCAAATGATTCTCACGGAATATGACATTCAATACACATCTCAAAAAGCCATCAAGGGCAGTGTGTTGTCTGATTATCTTGCTGAGCAGCCCATTGATGATTACCAGCCTATGAGATTTGACTTCCCTGATGAAGACATCATGTTCATAAAAGCAAAAGATCATGAAGAGCCTATTCACATCGAAGGGCCTGACCCAGAAGAAGAATGGACAATGATGTTTGATGGGGCTGTTAATACGAATGGTCGTGGTGTTGGTGCAGTGTTCATTACACCTAAAGGAGTTCACATGCCTTTCTCGGCAAAACTCACTTTTAACTTCACTAACAACGAAACTGAATACGAAGCTTGTATTATGGGTCTTGAGGAAGCCACTGACCTCAGGATCAAGACTTTAACTGTATTCGGAGATTCAGCTTTGGTAATCAATCAAACCAACGGAAAATGGTACACTCATCAGGAGCATCTAATACCTTATCGGGATTATACAAGAAGGTTTCTCACATTCTTCACCACAGTCAAGCTTGAGTATATCCCTAGAGATGAAAATCAGTTTGCAGATGCTCTAGCTACCATTTCATCCATGATCAAAGTTCAAGCTGCCAACTTTGTGCCTCAGATTTCAGTATCCAGACTCGATAGACCAGCATACGTATTCTCAGTAGACCTGGCTAAAGATGATAAGCCTTGGTTCCATGACATCAAATGCTTCTTGGAGGATCAAACATACCCACCTGGGGCATCATCCAATGACAAGAAGACACTAAGAAGGCTGGCTGGTAGCTTCTTCCTGAATGCTGATGGTTCCTTGTGCAAGAGAAACTTTGATATAGTACTCCTCAGATGTGTTGATAAGACGGAGGCAGATTTGTTGATGCACGAGGTGCACGAAGGATCTTTTGGTACCCATGTTGGAGGGCATGCAATGGCTAAAAAGTTGCTAAGATCAGGCTACTACTGGATCACAATGGATGCAGACTGTTGTGCTTATGTCAGGAAGTGCCATAAATGCCATATTTACGCAGATAAGGTGCATGTGCCTCCAAACCCTCTAAATGTAATGTCTTCACCTTGGCCCTTTGCCATGTGGGGCATTGACATGATAGGAAAGATTGAGCCAACTGCTTCAAATGGCCACAGATTCATCCTGGTAGCCGTTGACTATTTTACCAAGTGGGTTGAAGCAGCTTCCTATGCAAATGTCACCAGGCAAGTGGTAGCCCGATTTCTGAAGAGAGACATCATTTGTCGGTATGGATTGCCCGAGCGAATCATTACTGATAATGGTTCCAACTTAAACAACAAAAATGATGGCAGAACTATGCCGGGACTTCAAAATCCAACACCACAATTCTCCTCCTTACAGGCCAAAGATGAATGGCGTTGTCGAGGCAGCTAACAAGAATATCAAGAAGATTGTGCAGAAGATGGTGGTTACTTACAAAGACTGACATGAAATGCTACCATTTGCCTTGCATGGGTATCGTACGTCAATCAGAACATCCACTGGGGCAACACCGTATCAGCTTGTGTATTGTATGGAGGCAGTCCTACCTGTTGAAGTTGAACTACCCTCCTTGCGGGTACTAATGGATGTCAAACTGAATGAAGCAGAATGGGTCCGATCCCGATACGAACAACTGAGCCTGATTGAAGAAAAGAGATTGGCTGCAATTTGTCATGGGCAGCTGTATCAGAAAATAATGAAGAAAGCCTTCGATCAGAAAGTCAGGCTTCGAGAGTACCAAGTAGGAGATCTTGTGCTGAAGAGACTCCTTCCTCCTCATACAGACCACAGGGGCAAGTGGACTCCGAATTATGATGGTCCGTTCATAGTAAAGAAAGTTTTCTCTGGTGGAGCGCTGATGCTCAGTACTATGGATGGTGAAGACTTCCAGTCCCCTGTGAATTCATATGCAGTTAAAAAATACTTCGCATAAAATGACCCGCTGGACATAAAAACAGAATGAGAGTCCAGGCAAAAATAGGGCATCCCGGCGAGTCAAAAATAGAATAAAAGACTCGGGCAAAAATAAGGGAAAATAAATAAAAATGTGTACACCCGCTGAGTTGAAAAGCCACATTGGACAGCTCAGGAAAAAATGGGTATCCCGGTGGATTGAAAACCCGAAAGGGCGATCCACGCAAAATTAGGGAATAAGCGAACAACTGCACTCTGAATTCGTCTGTATCACTCACAACATGGCAAACTGCGAAAGGTTAGAGCATCGGTCAGAATCAGCCGTCTTCAGAAAGCGGGATGAGAAGAACGTCAATGTCATACAGGTCATAGCAAAAGGGAAGCACGCCGAAGCATCATCAACATTGCCAGCACCTTTTTGTTTCTCAATTTGTAACAATCTCCTCATTTCAGGGGATTTGTTTCTTTGACTGTATTCGCCAATTCAGGGTACGCAAATTAATAAAATCAGATTTTCAGTCACATGTGTAAACACCCCAAATTTTCCCTCACTCTTTCACACCATGGCTTGTGATCTTTTCATTTGCATAAGTTCAATCATGTCATCTCATATTGCATCTTTGCTTCACTGCATTGTTTCAAAGTCATCTGCACCTAGGGTTTGTGATCTGAGCCATCCCTGAGCCATTTGAGCCACTCCAAAGGCCTTCAATCATCTCAAGAGAGTCCATGTGTGTTCAAGCATCATATTATATCCTCCCAAGGTCAAAGAAGTCAAAGAATCACAAGAACTGAGAAAGGCATGGAAGCAGAGCCAGGCTTAACTACACAGATGACCTAGAATTAGGGTTTTGGTTTCAGAGGCCATAACTCCAAATTGTTTGGTCATTCTTGTTTCTATTGGTCTCTATATGATATGAGGATCATGCATATCAATTTTCATGAAGAAATTTAATGGGGAAGGCATCTGATCAATGGATGACTTCTTGAACAAGTCAGTGCAAAATCAGGGCATCTGAGGCCCCCAAGTGCCCAACCAAAGGGTCTTCTCCATCATTTTGAATGTATATGATCTTTATTTGATCTTAGAAGATGTTAGAAGTTTACAAAATTGAAGAATTTCAAGCCATTTGCAAAGTTGCCATTTTGGGAAAGTGACTTGTAATGAAAACTTGCCATTTTGGGAAAGTTTTTCAACCTCCTCTTTTTGATTCAAAAATGCTTCAAATGAAAAATCTTTGGTCATGAAAGTTGTATATTGGATCCTCCCATTTTCAAAAAGTACAAGAACTTGATCTAATTCATTTTTTATCAAAAGTTATGGCCTTGCAAATTTGGACAAAATCACTTAATTTTCACTTTTGTGCCAAAGAGGGATTCTTGCAAATTCACATGCCAAGCATTTCCATGACTTCAAAATGACTTCTAAGCATTACATAAACATAAAACATGACCTAAAACTCAGAATGGCCCAAAGAATCACTCATTTTCATGCCTTGATCATTAAGAAATCCAAAAGGGGCCAAAACTCCATGAATTTGCAAAATGACCCAAAGCTTCTCATCCACTTGTGCCAGCTGCCAAAAATGACTTCCATGGACCTCCTTGAAGCAAGCTGATTCGAACCATGCCTTTGTACCATGACTGAACCAGCCCATACCTTCACTTACACAAATGTTGACTTTATGAAACTTGAGCCATACCAATCAAACTGAGCCACACCAACTACTCTGACCAATCACGGCTTCACATACATGCCTCAAGGATCACATTTCACACAATCTTGGAGCCTGAAACCAGAGCATCACCATAGTTCACAAAAACCTCCCTCTTTGCATTTTCATTCGAATCTCATCACACAAGCCTCAAACCTAAAAACAAACTTCACAGAATCACTCACCATGATCCACTGATCATTTCCCAACCATCACCTGGCCCTGAAACCCTTCATATCAAAAACATGACTCCCCTCTCTCATTGAATTGAACTGTATCAAACTCACAAATCAGCCTCAAAATACTCCAATCAAGCATCAAAGCTTCTTCAGGGAGTTCATTGGAGGCATTTGGAAGCAGGAAAGCAGCCTGAAAGCTCTGGGGTTAAAAGCTTCATCTCAGGTAGCCATGTGAAACTTTTTTCCAGAACCTTTATTTTAAGTTCTTAATTGGTTATGTTTGATCCCCTGAGTGTAATGAACTTGAAATTATTGAAAATGATGGAGAGATGAGGGTGTATTGCTTGTCTGAAAGTTTTGCATATTTGTGTTCTTGGCTTCGAATCATGCTTATGGCTGGAAATAAATTCCATTTGAGGTTGGATTTTGGTTTAGGGGAGTGAGAAGAGCAAATCTGGAGCTTCAGAGCTCCAGAAATGACCCAGGGAAGAAGTTGAGATTTTTCAGGGAGGGATGTCACCGGAGAAGACGACCGGAATTCTTCTCCGGTGACCTGAGAGTCATTAATATTAATTAGGGTTTAGTGGTAAGTTTGAACCTGGAGCGTACGATCTGGCTTCCCGCGCATGAACCAATGGACCAGATTGCTCATTAAGCCCTAATTCCATATTAATCAGGATTAATTAATTATTTAATTGAGTTTTGCTCAGTTTGAATTACAGCCCTCAGATCACGCGCCAGTCAATTCCCGCGCATCCCATTTGAATCCTGACTCTTGGATTGGCATACTTTTCACTTAATTCATTTTATTTACTATTTTTATTCATTTGTTTTGCATATTTTATTTAAAATAGCAAATCATTTCTAAAAAAAATTATTTTTCGCATGCTGACTTAAAATATTTTTCTCTTTCTGAATATAATTTTATTTTTTATTTTTTGCATTGAAAATTATTTTTAAATCATTTAATTGTTCATTTTTAATTAGTTAATGGAAATTAATTAATTAAAAATGCATTTAGGTATTTAAAAATCACCAAAAAATTCACATTGCATTTTAATACATTTAGAAACATTATCAAACTCTTCAAACAAATTTCTTTTTGGTTCTTGACATATTTTGACATTTTTCTTTGGAATTAAGGTTCTTAAAAGGCAATATTTTTGTTCTAACTTAGAAAAATTCATTCTGCCTAACCATAAAGAGTTTGATGATGGTTCTTCTTGTATTGCATTATTCATATCATGTAGTTTCTAGGGTAAAATTGGTCTGAATTTATCTTTCATTTTCAATTTAATGTGCATTTTTTCTTTTGAGGTACCTTAAAACCCTAGCAAACTTAAGAAAATCATAACTCCCATTAGGTTAAGAGTTAGGTCCCCTCCTTTGGGAAGTGAACTTGTGTAGGGTTAGGGTTCCTTTGATTCCATTTTCAATTTTTTATCTTGGCATTTGCTTCTGATTTTGAATTTTGTATTGCATATTGTATGTAAACCCTAATTTTGGCTTTCATTTGCATTCATCTCTCATTTGCTTGCATACATGAACTTGCCATGACATTTTGTGCATCCTCATGTCATATAAGACATCTTATGACATTTTAGAATCATGTTTGATCATTGCATCATTCATTTGCCATGTTATGCATTCATACCATTTCATAAACTTTCATGGACTTTCATGGTTCAAAGCATGCTTCATTTGCATCCATATTCTTGTATGAATCATCCACAACTCTTGACATGTGTTTGCATCATCTCTTAGCATCATTAACATCATGTTTATGCTTCTGACTTTGGTTTGCATCATTGCATTCATCTCATTTTCATCTTATTACACTTCTTGTTACTAACTTTTCAGGTGGTAAGTACTTGAGAAGTGAATTTGCCTTCACTTCTCATAATCTCTTCTCATCTCTCTTATGCATCCTTGCTGCATTTTTATCTTTGTATTGGAGTGAGCTTGCTTGCTCATGCCTTCTTCACTTTCTTTCTTTAAGCAACTTGTCTTCTTAAGTGAAGCAAGTTGTCTTATTTCTTTCCTTCTGCTTCCTTCATCCTGCTTTTTCCATGGTGGCTTCTCCTTGAAGATCTCTTGCAAGCTTCATAAACCCTAGGAACACCCAAGCATGATCACAATTAGGGTTTGATTTAGTCCCCCATTAGTTTTACCATTGTGTCATCCTTTGTGTCTCTCTTCTCATCTCTTAATCAGGGACTAAACCTTAAAGGTTTTAAGACTTTGTGATTAGGGTTATACCTGTATCCTTCTATTAGGATGGAGTGTATAACTTTAATCCTAAGTGTTAAACCCTTAATGTGTTTAACTCCTTTAATCAATTCACCTAATAATCACTAAGACATCAAGCTTGTAACTTGGGCCTTGCATTAGGGTTCTAATTCTTCCTTAAATGGTTTAGAAGGACTAACCCTAGTGTTAATGGACAAGTCCTCCTCAAGTTGTCTTACAAACCATGAAAATCACTTCTTAATCTTATCATTAACTAAAATCCACTTTAATAAAGGCTTTGTTTTGTCATGAGGTTAATCCCTAATCATGGATTAAGTTGAGGAGCCTTTCTCAGCTTAAATGTTCTCATCTATTATCCTCCTATTAGGATGGTGTAATGGGTCCATTAAATCCTTGATTATGGCTTAAACTCATTACTTAACACTAAACAAAACTCCAAAAAAACATCTAAGTAATTACAAGTAGGTTAATGATCTTAATACTACATCAGGGTGATTAAGTGTGAGGTGCTTACTTCATACTTCAGGTATTCTCATTACCCCTAATCAGAGGGAGGATGTGATGAGTTTACTAACCCTTGGTTTAGGCTTAAGCTCATTAACTTATGACAAACACAAAAGCAATAAAAGATTGAAAACACAAAAACAAACAATAATCGTCTCCTCCGGGATTCTTTTCTCATCACACTCATTCACAAACGAGAACTCGCTTCTTCCGTCTTATGCAAGACAGTTCGCACCTGAGCCAGACAGGTCATACACTTGAGCATAGGCAAGCAAGCAGTTCATCAGTCAATTCATCCTTTCAGTCTCTTTGAGTCGAACTACGGTGTTCTGACTTCCTCATTGCACGAGAGGATACGTAGGCATAACTTAACGGTTATCGAACAAAAGTCTCTGTATATTCCCTCTCCTCCTGCATTATTCTTTTAGCCACATAGTCTTTAGCTTTGCACTCCTGTTCTTACACTGACACCTCACATATTTCACTTCACTTCTTCCAGCATTGACACTTACTTTCTTTTCCAGATTTTGCACACAAATTGCACTGACACTATCCCTTTAAAACACAAACTTTCAAGCGTGGATCCCGTCGAGTACGGCGGACAATCTGGGTGCTAATACCTTCCCAAGTTGTAACCAACCCCCTTTCTCAGTTTCTCTGGTTCGCAACCGTCTTATCCATATCTTCCTATGTTTATGCAGCATTACCTTTCCTTCGGGACAAAAATGCCTAGCTGGCGACTCTATTCATTTCTTCTCTTTCGCCGACCGTTCGCGTCTGTACCCCTCTTGGCCGGGTGTCATCAGGTGGGAGCGACAACATGCTATCGCGTATATTTTATTTTTATTTTCAAAAAATGTCTGATGTCTTTAATATAATCATGGCATAATTACAGATGCGTCTTTTCTAAATTACATGCTGGCGGGAAATGAATTTGCTCCTGGGAGTGTTTAAATTCCTATGATGGAATCCAGTAAGGGATACCTCGGGGTACTTGTATGTTTCTTTGTCATAACAGGATTGCAGGTATTCAAAGTGCAACATGGGGCATGAAGGCTTCTCCCCAGTAGGATGCCAAATCAGTACTTCCTCAACACTTTCTCCAGGACAACATCAGGAGGGGCTCATTTCCCCAGCTGAGCTCATCATCCTCGGCAGGATCCTCACAGAAACCTCTAGGAAGGTCGTTCAGTGATCGTTCCTCCCCAGCCAAGTGCAAAGATAGGGAACCACCTCCCCGCAGAGTTTCAGCCTCTATCCAAGAGAGCAATGTCTAAGGATCTCACAACAAAGTGACGAAAGCTTCTGCAGCCCCAGCTGGGCCACTCATCATCAAAGATAGGTCCATCAGTGACCTGTATCCCCAAGTAGTCATACATCTTAGCAGATCTACCAATGATCTTATCCCCAGCTGGGATATCACTGCAAGTAAATCATCCAGAGAGCTTCGCAGCAGCGGGATCCGAATTCCGGATCGGTATCTTTTGCATAATCATAGCATTCGCATCATATTTTCCCCCAAAGCGTAGCATTCCGTTTAATACAGAGCATTACGGCAAAAATCAAACATATGGCATAATCACAAGCCATGTTCTAAATCAGTCACCTGTGAATATTGACATCCCGTCAGCAATATACGAGACACCTCTCAAAATTCCCGGCAGAATGCCAAAGCATTTTCTTTACATTTCCCAGATACAGATACATGCCCCTTTTGACACTCGTCCGTGTCATCTTGCCCCAGAAGGTCGCCGGAACACTTTCCACAAACAGATACTTACACAGATAATCCTCGACACTCGCCTGTGTCATATCCCCAACAGAAAGCCAAAGCGTCCCCTTTGCACTCACAAAAACATATTAATACAATCTCCTGACACCCGTCCGTGTCACCTATCCCCAACGCAGTTGCCTAAATCCTTTGCTTATAATACATTCTCCTGACACTTGTCCGCGTCATCCTATCCCCACAGGTTGTCAAACACCTGTTATGTTTATAAATTCATAACTTATACACTTCCTCTTATGATACTCGTCTGTATCATACTCTCCCCAGCAAGTTGAGCACTCGTCTGTGTCTCACTCATACTTTCTTACTCATATAGATACTCGTTTGTACCTTGTACACACCCCTTATTTCCCCTCAGAGTCGACACTCGTTCGTGTTCTTTGTTAGCCAGTTGATACTCGTCTGTATCACCATCTCTGAACATGCGTCAGCATTTTTTTCTACCGATACTCGTCCGTATCAAGGTCCTAAGGATGCTCGTCCGCATCTTTAATCTATACACAGTATCAAACACTCATAACTTTTTCTTGAATTTAGACACTCGTCTGTGTCTACCCTTCCCCAGAAGCAAATCCCAATAAATTATTTCCTTTTTATCCGACATTCGTCCTATGTCATGATACTTCTCGGCAGCCGTACCCTGCCAGGTGATCGTCCTTCACCTTTTTGATGATCGTCCTTCATCATTCCCCCAACGGAGTCTCCATTATTGGAACCCTTTCGTATCCGGCATTCATCCTATGTCGTGATATTTTAGCAGTCGTCCCCTGCTAGGTGATCGTCCTTCACCCCCTTGATGATCGTCCTTCATCATGCTTATCTGATGGCCGTCCCTATCGTCGACCTTTTCTATCCGACATTCGTCCTATGTCGTGATGCTTTTGGCAACCGTATCTTGCCAGGTGATCGTCCTTCACCATTGGATGATCGTCCCTCATCCTTATCCCCAACAGAGCAGCCGTCCCCTGCTAGGTGATCGTCCTTCACCTTTGATGACCGTCCCTCATCATTTATTTCATTAACCGATGGCCGTCCCCGTCATCGTTTACCTTACTTTGCAAACCTGATGGTCGTCCCCCATCATTGACTTTACCTTTTAATCCCCAGAGAGTTTGGTTACTATACTTGATGGTCGTCCCCATCATGATCCCTTTATTCCCCCAGCATGTCGGTCGTCCCCGTCATTGCTTATCCCCAGCAGTCGTCCTCTGCTCGATGGTCGTCCTCCATCGCCCGCACTTTATAATCATACTTTACTTCCTTTTACAATCTATATCCCTTTTTTTCTTCATTCAGTGAGTGCAAATTCTGGATTGTCTTTGGTATTCAACCACAAGTTATCTTGTTTGCCTATTAAGTCATCGCTTACATCCTGCACAGCTAACTCATGCTTGAATAGGGGCAGCTGTAAACACCCCAAATTTTCCCTCACTCATTTCACCATGGCTTGTGATCTTTTCATTAGCTTAAGTTCAATCATATCATCTCATATTGCATTTTTGCTTCACTGCATTGGTTCAAAGTCATCTGCATCTAGGGTTTGTGATTTGAGCAATCCCTGAGCTATTTGAGCAATTCCAAAGGTCTTCAATCACCTCAAAAGGGTCCATGTATGTTCAAACATCATATTATATCCTCCCAAGATCAAGAAAGTCAAAGAATCACAAGAACTGAGGAAGGTGTAGAGGCAGAGCCAAGCTTAACTGCACAGATGACCTAGAATTAGGGTTTTGGTTTCAGAGGCCATAACTCCAAATTTTTTGGTCATTCTTGTTTCTATTGGTCATTATATGCTATGAGGATCATGCACACCAATTTTCATGAAGAAATTCATTGGGGAAGGCATTTGATCATTAGATGACTTCTTGAGCAAGTCAGTGCAAAATCAGGGCATCTGAGGCCCCCAATCACCCATCCAAAGGGTCTTCTCCATCATTTTGGGTGTATGTGATCTTTATTTGATCTTAGAAGAAGTTAGAAGTTCACAAAATTGAAGAATTTCAAGCCATTTGCAAAGTTGCCATTTTAGGAAAGTGACTTGTAATGCAAAATTGCCATTTTGGGAAAGTTTTTCAACCTCCTCTTTTTGATTCAAAAATGCTTCAAATGAAAAATTCTTGGTCATGAAAGTTGTAGATTGGATCATTCCCTTTTCAAAAAGTACAAGAAATTGATCTAATTCATTTTAGAACTCAAGTTATGGTTTGTCAAAGTTGGGAAAAATCACTTAATTTCCACTTTTGTACCAAAGAGGGAAGTTTGCAAATTCTTATGCCAAGCCAATTTGGGACCTCTAATGCATCTCTACACATCATATCATCCTAGTGCAACTCATTTGGATCAGATTTGTGCCTTGAATCACAAGCTTTCATGCTTAGAACTTCACAAATTTCAAAAGGGGCCAAACTTCCCAAATATTGCAAAACATCACACAAACTTCATCCCACTTGCCAAATTGCCTCAAAGCCAATTCCATGGACTTCCCTAAAGTCAGCTGCGCAGGACACCCCATTGTCTTTAGCCTGCCACCAGCATATGCCTTCACTTACACAAATGTTGACTTTATGCATTTTGCTCCATACCAATCACACTGCTCCACAACAACTCTCTGACCTATCAAGGATTGATATGTGGACTTCAAGCAACCCAACACACAACACAACACAAGCTGAAACCTCCAAGAACTCAGCATACACAAAATCCCCCAAATTTGCAAAAGCTATCGAATCTCATAACTCAGCCAACAAACATCAAAACTTCTTCCACCATTCAACTACACACTCATTGCTGATCATTTCCCACCCTTCATTTTGCCCTAAAACACCCAGAATCAAAAACACGATTTTGACATTTCATGAATTGAACTTCTGCCAACTTCATTTTGAGGCCATTTAAACTCCAACCAAGCATCACAAGCTCTTGAGGGGAGTCATTGGAGTGGATTTGAGGCAAAGAACTGGCCAGAAAGCTCCTGGTTTGAAAGCTCAACTTCAGGTAGCCATGGCATTTATTTTTCCAGAACCTTCATTTTATGTTATAGAATGATTCTATGTGTTCCCCTGATTGCCATGATATGTTTGGTTTCGAAAATAGTTGAGAAATAAGCATTTCATAAGCTTCTGAAATTTCTGAGATGTTTTCCGTTTTGCTTCGATTCTTGTTCTTGATGATGAATAAATGATTTTTGTTGAGTGATTCTTGTTGGGGTTGTTGTGAGGATCATTTCTGGAGAGTTTTAGGGCTTGGGGTTGCGTATTGAGTGAGATAGCTTGAGAGGATAGCCGGAGAAGATGACCGGAACACTGTTTCGGTCACCTGAAAGTGTTTAGGGTTCAGATTAGGGCTTAATGACGTAATTAGCGTAGTTTGAATCTCAGCCATCCAGATGCGCGCGCTGGTCAATTCCCTCCCTTTCTCATTCAAATCTGGACCACTGGATTAGTTGACTTTCATTAAATTCATTTTATTTTCATTTTATTTGCATTTTCTTTACCATTTTATTAAAAATAGCAAAACACTTCTAAAAAATTTCATTTTTTGCATCATGACTTAAAATATTTTTCTCATTCTGAAAATAATTTTTATTTTATTTTTTGCATAAATTTCGTATTTTTAAAATATTTTAATGTATATTTTAATTAATTAATGAGAATTAATTAATTAAAATACCATTTAAGTTTCTAAAAATCACCAAAAAAATCACATTGCATTTTGAAACATTTAGAAACATTATCAAACCCTTCACAAAAATTTCGTTTTGGTTCTTGACCTATTTTGACATTTTTCCTTGGATTTAGGGTTCTTAAAAGTCAATACTTTTGCCCTAACTTAGAAAAATCCTTTCTTCCTAACCATGAAGAGTTTGATGATGGTTCTTTTTGCATTGCACTGCTCATGTCATGTAGTTTCTAGGATAAAATTGGTTTAAATTTATCTTTCATTTTCAATTTGTTTTGCATTTTTCATTGTGAGGTATCTTAAAACCCTAGCCAACTTAGGAAAATCATAACTTCTTTAGGGTTATGAGTCAGGTCTTCCCCTTTGGGCAGTGAACTTGTATAGGTTTAGGGTACCTTTGATCCCATTTTCAATTTTTTTACCTTGTCATTTGCTTCTGATTTTGAATTTTGCTTTGTATCTTGTACATAAACCCTAATTTGCATCTTCATTTGCATTCATCCTTCATATGCTTGCATACATGAACTTGCCATAACATTTTGTGCATCCACACGACATATAAGACATCTTAGGACACATTAGAATCATGTTTGATCATTGCATCATCCATTTGCCATGCTTTTGCATTCATTTCATGTCATATGCATTCATGGTCTTTCATGTTTCCTTTATGCTTCATTTGCATCCTCATTACTTTGTATGATCATTTGCATCTCTTGACATGACTTTGCATCATCCTTTAGCATCATTTGCATCATAAATATGCTTCTGATTTAGGTTTGCATCTTTGCATTTCATCTCACTTTCATTTCTTTTCATTTGTTTATTACTAACTTTTCAGGTGGTAAGTGTTGGAGAAGTGAATTTGCCTTCACTTCTCACAATCTCTTCTCATCTCTCTGATGCATCATTGCTGCATTTTACTTTTGTATTAGAGTGAGCTTTCTCATTCATGCTCCCTCCTCACTTTCTTTCTTCAAGCAACTTATCTTCTTAAATGAAGTAAGTTGTCTTGCTTCTTTTGCTTCTCCTTCCTTCATTCTGCTTCTTCCTTGGTGGCTTTTCTCTTGGAGATCTTTTGCAAGCCTCATAAACCCTAGGAATACCCAAGCATGTTAACAATTAGTATTTGATTAGTCCCCCATTAGTTTTACCTTTGTGTCATCTTTGAGTCTTCTCTTCTCACCTCATAATCAAGGACTAAACCTTAAAGGTTTTAAGGCTTTGTGATTAAGCTTATGCCTGCATCCTTCTATTAGGATGGAGTGTATAACTTTAATCCTAAGTGTTAAACCCTTGAAGTGCTTAAATCCTTTAATCAATTCACTTAATAATCACTAAGACATCCAGCTTGTAACTTGGGCCTTGCATTAGGGTTCTAATTCTTCCTTAATTGGTTAAGAAGGACTAACCCTAGTGTTAATGGACAAGTCCCCCTCAAGTTGTCTTACAAACCATAAAATCCACTTCTTAATCTCACCATTAACTAAAATCCACTTAACAAAGGCTTTGTTTTTCACGAGGTTAGTCCCTAATCATGGATTAAGATGAGGAGCCTTCCTCAGCTTAAATGTTCTCATCTATTATCCTTCTATTAGTATGGTGTAATGAGTCCATTAAATCCCTGATTATGGCTTAAACTCATTACTTAACACTAAACAAAAACTCCAAAAAACATCTAAATAATTACAAGTAGGTTAATGATCTTAATCCTACATCATGGTGATTAAGTGTGAGGTGTTTACTTCATACTTAAGGTATTCTCATTACCCCTAATCAAAGGGAAGATGTGATGAGTTTACTAACCCTTGGTTTAGGCTTAAGCTCATCTTCTTATGACAAACTTCAAAAAGCAATAAAAGATTGAAAACACCAAAAACAAACAATAATCGTCTCCTCCGGGATTCTTTTCTCATCATCTTCACTCACAAACGAGAACTTGCTTCTTCCGTCTAATGCAAGACAGTTTGCACCTGAGCCAGACAGGTCACACACTTGAGCATAGACAAGTAAGTAGTTCACAAGTCAATTTATCTTTCAGTCTTTTTGAGTCGAACTACGGTGTTCTGACTTCCTCATTGCACGAGAGGATACGTAGGCATAACTTAACCGTTATCGAACAAAAGTCTCTGTATATTCCCCCTCTTCCAGCATTATTCTTTTAAGCCTCATTGTCTTGAGCTTTGCACTCTTTTCTTACACTGACACTCCTTTTCTTCACTTCACTTTCCGGCACTGACACTTGCACCCTTTTCCAGCTTTTGCACACAGATAGCACTGACACTACCCCTTTAAACACAAATCTTTCAAGCGTGGATCCCGTCGAGTACGGCGGACAATCTGAGTGCTAATACCTTCCCAGGTTGTAACCAACCCCCTTTCTTAGTTTCTCTGGTTCGCAACTGTCTTATCCATCTTTTCTCAGGTTTATGCAGCATTACCTTTCCTTCGGGATAAAAATGCCTAGCTGGCGACTCTATTCATTCTTCTCCTTTCGCCGACCGTTCGCGCGTGTACCTGGATGCAAATCTTTGGGAGCGACAGCGAGGTGTAAGGAATCTACCATGATGAATAAGTCATAGTATGAGAAGGTTCACAAACAACAAATCTCATAAAACACTTCTTTAAAAGACAATACACAAACAACACTCGTCTTTTCCTACGGGAATTCTTTTCTCATCTCATTCACTCTCAACGCGAACTTGCGATGAGTTGTCTCATTTGCAAGACGGTAACACACTCGTTCAAGGAGAGCCTGCAACACCTGAGTATAGACATAAGTAGTTCCAGCTCATAAAAAACACAAATAAATAGTTTCCACCTTAGTTAGGCGAACTACGTCGACTCTGGTCCTTATTTTCCTGATGAGGTACCTAGGCAACGGGGTAGGGCCCGTTCAAGCACACTTTTTATTTTTCCCTACATTTTTCCCGTATGTTTTCGTTCTCTTTTCCAGTTCACTTTCTCATTCCAGTTCCAGTTAGCAGTTCTTTTGTTTAGCAGCATCTTATTTCTCACCCTTTGAAATAGACTAACAAGCATGGATCTCGTCGGGTACGACAGATGATCTGGGGTGCTAATACCTTCCCAGGTGGTAACCGACTCCCGAACCCAAATCTTTAGTTCGTAGGACCTTGTCCTTTCCTTTTCTCTTTGGTTTGTGTAGCATTACCTTTCCCATTCATTCGGGATAAAAATTCCTAGCTGGCGACTCTACCTTTTCCACGACACTTCCGCGTTTGTACTAGGATGAAAATCCCAGGAGAGACACAGACTTATATTCTTTAGTCATATGGTTTACTACAAATTCATAGTCACCCATTATTTTGACTCTTGTTGCCCCCAATTCCAACAAGATTTCAAGTCATGTAATCAAAGCCTCATACTATGCTTCATTATTCAAACACAAGCCTTGAACTTTGTACTTGAATTTTGTTGGAATTTTGTTAGGAGAAATGATTAATATTCCAACACCAGTTCCATTTTTATGGTTGGAACCGTCGAAATATAATTTCCATGGTTCTAATTTGACATCTTCTACCTCATTTCCGTTTATGGAGTGGTCAGCTATGAAGTCAGCAACCACTTGGCGCTTATGTAGGTTGGCCTTTTTTCTGCCCCCAGTCCCAGATCTAGTTCTTCTAATGGATCATGTGCCACCATCTTCCTATTAGTCGATGTTGGATCCTTTTCGAACCCCAAAGGTTCGTCATCATAAATGGCGTCAAGCATTTGATGTTGCCATTCGCCTATCTGAGTACTATTATAATCTTCTTCAACGTCCCTGTGAGGACATTGCTTTTTGGAATTGCTTTGGTTGGCTTCGACATCCATATATTTCACTTCGGCTTTGAGAGCCACTTTGAGTTTATTTTCAGCTATATAAGCCGTAATTCTTTCAAGAGCTGATGATTCAGTCATTATCGTCGAACTCGCTTCCCTAACTAGTTGGCTCTATATGGAAAGTCCCCCATATGAAGTTCAATTCTTCAAATACTTCTTTGTCCTATTGAAAACCATATGTTAGATGGAGGTACATTGAATAGTATGCATTGTCAGTTGCCTTTAAGTCGAACTCCGCTGGGCTGCAGGGAGGTATATGAGCTAGATTCTTGTCGAAGCTTCGACGGTCCACATGGTTCACTTCATTCATGAAGTAACTCTGATCAACCTTGATATTTTTGACAATTCCATTTATTTGCCAGGTGGCTATACGTTGAAGCATTGACGAAGGTACAACCCTCACGCCATGGATCCACTCTCTTCCCAAGAGCAAATTATAATTCACCTTTTAAGCGATAACCATAAACATTGTCGGCCTTGTTATGGTTCCGAAAGTTAACTCCACTTGGATGACGCCCATAGTGGTTCCTACTTTTACTTCATAATTTGATAGCACCATGTTATGAGGTTTTGCATTAGAATCATCCTTTCCAATTTTCTTAAGCATAAAGTGGGGCATCAGGTTCACTGCAGCTCCACCATCCACCAGTATTTTATTTACTCCCACATTTTCCACTTTTCCCTTTATAAACAAAGGCTTCAGGTGTCCTTTCATGGAGTCTTTTGGCCTTTCGAAGAAAGCATTTTGTTCTTCAATGCAACCATTATTCATTATGTAGTAACAAACAGGCATGTGTCACGTTTCTTCATCCTCCATATCATTCTCTTCGTCTTCGACCTCCATGACCCTATCATAGTCTCTAGGGAGGACCTGCACCACATTGCAGACAACATCAAAGGATGCTTCTGAGTCAGATTGGAAATCATCAGTCATCTCATCATCTTCTGGACTTTGTCTTTTGTACTTCACTGGTTCGGCCTTGCTGTTGTGATTTTTATTGTTAGGTGGCTCCTTCTTGTTGCCCATATGGATGTTGTTGCTAGATTATACTTCATTCCTCTAGGCAACATCCTTCTCAAACATGCCTTTTTCGATACCTTCGTTCTCCGCTCTCTTTTGTCTATGGAATCTCCTCCACTGGGATCTTGACATGGGGTTCTTACCCTTATAATTTTCTAAAGGGTAGGGTCTTGGTTTATGTTTGTCAGCTTCACTTGTTTCTGCCACCGAATGACCCCTATGAATGTCGAAGCTTCCCCATTTATTTTGTCCCTGGGCATCTATAATTGGCTGAACCCATTTGTCATCAGCAACTTGGTTGGTTTGTAAGAGTTATAGTTTCTTCCTCCATCCCTCTGTTGGTGATGGTCACTTCTCCTAGGATCATATCTTGTTTTTCTGACAACTAGGATTGTCCCTTTGTTTCCTTTTCTATTAGACTTTTTGATCACCTCTGGGTTACTTGCTGCCTTTTTGTCAAAAATGGCGCTGCAGCGTGGGCACATCATGAATTCAACCTTCTTCTTTTGGAATTTCTGGATAAATTCGATTAAGCTTTCATCTTCTTTGTGATAAGCCAACCTTTGGTATTCCTCTCGACGATGTTCCTCCTCCATTTGTGGTTGGTTCTTTTGGGACGCTTCCACCATGTTGATGTTGGTTGTCTGCCCATCAGCAATACTTAGTTTGTTCATTTTTTCAATAAGTCTTTCCTCAGTTTCACCCATTTCTTTTGTCAGGTCGAACTCTTTCAATTTCCTCTTGGGGTCCTCCATTGTTCTGCGTAGGATTCCATATGTAACTGGTTTTGCAAGACCATCTGTAGTCTATGCCTTAACTTTGGTAATATCTTCATCAACCTCAATGTTGACGCATTTGAAAGCGTCACTCTTTTCCATTTGGTCAGCATCAGGGCCTTCAGTAGCCTGGTTTTCAATAGTGAGGCCCTCAGTGGCTTTCTTTTTGACATTGACGCCTTCGATGGCCTCCTTTCTGGTGTTGGCAGAATTTCAAACAGTCCCTTAGTTTTTCGTAGTATCGAGCCTTCAGTAGCCTTCATGTTTCCTTCGACGGAATCTTCAGTTACCTCATCATTGTTTACTTTACAGTAACCTTCCGTGGTTTCAACTTTTCCTGGGTTGTTGAGGCCTTCAGTAGCCTTCTTGTTTCCTTTGACGGAATCTTCAGTGACTTCGTCATTGTCTGTAGGATTATCAACAATCTCTACCATGTTGACGTTAGTGTCGAAACCTTCAGTAGCTTCCACCATTTCAAAACTGTCATCCGAAACCTCTTCTACTCCCACCATGTTAACAATGGACGGCTCAGCATAATGGGCTTCGACAGTCTGCATAGGATTTGAGTCAATCTGCATTTGTTGCTTTGACTTGCCGCCGAACTTCAGCCTTTCATCACGAATAGCATTTTGTACGAGATCCCTGAAAAGGAAACATTGAGATGTTTTATGACCCAAAAAGTCATGGTACTTACAAAAACCTCTCTTTTTCTGTTGTTCCACAGGAGGCACCTTAGTTCCTGGTGGTACTATCATTTGACCATCTTTAACTAGTAAGTCGAAGATTTCGTCACACTTGGTGACGTCGAACGTATAAGTTCTCTTAGGAAATTTCTCATTCTTTTCGGACTCAACTGAATTCTTTCCGTTCGACGGGACCAGTACTTTACATGAATATGGTGGACCTTGTTTTAATTCTGCTAGGTCAATTTCTTGTTCGTCAAAAGTAATTGATTCATTTACATCATTATCATCATTTTAGTATACCCCTATATAGACCACCATTTCTTTATTATTTTTATTTGCTTTAAATTTTTCAACTTTTAATCTTTTGACTTGCCTCACCCTATCTGTTAATTGTGCCATATCTCTTAAATACTGAGTGTCAAGTTTCTTTCTTATAGAATAATCTAGGCCCCCTACGGCCATTTCGACTAACTCATGTTCGGGCACCTGAGTGAAACATCTTGCCTTTAGCAACCTGAACCTATTTAGATAATCATCTATTGGTTTAGAGAACTTCCTCTTGACACTTGCTAATTCTTTCAGGCTTATTTTGGTTTGTCCCATATAAAATTGTTCATGGAATAATCTTTCTAATTGAGTCCATGTATATACTGATCCTGCGGGCAAGGATGTAAACAAAGTAAACGCATTTTTTGTTAAAGAACTTAAAAAATATTTCATTCTTAGATTCTCATTGTGGGCTATTTCTCCCGCTTCGGTCAGATAATGGGCTACATGTTCTATGGTGGATTCACTTGTATCCCCTGAGAATTTGGTGAACTTAGGAACTTTCCATCTTGGGGGTAGTTCATGTTGTAAAATATATTCAGATAATGGGGAAATATAACTAGGCCTTTGCAATCCTACATTGCCCCATTTTGTGCCATTATCCTTTTGACCATGGCTGCTAAATTATTTTCGGCAGGCAAGTTATTATACCGAATTCGCTGCACTATATTATCAGCGTCTTGGCCTCTTTGGACTAATATCCTCCTAGGCTCTTATTGGACAGGGACTTCTACATGGGGATGTTGGACTACTTCCTCTTGGTTTCTAAGGTTTGCCTGAGGAATGTCTAAAGGCCTCTGATTTATTGTAGGTTCCTCTTCGACACCCACCCTAGGGTTCTGAACTATTTATTCTCTCTGTCGGGATTGAGGGACACCAAAAAAATCAGAAATGCGTGTCATTTGTTCTGCCAATAATTGATTTGTTTAGGTGGTGTTTTGTATTAGAGGATTAAACATTATTCCCATTTGTTGTGTCAACATTTGGACCATATCGTGATTTCTTTCATCCATTTGTTGTCTAATTATCTGCGCAGAACTATTTGTAATTGCTGGCGTATAAGTTTGAAATCCTGGTGGAGGTTGATTCATTGGACCATATCGTGATTTCTTTCATCCATTTGTTGTCTAATTATCTGCGCAGAACTATTTGTAATTGCTGGCGTATAAGTTTGAAATCCTGGTGGAGGTTGATTCATTCTACCTATGTTTCCACCAGATCCTGACCCTTGTAATGGGGAAGACATGTTGACCATGGAGTCAGAATACAATGATGACGCATTCTGCAAATTTTCCATTGTTGAAGTTGGTATTCCAAATGGTTGTTCCCTATTATACGGAGGCGTGATGAAATTTGTCGCAAAAGGCCTATGAATATTCCCCATAGGAGGAGGTGTCCCTATGGGTCTTTGGTGTCCCATAGTGGAAAAACTAGGCGCATTTTGAGATACTGAAAACGTTGGTGTAGACCCCGCTGACGAAGGCACAACCTTTGACACAGAGATTGACTTTGTATTCCCCTTGTCGAAGGGGTAGGGCTAAGCACTGGAATGTTTTCATTCGAATTATTTGGCGCATTCACCATTCTTCTTACTCTTGTTCTTTTAGGTCTTTCTACGTCAGTTACGGATAATTTACCGCTTCTTAGAATCATACAACAAAGTGAAACCGTTTTTACTAAGAGTTATTATGTTTTTTTTTAATTTGCACATGTCCCACCGGGTGTGCCAATTTGTTCGCTTTTGATTTTGGCGAACAACCACTGGTTTCCAATTTTAACGAAATTGGTTTACTTGCAGGATCAACCATACAAATCCTAGGACACATGTGCTTTTTTACAAACTTTCTATCTCTTAACAAACTTTGGTTTCACTTTTATTAAGTCTCTTTTTATGTATGGATAATCTGACTAATCAAAATAATAAAAGTTTATGGCGAAAACTTAAACGAAATAGATTGAAACAAGGCATAAAGTAAATTGGTGAAGAAAAGCAAATAACTTGTAAATGTAAAGGAATTGTAAAGAACTTTTGAACTTTATTAAACTTTGATAAAATAAAATAAAATGGTGTTGCACACGTACATTTTCCAGATAAAAACTCTTTTCTCACACACAGTTACTTCGAGTATTCTTTACAGGAATTTTGTACAAGAATTTACACACACACATTCTGACAAGAACTAACCTATTTATATACAAATAGCATAACTGCCACTAACGGACAACTCCTAAAATTATGACACTTGGCCTTAGGCATGTCCTCTTTTCACCAAACACTTCCACGCGTCCTTCTGCCAAACGTATCATCTTTTGAATTTTGAATGTCTTCCTCTGCGTCGAAACGACGCATCTCTTCAAATTTGTCAAAATGTCGAAAACAATATTACAAACTAGTTCTGTCGAAATGTCGGAAACAATATTACCAACTAGTTATGTCGAAAAGTCGAAAACAATATCATCAACTAGTTCCATCGAAATTGTCTTCTAATCATGTTCTTCAACTTTCTTCCTTAGTCGAAATATATCAATTTGAGCTTTATCGTATGGCATCAAAAAATGCCCATTTACACTAAGCAATTGGTTTGCCGAGGAAATCATTGATCGCGACTTTATGTGTTTGGTCGAATTGATACTGCAAGCATACAGGGTATCGCATAGTTTTAAAAGATTGTCGAACCCACAGGGATTGATAGTCAATAGGGAGTGTCCTATAATTGCTGCGTAAGGCTAAGGCTAAGGTTGTCACGGAAGAAAGGGATAAAAAATTAATTACGAAAAAGGTTTTTGCACGAATAAAAGAAACGAGACCGTAGAATCATTTTTGGGACTCTTAGGGACTCGATAGGATTCAGGGCTGAAGTGAATGCTTAAATTGCTCTGACGAAAGTACCAGTCTAAAGGTTCGATCTCACACTCTCGCGCTATTGATCGAGCCACGTCCGATAACCCTAATATTTTTCTCTCCCTCGCTCGGTAGTCAAAGGGCATCTTTTTGAAGACGGATAAGACCGAAAAGAAATACCTAAAGCGCTCTCGTTGTATTTAGGTTCCAGTGTCCTGTGCCTACTATCTGACGCGTGCCTCAAACAATCGCTCTATTGGACTCGTCTAAGTGCATTTCTCACTCTCGTGACGAAACGCTGGTAAGAAGCCTCTTGCTCTGACGACAAGACCACCTAAATTAATCTTAGAACACAAAACCAAAATTTCAGGCATTAAAATAATGTCGGTTATCCTACGGAGTCCCGTCGAGATGACGGTCCTCAAACTCCGGGCTCATACAAATCTAGCCTAACATAATTGATATTAATATCAACATAATTAAGCTAAAGCATTTAGAAACATACATACTGATTTGATTTTAATTAAAGTTCTGTTTTAAGAGTTCTTTTTATGAAACAAAGTGCTTGTAACATGAACATAAACATACAATATGCAGTAAAGTAAATACGAAGGAAATTTAAAGAAAGCAATAAATTAATAACCTGTAATAAATAGAAACGAAACTTTATTAATTTACGAGACAATCCAATTACAAACGAAAAGGAAAAGGAAACAATACAAAATGTGTATTAATCACTCAGTATGAGCAATTAATATTATGGCTAAGTAATTTTTCTAGTTCTGTAAGAAATTCGGCAACGCTTCCACAAGGTATAGGGTCGTCCCAAATGCTGCTCTGAGGCCTTCTATTTATAGACAGAAACTGGTTCCAAAATAGTTGAGGGAATTGAAATTTGAACAAGCCAAACTGCTTGAAAACTGCTTCTGTAACTGTTCCCGCTACCAATGGTGAATGCCATATACAAATGGGAACGCCATTTGACTACTATAAATAATTCTGGGACCGTGGGAAAATGGCGAACACCCTTTGGTTCTTTTGAGGGAATGGCGAACTCCATTCACCTAGAGAAGTTAGAAAGTGCAGTTTTTCTTCCTTTTTTTAGCTTGTTTGCCATGGATTCTTCTCCTTTCCTTTGATTCGGCTTGCTTAGGTCCTGAAAACATAAAGTAAACGAAACATAAGTGAAATGATATAAAATGCAATAAAGAATCGATAAAAATACGATGAAACATGCATGAAATGAATCGAAATAGCCTATACGAAATCGAGTCATCAATCATCCAAGTTACTTTTCAGACGAAGTAATTTTATATGTTTTTCTCATTATCAGTTTGGATGTTAAGTCCTACACTCTGCCTAATGTGTATGGATCCATTTGTAGGGTCACCGCATGTGCATTGATTACCGAGATCTTAACAGAGTAAGTCCGAAAGATAACTTTCCATTACCTCACATTGATGTATTGGTTGATAAAACCACTCAATTCTTGGTATTCTCCTTCAAGGATGGCTTCTCTGGTTATAATCAAATTAAGATAGCGCCAGAAGACATAGAGAAAACAACATTCATTACCCAGTGGGGTACATTCTGCTATAAGACGATTCCTTTTAATCTGAATAATGTTGGGGCAACGTATCAGGGGGCTATGGTAACATTTTTCCACGACATGATTCATAAATAAATTGAATGTTATATGGACGACATGATTGCTAAGTCGAAAACTGAAGAAGAGCATTTGGTTAATCTCAAGAAGTTGTTTGAAAGGCTGAGGAAGTTTTGTTTGAGGTTATGTAACACCCCAAAATAATTAGAATATTTATTTAATCGGTTTATAATAAATATTCGGGATTTATCGGTGAACTCGACGAAGTATTGTGGGTAAGCTGTGTTTATGACGAGTGAGGTGTAATTTGATATTTAAGTGATTATTCGGATTTATTTTAATATGATAATAGAATAATATTATTCAAATTATTATTATTATTATTATTTAAATAAGAAGAGAACGATTAAGGGTAAAGTGGTATTTTGGACAGATTAGTGAGGTTAAAATCGGAATATTGTAATGAGGTCCAAGAGGGTAAAGGAGGAAATATAAAATCAGAATTTTGGGAGAATTTTGGAAAAGGATCGTATTTTGTGAAACTGCTCTGGGGAACGAAGACAGAAAGGCGAGGAATCGGAGGTTTCTCGAAGACCTCTAGGAAAGGGAATTCAGAGTTCAGCATCTAAGGTATGGGGAGTATTACCTTTCATTATAATTAAAGTATGATCTAGATTGTATGTGAATGATTTGGGGATTTTTGAGGGGTTTATTGGAGACGGGATGAAATTGATGAATTGGGTATCTATATGAAGTTGTTGTTTTACGGATTTTGTTGGTGTGTAGTTGTTATGTTTACAGTCGATGAAAAATGATAGAATTTAGTAAGTTATTAAATTACAATCGGTGATGTTATAGAAGAATTGAATCGGTTTGATGAGAATACATAGAAACTGTTTCCTTCGGTTGAAGTGTAATTTGGATAATGAGGGTTGGAATTAGGTGTTAGGGAGAATAATCGGAACGGGGTAGAAAAAAGACATCTTTCTGGAAAGGGGTGGAGATCTCCCCCCAACGAATTATTAAGGTGGCACAGGCCACCATGGAACTAAACAAGTGGTGTAAGCCACTAAGGGAAGGGAGGAATATGGCGCAAGCCACTTAAGTAAAGTGGCACACGACATACATAAAAGTGGAGCAAGCCACTAGTGGGATATGGTCCCGACAAGTTTTGATGTGGCACCCGGCACATGTGTGATAAGATTAAGGGTGGTGCAAGCCACCCATTTTCAGGAATAGGGACTCAGTTTCGCTACTTAGTTTTCAGGGCCATAAATTCCAAATTGGGAGTTTGTTTAACATGCAGTATGAGGCCTTGAACAGTATGACAGAAATAACCTACAATACATAGAATAAACGAATCATTATAGAATTAAGTGGCAGGATTTCAGAGAGGTGTTATGTGCTAGAGACATCAGTGTGTGTGTTTACTGTGAGGTAAGTTAGGAACATGTATGGAAGTGAATTGTTTAATCTCTGTATAATAATCGAAGCAATATTGGTTATGATCTATGATTGATTTATGTGTATGATGTTGTGTGATATATGTGAGTTATACCTCTCAAACCGTGAGTCAGTCTTACATGTTGTTTATAGTATTAATGGAATGTCGTGACAAAATATATTTTGATAAATAATAAGAAGTATAAGATGTGATTATTTGGTGATCGTGTCGTGAATTAGGTGACGAGATTACATACTGAGTAAATTGTGTGTGCTTTATTGTATAAATTGTTATGATGATATTTTGAAGTGAATTGTTTGGTGTTTGTTATGATGAATGATGGTGGGGTTAAAATGATGTGTGCATATGAAGTATATGACGCGAATATGATTATTTTAGTAAATGATGATGTGTTGTCTATAATGTGTGTATATATGAGGTATGTGAAGGGAATATGACAAATATAATTATTAATATGTTATGACGATTATGATGATTAAGAAGTTTATGAGATATATGATGATATTTTGATGAATGATGATGTGTTTGACTAGTCGTGGTCGTATTTATTTGTTGTTATGCATCATGCATTCATAGCATTGTTTAGGATGAATAATCCAGTGAAGTTTTGCAGGATGATGATACAGTGAAGAATTATAGGATGCTAATGTCCAGTGATGGCCTTAATCTCATTGTGTGGATTAAGTGCAATTTGTGATGTGCTCTGGTTCCAAGTGGGAATCGATCCTATTGGTAGGGATCCTTGGAGATAACGATGACTAAGTCATCAGTGATGTTTCGGTACCACATGCATGAGTTCATATGAGGTTGCATTTGCATTATTTGTGGGAATACATGATGTTTTGTGATAAGTGCATTATATGATTAATTACTAGAGTATGACGTTTTATGATGAATATGATGTTGTTGTTGTTTTGAGTGTGAAGCATATGATCATTATGTTATAGTGATTTAATTGTTATACATAAGATATCTATTCTTATATCTCGTATAATGACTTGTGATTACTCACCCTGCCTGTTTGAATGTTGCCTCTACGTGGGTAACGTGCAGATATCCGAGATGAGTTCGCAAGCAAACTCTCAATGCGAATAAAACAAATAAACATTGTGTTTCGACTTGTAGGCACACCGGAAACGATTAAGCACAAGGTTGCTAAGTTAAAGAAAACAAATAGGTACTAAATGGTGAAAACAAGAGCATTGTAATGACACGACTCCACAAAAATGGACATAAAGTTCCTTCCTATGTGTAACACGATGGGAGAACTGACTTTTAGTCATATTGCGGATAGCAAGAGTCGCCACCGTCTTTTATTTTATCTAAGTGGAAAGGACATAAAAGAACAGGAAATACCTATTTTTAAAAGACTTGGGTTCGGGGGGTAGGTTATATAAAGGGAAGGTATTAGCACACTTTATATCCATGGTTATCCATGGGCTCTTAGTTACTTAGCTCACTTAAATTGTTTTTGAAGAGTGTAGTGTATGATTAGAAATTTTTCTAAGTACTTTGTAATGATCCTCGTATGGATGTATACAAAGCCTTGTTTTGAAAAATGTTTAAGAAAAGTGAGGTGTAAAAAGTATTTTGAAATGTGAGCAAGCAACTAAGAGGTACCTACCCTAGATTAAGTCATTCATGTTCTCTTATGTCCTTTCGAGGGTAAGATTATCCCTATTATTAAGGAATAGGTAGTCATTACCTTGGATTTTATGTAGGGACAAGCGTAGGATCATCGTATGGTCAATGAAGGCAACTTAAGGGTGTCTTTAGCAACCTGGGAGGGACTATCATCTTTTACCGAAGGGACAAGATCATTATTGTAGGCAACATCGTAGGGACTTGATCTTTTAAACCGGGGAGGGACTAGATGATTGATATTTGAAGGAACTTTGCTTAAGACACCCCTATTTTTGAGAGACTTGACCATATAAAGAAGGCAACCCAGAGGAGTACTCTAGGAAGTGCAGATGGCGAACAAAGATCGACTTACGTGAGTGAGTGTTATTTTCAGGTATTTATCTCGTTTAATTAGGTTTTCTAAGTCAAATTATTCACAAACGGGTTTTCACGCCCTATTTACTAACCATACAGTTAATTTATAAAGAAAAACGAGAAAAGAAATGTACGAGCTATTACAAGGCTTTAGGAGAGATACAACATAATTATCATAAAGCAGTAAATAAATAAAGCAATAATAATAATATAAGTATAAATTAGCAAAGCAATAATAATAAAGAAATTACAAATTTATTTAAGTGTTAATTAGAATTTTTTAAGAAAATAAGTATAACTAATTATTATAAGAAAATAAGGTTTGAAAAGAAATAAGTATACAGAAATTAGGGTTTTGAAAAAATAGGTATAAAGAAATTAGTAAGAAAATTGAAGTTATTATGAAAATATTTTGAGTGAAATTATATTAAGATTTAATTATATACAAAATTTAGAATTTTAAAATAGAAAAAGATTAATAGAAAAATAGTTATACAATTTAGTTATAAGAATAAGAAATTTAATTAGATATTTACAAAAATCATATATGTGTTTAAATAAATAATTAAAATAGTTAATATTTATTTACAAAAATATGTTAGAATAATATTATATACAAAAAATAAAATTTGAGTTATAATTATATAGAAAATAATTAAGTTTTTATTTGTTTAAAAAAGCTTTAATTAATATTAATTTTGATATAATAATAATAATAATAGTAAACAAAACAAAGTAAAAAAATAAAGAAAAGAAAACATACCTGAGGGAGCCTGGGATTAAACAGGTCTCCAGCCTTTAACCACAAACCCTTTCACCAGCTGAGCTATGCTAGCTTTGTGATATATAATCAGCTTCTACTCATTATATTTTAAGTTTGTTAAAAATATAAATAATATGAAAAAATTTGCCTCAGCCTGGATTTGATCCCTCGTCCTCATGTATACAAACCAGTTCCTTTACCAATAAGCCACTTGGGGCGCGTCTGGCAACAAACAACAACAAATCATTATATAATAAACATGTTGAATATTGAAAAAAATGAGAAAAAGGAATGGCCTCACCCAAGTTTGAACCCTGGTCCTTTGGTACTCAGCGCGCATATCTTAACCACTGGGCTAGCAGTCATTAGTTGATATAATATAGAAACACACAAATAAATATTAAGCATAAAATTCAAAAATCAGAATGGCGCCAAGTTGGACTTCATCTTCTCCAAATTTCCTGCGAAAATACCTGCAAAAGTTGCTACGAAATTTCCTGCGAATTAAGATTCATAGGAAAACCTATGTTTCCTCAAACACCATGAAAACTGTAAAATTTCATCAAATTGATCATATTATTGTGATCCCCATACCATATACAGTTCATTGATGTCATTAGAATTTGTTTATATTGGTTTAATTAAGAAACCCTAAACGGCCAACATAAACCCTAACAATGGTATTTCGTCCTCCAAGCCTTGTTTCTTCAATCGATTGATCCAGAATCCATCTATACATCATTATAAACATATCTAAACAAACAAAAATCAATTAAAACGCATCATATTTTATAATCGAAAATTTTTTAAATAATGAGAAAAACGAAATCTGTTCATGCATTACATGATGTTATGGATGAAGGTGATATTGAAATATGACCAGAAGACCTCAAGGAAACTATTGCAACCTTTGGAATGATTTGAAACGACCTCTAGTGTCAAAACAGAATGTGACTTTTTTGATGAAAATTTGAGATTTGCTTTGGTGTTCTTAGCTGCAAACATTCGTCCCCTAATATTGTCAATACTTCATGTATATGTAGAGAATGAATTAGGTCAGAAAAAACCATGGGTTTTGTGCAAAAATTTGATTGCTTGACTATGAAGAAATCTCTATTTTAAATATTCAAAAAATCTTATAAAACCTTTCCAATTTTGATCAATCTGACTTTGGTTGATTTTCAATCATTCTAAATATAATTCCAATCATCTTCAATCAAAGATTTTGTGATTTATTTGGCTTTTCATATTTTATTTATATTTAAATTGAATTTTAATGAATAAAATCCAAATAAATATAAGATAAATTATAAAAATCAAAATAAATGGGAATTGGGTCGTGCATGATCACATTATTAAGATCGGGTTGCAAAATGATAGGCTCATTTGGAAAAAATTGGTTTTAAGACCCTTTTTGTTCAATACACCCCTTGAAAATTTCCCAACTTTGACAAGGAACAAATCCTTCAATTTTAAGGATATGAAGGTGTTCTTGGACATTTTGGAGAGCTTAAATAGTCCTCTAACAAACCTCTTTGGTCTCATGTCCATATCTTTTACCATTTTCAAATTATGCTCTTTGGAAGATGTTGACTTTTTGTTTACTTTTGAAATGACCTGTAATGTTTTAGCTCATACCTTCCAAATGAAGCATTTCTAGGCTTGGCTTGTGAGATAAAAAGTTGTAGAGAATTCAATTTCCTTCAAAATGAGCTTTGAATGGGAAATTTTTGATGAAGCATGTGAAAGTTATGGCTGGTAAAGTTCAGTTGACTTTTCCTGTGAAAACCCTAATTTAGAAACTCCTGATTCTTGATGATCTGAAACTTCCTTGATGAATCATGATCAACCCTTGATAAAATGATGAATTTTAATTCATAATCTTGATGTTGGCAAAAATCTTGAAGTTTGACTTTAATTTGACCTCAGTTTGACTTTTTAACTACTTTGACTGATTTTTGCATATTTGATCATCTGACTGGTCAAACTTATTGGGAAAGCCTTGAAACTTGACATGGGGATTCTTGAATACATGTAGGATTTTATGGAGCTCACTTTAGGCCTTTAAAATCATTTTAACCTGAGGAAACTCCAAACCCTAGTTTTGGACACTTTGCTTAGGAGGAGGCATTGTCTGGGGAAACTTCCATACTTCTTGATCAATTGGGAGTCTTGAGGACCTTATGATAATTTAGAAGTCTTGAGAGAGATTGTCTTGATTATGGGAGGGTAAATTTTGGGGTACAACACTATGCAATACCGGTTCAAATCATGATATTATGCCTTGACCTACAGACTTTTGTTCTCATTCACCTCTCTTTCATTCTAACGCAATCACATTAAGCTCGTTATCCCTTTGCTTACATGGTAATCGAACATGTTAGTGTGATCTCTTATTCATTTTTTCTTTCTTGATTTTGCTTTTTTCCAATTAATTTCAAGATTATGATCTTTTGGGCTAAGTGGTCGAGTGAGGATCACCTAACTTAGTAAGAACAGGTCTTTGATTCATATTTTTCTATGAAAGCACACATTTTTTATTTCTTTTTTTTAGAGATCAACACATATTTGCATTAGTTAGTTACTTAGTTCGCATGAAGGATGGTGCTGACTGCTAAAATAAACTAATAAAGAGGCAAAATAAAAGAAACTAGGAACAAGATCTCGGCATAATTTGTATCTAAACTAATATCGCATATTAGGGACTCTAAGGTGTAAAAACGGTACTGATGTTGACAAAACTTTCCCAAGTCTATCTACCAAGCCTAAATCAACCTATATTAAGTGTGTCCTGCCTTTGAATCAAGAAAGTTTTTAAATATTTGGGGAATTTTCAGACTATGCAAAAACATAAGGTAAATGACGACTCAAACAAGCATATGACTCGATAACAAAACAAATAAAGGAAACTAACCTAGAAAGCAGGAAATAACATAAAGCAATAAATAAAAGCAGTAAACGACTCCTCCCCCACACTTAAATCAAACATTGTCCCCAATGTTTTAATTTGAGGTGAACATGAAAGGAGTGATGGAACCTAGAACAAAATCAGTGGTGGAGGGCACGGCCTCGGTGCTGATAGTGGTCCTCTCTGATATCTGGATCCTCGGGCTGGTTCTAGCCTCCAAGACTATGTAACTCTCTGCGCAGACCTATCATCTCGCTAGTAAGATCTCTCAGTGCAAGAACTGTCTGGGCCATGAACTCCACTTGGTTATTGCGAAGCTTTGTGTACTCCCTGTCACGCTCCTCCTCTCGCTCTCTCTGCTGCCTGAGCTCAGATAAAATCTTCTCCAGCGATCCTTCCATACCTGCAAAATCATCAGAAATAGGTGCACTGTATGGTGCGGTACTTGGACCGGGTGATTCAGAAACACGGGGATAAGGACGGGTCTGTGGATCGGCCTGTCTGGCAGCATGCCTACCCTCTTGCTCAGTAGCATGTAACCAGTCAGCGCGCATGCGTATATCAATACGAACAGGGGCAGGAAAAGAAAAACTATGGTGCTCATGGTCATAGATTATAATGTGATACCTGCCATCAGGTAAACTTTTGACAAGTCGCGTACTCTTCCAGTAATCTAAATCGGCGAAGATACTCTCAAAATAGTTGTCATCCACAACATAATCAAGGTTAAGGGCTTCAAAAATGGCGGTGAATATGCTACCTATGAAAATGGGTCCTCCGACTCTGTTAGACACACTAATCAAGTGGGCAAGGAAAAATGGCACAGGGTCTACTGGGGTTTGGTTCAGAGCATAATGAAGGAAGTACAAGTCTTTAGAATACACATTACTAGTGTACTTATGCACAAAAATGGTAGAAGCAAGGATTTGGTGAAGCACTCTAATGGTTGGGTTTTGGATGGATGTGGCCTTAAGTCCTTCCCATTTTTTTGTGGTCAGGCCAGTGATGTCGCTCCAAAACTGAAAGGCATTGCATTGCCACTCACTTTCTAAGGATGCAATAGTTGTGGCTCTGACAACTGATGGAAAGCTAAAATTCTCCCTAATTCTCTCATGGGTCAGTGAAAAGAACTGGTTAAGAAACATAAAGGTAATAGTACTGGGGGTACGGGATGGGTCATGCACGTAACAAAGTGAACTAAGAAACTCATAAGTCAACCTAGTGAAATTTACATTATAAAGAGTGCAGAAACGAGTCATACCTAAGTTCCTCAGCATCCAAGCGACACTCGGCATGAGGCCCAGAGTACGAAGTGCTTCCGTGTCAGGGTACCCAGTTTCTTCAATGTCTCTCTTTGATATGTGGTGGAAATCCTCACGCATGGTGTCACCGATTTCACCTTTCGGAAACTCAATTCCCATGTAATCAACTTCTTGGTTTGCTTCCATACTGAAATTTGAGAGAAAAGATGAAGGTAGTTAGATGTGGGATATGGTAGGAAGTTATGATTTTTGTGGTGATGAAAAAAATGATGGTGAAAGTGGGTTTATATAGAGTAAAAATGGAATCTAAGTGGTTCGGGTGATTAATTAGGAGTTAATGGGAGTTAATAGGGTGGTTGGGTGGTAAAGGGATTTGAAAAGGTAGAGAAAAAAAAAAGAAAAATGAGGGGAAAACTAAAATAGGGAAGTGTAAAGGGGTTGTGTTATACAATGCGCATCCTTCTGCCTCTGAAGGTAAATGGCGAACGCCATTGTCCTGATGCGTGGCCAGTGACCTCAGAACAGAGGATTATGCCTCTGGTTGGTCTCTCTTTTTTTCTGGTTGTTTTTAATAAGATGGGATAAAACATGTGAAAAATAAAAGGTAAACACATTTTAAAGAAAATGGGAAATTGTATAACTTAAAAGAAAAAGATTCGATACAAATACGCGTCGGCATTTCGACGGAGAAAATGCTAAGTTGAAGCTTACAATACGGGAAAGGGAAAACAATACAAGGAATTCAAACTAGCCTAAGAAAAGCATGGAAAATATTTGACAATGCGGAAATCATCCGCCAAGTCGCCCGACTAAGGAGTCGACGACATTGTGGAGTGAAAACACGACTTGGTAAAGATGATCAAAATGCTCATTCACAACATCCACAAACTGAATTTGATCCACTCTAAGTGATTCCATTTCAGCACGGAGATCACCTACTTCAACTTGTAATGCATAAACGGCATCAGGTATGGTTATTGTGAAAAGATTAGGCACTTCGGGTACATCATTGGTAGAACTATCAGTAATTTCCTGAGGCATGGTGGTATCCGGATGCTCATAGTGTTGAGGTGAGTCGGGTGGAATAGGTATCTCATCCACTACATTCAAGTCATACAACCAATTTTCTCTGTTATGGAAACTTATTCTCTCATGGTTCGGCAAAGTAAAGGCATGGACAACGGTATTATCAATTAATAATTCAAACTCCACCGGTCCTAAATTGGCTATGATCCCACGGTTAAAACAGAAATTGATATCCATTAGGAGGATTCCACCGAAAATGATAGAACGACTCAAATGGTAGTGCATGCCTATGGCTTCGGCAATCATAGTCACTAATCCTCTAATGATAATGGGGTGAAAAGAGTCACGGGCCAGCTTAAGGAAGTTAGCTAACATGTACGGGGCAACATTGACCGGCCTTCCTTGGGAGGCAAAAAACATGATATAAAGTTCATCCCTGGACACATCATAAATATTCTCTTATTTCCCGAAAAGAGTGTGAGCAAGGATCTTATGAAAATATTTGATTCCTGGGTTGTGAATACTCTCGGAGAACATGGCATTTGAGTTAGGATTGTAGTCACCAGTGATATTACCCAAAAATTGTTCAAGGTCATATCCGGTAAAGGCATCTTCCGAGGTTTTTGTGACAGCATCAGGATCATTGGGTAGTCCTAACAATTCAACCATCTCATGATGAGTGAAACAGTACTTATTTCCAAACAAACGGAAGGTGGCCAATCCACAGCCAAATTCGTACCCTCGAGTAGGTTCATAATAAAGGGAACTTAGGAATTCCAAGGTCAGATTGTGGTAAGTGCTAAATTTTCTAGCTAGAGCAAAGTTTTTCCAACCGAGATGGCCAAAGAAGTAAGCAACATTGTCCCTGATTCCAAGTGTAACCATGGTTGATTCATCCGGATAAATCGAAAGGGCAAAGTCCCTTTGAGAGAGAGCCTTAAAGCGACGCCTCTGAAGATTATTCCTGAACACGACAGTGTGATTTTCGAAAGTTTGCATGATTGAGAATGGAAAAACTATCCTAAGGACAGTAATCCTGAAAAGTTAAAGAAAATAACATACTGTTAGGGGAAATAAACTACATGCAGGGATTAGTGCTAATAACAATCATGACAACTATAGTTCAAAAATCAAGGTAATAACAATAAGGAAAACATTGCTCACAAAGATAACAATTAAAGTGCTAAGATTAATACTAACAATAATAGTACTAAACTAAATCAAATTAAATACTAAGGTAATAACTACTATGCATGTGCAAACACAAAGAAATAACTACTATTACTAACATTTGTGGTTTAAGCTCTCACAGAGCGCTATGTTTAATGTCAGAAGCTCAAAATATGAACGGAAAAGGTTTTAGTCGTTTGGAAGAACGGGAAGTTCCTCCAACTTACAACTGGAACAAAATTCTTTATTTTCTATGGAATGGTATGCTTAAGTCTTTTCCCATTTACAATGAATGGTTCACATGAATTTCCTTTGATTTGGACTACACCGCTACTTAGAATCCTAGTAACTTCGAATGGTCTAGACCATCTAGAGCGTAACTTTCCTGGGAAGAGTTTAAGCCGAGAGTTGAAAAGTAGAATTGTATCCCCTTCTCTAAACTCTCTTCTTATTATTCTTTTGTCATGCTACTTTTTGGTTCTTCCTTTATAGATGCGGGCATTTTCGTAGGCATCAAGCCTTAGTTCTTCGAGTTCATGGATATCCAAAATAATTTTTTCGTCTGCTGCTGTGTAATTGGTATTTAGGGTCTTTATCGCCCAATATGCCTTATGATCAAGTTCCATAGGCAGATGGAAAGATTTTCCATAAACCAGTTTAAATAGGGTGGTTCCTATAAGAGTTTTGTAAGCGGTTCTATATGCCCAAAGAGCCTCATGAAGTTTAGTCGACCAATCTTTCCTAGATGTTGCAAAGGTTTTCTCAAGTATTTGTTTAATTTCTCTATTCGATACTGTCGATCCCGGGATTTTCATCCTGGTACAAACGCGAAAGTGGCGCGGAAGAGGTAGAGTCGCAAGCCAGACATTTTTATCCCGAATGAATGGGAAAGGTAATGTTGCACAAACCTGAGGAAGAAGGAAAGGACAAGGTCCTGCGAACCAAAGATCTGGGTTCGGGAGTCGGTTATGACCTGGGAAGGTATTAGCACCCCAGATCGTCTGTCGTACCCGACGGGATCCACGCTTGCTTGTTTGTTTCAAAGGGTGAGAAATAAGATGTTGTTGAACAAATGAACCGCTGTTGGAACTGGAACTGAAATGAGAAAGGGAATTGGAAAAGAGAACAAAAAGAAAGAATAGGGAAAATGTAGGGAAAATAAAGAATGTGCTCGAACGGGCCCTACCCCGCTGCTTACGTATCTCATCGGGATAATGAGGATCAGAGTCGACGTAGTTCACCTAACTAAGGCGGGAACTATTTGTTTGTGTTTTTATAGCTGGAACTGCATATGTCTATGCTCAAGTGTTGCAGGCTCGTCTGGTACGAATGAGTTTACCGTCTTGCATGCGAGACAAGTCGTCGCGAGTTCGCGTTATGAATGAATGAGATGAGAAAAGAAGTTCCCGCAGGATAGTCGCTTATTATTTGTTTTTGTCTTTTATGAGAAGTGTTTTGAATTTGTTTGCTTTATGAAATAACCCCTTGATGAGACTTGTACATCATGCTAGACAAGCTTACACCACTCCAAGATGGAATGAGTGCAAGTGCCTCATGGAATAAGGCTATACACAAGGGATCCTTTCATTTATTTGTTAAGTGTTTTTGGATTTTGTTTGAAGATGAGAAAGAAGGACTCAAGTTGCAAAAGGACAAAATCTAAGGGACTAAGACTCAATCCTAATTTTGTTTATTTATTCACAAGTGATCCTAACGGTTTGTGCGGTTTCTAAGCCTAATGAAGGAAGGAACTAGAAACTACTAGAATTCAACTTACTTCCTAAGGAAGTTAAGTTTATTCTAAAGCAAAAGGGAAACCTATACAAGTGGAATATCAAATAATAGGGCAAAGCAATAAAATTGAATAAGAAATAATATTCTAAAACAAAACATTTAAAGGTATAAAACCAAAAAGTAAGCCTAAATTTATTCTAAGTTCATTTATTTTGAATTCTAAGCCTAAGTCCTAAAACTAAGGGAACTATCCAACATTATCATTCTAAAAATCAGAAATTAAACTAAGCTAAGTCATTATTAAATCCTAAGATTGAACCTAAGCAAACTAGCCCTTAATGGATCTTAATATCCTAGCCTAAACTAATTGAATTTTACATGTATAAAGGCTAAAGATTAATGCACTAAAAAAATAGTAAAGGTCCTGGAAAAATTATGGAATTAATTCTATAGGGTCCTAAAACTACCTATAATATTATACTAAAATATATCCTAAAAAATCAGAATTTAACTATGTCTAAAAATCACTTAATTCTACTTATGGATTAACTATCATTTTTCATGGATTAAGCTATCAAAACAGGGGATAAAATGGCCTAAAAATTCTACCAAAATTATCCTAGGTCCTATTATGAGTCCTCTAACTATGGCAAAAAGAATGGATTAAAATCCTACTGGAAGTGGAAAAATTAAAATGAACAAAACCATGTACAGTTAAAAGAAATTCAATAAAAGCTAATTAAAAGAAAAATCAGAATTAAATCGAAAATAATGCAAAATTCAGAAAATAAAATTGTCAAAAATTTCTAATTGGAATTAAAAAGTTACTTAATTTTTTGTGAAATTTTATAATGCTTTTTACTATTTTTTATGGAATTATTCCTAAACTATATTAAACTAAAAATTAAAAAAACTAAAAGAAATAAAGGGGGGTGAAAGCAGTATTTTTTAAAGTTGTTTTCTTAATGGGCTTAGAAACAGGTGTGTATTTAGCACGAAGAATGGGCCCAAAATGCAGGATGGTGGAGTGTATAGCATGGACCATTAGTCAATTATGTTGACTTGATGAGAAGCGTTAGATCTAGGGTCTTCAAAGGATATTCATATCACGTGGATCACAGACGTGGGAACATGATTGCTATGGTGGACACAACACATGGGAACAACCGCAGACACAGCCAACCGGACGCTGACACGTGTCACCGTCGCTGTGGCCGAAAAACACAACCTGTCTTTTCCTCTTCTAACGGTCATTACATGGGGAATTACTGAAAATTAAACTCAATTAAAAGGTCAAATGAGGATTAAATCATATTAATGAGTCTTAATGTTTTTATATTATTTAAATTAACTATCATATTTATAAACATAAAGATCCAGACTGCATACTAAAAACCCTAATTCCCTTCTTCTTTCCTCACGCCGCTGCAGCTCTTCCCCTCCTCTTCTTCTTCGAATCCTACTTCTTCTTCTCCCTCTCCGATCAAACCACCACCCTCCACTCATCATCATCCCTCACGCGGTTCTCTCTTCTCCGCCATCACCGTCCTCCTCCTTAAACCTCTTCTCCTAACCTAACCTTATCGGAGACCCGTCGGCTAACTCCATTAACGACAACCTCACCACAAACCCTCACCTAATTTCTATGCCTATTCCTAATCCGAAAACAGTTAACCTAAATCCTCCCCCAAATGGCGGGATCGCAATCAAAAAATAACCAAAAAAACGATGAGATTGTAACCTATGAACTCTCTAAGAATTCAAATCTGCGACTATCAATAAGGAGAGGATAACGTACCTGATTTCGATCAACAACGGATAACACGCCTCAAGGTACGATTTCACTCGATTACGTCATCGTTCTTCTTCCATCCGCACATCAACATTCTTGAGGTATATTACGATGAATGATTCTATGTGCGGTTCAGATTTCTGTTTGCAGGTGAATTCTTGATGAAGATGATGTGCTTTCTGCGGAGGCTGCGAGTATGTGTTGTTGCTGCTGAGGATCGTTGATGTGATGATTCTTGATGAATATCGGTCATAGGTGATGAAGGAGCAGAGAAATCCGAGCCTAATGATCTTTGATGAAGCTTGAAGATGAAAATCAGGATCGAGTGGTGCCAATTCGAATGCTGAATGATGTAGAGTTGACGAGATTTACGACGAATCTGCAGAACTTGATGAAGGTGCAATGATATGAAGAGCTCTCACTCTTTTTCTTTCATTTGCGAATTTCTTCTGTTACATCCATTCTAGGATTATTTTTTTATTGTTTGTGAAGGAAATTGAAGATGGTGATGGAGGTTATATGGTTGGATGGTTGAAGAAGAATTCAGATTGGGAAGATTGGGAAGAGATTGAGAGAGATGAATTAAGGGTTATGGAAAAATGGAAGAAGATTGAAGAAGCTAGTGGAGAAGAGAGATGAAGATTGAGATTGGAGAGAAAGAGGATTGTGGTGAGAAGCAGAAGAAGAAAATCGTGAAGCCTTGGAGAAGTTATGATGCTTCTGATTTATAGAGGTGGGAGAAGCTCCTGTGAGAAATCTCATGTGAATATTCCAGAAGAAAATCTGTTATGAAGTTGCTATTTTCAATTAAAATTTTGTTAGGAGTTTGTTATGAACTTGTAAAGTTGGTTACTTTTTCAGTTATGGCTTGTTTTAGATTTCTGAAAATCTGTTTTGGTAGTCCTGCTTATAGGTTAGAGTTTTCTTTTTTTCAATTATTGAATTTTACTGCTGTGACTTTCTTTTCCTGATTTTCTTATAGCTGTCACTTTGTAAGAACTTCTGGTAGCTTATCTTCTCCCTTGATCTTTTTGTTATTTCTGAATTCTGAATTCATGGTGTTCTTGGTGTTGAATATTATTGCAGGCTTCGTGGCGATAATGATGAAATTGAGCAGAGGAGAAGCTTGAAGAGTCTTGGGGAGGTTATTAAGGATTGGCGCCGGTGAAGATGAAACAAGGTGATGAAGGAGGCACGGATCGAAAAAATGAAAATTTGAAGATATATTTGAAATTAAGGTTGCGTGTTCTTGGAGGTTTTGAAGAACGGCGAAGATCCTTCAAAGTTGAAGGTGATGATGACCCTATGAATACTCTGAGGCACAAAACTTCTCCTTTCTTTGGTTCCTTCGGTTCTTGCCGTCATTACGTTTTTTGCATAACTATGCCTCATCTTTCTCACATCTAATCCTGTTATATTGTTGTTGTTTTTGTTGATTGAAGATGGAAGGATGAAGATCGCACACTGATGATAAACAACAAAGAAAAGCGGTGTCGGTTGATGTTAAGATTGAGGAAGAAGGTGATAAAGAATTATGAAGGATATTCACGAATGATTGAAGATTGCAGCTGGAGTTTTTTCTCAGTTCTTGATGGATTTTCTACTGAATTTGGATTTTTCATATCAGTTTAATTATTACTCTTTGTTATCAATTGTAATGTCTAATGATGCTATAGATACAAGTGATCTCTTTTTATTTTGTAGTTTTTTTTTCTTATTCATGACAGATATCTTTTCGGAAATTTATGAGTTCAAAAAATGAAAAAACAATACTTGTATCAACTTTTTTGGATGATTTATTTTTATATTTCAATTTCTTTCTCCTCCTTATACACTCATGCACCAAGAAACTAAGAACACAACTTTGATCTAAAATTTGATATGGAGCACACAATTGACATGGATATTGGTATTATCGGTTTTGGAAAGTATTCAAAGTATGAACTAATGAAACTGGTTTCGTGTGAGACATGAGAATAAGTGGACATGGTCTAAATGGACTTGGAATGGTGGTTGGTTTATAGAATAAGGTTAATGACCATGGGTAAAACTTTAGATAAACTAAAACTGGTTTTGAACACCTAATTTGAAAATGAATCAAAAATTGAATTATGATTGAAGTTGGATTGAATTATGATTGAAGTTGGGTTGGAAAAAAGGAAATGAATATGAACTAAAGGTAATATTAATAAGTGGTTTAATTATATAAATTAATTCAAGAATGAAATTAAAATGAAATTGTAATTGGATTTGGAGCCAAAAACAATATGAATCTAATCACAAAATATGACCTGGTTTTGAATTTCTTTCAAGGTAGTTTTTTTCAAAAAAAATGGAACAAAGAAAGAATTTTTGCTAGAAGAGACATTTGGTAATTGGTTTAATGGTTTGGAATGGCGATATGGAATGAATTTGGGCTAAGAAAAAATGGTTATAAGTGGTGATCTTGATGATAGCAAGAAAAGAAATATTTGAAATATGGTTTTTACGGATTATAGAAAATGGCTAGAGCGAATAAAGATGGTGAACAAGGATGTGTCTTGGATTCCAAATGGCTTGAATAATCAATCTTAACATCTTAACACAATCTTCCAACCCAAATCCAACTTATTCTTAATGAAACCCCAAACTTTGATAAACTTCAACCTTGAACCTCATTAACTTCTACCACAACAAACAAGCAACCGAGAGAACCATAATAACTTGCTTTTCTTATGAGTCCACCATTAGATCTCCTATACCATGAACATCATGATACCTTTGATATGAAACCCTGAAACTCAGTCTCCATTACTTAACATCAACAAAACCATGCCAGAGATAAGAATCCCTGAACAACTTGTATTAAGTGTTCCCCAATGAAGCAAATAGCTTGATTTGTTAACATGAATAATGCCCTAAGCATCAAACACTCCTGAGAAATCTTGAAGAAGATAACTTGGATACTTGATGAACTTCATCATAAGAACGTGCCTATGATGAGGTGAGCTTAACCTTTATCTTATCTCAAGTGCAATAACTAGATAAATCACCTCTGAATAGGAAGACTCAAATCACCAGAGAATTCTCTGATCCCACGCCTTAGGATCTCATGAAAATGCATGATTGAGAAGTTATGACCTAATGAGAAATGCAGATGAATGAAGAAAAAGGCCAGTAAAGGGAATAAATAATGAGGGAAAATTTTGAGGTATTACAGCTGCCCCTATTCAATCATCTGCAAGCTTGAACGAATAATTGCAACAGCTTTTATACGTTTAAGGTGTGAAGTGATTGAATACTCGAATAAAACCTGGAAATTTGAACTCAGGATAATAGAAATGCCATCTGCCCATTATTTATGTATTTTTTTGTTTTGACCTCTGAATAGGTAGCGGAGATAGAACCAGGTGGAACGGAATCAATGCCAAAAACCTGCATTGTGAATGTTGAGCGAAACAAGTCACAACGAGGGTGCCTGTTGGCAAAACAGGACTTAACGGGATCGTTAGCGAAACAGAACTCATCAATGTGACTGCTGGGCAGGACCAAGCCACAAAGAAAAACACGCGACTGCTGCGCAGGACCAAGCCACGGAAGATGCATGTTGGCGAAATAGGGCTCAACGAAACCATTAGCGAAGTGGTACTTAATCAATATGACTGTTGGGCAGGACCAAGCAATAGAGAAAACACACGCGACTGCTGGGCAGGACCAAGCCACGGAGGATGCCTGTTGGCGAAACAGGACTTAACGAGACCATTAGCGAAATCGAACTCAATCAATATGACTGCTGGGCAGGACCAAGCCATAAAGAAAAACACGCGACTGCTGGGCAGGACCAAGCCACGGAAGATGCCTGTTGGCGAAACAAGTCTTTAACGAGACCATTAGCGGAATGGAACTCAATCAATATGACTGCTGGGCAGGACCAAGCCATAAAGAAAAACACGTGACTGCTGGGCAGGACCAAGCCACGGAAGATGCCTGTTGGCGAAACAGGACTTTGACGAGACCATTAGCGGAATGGAACTCAATCAATATGACTGTTGGGCAGGACCAAGCCATAAAGAAAAACACGCGACTGCTGGGCAGGACCAAGCCACGGAAGATGCCTGTTGGCAAAACAAGACTTTAACGGGATCGTTAGCGGAATGGAACTCAATCAATGTGACTGCTGGGCAGGACCAAGCCATAAAGAAAAACATGTGACTGCTGGGCAAGACCAAGCCACGGAAGATGCCTGTTGGCGAAACAGGACTTTAACGAGACCATTAGCGGAATGGAACTCAATCAATATGACTGCTGGGCAGGACCAAGCCATAAAGAAAAACACGCGACTACTGGGCCGGACCAAGCCACGGAAGAAAAATAACATTGACTTGGAAGGACCAAGATGTCTGGAAAATGGCATAAGTATCTTCTGCGGGGAATACTTCTGGTTGTAAAGATGTTATAGGTTGAATGTAACACCTCAAAACTGGCCCATGCTGGCATGCACATGTTGGATTTATGGCGTAATGCTCCATGATGATGGAAATTCTATGCTTTGGAGGATGCAAATGTAATGATGATTATGCATATGCAAATGTAAAGAGATCTCCTGATAAGGAGACTGCAAGTATCCCAGATGGCTTGACTGGGGAGAATGATGATCACTGCATTGATCTGGTCCATCTCGGTGAGGAAGAAAGAACTCTGCAGGGAAAGCCATCAATGATATACCGGCTCTGAACAACCGCCATTGCCAAAAATAAATTGGACTTTGAGATTGGAGTGCCAAGACCCTGCTGGAGATGGACCCTTCTTGAACTCTGGTGGAGAAGTGAGGACCTCCTGATTTGGCTGGGAACCAAAGGCATGATACTGCTGAGGAAGCAACCTGCTGGGGAGGAATGACACTCCTTATACTGCTGGGAATTGACCCTGTCTGAAGGGAAACCTCTGCTTGGGGATGACACCCACATTCTACTACCTTGCTGGAAGAAATTTCAACTTCCACTTTACTGGGGATGATTGGAGACACCCTGGGAGACACCTGCTCCTGTTCAACCATAAAAAAATACTCCTCCTGGGAATTTGCTTTTAGCTCTGTTAGCAACACCAGTACCTGTACCTGCATGAACACAATCGATAGTACCTGCAACATAGAGAGTTAGTTTGGGACCTGCCTGCCCCAGGCTCGTAGTATGAATCATTACCTGGGTATCTCAACACCCTTTTAGAGTTGTATTAAATGTTTATGTCCTCCTGCATGAGTTAGAAAGCATTCAAATGTTCACAACACAATGTAAATCGCAACTTGCTGGACGTTTTCGCAATCAATCAATGCTAGATAAAAAACAAAAACAAGAAGCAAAATAGTCATAAATTGACCGAAGTTGAATTTTTATTGATTCGGAAAAATTGGCCATGAATAGGCAATACAAAGGAAGCAGTTCCCTGGAAAGAGGAAACAACCAAAAAGGAAAACAAACTATCCTATTGGCAATGTGATAAGTGGATCTCATCAAGTTTCAACCCGGTTATGACTCGTATATCTTCAAGACGCTCCGCTCGCTCTGCCCTTTTGAGGAAGATTAATTGAACTGATCTTCAATCCTTAGGATAACCTCAACTGTAGATAGGTTACGGATCTCGCAGATCGCAGTCGTTCGTGTTAATCCCTCTTTTGCGTGGATCGCCTTTTCAGGTTTTCAATCCACCAGGATACCCTTTTTTACCTGAGTTGTCCGATGTGGCTTTTCAACTCAGCGGGTGTACATGTTTTTTCAAGATTTCCCTAACTTTTTCCCGAGCCTTTTATTCTGTTTTTGGTTCGCCGGGATGCCCATTTTTGCCTAGATCTTTATTCTGTTTTTATCCAGCGGGTCTTTTTTACACGAAGTATTTTCTTATTGCGTCTGCGTTAACAGGGGATTGGAAGTCTTCTCCGTCCATGGTTGTCAGCATCAAGGTTCCACCTGAGAAAACATTTTTAACCACGAAAGGTCCTTCATAGTTGGGTGTCCATTTGCCCCTGTGATCGTTAAGAGGAGGAAGAATCCTTTTCAGCACCAAGTCTCCTGGCAGGTACCTCTGTGGTCGCACCTTCTTGTCAAAAGCATGCTTCATCCGCCGTTGATACAACTGTCCATGGCATACAGCTGCTAGACGTTTTTCTTCAATGAGGCCCAATTGATTATATCTGGATCGGAGCCACTCAGCTTCATCTAGCTTAATGTCCATCATTAACCTCAACGAGGGGATTTCCACTTCAATTGGTAGGACTGCCTCCATACCATACACTAGTGAGAACGGGGTTTCCCCTGTTGAAGTACGTACTAATGTTCTGTATCCATGCAACACAAATGGTAGCATCTCATGCCAGTCTTTGTATGTTACAACCATCTTTTGCACAATCTTCTTGATGTTCTTATTGGCCGCCTCGATGGTGCCATTCATCTTCGGGCGATATGGAGAAGAGTTGTGATGCTCTATTTTGAAATCTCGACACAAGTCAGCCATCATCTTGTTGTTGAGATTAGAACCATTATCAGTAATGATCCTTTCGGGAATTCCGTACCGGCAAATGATGTCTCTTTTAATAAACCGGGCTACCACTTGTTTAGTGACATTAGTTTAAGATGCCACTTCGACCCACTTCGTGAAATAATCTATAGCAACCAGGATGAAGCGATGACCATTAGAAGTTGTCGGCTCGATCTTGCCAATCATATCAATGCCCCACATAGTGAACGGCCATGGTGAAGACATGACACTCAACGGATTCGGAGGCACATAGACCTTATCAGCGTAAATTTGACACTTGTGGCATTTACGGGAGTACTTACAGCAATCGGATTCCATGGTGATCCAATAATATCCCGATCTCAACAATTTCTTGGCCATAGCATGCCCTCCAGCATGGGTACCAAAGGATCCTTCGTGAACCTCCTGCATTAACAGGTCTGCTTCGTGTCTATCCATGCATCTGAGCAGAACCATGTCGAAGTTTCACTTGTACAGCACGCCATCTTGATTCAAGAAGAAACCTCCTGCCAGTCTTCTAAGGGTCTTTTTGTCCTTACTGGATGCCCCAGCCGGGTATTCTCGAGCCTTCAGGAATTGCTTGATATCATGATACCAAGGCTTGTTATCTTCACCACTGTCAACTGCAAAGACATAAGTCGGTCTTTCAAGACGGGAGACCGTAATTCGAGGCACGAAATTTTCTTGACAAACTTTAATCATGGACGACAAAGTTGCTAGAGCATCGGCAAATTGGTTTTCATCTCGAGGAATATAATTCAACTTGACTTTGGAAGAAAGTTAACAGCCTCCTAACATAATCTCTATAAGGAATTAAGTGAGGTTGATGAACCAGCCATTTGCCATTGACTTGATTCACCACCAAAGCAGAGTCTCTGAAGATCTCAAGGTTTTTGACTCGCAAGTAGATTGCCTCTTCAATCCCCATGATACAAGCTTCATACTCTGCCTCATTGTTAGTGCATTCGAAAGTCAACCGAGCAGCTAAAGGTGTATGGACCCCTTCTGGCGAGATGATAACAGCACCTACTCCACTTCCATTCATGTTCACAGCTCCGTCAAACATCAACTTCCACTTGGATTCAGGGTCTGGCCCCTCCTCCGGAAGTGGTTCTTCATAGTCTTTCGACTTGAGGAACATGATGTCCTCATCCGGAAACTCGAACCTCATGGGTTGATAATCATCGATTGGTTGCTGAGCCAAGTATTCTGACAATACACTTCCTTTGATTGCCTTTTGCAAAGTGTAATGTATATCATACTCTGTTAGTATCATCTGCCAACGGGCTACTCTTCCTGTTAGAGCTGGCTTTTCAAAGATGTATTTCACAGGATCCATCTTGGAAATTAAGAGAGTAGTGTGAGTCAGCATGTACTATTTTGGTCGGCGAGCAGCCCATGCCAAAGCGTAGCAAGTTTTCTCGAGTAGTGAGTAGCGCGTCTCACAATCGGTAAACTTTTTGCTAAGGTAATAAATGGCGTGCTCTTTTCGACCAGACTCTTCCTGCTGGCCCAGCACACATCCCATCGATCCTTCAAGCACGGTAAGATACATAATCAAAGGTCTCCCTTGCACTTGAGGCATAAGAATTGGAGGTTCTAGCAGGTATTCTTTGATTCGGTCAAAGGCTTGCTGGCAGTCTTCATTCCATTTGATGGCCTGATTCTTCCTCAGAAGCTTAAAGATGGGCTCGCACGTGGCAGTTAGGTGAGAGATAAACCGTGCAATGTAGTTTAGTCTCCCTAAGAAACCACGTACTTGCTTTTCAGTCTTCGGCTCAGGCATCTCTTGGATAGCTTTCACTTTGGCTGGATCAACCTTAATTCCTTGCTCACTAACAATGAAGCCATGTAGATTTCCAGAACGGACCCCGAAGGTACACTTATTCGGATTCAACCTCAGTCTGAACTTCCGGAGTCTGTCAAACAATTTTGCTAGATTAACCAAGTGCTCTTCCTCTGTTTGGGATTTTTCTATCGTATCATCAACATAAACCTCAATTTCATGATGAATCATGTCGTGAAATAGCGTCACCATCGCCCGTTGATAAGTGGCTCCAGCATTCTTCAAACCAAATGGCATAACCTTGTAACAGAAGGTGCCCTAAGGAGTGATGAAGGTTGTCTTTTCCATGTCATCGGGAGACATCTTAATCTAGTTATAGCCGGAAAATCCGTCCATGAAGGAGAACACGGAAAACTGAGCAGTATTATCGACAAGCACATCTATGTGAGGTAGAGGGAAGCCATCTTTGGGGCTGGCCCTATTCAGATCTATGTAGTCTACACACATCCTGACTTTACCGTCTTTCTTGGGAACCGGCACAATGTTGGCAACCCACGGAGGGTAACTGGTCACGACCAAGAAACCAGCATCAAATTGTTTTTGTACTTCTTCTTTTATTTTAATTTCCATATCACGACGCGTACGCCTCAACTTCTGCTTCACTGGAGGACAGTCTTCTCTGAGAGGCAACATTTGTACCACAATGTCAGTGTCTAAACCAGGCATATCTTGGTAGGACCATGCGAAGACATCAACATACTCTCGAAGCATAGAAATCAAATGAGTCTTGACAGATTCTTCTAATGCTGCCCCGATCTTGACTTCTTTCTTGTCTTCTTCAGTACCCAGGTTTATTACTTCGACAGCTTCTTCGTGCAGTTGAATCATCTTCTCCTCTTGTTTAAGCAGTCTGGCCAATTCTTCAGGTAGTTCGCAATCCTCTTCACCTTCCTCATTGGCTTGATAAATTGGATTGTCGAAGTCATACTCAACCATAACAGGGTCGTCATTGATAAGATTCGGTGACGAGCACCTGCATGAATGGTGATTCATGCAAGGCTTTAGCAAAAACTTGAGAAAATGAGAAACATTGCCATTTTAAAACTTTTCTTTCTTTCTTTTTTAAAAAAAAAATAAAAAAGCAAAAATGAAAGACAAAGAACAACATGAATGAATGTGAAACGTCAACTTTATTTATGATTATGAATTGTGTTAAGAACAAAAGAACCCTTACAAAGAGCTACTATGCCCCGGGCAAGACATAGTGCTTGAATACAGGAAAAACAGAAACAAAAATTATTACTCTTCGAAAGAGGTGACTGAAATAAGCCTTTCTGATGTCCAATTGCTAAGCTAAGTCCCAGGAAAGGCAGGCCTGATCCACTCATCTAGGTCAAAGTCACTATCAACTGCGTCATCCTGCATGGCACTGATGTTTCCATAATCCACCACTCCCGCGCTCGTGAAAGTAATCGGGCTTTGACAACATTTGGCACTTGGTCCAGACGATGACTTCCCAGGATGGTAACCAATTCCGAACATATCTTTCTTTTCTGGCACTTCTACTGGACTGCCCCAGCCTTCTCGTATCCCAGATTCTACCAACTCAAGCGCTTGCTTATAAGAGGCAACAGAAACCCCTTTCTTCGGTTCTTCAGGAGAAGCTGCCACTGCAGATGCTTGTTCAGTCTTCAAGGGCTCAAAAGCCTGACATGGAGTTTCGACTATTTCGCCATCCATCTCCACATACTTGAATGAAGCCAGATGACTAACAAAAATGTCTTCTTCCCCAATGAGAGTTACAATTTGACCTTCCCAGACAAACTTTAGCTTTTGATGGAGTGTGGACGATACTGCTCCCGCTGAATGTATCCAAGGTCTTCCGAGCAAACAACTGTATGCAGGTTGTATATCTGTAAACACCCCAAATTTTCCCTCACTAAGTTCACACCATGGCTTGTGGTTTTTGCATTTGCATTTGTTCAATCATATCATATCATGTTGCATTTTTGCCTCACTGCATTGGTTCAAGTCCATATGCATCTAGGGTTTGTGATCTGAGCAATCCAGGATCCATCTGAGCCACTCCAAAGGCCTCTAATAATTTCAAGAGGATCCATGTATGTTCAAGCATCATATTTTATCCTCCAAAGATCAAGGAAGCCAAAGAATCACAAGAACTGGCAAAGAATGGAAGCTGAGCTAGGGTTTGACTGCACAAATGACCTGAAATTAGGGTTTTGGTTTCATAGGCCATAACTCCAAAATTTTTGGTCATTCTTGTTTCTATTGGTCTCAATATGATATAAGGATCATGCATACCAAGTTTGATGAAGAAATTCATTGTGGAAGTCATCTGATCACTGGGTAACTTCTTGAGCAAGTCAGAGCAAAATCAGGGCATCTAAGGCCCCCCAACATGGAACCAAAGTGAATTTTTCATCAAATTGAAGTTATATGGTCTTTATTTGATCATTGAAGTGCTTATAATTTCACAAAATTGAAGAAAAGTGAGCTAAACCAAAAGTTGCCAAAAATGGAAATGACTTGTAATGCAAACTTTCCATTTTGGGAAAGTTTTTCAACCTCCTCTTTCTTAACCAAAAATGCTTCAAATGAATAATTGTTGGTCATGAAAGTTGTAGATTGGATCATTCCCTTTTCAAAAAGTACAAGAACAAGGTCTAATTCATTTTAGAACTCAACTTATGGCTTTCCAAAGTTGGCAAAAATCACATAATTTCATGTTTCATGCCAAAGAGGGATTTTTGCAAAACCTCATGCCAAGCTATTTTGTGACTTCAAATTGACTTCTACACATAATAACATCATAGTGCTTGGCTTAAAACTCAGAATGGCCCAAAGAATTTCACATTTTCATGACTTGCACATAAAGAAATCTCAAAAGGGCCAAAGGTTCATGAATTTGCAAAACCTCCCATAACTTTGTCACAACTTGCTGATTTGCCTCAAAGAGATTTCCATGGCTATCCTTGAATCTTGCTGCACCAGACACCCCTTTGTACTTGGCCTGAACCAGCCCATACCTCAAGGTATAACCAATGTTGACTTTTTGCATTTTGCACCATACCAATCACACTATGCCATTACCAACTTTCTGACCAATCACAATACCTTATACAAATCAAAAGCAATCCAAAACACACCACTCACAAGCCTGAACTCTCCCATAACTCAGCATTCACAAAAACTTGCAAAAACTTCATTCCTTCGAATTTCTCAGCACAAACATCAAACCTCAAAACCAACTTCACCATTCATTCAGAAAAGCTTCATAGAGCATAAACATCCATTTATCTTGCCCTGAAAGCCCTTGAAACTCAAACACGGTTTTCTGACCAGTTGATCACAAACTCACAAACTAGCCATAAAAAACTCCATCCAGGCTTTAAACCTTCTTCAGGGAGGTCATTGGAGGCATTTTGAAGCAAGGAAGCAGTCAGAAAGCTCCTGGGTTGCAAGCTCCATCTCAGGTAGCCATGTGAATCATTTTTCCAGAACCTTTATTTTAAGTTATTAAATGGTTAAGCTTGTTCCCCTGAGTGCAATGAACTTTGTATTTTTGAAAATGATGAAGAAATGAGAATGTATGGTCTGTCTGAAAGTTTCACTATTTTTGTTCATAGTTTCGAATCTTAAGAATGAGTGAAAGGAAATTGTTTTTGAGGGTGGATTTGAGCTTAGGGGAGTGAAAGGATTGAATCTGGAGCTTTAGAGCTCCAGAAATGGCCTAGGGAGTGAGTTGCAAATTTCTCAGGGGAGGTGTGGCCGGAGAAGATGACCGGAGGTCATTTCCGGCCACCTGAAAGTAATTAATGTTAATTAGGGTTAGGGTTTCATGTTTAAATCTGGGCCTTTGGATTAGTTCTCCCGCGCGTGATTGTGTGGCTAGGATTAAGTCATTAGTTTTAATTTAGGATTATTTAATTAATTAATTAGGTTTAGTAAAATTTGAATTTGGGTCGTCCATATGCACGCCAGTCAATCCCTCCAAAACCCAGAATCAATCCTGACTCTCCATTTTGCATACTTTTTATTTATTTTGTTTTTAATTCATTTTTTCTAATTTCTTTTGTACGAATTTTTAAAAATAGTAAAAAACATTAAAAAATTATGAAATTTTTTATCAAAAATTTTACTAATTTTTCAGAAACCAAAAATATTTTTATTTTTATTTTTTGCATTAAAAAAGTATTTTTAAATCATTTAAATTTTTTATTTAATTAATTAATGAGAATTAATTAATTAAAAGTACATTTAAGTATTTAAAAATCACCAAAAAAATCAGAAATCATTCTTAAACATTTAGAAACATTTACAAACTCACCATACAAATTTCTTTTTGGTTTTGATCATGCTTTGACATTTTTTATTGAATTAGGGTTCTTAAATTGTTCATTTTCTAACCCTAACTTCAAAAATTCATAACTTTTAAACCAAGTTGAGTTTGTGAATGATTCTTTTTGCTTTGTCCTATGCATGACTTCTAGTCCCTAATAACATTTTTGTTTCATTTTTATCTTCCATTTTCAATTTGTTTGGCATTTTACCTTGAGAATCACCCTTAAAACCCTAGAAGCTTAGGAAATTCATAACTTCCTTTAGGTTTAGCTTCTGACCTCCCCCTTTGGATGGTAACCTAGTATAGGTTTAGGGTTCCTTTGAGTGCATTTTCAATTTTTTATCTTATCATTTGCTTCTGTTTTTGAGTTTTGCATTCCATGTTGTGTGAAAACCCTAATTTTGTATCTTCATTTACATTCATCTTGCATATGCTTGCATTCATGAACTTACCATGACATTTCATACATTCACATGACATATAAGACATCTTAGGACACATTAGAATCATTTTTGATCATTGCATCATCCATTTGCCATGTTATGCATTCATTTCATTTCATGTGCATTCATGAACTTTCATGCTTCCTTTATGCTTCATTTGCATTCTCATCCTCTGTATGATCATCCATAACATTTGGTATGCCTCTGCATCATCTCTTAGCATAATTTGCATCATGAACATGCTTCTGGTTTTGGTTTGCATCCTTGCATTCATTTCATTTTCATTCCATTTCACTTTCTTTCACTAACTTTTTAGGTGGTAAGTTACTTTGAGAAGTGAATTTGCCTTCACTTCTCATAATCTCTTCTCATCTCTCTTATGCATTTATTACTGCATTTTGTATGTATATTAGAGTGAGCTTGATCATTCATGCTCCTTCCTCACTTTCTTTCTTCAAGCAACTTATCTTCTTAAGTGAAGTAAGTTGACTTGTTTCTTCTGCCTCTCCTCCTTTCATCTGCTTTTTCCTTGGTGGCTCTTCTTGAAGATCTCTTGTAAGCTTCATAAACCCTAGGAATACCCAAGCATGATCACAATTAGGGTCTGATTAGTCCCCCATTAGTTTTACCTTTGTTTCATCTCTTGTGTCTTCTCTTCTCACCTCATAATCAGGGACTAAACCTTACAGGTTTTAAGGCTTTGTGATTAAGGTTATGCATGCATCCTTCTCTTAGGATGGAGTGTATAATTTTAATCCTAAGTGTTAAACCCTTAATGTGTTTAAAATATCTTAATCAATCAATCTAATAATCACTAAGACATCAAGCTTGTAACTTGGGCCTTGCATTAGGGTTCTAATTCTTCCTTAATTGGTTAAGAAGGACTAACCCTAGTGTTAATGGACAAGTCCCCCTCAAGTTGTCTTACAAACCCTAAAAATCACTTCTTAATCTTACCATTAACTAAAATCCACTTTAATAAAGGCTTTGTTTTGTCATGAGGTTAATCCTTAATCATGGATTAAGTTGAGGAGCCTTTCTCAGCTTAAATGTTCTCATATATTATCCTTCTATTAGGATGGTGTAATGGGTCCATTAAATCCTTGATTCTGGCTTAAACTCATTACTTAACATTAAACAAAAAAAACTCCAAGAACATCTAAATAAATGCAAGTAGGTTAATGATCTTAATCCTACATCATGGTGATTAAGTGTGAGGTGCTTACTTCATACTTAAGGTATTCTCATTACCCCTAATCAGAGGGAGGATGTGATGAGTTTACTAACCCTTGGTTTAGGCTTAAGCTCATTTTCTTATGACAAACACAAAAAGCAATAAAAGATTGAAAACATCAAAAACAAACAATAATCGTCTCCTTCGGGATTCTTTTCTCACCTCATTCACTCATAAACGCGAACTCGCTTCTTCCGTCCAATGCAAGACAGTTTGCACCTGAGCCAGACAGGTCATACACTTGAGCATAGGCAAGTAAGCAGTTCACAAGTCAATTTATCTTTCAGTCTCTTTGAGTCGAACTACGGTGCTCTGACTTCCTCATTGCACGAGAGGATACGTAGGCATAACTTAACAGTTATCGAACAAAAGTCTTTGTATATCCCCCCTCTTCCAGCATTATTCTTTTAAGCCTCATTGTCTTGAGCTTTGCACTCTTTCCTTACATTGACACTCCTTTTCTTCACTTCATTTTCCAGCACTGACACCTGTACATCCTTTTCCAGTTTTTTGCACACAAAATAGCACTGACACTACCCCTTTAAACACAAACTTTTAAGCATGGATCCCGTCGAGTACGACGGAAAATCTGGGTGCTAATACCTTCCCAGGTTGTAACCAACCCCCTTTCTCAGTTTCTCTGGTTCGCGACCGTCTTATCCATATCTTTCCAGGTTCATGCAGCATTACCTTTCCTTCGGGATAAAAATGCCTAGCTGGCGACTCTTTTCAGTTCATCTTCATGTTCTCTCTCTCGCCGACCGTTTGCGTCTGTACCCCTATTGCCCCTGTGTTATTTGGTGGGAGTGACAGCTTGGCGACTCTACTGGGGACCCTTATATTGCAACCAGGGCTTCTGGTTCTTTTTGTGGGTTCCTCCTAGCGCTTGTTTGATTTGTGTTTACTCGGGTGTTATGTGTTATGTGTGTTTATTTATTTTTCTTTATTCATTGCTTTATATACAGCTTTATTTATTGCATTCTTTACAGTCTTATGCATATTTCATACTGTCATTGTTGGATCTGGTTTTCTGTTTTGGTGGGTGGGGTTCCACTGAGTGATTAAGGTCCTATACCTGGGACCTGAGTGACACCTAGGCTAGAGTGGTTCATGTTCTTTCCCATTCCATTTCGGTTTGGTGCGGGAATATGAAACACAGTTTTCAGATGTGGGTTTCGTCTTGAGAACTCTGTGCTACATATTTCCTGTAGTGCTAGGGCTATCTGGGAAGCCTGCTAAGTCTGGATGACCTTTATTTTGACCTTCAGAATCTGGGGTGAATTAGAGGAAGATCTTTTATGGTTATTGTAAACACTGCACCTCCGGGTTAGAAGTGTTTACACTTCTCATAACTGATCCAAGTCTGAGGATCTTTGTTCTAGAACATTACATGTGAGGGGTTGGGTTGTTTACAGGTTTGCAGGAACCCTTGGCCCCATCATACCCTATTACTGTTTTGTTTAAGAATACTCCACTTTTGGACAGTTCTTGTGATTAACCCTGGATATGTGACTCTTTATTTGAGTCCCCCACCCTGGTTACTGGATTTCTGAGCCTCCATCCGGACTCCTGAACATACATGGGTCTTATACCAGGACAGATAATCAGATCCAACTCTTGATCACAAACCCTTGCATATCATTTGCATATATCATCATTGCATCATTTAACATTTGTTTATTTGTTTTTTAGGGTATTCACCTCATTATATCTTGGTTTTGGTTTTGACCCCTTCTATTACTTAGACCTCTGCTTCAGTTATCTGCTTCAGCATCTGCTTCAGCTATCTCCTTCAGCATCTCCTTCAGTCTGTCAGAGACTCACTTTCATCAGTCTGTCAGAGACTCACCTCCAGCTTTTCACTCTGTGATCTTCATCAGCATTTGACCTCAGTTTTCTTCTTCAAGACTCATGGATGTTCCAAGGAAGAGCAACATATCTTATCACTTCTTTGAGCCCATATTGACTGGTATCAGGCAGGTCCAGTCACTCATCACACCTGACCACATCCCACTGTTTAGAGAGCACTATGGGGGTATTTTGGACATGGTTATGGATCTTGATTCTTCTCAGAGAAGCATGATCCACACATGCTTGCAGTTCTATGACCCTCCACTTAGGTGCTTCACCTTTCCAGACTTTCAGATAGGGCCTTTGTTGGAAGAGTTTTCTTTATTGATTGGAGTGCCTATCATAGGAGGGATCCCCTTCAACCCAGAGATGACTGCTCCCAGAGGTGAAGAGATAGCAAGGGCATTGTACTTGGAGTCTGCCCTTATTGAGCAAAACATGACAACAAAAGCTGGGATTCCTGGTTTACATCTGGACTTCTTGATTTCTCAGGCCACCCTGAAGGCTACCTTGGGAGAATGGAGGGCAGTCTGTGCATTATTAGCCCTCATCATATATGGGGCTATATTGTTTGAAGATGAGCCTAAATTTGTCAGTAAGAATGCCATCCACTTGGTTCTGCTGAGGAACCCAGTGCCTACATTACTAGGGGATTTCTACTACTCCATCCATCAGAGAAATGAAAAGCAAAGGGGGAGGTTGGTAAGATGTTGTGCTCCCTTGTTCTACTCTTGGCTACTCAGACACCTGCCTAAATCAGATGCCTTCTTGAACCCACACCAGCAGAAGAATTGGGCCAAGAGGTTCATTGCCTTAACATCGGATGATATCAGATGGTGCACCCAGAGCACCAAGGGCAAGGATATAATTACCAGTTGTGGGCAATACCCTAATGTGCCTCTAATGGGAGTAAAAGGTTGCATCAATTACAACCCTTTACTGTTTAAGAGACAATTGGGATATGCCTTGGTTCACCCTCCCAGAGGACAGGATTTAGCTGAGACCCTATACTGTGAAGTGCAACCTAATTCAGCTGTTGCCATGCAAGCAGCCTGGGCTTGGGACAACATTCATAAAAAAGGGACAGCCATCCTTGGAAGGTGCAACAATGTTGCTTCAGCTCAATACTCTGACTGGTCCCGTACTAGAGCTCAGATCACCAGGATGCCTTTCACCTTGGAAGACACACCTGGACCATCTACAGTATAGCCTGCAGCAACAGTTAGCCTGGAGGAATTTGAAAAGCTGAAAGAGAGGAATAATCAGCTATCTCAAGCCCTGAAGAAGACTCTTTGGGAAAGAAATGACGGTCGCCTAGACATTGAAAGATTGGAAAGACTCAAGACTGAGCATCTTACCAAGATTGAAAGAACAGATGACTACATAAGGAAAGCAAGAGCTGGGGAACAGATATTGAAGAATGCCTGTAAGGAGGCCAAGATTCAGAAAGGTAGGGTTGAACATTACCTGGAAGAGAGCCAGGCTAGGTGGATCAGGATCACCGAAGACCGTGCACAAGAAGACCAGAGGACTCAGGCCAAGATTGAGCAGCTGGAAGCCAATAAGAAGAAGCAGCAGGAAGCTTTGTTGGCAGCTCAGAAGGAGATATCAGAATTGAAGCTCCGAGCAGGGTTAAAGAGATCAAACGATCAGGACAGGCATAAGAATCTGACTAATGCCATTACTACCAGGAACCTCCTCATTAGGACCATTACAAAGCACCCAGCCGGTCCAGTGACTGAGGAACTCTTGAAGGAAGTGAGGGAAGATGACTATGGACAGGATGTCTGATTCCTTTTGCTTGTATTTCTTTTCTTTTGATGTACTTTTCCTTTTGTTGTATTTTTGACCCACCATGGGCTTGGGTTGTAAACAGACTATGTATTTTCGTTATTTTGTAATATATCAGTTTGTTTTATTCTGATGGGCTTTCTTTCAACATCATCAAGCATCTCCTTGAGGTCTGGAAAGGTCAAAACTAAGAACCAAACCGGATACCTTGGAAAACAAATAAGCATACTGCATTGCATACTAACATTTTTCTTTGTTTTGCAGGTTTTTGTTTATTATTTGTTTCTCACTTTGTTGTGGTTTCAGGAAACATTGCTCGTCGCCGAGTGTTCCCTGTCAACCGCACACACCGGTACCCAACTCGTAACAACCTTCCAAGCATTCAGATAGAGCAGGTATAGCAGGATCTGAATGAAGTAAGAAATCAGATGGTAAATGAAAGGGTCGAAATGAGAAACCAAATGTCTCAGTTTATGGCAGTGATGACTGGCTTAGCCCAGAGCCAAGAGAGGCTAAGGGAGCTGGTTGAAAGGCAGACACCTGAAGAGCCCCATCTTGGAACAGGGGGAACCAGCAATAATGAACGAGGGCAGCCCCGTATCGACCCACCAGAGTATGGGCCCCATTTGAATCCAGATGTTAATATCCCAAGGAATGTTCAAGGTAATACTGCTGGGGCAGAATCCTGTAAGAGGATCCCCAAGAAGAACAATTCACTGTTATCGGGGCTGGGGATGAAGTATATGACAGAAGGTTGGATGAGATTGCTGAAAAACTAGGGTCTTTGGAATCTCAAAATTCTTTAGGCTTTGACGTGATGGATATGGGGCTGGTAGACGGGGTAAGGATTCCCCACAAATTTAAACCCCCATGCTTTGAGAAATATAATGGTACCTCATGCCCGCGTACTCATCTAAAATCTTTCTTAGGAAGACTCAAGGCTTATACCATGGACGAGAAGTTATGGATGTTCTATTTTGAGGACAGCCTGACTGGAGCTTCAAGAGAATGGTATTCGCATCTGACAAGGGCCACTATAAGATGTTGGAAAGATTTGGCTGAGGCCTTCATTCGCCAATATCAGTACAACCTAGACATGGCCCCCAATAGAACTCTTCTAATGGGCATGTCTCAGTCTTCAAGGGAAAGCTTTCGGGATTATGCTCAGAGGTGGAGACAGCTTGCTGCTGCTGTCCAGCCACCCATGTCAGAAAGAGAGATGGCTGACATGTTTATGAACACCTTGCAGGGAACTTATATTGATAGACTTGCTGCTTTCTCTTCCACCAGTTTTGCCGATGTAGTTATAGCTGGTGAGAGAATTGAGAGTCTTTTGAATATGGGCAAAATCTCTGACAGCGGTGCAAACTCTTCCAACAACCCCAGAAAACCTTTTGCATGACCCTGAAGGGCGGGTGAAACAAATGCTATCCATGCAAGCAGGGGCAGACCCCAATATTCTCACAAATCAGTAGCAGTTGTTACCATCCCGGCTCTAGTCCCACAACAACCACTTTATCCTCAACAACAACAACAACATCACTATCAGCAGCAGTCTCATTTTCTGCAACAAAGAACTTACAACAACAACAATAGCAACCAACAGCAGCGTCCCTTTCAACAGAGGCCATCTCAGGCAAATATGGTGATTGACCCTATCCCTATGCCTTATGCTGCTTTATTGCCACAACTCCTGAAGCTTAACCTGGTTGAGTTAAGGACATTGGCACCACCAAATCCCCTCAATCTCCCGAAGAATTATGATGCTAATACCAGGTGTTCCTTTCATTCCAACACACCTGGTCACAATACTGAGAAATGTAGAGCCTTGCAAATGAAGGTTCAAGATCTGGTCGATTCCAAAGCTCTCAATTTTGCACCCCCTCCGAATGCTAATAGGAATCCTATGCCTAATCATGGTGGGCCCAGGATTAATGCCATAGAAGAGGATCAACCATCTGCACTAATTGACAATGTTGCACAGATTCAAACCCCGTTGGCAGAAGTCAAAACTCAACTCCTGAAATGCCAAGTGTTCCCGGGCTGTGAAGCCTGCTGCGAATTATGCAAGATTGCTATTAATGGTTGTGAGAGGCTAAGGTTTGGCATAAATGGCCTTATCAAAGATGGAATTTTGTTAATTACCACAATGGCTCCTTCAACAACTCTTTCTTCAGCAACAATGGATTCTCCTACAACATCAACAATCCTTCCTTCAGCAGATCCTCCTACAACAGCAACTACTATCATTCCCACTGATTCATCAACAACTCCAACAATTACCCCACCCATTATTTCAACAAGTCAAAGTTCAGCAACATTTACTTCTACAACATCAGCACCCATTTTATCAACGGAATCATCTACAACGCCAGCAAATATTAATGAAGATGTCTCAATGGTCACGATCTATTATGACCCAGCAAATGCTCATCCCAACAACAATTTCCAACAACAAACTGCAACACCTCCTGTCATACCTCCAGTCACAATCTACTACGATCCGCACACCATCACAGTTCCTTCCGTTGCGGCAATCAGTCCAGTCACCATTACGGTGCTAGGACCCGTTCCTTATGAAAGCAGTAATGCCATACCTTGGCACTACGGCTCTGATCTCTACTGCAACGGGGAGAAAATCACTCTAGATTCAACTAATTCTTCACCACAAGTCGACAATGTTGGGGGAGGCGGAGGCTTCACCAGAAGCAGACGCCTTTTTGCCTCACAAACATCAAGACCCAATGCTGAAGCAGAAGCTACTGCTAAGGCAAAAGGGAAGAGTGTGGTGCCCGAAGAGCCAACTGCTAAAGAAACTCAGAAGACGTCTTTTGAACAAGATGTAGACGAGTTCATGAGAATAATCAAAAGGAGTGACTACAAGGTGGTAGACCAGCTTCACCAAACACCCTCTAAAATCTCTATATTATCATTGCTAATGTGTTCTGAAGCCCACAGGAACGCATTGTTGAAGGTCCTGCACGCAGCATACATGCCGGAAGAGATTACCGTTAATCAGTTAGAAACTGTTGTTTTAAATGTCAACACCAGTCATAGACTAGGCTTTACAAATGTTGATTTAACAACGGAGGGGCGCAACCATAACAAGGCTTTGCACATCACCTTGGAATGCAAAGGTGATGTCCTTTCTCACGTACTGGTGGACACTGGGTCTTCGCTCAATGTTCTCCCAAATAAGGCCTTGGTGAAGTTGGAGTATGACGGTTTGGCATTGCGTCCAAGTAATTTGGTGGTGAGAGCATTTGATGGCTCTAAGAGATCGGTGCTTGGAGAGATCGATTTACCTGTGTTGATTGGCCCACAGACCTTTAAAACTACCTTCTTCGTGATGGACATACAGCCGGCCTACAGCTGTCTGTTGGGTAGACCCTGGATTCACGCCGCTGGCGTTGTTACATCTACCATTCACCAGAAGTTAAAATTCGAGTGGGAAGGCCAGATCATCACCATTTGCGGGGAGGAGGATATCTTTGTTAGCCAGCTGGCTACTTATAAATACATAGAAATGAATGGGGAGATCCATGAGACCATGAGTCAGGGGTTTGAGGCCCTTAACATCAATGAAGCATCTGCTGTGTCTGGAACTTCCATCACTTCATATCAACAGGCCCGGAAGGTTGTTGAAGAGGGTACCGCTCAAGGCTGGGGCAAGCTGCTACCAGTAGAAAAGAAAGAAGACAGATTCGGGTTGGGTTACAGACCAACTTGACAAGATCAACCAGAGGCTGCAACGGAGCCCAAATTTGTCAGCGGGGGAATGCTAACCCCGGATGTTGTGAACAGTTTGGAAGACGAGGAAGAAGACGAACGCAACCTGGAAAACTGGATACGTCCAAAGACCCCGGGGAACCAAGTCTCAAACTGGTCTTCCCAGGAAATTATAAGAGTTACTCCTGCAGAGTAATTATTATTTCCTGTCTTTAAGCATGCATCAAGTCCTGCATCTTGCCCAAGATGTCATGGCTCATTTTGTAATCGGACCATCTTGTATTTTGTGCAAACGATCAATTAATGAATATCATGACATCTTTTGCAAATGAGTTCTTTTTTTCTCGCTCATTATTTTTCATTTTTCATTTTTTGTAAAAAAATAAAATGGCAATGTTTTTCAAAATAATAACTTCATTTTCACTTTTTCTAAGCAAGATAAAACTGATCACTAAAATGAAAAAATCTAAACCCTTGCAGAGAGTGCCATCCAGACCGCACCGACAATGACACTGCTATGACTTCGTATGACTTTGACAATCCGATTAATCAAGCCGATGAAGGGGTTGAAGAAGATTATGAGCTACCTGAAGAACTAGCCAGGTTATTGAGACAAGAGGAGAAGGTTATCACTCCTCATCAGGAGGAGGTGGAAACGGTTAATCTTGGTACAGAAGAAGACTTGAAAGAAGTAAAGATTGGGGCTCGTCTGCAAGATTCAGTGAAGGAACAACTTATCGACATGCTGCGAGAGTACGTTGATGTCTTTGCTTGGTCTTATAAGGATATGTCAGGTCTGGATACCGACATTGTTATGCACAAGCTGCCTCTAAAGGAAGACTGTCCTCCAGTAAAACAGAAGTTGCACCGTACTCGCCCGGATATGGCCATGAAGATAAAATAAGAGGTGCAAAAACAGTGGGACGCCGGTTTCCTTGCTGTAACTAGTTACCCGCCGTGGGTTGCTAACATTGTACCTGTGCCTAAAAAGGATGGCAAAGTACGGATGTGCGTGGATTACCGGGATCTGAATAGAGGTAGCTGTCAGACCCTAATTTTTGACCCTAAGTTTTTTCGCATCTCATCTGCATTTCTCATACAAACAAGATCAAGCACTATTCGTTTATCCTTTTTCAGGTGCAGGTCTATGCTTCACAGGGGATCACCATGTTTTTACTTGCTTTATTTGTTTATACTTACTAACTGATAACCAAAATATCAAAAATATATGTTGCAGTTTATTTCTTCTTCTTCTCTGTGTTGCAGGATTTCAAAGACATAGCCGTGATTTTCAATTCAGATGTGGTTGTTCAATTATGATTCGATTCAGATGGATGTTTGACCTAATCTTGGTCAAACTATCAGAATATTGTTTCAATTGCAAGTTGTGTGTGCCAGTGAATTTTCCTCAGACTGTGCGTATTCAAAGTTCAAGATTGTGTTATGTGCGAAGTCATCAGTTATCAGATAGTGTTTTGTGCGAAGTTTGGCTCGAATCTGCGATGTTCATCAGTTCATTAACGATTCATCTGAGAATTTATTTTCCTCAGTATGGTTTCGAATAATCAAGACAGATTTCAAGTGATTGTGACATAAGTGGCAAGTTGTGCAGTGGTTCAGAAGTGTTTGTGTTCATTTTATCAGTGGCTTGAGAAGAAAAATCAGGACTTTGTTGTGGGCTTAAAAATCAATTTCATATCCATCATCCATTTTTTCGATTAAATCGTTCCCTGTGCAATGACCATTTTCTCCCATTTTTGTTCTCGATTATTCAGTCGTCCAAATTTCCATTTTTTTACAATTCCCAATTTTTTATCTTTTAATACCCAATTTTATATCCAATTCCATTCCTATAATCCATTTGCCAAATATTTTTTATTATCCAATATTCATATTTTTATTATAATTTCTATTCAAATCCATCTACTTTTTTTCTATAAGCCCATTACAAACTTACAAAAAAAAAATAATAATATAAATAATAAAAAAATAAATATCAACAAGCCATTTGCTAGCTTTTCCAAAAGTGTTCAGCCACATTAATTCTTCCAGCTACATCAACATAAGTCCCACGTGATTTTTCTTCTTCTTTTCAGCTTTTCCCAAGCTGTACACACCTGAAGCTTCACATCAGCCAACAAACACCAACAGTCCAAGCTAACTTCTCCAAAGCACAAACTCTAGCCAACAACTTAAACCATCCCAGCCAAACAACATCAACTTCACGTGAGCCACAAGTCCTCACAGCCTCCTTCTCAAGCCACACTCTTCACAAGCATCCAAACAACATCAGCTTCCGCAGCTCATTCATCACACGCGTGCCTCACAAAACGCCCACTTGAACACTAGCCAAGCTACACGCATTCAATCCAGCTCACACTAGCTTCACACTTGACAAACTTCACGCCGTACGCAACAAACAAAACTCAGCAAGCCCAGCTTCAGCTCTATGTTTTCGTACGCAGCCAGCAAACGCATTAAATCAGCCCCAAAACGCAGAAACTCACTTAGCAAAACTCAACCCAAAAGCATATAAAACGCAAGAAAAAAATCCGCAAGCAAGCATGCTTTCGCCGTGAAACTTCAAAACGCACCAAATCCGATTCAAAACGGCAAGCCCCATTCAATCCAATCGTTCTATAAATAAGAGCATCTCCTCCTTCATTCAATCAAGCTTTGAAAGCCCTCACAAATACTGCAAAAATATTGAATCAAAGCTTCAATCCTAATTCATCCTAAATCAAACCTCCATTAATCCTTCATTCTTGAATCCCCTTGATTCAACAACAACAGAAGAAAAACGCAAATAAAAAAAGAAGAAGAGAAGCATAACAATTCAGGAAGAGGAATTGGTCCGTAGGAGAGGAGCAATCGGATCCGTGTGATTCGAATTTGAGAGATCGAAGCGGAGAAGCACATGGCGGAGTGAGCATCGATTGCAATGCTTTCACCGGTGGCCGCGAGGTGTTGTTTTTCTGACGAAGATTGACGGAGGAGAACGGAGTTGGACGCATTTTCCATTGTGTGTTTTGGTGAACAGCATCGGCGTGAATTTTGAAGGTGAAGAGGTGAAACACCATCCCCTGTTTCCACGAAAAGAAGAAGAAGAGATTCGTTTTTTTCTTTTTTTCTGATTTGTTAATAATTTGTTTTTTTTATCTTTGTTTTTTTTTGTTTTAATGAATTTGCTGTTTGGGCCTATTTTGGATCTACACCTTGCTATCACCATCAAACCATGCGCATGACCTCCCTTCCATTTCCTATGTTAATTTCTTTTTTTTTCTTTGGAATTCATTTGTTTAATTTTCTTTATTTTGTTTCTAGATATTATATGTTTTTTTTAATGGTTTATTTTGTTTAATCTTTTTGTTTTGTTTAGAAGTGGTTTTAGAACCAATTAATTTTGTTTCTTCTATTTTGGGAAAAAGTTATAAAAATATTTTACTATTTGAATTTCTTATGGTTGATATCTTTTTTCCTTCTCAATTTTTAATTAGTTGGTTTTTATAGATCTTAAGTGTTAAGATCTACTTCTTCCATCTCTTTTTTTTTTTTTTTTTGGTCGATGAGATCTCCGATTCGTGATTATTGGTTTTCGAAGATGTTTAATCTTCATTATTTCAAATCTATGGATGAATGATCATTTGGATCATTCTCCATACTTTGAAATCGTGATAGGTTGCCTTCGATAATCCAATGTGAAATCCCGATTAAGATTAGACCGTTACCTTTTCTTTTCGTGCGACATGTTTTGGAGAATGATCCATAATATCATTTCTCTAACATGTATTAGCACAAATATTTTCCACCTTAATTGGTGGTGGCCGGCCTCATTTGTAGGGTAATTACTCCGTAAATTACTCGGCGATTGCTTAACATAGACCTAAACTTGTCCCGAATTCGGAATAAGATCCATTTGGATCCGGTTGCCTCGATTTTGGTTCTCTTTTTGTGGTTGTGTTTGATTAAGTTCATCATACCATTTTCTATGTAAATATTATAATAATATTAATATACTAACATTTTAATTCAATCTCTCGCACCTTATCCTCTTTATTTCAATCTCTCGCTCCTTATCTCTCTTATTATGCTTTTATATCATTCATCATATTGTTTATGTTTATATTGTTGCTTGTGATTTTTCTTTTGTCCATTTGGACACAAAAATATTAATAAAGGATTAAACATCTAAAAGATTTGTGACTTTAATTTCGGACTATGGTTACTATCCTTAGCATGGGACTTGGAGTTGGACTTAGATTTTAGGATCTATCCCTTTGCTTGAGTTGTTATGGATTGAAGACTTTGGCTCCGATTGAGTTCACTTGATTATGAAGATGGAAATCCGATTGTTTCAAAGAATGTTCGCCATGCGGTTTGATCGTTCTTCCTTTAGCTTTTATTTTCGAGTCTTAGGATAGTCCCTTCCTCTCTTCCCATCTTCTTAAATTTCCAAATCTTCTTCCTATTTTCAAAATATTCTTTGTTTTCAAACTTTAAACATTTTCGCAATGGAACCTTGACTTCGGTCATGCGGTTTTACCTTTTCATTTCATTTTCTTAATAAATGCTAAACCACATAAGCATATCGAAACTTTTCTTCTCAAAACTTTAAAAAGCATTCAAACTCATTCAATTATTTTTGTGCCCTCGTGCACGTTTCTTTTTAACCATTTTTATGTTTAGATATGATTCATTCTTTCTAGCGGAATTATTCGCTAAAGAATGACGACTTATCTTTACATTTTAAAATCAATTCAACTCATTTGTCTTTTCACAATTTGTACCACGAACTACGGGGTTTTGATCTCGCATTGCACTTTGTGGGTATGTAGGCATGAGACGTTCGTCTCTTCAAACACAAAAATCTTAAAAAACATTCTTCTTCTCATATATTCAATCTTTTTTCAAGCAAACCAATTTCAGACTAAAAAAAGCAGTAAGTAATTCAAAGGGTTCCCGTGGAGTACCACGGACAAGTCGGGTGCGTAAAACCTTCCCGATCTGTAACATATCCCCTTACCCGTTCTTTGTTTGTTTCTTTTAGCTTTTGCTTTTAGATTCATTAGGTTTTGTTCGTTCTTTTCCCTTTTTCCTTTTGGAAATAAATAAAAGCGCGGTGGCGACTCTGTGTACCTTGAGTGAAGTTAATCAATAGCTTACACTCACGATTTTACCGCTACACTAGCCCAAAAGATGATTTCCCATTACCTCACATTGATGTATTGGTCGACAATACGGCTCAGTTCTCGGTGTTCTCCTTCATGGACGGATTTTCAGGATATATCCAGATCAAGATGTCACCTGAAGACATGGAGAAGACAACTTTCATCACACCCTGGGGCACATTATGTTATAAGGTAATGCCATTTGGACTGAAGAATGTTGGTGCCACTTATCAACGGGCTATGGTGACATTATTCCACGACATGATCCACAAAGAAATTGAATTTTATGTGGATGACATGATTTCCAAGTCCCTCACAGAAGAAGACCACCTGGTAAATCTGTTGAAGCTATTCAAGCGTCTAAGGAAATACCAATTGAAGTTAAACCCCAACAAATGCACATTCGGGGTGCGATCCGGTAAGCTACTGGGATTTATTGTAAGTGAGAAGGGAATTGAAGTTGACCCTAACAAAGTCAAAGCCATTCAAGAGATGCCTGCACCAAGGACTGAAAAAGAAGTTCCGGGGTTTCTAGGTAGATTGAACTACATTTCAAGGTTCATATCTCATCTTACTGCAACCTGTGAGCCCTTATTCAAGTTGTTGAGAAAAGAACAAACGGTCAGGTGGAATGAAGACTGCCAGAGGGCTTTTAACAAAATCAAGGAGTACTTACAAGAGCCTCGAATCCTTATGCCTCCAGTTGAAGGAAGACCTCTAATAATGTACTTGACAGTATTAGAAGAGTCAATGGGGTGTGTACTGGGCCAGCATGACGAGTCTGGTCGAAAAGAGTATGCAATATACTACCTAAGCAAAAATTTTACCAACTGTGAACAACGTTATTCACTGCTCGAGAAAACTTGTTATGCTTTAGCGTGGGCCGCTCGCCGACTAAGACAGTATATGTTGACTCACACTACCTTGTTGATCTCAAAAATGGATCCAGTCAAGTATATATTTGAGACGCCAGCACTTACCGGACGGGTTGCAAGATGGCAAATGATTCTCACAGAATATGACATTCAGTACACATCCCAAAAGGCCATCAAAGGCAGTGTATTGTCTGATTTTCTAGCTGAGCAACCCATTGATGATTACCAGCCAATGAGATTTGACTTCCCTGATGAAGACAACATGTTCATAAAAGCAAAAGATCATGAAGAGCATATTCACACTGAAGGGCCTAACCCAAAAGAAGAATGGACAATGATGTTCGATGGGGCTGTTAATATGAATGGACATGGAGTTGGTGCAGTACTCATTACACCTAAGGGAGTTCACATTCCTTTCTTGGCTAAACTCACCTTTAACTGCACTAACAACGAAGCTGAATACGAAGCCTGTATCATGGGTCTTGAGGATGCCATTGACCTCGGGATCAAAACTTTAACTATGTTCGGAGATTCAGCTCTGGTAATCAATCAAACCAACGGCAAATGGTACACTCACCAGGAGCATCTGATTCCATACCGGGATTATACGAGGAGATTACTGACCTTCTTCACTATAGTCAAACTTGAGTATATCCCTCGAGATGAAAATCAGTTTGCAGATGCTCTGGCTACCATTTCCTCCATGATCAAAGTTCAAGCTGCCAACTTTGTGCCTCGGATTCCAGTATCCAGACTTGACAGACCAGCATACGTATTTTCTGTAGACCTTGCTAAAGATGATAAGCCTTGGTTCTATGACATCAAATGCTTCTTGGAGGATCAAACATACCCACCTGGGGCATCATCCAATGATAAGAATACATTAAGAAGGCTGGCTGGTAGTATCTTCCTGAATGCTGATGGCTCCTTGTACAAGCGCAACTTTGACATGGTACTTCTCAGATGTGTTGATAAGGCAGAAGCAGACTTGTTGATGCACGAGGTGCATGAAGGATCTTTCGGTACCCATGTTGGAGGACATGCAATGGCTAAGAAATTGCTACGGTCAGGTTACTACTGGATCACAATGGATGCAGACTGTTGTGCTTATGCCAAAAAGTGCTACAAATTCCAGATTTATGCAGACAAAGTGCATGTGCCTCCGAATCCGTTGAATGTGATGTCTTCACCCTGGCCCTTCGCCATGTGGGGCATTGATATGATTGGCAAGATTGAACCGACTGCTTCAAATGGCCACAGATTCATCCTGGCAGCCATTGACTATTTTACCAAGTGGGTTGAAGCAGCTTCGTATGCAAATGTCACCGGGCAAGTGGTAGCCAGATTCCTGAAAAGAGACATCATTTGTCGGAATGGAGTGCCCGAGCGAATCATTACTGATAATGGTTCCAACTTGAACAATAAAATGATGGCAGAACTGTGTCGGGACTTCAAAATCCAACACCACAATTCTTCTCCTTACAGGCCAAAGATGAATGGCACTGTTGAGGTAGCTAACAAGAATATCAAGAAGATTGTGCAAAAGATGGTGGTCACCTAAAAAGACTGGCATGAAATGCTGCCATTTGCCTTGCATGGGTACCGCACCTCAATCAGAACATCCACTGGGGCAACACCGTATCAGCTTGTGTATGGTATGGAGGCAGTCTTACCTGTTGAAGTTGAATTACCCTCCTTGCGGGTATTGATGGATGTCAAGCTGAATGAAGCATAATGGGTCCGATCTCGGTACAATCAATTGAATCTGATCGAAGAGAAGAGATTAGCTGCAATCTGTCATGGGCAGTTATATCAGAAAAGAATGAAGAAAGCATTCGATCGGAAAGTCAGGCTTCGGGAAAACTAAGTAGGAGATCTTGTGCTAAAAAGACTCCTCCCTCCTCATACAGACCACAGGGGCAAATGGACTCCGAATTATGATGGTTCATTCATAGTAAAGAAAGTTTCCTCTGGTGGAGCACTGATGCTCACTACTATGGATGGTGAAGATTTCTTGTCCCCTGTGAATTCAGATGCAGTAAAAAAATACTTCGCATAAAATGACCCGCTGGACATAAAAACAGAATGTAAGTCCAGGCAAAAATAGGGCATCCCGGCGAGTCAAAAACAGAATAAAAGACTCGGGCAAAACTAAGGGAAAGTAAAGAAAATATGTACACCCGCTGAGTTGAAAAGCCACATTGGACAACTCAGGCAGAAATGGGTATCCCGGTGGATTGAAAACCCGAGAGGGCGATCCACGCAAAATAAGGGAATAAGCGAACAATTGCATTTTGAATTCGTCTGTATCACTTACAACACGGCAAGCTTCGAAAGGTTAAAGCATCGGTCAGAATCAACTCTCTTTAGAAAGCAGGATGAGAAGAACGTCAAAAGTCATACAGATCATAGCAAAGGGAAGCTCGCTAAAGCGTCGTCAACATTGCCAGCACCTTTTTGTTTCTCAATTTTGTAGCAATCTCCTCATTTCAGGGGATCTGTTTCTTTGACTGTATTTGCCAATTCAGGGCACCCAAATTAATAAAATCAGATTTTCGGTCGCACTCCGTCTTGTACATTTTATTTCATTTGCAAAATGTCTGATATCCTTGATAAAATGGTTGCATAAAAACATATGTGCCTTTCTAATCACATGCTTGCAGGAAATATATTATTTGCTCTCGTGAGTGTCTAAACTCCTATGACGAAATCCGGTAAGGGATACCTCGGGATACTTGTGCGTTTCTTTGCCTTAACAGGAGTGCCGGTATTCAAAACCCAACATGGGGCATGAAAGGTGTTCCCCAGCAAAGCTGCCAAATCATTATTTCCTCAGCACATCTTCCAAACAGCACCGGAAATGCTCTCTCCCCATCAGGGCTGTCAGGCATCACTTTTCTAGCGTATCTTTCAGAGCAGTGCCAGAAGGTGCTCATATCCCCAGCTGAGTTGTCAGATATCCTCATCCTCAGCAGGATCCCCCGCAGAAATCTCTAGGAAGATCGTTCAGAGATCTTTTCCTCCCCGAGCCGAGTGCTAGACAAGGAACCATCTCCCCACAGAGCTCCAGCCTCTCCCAGAAGAGCAATGTCTGAATTTCCTGCACAACAAAGTGATGAAAGCATCCACAGCCCCAACTGGGCTCCTCATTATAGTAGGTCTATCAGTGACCTATCTCCCTAAGCAAAGCTATATATCAGATCTACCAATGATCTCATCCCCAGCTGGGATATCCTTGCAAGCATATCGGTCGGAGATCTCCACAACAGCAGGATCTGAATCCCAGATCAGTATCTTTTGCATAATCATAGCATTCGCATCATAAATCACCTCAGAGCGTAGTATTTCGTCTAATACGGAGCATTACGGCAAAAATCAAACATATTGCATAATCACAAGTCATGTTTTGAATCACTCACCTGTGTATACCAACATTCCGTCAGCAATGTATATAAAGACTCACAGTCCCAGCAGAAAGCCAGAGCGTCCCCTTTGCACTCACAAATACATGTAAATATATACTCTTTTCGACACCCGTCCGTGTCATATCATTCCTCTGCAGATATAAACCACAAACAGATATCTATATACACTTCATTGACACCCGTCCGTGTCACCTTTCCCCCAGCACAGTTACCCAAACACTTATAATACACTCTCATTGACACCCGTCTGTGTCATCCGATCCCCACAGATCACCAGATATCTTTTACACTTATAAGTTCATAACTTATACACTTTCTCTTATGATACTCGTCCGTGTCATACTCTCCCCAGCAAGTTGAACACTCATCTGTGTCTCACTTATGCTTATTTTTACTCATGCAGATACGCGTCCATATCTTGTATACACACGTATTTCTCCTCAGATTCAACACTCGTCCGTGTTCTTTGTTAACCAGATGGTACTCGTCCGTATCATCATCTATGAACATGCGTCAGCGTTTGTTTCTACCGATACTCGTCCGTATCATAGTCTTAAGGATGCTCGTCCGCATCTTTAATCTATACACGGTGTCAAACACTTATACTTTTCATTTCTCGGATGTAAACACTCGTCCGTGTTTACTATTCCCCAGCAAATCCCCAGCAAAGCAACTTTTCTCTTATCTGACATTCGTCCTTTGTCATGATACTTTCGGCAGCCATACCCTGCCAGGTGATCGTCCTTCACCCTTAGATGACCGACCCTTATCTTTCCCCCAGCGGAGTCTCCATTATTGGAACCCATTTCTATCCGGCATTCGTCCTATGTTGTGATATTTCGGCAGCCGTACCCTGCTAGGTGATTGTCCTTCACCTTCTTGACGATCTTCCTTCATCATTTTATCCGATGGTCATCCCCATCGTTGATCTTGTTACCTGACATTCGTCATATGTCATGATGAACCCTGAGAGCAGCCGTACCCTGCTAGGTGATCGTCCTTCACCTCTTGATGATCGTCCTTCATCATGCTTATCCGGTGGCCGTCCCCATCGTCGACCTTTTCTATCCGGCATTCGTCCTATGTCGTGATACTTTCGGCAGCCGTACCCTGCCAGGTGATCGTCATTCACCTCGGATGATCGTCCCTCATCCTTATCCCCAAGAGAGCAGCCGTCCCCTGCTAGGTGATCGTCCTTCACCATTGATGACCGTCCCTCATCAATATTTCATTAAACCGATGGCCGTCCCCATCGTTGTTTACCCTTACTTTACAAATCTGATGGTCGTCCCCATCGTTGACTTTACCTTTAAATCCCCAGAGAATCTCGTTACTTTACCTGATGGTCGTCCCCATCATGATCCCTTTATTTCCCCGGCATGTCGGCCGTCCCCGTCATTGCCTTATTCCCCAGCAGTCGTCCTCTGCTCGATGGTCGTCCTCCATCGCCCGCACTTTATAATCATGTTATACTTCCTTTTGCAATCTATATCCCTTTTCTTCTTCTCCCAGTGAGTGCAAATTTTGGACTGTCTTTGGTATTCAACCACAAGTTATCTTGTTTGTATGTTAAGCCCGTCGCTTACATCCTGCATAGCTAACTCATGCTTGAATAGGGGCAGCTGTAAACACCCCAAATTTTCCCTCACTAAGTTCACACCATGGCTTGTGATCTTTTCATTTGCATTTGTTCAATCATATCATATCATGTTGCATTTTTGCCTCACTGCATTGGTTCAAGTCCATCTGCATCTAGGGTTTATGATCTGAGCAATCAGGGATCCATCTGAGCCACTCCAAAGGCCTCTAATCATTTCAAAAGGGTCCATGTATGTTCAAGCATCATATTTTATCCTCCAAAGATCAAGGAAGCCGAATAATCACAAGAACTGGCAAAGAATGGAAGTTGAGCTAGGGTTTGACTGCACAAATGACCTGAAATTAGGGTTTTGGTTTCAGAGGCCATAACTCCAAATTTTTTTGTCATTCTTATTTCTATTGGTCTCAATATGATATAAGGATCATGCATACCAAGTTTGATGAAGAAATTCATTGTGGAAGTCATCTGATCACTGGGTAACTTCTTGAGCAAGTCAGAGCAAAATCAGGGCATCTGAGACCCCCCAACATGGAACCAAAGTGAATTTTTCATCAAATTGAAGTTATATGGTCTTTATTTGATCATTGAAGTGCTTAGAAGTGCACAAAATTGAAGAAAAGTGAGCTAAACCAAAAGTTGCCAAAAATGGAAATGACTTGTAATGCAAACTTTCCATTTTGGGAAAGTTTTTCAACTTCCTCTTTCTTAACCAAAAATGCTTCAAATGAAAAATTGTTGGTCATGAAAGTTGTAGATTGGATCATTCCCTTTTCAAAAAGTACAAGAACAAGGTCTAATTCATTTTAGAACTCAAGTTATGGCTTTCCAAAGTTGGAAAAAATCACATAATTTCATGTTTCATGCCAAAGAGGGATTTTTGCAAAACCTCATGCCAAGCTATTTTGTGGCATCAAATTGACTTCTACATAGTGCTTGGCTTAAAACTTAGAATGGCCTAAAGAATTTCACATTTTAATGACTTGCACATAAAGAAATCTCAAAAGGGCCAAAGGTTCATGAATTTGCAAAACCTCCCATAACTTTGTCACAACTTGCTGATTTGCCTCAAAGAGATTTCCATGGCTATCCTTGAATCTTGCTGCACCAGACACCCCTTTGTACTTGGCCTGAACCAGCCCATACCTCAAGGTACAACCAATGTTGACTTTTTGCATTTTGCACCATACCAATCACACTATGCCATTACCAACTTTCTGACCAATCACAATACCTTATACAAATCAAAAGCAATCCAAAACACACCACTCACAAGCCTGAACTCTCCCATAACTCAGCATTCACAAAAACTTGCAAAAACTTCATTCCTTCGAATTTCTCAACACACACATCAAACCTCAAAACCAACTTCACCATTCATTTAGAAAAGCTTCATAGAGCATAAACCACCCTTCATCTTGCCCTGAAAGCCTTTGAAACTCAAACACGATTTTCTGACCAGTTGATCACAAACTCACAAACCAGCCATAAAAAACTCCATCCAGGCTTCAAAGCTTCTTCAACGAGGTCATTGGAGGCATTTTGAAGCAAGGAAGCAGTCAGAAAGCTCCTGGGTTGCAAGCTCCATCTCAGGTAGCCATGTGAATCATTTTTCCAGAACCTTTATTTTAAGTTATTAAATGGTTAAGCTTGTTCCCCTGAGTGCAATGAACTTTGTATTTTTGAAAATGATGAAGAAATGAGAATGTATGGTCTGTCTGAAAGTTTCACTATTTTTGTTCATAGCTTCGAATCTTAAGAATGAGTGGAAGGAAATTGTTTTTGAGGGTGGATTTGAGCTTAGGAGAGTGAAAGGATTGAATCTGGAGCTTTAGAGCTCCAGAAATGGCCTAGGGAGTGAGTTGCAAATTTCTCAGGGGAGGTGTGGCCGGAGAAGATGACCGGAGGTCATTTCCGGCCACCTGAAAGTAATTAATGTTAATTAGGGTTAGGGTTTCATGTTTAAATCTGGGCCTTTGGATTAGTTCTCCCGCGCGTGATTGTGTGGCTAGGATTAAGTCATTAGTTTTAATTTAGGATTATTTAATTAATTAATTAGGTTTAGTAAAATTTGAATTTGGGTCGTCCATATGCACGCCAGTCAATCCCTCCAAAACCCAGAATCAATCCTGACTCTCCATTTTGCATACTTTTTATTTATTTTGTTTTTAATTCATTTTTTCTAATTTCTTTTGTACAAATTTTTAAAAATAGTAAAAAAACATTAAAAAATTCTGAAATTTTTTATCAAACATTTTACTAATTTTCAGAAACCAAAAATATTTTTATTTTTATTTTTTGCATTAAAAAAGTATTTTTAAATCATTTAAATGTTTTATTTAATTAATTAATGAGAATTAATTAATTAAAAGTACATTTAAGTATTTAAAAATCACCAAAAAAATCAGAGATCATTCTTAAACATTTACAAACTCACCATACAAAGTTCTTTTTGGTTTTGATCATGCTTTGACATTTTTTATTGAATTAGGGTTCTTAAATTGTTCATTTTCTAACCCTAACTTCAAAAATTCATAACTTTTAAACCAAGTTGAGTTTGTGAATGATTCTTTTTGCTTTGTCTTATGCATGACTTCTAGTCCCTAATAACATTTTTGTTTCATTTTTATCTTCCATTTTCAATTTGTTTGGCATTTTACCTTGAGAATCACCCTTAAAACCCTAGAAGCTTAGGAAATTCATAACTTCCTTTAGGTTTAGCTTCTGACCTCCCCCTTTGGATGGTAACCTAGTATAGGTTTAGGGTTCCTTTGAGTGCATTTTCAATTTTTTATCTTATCATTTGCTTCTGTTTTTGAGTTTTGCATTCCATGTTGTATGAAAACCCTAATTTTGTATCTTCATTTACATTCATCTTGCATATGCTTGCATTCATGAACTTACCATTACATTTCATACATTCACATGACATATAAGACATCTTAGGACACATTAGAATCATGTTTGATCATTGCACCATCCATTTTCCATGTTATGCATTCATTTCATTTCATGTGCATTCATGAACTTTCATGCTTCCTTTATGCTTCATTTGCATTCTCATCCTCTGTATGATCATCCATAACATTTGGTATGCCTTTGCATCATCTCTTAGCATAATTTGCATCATGAACATGCTTCTGGTTTTGGTTTGCATCCTTGCATTCATTTCATTTTCATTCCATTTCACTTTCTTTCACTAACTTTTCAGGTGGTAAGTTACTTTAAGAAGTGAATTTGCCTTCACTTCTCATAATCTCTTCTCATCTCTCTTATGCATTCATTACTGCATTTTGTATGTGTATTAGAGTGAGCTTGCTCATCCATGCTCCTTCCTCACTTTCATTCTTCAAGCAACTTATCTTCTTAAGTGAAGTAAGTTGACTTGTTTCTTCTGCCTCTCCTCCTTTCATCTGCTTTTTCCTTGGTGGCTCTTCTTGAAGATCTCTTGCAAGCTTCATAAACCCTAGGAATACCCAAGCATGATCAAAATTAGGGTTTTATTAGTCCCCCATTAGTTTTACCTTTGTGTCATCTCTTGTGTCTTCTCTTCTCACCTCATAATCAGGGACTAAACCTTAAAGGTTTTAAGGCTTTGTGATTAAGGTTATGCCTGCATCCTTCTCTTATGATGGAGTGTATAACTTTAATCCTAAGTGTTAAACCCTTAATGTGTTTAAAATCTCTTAATAAATCCATCTAATAATCACTAAGACATCAAGCTTGTAACTTGGGCCTTGCATTAGGGTTCTAATTCTTCCTTAATTGGTTAAGAAGGACTAACCTTAGTGTTAATGGACAAGTCCCCCTTAAGTTGTCTTACAAACCCTAAAAATCACTTCTTAATCTTACCATTAACTAAAATCCACTTTAATAAAGGATTTGTTTTGTCATGAGGTTAATCCCTAATCATGGATTAAGTTGAGGAGCCTTTCTCAGCTTAAATGTTCTCATCTATTATCCTTCTATTAGGATGGTGTAATGGGTCCATTAAATCCTTGATTATGGCTTAAACTCATTACTTAACATTAAACAAAAAAAACTCCAAAAACATATAAATAAATGCAACTAGGTTAATGATCATAATCCTACATCATGGTGATTAAGTGTGAGGTGCTTACTTCATACTTAAGGTGTTATCATTACCCCTAATCAGATGGAGGATGTGATGAGTTTACTAACCCTTGGTTTAGGCTTAAGCTCATTTTCTTATGACAAACACAAAAAGCAATAAAAGATTGAAAACATCAAAAACAAACAATAATCGTCTCCTTCGGGATTCTTTTCTCACCTCATTCACTCATTAATGAGAACTCGCTTCTTCCGTCCAATGCAAGACAGTTTGCACCTGAGCTAGACAGGTCATACACTTGAGCATAGGCAAGTAAGCAGTTCACAAGTCAATTTATCTTTCAGTCTCTTTGAGTCGAACTACGGTGTTCTGACTTCCTCATTGCACGAGAGGATACGTAGGCATAACTTAACAGTTATCGAACAAAAGTCTCTGTATATCCCCCATCTTCCAACATTATTCTTTTAAGCCTCATTGTCTTGAGCTGTGCACTCTTTCCTTACATTGACACTCCTTTTCTTCACTTCATTTTCTAGCACTGACACCTGTACATCCTTTTCCAGTTTTTTGCACACAAAATAGCACTGACACTACCCCTTTAAACACAAACTTTCAAGCGTGGATCCCGTCGAGTACGACGGACAATCTGGGTGCTAATACCTTCCCAGGTTGTAACCAACCCCCTTTCTCAGTTTCTCTAGTTCGCGACCGTCTTATCCATATATTTCCAGGTTCATGCAGCATTACCTTTCCTTCGGGATAAAAATGCCTAGCTGGCGACTCTTTTCAGTTCATCTTCATGTTCTCTCTCTCGCCGACCGTTCGCGTCTGTACCCCTCTTTCCCCTGTGTCATTTGGTGGGAGAAACAATATCCATTACGTAGAAAGTGGTATTGAAGATCTGTGGACCTACTTTAATTTGTAACTCCACCTCCCCGAACACCTATCTCCTCGACCCATCAAATGCTCGAACTACTAGGTCGCTGGGCTTCAGAACTACTCCATCATAATCTAACTTCATCAGTGCTTTCTTGGGGAAGACATTCAACGACGACCCGGTATCTACTAACACGTGAGAGAGTACTACACCTTTACATTCTAAAGAGATATGCAGTGCCCGATTATGAGCACGCCCTTCAGAAGTCAGATCCAAGTCTGTGAAACCCAATCCGTGACTGGCATTGACACTAGATACCACCGCTTCCAACTGATTTACTGAAATATCCTGAGGAACATACGCCTTGTTCAGAATATTCAAGAGAGCCTCCCTATGAGAATCAGAACACATGAGCAAGGACAAGATGTAAATCTTCGACGGAGTCTGCTGTAGATGGTCCACAATCTTGTAGTCGCTCTTTTTGATAATCCTCAGAAATTCTTTAACTTCTTTATCAAAGGTAAGGTCTGGATCAGTTGCTGGTGTCGGATCATTGACAACCACTGGTTGCTTCCCTCTTTCTCTAGCCTGGGCTTCTGCGGTGTCTCTGGGTGGTATCACACTATTTCTTAGTGTTTCTGGCGCAAATAACCTCCCACTTCTAGTAAAGCCCCCTACTCCTACATTTTCTACTTGAGTCGGGGTTGTACTAGACGTGGCCAACTCTTGCTTCTGGCCGTTACAGTATACTTCACCACCATAATTCCAAGGAATATCTCTATCGCTCTGATACATTACCGGTCCTGCAGTGGTTATGGTTATCGGTGCCACTCTAGCCCGTGAAGGAACCTCAGATGGATCGTAGAAGATAGTTATTGTGGAGACTTCGCTTTCTTTTACAATCTTGTCAAACTGCAACATTCCCTCATCAATCATACTTTGGATCCCTGCTTTCAACTGCTCACACCCATTGGTAGCTTCAGCACATCCTGGACAACCTTCTTCACACCCAGGGAAGATACCTTTCTTTGATAAGCAAACTTTAAGAACATTCAACAGAGTCTGCAGGTCGTTGACATCACACACCAAGTTTAGGTTCTCCCCTTCATCAACTGCCCCGACTATACCTCCATGAGGAGGCATGGGGTTATGTATTACATTAGGAGTAGGAGCGAAGTTAATCGCTTTGGAATCTACTAGGTCTTGGACTACATACTTCAAGGCCTTGTAGTTTTCTGTGGTATGTCCGGGAGCTCCGAAATGAAATTCACATCTAGCGTTTGTATCGTACCCTTCAGGAAGTTGCCCCGGCTTCGGGGGTTGCAAAGTTCTGAGCTGAACCAGCTGGAGTTGGAGGAGATTCTTCAGAAGTTGTGAATAGGACATATGCGGAGTGTCAAACTGCCTTTCTCTGGTCCTCTGAGAATAGTATGGACGGGGAGTTCGTTGTTGATACCCTTGCGAGCGTTGCGGCTGCGGTGGTTGGACTTGTTGTTGAGCAGGTTGAGCTGAGATAGTGACAGGAGCCACTTTCTGATAAAATCCTTTGTTGATTCCTCCCCCTTGCGCGTACACTACACCAGTCTCTCCTTCTCTTATTTTCAGGAAGGGTTTCTTAACACCAGAACTTGAAGAGCCTCCGTTCTGAATCTTCTTGCTTGATCCAACTTTCTATCCTATCGCCAGTCAAGATGATATCTGAGAATCCACTTGAAGAACATCCAGCTAGCCTTTCCATGAAATGCCCCGGGAGGGTATCCAGGAATAGGTCTACCATTTCTCTCTCCAACAAAGGCGGTTGCACTCTAGCGGCCACTTCACGCCACCTTTGTGCGTAATATTTGAAACTCTCTGAGCTCCTCTGAGTCAGACTCTGAAGTTGGGTGCGACTGGGCGCCATGTCAATATTATACTGATACTGCTTGAGGAATGCTTCTCCCAATTCCTTCCAGTTTCTTACAGAACTTCTCTCTAGCTTCATATACCATTCCAAGGACCCTCCGGAGAGACTATCCTAGAAGTAGTACATCCAGAGCTATTCATCCCTAGTATGGGCAGCGATCTTCCGATAGAATGCCTGCAAGTGAGTCTTTGGGCAGGAACTACCATTGTACTTGTCAAAAGTAGGCGGCCTGAATTTGTGAGGAATAACCACCCCGGGGATTAGGCTCATGTCATACACATCTATCCCCAAAGTGTCTCTACACTCGAGGGCTTTGACTTTCTCAGCAAGCATCAAAAAATCATGAAGATTTCCTTCTCCAGCAAACCCCATGTCGTTGTTGAAAGAAGGGAACTGATCCTCCTGCCTGTCTTGTACTGGAATGAAAGTTGTCGGGCCTTGTTCTGGAATCTGAGATCCACCTGGGCCATTGCTGGTGTTGGAAGGAGCCCCTTGCACGTCAGGAGTGGTCCCAGGAGTATTAGTCTGAGAAGGGTTGAGCCCTTGAATTGCATTCCTTAACTCTTGTTGTCCTTGAGCCATCCCTTGCATCATGACCATGAATTCTCCCATTCTGGTGCGAAACTCATTAAGCTCCGTTTGCATAGCGTCCATGACTGTCCTCTGGTTGCTGCAAGTTGCGTAGCGATGCGGGATATCTTGTCGGAGATGCCGGGTCTTGGTAGCTCTCGCAATCTTTGCCTGAAACACGGATAGATTAAGCATCTTGTAGAAAAACTTGCAAAAACAATGAAGAAATGCAAATGATGCGTATGCAATGCAATATGTTCCTTTTATTCCCAAGGCTTTCCCGGTTTCCGGTCCTGGTATTAAGAGAATAATAATTGGGAAGAAGACCCAAGTGATGTTCAAATAAAGTGACGACCGTGGAGAATTGATGCTCATTACCCCGTGTCGGTGCAACAAATAACGAACAAGAGATTCAAAACAAGTCAATCACATAAACTGAAGTTTGAAACCACAAAGTCCCCGAAGGGTGCCAGTCAAAAGAACAATAAAGTACATCAAATAAAAGGAATCCCACAACAAGCCTGTGGGTAATCCAAGTACAATAGCATGAAACTAAACCCTAGGGAGCTCTAGGTCTTGCAGCCTCTAGCTAAGACGCTTGACATTCTGGAACAACTGAACGATATTCGGATGATCAGGATCCTGGACGAGTCTCTGGATGAGGAGATCCCTTAGATCAAAGGAAGCATGTAACTCTTCAATCTGCTGCAGGAAAGCCATCTCACTCTCTTTACTCAGACCCGGCTCAGCCTTTGACTTCTTCACATCAGCTTTCAATTTCAAGTCTTCTATTTCTTTTTGAGCTTCCTTTACTGCTTGTTGGCTTTCTGCTAGACTTTGGAGACGACCCTTCTCTTGATGATACGCCTTCTGAAGCAGCTCTCTCTGTCCATCCAAAGAATCTTGAAGACTCTTGATTTCCAGCTTATGCTTGACGTCCAACTCCTTTTGCTTCCTCAAATTGTCTTCCCATTTTTCTTGCCATAAGGTAACAGCTTCATTGGCTTCATTCAGGTCCTTCCTCTCCTTTCGGCGCTGGGCCGCCTTGTGAGTTTCAGTTAATCCCTTTTTTTTGAAGTAAAGCTCTCTCTCTCTTGAAAATCTTGCTGCTTGAGCCTAACCATCTCTTCAGCTTTGTGAGCTCTTTCCTCCAACTTTTGATTTTGCATCTTCAACTTCTGACATGAATTGTAAGCTTCTTGATTCTCTAACCTGAGCTGTTAAACCAAAGCTTCCAACTTTTGATAATCTTGCAGAGGCACTGAAGTCGTGGGTGCTACCTCCTTAGGGTAGAGAGGTGTCTCTCTAGAAAATGGGAGCAATTGGGTCTTCACACGATCCTCCAACCAGCTGGCGAAAGGATCATAAGTGTTAGGATCCACTCTTCCAAAGTGTTTCTTCCCTTTTATCACTCTAACTTCCCAAGCTTGGGATAACAGCATGCTCTTCTTGAGATTTCCTTCTGCTGGAAAGTACAAAGATTCCTTTGCCTCTTCAATCAAAGGCAAATCTCTTAATGGATAACCAAACTGCTTCTTGGACAAGATAGGGTTGTAACTGATCCCACCTTTCCTTCCTATCAAAGGCACATTTGGGAAGTTACCACAATTGACCAATACTTCTTTGCCCAAAAGATCTTTGTTGCATCCCCATGCAATGTCAGCTGAGGTTAAGCCCATTAATCTTTTGGACCACTTCCAAGATTGTTTCAAATCCTGAAAAGGTCCTGATTTAGGGAGTTTCCTTACAAACCAATCAGCAAATAGGGGAGCACAACAATTTACATATCCTTTCCTTTTTTCATTTCTATGGTGAACCTCGTAGTAAATGTCACCTAGCAAAGTGGGTATTGGATTTCTTCTGGCAAATATAGTGATAGCTTCCATGTTAATTAAACCCTTCTCTCCTGGAAACAAACTGGTCCCATACACTATCAAAGCAAGCAAGGTGCTGAACTTAGCCCATTTGTTCTCAGAGGCCAGGTCTTGAGCTTCCTTGATAAGAAAATCTAAGAAAATTCCTTTACCCTTGGTGGCATCCACTTCTCTGTTAACTTTGGACAAATCTAGAAAGAAAAACTCAGCTATATCTTCGGATGAAGGCATCTTCTCTAAGTGATAGTAAGGAGCGCCATTTTTTATAGGGATTTTGAGGATGCTGGATATCTCTTCTAATGTGGGAGCCAAGATGTAGTCAGGGAAAACAAAAACCCTCAACTGTGGATCATAGAATTGCAGTAGAGAATGCAAGCTATCCCTCTAATCAGTGGTTAGCTTATTCACATAGTCTAAGATCTTTCCAAACTCTCTTCTGAAATCATCAAGCACTTTGTCCCCCATCAAGCCAATTAACCTCTGAATACCATCTGTTTCTAGATGTGGGAACGTATAATGGACATTTCTCTTCCTTGGAATCTCCATGTTGAAGAAGCAAATATGACCAGGACCTAGGAGGTAATGAACCCTGAGAATAAAAAGAACACAAAATGATTAATGATGTCATGATGTTATGCAAGGCAAGGCATGTGATCAGTGACGTGTCTGTGTAGTGAATCAGGTAATCAAGTGTCTATGCAAGGCCACAATATAATCACAAGTATCTCTGATCAGGAGTTCATGACTTCAGAATCCATAATTAACAGAACAAGATCATATCACTGAAGTGTACTGGCATACAAGGGTATGTTGAAGTTTAGGGTTCCTGCAAACCTGTAAACCCCTCCCAATCTCACGAGTGTGCTACTCGGGTCAAACATCACGGACTCTCGAGGCCGAATAGCAATAATACGTTCACCATTTCCAAGAAATGGCTCATGACCAAATCAGGGAATCGGTTTGGCATTATGTACTACTCAGGGAGGTCTCAGCTGAGTCCGGAAAAATAAGCATCCCTCACAAGTCCCCAACTTCAAGCACTGAATCGAGAAACAATAGTACATTCATCCCGAAGGGTACAACACTACCATCATACGAACAGTTTGCTTTAACTGGATTCCTATGAGAGAACCAGACCATCCTATGTGAGTTCCTAGTGGGCCCTCGGATGCGAGTGGGTTTGCCAACAAATGTGGTCTGCCACTGTCATCACTGGAGAGGGATGTTTCCACAAAGGTTCTCAATGATCAGTCCCTTGACTACACATAACTATCAAGGTAGCGTATTAACCCAGAAAGATTCTGATATCAATACATTTCCGAGAAGGTCGCAAGTCAAGGCGTAGAACTCACAAATACCAACATAGCAAGATGCCATGAAGCCAACGTGGAACCACTCTAAGTCCTAGGTGCACTCAAGTCGGGTACTTGGCTTATCTCACAGAAACTCCCATCCCGCAAAAAAAATGAAAACCAGCACAGCCAGACAGTCCAATATAATATGATGCATGGAAAATAAATACTAAAAGCAGTAAATAAAGCTGTAAAGTAAACTGTAAATGAAAACAGTAAATAAACACAACAGCACACACATATAAACACCCAAAGAAACAAAAACAAACAGGCGATAGGATTGACTCTACAAGGGAAACCAGAGATTCTGAAGCCGTCCCCAGCAGAGTCGCCAGTTGTCGCTCCCGGGATTTTCATCCTAGTACAAATGTGAAAATGGCGCGGAAAAGGTAGAGTTGCCAGCCAGACATTTTTATCCCGAATGAATGGGAAAGGTAATGTTGCACAAACCTGAGGAAGAAGGAAAGGACAAGGTCCTGCGAACCAAAGATCTGGGTTCGGGAGTCAGTTACGACCTGGGAAGGTATTAGCACCCCAGATCGTCTGTCGTACCCGACGGGATCCACGCTTGCTTGTTTGTTTCAAAGGGTGAGAAATAAGATGTTGCTGAACAAATGAACCGCTGCTGGAACTGGAACTGAAATGAGAAAGGGAATTGGAAAGGAGAACAAAAAGAAAGAATAGGGAAAATGTAGGGAAAATAAAGAATGTGCTCGAACGGGCCCTACCCTGCTGCCTACGTACCTCATCGGGATAATGAGGATCAGAGTCGACGTAGTTCGCCTAACTAAGGCGGGAACTATTTGTTTGTGTTTTTTATAGCTGGAACTACGTATGTCTATGCTTAGGTGTTGCAGGCTCGTCTGGTACGAGTGCGTTTACCGTCTTGCATGCGAGACAAGTCGTCGCGAGTTCGCGTTATGAATGAATGAGATGAGAAAAGAAGTTCCCGCAGGATAGTCGCTTATTATTTGTTTTTGTCTTTTATGAGAAGTGTTTTGAATTTGTTTGATTTATGAAACAACCCCTTGATGAGACTTGTACATCATGCTAGACAAGCTTACACCACTCCAAGATGGAATGAGTGCAAGTGCCTCATGGAATAAGGCTATACACAAGGGATCCTTTCATTTATTTGTTAAGTGTTTTTGGATTTTGTTTGAAGATGGGAAAGAAGGACTCAAGTTACAAAAGGACAAAATCTAAGGGACTAAGACTCAATCCTAATTTTGTTTATTTATTCACAAGTTATCCTAACGGTTTGTGCGGTTTCTAAATCTAATGAAGGAATGAACTAGAAACTACTAGAATTTAACTTACTTCCTAAGGAAGTTAAGTTGATTCTAAAGCAAAAGGGAAACCTATATAAGTGGAATATCAAATAATAGGGCAAAGCAATAAAATGGAATAAGAAATAATATTCTAAAACAAAACATTTAAAGGTATAAAACCAAAAAGTAAGCCTAAATTTATTCTAAGTTCATTTATTATGAATTCTAAGCCTAAGTCCTAAAACTAAGGGAACTATCCAACATTATCATTCTAACAATCAGAAATTAAACTAAGCTAAGTCATTATTAAATCCTAAGATTGAACCTAAGCAAACTAGCCCTTAATGGATCTTAATATCCTAGCCTAAACTAATTGAATTTTACATGTATAAAGGCCTAAAGATTAATGCACTAAAAAAATAGTAAAGGTCCTGGAAAAATTATGGAATTAATTCTATAGGGTCCTAAAACTACCTATAATATTGTGCTAAAAAATATCCTAAAAAATCAGAAGTTAACTATGTCTAAAAATCACTTAATTCTACTTATGGATTAACTATCGTTTTTCATGGATTAAGCTATCAAAACAGGGGATAAAATGGCCTAAAAATTCTACCAAAATTATCCTAGGTCCTATTATGAGTCCTCTAACTATGGCAAAAAGAATGGGTCAAAAATCCTACTGGAAGTGGAAAAATAAAATGAACAAAATCATGTACAGTTAAAAGAAATTCAATAAAAGCTAATTAAAAGAAAAATCAGAATTAAATCGAAAATAATGCAAAATTCAGAAAATAAAATTGTCAAAAATTTCTAATTGGAATTAAAAAGCTACTTAATTTTTTGTGAAATTTTATAATGCTTTTTACTATTTTTTATGGAATTATTTTTAAACTATGTTAAACTAAAAATTAAAAAACTAAAAGAAATAAAGGGGGGTGAAAGCAGTATTTTTTAAAGTTGTTTTCTTAATGGGCTTAGAAATAGGGGTGTATTTAGCACAAAGAATGGGCCTAAAACGCAGGATGGTGGAGTGTATAGCATGGACCATTAGTCAATTATGTTGACTTGATGAGTAGCGTTAGATCTAGGGTCTTCAAATGGTATTCATATCACGTGGATCACAGATGCGGGAACTTGATAGCTATGGTGGACACAACACACGGGAACAACCGCAGACACAGCCAACCGGACGGTGACACGTGTCACCGTCAGTGTGGCCGAAAAACACAACCAGTCTCTTCCTCTTCTAACGGTCATTACATGGGGAATTATGGAAAATTAAACTCAATTAAAAGGTCAAATGAGGATTAAATCATATTAATGAGTCTTAATGTTTTTATATTATTTAAATTAACTATCAGATTTATAAACATAAAGATCCAGACTGCATAACCTAAAAACCCGAATTCCCTTCTTCTTTCCTCACGCCGCCGCAGCTCTTCCCCTCCTCTTCTTCTTCGAATCCTACTTCTTCTTCTCCCTCTCCGATCAAACCACCACCCTCCACTCATCATCATCCCTCACGCGGTTCTCTCTTCTCCGCCATCACCATCCTCCTCCTTAAACCTCTTCTCCTAACCTAACCTTGTCGGAGACCCGTCGGCTAACTCCATTAACGACAACCTCACCACAAACCCTCACCTAATTTCTATGCCTATTCCTAATCCGAAAACAGTTAACCTAAATCCTCCCCCAAATGGCGGGATCGCAATCAAAAAATAACCAAAACAACGATGAGATTGTAACCTATGAACTCTCTAAGAATTCAAATCCGCGACTATCAATAAGGAGAGGATAACGTACCTGATTTCGATCAACAACGGATAACACGCCTTAAGGTACGATTTCACTCGATTACGTCATCATTCTTCTTCCATCCGCACATCAACATTCTTGAGGTGTATTACGCTGAATGATTCTATGTGCGATTCAAAATTCTGTTTGCAGGTGAATTCTTGATGAAGATGATGTGGTTTCTACGGAGGCTGCGAGTATGTGTTGTTGCTGCTGAGGATCGGTAATGTGATGATTCTTGATGAATACCGGTCATAGGTTATGAAGGAGTAGAGAAATCCGAGCCTAATGATCTTTGATGAAGCTTGAAGATAAAAATTAGGATCGAGAGGTGCCAATTCAAATGCTGAATGATGTAGAGTTGACGAGATTTGCGACGAATTTGCAGAACTTGATGAAGGTGCAATAATATGAAGAGCTCTCACTCTTTTTCTTTCATTTGCGAATTTCTTCTGTTACATCCATTCTAGATTATTTTTTTATTGTTTGTGCAGGAAATTGAAGATGGTGATGGAGGTTATATGGTTGGATGGTTGAAGAAGAATTCAAATTGGGAAGATTGGGAAGAGATTGAGAGAGATGAATGAAGGGTTATGGAAAAATGGAAGAAGATTGAAGAAGCTAGTGGAGAAGAGAGATGAAGATTGAGATTGGAGAGGAAGAGGATTATGGTGAGAAGCAGAAGAAGAAAATCGTGAAGCCTTGGAGAAGTTATGGTGCTTCTGATTTATAGAGGTGGGAGAAGCTCCTGTGAGAAATATCAGGTGAATATTCCAGAAGAAAATCTGTTATGAAGTTGCTATTTTCAATTAAAATTCTGTTAGGAGTTTGTTATGAACTTGTTGAAAGTTGGTTACTTTTTCAGTTATGGCTTGTTTTAGATTTCTAAAAATCTGTTTTGGTAGTCCTGCTTATAGGTTAGAGTTTTCTTTTTTTCAATTATTGATTTTTACTGCTGTGACTTTCTTTTCCTGATTTTCTTATAGCTGTCACTTTGTAAGAACTTCTGGTAGCTTATCTTCTCCCTTGATCTTTTTATTATTTCTGAATTCTGAAGTCATGGTGTTCTTGGTGTTGAATATTATTGCAGGCTTCGTGGCGATAATGTTGAAATTGAGCGAAGGAGAAGCTTGAAGAGTCTTGGGGAGGTTATTAAGGATTGGCGCCGGTGAAGATGAAACAAGGTGATGAAGGAGGCACGGATCGAAAAAATGAAAATTTGAAGATAGATTCGAAATTAAGGCTGTGTGTTCTTGGAGGTTATGATGAACGGCGAAGATCCTTCAAAGTTGAAGGTGATGATGACCATATGAAAACTCTGAGGCACAAAACTTCTCTTTTCTTTGGTTCCTTCGGTTTTCGCCGTCATTACGTTTTTTGCATAACTATGCCTCATCTTTCTCACATTTAATCCTGTTATATTGTTGTTGTTTTTGTTGATTGAAGTTGGAAGGATGAAGATCGCACATTGATGATAAACAACAAAGAAAAGCGGTGTCGGTTGATGTTCAGATTGAGGAAGAAGGTGATAATGAATTATGGAGGATATTCACGAATGATTGAAGATTGCAGCTGGAGTTTTTTCTCAGTTCTTGATGGATTTTCTACTGAATTTGGATTTTTCATATCATTTTAATTATTACTCTTTGTTATCAATTGTAATGTCTAATGATGCTATAGATACAAGTGATCTCTTTTTATTTTGTAGTTTTTTTTTCTTATTCATGACAGATATCTTTTCGGAAATTTATGAGTTCAAAAATGAAAAAACAATACTTGTATCAACTTTTTTGGATGCATTATTTTTATATTTCAATTTCTTTCTCCTCCTTATACACTCATGCACCAAGACACTAAGAACACAACTTTGATCTAAATTTTGATATGGAGCACACAATTGACATGGATATTGGTATTATCGGTTTTGGAAAGTATTCAAAGTATGAACTAATGAAACTGGTTTCGTGTGAGACATGAGAAAAAGTGGACATGGTCTAAATGGACTTGGAATGGTGGTTGGTTTATAGAATGAGGTTAATGACCATGGGTAAAACTTTAGATAAACTAAAACTGGTTTTGAACACCTAATTTGAAAATGAATCAAAAATTGAATTATGATTGAAGTTGGATTGAATTATGATTGAAGTTGGGTTGGAAAAAAGGAAATGAATATGAACTAAAGGTAATATTAATAAGTGGTTTAATTATATAAATTAATTCAAGAATGAAATTAAAATGAAATTGTAATTGGATTTGGAGTCAAAAACAATATGAATCTAATCACAAAATATGACATGGTTTTGAATTTCTTTCAAGGTAGTTTTTTTCAAAAAAAAATGGAACAAAGAAAGAATTTTGGCTAGAAGAGACATTTGGTAATTGGTTTAATGGTTTGGAATGGCGATATGGAATGAATTTGGGCTAAGAAAAAATGGTTATAAGTGGTGATCTTGATGATAGCAAGAAAAGAAATATTTGAAATATGGTTTTTACGGATTATAGAAAATGGCTAGAACGAATAAAGATGGTGAACAAGGATGTGTCTTGGATTCCAAATGGCTTGCATAATCAATCTTAACATCTTAACACAATCTTCCAACCCAAATCCAACTTATTCTTAATGAAACCCCAAACTTCGATAAACTTCAACCTTGAACCTCATTAACTTCTACCACAACAAACAAGCAACCGAGAGAACTATAATAACTTGCTTTTCTTATGAGTCCACCATTAGATCTCCTATACCATGAACATCATGATACCTTTAATATGAAACCCTGAAACTCAGTCTCCATTACTTAACATCAACAAAACCATGCCAGAGATAAGAATCCTTGAACAACTTGTATTAAGTGTTCCCCAATGAAGCAAATAGCTTGATTTGTTAACATGAATAATGCCCTAAGCATCAGACACTCCTGAGAAATCTAGAAGAAGATAACTTGGATACTTGATGAACTTCATCATAAGAACGTGCCTATGATGAGGTGAGCTCAACCTTTATCTTATCTCAAGTGCAATAACCAGATAAATCACCTCTGAATAGGAAGACTCAAATCACCAGAGAATGCTCCGATCCCACGCCTTAGGATCTCATGAAAATGCATGATTGCGAAGTTATGACCTAATGAGAAATGCAGGTGAATGAAGCAAAAGGCCAGTAAAGGGAATAAATAATGAGGGCAAATTTTGAGGTATTACAGATACTTCGACTAATCCGCTGGTTTGAGGGTGATAAGGTGTTGCTATTCGGTGTCGGACCCCATATTTGAGCAATAATTTTTCAAATATGTTGTAAATGAAATGAGATCCTCTGTCACTTATGACAACTATTGGCACTCCAAATCTGGGAAAAATAGTTTTGTTAAACAGCTTAATAACAACTCGTGCATCGTTGGTGGGAGAAGTCATCGCCTTGATCCACTTTGACACATAGTCGACTGCGACGAGTATATACTTGTTTCCAAAATAAGAGGGAAAAGGGCCCATAAAGTCAATACCCCACACGTCAAAGACTTCTACTTCTAGAATACCCTTTTGCGGCATCTCATCAAGTCTAGAAATGTTACATGTGTGTTGGCACCGGTCGCACTTCAAAACAATGATATGGACATTTTTCCAAAGGTTAGGCCAAAATAGCCCTGATTGTAGAATTCATGCGCAAGTCTTAGAGGTGCTTGTATGCCCTCCGTATGGTGCGGCGTGGCAGAGAGATATGACATCTTTTATTTCAGATTCAGGGACACATCGACGGAATATTCCATCAGTGCCTCTTCTAAAAAGTAAGGGCTCATCCCAATAATAGTTTTTTAGATCGTGAAAGAATTTTTTTCTTTTGCTGGTAAGTTAAATCAGGTGGGAGCACTCCTTCCTCTAGGTAGTTGACGAAATCGGCGTACCAAGGCATTGAGGCTTCTAATCGACACGAAAATTCGTTGGGTTCCTGAAATTCCAAAGGATTTCCTTGGTTTTCACTTTCTTCTTCCATATGGGCGATAAGTCTATCATAGGGGAAATCGTCATTAATGGGAACTCTCTTCGATTCTTGGTGTTCTATCCTAGAAAAGTGATCTACAACTACGTTTTCAGTTCCCTTTTTATCTTTTATTTCCAAATCAAACTCTTGCAGAAGCAGGATCCATCTTAAAAGTCTAGGCTTAGCATCTTTCTTATTCAACAAATATCTAATTGCAGCATGATCGGTGTAGACAATTATTTTTGCTCCTACCAAATAGGAACAAAATTTATCTAACGCGAAAACGACAGCTATAAGCTCTTTTTATGTGGTAGCGTAGTTCAGTTGTGCACTGTCTAAGGTTCTACTTGCGTAATAAATAGCATGAAGATTTTTATCTCTTCTTTGACCTAAAATAGCGCCAACGACATAGTCACTAGCATCGCACATTATTTCAAATGGTTCATTCTAATCCAGTGGCTGCATGATGGGTACGGTGATTAAAGAATTCTTAAGTAATTCAAAGGCTTCCAAGTAATCTTTATCGAATATGAATTCGGCATCTTTCATTAATAATCTAGTTAGTGGTTTGGTTATCTTAGAGAAGTTTTTATTGAATCGTCTGTAAAAACCGGCATGTCCAAGAAAACTAAGGATGTCTCTAATGGTTTCGGAGGTTGAAGGTTTTATATATCTCTATTTTGGCTTTGTCTACTTCGATCCCTCTTTCGGATACAACATGTCCTAACACAATCCCTTCCCAGACCATAAAATGGCATTTTTCCCAACTTAGCACTAGATTGACTCTGACACATCTCTCGAGAACTAGTTCTAAGTTTGATAAACATCCTTCAAAGCTTTTCCCATACATATAAAAATTGTCCATAAATACCTCCATTATATTATCTATAAAGTCGGCGAATATGGCCATCATACACCTCTGAAATGTTGCAGGTGCATTACATAACGACATCCGTATATATGTAAAGGTTCCATAAGGACAAGTGAATGTTGTCTTTTCTTGATCATAGGGGTGAATAGGAATTTGAAAGAATCCTGAGTATCCATCTAAATAGCAGAAATATGAATGTTTGGCTAGTCGCTCAACCATTTGATCTATAAAGGGCAAAGGGAAATGGTTTTTACGAGTGGCTCTATTTAGCTTCCGGTAGTCTATGCACATCCTCCATCCGGTTTGAATACGTTTTGCTACATATTCTCCTTTATCATTGCTAACAACTGTTACTCCTCCTTTCTTAGGTACGACGTGTATTGGGCTAACCCAATTATTGTCTGATATCGGGTATATGATACTGACTGCTAAGAGTTTTTGCACTTCTTTCTTGATTGCATCGCCTACGATAGGGTTTATCCTTCTTTGACGTTCCCTAGAAGTCTTACTATCCTCTTCTAGCATAATTCAATGCATACAAATAGATGGGTTTATCCCTTTGAGGTCGGAAATATTATATCCTAGTGCAGTTGAATACTTCTTTAGAACATCGAGTAACTTCTCGGTTTCTATTTGTCCCAAGTCAGCGTTTACTATGACCGGTTTTTCAAACTTTGTGTCTAAGAATTCTTACCTTAGAGTTTTGGGTAAAATTTTTAGTTCTATAGCGGCTTTTTATTCGACGGATGGTGGTTCGGGTGTTAGTGCAAGACATTCTTCTGAACGGTCATCGATGGGTATTTCACTACTACTTTCATTCCCTAGTACATAAGGTTCAGTGAATTCTGTTGATTTCACTTCCAACTCTTTTACGCATTCATCGATGATGTCAAGCGAATAGCACGAATCATTAATAGCTGGAGCTTTCAAGAATTGAGCTAAAATGAATTCAACTTTCTCTTCTCCTACTTCGAAAGTCAGATTTCCTTTCTTAACATCGATTATAGCTCTGACTGTTGCTAGAAATGGTTTTCCTAATATAATTGGGACATTGTAATCTTCCTTTATGTCCATTATCATAAAATCAGTAGGAAAGAAGAACTGACCGATTCGAACAGGGATGTTTTCTAGCATATACCTACAGGATACTTGACAGAACGATCCGCAAGCTGCAGAGTCATCTTAGTTGGCTTCATTTCTCCTAATTCAAGTCTCTTGCACATAGATAATGACATTAAGCTTAGGCGGCATGTTATTTTGAAGAATAGCACTACATTCGACAGTGAGTATTACAGTTTCGTTATCTTCGAGCTTTTTCTTGTTGGATGGAATTTCCTTTAGGAATTTCGCATATGAAGGCATTTGGGTTATGGCTTTCGTGAATGGTATTGTAACTTTTAATTGCTTTAGAAGTTCCACGAATTTCTTAAATTGTCCTTCATTTTTGTTTTTGGCAAGTCTTTGCGGATAAGGTATATGTGGCTTATATGGTGGCGGAGGCACATATGGTGTTTCCTTCTCCACGACCTCGTCACTCTTATCATTCGCATCATTAGAGTTTGGCTCATATTCCTTCTCAGTTCCTTTCTTTGGACTTTGGTACATGGCTGATTTTGTAAGTCTTGGGTCCACCGGTCCATCATATTCGGTTCCTCTCCACAGAGTCGCAGTGTTTGCTTGTCCCTTCGGGTTAGGTTGAGGTATGCCAGGAAAAGTTCCAGACGGGGCTGGTATGCTTGCCTATTGTTGGTCTACTTGAGAAATATGGGTTTCTAACATCTTGTTAGCATGGCCATTGCATCAAGCTTACTAGTCATATGCCTCATCAATTCGCTCGCATGGGCGTTTTGGTTTGCAAATTCCTTATTTTGCTGTATTTGGGCGTTCATTAAATTTTCCATCATAACCTCTTTATTTGACTTTCTAGGTACCTGTGGAGAGGATGGTTCTCCCTTATGAAAACCAAGCGGTACAACAGGTGTTGAACTTGGTGGTTGCAAGGCATTATTGTTTTTGTAAGAAAAATTTGGATGATTTCTCCAGCCAGGATTATAAGTATTTGAGTACGGGTTTTCTTAGGTGTAGTTTACTTGGTCGGCAGGAGCACCAGCTAGCAACTGACATTCAACATTTGTGTGTCCAGAGGTACCAAATACTTCACAATTTGGGGACATAGTAGCTATGGTAGAAGCTGGTTATGTTACGGCCAAATTTTCTATTTTTTGGGTTAATGCATCCACTTTAGCATGTATGCAGTATATTGCATTAACTTCGTACATTCCGCCTTTCGAATTTGGTTTCTCTGTAGAAGCGCGTTCTCCTCCCCATTGGAAGTGATTTTGGGCCATGTTTTCTATGAGTTCAACGACTACCTCGTATGGTTTATCCATCAAAGCACCATTTGTGGTGGCGCTTAGGTTCATCTTCGTGTTGTACAACAGCCCGTTATAGAAAGTATAGATTATCAGCCATTTTCGAGTCTGTGATGTGGACAGAGCCTCATCATGTCTTTATATCTTTCCCATGCATCGAAAATAGATTTGTTGTCTTTTTTCTTAAATCTGTTAATTTCGGCCCTGGGCATAGTTGTCTTACTTGGAGGGAAATAACGGGTCATAAAAACTCTTTTTAAATCGTCCCATGAGGTGACATAATTTGTAGGAAGAGACTGGATCCAAGCTCTAGCCCTATCTCTTAAAGAAAATGGAAAAAGACGGAGTCTAATTACTTCTGGGCTAACTCCATTTGCTTTCACAGTGTCGACATATTGCACGAAAACATATAAATGTAGGTTAGGATCATCCGTAGGACTTCCTGAAAATTGGTTCGGCTGAACGACTTGTAATAACGAAGGTTTTAACTCGAAATCGCGTCTTTCAATTTTCGAGAGAGCAATGCTGCTATGTGGTTCATCTTGTGATGGGGCAGCGAAATCTTTGAGTGGACGGTTTTACGGTCCTTGGGCCATGCTTTGATCTGATTCGGTTTCGGTATCTGAATAAGAAACAATAGAATCTATAATTTTATATGTTAATTGGAATTCGTTGATTCGGCGCCTCAATAAAGCATAACGCTCGATTTCATCAATCGGTTCCACTGGCTCTTCTCTTCGGGAGCGAGTGTTGGGCATACGATCGACAACTGGAAAAAAAATAAAAATAAAAATTGCCTTACTCGTTACTGTGCAACGAAAGTAACACAACAAAGACTAATTCAATCCCCGACAACGGCGCCAAAAATTTGATCGCGACCTTATGTGTTTGGTCGGATTGATACTGCAAACATACAGGGTATCGCGTAGTTTAAAAAGATCGTCGAACCCACAGGGATTGATAGTCAATAGGGAGTGTCCTATAATTGCAGTGTAAGTTTAAGGTTAAGGTTGTCACAGAAGAAAGGGATAAATAATTAATTATGAAAAAGGTTTTTGCACGAATAAAAGAAACGAGATTGTAGAATGATTTTCGAGACTCTTAGGGACTCTATAGGATCCGGGACTGAAGTGAATGTTGAAGTTGCTTTGACGAAAGTACCAGTCTAAAGTTTCGATCTCACACTCTCGCGCTATTGATCGAGCTACGTCCGATAACCCCAATATTTTGCTCTCGCTTGCTCGGTAGTCAAAGTGCGTCTTTTTGAAGACGGATAAGACCGAAAAGAAATACCTAAAGTGCTCTCGCTGTGTTTAGGTTCCAGTGTCATGTGCCTATTATCTGATGCATGCCTCAAACTCTCACTCTATTGGACTCGTCTTAGTGCATTTCTCACTCTCGTGACGAAACGCTGGTAAGCAGCCTTTCGCTCTCACGACAAGACCACCTAAATTAATCATAGAACACAAAACCAGAATTTTAGGCATTAAAAGTATGTCGGTTATCCTACGGAGTGGAAAAGGAAACAATACAAAATGTGTATTAATCACTCAGTATGAGCAATTAATATTATGGTTAAGTAATTTTTCTAGTTGTGTAAGAAATTCGGCAGCGCTTCCGCAAGGTATCGGGTCGTCCCAAATGCTGCTTTGAGGCCTTCTATTATAGACAAAAACTGGCTCCAAAACAGTTGGGGGATTTGAATTTCGAACGAGCCAAACTGCTTGAAAACTGCTTTTGTAACTGTTCCCGCAACCAATGGCGAACGCCATTTGACTGCTATCAATAATTCTGGGACCGTGGGCAAATGGCGAATGCCATTTGGTTCCTTTTAGGGAATGGCGAACGCCATTCACCTAGAGAAGTCAGAAAGTGCAATTTTTCTTCCTTTTTCAGCTGGTTTGTCATGGATTCTTATCCTTTCCTTTGATCCGACTTGCTTAGGTCCTGAAAACACAAAGTAAACGAAACATAAGTGAAATGATACAAAATGCAATAAATACTCGATAAAAATACGATGAAACATGCATGAAATGAATCGAAATAGCCTATACGAAATTGAGTCATCAATCATCCAACTTACTCTTCAGACAGAGTAATTTTCTATGTTTTTCTCATTATCAGTTTGCATGTTAAGTCCTACACTCTGCCCAATGTGTATAGATCCATTTGTAGGGCCACCGTTGCATATTTGCAAGTTTATTTTATCATCAATAAAGGACATTTTTTCATTCAAAACTGTGTTCTCTTTCTTTAATTTTAAATTTTTCACAGAAACAATAAAATGGAAATGTTTATTTTCTTTTTCTTTTTCATAAATAAAATAATTCTAAAATAAAGCACATCACTCGTGCAGATCCGATCACCCGGATTTCACTTATAACGGTTTTGCTATGGCCAAGTGTGACTTTGATAATCCAATCTATCAAGATGATGAAGGGGTTGAGGAAGACTATGAACTCCCTGAAGAATTTGCCAAGTTGTTGAGACAAGAGGAAAGGGTTATTCAGCCTCATCATGAGAAAATTGAGCTTATCAACATTGGGTCCGAGGACGCCAAGAAGGAGATAAAGATTGGGGTCAGTCTGCAGGCCAGTGTGAAAGAAGAGTTTATTGGTATGCTACGTGAGTATGTTGATATCTTTTCTTGGTCATATCAAGATATATCGGGTTTAGTTATTGACATCATGATGCGAAAGCTGCCATCGAGAGAAGAATGTCCTCCAGTCATGCAGAAGCTTCGCAGAACCCGTCCTGACATGGCTATGGAGATTAAAGAGGAAGTTCAGAAGCAATGGGATGACGAATTTCTTGCCATGACTAGTTATCCACCTTCGATAGCTAATATTGTACCTGTACCAAAGAATGACGGCAAGGTCCGCATGTGCATTGAGTATCGAGATCTTAACAGAGTAAGTCCGAAAGATAACTTCCCATTACATCACATTGATGTATTAGTTGATGACACCACTCAATTCTTGGTATTCTCCTTCATGGATGGCTTCTCCGGTTATAATCAAATTAAGATGGCGCCAGAAGACATGGAGAAAACAACGTTCATTACCCTGTGGTGTACATTCTGCTATAAGGTGATGCCTTTTAGTCTGAAGAATGTCGGGGCAACGTATCAGGGGGCTATGGTAACATTCTTCCACAACATGATTCATAAAGAAATTGAATGTTATATAGACTGCATGATTGCTAAGTAGAGAACTGAAGAAGAGCATTTGGTTAATCTCAAGAAGTTGTTTGAAAGGCTGAGGAAGTTTTGTTTGAGGTTATGTAACAGCCCAAAATAATTAGAATATTTATTTAATCGGTTTATAATAAATATTCGGGATTTATCGGTGAACTTGACGAAGTATTGTGGGTAAGTTGTGTTTATGACGAGTGAGGTGTAATTTGATATTTAAGTGATTATCCGGATTTATTTTAATAATGATAATAGAATAATATTATTCGAATTATTATTATTATTATTATTTAAATAAAAAAGAGAAGGGTAAAGTGGTATTTTGGACGGATTAATGAGGTTAAAATCGGAATATTGTAATGAGGTCCAAGAGGGTAAAGGAGGAAAATATAAAATCAGAATTTTTTGGAGAGTTTTGGAAAAGGATTGTATTTTGTGAAACTGCTCTAGGGAACTGTCGCTCCCCCGAAAAGACACAGGGTCAGATAGGGTACAGACACGAACGGTCGGTGAAGAGAGAAATGAAATGAAATGAATAGAGTCGCCAGCTAGGCATTTTTATCCCGAACGAAAGGTAATGCTGCATAAACCTAGAAAGATATGGATAAGACGGTTGTGAACCAGAGAAACTGAGAAAGGGGGTTGGTTACAACCTGGGAAGGTATTAGCACCCAGATTGTCCGTCGTACTCGACGGGATCCACGCTTAAAAGATTGTGTAAAAAAAAGGGGTATTGTATGTGCTATCTGTGTGCAAAAGCTAGAAAAGAAAATACAAGCGTCAGTGCAAAAGAGAAGTGAATTGCTCAGGATTGAGGCTTAAAAGAGAATGTTGAAAGAGGGGGAAGACACAGAGACTTTTGTTCGATAACAGTTAAGTTATGCCTACGTATCCTCTCGTGCAATGAGGAAGTCAAAACACCGTAGTTCGACTCAAAGAGACTGAAAGATAAATTGACTGATGAACTGCTTGCTTGTCTATGCTCAAGTGTATGACTCGTCTAGTTCGAGTGCTAATTGTCTTGCATTAGACGGAAGAAGCAAGTTCTCGTTTGTGAATGAGGATGATGAGAAAAGAATCCCGAAGGAGACGATTATTGTTTGTTTTTTGTGTTTTCAGTCTTTTATTGTTTTTGGTGTTTGTCATAAATTAATGAGCTTAAGCCTAAATTAAAGGCTTGTGAACTCATTATATCCTCCCTCGATTAGGGATAATGAGAATACTTAAGTGTGAGATAAGCACCTCAACTTAATTGCCATGATGATGTAGGATTAAGATCATTAACCTACTTGTGATTATTTAGATGTTTTTTTGGTTTTTGTTTAGTGTTAAATAATGAGTTTAACCATAATCAAGGATTAGTGAACTCATTACACCATCCTAATAGAAGGATAATAGATGAGCACACTTAAGCTGAGGAAGATACCTCAACTTAATCCATGGTTAGGGATTAAATTCATTATATAACAAGCCTTTATTAAATGAATTTTAACTAAGGGATGAGATTAAGAAATGATTTTTATGGTTTGTAAGACAACTTGAGGGGGACTTGTCCATTAAACACTAGGGTTAGTCCTTCTTAACCATAAAGGAAGAATTAGAACCCCTAATGTAAGGCCCAAGTTACAAGTCAATGTCTTAGTGATTATTAGATGGATTAATTAAGAGGTTTAAACAACTTAAGGGTTTAACACTTAGGATTAAACTTATACACTCCATCCTAAGAGAAAGATGCAGGCATAACCCTAATTCCAAAGTCCTAAAACCTTAAAGGTTTAGTCTCTAATGATGAGATGAGAAGAGAGACACAAAGAAAACTCAAAGGTAAAAACTAAGGGGGGACTAATCACAACCCTAATTATTATCATGCTTGGATATTCCTATGGTTTGTAAGGCTTGAGAAAGATCTTCATGGAAGCCACCAATGGAAGAAGCAGATGGAAGGAGGAAGAAGCAGAAGAAGTAAGTTACTTACTTCATTGAAGGAGATAAGTAAATTAGAGAAAGAAAGTGAGAGATGAACACAAGTGAGCAAGCCCACTCAAAGACAATTAAAAATGCAGCAAAGATGCATATGAAGTAGATGAAGAGAAATGAGAAGTGAAGGCAAATTCACTTCTCAAATTAACTTACCACCTGAAAATGTTAGCACAATATGCATAAGGAAAGAAATGAGATGGAATGATGCATATGCAAAGGTAAAAACCAAAATCAGAAGCATACACATGATGCAAATGATGCTATGACATGATGCAAGAGCATACAAAGGGCAATGAATGGTCATACAAAGATTAGATGCAAATGGAAGCATACTTTGAAGTTTGAAAGTTCATGAAAGTTAATGAATGGAAATGAATTCAAATCATGGCAAATGAATGAAGAAATGATCAAGCATGATTCTAACATGTCCTAAGATGTCTAAGATGACATATGAATGCATGAAATGTCATGGAAATTTCATGTATGGATGCATATGCAAGATGAATGCAAATGAAGATGCAAAATTAGGGTTTTATGAAAGGATGAGATGCAAATGATCAAAACAGATGCATATGTCATGATAAAAATTTGAAATCACACTCAAACAAACCCTAACCCCATATGATACCACACCCCAAAGGAGAAAGTCTAACTCTTAACCTAAAGAAAGTTATGATTTTTCTAAGTTAACTAGGGTTTTTGGGTACCTTAAAAGGGAAAATGCAAATTAATTTGAAAATGAAAGATAAATTCATGACAAAAATATCCTAGAAACTACATGCTATATGGAAAAAATAAAAAAAAGAATCATCATCAAACCCTTCATGGTTAGGCAGAAAAGATTTTTCAAAGTTAGGGTTCTAAAAAGGGGATTTTATGAACCCTAAATTCAAAGAAAATGTCAAAGTAGGATCAAAACCAAAAAGAAATTTGTATGAAGGGTTTTACAATGTTTCTAAATGTCTTAAGATGCAATGTGAATTTTTTGGTGATTTTTAGAAACCTAAATGGTATTTTAATTAATTAATTCCCATTAATTAATTAAAATAAACATTTAAATATTTTAAAAATACTTTTTAAATGCAAAAAATAAAATAAAAATTGTTTTTGGATGAAGAAAAATATTTGAATCAGAAATGCAAAGTTTGAAATTTTTTGGATGAGTTTTGATATTTTTAATAAAATGCACAAAATAAATGAAAATAAAATAAAATAAATATGAATAAAAGAGAAAGTCAGCGCATCCAAAGGCTGGAATTTAAACTGGGAAAGGAGAGAAAGACTGGCGCGTGATCCAAAGGCTGGAATTTAAACTGGGAAAGGAGGGAAAGACTGGCGCGTGATCTAACGGTCTAGATTCAAACTGGCATTTAATTGTGTTTTATATTTAATTAATTAGGATTAAAAGTTAATGGCGCATCTGGACCACACACTGCCTAACCCTAATCACCATCCAACGGCCACACACACATCTGGGCAACTAACCCTAATTAGGGTTCTAATCACTTTCATGTGACCGGAGCAAGCTCCGGTCATCTTCTATGGTGACCCCAAAAATCAAACTTCTTCCCTAGGATATGTTAGAAGCTCTAAAGCTCCAGATCAACTCCCCAAACCTCCCTGAGCATGAATCTATCCTCAAAACAAATTTCTAATGCAACATGATCAAGATATGAATCAAAACACAAAAATGGCAAAACTTTCAGAAGCACGATACAGGCTCAATACTCAATCATTTTCAAAACCAACAAGTGCAGTGTGATCAGTGAAGCATGCAGATCATTTCTATAACATGAAAAACAAGTTCTGAAAAATTTGTTCTTGAGGTATACCTGAGATGAAGCTTTTCAGTTTGGCACTTTCTAGACCTCTCCTTGATGCTAAACCACCTCACTTGATCCCCTAATGATGTTGCAAGGCTTTGAATGAGTTTAGAATGGCTGGATTGAGAGGATGAACTCTTGCTGCACCAGAATCTTGTTTTGTGTAGAGGGGCTTTGAAGCTTGTTTAATGGTTGGGAAAGGTTCTATGGATGATGGTGAGTTGAATGGTGAAGTTTGTTTTGAGGTTTGATGCTTATGCTGGGAGAATCGAAGAAAGGAAAGTCTTGAGTGATTTTGTGAAACTTGGTGTATGGGATGATTCAGGCTCCAAGGTTATGTGAAATGGCTTGCTTTTGGTCCACATAACATGTCTCTATTGGCCAGAGAGTTGTTATGGCTGCAGCTGATTGGTATGGGTTCATTTGAAAAAAGTCAACAACTTGTGTACCATAGGCATGGGCTTGTGCAGAAGTTGTTTCATGGCATGTCTGGCCTCAGCATGAATCAAGGAGGTCCATGGAATTGAAATTATGCAGCTGGATGGCTTGGAGGGAAAGATTTCATAGGTTTTGCAAGACTTTGTATTTTTGCCCCCTTTGAGAAATCTTGTGATGCAAGTCATGAAAACAAGTGATTCCTTGGGAAATTATGATCAAATGCATTGTACTATGTTTGTATGATGCCTAGAAGTTGATTAGAGGTCACAAAATGGCTTGGCATGTGAAGTTGCAAAAATTCCTCTTTGGTATGAAAGTGAAAATTATGGGTTTTTGCCAACTTTGAAGGATCATAACTTGAGTTCCATAATGAATTAGAACATGTTCTTGTACTTTTTGAAAAGGGAATGATCCAATCTACAACTTTCATGACCAACAATTTTTCATTTGAAGCATTTTTGGATCAAAAAGAGGAGGTTGAAAAACTTTCCCAAAATGGAAAGTTTCAAATACAAGTCATTTCCATTTTTGGCAACTTTTGGTTTAGCTCAAATTTCTTCAATTTTGTGAACTTCCAAGCACTTCAATGATCAAATAAAGATCATATAACTTCAATTTGATAAAAATATCACTTTGGTTCCATTGTTGGGGGCCTCAGATGCCCTGATTTTGCTCTAACTTGCTCAAGAAGTTACCCAATGAACAAATGACTTCCACAATGAATTTCTTCATCAAACTTGGTACATATGATCCTTATAATATCTTAAGAACATTAGAAACAAGAATGGCCCAAAAATTTGGTGTTGAGGCCTCTGAAACCAAAACCCTAATTTTGGTCATCTGTGTAGTGAAAACCCTGGCTCTGCTTCCATGCTTTCCCAGTTCTTGTGATTTCTTGATTTACTTGAACTTTGAGGGATATAATATGATGATAGAACACACATGGACCCTCTTGGAATGCTTGGAGGCCTTTGGAGTGGCTCAGATGGAAACTTGGATTGCTCAGATCACAAACCCTAGATGCAGATGAACTTGAACCATGCAGATGAAACAAATATGTAATGTGATGTGGTATGCTTATGCTTATGCAAATATGAAAGATCACAAGCCATGGTGTGATATGAGTGAGGGCAAATTTGGGGTGTTTACAGCTGCCCCTATTCAAACATGAGTTAGCTGTGAAGGATGTAAGCGCCTGGCTTAAGAGACAAACAAGATAACTTGTGGTTGAATACCAAAGACAGTCTGAAATTTGCACTCGCTGGGGGGAAGAAGAAAAGGGATATAAATTGTAAAAGGCAGTATAGAATGTTTTATCAAATGAAGGCAATGGAGGACGACCATCGGGCAGAGGACGACTGCTGGGGATAAAGCGGTAAGCAAAGCAATGACAGGGACGGCTGACAAGCTGGGGATAAAAAGAGACCACGACGGGGACGGCCATCGGGTAAATAAACAAGATTCTCTGGGGATTAAAGTAAAAGCAGTGATGGGGACGGCCATCAGGTTTGCAAATAAAAGTAAACAACGATGGGGACGGCCATCGGTTTCAAAGAATAAATGCAATATATGATGAGGGACGGTCATCAAAGGTGAAGGACGATCACCTAGCAGGGGACGACGGCTCTTTATCACAATATAGGACGAATGTCGGATAGAAAAGGTCGACGATGGGGACGGCCATCGGATAAGCATGATGAAGGACGATCATCAAGAGGTGAAGGATGATCACCTAGCAGGGTACGGCTGCTCTCGAGGATTATCATGACATAGGACGAATGTCAGATAACAAAATCAACAATGGGGACGGCCATCGGATAAAATGATGAGGGACGATCATCAAGAGGTGAAGGACAATCACCTAGCAGGGGACGGCTGCTAAATATCACGACATAGAACGAATGTCGGATAGAAAAGGGTTCCAATAATGGAGACTCCTCTGGGGAAAGGATGAGGGATGGTCATCCGAAGGTGAAGGACAATCACCTGGCAGGGTACGGCTGCCGGAAGTACCACGACATAGGACAAATGTCGGATAGAAGAACATTGCTCCGCTGGGGAATAGTAAACACGGACGAGTGCTTACGCTTAAGAACAAAAGGTATAAGTGTTTGACGTTGTGTATAGACCAAAGATACGGACGAGCATCCTTAGGACCATGATACGGATGAGTATCAGTAGAAACAAACGCTGACGCGTGTTCAGAGATGATGATACGGACGAGTACCAACTGGTTCACAAAGAACACGGACGAGTGTCGAATCTTTTAAGGAGTGATATATATACAAGATACGGACGAGTATCTGTATAAGTATGAATGAGTATTATGAAGTAAGAGCAAGACACGGACGAGTGTTCAACTTGTTGGGGAAATGTGACACGGACGAGTGTCAAAAGAGAAGTGTATAAGTTATGAACAAATATTTGTATATGAGAGTGTAAAAAGTGTCCCTGCGATCTGTGGGGATAGGATGACACGGACGGGTGTCGAAAAGAGGTGTGTTATGAAGAAGTTTTTGGTTTGCAACAAGTGATTGGGCAACCGTGATGAGGAAGGGTGACACGGACGGGTGTCAACAAGGGTATGTATAGGTTTCTGGGTGCAAAGAGGATGTTTTTGCTCATATCTGCGGGGGATGATATGACACGGACGATTGTCGCGAGAGTATATATGAATGTATACATGTTGGAGAGTGCAAAGGGGACGCTTTAGCTTTTAGTTGCAAGGAATGTGAGTTTTTATATACATTGCTGATGAGATACTGAGGGTATTTGCAGGTAACTGGCTCGAACCTGGCTTGTGATCATGCAAATGTTTGATTTTTGCCGTAATGCTCCGTATTAGACGGAATGCTACGCTTTGTGGGGAAAAGTGATGCGAATGCTATGATTATGCAAAGGGAAACCGATCCAGGATTTGGATCCCACTGAATAATGGATTTCTAGTTGATCTGCTTGGAGGAATATCTTAGTTGGGGGAGCTCTTTGGTAGATCTAATAAGATATATGGCTCTGCTTGGGGGACTAGATCATTGATCGATCTATCCTGTAAGGAAAAACTCAGCTGGGGATGAGGAGGCTTCTGTCACTTTGTTGTGTGAGAGTTTCAGGCATTGCTCTTCTAGGGAGAGGCTGGAACTTCTGTGGGGATATAGCTCTTTTATCTTTGAGAGACCTGGCACTCTGTTTGGGTAAGAAAAGATCACTGAACGATCTTCCTTGAGAAGTCTGTGGGAATCCCGGCTGGGGAAGCTCCTGTTGAATAGACTTATGCTGGGGATGAAGAGGCTTTGACAACTTCACTGGGGAAAAGCATTCCAGATGCTGCTTGGAGGAGGTATGATGGGGAAGTGATGCTTGGCATGCCCCATGCTGCGTATTGAATACCTGCAATATGTTAAGACAAAGAAACGCGCAAGTATCCCGAGGTATCCCTTACCGGATTCCGTCATAAGAGATAGATATTCCTGGAAGTAAATTTATTTCCTGCAAGCATTTAAGAATGGCTCATTTGTTTTATGCAAATATTATATCATGGATATTGGACATTTTGCAAACGAAACAGAAATGTACAAAACGAGGTGTGACTGAAAACTTCTGATTTTATTAATCTGGGTTCCCTGAATTGGAAAATACAATCAAAGAAACAGATCTCCTGGAATGAGGGGATTGCTAAAAAATTGAGAAAAAGTAAAAGTGCTGGCAATGTTGACGACGCTCCAGTGAGCTTCCTTTGCTATGACATGTATGACCTTGACGTTCTTCTCATCTTGCTTTCTGAAGAAGGTTGATTCCGACTTATGCTCTGTCCTTTTGAAGCTTGCCGTGAGTGATACAAACGAATTCAGAATGCAGTTGTTCGCTTATTCCCTGATTTTGCGTGGATCGCCCTTTCGGGATTTCAATCCACCGGGATACCCATTTTTTCCTGAGTTGTCCAATGCGGCTTTTCAACTCAACGGGTGTACACATTTTTTTTTAATTTTTCCCTTATTTTTGCCCGAGTCTTTTATTCTGTTTTTGACTCGCCGGGATGCCCTATTTTACCTGGACTTACATTCTGTTTCTATGTCCAGCGGGTCATTTTATGCGAAGTATTTTTTAACTGCATCTGAATTCACAGGGGATAAGAAATATTCACCGTCCATAGTGGTGAGCATCAGTGCTCCACCAGAGAAAACCTTCTTTACTATGAACGGACCATCGTAATTAGGAGTCCACTTGCCCCTATGGTTTGTATAAGGAGGAAGAAGTCTTTTCAGCACAAGATCTCCCACTTGGTATTCCTGAAGCCTGACTTTATGATCGAAGGCCTTCTTTATTCTTTTCTGATATAGCTGCCCATGACAGATTGCAGCTAACCTCTTTTCTTCGATCAGATTCAGTTGATTGTACCGAGATCGGACCCATTCCGCTTCATTCAGCTTGACATCCATTAGTACCCGTAAGGAGGGTAATTCAACTTCAACAGGTAGGACAACTTCCATACCATACACAAGCTGATAAGGTGTTGCCCCAGTGGATGTTATGATTGAGGTTCGGTACCCATGCAAAGCAAAGGGTAGCATTTCATACCAGTCTTTGTAAGTAACCACCATCTTCTGCACAATCTTCTTGATGTTCTTGTTAGCTGCCTCCACAGCGCCATTCATCTTTGGCCTGTAAGGAGAAGAGTTGTGATGTTGGATTTTGAAGTCCCGACACAGTTCTGCCATCATTTTGTTATTCAAATTGGAACCATTATCAGTAATGATTCGCTCGGGTACTCCATATCGACGGATGATGTCTCTTTTCAGAAATCTGGCTACCACTTGTCTGGTGACGTTTGCATACGAAGCTGCTTCAACCCACTTGGTGAAATAATCAATGGCTACCAGGATGAATCTGTGACCGTTTGAAGCAATCGGTTCAATCTTTCCAATCATGTCAATGCCCCACATGGCAAAGGGCCAAGGTGAAGACATCCCGTTCAAAGGATTTGGAGGCATATGCACTTTGTCTGCATAGATCTGGCATTTGTGGCACTTTCTGGAATAGGCACAACAGTCTGCATCCATTGTGATCCAGTAGTAACCTGATCTTAATAATTTCTTAGCCATTGCATGTCCTCCAGTATGGGTACCGAAAGATCCTTCATGCACCTCGTGCATCAGCAAGTCTGCCTCTTTCTTATCTACACATCTGAGTAGCACCATGTCAGAGTTTCACTTGTATAATGAACCATCAGCATTCAGAAAGAAACTACCGTCCAGCCTTCTTAATGTCTTCTTATCATTGGATGATGCCCCAGGTGGGTATGTTTGATCCTCCAAGAAGCATTTGATGTCATGGAACTAAGGCTTGTCATCTTTAGCAATGTCCACAGAGAAAACATATGCTGGTCGGTCTAGTCTGGATACAGAAATCCGAGGCACATAATTTGCAGTCTGAACCTTGATCATGGAGGAAATGGTAGCTAAAGCATCTGCGAACTGATTTTCATCTCGAGGGATGTACTCAAGTTTGACTGTCGTGAAGAAAGTCAATAATCTCCTCGTATAGTCACGGTATGGAATCAGATACTCTTGATGGGTGTACCATTTGCCATTGGTTTGATTGATTACCAAAGTTGAATCTCCGAATACAGTTAAAGTCTTGATCCTGAGGTCAATGGCTTCCTCAAGACCCATGATACACGCTTCATATTCAGCTTCGTTGTTAGTGCAGGCAAAGGTGAGTTTTGTCGAGAAAGGCATATGAAATCCTTTAGGCGTAATGAGCACTGCACCAACTCCACGTCCATTCATATTGACAGCCCCATCAAACATCATTGTCCACTCTTCTTCAGGGTCAGGCCCTTCAGTGTGAACAGGCTCTTCATGATCTTTTGCTTTTAGGAACATGATATCTTCATCAAAGAAGTCAAATCTCATGGGCTGGTAGTCATCAATGGGTTGCTCAGCTAGATAGTCAGACAGTACACTGCCCTTGATGGCCTTTTGAGATGTGTACTGAATGTCATACTCTGTCAGAATCATTTTCCATCTTGCAACCCTCCCGGTAAGTGCTGGCTTCTCAAATATGTACTTGACGGGGTCCATCTTTGAGATTAATAAGGTAGTGTGAGTCAACATATATTGTCTTAGTCGGCGAGCATCCCACGCTAAAGCACAGCAAGTTTTCTCGAGTAGTGAATAACGTTGTTCACAGTCGGTAAACTTTTTGCTTAGGTAGTATATTGCATATTTTTTTCAACCAGACTCGTCATGCTGGCCCAACACACACCCCATTGACCCATCTAATACTGTCAGATACATTATTAGAGGTCTTCCTTCAACTGGAGGCATAAGAATCAGAGGTTCTTGCAGGTACCCCTTGATCTTGTCAAAAGCCTTCTGACAATCTTCATTCCACCTGACCGTTTGTTCCTTCCTTAACAATTTGAACAGCGGCTCACAGGTTGCAGTAAGATGAGATATGAATCTTGAAATGTAGTTCAACCTACCTAGGAACCCCCGAACTTCTTTTTCAGTCCTCAGTGCAGGCATCTCCTGGATGGCCTTGACTTTATCAGGATCAACTTCAATTCCCTTTTCACTTACGATAAATCCCAGCAGTTTACCGGACCACGCCCCGAATGTGCATTTGTTGGGGTTCAGCTTCAGCTAATACTTTCTCAGACGCTTGAACAACTTCAGCAGATTTACCAGATGGTCTTCTTCAGTAAGGGACTTGGCAATCATGTCATCCACGTAGCATTCAATTTCTTTGTGGATCATGTCGTGGAATAATGTCACCATAGCTCGTTGATAAGTCGCACCGGCATTCTTCAATCCAAAGGCATTACCTTGTAACAAAATGTACCCCAAGGTGTGATGAAGGTAGTCTTCTCCATGTCTTCGGGTGACATCCTGATCTGATTATACCCTGAAAAACCATCCATGAAGGAAAACACCGAGAACTGAATTGTGTTGTCGACCAATACATCAATGTGAGGTAATGGGAAGTCATCCTTCGGGCTAGCTCTGTTTAGATCCCGGTAATCCACACACATCCGTACTTTGCCATCTTTCTTAGGCACAGGTACAATATTAGCAACCCATGGCGGGTAACTAGTTACAGCAAGGAAACTGGCATCCCACTATTTTTGTACTTCTTCCTTAATCTTCATGGCCATATCTGGACGAGTACGGCGTAGCTTTTGTTTCACTGGAGGACAATCTTCCTTCAAAGGAAGCTTGTGCATAACAATATCCGTATCTAGACCTGGCATGTCTTGATAGGACCAGGCAAAGACGTCGACGTACTCTCGAAGCATGTCAATGAGTTGTTCTTTTACTGAAGCCTGTAGACTGGCCCCAATCTTTACTTCTTTCAAATCCTCTTCGGTACCAAGATTAACTGTTTCAACCTCCTCCTGATGAGGAGTGATCACTTTCTCTTCTTGCCTAAACAACCTGGCTAACTCTTCCGGTAACTCATAGTCTTCTTCAACCCCTTCATCAACTTGATTAATTGGATTGTCGAAGTCATACAAGGTCATAGCAGTGCTGTTGTCGGTGCAATATGGAGGATAATCTCTGCAAGGGTTGAGATTGGTTCGTTTTAGTGATCAGTTTTAATCTTGTTTAGAAAAAGTGAAAATGAAGTTATTTATTTTGAAAACATTGCCATTTTATTGTTTTGTACAAAAGTGAAAAATGAAAAGAAAGTGAGCGAAAAAGAGACTTGTTTGCAAAAGATGTCCGATATTCATTGATTAATCCATTTGCACAAAATTACAATATGGCCCTATTACAAAATGAGTCCTGACACTTTGGGCAAGATGCAGGACTTGATGCATGCTAAAAAAGACAGGAAATAATAATTACTCTGCAGGAGTAACCCTTATAATTTCCTGGGAAGACTAGTTAAGGACTTGATTCCCCGGGATCCTTGGACGTATCCAGCTCTCCAGGTTGCGGTCGCTTTCCGCCTCGTCTTCTAGGTTGTTAACAGCATCTGGGGTAAGCATCCCCCCACTGATGAACTTGGGCTCTTTGGCAGACTCTGATTGATCTTGTCAGAATGGTCTGTAACCCAAACCGAATATGTCCTCCTTCTTCTCCACTGGCAGCAGCTTGCCCCAGCCCTGGGCATTATCGTCTTCAACAACCTTCCGGGCTTGCTGATAGGAGACAATTGAAGTACCCATCCTGTCTTCCTGGGATGCAGCAAATACTTCAGTCGTCGCCTCATTGACATTCAAGGCCTCGAACCCTTGGCTCATAGTTTCATGGATTTCACCATCCATCTCAATATACTTGTATGTAGCTAGATGGCTAACAAATATTTCCTCCTCACCACAGATGGTGATAATTTGTCCTTCCCATTCATATTTCAGTTTCTAGTGAAGGGTCGACGTTACTGCGCCTGCGGCGTGAATCCATGGTCGACCTAACAAATAGTTGTAGGCCAGCTGTATGTCCATTACGTAGAAAGTGGTCTTAAAGACCTGCGGACCGATTATCACTGGTAGCTCCACCTCTCCAAGACCAGATCTTTTGGAGCCATCAAAAGCCCTGACCACAAGATTACTTGGTCGGAGAGCTATTCCATCATATTCGAGCTTGACAAGAGCCTTCTTTGGTAAGACATTGAGTGAGGACCCAGTGTCCACAAGAACATGAGAGAGTACAGCTCCTTTGCACTCCAGGGTTATGTGCAAGGCTTTGTTGTGGTGACGTCCTTCTGTGGTCAAATCAGCATCAGTGAAACCTAGCCCATGGCTAGTGTTGATATTAGACACCACTGTTTCAAGCTGATTCACTATGATCTCTTTTGGCATATAGGCAGCGTGCAGAACTTTGAGTAGTGCATCCCGATGGGCTTCGGAACACAACAGCAGGGATAATATAGAGATCTTTGAAGGAGTCTGGTGGAGCTGATCCACAACTTTATAGTCACTTCTTTTAATTATCCTCATAAACTCATCCACATCCTGATCAAAGGATGATTTATGAGTCTCTTTTGGTGCAGATTCTTCAGGTATTACACTCTTCCCTTTGGCTTTGGCAGCAGCTTCCGCCTCAGTGTTAATCCTGGGAGCTTGTGACGCGAAGAGACGTCCGCTTCGGGTGAAGCCTCCGCCTCCCCCGACATTGTCCACTTGTGGGGTGGGAACTGAAGAATCAAGAAGGACCTTTTCTCCGTTGCAGTAAAGGTCAGCACCATAATGCCATGGTACCGCACTGTTTTTATCATATGGGATTGGCCCTGGCACTGTGATAGTGACTGGGCTTACTGCAGCAGAAGTTGGAACCATAATTGTCTGTGGATCATAGAATATTGTGACAGGACTTCTGGTGGATGTTGGTGGTGATGAATTGAAGCTTGATTGAAACTGTTGTTGAGATTGTTGAAAGTTGTTGGAGTTCAGGACCGTTGTCGGGTCATAATAAATTGTAACAGTGGAGACATCGTTGTTGGTGGTTGCTGGAGTTGTAGAATGAGATGAAATGGAACTGTTGTTTGTTGAAGTGACGGAAGTAATGGTCGCTGAAGTTTTAGATGAATCAGTAGGAATAATGGTTGTTGCAGTTGTAGAAGAACCATTTGTTGTTGATAAAAGAGTTGCTGGTGTTGTAGAAGCAGTGGTTGTAATTTGCAGAATGCCCTCTTTGATCAAACCATTAATTCCATTCCTTAAGCTTGCACACCCATTCCTGGAAAGTTTGCATGATTCACAACAGGCCTCACAACCTGGATACACTTGGCATTTCAAAAGCTGGGCTTTAACCTCTGCCAGAGGTTTCTGAATACTTGCAATATCTTCTATTAAGCTCATGGATGAGCCTTCCTCTATAGCATTAATCCTTGGCCCACTATGGCTTGGCATAGGATTTTTCATGACATTGGGAGGTGGTGCAAAGTTCAGAGCCTTTGAATCTACCAAATCTTGGACCTTCATATGTAGAGCTCTGCATTTTTCCGTAGAGTGACCAGGTGCATTGGAATGAAAAGCACACCTAGCATTGACATCGTAGTTTCTCGGAAGGTTCTGAGGATCCGGTGGAGCCAATGTCCTCAACTCAACAAGATTGAGCTTTAGGAGTTGTGGCAGCGGTGTAGCATACGGCATTGGAATGGGGTCAATCACCATATTGATATGAGATGGCCGCTGTTGAAAAGGGCATTGCTATTGATTGTTGTTGTTGTTGTTGTATGATCTCTGTTGAGGAAATTATTGATGTTGCAGAAAGTGTTGTGGTTGTTGAGCATACTGAGGAGGTGGAGCAGGGATAGTAACAGCAACAACTATTCTGGGCACATATTGGGGTCTCCCTCTTCCCATGTGTACAAAGTTTGTCTCACCAGATCTACGGGGCCCAGCAAATGACTTCCTTGCACTGCTTGAACTGGCACCGTTTTTGGATATCTTCCCCATTTTCAGTAGGCTCTCTATTCTCTCCCCAGCTATCACCACATCTGCAAAGCTGGTGGAAGAAAATGCAGCCAATCTGTCAATATAGGTACCCTAGAGAGTATTCATGAACATATCTGCCATCTCCCTTTCAGACATCGGGGGCTGAACAGCAGCAGCTAGTTGCCTCCATCTTTGGGCATACTCTCTAAAGCTTTCACGGGAAGACTGAGACATTCCCATTAGAAGGGTCCTGTTTGGAGCCATGTCCAGGTTATATTGATACTGACGGATAAAAGCTTCAGCCAAGTCTTTCCAGTTTCTTACCGTGGCTCTAGTCAAGTGGGAATACCATTCTCGGGATGCCCCTGTCAAGCTATCCTCGAAGTAAAACATCCACAGCTTCTCGTCCATGGTGTATGCTTTCAATCTCCCCAAGAAAGACTGAAGGTGGGTACGCGGGCAGGATATGCCATTATATCTTTCAAAACACGGGGGTTTGAACTTGTGAGGAATTCTCACCCCTTCCACCAATCCCATGTCCATGACATCAAAACCTAGAGAGTTTTGGGATTCAAGAGACCTCAGCTTCTCTGCAACTTCATCCAACCGACGGTCGTAAACTTCGTCTCCAGCCCCGACCACAGTAAACTGCTTTTCTTGAGGATCCTCCTGCAAGACCCTTCCTCCAGCAGTGTTACCATGAGTATTCCTTATGGCATTGATATCTGGGTTCAGATGAGGCCCAAACTCTGGTGGATCAGTGCGAGGCTGCACGTGATCATTGTTACTAGTACCTCCTGTACCTGGATGGTGTTCCTCAGGAGTTTGTCGCTCAACTAGCTCCCTCAGTCTTTCCTGGCTCTGTGCTAGACCAGTCATCACTGTCATGAATTGAGTCATTTGATTTCTCATCTCAACCCTTTCATTGGCCATTTGGGCTCTCACTTCATTCAAGTCTTGCTGAACTTGATCCATCTGGAGTCCCGGATGGTTGTTTCTTATCGGGTACCGGTGTATTCTGTTGACAGGGAACACTCTTCTGCGAGCAATGTTTCCTGAAACCACAACAAAGTGAGAAACAACAACAAACAAAAACCTACAAAACAAAGAAAATGTTAGTATGCAATGCAAGATGCCTATTTGTCTTCCAAGGGTATCCGGTTTGGTTCTTTGGTTTTGACCTTTCCAGACCTCGGGGAATGATGATGTTGAAGAGAGATTAAGCCCACAAAATAATACAAACCATGTATTACAAAGGGTGAAGATACATAGTTTGATTACAATACCGTCCCCATGGTGGGTCAAAATACAACAATAAAATCAAAAGTACAAACAAAAGAAAGTACAAATCCAAGGAAAATCAAACATTCAATCCAAAGTCATCCTCTCTAACTTCTTTCAGGAGAGCCTCAGTTACTGGGCCAACTGGGTGCTCTGTGATGGTCCTAATGAGAAGGTTCCTGGTGGCAACGGCACTGGTCAACTTCTTATGCTTATCCTGGTCCTTTGATCTCTTCAACCCCGCCCGGAGTTTCAACTCAGAGATCTCCTTCTGTGCTGCTAATAAAGCCTCCTGATTCTTCTTCTCACTAGCCTCCAGTTGCTTTATCCTAGTTTGGGTCCTTTGATCTTCCTGTGCACGAGCCTCAGTGATCCTGATCCACCTAGTCTGGCTCTCTTCTAAGTAATGCTCAGCTCTGGCCTTCTGAGTCTTAGCTTCCTAACAAGCATTCTTCAACACTAACTCTCCTGCTCTAGCCTTTCTGATGTAGTCATCCATCTTCTCAATCTTGGTCAAGTGCTCAATCCGGAGCTTCTCTAACCTTTCATTATCCAGACGGCTATCATTCCTCTCCCATAGGGTCTTCTTTAAAGCTTCAGAGAGCTGAGTATTCCTTTCCTTCAGTTTCTCAAACTCCTCTAAACTGACAGTAGCTGCAGGCTCCACTGCTAATGGTCCAGGTACATCCTCTAAGGTGAATGGCATACGGGTGATTTGTCCCCTGGTACGAGACCAATCAAGATAATATGTTGAAGCTATGTTGTTGCACTTGCCAAGGATAGTTGTCCCCTTAGTCTGAATGTTGTCCCAGGCCCAGGCTGCCTGTCTGACAACAGCAGAGTTGTGCTGGATTTCACAGTAGAGGGTCTCAGTAAAATCTTGCCCTCTTGGAGGATGAACCAAAGCATACCCCAATTGTCTCTTAAAATGTAAAGGGTTGTAGTTGATGCAACCTTTTACTCCAATCAAAGGCACATTAGGATACTGCCCACAGCTAGTAATGATGTTTTTTCCCTTGGTGCTCTGAGTGCACCATCTGATGTCTTCTGATGTCAAAGCAATCAATCTCTTAGGCCAGTTCTTTGGCTGATGAGGGTTCAGGAAAGTATCTAACTTTGGCAAATGTCTTAACAACCAAGAGTAATAGAGAGGAGCATAGCATCTGACCAGTCTTCCTCTTTGCTTCTCATTCCTCTGGTGCCATGAATAATAGAAGTCTCCAAGCAAAGTGTGCACTGGGTTCCTCAGTAAGAACAGGTGAATGGCATTCTTTCTTACAAACTTTGACTCATATGCAAACAAGATAACCCCATATATACTGAGGGCTAGAAGTGCACAAACATCATTCCATTTCCCTGTTGCAGCATGCAGGGTGGCCAGGGAGATCAAGAAATCTAGGTGAAGGCATAGAACCCCAGCCTTGGTGGTCATGCTCTGATCAATGAGGGTAGGCTCCAAATTCAATGCCCTAGCTATGTCTTCATTCTTGGGAGTAACCATCTCAGGGTTAAAAGGAATCCCTCTCCTGATAGGAACTCCTAACAACATGGAAAATTCTTCTAGCAGAGGTCCCAACTGAAAATCAGGAAATGTGAAGCATTTGAGAGGAGGATCATAAAACTGCAAGCAAGTGTGGATCATGCTCCTCTGGGATGCATCCAGATCCATGATCATGTCCAATATGCCTCCATAATGTTCTCTAAATAGTGGGACATGATCAGGGGTAATGAGAGACTGGATCTGTCTGATGCCTATCAGGGTGGGCTCAAAGAAGTGGTATGTGATGTTGCTTTTCCTGGAAGTGTCCATGCTGATAATGGATGCTGGTGAAGAAGCTGAGATAAACCCTGATGAAGGTAACTGCAGAAGACTGATGAAGACAACTGGAGGAGAGTCTCTGACAAACTGATGAAGGTGCTGGAGAAGATAACTAAAGAAGTCTGAGCAGCAGAATGGGTCAAAACCAAACCAAAGACCATAAGGTGGATACCCTGTAAAACAAATAGGAAAACGTCAAATGATGCAAAAATGATGTATGCAGAATGATATGCAAAGGGTTTGTGATCAAGTGCTGGATCTGTTTATCTGCCTTGATAAATTCCATGTGTGTTCATAAATCCTGATGGAGGCTTAGAAAACCAGTAACCAGGTGGGGGACTCAAATAAAGAGTCACAAGTCCAGGGTTTCACAAGAACTGTCCAAAGTGATGCATTCTTAAAACTGGTAACAGGGTATGATGGGGCCAAGGGTTCCTGCAAACCTGTAAACATCCCAACCCCCTCACATGTATTGTTCTAGAACAAGGATCCTCAGACTTGGATCAGTTATGAGAAGTGTAAACACTTCTAACCTGGAGGTACAATGTTTACAATAACCATAAAAGATCCTCCTCTAATTCACCTCAGATGCTGAAGGTCATAAATGGTCATCCAAACTTAGAAGGCTTCCCAGATAGCCCTAGTACTACAGGAAATCCGTAGCATAAAGTTCTCAAGAAGAAACCCATGTCTGAACTGTGTTTCATATTCCCGCACCAAACCGAAATGGAATGGGAAAGAATATGAAGCCACCCTAGCCTATGTGTCACTCAGGTCCCCGGTATAGGACCTTAATCACTCAATGATCCCCACCCACCAAGGTGTAAACACCCCAAATTTTCCCTCACTAAGTTCACACCATGGCTTGTGATCTTTCATATTTGCATTAGTTTAAACATACCATCTCATATTGCATTTTTGTTTCACTGCATTAGTTCAAGTTCATCTGCATCTAGGGTTTGTGATCTGATCAATCCAAGGATCCATCTGAGCCACTCCAAAGGTCTTAAATCATTCCAAGAGGGTCCATGTATGTTCAATCATCATTTTATATCCCTCAAAGATCAAGTAAGTCAAAGAATCACAAGAATTGGGAAAGCATGGAAGCAGAGCCAGGGTTTCACTACACAGATGACCTGAAATTAGGGTTTTGGTTTCAAAGGCCATAACTCCAATTTTTTTGGTCATTCTTGTTTCTAATGGTATCAACATGTTGTAAGGATCATGTATGTCAAGTTTGATGAAGCAATTCATTGTGGAAGTCATCTGTTCACTGGGTAACTTCTTGAGCAAGTCAGAGCAAAATCAGGGCATCTGAAGCCCCCACCAATGGACCCAAAGTGGATTTTTCATCAAATTGAAGTTATATGATCTTTATTTGATCATTTAAGTGTTTATAAGTTCACAAAATTGAAGAAAAGTGAGCTAAACCAAAAGTTGCCAAAAATGGAAATGACTTGTAATGTAAACTTTCCATTTTGGGAAAGTTTTTCAACCTCCTCTTTCTCAACCAAAAATGCTTCAAATGAAAAATTGTTGGTCATGAAAGTTGTAGATTGGATCATTGCCTTTTCAAAAAGTACAAGAACAAGTTCTAATTCATTATGGAACTCAAGTTATGGCTTGTCAAAGTTGGCAAAAATCACATAATTTTCAAGAATGCACCAAAGAGGATTTTTTTGCAAAACCACTTGCCAAGCTATTTTGTGACTTCAAACACACTTCTAAGCATCATAGCAACATAGCACATTTCCTAAAAGTCAGAATTGGCCAAAGAATTTCAAGTTTCCATGTCTTGCCCATGAAGAAATTACAAAGGGGCCAAACTTTCTCAAATTTGCAAAAGGGCACATAACCTTTCATCCACTTGTTGAATTGCCTCAAAACCAATTCTATGGACCTCCTTGATCTCAGTTTCACCAAGACAAGCCAAAAAGCCAGCTGCAAGAATGCCCATACCTCAAGTACAAGTCATGGTGACATTTTGGCAACTTGCCCATACCAATCACCATAGGCCACAACCACTTCTCTGACCTATCACAACTTGTTATGTGGACCAAATGCAGATCATAACACACAACATTGCAAGCTGAAACCTCAGAATCCTCAAGTTCCCAAAATCTCTCCATTTTGCAAAAAGCCTTCGAAACTCTCTGCACACACACTCAATCTTCAAACTTTTTCCACCATTCATCTCAAAATCATCTATAGAACACAAAGCAACCATTAAAATAGTAAAAAAAAAACCACAACCAAAACACGATTCTGGTGCAGCAAGGCTTCATTCTCTCAAACCAGCTCATTTCAGTTTGTTCTAGGCATTGCAACATCACTAGGAGGATCATTGGAGACTTTTTGCATCAAAGAGAAGGCTTGAAAGCTCAGAACCAGGAAGCTCCATCTCAGGTAACATGATGAACATTTTTTTCAAACCCTGTTTTCTTGTTAAAATATTGTTCTATATGTTGCCCTGGTCATGGGGATGTGTTTATTTTCGAAAATGAGCAAGAAACAAGCATGAACTGAACCTCTGAAACTTTGACCTAATTTTTGTTCTTCTTCGATTCTCTTCATTCAAGCATGATTAAGTGTTTTTGTTGCTGGATTTGATTTTGTTGATAGTTAAGGATCATTTCTGGAGCTTGTGGTGAGTTTTTGTGGGGTTTTGAGAGGTTCAGGGAGGGGGTCTGGCCGGAGAAGATGACCGGAGGTCTTCTCCGGCCACCTGAAAGTAATTAAGGTGTTTAATTAGGGTTAGGGCAGAGTTTGAATTATGGCTGTTTGATCTTTGTTTCCCGCGTGTGATAAAGGGCCTAGATTAGTTCATTAACTTTAAATCTGGATTAATTAATTAATTAAATAGAATTAGCTGAGTTTGAATTATAGCCTTTGGATGTGGCGCGTGGTCAACCCTAATTTCCCCAAAATCAATCCAGACCTTTAGATCATCATACTTCTGTTTTAATTCATTTTAATTCATTTTTTCTCATTTATTTTGTATATTTTATTTAAAATAACTAGAAAATCCCAAAAAATATTTTCTTCTGCATTTTGCATCAAAATAATTTTCTTCACCCAAAAATATTTTTATTTTTATTTTTTTGCATTAAAAATAATTTTTAAAACATTTAAATGTTTATTTTAATTAATTAATGAAAATTAATTAATTAAAATACCATTTAGGTTTCTAAAAATCCCAAAAAAATTCACATTGCATCTTAGGACATTTAGAAACATTGACATGCCATTCATACAAATTTCTTTTTGGTTTTGAATCATCTTTGACATTTTTCTTGAATTTAGGGTTCATAAAATTTCTATTTTTGAACCCTAACTTCAAGAATTCTTTTCTGCCTAACCATGAATGGTATGACATTGATTCTTTTTGCATTGTTCTTCATTTGACATGTAGTATCTAGCATATTTTTGTCATAAATTTATTTGCATTTTTGATTTGATTTGCATTTTTTCCCTTTAGGTACCTTAAAACCCTAGATAACTTAGAAAAATCACAACTTTCTTTAGATTAAGAGTTAGAACTTCTCCTTTGGGGTGTGATATCATATGGGGTTAGGGTTCATTTGAGTTCATTTGCAATTTTTTATCTTGTCTGTTGCTTCTGTTTTTGACTTTTGCATCTCATGTTGCATTAAAACCCTAATTTCTCATGTTCATTTGCATACATCTTGCATATGCATTCATTCATGAACTTGCCATGACATTTCATACATTCACATGACATCTAAGACATCATAGGACACATTAGAATCATATTTGATCATTTATTCATCCATTTGCCATGATAAGCATTCATTTCATTCCATGAGCTTTCATATGCTTTCATGCTTCTTACATGCTTCATTTGCATGCTCATCCCTTGTATGATCATTCACAACTCTTGACATGTCTTTGCATCATCTCATAGCATCATTAATATCATGAATATGCTTCTGGTTTTGGTTTTCATCCTTGCATACATCTCATTTTTATTTCATTTCTTTCTTTTATGCTAACCATTTCAGGTGGTAAGTACTTTGAGAAGTGAATTTGCCTTCACTTCTCATTTCATTTCTCTTCTCTCTTATGCATCATTGCTGCATTTTGCTTTTGCTTTAGAGTGAGCTTGCTCATTCATGTTCATCCTTCACTTTCTTTCTTCAAGTAACTTATCTTCTTAAGTGAAGTAAGTTAACTTGTTTCTTTTGCTTCTCCTCCTTTCATCTGCTTCTTCCTTTGGTGGCTTCTCTGAAGATATATTTTAAGCCTTACAAACCATAGGAACATCCAAGCATGACAATAATTAGGGTTTTGATTAGTCCCCTATTTAGTTTTACCTTTGTGTCTTTTTTGTGTCTCTCTTCTCATCTCATAATCAGAGACTAAACCTTTAAGGTTTTAAGGCTTTGTGATTAAGGTTATGCTTGCATCCTTCTCTTAGGATGGAGTGTATAACTTTAATCCTAAGTGTTAAACCTAAATGTGTTTAAACCTCTTAATTAATCCATCTTAATAATCACTAAGACAATGGCTTGTAACTTGGGTCTTGCATTAGGGTTCTAATTCTTCCATAATTGGTTAAGAAGGACTAACCCTAGTGTTAATGGACAAGTCCCCCTCAAGTTGTCTTACAAACCATAAAATTCACTTCTTAATCTTACCATTAACTAAAATCCACTTTGATAAAGGCTTTGTTTTGTCATGAGGTTAATCCTTAATCATGGATTAAGTTGAGGTATCTTCCTCAGCTTAAATGTTCTCATCTATTATCCTTCTATTAGGATGGTGTAATGGGTCCATTAAATCCTTGATTATGGCTTAAACTCATTACTTAACACTAAACAAAAACACCAAAAACATCTAAATAACCACAAGTAGGTTAATGATCTTAATCCTATATCATGGTAATTAAGTTTGAGGTGTCTACCTCATACTTAAAGCATTCTCATTATCCTTAATCAGAGGGAGGATATGATGAGTTTACTAACCTTTGGTTTAGGCTTAAGCTCATTAACTTATGACAAACACAAAAAGCAATAAAAGATTGAAAATACCAAAAACAAACAATAATCGTCTCCTCCGGGATTCTTTTCTCATCATCTTCACTCACAAACGAGAACTCGCTTCTTTCGTCTAATGCAAGACAGTTAGCACCTGAGCCAGACAGGTCATACACTTGAGCATAGACAAGCAAGCAGTTCATCAGTCAATTTATCTTTCAGTCTCTTTGAGTCGAACTACGATGTTCTGACTTCCTCATTGCACGAGAGGATACGTAGGCATAACTTAACTGTTATCAAACAAAAGTCTCTGTCTCTTTCCCCCTCTTCAAGCATTATTCTTTTAAGCCTCATTCCTGAGCAATTCACTTCATTTTCTTGCACTGACACATGTACATTCTTTTCCAGCTTTTGCACACAGATAGCACATACACTACCCCTCTAAACACATACTTTCAAGCGTGGATCCCGTCGAGTACGACGGACAATCTGGGTCCTAATACCTTCTAAGGTTATAACCAACCCCCTTTCTCAGTTTCTCTGGTTCGCAACCATCTTATCCATATCTTTCTTAGGTTTATGCAGCATTACATTTCCTTTGGGATAAAAATGCCTAGCTGGCGACTCTATTCATTTCATTTTCACCTCTCCTTTCGCCGACCGTTCACGTCTGTACCCTATCTGACCTTATGTCACTTAGCGGGAGTGACACAAGGAAACAGCAGATCCAGCACATGATAATGACAGTATGAAAATGCATAAAACAGTAAACGAAAGCAATAAATGAAGTTGTACAGAAGGCAATAAATAAAGCAAATAAACAAGCACAAGTAGCACATAACACCTCCGTAAACACAAATCAAACAAATGCTAGGAGGAACCCACAAAAAGAAACAGAAGTCCTGGTCGTAGTCTAAAGGATCCCCAGCAGAGTCACCAAGTTGTCGCTCCCTCGAAAAGACACTGGGTCAGATAGGGTACAGACGCGAACGGTCAGTGAAGAGAGAAATGAAATGAAATGAATAGAGTCGCCAGCTAGGTATTTTTATCCCGAAGGAAAGGTAATGCTACATAAACCTGGAAAGATATGGATAAGACGGTTGCGAACCAGAGAAACTGAGAAAGGGGGTTGGTTACAACCTGGGAAGGTATTAGCACCCAGATTGTCCGTCGTACTCGACGGGATCCACACTTAAAAGATTGTGTTAAAAAAAGGGGTAGTGTATGTGCTATCTGTGTGCAAAATCTAGAAAGGAAAATACAAGTGTCAGTGCAAAAGAGAAGTGAATTGCTCAGGATTGAGGCTTAAAAGAGAATGCTAAAAGAGGGGGAAGACACAGAGACTTTTGTTCGATAACAGTTAAGTTATGCCTACGTATCCTCTCGTGCAATGAGGAAGTCAGAACACCGTAGTTCGACTCAAAGAGACTGAAAGATAAATTGACTGATGAACTGTTTGCTTGTCTATGCTCAAGTGTATGACTCGTCTGGCTCGAGTGTTAATTGTCTTGCATTAGACGGAAGAAGCAAGTTCTCGTTTGTGAATGAGGATGATGAGAAAAGAATCCCAAAGGAGACGAGTATTATTTGTTTTTGTGTTTTCAGTCTTTTATTGTTTTTGGTGTTTGTCATAAATTAATGAGCTTAAGCCTAAATCAAAGGCTTGTGAACTCATTATATCCTCCCTCGATTAGCGATAATGAGAATACTTAAGTGTGAGATAAGCACCTCAACTTAATTGTCATGATGATGTAGGATTAAGATCATTAACCTACTTGTGATTATTTAGATGTTTTTTGGGTTTTTGTTTAGTGTTAAATAATGAGTTTAAGCCATAATCAAAGATTAGTGAACTCATTACACCATCCTAATAGAAGGATAATAGATGAGCACACTTAAGCTGAGGAAGATACCTCAACTTAATCCATGGTTAGGGATTAAATTCATTATATAACAAGCCTTTATTAAATGAATTTTAATTAAGGGATGAGATTAAGAAATGAGTTTTATGGTTTGTAAGACAACATGAGGGGGACTTGTCCATTAAACACTAGGGTTAGTCCTTCTTAACCATAAAGGAAGAATTAGAACCCTAATGTAAGGCCCAAGTTACAAGTCAATGTCTTAGTGATTATTAGATGGATTAATTAAGAGGTTTAAACAACTTAAAGGTTTAACACTTAGGATTAAAGTTATACACTCCACCCTAAGAGAAAGATGCAGGCATAACCCTAATTCCAAAGTCCTAAAACCTTAAAGGTTTAGTCTCTAATGATGAGATGAGAAGAGAGACACAAAGAAAACTCAAAGGTAAAAACTAAGGGGGGACTAATCACAACCCTAATTATTATCATGCTTGGATATTCCAATGTTTTTTAAGGCTTGATAAAGATCTTCAAGGAAGCCACCAATGGAAGAAGCAGGTGGAAGGAGAAAGAAGCAGAAGAAGTAAGTTACTTACTTCATTGAAGAAGATAAGTAACTTAGAGAAAGAAAGTGAGAGATGAACACAAGTGAGCAAGCCCACTCAAAGACAATTAAAAATGCAGCAAATATGCATATGAAGCAGATGAAGAGAAATAAGAAGTGAAGGCAAATTCACTTCTCAAATTAACTTACCACCTGAAAATGTTAGCACAATATGCATAATGAAAGAAATGAGATGGAATGATGCATATGCAAAGGTAAAAACCAAAATCAGAAGCATACACATGATTCAAATGATGCTATGACATGATGCAAGAGCATACAAAGTGCAATGAATGGTCATACAAAGATGAGATGCAAATGGAAGCATACTTTGAAGTTTGAAAGTTCATGAAAGTTAATGAATGGAAATGAATGCAAATCATGGCAAATGAATGAAGAAATGATCAAGCATGATTATAACATGTCCTAAGATGTCTAAGATGACATATGAATGCATGAAATGTCATGTAAAGTTCATGTATGGATGCATATGCAAGATGAATGCAAATGAAGATGCAAAATTAGGGTTTTATGAAAGGATGAGATGCAAATGATCAAAACAGAAGCATATGTCATGATAAAATTTGAAATCACACTCAAACAAACCCTAACCCCATATGATACCACATACCAAAGGAGAAAGTCTAACTCTTAACCTAAAGAAAGTTATGATTTTTCTAAGTTAACTAGGGTTTTTGGGTACCTTAAAAGGGAAAATGCAAATTAATTTGAAAATGAAAGATAAATTCATGACAAAAATATCCTATAAACTACATGCTATATGGAAAACAATGCAAAAATAATCATCATCAAACCCTTCATGGTTAGGCAGAAAAGATTTTTCAAAGTTAGGGTTCTAAAAAGGGGATTTTATGAACCCTAAATTCAAAGAAAATGTCAAAGTAGGATCAAAACCAAAAAGAAATTTGTATGAAGGGTTTGACAATGTTTCTAAATGTCTTAAGATGCAATGTGAATTTTTTGGTGATTTTTAGAAACCTAAATGGTATTTTAATTAATTAATTTCCATTAATTAATTTAAATAAAAATTTAAATATTTTAAAAATAATTTTTAAATGCAAAAAATAAAATAATAATTGTTTTTGGATGAAGAAAAATATTTGAATCAGAAATGCAAAGTTTGAAATTTTTTGGATGAGTTTTGATATTTTTAATAAAATGCACAAAATAAATGAAAATAAAATAAAATAAATATGAATAAAAGAGAAAGTCAGCGCATCCAAAGGCTGGAATTTAAACTGGGAAAGGAGGGAAAGACTGGTGCGTGATCTAGCGGTCTAGATTCAAACTGGTATTTAATTGTGTTTTATATTTAATTAATCAGGATTAAAAGTTAATGGCGCATCTGGACCACACACTGCCTAACCCTAATCACCATCCAACGGCCACGCACGCATCTGGGCAACTAACCCTAATTAGGGTTCTAATCACTTTCAGGTGACCGGAGCAAGCTCCGATCATCTTCTCCGGTGACCCCAAAAATCAAACTTCTTCCCTAGGCTATGTTAGAAGCTCTAAAGCTCCAGATCAACTCCCCAAACCTCCCTGAGCATGAATCTATCCTCAAAACAAATTTCTAATGCAACATGATCAAGATACGAATCAAAACACAAAAATGGCAAAAATTTCAAAAGCACGATACAGGCTCAATACTCAATTATTTTCAAAACCAACAAGTGCAGTGTGATCAGTGAAGCATGCAGATCATTTCTATAACATGAAAAACAAGTTCTGGAAAATTTGTTCTTGAGGTATACCTGAGATGAATCTTTTCAGTTTGGCACTTTCTGGATCTCTCCTTAATGCTAAACCACCTCACTTGATCCCCTGATGATGTTACAAGGCTTTGAATGAGTTTAGAATGGTTGGATTGAGAGGATGAACTCTTGCTGCACCAGAATCGTGTTTTGTGTAGAGGGGCTTTGAAGCTTGTTTAATGGTTGGGAAAGGTTTTATGGATGATGGTGAGTTGAATGGTGAAGTTTGTTTTGAGGTTTGATGCTTATGCTGGGAGAATCTAAGAAAGGAAAGTCTTGAGTGATTTTGTGAAACTTGGTGTATGGGATGATTCAGGCTCCAAGGTTATCTGAAATGGCTTGCTTTTGGTCCACATAACATGTCTCTATTGGCCAGAGAGTTGTTGTGGTTGCAGCTGATTGGTATGGGTTCATTTGCAAAAAGTCAACAACTTGTGTACCATAGGCATGGGCTTGTGCAGAAGTTGTTTCATGGCATGTCTGGCCTCAGCATGAATCAAGGAGGTCCATGGAATTGAAATTATGCAGCTGGATGGCTTGGAGGGAAAGATTTCATAGGTTTTGCAAGACTTTGCATTTTTGCCCCCTTTGAGAAATATTGTGATGCAAGGCATGAAAACAAGTTATTCCTTGGGCAATTCTGATCACAATGCATTTTACTATGTTTGTATGATGCCTAGAAGTTGATTAGAGGTCACAAAATGGCTTGGCATGTGAAGTTGCAAAAATCCCTCTTTGGTATGAAAGTGAAAATTATGGGTTTTTGCCAACTTTGAAGGATCATAACTTGAGTTCCATAATGAATTAGAACATGTTCTTGTACTTTTTGAAAAGGGGATGATCCAATCTACAACTTTCATGACCAACAATTTTTCATTTGAAGCATTTTTGGATCAAAAAGAGGAGGTTGAAAAACTTTCCCAAAATGGAAAGTTTCCAATACAAGTCATTTCCATTTTTGGCAACTTTTGGTTTAGCTCAAATTTCTTCAATTTTGTGAACTTCCAAGCACTTAAATGATCAAATAAAGATCATATAACTTCAATTTGATGAAAATATCACTTTGGTTCCATTGTTGGGGGCCTCAGATGCCCTGATTTTGCTATGACTTGCTCAAGAAGTTACCCAATGAACAGATGACTTCCACAATGAATTTCTTCATAAAACTTGGTACATATGATCCTTATAACATCTTAAGAACATTAGAAACAAGAATGGCCCAAAAATTTGGTGTTGAGGCCTCTGAAACCAAAACCCTAATTTTGGTCATCTGTGCAGTGAAAACCCTGGCTCTGCTTCCATGCTTTCCCAGTTCTTGTGATTTCTTGACTTCCTTGAACTTTGAGAGATATAATATGATGATAGAACATACATGGACCCTCTTGGAATGCTTGGAGGCCTTTGGAGTGGCTCAGATGGAAACTTGGATTGCTCAGATCACAAACCCTAGATGCAGATGAACTTGAACCATGCAGATGAAACAAATATGTAATGTGATGTGGTATGCTTATGCTTATGCAAATATGAAAGATCACAAGACATGGTGTGATATGATTGAGGGCAAATTTGGAGTGTTTACAGGAACGAAGGCAGAAAGGCGAGGAATCGGAGGTTTTCTCGAAGACCTCGAGGAAAGGGAATCCATAGTTCCACATTTAAGGTATGGTGAGTATTACCTTTCATTATAATTGATTTATGATCTAGATTGTATGTGAACGATTTGGGGATTTTTTAGGGTTTATGGGATACGGGATGAAATTGATGAATTGGGTATCTATATGAAGTTGTTGTTTTGCCGATTTTGCTGGTGTGTAATTGTTATGTTTACAGTCGATGAAAAATGATAGAAGTTAGTAAGTTGTTAAATTACAATCGGTGATGTTATCAGAAGAATTGAATCGGTTTGATGAGAATACGTAGAAACTGTTTCCTTTGGTTGAAGTGTAATTTGGATAATGAGGGTTGGAATTAGGTGTTAGGGAGAATAATCGGAACAAAGTAGAAAAGAGACATCTTTCTGGAAAGGGGTGACAATCGCCACCCGGAGAATCATTGGCACATGCCACCATGGAACTAAACAAGTGGCGCATGCCACCATGGAACTAAACAAGTGGTGCAAGCCACAAAGGGGGAAGTAATGTGGCGCAAGCCACTTAAGTAAAGTGGCACCTACCATACATAAAAGTGGCGCAAGCCACTAGTGGGATATGGTCCCCACAAATTTTGATGTGGCACTCGCCACATGTGTGATAAGATTAAGGGTGGTGCAAGCCACCCATTTTCAGGAATAGGTACTCAGTTTCGCTACTTAGTTTTTGGGGCCATAAATTCCAAATTGGGAGTTTGTTTAACATACAGTATGAGGCCTTGAACAATATGACAGAAATAACCTACAATACATAGAATAAACGAATAATTATAGTATTAAGTGGCAGGATTTCAGAGAGGTGTTATGTGCTATAGACATCAGTGTGTGTGTGTTTACTGTGAGGTAAGTTAGGAACGTGTATGGAAGTGAATTATTTAATCTCTGTATAATAATCGAAGAAATATTGGTTATGATCTATGATTGATTTATGTGTATTATGTTGTGTGATATATGTGAGTTATACCTTTCAAATCGTGAGTCAGTCTTACATGTTGTTTGAAGTATTAATGGAATGTCGTGACAAAATATATTTTGATAAATAATAAGAAGTATAAGATGTGATTATGTAGTGATCGTGTTGTGAATTAGGTGACGAGATTACATGTCGAGTAAATTGTGTGTGCTTTGTTGTATAAATTGTTATGATGATGTTTTGAAGTGAATTGTTTGGTGTTTGTTATGATGAATGATGATGTGGTTAAAATGATGTGTGCATATGAAGTATATGGCGCGAATATGATGATTTTAATAAATGATGATTTGTTGTCTATAATGTGTGTATATATGAGGTATGTGAATGGAATATGACAAATATGATTATTAAGATGTTTATGACGATTATGATGATTAAGAAGTTTATGAGATATATGATGATATTTTGATGAATGATGATGTGTTTGACTAATCGTGGTCGTATTTATTTGTTGTTACGCATCATGCATTCATAGCATTATTTAGGATGAATAGTCCATTGATGTTTTGCAGGATGATGATCCAATGAAGAATTGTACGACGATAATGTCCAGTGATGGCCTTAATCCCATTGTGTGGATTAAGTGCAATTTGTGATGTGCTCTGATTCCAAGCGAGAATCGATCTTATTGGTGGGGTAGAGATAACGATGACTAAGTCATCAATGATGTTTCGGTACCGCATGCATAAGTCCATATGAGGTTGCATTTGCATTGTTTATGGGAATACATGATGTTTTGTGATAAGTGCATTGTATGATTAATTACTAGAGTATGACGTTTTATGATGAATATGATGTTGTTGTTATTTTGAGTGTGAAGCATATCATCAGTATGTTGTAGTGATTTAATTGTTATACATAAGATATCTATTCTTATATCTCGTATAATGATTTGTGATTACTCACCCTGCGTGTTTGAATGTTGTCTCTACGTGGGTAAAATGCAGATATTTGAGAGGAGTTCGCGATGCGTGAAGTCTTAGCTGGAAGTTGTTTAGCTTAATTCTAGAGTGTCTGATGTCTTGCTTTGATAGATGTAACACCGGGGGAATAAAACACTTATATGACTTAATTGTCGCTTTGTTAGTATGAGTTTTATGAGTTGTTAAATGTTGAATTGAGAATAATGAAAATTGTTGAATTTGACCAAAAGGTATTTATGATTTAATGAGATAAGAGGAAAATATTTTAAATTTATGATTTCGCTGCGAAGTTTTGATTTTTGAGAAAATGTTATTTTAAATAAAGTATTTCTGAATATGATGATTTATGAAGAAAATGTGACACCTTCTTTAAGTACTCTGATTTATTTCAGTTAAATATGATGATTTTTTATGTGGGGTTAGAAGGGTGTTACATGTTAAATCCAAACAAGTGCACTTTCATAGTGCGGTCTAGTAAATTGTTGGGTTTCATTGTGTGTCAAAAAGGAATAGAGGTTGATCATGCTAAAGTAAAAGCCATACAAGACATGCCTGCATCAAAAACAAAAAAAAAAAGAAGTTTGTGGTTTCCTGGGTAGATTGAACTACATTGCACAGTTCATATCTCACCTCATAACCACTTGTGAACCAATATTCAAATTGCTAAGAAAGGAACAAGTTGTTAGATCGAATGACGATTTCTAAATGGCTTTCGAGAAAATAAAAGAGTTCTTACATGAACCTCCTATTTTAATGCCTCCGGTTCCGGGGAGGCTGTTCAACATGTATCTGACAGTACTTGAAGGGTCTACATGATGAACCAGTGGTTGTCAGGTTCCTGAAGAGAGAAATCATTTGCCGATACGAAGTTCCCGAGAGAATCATTACTGATAATGGTTCTAATATTAAAAATAAGATGATGGCAGAAATATGTCGGGACTTTAAGATTCAACATCACAATTCTTACTTACCATCCAAAGATGAATGACGATGTTGAAGCGGCCAATAAGAACATTAAGAAGATTGTGTAGAAAATGGTGGTGACATACAAATATTGGCATGAGATGTTACCGTTCGCTTTGCATGGGTACCGAACATCAATTAGGACATTTACTGGGGCAACACCTTTCTCACTTGTGTATGATATGGAAGTTGTACTACTAGTTAAAGTTGAGATTCTGTCACTATGGGTGATAATGTATGTCAAACTTGATAAAGCTGAATGGGTTCGTGTCAGATACAACTAGTTGAGTCTGATTGAAGAGAAAAGACTGGAAGTTGTGTGCCATGGTCAGCTATATCAGAGAATAATGAAGCCGACATTCGATCAAATAGTGTGTCCTCGAGAGTATCTAGATAGTGAACTGGTGCTCAAAAGGATCATTCCTCCCAGTACAGATCAAAAGGGCAGGTGGACTCCCAACTATGATGGTCCATACGTGGTTAAAAAGGTTTTCTCGGGAGGAGCCTTAATGCTTACAGCCATGGATGGCGAATACTTTCCATCCCTTGTCAACTCAGATGTAGTTAAAAAATACTTCGCATAAAAGAGACCCGCTGGACAAAAATAGAATAAAGAGTCCGGGCAAAAAAAGGCATCCCGGCGAGCCAAAACAGAATAAAAGGCTCGGGCAAAAATTAGGGATATAAATAAAAAAATGTACACCCGGTGAGTTGAATATCTGCATTGGACAACTCAGGCAAAAAAGGGTATCCCGGTGGATTGAAAACCCGAAAAGGTGATCCACACAAAAGAGGGAATAAGTGAATGACTGCGATCTGAGTTATCTGTACTACATCATCGTCTTACTCAACCTGGAAATCTCCAAAGGATAGGAATCAACCCAATCCTCCTCTTCAGAAAGCATGATAAGCGGAAAATCTTGAAGACATACTAGTCATAACATGTTTGAAACTTAGTGGAATGTCGTTTTCACATTGCCATTAGGGTAGTTTCTTTTCTTAATTTACAACTGTCGCTCCTTGGATTTCCATCCTGGTACAAACGCGAAAGTGGCACGGAGAAGGGTAGTGTCGCCAGCCAGGCATTTTTATCCCGAAGGAATGGGAATGGTAATGCTGCACAAACCAGAAGAAAAGAAAATGAAGGACAAAGGTCCTGCGAACCAAAGAAACTGGGTTCGGGAGTCGGTTACGACCTGGGAAGGTATTAGCACCCGAGATTGTCCGTCGTACCCGATGGGATCCACGCTTGCGAAGAAAAGTTTTCAAAGAGTAAAAGAATGAAAGCTGCTACAAAAGAAATACTGAAACTAAATAAGAAAAGAAAAAAAAAAGGGGGAAATGTAGGAAAATAAAAGAGTGCTCGAACGGGCCCTACCCCGCTGCCTACGTACCTCATCTGGACATGAGGATCAAAGTCGCCGCAGTTCCCCTAACTATGGGTGGAAAGATTGCTTGTGTCTTAAGGCTTGAACTGCTTATGCCAATGTTCAGGTGTTGCAGGCTCGTCTGGCACGAGTACGTTACCATCTTGCAGAGTGACAAGTAGGAGCAAGTTCTTACAAAAGGAGTGAAGGTGATGAGAAAAGAAGTCCCGAAGGAGAGACGATTATTGTTTGTTTGTGGCTTTTAGAAGTTTTTTTGTGAGTGTGGCACAAGGAAGTGAACTAAAGTACTTTTCCATGGAATGTATACTTGTTACTACATACCAAGATGGAATAATAGAACAAGCACACCTAAACAATGAGAAAATCCCCAAAGCTTGGTTCCATGGACTAGGGCATAAGCTCACTAACTTGTTGAACTTATTAGGTGTTTTTGTATCTTTTTGTGAAGAAGTATTTTTTATGATTTTCTTGATGAAAGTAGTCTCATGATCAGACTTGTGCATCATTCTAGACAAGCTTATACTATCCCAAGATGGGAAGACTACAAGTGCCCCATGGAATAAGTCTATACACAAGAGACTATTTCAACCATTTATTAAGTGTTTTTTAGGTTTTTGTATGAAAATGAGAAAGAGGAGAACCAAAAGGAAAAAAGGTAAAACAACTAGGGGGAACTAATCAAGACCTAATGTTCTCATGCAAAGGATGATCCTAGGTTAGTGAGGTTTCAACTATCCTAAAGAAGAATGAGAAGAAAGAAGAAGAATGAAAGAAGGTAGAAAATCAACTTACTTCTTCTAAAGAAGTTAAGTTGTTCTCTAAGGGGGGTGGAAAAGAGTTGTTCAAATGATGGCCTAAGTATATCTCAAAGAAAAATATGAAAGCATAAATAAGAAGAGAAAAAGACTTGAAATGTGGATGCCATCCACACTTCTCACTTACCAATTGCACTTACAAGGGTTAGAAGCATACACAAATGATAATATAAAGTCAAGTAAGACCAAATGAAGTAAGAACAATCAAAAGTCCATGTCAATCTAACACAACCAGAATTCAAACCTCATACTCAAGTACCAAAATCAAGCATACAACATCATGCAAAAAGAATAGCAAGAAGTCATACCAAAGCATTACAAACCATCATGAAAGGCAAAAGGGCAAAAAATGAGATAAGAAGTGTCTTACAAGATAAACATCACCCATAAACATCAAGATCAGAACCCTATAATGGTAAAGAGGTTCCTAAGAGGGGAGTTCGAACATCGTTTGAAACACACAAGTTCATACAAGATCAAATAGGAGCATCATGGAGGAGTAGGGAGTGTTGTGAAACATTCATGTAAGTGTGAAGCTTAAAGGGCATGTAACACAAAACAAACCAAAATGAAACCTCTACACAAAGACCAGGGACATGACAACATGTTAAGAGACCCTAAAAATAACCCTAAGAGTTGGCACAAGTTCCCTCCAACCATAACAAGCAAGCATTGGTCATGTAGACAACAAACTAGGTCATGTCAAACACAAAATTCAAATAAAATGAGAACAAGTCTTGACAATTTCACAATTAAGCACAAAGAGACTTTGATCAAGTTAGAACAACATATTAAAACCTCATGGCAAAAAACGTAAGAAAATTAGCTCACACAAGGGCCCAAAGATCAATTAAAGTTTCACAAACTTCTTCACAAAGTAACACCACAAAACCTAAGCAAATAAGTCCTAAAAATCATGGAAAAAATCTCAAACATACCTCAACCAGTCAAGAATCCATACCAAAAAGAATCAAGTTCATAACTATTTTCAAACTCACATTAGAAAATGAACCATAAAGATTGTGCAACAAAAGCATTAAAATAAAATAAATAAGCTCAACAATTAATTCAGAAAGGATAAATAATAAAAAAAGAAAAATAAAATCATGGAAAAATAAAGAAAACTAAAAGGAGTTTACACAAATATTTTTGGGATTTTTCAAAATGATTTGCTATTTTATTTAAAATAAAATGAAATGAACAATTAAAAGGGAAATAAAATAATAACAATAGGCCAGGGGGGTCAGACATCAAGCCCAAAACAGTTCATTAAATAAGGTTGCGCTTAAACGGGGATGTTAGTAGCAACAAGGTCCAACACACAAGACAAGTTCAGTCAACCAAAAACACACAAAAGAAACAATCTAACAGACATAAACAAATTTCAGCCATCCCAGTCAACCTCATCAACCTTCCACACACAAGTCAACCTACCCTGGGTATTCACATCTATCGCACCACGTTTAAAATTGTAAAACCCTCCAGATCTAATGGCTATTGAAAATTCTGGCAAAAAATATGAAAACAAAAATGTCGTACCTCGAAAAAAAAACGATCTTAAAAACAACAGAGTCACCACCTATTTCTATTTATTCTATGAGAGAAAAGGGAGATATAGATACAACCTAATAAAGGATAAGAAATGTTTTACGAAACCAAAGTCTAAATTCAGGAGTCGGTTACGCAAAGGGAAGGTATTAAGCACCCCTCACGTTCGTTGTACTCAACGGGAACCTCTTAGCTTAACTATGCAATTAAATGTTTGATTAATGTCTCTGTCTTCTAAAGGGTTATTAATATGTTTGTTTTAAGGAAATGAAAGTTTTAAATTATTATTAATATTACGGGGAAAGATTAAAGTTTTTATTATTGTAACGGAGAGATAGTTAATTTTTTAATATTGTGCTCGCGAAGGATAAAAATCCTCGTGCCAACGTATTCCCTTGTGCAATGGGAAAGTCAGAGCTTCGTAGTTCGTGCAACTACGGTTTGTGATTTTTATTGAACGATTGTTTAAAATGCATTCTACTACTAAACATTGGCTTATACTCGCGGTGGAGGCTGAAGCGCTAGCTTGTTTGCGAGATAGAAAGATTTAAACAATGTTCGTTTAGATAAAATGTTTGACCTTGATTAAGGTGTTTTAAATGAAAGTGCGAATGAAACACGTCGCGTGAGGCTAGCCCAGGAGTGATTGCATTCCAGAACGTGCGGAGTGCTAGACTCCGGAGCTCTGTTCTTTCGTTGATTAATTATGAAAATGGTTTGAATTGATTGGTAAGTTTTGGAATGCTTTTAAGTACGAAAGAGCGAATGAAGCACGTCACGTGGGGCTAGCCCAAGAATGATTCATTCTAGAACGTGTGGAATGCTAGAATGCAGAGTTCTATTCTTTTGCGAATTAATTTGTACGATTAAGATATTTTGATATACGAAAGGCGAATGAACCACGTCGTGTGGGGCTAGCCCAGGAGTGATTGCATTCCAGAACATGGAAAGTGCTAGACTCCGGAGCTCTGTTCTTTCGTTGATTAATTATGAAAATGAGTTGGATATTTTGTTTTTAGACGTTTTAGGATTAACGCATTCTAATAACGAAGGAGTAAACGAAACACTACACGTGGGGCTAGCCCAGGTGTGGTTCATTAAAGACCCGCAGAATGCTAGATTCTGAAGCTCAGTTCCTTGTTAATTAATTAAGACGCGTAGAAGTCGTGCAGACGGTGATCACATAAGTGACCGACTTACGTGTGTGTAAAATGTAGGCACAAATGAATTGTTTTAATTGAATATGTGAGTCGATTTCTAGTTCCTATGGGTATTCCTAGCAATGCGAAATTGTAAAATAAAGGCGGAAACATAAGCTACGTACAAAATAAACGGGAGAAGGGTACAATAATAATTTACATGGGATTGCGAAGAAATAAAGGGTATCGTTGTAGTTTTCTCAAGAGGAAGCGTGGGTGCAGTGTACGAATTAATCAGAACCGTTAGAAATTAATATGGTATAAAAAGTGCGAGAAATAAATAGACTAAATAAAGTGAAATAAATTATAAAATAGAATAAATAAAATAGAATTAAAACAAAAATAAATAAATGGCCTCATATTGGTCACGATTAATCAGAAACGATTTATCGTGACTTTTTATTATATCATCGGCCCGAAAATAAATAAAACAAAAAGAAATCATTTTTTTAAGACATTATTTATGGTAATGAAGTAATAAAACAAGATTATAAATAAAACTAGAAAAAAAACTAGAATAGTAAAATAAAATTGAAGAAGAAAAAAAAAAGTTAAAAGAAAAACAAATAAATAAATTAAAGTGAAAGTAGTGTGCAACGTGACTTTAGTGTGTAATATGTGTGCATAGAAATTAATGGCCATGGTCAGTAAAACCAACATTTAACATATCTATATATATAAAATAATAATAATAATAATAAAAAAGAAAATAATAAAAAAATAGATAATAAAAGAGGAACATTGAGTGAAGGTGTCACTGGTGGGTGTTGTGGCTGTGTGAATCTCGCTATGTTTTAAAACCCAGTCCACCAAAGCTTAATATAAAAAAATATAAACAGAAAATGAAATAACAATTAAAAAAAACAATAACCTAAACCGGACCCTCTCTCAACAGTAAAGCATTTAACAGAGACTCTCAATATTTGACTGTTCAAAAAAAACGGTAAACCTCTCTCTAAGAAAAAGTTGACGTCGACGAAACCTTTTTCTCTCTCGTCGGAATCGACTCGGTCACCCTCTCATCGGCGCCTCTCTCTCATCTCGCGCGTGGTTGTTTCGGTTGTTGACGGTTTCGGTGGATTTTGTAGGTTGCCGACGGTTTAGCGTGGAGGAGGTGGATTGTTGTTTTTGATTTTTTCTGGATTTTCTGTGTGATGGATGGGTTCTGTGTTTGGAGTTTTGGTTATGTGGTACTGCGGGTCGGCGTATGGTAATGGTGGCGGAGATGAAGGTTTTAGATCTTGACACAGTTTTTGATCCAGTTTTTGTTTTCGGTTTTCCAGATATCGGATTTAGTAATTGAAAGGTTGTTATGACTTTTGAGTCAAGGGTTGAAGGTTGTGTTGATGAATATTTTTCTTTCAGATTTTTTATGAGTTTTCTTGCTGAGAATCCCCCTGCGTATTGTTAGCTACCTCCCCTTTAAAGAGTGATGATGTTCTTGTTTAAATTAAAAAAAAAATCTTTTTCTGATTTCTTTTTTCAAATGAAAAGGAAAGTGTTGCTTTATGGTTGCAGGTCTAGTTTTGGGTATTATTGGTGTAATTGCAGACTGTAAAGGAGAACTTTTTGGACACTTGTATTTGGATTTAAATCTTCTTTTTATGTGCAGAAAGTTTATAATAATTCTGGTATAAAGCTCTTATGTGCAGAAATTGGGCAAGTTGGAGTGTAGCCTTTTTGGTGTAAAATGCAGCAGACAGGGAAATGCAGTATTTAGCTGGCCTTAGTCAAAGCTTGGTTGCCCCAAGAATCAAATACAAAGCTCTCCCCTTTAAAAATTAAGTACAGTAATAAATAAACAATTAACCTAATTAAACAATAAAATAAACAAACTAGTCAACTGAACTATTAATTAAAATATAAAACTAATAAAACTGTAAAACTAATAATAAAATGTAAAACTAAATTTAAAATATAAACTATCTTAAAATGTTAAATCAAAAAAACAAATATTAAATCAATTAAATGTTGACCAATAAAAAGGATCAGACTAAATAAACTACTAAACTTATTAAACAATATAAACTAATCAAAATAGCTAATTAAAGTTGATTTTAAAATTAAAACTAACTTAAATTAAACTAATCTTAATTAACCTAAATTAAAATAATCCTAAGTTAAAATTGATTTAAAATTAATCTAATATGACCACTTAACTAGAAGAGAAAAAAAATTAATTAAACCACAAAACGATAAGAACATCTTAAATAAATATGTAAATAAATAAATAAAATCAAGGAAAGATAGAAATCGAACAGAAAATGCAACGATTAATGATTAATTAAATGTTTTAGCAAAAAAATGCAGTAATGTCTGACTATCAATACCGTGATGAAAACTGTGTCAGATGAATGAAAATTTCGAAAAAGCTCGGTCAAAATTGTAGGGTGTAACAGTTTCCCCTATTTAATCTTCTTGGACCTGAATGTATAAATAACAAAGTTTTTGGACATTCGAGGTGGAAGAGGATTAAATATTAAAATACCTAAAATTTTGACCGACTGCAAATAAAATGCAATGTTATGAATTTATGAGGGTCTCATTTTGTTTTGCTGGGGATATGACGTGCGAGATGCGATGAAACCTAGCATGCTGATTTTTTTAATGATGAATATGCTGAATATGGTATGATGAAGATAAATGCGACGATGATCCACATAAACGAAACTGAGGGTGAAGACTCACTGGGGATAACAATATACTGGGGATGACAAGATGGAAGCAGGATGTATTCAAAGTGGTAGATCAGCAGGTTCAAGTGTAACTGATGGCACTAAGAATGACAAAAGAAGGGAAACAAAACAGAAATCCTGAACATAAGATTAAAGACAGACTGACACTTAGGATAGCGAGAAAATAGTTTACAGTAAAACGTAACGGCTTGATGCGCCCAACTGACACTATGAACGAGAACAAACTATCTGAAGTGATGAGTTACCAAGTTCAAGGATGATTGTTGGGGATCCCAATACAGCAACTTGGCAGTCAAAACTCAACACGGCGATTGAGGAAATAAATAATTAAATCTCGACACAGCGGTCGAGAGATACAGTAACAGACATAGACGTGGCAGTCGGGAAAGAAAATAGTAGACATTGACACAGCGATCAGGAAATAAAATATCAGACATCGACACGGCGGTCGGGAAATAAAAAAGCAGACATCGACACGGCGATAGGGAAATAAAAATGACAGACATCGACACGGCGGTCGGGAAATAAAAATAACAAGCGTCGACACGGCGATCGGGAAATAAAATAGCAGACATCGACACGGCGGTCAGGAAATAACAATAAAAAATAACAGACATCGACACAGCGGTCGGGAAATAAAATAAAAATAACAGACATCGACACTGCGGTCGGGAATATGAAATAACAGACATCGACACGGCGGTCGGGAAATAAAAATAACAGACACCGACACGGCGGTCGGGAAATAAAATAAAAATAACAGACATTGACACGACGGTTGGGAATATGAAATAACAGACATCGACACGGCGGTCGGGAAATAAAAATAACAGACACCGACACGGCGGTCGGGAAATAAAATAAAAATAACAGACATCGACACGACGGTTGGGAATATGAAATAACAGACATCGACACGGCGGTCGGGAATAAAATTCAACACGGCGGTTGAAGAAATAAATAATTAGATCTCGACACGGCGGTCGGGAAATATAAAATGACAAACATCGACACGGCGGTCGGGAAAGCAATTCAACACGGCGGTTGGCGAAATAAATAAACAGACGTATAATCCAAAGTGATAAATCAACAGGTTCAAGTGTAACTATTAATACCGAGGATAAAGAAAATGAACACAGTATTTGGGCAGTGGCTTTGTGCAAACAACTAATACTGGGAGTAGAATGTGAAGCATTTAAAGATGAATCCAACGACTCTAAGCGACCAGTTGGCAAATAAGAATAAATGTTGGAGTTTTCAACGAGATAAACGACCAACCTCTAGAAATTCCTTAAATGAAGAGTTCAAAGAAGAACTTTTAGGAATTATCAGGAGAACACGGATGCGTGTTGAATTAAACAACCTTAAATCTTAAGCAAACAACTTAAGGGATTTATACCAATGATAATTAGGCTTTAAAGAAATATTGGTGGTACTAAGGTACATATCAAGGAGGGCCTTTGCAGGGGATATCAGTGTTGCTGGGAAAAAACATTGGTTAACCACACTTCAGGGTGCCAACGACAATGGATCCGAAAATGAAAACTGACAGTAATCTAGACCCGGAGTCAGATAGACGACAATTGGGTAAGGACAAATGATTATGTCAAATGCGTATGATTGAGCATGATGCGAATGATCATGGTATGCAAATGCTGACTCTAGGGAGATAGAGAGTTTTGACAAAGCAAGGGAGAGTAGGATCTCAACACCAATACTTAGACGAGCAATATGAAAGATGTTGGGGAGATGTCTTCAAACTTGGAAATCGATGTTTGGTCCAAGGATCCATCCAAGAGTGCTACCGGCTTTTAATCCTCTATGGGGATTTTCTGTGATAATGGCATGAGAGTGTTGCTACAAGCCAAGGTTTTTTTTAGAAGACAGAAGATCTTTTAATCTTTCTAAAGTCAAAGAAATTTGAATGTTTTCCAGTATGTTTTCAAAAAACTATTTCTAATTTTTTTTGTCATTTTCAGGGTTAAATTGTATTTTAGTAAAGACATTTTGCATAACAAAGAAAAGAAGAAGCTGAAAGACAAAGTTTATAGGAAAAAGGTTGTATTTCATTCAAGAATGGTAGCTTGCCAATAGCAAAAGCTCCATGGAAAATTACAATTTGAAAATGGCTATGGGGAAAGGTCTACATCGAATCCAACGACCACTATAATCCCTAATAACTAAGGCCACCCAACACTTTGCTTCTGACAAGAGCAACTGGATTGGTCTTCAAATAATGATCTTCAGCAACGGTAAACACCATCTGATACAGTCAAATGCCTTTGTCCCTAACTTTTTCCTGGACCGCCCTTTCGGGATTTCAATCCACCGGGACGCTCTTTTTTGCCTAAGTCGCCCTTTCAGGTTTTCAACTTAGCAAGCTCTCATTTTTTGTTTTTATCCCTAACTTTTGCATGGATCTCCTTCATAGGTTTTGATCCACCGGGATACCCATTTTTGCCTAGGTCGCCATTTCTGGTTTTCGACCTAGCGGGTTTCATTTAGGCATAATATGTTTTGACTGCATCCGAATTCACCGGGTGCTTCAGCTGTTCACCATCCATATTTGTGAGGATTAAGGAACCTCCGGAGAATGCCAGCTTCACAACATATGGGTCTTCATAGTTAGGACTCCATTTTCCACGCATGTCTTTATGGACTGGCAAGATTTTCTTGAGTACAAGATCTCCTTCTTTGAATTCTCGAAGACGGACTTTCTTGTCAAATGTTCTCTTGATACGCTTCTTGTACAACTGGCCATGGCACATTGCGGTCATTCTCTTCTCATCAATGAGGTTCAGTTGATCATATCTGTTCTGGACCCACTCAGCTTCTTCCATTTTGGTTTCCATCAAAATCCTCAAAGATGGTATCTCTACTTTGATAGGGAGAACTGCATCCATCCCATACACCAAAGAGAAAGGGGTCGCCCCTGTTGAAGTGCGAACTGATGTTCTGTATCCGTGTAAAGCATACGGTAACATCTCGTGCCAGTCTTTGTAGGTCTTCACCATCTTTTGCAGAATCTTCTTGATGTTCTTGTTCGCAACTTCAACAGCTCCATTCATCTTCGGACGGTAAGGAGAAGAGTTATGAGTTTCAATCTTGAATGTCTCACATAACTCTTTCATCGTCTTGTTGTTCAAATTGGTCCCATTATCTGTGATGATTCGGCTTGGGATCCCATAACGGCAGATAATTTGGTTCTTGATGAAATAGGTAACCACCTACTTTGTTACATTGGCGTAGGAAGCTGCTTCTACCCACTTGGTAAAGTAATCAATCGCCACCAAGATAAACCGGTGACCATTGGAAGCCTTAGGCTTTATTGCCCCTATCATGTCAATGCCCCACATTGAGAAAGGCTAAGGCGATGACAGAACATTCAAAAGGGTCGGAGGTACATGTACCTTGTCGGCATAAATCTGGCATGTATGACACTTCTTAGCATATTTGAAACAATCTGATTACATGGTTAACCAGAAGTATCCAGCTCTCAAGATCTTCCTGGACATGGCATGTCCATTGGCATGTGTTCCAAATGATCCTTCATGGATTTCTCTGATCAATAAGTCTGTTTCGCGCTTGTCTACACATCTGAGAAGAACCATATCATGATTTCTTTTGTAAAACACATTGTTGCTGAGGAAGAACTTGGATGCCAATCCTCTCAGAGTCTTCTTGTCTAAAGTTGTTGCATCTGCTGGGTACTCCTGATTTTGCAAGTAGTTCTTGATGTCATAGAACCATGGTTTCTCATCAGTTTCTTCTTCGACCAGTAGACAGTAGGATTGTGTAGTTTTTCGCTCGATTGTAATGAGTGGAGGTTCATTAAGAAATCTGACTTGAAACATAGAGGCCAACATAACCAAGGCGTCTTCTATTTGATTCTCTGCCCTTGGAACATGATGGAAAGTGACTTCATCAAAGTATTTGATTAATTCCAGAATGTAGGCACGATATGGGATCAACTTCTCGTCACGGGTCTCCCATTCACCTTTGACTTGGTAGATTACCAAAGCTGAGTCTCTATATACTTCTAGGATCTTGACTTTGGTATCAATTGTAGCTTTGATACCCAAAACACATGCTTCGTACTCTGCAATGTTGTTTGTACATTCAAAACATAATCTGGCTGTGAAGGGAGTATAACCACCATCAGGATTCATCAAAACAGCTCCCACACCATGCCCCATGTAATTAAAGGAACCATCAAACATCATCTTCCAACAAGAACCTGGCTCGGGACCTTCATCTGGACCTGGAACTTCACAGTCCTTTATCAACATAATGTCCTCATCCAGGAAATCAAATTTCAAAGGTTCATAATCTTCAACAGGGTGATCAGCAAGATAGTCAGACAAAACACTGTCCTTGATAGATTTCTGGGTTACATATTGGATGTCATATTCAGATAACAACATGTGCCAATGGGCAGGTCTTCAAGTTAAAGCAGGCTTCTCAAAAATGTACTTTATTGGATCCATTTTCGAGATCAACAAAGTAGTATGACAAATCATATATTGTATGAGGCGTCGAGCATCCCATGCCAAAGCACAACAAGTCTTCTCTAAAAGTGAATATCTGCTTTCACAATCTGTAAACTTCTTGCTTAAGTAATAAATGGCATGTTCCTTATGACCAGTTTCGTCCTGTTGGCCTAATACACAACCCATAGATCCCTCAAGTACAGATAGATACATGAAGAGAGGCTTCCCTGGGGTAGGTGGGATCAAGATATGAGGTTCCTATAGGTAAACCTTAATCTTCTCATAAGCCTGTTGACAATCAGAATTCCACTCAATTGCTTGGTTCTTTCGGAGCAACTTGAATAAAGGCTCACATGTAGCAGTCATGTTGGAGATAAATCTGGAGATGTAGTTCAATCTTCCGAGGAAACCTCTGACTTGCTTTTCTGTTTTGGGAGTTGGCATCTCTTGAATTGCTCTGACCTTGTCTGGATCTACTTCAATTCCTTGCTGACTAACAATAAAACCAAGTAACTTTCCTAATCTGACACCAAAGGTACACTTAGCTGGATTCATACGCAGTTGGAACTTTCTAAGACGCTCAAATAATTTCAGGAGATGATTCAAATGATCCTCCTCACTCTATGATTTGGCAATCATGTCATCCACGTAAACTTCTATCTCCTTATGCATCATATCATGGAAAAGGGTGACCATTGCCCTTGGATAAGTGGCTCATGCATTTCTGAGACCAAATGGCATGACCTTGTAACAATAAGGCCCCATGGCGTGATGAAGGTAGTCTTTTCCATATCGTCAGGATCCATCTTGATCTGGTTATATCCTGAAAACCCATCCATGAAGGAGAAAACAACAAACTTGGCAGTGTTGTCAACCAAAGTATCAATATGCGGAAGGGGGAAATCGTCCTTTGGACTGACTTTGTTCAAATCCCTATAGTTTACGCACATTCTAACCTTGCCATCCTTTTTGGGGACTGGCACAATGTTAGCTACCCCCTCAGGGTACTTTGCAAGTACAAGGAAACCAGCATCAAACTGTCTTTTGACCTCCTCTGGAATCTTCAGATCCATGTTCGGTCTTGTTCTTCGGAGCTTTTGCTTTACTGGAGTACAATCTGGACGAAGAGGAAACTTGTGCACCACTATGTCTGTGTCTAAACCGGGCATATCCTGATACGACCATGCAAACACATACACATACGCTATGTGAAGCTTGACCAAACTTTCTTTGACATCTGCCCCAAGTGTTGTACCAATCTTGACTTCCTTCTTGTCTTCATCGGTGCCAAGGTTGATGGTCTCTACCTGCTCCTTATATGGCTGGAGATCTGTGTACTCATACTCAACCAATCTTGCCAATTCTTCGGGAATGTCACAATCTTCCTCACTTTCATCTTCCGCTTGGTAGATGGGTGAATCGAAGTTAGGAGAGAATATAGAGTCATTGGATTCAACGGGGTTTTCATTTGTTCTGCATATGGGAATGATTTTCTTTTATTAAAAGTGAAAACAAAGAGATGCAAGAAAAACTTTTTATTGGTTTTGAAAGATTGCCATTTTCTTTTTAAAAGTGAAAAGAGAAAAGCAGTAAATAAAACAAAAATAAGAATTTAACAAAATGCCTCATTGATTGAATAACTTGAAAATGAGAAGGGGCCCTACAAAATGATCCCATAGCCTTGGGAAGAGCTAGGGAACTTTGAAAACATTTAAAGAAAACAATAAATTACTTTGATAGTGGAAAAATCTCTGGGATCTCAACTGCCTCCCAATTGCCCAAAGCTGCTTCACACTGATAAACCAACTGATCCACATCTTCATCTTCAAAATCTCCATTAATTGCATTGATTTGATAGCTGGCACTGGAAAACACCTCTTGAATGGTCTTTGGACGTCCTTTAACGGAGGTTGATGCTCTTTCCTTCACATGAGTTGGTTTGTAACCCAACCCGTAGCGATCTAACTTCTTCTTGACTTCAATGACATCACCCCCAACCTTCATGGCTTCCTTCTTCGATAGTGGAAATAGTACTCTTTAATGATAAAAATGATGGAATAACCTTCCCCTTTGGTTCCTCTACTTCTATAAGGACCACATTGGCTATCTCTAGAGCTTGGAAAGCAGTTTCCAAAGCATCTTCATCAGCCTCAATGTAACTAAAGGAGGAAAGATTGCTAACCATGAGGTCTTCTTCCCCGGACATAGTTACCAACTTATTATCGACCACAAACTTTGTTTTTTGATGTAGGGTAGAGCTAACTGCCCCAGCGGCATGAATCCAAGGTCTTCTCAGCAAACAATTGTAATTAGGATTAATGTCCATAACCTGAAAAGTGACTTTGAACACCTACGGTCCAATCAAGATTGGTAAGTCTACTTCTCCGATAACGGTCCTTCTTGACCCATCAAAAACTTTCACAATCAGTGCGTTGGTCCTCATCTCCGCCCCTTGATAGGATAACTTAGCAAGTGTCCTTTTCGGCAAAACATTCAATGAAGATCCCGTATCTATAAGAACTCTTGCTAAAGTATCCTCCTGGCATTTCACAGATATATGGAGAGCATGGTTATGGTCCAAGCCATCCTTTGGAAGATCCTCCATACTGAAGCTGAGATTATTACATGCAGTTATATTGGCAATAACCCCGTCAAACTGATTCACTGTTATATCATGCGTAACATGCGCCTGTGCTAGCAACTTCTGGAGAGCGCCTCGATGGGCTGGCGAATGCATAAGAAGTGATAAGATAGAAATTTTGGAAGGCTTTTGATGTAGCTGATCAATAACCTTATAGTCACTCTTCTTAATAATTCTGAGAAATTATGCATCCTCCTCTTCCAAGACCAACCCTTTATCCTTGTTGGCGACAACGGGAATGACTTCTTTAGGTGGAACTGGGGGAAAAATATTGACCTGCTGAGTGTAAATACGACCACTGCGAGTTAATCGATTGCACCTGCTATGTCAGCACTTGCCACCTTTAAACTTTCCTTCTGACCAGCCTATTCAATCTTCTGATGAACTCCCCCTGTATCATACTTCCATGGAACTGCTTTGGTATCTTCATAAAGGAAAGGGTTACTCCTTTTCTCAATCCTTGGTTCTGGAAAATTGAAAATGGGCACCACAGGTTCTGGCATATTGAAGATGGGTTGAACTCCCGGGTATTCAAGCATGTTCAACACTGGTGCTATGGTAGAATCGGATTTCCGGCAAGTTGAAGATGGGTTCAATCATTTCCACTTCATTCCTCTTCACACGACCGCTTACTTGCAAAACACCCAGATTAATCAAACTTTGAACATCTCTCAAGACCAGTTCGCATCCCTTTGGATTATTAGCACAAACTCCACACTTCTTATAACAGTTCTTCAGCATACCCCCCTCTACTAATTTCGCATGGAAGTCTCTAAGCGGGGTTTTGATCTCTGTGGCGTCAAAAATTAAATCTTCGTTAGACTCATCAACAATGGCATTTATGGACCCATGCTTAGGTAAAGGATTATCTTTAACATTCGGACCAGTATTTCCGAACGACAGAATGTTTTTTATCCATCAAATCCTTCACAACATACTTCAAAGCAATACAATTTTCCAAATCGTGCCCTGGAGCACCTTCATGGAATAAACAGTGGGCACTTGAGTTGTAACTTGGTGGGAGTGGATCTAGTGGAGGACCCAAAGGCCTTGGAGTAAACAAGCCTCTCTTCAGCAACGAGGGATATAATTCAGTATAGGTCATAGGGATCCAAGGATTAGGAGGCCATCCTTCTGGTCTTCTATTCTAAAAGTTGGAATTCAGATGAGGAGATGGAGTCCTCTGCTGATAGGCTGAAGCATTGGGTGCTTGTTGATAGCCTGGATTGTTGAGCATTGATTGATAGGCTAGAACCACTGGAGCTGCTTGTTGATACATCAGTACTGCTTGAGTTGGCCGATACATTGGAACTTGTTGGTGATATGATGGTTGAACTGCCGCCACATAAGGATGTTGAACGTACTGTGGTTGATAAGCATACTGTTGTTGAGCCACAAGTGGAGGCCTCTGCCAAAGCTAATTTCTCCTTTGACCCGTCATTACTGCATTCGTTTCGCCTTCTTTCTTTTTGTGGAAATTGCTGGTAAACTTCTTAGCATTGTTCCCACTATTATTGCTGGAGCTACTGGATGCACCACTCATCTTACCATTCTTCAGACCGAGTTCAACCTTGATTACCACAGCCACAAGATCAGAGAAGCTAGCAGTTATGCTTCCCACCATCCTTTCAAAGAACTTTGGTCGCACAGTGTCAACAAACCAGTCAGCTAACTCTTTCTCAGTCAACGAGGGATCTACTTGAGAAGTGGTCCCTCTCCACCTTTGAGAATATTCTTTAAAAGATTCAGAATCTTTCTGGGACATACTCAACAGCTGCCTCCTATCAGGAGCAAGGTCCATATTGTACTTGTATTGCCGAATGAAAGCATCCGTCAGGTCTTGGAAACAACGGATTTTTGACTGATCTAGAGTCAGATACCACTTGGAGGAAATTCCTTTCAGACTATCCTGGAAGCAATGGATCATCAGTTTGTCATTGTCAACTTACGCTTCCATTCTTCGATAGTACATTAAAAGATGGCTCTTAGGACATGTTGCACCTTCATACATATCAAAGGTGAGTGTCTTGAACTTGGGAGGTACCACTAGTCCAGACACAAGACACATTTCTCTGGCAGCAGCACCAAAGATCTGGTCACCTTCAATCGCCCTCAACCTCTTTTCAAGAGTGTCAAAATTCTCTTGCATCTTCTCGTGTTTCTCATTACCATTTTTAGACATGTCTGGCACATCGTACACCTGAGGATCGTTAAAGTACGGTTGGACACGGGTGTGCACAATATTTGGTGTAAAATTAGTAACCACTTGGTTCTCTTCAGTAGTCAAAGGAATAGTTTGCTGAGTGGTAAATCCTTGAGGGGGAGGCACAAAACCTTGGGAAGGAAATGCAAACCCTTGAGAAGGAGGCGTGAAACCTTGAGACACAAAACCTTGGGAAGGAAATGCAAACCCTTAAGAAAGAGGCGCGGAACCTTGAGAAACAAAACCTTGGGAAGGAGGGAAGAAACCATGAGTAGTAAATCCTTGGGAAGGAGGAATAAAACTTTGAGAAGCAAAACCCTGAGGAGGAGGTACAAACCCGTGAGGAAGCCCAAAAGGAGGCCAAGTTAAAGGGGTAGTGACTGATGGCGTAGGCTCGGTTGTTGCGGTGACAATCTCAAAAACCACAGTCTGTTAGGTATCCATCTTTGCTCGAATGACTTGCAGCATTTCCATAATCTGGCCCACATTTCCACGAAGATCAGTAAGCTCCTCATTAACTTTGACCATTTCTGGGTCTCTGTCAGCCATCTTCTTCTTGGCCTGAGCTCGAGTGGAGTATTTGTGTGAGATCCACAGTGTGACAGCTGGAAAGGAGGTGACGGGAATGAGTTTTTGACAAAATGCAAATGCGAAGATGCACTCATGAGAAAGAAATGCAAATGCTTCAAGGGACTTACGAAGTTATTTCACAACATCAAAAATGGATAAAACTTATTATTATTTTTTCAAGAAGTAATAAACTGAAGTCCATTCATGGTAAAATATACGATGTTTGCAACAAGCATCTCTTTGTTCCTTGAAGCTCTTACTAAAATGATACATATGATGCTGAGATGCAGGGATGCAAGGATGCAAGGATGCGAGGTGTCACAAGTAGGTCCGAAACATTCTTAATAGGTAGGATGTAAGAGATTGGTTCTACATTTTTCTACCCATAAATCCTACTCACAGGATGGTTTCTACGGTGATAGTTTAAGGAAACTCAAGGTCACAAACGTTTATTGTACTAACACCCCGCCGCATGCTAGCTGCATTGTGACGATAATAACGATAAGGTCTACCTTGAGTGGAGTTCTAGTGCTAGGATGAAAAAGGGGCGAGCCCTTGAAGCCTAACATTACACAACTACCAAAATTGAAACAGGTTCTAGGGGGTCCCAGAATCACATCCCTTTCGTGAATCAGGTCACGCGACAGGCTAGCTGCGTTGCGACAAGATCTACAAAAAGTCTAACTATCTGGGGGAGCTTTCATGCTAGGCTTTCAAGGAGCGAGTCCTTCGAGACTAACACTAGTAACATCCAATTCTAACTCAGGTGTTCCCTCTTCTTTTTCAACAACTCATATTTTACTTGCAAAGTGACCCCAAGATCCCACAGTCAAATATAATAAGAAATAAAAGAAAGCGAATAAAAGAACAAATAAACAAGACATGAATAACAAACATAGAGAAGACAAAAGACAAAATCAAACAGATAAACACACAAAGCTAAGTTAGGCTCGACCCTCTCTAGCATTGAGCTAGTCCCCAGCAGAGTCACCAAGTTGTCGTACCTCGAAAAAAATACGATCTTAAAAAATACAGAGTCGCCACCTAATTCTATTTATTCTATGAGAGAAAAGGGAGATATAGATACAACCTAATAAAGGATAGGAAATGTTTTACGAAACCAAATTCAAAATTCGGGAGTCGGTTACGCAAAGGGAAGGTATTAAGCACCCCTCACGTCCGTTGTACTCAACGGGAACCTCTTAGCTTAACTATGCGATTAAATGTTTGATTAATTTCTTTGTCTTCTAAATGTTTATTAATATGTTTGTTTTAACGAAATGAAAGTTTTAAATTATTATTAATATTACGGGGAAAGATTAAAGTTTTTATTATTGTGATGGAGAGATAGTTAATTTTTTAATATTGTGCTCGCGAAGGATAAAAATCCTCGTGCCTACGTATTCCCTTGTACAATGGGAAAGTCAGAGCTTCGTAGTTCGTGCAACTACGGTTTGTGATTTTTATTGAACGATTGTTTAAAATGCATTCTACTGCTAAGCATTGGCTTATACTCGCGGTGGAGGCTAAAGCGCTAGCTTGTTTGCGAGATAGAAAGATTTAAACAATGTTCGTTTAGATAAAATGTTTGACCTTGATTAAGGTGTTTTAAACGAAAGTGCGAATGAAACACGTCGCGTGGGGATAGACCATGAGTGATTGCATTCCAGAACGTGCGGAGTGTTAGACTCCGGAGCTCTATTCTTTTGTTGATTAATTATGAAAATGGTTTGAATTGATGGATATGTTTTGGAATGCTTTTAAGTACGAAAGAGCGAATGAAGCACGTCGCGTGGGGCTAGCCCATGAATGATTCATTCTAGAATGTTTGGAATGCTAGACTCCAGAGTTCTATTCTTTCGCGAATTAATTTGTACGATTAATATATTTGATATACGAAAGGCGAATGAAGCACTTCGCGTGGGGCTAGCCCATGAGTGATTGCATTCCAGAACGTGCGGAGTGCTAGACTCCGGAGCTCTGTTCTTTCGTTGATTAATTATGAAAATGAGTTGGATATTTTGTTTTTAAACGTTTTAGGATTAACGCATTTTAATAACGAAGGAGTAAACGAAACACTACGCGTGGGGCTAGCCCAGGTGTGGTTCATTAAAGACCCGCGGAATGCTAGATTCTGAAGCTCAGTTCCTTGTTAATTAAGTAAGACGCGTAGAAGTCGTGCAGACGGCGATTACATAAGTGACCGACTTACGTATGTGTAAAATGTAGGCGCAAATGAATTGTTTTAATTGAATATGTGAATCGATTTCTAGTTCCTATGGGTATTCCTAGCAATGCGAAATTGTAAAATAAAGGCGGAAACATAAGCTACGTACAAAAAAAACGGGAGAGGGGTACAATAATAATTTACACGGGATTGCGAAGAAATAAAGGGTATTGTTGTAGTTTGCCCAAGAGGAAGCGTGAGTGCAGTGTACGAATTAATCAGAACCGTTAGAAATTAATATGGTATAAAAAGTGCGAGAAATAAATAGAATAAATAAATAGACTAAATAAAGTGAAATAAATTATAAAATAGAATAAATTAAATAGAATGAAAATAAAAATAAATACATGGCCTCATATTGGTCACGATTAATCGAAAACGATTTATCGTGACTTTTTATTATATCATCGGCCCGAAAATAAATAAAACAAAAAGAAATCCTTTTTTTAAGACATTCTTTATGGTAATGAAGTAATAAAACAAGATTATAAATAAAACTAGAAAAAAAACTAGAATAGTAAAATAAACTAGAATAGAGTAGTGTGCAACGTGACTTTAGTGTGTAATATGTGTGCATAGAAATTAATGGTCATGGTCAGTAAAACCAACATTTAACATATCTATATATATATAAAATAATAATAATAATAATAAAGAAAATAAAAAATAGATAATAAAAGAGGAACATTGAGTGAAGGTGTCACTGGTTGGTGTTGTGGCTGTGTGAATCTCGCTATGTTTTAAAACCCAGTCCAGCAAAGCTTAATATAAAAAAATATAAACAGAAAATGAAATAACAATAAAAAAAACAAGGAAAAATATTCTTTTTGGTCCTTTAACTTTACCTCAGGATTTATTTTGGTCCCCTAACTTTAAAAAGTGTCATTTTGGTCCCTTAACTTTTCAAAACGTTCCATATTAGTCCTTTTCGTCTTATTAGCGACGGAAAAAAATTCAAAAATCAGTCGCTAAATTCGTCGCTAATAAGACAAAAGGACTAATATGGAACGTTTTGAAGAGTTAAGGGACCAAAATGATACTTTTTAAAGTTAAGGGGCCATAATGAACCCCGAGATAAAGTTAAAGGACCAAAAAGAGTATTTTGCCAAAAAACAATAACCTAAATCTGACCCTCTCTCTCAAAAGTAAAGCATTTAACAAAGACTCTCAATATTTAACCGTTCAAAAAAAACGGTAAACATCTCTCTAAGAAAAAGTTGACGTCGACAAAACCTTTTTCTCTCTCGTCGGAATCGACTCGGTCACCCTCTCATCGGCGCCTCTCTCTCGTCTCGCGCATGGTTGTTTCGGTTGTTGACGGTTTCAGTGGATTTTGCAGATTGCCGGTGGTTTAGCGTGGAGGAGGTGGGTTGTTGTTTTTTATTTTTTCCGGATTTTATGTGTGATGGATGGGTTCTGTGTTTGGAGTTTTGGTTATGTGGTACTACGGGTCGGCGTATGGTAATGGTGGCGGAGACGAAGGTTTTAGATCTTGACACAGTTTTTGATCCAGTTTTTGTTTTCGGTTTTCCAGATACCGGATTTAGTAATTGAAAGGTTGTTATGACTTTTGAGTAAAAGGTTTTAGGATTTAGTAATTCAAATCTTCTTTTTATGTGCATAAAGTTTATAATAACTCTAGTATAAAGCTCTTATGTGCAGAAATTGGGCAAGTTGGAGTGTAGCCTTTTTGGTGTAAAATGCAGCAGACTGGGAAATGCAGTATTTAGCTGGCCTTAGTCAAAGCTTGGGTGCCCCAAGAATCAAATACAAAGCTCTCCCTTTTTTTTTAAAAACTATTTTCTTAAATAAAATTTAAGTACAGTAATAAATAAACAATTAACCTAATTAAACAATAAAATAAACAAACTAGTCAATTGAACTATTAATTAAAATATAAAACTAATAAAACTGTAAAACTAATAATAAAATGTAAAACTAAATTTAAAATATAAACTATATTAAAATGTTAAATAAAAAAACAAATATTAAATCAATTAAATGTTGACCAATAAAAAGGATCAGACTAAATAAACTACTAAACTTATTAAAAAATATAAACTAATTAAAATAGCTAATTAAAGTTGATTTTAAAATTAAAACTAACTTAAATTAAACTAAGCTTAATTAACCTAAATTAAAATAATCCTAAGTTAAAATTGATTTAAAACTTAATCTAATATGACCACTTAACTAGAAAATAATATATAAAAAATTAATTAAACCACAAAACGATAAGAACATCTTAAATAAATAAATAAAATCAAGGAAAGATAGAAATCGAACAGAAAATGCATCGATTAATGATTAATGAAATGTTTTAGCAAAAAAATGCAGTAATGTCTGACTATCGATACCGCGATGAAAAAGTATCATATGAGTGAAAATTTCAAAAAAGCTCGGTCAAAATTTTAGGGTGTGACAAAAAACAAAATAAAAAGAAATAAAAGCCACGCACATGACCTGCACTTGGTCATTAATGTGTTAAAAACATAAGGGTTGTTGGATGCAAGCCAATCAACGGTCACGACTTACCCTGGCAAAAACACAAAGATTCAAGGGGAAGATGAAGGTGACCGACCGGAGCAACTCCGGTCACCTTCTCCAGCTAGGTCCGGTGAAGGTTCAGGCAAAAATATTTCCAGAAAAAGTCACAATGCATATCAAAATGAAGCTCTTCTCATGTACATCACAGATCCACCAATGGAATTCAAAAACACATAAAGACCTAAAAGATTCGAAGCCAAACAGTTCCAATCACAAAAACTCAAACTCAAATAAACATATCATCAAGCTTCTACAGGCTTCATACAACTCAGATCAAGCAAGATTGACAAGAAATAAGCATAGAAACACTCAATTCGAAGCAAAATAAGGTTGATCATAAAACCTGAGTTTGAAGGTTCTTGCACAATGTTGAGAAATCTAGCGGTATGCTATGCTTCTGAAGCTTCCTTGATCGAAATCAGAGCCAAATAAAGGCTTATATCCACTTAACAATGAAGGAGAATAAAGATGATACGAATAACTTCCACCACTGCTTCCTTGAGAAGATGATGACGATGATGATCTGAAGCTCCAACAATGCAAGGATTTGAGCTCAAAATCAAAACCAGAGATGAAGCTTGATGAAGTTTATGAGAATTTCAGAGAGTGTGAGAGTGATCTTTTGTGGTGTGCAAGTTGAAGAGTGATGTGAATATGATGCTGCTCTTGCCAAAATCGTGAGCAATCCCTTTATAGTGAAGGTGCAGGGTGCAATATGATAAAGGTGTAATGTCAAAGTTAGTTATGCTCCACCCTTTCAAACTCGTGCCTCAGCTTCTTCTTTTTTCTTTCCGATTTTGCGATTTTTCTTTCATCATGTGCATGTATCATGTTGTGGTCCATTTTTAATTGTGCTGGCAGCTTGGCATTGGTTGGAGATGTATGTATGGTATGGTTTGGTGATGATGCATGGTATGTTTTGGTGATTCCACGTGACCCTCTTTGTTTTACCTTAGGCACTTTATGCGTGTGTGTAAAATGAAATGAGGAAAGTGTGACTTCTTTTTGCCACAAGAGTGAAAGAGAGGACGTGCCTCATATGTGTGTGTGTGCTGAAACTTTTTCCATCATCACATGTGATACATGGTGATACCACTTTTGTACATTTTTTTTTCTTTTCCAATTTCCCTTATAAAAAGCAACCAATAGAAATAATTCTCCTCAAAGTAAGAGGTCACACTACCATGTAGGTGTAGACATCAAAAATGTATAATAAAAATTGTAAAAGTGTGACACAAACTAAAAATAATAATGGACCAATAGAAAATCAACAAGTATGGTTCAAAGACCCTAAAATGCACATAAACTTCAAAAAAAACATATCTTGAGTTCTAGAAAGGCTATGAAGGTGTTCTAGGACTTTTTGGAAAGGGAAAACCATGCTCTACAACTTTCATGTTCAAAGAAAAATAATTTGGAGCTTTTTGCACATGAAATAATAGCTTGAAGACTTAGAGAAAATAATTTCCAAAAATATAAACTTCTAAACTTCCAAATTTAGCAACTTTTTGCACATTCTTGATTTTTGATTTTTGAACTCATCCAAGTTATTCCTTGACCAAAATATGACTACATGAAGTTAATAAACCTGATCAAAACCCTAAAAATTCCTTAGTTGACCTTTGTTCAGCTCAGTTGACTTTCTTTCTTCATTCTCAAGTAACTGGCCAAATAGCTGACTTCCTCAATGCACTTTCTCATCAAACTTCATCCACATGCCTTGTATTTCATATAAAAGCCTTTGACCATAAGAATTGGTCAAAGCTATGAGAATTCTCTGATCTAGAGCAAAACCCTAATTAGGGTTTCCTTGGTATAGAAGAAAATTGCACTGCTAAGCATCTGATGATGTCCCACTTTTCTAGGGTTTTGAAGGTAACCTTGAACTTGTATAAGATATGAGGAGATCTTGTGAGCCTCTTGCAATGTAACTTGGCTTGACTTTGAATATCATGAATTTTCAGATGATTGATCATGTGCCTTATGCTAGTAACCATGGATGATATGCCTCGTCTTTCTATGCCAAATGCTAGAGTATGGTAATCACATGTTGTGCCTATGATATGCAAAATGATATAAAAAAGAAAGGACAGATTTTGGGGTGTTACAACAACGATCACCTATTTCCAGGGGATTGTTTCTGAATGTACTTTGCCTATTCAGAGGTTTATCAGTAAAAAGAATTATTCAGTTAAAAAGCTTTGTCTTTGTTTTATTTTAATGTTTTGTTTGCAAAAATTTCCTGAATTTTTGATAAAAAAGCATTGCATTTAAACAGGGTGGCTTTACAATAATGTGCAGGGGAAAAACATTTAAAATTTCTTTAAATGTTGAGTAGTGTCTGGTGGTGATTTCAAACCATACAAATCCCGGTGGCATGCATGTGCATTTCTGTTGCAGGGTTTGCAACCAAGAGATTGAAAGAAATAATAATTTGTAGCATAAAACATTGTGGAAGTCTTTTCCCCAATTAGAGTCTCTACGTATTCTAATGCTTTTCAGAGCAAAGTGTCAAGCAGGGAGTATGTCTATCAATAGGTGCTTTCTATCTATTCTCCCCGGCGAGAGACGCCTTACAACTCTATTCCCTAGAAGAATGGTGGTTCATACACACCATCCCCAATGGAGTCTAAGATGGAAACCTTTCCCATTTGAGCTAGGGCATATTGGTTTCCTCAGCAGAACTTCAAGGTTAATTGAACAGTTCTCATCCCCAAGCGGAGTTATCTTTCCACAATCAAGTATCCTCAGCAGCCGGCTGAATGTTGTGTTTCCCCATAGAGAATTGGAGGTTAGGGTTATTAGAATTCTCTCCCAAGCTAAGTTTTGACAAAATATCTCCCCAGCCAAGTCGGAAGATTGTCATTTCCCCGCAGAGTTTCAGGATTGGGATTCACTCCCGTTATTGAAATATTCCCCAGTGAAGCCGCCAATTTATTTTTGGCAATTGTGACAAGTCGAATCAGACATATTTGTTCACATTCTCCCTAATAGGAATGTTATCCTCACAGGAATTTACAAGATCGATTTAGCGATCATTTGTTCCCTAGCAAGAGTCATATATTTGTAAGAGCATCTTTGGGTTCATTCCTCAGTAGAATGTCAGTCAGTACGTTCTCATTCTCAGCAGAGTTCTACAAATAGAATCTTCCCATGTAGAGTTACTCCCTATGTGACATACCTTTCTCAACATTCTTAAGGCCTACCGTCTCTGTGGCAGGCCAATAGACATCTGGTTTCGTACAAAAGACAAAATCCAGTCACAGTGGATTTGACCTTGAAATGCTTATCTATTTGGTAGATTTAATGCATATTTCAAGAAGAGGATCTCAGATGCATAATCTTGATTAGTACCTGTCTATATTATATACTTAGACATTTTTAAGTCCCATCAGCGTTGTGGCAGGTCAGTAGTCGTATGGCTTCACTTAAAAGACATTTTTAAGGCCCACCAGCGTTGTAGCAGGTCAGTAGCCGTCTGGCTTCACTCAAAAGACATTTTAAAGTCCACCGTCATTGTGGCAAGCCAGTAGTCTTTTGGCATCGTTCAAAAGACAATTCTACGTTTGTTATCATTGGTTACTACTCCCCGCATCAGAGTTCTCCAAGCAGGTTTTTTTTGGTTGGGTTTATATCCCTTTTCTTTTTCTCCGTCAGAGTGCAAATTTTAGGGTCTGTTTTTGGTGTTCAATCATAGTTTATCTCGAACGTCTGATAGTCGATGCTCTCGTCCTTTTCAGAGTAACAAATGATTGAATAGGGGCAGTTGTAACACCCAAAAATTTTCCCTCTCATCTTCATGGCATATAACATATCATTTTCATACATAACATTGCATTCCTAGCATAGAAAATCGAAGCATAACATTCATAACTTAAAGCATAAAAGATGTGGTTAGTGACTAGCAAATTTGTGATCACCCAAAGCCAAGAACAAGAGTCAAGTGTCTGCCAACAAGGCCCAAAGGTCTCATTGCATCCCATACAAGCTCAAATGATATCCCAAGTCCATGGAGGATTGAAATTCCTCAAGAAGTTGGCTTAAGGTTTCACCTCCTATACAAATAGCCCAAACTAGGGTTTTGGTTGCAAGGGATTTCTTGAAGGTTTTTTGGTTATAACTTGTTATCATAGTCTTTTATGTGATGCCAAGTACTCATGGATGAAATTTGAGGTATTTGTTCCTCGAGGAAGGTTTTCAGGCAGATGGTTACTTGTGATCTAAGCAAAAGTCAACTGTGAAGGAAGAAAAGTCAACTGTGACTTTTTTAGGGTTTGAATCATGATTTTCAAGGTCCCATATCTTTATATGATCCTAAAATATCAAGATTTACATCATTCATCAAGAATCAAGGTTCATGGCAAAAGTTACTAAAAATGAAAATGACTTGTAATTTGAATTTTCCATTTTTGGAAGCTTTTTAAGTCACATTCAACTTGTCTTTTCATCATAAAAAATGCCTCAAATGAAATTTTTCCAAACATGAAAGTTGAATACCTTTCTCTCCCCTTTTCAAAAAGTAATAGATCATCTTCATATCATTTTTGAATCTCAAGTTATGATTAAAAGACTCAAGGGTGTGTTTTAGGGTTTTTCGCATGAACCAAATATTCCACTTTTGCAAAAAGGCTTCTAAAGTGACTTGCATTGAATTCCACTTGACAAATTCAGATCATAAACTACAAGTACACTTAATTTAGTGTAGAATTGTCCTTGGAATCATGTCATTATGTGAAGTATTTCTCACTTTCACCATAATATGCAAAATTGCAAATTGATTCAAAACACCAAACTCAAGTTACCACAAGTTATAAAATCAATCCAATATTGATCAGGGATCCAAGGGAAGGTAATGCATGCACATGATAGCTCTCATGAACGTGTGAACCATGATATACACCATAACATGCAAATTTGTAAATTCATTCAAATCCTCTTAAACACACTTCCATTGGGTAATTAACCATGGTCAGGCCCAAAATCCATCACATATAAGCTCCAAATGCCTCTGGTTAAGGCTATATTTCCTCTCATTTGCTCAGATTTTAAATTTTGCACAAAAACATCCTCTCTTTGAAACTCTATCTCCCTAGGGTTTCATTGAAATCTCTTTGCATATTATTGATCCAGAAGGTCCACAGAACACAAATCCACCATTGGTTGAAGCTCATAGCAAGGTTTTCATCATATTCGAATTTGGAAGCCTCTTCTTTAAATCTCAAGATCTAGACCAGATTAAAGCTCTAATTGAATTTATTTTGAAATTAGAGGTTCAAAGGACTTGCTCTGCAGCTTCCAGATGGATTTCTAGGAGTAATTTCACTTCTACAAAATCTCAAGTTAGTGAAATTTTTGATCTATTAAATCTTGTTTTTTTGATGCGCACCAGGTTCTTTGAGCTGGTGATTATCTTGATGTAGTTAGATTTGAATTTGGACGTATTGCATGAGAATATTGTGGATCTAAAGTTTTTAGATCCAAACTTTTTGCCTTCGATTTGAGCAAACTAGGCCCTATATGATGATTTTGATAGCATATTTGAACTCAGGAAGTGATTTAGAGTGGAACTGTGTGCTTGTTTTGGATTTCTGGAAATATTTGGATGAATGTTCACCGGAAGTGACGACCAGAGCTAGGGCTTCGACGTCTGAGAGATTTGTAGGTGGCCGGAGTTCCAAGGTTGAAAAGATAATCTCGAGCATTGTTTTGTTTAATCCAATGGTTGTAAAACTGCCAGCACATTAAAATCCGCGTGCACCTCACATGTTTTTATGTTTTTATAATAATGCAGTTTGTGCTATTTCCCATGCTTGTTATGATGCGCGTGTGATCTGATCAACAAATTTGGTTTACTTTTGTCTTGCCTTGACTTCATCTCACGCGTTTGATTGATCTAGAGGTCCTGATTAGGTCAAGTTTGTTGACTGCTGACCACTATAATTAGTTGATTGCACTATTGTTTGGGTTGTGTTTCAGAATGCTTTCGCCACCCCCTGATTAGGCCCATATGCGTTTGTGAACATGATATTTGCTTCCCCCACACCCCTTGCTTATTTCCTATTATTTTCATTTTCAATTTTCATAGTTTTGCATTTTAATTTTCTAAAATCATCTAAAAATCCTATAAGAGCATTTTCAAACATTAAATTAATTTTGTGCATTTTTCATTTCTGATTTTATGCATTTTTCATAATAGTTTTAATATTTTCTTTTTCATTTGTTCTTATTTTGATACTTAAACTTCAAGAACTTATTTCACATAGTTCCTTAAACATTTTTCAATCATTCCTTCTGCATTCATCCATTAACATTCCAAAGTTCATAAAAAAAAATTATTTCATTTTTAAACCTTTTTATATTGCATTTTAGTCCTTGTACTTTACATATTTGTTCATGGTTCTTCTTTGGTTCTTATTTGGCCTTTGCCTAATTGTTTGAGGTAGTTAAACTTTGAATTTTTGATTGAGCTTTCAATAAGTAACAAGCCTTTGACTTAGGTCACTTGAGGTACATTTTGATAATTTTTTATTGTGGTTTGATGTATGTTTGTTTGCTTGTGTTTGAAGGAACTTTGCATGATCACTACTTGACATCCCTTAACCCTAATTGCTTGAAGACATTTATGCCATAATTTTAGGTCTTTCATATGAGTTTGTTTGACTTGTTTAGACCCTTATAAGTCTGGTTTGATCATTGTAAGGTCCATTTTGCTTTGTGTTTACCCTTTTGGTTTGTGTGATGCTTTTTATGTGAATTTTTATCTAATTCTTTCCATGTCTTCATCCTTTGCTTCTCATGCTTGCTTGTATGCTTCTAACATGATCATCTTGCCATATCATTTGCATTACATCCTTGATATGCTACTGACTTCATGCATAAGCATTCATCTATGTATGTTATGTTGCATCTTTTCCCATTCATCTCAAGTATGAAGCATCCTTACTTAATATGACAACCTTTTGCATGCTAGTTTGAATTGTTTGAACTTGTTTGCTATGTGTGTTTGCTATGATCATTTATGCATCTTTAACATGTCATCTTGATCATTAGGCTACTGACTTTAATCATCTCATGTCATAGTCTGTTGATGTTTTCTTCCTACTTAAACATGTGATTGTCTTCTCTCATTCATCTCTTTCTATCATGAACTAATTATTACAAATTTGTATGCTCATTTAGCATTCATTTTATGTCTTCTAATTTGACATATAAATTATGACTTTGAAGTTTCTCATGTGTCTTCACTCATGTTATGCACCATTTGTTTTCTTACTTCTTCTTTTGCAACTTCTTTGAACTTCTTTACCTCTTAAGGGTTTTTTGAACTTGTTTGGTTTGGTTTGAATTCTCTGAGCTTCTTTAAGCTTTGTTGTGTTTTGATTCTGACTTGTGAGGTTTGTGAACCTTAAGATGCATTCCATTTGCTTCCTTTGTTTACTTGACTTCCATTTTACCTCTTATGAACTTTTATGCTTCATTTGCTAACCTTGTAGGGGCTTTGGTAAGTTTTAGGAGTGTGGATATGCTTCCACATTCCAACCTTTCCTTTCTATTTTAATTTTCAATCTTGTGTTTGTACGAGCATTTAAGATGCTTTATTTTTATATAATTCTAATTCACCCCCCTTTAGGAGCAACTTAACTTCCATCTTGGAAGTAAGTTGTCTTTTAATCCTTTTCTCCTTTTCTTCTTCTTCTTCTCTTCTTCCTCCATTAGGATATAGTTCTTGAATCTCACTAACTTAGGATATCCAAGCATGATAACTTACTTAGGTTTGTTTAGTCTCCCTTAGATCTTTTACCTTTGGAGTCTCTTGAGTCTTTCTTTCTCATCTCATAACAAACAAAAACTAAAAAACATCTAATAAAAGGTTGAAGTGGTCTCTAGTGTCAAAGACTTATTCCATAGGGAATTTGCATCTATCCCATCTTGGGGTAATGTGAACTTGTCTAGCATGATGTACAAGTCTAAACTTGAGGTTATTTTCACAAAGAAAATCTAAAAAACACTTCTTCATCTAAAACCAAAAAAGCACTTAATAAGTACAATGTGCTAGTGTACTTGAGCCTTAATCTTTGGAACCAAGTCTTGGGGATCTTCTCCTTACTTGGGTGTGCTTCTTCTTCATTCCATCTTGGGGTGATGTAAGAAGTACCTACTCCATTGAAAGGGACTTGAATACACTCTCATCTGCAAACTCTTAAATAAAAAACTTCTAAAATATATTCAACAAACAATAAGCGTATTTCCTTTGGGAATTCTCTTCTCATCTCCTTCACTTTAAACAAAAGAACTCGCTTCGACTTGTCATTTGCAAGACGGTAAACGCACTCGTTCCAGACGAGCCTGTAACACCTGAGCATATGCATAAGCAGTTTAATCCCAAAAACGTAAGCAAGTTGTGTCAGTTAGGGGTGTACATGAGCCGGTTTGGGTTATGTTTGGCCAAATCCAATACCCAACCCATATAGGACACTCTGGTTTGGGCAAGGTAAAATAACCACCCGCAATATCAATGGATTGGTTTGTGCAAATCCACTAATTTTCGGGTTGGGTTGGGTTGGGTAGTGGGTTGCCCAAATATTTTTATATTTTATTAATGTTAAATAACTAAATGGTGAATCATCATATTTTTTTCATTAAAATTATTCGAACATTTTTATCTTCTTAAATAAAATTAGATAACATATTTTTAATTACTTTTAACATCATAAAATAATAAATGACGACATCAACTAATAAAAATTATCATAAAATATTATAAATAACTTAAATTTGTATGAAATAAAATTGTATTATTATCAAAATTACCAAAGAATGAAATATTTAAAATTATTAAAGTTATAGTTCACTAAAATAGTAAATATTCAAAAGACAAAAATTGTAACAATTAAGTTAATATTCATCAAAATTATTAAAATTGTAATAATAAATGTTTGATTAGTGGGTCAATGGGTTTTGTGGGTTTGGGTCCGGTTTTACCCGAAACACGAATTTTTTAATGGGTTTTTTAGTTTTTAAACCCATATCCACCCAATTACCCGACCCAACCCACTTTTATGGATTTTTTTGGGTGGATTTGACCAGATTTTGTGGGTTGACCCAATCCATGTACACCCCTAGTGTCAGTCTTATTGAGTTGAACTACGATGTTCTGACTTTCTCATTGCACAAAGGGAATACGTAAGCACAAGCAACGACGCTTGGCGAACATAATCATTCAGTCTATTTCTTCGTTCTTTGTGCTATTTCATCTCCTTATCTCTTAACCTCATTCTTCTATATTTCTTTTCAATCCTCTCCAATAGCAGTTGCAGTAGTGGCAGATACCCTTACCCTTTGAGACAATGCTAGTAAACGTGGATCCCGTCGGGTACGACAAACGATCAGGGGTGCTATTACCTTCCTAATTCGTAACCGACTCCCTTACCCTTTCTCTTTGGTTCGTGAGACCCCACTTTCTCTTTCTTTCAGGTTTGTGAAACATTACCCTTCCTTCGGATTTGTGCAGCATTACCCTTCCTTCGGGATAAAAATGTCTGGCTGGCGACTCATACTTTCCGTTCCACCTTCACGTCTATACCAGGATGGAAATCCCGAGAGTGACACTTTTCAGCCGCCATGCCTAACCTGAAGGAACATGTCTTAAAGTTGTCGAACAAGGACCATGCAAAGCTTCCAAGAAGGTTGATAAGGGTCGTGTTTGCCAAGTGATTTCCGAGGATGCGGTCGGCAGTTCGGCGACTCCTACTCCTCCTCCTCCATCTCCTTCTACCTAGAGGAACTCCCCGACGGATCTCCCAAGTCGAGCATCCCAGTGTTTATAAGGGCAAAAATGGTGCATTTTGATGTCTTTCGTATCCTGGTCGACCAAGGCAGCTCCATCGACATCATGTTCGCCCACCTGCTCAAAACCCTCAAGCTCGACGAAAAAAACTTGTCCCCGTATGTCTTATCCGACCTCCAAGGATTCAACAGGGCTACCACGAAGCCATGGGGATATGTGAAACTCATCGTCTTATTTAGAGAAAATGAGACAGCTAGAGAATTTAAAATCCAGTTCTTGGTGATAGAATGCCATTCCCTATACAACTGCGTTCTTGGTCGACCAACTCTAGCTGAGCTGACCGTCATGCCCTCAACAATCAACTTGAAGATGAAATACTTCACCAAGTTAGGTCGCGTAGTCACGTTACACGAGCACATCGAGGCAACTAGAAGATGCTTCGACGCAGCAGTCAGAGGACAGGTCGTGATTAGCGCGACCACCAAAGGGAACAAGAAACCTCGGGTCAAAGAGCAGAAGCCATCTCCACGAATTAACTCCATTCACCTCGACAGTTGCCTCAGTGAAGACGACACTATAGACGAGACCGACCAGGCCTCCACCAACAAGCAGACACCAACTCATCCAGTGCGACTGATTCCCGATGGAGATTTCGAGCTCATTCCTATTGGCGGTGACCCCGACAGGAGCGTGAATATTGGCACCGGTCTCCCGTCAATGACAGGGGAACAACTCGCGACATGCCTCAGAGAGAATATGGACTTGTTCGCATAGAGCATCGTCGAGATGCTCGGACTCGTCCCTGAGGTCGCTTTCCATAAGCTAGCCATATATCTAGTCATTAAGTTCGTAGCACAATGTAAGCGCAAGCAGTCTCCCGAGAGAGAGGGGAGGTTGCCGAGCAGGCTGTAAAAGACCTCTTAGAGGCAGATTTGATTTCTGAAGCCTAGTACACAACTTGACTCTCTAATGTTTTCCTTGTTAAGACATATAATGGAAAATGGAGAATGTACGTTAATTATACCGATTTCAATAGGGCATGTCCCAAAGATGCTTTTCCTTTACCTAACATGGATAAACTCGTAGACAATTATGCAGGTTTCAAAATTTTGTCCTTCATGGACGCGTACATCAGATACAATCAGATCCCTATGTCAGAGATAGACAAGCCACACACAGCTTTCATGACCGCGTCAGACAATTACTTCTATAACATAATGCCCTTTTGGATGAAGAATGTCAGAGCTACATACCAATGTATGATGAACAAAGTCTTCCGAACAAAGATCGACGACATGCTCGGGGTCTACATGGACGACATGATCATGAATTCCCACGATGAACCCGATCATGCCCTCCACCTCATAAAGGTCTTCAAATAGGCAATAAAATGCAAAATGAGGTTCAACCCCGAAAAATGCACCTTTGGCGTACGACTAGGGAAGTTCCTTAACTTCTACCTCACTGAATGAGGGATCGAGGCCAACCCCGACAAATGTCGAGCGTTTTCAGAAATCCCGACCCCGAAGTCGAAGAAACCCATTCAATCCCTCAACAGGATGCTCGCCTTCCTATCTTGTTTCGTCGCCAAATCTGCATAACATGCATTTCCTTTCTTCAAGCTACTATGAAAAGAGGACGTGTTCGAATGGACCGAAGAGTGCGAACATGCCTTACTCCAACTCAAAAAGGCCCTCTCCGAACCACCGGTCTTATCATAACCACAAGGAAAAAAGACGCTATATCTATACATGTCAGTAGCTACTAAGGTGGTCAGTTCGACCCTCATCCGCGAAACGCCCGACGGGCAAAAACCGATCTACTTCACGAGCAAGGCCCCTAGCTCTGGTACCAGCAGATCTAGAATGTCACCTTAGCTTTGATAAACACAACAAGAAGGTTAAAACATTACTTCCTCACCCATACAATTAAAGTCCGATCAGATCAGCCCATAAAACAGCTGCTCGGACGCCCCGACATGGACGACAAGATATTGAAATGGTCCCTAGAGATGTTAGAGTTCGACATTTAATACTAGAGATGTTTGTCTTCACTTGTAATTTGAATTTTCCATTTTTGGAAGCTTTTTAAGTCACATTCAACTTGACTTTTCATCATAAAAAATGCCTCAAATGAAATTTTTCCAAACATGAAAGTTGAATACCTTTCTCTCCCCTTTTCAAAAAGTAATAGATCATCTTCATATCATTTTTGAATCTCAAGTTATGATTAAAAGACTCAAGGGTGTGTTTTAGGGTTTTTCGCATGAACCAAATATTCCACTTTTGCAAAAAGGCTTCTAAAGTGACTTGCATTGAATTCCACTTGACAAATTCAGCTCATAAACTACAAGTACACTTAATTTAGTGTAGAATTGTCCTTGGAATCATTTCATTATGTGAAGTATTTCTCACTTTCACCATAATATGCAAAATTGCAAATTGATTCAAAACACCAAACTCAAGTTACCACAAGTTATAAAATCAATCCAATATTGATCAGGGATCCAGGGGAAGGCAATGCATGCACATGATAGCTCTCATGAACGTGTGAACCATGATATACACCATAACATGCAAATTTGTAAATTCATTCAAATCCTATTAAACACACTTCCATTGGGTAATTAACCATGGCCAGGCCCAAAATCCATCACATATAAGCTCCAAATGCCTCTGGTTAAGGCTATATTTCCTCTCATTTGCTCAGATTTTAAATTTTGCACAAAACCTTCCTCTCTTTGAAACTCTATCTCCCTAGGGTTTCATTGAAATCTCTTTGCATATTATTGATCCAGAAGGTCCATAGAACACAAATCCACCATTGGTTGAAGCTCATAGCAAGGTTTTCATCATATTCGAATTTGAAGCCTCTTCATTAAATCTCAAGATCTAGACCAGATTAAAGCTCTAATTGCATTTATTTTGAAATTAGAGGTTCAAAGGACTTGCTCTACAGCTTCCAGATGGATTTCTAGGAGTAATTTCACTTCTACAAAATCTCAAGTTAGTGAAATTTTTGATCTATTAAATCTTGTTTTTTTGATGCGCACCAGGTTCTTTGAGCTGGTGATTATCTTGATGTAGTTAGATTTGAATTTGGACGTATTGCATGAGAATATTGTGGATCTAAAGTTTTTAGATCCAAACTTTTTGCCTTCGATTTGAGCAAACTAGGCCCTATATGATGATTTTGATAGCATATTTGAACTCAGGAAGTGATTTAGAGTGGAACTGTGTGCTTGTTTTGGATTTCTGGAAATATTTGGATGAATGTTCACCGGAAGTGACGACCAGAGCTAGGGCTTCGACGTCTGAGAGATTTGTAGGTGGCCGGAGTTCCAAGGTTGAAAAGATAATCTCGAGCATTGTTTTGTTTAATCCAATGGTTGTAAAACTGCCAGCACATTAAAATCCGCGTGCACCTCACATGTTTTTATGTTTTTATAATAATGCAGTTTGTGCTATTTCCCATGCTTGTTATGATGCGCGTGTGATCTGATCAACAAATTTGGTTTACTTTTGTCTTGCCTTGACTTCATCTCACGCGTTTGATTGATCTAGAGGTCCTGATTAGGTCAAGTTTGTTGACTGCTGACCACTATAATTAGTTGATTGCACTATTGTTTGGGTTGTGTTTCAGAATGCTTTCGCCACCCCCTGATTAGGCCCATATGCGTTTGTGAACATGATATTTGCTTCCCCCACACCCCTTGCTTATTTCCTATTATTTTCATTTTCAATTTTCATAGTTTTGCATTTTAATTTTCTAAAATCATCTAAAAATCCTATAAGAGCATTTTCAAACATTAAATTAATTTTGTGCATTTTTCATTTCTGATTTTATGCATTTTTCATAATAGTTTTAATATTTTCTTTTTCATTTGTTCTTATTTTGATACTTAAACTTCAAGAACTTATTTCACATAGTTCCTTAAACATTTTTCAATCATTCCTTCTGCATTCATCCATTAACATTCCAAAGTTCATAAAAAAAAATTATTTCATTTTTAAACCTTTTTATATTGCATTTTAGTCCTTGTACTTTACATAGTTGTTCATGGTTCTTCTTTGGTTCTTATTTGGCCTTTGCCTAATTGTTTGAGGTAGTTAAACTTTGAATTTTTGATTGAGCTTTCAATAAGTAACAAGCCTTTGACTTAGGTCACTTGAGGTACATTTTGATAATTTTTTATTGTGGTTTGATGTATGTTTGTTTGCTTGTGTTTGAAGGAACTTTGCATGATCACTACTTGACATCCCTTAACCCTAATTGCTTGAAGGCATTTATGCCATAATTTTAGGTCTTTCATATGAGTTTGTTTGACTTGTTTAGACCCTTATAAGTCTGGTTTGATCATTGTAAGGTCCATTTTGCTTTGTGTTTACCCTTTTGGTTTGTGTGATGCTTTTTATGTGAATTTTTATCTAATTCTTTCCATGTCTTCATCCTTTGCTTCTCATGCTTGCTTGTATGCTTCTAACATGATCATCTTGCCATATCATTTGCATTACATCCTTGATATGCTACTGACTTCATGCATAAGCATTCATCTATGTATGTTATGTTGCATCTTTTCCCATTCATCTCAAGTATGAAGCATCCTTACTTAATATGACAACCTTTTGCATGCTAGTTTGAATTGTTTGAACTTGTTTGCTATGTGTGTTTGCTATGATCATTTATGCATCTTTAACATGTCATCTTGATCATTAGGCTACTGACTTTAATCATCTCATGTCATCATTTCCTCTTTTGACTTTCATCTTAGTCTGTTGATGTTTTCTTCCTACTTAAACATGTGATTGTCTTCTCTCATTCATCTCTTTCTATCATGAACTAATTATTGCATATTTGTATGCTCATTTAGCATTCATTTTAGGTCTTCTAATTTGACATATAAATTATGACTTTGAAGTTTCTCATGTGTCTTCACTCATGTTATGCACCATTTGTTTTCTTACTTCTTCTTTTGCAACTTCTTTGAACTTTTTTACCTCTTAAGGGTTTTTTGAACTTGTTTGGTTTGGTTTGAATTCTCTGAGCTTCTTTAAGCTTTGTTGTGTTTTGATTCTGACTTGTCAGGTTTGTGAACCTTAAGATGCATTCCATTTGCTTCCTTTGTTTACTTGACTTCCATTTTACCTCTTATGAACTTTTATGCTTCATTTGCTAACCTTGTAGGGGCTTTGGTAAGTTTTAGGAGTGTGGTTGTGCTTCCACATTCCAACCTTTCCTTTCTATTTTAATTTTCAATCTTGTGTTTGTACGAGCATTTAAATGCTTTATTTGTATATAATTCTAATTCACCCCCCTTTAGGAGCAACTTAACTTCCATCTTGGAAGTAAGTTGTCTTTTAATCCTTTTCTCCTTTTCTTCTTCTTCTTCTCTTCTTCCTCTATTAGGATATAGTTCTTGAACCTCACTAACTTAGGATATCCAAGCATGATAACTTACTTAGGTTTGTTTAGTCTCCCTTAGATCTTTTACCTTTAGAGTCTCTTGAGTCTTTCTTTCTTATCTCATAACAAAAAAAAACTAAAAAACATCTAATAAAAGGTTGAAGTGGTCTCTAGTGTCAAAGACTTATTCCATAGGGAATTTGCATCTATCCCATCTTGGGGTAATGTGAACTTGTCTAGCATGATGTACAAGTCTAAACTTGAGGTTATTTTCACAAAGAAAATCTAAAAAACACTTCTTCATCTAAAACCAAAAAAAGCACTTAATAAGTACAATGTGCTAGTGTACTTAAGCCTTAATCTTTGGAACCAAGTCTTGAGGATCTTCTCCTTACTTGGGTGTGCTTCTTCTTCATTCCATCTTGGGGTGATGTAAGAAGTACCTACTCCATTGAAAGGGACTTGAATACACTCTCATCTGCAAACTCTTAAATAAAAAACTTCTAAAATATATTCAACAAACAATAAGCGTATTTCCTTTGGGAATTCTCTTCTCATCTCCTTCACTTTAAACAAAAGAACTCGCTTCTACTTGTCATTTGTAAGACGGTAAACGCACTCGTTCCAGACGAGCCTGTAACACCTGAGCATATGCATAAGCAGTTTAATCCCAAAAACGTAAGCAAGTTGTGTCAGACAGTCTTATTGAGTTGAACTACGATGTTCTGACTTTCTCATTGCACAAAGGGAATACGTAAGCACAAGCAACGACGCTTGGCGAACATAATCCTTCAGTCTATTTCCTCGTTCTTTACGCTATTTCATCTCCTTATCTCTTAACCTCATTCTTCTATATTTCTTTTCAATCCTCTCTAGTAGCAGTTGCAGTAGTGGCAGATACCCTTACCCTTTGAAACAATGCTAGTAAACGTGGATCCCGTCGGGTACGACAAACGATCAGGGGTGCTATTACCTTCCTAATTCGTAACCGACTCCCTTACCCTATCTCTTTGGTTTGCGAGACCCCACTTTCTCTTTCTTTCAGGTTTGTGAAACATTACCCTTCCTTCGGATTTGTGCAGCATTACCCTTCCTTCGGTATAAAAATGTCTGGCTGGCGACTCATACTTTCCGTTCCACCTTCACGTCTATACCAGGATGGAAATCCCGAGAGTGACACTTTTCAGCCGCCATGCCTAACTTGAAGGAACATGTCTTAAAGCTGTCGAACAAGGACCATGCAAAGCTTCCAAGAAGGTTGATAAGGGTTGTGTTTGCCAAGTGATTTCCGAGGATGCGGTCGGCAGTTCGGTGACTCCTACTCCTCCTCCTCCATCTCCTTCTACCTCGAGGAACTCCCCGACGGATCTCCTAAGTCGAGCATCCCAGTGTTTATAAGGGCAAAAATGGTGCATTTTGATGTCTTTCGTATCCTGGTCGACCAAGGCAGCTCCATCGACATCATGTTCGCCCACCTGCTCAAAACCCTCAAGCTCGACGAAAAAAACTTGTCCCCGTACGTCTTATCCGACCTCCAGGGATTCAACAGGGCTACCACGAAGCCATGGGGATATGTGAAACTCATCGTCGTATTTAGAGAAAATGAGACAGCTAGAGAATTTAAAATCCAGTTCTTGGTGATAGAATGCCATTCCCTATACAACTGCGTTCTTGGTCGACCAACTCTAGCTGAGCTGACCGTCATGCCCTCAACAATCCACTTGAAGATGAAATACTTCACCAAGTTAGGTCGCGTAGTCACGTTACACGAGCACATCGAGGCAACTAGAAGATGCTTCGACGCAGCAGTCAGAGGACAGGTCGTGATTAGCGCGACCACCAAAGGGAACAAGAAACCTCGGGTCAAAGAGCAGAAGCCATCTCCACGAATTAACTCCATTCACCTCGACAGTTGCCTCAGTGAAGACGACACTACAGACGAGACCGACCAGGCCTCCACCAACAAGCAGACACCAACTCATCCAGTGCGACTGATTCCCGATGGAGATTTCGAGCTCATTCCTATTGGCGGTGACCCCGACAGGAGCGTGAATATTGGCACCGGTCTCCCGTCAATGACAGGGGAACAACTCGCGACCTGCCTCAGAGAGAATATGGACTTGTTCGCATAGAGCATCGTCGAGATGCTCGGACTCGTCCCTGAGGTCGCTTTCCATAAGCTAGCCATATATCTAGTCATTAAGGTCGTAGCACAATGTAGGCGCAAGCAGTCTCCCGAGAGAGAGGGGAGGTTGCCGAGCAGGCTGTAAAAGACCTCTTAGAGGCAGATTTGATTTCTGAAGCCTAGTACACAACTTGACTCTCTAATGTTGTCCTTGTTAAGACATATAATGGAAAATGGAGAATGTACGTTAATTATACCGATTTCAATAGGGCATGTCCCAAAGATGCTTTTCCTTTACCTAACATGGATAAACTCGTAGACAATTATGCAGGTTTCAAAATTTTGTCCTTCATGGACGCGTACATCAGATACAATCAGATCCCTATGTCAGAGATAGACAAGCCACACACAGCTTTCATGACCGCGTCAGACAATTACTTCTATAACATAATGCCCTTTTGGATGAAGAATGTCAGAGCTACATACCAATGTATGATGAACAAAGTCTTCCGAACAAAGATCGACGACATGCTTGGGGTCTACATGGACGACATGATCATGAATTCCCACGATGAACCCGATCATGCCCTCCACCTCATAAAGGTCTTCAAATAGGCAATAAAATGCAAAATGAGGTTCAACCCCGAAAAATGCACCTTTGGCGTACGACTAGGGAAGTTCCTCGACTTCTACCTCACTGAATGAGGGATCGAGGCCAACCCCGACAAATGTCGAGCGTTTTTAGAAATCCCGACCCCGGAGTCGAAGAAACCCATTCAATCCCTCAACAGGATGCTCGCCTTCCTATCTTGTTTCGTCGCCAAATCTGCATAACATGCACTTCCTTTCTTCAACCTACTACGAAAAGAGGACGTGTTCGAATGGACCGAAGAGTGCGAACATGCCTTACTCCAACTCAAAAAGGCTCTCTCTGAACCACCGGTCTTATCATAACCACAAGGAAAAAAGATGTTATATCTATACATGTCAGTAGCTACTGAGGTGGTCAGTGCGACCCTCATCCGCGAAACGCCCGACGGGCAAAAACCGATCTATTTCACGAGCAAGGCCCCTATCTCTGGTACCAGCAGATCTAGAATGTCACCTTAGCTTTGATAAACACAACAAGAAGGTTAAGACATTACTTCCTCGCCCATACAATTAAAGTCCGAACAGATCAGCCCATAAAACAGCTGCTCGGACGCCCCGACATGGACGACAGGATATTGAAATGGTCCCTAGATATGTTAGAGTTCGACATTTAATACAAGAGAAGAAATGCCCTAAAGGCACAAGTCCTGGTCGACTTCATCACCAAAATAACCTACCAACCGTCCTCGAGTAGCGGCATCCATAATTGAACGATCTTTATGGACGACGCCTCTAGTTCGATGGACAGTGGCGCAAGCATCATCCTCGAGAACGAGGATGCCATCTTGATTGAAGTCTCGTTGGCTCTAGATTTCCCGACTTCGAACAACCAAGCCGAGTAAGAGGCATTCCTGGAAGGCCTACGACTGGCTGAGGACCTCGGAGCAAAAGAAGTAAAAATCTTTACCGATTCTCAGCTCGTTGCATCCCAAGTACAAGGAGAGTACCAGGCCAAAAATGACAACGTCGTCGAATATATATCTCGTTAAGGATAAATTGAACAAGTTCGACTCCTAGGAAGTCCAACATGTCCAGCGTGAGCACAACACATGAGTAGACATATTATCTAAACTGACGAGCATGCGGAAGAAAGGCGATAATAAATTCGTCATTCAGGATAACCTTCCACACCGAGCATCGAGAAACCATCCCCGATCTACAACTACCTCACAAGGGACGAACTACCCGTCAACTAAAAGGAGGCCTTGACGTATTCTTCGAAGGCAAACTCTACCGGCGAGAATTCTCCATCCCACTCATCAAGTGCGTTGACGAGGAAAAGGTCCCCGACATCCTGAGAGAAATCCACGAGGGAATAAACGCCAAAGACCTCCGGGGGAAATCCCTAGCACAGAAGGCCCTCTGGGCGGGCTACTACTGGTCGACGATGCAACACGATGCGAAAGAATACGTTAAGAAATGCGACAAATGCTAAAGGCACGAGGACATGCACCTGGTCCCTCCCAACGAGCTCAAGACCATGTCATCCCCATGGCCATTCATGTGGTGGGGGATGGATATCCTCAGACCCTTCGTGACAGGACCGTACTAGAACAAATACCTTATCGTCGGTGTTGACTACTTCATGAAGTGGATCAAAGCCGAAGCCCTCGCTAAAATCACAAGGCAAAATATACTTCGTTTCTTCAAAAGAAACATCCTTGCCCGATTCAGCATACCCTAAGTCCTCGTCACCGAAAATGGGACACATTTCACGGACATAAGGTTCCAAGATTTCGTCACCAACCTAGGCAAAAAACAACATTTCACGTCCGTCGAACACCCCCAGACTAATAGCCAGGCAGAAACAGCCAACAAAGTGATCTTAAGAGGCCTGAAACGCAGATTAGATGAAGAGAAAAGAGCTTGGGTCGAAGAATTACATAGCGTACTTTGGGCCTATCGCACGACCCTTGACTCGAAAACCATGGAAACCCCATTTCGGCTGACATACGAGACCGAGGCCGTCATTCCAATGGAAATTAGAGAACCATCGAGGAGGACATAAGCGCCCTTAGACGAGGAGCTGAACGACGAAGCCCTCTGAGCAGAACTCGAACTCGTCGAGGAATTACGATCTGAGGCGGTTCTTTGAGAGGCATCCCTGAAACAAAAAATGGCTATGTGCCACGACGCAAGGGTCATTAAACGAGAATTCCAGGTCGGAAGCCTCATTGTCTGGCGGAATCAGAAGAATCCACGAGAAGGCAAGCTGGTCGTGAACTAGGAATGCCCGTACTGCGTCTAAGCCAAGATGGACAACAGAGCCTACTACCTCGAAAAATTATGAGGTGAAAAACTTGCTCAACCATGAAAGGCAGAAAAACTTAAGCAATATTATAACTAAACAGCCCGCACGACCACAAACCGAACAAGGGTAATAACGCGGCTACAAGAGCTTGGAAGGTACGACCATGACTCTCCATCTCGATCGAAAGGAGGGTCTATATTTCGGGGAGACATATATAACCCTTTCTCGACAAAGGATACCTCAAACGAACTCCACTGTCGCAGTACATGCCGACATGACACCTAACTCGCGATGGGAAGGTCCAATCCGCGGGATCAGGACCCCGATCACGGTCCTCATCCAGTTACCCCGCAGACGTAAAACCCGCAACCTCGTCGATTCCCTAAATTGACGAGTCCAACAATTCGAGCAACAAAGGTTCAAAAATAAACAATACAAAATAATAAAATTCATTTCATTTAATCAATCGACCCAAAACTGGCCAGCACAGAAAGTACAAATAGGGACTGCGCCCGCACTTACAAAAAAAGAAAAAAGAAAAGAAAAAAGGAGACTACGCCCAAGTACAAACAAAAACAATGGCACACAGACTGATAAAATAACGATGGCACGCAGCCCGACAAAATAACAACGACACGCAAGCCGGAAACTATTCTTCCTCTTCACCCTCTTCCTCCTCCTCGATTGAATCCTCGACGAGGCAGACGATTTTTCCATTTACCACATCGTAGTTAAAGGCAGTCCCCTCAGTCACAAGATCCACCCCAGGGTTGACAACCCGAAGCTGCTCGATGGTATTGTCAAAACCCAACTTAAGGGTTTGAACACAGTCGCTCTCAAGCACTCAAATCCGGACAATCAAGTCAGCCCGAGTCTTCAGGGCTTGGTCTTCCTCATCTTCCTTCTTCGCAGGGGCAACTAGGCGCTCCAACTCTGACACCCTCATTCAAATACGCTTAACCTCCTCGACGGCCTCGTCAAACTCAACCTTTTTGTCTTTCAGCTTCTTGTTCTCGTCGACCAGTGCATCCCGTTCAAGCTTAGCCTACCCCAACTCGATCATTAACCCCTCTTAGAGTTTGTGGCACTCCTTATACTCTAAGAGTTCACTTTTGAGTTTCTCCTTCTTGATCTTCACCGACTTCAACTTCTCTTTAACGACCTCCAACTCAAATGTCGGGCAGATGTTGTCGGACAAGACCAGGGCCGTCTCCATGACCCTGATCACATTAGCAATGTCTTGAGACAAGTTCACCCGTCTAGTCGCCTTGTCCAGAACCATGATGAACACAAACGGCGCCACTGATCTGACCTGATCAGGAGAAACCTTCTAGTGATGAACAACTTCTACGGTGGAGAAATGGGGGGTGTATCTGCAAGGTACTCCGATGCCAAAGTAAGAAAAAACTTATGGAGTGTGCAAGTACAAAAAGTAGTAAAGAATAAAATACCTGACCCTCTAGTGAAATAAAGTATTTATAGTGTGTCCTCAGCGCTGGACCAAGGTTCTTCTCATGGGATGGATCAACTAGGCCCAAGGAAAAACTACCAGGGTTTGCGTGAGAGTAGATAAGACCTAGCACATGGTCTTGCCTCTGGTCCAACTGTTCCTTAATACTAGGAGATTATTGTGGGGCAGTTGGTGGAATGTGTGAAACATGGGGGATGCACTCTCCCCATCCTCTTATGTATTGGGCCTTGGGCCCCCGTGTCTTTCGGATTGGGCCGTGCCCGACATGCACTGCATTCGGCCCAATCCAGAACAATCTCCTATATATATCCATTGGAATGTACTGCGTTTTGTATGAAAACAGATTAATTTAGCACGTTGAAACATAATAACACATATAATTATAACAATATTGAATTAATTTATATAGTTACCAGGGCATTTTTTCCAACATGTTTAACTTAGTTACAACCACCTTCCACTCTACATGGTCGCCACAATCATTGCTTATGTCTGCTTTGGTTAGAAAACCATCTCTTATGAGAGTTTCATAGATTTTTGCCTGTTCTTCCTCAAACTCTTTCGTGGTCTTCCATGCTAATTCAAGAATGTCTCTTTCAGGATCACTATAATATCAGTAACAAAGTAATGACTCTGATTAAAAACTATAAAGGACATTATAAGCATGTAAATCGCAGATCTGTCTGAACTTTTTAATCTTGACCGTGTTATCTTATCAGGTTTCATAATAGGATTGCATGCATGTACACAATTAAATTTGGAAAAGTTATGAAAAACCCATTGCATTCATGTACATTATGTTTCATATACTGTCAAGCAAATTTTGGTTTTTCAGAATTTGGTAAAGTTATGTAAAACCCATGCCAAAAATGTAAATGGTTTTCAATTTGATGGATTTTGTTATGAAGTTTTTAAAAAAAACCACTTAGATTCATGATAACACATACCTGCTGGAAGGAGAACGAACAAATGGTACCCCAAACTTCACCATCTTCAAAGTAAGTTTGAGAATATGTTTTTCTATTCACCATTAACATTTTATCAGTTAGCATATATAGAAATAAAAACACAAATGGATATTGGCTAGGCCTATTTACTTTTTGGCCTCTAAATAAATGATACAATAACTCTCAAATTTTTGTAACCATATTTTTTAGTTAGAAGTAGATAACATTTATTTATTGGATGTTGCAACAACATTTAATTTGGTATAGAGAGAAGACTATATAATAAAAAAAAGTGTTACATAACTACAATTATATGTAAAAAAATATACTTTTAATTATTCTAGATTAAAATAACTATATTAATTATATAAAGTGTTTTATTTTATGTTATGGATTTTTATATAATTTCAATACTAATTATTAACCATATTATTTTTTAGTATAAATTTTTTATACTTTTAAATTTCACATTATAAATTATATTTGATTATTTTTTAATAACCATATGCTTTTTAATATATTATTTCTATAAATCATATTTATAAACAATTGTAAACTATCTATCATATTATAAAATTTACATTATCTTTAAATTTAATAATAATAAAAAATAATTTATATATCTCTTAACTATAATTATATAATATTTATTTTATAATTATATAGACATTGCACGTGTCTTTTACTAGTAACCAAAGAAAGAGGAGTGAACCTTTGAAATTTTTTGTTTGAAAAGAAAATGAAAACGGCATAGAAAAGAAAGCGAACAAGCGCCGAAAACATTTCCCACGCAGTTGCGAGGCCATCAATGGCAGACACCAACGAGCAGGAAATCCAAATCCGAACCCTAACTGGCGATTCAATCACTCTTCACATCACTCCCACTGCCACCGTCCAACACCTCAAGCTTCTCCTCAACCACTCTTTCTCCCCCGCCACCAATTCCCCCAATTTCCACCTTTTTTTCAAGGTACTCTCTCTTCAAATTTCATTCCATCACTTTACTCTTTTTCATCATTCTTTGTGAACTTCAAATGTTTGTAGTTCATACAGTATTGTAGAAACATTATCATTTTAATTCAACTTTGCATGTTATAATAATGCTAGAACTTCACGCATTTTTGGTTTCAGGGAAATAAATTGCAGTTACATGATGAAGTTGGTTCTTATCTCATCCAACGCGATGAGTTTCTCGTTTTGATTCCCTTCGCCAAGAAGGAAACTACTTCAACTGAGAAACCAAATTCAGATTTCTCTTCTCCAAATGTTGCTTGCAATGCTTCAACATCGAAGCTTGCGGATACAACATGGTCCAATATAATGGAAGATTTGTCAGAAATTGACCATAATAATGTATCTAATTTTGAAAGGAATAAAGAGAAAACTGTGGAGGCTGAAAAGGGGATAGAGCTTCCTTATCATCTCATATTGAATACATTGGATTGTACTAATCAGAGTGCTCTTGGAGAGCGTAGTTGTGAGGTTTTTTCGAAGGTTTTGGAGTCGGTGAATTGTTTATCTGATTTGCCCCTTGGACATTGCAAGTTGTTCAAGAGGGCATGTTTGAAGGGATTTTGTGGGAATGATGGTGGTGGGGTCACTTGCTTGTGTCCACCGTGGTTGAAGATAGTTGTGAAGTCGTTTGCTTTCATGAATATCTTTTCTGGCTTTCTTCATTTACAGGGTAGGAAGGTAACCACGGGTCTACTAGAAGAAGCACTTGTTCAACTTGCCAAGTTTGGAGTCAAACTTGGCCTCTATGACATGAAGCCTCTCTCCCTTCTCTGTCCTCATGTAAATTGGTTGATTTATCTTAATGTTTTATATAAATTTTTGTTTGTTTGTGAAGGTTAATCTTTTTAATTTAAAAAATTATATGGTATACACGCATATAGTCACCTTATTATTTATGTTGTGATGTGTGGTATGCCAAATATAGTATAAACTATAGGTTAGGCCTTAGGAGCTGCGAAGCACAAACACTTTTAGGAGTAGGTGTGTCGTTGTGTCCATCACGCGTATGATACCAGTTTGAGACATGTTGGAAAAATTAGACAAGTGTCAGAAAAGTCAAACAAGTGTCTTAAAATATACATTTTCTTCTCTGCTTAAACACTTTTCGAATCGATGTCCAATGTCCAATACCTGTATGACACTCATACAACATGTGTCTGACAATTCAAACAAGTATTACAAAAATTGTTCTTTTATCTGCGTCAACATACCTTATACATTTGTTGAACAAATCTCATAGACATCTAATAGTGTTTAACATATATTGAAGCAATGTTATCAATGCATAATTAAATACATTAATTTTGATTAGAATATTCTTAACTTTTTTAATACTATATGGATAAATGAAGGTCAAATACTATCATATATGTAGCGGTGTCGGTGTTCTATGTTTTTGACATTATCATTGTGGGAGTATCTTTCGTCCCATGTCTTGGCGTTTGTGCTTCATAAGTTAGGTGTAAGAAGTAATAACATTTTTCTTTGAAATAACATTTTTGTAAGGCTTTCATTATGTGCTCTAAATTATGGACCGAATCCTTTGCAGCTAGTTTGTTTTGTAGATGACATAGAGAAGGCAAGTTTTGGCGATGTCATTGTTGTAGTAAACCATTCAAGTAACAATAAAGATCAAATTGAAGATATTCTGAAAAGAGGTATATCTAAGATGTGTATTGTTGTTTTGCAAAATTCAGTGAAATTATTTTTCATAAGGATGCTTTTCTTCACTTTCTATTTTGCTTAACATGTTCTGTTTAATAGCTCGCAAGTCGCTTTATGTTTCAAAGATTGTCAATACATTAAAGAGAAGGGACTGTTCTTTCCGAAAATGTCTAGGGTGGGCTTTTGAACAACTTGAGGTACTTTTCTTTTTAGATCAACCAGTATGAATGGTCCATCGTAGGATCATTCATACCAGGGTCTTATTTTAGAAACTCATTATAATGACTGTTAACATTTATAAATTTACAACTTTCACTAGCAAAGGAAAGGCTTTGTATAATTGGGCATTAGGATTTCATCAGTATGGTAGTTGATTTTTTTAATTGAAGTTATTGAGTGACATACAAAATTCTTTCCTAAACCATGAAATTTGGGAAGAACCGAACTTGATAAATTGAAGTGGATAGATAAAAGAGAGGGGTTCTTGGGTTTAAAACTACTTGGATTTGAAATTGTGATAAGATATGACAACTTAAAGATTCTAAGTGCATGTTCAAAGGACTAGGACTGTTTATACTAGGTGTATGAACATTTACTAAACTTAGCCGAGTTTTTGAAGGCTAAATTACTTCGATGTGACTACTTTATATAATGAAAGAACAATGTGTTAAATTCAAATATAACTGACTAAAATAAAACATAAAAGCATAAGATCAAATAAACTGCTCATGTCAGTAATCTTTATGACTTTGAATAATGTGCATTGCCATCAATCTTATTTGCAGATTGAAATTGGAGATGAGATGAACGTGAGAATTTCCTTTGAAGAACTGCTTGCAGCAGTCAAGGACCGTGATTTTACCAGGAAAGAAAGCAAACCAAAACGTGTAAAGAGAGGCTCAACTTCCTCAAGACCTGACATGGAACGCATTAGGTGTCATGTATGTATTCATCTTATGGCATACTTCATTTTAATTTTTTTGTTCTATGTATATAATCTAATAATGAAAGCTTATCATAGAACTTAAAGATAAAGAGCATTAGAGGAAAATAAAATGTTGGTTTTTATATTTTAAGTCTCAAGCTATTTTTTTACTAATTCAAAGGGTTGGCTGCAATTATTTTTGTCAATTTGCAGTCAATACCATGATAGTGCATCTTTTCCCTTTTTTTTATTGGTCAACTGGTTTTGTAATCATTACCCTATTCAAGCCAAAGAAGTAACACGGCTGGGGTAAGAATTCAAAACTCCAGCCTCTCAGTTCATACATGTGTTTTATATTATAGACTACTGAAATCTGATATATATTTGGTCGATATTTAAAGATATGGGTGTGAGCAATTTTTGCACGTCAATTATATTGTTGGGAAACTTAGTATATGAATTCTGAGAAAAATAATACAACCATACATTTAAGCTTCTTTTCTCCGTGTTGCTTGAGCTGTACATACTTTTCTGCTGCAATCCATAGATGTTTAAATTATGCTTTTACAGTAGAATCTATAGTGCTAGTTTATATCACTTAATTCTTGACTTGGCAGGACACAAGGTCATTAATGGCCGTGGACATGGTTGAACATCTTAAGAAAGGAATTGGGTCTGAAGGACAGGTGTTCTCTTTTTACTGTGATCAGTATTTTGTGCTTTTTGAAGTATAACACATGAAATCCTTAATTTCCCATGATTTGCTGGATATGGTGCCAATAATCTACTGTAAAATATATAACCAATAATGTTTATGTTTGAAAATGAATAAGAGAAAACATTTGAGTTAATCTGCGTGTCTCAATTACACACTGGATAATACACACACATATAATATGCACCAACCTTGTTAGACATATAATAAACCCGAGGACCTCTCAATGACTTAGAGAGCACATCTATCTGCTGGTTGGTAATTTGAATTTACAAAGCTTTTCATTATGTCTCCCATTAGGCCTTCTCCTTAATGAAATGGAAATCTATCTAAATGTGTCTATTCTCTCATGGACTTTGGGTTTGCTGGGTGAGCACACAGAATAGAGTTTGTGACTGGGCTTTAAATGCCATATTTAATAAAGTGAAAACGAGAAAATATTTGAGTGAATCTGTTCGTCTCAATTAGACACAAGATAATAATAATAATATATATAGTCTTGATTACAACCACTATGATTTCTCTAATTTTTTGAAGTACATAATTATCTTATTTACAACAATTCTAACAATTTATAATCCAACCTGATGTTCTTTATATCACTAATGAAAATGTATCAAGACATGACTTAGTTAGCGCTAAATTATGAATGTGTGGTTAATGTAGATAGTGCATATTGAAGATATATGTGCTAGAAAAGCCATTTACAGTGAGATCCCAGCTGAACTATCAGAAAAAATGAGATCTGCACTAGATAATATTGGAGTTTCCAAATTGTATACTCACCAGGTATGAGTTGAATATGTAAAAATGTGCCTTTGTAGATTATAGTTTCTAAAGTATATTTTTTTGCTTCATGCTTTACATAGGCAGAGTCTATTCAAGCCTCCCTTGCCGGGAAGAATATTGTTGTGGCTACAATGACATCTAGTGGCAAATCTGTTTGCTACAACCTGCCTGTTCTAGAAGAGTTGCTTAAGAATTCTTCATCATGTGCGTTGTACATATTTCCAACAAAGGTTTGTTTTCAGTCTGTTATTTAGTTTCCCATTTTAAATTCTAAGTGCTTGGAGATAGCCATACACTTACACTCCCTGTCTCCCTCTCCCTCACTATTTTTTGCCCAAACGTTGTTGTAATTATAACTAAATTATTCCATGCTGGTAGGCGTTAGCTCAAGATCAACTAAGGTCGTTGTTACACATGACAAAAGAATTTGATGCTGACTTAAATATTGGTATATATGACGGTGACACTTCTCATAGCGAAAGGACATGGCTACGTGATAATTCTAGACTGGTAATCTAATAAGTAACAGCTTATTTCTTCTGTAGAATGGACAAATTATGGTGAAAAATGCTTCATTTTATGCTATATATACTGCAGTTAATCACAAATCCAGATATGCTACACATATCAATCTTGCCCCACCATCGGCTATTTGGCCTGATTTTATCAAATCTAAGGTAATCTGTATGGTATATTCAATCAGATTATCAAAACTAAATTAGTTCGGTTTTTATATGGAATATTTCTTAATGGATTGTTATTACAGAGAAGTATACTGACTCTTAATCTATTAGGTTTCTGGTAATTGATGAAACTCATACCTACAAGGGAGCTTTTGGATGTCATACTGCTCTTATATTAAGGAGGCTTAGGCGACTCTGCTCACATGGTTTGTGGAGCTTGGGGAAATGTCTTCATATTTATTATTCTATACTTCTATTTAAATTTTAAATTGAAATGTGAATGATGTTTGTCTCCATTCCAATTGCAGTATATGGAGCTGTTCCTTCTTTTATATTCTCTACTGCTACTTCTGCGAATCCTCATGAGCATTCTATGGTAAATATTTCTCTGAAATAGTAACTTTTTTATACAGTTAGTATTCCATGCTGATAAATTTATGCTGATACGAAAATGTTGATAAATTTAAATGAAAACAACAATTTTAATTGCAACTATCTCTGCACTGCCTTCTCAGAAAAGGAAGATGAGTTCTTTTAAAAAAGAGCAACTAGAAAATAACAGAGAAAAGGAAAGGGAAAATATATGGTTCCAACGCAATTCTTATCCGAGAAATTCAAGAGTCTTCGTCTCTCATGCATGAAATTGATGAGAGTGATAACATGGTCTAAATCTGGAAAATGGAAAGAAAATGAATACAATGTAGAGAAAGAAAATAGCCGAAGCAATTAGAAAGTGCCGGCCTAATCTCTCCCAATGGTTCTAGACAAATCTCAACACATCTATTCCATCTCTGCCCCCAACGCCCTTAAAGACACCGTCCTTTTCCTCAATATGGAAATAGGAATCTGATAGTGTAATCTAAGCAAGTTCCCCAAGATTTTTCAACGTTAGAGCATTATTTTCCAACTGATAAGAACTTTAGTTCAGATTGTAAGTGTTGCAGCTAGTTGCACCTTTATTGCCAATCGTCTACTGTTGAAATAAGCGATACTAAGAGACATTTAGATTAAATCGTGTGTTTTTGAAAAATACTACAGAGACATTATTATATATAGAGAGATTACAACTGATTACATGATATAGTCGATGTGAGACTATTCTATATACAAATATTCTTAACACTATATATATTTACAAATATCAACACTCCCCTTCAAGCTTGAGCATATAAGTCAAATGCACCAAACTTGTTACATATATAATTAGTTCTTGGGTTTCGTAGTGATTTTGTAAACACGTCTGCCAATTGGTCATTAGGGTTGATAAAGCTTGTAACGATGTCACCTGACTCGATCTTCTCTCTGACAAAGTGACAATCTATCTCAATATGTTTGGTCCTCTCATGGAAGACTGAATTTGAAGCATGTGCAATGCAGTTTGATTATCACAAATAAGTGTCATTGGTCTTGCTTCTTCAATTTGAAGTTCCTTGAGCAATTGTTTTAACCAAAGAAATTCACATGTTGCCATTGCCTGATCCTATACTCTGCCTCGGCGCTTGATCTTGCAACAACGTTTTGTTTCTTACTTTTCCAGGATATAAGGTTTTTTCCAACAAGTACACAATACCCAGAAGTGGATCGTCTATCAATGGGTGACCGCCCTGTCCAATCAACATCCGAGTATCCAACTATCTGAGTATGTCCTTTATCTTCATACACTAGACCTTTTCCTGAAGCACATTTGATATATCTCAGAATCCGGATAACAGCATCCAGATACCATGTAAAGCACGACGAAGAAAGAATTGTCTCTTAACAGGCTCTAGATACCAGGTTGAAATAGACAATACTAAGAGACATTTAGATTAAACCGTGTGTTTTTGAAAAGTACTACGAAAAATATAATAAGATTACAACTGATTACATGATATAGTCGATGTGAGACTATTCTATATACTAATATTCTTAACACTATATATATATTTACAAATATCAATATTTACCAAGTATGGAGGAAAGGGTTGACCGCTAACCTTGATAGTTAGAGATTTCTTCAAACAAAGACATATTGAAAACGGGGATGTACCTAGGACATAACTTCTGATTCAACATCTTAGGAAAATACCTCAATTTTACTATCGCCATGATCAATTGCATATTTCCATTGGATTGAATCATTACCATTCTTCAAGGTCTGACTAGTTCATGTTTATATGTTGAGTTCACCAAAATTTGAACATACCAAGAGTTGGAACTCAATTCTTTTTAGTTGTACACAAATTCCGACCATATCTTTTCACTCCCAATTTTTCTCTTTGTATTACTTTTAGAGTCTCGTTATAATCTCTCTTTCGCCATGTTGTATTATAATCTACCAAGTTTTGAATCTCTCTTTTGTTTCTCTCACTTGTCTTCTATTAGATCTTGGATTTTGGTGATTCCGAGATCACATAGTTGGAAATCCTTATCTTTTCTCAAAATTATCATGACAAAAAATTCTATATCATATTACTCTTGTTGGATCTAAAGCTAAATTTAGAGTATTGTTAAAGAAACTAACTTCAATAAGTTCTAGAACCTTGGCACCACTATACTCATCATTTCTCAAAATTTTCATAGCAAAGAATTCTCAACATTGTATTACTCTTGTTCACTCTAAAGTTATATTCAGAGATATTATTATAGAACTGACTTTAGTAAGTTCTGAAACCTTTGTACCACCGTAACTGTTGTGCACTAGCTGCATAATATACTTGCTAAGCCTAACTAATCCCTAAAATATAGAAACTCACAAATAAATTTAGTTAGTCTTGTGAGTATAAATAAACCACACTCCTTGTAATTCAGAATATTCATAATCAGTAAATACAAAACCGAAAAGAAGAGGAACTCAGTTGAGATTTCTCTCTCGATGTGTAATTCTAATAGATATCAGTCAAGCTCCTCTTCTTCTCTCATTTTCCTTAAACTTAAACTTTATTTGCTTTGTGCTTTATTCTCTTTTTAATTTTAATTTCTGTTAATCAGCTCACTAAGTTTTCAGTCAAGCTCCTCTTCTCTCATTTTCCTTAAACTTTATTTGCTTTGTGCTTTATTCTCTTTTTAATTTTAATTTCTGTTAATCAACTCACTAAGTTTTGATTACTCTCTCCCCTTGACTAATTATTTTTGCATACAAAAATTATGGGGCGAGCAATGGGCAATTGACACGTGGGTCGCACTCACATGCATGGTAGTCAGAATCGCGATCCAACTCATAGGATCAGACGATTCTACGATCTTGTAACCCCCTCCGTGCAGGAGTATGACTGCAATCTTTTTTTGGTAGGCACAACCAGAATTACCGCGAAAATGCGTAGAAACAGTGGAATTGCCGTGAAAACATTATTATGTTCACAACCAAGAAATTCGGGTTCGCAACCCAGATCCTGAAAATTGCTATCCGACTCAGAAAAAAACCCTTAAAAACTCTTTGGACTTTGATAGGATCCAATTGGTCTATGAATAGAAATCACACACAGAATTCAAAAGAAGGAAAGGTATACTGTATTATTTAGGTAATAAGATTAGAGATCAAACGGGATTTATCCATGTATACAATATACTATGAAAAAGATAAAGAAATACTGGAAATTAAATTAGGGTAAGCATTTCGAGCTGCGTAGCACTCCTATGCAAAGACTGCAATCTGAATAATTCCACATCCCACTTCCATTGATTTGTTTCGTATAAATAGGATCTAGAGCCCTATTCTTGGCAGTCATATCTGCTGCATTTAATTAGTATTTGCTGCATTTATCCATCCTTCATATCTGCTGCATTTAATTAGTATCTGCTGCATTTAACCATCCCGATCTCGTGCTTCTCTCCCTCTATTTCTGCGCTTTCTGGTATAAACTATACCGTATCTATCAATACCCCCTCCTTCAAGACTCTCTTTGACCTTAAAGAGAAAATCAGGGAACTCTTGTCTCATCATTTCCACCAATTCCCATGAATTTTCGAATTCTGGTAGTCCTTGCCACTTTACCAAGACTTCTAACTCCCCCTTCTCATTGACTCTAGCGTCCCTTGCTTCCTCCGGGCCTGGTTCCAATTGCCAACTCTCATTCATACAAGTAGGTAAGGGTTGAGTTTCTACATTTGCTGAGACTACTTTTTTTATCAGGGATGCATGGAATACTGGATGTACTCTACTATCTTCTGGTAATTTGAGTTTTTAAGCCACAACCCCTACTCTTTCCATTATCTCATAAGGTCCATAATATCTAGGACTTAGCTTTTGGTTGAACCTCTTGGCCAACTTTTGCAACTTATAAGGTTGGATTTTTAAATAAACCTTATCTCCTACCTGATAAACCACCTCTCTTCTATGCTTGTTGGCTTGTACCCTCATTTGGTCTTGTGCTTTCAGCAGTTGCTCTTTCATTTCCCTAATCATTTCATTCCTTTCAGTAGTTAGTTTGTTGACTTCTTCTACTGCAGAAAGATGCACATCTCCTCTAACTAACACTGGTGGGCTTCTCCCATATAAGGCTTCAAAAGGGGTGGATTTAAGAGAGGCATGGTAATTGGTATTATACCAAAATTCTGCCCAAGATAACCATTTAGGCCACATTTTAGGCTGCCTCCCTGTCAAGCACCTTAAGTACGTTTCCAAGCATCTATTCACCACCTCAGTCTGTCCATCAGTCTGGGGATGATATGCACTACTGTACTTCAACTTTGTACCAGCCTGTTTGAACAACTCTGTCCAAAATGAACTAAAAAAACTTTGTCCCTGTCGGAAACTATTGAACTAGGAAATCCATGCAGTCTGACTATTTCTTTGACAAATAGCTCTGCCATATCTTTGGCTGTGTAAGGATGCTTCACTGGCAAGAAATGAGCATATTTAGTCAACCAATCAACCACTACCATAATAGTATCTATTCCTTGAACTTTGGGTAATCCACCAATGAAATCCATGGATATATCACTCCACAATTGAGTGGGAATAGGTAATGGTTGTAGAAGACTACCAAGACTCAAAGTTTGGTATTTATTCCTTTGGCAAATTTCACAAGATTCAACATAGGACTTGATACATTTCCTCATTCCTTCCCAATACACCAAGTCTGCAATTTTCTTGTAAGTCCTTAGAGAGCCTGAATGTCCTCCAGTGGCCGTATCATGAAACTCATATAGGATCCAAGCAATCCTGGGTGATTGTTTTGGAATCACTATCCTTCCTTCATGAAACAGTTTACCACCTCTTAGTTGATAACTAGGATGACTCATTGAGTTACTCACTAAATATTGAATAAGATTTTTTAACTTTTCATCTCCCTGTATCTCTTCTTCTAATCCTTCCCAAGCTACACATTGTACCATAGTAATAGTAGCATATTGCATCTGTCTTGAGAGGGCATCAACAACATTATTTTCCCTCCCTGGTTTGTACTTCACCTCTAAGTCGAAACGAATCAGCTTTGCTATCCATTTCTGTTGATCTTCACCCATCAATTTCTGTTCAGTGATGTGTTTTAGGCTCTTTTGATCAGTGTGAACTTGAAATTTTCTTCCAAGCAGATATGGTCTCCATTTTTGTACCACGATAACTATGGCCATAAGTTCCCTCTCATACACCGACTTGCTTTAGGCCCTAGCAGATAAAGTCTGGCTCATGTATGCTATTGATTTTCCTTCCTGCATCAATACTGCAATTATTCCATGGCCAGAAGCATCAGTTTCTAACACGAAATCCTTCTTAAAATCTGGCATAGCTAGGACTGGTATAGTGGTCATTGCTCTCTTTAAGATTTCAAAGGCCTGTTGTGGTTCTTCACCCCATTTAAAATTCTTTCTTCAGTAACTTTGTTAATGGCCAAGCTATTTTGCTATAGTTCTCGACAAATTTCCTTTAGTAACTTGTTAAGCCCAAAAATCCCCTCAACCCTTTTAAATTCTTAGGAATAGGCCACTTTAACATGTCTTCTATTTTCTTAGGATTAGTTGATACTCTCCCACCAGAAATAATATGGCCCAAATACTCAATCTCTGCCTGGCCAAATGAACATTTTTTTTCTATTTGCAAACAGTTTGTGACTTTGAAGAGTTTGCAGAATTTTTGTTAAATGTAATACATGTTCAGCCTTGTTGGTGCTGTAAATGAGAATATCATCAAAGAAGACTAATACAAATTTTCTCAAATAAGGTCTTAACACCTCATTCATCAATGCTTGGAGTGTAGAGGGAGCATTGGTCAAGCCAAAAGGCATGACTAATTCATAGTGGCCCTCATGGGTCCTAAAAGCAGTTTTGGCTATATCTGATTCTTTCATTCTAATCCGGTGATAACCAGATTTTAAATCCAATTTAGAAAATATGGTAGCACCACCTAATTCATTTAATAACTCTTCAATTACAGGTATAGAAAATTTATTAGCCACAGTTATATTGTTTAAAGCTCTGTAGTCAGTGCAAATTTATTAGCCACAGTTATATTGTTTAAAGCTCTGTAGTCAGTGCAGAACCTCCAACCTCCATCTTTCTTTCTTACTAACAGAATAGGACTTGAGAAAGGGCTTGTGCTATGCCTGATAATTCCAGCCTGCATCATTTCTTTTACCATTTTCTCTATTTCGTTCTTTTGGTAAAATGGATATATGCATGGTCTTAGGTTAGGGATAACTGCATCTGATTTTAATACGATGGCATGATCATGTTCCATATGTGGTGGCAACCCAATAGGCATGTGGACCACATCTTCAAATCTTGCAATTACTTCTTCCCAGTCAGAAGTAATTCCATGATTTATTTTGTCCTTCAACTCTCCTTCTACTTCTTGCACATAGAATCCCATCCCTTCTTTAGAAATAGCCTTTAACATGGTTCTCCAATTTACTTGGCTATTACACATTATTAAAGTGAGGTATGAGAGAGAAAAAAGAGAAAGCTAAAAGAGAGAATAGAGAAACTGATTCTATTATTATTGAATAAGAATGGAGCATGATGCTCTATTTATACAAGAGGAGTTGAACATTCAAGAGTTGAATCATTCAAACTCTACATTTAAGGAAGACTATTCTTATTCTATTAAGATAAGACTAGCCTTAATTATTCTATAGTGCTGATTTTTCATATCCTAAGATATAACTCTAATACTCCCCCACAAGCTCAAGGTGGCTGATCTTGCGTAATCCAGGTGCGATACGCAGGGTTCTCACGAGCAGCTGCACGATCTTCATCAGTTAGGTATTGATTCAGTATGTCACGAAGGTAAAGGTAGTTTTGAAGATTATTCGCGTTAACGAAAGGATCTACTTGTTGGCGCCAAAGTAGAAAATTCTTCTCATCAAGTTTTTCTGTGATTTTGAGTTGGAACGACATAGATGCTATAGTTACCGGAGTCGCTGCCATGGATAGAACCGAAGCTCTATGATATCATATTAAAGTGAGATATGAGAGAGAAAAGAGAGAAAGCTAAAAGAGAGAATAGAGAAATTGATTCTATTATTATTGAATAGGAATGGAGCATGATGCTCTATTTATACAAGAGGAGTTGAACATTCAAGAGTTGAATCATTCAAGCTCTATATTTAAGGAAGACTAATCTTATTCTATTAAGTTAAGGCTAGCCTTAATTATTCTATAGTGCTGATTTTTCATATCCTAAGATATAACTCTAATACACATGGATGAATCTCCTTGAATAATATGCTTGTTCCCTTGCACTTCCCACTTCAAGCATAAGTTGCCAAAATTTGCTTCTATGTTGCCTAGACTTGCCAACCAGTCCATGCCTAACACCATCTCTGAACCACTAAGTTCCATGATAAAAAAATGTTGTTGGAACTTAACATCTAGGATGTTGAATTCCAACTCTTCACATACCCCCTGATTCTTCACCTTCTCTCCATTTCCCACCTTAATTACATAAGTAGGTGTTTCAGTTACTGCTATGCTAAACTGAGTTCAGTCACCAATTTAGAAGCTATGAAATTGTTTGTAGCTCTTGAGTCTATCAATGTCAACACCCTTCTGCCTCCTATGTCAGCCCACACCTTAAAAGACTTGTTGGAAGTGAATCCCTCTTTACTTTTCAAGGATAGTTGTAAAGTCTTTAACTCCTCTACTATTTCAACCTCCTCTTTCTGTTTGTCCCCTAGTCCTCTCTGTCTTCCTCTTCATTACTTGCTTCACATAATTTCAGTTGCATGTGCTTGAACTTGCACACATGTTCCTTATTCCATTTTTCCCCACACTTGAAACACAATCCCTTCTTACTTCTTTCCTCCAATTCTGCAGGGTTAAGTCTTCTTCCTTTTGGTCTATCAATAGTCACTAAACCACTCTTCTCATTCTCCTTCTTAAGTCCACTGTACTCACCAGGGTCCTTGAACCTCGTGGTACCTCCCTTATTCCTCTTCACTTCATTGTCAATATCTCATTAATCTTCATTTTCATCTCTTCCTCCATCATGTTCATCTCTTTCTCCATCATGTTCATCTTCCAAATTATAAACAAGAATATCATGCTCTTTATTTTGTTCTTGATTCACTTAAACAAAGCATTCATCCAGAATTTTTGTGTTACCATTTTCATTCATAAGCCAATCATTAGATCCAAGGTCATCAAACTCCATCTCAAGTGTTATTCTTTCTTTTTTGGCCAATATTGAATAGAGAAGATAAAGAAGTAAAATACCGAAAAGGAGGGAATTGACTATTTAACGTGAGACAAGGAGAGGATATGAATATGGTAAGTTCCACTAGTTATGGGTGTGTATTGGAAGTTCCACAAATTTTTGATTTGTGGGTGGGTGTGTATTGATTAATTATTTTAATTAGGCAGAATAAATGTTTTAACTTTCAAGTAACGTCCCTGTCCAAAAAAAATTCAAGCGTTGTTTAGTTTTTTCTTCTTCTGAACCGGGTCATAATTTCCAGGATTCAGACCGTAAACTCGACTGCGAACCTGGATTTCTGAGTTGTCAATAGAATTGTGATTTCTCGGCGATTCCGCTGTTTCTACGCGTTTTCGCGGCGATTCCTGCCGCGCCAACCAAAAAAAGATTCCGGCTATACTTCGATACAGAAGGGGATGTTACAAGTTCGCAGAATCGTCCGATCTTTGAAGTTGGATTGCGATTCTGACTACCATGACAATGATGATGCAAAAGAATAGTTTTATTCTCCTTTCAATAATTTTATGGCATCTTGTGACATGATTATGAATCACCCTGTCCTCAAATTAATGTAACGGCACATAACCATGTCAATATATGCAAATATACTCATTGTTGTGAAAATCAAGAGTCTAACTTTACATAATCGGGAGGGGATCAAAGATTGGAACTGGAGGTGAGGGTACTAACTTAGCCCACTATACTCTAAAGCCACCAATACAACACAAAACCTTTCAAAGTTTTGCACTACATTGTTTGAATTATTACTCAACTATGTTATTCCACCAACAAGCAATCGTCCCTAAAGAAAATAGAGACCCCAATTACCGTCCTCCAGTGTCACATATTGGAGGGTGACTTCTAATAAAGGTTTCTCATCTTGGCTTCCAATAAGAAAATAGAAACTTGACTTAAAACTAGTTAGCTCCCTTGGCCCTCTCTGTCTCCTATTCTCACTCTACTTTGTCTCTACAAAGGTTTCTCATCTCATTCAGCTGCATTTGACCTTTGTTTCTGCATCGGCCAAATTCTTCTCTAAACTATTAACTTGTGCTAACATTGCAGCTCGTGTAGTGTCCATCCATAGCCTCTTTAATTGGTATATTTGATATCAAATAATAAATACAAGATAAAAAGCAAAACTGAGAAAAATTCATTACATTAATGCTTTACTGGGAAAGAAAACTATACCAAGCTCTTAGAGATTTCCTAGTCTTTTGCAAAGGTTCTTTGTGATTCCTACCGTGTTTTGTGCCACCCCAATATCAGATCATATAACCGAAGACAGTAGAATCCTCCCACTCTCCCCATCCCTTGCCAACTCATCAATTAGTTGCATAGACGGTGATACGTCAAACACGAAATCCCTCTCCACATTATATTGATTTATGTTATCATCGTCTTTCCCCTTTGCAGTATACTTGTTTGTCTTCCTTGTCTTCTGTTTCTATTCCTAAAACTCCAGGTGAAACATTATCTCACCCTGAGTGGAGGCAAGCAATGATTGATGAAATGTGTGCTCTTCAAAGCAGTGGTACCTGGGAACTGGTTCCTCTACCCCATGGGAAATCTTTAGTTGGTTGTCGTTGGCTTTATACTGTGAAGGTTGGTCCAGATGGTAAGATTGATCGATTTAAAGCTCGCTTGGTAGTCAAAGGATACACTCATATTTTTGGGTTGGATTATAGTGGTACCTTTTTGCCTGTAGCCAAGATGACATTTGTTAGACTTCTTCTAGCCATTGCAGCCATTCAACATTGGCCTCTTCATCAACTTGACATCAAAAATGCATTCTTACATGGTGATCTTGAAGAGGAAGTATATATGGAGCAACCACCTGGGCTTGTTGCTCAGGGGGAGTCATCTAGTATGGTTTGTAGGCTACACGGGTCTCTTTATGGTCTTAAGCAATCTCCGAGAGCTTGGTTTGACAGATTTAGCACTGTAGTACAACAGTTTGGTATGGTCCGTAGTGAAGCTGACCATTCTGTTTTTTATCATCACTCACCCCAAGGGTGTATTTATCTTATTGTGTATGTAGATGACATTGTCATAACTGGTAGTGATCAACAGGGAATACTCCAGTTGAAACATCTCTCGAAACAATTTCAGACAAAAGATCTTGGTAAACTCTGTTATTTCTTGGGTATTGAAGTAGCCCAATCTAAAGATGGTTTAGTGATTTCTCAGTGGAAATATGCTTTGGATATTTTGGAAGAAATTGTTAAATGGTAAACTAGCCGATACTCCTATGGATCCAAGTGTCAAACTACTACCTAATCAGGGGGAGCCTCTATCTGACTCAGGAAAGTATAGGAGATTGGTTGGAAAGTTGAATTATCTCACAGTCACTCGTCCGGACATTTCTTTTGCAGTTAGTGTGGTAAGTCAGGTCTTAAATTCCCCTTGTCAGGAACACATGGATGCTGTTATCCGGATTCTGAGATACATCAAATGTGCTCCAGGAAAAGGTCTTGTGTATGAGGATAAATGACATACCCAGATAGTTGGATACTCCGATGCTGATTGGGCAGGGTCACCTACTGACAGACGATCCACCTCTTGGTATTGTGTACTTGTTGGAGGAAACCTTATATCCTGGAAAAGTAAGAAACAAAATGTTGTTGCAAGATCAAGCGCTGAGGCAGAGTATAGGGCCATAGCAATGACAACATGTAAACTTATTTGGTTAAAACAGTTGCTTAAGGAACTTCAAATTGAAGAAGCAAGACCAATGACACTTATTTGTGATAATCAAGCTGCATTGCACATTGCTTCAAATCCAGTCTTCCATGAGAGGACCAAACATATTGAGATAGACTGTCACTTTGTCAGAGAGAAGATCGAGTTAGCGACATCGTCACAAGCTTTGTCAACTCTAATGATCAATTGACAGATGTGTTTACAAAATCTCTATGAAGCCCCAGAACTAACTATATATGTAACAAGCTTGGTGCATTTGATTTATATGCTCAAGCTTGAGGGGGAGTGTTGATATATATATATATATATATATATATATATATATATATATATATATATATATATATATATATATATATATATATATAGTTAAGAATATTTGTATATAGAATAGTCCCACATCGATTATATGATGTAATTAGTTGTAATCTATCTATATATAATAATGTCTCCGTAGCAGAGTTATTAATCCCGGATAGCGGAGCGGAGCGGTAGACTCTAAAAATGGGATAACGGGAGAGCGGATAGCGGGATAATTATATGAATAATTATATAAAAAATTATATATATAAAAATATATATAAATAAGTAATATTTATACATAAAAATATGAAAAATTATACATATAAAAAATTATTATTATTTTTATTATTGTTATAATTTAATTTTTTCAACCCACAATTCACGATCCCTGAGAAATCGCCTGCGATTTGTATCTGGGAAACGCTCCTCTCTTTGCGCGCGGCTGGTGGCCGCCCTGGCCGGATCGCCCGGGATAGCGGTAATCGCGGCCGGGATTGATAACTCTGCTCCGTAGTGCTTTTCAAACACACGGTTTAATCTAAATGTCTCTTAGTCTCGCTTATTTCAACAAGTTGCATAGACAGTGATATTTCCTCTTCTCTCCCTCCCTCCCTCCCTGCTAATGTTGCCTTTTATGTTATTATAAGTTTGTTTGTTAATCTTCTCAAAACTGCTATACTGCCACACTAACCATAAATTTTATGTCCCAGGAACTTGCAAATTTATCCAAAGTGGAGTTATTTCAGAAAGATGGAAGTCCATCTGCAAGAAAACTTTTCATCCTTTGGAATCCTGCTTTGCAACCAAAAGCTGTGAGTTAAAGTTCTGTTGTTTTATTTAAGTGATGTAGCTCCGGTAGACAGTAGTACTAACTGAAGACATATTTTAAGAAACCAAATGCTGCTGCTACTTGACTGCAGATATTCAATAAAGCTCAGTTTTCTATGGATAATGATGAGCTGGCAGATGAAAGTACAAATTTTGTTCGTTCAAGGTGATAATCCCCCTATGTTTTACAATATGAAATTTTGCAACTGTGTATTTGATGCAAGCAGGCTTATTTTGGACTGCTTTCTTTGATCAATGAAAACACAGTTCCAGCCCACTTAAGTGTGTTATTGACCAATTCTCTTAATGCTTAAGCTAATTATTGAAGAAAATAGGTAAAAGCTGTTGTTTTATTCCTCAACTTTAGGCTGGTTTATATAGTAGAGATACGGTTATTACACTTGATTTTATCCGTAATGGAGAATATAAAGGAAAATAAAAGTAGTATTAAAGGAAATAATAAAACCGGAAATAAAACATTTTCCTACACCCTCCCTCAAGTTGGTGTATAGATCTTGCCAAACTTTTGGTCAGGATATCCACAGTTTGCTGACTTGAAGTCACGAAAGGTAGACATACGATTCCAACATCTAACTTCTCCTTTATGAAGTGTTGACCAATCTTAATATGCTTGGTTCTGTCATGTTGAATTGGATTATGAGTTATGCTAATAGTAGCTTTGCTGTTAGAGTACAATTTCAATGGAAGTCCAATTTTCATATTAAGTTCTTCTAGGACTCTAAGGATCCATAATCCTTAACAAATACTTTGAGACATAGCTCTAAACTCGGCTTCTGTATACTCCTTGCTACAACTCCTTGTTTTTTGTCCTCCATGTTACAAGATTACCCCAAACATAGGTAGAGTATCCAGATGTTGATTTTCTATCTGTGACTGAACCTGCCCAGTCAACATCGGTGAAGATAGACAAATTTCTTTCACTAATCTTCGTAAAAAATAATCCTTTTCCAGGATTTCTCTTAAAATATCTCAGTATCCTATAGATTGCCTCAAGATGTTCCTCAAAAGGAGAACATCTCAATTGTTTGTTCTTTATATGAAGAGTATCAAGAAGATCGTTAATTTTTTGCCCCATAGAACATCGTTAATTTTAAAGTTGTTAGATAAAAAATTTTCCTTCGGTTTGAATAATACTTTCGCATTACATAAAACACTTTAGGCTCTACTTCATTTCAAACGGTTAGTTTGAATTCAATGATTTGTTTCTCTTTCTATTTTTTCGTCATTTTGTAATATAACCCTAAAAATTAGATATAAAACTATTCTTACACTTTCACATAACAACTTAAACTTTTAGGAATATTGTTTCTTAACACGGTGATAAAGTTTAAGATCAAGTTCCAAATGTAAAATTCTTGTCTCCATTAATAGCCCAAGGTCATTAAGAGCAATGTATAGGTAAATAATCTATCTTTGAACCAAATACATGATAGGACTTCTATGTGTTAATTGCTCTATATAGCCGACACTACCTTGTGGGAACAAGCTTACTGTTCTGTTACTGTATCAGCCTAGGGTCAAGGTAGCATGCACATTAACCATACTTTGAGCCATACAGCCCAGGGTCAAGGTAGCATGCACATTAACCATACTTTGAGCCTTAAGAGCACTAGTATGAGATGAAATATTCAAGATATAAATAATTCTTTAGGCTTTATTAAAAATTGACATACAAATGAAAGATGTTGATTGGGCAGTCTATATGATACTGAAAATTGGTTGTAGAAATTAAAGGAAACACAAATGAGGTTGAGACGAATTTTATCCTTTGTATATCCTTACTAGGCTAACATCCGTGTGTCGCATGAGTTTATTTTAAATATAATTAAAATATAAAATGGTTAATATATTTTATTAATTAAATAAATATAATATATACTTTATTTATATAATTTGAATTAACAACATAAATAAGAAAAGATATACTTTTGATATTCTTACATAATTTAACATAATGATTATGTTTTTTAACTACTCGGACCCTACTTCTCCATGGTAATGTTCCTCTCCGATTTTGGGGTGATGCGGTGCTAACAACATGTTACCTCATAAATCGCATGCCCTCATCTGTCCAAAATAATCCTTATAAGGCTTACGCAATCATCACCTCTTGAGCTAGATTTTTAGTTTGAGTTAACCCTTAACCAAAAATCTTAAGGGTCACAAAGCACCTCTCAATTTTAACTACCTCTGTTACCTGGTACAAGAGCTAAGAAACCAGCTTAAACATTGTCTAGTCAACGGAAAAACAAATGACAGCTAATATGTTCTTTTTCTCAAGTCCATTGAACGTGTCTATTTGGTCGAGGGAAATGGAGGGACGGAGAGGGATTATTTTAAACTTTAGTGGTTTTAATCTATATTTTGGAGGGGATTTGAAGGGAGGACAATACAGCAAAATCCCTCTTGAATCAATTTCAGCTCCTCTCCAATACTCCAATACTAGGACACTTGGAGGGAAGAGAATATTTTTTAACACACTTAGATATACATTGGCTAAAATGTCATGTGAAACATTATGCGTTTAAAATGTAAATAAGCTTTTTCCCTTTAATTAAAATATTTGCCTTGTCCATGTTTAAACCAAACAAACCCTTACAACTACTTGATAATTAAGATATGCAATGACTAATATCTGCCGTGATGCCATAATGTTTTACCGTATATCATGTTTCCATCCAACTATTTAATCTCTAAATATGTCTTAATAGTTTCTCTTATAGTTTTTCTAGACCTTCCTTTGCGTCTAGCAATTTAACTATCCTCCATCGGGTCAACTCTCCATACTTCAAAATCTATAGATCATCTCTTTATGCACCCAAATCTAAGTCTAGTTTCCACCATACTTCTAATCTTATCTCATATAGACTTATCACACATGCAACACAACATTCTCATCTCTCGTACGCTTAATAGAATCTCTTGTTTGTTCTTTATTGTCTAACTTTTTGCCTCATAGAACATCGTTGATTTTAAAGTTGTTCGATAAAAAATTTCCCTTCAGTTTGAACAATACTTTTGCATTACATAAAACACTTGAGGCTCTCCTTCATTTCAAACAGTCGGTTTGAATTCAATGATTTGCTTCTCTTTCTATTTCTCCTTCATTTTGTAACAACCCAAAAAATTAGATGTAAAATTATTCTTACACTTTCACATAACTTAAGCTTTTAGGAATATTGTTTTTGTTCCAAATGTAAAATTCTTGTCTCCATTAATAGCCCAAGGTCATTAAGAGCAATGTATAGGTAAATAATCTATCTTTGAACCAAATAGACAATAGGACTTCTATGTGTTGATTGCTCCATATAGCCGACACCACCTTATTTTGATGTTCTTACCCACTAGATAACTTAGCTGTTAAAATAAGCCCAATATGTTTGACCTGTTGGGCCCCATTTTGAATTTTAAGTAAGCTTAAGTGTTTCCAGCATGTGTCTACATATATAGTTTAAAATTTTGTCGATGCTACAATCTGTTTTACAATCCCATGATTTATATCTTGGCTCCCTTTTCCAACTGTAAAATAAGAATAACTATATAAGGAAATGATATATACACAACACAAGTATATTCAGAGTATTCCTATGATTTATATCTGAGGTTTTAATGCATTGTGCCCTGTTCCTTATGCAGCCCTATCGTGGATGTTGCACGCCTTCTTGCTGAAATGGTTCAGCATGGTCTTCGCTGCATTGCATTTTGTAAAACACGGAAGCTTTGTGAGCTTGTTTTATCCTATGCGTATGTAAACTCAATTTCATCAACTTGTGTAGTTTGATAGAGTTGGTGTTGGGATAAAATTGTTTGTTTTACTTTTTCCTAAATTCTGTTTGTTATATCTGATATCCATTTTGGAGCTTAAGTTAATGGCTTTTTAGTTGTTAAGAAAGTAAGGTTCTCTTGCAATCGAAATGAAATGATTTAAAATGACAGGCGTGAGATTCTTCATGAGACAGCCCCGCATCTACTGGATTCCATATGTGCATATCGTGGTGGCTACATTGCAGAGGTCAATTTTACCCCACTCTGTCTTTTCTACTCTTGCATTTTATGTGTTTGCGCAATAGCATGCTTCTGTGTGTGCGTATAATCTGTCTGCATGCCATGTTAATGTAACTGATACTTGAAATGGCAGAGGTAAAATATTGTTATCCTAGGAGGTGTCTAATATGCTCTGATTTTATCACTAATGAAGTCCTTATGTCGGTTTTTCGGTCTTTGCCTTCTTTTTTATCATTGAAAATATTTTTAGTATTCCATTTCATTAAGAGTAAACTCAATTTGATTCTCCAGTGATTAAGATATGGGGCTCAATACTGGCTTCTTCACATTGACAGGAAAGAAGAAAAATAGAGAGTGCTTTATTTAGTGGTAAAATTTACGGTGTTGCTGCAACCAATGCTCTTGAGTTGGGCATTGATGTTGGAGAAATTGACGTCACTCTCCATCTAGGATTTCCTGGTAGTATTGCAAGGTATTTTACCCTTATTCTTTGATATTCTTACTTGTCCTTTTTAATAGCTTCTAGTGTGCGAGGTTGTCTGATTTCCTTTTATTTTCCAATAAATATTTGTATTTTAGCTTGTGGCAACAAGCTGGTAGGGGTGGGAGGAGAGATAGACCATCTCTTGCTATATATGTTGCATTTGGTGGACCACTTGATCAATACTTCATGAAAAATCCTAGAAAACTTTTTGAAAGACCAATCGAATGCTGTCATATTGATACTCAAAACAAGCAGGTTCTTAGTATTTTGAGATCATTTATACTGTTTTTAACAAATGGAATGGTTTGTGTTAATAACAACAGACACTCTCCAGGTTCTTGAACAGCATTTGGTCTGTGCAGCTCACGAACACCCTCTGAGTGTGCAGTATGATGAGCAGTATTTTGGTGCTTGCTTAGAGAGTGTTTTGAATTCTCTAAAAGATAGAGGATACTTATGTCCTGATCTGTCTGATTCTTCTAAAATTTGGAACTACATTGGTCCTGAGGTACATGAAGTTCATCAACATGTTAGGTTTAATGTCTTGCTGGTGTAGTTTACTTCGCTATTAGTGAGCTCTTCAAAATATTTGAATATTGTAGGATGTCAATTTTTTCTTGGTTTTTCACGGAACTTTGTTCCCTCCAGAAATTACCTTCGCAAGCAGTCAATATCCGGGCAATAGAAACTGTTAGATACAGTGTCATAGATCAAAAAAAGAATGAAGTCCTAGAAGAGATAGAGGAAAGCAAGGCTTTCTTTCAGGTATTGACTTCTACTTATATGAACAATGGATTCAGCTACATTTCAAGATTTATTGTGTATTTATGCTTTACTTGATTGATTCAGGTATACGAAGGTGCAGTGTACTTGCGCCAGGGGAAAACCTATTTGGTTGAAAAATTAGATCTGTCTAGCAAAACTGCTTTCTGTAAAGAGGCTGATGTAAAGTATTATACAAAGACTCGAGATTACACCGATATCCATGTCATTGGGGGTAATATTGTATGTGATCTTCATTTTTGCAGAGATTCTTTGTGTTATCTTTTTAACCTATTTCTCTTGAAAATAGTGACAGCCAATTTGAATTTGAATGGTTCTTTGATGAAATAGGGAATTAAAGAATGTATGAATTTAAAACTTACCCTTTCCCCTATATCTGATGGATATGCTAGTGATGTTAAGGCGTTTGAGAACTTATGTCTGTCTTATTCCCAGGCTTATCCAGTTATTGATTCCATCATGTTTCCAAAAACAAATGTGCGTGCTAATGTATGCCAAGTGACAACTACTTGGTTTGGATTTTATCGTATTCGGAAAGGAAGCAATCAAATCATTGATGCTGTTGATCTAGCACTTCCTCAGTACTCATACGAGTCACAGGTGAACTTAGGCACTGTTAAGAATTCTTTTGGCAGCTTTCTTTTTATTATCTGTATATGACATGGGTTTGTTGTAACTTCAGTGTGCCCTTTCTCTGTTAAAAGGCAGTCTGGGTTCCTGTGCCACAATCAATAAAAGAAGCAGTGGTCAAGCAAAATTATGATTTCCGTGGAGGTTTGCATGCAGCTTCTCATGCTGTTTTACACGTAGTGCCTTTGTAAGTTTCATATAAATGTTAATCATAAAGTTTTGGCATCAGTAACATAATATAGAGAAGCCTTATTCCTTCCACCATATTCTGTAGATTGTTGGTTATATTTCACATTATCTTTTACATATGTTAAGCTCTAATGTAATTTTTTTTCTTCCTTTTCTCTTGCATTTTCCTTCATATTAGTTATTCATAGCATTAATATCATTCTTAAAGTAAACTGTGCTTAATTATCCTTGGTCCCGCCTATTTACACTCAGCTCATAACTTTTTTAATGAATTACACTGATCTCCCCTGTCTTTGATTTTTCACCAGTATGAACTATGAACTTATTGTGAAACTTTTTCTGCACTTTGGACCTTTTATTGACCAAAGTTAACATGGAAAGTAAAATTGTACTTTGAACAGTCTGTATTACATGCTGTCTTGCTATAATGGTTTGGAATTTTGACTATGAAATTAAATCTGTTCCTCTTTTCTGTTGATCAAACTGTTATTTCTGTTCATCATGTTTATATATATAAAGATGTCTGTGTTTGCAGACATATAATGTGCAACTTGTCTGATTTGGCTCCTGAGTGTCCAAATCCTCATGACAGCCGATATTATCCTGAAAGAATCTTAATATATGATCAACATCCCGGAGGGTCTGGAATTTCAGTACAGGTAGATAATACGTGAAAATGTATTTACGACATCAATTGATTCATGTAGCAAACTTTCTATTATGCTAGAACTCTTGTTGTAATACTTACATTATGCTTTTGTTTTTAAATATCAATGACATGTTATAATAGAGTTGTTTTTTATTTAACAATCTTCCCAGTTGCCAATCAATGGCAACATTTTCCTTTCATAATTATTATTTTGTTTGATAGGCTCAACCTCACTTCACAAAGTTCCTGGCAGCTGCTCTAGAAGTGCTCACAGGTTGCCGCTGTTCGGCTGAAGTGGGTTGCCCTAATTGTATTCAGGTCTGGATCAAACATTTTCTAAGGAATTAATTAAACTGTATCCATCTTTGGCATTCAGTTTTCATAAAGTTGTTATATTTTGTAGAGCTTTGCTTGTCACGAGTATAACGAGGTTTTACACAAGGATGCGGCCATTATGATCATCAAGGTGGTTGTGATTCAATTCAATTCAACCTCATGATTTTCAGTATATTGCATTTCCATTTTCATTTTGGTAACCAGATACGTTGTTCTTTCAGGGTATTCTAGATGCAGAGAACTAGTAATCTAAGGAATGTGCTGGCTATTCTGAAATCTATATAGAGAATTTCTTTCTTTTCAAAGTGTGTGAATAAGGTATCCGTTTTTTATTATAAATTATTCAAAGATGGATGTCCTCTGACAAATCCATTTTAGAAGACTTCTGTATTTAAGGTACTCGTTTTTGTGAATCAGTTCTGTAATTAATAAAGGAAACATTTCAGTGTACTTTTCTTGGAATAATCTCCATTATGGACGAGCATATTTATAGAGTACTATATAGACCAAGACCAGATACATCAATTATTTAACAAATCTAAAAAATAAAAGTTGTTTATAAAAGATAATGGAGGAAGTACTCTATGTTTTTTTTTGTTGGTATGAATTGGATATCCTCCGTACACAATTGCAAAGACTAACCATCCAGAAGGAGATTACAATAATAGATGGCAAAATTCTCCTTCAAGAGATTTACTCTCTATGGTCTTAATATTTAAAAATAAAACTTGTAGATGCATTGGAAAATAATTAATGTATTAGTGTGATATATCGTATAAATACATTTATTATTTAATGTATTTAAAAAGTAAACTTTTTCTAATAATAATAGTAAGGAATAGAGGGAGGAATTCTTTATTTGATGTAATTAATATAGTAATTCTTTGATATAATTAATATAGTAGTTATTTGATATTGTATATTTGGAAAATGTTTCAAACTCCTACAATCTTGTGTATGTATTATGTGCTATAGCATTCCCAAAACCTGCCCATTCTAATTTCTAACCATACTATTGTAGAATGACTTAGTCACTAAATGTCTATTTAATTTGGTTTTGTAAAAATATTTAGTGTTTTAAAATTTAATATAATAAAACTTATTTGGTAGTCTAATTTTAAAAATTATTTTTAAAAATTAAAATAGATTTGAGACGTTTTGGTTTTTACTTTTGAAAATTAGATTTGAAAAAAAAAGAAAAGAAAAAGTAATATATTTTTTATTAATGGCAAATTTATAATATTGTGCCATTTTAAAATAATCTTAAAAGTAAATTTCAGAACATGTTTATTTTTATTATTTTTCTTCAATTTTAAAAAATTAATTTATAAAATAGTTTAAAAAGAAAAGAATTACTTTAGCACACGTTTGGTTCTGCCTTTATATTTCAATTTTGACATCTAACACATTCCAATTTTCCCATCCAATCGTTTAATTCATCTGTCGTAATTTTTAAGAAGTTGCAATTTGTAGCATTAAAATTCGAAACAGACGTATGTAGACATTTTTAAAATTAAGAGGTTATGGTCTTAGGGGTAATGGTGGTAGAATGAAAGTGTTCGAATAAAATTAGAAAGAATAAAATTAGAAAAAAAAGATTGTTTTAAAGAATGTGAGTGTAAAAATGTTGAAAACTAAAAAATGTCTATTTCATACTTATGGAGCTACATATCCCATTGTTCATCTTTGATTTGAGATCGAAATATTGTTTTATTTTATGAGACACAATTTTGAAAGTCCAAAATCTTTAATCTTCTGACAAAATTTTTCATCTAAAAGAACTTTATGTGATTTTATATCAAAATGTGAAATTCGAGTGGTACATCTTTTATGTAAGCATTTTAGTCCACGAGCTATCCGTTTGAAAATTTGATACAAATTATTCCAGTTTAAAGATGCAATAGTTTCAGGTTCCTGATGCAATAGTTTCAGGTTCCTTATTGTAAATAAATTTATCAAGAGAACCGTTGGAGATAATTCATATATGAGAGCTTTTTTGTTGTGTTCAACGCAAAATCCTAGAAGGGTGACAACATTAACATGTGAAGTTCTAATAATACTAGCAACCTCATTAATAAAATCTTCACCACTTTCTTTGGATGCATTCAATATTTTCACTGCAACAAGACATCCATTGAATAACCTTCCTTTGTACACAACACCAAAACCCCCTTGACCAAGTTTAACCTTGAATGAGTTTGTAATTTTTCCAAGGTATGTGTTTATATGGCCAATTAGGGACCTCGATCATTTTGTATGTTAAAATGTTGGGCCAATTTCCCAAGTTATTTATTCCAAAATATTAGAGAAATATATTGAGTAGGTTAGTTTTAAGTTAGTTAGAGGTTTAACAAACTCTAACCAACTGTATTTTGCCACCTCAGCTTATTAGCTGATTGTATATATATGGTGTAAGTGGTTAACTTTCTATCATCAATGAATTAAGCTTTTACCATTTTGTCAATAGCTTTTCTTCTTCTTCTTCAGCTTCAAGAGCTTCTGAGAAACTCTTGATAGCTTCATTCATCACAGCATCACATTGCTCTTTATCAACAATGGAGATACAATAACTCTTACATGGTATCATTCGTCTCTCGATCAAATCACGCTTCCCTTTCTCTCCCTCTTTCTTGGTGGTAAGCAAGTTGTTGTTTTGTTTCTGTGCGCCATTTTTCCCCTTCCCATCTGGTTCGTTCGTTCCTCTGGTTCTTGAACATCAACACCCATGGCTTCCTCTGATAATAATGGATCGTCCGCACGTGATTCGACACAGTCACAAGGAGTCTCCAATGGATTTGGTTCTGCAAAATCGTCAAGCGGATTCGGTCCGAAACTCTCAGTGAAGCTTCAAGAAAACAATTACCTGCTGTGGAATCAACAGGTTGAAGGTGTCATCCTTTCGCAGAAGATGCATCGGTTGGTTGTGAACCCTAAGATCCCTCTGAAGTATAAATCGGATCAAGATCGGCTTGTTGATGTGATATCTGAAGATTATGAGGCTTGGATTGTGCAAGATCAAACATTGTTCATATGGTTGCTATCCATGATTTCCGAATCAGTCTTGCCAAGGGTTCTTGCGTGCAAGCATGCTTTTGAAGTGTGGGACAAAATTCATTAGTTTTTCAACGCGCAGATGAAGGCACGGGTTCGGCAATTGCGTGTTGAGCTCAAATCCACCAAGAAAGGTACAAAATCGATTACTGAGTATGTGCTAAGAATTAAAGCTATTGCGAATTCGTTATTGGCTGTTGGTGACACAATCACGGAACAAGATCAAGTTGATTCAATTCTTCAAGGGCTTTCGGAGGAATACAATCCATTTGTGATGCAGATGTATGGCTACCACATCCCTCCCTCAATCTGTGATGTGGAAGCTTTGTTGTATGTGCAAGAAGCACAACTCGATAAGTTTCTTGAGGAACTAGCTGCCACCACTGTAGCTGCTAATGTGGCTCACACAAGTCAAGCTGATAGTACCTCCAGAGGAGGCTTCAATGGAAATCGTGGCAGGGGTAGATTTGCTCGTGGTAGAAGTAGAGGAAGAGGGAGCTATACCACTGGCAATCGACCAACATGCCAGCTCTGTGGAAAATATGGTCATGAAGTCACCAATTGTTGGCACAGGTTTGATGAAAACTTCATACCATCTCATTCAGATCATAATGCAGAAAGCTCAAGCTCTGGTTCCAAGCACAAGACTGAGTCTACACCAGAAGCTACACATAGCATTGCTATGATGACTACTACAAGCAAAAACCATGGTTATACTCAAGAGTATCATTTGCCATCTGAATTAGATTCCCAATCATGGTTTGCAGATTCAGGTGCATCTCATCACCTTACCCCTTATGCTGTTATTTTATCAAATAGTAAGCCCTATACAGGTCATAATAGGGTGTATGTAGGCAATGGTCAAACCCTCACTATTGAGTCCATTGGTAATCTTAGGTTCCTATCTTCATTCAACCCTTAATGTAATCTCACTCTCAATAATGTTTTACACGTTCCTTCTATAACAAGAAACTTGTTATCTGTCTCAAAATTCTCTCTTGATAATAATGTAATTTTTGAGTTTCTTCCTGACAAGTGTTTCATAAAATCACAGGCTTCTAGGAAAATCCTTGCTGAAGGAGTTCTTGATACTTGTGGCTTGTACTGTTTCAAGTAGAAGGCTCTAGAGGCCAAAGGTTCTCTTCTCAATAATGACAGCTTAAAATCTTTTGCTAGTATTCAGTCTTATGTTGTTTCTGATTCATTGCTTCTAGTTCTGTCAAATGTAATAAGAGTACACTATGGCATCACAGGCTAGGGCATGCCAATTTTAATGCTGTAAGCAAAATCCTGAAATTGTGTAACATTTCTCATTCTAATAAAAGTGAAAGTTCAGTGTGTACTTCTTGTAGTCTTGGCAAATATCATAGATTTTTTGCTCCTTTGTCCATTAATGTATATAACCAGCCATTTGAACTGTTATATACTAACTTGTGGGGTCCTTCTCCAACTGTGTCTAGTACAGGGTTTAGATATTACATTGCTTTTGTGGATGCATACTCCAAGTATACTTGGTTGTATCTTTTAAAACAAAAAAGTGATGCCTTACATGCCTTTAAACTATTCAATAGCTTTGTTAAGACTCAATTCAAAACACAAATTAAAGCTGTACAATCTGACTTTGGGGGTGAATATAGACCCTTTACTAAATATTTGAATGATCTTGGTGTGAGTCATAGGATTACTTACCCTCATACTTCCCATCAGAATGGGACAGTAGAGAGAAAACATGGGCATATTGTGGAAATGGGTCTGACTATGCTTGCACATGCTTCTCTGCCTATCTCATTCTGGGATTATAGCTTTACAAATGTTGTGCACATCACCAATAAACTCCCATCTGCTTCATTAGTCAACTTTAGCTCTCCTTATCATGCATTATACCAAAAAATACCAGATTATGCTACACTGAAAGTCTTTGGATGCTTATGTTTTCCACACTTAAGACCCTTCAACAAACACAAATTACAACTCAGAAGTCAAGAGTGTGTTTACCTTGGCCCTTCCCCTCAACATAAAGGCTTCAGATGCATGAACAAGGATGGCAAAGTGTACATTTCAAAAGATGTAGTTTTTAATGAACACGTGTTTCCTTATCTCAAGACAAAAACCACTGGCCAAAGGGTTGAGGTACCTAAAATCACTGAAACAACCTCTTCTCTATCTGTAGCTCCTCTGTCCTATCAGCCTGCTACTCAGATACTGGATAACTCACAAAGACAAGACACTCAAGGTACTGCACAAGATCTTCCTATTGAGCCCATATCTGAGGACACTAGGGGCCCTACAACACCTCAGGTCATGTCTACCTCACCTCAGCAGCACATGCCTCCACAAATTGACAATACTCTAAACATTGAAGCAATACCAATGTCTACTGATGTGAGTTCACAAAGTTGTGCACAACCTGGCAAAAGTAGAAGCTATGCTGATACAAGTCAGAAGTCTGATCAACTTGTCAACACTCCCAACAGGTCTTCTGCTCACCCTATTATAGCTACTAGCCCTGTGGAAAGTACTACCCTTCATGCTCAGAGGCACAGACTCTACTGAGCTACCTAGTGGTGTTCACACAGATCAACCTCTTATTAATATTGAGAACCTCAGTCACAACTCTAATACTAGCATCACACCACCTTCATCAAATGGTAACATTCCTACACTGTCATTTGACTCAAATGAGTTCACCATTTCTTCCTGTATTCCAATTTCTTCTTCATCTCAATCTGCTTCTATTGGCCCTAAAATACCACCAACTTCCATCACTGAAAATAGTCACCATATGCAGACAAGGTCTAAAACTGGAAAATCCAAACTAAGAGTCTTCATAGCCCATACAGAAGCTGAGCCAACTAGTATCAAACAAGACTTAACTAAACCAGAATGGAAGCAAGCCATGACAGAGGAGTTCAATGCTCTTTTAGGCAACAATACATGGACTTTAACTAGTCTTCCTCTAGATAGAAAGGCTGTAGGGTGTAGATGGGTCTTCAAGATCAAACAGAATGCTGATGGAACCATTCACAAGTACAAGGCTAGACTTGTTGCCAAAGGGTTTCATCAGGAGCTTGGTTTTGATTACACTGAAACCTTTTCTCCTGTTGTCAAACCTACTACTATCAGAGTTATACTGACTCTTGCCCTTACTCACAAATGGGATATACAACAGGTAGATGTAAACAATGCCTTTCTCAATGGCACATTACAAGAGGAAGTGTATATGACACAACCCACTGGATTTGTAAGCTCTGATAAGTCCCTTGTGTGCAAGCTGCAGAAAGCCATCTATGGACTTAAACAGGCCCCAAGGGCTTGGTATGAGAAACTTCATCAAGCTTTCCTCCTTTTGGGGTTTACCACCTCAAAATGTGATCATTCTTTATTCATCTACTCTAAGTCTGGTGTTACCTTATAAGCTTTAGTGTATGTAGATGATATACTTGTCACAGGTTCAAGTCCAACTCTTGTTGACAAACTGATCACAAAGTTGCATCAGGAGTTTTCTTTAAAAAGACTTGGCAGACCAAGATATTTCTTAGGGATTGAGGTACAATATGGTGATAATGGTTCCTTATGTTTAAATCAATCTAAGTACATCAAGGATCTTCTCAAGAGAGCAAACATGGATCTGACAAATGGAGTTCCAACACCCATGCTAAGTACCTGCAAGCTAAGTAAACATGGGTCGTCTCAGTTTTCTGATCCTTCTTTATACAGGTCTATAGTGGGAGCATTGCAGTATGTTACTCTCACAAGACCAGATATTTCATTCAGTGTGAACAAAGCCTGCCATTTTATGGAAAACCCTCTGGATACTCATTGGATGGCTGTTAGGAGGTTGCTCAGATATCTGAGTGGCACACACACACATGGTCTACTTTTGTCTCCTTCTCAAACACCCTCCAAATTCTCTGTTAGAGCTTACAGTGACTCTGATTGGGCTACATATCCAGATGATAAGAGGTCTACATCTGGCTCATGTATTTTCTTTGGTCCTAACTTGGTTGCTTGGGGATCTAAGAAACAGTCTCTTGTTGCCAGATCTAGAACAGAAGCTGAGTATCGAGCTCTAGCTTACACTACTGCTGGACTATTGTGGTTGGAGTCTCTTTTAACAGAGTTACATATTCCATTTCATCCACCCATGTTACTCTGTGATAATGTTAGTACTGTTTTTCTTTCCCACAATCCCATACTTCATGCCAGAACCAAACATATCGAGCTGGACATCCACTTCGTTCGAGAAAAGGTAGTAGCTGGAAAATTAAAAGTGCAACATGTGCCTGCTTCACTTCAACTAGCTGATACTCTTACAAATCCCCTAGGAACTGCTGCTTTTCAACTGCTGCGTGACAAACTCAAGGTTGTTCGGTTTTCTTCACAGACTTCAGTTTGAGGGGGGGGGGGGGTATTAGAGAAATATATTGAGTAGGTTAGTTTTAAGTTAGTTATAAGTTTAACAAACTCTAACCAACTGTATTTTGCCACCTCAGCTTATTAGCTAATTGTATATATATGGTGTAAGTGGTTAACTTTCTAACATCAATGAATTAAGCTTTTACCATTTTGTCAATAGCTTTTCTTCTTCTTCTTCAGCTTCAAGAGCTTCTGAGAAACTCTTGATAGTTTCATTCATCACATCATCACGTTGCTCTTTATCAACGATGGAGATGCAATAACTCTTACACAAAAGGTACATTTAACATGGCTTCAATAAAGTGGTATTAACTGCAAATTCCATGTGTGGTGACTAGTAAGAATTATAACAGTTTTATTCTAAGTATTCAATTTAACAGCATGCGAGAGGATGTAGTATTGCAAGGAATTCACAATTCAATGTTCAATCATTTTGCAAATACGTTTACTTCTATAACGACTCTTAGACCCAGCTTGCAAAATTTCAATTTCAATGTCTTTAACACCTAAAAAGTTAATTTTTTGGTGACTTATTTTGTTAAAATGGAAATAAGAAAGGGTGTGGGGGGATGTGGTAGTTATAAATGTCCAGGTCCGATGATGTAAACTTCCATTTCTAGAAAGATTTTTGGGATATGGTACAACATTCTTAAGTGGTTGATCACTTGTATAACTCCAAATATGACCAACACAACACATAAAAAATACCATTATCTCAATCTTTGTTGTAAGCACAACGTTGAGTATGTATTTTATCGTCTCCCCAAGGACTGATGTATTTTGAAAGATTGTTCAAAAATTTATATGGTTTTAAGGATAATTTGCCAAAGTTTATTTATTTGTAAAATTGAAATAACATAAAGTAAATTAAACTTTGGTGTTAATAGTTTAAGAAACTTGTTGGTTTTAGATTTCATCGATCAATCCTCATGTATGATTGTGATAAGTAATATGCAATTTTAATTAACTACTTATATTACAATCAATCGATCTGTGTCATAGCTCATGTTTGAGTCAACAACGTGAAATCGATCATATTATGTAATAAACGATTTCTCAGTCTATTAACTAATACGATAACTTTAAGCTTTGATAGTTCATGCAAATCATAAACCTAAATCTATCTCTAGATTTACCATATAATGGAAAAAGATTGGATCTAAAAATACAAGTTTCTATTGATATCGAATAAAAACCATGAAAACATGTTTTAGGTATCTATCCCAAAACAAGCATTAAACACGAAGAATTCACCAATATAAAAGCATAAGAATTACATAGAACACCATGACCACAATTGATAAACCCAACAAAATAGAAGTTACATAGCTTACTCATCGTAACTTTACAATGATGATCTAGAAGAAATACATTGACGAGCGTCTGTGTCGATTCTTAGGAAAGTGCTTCCACCCTCAATCTTCCTCTTCTTTCCTCTCTTGTTTTTATTTTGGTATCAAATGTGTTTCTAATTAAAACCTATCGGAACTACCAAGGATCCACCAACATTTCTTTTCCTATGTACAATGATTTCAAATGGAGTGATTGTAACCTCTATTTACAGTGGTGTTATATACTCCTTGTAGTATCTTTGGGCCCTAGATCCTGCTGAACATGAGTTGTCTTCCTGGCGCGGCAGAACTCGTCACCAGAGTGACTCCTGAAAAAGAAAAATACACATAAATTTCACAAGATGTGTTATTTACTATTCTAGCTAAAAACAGAAGAACTTAGTTAAATAATCAAATAAAGTAATAAAATTTAAATGTTAATGGCATAAATATCTCCCAACATATGAGTTACAGAGGTCTTCCTTTTTTTGTCACCCACTAGTCTATAAATAGAGGACCATTCCTTCATATATTCATATCCAGAATCGTGAACACTCTCTCTTACACCTCTCTCTCTCCCTCTCTCTCAAAATATGTTTTAACTTTCTCTCACTCATATTTCGCCCTACCCTAGCGTTTTCGAGAAAGTCTTTTTATTTAGTGAAAAATCTTTGTAATTCTAAGTGTAGTACTGTATGTTTTCCAAGGAACATTGTTTACATTGGTTGAATAATTTATCCATAAGGGATTGTTTTGTTTAAGTTTAAAGCTAAACACTTTAAAAATTTTCGTTTGGGGATTTAGTTACTAAGTCTTCAGTTCGACTCGAAACCTCAGTCAATTCAAAAGCTTTCTTCTGTTCGAGATCATCCTAGTTTAAAATCTCACATTGGTTTGTGGTTGTCATGGTAAAAAAAAATAATTTGGTTCATAAGCTCATACCGGTTAAAAGCTTGCTAAGGTTGGAGATAAGTCCATTAGAAAATCTCATTGGTTCATGGTCAGCTCATCAAAACCTCAGTTTGCTTCGTGAGTTCAGCTCGAATTAAAATCTCACTGTCGCGGTGAGAATCAGATACCAAGCTATTAAGTGAGCTTGAATCGCAAAACTTTTATGTTCACCACCGACTTTAATTTAATCCAAAGGGAAAAGGGAAAAAGATCGTAAAAACCCTAAATGAGGAGAAACTAGGTTCGGGGGTTGATTATACCTAGGGAAGGTGTTAGCATCCTAAGCATCCGTAGTATCCTACGGGAACCTCTTGTTAATATTTGTGTTATTGTTATTTATTACTTGTTAAAATAAAGGGAACCTAAGGTTTTTATTTCTAATGGTGCTCGCACAACATCGCATCGATGCCTACATATCGGGTATAGAATCAGAGCACTCGTAGTTCTCCTAAGGATTAACGAACACTTGGTTACGCTCAAGGTTCACGGGGGAAGGTAAGTGTTATGGCAAACACTCACGTGACTTAACAAAGTCACAAAAGTTGTAAAATAAAACACTAAGGACCTAATGGCTAAGGACCTAAGGATGAGGGACCTAATTGCTAAGGTCAAAGAAAAAAAAAAGGGACCTAATTGCTAAGGTCAAAATTGTAACTAGGGATGGCTAAACTTCCTATGACGTTGAGTCAACTGCAGGAGTTCTTTCCCTTTTGGATTGAAAAGCATAAACGAAAGTAAATAAATGAGGGTGCAAGCTCCTAAGTCTAAGGCATAGGTTGCTACTTGCAAAAATAAATAAATTGGATAAAGTAAAAGGAAATGCAAGGTAAAAGGCTTAGTAACCGGGCTATGGCTCGATATATGGATCGAGAATGCTGAGGTGGAAAACAAGCGTGGTGGGTCAATTTGCTTAAGTTGGAAAGTTGTGAAGTGTAAAGACCGTGCAGACGGCGATCGTAAAACGACCGACTTACGTGTGTGAGTGAAGTGTACGTGAACTCAACTTGGCGTTGGACCAAGAATTATTATCTTGAAAATAAAGTCTCAAAGGTGTGCGCTTTCAGTTTTATCTTAACAAATATATGGTCATGATGCAAAATAAAATAAATATAAACATAATGCATACAACCAAGACATCAAAAGATTAAATTAAAACTCACACTAAGAGATAAACCTAAATCTAAATCTCTCACACTAATAGGATCTAAAACTAAGCTAAACAAACTCTATCTTAAACGAAGAAGAACTAAACAAAATTTTTGGATTTTTATATAAAAATAAATAAATGATTAATTAAATATGTACTAAAACAAAATAGAAAAGAAGAAATTGAATTCGAAATATTTTTTTTTGTCGTATTATTTTTTTATGTATATATAAATATCTAACTAAATATAATAATAAAAATAAAATAGAAAAGAAAATTTTGAAATTAAAAAGTTTTTTATTATTTATTTTATATGTATATGTATATAGATTTCTAACTAAATATAATAATAATAATAGAAACGAAATATTAAAATTAAAATGCTTATTTATTTATTTGATATGTATTTAAATGAGAAAATAATAAATTATCTAACATTTAATAAAAATTAACTTAATTAGTTAAAATTAAATAAAAAGAATTAATTGAATTGCAAAATATTTTTTAGATTTTTTTTGAAAAAAAAAGAAAAGGTAAATGGGCTGAATGAAAAAAAACAGAGGGGGGTGCTGAACTAAAATAGGCCCAAGGGCGCTGGATCAGGCAAGGGAAGCGGGTCGGGTCCAACCCGTGACCCGCTTCGGTTGTAAAAGGGGAGAAAAACCCTAGGCCAAACGGCGTCGTTTCTCACGGAAATGGGAAAGACATTCCCCTTCCCTCAAACACTCAATCTGTCGAATCTCTCTCGCTCTGAAGCTCTCACTCTCAACTCTCTGGGTTTCGATTTCTCTCGGAAGTCGCTTGGTAACATCTTCGTATCCTCACCTTGAATCTCTTCTATTTCATCTCAACTCTCTCTGTCCTGTTTTGGTTTGTTGGTGTTAGAAGGTGGCGGTGATAGTGTTCATGGTGATGATGAAGACGGTGGTTTGCGGTATGTGCGGTGAATGGTTCGTTGGGCTCACGAACGGAGGAGACGAAAAGGGGCCGGCTCGGTTTCTCTGTTTTTTCAGGTTTTTACGATTCTGAGTTGTGCGGATTTCGTCGGTGGGTTGAGCGGTGTTTGAAGATGGCTCCGGTTGCGATTGGTAAGATGGCGATGAAGGTGCGATGGATTCACGGTTTGTTTGGGGCCGGTTCTGTTTGTGTAGATGATGAGTTTAGGATTTCGATGGTTGTTTGGTGGTTTCGGTTTGTTGTTGTTGTTGGGCTTGTTGAAGAAGGAAAGATGTTACGGTTTGAGTGTTGTGTTGGTGAAGAGAAGAGTTGTTGTCGAAGTGTGGAAGGTATGGTGACTGTATGTGTTAGTTTATGGATGTGAGTTTGACGATGGTGAGTGAAGTGAGTGAAAATGGTTTTGAGCAGAGTGTATTTTACGGTTTACGAGTTATAGAGGGTTACAGTTTGTGCAGATTTGGATGGTTTGAAGAGTGAGTTGAAGGAGTTTATGGTGGTGGTCAATTTTGTGGTTTGTTTGGTTCTTTGATGGTTCGAAGAGAGTGTTTGAAGGTGGGTGTGAGTAGTGAGTTTGGAAGGTTTTGGAAAGGTTCAGTTTCTCTGGTTGGTTTCAGAGTTTGGTTGAAGGTCATGAGCAGAGTTCGATTTTGATGAAGAATAAGTGTTTCGAAGAGTGAGTTTTTTGAAGGTGATGAAGGTGAAGAAACTGGTGACGGATTTCTGGTTTTTTGATTAACAGGTTTGTGTTTGTGGTATGAAACAATGAAGAGTGATTTATTTTGTTGTGAATTTTTTTGAGTTATTTTTTTGAAGTTTGGTTCTGTTCTTGTGCAGGTGTTAGTTGTGAAAGAGGATGATGGATGGTGGTGCACACGGTTTCGTCACGGTTTAGACATTATTTTTGAAGGGAGGTTGTGGTTCAGCTTTGTGAAACGGCGGAGATTGATGAGTAATGAGAAGGAGCTGTGCTGATGTTCAAGAGTAAGGTGTTTGGAATGTTAATTGGCTGGGTGATGAGGTGTGTATAGGCAGCATCCAACATATTATTTCTGCTGCTCTTTTGGAAGCAAAGGTGATTGACTTGGTTGATGACCATGGAGGATGGACTGGAGTATGCTGGAGAACTGTCTGCCATTGGATTGGTAAAATAGTATTCGTGCAATGCTGCCTTCTGAGTTTTGTTTGTGCAGTTTTCTGTCTATTTTTTGAAGTTTGTATATGGCTTTGTGTATGCGGTGAGGAGTGATGAAATGAAACTGAAAAAGAATCTAGCTATTCGGAATCTTTATCAAACCGGAAACATAAACATACGCAAGAGGAATCAAACAAGATGAACAAAGAAAATCCGAAAAGAGGTGAAGGAAGAGGAGAACATTACCGACCCGAAAGTTATCGGGGTGAAGAATCCGCAATGGTAAGTGTTGCTTCTACTCCTTACTACTGCTGGTGTGGGTCTATGGTTTATTGAATTTTTGGTTGAAGTTTTATTGTTATGAAGTTTTCTGGTTTTTTGTGGCTGTTTTTTTTTTTGGTTATTTGATGTAGTGGCTAGGGTTTCTGCTTGCCTCCTGATGAATGAAACAGTGTATATTATATAGGACTTGGTTTAGGGTTTTTGATTTTTGAATTTTGTACTGTGATAACTTGTGGTTGAAGGGTTTGACAATAGGGGACAGATTCTGAATTTTGGTTGTAGTGGGAGGCTGTAGCAGAATTTGCAGGTCTGAATTTTTGTGTGTGCTATTTGTCTATTGTGACTGTGTTGTTGTGGTCCCTGCTTGTTTTATTACCTCTTTCTTCTCTTTTTTTTTCTCCAATGCAAATGTAACATTATGCTGAAGTGAGTATGGCAAGAATGAATGGGAAACTTATGCTATGTGAATGTATGATCATGGAATGATTTATGTTTGGATAAAATAGGGATGAACATAATGTTTGCTTTGAATGAAATGAATTGAATTTGTGAACTTAAATTATGAAAAATTTGAATGAATTATTTGAATGAATGTGTTTATGATTATGAATGCTAACTTGTTTTTTTTTTCTTTTTATTTCATGTACATGAGAACCTTCATGAGAATGGAAGAAGCATGGAGTTTGGAAATGTCGTCTAGCATGAGGAATGATGACTTTGCATGGAGTTTTGGCATAAGGGATGAATTTAAATTTAAAGTGATGCTTATGACCTCTTGTAATAACTTCAAAAGAAAATGGCTTTGAACCTGTGATTTCCAAATATTTATTTGTAAACATTAGACATTGTAACTTTAGCATGAATTTGGAATGAACTTTGTAGTTTTTTGAATTGAACTTGGAAAGAAAATTTGGTATGTGGAAAAATGGGATTCTATTATGAAAATTGATTACACCTTGAATAGATAATTAAATAATAAAAGAAACAAAACCTTGAATGGTGATTGTGAATTGACATGGAATTAAATTTGAAACTTGAGATTTGAAATTGGATGAGAATTGACTTGGGGAAGAAAATAGAACTTGGGATAAAATTTAGAAGTCTGTGATGAATTTGAATTGAATTTGGCATGAATTTAGAATGGAATTTTGGAATTTGAATGGAAATTAGAGGGAAATTTTGTGAACTTAAGAAAAATGAAATAAAAGTTTTGAAAATGATACTTCAACATGGATTGGAAATTGAGAGCTAGAAATGGATTTGAAATTTAAGAACTTGGAAATAGAACTTGAAAAAGAAAATTGAGAACCTATGAAATTGAATTTGGAAAGCGATCATGAGCTGAGGCTAGAGCTTAAAAAAAAAGAAAATTGAAAAATGGAGTTGGAACTAATTTGGAACTTGGAAATAGACATAGAAATTGAATTTCAACTTGAAACCTGAGGATGGAATTGGAAACAAAATTGAAATTAAAAAAATAGAATGGAATTAGAAATAAATTGGAATTAAACTTAAAATTTGAATTGAATGAATAAGAAAAATGATTTCTGTCGCGGTGAGAATCGGATACCAAGCTATTAAGTGAGCTTGAATCGCAAAACTTTTATGTTCACCACCGACTTTAATTTAATCCAAAGGGAAAAGGGAAAAAGATCGTAAAAACCCTAAATGAGGAGAAACTAGGTTCGGGGGTTGATTATACCTAGGGAAGGTGTTAGCATCCTAAGCATCCGTAGTATCCTACGGGAACCTCTTGTTAATATTTGTGTTATTGTTATTTATTGCTTGTTAAAATAAAGGGAACCTAAGGTTTTTATTTCTAATGGTGCTCGCACAACATCGCATCGATGCCTACGTATCGGGTATAGAATCAGAGCACTCGTAGTTCTCCTAAGGATTAACGAACACTTGGTTACGCTCAAGGTTCGCGGGGGAAGGTAAGTGTTATGGCAAACACTCACGTGACTTAACAAAGTCACAAAAGTTGTAAAATAAAACACTAAGGACCTAATGGCTAAGGACCTAAGGATGAGGGACCTAATTGCTAAGGTCAAAGAAAAAAAAAGGGACCTAATTGCTAAGGTCAAAATGGTAACTAGGGATGGCTAAACTTCCTATGACGTTGAGTCAACTGCAGGAGTTCTTTCCCTTTTGGATTGAAAAGCATAAACGAAAGTAAATAAATGAGGGTGCAAGCTCCTAAGTCTAAGGCATAGGTTGCTACTTGCAAAAAAAAATAAATTGGATAAAGTAAAAGGAAATGCAAGGTAAAAGGCTTAGTAACCGGGCTATGACTCGATATATGGATCGAGAATGCGGGGGTGGAAAACAAACGCGGTGCGTTAATTTGCCTAAGTTAAAAAGCTGTGAAGTGTAAAGACCGTGCAGATGGCGATTGTAAAACGACCGACTTACGTGTGTGAGTGAAGTGTGTGAAGTTCACTTGGCATTGGACCAAGGATTTATTATCTTGAAAATTAATGTGCGCTTTCAATTTTATTTTAACAGGTATATGGTCATGATGCAAAATAAATATAAACATAGTGTGCATACAACCAAGACATCGGAAGATTAAATTTAAAAACTCATACTAAGAGATAAACCTAAATCTAAACCTCTCACACTAATAGGATCTAAAACTATGCCAAACAACCTCTATCTTAAACGAAGAAGAACTATACAAACATTTTTTGAATTTTTATAAAAAATAAATAAATGATTAATTAAATATGTACTAAAAATAAGATAGAAAAGAATTGAATTCGAAATATATTTTTTTTGTATATTTTTCTTATATGTATATATAAATATCTAACTAAATATAATAAAAAAAATAAAATAGAAAAGAAAATTTTGAAGTGAAAATGCTTTTTATTTATTTACTTTATATGTATATAGATTTCTTAACTAAATATAATAATAAAAAAAAAATAAAAGAAAATATTAAAATTAAAATGTTTATTTTTATTTATTTTATATGTATTTAAATGAGAAAATAATAAATTATCTAAACTTAATTAGTTAAAATTAAATAAAAGAATTAATTGAATTATAAGCTATTTCTTTTGATTTTTTTATGAAAAAAAGAAAAGGGGTAATGAGCTGATTTAATAAACAAAGGGGGGTGCTGAACTAAAAGAGGCCCAATGGGCGCTGGCCAGGAATGGGAAGCGGGTCGGGTCCAACCCGTGACCCGCTTCGGTTGTAAAAGGGGAAACATAAACCCTAGGCCAAAACGGCGTCGTTTCGGAAAGGGGGAAGGAAACTCTCTCGTCGCCTCTCTCACGAAGCTCTTTCTCTCGCAGGTCTCACTCTCTGCTCTCTCAATCTCTCGTTCACTCGCAGGTCTCACTCAACTCGCCCTCTCAAACCAGTCTCCCTGTTTCGTAATTCCGCCCTTACTCTCAACTTTTGCTCGCGAAACTCTCTCTCTCTCAATCGCGTCTGTGTTTTGGGTGCTTGCAGTGATTTCGGTTTGGTGTTGCTTTGTTTCGAATGGTCTCAGCATTGGTTCAAGATGGGCTCTTATGATAGTTCGAACTGAGAATGGAGGCGGCTCACTTAGTGAAGTTTGGGCGTTGCTGCGTTTCGCAATTGGGTGACTCGCAAGTTTGAAGGCGGAGGTTTCACAGTTGTTCGATTTACAGTGGTGGTAAATTTTGAGTGTTTCTGGGTAAAGGGGTTGCGGATCCGGCGGTGGTGACAACGTCGAAGGTTTGTTTTCAAGGTTTTGGCTGGTTTTGTTTTCGGTTCAGACACGTTTTAAGGTTTCTGGTTTTTTGAGCGGCTTTCGGTGGTGGTGACAGTTTCAGAATTGGCCCTTGATGATGCAAGTTGGACTGCTATTACCACTGCTATCAGAAAATGAAGTGAGTGTTTTATTATGGAAAACACCAGATGGAGATGACAACATTGTTGTCCCTGAAGTTCCAAGGGATTCGACACGGTTTGTTGTGACTGATGAAGATGGATTTGAGCTTGTTGAACCACTGATGGAAGTTACATTGCTTGGCCTTACAACTTCAGCTAATGGACCCCCCCATTGATAGATCAAGAGATGAAAGGGATAATTTACCTGCAGAAGTGTTGTATTTGGCATTGTTTTCTATTGTGTTTACAGTAGACCAAGTATCAATGAAACTAAACGCTCTTGTTTTTTCAGTTTGGAGAGTTTGCATTGGAACAATAAGAGGATTAAATAAGAAAGAAAAGGGTCTTTCTTGTTGAGAAAGTTCAGAACTATTATACTGTGGAAATGAATTCAGATAGGAACTTTCATTGGTCATTCCAAGTATGTTGTTGTGCATCAGAGAGTTCCATGAGTATGTGGCTGTATTCTTGTATTGTATGTGTGTGGTTGCCAGTTTTTTGTGATGGTTTTAGTTTTGTTTTCATCTGGTCTGTTTTGTTTATGGTTGTGGTTTGGTTGAGTGAGGTTTTTTGTAAATGATTTATTGATGGAGTTTATGAGAGTTTGAAGGTTTAATGGAGGAAGGAGTTTTGATATGTTTGTTGTTGGTTGGTTGAAACAGGGGTGAAAGATGTTACGCAGGTGAGAGTTTTGTTGAAGAAAAGCTGAGGAAAGATTGAAAAGGTGATGAAGGTGTTGATTTTGTTGCTATTTGTGTGAGCAGGGGTCTGTGGGTTTGATGGTTTGCAGGGTTGAAGGTGGTTCAATGGAGGTTCATGTTTGAAGGCGGTGGCTGAAGGGATTGAGCGGCAGAGTGGGTTTGATGGCGAGGTGGTCGCGGGTTGCGCGAAGTTTCTGTGTTTTGTTGTTGATTTTCGGCGATGACAGTTTGGTGATGTTCGATATCTCTAAATTTCTCTTTGTTTCTGTTTTGATTCTCTTCTCACTCTCAGACTTTTTCTGTTTTTGTTTTCGTGTGGTACAGATTTTGTGGTTGTTGCTTGGCTGGTTTAAGGTTAGGTTGAAGATTGTGTTGATGAAGGAAGGTTATGGTCTGAAGGTGGAGCGGTGATTTGTTTGAAGGTGTGAGTGATGTCTGAGAAGAAAGGTGAGGTATTTGGTTGAAGATAATGGTGAAGGGTGTTTCTGTTTATTGAAGAAGGTATGGATTGTGAAATTCTGCAGGTATTGTTTTTATGCAAGCAGAAGGTTTTTGATTGATTCCTTGAATTTTCTACGGTGGCTGAAAATTTCATGTGGCTGCCCTTGCTAGTTTTTGTGTGTATGAAATTGTATGTGGCTGGTTTTTTCTGTTTGTTAGTGCTGGTTTATGTTGATGTTCAGTTTTGATGATTTATTTATTTTCTGGTTTTGATTCTCAAACATTATTTGTTTCATATTTCTGTTTTTTTCTTTGTGTTATGCAGATTTGAATTTGAAATAAAGCTGAAAAAGAAAACTAACTATGAACAATATGCTGAAAAGAGGTGAAGGAAAAAGAGAACAATACCGACCCGAAAGTTATCGGGGTGAAGAATCCGCAATGGTAAGCCTCCTTCTTCTACTATTCCTTGTTATTGCTGGTGTTGCTGAATTTTCTTTGTTTTGTATCAATCTCCCTTTTTTGTGGTTTTTTTTGTTTGAAGTTGTGGCTGAATTTTTCTGTGTTGTTTTATGAATGAAACAGTGCTAGCTTTATATGAAATGAATTAGGGTTTAGAATTTGAATTTTTGTCCTTGAAAACTTGTGGTTGAAGGGTTTGACAATAGGGGACAGATTCTGAATTTTGGTTGTAGTGGGAGGCTGTAGCAGGCTGTTTTGTGTGCTGAGTGCTGCTGTTTTTCTGCTGTTTTGTTGCTGTTTTTTTGTTTGCTAGTGAGCCATGATCTTGCTGATTTTGTACTTATTTTGACACTTGGTTATGAGAAAAAGAACTTACAATATGTAAAAAAGAATTAACATGAATGCTGAATTTTGATGGTATGCTTGAATGAAATAGAAATTGAAATGCTTATGTAACATATATGAGGCTGTTTTGAATTAAACATGAAATTGGAAAAATAATACTTGAAAATGAAAATGTTTTGAAATTTAAATATGTTTGAATGGAATAGATTGAATTTGAATGAGATGTGATGCATTTATGATTATGTATGAATTAGAACATGGATGCTAACTTGTTTTTTTTCTTTTTATTTCATGTGCAAATGGATGAATTGGAATGATGGACAAAAGGCCATGGAGAAAGAAGATTTTCATGCATGATTGGATATGAAGAAACTATGGATTTACTTGGAAATTAAAAAGATGTAACAATTAGTTTTTTGGAAGTTTTGTGTACTTAAGCACTAGTTTAGAATGAAATTCTAATTATGTATGTAATACTAAAATGCATATGAATGGTATGTGTGAATGTTATTATGATGAAATATTCAACTTAAATGTGACATGAGTGAATGGTTATAAAAAATGAATGTTCATGAATATGTTTTAATTTAAAGTGAAATATGAATGCTTTGAAAAAACTTGGGACAAGGTTGAACATTGTGAATAAGTCTTGAGAATGGACATAACATGAATGCAAAATAAAATAAATATGAAATGACATTGTATTTTAAATTTGGAAATATGGAATAGAAAAATGAAGTATGGATTTAAAATTGGAACTTTGAAACTTGAATAAAACTTGGAGAAACTTTGGAAGTTAGATTTTGAACTTGAAATTGAAATTGGAAGTTGTAATTAAAAATAGAAATAGTTTTGAAAATGAATTAAAAATTAGAATTTAGAAATTGAGATAAAAGTTTAAAAACTTGAAAATAGAATTAAAAAAAAATAGAAATAGAAATAAAAATTAAAATTAAAACACAAAAATGAATTAAAAAGTATAGAAATAATAAATAGAAATTAAATTAAAATGGAAGCTTGGAAGTGACAAGAAATTAAAATCAAATTTATAAATAACTAGAAAATGAGTTGAAAGTAACTGAATAAAAAAACTTGGAATTTCTTTGCTAAATGCGATGAATGTATGATGCGAGCAGTTAGGGGTAAAATTTGGGGTGTGACACTCACTTAGGTTGGAGTTAAACCGATGTAAAATATCGGTTTAGCTTGGGACTAATCGCTTCAAGTTGTTGTTTTTAAAGAAGACTAATCGCTTCAATCTACTGTCAGGAATGAAGACTACCCACTTCTCTCCATTATTCGCTGTTTGGTTGGAAGATAGCCAAAAAATTCATTTTCCTTGTATAACGGGGTTCGAGAGTTCAACCTACTAAAATATCTTAAGATTTACTTGATACTCTCAAGAAAAAATCTTAGGGAGATGATTAAGTCTTTTCTTTTTTACCGAAACTCCATAACTCCCAATGTCATGTCTTTGTCCCTTAACTCTTTACTTTTCGTGTTTTACTCTTAACTTCCATTGCTAATTTCTAAAATCTATTTGAAATGAATTTACACTCTAAAAATTATCCTAAAAGTTTTTCAAACTACTGTTTTTCCGAAACACACAATTCTCATCTTATGTGTGAAGTCATATTTCCAACATATTTCATTGATAAAGTTCACTAAATGAAATGTCATAACTGCTGAGAAAAAATTCTAGGTGCTAAATGAATAATTTTTATTTAGATCCCTAGTTTCACATGATGATAACCTGAGGACATGCAATTTTTTTCCAAAGTGGGTGGATATTGTGACTAAAACTAACCAAAACCTGTGATGTTTACTTTATTTATTTTAAGTTATTTTTTTAATCTAAGATGATCAAGATTCTACATACATAGTATTTTTGAAAAAAAAATGAAAAAATTTGTGATTTTGCTGGATTATTTTGTATATTACCGTTGAATTGCATATGGATCAATGAACTAAACAAACACATGAATATGAAACCAACAATTCTGGTTTATGACAAAATCAGAACCAAAAGCATGATGAAAATGCTATTTTCTTTAAATGCTTCATTCAAGGTTAATTTTGTGATTATCTGTAGGTGATTGCATAAACATAGGTTTGTTTGCTTGATTAAAGTTAGATTTCACTTGTTTTGTGAAAGCATGTTGATTAGAATCAAAATTATACAAAACCTAATATGTAAAATGCATGATTCTTGCTATTGCTTATTATGTATGATGTCATGGATATGATCAAGATGTTATTTTTTGATCGATTGAAAAAATTGATTGGCCAAATAAACCCTACCTTGTGTAAGTGTGATTCTTTGACAACCCCTTCAAACCAAAACATGAAAAAAAAATTGTTTTTAAAAAGTTTCAACTCTTAGTCATTTCAACGAAAAAATAATATTCATACCTTGTTATAACACCCTAATTTTTTTCCCTAAGATTCTCCGCATTTCATTCACATTATTACATACAAACAAGATCACACATTGATTCTTCCAGCATTTTCAGCTGCAGGTTTATGCCTCACGGGGATCACCATTGCTTTTGTATGTTTTTATTTGTTTATGTTTACTAACCTCTAACCAAAATACCAAAAATATGTTGTAGTTTTCCTGTTCTTCTTTCTCTGTATGTTTGAGGTGTTGCAGGGTTGTTAAAGGCAAGACAATATTTTCAAGTCAAATGTGGTTATTAAGTTGTAATCCATTTCAAATGGATGTTTGACCTAATCTTGTTCAAAATATCAAAAATTTGTTTCAACTGCAAGTTATTGGTGTCAGTGGTTTATTTCTCAGGCAATGCATATTCAAGGTAAAGTTGTTATGCACGAAATTCATCATGTTATCAAGCAAGGGTTTATGTGAGGTTTGGTTCAGAAAGTCAGGTTCATCATGATCATAGATTCAGATGAATTTGACTTAATATTAGTCATACAAGAAGCGTGCTTCATTCTCAAGTTATCTGAATCATTTGGAAGATAAGTGAGGATTAAATCAATACTTCATGATTGAAGAATCATCAAAATCCAGTTCATATTTCAATGTGATCTTTGATTCAATTCAAGCATGTCGAACAACATGGAAATTCAACACGTCCAAAATGACCTTGCAATGTCATGCGCTATGTAGCAAAACACAAACCTTCCATAAGCTTCTAATGCACATGACAATCACACGCGACTCATGCTTCATGACGTTGCAAAAAGGACGTGAAAATTACACTAAATAAAATAACCAGAACAACTTCAAATCGAAAGAAAACTGCAAATGAATTTCATCCATTAGACTCTATAAATCCAGTCTTCTATTCATCACTTGAACAAAGCTTGAAACCCACAAAAACCCTGCAAAAAATTCACCAAAACAAAATCAACCTTCAATTTTAACCACAACAACCTTCTTCCATTTCAACTCATTCCAAATAATCCTCAATTCAACTTACCACTCTCCTCTTTCAATCCATTCTTCTGAAAATACATCAAAAATCACCTTCAACAACAAACAACTCTCAACAGAGTACAAACCATAAACAAACTTACCACCTCACGCGATTCAATCAAAATCCATCTTCAACAATTACCGCAGCCTTCCGTAACTCGCCGAAATCTCTCATCTTGTAAGCTTCATCAACAACAACAACCAATCTCGCATTATCGCTCATACATCACTACCGCCATAAACCATGAGAGAGATGCGGTGAGAAAGGAAACAAATCGTGAAAAGAGAACGACGATCTGAGATGAAGAAAGAGATCCACCGGTGGTGACATTGGTGGTAGTAGCGGCACCGACGACTTGGTGAGAAGAAGAAGATGAGCTTTTGTGCCTCTGAATTCGTGTGTGTTTTAAGAAAAATGAATCCTATTTTTTTCCTTTTTCTGTTTCTGTTAAAGAATATTTTGGGCTGTTAAGCCATTTTTTTTGGATCCACACTCCATTTTGATGCGCCACACATCCCTGGGTTGGCCTTGTTTTCTTTAAAATTTTCATTTCATTTTTTTTAAGACTTGTTCAAACTTTTTCTAGCATTTTAATTTTTTGTTTCTTTCTTAGAAAATCATTACATTCCTTTTGTTTAAAATAAATCATATTAAAATTTGTTTAGTATTTCTCTTTGATTTTTTATGGCATCTGTCCATCTTATTATTGATTTTGATTTTTTTGGTTGATGATGAATCATAAATGTTAGATCCATCTTTCTCTTAATCTTATTTTTCTTTTTGGTCGATGAGATCTCCGAATCAATGATTATTGATTTTCAAAGTTGTTTAATTTTCATTATTTTAAATCTATTTGATGAATGATCATTTAGATCATTCTCCAATACTTTGGAATCGTGATGGATTACATTTGATAAATCAATTTGAAATTTCGATTATGATTAGGACGTTACCATTTTCTTTTCGTGTGGCATGTTTTCGGAGAATGATTCATTATATCATTCCTCTAACATGTATTAGCACTAACATTAGTTACCTTAGATTGTATTGACCGACCTCGTTGTAGGGTGACTTCTATTTAAGTTACTTGGCAATTGCTTAACCCAGTGCTACATTTGTTTCTCTCTCCTTATTGGAACTTGTACTTTCGTAATCCGAACCTTGATTGGTTGTCCAAGTCCAAACATGGTTGTTCTTTTGTGCTAAGTTCATAATTCTCAAAATTCTTTGTTGTAGAGGCTTTGATTCTATCAACCTTCTGAGAAGTTTTGTTAATCAGTGACTTGAGCACATCGAACAACCATATAGTGCAAGACGCGAGACGAAATTCGGTTGTCACTTAAATCCTTTTGGCATTGTTCTCTTTGTGGATGATTAAATTCACCGCATTATTGAGCTTTATTTTGGAGTTTTGGACTTAGATTCTCAGACATCTTCTCTTTGCTTTGATCATTATGGAGTTGGTACCTTAGTCTTTATTTGGCCACTTGCTAGCTTGTGCTTATGAGGATGTAATTATTTTGCTTATTCTTTGAAGGGTCTTCAAGTGGTTAGATCTTTCCTCCCTTATCTCTATTCTTTTATTTTTTTAGGATAGTCTTTTCATCTCCTCCTATTCTTTAATTTTCAAAACCTTCTCCATTTTTCAAATGATTCTTCTTTTAAAATTTTCACTACTTTAATAATTCACACATTGACTTTTGTCAAGTGACTTGTACCCCTTCTTTTCTTTAAATAAATGTCAATGAACTTAATCATGTTGACTTCATTCAAAATTAAAAAGAACCAAACTCATTCAAGTTGTTTTTATGCCTTTGTGCACTCTTTTGTTTCTTTACAAGTTTAGAATATGAGTCATTTTTTCTAGTCGGGTTCATGACTCTCAATCTCCATGGCTGTAGTTTAATGTAATTGAGTCTCTTGTCATTTGTGGAGATTTAGTGGCATACTCGTTGATTTTATCCGAGTTGGCGCCCTCCCTATATGAGTCCATGCCCTCATTCTCATGGTAGATTTGTGAGACTATCCACTTGAAAATGACAAATTTTCTTTACTTCTTAAAATCAATCAAAACCAACAAAATTTGTTATTTTTACCATGAACTACGAGGTTTTGATCTTACACTGCACTTTGTGGGTACGTAAGCATGAAGTGGTAAACCACTCCAAACACAAAAACATTAAAAATTAATTCTTTTCTCATCCCCTCACTCTCATTTAATAAACCCTTTTCAAACCAAAAAGTGTAAATATTTAAAAGGGCTCTCGTGGAGTACCACAGACGTTTTGGGTGCTAACACCTTCCCATTTCGTAACCAACCCCTTACCCATTCTCTGTTTGTTTCTTTAGATTTTTGCTTTTAGATTCATTTTAGGATTTATTCGCTATTTTTTTATTTTCCTTTTGGAATAAATAAAAGCGCGGTGGCGACTCTGTTTTCATTGAGTTAAGTTAATCAATAACATACACTCACGATTTTTTACCGCTACACTTGTCTTAAGGATTAAAGAACATTAAATTTTCAAGAATATCATAAAAATTAAGTTAGGGAGATAAGTATTTTTAAATGAAAATAAAAATAGAGTAGTTATTATTAGGTTATCAAAAGGAAAGAAAAATATGGTTTAACAAAAAAAAGACCAACATACTTTTAATCATTGTTGATACACCATCAACATCACTTTCAAGTAGGGGTGGAAAAATGGATTGTAGACCACCGGGCCGGCCCATACACTTGCCAGAAAATGGAGGGTTGGATTGGAATTTTGGGCTCGTCGTCCACTAAAGCCCACCCCACAAAAGACTGCCACCCGCCAAAGCCCGTCACGCCAAAATCCGCCGCCCTCCAAAGTCCGCCATACCTTTGAAATAATGTATATAGTACGCTACGAGCCTTAAGCCATATAGGAAATGATTAGTGGAGGTCTCCTTCACTCTTCTAGAGTGCTTTGCAAACGTTCCATTAAGAGCGACCTTGTAAAGTATTCGCTCATGTATCATAGTCTTTAGCGTTGTGCATACAACAAAAAACAGAATCAAAACACTTCTTTTAAAAGAAAATAAACAGACAACACACCTTCTCTTCTCACCTCAGGCTCCTTTGTGGACGTTATTGACTTTTCTCTTCAGTTCAATAGCAAGACGATAACACACTCGATTCAGCGAGCCTGCAACACCTGAGTTAGAACTATGGCAACGCCACCATAAAAAACACAAACAAACAAATTGTCACCCTAGGTTAGGGGAACTACGTCGCTTTGATTATCATTCCCAGTGAGATATGTAGGCAGTGGGGTAGGGACCATTCAAGCACAATTCTTTCTTTTCCCTACATTGTTTCTCATTCTCTTTCCATTCCCGTTCTTTCTCCAGTTCCAATATAGCAACAGATGAAGCAAATCACAACATCCTTTGAGTAGTACAAGCAAGTGTGGATCCTGTCGAGTACGACATACGTGAATGGGTGCTAATACCTTCCCTTTCACGTAACCGACTCCCTTACCCGTTCTCTTTGGTTCGCATGACCTTGTTCTTTCCTTTTACCGGGTTTGTGCAACATTAACTTTCCCTTTCCTTGGGATAAAAATGCATAGCTGGCGACTCTTCTTCTTTTTCCGTGCAACTTTCGCGTTTGTTCTATAATGAAAATCTCAAGAGCGACAACTGGCGACTCTGTTGGGGAATGTTGACCTTTTGTTGGTCCCTCCTCTTTTGTGAGTCACTCCTAGCACTTGTGTGTTTAGAGTTCATTAGGTGTTTTACATTTATGCTTTCAACTGCTTTATTTATATGTTTCATTATGTATTTACCACATTTACATTATTGTTGCATATACTGGCTGTTCTGGTTTTACTTGGCGACCTGGGTGTTATGAGAGATAAGCCCACTACCCAGGGTTGATTGTTCATGTACGTATTAGAGTGGGAAGTCATGTGGCTTGCATGGTCTTGAGCACACATAGTTTTCACGAGTCCCGCACCCAGATGAGGTTCTCTTGGGAGATACTCTATACTGCATAGGCAAACCATAGGATGCTCCCATCTGAGCTGCTAACACTGGTGACCGATTATTGAGGACCTTAGTGGAAACACCCTTCTCCAGTGGTGACAGTGGCAGACTATAATTGACGGCAAACCCACTCGCAACCGAGGGCCCAATAGGAACTTGCATAGGATGGCCTTGTTTGAGGAATTAGTGGAGACCTTATCGATTATTACATAATACCAAACCGGAAATGATAATTGTATTATTTCTCCTCGACTTGAGAGTCAGAGAAGCTGACCCTTAACACTACCTGTGAGATGGGGGGATTGTTTATAGGTTTGCAGGAACACTGGCCTTCTACATACCCATTTATCTGATTATCCTATGAGTAGTGATTTGGTTCTATACAAATCTGGTGTTCTTGATATGCTTCTATTCAGAGCTGGTGTTCTTGATATGCTTCCATACAGAGCTATTTTTATTGATGTAGTTCTATACAGATACTCGCCTCACATTCCTACACTGACACGACAAATTTATGGAAAGTGTGACTATCAACCTACAGGGGTTTTCTGGTTTTTTGGTCTTGCATACTTACCGATTACTGTTCAGCCAAATCGGTTCAACACAATATTATTCAGGATATTTATGGAAGCATTGATCACAGGTCTGTACACATGTAACATCATAGCATTTCAACACACATGTTTTGTTATTTCCAAGTATCTTATATATGAATTTTGCTATATTGAGCATTCCCCCCTTTCTTGTTGATTATTTTGTACAAAACTTGAATCAAAGTAGATAGATTCCTTGGAAATAACTGAACATGGAATTTTCATTCATTCATGCATTCATAACAGGTACCCGAAGATGAGAATTTTTATTTCTGGCTGGGTGTTCTCTACAAAACTACTGACTTGACTCTTCCAATTGTTCAACTTGTGACAATCAGGGGATATCTATGGAACGACTCCGTGCAAATATGGATGAAATGAAAACCCGGTTGAGTCATTTTATGGTGGACATTCAAGCTTTGTCTTATGATCAAAAGCTGCTGAAAAAGGAAGTCAGAAGCTTATGATGAAGACTAAAATGAGCCTAGCTAATGAAATCTTGGATGTGGTGTTAAAGAAACGAAGCTATCATCATCCCTAGTAAGGGGAACTACGTCACTCTGATTCTTCATTGGTTAATGGAGATATGTAGGCAGAAGGTTGTGAGATCTTTGTGAGCAACCTAATCTATCAACCTTATTTATCAACATCTTTCCTCCAGGTATCTCTTATCAACATCCAACTCTAGCTCCCCAAGAGAGTCCTAGGGGAAGAGCATATGGTCAAAGGCTAGAACAACTTGAGAAAATTTTTGATCCTATTATATCGTACGCGCAACGGGTTTCCTCATTTTCTCAAATTCAAACTGGTTCAGCTAGTCGCATCAGGATCATCTTTGACAAATCTTCCTTTGGGGTTTCAATACCTAATGCCAGGCACGACTACCATTCCGGGGCACCTGGCCGTTTAATTGAGGGTTACAAGTCTTTTAGAGGAAAAGTTAAAAGACAAGGTCCCAAATTTGATTGATTCCAAGACTATTGTGTTCACACCAGGAAAATGTGAGAATATGGCACCAAACCAGTAATAGAATGAACATCCAGACTACTGACTGCTAAAATTCGCCGAGAGGAATAAGTCTAGATGGAGTATGACCTCCTCAACAATGACAACCACAATGTGAATGCTATATGCATGTACCACTCAAGGGCATTTAGGCATACAATTGAGAATTACAATTTGTTCAATCACAAGGTACAAAATTTAATCGACTCAAAGATCATCTTACTAGATGGTTTGTCCATACATTGGAATATCTCCATCAGGTTGAGCACCTAGTTTGCAAATATATCTTCGGAAGCAATAAGTCCAGACGGAGTCAGGTCTCCTCAATGATGGCAATGTCCAGTTTCTTTATTGCATCCTCATTTATAGTTTTTATTGTTTGTCTAAACATTTGTTTGCATGCATGAAATTTGTTTGTTTTTGAATGTTAATCATAATAAAACTCACATGTTTTTCTTGAAGTAATCCATTCGTATTCGCTCATGATTTCGTGTATGTGCATTGCAATATCAACTGTCGTGCTTCAACTTTTGATGGAGGATGATGAAGTAAAAATGCAAAAATCTCTAATTGTATGCTTTTGGATAAAATCCTGTTGAAGATGTACAATCATTATTTCAAATCCCCAAACACTGGAGATATAAGGGAAATAAACCCTCTCTAACCCATTTGATCCTTGAAGTTGGAATTTCTCTTTGCATGAAAAAACCCTTACATTTAACCCAGGGGCAGGGTAGGCGTCAGTTTAGTTTGATCGAGCATTCAAACTTCAAAAGGAGTATGCATCATAGGATCCATTACCTTTCATGGCACCACATCAAGAGGTCAAAATATTGGAAATCACAATGGTTAATCCCTCATCGACCAAAAAATGAGGCAATCACAACCTTTTCAAACAAGTCAGACAACCAGTGTCACATGATTTGTTAAAAAAATGAAAATCGAAAGAAAAAGAAAAATCTTGTTAAGTCGAAACTTGAAACCAAGCGACTTAGGCAAAAGTTAGGGGATCCCGCTGGACTTTACAATTAAAAAATTCAAAAGAATCGGTCCAGGAAAAAGTTAGGGATAATCAAAAGAATAAAAAAAATAAATGCGAAAAGGATTACACAAGAAAGATCATTAAGCAAGAACAAAGTCGTGTGATACAGACATAAAATACAAAAGGGTGTTTGTTGTGAAGACAAGCTTCCTTCAAATATCATGTTTTGATGAAGACAACAAATTATGCTCAAGATTGTGTGTACAAAAAGGAAGTGAATCATAAGTCTCAAGCTTCTTGCATTTTTTCAAGAATTGAAGAATAATTTGGAATAAATTAAAGGTATAACAATTATTGCTTAAAAATATATATGCAAGTGTTCAAAAATATCTCATGCATAAAATACATGTTTAGGAATAATAGAAAACACATTGCATAAATTTCATGCATTAAAAAATAAATATTTAGACAAATTTTTTAATTTTTCAATTTATTTAAGCATGCAGTATTTGGTAAAATATGGCAGTTTCAACCGACGTAAAAGCACAAAAAAATGGCCGTAATTTGTACAGATTTTTAATTTGAATATTTTCTAACGTTGAAGGGGTGTTAACCGATTAATCCATATGGTTAACCGGTTTACACTGTAAAAGTGAGCGAAAATATGCATTTTTTCATGAAAAACTTCATTGTTTCTATTTTCCAAACTATTGCATCTTTTCATTTGATCATACCTTTATGAAAGAGTGTTTTGTGCATTATATAAACAAATTATTTAGTTTTTATACTCCTCTCCAATAATTTTCATAATAAAAAATCACTCATATTCTTCATGTTTCAAATATTTTTAGGTGTTCATATTTAAACTTTTTGAGAGAAACTTTTTATAAATTTTCAAGAACATCATTCTAGTTTTATCTCATTTATTCAAGAACACTTGTATATTTATTGTTGAGTGATACTTGTTCCAAGGAGAAGATCAATATTTATATTGATAAAATATTTAAAGCTTCATCTTCTATACACTTACAAAATTCAGAATTATTATTATTCTTTGTTTTCAGGATTGTTGGAAATAAGAGAGTAGAAAGGAAAGAATTGTTTTCTTGTTCTACTTGGGTGGTTTTCCTTGTTATCCGGATTGTGGATACAAGAGGTCCATTGTGAGATTTGTTCTCAATAGGACTTTAAATTTGTAAAATCCAAGAGATTGTTCTTGGTGGGTTGTTGTTAGAAGATTGTAGGATAAGTCTTGAGATTAGGCTTTTACAAAGATGTAACAATAGTGGAAATCTCTTTCGGTTTGGAAAGAGGACTGGATGTACCTTCGGACTGTGAAGGGAACCAGGATAAGTTGCTGTGTCTCTTTTATTTCTTGCTTTATCGCTTTCTTATCATACACAAGTAAAAGAGAAAAATCCATCCATCAAGAAAATAATCGAGAAAATTTTATAACACCTAATTCACCCCCCTCTTAGGCATACTCAGAATCTACAATTGGCATCAGAGCAGGTTTAGGTAACTTGTTCCTACAAGATCCTGTATGGCTTCCGCAAACTCGAATCCTGTTTTCAAAGACGGTGGAAGTAGTAGCAAACCCCCACTCTTCTCTGGAGAATATTTCGATTTCTGGAAAATCAGAATGAAAACACATCTTGAAGCCCAAGGAGAAGGTATATGGGAAGCAATCGAAGAAGGTCCACACAATCCTGTAAACGTGATCAATGGTGTTGGAACCGCGAAGTTTAAAAACACATATGATGAAAATGATAAGAAAATAATTCTAAATGAAAAGAAAGCTATCAATATTCTTCAAAGTGCATTAAGTATGGATGAATTCTTCCGCATTTCTCAATGTAAATCAGCAAAGCAAATATGGGATACTTTAGTGGAGACTCATGAAGGAACCGCTGAAGTAAAAAGATCAAGATTGAATACATTGAGCCAAGAATACGAGATGTTCAGAATGCAGCCCCGAGAATCAATACTTGCTCTACAAAAGTGATTTGTTCACTTAACCAATCACCTGATTACTCTTGGTAAGACTTTTACTAACGATGAATTAAATCTTAAAGTGCTTAGGTCTTTAAACAGGGAATGGCAACCAAAGGTGACAACAATTTTAGAAAAGAAAAGTCTTTCTACAATGACATCTGCTTCCTTGTTCGGAAAACTTCAAGAGCATGAATTAGAACTCGAATGATTGGAGAAGCATGAAATTCAAGTAACTGATTCAAAAGACGTTTCATTAAAGACAAGAGTAAAAAATTATGATAGCTATCAAGAGGATGAATCCGATAGTGATGAAGATGAAGAACTTATCAAGAAATTTGAAAAATTTCTAAGAAAAGAAATAAAAAAAGAAATCATTAAAGAAGAAACACTTACAAGGAAGATTAAATGTTTTGAATGTGGAGAAAAAGGTCATGTTAAAAGTGAATGTCCTACACTTAAAAATAAGGATAAATACTTCAAAAGAAATAAGGACAAAAGGCCAAAGAAATCATATGTTGCATGGAATGACAATGGAATAAGTTCATCTTCAGATGAAGATCATGCAAACAAGTCATTGATGGTCTCACATAATTCAAGTGATGAAGAACATGAGGTTAGCAATAATTTGTCTATTTATGATTGTGATGCTCAAGGAGCAATTGATGAAATATTAAGTGATGCAAAATTCTGTACAAAACAATTTCATCACAAAAGAAACAAATCTCAACTTTAGAAGAAAAGGTTAAGACCGTGGAAAATGATTTCAAAGATGAAAAACAAAAATTAATTAGTGATCAAAAACAAAATTTTGTATGCACACAGTGTGAGTCACTTTCATTCCAAATTGTCCAACTAAAAAGAGTCCTTGAAAGGTATGGAAAATGACAAATTGGATTGGAGTATGTTCTTAGTCAACAAAAGTATTCAAATAATAAGAGTGGTCTTGGTTACTCAAAATTTTCTAAACCAAGTTCTAACAAGACCATCTTTGTAAAGGCTAGTGAACAAATTCCTAAAGTGAAAGTGGACAAACCTAAAGTGGTTCATCAATATCCTAAAAGAAAAATATTTGGTAAGAATAATTCTTATGTTCTTAGGTATAAAAGAAACTTTGAACCAACATGTTTTTATTGTGGAATAATTGGCCATACACCTAATGCATGCTATGTGAGAAATTTCAGTATAGCACAAGGGCGTTATGTGTGGGTTAAGAAAGACACTAACTATGATGGACCCAAAGCACACCGGGTGCCAAATAAAACTTAATTTTTTTTGTAGGTTTACTTGGAGACCACTTCAAAATCAATGTTTCATTAACAAAGTGGTTGTTCTAAGTTCTTGATGGGAGATATAAACTAACTTTCAAATCTAGTTCCAAAGTCCAAGGATTATTTCACATATGAGGATTCCCTTAAAGAAAGAATTCTTGGCATAGGCAAAGTTGAAGCACTAACTTTCACATCTATTGAAGATATACTTTAAGTTGACGAACTAAAGCATAATCTTCCAAGTACAAATCAACTTTGTGACAAAGACTTCAAAATCATGTTTCGACAAGGATAAATGTTTGATGAAGTCTCATGAGGTAAAACTCATAGGTAAAAATTATGTTTTGTTTATTTATTTTTCAAAGATTTCTTTATATATTTCAAGACTTTTCTCATCCTTTTTGCTAATGACAAATGGGAGAAGGTTTGTTGTTTTTCTAACTCTATTATGCATAATTTTATCCATAACTTCTTTGATTGAGGGAGAGCATCAATCAAGGGGGAGCTTTTTGTTGGAGAAATAAAGTTGGAGCAAATTTTCAAGTATAGGTTGTCATCATCAAAAAGGGGGAGATTGTGAAGACAAGCTTCCTTCAAATATCATGTTTGATGAAGACAACAAATTATGCTCAAGATTGTGTGTACAAAAAGGAAGTGAATCATAAGTCTCAAGCTTCTTGCATTTTTTCAAGAATTGAAGAATAATTTGGAATAAATTAAAGGTATAACAATCATTGCTTAAAAATATATATGCAAGTGTTCAAAAATATCTCATGCATAAAATACATGTTCAGGAATAATAGAAAACACATTCCATAAATTTCATGCATTAAAAAATAAATATTTAGACAAATTTTTTAATTTTTCAATTTATTTAAGCATGCAGTATTTAGTAAAATATGGCAGTTTCAACTGACGTAAAAGCACAAAAAAACCGCCGTAATTTGCACAGATTTTTAATTTGAATATTTTCTAACGTTGAAGGGGTGTTAACCGATTAACCGATATGGTTAATCGGTTAACACTGTAAGAGTGACTGAAAATATGCATTTTTTCATGAAAAACTTCATTGTTTCTATTTTCCAAACCATTGCATCTTTTCATTTGATCATACCTTTATGAAAGGGTGTTTTGTGCATTATATAAACAAATTATTTTTAGTTTTTACACTCCTCTCCAATAATTTTCATAATCAAAAATCACTCATATTCTTCATGTCTCAAATATTTTTAAGTGTTCATATTCAAACTTTTTGAGAGAAACTTTTCATAAATTTTCAAGAACATTATTGTAGTTTTATCTCATTTATTCAAGAACACTTGTATATTTATTGTTGAGTGATACTTGTTACAAGGAGAAGATCAATATTTATATTGATAAAATATTTAAAGCTTCATCTTCCATACACTTACAAAATTCAGAATTATTATTATTCTTTGTTTTCAGGATTGTTGAAAACAAGAGAGTAGAAAGGAAAGGATTGTTTTCTTGTTCTACTTGGGCAATTTTCCTTGTTATCCGGATTGTGGATACAAGAGGTCTATTGTGAGATTTGTTCTCAATAGGACTTTAAATTTGTAAAATCCAAGAGGTTGTTCTTGGTGGGTTGTTGTTAGAAGATTGTAGGATACGTCTTGGGATTAGGCTTGTACAAAGATCTAACAATAGTGGAAATCTCTTTCGGTTTGGAAAAAGGACTGGATGTACCTTCGGACTGTGAAGGGAACCAGGATAAATTGTTGTGTCTCTTTTATTTCTTGCTTAATCGCTTTCGTTTCATACACAAGTAAAAGAGAAAAATCCATCCATCAAGAAAATAATCGAGAAAAGTTTATAACACCTAATTCACCCCCTCTTAGGCGTACTCTGAATCTACATTTGTTACTTCGACAACCTGATTGGTGCTAGAACCATTAGTGTTAATGGTTCCTCAACCAACACAAAACCATTTTTGAGTGGTGAGCACTCATGCCAAATTAGCTGAATATAGGACTGGAGAACACCACGAAGAATGGGTGGGTACAAATAAACTTTGAGCCATATATCCTTTTTTCTATAAAAACTGTGAATCAGGCCACAATACAACCCTTAAAAAGTCCTAACTGAAACTGGGTTATTTCGGGAGCGTACTACCATGGGATAACGTTCCTGACTCCTACAAGTTGTGCTAAAATGTATGTGTTGGTGTTGCATGTGCATGTTTTCTTTCATTCAAAATAGCTGTCATATATTAACCAATGATTCGCGCACAAAGGTTTGCGACATTTTTTCAATAAAAAACTTCAAGATTAACATGTGTGTTGCATTCTTAGAATAAACATTTTTTGCTTGCATACATTTGTTTGGCATTCCAGAAGCTTAATCTTGCCGAGTTGAGAAGTCTGAAAGTCCCGAAGGACAAGCATACGAAGGTGTACTTTTCCAAGAGGCTCTATTGAGAAGGGATTATCCTAACAAGTTATGTTAAGGTGTAGCCAAACTGGGGCATTCACTCAAAGTTCATCCAATCTGGGGAAATCATGTCGAGTAATACCTCTAAATTTCAGCCAACTGGGGCAATCACTTTGAGATGCAAATCTCTCAAAGATCCATTAGTCCGGGGTGTTCCCTCAAAGTTCAGCCAATATGGGCAATCATGTCGAGAAATCTCTCCAAAGACGAGTTGTCTGGGTATTCCCTCAAAGATCAGTCATTAGGGGAAAAATCACTCAAAGGCTCGTAATGGGGTAAACCACCCAAGAGCACAAGAAGTCCTTTTCTCTAGGAGACTGTTAGTCAGAAGCACTCATCCGTCTTTGATTTCATCCCTTTTAATACTCGTCTGTATCATTATTTGACACTTGTCCGTATTAGCCTTTGTTTCAAGCGCTCGTCTGTGTTTGATTTCATACCTTTTGATACTCTTTCATATCATCATTTGACACTCATCCATGTTAGCCTTTGTTTCAAGCACTCATACGTGTTTGATTTCATCCCTTTTGATACTAATCTGTATGATCGTTTGACACTCGTCCGTGTTAGCTTTTGATTAAAGCACTCGTCCGTGCTTGATTTCTTACCTTTCGATACCCATCTGTAACATCGTTTAACACTCGTCCATGTTAGCCTTTGTTTCGAGCACTCGTCCATGTTTGATTTCATACCTTTCGATACTCGTCCGTATCATCGATTGACACTCGTATGTGTTGGCTTTTGTTTCGAACACTCGTCTGTGTTTGATTCCATGCCCCTTGGATACTTCGTATGTATCATCATCCGATATTTGTTGTATTGTTGACTTGAGAACTCGTTTGTGTCTCCTTGTATCATCGTGTGATACTCTTTGTATTGTTGACCAGAACACTTCGTCCGTGTTTCTTTGATGATCGTCCGATATTCGTCGTATCGTTCACTTGAACACTCATCCATGTCCCCTTTTTGATCGTTGTCCGATACTCATCCTTATCATTAACTTGAGCCCATCGTCCGTGTTTCTTTGATGATCATCTGATACTCGTCATATCATTAACTTGAAAACTCGTCCGTGTTCCCTTTTGGTTCATCGTCCGATACTCGTCGCATTGTTGACTAGAGAACCTCGTCCGTGTTTCTTTGATGATAGTATGATACTTGTCGTATCTTTGACTTGAACACTTGTCCGTGTTCCCTTTTAGATCGTCATCTGATAATCATCGTATCATTGAATAGAGCACTTCGTCAATGTTTCTTTGATGATCGTCTGATACTCGTTGTATCGTTGGCTTGAACACTCATTTGTGTTTCCCCTTTGATCGTCGCCTGTTACTTGTCTTATTGTTGACTAGAGCACCTCGTCCATGTTTCTTTGATGATTTTCTGATACTCGTTGTATCATTGACTGGAACACTTGTCCATGTTCCCTTTTGGATCATCATCTGATACTCGTCGTATCGTTGCCTAGAGCAATTCGTCCATGTTTCTTTGAGGATTGTCTGATACTCGTCATATCGTTAACTTGAATGCTCGTCTGTGTTCCCCTTTTGATCATCATCTGATACTCGTTGTATTGTTGAGTAAAACACATTGTTCGTGTTTTTTAGATGATCATCTAATACTCATCGTATCGTTGACTTGGACACTCGTCTGTGTTCCCTTTTGGATCATCGTTAGATACTCGTCGTATCATTGACTATAGCACTTCATCCTTGTTTCTTTGATGATTGTCCGATACTTGTCTGTATCATTGACTTGAACACTCGTCCGTGTTTATTATTGTCTTGTTGATACTCGTTTGTATCATTTTTTGGATTTAGTCACTTGTCGTGTTTGTGATTTATTCGATACTCGTCGATATCCCTCTTTTGATACTCGTCGTATTGATTTTGGTTCCCTAAGAAGAGTTTTCATTCGGTTGGGTTTATATGCCTTTTCTTCTTCTTTACAGCGTGCAAATTTTCTTTTTTATTTTTGTTATTCAATCATTCCATACCTCAAGTGTCTGAAAGCAACCGCTATCATCCATTTAGGTCTACAGTGTTTGAATAGGAGCAGATGTAATACCCCAAAATTTGCTCTCATATTTATTATTAACAAGTAGCTCATGCTTCATTTATGTGCATTTCATCTAGGTCATAATCACGTACATGTATCATGACAGTTCCACATCATGTTTCAGTAAGCTCTCATAGGCTGTAACAAATGTTTATTTCGTCATTCGGAATATGCACAATGTACTTTTCCAGGCTACTTAATCACCGAGTCATCAAGCTATCATCAAGCATAATTTTTCATGTCAAGAATCTCAGAAGAATTATAAAAGTTTTTCAGTCAATTCGAAACAGATTGAGCAGAACGCCGATTTCATGGCGCAATTCGCAAAAATTCGTGACTCTCGCCTGAAAACTATTTTGGCTTAATATTCAAAAGTTAGAACCGTCTCGGTATTCCCTACAACTATTATATTCATCTCGGAATCCATTTCATCAAGGAAAGTAGTGGAAATTAATTGTTTTCGGAATTTCAGTTTCGTTGGAAAACTGCGTCAATAGTATTTAAAGGGGTATAACTTCTGATTGGGTCATCCTTTTTGAATGGTTGTCATGCCAAACATTCCGTATTGAAATTATCTTCAACTTCCGTGTTCATACTGAGAACCAATTCCTTGAGGAAGATCTCCGAATATGCGAGTTTTCAGAGTCTAAACAATGGAAAATAGTGCTGAACCGGTGAGTTTCGAACACTAAAAACTTCATAACTATCGGCTCATTCATTAGATTGATGCCGTTCCAGGGCTTGAAATTCTTTTTTAATGACATCTTCATGCCGTAAGTTCAGTTCGGGCCAGGACCGAGTGGAAGAACTCCAATATTGCGAATTACCGGAGGAATTTTGTGATGTGTTTCACTGTGTATTCAATCATGAAAAAATCATAACCCGGTCGATTTGTATCGTACAATGTCCATTCTTGAAGCACAAGAGCATACATTTTATTATCTTCAAGACCACCGACAACCTTAAGTTCGAACGATACTCCAAATATCTTCGTTTTAGTTTATTTTGCAAAATGGAAGTGTTGAATCGGAAAAAAATGGCTGAACGTTGCTCCACCATGAAATTCATATCTCACTCGTTTTTCATCCAATCACGCTCATCTTTTGACACATTTTCACTGACTCATAGATCTACAACTTTGTTGACAAATCCAAGTCGAGATTATGCTCCAAAGAAGTTAACCTTGTCACATTTTCGAGCAGCAGTCAATCAAAAAGCTGAAAAAGGACGATTCATTTAGTGTCTTCTCGCCATTCAAAAAATCTTAACTCACTCAGTTCTTATTCGATTGCGTCCGTTCTTGAAGCATTGCGACCGTGAGTCCGTCTCAAATATTTTCACGTGAGACGTGGAGTCGGAGATTCGCACCGAGCCGGGTGTTATTGTTTATTGAACAATTTATTTCCTGACGCAGCCGAATTTACCTTGCACTATATATTCAATTTTGAAGGCTATTCCCTCAAATTCCACTCATTTTGTCAAAAACACTAAAAAAATTCAAAACTCCACTCTCTTAGATTAAACTCTATTCTCTTAACTTCTTCATCAAGAAACTCAAGAACGCTCAAGAACACAACAACTCTGATCAAGCTTCTGATCGCCAAACCACCGTGAACTACCACTTCCGGCCAGCTCTGCCACCGCGCAAACCGCCCTAGGACCTCCGAGGCCTCCCCATCCATCGATCCTCCGTCCGTGTACATATACTCCCTCTGATTTTTCCGATTTCGTGATTTTTCTCCTTCAATTCGTCATCCGATTCCGGTTTGAGTTTGCATGTGGTTTATTCTAGTGCATAGTTGTTGCCCCGTTTTTAAACATACATTCCGATGCATGTCCATGACTCGTATACTCATCTTTCTAATTGATTTTGAGTTCTGATGCATAGGTGCAACTTTCGGTTTCACCTCATTGTGGTTTCTAATGTGTTTGTTAAGTTTGTGCAAGGATTTGCAACAAATTTCTGATGGTGCTTATCCGTTTGGTATTTCACTTTATTTGTGGGATACTGCTTCGCTTCCGAGGCGATTTATCTTGTCTCTCATTATATGATATGTATACATGCTACTTGTATTGTCTAGATTATGTTCCTTGCAGGTGTATTATGTATGTGGTTGCGTCCGATACACACCACATGTCGATTGAGATTTATTTTCACGTCGACAATGCTTTGATGCCACTTTGGTGTTTATATCAGATTTCGGCTACGGTGGATCTTCATGAAGAAATTATTGAAGATAAGCATTTATTTTTCTTATGAGAGATTACAAGATCTTGCACGAAGTTTTTGGGTTTCTTTTATGTGAAGAATCGTCACTTCGATCAAGTAAGAAATCTCGACTTTAATGCATCATTCTAGTTTGTATGAGGCTTAGGACCATATAGTTTAAGTTGAATATTGAGCCCTCCCACCTGAGGAACTTGATTTATTTTGATTTATGATGAAATGTGACGATATCAAAGCTTAGGGATTAGGTTATACACGATAAGATTTGCTTTCCTCGCACATTCCCTTAACCGCTCTTTTTTGCTCGTTTCGTTGCAATTATTAAAAATAGTTTTGGGTGTGATAAAATTCTGGAAATATTTATGAGTGATATTTATCCTCTTAATTAATTTTTTATATTTTTTTATTCCATATTTGGATGGTTTTAGTAATTAATTTGGATTTTTGATTCAATGTTGTCCCAAAAGACATTGTTTTGGTTTAAAGGACCGAAAATTAATTTTTTCCAATAGGTGTGAAACTAATATTTTGTGTGTGATTAACCATTGTAGTATATGACATTTTAATGCTACATTGGTATTTTTTTGCATAATATTGAATCCACTTTGTGGAGTGGTTTTTCGGCGATCATGCCTTGTTATCTTGCTCATTTAGTGAATTGTTTTGACACTTTGGTGCATAATTTTGTGATTTTATTTTATTAAATTTAAGCTAATGACTTAATCATTCTAGGTTCTTAATTTTATAATTTTTTAAACCTTTTTTTCTATTTTTCCTTTCTCTTTGATTATAGGTCCTAATTTGAGACACTTTGGTTTGTACATTATTCCATCATAAGGCATTCGTTCCATTTGTGTGAGATAATTTGGGGTCACCTTTAGGGGTTCATTATAGGTCCTTTGCTTATAATTATAGGTCTTTGTCTTTGAGATTTAATTTGGTTTGTGTATGTGTTCAAAATGCATCCTTAACTTGAAAGTTTTGACCTAGTTTCACTTCTTTTCTCCTCTAATCATCAACATGACTTGTAATTGAGTCATCGATGATAATTAATACATGTCATTTTCATTTCATCTTGGTTTGTACATTATTCCATCATAAGGCATTCGTTCCATTTGTGTGAGATAATTTGGGGTCACCTTTAGGGGTTCATTATAGGTCCTTTGCTTATAATTATAGGTCTTTGTCTTTGAGATTTAATTTGGTTTGTGTATGTGTTCAAAATGCATCCTTAACTTGAAAGTTTTGACCTAGTTTCACTTCTTTTCTCCTCTAATCATCAACATGACTTGTAATTGAGTCATCGATGATAATTAATACATGCCATTCATCCCTAGCTTGTATGATTACTTGAACATTTTTTGACCTAGTTTGCACTTCTTTCTCATCTAATTTCAAAGTGACTTGCATATTCATATTGTATGATCAACTCTTGAATTTTAAGTTCATCTTAAATGTCATGTGGTACTGACTTTATCAATGTTCATTCATTTTTTGTTTGCAACTTTGACTTGTGTTCTAAGTTACTTCATTTCTTATGTGATACTTGTTTACTTTTTCTTCATCTAAATTCTTATACTTGAGCCCTCATTATCATATCTTGTATGCTCATTCATAGGAATCATAAGGCATTTATATTTGACATATGCTACTGACTTTGAAATTTCATCATGTACTAATACATGTTCATCTTGTATAAACATTCATTCTTCATCAACTACATTCCACCTGTATTCTTTTGATGTTTGGTACATTGTTTGTGCATAGTTTGATGTTGTTTGACCTCTAAGACTTAGTGAACATTCTTAGGGTGTAGCTAATGACTTTGGAAGTCACTTAATATTTAAGATCCTTTAACTTTAGACTTAGACTTTGTTGGAACCCTAATCTCATTTTAGGACTTGTGTTATCCTTCTTTGTTCTTCCTTCTTTATTCCTTTACTTGTAAATTGTTTTGCTAACACTTTCAGGGGCTAATGGTAATTAAAGTGTGTGGATGAGCATCCACATGCAACCTCTTATCTTATCTCTTTTAATATTCCAATTTGTGTTTGTGAAAAGCACCTTGTGCTTCTTTGACAAGTAACCTCTTTTCATCCCCCTTGGTTCATAACTCATCTTCTATCTTAGAAGTGATTTATGCTACCTCTTCCTCTCTTCTTATCTCTTTGTTTTAGGATTAGAAATCCTCAAACATAGGATCAAATTTTTATGATAACATAGGATTCAGGTCTTATTTTCCCCTAGTTTTTCTTTTATCATTAAGTCTCTCTTCTCCCTTCAAAGAAAAGCAAAAACACTTTAAGAGTGTGCATAGTGTGCCACGAGCCTTAAGCTATATAGGAAATGATTAGTGGATGTCTCATTCACTCTTCTAGAGTGCTTTGAAAACGTTTCATTGGGAGCGAACTTGTAAAGTATTCACTCATGTATCATAGTCTTTAGTGTTGTGCATATGACAAACAAACACAATGAAAACACTTCTTTTAAAGGACAATAAACAAAAAACACACATTCTCTTCTCACCCATGCTCCTTTGTGGACTCTTTTGACTTGTCTCTTCAATTTAATAAAATGATGGTAATGCACTCGATTCAGCAAGCCTGTAACACCTGAGTTAGAACTATGGAAACTTCACCATAAAAAACACAAACAAACAAATTTTCACCCTAGGTTAGGGGAACTATGTCACTCTGGTTCTCATTCCCGATGAGATACGTTGGTAGTGGGGTATAGCCCATTCGAGCATAATTCTTTCTTTTCCCTACATTGTTTCGCATTCTCTTTTCGTTCCCGTTCTTTCTCCACTTCCAGTTTAGCAGCATATGAAGCTGATCACAACACCCTTTGAGCAGTATAAGCAAGCATGGATCCCGTCGAGTACGACGGACGTAAAGGGGTGCTAATACCTCCCCTTCACGTAACCGACTCCCTTACCCGTTCTCTTTGCTTTGGAGGACCTTGTTCTTTCCTTTCCCCGGGTTTGTGCAACATTACCTTTCCCTTTCCTTGGGATAAAAATGTCTGGCTGGTGACTCTTCTTATTTTTCCGCACCACTTTCACGTTTGTACTAGGATGAAAATCTTGGGAGCGACAACATGTGGGGTTAGTTATAGAATTGGTTCTGTTTGTGTGTTGATTTGTTGTTGTTGAATACCTAAATTGGTTGATGTGGTTGAATTTGTCATAAAGTCATTAATTAGTGTTGTTTGTGTGTGATTTTGATATGCCGACGTTGCATTGTGATGGCATGAGAATTGATATCGAAGGTTGGAAGAATCAGTTGATGTTGTCGAATTATTTATAGGATAATGAATTTATGTCGTTTGAGTAGGATTATCCATGTTATTGTCATACTGTGAGAGACTGAGATGGTAGGGTATGGTCTGAGATTGAATCGTAGAAAAACATACATAGAACGAATAAGAAGAAAGGAAATTGAGTTGGGGACGATCGTCCTAGTGTGTGTGTGTGTATGTGTGTGTGTGTGTGTGTGTGTGTGTGTGTGTGTGTGTGTGTGTGTGTGTGTGTGTGATTCCCGTCTAGGCATTAGGACGACCGTCCCATTGTGCTAGGACCATCACATGGTGTGATGTGGAGGAGGGGGCATGATATGTGATGAACGTCACATTGGCCCATTATGAGTGTTGATTTCAAGTTGCCTCGTCTACTGAACATGTACCTTGTTGGTCCCAGAAACTCTAATTAAATTAAGTTGAGAATCATTTAAGTTGTTATAAGTAGCAGTATTAATTAATTAATTGAATTAAGAATTTCATTAGTTTTATAAATAACAGTAGTAATAATAATAGTTATGTGGCTGGGATTATTTGAGTAGCAATATAGTAATTACTTAGTAGTAACATTAGTAATGATTTAAACTGAAATAATTTAGTAGCAATAATAGTTAACTAGTATGTAGTAGGCAGAATTTCAGTAGCTAGTAGGTGTTGGAAATGTGTTTACTAACATTGTAGCATGGAGCATAATAAAGACCTCAGTAAGAAGTAGAAATAACAGAGTGTTAGTAGAAAATTAATTAATCAGTTTTAGTTGAAAAATTATAGGAATAATAAGGCGGTTGGTTGCGGTAAAATTGTTGATTCTTTGTGTTTTGGCCCTTGTTGGAAGTCATGAATCTTGTTGTATCACCCTATTAGCGGCAAAAATTTAAGTCTTAGGCTTATGGACAATGTTGATTTATTGTTGTTGTTAAGTTGTAGGCTTATGGCCAACGTTGATTTGTTGTTGTTGTTAGATTGTGAGAGTATGTTGTTGTTGTTGTTAAGTTGTTGTAGCACGAAGTTGTTACTAAGTTGTGATAATGTTATTGTTATGTGGTTATATAACTATTATTGTGGTTATTCAGATGTTTATATTGTTGCATGCATAACATATCAAGTTGGAGATGATGCTCGGTAAGTTGGCTTGGATTGACAAATTAAGTTGAAGGCTTATGCCTTATTGATGCCTCTATTAATTGGCAGATTTCTAAGTTGGGAGTTTTGCTCCAATGGTACAACATACATGTACATTTATTCAAGTCACATTCCATGTTGCATAAATTTGTTGTTGTGTTGTTGTTTGATGTTTACTGTAATGTTATGAAATGGTGATCTTATAATCTGATATAATATGTTATTTATCATATATCTGATTATATAGCTCGATATCTCACCTCTTCTGTTTGAATGTTGCCCTCTGTTGGTAATGTGCAGGTAATCCAGAGTAGAGTTGCTTACCTAAGTAGATTCGAGTCAGTGTTGTCGCTCTGATACATAACACTCGGGGGGTTGAACGCTTGTTACTTTAATGTTGTTTTTATTCCATTGTTATAGTTTTAATTTGAACTCGAAAGATTAATTGTATTTTGAAAGTTGTTTTAAGTTGAATAAAAATATTGTGTCATTAAAGTTGAATATTGTGAATCTTCTGCTTAGTAAGAAAGTTGTTTTGTTTTAAAGACTAATTGTAATTGTTAATTATCATCCGATATTTTAAGTGTTATGTATCCGTTTATATGCGATAAATGGCATTATTTTAAGGTGTGAATGTGACATTCCATTTGATTGTTGGGAATTTTGTAACTCTGATTTTATTAAATTCTTTGGGTAGATATGAGGTGTTACATTAGAAGTCTCCATTGGCTTTGATTCAAACATCAACTTTGTTCTACTTCATGTTCTCATTCCATGGACCTCAAAACCATGAATTTTCATGCACTACACTTGGAAATTTTCCTCTTCAAACATCATCATATTCATTCATACCATGCTGGCCAAAAGTGGAAAATTATGGCATTGTTGTTGTTGTTTCAACTTGTATACACGCGTACAAGCACACTGACATCACATTCTTCTTACTTCATTTAAACACACACAACTTAAACACATGCACACACATACATCCCATACATGAATAAGGGAAATATTTTTAAAAAGGAAGCTTATGGAACAAGTCATGTTGCAGCATACATGTCATAACACCATCATCATTACTTATCATCATCACATGACATCATAATATAAGTTTGAGATATGCCTAAGAGGGGGTGAATTAGGCATTAAAAATTTTCTTCGAAGATTTACCGGTTTTTCGATTTTTACTTCCTTATGAATTTTAAGTGCGGAAATGATAAAGTGAAAAAAGTAAAAGAGACACGGTGATTTTTCCTGGTTCCTTTCACAATCCGAAGGAACATCCAGTCCCCTTTCCAACCAAAATATATTTTATTATTGTTAGATATTTGTACAAGCCTAATCCAAGACTTATCCTACAATCTTCTAATAACAACCCCCAAGAACAACCTCTTGGATTTTACAAGTTTAAAGTCCTATTAAGAACAAATCTCACAACGAACCTCTTATATCCATAATCCAGATAATAAGGAAAACCACCCAACTAAAACAAGAAAACAATCCTTTCTTTTCTACTCTCTTGTTTCCAACAAACTTGGACAAAAAGGAATAATAATAATTCTAGATTTTTGTATGTATAGAAAGTTGAAGCCTTTGAATCTTTTATCAATATAAATATTGATCTTCTCCTTGGAATAAGTATCACTCACAATAAATATACAAGTGTTCTTGAATAAATGAGATGAAACTAGAATGATCTTGAAAATTTATGAAAAGTTTCTCTCAAAAAGTTTGAATATGAACATTTAGAAAATATTTGAAAGATGAAGAATATGAGTGATTTTTAATTATGAAAATTATTGGAGGTAAGTGTAAAAACTGAAAATGATTTATTTATATAATGTACAAAACACCCTTTCATAAAAGTATGATTAAATGAAGAGATTCCATGGTTTGGAAAATAGAAACAATAAAAAATTTAATGAAAAGTTACCATTTTTCTTATGCAGCTACAATGTTAATCGGTTAACACATATGTTAACATCCTTCAATGTTACCAAAGATTTCAAAATTTGACTTGGTTAACCAGTTAACCAATCCGTTAACCGGTTAACACTGAAGGATTTTGTGAAAATGATGAATTTTGATGCTCAAAATATATGGCATTTGGTTCCTATCATTCCTAACATTTAAATTATGCATAATACAATTATTTAAACAGTTGTATAAATATTTTGAATAATAATTATTATACCTTTGAGTTATTCCAAATTGTTCTTCAATTCGTGAAAATATATTGAATGATGTTTGAAGCTTGATCCAAATGATTCTCTTCCTTTTTGCATATACACATTTGAGCATAATTTGTTGTCTTCATCAAAATCAAATACTTGAAGGAAGCTTGTCTTCACAAATAAGATATCATGATCCTTCTCCATACGAACACAAAAACAACACACGGATCACCTTCATTTTCAAATTGCTTCAACCACCTTCATTTCTCATTACACCAATAACCTAACCGCACTTAGAATTCATAAGGAAGTGAAAATTTTCATGAAAAGTTACCATTTTTCGCATGCAACTACAGTGTTAATCGGTTAACACATATATCAACCGGTTATCATCCTTCAAAGTTACCAAAGATTTAAAAAATTGGCTTGGTTAACCAGTTAACCAATCCGTTAACGGTTAACACTAAAGGATTTTATGAAAATGCTGAATTTTAATGCTTGAAACATATGACATTTGGTTCCTATCATTCCTAACATGTAAATTTTGCATGATACAATTATTTGAACACTTGTATAAATATTTTGAACAATAATTGTTATACCTTTGAGTTATTCCAAATTTTTCTTCAATTCTTGAAAATAAATTAAATGATGTTTGAATACCTAAGCAATTTAAGATTTAATTCATCATTAGTAAAAGTCTTACCAAGAGCAATCAGGTGATTGGTTAAGTGAAAAAATCTCTTTTGTAGAGCAAGTATTGATTCTCGGGGCTGCATTTTGAACATTTCATATTCTTGACTCAATGTATTCAATCTTGGTCTTTTATCTTCGGCGGTGCCTTCATGAGTTTCCACCAAAGTGTCCCGTATTTCTTTTGCCAATTTAGAATGAGATACTCATAAAAATTCATCCATACTTAAAGCACTTTGTATGATGTTAATTGCCTTCTTTTCATTTAAGACTTTTTTCTTATCATCTTCATCATATGAAGTCTTAGGATTAGGAGTTCCAACACCATTGATCACACTAGTGGAATTATGCGGACCATTTTCAACCGCTTCCCATATACCATCTCATTGTGCTTCTAGATGTGTCTTCATTTTAATTTTCCAAAAGTCGAAATATTCACCAAATAAAGTGGAGGTTTGTTACTACTACCACCGTCTTTGAAAACCGGGATTGCGGAAGCCATTTTGGATCTTCGAGGAACAAGTTACCTATAACTTGCTTTGATGCCAATTGTAAGTTTGAGACATGCCTAAGAGGGGAGTGAATTGGGCTTTAAAATTTTTCTTCAAAGATTTGCCAGTTTTTTGATTTTTACTTCCTTATGAATTCTAAGTGCGGAAATGATAAAGTGCAAAAAGTAAAAGAGATACGGTGATTTATCCTAGTTCCTTTCACAATCCGAAGGTACGTCCATTCCCCTTTTAAACCAAAAGATATTTTACTATTATTAGATATTTATACAAGCCTAAGCCCAAGACTTATCCTACAATATTCTAAGAACAACCCACCAAGAACAACCTCTTGGATTTTACAAGTTTAAAGTCCTATTGAGAACAAATCTCACAACGAACCTCTTGTATCCACAATCCAGATAACAAGGAAAACCATACCAGTAGAACAAGAAAATAATCCTTTCCTTTATACTCTCTTGTTTCCAACAAACTTGGACAACAAGGAATAATAATAATTCTAAATTTTTGTATGTATAGAAAGTTGAAACCTTTGAATCTTTTATCAATATAAATATTGATCTTCTCCTTGAAACAAGTATCACTCACAATAAATATACAAGTGTTCTTGAATGAATGAGATGAAACTAGAATGATGTTCTTGAAAATTTATGAAAAGTTTGAATATGAACACTTAGAAAATATTTGAAAGATGAAGAATATGAGTGATTTTTTATCATGAAAATTATGGGAGGTAAGTGTAAAAACTAAAAATGATTTATTTATATAATGCACAAAACACCCATTCATAAAGGTATGATTAAATGAAGAGATTCCATGGTTTGGAAAATAGAAACAATAAAAAATTTCATGAAAAGTTACCATTTTTTGCACGCAGCTACAATGTTAATCGGTTAACACATATGTTAACTGATTAACATCCTTCAACGTTACCAATGATTTCAAAAACTGGCTTGATTAACCGGTTAACACTGAAGGATTTTGTGAAAATGATGAATTTTAATGCTTGAAACATATGGCATTTGGTTCTTATCATTCCTAACATGTAAATTATGCATGATACAATTATTTGAATACTTGTATAAATATTTTGAACAATAATTGCTATACCTTTGAGTTATTCCAAATTGTTCTTCAATTCTTGAAAATATATTGAATGATGTTTGAAGCTTGATCCAAATGATTCTCTTCCTTTTTGCACATACACATTTGAGCATAGTTTGTTGTTTTCATTAAAACCTGTTCTGGACTGGGCCAAGACGATATGCTCGACATGGCCCAATGCTCGTCGGGTATAGGCCCAAACACCCGGGCACATGAATACGTCGGGCAAAGGCCCTTCCATCCACGTCGAAGGGACGTCACCTCGACAACTCTATTGCGTGTCGGGCAAAGAGCACGTCCCCCGTTCATTGATCTTCATCCACATACCACCTACCTATATCACGGACACACGAGTCAGGTCGGGCAGAACCACGTCTGCCACCTCATCTGGCACGTCACCCAACTCCCCTATACTATCTCCGTAGGGATAGGGGCAGTTGGACCAGGGGATAGACTTTTGGTCTAGGTCTTCACGCTTCTTACGCGTCCCCTGGCAGCTCCTCCTTGGGCTTAGCTATATCCGGCCCATTTGGAGCCTTGGCCCAGCGCTGGGGGCTCAATATAAATACCCTTTCATAGCAAAGGGTCAGGTATTCTAACTTACTTCCTAATAACCTTACTCTGTACCTCTTCTGACTTAAGCATTGGAGCACCTTGCAGGTACACCCCCTCACTCACCTTACTCTCTGGCCCAGTCTTCAATCCTTGGAAGGCCCTCCTGATCAGGTAAGATCAGTGGCGCCGTCTGTGGGAAACTAGCTATCCCCATCTTCACCAACAGAAGATCAAAGCTCATTCACTTCTGCCCTTCCAACATGGCCGGAGAACAACCTAGCGAGCGCGGCCGTCCCCTTGTCGACTACACTATGGACGATGGCCCGCAGCCCCATGAAGCAGACGCCCGAGACGGTCGCCCATCTACCCCGTCTCCAGAACCTCAAAACAATGGGGATGTCTCTCAAACCCAAAACCAAGGGGCAGAGACGTTCCATCCCATCCCCGTCCCCGTTGAAGGAGACGCCACAATGATTGCCATGGTAAATGCCCTCAACCAGGCCGGTTCTATGCTCTACCAGCAGCACGAAAGAATCATGGCCCTCGAAGCCGAGCGACAAGAGGCCCGACCCCAACAGGAAAGGAGGACACAACAACGTCCAGAACCAACAAAGAAGCGCGGGCGTCGCTCTCCCGATCCTCACGTCAGCAGGGCACGCGCCCGTCGTGACAACAATCGAGCAGGAGCATCACCAAGGCGCGGGCACAACCCCGACAACAGTGAATTATCTCCATTAAGGAGCGACGAGGAAGACTTGCACTGCCCCCTGTCTCGGGCAATAATGGAAGCCCCGCTTCCCAAAGGCATGGAGAAACCGCCCAATCTAGCTGTGTACGACGGGACTACAGATCCCGACGACCACGTCGACAACGTCAACGCAATGCTCGACTACCGCAATGATATCACCGGTCATTTCAAATGCCGACTGTTTTCAACAACCCTCAGGAAAGGGGCCATGGCTTGGTACAAAAGCTTGGCTCCCGAATCCATCACATCTTGGAGAGTCATGAGGTCCATGTTCACCAGGCACTTCACGGCTTCCCGTCGTCATCCCAAGACTGAGGCGACCCTTGAAGCCATAGTGCAAAAGAAGAATGAAACACTACGCTCGTATATCGAGCGATTCAACCAAGAAGCTGTCGAGGTGGATACCACCGAACACATGAAGAAATACCTCCTTGAAAGGGGACTCTTGCCCGGCAGTGAACTTAGCAGAGCCGTCGGGATCGAGCCTCCTCGCACCTTGAACGAACTTCTGCACAAGGCCCAGGCCTACATCAGATATGAGGAAAAATAGGTAGCACACAATGCCCGCAGCGGCCGTAATGCTGGGGATACCGAGCATTCCAAACGCGAGGACCCAAACATCCCCCGTCGCAACGGGGACAAGCGAAGAGAAGAAAGACCTCGCGAGCTCCGAGAAGGAAGAGGCCCCGCGGGCCGATACAGCGAGTACACCTTACTGACAGCTCCTCGAGAGCGCATCCTCGCGGAATGCATCAACTCTGAATTTAAACAGGGCAGAGTCAGGTTCCCAAAACCATCTGCGCCAAAGCCTCACACCGACAAATCTAAGTACTGCCGGTTCCACAGAAGCCACGGGCACGTGACCGAAGACTGCGTCCACCTGAAGGATGCAATAGAGATTTTAATCCAAGAAGGGCACCTAAAACAGTATACGAGGAAGAACGAAACCCCCAGACATGACGAGGCAGAGAAGAAGAGACCCCGGGAAGAAACACCCCCCGACAACTCTCCTTACCAAGTGGCCCTCTGCGTGTCACGCCCGGAAGATTTTTTCCTCCCCGAGCCATTGCCCGAAGGTAGAATCGCTGCACTCAGCCCCTGGGAAGACTTCCCAACCGCGCTGGTAATATCAGGTGGGGGAATTAACGGTGAAGCCGCTGCCCTCTCGGTCAAACGCAAGTTCGACGAGCTCCTACTGACTGCCCCCGAGCAAAAAGCGACGCTGACAAAATATCGGGGTAAATCCAACCCAATATCCTTCTTCCTGGAGGAACTTCCAGGCGGATCCCCGAATTCGGGCATCCCACTATTGATCAGGGCAAAGATGGCCCAGTTCGACGTCTGACGCATCCTGGTCGATCAGGGCAGCTCGGTGGATATCATGTACGTCCACCTCTTCAAGACTCTGAAATTAGACAAGACCAACCTGGGCCCCTACGTCGGATCCGACCTCCAAGGATTCAATGGAGCAACAACAAGAACGTGGGGATATGTCGAGCTCCTCGTCACCTTCGGGGAGCAGGAAACGGCCAGGGAAATCAAGATCCAATTCCTGGTCGTGGACTGTCCATCCCTTTACAATTGCATCTTTGGACGCCCGACACTGGCCGAACTCACCGCGGTCCCATCCACCGTCCACCTGAAGATGAAATACTACACCAAATTGGGTCGCGTGGTCACCATCCACGGTGACATCGAAGCTGCCCGATGGTGCTACGATGCTGCAGTAAAAGGACAGGCCGTGGTCAGCACAAAGAGTAGCTGCAACAACAAAAAACTCAGGACCGAGGACCCTCCCCGGGGAGTTAACGCCATCGACCTCGATTGTCGCATTGGGCTAGACGAAACCGAACAAGGGAAGTCCACCGAGGAACGATCTCTCGAACACCCGGTCCGACCAATCCCCGACGGAGAGTTCGAACTCATTCCCCTCGGGGACGATCCAGAAAGGACAGTGAAGATAGGCAAGGGACTGCCCGAGGGAACAAGGGAGAAGCTTGTGGCATGCCTCAAAGAGAACTCTGACCTCTTCGCTTGGAATGCCGCAGAAATGCCCAGGCTGGATCCTGAGATAGCGTGTCACCAGCTAGCTTTAGACCGGGCAGCCAAGCCCATAGCACAGCGTAGGCGCAAACAGTCCCCCGAGAAGGCAGAGGCTGCCGAACGAGATGTAAAAGACCTCTTAGAGGCAAATTTTATTTCTGAAGCCCAGTACACAACCTGGCTTTCTAATGTAGTCCTCGTTAAGAAAAATAATGGAAAATGGCGTATGTGTGTTGATTATACTGATCTTAATAGGGCTTGCCCGAAAGATGCTTTCCCCCTCCCTAATATAGATATGCTCGTAGACAATTCTGCAGGTTTTAAACTCTTGTCCTTCATGGACGCGTATAGTGGATACAACCAAATCCCTATGTCGCCCACAGACAAGAGACACACAGCATTCATGACCCCAACGGGCAATTACTATTACAACGTAATGCCGTTCGGGCTCAAGAACGCTGGTGCCACGTACCAACGCATGATGAACAAAGTCTTCAAGGAATGAATAGGGGACATGCTCGAAGTGTACATGGACGACATGATCATCAAGTCACACGAGGAGGTTACCCATGCTCGACACCTATACAAAGTTTTCGAGCAGGCGAGGCAGTGCAAAATGAGGTTCAATCCTGAAAAATGCACATTCGGGGTACGGGCAGGAAAGTTCCTGGGGTTCTACCTCACCGAAAGAGGGATCGAAGCCAACCCCGACAAATGCCGGGCATTCTCAGAGTTCCCGACCCCGAGGACCAAAAAATCAATTCAATCCCTCAATGGAGTGCTCGCCTCACTCTCCCGTTTCATCGCCAAGTCCGCCCAGCATGCACTGCCATTCTTCAGACTCCTTCGCAAAGAAGCCAGTTTCGACTGGACCGACGAATGCGAGCAAGCATTACTCCATTTGAAAAAGGTTCTCTCCGAACCCCCGGTCTTATCACGACCATTGGAAAAAGAAACTCTATACCTATATCTATCCGTGGCGACCGAGGCCGTCAGCGCCGTTCTAATAAGGGAGACCGACGAGGGACAAAAACCCATCTATTTTACGAGCAAAGCACTCCAAGGCCATGAGCTCCAATATCAGCAAATCGAAAAGGTCGCCCTGGCCCTCATAAATGCGGCGAGGAGGCTACGTCATTACTTCCTCGCACATACGATAAAAGTACGAACCGACCAGCCGATCAAACAGTTGCTTGGGCGGCCAGATATGGCCGGGAGAATGCTCAAGTGGTCACTGGAACTCTCCAAATTCGACATACAATACGAAAATAGGAAAGCCTTGAAAGCCCAAGCACTGGCCGACTTCGTCGCGGAAATGACCCACTGCCCAACACCGGCAGATGGCGGCCACAAGTGGACGATCTTCGTCGACGGCGCCTCCAGCACATCAGGCAGCGGAGCCGGGATCATCCTCGAGAATGAGGATGGGATCCTGATTGAGGTCTCACTAGCATTGGCTTTCCCGACGTCGAACAACCAGGTCGAATACGAAGCTTTTATCGCCGGTCTGAGATTAGCCGAGGACCTAGGGGCGAGAGAAGTGACAATATCCACGGACTCCCAGCTCGTGGCATCGCAAGTACGAGGAGAATACCAAACCAAGAACGACAACCTCGTCGAATACTTGTCCCTTGTCAAAGAAAAACTTGAGAAATTCGAGAAGTGGGAAGTTCAACACGTACCTCGTGAGCACAATACACGGGCAGATATCCTCTCAAAACTAGCCAGCACGAGGAAAAAGGGCGGAAACAAATCCGTGATTCAAGAAATCCTTCCTCGACCTAGCATCGAAAAACTACCCCCTCCATTCGAGGTCAACGCGATCGGGGATGCTCACTGTTGGATGACGCCCATCTACAATTACCTAACAAGAGACGAACTCCCGGTCGACCCAAAAGAGGCGGCCACAACCAAACGACGGGCATGCTCATACGTACTCCTCGAAGGTAAACTCTACCGTAGAGGGTTCTCCATCCCGTTACTCAAGTGTGTCGAGGAAGAGAAAGTTCCCGACATACTTGGAGAAATACACCGGGGAATTAACGCTCAACACCTCGGCGGGCGATCGCTCGCACGAAAAGCCCTTCGAGCAGGCTACTACTGGCCGACCATGCAAAACGACTCAAAGGAGCACGTAAAAAAATGCGACAAATGCCAACGACACGCCGACATGCACCTCGCACCCCCGAATGACCTAAAATCATTGTCTTCCCCATGGCCCTTCGCATGGTGGGGCATGGACATCCTCGGACCTTTCGTCACCGGATCGTACCAGAATAAATACCTCATCGTCGGGGTAGATTATTTTACAAAATGGATCGAAGCAGAAGCATTAGCCAAAATAACCGCGCAGAACATTCTCCGGTTTTTTAAACGCAACATCCTCGCTCGGTTCGGCGTACCCCAGGCCCTCGTCACGGACAATGGGACACAATTCACGGACGGAGGATTCCAAGACTTCGTCGCCAGCCTAGGTACTAAACAGCATTTCACGTCTGTCGAACATCCACAGACGAACGGGCAAGCGGAGGCGGCCAACAGGATAATCTTACGTGGCCTTAAACGAAGACTCGGCGAGGCGAAACGAGCATGGGTCGAGGAACTACACAGCGTCCTATGGGCTTACCGCACGACACCACACTCCACCACCGGGGAGACCCCATTCCGACTGACTTACGGCACCGAAGCAGTCATCCCGGTGGAAATACGGGAACCAACGAGGAGGATAGAAGAGCCCCTAGACGAGGAAATGAACGACGAGACCCTTAGAGCCGAGCTCGACCTAGTCGAGGAGATCCGTTCCGAAGCAGCCCTAAGGGAAATATCCCTCAAACAAAAAATAGCACTACGCCACGACGCGAAGGTTATAAGAAGAGAGTTCCAGGTCGGCACCCTGGTCCTCAGAAGAAACCAGAAAAACCCAAAAGAGGGCAAACTGGCCGCCAACTGGGAAGGCCCCTACCGCGTCCGCGACAAGACGAGCAACGGGGCCTATTACCTAGAAAACCTACAAGGGGAAGAACTCGCTCGACCATGGAACGCAGAAAAACTTAGACAATATTACAGTTAGATGTATCACGGGGAGACGTGGGAGGTACGACCACGCTCTTCGTCTCCAAAACCCCAAAGAGGAACCGCAAGACCCGGGGACGAACCGGGCCACACAGCGAACACAACCCTCCCCGACGATTGGGACCTCGATCGAGACCTAACGTCGAAGTACCACGGCAGGCAGGGCACCCAGCTCACGATGGGAGAGCCCAAGCCTCGAGGCCAGAGTCCGAACAACGAACCCGGCTTCGATCCCAACGGACACAAAGTCCGACGCTTCGTCGGTTCCCTAAACCGAGGAGACTAACGAGGTCGAGCAGAGTATAAATTCATAAAAAAGAGAATATAACGCATACGCGAACACAATGAATGACAACAGAAAACATTCATATATTTAAATAATATAACAACGGCCGAGGCCAAGTACGCCCGAAGGCCATATTACATATGCCCGAAGGCCAAAATACATAACGGGCACGCAGGCCACACAACAAGGCACGCAGGCCATTACAAAACAACAAATCAAAATAAAAATAATCAAGTCTCCGCCCGGAGCACTTCCTCCGCATCCTCCGCCTCCTCCTCGTCATTCCCCAGCTCATCCTCAGCTTCGAAGGGGCATACGATCTCTCCCTCCCGGACACAGTAATTATGGGCCGACCCCTCCGTCACCAACTCAGGATTCAGCACCCTCAGTTGCTCGACAGCATTGTCGAAACCCTCCTTGAAAACAGCCACGAGGTCCTGGTTGAGAGAGCGTATATGCCCCAGCAGCTCGCCACGGGAACCAAGGGCAAGCTCCTCCTCGGTCTCATCAGCCAATGGACGGACCGTGTCCTCGAGAGATTCAAGCTGAGCCCGCAGTACAGCATTGTCCTCGATCTGCTTTTGGTGTTCAGCCACCTGCTCCTCCAAGCTCACCTTGGCCGCCTTCAGCTGGTCCCGCTCCTTCTCTGCCTCTTCCAATTTCTTCTTCAGCCCCTCCTGCAGCTGATGCTCTTCCTTGTAGTCCGACAGGTCTTTGGACAGCTGGTCCTTCTCCGATCGAACCTGCACGAGAGCATCATCCAGGGAGGCAGTGGAGACCGAAGTATCAGTCAAGACCATGGCCGTCTCCATCACCCGGATGACAGCTGCCAGGTCCCTAGCCAGCTCTTTACGTCGGGCACCAGCATCTTGGTCCAGGATAGCCTTGGCCTCGGGCGCCGGCACAGCGATCGCATCCTCGACTTTGAAGAACGACCACTCCATATAGCAGGGAGGTAACAAATAGCTGCCCGGTCCACCCGGACTTCCCAAGGATGACCTCGAAAGAGTCCCCGCCAGACGTTTCCGTTTGTGGAGAGGAGAGGCCGATGGCGACGGACTATCAGGTATGTCTATCGTAGACAACCGAGGAGGAGAGGAAGGGGTCGGGCTTGCCATGTTCGAAGTCCCGATCCCGGCATCAGCAGCGATCGCCAGAACACGAGCCACGGTTTTCTTTTTCTTCTTCGGCACCCGATCAGCCGCACCGGCCTGGTTGGCCAGCTTCAGGACTCGATCACGCGTACTGGGCATGGCACCTGCGAAACATTACACCCAAACATTAGCGAGCGAAAACATAAACAAAAACAAAAGATTAAGAAAAATCTGCCTACTCAGTAATGCTAGAGCCTCCTCCTCGGTCCCACACTCGAGCAAGGCCTTTGTATTAATATAGCGCGTCTCAGTAATTGGCGCTCCGGCCTCGTCAAGGTAGGGCACGCCCTGCCGATTCGCCCAGAACCCCAAACTGAAACTCTGCACGTAATCCACCAGCTTCTTGTACGCGAGCCTATCCTCAGTACCGAGCATCGCATATTTGATCCTATAATGGGCGGTGGAGAGGTCGAAATGATCGCGCTGCCACCTCAGCGGTATCTTCGACATCAATTTCTCCTCCCCGTTTGATGCTCGTTGATAATAGTACAGAGAGTGAAGGGCAGCACGGGTGATCGGTCTCACCACATACCAACGACCCTTGAAGTGACGGGCAGAGTCCACGTACGTCTTGAACAGGCGCACGGGATGTTTGAAAGAAACCCAACTATGGCGCCCGTGGAGGCCAGACCGCTGGAGGTGGAAGACGTGGAAGAAGAGGGCTCGAGTGAACCCGATGCCGAGGAAGCGGCAGACCAACTCAACGCCCGCATGAAGGCGAGAGCGTTGGGATGCAATTGGGACGGCGCCAGCCGAAGCCATTTGAAGATCGACATCTGGAAGGAATTGAAGGGCAGTCTGATCCCCGCCTCCCGGAAAGCGAACTCGTACATAGTGAACTGCTTCCCCGGGAAATGATGGCATATACGGTCCTCCTCCTTAGGGGCACAGCAATACCAATTCGGCGGATCTTCCCGGCTTATGTTTTCGACCATGGCGTAAGCAGGGACAGCCTCATCACAGAAATACGATTCCTCCTCCAAAGGTTCGTCCGCAACCCAGGAGAAATCGACCTGCCCGGAAGATGAGGCGTGCTCAGTACCGTCCCGGACACTCCCATCCCCTACAGGTAGTCGAGCGATGGACGCATCTTCAGTCGAGGACCCGGAATCTTCCCCCCTCGGTCGTAAACGCCCGGTAGCACCTGAAACGCAGACAGAAAGAGTGAATTCGACGTCATATCAAATCCACCCTTCCACCGCAGGTCAAGTGAAAGGGCGTAGCAGCAACGGACACTAACTGTGCTCGACGCGAAGATACGCACGTTCTTAAGAGACCGGGCAGAAAGTTCATACAGCTTATGCAATATATTGCCCGACATATGTAATTTCTTCCCGGGACAGTATAACCCTAACCCTATTTTCTACCATCTATAGTCCATCTACAGTCCATTATACTATTCCTAAGTCAAATCTAACCGCATGTTACGAATACCACATACATTTGTAGACATTTGACATAAAAACAGAAAGGAAAATGATGGATTACGGAAGCAAAGTGGTACCTGACATAGAGAAGTTGAAAAAGAGACAGTGGTGCACGGGCGGAGACGGTGGTTCAGGCAAACGAAACGGGCGGAGGCGGCGGTTCAGACGGCCAGACGAGCAGACACAGGAGAAATCTTCAGAACTTCCGGTGAACGTAGGAGCGAAAAAGTGAAAATGAAGTCACTCAACTTCCTTTTATAATCCCTGGCGCGTGGGCCAACGCGCTAGGTCATCATTGCCTACTGCCTACGCCGTCTTTGCACACAAAACGAAGCGACGCCATTAAGTCTAAGACACGTCTACCCAAGAAAGAAACTGAAACGACACCGAGCATCTGTCCATCTCCCCGACTCATCAAAACGCCATATCCCCGTGTCGAACCCTCGGCCGCTACGAGGAAGATGCGCACCCATCGATCACTTTCCGTCCCCGACTCACGCTACCGTGGAAAGAGGAGCTCGCGAGCAAATCTATTATAACCTCCCATGCCGAGCGACCGCGCCTCCCCCTCAACACGGGGACCCCTAGTTACAATATAAGTCATCGCTCTGACTCAGAGACTCGACTTGGGGGGCTCCTGTTCTGGACTGGGCCAAGACGATATGCTCGACATGGCCCAATGCTCGTCGGGTATAGGCCCAAACACCCTGGCACATGAATACGTCGGGCAAAGGCCCTTCCATCCACGTCGAAGGGACGTCACCTCGACAACTCTACTGCGTGTCGGGCAAAGAACATGTCCCCCGTTCATTGATCTTCATCCACATACCACCTACCTATATCACGGACACACGAGTCAGGTCGGGCAGAACCATGTCTGCCACCTCATCTGGCACGTCACCCAACTCCCCTATACTATCTCCGTAGGGATAGGGGCAGTTGGACCAGGGGATAGACTTTTGGTCTAGGTCTTCACGCTTCTTACGCGTCCCCTGGCAGCTCCTCCTTGGGCTTAGCTATATCTGGCCCATTTGGAGCCTTGGCCCAGTGCTGAGGGCTCAATATAAATACCCTTTCATAGCAAAGGGTCAGGTATTCTAACTTACTTCCTAATAACCTTACTCTGTACCTCTTCTGACTTAAGCATTGGAGCACCTTGCAGGTACACCCCCTCACTCACCTTACTCTCTGGCCCAGTCTTCAATCCTTGGAAGGCCGTCCTGATCAGGTAAGATCAAAACCAAATACTTGAAGAAAGCTTTTCTTCACACATAAGATATCATGATCTTTCTCTATATGAAAACAACAACAACACACACATCACCTTCATTTTCAAATTGCTTCAGCCACCTTCATTTCTTATTACACCAATAACCTAACCACACTTCTAACTGTTAACTACAATAGTTAACAAGTTAACCACACCTATAAAAGAAATCCTAATAGAATTTCGTAAACATCTTTTCATTTTTCATCATTTCACCAAAAAATCACAAACTTTCTCTCTGAATTTCGCTCTCACAATCTCGAATCTATTCTTCATTCTTTTCACATTTTTCATTTTTCAACATCAAATATCAAAGAAAGATTAAAGAAGAGGTTGAATATTTATCATCTTCAATTTTATTTCACTAAATTTTCAAGCAATTCACATGATTCATAGCCTTTATTTGGCTCCATTGAAGCTCAAGAACTCGAGCCAACCTCTCTGCTTTTCTTTCAATCCAAGATTCTTCAGTTTCAGGTTCAAATTTCTTCAACTTATATTGCATCGTGTTCCATTATTTAAGATTGTTTTTTTATTAATTTGAAGCTTATTAGAAGCACTGGTATCACTGGCTAGTTGATATGCACCTTAGATGCTTAGATCTGAAAACCCAGGGATAACTTGATTGCTTTGAATCTCTCTGTATGAGTCATGTTTGTGTATTATAAGCTTGGATTTCTAATCTGTGAAGCATGCTGATCATTTTGATGCGTGTTTGGTTGATTTCTAGGAGCCTGTAAGTTTGGCTACATCGGAGGTGCGTTGGAGAAGACGACTGGAGTCTTCTCCGGTCACCTGAGTTCTTCAACCTCATAAACCCTAGGATTTTCCCCCAAAACATATCATGGTCATGCGATTGTGTTTGATCCAACGATTATAATAAGGCCATCACATTAATGAAGCTGTGGTGAGGCATGTGCGCATTTTGGCTGATAATATTTGAATTATATGATCTCATGTGCGTGCATCCATATTATTTGCCATGTGTCTTCATTCTGATTCATCTGATGAGATTACTTGCATGATGATCTTTCATTGATTGCATCCCATGGATCTATTTGAGTCAACATTTGATTGAATTCCACCATACTTTCATAGACACACGCATAAATTGATTGGTTTCTTTTTTACTATGCTTGTTTTCATTTATTTTTTTATTTCTTTTTGCACACTTTTTGGTTTTCTATTTTTAAAAATACCAAATTACTTCTAAAAATTCTACAAAATTTCACATTGCATCTAAATACATTTAAATAATTTTCCACATTTTTTAATTCTGATTTTGATGATTTTTTCTATCTCATTTGAATTTTCTTTAGAATTTCATTTTGAATGTTCACATTGCATGTTGTTTGATCCCTCTTGATTTAACTTGCATAGTTTATTTTTTATTCTTTATATAACATTTGACATGATTACATAGAACCTATCAAGGCTTCTTAATCAAATTTGTGTTGGTTTTTAAAGTCATTTTATCATAGCATTTGAACCTCATTTTATTCCATCTTCCTTATTGATCCTTTGTGAGTTTATAGATATTGTTTGAACTTGATTCTTGTTGAGTTTTGAGCCATACTTTTAACATATGATAAAATTATGACTTAGTTAAATCACAGTCTAATCTCATAATTTTTTCAAAGTCATTTGCTATTTGTTCATGCTTTTTAGATTAAGAGACCTTTTGTGTGAACCTTGCTAGCCTCTAAACCCTAGTTTTAGGTAGGCATTTCTGCCATCCTATTAGGACCTATTTGTGAATATTTTTATGTAATTTCATTGATATTATAGGTCCTCTAATTCATTATTATAGGTTACTAACTTGCATTTTTCATGACTTGTACAATTGTTTCAACTTGCATCATTACTTGAACATGTTTGACCTAATTTGCTTAACTTGTTTCAATGTGATTTGCATATGCATATTGTATGATCATATTTGTATTCCAATATCATTTAAGATGTCATTAAATTCTGATTTGCATCCATGTGCATTCATTTTCATATTTTTCTTTCAACTTTGAATTGAGTTACAAGTTTCATCCTTTCTTATTTGAACTTAAATATGTTTGCTACTTCTTGCTTCATCTATGTGAATCACTTCATTCATAACTTGTATGTTCATTCATCAACATTCATATGCATTATAATATGTCATTCAATTCTGACCTTGGATGTTCATTCATGCATTCATTCATATTTGTATGTCATACACATTCAACTTTCATGAATGACATTCATCTTTCATGAATGACGTTCATCTTGCACTTCTTTGATGTTTAATGCATTGTTTGAGCCTAGTTTGATCTTATTAGGTACCATAACCTTAATGGACACCCTTAGGACACAGCTACTGACTTTGGAAGTCCTTGAACCCTTAGGATACTTTCCCTTTAGGTTTAGGATTTTTTTGGTTCCTAGTTTCACTTTATAGGATGTTTGATGCTTACTTGTCCAATTCCTTTTACTTTTGCTTTCATATTCAATTGTTTAGCTAACATTTTATCGTAGGGGCTAATGGTAAGTTGAGTGCGTGGATGTGCATCCACATACACTTCTTATCTCATCTCTTTAATGCTTTCTCTTTTGTGTTTGTGATAAGAATTTCAACGCTTCTTTGATAATTCACTTCTTTCTTCCCTCTTGGTTCATAACTCAACTTCTATGTTAGAAGTGAGTAATGTTACCTCTTAGTTTTAACCTTTGTTTCCTCTAGAGTATTCTTCTCTCATCTCAAAACAAAGTCAAAAACATCTAATAAATGTTTATATATCTTCATGTGCTAAGAGCCTTATACCATGGGGTGCTTGTAAACATTCTATCTTAGAATGCGTTATAAGTCGCCTAACATGTTGAACAAGTCTTTAGCATGGTTTTATCACAAAAGAAAAACCAAAAACACTTCTTCATTCTAAAATAACAAAAAAAAATTAATAAAGGAAGTAGGTTAGTGTGCTTAAGCCTTATGCATTGGAAATAAGTTTGAGGGTCTTCCTCGTACTTAGTGTATTTCATTGTCACTCCATCTTGGAGTGATGTATGAGGTACACACTCAAGTGTAAAAGATGTTGGTACACTCTCTTACGCAAAACACTTCAAATGAAAAACTCTTAAAACAATTCAAACAAACAAAAGCGTCTTTCATTCGGGAATTCTTTTCTCATCTCACTCACTCTTATCGTAAGAACGTGTCTCTTCATGTTCTCGTACAATACGGTAACACACTCGATTTAGCGAGCCTACAACACTTGGCTAGAGCATTGACCATTATCTTAAAAAACATAAACAAAAAAGTTTTCTCCCTAGGTTAAGGGAACTACGTCACTCTGATTCTCATACCCGTTGAGATACGTAGGCAGTGAGGTAGGGCTCATTCAAGCATAATTCTTTCTTTTTTACTTACATTGTTCTTGTTCTTTCTCCAGTTCCATTTTAGCAACAGATGAAGCAGATCACAACACCCTTTGAGCAGTGAAAGCGAGCGTGGATCCCGTCGAGTACGACAAATGTGAAGGGGTGCTAATACCTTCCCTTCACGTAAACGACTCTCTTATCCGTTCTCTCTGGTTCGCAAGAACGTTTTCTTTCCTTTCTCCCAGGTTTGTGAAACATTACCTTTCCCTTTCCTTGGGATAAAAATGCTTGGCTGACGACTCTTCTTCTTTTTCCGCACCATTTTCGCGTTTGTACTAGGATGAATATCCCGGGAGCGACACCTACTATGGTGATATCAATCTTTTTATGGTTTGTTTGAAAGGATCCAATTTAAAAAGTAGCTGGATTTATTCATGTTGGAGGGATTTGATTAATTTTACAAAACTATTTTCCGGATGATTGTTTTGTTTCTATTTGTTCGTTTCTCATTGGTAACGGGTTTTCTACTTCCTTTTGGCATGCTCGTTGGTTGGGTGATTTTTGATTTAAACATAAATTCTGGGATCTTTACAACGCTTATAACTTTAAAAATGTTTCTGTAGCATGCATGGGGGTTGGAGAAGAGGCATATGGGAATGGGGGAATTTCGGTATCGTTGAGCCGACTATGGTAGCAGCTGTTGCATATTTATAGGCGTTGGTAGCAACCTTACGCAAGGTCCATCCAGCATTGGCTGCTCCAGACATTCCGTGTTGGAATTTCGGAGCTTCAGAGGCGTTGTCGGTCGCAAATTTTCGGGTATGTTTCATATTGCATTTGACCCTTGTAATAATTTTGATGAAACTTTGAGTTTGGTTTGGAAAATGATTGTTCCTACTAAAATTAAGGCTTTTGGTTGGAAAAGTTTTATTCAAAGGCTTCCAACTAAAGTCGCTCTTTCTTCTAGAGGTTGTTATTTCTCTAATGACAATTCTCTTTGTGTATTTTGCGGAGATGCTAATGAAACAGTTGATCATATTTTCTTGAATTGTTGTATTACTAATTTGGTTTGGAAGGAGGATACCGATTATATTGGTGTTGATTTTCGTAGTTTTGTTAATTTGAAAGAGAGTTTCATATCGTGGTGTTTGCTAGGCAAAAAGAAGAGGGTGAAAAGAGGGAGAGAGGGTTGCATTTGGTTAGCAACTTGTTGGTCTTTATGGATGGTTAGGATCAAAATCATCTTTAAGAACTCTTCTTGGAACATTTTTGATATGGTTTGGAGCATTAAAGTCTTAGTTTGGAGATGGTCCTTCATCGGGAATATCACACATTCCAATTATAGCTTTTATGAATTTAGCAAATTCCTTTTGTTTTATTTATCCTAAGAGTCAATTGGAGTGTAACTTTCTTTGTCGAGCTATATCTCATCCTTTTGTAAGCAGGTTTGAGAACCTTTAATTCTCGCTTTTTCAGTATATCTTACTTTTATATATATATATCGTCAAAAATTAAATTTTAAATTAATAGTTTAAATATTTATTTAATTCAACTATCAAATATAAAACAACTCTGTCTATCCTAATTAATAATCATTTTATTTACGAGGTGTATTGTTTAAATAATATATTAAAATAAAGTCTTTCAATTCAAATTATGTCTACAGTTTTTGAAGTTTGAAAAAATATTGCATTGATCTTTTAAGTTTTTATTTTTCTTAAAATTGATTGTTTGTTTACATTTAATTTAAATTGTTAGTCTGAATTATTTTATTATTTACTTTCAAATTATTCATTGAACATGTGAGAATTTCATGATATTTAGGCTCTTAAGTAATCACCCGTATGATTATAAGTATTTCCTTTACGAATTTTATCGTTTAAAATAACTATTTTAAATATTTATGATTAAATATTAAATATTTTTTATTAATTTATATTTATGTATTATATTTTAATTCATCAATTACTACATTTACTATCATCAATAATGGTATTTAAAAAAAAATCATTTTACCATAAAAATCAATTTAGATTTTTTTTATGATTACATTTTAAATATTTTTTATTAATTTATATTTATGTATTATATTTTAATTCATCAATTACTACATTTACTATCATCAATAATGGTATTTTAAAAAATAAAATTCATTTTACCAAAAAAATCAATTTAGATTTTTTAGGATTAAATATTAAATATTTTTTTAGTAATTTATATTTTTGTATTATATTTTAATTCATCAATTACTACATTTACTATCATCAATAATGGTATTTTAAAAAATAAAATTCATTTTACCCTAAAAATCAATTTAAATTTTATTCAAAAATCAAATTCAAATAAAATATTCATTTTATGAGATTTTTTAAGAACACACTTCTAACATAACCATCCACACAAACCCAATGGCTTCTCAAAACTACTTCACCTTCTTTACACTCTTTTTATTCTCCTATTATTTTCTAACCACAACAACACTTGGAAGCCCTAAACCAGTCATTTTCGACATTCGAAACGACTTGCCTAACTATATCGTAGGCGATCTAGCACTTAGATGCGGCGAAGACGTTACCTCTCATCCCAAAGTTGGTGAACACTATAACAGACCTTTCAAGGTGGATCAAAGTTTGGAGTGCCATGCTCAGTGGACTAGGTTTTTTCTTACTTGGGATGGGTATCAAGAAAAGAGGGATGGAGGCCATCCAACCATTTACTGGTCTGTTAGAGAGAATGGTTTCTATCATAGCTTTGATGCATCTAACTGGGAACTGTTAGAAACATGGGAAACTGATTGATATTTAGTGCATGCTCATGTATTTCTAATAAACTGCTATACATTTTCTTGTAATAGGCGATAGGATGACTTTTATCCTTTTCCTTTTGATTGACTTTTGTAAGGGTTGGAGAATCCCTTTTTCTAAATACATATTGCTTATAAAAAAAATGATTTATGTTTTAGGCATGGTTAGTTGGTCTTGGAAATATAGTTGATTTTTTTTTTCAATAAGCAAGAAATTCATTAAAAAACGAGAACAATAAATTCTTGAAACCGCTTACAGAAAAAACGAGGGAAAACCTCGAAACAAAACAAGAAAAAATTACACCCAATTAAGCCTTAAGCTAAGTAATACAACGAAAATTTGCAAAACTCGTAAAAACTATAATTGGACCGAGTAATTTTTTCGATATAAGACCACCTCCACAATAAAGTCTTAATGTTCCAAACCGAATCCAACACATTCCAACTATCATTCCTAAAAATAATTCATTCAGTAAATTCCACAAATACTAAGTTGTGGCCAACCACAAACAACCTTTTTTTCCTTTCTTCACCCTTTTTTGTTTAAAGAAAGCAAACCAATTAAGAAAACTTTCTTTAATATTATTTGCGCCCCAATTCACAAAACTGAACCAATCGGCCAACTCTTTCCACACCAACAAAGAAACGCTACAATTCAAAAAAAAATATGATCTAAAGAATCCTCCGCCAAAGAACACAAAGAACAACCCAACCCACCATTCGGGAACATACAACCTCACAAAACAAAAGCATCCTTAGAAGGAAGTCTATTTAAAAAAATATCTCCACCCAAACGCCTTAATTTTATAAGGAACCACCACTTTCCAAATTTTTAAAAAGGCTATATCAAATTGATTCCTCGGACCAAAAGGGATAGAAAATAATTTAATAAATTAAAGAAACTACTCACCGAGTATATCTCCAAAGGACTCAAAACCCAACTAACCTCACCTTCCCCAACAATCATCGATCCCATATTCTCCAACAATAATCTCAACCGCCTCATCTCCTCTGCAACAACCCCATTAACCGGACCAACCACCCCAAAATCACTTCAACGCCACCTTTCCTCTACCCAACCACTCATGTAAGCCACCGAAACCTCTTTAAGACAAGACAAAAGAAAGATTGAAGGAAAACTATCCTTTAAGCAACTTTCCTCAATCCACCAAGAGTTCCAAAAAGATAAAGTGAAACCATTACCAATAGAAAATTTACAATTAGAAACAAAACAATTCTTTGGTAATTCTTTCTCCAAGCCACATAAATCCCTCCACCAAAAGGAGGCACTATTCACTTTAATAGGAAAATTTCTGGAATCCACCATCTTCAAATTTATATCACCATATCTAGCTTTTAGAATATTGTACCATAAAGCATTAGATTCCGATAAAATCCCCCATCTCCATTTATTAAGGAAAGCCAAGTTAAAATCCTTCATCCTTCTCAAGCCTAAACCCCCTTTATCAAAAGGTAAGCAAACCTCCTTCCAACTAACTCAATGAATTTTCCTCTTCCCCTCCTTACTCCCCCATAATAAATTACTTTGAATACTAGTAATCTCTTTAACAACCTTCACCGACGCTTTATAAAAAGAAATCATGAAAATAGAGACACTAAAAAACACCGATTTCAATAAAGTGGGCCTTCCCCCAAAACTAAGAAACCTATTATTCCAACAAGAAAGTCTCTGATTCAATTTTCCCACCAACTCCTTCCACATATCCCTCATATTAACATTGAATCCAATAGGAATGCCAAGAAAAACAAAATTACTTTCCTCCCTCCTACAAGAAAGGAAAAAAGAGGTCACCTCCATAAATCTAGAACCAATATTCACACCAATATGTTTGCTCTTGTGAAAATTAATTCCCAATCTAGAAACTAATTCAAAACCTCTCAACACCGCTTTTATCGCCCAAAGATGTTTCCAACTGCCTTCACCGGATAATAAAGTATCATCCGCAAATTGAAGAATATCCACGAAACATTTCCCATTTATATTAAAGCCCTCAAACTCCTCATTCACTACCGACCTACTCACCAAACCCTTTAATCCTTCCGCTACTATGACATAAAGAAAATGAGAAAGAGGGTCTCCTTGTCTTAAACCCCTATCAACAATAAATTCCTTCGTAGGACTATCATTTACTAACACTGACATATTGCTCGAAAAAACCATAACTTCCATCCATTTCAACCAAATCTCCCCGAACCCCATTTTACGAAGCATAAAAGAGAGGAAATTCCAACTAACCTTGTCATACGCCTTTTCAAAATCAACCTTGAAGAGCAAACAACTTCTCCCCTCTTTTATAGGAAAATCAATCACCTCATTAGCCACCAAAACTCCATCAAGTAATTGCCTACCCGGAATGAAAGCACTTTGACAATTAGAAATAACCGAGTTTAACACCACCTTAAGCCTAGCCGCCAAAAGATTAGAAATCACTTTATAAACGCACCTTACAACACAAATGGGTCTATAGTCATCAAAAAACAAGGGATTAGAATATTTAGGAACCAAAGTAAAAAAAGAGGAGATGAAAGATTTAGAGAAAAAAATCCCCAGAATGAAAACATTGCAAGCAACCAATAAAATCCTCTTTCAAAAAATACCAACACTTTTTAATGAACAAGAAAGAGTATCCATTCGGGCCCGAACTTTAGGAACCTTCACAACTCCAAACCATATCTTTAACTTCCTCCTCTAAGAAAGGAGCTTCAAGGAAAGATATCTCCATTGGAATAACGTCCTTAAATGAAATACCATCTAACACCGGTCTAATAAAATTCGTCTCAACAAATTTAGAAGCAAAATGTCTCCTCACCTCTTCCTTTACCTCATCCACCTTATCAATAATCCCATTATCCACCCTTATAGAACCAATAAAATTGCGCCACCTCCTCTCTTTCATAACTCTATGGAAGTAAATACTATTAGAGTCTCCGTTGTTAAGCCACTTCAACCTAGCTTTTTGAATGAGCATGGTTTCCTTGATCTTTAAATTCAACCAAAACTTCCTACTAACACTCCTTTTCTTTCTCATCATCTCTTCTCCATCCACCTCCCCCAACACACCTTCCACATAATCCCCCTCATTCATACCATTTACACCCTCGTCCAACTCCAAATCAAACCTACCAAAAACATTTAGATTCCACCACTTAAGGCTCTCTTTTAACAACCTCAACTTTTCTTTAAGCACAAAATCTTTCCTCCCACTGTAGACAAGGATTTTCAACACCATGAAAATGAAGATCAAAATGATATATTTCGACTAGAAAAGGGAAGACGTTTCAGAAATCAATTTCGACCAAGCAAGTGAAGATATGTTTTCTGACGTTTTCAGCAAATGAGGAAGGTAAATTCCGTCAGGATTAATCAGTAATGTCGTTTTCGAAATTTCGACAACATTAATCTTGTTTTCGACATTTCGATAGAGTTGAAGAGATGTTTCGTTTCGATGCATGAGAAGACATTCAAATTTCAAAAGTTGGCATGTTTGGCAGAAGGACACGTGGAAGCGTTTGGTGGAAAAATGGCATGTCGAAGGCCAAGTGGCGTATTTGTAGGATTTGTCTGTTAGTTGACAGTTATTTTATTCATGTATAAATAGAGTAGTTTTTTTGTCAGAATCGTGTGTGTGAAAAATATTGTACAAACTTCCTGTAAAATACTCAAAGTACCCGTGTGTGAGAAAAGAGTCTTGTTCTGGAAAATGTACGTGTGCAACACCAATTTACTTTATTAAGTTTAATAAAATTCTAAGTCATTTATTATTCATTTACATTTGCAAGTCATTTATTTATTCTTCGCCATTTATTTTCTACATTGTCCAATTTTCTATACCTTCAAGTTCCATTTAAGAATTTTACTTTGCAATTTACCTTATGCATTGTCAGAATCTATTTTCTTTAAGTTTTCGCCAAAAATTTTACTCTTGTACTAACCATAAGAATCATACATAAAAAACCTAATAAAAGTGAAATCACAAAGAGTATTAAAGTTATATTTTTCGAAAACCATTGTGCTTATGTCCTAGGATTTGTATGGTTGATCCTGCAAGTAAACCAATTTAGTGTTAATTGGAAAACCAGAGGTTGTTCGTCAAAATCTATTGCGAACAAATTAGCATGCCCAGTGGGACATTAGTGCGAAATTAAGAAAATATCATAATCACTCTGAATAAAAAAGGTTATACTTCATTGTATGATTCTAAGAAGCGGTAAATTAGCCGTAACTGACGTAGAAATACCTAAGAGAACAAGAGTGAGAAGAATGGCGAATCCTCCAAATAGTCAAAACGAAAACACTGCGGTGCTTAACACTACCCATTCGACAAGAGGAAATACGGGGTCAGTCTCTGTATCAGAGACCATGCATTCGTCATCAGGGTCAATACCAGCATTTGCAGCATCTCAAAATGTGCCCAGTTTCTCCACCATGGGCCACCAAATGCCTATAGGGACACCTCCTCCTATAGGGAGTGTTCATAGGCCTTTTGCGACGAGTTTTACAATGCCTCCATATGGTAGGGGACAACCTTATAAAATGCCAACTACAACGATGGAAAGTTTACAAAATGCATCATCACTATATTTTGATTCCTTGGTCAATAGGTTTCACCATTACAAGGATCAGGATCTGGTAGGAACTTAGGCAGATTAAATCAGCCCCCACCAGGATTCCAAACTTATATGCCAGCAATTATAAATAATTATGCACAGATAATTAGACAACAAATGGACGAAAGAAATCAAGATATGGTCCAAATATTGACACAACAGATGAGAACAATGTCCAATCCCCTAATATAGAACACCACCCAAACAAACTAATTACTGGCACAACAAATGACAAGCATTGATGATTTCTTTGGTGTTCCTCAGACTCGACAACCAAAACAAATAGTTTAGATCCCTAGGTTAGGTATCAAAGAAGAGCCCACAATAAATCAAAGACCTATAGACATTCCCCGAGCGAACCTTAGAAACCAGTAGGAAATAGTTGAACAACCTCGTATAAAAATTCTTGTCCAGCAGGAGCCTGGGAGGATATTAGTCCAGAGGGGTCAAAATGCTGATAATATAGTGCAGCAGATGCGTTATGATAATTTTCCCGCAGGAAATAACTTAGCAGACATGGTCGGAAGGATAATGGCACAAAATAGGGGGAATGTATGATTACAAAGACCTAGTTATATATCTCCATTATTAGAATATATTCTGCAACAGGAATTTCCCCCAAGATGGAAAGTTCCTAAGTTCACCAAATTATCAGGGGACACTAGCGAATCCACCATAGAACATGTTGCACATTACCTGGTCGAAGCAGGAGAAATAGCCCATAATGAGAATTTGAGAATAAAATATTTTCCAAGTTCTTTGACGAAAAATGCGTTTACTTGGTTCACGTCCATGCCTGTAGGTTCAGTATATACATGGACTCAACTAGAAAGGTTGTTCCATGAACAATTCTATATGGGACAAACCAAAATAAGCCTAAAAGAGTTAGCCAGTGTTAAAAGGAAATTCTCTGAACCAATTGATGATTACCTGAACAGGTTTAGATTACTAAAGGCAAGATGTTTCACCCAAGTGCCTGAACATGGGTCAGTCAAAATGGTTGTAGGGGGTTTGGATTATTTTATAAGAAATAAACTAGACACCTATTATTTAAGAGATATGGCACAATTAGCAGATGGGGTGAGACAAGTCGAAAGACTGAAAGCTGGAAAATTTAGAGCGAGTAAGAATAAGAAAGAAAGGGTGGCCTATATTGGGGTATACCAAGATGAAGATAATAACGTAATCGAACCAATTACTTTCGATGAACAGGAGATTGACTTAGCAGAATTAAAACAAGGTCCACCATATTCATGTAAAGGATTGATTCCATCGAACGAAAAGAATTCAGTCGAACTTAAAAAAGAATGAAAAGTCTCCTAAAATAACTTATACATCCGACGTCACCAAGTGTGACGAAATCTTTGACAAATTAGTCAAAGATGGCCAAATGATAGTACCACCAGGCACTAAGGTTCCTCCTATGGAACAACAAAAAAGAGAGGTTTTTGTAAGTACCATGGCTTTCTGGGTCTTAAAAATCTCAATGTTTCCTTTTCAGGGATCTCGTAGAGAATGCTATCCGTGACGGAAGGATGAAGTTCGGTGACAAGCAGAAACAACAGATGAAAATTGATTCAAATCCTATGCAGAATGTTGAAATCCACTATCGTGAGCCATCCATCATAAACATGGTGGAAGTCAAAGAGTGTTATGAATACAGTTTTGAGATGGTGGAAGCCACTGAAGGTTTCGACAACAACATCAACATGGTGGAGATTGCTGATAATCTTACAATCCATGACGAAGTCACTGAATAACGGAACGTTGAACACCTTGTGCAGGGAGATTCAACTGGCTGCACCAACAAGGAGGCTACTGAAGGCCTAAATGACATAAAAAATGCTGAAATCACTGAGGATTCCGGCGAAACCAAAAATGGCGAAATCACTGAAGATTCCGCCTCGAAAAACATGAAGGTTGTTGAAGGCCTCAACAACTCAAGCAAGGTTGAAGCCACTGAAGGTTACAAAAAAGCAAGCAACAACAAAGTCACTGAGGATTCTGTCGAAAAGAAAATGAAGGCTACTAAGATCCTCAATATAACAAAAAATCAAGTAGCTACTGATAATTTGATCTACACTAAAAGGGAGGCCACTGAAGGAAACAATGTCGAAAAGAGGGTTAGTGGAGGCCTCACTACCAACACTGAGTTTGATAAGGATGCTATCAAGATGAAGGCAAGGATTGCTGAAGGTCCTGAGAAGCCAGTCATGTATGGAATCTTACGTAGAATTATGGAAGATCCCATAGAAAAGTCAATTGAAGACTGCTGCCAAGATGTCAGTGGAGACTTATCCCCAAATGAAGAGCATTACTCAACAAAGGAGATAGGTGAAACTGAGCAAACGCTTATTGAAAAGATGAACAAATTAACTATTAGTGGTGGAAAAACGACCAGTATCAACATGGTGGAAACATCCCAGAAAAATCAAGCACAGACTCCTGAAGAACATCGTCGAGAGGAGTACCAGAGGTTGGCATATCCAAAAGAAGACAAAAGCTTGATTGAGTTCATCCAAAAGTGCCAAAGAAAAAAGGCTGAAGTGATGTTGTGCCCAAGTTGTAGCGCTATCTTCGACAGGAAGGAAACAAACAATCTGGAGGAGATAGAGAAGTCTAAGAGGAAAGAAAACTGGGGGCAATCCCAGCTGCCAAAATAGAGAGATACGATTCAAGAAGGAGTGAATACCACCAGCAGAAAGTTGGAGGTCAAAATTATAATTCATACAAACCAATAAACAAAGTTGTTGGCGATAGATGGGTGCAACCAATTAGGGAGGCTCAAGGACGGAAATAATGGAGAAGCTTTGACGTACAAAGAGGCCCTTCGGTAGCGGAAAGAAATGAAATCAAAAAACGCAAACCAAGAACTTATCCTTCTGAAAATTATAAGGGTAAGAATCCCATGACAAAGTCCTAGTGGAGAAGGTTCCAAAGGCAGAAGAGAGCAGAGAAAGAGGCTGCAGAAAGGAGCATGGTCGAAAAGGATGTCGTCAAGAAAAATGAAGTTGCGTCCCGCAAAAACATCCAAGGGATGGACAAAAAAGAATCATCCCACAACAATAATCCAAGCAGCAAGGTCGAACAAATGAAGCCCAAAGAAAAAGCCCAAGAGGATGAGGAAATGACTGATGATTTCTAATCCTACTCAGAGGCATCCTTCGACGTCATTTGCAATGTGGTCTCAGTCATGCCCAGAGATTATGACAGGGTAATGGAGGTCGAAGACAAAGACGATAGTATGGAAGAAGAACAAATGGCACATAGACCTGTTTGCTATTATATAATGAACAATGGCTGCGTGGAAGAAAAAAATGTGTTCTTTGAAAGGCCAGAAGACTCAATGAGAGTGGATACACGTTGTAGGGGATGTACCCTCATTAATGCACCAACGAATAACTATTTGGAAAGCAGATGACATAGTCGAGAACATCAAAGCAGACCATAGTTACTTTATTAATGAAGTGAACCACGTGGACCGCCTAAGTTTCGACAAGAACCTGGCTCAGATACCCCCGTGTAGCCCAGCAGATTTCGACCTCAAGGCAACTGATAACGCCTACTTCTTAATGTAGCTTCATCCAACGTATGGTTTTCAATAGGATAAAGAAGTGGTCGATGAGTCGAATTCTATATGGGGTACTGCCCCTATAGAACCAGCTGGTTGGGGAAGTGAATTTGACGACAATGAATGAAGTATCAACGCTCGAAAGAATTACGGCTTACATAGTCGAAAACAAATTAAAAGCGGCACTTGAGGTCGAAGTAAAATATATGGCTGTCGAAGCCAACCAAGAAGATTCCAACAATCAATGTCCTTAGAGAGACGTTGAATAAGATTATGAAAACGGTCAGATGGGCGAATGGCAACATCAAAAGCTCGACGCCATTTATGACGACGAAACTTTAAGGTTCGAAAAAGATCCAATGTCGACCAACATGAAGATGGTAGTACAAGATCCATTAGAATAAACAAATCTAGGATTGTGGGCAGAAAAGAGGCCAACTTACATAAGTGCCAAGATGGACCCATAGTTCAAAATTGAAATAGTCCAGTTGCTACATGATTTAGACAGAAACTTGGTCGAATTGAAGTTTCCCATAATGGAAGGAAAAACTCTAGTAAAGCAGGCTCCAAGAAGTTTCGCACCAGAGATTCTGTCGAAGATAAAAGAAGAGGTCGAAAGGCTTCTGAAATGAAAATTCATTCGCACAGTCAGGTATGTTGATTGGATTGCAAACATAGTTCCTATAATTAAGAAAAATGGTAATTTAAGGGTATGCATTGATTTTCGACAACAATAGTTGGAACTTCAGAAATAACAGTCCTTTGAGGTGGTTCACCTTGAGCAATTAGAACTTGCATCATTTCAGTGAGCCTGGTCATACTGGCTTTCAACTCATCAATCTCCATTCAGACTTCCAGGTTATGCTGTTCTTGGTTTTCCATTCTCAATCTGATAGCTCTCAATCTGTTAACAGCTCTAGTTCCGTATTTATGGTGAGGAGATGGCTTGACGGACAAACAACTGAAGAAAGAAACAATCGGGATGAGTTCCCACACAACTCGGATGAACGCAAGAATATGCGAGGATGCAATGATATGCAATGTTCACTTCCATTTCAGAAAAATAACTCGATTATTGCAAACATGGTCAACATCGAGAATACGGTCATGAAAAATCTTGACAAAAAGGAATATTTGCTTTTTCCAATATTTGCAATAATCAGAATTATTTTCCTTGGGAAATGGTTGTGATGATGATCATGATGAATATGTGGATGCAACAACCACAAACAAGACCACACAAAGCACACAGGTTCAAAGGTTCGAATCACGAGCATGAAGTTAAGGGATAAGAACCAACAACCGACAAAGGTATGTACTAAGGTTTGTCTTCATTGTACCTGCAAAAAAACCAAAAGGGTGCTAACAGAGGTTCTCGAAGTTAACAACCATATTTAGAATATTATCGGTACGTCAGATTACTCATCAACCAATAACATTCTTAAAATAGACCTCGTTCGAGTGTAGTATCGCGTGACAACCAACTTAGGTTTACACCCGGATAGTTTCCGCACTACGTTCCTAAATTGGCTTGGATGGGTTAAGGGTTCTATGGTCCTCAGTATGATCAGCTCAAGGTCGGAAAATAATGCCACATATGATTACTTATCATGACATTGATAATCCAAGAGAGCCTAACCGAGTGGATATTATCAAATTGATATTTCTACTACTCAGTGCATCAAAGGAATGAGAAGAAGAGAGGGAGACTAGTCAGATGTTGTGCACCCCTCTTCTACAGATGGTTGATGAGACACATGCCGAAGACGGAAACTTTCCTGAATCCACATCAGTCAAGGAATTGGGCTAAGAGAATGATTGCCCCCACTTCAGAAGACATCAGGTGGTGTACTCAGAATACCAAGGGCATGGACATAATTACAAGCTGTGGACAATATCCTAATGTACCTCTCATTGGGGTGAATGGTTGCATCAACTACAATCCTTTGCTTTTCAAAAGACAGTTGGGATATGCATTGGTACATCCACCTAGAGAGCAGGACTTAGCAGAGTCTCTTTACTGTGCTATTCTGAATAATCATGCCACCGTCCGACAAGCAGCCTGGGCTTGGGATAACATACAGACTAAATGGACTGCCATTATGGGTAAGTGTAACAACATAGCTTCACTTTAGTACACTGAATGGTCTCGCATCAGAGGACATATTACCTGCATTCCATTCACCCTAGAGGATGTACCAGGGCCATCAGCAGTATAGCCTATAGCTACAGTCAATCTGGAGGAATTTGAGAAGTTAAAAGAAAGGAATACCCAACTTTCTGAAGCTCTGAAGAAGACCCTTTGGGAAAGAAATGACGGTCTTCTGGACATTGAGAGATTAGAGAAGCTCCGAATCGAGCATGTGACTAAGATAGAGAAGACAGAGGACTTCATCAGAAAATCCCGAGCAGGGGAATTGGTATTGAAGAATGCTTGAAAAGAAGCCAAGATTCAGAAGGCCAGAGCTGAGCACTATTTGGAAGAGAGTCGGGCTAGGTGGATCAGGATCACTGAAGCTCGTTTGCAAGAAGATCAGAAGACACAGGCTAAGATAGAGCAGATGGAAGCCAATGAGAAGAAGAGTCAGGAAGCACTCATAGCCGCATAGAAGGAAATCTCAGAGTTGAAACTCCGGGCGGGGTTGAAGAGATCAAAAGAACAAAAAAAGTACCAGAAGATGACAAGTGCCATTGCAACCAGAAACCTTCTTATCAGGACCATCACAGAGCATCCAGTTGGACCAGTGACTGATGCTCTCCTGAAAGAAGTCAAGGAGGATGAATTTGGGCTGGATGTTTGATTTCCTTTACTTGTATTTTATTTTGGTTGTACTTTAATTCTCCATGGTGATTTTGTTGTATTTCTTAACTTAATTGTATTTTGACCCACCATGGGAACTTGTTGTAATCATAAGTTATGTATTTTGGCATTTTGTAATGTTATAGTTTGTGTGTTACCTGGATCTTCTTTTGAACTTCATTTCTCTTCAACATCTTCATTCCCAGAGGTCTGGAAGGTCAAAACCAAAGAGCCAAACCTGATACCCTTGGAAGACAAATAGACATACTGCATTGCATGCTAACCTCATTCTCTGTATTTTTGCAGGTGTTTTTGGTTGTTATTTTCTCACTTTGTTGTGTGTTTCAGGAAACATTGCTCGTAGGAGGTTTTCCCCATCAACAGAGTCCACAGGTATCCTACAAGACACAACCTTCCGAGAGTTCAGATGGACCAAGTTCAACAAGATTTGACTAACGTTAGAACTCAGATGGCTAATGAGAGAACTGAGATGAGGGCTTAGATGAACCAGTTCATGGCAGTAATGACTGGGTTGGCTCAGAGCCAAGAAATATTGACAGAGTTAGTCGAGCGAAAAACTCCAGAAGAGAATCATCCAGGCACTGGAGGTACTAGTAACAACGATCACAGGCAGCCGCGAACAAATCCTCCAGAGTTTGGGCCCCACCTCAATCCTGAAGTCAATGCTATCGGAAATACCCAAGGAAATGCAAGAGGTCGTATTCTACAAAAAGATCCTTAGGATGAATAGTTCACAATAATTGGTGCTGGGGATGAAGCCTATGATCGTCGTCTGGACGAAATAGCAGAGAAGCTAAGATCCTTGGAATCCCAAAACTCTTTGGGATTTGATGTAATGGATATGGGGTTAGTGGAAGGAGTCAGGATTCCTCACAAGTTCAAGCCTCCATGCTTTGAGAAGTACAATGGTACCTCCTGTCCTCGTACCCACATTCAATCCTTTTTGGGAAGATTAAAAGCTTATACCATGGATGAGAAGCTATGGATGTTTTATTTTGAAGATAGCTTGATCGAGGCATCCCGTGAGTGGTATTCTCACCTATACAGAGCTACTGTCAGGAATTGGAAGGACTTGGATGAAGCTTTCATACGCCAATATCAGTATAACCTGGATATGGCTCCCAACAGGACCCTCCTAATGGGTATGTATCAATCTTCAAGGGAGAGTTTCGGGGAATATGCCCAAAGATGGAGACAGCTTGCTGCTGCTGTCCAGCCACCTATGTCAGAAAGAGACATGGCTGACATGTTTATGAACACATTGCAAGGTACCTACATTGACAAACTTGTTGCTTTCTCTTCCACCAGTTTTGCTAATGTGGTTATAGCTGGTGAAAGAATTGAAAGCCTTTTGAAGATGGGTGTAACACGGTGGGAGAACTGACTTTTAGTTATGTTGCGGATAGCAAGAGTCGCCACCGACTTTTATTTTATCCAAAGGAAAGGCATAAAAGAACAGGAAAGACCTTTTAAAAGATTTTTGGGTCTGGGGGGTAGGTTATGTAAAGGGAAGGTGTTAGCACCCTTTACATCCATGGTTATCCATGGGCTCTTAGTTACTTAGCTCACTTTAAACTGTTTTTGAAATGTGAAGTGTGTGAATAGAAATTTTCTTAAGTATTTTATAATGATCCATGTACGGATGTATATAAAACCTTTGTTTTGAAAATTGTTTGAAATGTATGAAGTGTTTGAATTGTTTTGAAGAGTGAGCAAGTATCTAAGAGGAACCTACCCTATGTTTAAGTCTTTTCTGTTCTTGAATCCTTTAAATGGTAAGACTATCCCTATTATTAAGGAATAGGTAGTCATTACCTTGGATGTGAGGGACAAGTGAAGGGACATCTGTTAGTTAGGCAACTGTGGGGTGTATAAGAAATTCGAAGGGACTTATCATCTTTATTCGAAAGGGACAAGATCATTACGAAGGCAACATTCGAAGGGACTTGATCTTTTTATCTGTTTAAGGGACTAGATGATGTGAAATGAGGGACTTTGCTTTATACACCCTACTTGACCTTTTGATTAGGCAACTTGAGAGGCAACCTTAAGAGGTGAGATGGCGATCCAGGATCGACTTACGTGTGTGAAGGTACAATTTTAAGTATTTATCTTTTAAGTTAATGATCTAAATTAATTTTAAAATACAAACATGTTTCACTCCCTATTTTACTAACCATAGCATTTAAAAATAAATATTAAACATTACTACTAAAATATTACATAAAGGAGACAATTACATAATAATAATAATAATTAAAACAAATTAAATAAATAAGCAAAATAAGTAATAATAAAATAATTGGGTTAGTAACAATAATAATAAATCACAATATATATATATATATATATATATATATATATATATATATATATATATATATATATAATATATATATATATATATATATATATATATATGGGGTTAGTAATAATAATATCATATGAAAATAAATAGAATTAATAATAAAATAAACAAGAATATTAGCATAATAATTAAAAATTCAATTTTTATATAGACAATTATTTTTTAAGATTAAGAAGAAAGCATGAACAATTCATAATATATACTAATTATTATAAAGTTTTAAATTATGTACAAAATTATAAAAAACTAGGTTAATTATAAACATATTATGAAAATAAATTATATTTAGCAAATTTTAATTATTTTTAAGCATATACTAAAAATTATTTACATACAAGAATTAAATAATAATCATAAACAAATTATAAAATATGTGCATAATTAAAGTTTATTAAAAGTTATAAATAACAAATAAATTAATATTTATAATTAGTGTTTATAAAAATAATTAGGTTTTAGAATTATTTTAGGGTTTTAGAAAATTAGGGTTATGAATTGTAGAAAATAGAATTAGGATTTATGGTTTAATTTACAATATTAATTTGACTATTAAAAAAAGGAATAAACATATAATAATATATACATATTTTAATTTAAATATAAACTAGAATTTAAATTTATAGAAAATAAATTAGAGGTCCTTTTTTTGAAAATATGAAATTAATATAAATATTTACCTATTATTATTTTTATTATAATTAAAATTAATTATGAAACAATAATATTAAAACAGAATAATTGAAGAAAATAAAAACCAAAACTTACCTGGGGCAGGGATTGAACCCACGCCCTAGGCTTTGCCATCCCCTGGACGCATAAGGCTACCACCAGGCTGCGCGCGCGTTTGTGATAGTGATCAGGTAGCAATTGTTTTGTTGTTTAACCTGCGAAAACATGGAAAATAAAAATAAAACCAAAATGGCCTGGGGGTGGTTTGAACCCAGGACCATTCGTTTACCAGCAAGACATACAAACCAACTGAACCAAACGTGCTAGTTGACATATAACATAAACAAATTCGTTTTAAGCCCTGTATCAAATTCAAATAAGATTTTCGCGCGCATGGTCATCTTCTTCCTCTGTCCGTCGTCTTAGCTTTTACCTACGGCTCGTCCGTCACTAGAAGCTTTAGTGACGGATTTTGACTATCACTATAAGACATGCGAATCAAAAACCCTGCTAAACATGAAATAAATTCATTCCAATAACAAAAATCAATCATATGAAACATCTAAAGTACAATTATCCCATTAATTTGAGATGAAATCGCCTGTAACCCAATGTCCCCAATTCCAAACTTCTGAACCCTAACTATGGCATATGATGGTTGCGGCTTCGAATTTCACAATAAAACGTCCAGAATCAATCTAAGAACCATTCTAAACAATAATCAACAGTCAAAAACAAGTTAGAAGGTATAATCATGATAAATCGAAAAATTAAAGTTTAATGGAATATGATGATTCGGTTAGAGGTCCATGTGATGTTTTGAATGATGAAAATGATCCAAATACGTTCAATAAGCATCATAGAATGCATTGCAACCTTTATAAAGCTTTGAAATTGCCTCAATCTCAAAATCCGAATTCAACTTTTTTTAAGAATTTTTGAACTTTGAAAGTGGTTCTGGAGGCAGCAAGAATCGTCCTTTATGCTTGTGTTCTCTTTGTGTATATATGGTGGATTGAATTAGGTCAAAAAATAGACTCTCTCTTTGGGCTTTTTGGATACCTTAGTGATGAAGAAATCCCTTTCCAATTTTGGCCAAAAATCAAATCTCTTCATGCTTCAAAGAGTGAGCACCCAAAAATCAAATCCCTTTCCAATTTTGGATAGTGTGGATTCATGTTAAATGTCTTTTATGATTTTCTAGAAGAAGAATCACCCTTAAATATTGATTTTTTGATTTTATTTTGATTTAATATGTATTTAAATGAATAAAATTCAAATAAATATTAAATAAAAAAAATAAAAAAAAATCAGAAATTACATGGGTTGGGTCGTGCTTGGTGTTATGGTGAAGTTTGGATCACAAGATTGCAAGCCCATTTGGAAGAAATTGATTTTAAAGCCCTATTTGCTTCATAAACCACCCAAAAATTTCCCAACTTTGCAAGGGCACACATCCTTCAATTTTAATGCTATAAGGGTGTTCTTGGACATTTTGGAAATCTTGAAGAGTCCTCTAACCAACCCCATTGGTTTCATGTCCATATCATTTACCATTCTCAAGTTATGCCCTTTTGAAGTTGTTGACTTTTTGTTGACTTTCAAAAGGACCTATAATGTATTAGCTCATACCTTCCAAATGAAGCATTTTTGGGCTTGGCTTGTGAGACAAAAAGTTGTAGAGAATTCAATTTCCTTCAAAATTAGCTTTGGATGGGAAAAATGTGATGAAGCATGTGAAAGTTATGGCTGGTCAAAGTTCAGTTGACTTTTCTTGAGGAAGCCCTAATTTAGAAACCTCTGATTCTTGATGATCTGAAATCTCCTTGATGAATCATGATCAACCCTTGATCAAATGATGAATTTTACTTCATATACTTGATGTTGGCAAAAAATCATGAAGTTTGACTTTGGTTTGACCATAGTTGACCTCAGTTTGACTTTTTAACTACTTTGACTGATTTTGACTTATCTGATCATCTGACTGAGCAAACCTTTGAGAAAAGTCTTGAAACTTGTCATGGGGATTCTTAAACACATATAAGATGTTATGAAGCTCACTTGAAGACTTAGAAGTCTATTTAGCATGATTAAAGTCAAAACCCTAGTTTTGGATGCACTACTTAAGAGGATGCATTGAATGAGGGAATTGTCAAACTTTCTGACTATTTATGAACTTTGTGAACCTTGTGAACCTCATAAGATGTCTTGTGAACCTTGTGAACCTCATAAAGTGTCTTGTAAACTTCATGAACCTCATGAAAGTTCTTGTGAACCTTGTGAACCTCTTAGCACACAAAGTCTTGTATTGTGAGGGCAAATTTTGGGGTGCAACAGCTGCCCCTGTTCAATTTTCTGAAACCTGAGGGGTTAGATTGGTATATTTGCCAGTCGTGACCTGGAAGGTTGAAGGGGATTGAGCACAAAAGCCCAAAAATTTGCACTCACTGGTGCGTAGAGTGATACTGATGACTCGTTGTATATGCTTGAGTGGGCTTAAAGATGCCACTGGGATAAAAGCTCTTCAAATATATCTCTTCGAGGATAAAGCAGTCCAAGATATGAAGATATAGCTTTCTGGGAAGATAAACAACGTCCCACCATAGTGAGATAACCTTTGGGAAGATAAACAATGGCCCAAGGTAAAGGTATAACCTTCAGGAGGATAAACAACGTCCTGAGGTATAAGCATAACTTTTGGGAGGATAAACAACGGCCCAATAGTAATGATAGCTTTTAGGAGGATAAACAACGTCCTGAGGTATAAGAAGCTTTTAGGAGGATAAACAACGTCCTGAGGTATGATGATAACCTTTTGGGAGGATAAACAATGGCCCAATAGTCATGATAGCTTTCAGGAGGATAAACAACGTCCTGAGGTAATGAGCATAACTTTTGGGAGGATAAAAAACGGCCCAATAGTAATGATAGCTTTCAGGAGGATAAACAACGTCCTGAGGTCATGATATGCTTTCAGGAGGATAAACAACGTCCTGAGGAAATGGTAGCTTTCAGGAGGATAAACAACGTCCTGTGATGATGAGGTAACCTTTGGGAAGATAAATAACGGCCCAAGGTCATGATATGGCTTTTGAGAAGATAAACGACGTCTCAAAATAGCCTTCGGGAAGATAAACGACGTCCCATGATAATGAGGTAACCTCTGGGAAGATAAACAACGGCCCAAGGTAACAAATCGTTGATGAAGTTTGTCTGCTGGAGAATTAATCTGAAAAACAAGATTATAACATTCTGCATGATAACATTAGCTTATGCATTATGTATGCATGTATAATATGATTCACTTAAGTAATGTATTATGTATTTATGTATATGTATGATATGATGTAAATGATGTATGTATGCATCATGCAGCCTAAAGCGTCTGGATATCTTCGTATAACAACTGCTGGCCAGGGAAAATAAATCCTGATTCGTTGTTTGGAGGATATGAGGAACTCGTTCCCGTCTTGTTTGATAACATAGTATATATAACCTCCCGTCTTCATTCGATAGTAAAGTATACATAACCTCCCGTCTTCGTTTGATAGTATGGTATCCATAACCTCCCGTCTTCGTTTGATAGTATGGTATCCATAACCTCCCATCTTCGTTTGATAGTATGGTATCCATAACCTCCCGTCTTCGTTCGTCATACTCTTATTGGAAAAATAAATTCCCGACTATCTGTATGAGGATAAAAGAGATGGATATAAATTCCAGGGGAGACGTGACTCGAAGTACTTATGAAGATGGATTTGCCCTACCGGGGGACTTGTAGCTGTCTTGTGGGAATGAACCGGCGAAGCTTCGTTGAAATCCTTCCCTCGCTCGTCATTAGTAAATACTATTACTGCATTTTCATGCATTTCTGGTAAACATCAATCATATTAAGCATTTTATGCATTTCTAGTAAACATCAATCATATTCAAAAGCATACATACATTCAAACACAACCAATGGACGTTTCGCTTATGTAAATAGGGTAAAAGTAAATCTGGATTCAAAGATGGAATTTTATTTATATCACAAAGTGACCTATACATAGGTAAGTTTGTACAAGGAGACAAAAATCCTAGTAAGAGGAATTTGTCATAACAAGTTTTACAAAACAAGGAAAATCAGCTATGTGGGACATAGTCCTATTGAGTTTCAATTCTACTATTGCCATTATCTTCAAGTATCTCATCTTCTGCTGTCGAGACGGAGATGATTGGATTGTGCTTTATTTGTTCAAACTTGAGTAAGTAACACAACTGGTTGTAGTTTAATGGGTGATCCAAACGAGACATAGTCATACGCTTTAATCCCTAACTTTTGCCTGGATTGCCCTTTCAGGTTTTCAATCCACCGGGATACCCTTTTTTGCCCAAGCCGCCTTTTCAGGTTTTCGACTTGCCGGGTGTACATTCTTTTATATATATCCCTAATTTTTGCCCGAACCTTTTTGGTTCGCCGGGATACCCTTATTTTTGCCTAGGCCAGTCAACCTAGCGGGTCTCTTTTTATGCATAGTATTTTTTAACTATGTCTGCGTTTACAGGTTGTGGGAAGTCTTCACCATCCATAGTAGTAAGTATCATGGCACCTCCCGAGAATACTGTTTTGACTACAAATGGTCCTTCATATGTAGGAGTCCACTTGCCCCTAGGATCACCCTGTGGTAATATGATACGCTTGATTACCAAGTCACCAGCCTAATATACCTTTAGCTTAACCTTCTTATTAAAAGCTTTGATCATTCGTTTCTGGTACATCTGGCCATGACAAACAGCTGCTAACCTCTTCTCATCAATCAAATTTATCTGGTCAAGTCGAGTCTGAATCCACTCATCTTCATCCAAGCCTGCATCCTTCATAATTCTTAAGGAGGGAATCTGAACTTCGATGGGCAGAACTGCTTCCATGCCATAGACTAAGGAGAATGGAGTTGCCCCTGTTGAAGTACGTATTGTAGTACGATAACCATGAAGAGAAAATGGTAACATATCATGCCAATCCTTGTAAGTAACAATCATCTTCTGTATAATCTTCTTAATATTCTTATTAGCAGCTTCTACTGCCCCATTCATCTTCGGACGATACGGAGAAGAGTTGTGATGCTTAATCTTGAACTGCGTGCAGAGGTCAGTAATCATAGTATTGTTCAGATTAGAGCCATTGTCAGTAATAATCCTTTCAGGGATGCCATACCTACATATAATATTATTCTTAATGAATCGAGCCACAACATTCTTGGTCACAGATGCAAATGAAGCTGCCTCTACCCACTTCGTGAAGTAATCAATAGCGACCAGGATGAAACGATGCCCATTAGAAGCAGTAGGCTTGATCTCACCGATCATATCAATGCCCCACATGGCAAAAGGCCAAGGAGCAGTCAACACATTCAATGGTGATGGAGGTATATGGACTTTATCAGCATAAATTTGACACTTGTGACATGTTCTGGAGTGTTGATAATAGTCAGCTTCCATGGTAGACCAATAGTAACCTGCTCTCAATATCTTCTTTGCCATAGTATGACCACTAGAATGAGTGCCAAAGATCCCATCATGCATGTCTTCCATAATCTCTGTTGCTTCCTTCTTATCCACACAACGAAGCATAGTTGAATCATGATTGCGCTTGTACAAAATCCCATTACTCAAAAAGAACTTAGCAGAAAACCTCCTCAGAAACTTCCTATCTTTGACAGATGCCCCTTCAGGGAACTCCTGAGCTTCAAGATATCTTTTCACTTCATAGAACCAAGGCTTCTCTTCTGCTTCTTCAGTGTCAATCTCATTGCAGTATGCGGGCTTCTCAAATCTATCAATAGTAATCTTGGGAGCTTCATCATCCCAACTGATCTCAAACATGGATGCCATGGTGGCTAAAGCATCTGCCAACTGATTCTCTCTTCGTGGAATATGTCCAAAGGTAATTTCTTTAAAATGTGTGATTAAAGACAACACATGCTCTCTATAAGGAATGAGATTATCATGCTTGGTATCCCAATCTCCTTTGATCTGACTTACTACCAGGGCTGAATCTCCATACACGTCTAGGAACTGAATCTTCATATCAATGGCAGCTTTAATACCCAGGATACATGCCTCATACTCAGCCATGTTATTGGTACAATAAAAACAAAGTCTGGCAGTAATAGGGGTATGACAACCTTCAGGGGAAATGATCACAACACCAACACCATTACCAAGTGCATTAGAAGCTCCATCAAAAACCATAGTCCATCAGGATCCTTGTCCAGGTCCGTCATATTGTCCAGGTTCTTTGGTAATAATCATAATATCTTCATCAGGGAACTCAAAACTCATTGACTGATAATCATCCACTGCTTGATGAGCCAAATGATCAGCCACAACACTTCCTTTAATAGCCTTCTGAGTAGTATACTATATGTCATATTCTGTCAATATCATTTGCCATCTTGCAATTCTTCCGAAGAGAGCAGGTTTCTCAAATATGTACTTGATTGGATCCATCTTCGAAATCAACAAGGTAGTATGGGTCAACATATACTGTCTTAATCGGCGAGCAGCCCATGCCAAAGCGCAGCAAGTTTTCTCGAGCAGTGAGTATCTTGTTTCACAGTCTGTAAACTTTTTGCTAAGGTAATATATTGCCTGCTCTTTTCGACCAGACTCGTCATGTTGCCCCAACACACACCCCATTGAGTTGTCTAATACTATTAAGTACATGATCAAAGGTCTTCCATCAACTGGTGGCATCAAAATTGGAGGTTCTAGCAGATATTTCTTGATTTCATCAAAGGCAGTCTGGCACTCGTCATTCCATTCCATCACCTGATCTTTCTTCAACAACTTGAAGATTGGCTCACAGATGGCAGTTAATTGGGAAATAAACCTTGCAATGTAATTCAAACATCCCAAGAAACCTCTAACTTCCTTCTCAGTACGGGGAGCTGGCATCTCTCGTATAGCTTTCACTTTCGCAGGATCTACTTCAATACCTTTTCCACTGACAATGAAACCCAGGAGCTTCCCAGATATAACTCCAAAAGTGCACTTGTTTGGGTTCAATCTCAACTTGTATTTCTTCAACCTCTCAAACAATTTATGCAAATGATCAACATGTTGCTCTTCATTCTGGGACCTGGCTATCATATCATCCACATACACCTCTATCTCATGATGAATCATATCATGAAACAAAGCTACCATAGCACGCTGATATGTTGCCCCTGCATTCTTCAAACCAAATGGCATCACCTTATAACAAAAAGTGCCCCACTGTGTGACAAATGTTGTCTTCTCCATATCTTCAGGTGCCATCTTGATTTGATTGTAACCACAGAAACCATCCATAAACGAGAATACCTTATGCTGAGCAGTGTTGTCTACCAGAACATCAATATGAGGAAGTGGAAAGTCATCTTTGGGGCTGGCTTTGTTCAAATCTCTATAGTCCACACACATACGTACCTTACCATCTTTCTTAGGTACCGGTACCACATTTGCAACCCACTGAGGATAAGAAGTCACAGCTAAGAACCCTGCATCAAACTGTTTCATTACCTCTGCTTTGATCTTCTCTGACATTTCAGGACGCATGCGACGAACCTTCTGCTTCTTTGGACGACAATCTTCTTTTACGGGTAAACGGTGAACCACAATGTCTGTATCCAACCCTGGCATATCTTCGTAGGACCAAGCAAAGATCTCCACATAGTCATGTAACATCTGAATCAATCTGCTCTTGACACTATCCTCTAATTCAGCCCCTATCTTGACCTCTTTCCTGTTTTCTTCAGTTCCCAAATTCACAATTTCGACTGGCTCTTCATGTGGTTGTATAGCTTTCTCTTCTTGTTGTAACAACCTCGCAAGCTCTATAGGTACTTCACAATCGTCCTCATCTCCGTCTTCAGCTTGATAGATCGAATTCTCGAAATTATAATTGGCAATAGTAGAACTGTTATCAACAGGATCCAGAGTGGATGAGGATCTGCATTTTAGTGACGTGGGTGTGTGTAAGAACACATAGCTGATAAATAAAAATAAAAGAAAAGAAAGACAAGGAACACAATATTTACGAAAACGAAACGTCCACTGATTTTTATTGAATGAAGTATGCAAATGAAATGACATCCCGTAACAAGCACACCATTGTGCCCCGGGTAAGGCACAAGGCTTAAGAGTTTAATTGTTCAAAAATTACAAATTTTAAAAGCAACAACACAGTAATAGTATTTACTCCTGACTAAAGGAGATAGGAATAACATCTTCAGCTTTCCAGTTGTTGAGCCCAGCACCCACAGTAGGAAAAATCCAAGCATCCAAATTGTAGTCTTCATCATAGTCACCCACATCATTGATCTGATCTTTTATAATCCCCTGATTGGTGATACGAACAGCACGAGCACGACGAACAGCCTTCTGAGACTCTGCAGTGAAACCCAAACCAAACATGTCAGACTTGTAAGGAATGTCAGGAAGCTGACCCCAAATAGTACAACCACCTTCATCCACCACAGCTCTAGCGTCTTTGAGGGAGGCCATTGTTGGAGGTACTCTGGTGACCACATGAACTTTCTTGACAACAGGAGGAGCTTCATAATCATTAATAATCCAAGGAACCACTTCAAATGTCTGACACGGAGTTTCAACATATTCACCTTCCACTTCAAGATACTTAAAGGTGTTCACATGGCTAATCATATACCCTTCCTCTCCGTAGACAGTAACAACCTTCCCTTCTATTGGATACCTCAGCTTTTGATGTAATGTGGAGGTTACAGCACCTGCCCCATGGATCCAGGGACGCCCAAGCAAACAAGAATACGATGGACGAATATCCATGACATAAAAGGTAGTATTGAAGACCTAAGAACCTACTTTGATTGGGAGATCAATTTCTCCATGCACCACTCTTCTCGAGCCATCAAAAGCCTTCACCACTATATTACTGGGCTTCAACACAGCATCTTCAGGACTAAGCTTATTCAAGACTTCTTTGGGCAACACATTCAGCGAGGAACCATTGTCTATTAATACATGTGACAAAGTAGTGCCCCTGCATTCAATTGAGATATGTAGAGCCCTGTTATGATCCCTCTTGGCAGGAGTCAAATCAGCATCGGAGAAACCTAACCCATTATCATAGGTCAAGTGTGCCACACAATTTTCAAACTGGTCAACAGAAATTTCATTTGGTACATGAGCAGTCTTCAGAAACTTGATCAAGGCTTTGGCATGAGCCTCAGAGCACAACAATAAAGACAACATAGAAATCTTAGAGGGAGTATGCCCCAATTGATCAACAATGTCATAATCACTCTTGCGAATGATTTTCAATACTTCTTCCATCTGCTTAGAAAGATCATCAGCAGCTGGCACATCAGTTGGTATAGGTTCAATAACAGGACCTTTGCCCCGAGCATCAGTGGTGGTGGTAGCAGCTGGAGTAACTGCATTCTTGGAGGTAACTGGAGGAGAGAAAACTCTTCCGCTTCGTGTGATCTTACTAGATCCAGCAATGTTATCAACATCGACATGCATATCAGCTAAGGGTTCCTGCTTAACACCATGGATATAAACATCAGACCCATAATGCCAAGGCACAGCTCTATCAGAAGTATACGGAATAGGACCAGGAGTGGTAATGATCATAGGAGCCACTCTAGCTTCAGCAACGATCTTCACAGGGCCTTCAGCAGTAATCTTAATTGGACCCTTATGAGTGATTTTGACAGGACCCTTGGAAGTAATCTTTACCGGCACTTTATCAACCATATCCACCTCTTCAACCTTCGCACGCTTAGTTATATGATCAACCATACTTTCTACAGAAGGTGGAGTCCTCTCAAACACTATGGTGTAATTATTCATGAGGCGTTGAATTCCATCTCTCAACCTCCAGCAACTATCCGACTTATAGGTACAATATAAACAATCTTCACGACAACCTGGAAAGAACCCAGCTTGTACTGGCTTCTTCTTAATGACAGACAATGGTGTAGTCAAATCTGCAACTGAGGAAATATGTGAATCTTCATCAATGGCATTGACAGTCTTCTCATGATTTGGCATGGGAGCAGTAATCACATTTGGAGTACCCGGAGGGTCAAACTCAATCTCTCCAGCCTCAATCATATCTTGAATTTTGTTCTTCAATACCCAGCAACTATTAGTATCATGTCCCTGACAATTAGAATGATATGCACAACGTGCATTGGGATTATACCTGGGAGAGGTAACATTAGGATTCTGAGGAGGATCTTTCAGAGTGATAAGTTCAGCCTTCAACAAGTGTTGCAAGGCTTGGGCCATTGACATGTTGATCTTAGTGAACTGCCTTCTAGCCCTCTGTTGATTTCCCTATGGCTGCTCTGTTGTTGCAGTAGTTGGATTGGAAATATGAACTGCACTCACAGACTGATGCCTCCTATTACGATCAGGTTGACCATAAACAGCATTTGACTCTTTCTTCCCACTGGGAGGCTTCTTTGCAGCACCTGATGAAGAAGTACCCACTTGGATCTTGCCACTCCTGATACCACTTTCTACACGCTCTCCTATCATTATCAACTCAGTGAAGCCAGATGATGAGCTTCCAATGAGATGACTGTAAAAGGGACCATTCAACGTACACATGAACATATCAACCAACTCCCTGTCAGTTAAAGGGGGTTGTACTCTTCCAGCCAAATCTCTCCACTTCTGAGCATACTCCTTGAAGCTCTCTTTAGCACCCATAGACATGCTCTGAAGTTGCATGCGAGTAGGGGCTAAATCAACACTGTATTGATATTGCTTATAGAAGGCTTCAGCAAGATCATTCCAATCACGGATGTTGACACTCTCCAACTGATAGTACCATTCCAATTGAGCTCCAGATAAGCTCTCTTGGAAAAAAAGGATCCACAACTTCTTATCAGCAGTATGGGGTTGGATCCTCCGGACATAAGACCTCAAATGCAGCTTGGGACAAGAGACACCATCATAAACTACGAAAGTAGGAACCTTGAAACCAATGGGTATGACTACCCCAGATATCAGTTCAGGTCTTCAAAATCCAGCCCAGAAGACTTTTACAATTCCATAGCATCCATTCTATCCACCAGCATCTTGAACTTATCTTCATTAGGCTCATGATAGTAGTTAGCTTCGGAATCAGAGTCCCCCATTGTATTGTGGAGACTGCCTCCCTCTTTCTCAGACTCTACAGACTCATAATCTTCAACCTGTTCTTTGGTCTTGACAGGACCTCTGAACCTTCTTCCCATGTTGATCAGGCCACCTGATCTTTTAGTCTTCTTAGTCTTCTTGGCCAGCAGTGTCTTCAATTCATCCTGCCCCTTGGACAAGTTCAGGATCAGCTCTTAGAACTGTGCATTTTGTGCCTGGAGATCCTTAAATGTTTGTTCAAGAGCCATTGCTGAAATAAACAGCGAGAAGATGAGAAACCTGTGCACAATAAACCTGTGATGCAATAATATGATATGTGAATGTATATGTAATGTTTTCAAGGACCGCAGGATTTAAATTTGCTTAAACAAACAAGAAGGTAAACTTTTATTAGTAATAAATTTGTTTTGCCTCTTGGGCTTACAAAATGAAATGTAATAAATACAAGAGATGGGGTTTTAAGTCTCCCATGGACATTTCCTCTTTGTGTTGAGGTATTAGTTGAGATTCCGCTCCTCGTGAAGTTGCTTTGTTAGTTCCAGGATTCTTTCTTGGCTTGCTTTGTAATGAGCCTCGAAAGTATCCCTTTGCTCCTTCAACTGGACCCAAGATCTCTGTAAGTCTTCCATGTCAGTAGGCATGTCTGGGTGAAGGATGGTATAAGAAGTATCTCCTTCAGCAACAGGTTCCATGGTAACTGGAAGGATAGCAGGATATGGCATCATGAGAGTCTGAGCACGAGATCGCACCCATCTGAGATAAGCCTCCATAGGAATAGGGTACTTAGGCTCCAGAGTCTTGCTGTCAACCTTGTTCACTTTCCCCCATGCTCGTATGAATCTCTGACGGTAACCTTGAGGATCGTTGTCGTAGTCAAACACAATACCCTGAATCAACATGTCATGTGGACCATCACTCCGAGCATAACCAAACTGTCGTAAAGCTAAAGAAGGGTTGTAAGTAATGCCTCCTCTTATGCCTAGAATTGGCACATTAGGAAACTCCCCACAACGGTCAATGATAGTGACATTCTCCATAGATCTAGAGCACCAATGAATATCTGAATGCGAGAGTGACATGATCCTCTTGGACCACCTGAACCCTTGTTCATTCTTTATTACTGAGCGAGGAAGGTGAGAAATAAACCACCTAGATAGCAAAGGTATGCAGCACATCAGAACTCCTCTTGCTTTTGTAGTACGAGTATGAAGAGAATGCAGGATATCCCCAAGTAATGTAGGCACTGGATTATGACTCAGAAATATGTTGATGGCGTGAACGTCTATGAACTGATCTGGATTGGGGAACAATACTAAGCCATAAATCAACAAGGCTAAGATCTCCTCAAAAGCATCATAGCTCATAGCCTTTAAGAACACTTGAGCCTTCTCTATCAACACCTTGGCAAGAATACCCTTAACTCCGCTTCTCGTTTCTAGAACAATGTCAGACTTCTTCAGATGTAGAGCTGCAGCAATAACCTCAGGTTTAGGCTCTTTTTCCAAGCCTGTGAATGGTTTCTGATCAAGAACAGGTATACCCAGAAGTTTAGAGAACTCTTCCATTGTTGGAACCAGCTGATAGTCGGGGAATGTGAAGCAATGGTGTTTAGGATCAAAGAACTGAAACAGAACACTCATCATGTCTTCATTGAACCCTGAGGTGACCAGATCCAATAGGTGACCATGTATTTTGATGAACTGGGAGTGTTCAGACACTTGAGAAACCAACTCCTTAAGCTTAGGAGGTATTCCTACAAAGTTGATCCGGATAGTGTTTCTACGAGCAGAAGCCATGACCTGCAACAAAGAACAAAGATAAATCCTTTGGTCCTTGAAATGGTTATTGAGAATGCTATGCTTATGATGCATGATGATGTCATGATGTTATGCTCAATCACAAACATGTGGCACACACAAACAAGTCACACAATAGCCCTAGGTTTGAAGGCTTGCATGAGGTTTAAAGGTAGATACCCTCCCCTGAAGTTAGTTGGTTCATCCTGTCCTACAAAAGTAACCAGGTTCTAAGGGATCTCAATATCATTGATCCTTCACAAGGGTGGTTGTTCAGTAGGTAACTTACTTGCCAACCAAAACCCTCCAAGTTTAGAATCTCAATGAGCATAGTATCGAGTATCAACCAACTTCAGTCTTCACCAAAGCCGGTTATCTCACTACTTTCTAAAGGCCAAGATGGGATAACTAGGGTTCTAAAAGTTAGTTAGTGTATTGACAACATATGGCAGCCTCATATTATCCTCAACTTAACTTAAGGAACATAAGCACCAACCAAGGAGTCACACTAACTATGGCCACCAGATCAATCATATCGGTATACGCCGTACAGTTTCCTTGGTCTATTGCCATTTACCTAAGGTACACTAGATCCGGGTTAGGATCTTTCACACATAAGAGCCCAACAAATAAGTATAAAGAAAACAAGGCAAACAATTTTAAAGTGATCTAATTCCTAAGGGTACCCCTCTTTTATTAATTCCCCAGCAGAGTCGCCAGTTCTGTAACACGGTGGGAGAACTGACTTTTAGTTATGTTGCGGATAGCAAGAGTCGCCACCGACTTTTATTTTATCCAAAGGAAAGGCATAAAAGAACAGGAAAGACCTTTTAAAAGATTTTTGGGTCCGGGGGGTAGGTTATGTAAAGGGAAGGTGTTAGCACCCTTTACATCCATGGTTATCCATGGGCTCTTAGTTACTTAGCTCACTTTAAACTGTTTTTGAAATGTGAAGTGTGTGAATAGAAATTTTCTTAAGTATTTTATAATGATCCATGTACGGATGTATATAAAACCTTTGTTTTGAAAATTGTTTGAAATGTATGGAGTGTTTGAATTGTTTTGAAGAGTGAGCAAGTATCTAAGAGGAACCTACCCTAAGTTTAAGTCTTTTCTGTTCTTGAATCCTTTAAATGGTAAGACTATCCCTATTATTAAGGAATAGGTAGTCATTACCTTGGATGTGAGGGACAAGTGAAGGGACATCTGTTAGTTAGGCAACTGTGGGGTGTATAAGCAATTCGAAGGGACTTATCATCTTTATTCGAAAGGGACAAGATCATTACGAAGGCAACATTCGAAGGGACTTGATCTTTTTATCTGTTTAAGGGACTAGATGATGTGAAATGAGGGACTTTGCTTTATACACCCTACTTGACCTTTTGATTAGGCAACTTGAGAGGCAACCTTAAGAGGTGAGATGGCGATCCAGGATCGACTTACGTGTGTGAATGTACAATTTTAAGTATTTATCTTTTAAGTTAATGATCTAAATTAATTTTAAAATACAAACATGTTTCACTCCCTATTTTACTAACCATAGCATTTAAAAATAAATATTAAACATTACTACTAAAATATTACATAAAGGAGACAATTACATAATAATAATAATAATAATAATTAAAACAAATTAAATAAATAAGCAAAATAAGTAATAATAAAATAATTGGGTTAGTAACAATAATAATAAATCACAATATATATATATATATATATATATATATATATATATATATATATATATATATATATATATATATATATATATATATATATATATATATATATATATATATATATATATATATATATATATATATATATATATATATGGGGTTAGTAATAATAATATCATATGAAAATAAATAGAATTAATAATAAAATAAACAAGAATATTAGCATAATAATTAAAAATTCAATTTTTATATAGACAATTATTTTTTAAGATTAAGAAGAAAGCATGAACAATTCATAATATATACTAATTATTATAAAGTTTTAAATTATGTACAAAATTATAAAAAACTAGGTTAATTATAAACATATTATGAAAATAAATTATATTTAGCAAATTTTAATTATTTTTAAGCATATACTAAAAATTATTTACATACAAGAATTAAATAATAATCATAAACAAATTATAAAATATGTGCATAATTAAAGTTTATTAAAAGTTATAAATAACAAATAAATTAATATTTATAATTAGTGTTTATAAAAATAATTAGGTTTTAGAATTATTTTAGGGTTTTAGAAAATTAGGGTTATGAATTGTAGAAAATAGAATTAGGATTTATGGTTTAATTTACAATATTAATTTGACTATTAAAAAAAGGAATAAACATATAATAATATATACATATTTTAATTTAAATATAATCTAGAATTTAAATTTATAGAAAATAAATTAGAGGTCCTTTTTTTGAAAATATGAAATTAATATAAATATTTACCTATTATTATTTTTATTATAATTAAAATTAATTATGAAACAATAATATTAAAACAGAATAATTGAAGAAAATAAAAACCAAAACTTACCTAGGGCAGGGATTGAACCCACGCCCTAGGCTTTGCCATCCCCTGGACGCATAAGGCTACCACCAGGCTGCGCGCGCGTTTGTGTTAGTGATCAGGTAGCAATTGTTTTGTTGTTTAACCTGCGAAAACATGGAAAATAAAAATAAAACCAAAATGGCCTGGGGGTGGTTTGAACCCAGGACCATTCGTTTACCAGCAAGACATACAAACCAACTGAACCAAACGCGCTAGTTGACATATAACATAAACAAATTCGTTTTAAGCCCTGTATCAAATTCAAATAAGATTTCCGCGCGCATGGTCATCTTCTTCCTCTGTCCGTCGTCTTAGCTTTTACCTACGGCTCGTTCGTCACTAGAAGCTTTAGTGACGGATTTTGACTGTCACTATAAGACATGCGAATCAAAAACCCTGCTAAACATGAAATAAATTCATTCCAATAACAAAAATCAATCATATGAAACATCTAAAGTCCAATTATCCCATTAATTTGAGATGAAATCGCCTGTAACCCAATGTCCCCAATTCCAAACTTCTGAACCCTAACTATGGCATATGATGGTTGCGGCTTCGAATTTCACAATAAAACGTCCAGAATCAATCTAAGAACCATTCTAAACAATAATCAACAGTCAAAAACAAGTTAGAAGGCATAATCATGATAAATCGAAAAATTAAAGTTTAATGGAATATGATGATTCGGTTAGAGGTCCATGTGATGTTTTGAATGATGAAAATGATCCAAATAGGTTCAATAAGCATCATAGAATGCATTGCAACCTTTATAAAGCTTTGAAATTGCCTCAATCTCAAAATCCGAATTCAACCTTTTTAAAGAATTTTTGAACTTTGAAAGTGGTTCTGGAGGCAGCAAGAATCGTCCTTTATGCTTGTGTTCTCTTTGTGTATATATGGTGGATTGAATTAGGTCAAAAAATAGACTCTCTCTTTGGGCTTTTTGGATACCTTAGTGATGAAGAAATCCCTTTCCAATTTTGGCCAAAAATCAAATCTCTTCATGCTTCAAAGAGTGAGCACGAATTTGGATAGTGTGGATTCATGTTAAATGTCTTTTATGATTTTCTAGAAGAAGAATCACCCTTAAATATTGATTTTTTGATTTTATTTTGATTTAATATGTATTTAAATGAATACAATTCAAATAAATATTAAATAAAAAAAATAAAAAAAATCAAAAATTACATGGGTTGGGTCGTGCTTGGTGTTATGGTGAAGTTTGGATCACAAGATTGCAAGCCCATTTGGAAGAAATTGATTTTAAAGCCCTATTTGCTTCATAAACCACCCAAAAATTTCCCAACTTTGCAAGGGCACACATCCTTAAATTTTAATGCTATGAGGGTGTTCTTGGACATTTTGGAAAGCTTGAAGAGTCCTCTAACCAACCCCATTGGTTTCATGTCCATATCATTTACCATTCTCAAGTTATGCCCTTTTGAAGTTGTTGACTTTTTGTTGACTTTCAAAAGGACCTATAATGTATTAGCTCATACCTTCCAAATGAAGCATTTTTGGGCTTGGCTTGTGAGACACAAAGTTGTAGAGAATTCAATTTCCTTCAAAATGAGCTTTGGATGGGAAAAATGTGATGAAGCATGTGAAAGTTATGGCTGGTCAAAGTTCAGTTGACTTTTCCTGAGGAAGCCCTAATTTAGAAACCTCTGATTCTTGATGATCTTAAATCTCCTTGATGAATCATGATCAACCCTTGATCAAATGATGAATTTTACTTCATATACTTGATGTTGGCAAAAAATCATGAAGTTTGACTTTGGTTTGACCATAGTTGACCTCAGTTTGACTTTTTAACTGCTTTGACTGATTTTGACTTATCTGATCATCTGACTGAGCAAACCTTTGAGAAAAGTCTTGAAACTTGCCATGGGGATTCTTAAACACATATAAGATGTTATGAAGCTCACTTGAAGGCTTAGAAGTCTATTTATCCTGATTAAAGTCAAAACCCTAGTTTTGGATGCACTGCTTAGGAGGATGCATTGTCTGAGGGAATTGTCAAACTTTCTGACTATTTGTGAACTTTGTGAACCTTGTGAACCTCAGAAGATGTCTTGTGAACCTTGTGAACCTCATAAAGTGTCTTGTAAACTTCATGAACCTCATGAAAGGTCTTGTGAACCTTGTGAACCTCTTAGCACACAAAGTCTTGTATTGTGAGGGCAAATTTTGGGGTGCAACAATGGGTAAGATCTCTGACAATTGTGCTAGCTCCAACAACGCAAGAAAACCTTTCTCAGGACCTCGTAGGACAAGTGAAACTAACTCAGTTCATATGGGCAGAGGTAGGCCCCATTACATGCCAAGATCAGTGGCTGCTGTCACCATTCCCACTTCAGCACCTCAGTAACAGTATCCTCAGCAACAACACTTCCCACAGCAACAACAGTTTCCTCCGCAACAGAGATCTTACAATAATAACAATACTCAACAACAACGTCCTTTCCAACAAAGGCCTTCACAAATCAACAGGGTTGTCGATCCCATTCTGATGCCCTATGCTACTTTACTTCCACAGTTACTGAAGCTCAATCTGATCAAATTGAGGACTCTAGCTCCACCAGATCCTCAGAACCTTCCAAGAAACTATGATGTCAATGCCAGATGTGCTTTTCACTCCAATGCACCTGGCCATACAACAGAGAAATGCAGGGCCTTACACATGAAGGTTCAAGATTTGATTGATTCTAAGGCAGTCAACTTTGCACCCCCTCCAAGTGTTACCAAGAATCCTATGCTTAGCCATGGTGGGCCTAGGATAAATTCCATTGAGGAGGATCGACCAGTAAGCCTAATAGACAATGTTGCAAGTATTCAAACACCTCTGGCCGAGGTTAAAGCCCAGTTTTTGAAGTGCCAAGTGTTCCCGGGTTGTGAGGCCCATTGCGAAGCTTGCAAGATTTCTACCAACGGTTGTACAAATTTGAAGACCGGTATCAACAGTCTTATCAGAGAAGGCATTTTACAGATCACTTCAACAGTTCCAGCTCCTACAACATCAACAACCATTCCTCCTACAACACCAACAAACATCACTTCATCAGATATAACAGATATCACTCCTACAACTTCAACAACAGATTCTTCTACAACATCAACAACCATTCCTTCTTCAACTTCAACAGACATCAGTTCAACACATCCTTCTACAACAACAACAACCATCAATGAAGACATTTCCGCAGTCACCATCTATTATGACCCAACAACAATCCATGTTCCAGAGTCTTTCAACAACTCACATAAACACCCCCATCAACATCAACAACTCCTTGCACCTTCACCATCTCCAATCAGATCTCCTGTCACAATTTATTATGACCCACAAACTGTCACAACTCCTTCTTCCGCAGCAATCAGTCAGGTTACCATCACGGTACCTGGACCAGTTCCATATGATAGCAACAGTGTCGTGCCTTGGCACTATGGCTCAGATATTTATTGCAACGGAAAGAAAGTCACTCTTGATTCTTCAACTACACCACAAATTGATAATGTCGGAGGAGGCAGAGGCTTCACTCAAAGAGGACATCTCTTTGCGTCGCAGTTCCCAAGAGTTAATGCTGAAGCAGAAGTTGCTGCCAAAGCTAAAGGCAAGAGTATGGTGCCTGAAGAACCAATTGCCAAGGAAACTCAAAATACATCCTTTGATCAGGATGTGGACGAGTTCATGAGAATTATCAAGAAGAGTGACTACAAGGTTGTGGACCAGCTCCATCAGAAACCCTCCAAAATCTCAATATTATCATTGCTCATGTGTTCCGAAGTTCACCGGAATGCATCGATCAAGGTCTTGCACGTAACTTACGTGCCAGAAGAGATTACAGTTAATCAGCTGGAAACGGTGGTTTCAAATGTCAATACTAGTCATGGACTAGGTTTCACTGATGCTGATCTAACTACGGAGGACCGTAATCACAATAAGGCTTTACATATCACCTTGGAGTGTAAAGGAGCTGTACTTTCTCATGTCTTGGTTGACACTGGGTCCTCACTCAATGTTCTTCCAAAGAAAGCCTTGGTCAAGATGGAATATGATGGTCTTGCACTCCGTCAGAGTAACCTAGTTGTGAGAGCCTTTGATGGTTCTAAGAGATCGGTCCTTGGAGAGATTGAGCTTCCTGTGGTAATTGGCCCACAAATTTTCAAAATTATCTTCTATGTGATAGACATTCAGCCTGCCTACAGCTGTTTGTTGGGTCTACCCTAGATTCATGTCGCTGGCGCCGTAACATCGACCCTTCACCAGAAGTTAAAATATGAGTGGGAAGGCCAAGTTATCACCATTTGTGGGGAGGAGGACGTCTTTGTCAGTCATCTAGCTACTTCCAAGTATATTGAGATGGATGGGGAGATCCATGAGACTATGAGTCAAGGTTTTAAGGCTCTCAATGTCAATGAAGCAACAACTGAAGTGTCTGGTACTTCAATCTCTTCTTACAAGCAAGCTCGGAAGGTTGTGGAAGACGGGAATGCCCAAGGCTGGGGCAAGCTGCTGCAAGTTTAGATCAAGGAAGACAAGTTCGGTTTGGGTTACAAACCATCCCGACAGGTCCAAGAGGAGGCTGCTGAAGCTCCCAAGTTTATCAGTGGGGGAATGCTGACCCCAGATGCAATCAAGAATGTGGAAGACGAGGTTGAAAGCGACTTCAACCTGGAAAGCTGGATTCGTCCAAGGGTCCCAGGCCAGCAAGTCCTCAACCAGTCTTCCCTGGAAATTATAAGGATTACTGCTACAGAGTAATTATTATTTCCTGTTTAAGCATGCATCAAGTCCTGCATCTTGCCCAAGGTGTTAGGACTCATTTTGTAATAGGGCCATATATGTATTTTGTGCAATTGAAATTAATGAACAATGGACATCTTTTGCAAACAATCTTTTTCGCTCATTATCTTTTCATTTTTGTTATTTTCGCACAAAACAATAAATGGCAATGTTTTTCTTAATAAAACTTCATTCACTTTTTCTAAATAAGATAAAATCAATCACTAAAATGAACAAATCTCAACCCTTGCAGATATAGTCCTCCAGATTGCACTGCCAACGACACTGTTATGACCTCGTATGACTTCGACAATCCGATTAATCAAGCAGATGAAGGGGTTGATGGAGATTATGATTTGCCTGAAGAGTTAGCCAGGTTGTTGGGACAAGAGGAAAAAGTGATTGCTCCTCATCAGGAGGAGGTTGAGACTATCAATCTTGGTACCGAGGAAGATGTGAAAGAAGTGAAGATCGGGGCTAGTCTACAAACTTCAGTGAAAGAACAGCTCATCAGTATGCTTTGAGAATATGTCGATGTCTTTTCTTGGTCCTATCAAGATATGACAGGTCTGGATACGAATATTGTCATGCACAGGCTGCCATTGAAAGAAGATTGTCCACCAGTCAAACAGAAGTTGCACCGTACTCGTCCAGACATGGCCATGAAAATCAAAGAAGAAGTACAAAAGTAGTGGGACGCCGGTTTTCTCGCGTATCTAGTTACCCTCCGTGGGTTGCTAACATTGTACCCGTACCTAAGAAGGATGGCAAGGTGCGTATGTGTGTGCATTACCGGGATCTGAATAGAGCCATCCCAAAAGATGACTTCCCATTACCTTACATTGACGTATTGGTAGATAACACACCTCAATTCTCGGTATTTTCTTTCATGGACAAATTTTCTGGATACAATCAGATCAAGATGTCACCTGAAGACATGGAGAAGACAACCTTCATCACACCTTGGGGCACGTTCTGCTACAAGGTAATGATGTTTGGTCTAAAGAACGCCGGTGCGGCATATCAACGGGCTATGGTAACATTATTCCACGATGTGATCCATAAAGAAATCGAGTGCTATATGGATGATATGATTGCCAAGTCCCTTACAGAGGAAGAGCACTTGGTGAATCTGTTGAAATTATTCAAGCGTCTGAGGAAGTATTAGTTAAGGTTGAACACCAACAAGTGCACATTCGGGGTACGTTCTGGTAAGCTGCTGGGATTTATTGTTAGTGAAAAAGGAATTGAGGTTGATCCCGACAAAGTCAAAGTTATTCAGGAAATGCATGCACCTAAGAATGAGAAAGAAGTTCGAGGGTTCTTAGGTAGATTGAACTACATCTCAAGGTTCATATCTCATCTCACTACAACCTGCGAACCTTTGTTCAAGTTGCTAAGAAAGGAACAAACAATCAGGTGGAATGATGATTATCAGAGAGCTTTTGACAAGATCAAAGAATATCTGCAAGAACCTCTAATTCTCACGCCTCCTGTCACACCCCAAATTTTACCCCTAACATTCATTCATCTCACCATTTGCATGTTTTTGCGCATATCGGTCATGTTTGACTCATAGGAGAGGGTTTGTGGAAAGATTTGATGATTTCATAACAAGTATTGGAGGTTTGATTTGGTTCAAGAAACTAGGTTTTATGCTTGGGAATTTAAATTGGTGGATTAATCTTATAAGAGTTGGAATAGGGATTTCAAAGTTGGGTCATGATTAATCTTCTATGAAACATTTACTGGTTGTCATTTGGAAAAGAAGAAAGAGAGGTATCCTGAAGTTTGATTTTCAACCAATCATGTGGATTTTGAAATCTTTGGTTTCCCTGCCAGGAGAGTTGATAATAGAGGTATCTGTTTGTGTTGATTCCAATGTCAATCTTCCATTTGTAATTTCAAGTCCAAAGTCCGAGTTAGTTTCAAGTCTAATCTATAATTTCTAAGCCATTGCCGATGTTCAGATCTCTTTACAAATCCATTTCAAGTGAATTTCCGAATTTCAAAGTTACGCTTTAAGCTTCCTATTCAAATTCAAGTTTGGTTCCATTTACCTTGTAATTTCAAGGCCAAAGCTTATTCCCAAGTTTCGATCCTAATTCCCCATTTCCAAAGTCCATTTTTTTTAGTCTTTTCAATTCCTAGTGTCTAAAATCATTTCCATTTCAAATTTCAAGTTTAGATTTCTTAGTTTCTTTTTCATAAATGTATTTCATATTTTTCTATTTCAAGTCTATTTCGCTTTCTCTTTTTTATATTTTCAAATTCAAATTCCAAGTTTTCTTTCCAATTTCTATTCCAAGTTTCATGTTAAAATTTCATTCCGAACCCACTTTTCATTCAAGATTGACGCATGTTTGATTTATGCTGGGAGAGAAGATTCAAGGAGAATTGTGCGCTTGTTATAACCGTGCTGATTTGCTTCTATAGCTAATATTCCAATTTTTTAATTCAACGAAAAAAGGGAAGCTAAAGGTTCACAAAAGTGCAAAGAGAAATTTCAATGAAGTAAGATGCAAGGTGATGAGTGAACATAAGATAATGTTTGTTTTAAAGTTTGACATCTCATTAACAAGGCAGGGGTAACTGATACAAGAGATGGAACCGAATAAATTTTAGTGATGGCAAGAAACCATTCAAGAGAATGTCATGTTAACCGTAAGGTAATATCAACATACATCCATAAAGGTTACAATGTTATTCTATGCCTAAGGTTGAATCCATCATTTGAACTCCATGAGATCTCTAAGCATGGCACAAATTTTTCAAGAAGAATTCCTTCTTCAAGTTACCAAGATTACGGTTTCTTCATTATTGCTAAGCCTCCAAACCCGCGGTAGCTTTTGTTGTGGCCTCATCCAAGAAATTCCTCAAAGACAACTCCAAGGCATACATGAGAACAAGAAAGAAAAGGCAAAAATGTTAGAAATACACCAAGGCAAACCTAAAGAATTACCATACCCAATTTTCTTAAAGTAACATAAACCATTCATACATAATCAGTTTCATTCACATATTCATTTTGATCATTTAGGCATAACCATACTCATTACATTTTTTTTACATATTTATTTTGCATCATGTATTAGCATAGTTTGTCACACAAATTTTACAAAGAAGAGCTAAGATAAACAGTCACAAGTTCAGCAACATAAAAGTGACAACAGGGATCATACTCTTTTTTAGACAAACAAACAAAATTTTTCAGTCAAACAAACAACAGCAAACCTGCTGCAAATTTCCAGCCTGCCCTGCTATCACACATCCCTTTCCAACTCAGATTTTCCCCCCAAAAACTCAACCAAACTTAGTCCACAAGTTTTCTCAAATTTCAAACTTAAAAACCCTAACCCTACCCAATATATACTAACAGTTTTATCTAAAAAGAAGGGGGCAGCCACAAAACCAAAAAATTTCATATTCAAATTTCAGCAACAGCAAGAAAAACGATACTGGCATCCACAAAACCAAAGAAATTTCATGTTCAAACTACCACAACCAAATACTTAAAATCACAAAAAAGAACACAAATCAGGCAGCAAAAACCTAGCCGCACAAAAAAACCTAAATCCCTAAAAGGTTCTGAATCAAAAATTACTCAGGATAGCATTGAGTAATTCGAGCTATAAAGTCGCATACAATAAACTACAACAATCACCTCGTCATCAGTGAATCCTGTCGACAGAGCTCCATATCACCTCGTCATCGGTAAATCCTTGAACCCTTTTCGTTATTGTTATTTTGATCCCTAAAATGCGATGAATGGAAAACGATGGGTTCGCGGGGATGAGGGTACTCATCGTTCGATTGTTGTTGCTGATTTTGTGTTCAGTTTGTTGCTCTGTGGATCTCTAGCGTTAACGATGACATGCGATGAAGTCTTGTCCTCAATGATAGGATGTTGACCGAGCATGGAGTGACGGGAGGACGATGGCAAATATCTGTTGCCCCTTTTTTTGTTTTGTTTCATTTCTCTATGTGGTAAAGGTTATCACATCTGATGCCCCTCTTGGTTGTTTATAAGCAAAAGGAATGATGTTGAGTTTTAATATATTTTTTTGGTTTTATTGTTATTTGCTGGTTTATTAGTATGATTCATTACTTGAAATACACGTGCTACTTCTACCTGATGTTGTTTTGATGACTCATTCATCTCACTTAATGCTATTGTTTTGTGGTTTGACGCTGCATCACGGTGCCCGCTGTCTACAATTACAAGCTGTAGCATTTCCATTCTTTTTCTTTTTGTTTATTTAAATAGCTATTGGTACAATAAAGGAGGGTTGAGTCAATTTTATTTTTTTTTATTAGTCTAGAGTGGGTTTAAGAAACTTTGTCTATGGAATTCACAAGCCAACTAGACGTTAAATGTAAGGCGGCATGACAATCATAGCACCTTCACGTGGTTCTTTTATTTTGTTTTGATACACTAATTTTAGTTCAAACAATTGATTGTCTCTTATTAAAACAAATCATGATTTTTTGAAGTAACTAAGAATCGTTAGAGTATAAGGTTTTATTTGACCTCAACTTCTCACTTCTTTAGTTACAAAATATAAAGGTTTATTAAAAGTAATTATCTCCTTTCAAATCTTTCGATTTTTGATCAACTTAATTTGCTTAAATATTTGTTGGAATTGTGTTTACTTAATTACATGCTCATCCCTTGATTGTGTGTTGATTATGCTATGTTCACACTTGCATTAATTGGTTACCAAATTTATACCATGATTTGTTAAGTAACAAAAATGAATGCGATCAAGACTAATTTAAAAAGTTAATTTCTTGGTCCAACGCCAAGTAAATTCATACGCCTACACTTCACACCCGTAAGCCGGTCGCCAAGTGAAAGCCATCTGCACGACCTTTACGCGCATTTTAACTAATAACTTAACAAGGAATATAATTCCGAAGTCTAGCATTCCGCACGTTCTAGAACGAACTGCAAATGGGCTAGACCCACGCGTATTGTTCGTTCAATCCTTCTTTATTAAAACACATCGATTCTAAAACGTCTAAAAACAATTATTCAATTTATCAGATAACGTACGAAAACAGAATTCCGGAGTCTAGCATTCCGCACGTTCTGGATTGAACCGCAAATGGGCTAGCCCCACGCGATGGTTCAATCACCATTCGTATACCAAAATAATTCAATTCATTTAAATTAAATTACGAAAAAGGAACTCCGGAGTCTCGCATTCCGCACGTTCTGGATTGGACCGCAAATGGGCTAGCCTCACGCGATGGTTCAATCATCATTCGTATATCAAAACATTCAACTCTTTTATTTAAATTAAATTACGAAAAAGTAACTCCGGAGTCTAGCATTCCGCACGTTCTAGATTGAACCGCAACTGGGCTAGCCCCACGCGATGGTTCAATCACCATTCATATACCAAAATCTTTAAATTATTTTCAAATTAAATCACGAAAGACAGAACTCCGGAGTCTAGCATTCCGCACGTTCTGGATTTGACCGCAATTGGGCTAGCCCCACGCGATGGTTCATTCGCCCTTTCGTTTAAAACATCTTAACCAAATTCAAACACCTTTTCTCTAAAAACGAACATTGTTTAAATTATTCTATCTCTCGAACAAGCTAGCGCTTCAGCCTCCACCGCGAGTATAAGCCAATGCTTAACAGTAGAATGCATTTCAAACAATCGTTCAATTAAAAACCACAAACCGTAGTAGCACGAACTACGGAGCTCTGACTTTCCCATTGCACAAGGGAATACGTAGGCACGGGGATTTTAATCCTTCGCGAGCACCCTAATAAAAAATTTAATTATTTTTCCGTTTAAATCACAATCAATAATAAAAAACTTTAATCTTTTCTCCGTCATAATAATTTAAAACTTTAATTCCCTTTAAGAACAAACATATTAATAATCATTTAGAAGACATAGACTTAAGATCAAACATTTAATCGCATAATTAGCTAAGAGGTTCCCGTTGAGTACAACGGACGTGAGGGGTGCTAATACTTTCCCCTTGCGTAACCGACTCCCGAACTTAGAATTTGGTTTCGTGAACCATTTCTTATCCTTTATTTGGTTGTATCTATATCTCCCTTTTCTCTCGTAGAATAAATAGAATTAGGTGGCGGCTCTGTTGTTTTGTTTTAGGATCGTATTTTTCGAGGTACGACACCTCCAGTTGAAGGAAGACCTCTAATCATGTATCTGACAGTATTAGAAGAGTCAATGGGGTGTGTGTTTGGGGCAGCATGACGAGTCTGGTCGAAAAGAGTATGCACTATACTACCTAAGCAAAAAGTTTACCGACTGTGAACAACGTTATTCACTGCTCGAGAAAACTTGTTGTGCTTTAGCGTGGGCTGCTCGCCGACTAAGATGGTATATATTGACTCATACTACCTTGTTGATCTCAAAGATGGATCCAGTCAAGTACATATTTGAGAAGCCAGCACTTACCGAAAGGGTTTCCAGGTGGCAAATGATTCTAATCGAATATGACATTCAATACACCTCTCAAAAGGCCATCAAAGGCAGTGTATTGTCCGACTATCTGGTTGAACAACCCATTGATGATTACCAACCTATGAGATTTGAATTCCCTGATGAAGACATCATGTTCTTAAAAGCAAAAGATTGTGAAAAGCCTATTCACACTGAAGGGCCTGACCTAGAAGAAGCGTGGACTATGATGTTTGACGGGGCAGTTAATTGCAACGGTCGTGGGGTTGGTGCAAGGCTTATCACACCTAAATGTGTTCATATGCCTTTCTCAGCAAGGCTCACCTTTTCCTGCACTAAAAACGAAGCAGAATACGAAGCTTGAATCATGGGTCTTGAGGAAGCCATTGACCTCAGGATCAAAACCTTGAATGTATTCGGAGATTCAGCTTTGGTAATCAACCAGACCAACGGCAAGTGGTACAGTCATCAGGAGCATTTGATTCCCTACCGTGACTATACGAGGAGATTATTGACCTTTTTCACAACAGTTAAGCTTGAATACATCCCTCGAGATGAGAATCAGTTCGCAGACGCTCTGGCTACCATTTCATCCATGATCAAAGTACAGACTGCCTACTATGTGCCTAGAATTTTGGTATCCAGATTGGACAGACCGGCATATGTATTCTTTGTGGACACTGTCACTGATAACAAGCCTTGGTACCATGACATCAAATGTTTCTTGGAAACACAGATATACCCACATGAGGCATCGTCAAACGATAAGAAGATATTAATAAGGCTAACCGGCAGTTTCTTCCTCAATACTGATGGTTCTTTGTACAAGCGAAACTTCGACATGGTCTTGCTCAGATGTGTTGATAAGAAGGAAGCAGACCTACTTATGCACGAAGTACATGAAGGTTCATTTGGTACCCATGCAAGAGGATATGCAATGGCAAAGAAGTTATTAAGATCGAGTTATTAATGGATCACAATGGATGCAGACTGTTGCGCTTATGCCAGAAAATGCCAGATCTACGCAGATAAAGTGCATGTGCCTTTGAATCCTTTGAATGTAATGTCTTCACCCCAGCCCTTTGCCATGTGGGGCATTGATATGATTGGAAAGATTGAACCGACTGCTTCAAATGGTCACAGATTCATCCTGGTAGCCATCGATTACTTCACCAAATGGGTTGAAGCAGCTTCATATGCAAACGTCACCAGGCAAGTGGTAGCTCGATTTCTGAAAAGGGATATCATACGTCGATATGGAGTTCCCGAGCGAATCATTACTGATAATGGTTCCAATTTGAAAAACAAGATGATGGCAGAACTTTGTCGGGACTTCAAAATTCAACATCACAACTCTTCTCCTTACATGCCAAAGATGAATAGCGTTGTTGAGGCCGCTAACAAGAATATTAAGAAGATTGTGAAAAAGATGGTAGTCACCTACAAAGACTGACACAAAATGCTACCATTTTCCTTACATGGGTACCGAACCTTTATCAGAACATCTACTGGGGCAACACCATATCAGCTTGTGTATGGTATGGAAGTTGTCCTACCTGTTGAAGTTGAACTAGCCTCCTTACGGGTAATGATGGATGTGAAACTGGATGAAGCAGAATGGATCCGATCTCGATATAATCAACTGAGTCTGATTGAAGAAAAGAGATTAGCAGCCATTTGTCATGGGCAGTTATATCAACATCGGGTTATTGGGGACAAATGGTTGCAAACATAACAAATGCTCAGGGATCCTCGGCTCAACAACAACTGATAACGAGAAATCGTATCACTTTATTACTATGTTTTAAGTCCGTTTTATCGCACATTGATCCTATTAACTCCCGATTGTTCGAGATTTTTATGTCACATTGCAGGTATAACATGTCTAGAGCTAAATTATGAGAAAAATATCAATTGAACCAAAACAAGCATGAAAAGAAGATGAAGAGAAGAATTCTGCTAAGTCTGCATATTTTGTAACACTCGCGGTCGTCACAACATCACCACGACCGTGACGCCCTACTTTGAGGTCTCACGACCGTTACTCACCTGTCACGACCGTGACACGCTTAAAGTGAAGAATACGACCGTTACACCCTTGTCACGAACGTGACAAGGAAAATGTGCTTAAATTAATTTGAACTAGTCATGAAGACGTGCATGAAGACGTGCAGTGAGTCAAATACGACTCCTATTAGTTCTCAACAGAAGCAAACCGAGTATGCCACTTTCCCTAACTTCTCTCATTTTGGACGATGCCCACGCTCATCAAATTCAACTGCTCAAGCCTAAAATTATGTTCTATAAATACCCTAGTTACAAATTGAAAATTACAGAGTATTATTTTAACTTTTCCGCGGAAGCTCTGCCGTAATTTTGTTGAACCCTTATTTAATTTTTCCAGCATTGTTCTTGTTTATTTTTCTGCTTCTATATCCAACCCAAATTCAATAACAATTTCCAACATTAGGAAATTGTTATTATTAATTTCTTTTTAGCCTTCAGAATTTGTTTAGTATTATTTTTGATTCTGGTTCCGAACACTCCGAGCTTGCCAATCTGTGGAAGAAGGAGTTTTAAGATTTTAATCATTCAGGATTTTATATTTTTGCATTTATATTAAGTTATTTATTTGTTTATGTTAAGATATTATTATTATTTTATAATGTATGTTTTAATTAATATTTGTTTATTTCTGCATCTGTCTGTTGGTTTAAATAAAATGAGTAGCTAAATTAATTAGGCGGTATGTAATAAACTAAACCAAACCGGTAAAATCGAATCTAAGATAAAATAATTAAGAACTTATATTCTGGCCGTGACTTTTTATAATTAAAATTAATCTTTTTGTTACGAGAGTAAGAAAAATGTAATAGGTTAGGTCGAGACCACGAGAGTGTGAGATTTTAACCGGATAGCTAAAGTTAGGCATTTGATTTAAATACAGCGAGAGCGCTTTAAAATGAATTAGACTTATTAAGTTTTCAAAAATTATCTTCTAAACACTTATGGGCTAGCGAGAGAAGGCATAGGGCTTTAGGAGTAAGATCTGAGATAAGACCACGAGAGTGTGAGTCGAGGGTATTTAGACTGATAATCTCTACAGAACAATTTAAGTGAACCATCTTTATAAGCTTAGGTTAGATTGACCCGCATAGGTTAATATAATTACATACTGACCGCCTTCTCATTATTTCCTTAAAACTAAATTTAATTCCCGTTTTTAATCCTTAAAACCAGAATCGTGACAAATATCCGCCTTAGCTAAACTAGTAGACCCTCTAGCACTAGAGTGATTACAAAGTCCCTATGGGATCGATAATCTTTTATATTACTTTGATAGGCTGTGCGCTTGTGTCGCTCCCACCAAATGACACCTGGTCAGAAGGGGTACAGACACGAACGGTCGGCGAAAGGAGAATGAAATTAATAGAGTCGCCAGCTAGGCATTTTTATCCCGAAGGAAAGGTAATGCTGCATAAACCTAAAAAGATATGGATAAGACGGTTGCGAACCAGAGAGACTGAGAAAGGGGGTTGGTTACAACCTGGGAAGGTATTAGCACCCAGATTGTCCGTCGTACTCGACGGGATCCACGCTTAAAAGATTTGTGTTTTAAAGGGGTAGTGTCAGTGCAATTTGTGTATCAAAGCTGGAAAAGAATGCAAGTGTCAGTGTAAAAGAAGTGTGAAGTGTAGTATGTACAGTGTCAGTGTAAGAACAAGAGTATGATGCTCAAGACTATGAAGCTTAAAGAGTGATGCTGGAAAAGGGGGAATATACAGAGACTTTTGTTCGATAACTGTTAAGTTATGCCTACGTATCCTCTCGTGCAATGAGGAAGTCAGAACACCGTAGTTCGACCCAAAGAGACTGAAAGATAAATTGACTTGTGAACTGCTTACTTGCCTATGCTCAAGTGTATGACCTGTCTGGCTCAGGTGCAAACTGTCTTGCATTAGACGGAAGAAGCAAGTTCTCGGTTGTGAGTGAATGAGATGAGAAAAGAATCCCGGAGGAAACAATTATTGTTTTTTTTTTTGAGTTTTTAATCTTTTATTGCTTTTGGATTTGTCATAAGTTAATGAGCTTAAGCCTAAACCAATGGATTTAGTAAACTCATCACATCTTCCCTCTGATTAGGGGTAATGAGAATACCTTAAGTGTGAAGTCAGCTTCTCACACTTAATCACCCTGATACAGGATTAAAATCATTAACCTACTTGTTATTATTTAGATGTTTTTGTTGTTTTTGTTTAATGTTAAGTAATGAGATTAAGCCACAATCAAGGATTAAACAGACTCATTACACCATCCTAATAGAAGGATAATAGATGAGAACATTTAAGCTGAGGAAGATACCTCAACTTAATCCATGATTAGGGATTAACCTCATGACAAAACAAAGCCTTTATTAAGTGGATTTTAGTTAATGATAAGATGAAGAAGTTATTTTTATGGTTTGTAAGACAACTTGAGGGGGACTTGTCCATTAACACTAGGGTTAGTCCTTCTTAACCAATTAAGGAAGAATTAGAACCCTAATGCAAGGCCCAAGTTACAAGCTTGATGTCTTAGTGATTATTAAGTGAATTGATTAGAGGAGTTAAACACATTAAGGGTTTAACACTTAGGATTAAGTTATGCATTCCATCCTAATAGAAGGATGCTAGCATAAGCTTAATCACAAAGCCTTAAAGCCTTTAGGGTTTAGTCCCTGATTATAAGATGAGAAGAGAAGACTCAATGATGAAACAAAGGTAAAAGCTAAATGGGGGACTAATCAAAACCCTAATTATTGTCATGCTTGGCTGTTCCTAGGGTTTATGGGGTTTGCAAGAAAGATCTTCAGAAGAACCACCAGGAAGGAAGCAAATGAAAGGAGCAAAGAGAAGCAAAACAACTTGCTTCACTTAAGAAGACAAGTTGCTTGAAGAAAGAAAGTAAGATGAACAAGAATGAGCAAGCTCAATCCAATACAAATGATGAAATGCAGCAATGATGCATAAGAGAGATGAGAAGAGATTGTGAGAAGTGAAGGCAAATCCACTTCTCAAAACAACTTACCACCTGAAAAGTTAGTGAAAGAAATGAAATGCAATGCAAATGAGATGAAATGGCATGATGCAAACCAAAACCAGAAGCATAAGTATGGTGCTAATGATGCTATGAGATGATGCAAACATGAAGCAAGGCATGAGAATGATCATTCAAACATATGGATGCAAGAGGAGCATGTTTAGAACCATGAATGTTCATGAAAAGTTATGAAATGCAAATGACATACAACATGGCAAATGAAAGATGCAATGATCACACATGATTCTAATATGTCCTAAGATGTGTTATGAGTCAAATGGATGCACAAAATGTCATGGCAAGTCATTGTATGCAAGCAAATGGAATATGGATGCAAAAGAAAGCATGAATTAGGGTTTATGATCAATGCACAAAACAAAATTCAAAACCAGAAGCAAACTTCATGATAAAAATTTGAAAATGCATTCAAAGGAAACCTAAACCTATACAAACTCACTGCCTAAAGGAGGGGATCCAACTCTTAACCTAGTGAGGGTTATGAATTTTCTAAGATTGCTAGGGTTTTAAGGTACCTTGTCAAGAAAAATGCCAAACAAATGGGAAATGCAAGATCAATTCATGCCAATTTAATCCTACAAACTACATGCTATACAAGATGCAATGCAAAAAGAATCATTGTCCAACTCTTAATGGCTAGGCAGAAATGAATTTTTGAAGTTTGAATCAAAATAATGCCTTGAAATGAATTTAATTCAAAAGGAAATAATCAAAAGGCAACAAGAACAAAAAATAAATTTGGTTTGAGGGTTGGACAATGTTTTTAAATGTTTCATGCATTTTTTTTGTGATTTTTAAATACCTAAAAGTATTTTTAATTAATTAATTCTCATTAATCAATTAAAAATAAACTTTTAAATGATTTAAAAATAATTTTGATGCAAAAAATAAAAATAAAAATATTTTTGGTTTCTGAAAATTAATTAAAGCTTGGATAAAAAATTTCAGAATTTTTTGACTAATTTTGCTATTTTTAATAAAATATATAAATTAAATAGGAAGAAAATAGAATAAAATTAAATAAAAGGGAAAGTAATCTGATCCAACGATCCAGATTCAAAACTGAGGGATAATGGTTGACTGGCGCGCTAATGAATGGCCTGGATCTCACCTGGGCTAATTAATTATAATTAAATTAAATAATCAGGAATTAGGGCTAATGACATGATCTGAGCCCTTGAAACACGCGCGGGAAGCCTCATCCTACGCTCCAGATTCAAACTCACCACTAAACCCTAATTAACATTAATGACCTTCAGACGGCCGGAACAGTGGTTCCGGTCGTCTTCTCCGACGAGCCATTTTCTTATCTCTCTCTAAACTCCATAAAAATGAAATCTCTCTGCCCAGAATCAAACCCCACACATCACTGAATCAAAACCCCCAAACAAAAACCATTTTTCATTCATCAATCATGCAAATCGAAGCAAAACAAATTTAGGGCAGAAAGTTTCAGACAACTCATACATGCTCAATATTCCACCATTTTCATTTTTAAACACATCATGATGATCAGGATAACATGTAGAATCAATTTATAACAAGTAAATGAAGTTCTGGAAAATTTCTTCTTGATGGATACCTGAACTGAAGTTCTTCGAACAGGAGCTTTCTGAGCCTTTCTCTTATGCAAATTGACTCCTCTGGTCCCCCTGAGCTCAATGGAATGCTTCAAAACTCTTGTTGATGGCTGATTTGGGAGATTGCAGAAGTTCTGTTCAGTGAGGGGTGATGATCGTGTTTTGATTTCAGTGAGTTTCAGGTTGTTTTAATGGTTGGTTTGTGATCAGTGAGTCATGTTGAGATCAATGGTGAAGTTTGTTTGTGTGTTTGAAGCTTGTGTAATCAGTTTCGAATGGTTTTGCAATTTTGAGCAATTTTGATAACTATGGCTTGGAGTGTGTTTCAGCATGAAGTGTTGTGTGTTATGGCCTGCCTTTGGTCCACTTATCACTCATGGATAGGTCTGTGGAGTTGGTGTGCCCTATTGTGATTGGTATGGGCAAGTTGCCAAAATGTCAAACTTTGTGTAAGAGAGGTATGGGCTCATGGCTAGCCAAGGACAAGAGGGTTGTCCTGCGCAGCAAGAAGTGTGGAGATCCCTTGGATCAATTCTGAAGTCAGCAAGCAAGTGGATTAGGGTTTGAGTGAGGTTTTGCAACTTGCTTCATCTTTGAGTTTGAAGGGAACCAATGAGTTCTTCAACTTTCATAGAGCATATGTCTTGAGCTTCTTCTATTGCTGTGACTTTCATGTCAAATCTTTTTGGCAAAGATCTGAGGATTTTTCTTACAAGCTTTTCATCAGTCATCTTTTCTCCCAAAGCTCCAGAAGTATTAGCTACTTCTAAGATGTTCATGTAGAATTCATGAACCGTCTCATCTTCCTTCATTCTCAAGTTTTCAAACTTGGTGGTGAGAAGTTGAAGTCTTGACATTTTTACCTTTGATGTTCCTTCATGAGTTGTTTTGAGAGTATCCCACACATCTTTGGCTAGCTCACAATGATGCACAAGTCTAAAGATGTTCCTATCAATGCCATTGAATAGAGCATTTAAGGCATTTGAGTTGCCTAGTGCTGAATCTTCTTCCTCCTTACTCCATTCTTCTTCAGGTTTCAGCACTTTTGATCCATCTTTGGTATCTTGGACAGGATGATCCCATCCAACATTGACTGCTCTCCATGCCCTGTTGTCAAGTGATCTTAAGAATGCAATCATTCTTGGCTTCCAGTAGTCATAATTAGATCCATCCAGAATAGGTGGTCTATTTACTAACCCTATATCTCTATCCATGTTACAGAATTTGTATTCCCTAGATCTCACCCAGTATAAACAGGCAGGGTGCCTGCTCTGATGCCAATTGAAATTCTGTGATCAGGTATGAGATGTCCTAAGAGATGTCCCAACACTTGACAGATTTAACCAAAACTTAAATAGCAAGAAAAGTAAACAACACAGAAGTTTGTTAACCCAGTTCAGTGTATAACCACACTTACATCTGGAGGCTACCAAGCCAGGAGGAAATCCACTATAAGTAATATTAATTCTAGACTTAAACCACCCTGTTTAATCTATCACTTAATAACTACCCAATGCAATTTCTACCTAAGACACAACTTAGATAAGAGTACCCTACTCACTCCCCCTCAATCACACAGTGATTTTGTTTACAAGTTTAATGAGATTGAAGACATTCTTCAAACAAAACAGCTTGATCTTACTTCACAGTTTCAATCAAGTCACAAATGCACTTTTGCTTAAAAGCTCATAAAGTGGTACAATAAAAACAACCTGCTATTAAAACAATAAACAACCTATTTGGTCTTCTGAAATTCGTACTCAATTCTATGAGTTTCTGTTGATTAAATAGGTATCTGTAATTTGGGCTTTCTGTAGGATGATCCAGCCCTAATGCGCATGCAGCTTCCACCTTGAATTTAGGGTTTGTTACTTCCTAGATTCTAGGTGATTTAGGTCTTCTGTTTTAATCTGAATCCTCAATATAAAACTCCCTACAGATGCGCCTTGTTCTGTTTTTATCCATCATTAATTAATTCCAGATAACTCTCCTTAAATATCTCTGATCAGTTAGTCAATAATTAATTCTGGTAGCAGGTTTGAGATGTCTCAACATCTGTTGGGACATCCTGAAAAAACTGAACTTAAGTCATTAACACAATGTCCCAACATCTGGTGAGACATCCTGAAATAAGTTCATATACTCTGTTTGATAATGTCCCAACATTTGATAGGACATTCTGAACTGAATTCAATATTTCTTGTTGGTCAAAAATTCTGCCAATTCAAGACATCTACAAACTCCCCCTTTGGCTAATTTTTGGCTAACATCTTTTCTGGTTTTCAGAGTGCAGCAGAAGTTCATTTTATCAGAGTATCACATTACTTTTCTGTTGATTCATATTTGAGATTACTCCCCCTCAAACATATATGTATCCAGTCTTGTTGCAACAGAAATATTTATCAAAACACACTGATTCAGTTCAGAAACAAACAAACATATTTTTCATTCATAATTAAACAGCAATACATTTTGTTGTTGTTGTTCTCCCCCTTGTTAGACACAAATTATGGGGCCAAAGACTAATCCAGAAATACAATGCAGCTGTCATTACATTTGTCCTCACATACAGATAATCACTCAGACTCATCATCTTCAGTTTCTTCATCATCCTTAGTTTCTTCATTATCCTCAGTTTCTTCATCAGAATCAGCTTTCTGATCACCTTCACTTTCCAGCCTTTGGATGATTTCTTCAAGTTTCAGCTTCCTTGCTTCAAGCTCTTTGCAGGTGCTTTTTAGTTCAGCAATCAATGCAGCCTTAGAGATTGGAGTCTTGGCAGTTGAAGGACCTGCAGATGTCCCAGAGGGTGCTTCAACATCTGCTGCATGATGACTTAGGAACAGTTTGTAATGAAAAGCCAAAGGGCTTTCTCTCTTGTAGACTGTGTCCTTCTCAGTAAGGATCCCAGGGTATTGACTTAACACTATACCACACAGCAATGAAGGAAAAGCTATTGGCAGCTTTGTTGCAGAAGAGCTAGCATGCTTCAAGGTCTGATCAAATATGTAAGCACCATAATCCATCTTAGTCTGAGTTCCCACAGCATAGATAAACCTGCCCAAGCCAGTGGATATTGAAGATGTGTGATTGGTAGGCACCCAGTTTGCTGTACCAATCCTGTTCAGCATGGCATATTTTCTTGTCAGCATGCTCACTGAGAGCTTTCCTTTAACTGGCCATGCCTTGACCTGGTTTGCAGTGATAACCTTGCAGACTTGGTTATCTGTCTTACCTAGCTCATTTGGTCCATCTGTTTCTCTTCCAAGGTATTGGTTGATGATCTGAGGAGAGAACTCTACACACCTACCTCTAACAAAGACTTTTCTAAATTCAGAAGACTTACCATTGGCACAATCTTCCTGAAGATTCACAATGAATTCTTTGACAAGAAGTTCATAGCAGGGAGAGAGATTTGAGACTGTTTTGAAGAGGCCTGCAGCAGAGATGAGATCAATCAGTTCAGTGCACTCAAGTGCATTACTGCTCAGTTCTCTTTCAAGGGCTACCCTTCTTTGGTACACAAACTTCCATCTGTTTACACTTGAAACATGATGAAATGAGATGTTGTCCAAGGGAGCTTCTGGAACAGCAGTTGAAGCCCTAGATGGTGCTGGTTTCTTCTTGGGAGGAGATGTTGGGACATCTGATTCAACATCTGAGTCTGATGGGGTGACAGCTTTCCTCTTCTGGGTTTGGACTTTACTCCACTGTTTTGTTGGACCAAAGGCAGCTTTAGCTTTGTCTTTCCTTGGAGTGGCTTGCTTCTTCTCAGGGACTGCATGTTCTGCTTGCATCTTTCCTTTCCTAGACCTGAGCCTTTTGGCTATGCTAGGTCTTATAGAGGCTATGATCTCTGTATCAGAATCCTGCTCCAGGTTCACCACAGGAGGAGATTGAGCAGTCTCCTCTTCAGCTGGTTGATCAGCAGAGATATGATCTTCAGTTGAGGCTTTGGTTTGATCCTCAGAGTCTTCTTCATCACTTTCATTTGAGGCCTTTTTCTGGTCCTCAGTTTGTTCAATATCAGCATCAGATGAGGTCTTTTTCTCATCCTCAGATGTTCCAACATCTATTGGGACATCCTGTTGAGCAGGAGTGTCCTCTGCAGCTTGAGCTTGTTCTTCTTGAGGTGCAGGCATGGTGTTCAGAGGAATAGAAATCCCACTAACCACTCTCTGTTCAAAAAGAATCTTGTTAACTATCTCCTTGATGAAAGCATCCACATATTCAGAGGATTTTGGAGGCATGTTAGCTGGTGAAGGAATGCCTTTGGATTTGCTGCAGACTTGATCTTTTGCTCTTTTTGGAGTTCTTGGCTTTTTAGCATGAGAAGCACTTCCTCTGATTTCGTCCAATGGGGTTGATTTCATTGGTACCACAGAGATGGGAGTTGCATGAACTACATCTTCTTTGTTGAGAACTTCTTCAGGAGTGTTAGGGTTTTGAGACATTGTCAAGGAAGATGGATGAAGAGCTTTAGGGTTGATGATTTCTGAAGAACAGCTAGTTAATGTGATTCGCTTTTGATAGAAAGATGAGAATCTTGATAGCTGATTATAAGCTGTTACTAAATAAGTAGCCGTTACATTGCAAATCATTAGGAATGGAATACCCAAGGTTCTTGACCAGACTGGAGTTGCCATCTGGAACTTATGCCATACAATGTCATATGACATGTTGGCACATTTCATTAACTGCTAAATCTCACATAAACAGATTCCCAGTTTGCCCCTTAAGTTCTCAAATTGTGTAGCATCCAATGCTTTGGTAAAGATATCAGCCAACTGCAGATTTGTAGCTACATGTTCCAATAAAATCACTTTTTCTTCTACAAGATCTCTGATGAAATGATGTCTGATATCAATATGCTTGGTCCTGCTATGTTGGATAGGATTCTTTGATATGTTGATTGCACTTAAGTTGTCACAGTACAATGTCATGACATCCTGTGGGACATTGTACTCAGTGAGCATTTGCTTCATCCAAACCAACTGAGAACAACTGCTTCCAGCTGCTATATATTCAGCTTCAGCTGTAGATAAGGATACACAATTTTGTTTCTTATTGAACCAAGAAATCAAATTGTTTCCTAGAAAGAAGCATCCTCCTGAAGTGCTTTTTCTGTCATCAGCACTTCCAGCCCAATCAGCATCACAAAAGCCAGTGAGAATTGGTTTGCATCCATGAAAATACATTATGCCATAGTCACAAGTACCATTAACATATTTAAGAATTCTCTTGACTTGATTGAGATGACTGACTTTTGGATCAGCTTGATATCTTGCACACACACCTATTGCAAATGCTATGTCTGGTCTGCTAGCAGTCAAGTATAACAAGCTTCCAATCATGCTTCTGTATAAGCTTTGATCTACATTCTCACCCTTTTCATCTTTAGTCAGCTTTAAATGTGTGGGGGCAGGAGTTCTCTTATGATTAGCATTTTCCATTCCAAATTTCTTGACTATGTTCTTGGTATACTTGCTTTGGGAAATGAACATTGAGTCTTCCATTTGCTTTATTTGCAGACCAAGAAAGTAGGTTAACTCTCCTACTAGGCTCATTTCAAATTCAGATTCCATCTGCTTGACAAAATGTTTGACCATCCTGTCAGACATCCCACCAAAGACAATGTCATCAACATATATTTGAGCAATCATGACATTTCCTTCTTCATCTTTAACAAACAGGGTTTTGTCAATTCCACCTTTTCTGTACCCTTGCTTGATAAGAAATGTAGTCAGTCTTTCATACCATGCCCTTGGAGCTTGCTTCAGACCATAAAGTGCCTTCTTTAGTTTGTATACATGATTTGGACAGCTTGGATCAACAAATCCTTTAGGCTGTTCTACATATACCTCTTCATTAAGATAACCATTTAAAAAGGCACTTTTCACATCCATTTGAAATAGCTTGAACTTTAAGATACAAGCAATTCCCAAAAGTAGTTTGATTGATTCAAGCCTTGCTACTGGTGCAAAGGTTTCATCAAAGTCTACTCCTTCAATTTGAGTGTATCCTTGAGCTACAAGTCTAGCTTTGTTCTTTGTAACAACTCCTTGTTCATTTGACTTGTTCTTATACACCCATTTTGTTCCAATCACATTTATGTCATCAGGTCTAGGAACAAGATTCCATACTTCATTCCTTGTGAATTGACCTAATTCCTCTTGCATAGCACAAATCCAGTATTCATCAGTAAGAGCTTCCTTGATGTTTTTAGGTTCTATTTTAGAAACAAAACAAGAACCTGAAATCACTTCTCTTGATCTAGTGCTCACACCTCTGTTGGGATCACCAATTATCAAATCTTTGGGATGATCTTTCTGTATTCTGATGGAGGGAGGTTTGCTGGATTCTTCTGTCCTTGTATCAGTTTGAGTGAAGTCATAATGATCACTCTTTTCTTCAGCTTCAATCTTGATATCAGCAGATGTTCCAACATCTTCTGGGACATCTGTAGGAGCATCATCAATTATCACATTTATGGACTCCATGATAACCTTGGTTCTAGAATTAAATACTCTGTATGCTCTGCTGTTTATAGAGTATCCAAGGAAAATCCCTTCATCACTTTTAGGATCCATTTTTCTCCTTTGCTCCCTATCTGCCAGAATGTAACAGTTACTTCCAAACACATGAAAGTACTTAACTGTGGGTTTTCTGCCCTTCCAGACTTCATATATTGTGGACAAAGTTCCTTTCCTTAAAGTAACTCTGTTATGGATGTAACAAGAAGTGTTCATAGCTTCAGCCCAGAAGTACAAAGGTAACTTTTTAGCATGGATCATAGCTCTTGCTGATTCTTGAATGGTTCTATTCTTCCTTTCAACAATCCCATTCTGTTGAGGAGTGATAGGTGAAGAATATTCATGATTGATTCCTTCTGAAGAGCAGAAATCTAAGAACTTTTGGTTCTCAAATTCTTTTCCATGATCACTTCTTATTCTGATCACACAGCTGGATTTTTCCCTTTGTAATCTTTGGCATAATTCTTTAAATACATCAAATACATCAGACTTTTCTTTGATGAAATTTATCCATGTGTATCTTGAAAAGTCATCAACCACCACATAGGCATACCTCTTACCACCAAGGCTTTCAACCTGCATAGGTCCCATAAGATCCATATGTAATAGTTCCAAAACTTTGGAAGTTGTCAGATGTTGGAGCTTTGGATGGGACATCTTGGTTTGCTTGCCTATTTGACATTCACCACATATTTTACCATCATCAATCTTCAGTTTAGGAATACCTCTTACAGCATCCATAGATATTATCTTCTTTATGCCTCTGAAATGAAGATGACCTAGCCTTTGGTGCCATAGTTTCACTTCTTCTTCTTTAGCTAAGGAGCAAGTTGAAGTAAGACTGAAGTCTTGAGGTTCCCACATGTAACAGTTGTCTTTAGATCTGGCTCCTTTCATGACAACCTCTTTTTCTTTGTTAGTCACTATGCATTTAGTTTTAGTAAAGTTTACACTGTACCCTTGATCACATAATTGACTTATGCTGATCAGGTTAGCAGTTAAACCTTTAACTAGCAGCACATCATCTAGTCTTGGAACATCTTGACAGTCCAAGGTTCCAACTCCCTTGATTTCTCCTTTAGCTCCATCTCCAAAGGTTACATACCTGGATGAATGTGAATTTAAGTTTACTAGCAGATTCTTCAATCCAGTCATGTGTCTTGAACATCCACTGTCAAAATACCAGTCTTCTTTAGCTGATACTCTTAGTGATGTATGGGCTATATATGCAGCATTTTTTTTTTGACCATTTGAGTTGAGATTTCTTTTGATGCCTCTGCCCTGTGTGATGTTCATTAGATATCCAGGATTGATTGTTGATCTTGTTCTTGTGTATGTAGCTTTGATCAGTCTGAATGCTAGCTTTTGGTCTCCATACCTTCTTGATGACTTCTGTCTTCTGCTTAGAAGGTTGCTGATTTCTTTGATGTTTATGCAACACTTTCTTGGTAACTTCTATTTTCTGCTTAGAAGGTTGCTGAAACATCTGATTTGGATATCCATGCAGCTTATAACAATGAGGTTTGATATGTCCAAATCTTCCACAGTGATGGCATCTCCATCTTTGATACTTCTTCTTCATTTTGTTCTTTCCAGAATGTTGAGACATCTGTTGGAACATTATGTTTGACTTTGTGTTCTTTTCCTGATGTTGAAGCATCTGTTGGGACATCTTGTTTGACTGTATGGATTTTGAAGTTGTTTTGCTAGAGCTAGCTTCATCTTTATGTACTCTGTTAAATCCCAGTCCACTTTTATCCCCTGAATGCTTATTGTTGCTGAGAATAACATCCAGTGTATTTGAGCTGCTGTTCAATATTCTAACAGATTTGGACATGTGTTCCAATTTGGAGTTGAGAAGACTTACTTCATTTTTCAAGGTGTCAATGATCTCTTGATCACTTTCTTTTTCATCTTCTAGTGCCTCATTCTGCTTCTTTAGCTTTATAACCTCACTGCATATTTCAGTGCTTCTTTTGTATAGATCTTTGAATGCTTGCTCAAGTTCTTCAAAAGTAAGCTCCCCATCACTGGATTCACTTTCAGACTCACATAATCCAGCTAAAGCAGTGATATGCTTAGCTGATTCTTCTTCTGAATCACCTCCTGAGTCTTCATCAGACCAGGTTACAGATAGTCCTTTCTTTTGCCTTTTTAAGTAGGTAGGACATTCATTCTTGATGTGTCCATATCCTTCACATCCATGGCATTTGATTCCTTTTTCTTGACTGGTCTTTTCATCATAATTTGACCTTTTGTTAGCATCATAAGGTCTCCTGTTCTCAGAAGAGTTTGTGTATCTTCCACTGGGTTTGGATTTGCCTTCCATTCCTCTGAGAATCTTTTTGAATTGTCTTCCAAGCATAGCAAGGTTGTCTGATAAGCTTTTACCATTTTCTGATTCATCATCTTCTTCTTCATCAGTATTTGTCACCAAGGCTATGCTTTTGTTCTTCTTAATATTTGTGTCATTCATTCCCATCTCAAAAGTTTGAAGGGAACCAATGAGTTCTTCAACTTTCATAGAGCATATGTCTTGAGCTTCTTCTATTGCTGTGACTTTCATGTCAAATCTTTTTGGCAAAGATCTGAGGATTTTTCTTACAAGCTTTTCATCAGTCATCTTTTCTCCCAAAGCTCCAGAAGTATTAGCTACTTCTAAGATGTTCATGTAGAATTCATGAACCGTCTCATCTTCCTTCATTCTCAAGTTTTCAAACTTGGTGGTGAGAAGTTGAAGTCTTGACATTTTTACCTTTGATGTTCCTTCATGAGTTGTTTTGAGAGTATCCCACACATCTTTGGCTAGCTCACAATGATGCACAAGTCTAAAGATGTTCCTATCAATGCCATTGAATAGAGCATTTAAGGCCTTTGAGTTGCCTAGTGCTGAATCTTCTTCCTCCTTACTCCATTCTTCTTCAGGTTTCAGCACTTTTGATCCATCTTTGGTATCTTGGACAGGATGATCCCATCCAACATTGACTGCTCTCCATGCCCTGTTGTCAAGTGATCTTAAGAATGCAATCATTCTTGGCTTCCAGTAGTCATAATTAGATCCATCCAGAATAGGTGGTCTATTTACTAACCCTATATCTCTATCCATGTTACAGAATTTGTATTCCCTAGATCTCACCCAGTATAAACAGGCAGGGTGCCTGCTCTGATGCCAATTGAAATTCTATGATCAGGTATGAGATGTCCTAAGAGATGTCCCAACACTTGACAGATTTAACCAAAACTTAAATAGCAAGAAAAGTAAACAACACAGAAGTTTGTTAACCCAGTTCAGTGTATAACCACACTTACATCTGGAGGCTACCAAGCCAGGAGGAAATCCACTATAAGTAATATTAATTCTAGACTTAAACCACCCTGTTTAATCTATCACTTAATAACTACCCAATGCAATTTCTACCTAAGACACAACTTAGATAAGAGTACCCTACTCACTCCCCCTCAATCACACAGTGATTTTGTTTACAAGTTTAATGAGATTGAAGACATTCTTCAAACAAAACAGCTTGATCTTACTTCACAGTTTCAATCAAGTCACAAATGCACTTTTGCTTAAAAGCTCATAAAGTGGTACAATAAAAACAACCTGCTATTAAAACAATAAACAACCTATTTGGTCTTCTGAAATTCGTACTCAATTCTATGAGTTTCTGTTGATTAAATAGGTATCTGTAATTTGGGCTTTCTGTAGGATGATCCAGCCCTAATGCGCATGCAGCTTCCACCTTGAATTTAGGGTTTGTTACTTCCTAGATTCTAGGTGATTTAGGTCTTCTGTTTTAATCTGAATCCTCAATATAAAACTCCCTACAGATGCGCCTTGTTCTGTTTTTATCCATCATTAATTAATTCCAGATAACTCTCCTTAAATATCTCTGATCAGTTAGTCAATAATTAATTCTGGTAGCAGGTTTGAGATGTCTCAACATCTGTTGGGACATCCTGAAAAAACTGAACTTAAGTCATTAACACAATGTCCCAACATCTGGTGAGACATCCTGAAATAAGTTCATATACTCTGTTTGATAATGTCCCAACATTTGATAGGACATTCTGAACTGAATTCAATATTTCTTGTTGGTCAAAAATTCTGCCAATTCAAGACATCTACAATAACTTTTGATCCAAAATGAATTAGAACAAGTTCTTGTACTTTTTGAAAAGGTAATGATCCATTCTACAACTTTCATGACCAAAGTTTTCCCATTTGAAGCTTTTTTTAATCAAAAAGTAAGGGTTGAAAAAGTTTCCCAAAATGGCAATTTTCCATTACAAGTCATTTTCCCAAAAAGTCAACTTTGCAAATGGCTTGAGATTCTTCAATTTTGTGAACTTCCCACATCTTCTATGATCAAATAAAGACCATACACCATCAAAATGATGAAGAACACCCTTTGGTTGGGTCATTGGGGGCCTCAGATGCCCTGATTTTGCACTGACTTGCTCAAAAAGTCAACTCTTGATCAGATGACTTCCCCATTGAATTTCTTCATGAAAAATGATATGCATGATCCCTATACCATATAGAGACCAATAGAAACAAGAATGACCAAAAAATTTGGAGTTATGGCCTTTGAAACCAAAACCTTAATTTTAGGTCATCTGTGCAGTCAAACCTGGCTCTACTTCCATGCCTATCTCAGTTCTTGTGATTATTTGACATTCTTGACTTTGAGAGGATATAATATGATGCTTGAACATACATGGACCCCTTTGAAGTGATTGATGACCTTTGGAGTGACTCAAATGGCTCATGGATTGCTCAGATCACATACCCTAGATGCAGATGACTTTGAAGCTATGCAGTGGAACAAATATGCAACATGAGATACTATGGTTGAACTTATGCATATCAAATGATCACAAGCCATGGTGTGAATGGGTGAGGGCAAATTTGGGGTGTTTACAGCTGCCCCTATTCAAACACGAGTTAGCTGTGCAGAATTGTAAGCGACGACTTAAACAGGCAAACAAGATAACTTGTGGTTGAATACCAAAGACAGTCCAAAATTTGCACTCACAGAATGAAGAAGAAAAGGGATATAGATTGTAAAGGAAAATAGAGTATATTATAAAGTGCGGACGACGGAGGACGACCGTCGAGCAGAGGACGACTGCTGGGGAAAGGGCAATGACGGGGACGGCCGACATGCTGGGAAAAATGCGGGAAATAAAGCAATGATGGGGACGGCCGACATGCTGGAAAAATGCGGGAAATAAAGCACTGACGGGGACGGCCGACATGCTGGGGATATAAGAGATTATGATAGGGACGGCCATCAGGACTCTCTGGGGATTATAGGTAGAAATAAATGATGAGGTACAGTTATCAGGCTCATAAAGTAATGCAAACCACGATGGGGACGACCATCGGGTTAAACTGATGAAGGACGATCATCAGGAAAAGGAAAAGGGACCACGACGGGGACGGCCATCGGGTTAAAGAATGAATGAAATAATGATGAGGGACGGTCATCAAAAGGTGAAGGACGATCACCTAGCAGGGGACAGCTGCTCTTGTTAGGGATAAGATGAGGGACGGTCATCTAAGGTGAAGGACGATCACCTGGCAGGGTACGGCTGCCGAAAGTATCGCGACATAGGACGAATGCCGGATGAAAGGTCGACGATGGGGACGGCCATCGGACGAGCATGATGAAGGACGATCATCAAGAGGGGAAGGACGATCACCTAGCAGGGGACGGCTGCTCTCAAGGTTTATCATGACATAGGACGAATGTCAGATAGCAAGATCAACGATGGGGACGGCCATTGGATAAAATGATGAAGGACGATCATCAAAAGGTGAAGGACGATCACCTAGCAGGGGACGGCTGCTAAATATCACGACATAGGACGAACGCCGGATAAAAAAGATCAACGATAGGGACGGCCATCGGATGAGCATGATGAAGGACGTTCATCAAGAGGTGAAGGACGATCACCTAGAAGGGTACGGCTGCTCTCAGGGTTTATCATGACATAGGACGAATGTCAGATAGAAAAGAAATTTTGCTTTGCTGGCGACCTACTGGGGAATAGTAAACACGGACGAGTGTTTATATCCAAGAAATAAAAGGTATAAGTGTTTTGACGTTGTGTATAGATTAAAGATGCGGACGAGCATCCCTAAGACTACGATACGGACGAGTATCGAGTAGGAACAAATACTGACACGTGTTCAGAGATGATGATACAGACGAGTATCAACTGGTTAACAAGGAACACGGACGAGTGTTGATTCTGAGGGGACTCTTCTGGGGAAAAGTAGACACAGGCGAGTGTCTAAATTCAAGAAGACAAGAGTGTTTGACACAGTATATGGGTTAAAGATGCAGACGAGCATCCCTAAGACTTGTGATACGGACGAGTATCAGGTAGAAACAAACGCTTTGACGCATGTTCTGAGATGATGATATGGATGAGTATCAAATGGTTAACAAAGAACACGGACTAGTGTCGAATCTGAGGGGATATAAGTGGTGTATACAAGATACGAATGAGTATCTGTATAAGTATGAGTGGTGTACAGGAGAGGGTTCAACCTGCTGGGGAGAGTGACACGGACGAGTGTCAAAAGAGGAAAGTGTAATATAAACAAGTATCTGATTTACAAAGTGTTCGGGTAACTATGTTGGGGATGGTGACACAGACGGGTGTCAGGGAATCTGTATGTATATGTATCTGTAAGGTGAGTGCAAAGGGGACGCTTTGGCTTTCTGCTGGGGGTATGACACGGACGGGTGTCAGGAAGCATCTGTTTTGTGAGAGAAAGGTCTGGGTTCTCTGCCGGGGAATCTGGGGAGTTTTCTGTATATTGTTGATGGATTGTCAGTATTCACAAGTGTTTGATTCAGACCATGGCTTATAATTATGCAATATGTTTGATTTTTGCCGTAATGCTCCGTATTAGACGGAATGCTACGCTTTGTGGGGTGAATATGATGCGAATGCTATGTTTATGCAAAAGATAACGGTCCGGGATTCGGATCCCGTTGCTAAGGAGATCTCTGGTTGATCTGCTTGAAGTGAACATCCCAGCTGGGGTTGAGATCATTGGTAGATCTGGCATATGGGACTCTGCTTGGTGATATAGGTTACTGATAGACCTATCTCTGGTACTGAGGGACCCAGCTGGGGTTTGTAGCAGCTTTCTTCACTCTGTTGTGAATCCTCCAAGCGTTGCTTTTCTGGATAGAGACTGAAACTCTATGGGGGGATGGTTCCCCGGCTTTTGTACTTGGCTGTGGAGGAATGGCAACTCGGCTGGGGAAGAAGAAAGACCATGGGAAGGTTTTCCTGGAGATTTCTGTAGGGGTCCTGCTGAGGATGATACTTGACAACACAGCTGGGGAAAACCATCTCTGGTGCTAAGGTTGTGTGGATAATGATTTGCCGGCTTGCTGGGAAGAAACTTACATGCCCCATGTCGCGCTTTGAGTACCTGCAATCCTGAAAAGACAGAGAAACGTATAAGGAATCCCGAGGTATCCCTTACCGGATTCCTTCATAGGAGTTTAGACACCCCCGAGAGTAAATATATTTCCTGCAAGCACGTATTCTTTAGAAGAGAAGCATCTGTATTTATGAAATCAGTATTTTAAAGACATCAGACATTTTGCAAATAAAAGAGTACGAGACAACGCGTGACTGAAAATTTGATTTTATTAATTTGTGTGCCCTGAATTGGCAAGATACAGTCAAGGAAAAAAATCCCCTAAAATGAGGAGATTGTTACAAATGGAGAAACAAAAAGATGCTGGCAATGTTGATGACGCCTCGAGGAGCTTCCCTTTTGCTATGACTCGTATGACTTTTGACGTTCTTCTCGTCTTGCTTTCTGAAGAAGGCTGATTCTGAAAGAAGCTTGATCCTTTCAAAGCTTACCAAGCTGTAGGTGATACAGACGAATTCAGAATGCAGTTGTTCGCTTATTCCCTTATTTTGCATGGATCGCCCTTTCGGGTTTTCGATCCATCGGGATACCCATTTTTGCCTGAGTTGTCCAATACGGCTTTTCAACTCAGCGGGTGTACATTTTTATTTATTTCCCTTATTTTTGCCCGAGTCCTTTATTCTGTTTTTGACTCGCCAGGATGCCCTATTTTTGCCTGGACTTACATTCTGTTTTTATGTCCAGCGGGTCATTTTTATGCGAAGTATTTTATAACTGCATCTGAATTCACATGGGACGGGAAGTCTTCACCATCCATAGTGCTGAGCATCAGTGCTCCACCAGAGAAAACTTTCGTTACTACAAATGGCCCTTCATAGTTTGGAGTCCATTTGCCCCTGTGGTCTGTATGAGGAGGGAGGAGTCTTTTCAGCACAAGATCTCCTACTTGGTATTCTCGGAGCCTGACTTTCTGATCGAAGGCTTTCTTCATTCTTTTCTGATATAGCTGCCCATGACAGATTGCAGCCAACCTCTTCTCTTCAATCAAATTCAGTTGTTCGTATCGGGACCGGACCCATTCTGCTTCGTTCAGCTTGACATCCATCAGTACCCGCAGGGATGGTAATTCAACTTCAACAGGTAGGACTGCCTCCGTACCATACACAAGTTGATACGGTGTTGCCCCAGTGGATGTTCTGATTGACGTGCGGTACCCATGCAAGGCAAACGGTAGCATTTCATGCAAGTCTTTATAGGTGACTACCATCTTCTGCACAATCTTCTTGATATTCTTATTAGCTGCCTCGACAGCGCCATTCATCTTTGGCCTGTAAGGAGAAGAATTGTGGTGTTGGATCTTGAAGTCCCGGCATAGCTCTGCCATCATTTTGTTGTTCAAGTTGGAACCATTGTCAGTAATGATTCGCTCGGGAACTCCATACCGACAAATGATATCTCTCTTCAGAAATCGAGCTACCACTTGCCTTGTAACATTTGCATAGGAAGCTGCTTCAGCCCACTTGGTAAAATAGTCAATGGCTATCAGGATGAATCTGTGGCCATTTGAAGCAGTCAGCTCAATATTGCCAATCATATCAATGCCCCACATGGCAAAGGGCCAGGGTGAAGACATCACATTCAGAGGATTGGGAGGCACATGTACCTTATCCGCATAAATCTGGCATTTATGGCATTTCCTGGCATAGGCACAACAGTCAGCATCCATTGTGATCCAGTAATATCCTGATCTTAGCAACTTTTTAGCCATGGCATGCCCTCCTGCATGGGTACCAAAGGATCCTTCGTGCACTTCGTGCATCAACAAGTCTGCTTCTGTTCTATCAACGCATCTGAGGAGTACCATATCAAAATTCCTCTTGTACAGGGAACCATCAGCATTCAGGAAGAAACTACCAGCAAGCCTTCTCAAAGTATTCTTATTATTGGAAGATGCCCCAGGCGGGTATGTTTGATCCTCCAAGAAGCACTTAATGTCATGGAACCAAGGCTTATCATCTTTGACAACGTCTGCTGCAAATACATATGCTGGTCTGTCAAGCCTGGACACTGAAATCCGAGGCACAAAGTTGGCAGCTTGAACTTTGATCATGGATGAAATGGTAGCCAGAGCATCTGCAAATTGATTCTCGTCCCGAGGGATATACTCAAGCTTGACTGTTGTGAAGAAAGTCAATAACCTCCTTGTATAATCCCTGTAAGGTATCAGATGATCCTGGTGTGTGTACCATTTGTCGTTGGTTTGATTAATTACCAGAGCTGAATCTCCGAATACAGTCAAAGTCTTGATCCTGAGGTCAATGGCTTCCTCAAGACCCATAATGCAAGCTTCGTATTCAGCTTCGTTGTTAGTGCAGTTGAAAGTGAGCTTTGCCGAGAAAGGCATGTGAAGTCCTTTAGGTGTAATGAGTATTGCACCAACACCACGACCATTCATATTAACAGCCCCGTCAAACATCATAGTCCATTCTTCTTCTGGGTCAGGCCCTTCAGTGTGAACAGGCTCTTCATGATCTTTTGCTTTTATGAACATGATGTCTTCATCAGGGAAGTCAAATCTCATAGGCTGGTAATCATCAATGGGTTGCTCAGCAAGATAATCAGACAATACACTGCCCTTGATGGCTTTCTGAGATGTGTACTGGATATCATATTCTGTAAGGATCATTTGCCATCTTGCAACCCGTCCGGTAAGAGCTGGCTTCTCAAAAATGTACTTAACTGGGTCCATCTTTGATATCAATAAAGTAGTGTGGGTCAACATATACTGTCTCAGTCGGCGAGCAGCCCACGCTAAAGCACAGCAAGTTTTCTCGAGCAGTGAATAACGTTGTTCACAGTCGGTAAACTTTTTGCTCAGGTAGTATATTGCATACTCTTTTCAACCAGACTCGTCATGCTGGCCCAGCACACACCCCATTGACTCTTCTAATACTGTCAAGTACATTATTAGAGGTCTTCCTTCAACTGGTGGCATAAGGATTGGAGGCTCTTGTAAGTATTCCTTGATCTTGTCAAAAGCCTTCTGGCAGTCTTCGTTCCACCTGACCGTTTGTTCCTTTCTCAACAGCTTGAACAAGGGTTCACAGGTTGCCGTAAGGTGATATATGAACCTTGAAATGTAGTTCAATCTACCTAGAAACCCTCGAACTTCTTTCTCAGTTTTCGGTGCAGGCATTTCTTGAATGGCTTTGACTTTATCAGGGTCAACTTCAATCCCTTTCTCACTTACAATAAATCCCAGCAGCTTACCAGATCGCACCCCGAATGTGCACTTGTTGGGGTTCAACTTCAGTTGGTACTTCCTCAGACGCTTGAATAGCTTCAGCAGATTTACCAGGTGGTCTTCTTCCATGAGGGACTTGGCAATCATGTCATCCATATAACATTCAATTTCTTTATGGATCATGTCATGGAATAATGTTACCATAGCCCGTTGATATGTTGCACCAGCATTCTTCAGTCCGAATGGCATCACCTTATAACAGAACGTGCCCCAGGGTGTGATGAAAGTTGTCTTCTCCATGTCTTCAGGTGACATCTTGATCTGATTGTATCCTGAAAATCCGTCCATGAAAGAGAACACCGAGAACTAAGCCGTATTGTCAACCAGTACATCAATGTGAGGTAATGGAAAATCATCTTCCGGGCTGGCTCTGTTCAGATCCCGGTAGTCCACACACATCCTCACTTTGCCGTCTTTCTTAGGCACAGGTACTATATTAGCAACCCACGGTGGATAGCTAGTTACAGCAAGGAACCCGGCGTCCCACTGCTTTTGTACCTCTTCTTTTATCTTCATTGCCATATCTGGGCGAGTACGGCGCATCTTCTGTTTTACTGGCGGGCAGTCTTCTTTTAGAGGCAGCTTGTGCATGACAATATCGGTGTCCAACCCTGGCATATCCTGATAAGACCAAGCGAAAACATCCACATAATCTCGAAGCATATCAATCAGTTGTTCTTTCACTGAGTCTTGTAGGCAGGCCCCAATCTTAATTTCTTTCACATCTTCTTCCGTACCAAGATTAACCGTTTCAATCTCCTCCTGATGAGGAGTGATAACCTTCTCCTCTTGCCTTAACAACCTGGCTAGCTCTTCAGGAAGCTCATAATCTTCTTCAACCCCTTCATCAGCTTGATTGATTGGATTGTCAAAGTCATACGAAGTCATAGCTGTGTTGTTGTCGGTGCAGTCTGGAGGGCACTCTCTACAAGGGTTTAGATTGTTCATTTTAGTGATTTATTTTAATCTTGTTTAGAAAAAAGTGAAATGAAGTTTATCATTTTGGAAAACATTGCCATTTTATTTTTGTACAAAAAGAAAAATGAAAAACAGTGAGCGGAAAAGGAAAAAGACTCATTTGCAAAAGATGTTCGATATTCATTGATTGATCTGTTTGCACAAAAATTACAAAGATGGCCCGATTACAAAATGAGTCTTGACATCTTGGGCAAGATGCAAGACTTGATGCATGCTTAAAAATACAGGAAATAATAATTACTCTGCAGGAGTAACCCTTATAATTTCCTGGGAAGACCAGTTTGAGATACGGCTCCCCGGGATCCTTGGACGTATCCAGCTCTCCAGGTTGCGTTCATCTTCCGACTCATCTTCCAAGTTGTTCACTGCATCCGGGGTGAGCATCCCCCCACTGACAAAACTGGGCTTCTTAGCAGCCTCTGATTGATCTTGTTGAGTTGGTTTGTAACCCAACCCAGATCTGTCCTCTTTCTTCTCTACGGGCAGCAACTTGCCCCAGCCTTGGGCAGTCCCCTCTTCAACAACCTTCTTGGCTTGCTGATAAGATGTCATGGAAGTTCCAAGCACAGTAGATGTTTCATTAATATTTAGGGCCTCAAACCCCTGGCTCATGGTTTCATGGATCTCTCCATCCATCTCAATGTATTTGTACGTAGCCAGATGGCTGACAAAGATATCTTCTTCACCACAGATGGTGATAATCTGGCCTTCCCACTCGAATTTCAGCTTCTGGTGAAGGGTAGACGTAACTGCGCCAGCGGCATGGATCCAAGGTCTACCCAACAAACAGCTGTAGGCTGGCTGAATGTCCATCACATAGAAGGTAATTTTAAAAGTCTGCGGGCCAATCATCACAGGCAGATCAATCTCTCCTAGCACTGATCTTTTAGAGCCATCAAATTCTCTCACCACCAAATTACTTGGACGCAATGCCAAGCCATCGTACTCCAGCTTCACCAAGGCTTTCTTTGGTAAAACATTGAGTGAAGACCCAGTGTCTACCAATACATGTGATAGAACAGCACCCTTGCATTCTAGAGTGATGTGTAAAGCCTTGTTGTGGTTACGTCCCTCGGTTGTTAAATCAGCATTGGTAAAACCCAATCCATGGCTGGTATTGACATTTGCTACCACGGTTTCCAGCTGATTAACGGAGATCTCTTCTGGCACATATGCTGCGTGCAAGACTTTCAGTAATGCATTCCGGTGAGCTTCGGAACACATCAGCAGGGATAATATGGAGATCTTTGAGGGAGTTTGGTGAAGCTGATCTACCACTTTGTAATCACTTCTCTTTATAATTCTCATGAACTCGTCTACATCTTGTTCAAAAGATGTCTTCTGAGTTTCCTTGATAGTTGGCTCTTCCACTACCACACTCTTTCCTTTTGCTTTGGCAGCGGCTTCTGCTTCAGCATTAGGTCTTTGTACTTGTGAGGCAAAAAGGCGTCCGCTTCGAGTGAAGCCTCCGCCTCCCCCAACATTATCAATTTGTGGAGAAGAGGTTGAAGAGTCCAAAGTGATTTTCTCCCCATTGCAGTAGAGGTCAGAGCCATAATGCCAAGGTATGGCATTACTGCTTTCATATGGAACTGGTCCAGGTACCGTGATGGTAACCGGACTGGCTGCAGCAGAGGAGGGCGCTGAAATAGTGTGCGGATCGTAGTAGATGGTGACTGGTGACCTGGCAGGAGGTGCCACTGTTTGTTGTTGAAAGTTGTTGTTTGGAGGAACATATGATGAATCATAATAAATGGTGACTGCTGAGATATCTGTTGGCGTTGTAGAAGATTCTGTTGAATGAATGGGTGTTGATGTTGTAGAAGAGATGGTTGTTGATATCTGGTTTGTTGAAGTGATGGATGGAGCCATTGTTGATGATATTGATGAATTGTTCGGAATGATTGTCGTTGCAGTTGTAGAAGACTCATGAATTGTTGTCAAAGAGATTGCTGGATTTGTAGGTGCTGATGTTGTGATCTGAAGTATGCCACTCTTGATAAGATTGTATATGCCGCTTCTCAAGTTATCACACCCGTTGACCGAAATGTTGCAATAACCACAACCGAGCTCACACCCGGGGAACATCTGGCATTCTAAGAGCTGAGCTTTAATTTCTACCAGAGGTGTCTGAATCTGCCCAACACTGGTGATTAAGAAAGATGGATTATCCTCCTCAATGGCATTAATTCTTGGTCCTCCATGGTTGGGCATGGGATTCTTGTTGACATTTGGCGGGGGTGCGAAATTGAGGGCTTTGGAATCCACTAGATCATGTACTTTCATTTGTAAAGCCCTGCATTTCTCTGTACTGTGGCCAGGTGCATTGGAATGGAAAGCACATCTGGCGTTGGCATCATAATTTCTTGGAAGACTGGAGGGATCTGGTGGTGCCAATATCCTTAATTCAACAAGGTTGAGTTTCAGGAGTTGTGGCAATAAAGCGGCATAAGGCATAGGGATTGGATCAATCACCCTATTGGCCTGAGATGGTCTCTGCTGAAAAGGTCTTTGTCGATTGTTGTTGTTGTTGTTGTAGTTTCTCTGAGGCGAATACTGAACTTGTTGCTGGTAGTGGGGTTGTTGTTGCGGTTGATATGCTGGTTGCTGAGGAATCGGAGCTGGAATAGTGACAGCTGCCACTGACCTATGAACATACTGAGGTCTGCCCCTGTTGGCGTGAATAGCATTAGTCTCACCGGTTCTTCTAGGCCCCACAAAAGGCTTTCTGGGGTTGCTTGACGAACTTGCACCATTATCAGAAATCTTACCCATCTTCAGGAGGCTCTCAATTCTTTCTCCAGCTATGACTACGTCAGCGAAGCTGGTGGAAGAAAAGGCAGCTAGCCTATCAATGTATGTCCCTTGCAGAGTGTTCATAAACATGTCGGCCATTTCCCTTTCCGACATGGGTGGCTGGACAGCAGCAGAAAGCTGTCTCCACCTCTGGGCGTATTCCCTGAAGCTTTCTCTGGAGGACTGAGACATTCCCATCAAGAGGGTTCTGTTAGGAGCCATGTCCAGGTTATATTGGTACTGTCTAATGAAGGCCTCAGCTAGGTCCTTCCAACATCTAATAGTAGCTCTGGTCAAGTGAGAGTACCACTCCCTTGAGGCCCCAGTCAAACTATCTTCAAAATAAAACATCCACAGTTTTTCATCCATGGTGTATGCCTTAAGCCTCCCCAAGAAAGACTGCAAGTGGGTTCGTGGACAGGAAGTTCCGTTGTACTTCTCGAAGCACGGGGGTTTAAACTTGTGGGGAATCCTTACCCCATCCACTAACCCCATATCCATGACATCAAAGCCCAGGGAATTTTGAGACTTCAGAGATCTCAACTTCTCAGCAATTTCATCAAGTCTCCTATCATAGACTTCATCCCCAGCTCCCATCACAGTGAACTGTTCTTCCTGGGGGTCTTCTTGTAATATTCTGCCTGCAGTTGTATTTCCTTGCACATTAACCGGGATATTGACTTCCGGGTGTAGATGAGGCCCATATACTGGTGGATTAACATGAGGCTGAACCCTCTCATTGTTACTCGTTCCTCCAGTTCCCAGATGGGGTTCTTCTTGGGTCTGCCTCTCTACCAATGCCCTTAATCTTTCTTGACTTTTAGCCAAGCCATTCATTACCTCCATGAACTGGGTCATTTGGTTTCTCATCTCTAGCCTTTCATTAGCCATTTGAGTCCTGACCTCTGTTAGATCTTGTTGTACTTGGTCCATCTGTATACCAGGAAGATTGTTGCGAGTAGGATATCTGTGCGGACGGTTGAGAGGGAATACCCGTCGGCGAGCAATAATTCCTGATTCACAACAGAGTTAGTAACAGACAAAACAAAAACCTACAAAACAAAACAAAAGTTAGTATGCAATGCAGTATGCTTATTTGTTTCCAAGGTATCCGGCTTGGCATTTGGTTTTGACCTTTCCAGACCCCTGAGGAAGATGCTTTGATGTTGCTTGGGAGAAAGAAACTCAAATGAAACAAACTAATGAATATATTACAAACGGTGAATCATACATAGTTTGTTTTTTACAACTCATGCCCCTGAGGGGTCAAAATACAACATAAAAAAGAAAAGTACATGAAATGAAAGCACCAACAAGCAAAAAATCAGACACCAAGACCAAACTCATCCTCCTTAACCTCCTTCAGAAGTGCTTCAGTTACAGGATCAGCCGGATGCTCTGTGAGGTTTCTGATAAGAAGATTCCTGGTGGTGATAGCAGTGGTCAACCTCTTGTGCCTGTCTTGGTCCTTTGACCTCTTCACACCAGCCCTAAGCTTCAATTCTGAAATCTCCTTCTGGGCTGCTAGCAGGGCCTCCTGTTGTTTCTTTTCATTAGCCTCCAACTGCTCAATCATGTCTTGAGTTCTCTTATCTTCTTGAGTGCGAGCTTCAGTGATCCTGACCCACCTAGCTTGACTTTCTTTCAGATATAGATCAGTCCTAGCCTTCTGAAACTGGGCCTCTTTACAGGCATTCTTCAAAATTTGCTCTCCTGCTCTTGATTTCTTGATGTAGTCCTCTGCTTTCTCAATCCTGGCTAGATGCTCCACCTTAAGCTTTTCCAACCTTTCAATGTCCAGACGACCATCACTCCTCTCCCAGAGGGTCCTCTTCAGAGCTTGAGACAGATTCTCATTCCTCTCCTTCAGTTTCTCAAATTCTTCTAGGCTGACAGTGGCTGGAGGTGGTGCTGTGGATGGTCCAGGTGCATCCTCAATGGTGAAAGGCATCCCAGAAATCTGAGCCCTAACATGGGACCATTCATAATACTGAGCTGAGGCCACATTGTTGCATCTCCCAAGAATGGACATCCCTTTGGTATGGATGTTGTCCCAAGCCCGGGATGCTTGTCTGACAACAGCTAGGTTAGGCTTAATCTCACAATACATGGTTTCAGCCAAGTCTTGTACTCTAGGGGGGTGAACCAAAGCATAGCCCAATTGTCTTTTAAACAGCAAAGGGTTGTAGTTGATGCAACCCTTCACTCCTATCAGAGGTACATTGGGGAACTGCCCACAACTAGTTATTATGTCCCTGCCTTTGGTGCTCTGGGTGCACCACCTGATGTCATCTGAAGTCAAAGCAATAAGTCTTCTAGCCCAATTCTTCTGTTGGTGAGGATTCAGGAATGCATCAGTCTTGGGCAAGTGTTTGAGCATCCAGGTATGGAACAGGGGAGCACAACATCTCACCAACCTTCCTCTTTGCTTCTCATTCCTTTGGTGAACAGAGTAATAGAAATCTCCCAGCAATGTGGGCACTGGGTTCCTCAGAATGAAAAGATGAATGGCATTCTTACTGATAAACTTGGGCTCATCTGCAAACAGTATAACCCCATATATACTGAGGGCTAACAATGCACAAACTTCCTTCCATTCCCCCAAGGAGGCCTTCAGGATAGCCTGAGAAGTCAAGAAATCCAAGTGTAGACCAGAGATTCCAGCCTTTGTTGTCATGTTCTGCTCAATCAGAATATGTTCCAGATACAGTGCTTTTTCCACTTCTTCATTGCTGGGAAAAGCCATTTCTGGGTTGAAGGGGACACCACCCCTGACAGGTACTCCAATCAGTGATGAAAACTCCTCCAATAGAGGTCCCAACTGAAAATTCTGAAAAGTGAAGCATCTCAAAGGAGGATCATAGAACTGTAGGCAAGTGTGAATCAAACTCCTCTGAGAAGGGTCCAGGTCTATAACCATATCAAGGATGCCTCCATAATACTCTCTGAATAATGAGATGTGTTCTGGAGTGATAAGTGCCTAGACCTGTCTGATGCCAGTCAGCACAGGTTCAAAGAAATGATATGAGATGTTGCTCTTCTTGGGTGCCATGACTGCTGATGAAGAGCTGAAAACAGATGCTGATGATGAAGGCTGATACTGGAGATGAGCCACTGATAGGCTGAGGATGATGATGGAGGTTGCTGAAGCAGGCAACTGATAGTCGAAGCAGATAGCTGATGAGCAGGGGTCTATGCAGATGAAGGGGTCAAAACCAAGCCAAAATATAAGGTGGATACCCTGAAAAACAAATAAGCAAATGTTAAATGATGCAATGATGATGTATGCAAATGATATGCAAGGGTTTGTGATCAAGCTGGATCTGATTACTGCCTTGATATAAGGGTCCATGTATGTCTAAGAAGTCCAGATGGAGGTTCAAAAGTCCAGTAACCAAGGTGGGGGACTCAAATAAAGAGTCACATGTCCATGGTTAAATCACAAGAACTATCCAAAGTGAAGCATTCTTAAACAAAACAAGGTAACAGGGTATGATGTGGCCATGGGTACCTGCAAACCTGTAAACAGCCCAACCCCCTCACAGGTGATGTTCTAGAACAAGGATCCTCAGACTTGGATCAGTTATGAGAAGTGTAAACACTTCTAACCCGGAGGTACAGTGTTTACAATAACCATAAAAGATCCTCCTCTAATTCACCTCAGTTTCTGAAGGTCATAATAAAAGGTCATCCAGACTTAGCAGGCTTCCCAGATAGCCCTAGCACTACAGGAGATCCGTAGCACAGAGTTCTCAAGAAGAAACCCATATCTGAACCGTGTTTCATATTCCCGCACCAGACCGAAATGGAATGGGAAAGAACATGAACCACTCTAGCCTAGGTGTCACTCAGGTCCCAGGTATAGGACCTTAAACTCTCAATGAACCCCACCCACCAAAGCATCAAAACCAGATCCAGCCAGATAACAGTATGACAGTATGATGTATATAAAGCTGTAAAGAAAGCAATAAATAACTGTACATAAAGCAGTAAATAAAGCAAATATACAAACACAAATGGCACATAACACCCCAGTAAACACAAATCAAACAAGCGCTAGGAGGAACCCACAAAAAGAACCAGAAGCCCTGGTTACAGTATAAGGGTCCCCAGCAGAGTCGCCAAGCTGTCGCTCCCACCAAATGACACCTGGTCAGAAGGGGTACAGACGCGAACGGTCAGCGAAAGGAGAATGAAATGAATAGAGTCGCCAGCTAGGCATTTTTATCCCGAAGGAAAGGTAATGCTGCATAAACCTAAAAAGATATGGATAAGACGGTTGCGAACCAGAGAGACTGAGAAAGGGGGTTGGTTACAACCTGGGAAGGTATTAGCACCCAGATTGTCCGTCGTACTCGACGGGATCCACGCTTAAAAGATTTGTGTTTTAAAGGGGTAGTGTCAGTGCAATTTGTGTATCAAAGCTGGAAAAGAATGCAAGTGTCAGTGTAAAAGAAGTGTGAAGTATAGTATGTACAGTGTCAGTGTAAGAACAAGAGTATGATGCTCAAGACTATGAAGCTTAAAGAGTGATGCTGGAAAAGGGGGAATATACAGAGACTTTTGTTCGATAACTGTTAATTTATGCCTACGTATCCTCTCGTGCAATGAGGAAGTCAGAACACCGTAGTTCGACCCAAAGAGACTGAAAGATAAATTGACTTGTGAACTGCTTACTTGCCTATGCTCAAGTGTATGACCTGTCTGGCTCAGGTGCAAACTGTCTTGCATTAGACGGAAGAAGCAAGTTCTCGGTTGTGAGTGAATGAGATGAGAAAAGAATCCCGGAGGAAACGATTATTGTTTGTTTTTTTGAGTTTTTAATCTTTTATTGCTTTTGGATTTGTCATAAGTTAATGAGCTTAAGCCTAAACCAATGGATTTAGTAAACTCATCACATCTTCCCTCTGATTAGGGGTAATGAGAATACCTTAAGTGTGAAGTCAGCTTCTCACACTTAATCACCCTGATACAGGATTAAAATCATTAACCTACTTGTGATTATTTAGATGTTTTTGTTGTTTTTGTTTAGTGTTAAGTAATGAGATTAAGCCACAATCAAGGATTAAACAGACTCATTACACCATCCTAATAGAAGGATAATAGATGAGAACATTTAAGCTGAGGAAGATACCTCAACTTAATCCATGATTAAGGATTAACCTCATGACAAAACAAAGCCTTTATTAAGTGGATTTTAGTTAATGATAAGATGAAGAAGTGATTTTTATGGTTTGTAAGACAACTTGAGGGGGACTTGTCCATTAACACTAGGGTTAGTCCTTCTTAACCAATTAAGGAAGAATTAGAACCCTAATGCAAGGCCCAAGTTACAAGCTTGATGTCTTAGTGATTATTAAGTGAATTGATTAGAGGAGTTAAACACATTAAGGGTTTAACACTTAGGATTAAGTTATGCACTCCATCCTAATAGAAGGATGCAGGCATAAGCTTAATCACAAAGCCTTAAAGCCTTTAGGGTTTAGTCCCTGATTATGAGATGAGAAGAGAAGACTCAATGATGAAACAAAGGTAAAAGCTAAATGGGGGACTAATCAAAACCCTAATTATTGTCATGCTTGGCTGTTCCTAGGGTTTATGGGGTTTGCAAGAAAGATCTTCAGAAGAACCACCAGGAAGGAAGCAAATGAAAGGAGCAAAGAGAAGCAAAACAACTTGCTTCACTTAAGAAGACAAGTTGCTTAAAGAAAGAAAGTAAGATGAACAAGAATGAGCAAGCTCAATCCAATACACATGATGAAATGCAGCAATGATGCATAAGAGAGATGAGAAGAGATTGTGAGAAGTGAAGGCAAATCCACTTCTCAAAACAACTTACCACCTGAAAAGTTAGTGAAAGAAATGAAATGCAATGCAAATGAGATGAAATGGCATGATGCAAACCAAAACCAGAAGCATAAGTATGGTGCTAATGATGCTATGAGATGATGCAAACATGAAGCAAGGCATGAGAATGATCATTCAAACATATGGATGCAAGAGGAGCATGTTTAGAACCATGAATGTTCATGAAAAGTTATGAAATGCAAATGACATACAACATGGCAAATGAAAGATGCAATGATCACACATGATTCTAATATGTCCTAAGATGTGTTATGAATCAAATGGATGCACAAAATGTCATGGCAAGTCATGGTATGCAAGCAAATGGAAGATGGATGCAAAAGAAAGCATGAATTAGGGTTTATGATCAATGCACAAAACAAAATTCAAAACCAGAAGCAAACTTCATGATAAAAATTTGAAAATGCATTCAAAGGAAACCTAAACCTATACAAACTCACTGCCCAAAGGAGGGGATCCAACTCTTAACCTAGTGAGGGTTATGAATTTTCTAAGATTGCTAGGGTTTTAAGGTACCTTGTCAAGAAAAATGCCAAACAAATGGGAAATGCAAGATCAATTCATGCCAATTTAATCCTACAAACTACATGCTATACAAGATGCAATGCAAAAAGAATCATTGTCCAACTCTTAATGGCTAGGCAGAAATGAATTTTTGAAGTTTGAATCAAAATAATGCCTTGAAATGAGTTTAATTCAAAAGGAAATAATCAAAAGGCAACAAGAACAAAAAATAAATTTGGTTTGAGGGTTGGACAATGTTTCTAAATGTTTTTAAATGTTTCATGAATTTTTTTTGTGATTTTTAAATACCTAAAAGTATTTTTAATTAATTAATTCTCATTAATCAATTAAAAATAAACTTTTAAATGATTTAAAAATAATTTTGATGCAAAAAATAAAAATAAAAATATTTTTGGTTTCTGAAAATTAATTAAAGCTTGGATAAAAAATTTCAGAATTTTTTGACTAATTTTGCTATTTTTAATAAAATATATAAATTAAATAGGAAGAAAATAGAATAAAATTAAATAAAAGGGAAAGTAATCTGATCCAACGATCCAGATTCAAAACTGAGGGATAATGGTTGACTGGCGCGCTAATGAATGGCATGGATCTCACCTGGGCTAATTAATTATAATTAAATTAAATAATCAGGAATTAGGGCTAATGACATGATCTGAGCCCTTGAAACACGCGCGGGAAGCCTCATCCTACGCTCCAGATTCAAACTCACCACTAAACCCTAATTAACATTAATGACCTTCAGACGGCCGGAACAGTGGTTCCGGTCGTTTTCTCCGACGATCCATTTTCTTATCTCTCTCTAAACTCCATAAAAATGAAATCTCTCTGCCCAGAATCAAACCCCACACATCACTGAATCAAAACCCCCAAACAAAAACCATTTTTCATTCATCAATCATGCAAATCGAAGCAAAACAAATTTAGGGCAGAAAGTTTCAGACAACTCATACATGCTCAATATTCCACCATTTTCATTTTTAAACACATCATGATGATCAGGATAACATGTAGAATCAATTTATAACAAGTAAATGAAGTTCTGGAAAATTTCTTCTTGATGGATACCTGAACTGAAGTTCTTCAAACAGGAGCTTTCTGAGCCTTTCTCTTATGCAAACTGACTCCTCTGGTCCCCCTGAGCTCAATGGAATGCTTCAAAACTCTTGTTGATGACTGATTTGGGAGATTGCAGAAGTTATGTTCAGTGAGGGGTGATGATCGTGTTTTGATTTCAGTGAGTTTCAGGCTGTTTTAATGGTTGGTTTGTGATCAGTGAGTCATGTTGAGATCAATGGTGAAGTTTGTTTGTGTGTTTGAAGCTTGTGTAATCAGTTTCGAATGGTTTTGCAATTTTGAGCAATTTTGATAACTATGGCTTGGAGTGTGTTTCAACATGAAGTGTTGTGTGTTATGGCCTGCCTTTGGTCCACTTATCACTCATGGATAGGTCTGTGGAGTTGGTGTGCCCTATTGTGATTGGTATGGGCAAGTTGCCAAAATGTCAAACTTTGTGTAAGAGAGGTATGGGCTCATGGCTAGCCAAGGACAAGAGGGTTGTCCTGCGCAGCAAGAAGTGTGGAGAGCCCTTGGATCAATTCTGAAGTCAGCAAGCAAGTGGATTAGGGTTTGAGTGAGGTTTTGCAACTTGCTTCATCTTTGGCCCTTTTGAAGTTTCTTGCTTCACAAGTCATGGAAATGAGTGATCCTTTAACAACTATATATATATATATATATATATATATATATATATATATATATATATATATATATATATGCTTTGTGCAAAAATTAAAAAAAAATTAACTTGGTAGCCAATTGAATTGGCGAATGTATACAAAATTTTTAAAAAAAGTTATGCACTTTCGCCAGATGAAATGGCGAATCCTTGTATATGTAAACAAAAAAAATGGATTACACACATTGGCCATACCAATTGGTGGATATGTGTTTTTTTAAAGAAATTCTTCACCCATTTGTCATTCCAATTGGCGAATGCAGTTCAAAGTACGTCAGTTTCATAATTAATCCAAAAACTATGTTATTTCAGTATTATTTTTAATAAACTATGTTATTTTAAAATTGTTGTCTTGCTCTACAAAAGAATTAGGACGTGTAGGCGTATCCGTGGACATTACACATTTTAAATTTAAAAGTTATAAATTTTATGTTAATATCTATACCCATAAAAATTCACAAAAAGGAGTCATACATATAAGAATATGTAGGTCTAAAATTTTGATTCACACTAAAAAATTCAGATAAAACGGACATATCCAACAAATCTAACACGTTTTGTTATCCTATAGTTATTTGCAATAGGATATATTATTATAAAAATGACAATGACATGTATCATTATAGTTAAGTTTATTGTCATTATCATTTTAATAATGATACATGTATTATACATAGCCCCCACCCTTGTATCGTTCACAAAACAAGGCAATATCCTCATTCGGTCAATTGTACCGTCCTTACCTAACCCAATCCAACCCAACCACTACGACTCAACTTTGGAAACATGAGCACTCAACTAAGTTATGGCAACGCCTTTGGCAGCAACCCATCGGGTTATTGGGAACAAATAATTGCAAACATAACAAATGCTCAGGGATCTTCGGCTCAACAACAACCTCCTCCACCAAACACACAAAGACAAGAGGCACCTCAACCACCTCGTGATAGAGTTCAAAGGCGGGGTCATCCCCGTGGATGTGGAACTGGGGGACAACTAGATCGGGCATGAAATTAATCATTTGTAATACCCACTTTTGAATTATCAATAATATTTTTCTATTATATTTTTCTTTGTAGAATTTTTTTAATTTCATTTATTTAATTATCAATATTAAGTAAAAAAAATTAAATATATATATATATATATATATATATATATATATATATATATATATATATATATATATATATATATATATATATATATATATATATATATATATATATATACACACTTGGTGCAAAAATTTAAAAAAAAAATTAACTTGATTGCCAATTGAATTGGCGAATGTATACAATTTTTTTTAAAAAAAAATTATGCACTTTCGCCAGATGAATTGGCGAATCCTTGTATTTGATAAACAAAAAAAATGGATTACACATATTAGCCATACCAATTGGCGAATGTGTGTTTTCTTAAAGAAAGTTTTCACCCATTCGCTCTCTCAATTGGCGAATGCAGTTCAAAATACGTCAGTTTCATGATTAATCCAAAAACTATGTTATTTCAGTATTATTTTAAAAATGGTCTTGCTCTGCAAAAGAATTAGGACGGTGTAGGCGCATCCGTGGACATTACACGTTTAAAATTTAAAAATTATAAATTTTATGTTAATATCTATATCCACAAAAATTCACAAAAAAGGAGAAATACATATAAGAATATAGAAGTCTAAAATTTTGATTCGTTCTAAAAAATTCAGATAATACAGACATATCCAACAATTCTAACACGTTTTGTTACCCTATAGTTATTTGCAATAGGATATATTATTATTAAAATGACAATGACATGTATCATTATAGTTAAATTTATTGTCATTATCATTTTAATAATGATACATGTATTATACATATCATATCACCGTTATATTGTCTATTGAAAATTTAGGTTCTAGTTTGAAATCTACAAGTTATTGCAAAGTACAAGTTATTGCAAAGTACTTAGGATCATAAAGACCTTGATTGTTAGCTTTCATCATGAAGTATGATAGATAAAAAATTAACTAGCATTGATGTCTACGTACCTCTCCAACCACCTCTCAAGTCATGAGTCATATAACTTATTATTTAACAATGAGATAGAATTAGCAATACGTTAGACATTGCTATATCTTAGACAATGTTGTAAGAAAAAGCCTTTTATTAGAATTTCATTCACGTGAATATATACTGCATGACACAATACCTACATATCATTGTCAGAGAGAAGACTGTTATATTCAAACCTTAAGAGTAAAGGATTCTATTCATCTTTAATGCAGTTCTTTTTCCAGTAGTACTCGTTGAATTATTTATCCAAATTAATTTTATTGCATACCTTGTTTATTTAAATTTCTATGTACAACAATAATTAAAATTATCTTAATAAGTGAGATCGATTATATAGATTAACTTTCGTTATAATCTTCTATTAAAAATCATGATTTTATTTAAATAATTAATCTCAAAATTTTTCTTAATAACTTCTTTGATAGTCTTTATAGATCTTTCCCTTCTAATTATTTATATTTTCTCCATCAAATTTATCTTCCTTACTACCGAATCTACTTGACTTCTCTTTACATGCTGAAATCACATATCTCTATTTTCCACTATCTTCTCCACTATAGGCATTGTCCGGACACTCTAATTTTTTCATTTCTAATTCTATCATGTCAAATCTTACCACACATCCGCCACAACATTTTCATTTTTGTTACATTTACTTTATTCTCGTACTGATTTTTAATAGTCCAACATTTTGTCTCGTATTTTTGTATCACATAAAATACCTTATGCCTTTCTCCATTTCAATCACCCAGCTTGAATTCGATGTGTTACATCCCCTTCTATGTCTCCATTATTTTGTATTATAGACCCAAAATATTTAAACTATGACTGTCCCGTCCCTTTTTTTTTCTCCGGACTTTTGCGGGATTGGCCTAATTTGTCTCCCCTAATTTAAAGTGTGATACTTAAGGATAATGTCTCCAACTTACACCTCTAAGTTAAAAACACCTTTTTTTTTAACTTATATTCTATATACTCCATCTTTCTTTTACTTCGGCTAAAATCATGTGTTTCTAAATCTCGTCGTCAAGTTTCCAACCTCTGATTTAAATTGTCATCCGACTTTTTAAGAAGAACTATATCATCTGCTAAAAAAAACATGTATTTCTATGCTAACTTTTGGATATGTTCCGTGACGATATCTGAAACTAATTTAATCTAAACATGTCCTTTTAAATAGCTTCTTATTTGACATTAAGACATAACATAGTAAGAATTTTCTATTTCAAGGGACCGTGACTGCAAAATCAAAGGTAAAAAGGAAATAAAAACAACAATTGCAAAAACTTTATTCTTTTCTATTTCAAGAGATTGTAATTTCAAGTCAAAATTATCTACTTCTGACTCTACAATAATCTGTGATTCCATAATCTATAAGTAGTTGTATTTTAACCTATAGCACATTCTTGAAAATAAGGGTGACTTTGATTTATGTACTTGTACCATAATGGCCTATACCTGCTTATAGATAATCTCAGCCATGGTTTCATGTTACCATTGAAGTGAATAACAGCAGCACTTTCGATTAATCGATTATCGATATTTAGGTCGTAACCTAGTCCTAAAACATGCCATCTTCTGTCAAGTGGTTCAACCAAACCATAAAAACTAAGAAGTGCAGGAGAAAGTGTACCGAGCTTCCACAGCGTCCCATCGGCATTCTGCTCCTGCCAGTAGTGATATATTGCTGTCACATTTGATTTCCTCCATTGAATCAAGTCAAAAACATTCATGCCTAATGACCACGCGCATGTTTGTGGATCGAACTTTGAGCTTATGATTGAATTTGTGAAGTTGAGATACTTGTAGTACCGGTGAAATGCTTCAAGACAGGTTTCGACTGCACCGATTACGTTTCCATGCAATTCAAGTGAGAAAAGCGGTGTGAGGTCTTTCTGGACAACAACGTCGTCGTCGAGGAAAACAATCTTTTCAAGCTGTGGATAAATCTCGGGGATGTAAAACCGAAGATGATTTAGTAAAGACAAAAACTTGTTGTTCTGCAGTTTCGGTTCTGCGTTTACATCTGGATATGCCCCGAAATAAAAGGCTCGAGATTCTGAATTGAGAAGTTGTTTGACAATCGGAGAATAAGATTCATTCAGCCAATGAAAATCTTCGACATTCTGCACCTCTATTGTAGCACCTTTAAAGTCGTTACCGAGGAACCATGCTTGCATTGTTCCATAGTTGACACTGTCGGTTACAATATGAAAAACTAACTGCATTGGATACTCAGCGTTGAGAACTGTCGAGTTAACAACGACAGATGTTGCCAGTACATTATCCGAAAAGATGCAGAAATGATATAGATTCTGATCCGTAAGCCGGAGCGAGTTTCTCGTCTCATCTGAGAGTTTTTGCAGAGAAGGTTTCTTTAACCAATCACCAGTAAGTTTCACATCTAAACAATGAAGACTCTTCGGCAATGCTTCGGCCGATACTTGAGCAAACACATTGCTTTGAACTGTCGCCGCAATCGCCCTCTCCTCAAGAGCTTGAATATGTGATTTCATTGTAACTATAGTGGTTGCAATGTCATAATGGATATCTTGTGCCTTGAAAATTAAAGAAGATAGGCTTTTAATAATCGGTTCGGCTTCCTCCTTCGTGACAGGCTTTCCGGCCATGACAGCTTTTGAAAGCAAAAGCTGACAACTTCTAATCTTCGAGCTTAGCTCCCATGCTAGATGAAGATTATTGTGTTCTTTCGCAATAACCACATAAGCTTTGGCCAGAACCATTTCCTCTGATAATTGCCTCGAAAAAGACGTCGCACTTGAAATTTCTTCTGTAAAATTCAATCTATCCGTACCAAAATGTTCTACATTTGTGTTTCTCTCCTGCAATAAGTAACTTATTCTGTAAGAACAAAAGGGCAATATCACCTAAATCATAAATTATGTCGGAAGAATGATGGCCAGATTCAACAAGGAATCACAAATTGTTTCTCAGAATCGGTTAGTGAACACCAAATAGTTTCAATTGATTCTTATAAACCAATAGCTCGTCCATCGATAGCATTACTATGATCAAAACAATGAGTTTAGAAAAAAAATCGAAGAATTTTAACATATATCAGTCAACATCTGAAATCATCAAATCAACAATTTTTCACATCAATCGACTCCAATGAGTTCAGCTATATGAAATGAAAGTACTGACTCTGAAAAAATCGAAAATATGAACTCATCACAGTCGAATTTTTCAGTTCATAGATACAAAACCTATGCAAGTGGCACAGAATAAAACTACAATTTTGTACTCAAGATGATCTTGTTCCACATTGAAAACTCTTGATCTCAATTGAATTTTCTTGAAATTTAGACCAAATACATTTCACATTATGCTACAACAACACAAACCAGACACATCCATAGTTCTGTACTATAAAGCACGGATACCCCGAATACCACTTTACACCGATACTTACACACCGATAATAATTTAAAAAATAAATAAAAATATCATAATCACAAGTATTAGTGCTGTGCAGGTATCCAACACGGACACTAATACAGCTTTTTTTTCTTTCGAAGTGTCTCTACTACGTAGATTCTATCTACAACAGTAACTATGACAACAATATAAAGGTTTTAGAGGTACTTGCATCATCAACAAACAAAAAAACATCAAAAGGGAGGATTTAATGTCGGTACCAGAAGAGGATGTTTGAGCCGATCTTCATAGTAATTATGTTGAAGAAAAAACAAAACCAAACCGACAACTGAGAACACTCCAAGAAGAAAGCAGATCCCATAAGACAACTTCCGTCGAATCGGGCGCCGAAACTCGGCTGCCCGACGCCGCATTTCTAACCGCCGCAACTCAGCTCAAAATCCAAAATCCAAAACCAACAACAACAAATGAATCATACAAGAATGTCTTGTTATATAGCCAATGCTCACTCACTCACTCTAAAGATTATGAAATTCAGTAAACGAGTTGAAGCGTCGTTACTTGAGAAAGAAGTGAGAGCAAAAAAGAAAAGAAAATTAGAAAATAATAAAACGATGATCGATTTGTGTGTGTGTAAAATTTGAGAAGAGAATAATGAAGCCGACAAATGAAGAAAAAGAGTAAAATAAAGAGTGTGGTTTTATCTTTTTTCTAGAATGAGAATTAATTAAATAGAAATAAAGACAAGAGGTACACGTAGGATGAGAAAGAAACTAAATGAGGAAAAAGTTGAAACTTGAAGGTTACATCTAATGTTTGCTTTGCATCCACCATTGGACTGCTAAGCATGACATGAATAAGGAAACTATTATACGCCGCTTGTCACAAAATAAATTTGAAGTTTAATTGGATGTAAATCAACAGAAAATAATTTGATATAAAATTAATAGAAATAATATCAATAGAAAATAATTTCATATAAAATTAATGAAATAATATTTTTAGAAAAATTAAAAGAAACGATTACATTAATGGAATTTAGTTTAATGAAATTGGAATATATAAAATTAAAATTATATATATGTTTTAAGTTTGGAATGTAAACACGTCATAAGTTTATTTTAAGTTTGAATTTGACATTTTCTAATATCTGATTGTTTTGATGTCCTACTTAAAAGTATATTTTGTTTGAAAATATGTAAAGAAACCTTCTGATGTCCTACTTATAAATATATTTTGTTTGAAAATATGTAAAGAAACCATTCAATTAATGTTCGAATATTATTTAAAAGGAAATCTTCTATAAATATATATAACAAATATATATATATATATATATATATATATATATATATATATATATATATATATATATATATATATATATATATATATATATATATATATATATATATATATATATATATATATAAAAGTGGAGATATTCTTACTCCAGAAGTAAGTTTAAAAGACTTACTTTAAATCATAACAATTGATTTTTATTAATATAACGGTTTTAATTGAAAATCAATGATATATGATTTGTAGTAAGTCTTTTAAACTTACTCTTAGAGTAAAAATATCCTCTCTCTCTCTCTCTCTCTCTCTCTCTATATATATATATATATATATATATATATATATATATATATATATATATATATATATATATAAGTGGAGATATTCTTACTCCAGGAGTAAGTTTAAAAGACTTAGTTTAAATCAATTGATTTTTATTAATCTAACGGTTTTAATTGAAAATCAATGATATATGATTTGTAGTAAGTCTTTTAAACTTACTCTTAGAGTAAAAATATCCTCTCTCTCTCTCTCTCTCTCTCTATATATATATATATATATATATATATATATATATATATATATATATATATATATATATATATATATATATATAAAAGTGGAGATATTCTTACTCCAGGAGTAAGTTTAAAAGACTTACTTTAAATCATAACCATTGATTTTTATTAATCTAACGGTTTTAATTGAAAATCAATGATATATGATTTGTAGTAAGTCTTTTAAACTTACTCTTGGAGTAAAAATATCCTCTCTCTCTCTCTCTCTCTCTCTCTCTCTCTATATATATATATATATATATATATATATATATATATATATATATATATATATATATATATATATATATATATATATATATATATATATATATATATATATATATATATATATATCCTCCGGGCCTACCTGTTTGATCTGCTGTTTTTGGCGGGCTGGACCAAGGTTTTTGATTCGGTACCTTAAGTTGGTCCGCCCCGCCTAACCCGCTTTAAAAACGGGGTGAGGCGGGGCATGTTTTGCCCGCGAGCTTTTTGCTATTTTTTTTACTTAGGTGAGGCGGGGCATGTTTTTCCCGCGAGCTTTTTGCTATTTTTTTTACTTAGAATGAAAATTGGGAGTGCATTTAGAAGCCCAATCCAATAATTTTATTTTTTACCGGTAAAAAAACTTACGATATTTATTTACATCCCTCCAAAGCTAGTTTTTTTCTTCTAAAATTAGGTTTATTCCAATTTGTTTCATCTGTCTGTCATGCGCCTATTTCTCCACTATATGGTCGTTCTAATCATTCATAGTGTGGTGCTTACCTTAGGAGCGATTCTTGATCCAAGGATAAAACTTTCTACTTTGAAATTTTGTTACTCAAAGGTTGATCAACTTACTTCTAAACTTAAAGTGAAAGAAGTGAAGAAGAAGTTGTACAATCTCTTCGAGAATTATTCTTCCATTCCTAATTCATCTACCACAACTTCCACAAGTACTTCATCTTCCGCTACTTCATCTACCCACAAATCGACTTCCAGTTTATTTAGTGTAAGTAGCTTAATTAATTATATTCTTCCAAATTGAATGTTATTGTTTTGTGTTGATTCATTTGCAGTTTGACGTGAGCTTAATTTTTAACTTTGAATAATATAATAGGCATTAAAATAACACAATCAACAACTTGCAACTTCAATAGGAAAGTCTCAACTTGATGTTTATTTAGAGGAACCTAGCTTGGATTTTACTTATCAAAACTATGATGAGTTGAATGTTCTTCAATGGTGGAAGGAGAATAGGTATCGGTTTAAAGACTTATCTTTAATGGCTCGTGATTTGTTAGGGATTCATATTGTGACGCCCAAATTACCCCACGGAAATAATAATAATAAAATCAGAGTAAAATTTTCATTCAAAACTATTTGAGTGTCACAATTCAACTTCAAAACCCAACATAAGGCTCAATGATACATTTTCAAAATAAATTGTTCAACATGCAGCGGAATTCAAAATAACATATAATATTTTCATCACAAACGTTTTTCATAAGTAAAAAAAAATAAATGCAACATCGTCCTGCCACCCAAAGCAATGTATCGGAGTCGACATCCTAACGACGTGAAGTACACCAACTTCACTGACCACCACTCAACTTATCCTGCTCACCTGCACGTTACCAACATAAGGGTAACATTCAAACATAAGGGGTGAGATACTTACATCACAAAAGAGTAATATAATAAGAAGTAGTAAGTATCAGAAATAAAATACCACTTCTCAACAACAATTATTCAACTACATCATATACACAACAACATCATACACATCAACAACATCATATACAACAACAACATCAATCATGCAATGAGACCCTACTTGACTATATGCATGTGGTACCATTTCTGATCTCTATTTCAAGATCCAGTTCTCGTCGAAACTCTCGACCCCTCTTTCGTGGTCCAGTATGATCTCTATTTCATGATCACACCCTCGACCCCTATTTCCTGGTCACGTACGATCCCTATTTCATGATCGCACAAACATCATAACAACTAACATACCCCACCTTGGTATATTATCCAACTATGCAACATGTCATGCAACACCAATTACATACATGCAACGATTTCATTATACAACATCAACAACAACAACTCATATACGACTACTCATCACAACACCGATCAACATACAACAATTCATTATAACCACAGTTATCATCAACATCATGCATTTTTAGCATATAACCATATAAATCAACTTCAACCACCACAAACACAACAACCACATATACAACAACATATTACATGCACATACGTCACAACAATCATATGTAACTTATCACAACAACAATAATTCATCACAACAACAACAAAGCCAACAAACATATAAACTATGTTTATATTCAAGTTATACTAATTATCCCTACAATTATGTGTATAACTCCTCTTTTACTACCTTCCACTATCCCACATCGATTCATAAGCATTACTAAATCAATTAGATAATTTTAAGGAATTTTTCAGAATTAAAAATCGACATATTTGGCTTCAGGTCTCGCTGAGCGAGGGGGATTGCTCGCTAAGCGAGAAACTCTCTGTATTCTGACTTTCCAAAGTCCAACTTGCTCGCTAAGCGAGCTCTGCGATTTACGCAGTTCTCCTTTTGCGAGCCGCACTCATTCTGCTACGAAATCACCACATCAAATCACCAATATCCAGCCATAATTCACAGTAATTACTACTTTTATCATCTAATTCGTATTATTATCAACTAACAACAAATTATCAACAAATTAACCAAAAACCTACTCAATCACCAAAACCCCAACTCTAATCGTCAACCTACCCAATTCCCATTATAAAACCCTTTAGAGACGGAAGAATCCCACCCTTACCTTGGTTTTGACGAGAAATTCTTCTTCCTCGCGGATTCTTCTTTTCAACCTTAGCCTTTTTCTCTTTTTCTCCTCTCTATTTTCCACGATCTTCTTTGTTCACCAATATTACGATCATTTTTCCTCTTTACAACTTAATCCCTTAGACCAACCTAGGGACTTCCACCTTTACCCTTACTAAACCAACCAAATGACCACCTTGCCTCTCACCTCATATTCTCCAATTATTTAATTTATCCAATAATAATAATACTATCCACCATAATATAATTCTCAATTAACATTATATTTGATAATATATATTATTCTTCATACACCAAAACACGATATTCCAAATAAAATAATTAAATAAAATTAGGGGCGTTACAACTCTCCCCCACTAAAAATATTTTTGTCCTCAAAAACTTACCTCAAGCAAAAAGATTCGGATACGACTCTTGCATCCTGCTCTTCAATTCTCAAGTCATGTGCCCACCGACAGCTCCTCCCCAAACCACCTTCACAAGGACAATCTCCTTTCCTCTCAACTGTTTTACCTCTCGATCATCAATTCTTTCCGGTAATTATTCAACCGTAAGATTATCTCTTACTTCAACTTCATCCATCGGTATCACATGTGACAAATTTGGAACATAATTCTGAAGCTGCGAAACATGAAATACGTCATGCAAAATGGACAATCTCGGTGGCAATGCCACTCTATAAGAAACATGTCCAACTCTCGCCAAAATCTGATACGGTCCAATAAACTTAGGAGTAAGCTTCCTCGACTTCAAAGCTTGTCCAACACCGGTCACCGGAGTAACCCTAAAAAATGATCTCCTTCTTGAAACTCAAGATCATCCCTTCTTTTGTCATGTTATCTCTTCTACCAACTCTGTGAATTCATTGTCTTATCTCGAATTTCACCATCTCAGTAGTCTGTTGCACAATCTCAAGTCTAAGTACAACACTCTCACCTGACTCATGCCAACACAAAGGTGTCCGACATTTTCGAGCTTACAAAGCTTCAAACGGTGCCATCCCGATACTGGAATGATAATTGTTGTTATAAGTAAATTCAATCAATGGCAAGTGACTATCCCAAGCACCTCCTTGTTCAAGCACACAAGCCCTCAAAAAATCTTCTAAAGATTGTATCGTCCTCTTCGTTTATCCACCAGTCTGAGGATGATAAGTTGAAATCAACTTCAACTTCGAACCCAATGCCTCTTGCAAACTCTCCTAAAATCTTGAAGTAAACCACAGATCTCTATCCGATACAATATTCAATGGTATTCCATGAAACTTCACAATCACACCAACATATATCTCTGTCAATCTCTGCATATAATAAGTAATACTAATCAACACAAAATGCGTTGACTTAGTCAACCTGTCAACGATCACCAAATAGAATCATGCCCTCATGGAGTAGTAGGTAACCCCGTAACGAAATCCATCGATATACTATCCCATTTCCACTCGAGAATATCCAATGGTTGCATCAAACCAGTGGGTTTCAGATGTTCCACTTTCGACTTTTGACAAGTCAAACACACATACACAAACTGAGCCACATCACGCTTCATACCAGGCCACCAAAATATATTCTTTAAATCCTGATACATATTCGTCGCTCCTGGATGAATACTCAATCCACTCCTATGCCCTTCTTCCATAATCATTCTCTTCTATTCAAGATCGTCAGGAATACAAATATGATCCCGAAATCTAAGTACTCCCTGTTCATCAACTCAAAACTCATTATTTCCAACTCGTTCATCATTAACCATCAAGTCCACCAATTTCACATCTGACTTATGACTTTCTCGAACACGGTCAAGAAAATCATTATTAACCTTCAGCATTCCCAACATCACACTATGCGGTGTCTGCTCACAAACCAAACACATATATCTGAATTGTTCAATTAGTTCAAACTCCCTAGCCATCATAGCTGACATATGCAATATCTTCCGACTCAAGGCATCAGCTATAACATTAGCCTTACTTGGATGATAATTCAAACTAAAGTCATAATCCTTTAGAAATTCCAACCAATGTCTCTGCCTCATATTCAACTCTTTCTAATCAAACAGGTATTTCAAACTCTTATGATCACTATAAACTTCAAACCTAGAACCATATAGATAATGTCTCCAAATCTTTATGACAAAAATCACAGCTGCTAACTCCAAATTGTGAGTAGGATAGTTCCTCTCATGAATTCTCAACTGACGTGAATCATACGCCATAACCTGACCATCCTGCATCAATATTCCACCTAAACCCATCAAAGAAGCATCACAATGAACCACAAACGATTCATCTGCTTTCGGCCGAATCAAAACCGGTGCAGTAGTCAACTTCTTCTTTAGCTTAATAAAACTCCTCTCACACTGAGAATCCCACACAAACTCTTTATTCTTACGAGTCAATTGGGTCAACGGAAGTGGCAACTTCAAAAACCCTTCAATAAACGTTCGATAATAACTGACCAATCCTAAGAAACTTCTAATCTCTGTCACTGACCTTGGAGTCTCACATTGTAGCACTGCATCTACTTTGGATCGATCCACATAAATCCCTATTTCAAGAATCACATGACCAAGAAAACTCACCTCTTTCAACCAGAATTCACACTTCGACACTTTCGCATACAATTTCTTCTCTTGTAACACAATTCACAAATGTTCAGCATGCTCTTCTTCTAACTTAGAGTAAATCAGAATGTCATCAATTAAAACAACAACGAATTGATCCAAATACTCATGGAAAATCCGATTCATATATTCCATGAATACACCAGGTGCATTAGTAACTCCAAATGGCACCACTACATATTCATAGTGTCCATACCGAGTCCTAAAAGCAGTCTTCTGAATATCTTCATCTTTCACTATTATCTGATGATAACTCGATCACAAACCGATCTTACTAAACACCCGAGCACCAACCAACTAATCCATCAAATCATATATCCCTGTAATCAATACACAACCTCATTTTACCATCTTTCTTCTTTACCAACAATATTGGTGCTCCCCACGACGATACACTCGGTCTCACAAATTTCTCACCTAATAATTCCTCTAATTGTTTCTTCAACTCAAATAGCTCGGAAACCGACATACGATACGGTGCCATCAAAATAGGTCTCGTTCCTGGCACAAGATCAATACTAAACTCCACCTCTCTCTCTGGCGGCACATCCACAACATCATCTAGAAACACTTCCGAGAAATCCCTCACCACTTGTAATTCACTAATTGTCATATCATTCTCTACTGACAACGATGCAAACAACGCAAAAACTTGCGCTTTTTCATCCATAATCTCTTTCAACTCTCGAGCAGATAAATAACCAGCTTCTTTTTCCTCTTCACCAGGAGTAAGAAACTGAAGCGACTTATTGAAGCAATTAATATGAACATGGTTATACTCCAACCAATTCATACCTAGAATAACATCCAAACCTCTCAACAACAAACAAATCAAATCCACACCAAAATCCTTACCATAAATCGATAACAGACAATTCAGACATATGAGAGAAGTAATTAACGACCCATCAGCAAGAGTCTCGATAACCATCTCTCCTTGTATTGGAGAAACAACAAGTCCTAATTTCCTCACACAATCAAGAGAAATAAAATAGTGTGTCCGTAGACAAGGATTTTCTATGCCATGAAAATGAAGATCAAAGTGATATAATTCGACTAAGAAAGGAAGTTGGAAAAACATGCTCAGAAAGGAATTTCGACAAAAACGGACAGAGAGATGGTTTTTCGACAAGGCTAGATGAAGGTAGTGTTTCAACACTTTTGACCAAGTCATTTGGAGAATGTCATTTGACGTTTTCAACATAGTCAGATGGCAAGGGTTGTTTTCGACGAGTTTGACAACTTTGAAGGGATGCGTCGTTTCGACGCAAATAAGAGATTCAAATTTTAAAGATTAAGACGTTTGGCAGAAGGACTCGTGGAAGCATTTGGTAGAAAGAAGACATGCCGAAGGCCAAGTGTCATAGTTGTAGGATTTGTCCGTTAGAGGAAGTTATTTAGTTTGTGTATAAATAGGGCAATTTTTGTCAGAATTTTGTGTGTGAAAATATTGTATAAATTCCTGTAATATACTCAAAGTAACTGTGTGAGAGAAAAGAGTTTAATTTCTGGAAAAATGTATGTGTGAACACCAATTTTACATTTGTCAAGTTTAATGAAAGTTCAAGTTCATTTATATTTCTGCATTTTGCTAGTTTATTTTCGTTTAGAAGTCTTTTACTTTTTTCCAGTCAATTTACTTTATACTTTCCAAAATCTCATTTATTTTATGTTTTCGTCAAACACATTTTACTTTTTCTTTTAATCATACAAACATATACAAAACCTTATAAAATATCTGAATCATGAGATTGTTAAGATCACTATATTGTCGACAAAAATTCGCACCTATGTCCTAGGACTTGTATGGTTGGTCCTGCAAGTAAACTAATTTAAACTTAAATTAGAAACCAACGATTGTTCGTAAAATTCGACAGGGAACAAATTGGCACGCCCAATGGGACATTGGTGCAAATTTAAAAGATAACATAATCACTCTGAATACGAAAAAGGGTTATAATTCATTGTATGATTCTAAGAAGCGGTAAGTTAGTCGTAACCGACGTAGAAAGGCCTAAAAGAACAAGAGTGAGAAGAATGGCGAATCTGCCAAGTACTCAAAACGAAAACACTATGATGCTTAAACCTACCTCTTCGACATGAGGGAATACATGGTCAATCTCTGTGTCAGAGGCCATACCTTCGTCATCAGGGTCAACACCAGCATTTACAACATCTTAAAATGCTCTCAGTTTCTCCACCATTGGCCACCAAATGGCCATAGGGACACCTCCTCCTATAGGGAGTGTTCATAGGCCTTTTGAGACGAGTTTTACGATGCCTCCATATGGTAGGGAACAACCTTACGGAATTTCAACTACAACGATGGCAAGTCTGTAAAACGCATCATCACTATATTATGATTCTTTGGTCAATAGGTCTTCACCATTGCAAGGATTAGGATCTGGTGGAATCTTGGGCAGATTAAATCAGCCCCCACCATGATTCCAAACTTATATGCCAGCAATTACAAATAATTCTGCACAAATAATTAGACAACAAATGGACGGAAGCAATCACGACATGGTCCAAATGTTGACACAACAGATGGGAACAATGTTCAATCCCTTAATACAGAACACCACCCAGACAAACCAATTACTGGCACAACAAATGATACGCATTGTTGATTTCTTTGGTGTTCCTCAAACTCGACAACTAGAACAAATAGTGCAAAATCCAAGATTAGGTGTCAAAGAAGAACCCACAATATATCAGAGACCTGCAGACATTCCCCGGGCAAACCTTAGAAACCAAGAGGAAGTAGTCGAACAACCTCGCATAGAAATTCCTGTTCAACAAGAGCCTAGGAGGATATTAGTCCAGAGGGGTTAAGATGCTGATAATATAGTGCAGCAGATGCGTTATAATAATTTGCTTGCCGAAAATAACTTAGCAGCCATGGTCGAAAGGATAATGGCGCAAAATGGAGTAAATGTAGGATTACAAAAGCCTAGTTACATTTCTCCATTATCAGAATATATTTTGCAACAGAATTACCCCCAAGGTGGAAAGTCCCCAAACTCACCAAATTCTCTGGAGACACTAGTGAATCTACCATAGAACATGTTGCCCGCCACCTGATCGAAGCGGGGGAAATAGCCCACAATGAAAATTTGAGAATAAAATATTTTCCAAGCTCTCTGACGAAAAATGTGTTTACTTGGTTTACATCCTTTCCTACAAGTTCGATATATACATGGATCCAATTAGAAAGATTGTTCCATGAACAATTTTATATGGGACAAACCAAAATAAGTTTGAAGGAGTTAGCTAGTGTGAAGAGGAAGTTCTCTGAACCAATAGATGATTACTTGAATATGTTTAGATTACTAAAAGCAAGATGTTTCACCCAGGTGCCTGAACATGAGCTAGTCGAAATGGCTGCAGGAGGGCTAGATTATTCTATAAGGAAGAAATTAGACACCCAATATTTAAGAGATATGGCTCAATTAGCAGATAGGGTGAGACAAGTCGAAAGAGTAAAAGCTGAAAAATTCAGGGCAAGTAAGAATAAGAAAGAGAGAGTAGCTTATGTGGGAATATTCCAGGATGATGAAGATGACATAAACAAACTAGTTAGTCTCGACAAATAGGATATTGACCTAGAAGAAATGAAACAAGGTCCACCATATTCCTGTAAAGTTTTAGTTCCGTCGAATGGAAAAAATCCAGTCGAATCTGAAAAGAATGACAAAATGCCTAAGAGAACTTATACATTCGGCGTAACCAACTCGAAGATGGTCAGATGATAGTACCACCAGGCACTAAAGTTTCTCCTATAGAACACCAGAAAAAGAGAGGTTTTTGTAAGTACCATGGCTTTCTGGGTCATAAAACATCTCAATGCTTCCTTTTCAGGGATCTCGTACAGAATGCTATCTGCGACGGAAGGCTGAAATTCAGTGACACGCAGAAGTAACAAATCACAATTGATTCGAACCCCATGCAGAACGTCAAAGCTCACTATGTTGATCCAGCTATCATCAACTTGGTGGAGGTCGAAGAGGGTTATGAGGATTGTTTCGAGATGGTAGTAGCCACTGAGGGTTTCGATATTAACATCAACATGGTGGAGATTACTGATAATCTTGCAGACCATGACAAAGTTACTGAATGGCATAACATTTAACACCTTGTGAAGGGAGATGCAACTGGTTGTGCCAACAAGGAGGCTACTGTAGGCCTAGATGACACAAACCATGCTAAAATTGTTAAGGATGCAGGAGAAACCAAAGATGGCGAAATCACTGAAGATTCTGTCTCAAAGAACATGAAGGCCGCTGAAGGCCTCAACAAATCAAGCAAGGTCAAAGCCACTGAAGGTTGCGACAAAACTAGCAATGACGGAATCACTGAGGATTCCGTCGAAAAGGAAGTAGAGGCTGCTGAGATCCTTGAGGTAACAAAAAGTGCAATAATGGCTAATAGTGGGATCGACACTGAAAGGGAGGCCACTGAAGGCGTCAATGTCGAAAATAAGGTAACTGAGGACCTCATTATCAACATTGAGGCTGGTAAGAGTGCTAACGAAATAAGGATGGCTGGAGTTTCTGAGAATCCATCCAAGTATGAAATCTTGCGCAGAATAATGGAGGATCCCAGAGGAAAGTCAGTCGAAGGTTGCTGCCAAGACGTGATGGGGCGAAGACGCGATATGTGTCTAGCGGTATCTGAACTGCAAGCGCACAGCCTATCGAAGTAATATAAAAGATTGTCGAACCCACAGGGACTTTGTAATCACTCTAGTGCTAGAAGGTCTGCTAGTTTAGCTAAGGCGGATATTTGTCACGATTTTGGTTTTAAGGATTAAAAACGGGAATTAAATTTAGCTTTAAGGAAATAATGAGAAGGCGGTCGGTATGTAATTATATTAGCCTATGCGGGTCAATCTAACCTAAGCTTATAAGGATGGTTCATTTAAATTATTCTGTAGAGATTATCAGTTTAAAAACCCTCGACTCACACTCTCGTGGTCTTATCTCAGATCTTACTCCTAAAGCCCTATGCCTGCTCTCGCTAGCCCATAAGTGTTTAGAAAATAATTTTTGAAAACTTAATAAGTCTAATTCATTTTAAAGCGCTCTCGCTGTATTTAAATCAAATGCCTAACTTTAGCTATCCGGTTAAAATCTCACACTCTCGTGGTCTCGACCTAACCTATTACACTTTTCTTACTCTCGTAACAAAAAGATTAATTTTAATTATAAAAAGCCACAGCCAGAATATAAGTTCTTAATTATTTTAGCTTAGATTCGATTTAACCGTTTTGGTTTAGCTTATTACATACCGCCTAATTAATTTAGCTACTCATTTTTATTATACCAACAGACAGATGCAGAAATAGATAAATATTAATTAAAGCATACATTATAAAATAATAATAATATCTTAACATAAACAAATAAATAAACTTAATATAAATGCAAAAATAAAAACCTGGATAATTAAATTCTTAAACTCCTTCTTCCACAGATTGGCAAGCTCGGAGTGTCGGAATCAGAATCAAAATAAAAATACGAATTCTGAAGCTAGAAAGAAATTAATTTAAATAACAATTTCCTAATGTTGGAAATTGTTATTGAATTTGGGTTGGAAATAGAAACAGTAAAATAAATCAAGAACAAGGCTGGAAAAATTAAATGGGTTCAAGAAAAATTACGGCAGAGCTTCCGCGGAAAATTCAATAAAATACTCTGTAGTTTTTACTTTGCAGCTTAGGTATTTATAGAACATGATTTTGGGCAGTTGAATTGGTGAGCGTGGGCTTCGTTCCAAAATGAGAGAATGTAGTGTACTGGGTTTGATTCAGGTGAGGAAAAATAGGAGTCGTCCATGACTCTCGTTGCACGTCTTCATGAATAATTCAAATAAATTAAACCCACTTTCCTTGTCACGTTCGTGACAAGGGCGTAACGGTCAGATTTTCCAATTCAAGCGTGTCACGGTCGTGACAATAGAGCAACGGTCGTGAGACCTTAAAATAGAGAGTCACGGTCGTGAGGATGTTGTGACGACCGTGAGTGCAACAAAATATGCAGACTTAGCAGAATTCTTCTCTTCATCTTCTTTTCATGCTAGTTTTGGTTCATTTGATCTTTTTCTCATAGTTTGGCTCTAGACATGTTATACCTGCAACGTGACATAAAAAACTCGAACAATCGGGAGTTAATAGGATCAATGTGCGATAAAACGGACTTAAAACGTAGTAATAAAGTGATACGATTTCTCGTTATCAAGACGTCTGTGGAAATTTATCCCCATATGGAAAATGTGATTCAACAAGAGAGATAGGCGGGACTGATCAAGCACTCATCGAAAAGATGAACAAATTGAACATTGGTGGTGGAAAGGTAACTGGTATTAACATGGTAGAAACACCACACAAAAGTCAAGCATAGACCACTGAAGAGCACTGTCGAGAGCAATACCAAAGACTGGCGTATCCAAAAGAGGACGAAAGTTTAATAGAATTCATCCAGAAATGCCAAGGAAAAAAGGTTGAAGTAATGTTGTGCCCACGTTGCAACGCTATCTTTGACGGAAAGGCAGCCAACAACCTGGAGGTGATAGAGAAATCAAAGAGGAAAGGGAATTGGGGAGCAATCCCAGATGCCAAAGTAGAGAGGTATGATCCAAGAAGAAGTGAACACCACCAACAAAGGATGAGAGGAAGAAATTATAGTTCATTCAAGCCAACAAACAAAGTAGGTGACAACAGATGGGTACAACCCATCAGGGACACTCAGGGACGAAAGGATTGGGGAAGCTTTGACGTGCAAATAGGCCCTTTAGTGGCGGAAAGAAGCAAAGTCGAAAAACGCAAACCAAGGGCCTACCCTTCAGAAAACTACAAGGGTAAAAATCCCATGACAAACTCCCAATGGAGAAGATTCCAGAGGAAGAAGAAAGTAGAGAAGGAGGCCACAGAAAGAAATATGGTCGAAAAGAATACCATCAAGAAAAATGAACCTGCAGCCATCAACAACATGCAAGGGGTAGATAGAAATGAATTTTCCCAGATCGATAATCTGAGAGACAGGGTCGAGCAAATAAAAGCCAAAGGAAAAGCTCAAGAGGATGAGGAAATGACTGATGATTTCCAATCCGACTCAGAGGCATCTTTCGACGTTGTCTGCAACGTAGTCTCAGTATTACCCAGAGATTATGATAGAGTGATGGAAGTTGAAGATAAGGATGAAAGTATGGAGGAGGAACAGATGGAACATCAACCTGTTTGCTACTATGTGATGAATAATAGCTACATAGAAGAGCAAAATGCGTTTTTCGAGAGGCCAGACGAATCAATGAAAGGGCATTTAAAGCCTTTATTCATAAAAGGAAAAGTGGAGAATGTTGGAATAAACAAGATATAAGGGTTGTACCTTCATCAATGCACCAACGAAAAACTATATGGCGAACAAATGTATAGTCGAAAACATAGAAGCAGACCAGAGTTACTTCATGTCTGAAGTAAACCATGTGGATCGTTTGAGTTTCGACAAGAATTTGGATCACGTAACCCCATGTAGTCCAGTAGATTTTAACCTAAAGGCGACTGATAATGCCTATTGCTCAATGTATATCCACTCAACATATGGGTTTCAGTGGGATAAAGAAGTGGTTGATGAATCAAATTTTATATGGGGAACCGCCCATATAGAACCAACTGGGTGGGGGAGTGAATTTGATGAAGATGACTGAAAAAACAGCACTCAAAAGAATTACGACTTACATAGCCGAGAATAAACTAAAAGCAGCCCTGGAGGCCGAAGTAAAGTATATGGATGTCGAAGCCCAACGAAAAGACTCAAAGAATCATAGTCCTCAGAAAGACGTTGAAGAAAATGGTGAAAACAGTCAGATGGGCCAATGGCAACATCAAAAGCTTGACGCCATTTATGATGAAGAACCTTTGGGGTTCGAAAAGGATCCAGTGTCGACCAACATGAAGATGGTAGCACAAGACCCATTAGAAGAAATAGATCTGGGATCGGGGGCAGCAAAAAGGCCAACTTACATAAGTGCCAAGATGGAACCTCAATTTAAAGTCGAAATAGTCTAATTGCTACATTAGTACAAGGATTGTTTTGCATGGGACTATGAAGAAATGCCTGGTTTAGACAGGAGCTTGGTCGAATTGAAGCTGCCAATATTGAAAGGGAAAAACTAGTGAAACAACTACCAAGGCGCTTCGCACCAGAAATTCTATCGAAAATAAAAGAGGAGGTCGAAAGAATTCTGAAATGCAAATTCATTCGCACAGCCAGGTACGTTGATTAGATTGCAAACATAGTTCCTATAATTAAGAAAAATGGCAATTTAAGGGTATGCATTAATTTTCGACATTTAAACTCAGCTACCCAAAAGATGAATACCCTATGTCGGTAGAAAAATGCTTGTAGATTCGGCAACAGACCATGAGTACCTAAGTATGTTAGATGGATACTCTGGTTATAATCAAATTTTTATTGCCGAAGAAGATGTTCCTAAGACAACATTTTGTTATCCTGGGGAAATTGGAACTTATGAATGGGTAGTAATGCCCTTTGGTCTTAAAAATGCTGGAGCAACTCATCAACATGCTATGAATTCAATTTTCCATGATTTTATTGAAACTTTCATGCAAATTTACATTGATGATATTGTGATTAAGTCTGTTTCAGAAAAGAGTCATATAGACCATCTTCAACAGTCCTTCGAAAGGATGAGGAAGTTTGGCTTAAAAATGAACCCCCTAAAGTGTGCTTTTAGCGTGCAGGAGGGTGATTTCCTAGGCTTTGTGGTCCACAACAAGGGGATCAAAATAAATGAAAACAAAGACAAGGCCATAATGGAGGCGAAAGCACCATCAACGAAGAAGGGATTGCAGTATATGCTAGGGAAAATCAACTTCCTTAGGAGATTTATCTTCAACCTTAGTGGAAAAACATATGCCTTCTCACTTCTACTTCGACTGAAGAAGGAAGACTTCGCATGGGGGCAAGAACAACAAGCCGCGTTCGACAAAATCAAAGAATACTTGTCCAATCCTCCTATTTTGATGTCTCCGTGTCGAAGGAAAAACATGAGGTTGTATATTTCGGTGTCAGATAAAACACTAGGAAGCATGCTATGTCAAGAAGATGAGAATGGCGTCGAAAGGGACATTTACTACCTCAACAGAGTCCTGAACGATGCCGAGACTAGATATAGTGTTATAGAAAAATTGTGTTTATGTGTATATTTTTCTTGTATGAAGTTAAAGCACTATATCAAACCTGTTGATGTATATATTTCTTCCCATTTCGACATAATAAAATATATGTTGTCTAAGTCTATTTTACATAGTATAATTGGGAAGTGGGCCTTGGAATTAACTGAATATTCCCTGAAATACTTGCCTTTAAAGGATGTAAAGGGACAAGTGGTTGCTGATTTCATAGCAGACCACTCAATAAACGAAAATGGAGTGGAATATGTTGAATTAGAATCATTGAAGCTATATTTCAACGGTTCCAGTCATAAGAATGGAACAATTGTTGGAATATTGATAATTTCTCCTAACAAAATTCCAACAAAATTCAAGTATAGAGTTGAAGGGCTATGTTCTGATAACGAAGAAGAATATGAAGCTTTGATTGCTGGACTTGAAATCTTGTTAGAATTGGGGGCAACAAGATTCGAAATCATGGGTGACTCTGAATTGGTAGTAAAACAATTAACCAAAGAATACAAATGTGTCAAAGAGAATTTGATCATGTACTTCGTAATAGCCAATAGACTCCTTAAAAGGTTCGACAATGTGGCCATCAGGAATGTACCCAGGTTGGAGAACCAAGAAGAAAATGACCTTGCCCAAATTGCATCTGGGTATAAGGTGTCGAAAGAGAATTTAGAAAAGGCTACTGAATTCAGTGGAAGGGTCATATCCACCAAGTTGTCTCCATCAGATTTGGAAACAATAAAGTTAGGATATGGTGACGAAGAAATTTTTGAATTTTTCACTATAGATGATTCAAGAGTCGAAGATTGGAGAAACCCCATCAATGATTATCTACAAGACCCAAATATGAAGGTCGAAAGAAAAGTTAAGTATAGAGCTTTGAGTTATGTACTTTTTGGAAATGAACTTTCAAAAAGACTTCAGAGGGAGTTTTGTTGAAATTCTTGGGCGAAGAAGAAGCTTACATAGCTTTGTTGAATGTACATAGTGGGGCTTGTGGTGCACATCAAGCATGCCACAAAATGAAGTGGTTACTATTCCAACAAGGAATGTATTGGCCAACAATGTTGAAAGACTGTGTCGACTTCGCCAAGGGATGTCAAGAATGCCAATTGCACGCATGCATACCACATATCCCTACAAGTGAGTTGCATTCTATTGTGAAGCCTTGGCCATTCAGAGGTTGGGCTTTAGACCTAATTGGCAAAATTCGACCAGCTTCTTCAAAAGGGAAGAAGTACATCCTAGTTGAGATCGATTATTTTACCAAGTGGATCGAAGCTATACCATTAATAAATCTGGATCAAGAAGCAATGATCAAATTTATTCAAACGTATATAATTTATAGATTCGGAATTCCAGAAACACTAACTACATATCAAGGATCTTTATTCACTAGAAAAAATGCAATTATTTGCAAAAGAAGTAGGATTTAAAATCCTTACTTCGACACCTTACTATGCTCAGGAAAATGGTCAAGTTGAAGCAGCTCATAAAGTTGTGATTAATTTGATTAAAAAGCATATGGGCAAGAAACCCATAAATTGGCATAAAACTTTGGATCAAGCTTTATGGGCTTGTCAAACGTCTCCTAAAGAAGCTACAAACTCTACCCCATTTAGATTAACTTATGGTCATGATGCAGTTCTACCAGTCAAATTTTTTTTACAATCAATTCAAATTCAGAGGCATCATGAAATCCCATCAAACGTATATTGGAGTATGATGATGGATGAATTAGTTGATCTAGATGAAGAGAGGTTGCATGCACTGGATTTGGTGAAGAGGCAAAAGCAAAGAGTCGAACATTTTTATAATAAGAAAGTAAAACGTAAAACTCTTTTGGTTGGTGACTTGGTGTGGAAGGTGATCCTCCCTATGGATTGAAAAGATAAATTAATGGGAAAATGGTCTCCTAAGTGGGAAGGACCTTTCTAAGTTTTGAAATTTTGTTTGAATGACGCATTTGAAATTGAAGAAATAGGAAAGGATATGAGAATCCTAAAGATAAATGGAAAGTATTTGAAAAAATACAAACCAACATTGCAAGAAGTCAAAATAAGCACATAATAACTTCACATAACATAAAATAATGGTGTTTCTTCGCCAGAAAAAATGGCATTAATGTCATTACAAAAGAAGATTATCATAAAGTTACTAAGAGATAAATAAAGCAAAAAACTACTCCTATTACAATTGAATATTTCCAAAAGATTTCTTCAACTCATCAAACTTCTTCCTCTGAATTTGGAGTCAACGATCACAGAAGCTCTTGTTGGTCGAAAAGGTTTCAATTCTTGGGTAAGTAGTTGAGCCCTTTCAACATGATGAACCCCCACCTTTAGCTCTTCGTCGATCTCCTTCTGATTAAGCTTCTGAAGAGTTTCTTTGCATTTCTTCTCCTGGGAGATTTTCTTTTGAAGTTCAACTATCTCCTTCTCCCATTTCTGAATGTTGTTGTCGCATTCGACAATTTCTTTGGCATAAGCCTCAGAAACCTGCTGCAGCTCTGTGATTTTGTTGGTCGAAGTAGTTGCAGCATCCCATTCAGCAAGTTGAGTTTCAGATGTTTTAGAGATTTGTTTTGCAAAGTACTTGAGATGATTCAGGTCATCACTTACCATGTTGATCAGAGTAGTCGTGTCCATTACAAAGCTGCTCACTTCAGCAGGAGACTCCAAGACGTTGACTTGTTTTAGGATCTTCTTAGAGTCGAAGCAAGCAGTCGAATTTTCATCTAAAACCTTGAACAAGTCCATATCAAGAATTTCGTCTTGATCTCAGTCATGGTAGTTTCAAGAGAATGCGCCCTGGAAGTGGCTCATGAAGTAGTCGAAGTACTTTGAGAGGAGTCTTGGAAGTTGAAACGGGCACTGAGTACAACTCTGAGATACTCCAAGGGATTTTACACTTTAAGATTTTCAATCTCTTCACAATAAAGACTTGTCGAACCAGCTGATCCTCCTTTTTGTGAGTCAGGATTTGGTTGACTTGGTTGCCCTTATTGTGAGCCAACATTTTCTTCATTCGACTTCTCATAACCACTACCAGTTACTCCTTTTTTGACATTATCATCTTCGACCTCAGCGTCAGCTTTCAGGTCTCCACTCTTCTGGTGATTATCTGCTTTTGGAGGAGGAGAAGGAGAGTGGTCGTCAGAATATTGAGGAGAATCAGGCGATGTTAGTTCTTCCGCCTCTGGTCCCTTTGTCAGATTTTGAGGAGAAAAGGGTGGTGGGCTAGTAGTTGGATGAGTTGGAGCATCTTGTTCCGTTTTCTTCTTTTCAGGAGTGTCATCGAGATTGGTCTGCGAATAGCCTAAAATTAAGAAAGAAAAATAAAATAAGAAGATAAAGGTTAACAGTCAAAACAAGAAATTACATGAGGAATCTCAGTGTGAAAACTGGAGTTCCCACTCTCTGTGTCCCTTATTTGTACATTCGCAATTGGACTTGGTGGAGGAGTTTCTTTCTCTACTTTTGGTTTTGGATTTTTGAGCCAGAGCTTTTGTAGGTTTCTTCTTTTTTTGGGACTGGCTTGGTTCTAGTGATTCATCACCAGATTCTTCGCTAGAAATCTTTTCTTCTGGTTGTTTTCTTTTGGGAGTAGGTGGCGGTTTTCGACTTACATGGAGATAGAAGTAAAGATAATTCAATTTTAAAAGTGAAAAATAGGTTGATCAAAGAGAAAAGGATTGTACCTTTGTCGAAGTCTTCTTGGTGGTGAATGGTGTATCTTCTTCCATAATATCAACAATGCTTTTGACAGTAGCTTTCTTGGGTTGGACTTTGGTGGCTAAGAAAAAAAAATAGAGTCAGAAATAAATACAAAAAGAGACAAGATTAGAATGTCGAAATAAATTTTTTTTTTTGTTAAACACCTTCAAGAATGGGAGTTTCCATGCAAACGTGTTCTATTGCAATATGAAGGTGTCCTTTGTAGTTATCAAAAGTGAACTTAGTCAGAACCACACGCTCAACAGGTTTTTTGCTTTGTTGTCAAAGCAGTTTTATGGAATCCCCATAAACGAACCAATCTGGAAATGGAGGGCTCAACGCCATGCCAAAGTCAGTAGAAGGAAGAGGGGGGAACCTTGGTGGATAAAGATTGAAAGCCAATTCATATAGTTGTTCTGGTCGAACATATGAAGGCAATTTCAACTTTTCCAATCTTTTTCGTCAACTTATGTTTTAAATTCACTGCTACTTCGCCTATGGTTTGACTAAGTTCCTCCAGCCTATAGATGGTTTCAAAATATTTTTGAAAGTTTTGTATTTCTTTAATATGCTTTTCTTTACCTTTTTTCGTTCGATCCTACACAAGAGTAAATGCATTTGTCAGGTGGATTGTGAATTCTCTTACATCATAGAATTTGGTGCGGTAGTATTCCCTCCACCAAACATCAAATTCATGGGTACAAAGAAAAGAAGGTCGAAAAACCACTGGGCAGATACAAGAGAAACATCGAAAAATTTCTTCGCCAATTGGAGGATTTGTTCTTCAGAATGGAAGGAGTTGTAGAATAGGATGGAGCCTTTCTTTGGAAAGATGTATTTTGGTTTCGGCTGGACCAGTCAAAATTGTCTAGCAACTAAGTTGGGTTGATAAACGATTAGGGAAATTTTGGTCTTTGTCACATTGTGGTGAGAGGGAAAGAGCCTAGGGACCAGGAGTGATTCCCAAATGTCGATAAATTTACTTTCATCTTTCTCCATCTCAAAAGGAGGTTGTATGGTAAACCATTCAGGACCAATTGTTCTGTTGTAGAAAGGTACCATGGAAGGAGTAAAGTTATACCTCTTGGCGAACATCATGATGTAACTTGTGAAATCCTGTCGAAGACTGAGCCCTTCATCAGTTGGCATTAGTTGCTAAAGGACTCATACAGGTTTGCCAGGATCATCTCGCCCATGCTTAATCTGATTCCATCTTCAAGTTGATTAGCTATGGTGACAAATTTTTTCTCCACTTATAGAGAGCGGGAGCAAAAGACATACTTTGACAACCACAAAGTTAAGAAGGCTATATGCTCTTCTTTAGACACCGTATCATTCGTCTTATCATGGTAGTGGTTGATGAAGACAGAATAAGAGGCTATGTTGGTGTCGAAACCAATGGAGTCATGGTTTTGAACAATAGGGTCGAAATTCCAACCCAGGGGACTAAGCCCACAAATGACTGCTATGTCAAAAAGGGTTGGTGTGACCATTCCACAAGGGAGGGGGAAATTGTTATAACTGCTATCCCAGAAAAACAAGGAAGCTAAAATCATGTTGGGGCAGTAGCTGGGTGTCGTACCTCGAAAAATACGATCCTCGTGAAAGACACGGAAAAATTGACAAATAGAGTCGCCACCTAATTTTAATCTATTCCTAATAAAGGAAAAGGGAAATATAGATAAAACCTATAAAGGAGGGAACTTGGTCGTCGAAACCAAATTCTAAGTTCGGGAGTCGGTTACGTATGAGGAAGGTATTAGCACCTCTTACGTCCGTTGTACTCAACGGGAACCTCTTAGTCTAATTTGCGAATGAATGTTAACTTATATTAATGTCTTCTTAACGATATATGATATGTTATGGAAAATGGGTAGTTTTAGTCCTAGAGTGCTCGGCAAGGATTGAGATCCGTGTGCCTACGTATTCCCTTGTGCAATGGGAAAGTAAGAGCCTCGTAGTTCGTGGTACTAAGGTTGGATTAGTCTCGATCGCAACAAGGGCGAGAGAAAAGGGGAAGTTAATTGTTAGTGGGCTCGCCAAGGAATGGGATCCTCGTGCCTTCGTATCCTCGTTGAGGAATCAGAGCGTCGTAGTTCGACTAACTACGAGTAAGTTGGTGTTTTTTTTAATGAACGATTATTTAAAACACTTTCCAACTGCTAAGCGTGGGCTTGTCTGCTCGCGATAGGAGGCTGAAGCGCTAGCTTATTTGCGAGATAGAAGGGATTTAAATAATGCTTGAGTGTTTAAACCACTCTCTAACGGCTAAACGTTGGCTTGTCTGCTCGCGATAGGAGGCTGAAGCTCTAGCTTGTTCGCACGATAGGAGGGATTTAAACAATGTTCGTTTAGAGAAAATATATTTGATTTGATTAGTGTTTTAGGAACGAAAGGGTGAATGAACCACGTCCCGTGGGGCGAGCCTCAGGAGCGTCCATTCAAAAATTCGAGGAATGCTAGACTCCAGAACTCAGTTCTTTCGTTATTTGATATATGGATTTAGGTGTTTTAATTACGAAAGGTCGAATGAACCACATCCTGTGGGGCGAGCCTCAAGAGCGTTCATTCAAGAATTCGAGGAATGTTAGACTCCATAATTCAGTCTTTTCGTTATCTGATTTGAAAGATCTTTAAAAATTGTGTTTGTTTTTATAGTTTTCAAATTGAAGTGGATTTGATATATGGATCAAATGTGCTTGGATTTGGTAAATTGCTATGAAAAAACAAGCGCGGTGCGTTCATTCGATTAAGTTGAAAAGTTTAGAAAACGAGAAGTGTAATAATGTTTGATGGCGATCAAGGAATGATCGACTTACGTGTGTGTATGAAGTGAAGTGTGTATGGATATTTACTTGGCGTTGAACCAAGGATTTCGTTTATCTTTGAAATGATTAGTCTTAGCGTGCGTTCGCTTTTTTTACTTAGCAATTTATCGTCAAAATGCAAAAGTAAATCACACAAGTAAGCATATCTTCATACCACAAGTAAAAAGGATCGAGCATACACAAACATTCATCACACACATAAAATCGAACCAAAAGATAATTAATTACCTAAATTAAATATAATTATTTAATAAAGTTAATTAATTAAATAATATTATTTAAAATAATTAATAAACAAAATTGTTTTTTTTTGAATTTTTGATTTAAAGAGAATACATAAATAAATAATATAATAAAATAAAAGTAATTAAAAAATTAGCTTTTTAAAAAAAAACTAAAAAGTTGTTTAAAATGAACCTGGTTTAGAAGTAAAATAAAGGGCGCAGTTATAAAGAAAACGCAGGCCCTGAAGCAACAAGGCCCAACACAGGGCCAATGTCTATGATAGACCTTCAGGTTGACCTTTGATCGGGGGAAGCAATCAGATACGTTGAATTAGGATGGGTCAATGCTGACTTAGATCTAAAGGGCTATGAATTGAATGGAACATGATAGGGTTGATAAGGAAAAGGTGCAGGGGATCACAAAATAACTGTTACAGAAACAGTGACAAGTGTCTGGTGGAGACACTTGTCACCACCTTCATTGGGCACACGGTAACGCTAGGGAAATAAAATGAAAAAAAAAAGAAAACCTCTTTGAAATTTACTTCAATCCCATTTTCTCTCTTAGTTTACCGTCTCTCTCTCTCTTACACTCTCACTGCAACTTACTCGCCGGAGAAGGCCGATGGCCAGAAACGGGGCCGCCGTCTTCTCCGGCAACTCACCAATGCCAAATATAAAGAACCAAACACTAACCCCTCTAAAACGTGGTGATTTCAAATCCACGGTTGGATTTCTCAAAAAACACAACCAATCAAAGGGATCGAAGGTTTATCGGATAAAAACTCAACGAAAGCAAACAATCATCAACACAAGGCAACACAAAGCACTAAATGAAAGAAACAAACATCAAGATCGAATTTATTCAAAGCAAGAGAGTGAAGAAGTTACTTGATGGAGTTATTCCAAAGTCGTGATTTCTATGAGGCTCTCAAGTACCTTTTTCTTTATCTCATCATCTCCTATTTCTTTTTCTGCTTTTACGTGTTCCTATCTTCTCCCTTCTTCTTCTTCTTCTATCTTCTTTATACGAATACCATGATTGTACGTTTACCGATTCTCTGTGAATATGGTTGTGCTCAACTAACTTAGTGTCTCAATGTGAGTCTCTAATGAGCTTTTTTGTGAGATTTCCGAGCTTTAGGTGATTTTAGGGTTTATGGATTGTTGACTGCTTCTGCCGTTCTTCGATTAGGGTTTTTGTGTGCTTTTTCAAGTTTTGTGTATTTTGGTGGCTAGGTTTTCTGTGTAGGTCCTCCCTTCTATTGCCAATGATTGGTTATATAGTGGATTGAATATCAGGGTCTCTAATGCGTGTGAGTTTGAGAGATTTCATGTGTAAATCGTGTGAGGTGAACTGAGAGGAATTTCTCAAGGAATATTCGTTTGCATGTGTGAGGTATAGCTGTGAAATCAGAAATTCGTTATGGAGAATATTCAGGGGATTTTGTGGGGACCTTTGAGATTGGTGACTCACAATTTGTTTTTGTCTATAGCAACCTTTCTGGAATAAACTGTGGTCCCATACGAAATTTCATCCTTAACTTGTATTTTCACTGAGTTTTTTACTTGGGCTTTTGCTACCATGAAATTCTTGTTTGCCTCTCATTTGATTTCTTTTTTTTGGCTTCAATTGCTTTGAATTCAGTATGTGTGAATTTTGTTATTTGAACTTGTTTGGTTATGAACCATGGTTAGTTCTCTTTGTTCGTGGCCCTTTTTTTGCAATGCTCATATTCATCAGTATGTATTGTGACCCTGTATTTCTCGTTGCAGTTTGCGATGGTTCGGGCCGTAAAGAATAGCCTAACTCAGAATGGCAGTTTTGCAGATTACATTGTTATTAGAAGCATAGTTAGATTTCTAAGGATTGTGAAAGTCTTAGCGAGAACGTGATGAAAAGCGGTAACATTGCTTTTCGTTGCTGCGTACTTGATTTTCATGGCTATAGAACTTTATTTTCACTGCTTGTGAGTTTGGCATGAATTGTGAATCATTTGTTTTTACTGTCAGGAAAAACCGTGCATTACTTGGCTGTGTAACCTGATGTAACTTTGCAAAGGTGAACAACTTTTATCTGCTTGCCCTGTGATATATTTCTCTGAATTCTGTAATGATGTGGGCTTATGTGATGTTTTCTCCTTTTGCAGGGGTGGTCTTGACTTGGTTGTCTGTTAAAACAAGTTTCATGAAGGTGAATGCGACTCGAAAATTTACTTTGAATGTCACTGGGCTGAAGCTGGAGTTGAGGAAATGTTCAGATGAGGAGAGACTATGGCAACTTGGTAACAGGTGCAAAAATTGATTCATGTAGGAAGCTTGGAGTCAACCCTTGGCTTGAGTATCCTGCTCGTAATACATCAGATTTGTTGCTTATTCACTCTTGTGTTTTATTTGCTGCAGTTTTGTATTTCACTACTATTTCATTTTTCGTGAAGTTCTAATCTGATCTGATCATCGACGAGTTGTGGACTGGGAGCGTTTGACAACGTGATGTTAGTAAGCTCAGAAAATTGGTGTGACCGGCCCTATTTCTTCTTGATGTCTGTGTGACTGATTATGTTTGTTATTTGTTCCTAGAGTGAGGCTTGTGGATGAGATGTTGAAGGTCTGAAAACAAAGTAGCTGCGGGAAAATCATGAGGTGAAGCTCATATGAAGACTTAGCTTATGGAAAGGTTGAATAGAGATTGGTTTTGTGACAATTTGACCGTGGTGAGCTTATTTTTAATAGATTTTGTTATGAACTGTAATTGGTTTCAATGGTGTCTTACCATTCTATGTGTTACATCATGAATTATAGTATCTGACATTCGTGCCCATTTTGCTCATGTATATTTGCATCTTGGTTGGATGATAACTTGGTATCATATTTGGCAGGTTGACCTCATGACTTTGTTGTGAAAGGAAATGGTCAAATGGAAGGTGAAAGCTTTGTGTTATCATTAGGATATGGAGCCGCCAAGAGCTGTCATGCTTGTTAATCCGAGATTCATTAATTTTATTTTCTACACTTGTAGTCAGTTTGTGTAATGTCTTATGATTTTTTTTATAATGAAATTGAACGCTTCTTGCACTTTGTAATATGAACTTCATATACTTTCCTTGTAACTTTGGTTTTTTTAAATGAATGACTTCTTATACTTGTGAACTTTATTCAAGTAGTACATCACAGCATGATTGGAGATTTATTTGAACCTTAAGAACAATTCTGCAACTTTGGGGACAAGTAATAATATTGGTTGAAATCTGGTACCATGAGAGCTTGGTGTTAATTGCACCACCTGAACTTCTTTTCAAATTGCTTGTGTATTGTAAATCATATCATAGGGATTTTGAGAACGTGCTTGCGTATTGTAAACAAGACAACTAGAATTATAGCATGCTTGGAAATCATATCATGGCACTAAAATTATAACCAAGACAACATTACTATGTATCCCATTTGGACACCTTTATTATTTACCGCACACTCAACTCATGTTATAATTGAGACATGCTCTTTGATCATAGACTGGTTCTACCATGAGTCTCTTGACTCAAACTCTTCCATTAATCTAACAAATGTTTCAAACTTAGATCATGAACCAAACCTGTCTTAAGGATAAAATACCCTTTCCTTGAATCTTGACTGGTCATTTTTGAGAACCAAGCATTTTAGGTCCACGTGATAAAATCCTTGAACTTAGGAGTAAATCCCTTTGTATCCTATTTGCAAACATAAAGCCAAATGACAACATCTCAATCCTAATGGAGATCCATTATGACCTAGTTTTTAATCTTGTTCTTGAACTCTTAATCTACAAATCCAATCATTTCTTGAACATATCCTTATTTTGAAACAAATTCACCCTAATCGTCACTCTACCATAACCTTGGAATATAATTCATCATCATTGAAGCCATACTTGTAATCAAGTTGAAATAGGCTTCAAAAGTCTCTTGAAAACAAATGTTCAAGTCGTGATCCTAAGAATGAGAATCCATATTTCTTTACCTTCCATCTGAATTCTGCCCTACTTGCAAAAAACCTACAATCACAAAAAACACAAACAACCCCTCTATGCTTTGCAAGTTAGAAGATCATGACCAGAGGCCAGATGATCGTTCAGGGCATAATTACCAAACAACTAACCACTTAGTATGAGAAATGAGAAAGGTAGGACAAATTTGGGGTATGACAGATGCCCCTATCTAATTGTCTTGAACCCGAAGAAGTGAATTGTTGCATGGCGTTCATTTTTAGGGTAAAAGTCAATTAGATACAAGAAGACCCTAAAATTAGTCCGACAAGAAATAAAATGTAATGCAATAATAACGGATGTGGGGATGAGATGGAAATTTGCAAAATGTCTGAGATTCTTTGAGCTAATCAAAGCAATATCTCAATTTATTAAGTGAAATTCTTCAAATGTCACAAAGAAGTACCTTATTAATTAAGGTTCTCCGACAACCATTAAAGTGGCTTAGCAAAGAAATGAGATCCTCCGCATCATATGAAACAGTGCCTTACAATATAAGGCTTTTCAGTGATATTTGAAGCATTATCTCTTCTAGGGGAAGTAAGATTCTATAAACCAATGAAGCAATATCTTATTGATTGATACATTCCAACACGGGGAACAATACCTCAACCATATTTAAGATTCTCCCAGGGGTACTATAGCAACATTTCCAATTGAAGTGTAAGATTTTCTAGATCAAGCGAAGCAGTCCCTTATAAAGGTTCTTCGGTGATACTAGAACAATATCTTTATCAAAACATGAGATTCTTTGGGTCTTGTGAAGCAGTACCTTTTCGATTAAGGTTCTTCAGAGAAGGCCAAAGCAGTATCTCGAACAAATGAAATTCTCTAATCCAAGAAAAACAGTTCCTTAACAATAAAGGCTCTTTGGGGATACTTAGAGCAGTATCTCGAACAAATGGTACAAGATTTTCCAGGTCATGCGAAGCAGTTCCTTACAATCAAGGCTCTTCGGTGATACTAGAACAATATCCTTACCACAACATGAGATTCTTCGGGTCTTGCGAAGTAGTACCTTTTCAATTAAGGTTCTTCGGAGAATGCCAAAGCAGTATCTCGAACAAATGGTACAAGATTTTCCAGGTCATGCGAAGCAGTTCCTTACAATCAAGGCTCTTCGGTGATACTAGAACAGTATCCTTACCATAACATGAGATTCTTAGGGTCTTGCGAAGTAGTACCTTTTCGATTAAGGTTCTTCGGAGAATGCCAAAGCAGTATCTTGAACAAATGGTACAAGATTTTCCAGGTCATGCGAAGCAGTTCCTTACAATCAAGGCTCTTCGGTGATACTAGAACAATATCCTTACCACAACATGAGATTCTTTGGGTCTTGCGAAGTAGTACCTTTTCGATTAAGGTTCTTCGGAGAATTCCAAAGCAGTATCTCGAACAAATGGTACAAGATTTTCCAGGTCATGCGAAGCAGTTCCTTACAATCAAGGCTCTTCAGTGATACTAGAACAATATCCTTACCACAACATGAGATTCTTCGGGTCTTGCGAAGCAGTACATTTTCGATTAAGGTTCTTCGGAGAATGCCAAAGCAGTATCTCGAACAAATGGTACAAGATTTTCCAGGTCATGCGAAGCAGTTCCTTACAATCAAAGCTCTTTGGTTATACTAGAACAGTATCCTTACCACAAAATGAGATTCTTCGGGTCTTGCAAAGCAGTACCTTTTCGATTAAGGTTCTTCGGAGAAAACCAAAGCAGTATCTCGACCATCTTTCAGGATACTCTCTGCTTGGGGAGCAACAAAAATGAAGATGCTGGGCATCATCACTATCAAATATAAAGTTGAAGAATGACTTGCTGGGGGATATAAAAATCTGCGAGCACATGCAGGATATTAGTTCCTTTTAGAGGAAAATTGCCGACTTTGAGAGAGAAAAGCCCTGGATGCATGTCCTGGATCCCGCTATTCTATGCTATGTTTGATATGACATCGTGCATTGCATGATGCACAATGATTCATATGAAAATGAAATTGTTAATTCTTTTAATGCAAATGATTTATTATATGCTAATGATTAATATGATTGTGTTTGATGACATTCTTGTTTTCGGACAAGAATGTTATGCATGCCATGCTTGTGACAATGCAAATGGTTGATTATGCTGGAGATAGATCTTCATTTCGAGGGTGAGATCCCTTTTGGGGTATCATTGGTGATTGTATTTGGGAGATTCCAAGTGAAATTAGACTTTTGGTTTTATAAAGGATGCCAACATGGTGGACTTTCAGTTTTTTCAAGGTTGTCAACATAGTTGGACTTTTGGCTTTATATTGGTTGCCACCCAAGTGGAATTTTGGGAATTAGGAGAGTGCCAATAAAATTGGACTTTTGCTTTATAGTAGTTGCCAATGAAATTGGACTTTGGGGTTTATAAGGGCGCCAATAAAATTGGACTTTAGGCCTTTTGGTGGTTGCCAATGAATATTGGACTTTGGGTTTTATAAGGGCGCTAATAAAATTGGACTTCAGGCCTTTTGGTGGTTGCCAATGAATATTGGACTTTGGGGGTGGTGGAGGGTTTCGACTTCTCGACACTTAGAATCTGAAGATGCTCTGATTGGAGGACGGATACGACCATTTTTTGTGCCCCAAGCCTGATCCTCTGCCGAAGTTGTCTGTTACTGAGAGAAACTCAACTTCTTTGACTGATGCTTCAAGTTGACTTTCAAATGAGCATAGCGACATAATCAATGCATATTGATTATGCTTTTTGCTCAGCCCTAAGGCACCTTGTCAAGACGTGATGTACTAGTACGATCTTTAGATACTCGTTGTGAACTCAACAATTACCAATGTCTAGCACAACCTATTTGATCATCATGAAGAGGAAATTGCCCCTTGTAACTGTCTTGCCTCAGTATGTAGGGACTTTAAAGGAATCTTCTTTAAATGGAAGCCTTGAGAATGATTGTACCATGACATGATACGATACAAATTACCCCAGTATCTGGATCTCATTGGGAGTTTCCCCTGTCTGAGAATTTAGGAAAACGTGTCCCAAATTGACTGATTGCTTGGTGATTTGCCCCTAGATAGGCTGAACATTGAGATGGTCTTCCTCCTGGATTGCTTGGAGATTTGATTTCTAGTCAACCAACTTTCATGTCAACACAACTATTGTAAGTCATGCCCCTAATTCATAGGGTTATGAGTGATCTTGATCCGATTCAACACCAATGAGTGTTCAAGTTCCTATTTTAATTTTCCTTGATAGAATTTATTTAGATTCCAAGTACTGGCTTGCAATTAAAATTTGTTTGTTCATAAATGGTAATTCTAATGAAATATCCGTGCGAGTTTTGAAAATTCATTTATTTGAATGATGTGATAGTGTGTGACGAATGGATCAATTGTCCAAACGTAATGCTGATTTAGCTAGTGATTTGTGATACAACAAAGAAGATTAGCAAATCCTTTTTAGGAGTCAGTTTAAGCAACCTTGCTAAAGTATGCTTTCAGAATAAGCCCTGCCTCAATTAGGTCTTTCAAGGGTTATATCATGGTCTGGTTCACGATTGTTGAAACAAAAGATATAGGCTCAATTTTTTGTATCCACCCCCTTCGTGATGTTCTCCAGTCCTATGTTCAGCTAATCGTCACACGCATTTGTCTCTTATGAGAGCTTGGAGGTGTGATGGTTGAAGATGATTGTTCCATACTTTCTTGGAATGGCAGACACCTTATTCATTTTTCTTGGATGTTAGCGACCATTTTGGTTTTAGATAAGATGGTCACTGCAACTTATTTTGTTTTTGCTGAGGATTTTGACGACCTCTTTCTACTGTTTTTCTTTTGATCCCTAATTTTTGCATGGACCGTTTCTTTGAAGTTTTTTAGTCCATCGGGATTTGCCCTAATTTTTGCCTAAGTCTCATATTTGGATGTTCAACTCAGCAAGCTTTTTCTATTTTTTTTATTCTCTTTTGAAGGATCGTGACTGCCAAGTCATTGGTCACAAATGGATTCCCAAATGAAATGTTTCACCTTGTAGTTTGGATGCGTAGTCAGGTTAACTGAGCACTACCCTGCCCCGGGTTTAGCGTAAGGGTGTTGAATATCCGAAAGAAACTCCTACTTCTAAGCTCAAAGTGGTTTACTAGGGATTAACTCCTTATCTCTCCAGTGTTTGGGGATTCGAAACAATGCCTGTACATCATCAGTAAGGTTCTTTCCGAAAGCCAATTTTCAATAATTATGGGTATTTCGTTTTCGTCATCCTCCCTCAAATATTTTCTAAACAACAAAGTTAAAGGGAAGTGACATAGAGAAGTATATTTTTAGATTTGCAATAAATAAATGAGTGTCTACGAATGGATTCGTTCGAAATATGCATGTTCATTTCATTAATATTACCATTAAAGACAACAATATTTAAAAGTAAGTAGCAATTAATAGAAAAAAAACTACAAATACAAAGAAAATCATATGGGTCATAGCCTGCCAGTGTTGAGGAACTGGGCTTTAGGATGTCTCCCTGGAGTCTTCAAACTCAATCAGTCAGGAAGCTTGAAGCGCATGAACAAATTTCCTTCTGAAAAGGATATGTACCCCTGGTCCATCAACAATTGTACTTTGGCTTGGTAAGATTTGCAGTCTTCAGTTGTATGTCCCATTGATCCAGTATGATATCCACATCTCTCATGAGGATTGTACCCGGGTGGGTATGGCTTGAGTAATGGCTTGAGAGGTTTGGGCTCCACTAGTTAGTTATGGATCAGATGTGGCAAAAGTTGACTGTATGCCATAGGAACTGGATGAAGAGGAGCATTCCTTCTTTCCAAATTATTGCCAGGCTTATGCTGACTTTGAAATCCTTTGTCACACGCTTGTTGATTTGTATGAGAATCATCTTCACAACTACTCTCAACAACAACTTGTTCCATATCCTAGTCTGATGCATCCCTATGAACAATTGGAGGAATAATGATTTGCATGCCTTGAGGCGTAAATGAGATCAACTTAGACTTAATTAGATCTTGAATTCTATTCTTGAGTTGTTGGAAATCATCAGTTGAATGCCCAAGTGCGTTGGCATGAAAACCGCAATGAACATTGGGATTAAAGTTTGGTGGGTATGGAAGTGGCACTGGATCTAATTTCTTGGGATCTACCCATCCACTATTGATCAAATATGGAAGTATGCGACTGCGCAACATTGGTAGCAGAGTGAAATTCCTTTTTGGCTTTCTTGGCCTTTGTTGAGAGTGCTGACACAGAGCATTCTGATGTTGATACGACTGCTGAGAAGATCCCTGATTGATTGTAGGGTATTGACCATGTGGAGGAAATGGCACCTGATGTGGAAATCCATAAGCTTGTTGATTCTGAGCAACTGACCTGCATATGTACCGTTGATTCGTATAAGGAGCAATCCATGGTTTCCAGTATGATGCTTTAGGAATTGGTCGCCCAGAAGGGTGGTGATGCATTGCTAATGATGATTGTTGAGAAGAGGATGGTCCATAAGGTCTTGTTGATGCACCCTGAGAATACTTATCTACCATAACATCATTGGTGGACATTTTTCCAACCCAAAGATTGATATCTTCGTCATAATTAGTAAGGTTTCTCTCAAAGTCTCCTTTTGTAGTATCTTTACAAGATACAACCTCTTCAGACTTATTTCCTAATTCTTCACCTGCATGGGTGGTGGCATCCACATTCTTGCTAGAGAAGGAAGACATATCATCTGTCACCGGCATAATCTTCTCTTTATGGTACAAAATTCTGAGCGGGCTAAAATGCTCGTGCGTCTTCTCTTTTCCAAGCCTTTGAATCAAACCAATCGTGCTAGGATCTTCCTTGTTAATCAACCTTCGCAATTTGTTTCGAAATTCTTCACATTCTTTGATAGCATGCCCCACATTTCCAGTGTGGTATCCACATTCAACATCTGGATTATCCTCTTCCAATACCAGGCATTTGTTGTTGATTAACTCTTGAACTTTATTCTTGAATGACCAAAAACCTTCAATAGAGTGTCCCATTGGTCCCTTATGGTATTCACATTGTGCATTAGGTTCATATCCAAGTGGCATACGAGTACAAAGCGGTCCAAGGGGTATGGGCACCACCAAAGAATTTTGTATTAGGTAAGGCAACAGTTGTGCACATGGTATATGAATGGGAAAAAGAATAGACTGCTACCTTTCCAATCTTCTTTGTCGATAGCGCTGGTTTTGCTTCATATAACCATGAGTGGGAGTGGTCAGTATTCCTTGTTGGTTAGGGATCCTGGTAGGAGGATTTGCAACAGACGACTGTCCTTTTCCATACTCCGAGTTCTTTTCCTTACTTTGGGCATTGCATGGCCTATTAATCAGGATTTCCACCCTTGAACCATTTCTTTTGAACATCAACACTTTATTATCAATAAGTTCTTTCACCTTATACTTAAGGGTTTTGCATTCTTCAGTGGCATGCCCTGATGACCCCCCATGGAAGTCACACCTTACATTTGGGTTATATTTAGGTAAACTTGAATACACTGTTGACTGAATCTTACGAGGAAATACCAATAACCTTTGCACAAGTTATGGAAGCAATTCACTATATGACATTGGCAATGGTTCAAAATGAGCAGATTTTCTCTCTCGGACAACTCAAGGTCTACCATGGATAAGGTTCTAATCATACATTGGTTCCTTTAATCTTGGTTGTGGAACAAGTGTTGGCCTCTGATGATGTCTGGGAAGACCCTCGTGTAACGGATTGACCAATGAAGACCGTGGAGCGGAAAGAAAGGTAGGAGTAACATGTCGGCATGTACTCTCCTGTTGAAGTCCTTTGTCTCTTGTCAGAGTTGTGACGCTCTCTAGAATCTGGTCCACTTTTCCCTTCATGTAATCCATGTCTTTTTTCATCATGTCTTGATCTTGCCTCAAACGCTCCATCAGTTCTCTCTTGAAATTATCAACAATGTCGAGAAGTCAAGCGGTTGTTTATAGATGAAAGGTTTTGTTATGAGTTTAATGTACGATGCATATCAAATGCATATGTATGCAAGAATGCTTTGCTTACGTTTTTATTTTATTTTCAGGGAAGCAACAGTCGTTTGTGTAACAGATATTCAAAATATCATGAACATAAGAAATAAAGGTAAAGTTAAACTTCATTATTTATTTCAATTAAGTACACAGTACCAAAATACAAATATTTTTAGCTGCAACATTTTTTGAACAAATGGAGGCATTCCCCTTTTATATTTCACAATAACATTTCTTCCCTTCTGGATTCAATGTTGCCTTGAATGCAAGACAAACTGTAGATTCCCTGAAAAATAAAAGTTTTGCATAAGTCATGATGTCTTATGCAAATGATTATAAATGCATAGCAATTGGATCCAGGATGACACAAGGAACTCCCAAACCCTCTTAAAAGGTAGGCCGTAAGACTTTAGTTCTAGATTCTTTACCCATAAGCCCACTCACGAGATAGTTTCTAGGGTAATAGTATCAAGGTACTCAAGGTCACAGACGCTAATCGTATTAACGTTCTGCCACAGGCTAGCTGTATTATGATGATAATAACGATAAAGTCTACCTCAAGTGGAGTTCTCATGTTAGGCTTACGAAGGGACAAGCCCTCGGAGACTAACATTACACAACTACCAACATTGAAACTGGTTCTAGGAGTGGGTCCCAGAGTCACAACCCTTCATGAATCAAGTCATGCAATAGGCTAGCTGTGTTATGATGAGATCTATGAATAGGTCTCTCTCTGGAGGAGCTTTCGTGTTAGGCTTGCAAGGAGCGAGTCCTTGGAGACTAACACTAATGGCTACCAAATCTAACTTAGGTGCTCTCTCTTCTTTTTCCAAAGTTCGGTCAAAAAACATTACTTGTGATGTCAACGCAGGATCTAATAGGCAAATATAATAATTAGCATTATGATAAAGAAGAAAGCGATAAATAAGCATAAATGATAATAGATAAAGAAGACAAGTAGAATAAGTTAGCAAACAAGAGCAAGAATAACCAAGTTAGGCTCGACTCTCTTATGCACAAGGCTAGTCCCAAGCAGAGTCGCCATCTGTCATACCTCCAAAAATACGATCCTCGCGAAAGACACGGAAAAATAGACAAACAGAGTCGCCACCTAATTTTAATCTATTCCTAATAAAGGAAAAGGGAAATATAGATAAAACCTATAAAGGAGGGAACTTAGTCGTCGAAACCAAATTCTAGGTTCGGGAGTCGGTTACGTATGAGGAAGGTATTAGCACCTCTTACGTCCGTTGTACTCAACGGGAACCTCTTAGTCTAATCTGCGAATGAATGTTAACTTATATTAATGTCTTCTTAACGGTAAACGATATATTATGGAAAATGGGTAGTTTTAGTCCTAGGGTGCTCGGCAAGGATTGAGATCCATGTGCCTACGTATTCCCTTGTGCAATGGGAAAGTCAGAGCCTCGTAGTTCGTGGTACTAAGGTTGGATTAGTCTCGATCACAACAAGGGCGAGAGAAAAGGGGAAGTTAATTGTTATTGGGCTCGCCAAGGAATGGGATCCTCGTGCCTACGTATCCTTGTTGAGGAATCAAAGCGTCGTAGTTCGACTAACTACGAGTAAGTTGGTGTTTTTTTAATGCATGATTATTTAAAACACTTTCCAACTGCTAAGCGTGGGCTTGTCTGCTCGCGATAGGAGGCTGAAGCGCTAGCTTATTTACGAGATAGAAGGGATTTAAATAATGCTTGAGTGTTTAAACCACTCTCTAGCGGCTAAATGTTGGCTTGTCTGCTCGTGATAGGAGGCTGAAGCTCTAGCTTGTTCGCACGATAGAAGGGATTTAAACAATGTTCGTTTAGAGAAAATATATTTCATTTGATTAGTGTTTTAGGAACGAAAGGGTGAATGAACCACGTCCCGTAGGGCGAGCCTCAGGAGCGTCCATTCAAATATTCGAGGAATGCTAGACTCCAGAACTCAGTTCTTTCGTTATTTGATATATGGATTTAGGTGTTTTAATTACGAAAGGTCGAATAAACCACATCCTGTGGGGCGAGCCTCAAGAGCGTTCATTCAAGAATTCGAGGAATGCTAGACTCCATAATTCAGTCTTTTTGTTATCTGATTTGAAATATCATTAAAAATTGTGTTTGTTTTTATAGTTTTTGAATTGAAGTGGATTTGATATATGGATCAAATGTGCTTGGATTTGGTAACTTGCTATGAAAAAACAAGCGCGGTGCATTCATTCGATTAAGTTGAAAAGTTTAGAAAACGAGAAGTGTAATAATGTTTGATGGCGATCAAGGAATGATCGACTTACGTGTGTGTATGAAGTGAAGTGTGTATGGATATTTACTTGGCGTTGAACCAAGGATTTCGTTTATCTTTGAAATGATTAGTCTTAGCGTGCGTTCGCTTTTTTTACTTAGCAATTTATCGTCAAAATGCAAAAGTAAATCACACAAGTAAGCATATCATCATACCACAAGTAAAAAGGATCGAGCATACACAAACATTCATCACACACATAAAATCGAACCAAAAGATAATTAATTACCTAAATTAAATATAATTATTTAATAAAATTAATTAATTAAATAATATTATTTAAAATAATTAATAAACAAAATTGTTTTTTTTGAATTTTTGATTTAAAGAGAATACATAAATAAATAATATAATAAAATAAAAGTAATTAAAAAATTAGCTTTTTAAAAAAAAACTAAAAAACGTTGTTTAAAATGAACCTGGTTTAGAAGTAAAATAAAGGGTGCAGTTATAAAGAAAACGCACGCCCTGAAGCAACAAGGCCCAACACAGGGCCAATGTCTATGATAGACCTTCAGGTTAACCTTTGACCGGGGGAAGCAATCAGATACGTTGAATTAGGATTTGTCAATTCTGACTTAGATCTAAAGGGCTATGAATTGAATGGAACATGATAGTGTTGATAAGGAAAAGGTGTAGGGGATCACAAAATAACTGTTACAGAAACGGTGACAAGTGTCTGGTGGAGACACTTGTCACCACCTTCATTGGGCACACGGTAACGCTAGGGAAATAAAATGAAAAAAAAAGAAAACCTCGTTGAACTTTACTTCAATCCCATTTTCTCTCTTAGTTTACCGTCACTCTCTCACACTCTCACTACAACTTACTCGCCGGAGAAGGCCGATGGCCGGAAACGGGGCCGCCGTCTTCTCCGGCAACTCACCAATGCCAAATATAAAGAACCAAACACTAACCCCTCTAAAATGTGGTGATTTCAAATCCACAATTGGATTTCTCAAAAAACACAACCAATCAAAGGGATCGAAGGTTTATCGGATAAAAACTCAACGAATGCAAACAATCATCAACACAAGGCAACATGAAGCACTAAATGAAAGAAACAAACATCAAGATCGAATTTATTCAAAGCAAGAGAGTGAAGAAGTTACTTGATGGAGTTATTCCAAAGTCGCGATTTCTATGAGGCTCTCAGGTACTTTTTTCTTTATCTCATCCTCTCTTATTTCTTTTTCTGCTTTTGCGTGTTCCTATCTTCTCCCTTCTTCTTCTTCTTCTTCTTCTTCTTCTTCTATCTTCTTTATACGAATACCATGATTGTACGTTTACCGATTCTCTGTGAATATGGTTGTGCTCAACTAACTTAGTGTCTCAATGTGAGTCTCTAATGAGCTTTTTTGTGAGATTTCCGAGCTTTAGGTGATTTTAGGGTTTATGGATTGTTGACTGCTTCTGCCGTTCTTCGATTAGGGTTTTTGTGTGCTTTTTCATGTTTTGTGTATTTTGGTGGCTAGGTTTTCTGTGTAGATCCTCCCTTCTATTGCTAATGATTGGTTATATAGTGGATTGAATATCAGGGTCTCTAATGCGTGTGAGTTTGAGAGATTTCATGTGTAAATTGTGTGAGGTGAGCTGAGAGGAATTTCTCAAGGAATATTCGTTTACATGTGTGAGGTATAGCTGTGAAATCAGAAATTCGTTAGGGAGAATATTCAGGGGATTTTGTGGGGACCTTTGAGATTGGTGACTCACAATTTGTTTTTGTCTGTAGCAACCTTCTGGAATAAAATGTGGTCCCATACGAAATTTCTTCCTTAACTTGTATTTTCACTGAGTTTTTTACTTGTGCTTTTACTACCATGAAATTCTTGTTTGCCTCTCCTTTGATTTCTTTGTTTTGGCTTCAATTGATTTGAATTCAGTATGTGTGAATTTTGTTATTTGAACTTGTTTGGTTATGAACCATGGTTAGTTCTCTTTGTTCGTGGCCCTTTTTTATGCAATGCTCATATTCATCAGTATGTATTGTGACCCTGCATTTCTCGTTGCAGTTTGCGAAGGTTCGGGCCGTAAAGAATAGCCTAACTCAGAATGGTAGTTTTGGAGATTACATTGTTATTAGAAGCATAGTTAGATGTCTAAGGATTGTGAAAGGCTTAGCGAGAACGTGATGCAAAGCGTTAACATTGCTTTTCGTTGTTGTGTACTTGATTTTCATGGCTATAGAACTTTATTTTCACTGCTTGTGAGTTTGGCATGAATTGTGAATCATTTGTTTTTACTGTCAGGAAAAACCGTGCATTACTTGGCTGTGTAACCTGATGTAACTTTGCAAAGGTGAACAACTTTTATCTGCTTGCCCTGTGATATATTTCTCTGAATTCTATATTGATATGGGCTTATATGATGTTTGATCCTTTTGCAGGGGTGGTCTTGACTTGGTTGTCTGTTAAAACAAGTTTCATGAAGGTGAGTGCGACTCGAAAATTTACTTTGAATGTCACTGGGCTGAAGCTGGAGTTGAGGAAATGTTCAGATGAGGAGAGACGATGGCGACTTGGTAACAGGTGCAGGAATTGATTCATGTAGGAAGCTTGGAGTCAACCCTTGGCTTGAGTATCCTGCTCGTAATACATCAGATTTGTTGCTTATTCACTCTTGTGTTTTATTTGCTGCAGTTTTGTATTTCACTACTATTTCATTTTTCGTGAAGTTCTAATCTGATCTGATCATCGACGAGTTGTGGACTGGGAGCGTTTGACAACGTGATGTTAGTAGGCTACGAAACTTGGTGAGACCGACCCTGTTTCTTCTTGATGTCTGTGTGACTGATTATGTTTGTTATTTGTTCATAGAGTGAGGCTTGTGGATGAGATGTTGAAGGTATGAAAACAAAGTAGTTGCGGGAAAATCATGAGGTGAAGCTCATATGAAGACATAGCTTATGGAGAGGTTGAATAGAGATTGGTTTTGTGACAATTTGACCTTGGTGAGCTTGTTTTTAATAGATTTTGTTATGAACAGTAATTGGTTTCCATGGTGTCTTACCATTCTATGTATTGCATAATGAATTGTAGTATCTGACATTCATGCCCATTTTGCTCATGTATATTTGCATCTTGGTTGGATGATAACTTGGTATCATATTTGGCAGGGTGACCTCATGGATTTGTTGTGAAAGGAAATGGTCAAATGGAAGGTGAAAGCTTTGTGTTATCATTAGGATATGGAGCCGCCAAGAGCTGTCATGCTTGTTAATTCGGGATTCAGAAATTTTATTTTCTACACTTGTAGTCAGTTTGTGTAATGTCTTATGATTTTTTTTTGTAATGAAATTGAACACTTCTTGCACTTTGTAATATGAACTTCATATACTTTCCTTGTAACTTTGGTGTTTTTAAATGAAAGACTTCTTATACTTGTGAACTTTATTCAAGTAGTACATCACAGCATGATTGGAGATTTATTTGAACCTTAAGAAATATTCTGCAACTTTGGGGACAAGTAATAATATTGGTTGAAATCTGGTACCATGAGAGCTTGGTGTTAATTGCACCACCTGAACTTCTTTTCAAATTTCTTGTGTATTGTAAATCATATCATAGGGATTTTGAGAACGTGCTTGCGTATTGTAAACAAGACAACTAGAATTATAGCATGCTTGGAAATCATATCATGGCACTAAAATTATAACCAAGACAACATTACTATGTATCCCATTTGGACACCTTTATTATTTACCGCACACTCAACTCATGTTATAATTGGGACATGCTCTTTGATCATAGACTGGTTCTACCATGAGTCTCTTGACTCAAACTCTTCCATTAATCTAACAAATGTTTCAAACTTAGACCATGAACCAAACCTGTCTTAAGGATAAAATACCCTTTCCTTGAATCTTGACTGGTCATTTTTGAGAACCAAGCATTTTAGGTCCACGTGATAAAATCCTTGAACTTAGGAGTAAATCCCTTTGTATCCTATTTGCAAACATAAAGCCAAATGACAACATCTCAATCCTAATGGAGATCCATTATGACCTAGTTTTTAATCTTGTTCTTGAACTCTTAATCTACAAATCCAATCATTTCTTGAACATATCCTTATATTGAAACAAATTCACCCTAATCGTCACTCTACCATAACCTTTGGAACATAATTCATCATCATTGAAGCCATACTTGTAATCAAGTTGAAATAGGCTTCAAAAGTCTCTTGAAAACAAATGTTCAAGTCGTGATCCTAAGAATGAGAATCCACATTTCTTTACCTTCCATCTGAATTCTTCCCTACTTGCAAAAAACCTACAATCACAAAAAACACAAACAACCCCTATATGCTTTACAAGTCAGAAGATCATGACCAGAGGCCAGATGATCGTTCAGAGCATAATTACCAAACAACTAACCACTTAGTACGAGAAATGAGAAAGGTAGGACAAATTTGGGGTATGACACTGGGTCCTATTTCCGACATCTGGATTAAGTCGAAAATCCATATCTCTTTCCAAAAGGGTGTCATTACTTTTTCAATATTTGCTAACCAAGCAAGATAGTCAGAGGGATCTTTCGCCATGGGACTGGTTCTAAAGATCCTAGCATTATTAACGTGGAGAAAATTCAGACCTTCAGCAATGGTCGAATTTGAACCTTCAGTTGGTTCTTCAGTTGTCTTGGGTTTAACCCTAGCTCCTATGGGTTTTAGGCGTTGATACGAAGGGAATTATTCTTTTAACATTTTAGGGTTAGTATCTGGGTTTGGGAGAGGTCCTAAGATAGAATGACAAACACCAAAAACCATTATTGGAATTAATTACCCGAGACTTGTAAATGCTAGCCTTTTACTTTTCATTGGGAGGCTCTAGAATGTATTGTTGATTTCCAAAAATGTTAGATCCATTCAGCCTGTGTGCGTATGGGAGTGAAGTGGAGCTCTTGGTCTTCTTGCTGCTGGAAGATTTGATTGAGGCCATTGTTGTTTTGAAGGATTTTTTTGCAGTTAAAAGGATATATTTTTGCTTAGAGAAGAAGAAGATTGCGTAAAAAGCTTGAAGGAATAGATGAACTGATATTTATAGAAAAAAGAGGGAATTGAAACAGTTAAGTTTAGTTTGATTTATGGGCCACGTGGCGAAAGTTTTTCATGAAGAAAGTGGGGTTGATGGCAGTTGGAAAGTCTATGATTTCCTAGCTTTTAGGGGATGATGGAGTAGTGTCAGAAACGTGGGCTGAGTTGACATTTCTAAGAAAATATATAATGATGAAGGTTTCTAGGGATTTGGGGTATCTAGTCTTGGAAATGATGAAAATGATAAAGGCGATATGACATCGAAATAATTCTCGACAGCAAATGACTTTTTCTCCAGAGTAGTCGAAAAATCTTTGTTGGGGGGCAATTTGTAGACAAGGATTTTCGACGCCATGAAAATGAAGATCAGAGTGATATAATTTGACTAAGAAAGGAAGTTGGAAAAAACATGCTCAGAAAGGAATTTTGACAAAATCGGACAGAGAGATGGTTTTTCGACAAGGCTAGATGAAGGTAGTGTTTCGAGACTTTCAACCAAGTCAATTGGAGAATGTCCTTTGATGTTTTCGACATAGTCAGATGGCAAGGGTTGTTTTCGACGAGTTCAATAACTTTGAAGGGATGCGTCGTTTTGACGCAAAGAAGAGATTCAAATTTTAAAGATTAACACGTTTGGCAGAAGGATGCGTGGAAGCGTTTGGTAGAAAGAAGACATGCCGAAGGCCAAGTGTCATAGTTGTAGGATTTGTCTGTTAGGGGCGGTTATTTAGTTTGTGTATAAATAGGGAAATTCTTGTCAGAATTGTGCGTGTGAAAATATTGTACAAATTCCTGTAATATACTCAAAGTAACTGTGTGAGAGAAAAAAGTCTAATTTTTGGAAAAATGTATGTGTGAACACCAATTTTATATTTGTCAAGTTTAATGAAAGTTCAAGTTCATTTATATTTCTGCATTTTGCAAGTTTATTTTCGTTTAGAAGTCTTTTACTTTTTTCCAGTCAATTTACTTTATACTTTCCAGAATCTCATTTCTTTTATGTTTTCATCAAACACATTTTACTTTTTCTATTAATCATACAAACATATACAAAACGTTATAAAAGATTGAAATCATGAGATTGTTAAGATCACTATATTGTCGACCAAAATTCGCACCTATGTCTTAAGACTTGTATGGTTGGTCCTGCAAGTAAACTAATTTAAACATAAATTAGAAACCAGCGATTATTCGTAAAATTCGACATCGAACAATGTCGCACTTGTGTCAATCATAGCAATCAAGGAAATACTATTAATATGACAAATACCTCTAATCAAACGATCCTTGCTTGAAGTCTGTGTTCCACTCAAAGTGAGCACCTTTCCTCCAATTGCAGCTTTCTTAGGCTTTTGATAATGCGTACTGATGTGACCTTGCTCCCCACAGTTATAGAAAGTAACCAGATTTTCCTTGCACTCAGTAATAAAGTGTTCAGGCTGACCACACTGGAAACATTTCTTCACATCACTCGTGCACTCACTGACACGATGACCCATCTCACCACACCTATAACCCTTCAGCGAAGCAGGAGCACCACCCCCAATTGGCCTTTTACCTTTATTTTCTTTCTGCTTACCCTTATCATCAGGAGCTGCATAAGGTTTCCCATGATTCGCATGTTGTTTACCTCTTCTCTCAGCTAGACCTTTGAAATGCTCAGATCGAGCCTTATCGTTATCTTCAAAGATCCTGCAGCAATCCACCAAATCCGGAAACCTTCAGATTCTCTAATAACCAATCGTCTGCATAATCTCAAGCCTCAAACCATTCTCGAATTTGACACGCTTCGAGAACTCAGCAGTTGCCTTGCTATAATGAGGATAAAACATCACTAAATTAGTGAACTTCGTAGCATACTCAGTTACAAACATGCTGCCTTGTTTCTACTCCAGAAATTTAATTTCCTTCTTTCCCCAAACATCTTCAGGAAAATACTTCCTCATAAATTCTCTCTTGAACACAACCCAAGTGACTGCTTCACTATATACATCCAACTGTTGACGAGTACCAACCCACCAATCATCGGCTTCAGCCACTAATATGTGCGCATCCAATTGCACCTTACTTCTTTCCGAGTACTCCATCACTTTGAAGATCCTCTCGATCTCCTTGAGCCAGTCATATGCTCTATCAGGGCCATACTTCCCTTAGAATGTAGGTGGATCATTCTTCCTGAACTCATCACTTTCGCGATCCCCATCATTCATCGGGTTTTGCACGGCATGTACCATCGCTTTCATAGCAGCGACAAGTGCGACACCGTTTCTTCTAGCCATTCTAAACCTGTCACACAACACAATCCAACAATGATTTAGAATCAAAAACTACAACAACAATGCAACAACAATGCTCAACACTCAACAACAACACAACGACACAACAACTCAATGACTCGCTGTCGCACCCCAAAAAATACGACCTTGCGATCTAAAGAAGAACCACGCGCAGGGAAGACATGAGAGTCGCCACCTAATTCTAATTTATTCCCATAAGGGGAAAGGGAAGATATATATATATATATAACCAATCTAAAAGAGGATGAAGACAAAGATCTCGCAACCATTGCCTGACTTCGGATGTCGGTTATGCGGGGGGGGGGGGGGGGGGGAGTTATTAGCACCCCTTACATCCATCATACTCGATGGGAACCATCTAAGTTGTCACTCGCGAAAGGATGTATATGCTTAATGAGTTACTTTCTAAGGGAAATGAGTTTTGATTATAAGTTTGATTAATCCTAGGTGCTCAGCAAGGATTGAGATCTTTGTGCCTACATACTCTCTCGTGCAATGGGAAAGTCAGAGCCTCGTAGTTTGGCCTACTACGGGTGGTGGTTGTTCGTTTTATTACCTTTCTTCGATGAAAGGATTTAAGAGTTGAATTGCACTAAATACTATGGGTAGTTTATTCCGCTCGATCTGGACCAGCGTCCGACGATGAAATAATCGGAGTGAGTAACGACAGCTCATAGTCCTCCTTTCTACCACTTAAGGCTCGTGGCGTACAATTTTTCTCGTATTATTAATGTGTTTTATTACCTAATGACCGCTTGACATTGGATCAAGGGTTTGGATCTAAAAAGAATCATTTTGATTTTTTATTGAGGTTTGATAGCGATGCGCGAAGCACTCGACTTATGGGTAAATGCAAAATGGAGGTTTATTTGTTTATTAGCGAGGCACAATGCACTTGGCTCGCAAGGTTAGGTGGATCATAGTAATCGAAACGATAACTGAAAAATAAAGTGCAAGTGTGTGTGAGTGCAACCACTTGGCGTTGTACCAAGGGTTCGCGAACTAAAGCGAGATCTAAACTAGTACCTAAGGGTGCTCCTAGCGATCTAAACGATAAATGCGGAAAATAAATAAAGTGCGTATAAAGGAATGGGAGAGGGGTACATGTAAGTTACACGGGATTTCATGAAATAAAAGGTCTCGTTGTATTTTTCCCAAGAGGAAGCGTGTGTGCAGTGTACCAAACTATTCGGAGGCGTTGGACCTTTTTATTTGATCGGATGCGTCTAAATGTGGCTCTTTAACTACCTTAGAACCAATTCAATGTTTAGAACTGTTCTATGAGGAGTCGGGCGTTGATATTGTATAAAAGTACAAAAATAAAATAAACTAAATAAATTAAAATAAAATAAAATGGTATCATCATTAATCGAGATTTCAAGTCGGCTTGGGACGAATCTCAAGATTATTTGGATGTTCATCGACCATAAAAATTAAATAAACAATAAAATAAACTAAACTAAACTAAATGACCTCATATTGATCAAATTTTCCGATTTAATGAAATCAAACACAACTTGACTATTTAATATATCATTGGCCCTAATTACGATAAAATGAAGATGTCATATAAAATTCCAAATTAAGAATAATAAGGATTAAAATGCTTTATTTTTTAAAAAGATATTTTGGTTTAAATGATAAGGATAGAAATGATAAAAATAAAAACAACTTAGAAAAAAATGTTTTTAAAATAAAACAAATTAAAACAAAAAAATTTAAAAGAGAAATCCTTAGAAATCCAAGGGTGAGACGTTGGTGCATAACATGTCATAAGCATTGTTAGCCCAAATCTTTTTCTTAAAATTAAAAAAAAAACTAATGTGATAATTAAATAAAAATATAATAAAAGCAAAGTTAATAATTAGAACATAGGAATACATTTCTAGAATAAAAGGAATCTCACCCTCATATTTCCACCATTAACACCTTTTCTTCCTCAAATCAGAAAAATAAAAAGAACCCACCCTCACGAACGGTACCGACGGCGACTCTCAGACTCTCCGTCTCAGTCTTTCAACATTATGTTTTTTGTTTCAGCACTCTCTGGTGATTCAAATCTTGACTCTCTCTCGCGACTACTTTCTCGTGATTCTCTCACAGTTTTGCTTTGATTCTTATAGTGGTAGCTTTGGTTTCTCACTCTCTCGCAAATCGCGTTTCAAATATGATATTATAAGGTTTCGATTGGTTTAACAGTTTGATGTTCATGCCATTTCGGATTTCTGTGGTGATGGATGTTCGGTAGCGGCAGTGTGAGTTGTGTAGTTGTTAACAGTTTGTTGTGCTGTGTGAGTTGTGAGTGGTTTCTGTGCAGTTTATGTGTTTGTTCATTTTTTTGCGGTTATGCTTATGGATTCGCTCTGCAGTTCGATGGTTTCGATTTTTTCTCTCGTTTTTTGCTCAGTTTCTGTGTTTAAGATATCCATTCTTCATCTTCTCTCAGTCTCTATTTTGTTTTGTTTTTTTGATTGTGAATGATTTGGTCTGAAAAGTGGAGGTTTGTATGTTTGAGAGATGGAAAAATGAAGGTCTGATGTGAAGGTTGTGTCTATGTTTATGAAGGTGAGGGAAGTGATTTGAAGAAATTTTATGGTTGAAGCTTGGCTTGTTGTACTTTTTTGCAGAGTTTTCAGAAGGTCTTCCAAGCTTTATTTGAGAGTGAGATGAGGGTTGTTATATAAAGGAGTTTGAGAGGGTAAAAAGGAAAATTGGATGAAGATAAGAATGAGAATATGAGTTGTAAATTAGTTGTGAAATTGTTGGTTATGTGCGAGCTGTAAGTGTATTTGTGTTATTGCAGAAAGAATAAAAGTGGGTGGAGATGTACGATTGTTGAGGTTGGCCTTTTGTAAAATGGATTGTGCTGATGGAATGTTACTGCGTGTAGAAAATTGGTGTGGGGTCAGATATTGAAAGACAATTAGATACTAAAATACTCTGAATTTTTCCGAAAAGAAAGAAAAGGCAATGACAAGAACTGACGATTAAAGCTGGAAAGATGGGTGACACAAAAAAGAAACAGGTTGATTGAAAATAAATAAATATCTATCACCAAAAGTAGGATAAGACGACCCCGATACTCGATCTTCGATGATCGATCTGGATGCCAAGTGACAGAAATTAAAACAATCGCTATCACCAAAAGGATGATAAGGCAACCCCGACAGTCGATCTTCGACGATCGATCTGGATGTCGAGTGTCAGAAATTAAAATAATCACTATCACCAAAAGGATGATAAGGTGACCCCGACACTTAATCTTCGACGATTGATTTGGATGCCGAGTGACAAAAAAATAAATAATCGTTATCACCAAAAGGATGATAAGACGACCCCCGTCACCAAAAGGAATACCGAGTGACCAAAAATTAAATAATCGTTACCACCAAAAGGATGGTATGACGACCCCCGTCACCAAAAGGAATACCGAGTGACTGAAAATTAAATAATCGTTACCACTAAAAGGATGGTATGACAACCCCTGCCACCAAAAGGAATACCGAGTGACCGAAAATTAAATAATCGTTACCACCAAAAGGATGGTATGACGCCCTGGTTGAGAAATGCTGGTAAAATGAGTAAAATTGCTTAGGGAAATCAACAAAAGGTGAAGAAAATGATCCAATGGGGGACGGACATTGAATAACACTTGGTAAAATTTTGTTTGGAGAGAAATTGATTGAAGATAAGAATCTGAGCTTTATTAACAAAGGGATAAAGAAAAAAAGTTCCATGGGGAATGATTACTGGATTTGCTGAGGAGAGGCCTGGAATCTTTGATCGATCATGGATCCTAATTTATGCATGCATGCTTGTTTGATTTTGAAATGGTATTCCATAATGATGGAAATACAATGCAAATGCTTATGCAGTGAGTTGAAAGTTGAAATGTAAAATGTTGGGGATATGAAAAGTTGATTTGTTTATGTATGCAAATGATGCGTATGATGCATACTGATGCATATGAGGTGCTGATGTAAATGATGCATAATGATGCATATGAGGTGATCAAATAGGTTTGATGAAAGATGTCAGCTTGGTGGACTTTTGGTCTGGTAGTTGCCAATAGTGATTGGACTTTGGGTGGGTGGAACGATTTGATTCCCTGACACTCGATCTTCGATAATGTATGGTCAGAAGATGGATCCGGATGCTCCAAGTTCGGTAATTTGCTGATGAGAGAAGCAACTTGATTGACGCATGAAGATTTCTTTTTTGGCGTTGAATGGTTGCCAATGTTTGGCAAGACCTGCTTGTTCAATTGGGGAATATAGATAGGAATATTTGCTCCTTGTTTGCCTGCCACTGTCTGTAGGGTATATGAAAAAATTCTAATGGGGAAGCTTTAAGAGGGACCATGACATGATCTGCCTCAGTGTCTGGATTGGGTAGGCTTTTTCCCCTGATTGAAATTTTGAATATGAATTGCCCTTGACTGAGTTGTTGAGGGTCTTGCCTCTGATTGATAAGCTTTTGAGGGTGATTTCCTCTTGTTGGGATTGTCTTTGATGTCAAGCATTGATTTTCAATTAAATTGTCCATTCACAAATGGCAGTGTTAATGCAACGTTCATGCAAGTTTTGAAAAAGTCATATATTTGAATGATAGTGATAGTGTGATGAGTGGACTGTTAGTCCAAATGAGGTGCTGATTTAGAAAGTGAAAGAAAGATGCAGCAAGAAGAATTATGCTATCAAGATTGAATATTAGCAAATAAATGGGAGTCAATTTACACAACCTTGCTGGTAGCATGCTTTCAGAATAAGCCCTGCCTCAATTAGGTCTTTTGAGGTTTGTAACATGGTCTGGTTAATGGTTATTGAAACAAAGGTATAAGGCTCAAAGATTAATTTGTACCCACCCCTTCTTCGTAATGTTCTCCAGTCCTACATTCGGTTAACTTCTACACATGCATTTGTTTTGACGTTGCAAGATCGAAGATGAAGCTTTAATATTCGCTTGGCATTGGCAGTCATCTTATTTTAATTGATTGGATGTCGGAGACCCTTTGATTCTTGATGATGGTCACATGATCTTTGTTTTATTTTTACTGAGGATCTGAGCTCCTCTTCTTGCTTTGTTCTCTCTCTTTTTTTATTTACTGACTAAGTCTCCCTTTGGGTGCTCAACTTAGTGGTTTTCTTTGATTTTTTGCCTAAGTCTCCCTTTGGACGCTCAACTTAGCAATATTTTTTATTTTATTTTGTTGAGTGTTGTGACTGCCAAGTCATTTGTTGATGATCCTCTGATGGGATGCCTCATCTTGCAATTTGAAGGTGTAGTCAGGTTAATTGAACAACTACCCTGCCCCAGGTTAAGCGTAAGGGTTTGTATCCGAAAGAAACTCCTACTTCTAGGCTCGAAGTGGTTGATTGGGGATTAATCCTTATCTCTCAAGTGTTTGGGGATTTGAAAAAAATGCTTGTATATCATTGACGGAGTTTTATCCGAAAGCATACGACAACAGTTATGGGTATTTTGTTTACATCATCCTCCCTCAAATCTTTGCTAAAGTGACGTGGGGAAATATTTTTATGCTTTTGTGATAAATGAGAAATAATGAGCGAATGTGAATAGACTGATTCAAAACATGCATAAACATAATATTAACAAAACCGAATACAAAATAACAATGTTCAGAGAAAATAGTACTTAAACAAACAATACAAAATAACAAGAATGCGGAATGGTAAATGGAATATGATTGCCTTGATTTGAGGAATGAACTTCTCTTGATTTGACTTGCTCAGAGTTGGAGACTATTCAGCTTGATCTTCGACAACCCCTTCAACAACTTTCACTTGCAGGCCCCATGCGGCGGCATTGGATTGGCCTGGACATTTGGATTCCTTTGAGTGAAGGTGAGATCCTTAGAGTCGACCAGGTCTTGAACTTTGTGCTTGAAGGCTTTGAATGTTTCGATTGTGTGACCTGGAGAACCTTTGTGATACCCACAATCAGAATTGGAATCATAGTCACGGGGGATACTAGTTGGAGGTGGCATATCCCTCAAATTAAAGATCTCGCTGTATGACATAGGCAATGGGTCAATGTTTCTGTCGGGTCTACTTTGCTGATTTGGCGGGCACTGTTAAGGAGCACGATGTTGTTGTTGTTGACCAAGCTGTTGTGGATAAGCCGGTTTCTGGTATGGATTGGGTGCAACATTAGCGACTAGAGGATATGGACGTTGTTAGTAAGGCATCTGAGGCGAAAAAGGAGCTTGAATGGCCTGTTGATAAGGAATTAAATGATATGGCACAGGAGCATATTGCGCAGCAGTAACATATGGATACTAGTAGTAGGGGATTGAAGTAGGCGCACTCTGTTGAGGTTTCCCACTTGCAGTAGAAATGGCATTTGTTTCTCCCTTTTTATACCCATTGAAAGGTTTCTTGACACTGGCTTGGCTGCTAGAACCTCCTTGGAGCTTTCCAATTTTCAAGCCCTCTTCAATTCTTTCTCCAACAATCACCAAATCTGAGAAACCAGAAGACATACTGCTGATCAACTTTTTGTAGTATTGCCCTTGTAAGGTACCCATGAAGATATCGATCAATTCACGGTAAACCAATGGCGGATGCACTCTAGAAGCTAAATCCCTCCAGCGTTGTGCGTACTCTTTGAAGGATTCGTTCTCCTTTTAAGCCATACTCTGAAGTTGAGTACGGTTTGAGGCTAAGTCAGTGTTGTACTTGTATTGCTTTTTGAATGCATCAGATAGATCAAGCCAAGTACGGACATTGTTGCACTCAAGTTGCATGTACCATTCTAGAGACGCTCTAGAAAGGCTATCTTGGAAGCAATGGATCATGAGTTTATCATCTTTGGCATGAGCGGCCATTTTTATGCAATACATCCTCAAATGGAGTTTAAGACAACCGAGGCCTTTGTATTTTTCGAATTCCGGTAGCCCGAACTTAACAGGGATCACAACATCTGGAACTAAGCACATGCCTGAGGCACTCAGAGAAGTTGAATTGTGTACTTCCATGATTCAGAGTTTTTCAGCTAACTCACGACACATCTTCATCGCTTCAGAATCTCGAACAACACGAGGGTTGGTAATTGGAACAACAATATGCATCTTGTACTCAGTTTGTTGATCCTCTTTAGCATGAGGAATCTGAACCTGAGTTGGAATAGGTTGAGCTTAAGGAATAACACCAACAGTAACACCAGAGGTAGGTATTGGTTGAGAAGTGACCTCTTCAACAGCATGAGTATATCCTGGAGGCAAAACATAGATCAAAGGATTTGGAACAGGAACTAAAGGCATTATGTGCGAGGTAGATCCTTGCACGAGAACATTGTTCATTGCGGCAATGGCTTCACAACGTTCCTCCATTCTGGCCAAGGCTTGTATAGTCTCATAAATCTGGTCAATCTTGCTCTTGACTGAGTCAATTTCTTCCTTCATAGAAGCTTACTCTTGTTGAATCTGATCCATCAGTCTTCTAGTATTGGTTCGAGTTAGATATGGTCATCGAGAAAGATACGGACGTCGAGAAACCAACTTGATTTACTAAAGGTGAAGGAACAAGAAATAAGTTTCAGATTTGGAATGAAATGCAAAAATGATGCAAATGAAATGATATGCAATGTAAGAATCCAGGATCCTTAATCACGAGATCTCATGAGTCCAAGGTACAGATGGAGGATACTTTGATTGGAAACTCATTAGGTAGACTCTAAAGTCTTAGGTACCTAAAGTTTTCAATTCATATGGTTGTTCATCAGACACACCATAAATATGACGGTTGAATGACTCCCTCATATGAATCTCATTTGGGTGAGGTTTTCGTATCGAACTACGCGAGAGCAAACTCTCGATGCCCCATACTACACAACCATCGACACGTGGTTTCAAACAAAAGTCTCAGAGTTATAGACTTGTCTCAACTGTTTGCTGGACATGTCGACAGTTCAACAGTTAGTCAACTCCATCGAGACAATCTATTCCGAGTGAGGTCTTCGTATCGAACTACACGAGAGTAACTCCTTGGTGCCCCATACTACACGACCATAAACCTTATGTTTGATCCCAAAAATGGTTCTAAGATCCTTAGAGTCGATGATCCTAATGAAAATACTGATTGTCCACGCCATCAATATGATGGTCGTCAGCATTCACACTAGAATCTACTCGAAGCGAGGTCTTCGTATCAACCGTCCACGAGAACATTTCTCTCGGGAGCCAATACTACACAACCTCTCCTAATGTTTGTACTCATAAGCCCGGGTATAGAGCCTTTCCCTCAAGTTTCTTTTATGATCAAAGTATCGATCCAAATCATAGTACCAAGGAGCCACAAGATATATAAGATGCAAAGCAATAAAGAAAGCAATAAAAATAAACAAGTAATTCATAAAGGCAAACATCCAAACAAGCATGGAAACCCAGACTAGGCTTGACTCGCATAGGGGTGAACCAATTCCCCAGCAGAGTCGCCAGCTGTCGCACCCCGAAAAATGTGACCTCGCGATCTAAATAAGAACTGCGCGCTGGGAAGACATGAGAGTCGCCACCTAATTCTAATATATTCCTATAAAGGGAAAGGGAAGATATAGTTAAAACCCGTCTAAAAGAGGATGAAGACAAAGGTGTCACAACCATTGTCTGGGTTCGGAAGTCGGTTATGCAAGGGGAAGGTATTAGCACCCCCTACATCCATTGTACTCGATGAAAACCATATAAGTTATCACGCGCGAAAGGATGTCTATGCTTAATGAGTTACTTGCTAAGGGAAATGAGTTTTGATTATAAGTTTGATTGATCCTAGGTGCTCAGCAAGGATTGAGATCTTTGTGCCTACGTACTCCCTCGTGCAATGGGAAAGACAGAGCCTCGTAGTTCGGCCTACTATGGGTGGTGGTTGTTCGTTTGTTACCTTTCTTCGATGAAAGTATTTAGGAGTCGAATTGCACTAAAGACTATGGGTAGTTTATTCCGCTCGATCCGGACTAGCGTCCGACGACGAAATAATGGAGCGAGTAACGACAACTCGTAGTCCTCGTTTCTACCGCTTAAGGCTCGTGGCGTACAATTTTTCTCATATTATTAATGTGTTTTATTACCTAATGACCTCTTGACGTTGGATCAAGGGTTCAGATCTAAAAAGAATCATTTTGGTTTTTTATTGAGGTTTGATGGCGATGCGTGAAACACTCGACTTACGGGTAAATGCAAAATAGAGGTTTATTTGTTTATTAACGAGGCACAATGCACTCAGCTCACAAGGTTAGGTGTATCATAGTAATCGAAATGATAACTAAAAAATAAAGTGCAAGTGTGTGTGAGTGCAACAACTTGGCATTGGACCAAGGGTTCGCGGACTAAAGCAAGATCTAAACTAGTCCCTAAGGGTGCTCCTAGCGATCTAAACGATAAATACGGAAAATAAATAAAGCGTGTACAAAGGAATAAGTGAGGGGTACATGTAAGTTACACGGGATTGCATGAAACAAAAGGTCTCGTTGTATTTTGCACAAGAGGAAGCACGTGTGCAGTTTACCAAATTATTCGGAAGCACGTGTGCAGTTTACCAAATTATATTTTTATATAATTATCCCATTAGATCAATTTTATTAAATTTTTTTAATAATAAAAAATAATTAATGTAAAATAAAACAAATTCTAGTCTAATCTAAATACTAAGTGATTTTAGTAATGAAAAATTAAATAAGGAAAAATTAAATTAAAAGGGAAAGAAAATAAATTAGATTTTTAATAACCCTAAAATAAAATTAAAGAAATAATAAATACACATAAAAGAGGGATAGCAATGTTAAGAGAAACTCCTCAAACACAAAAACCCTAGTTTAAATAAAATAAACAACAATGTTAATAAAATCTGAAAAAGTGAACAAAAATAAAATAAAATGAAGATAAGTAAAAAAAAATGGTGACAACTTCTCTACCTATCACAAAACGATGGGTAGTGTACCTTCAACAAATCACATGTTACCATTTAATTTTTACTCATTTAATTAATTATAAAATAGTATAATTATTTGTTGTTTTCAATATATTTTACACTAAAGGTAACCTTATCCAACTTTTGAGTTGGGTAAATAAGAATTCACCTAAACAAACCTAGAAGTATCAGAACATAAATCACGCTTCACATGAGATACCTCCTCTCACTCTTGATTGGTCATTCTCACTCTCGGATCTCTCTATCCCTAATCGCGCTTCCTCTCTATGTGGTCTCCGTCCCTTTTTGGTTTGCGAGCGGCTTCTCAATCGGTTTCGTGACCGAGGTTGTTTCTTAATCGGTTCCGCGGCAGTCCTTTGTTGCAGCGGCGCCATCGGTTACTGAGGTGGTCAGATGATGACGCAGCGATGGTGGTTGGAGAGTTTGCGGTTTGTTGGAGGTTTTGAAAGACTAAACCCTTTTTTTGTGATTTTCAAGTTGATGGTGTTGCTACTACTACAGATTGAAATTTAAGGGTGAGGTTTGTCTATTGGATATGAAAAGATGAAGAATAGGTTCCGTCTTCAAGATTTATTTTGTTGTTGTTATGTTAAAGAAAAGAACAAGAAAAGGTTTTGAAAAGTAGTGGGAAAATTTTATTCTTTCTGAGTTCAGAAACAATATGGAGGGTGGCTAGGTTGAAGGGTATTTCAGAAGATGGAAGTGAGGTCGTTGGGTGGTGGTGATTTGTGTGAGAATCAATGAAGATTTTTATTTGAAGTTTTTATTTTTTTCTCTCTGTTCTTTATCGCTCCTCCCCCTCTTTTTCTATGAATTTTTTTTTCCTTTTTAAAACTAATTTTCTAAACTTCTTCAACAAGTTCTTCCCTTTGTATCATTTGTGATGTTGCTATTTTATAATGCAGGTTTTAGTTTTGCCATATTTGATGCAAGTTTTCTCTGTGTCATTGGAGCAGGATATAGGATATTGACTTGTCTTGTGTAATGCATAATTTTTGACATGTAGTATTGTAATGTCATTGTATAATGTAAAGATGTGGTAGACTGGTCAAAGGTTGAGATTTTGGCATTGGGGCAAGGTAACGGTAGCAGGTTTTTTTTTGGAGTTTTATGACAGGTTTTATGTAGGTAATTTTGGTCAAAGTTTATAGTATGAGGTTCTGAATTGGTGTATGTTGGGTAGCTGTCATATGTTATCAGTTGTAGCAGCACGTCGGGATGCAATACAAGTGGTCTGTGTACTTTGGCATGAATGTGGCTGATAGTGGCGTGAACCGTGAAATGGACTTGTGGAATTATGGAATGGAAATTGTAACGAGTTAAATAAACTAAATCAATTAAATTAATTTATATAAACTAAAGTAATTAAAACAATAGCTAAAAAATAAAATAAACTAAACTTAAATTTAACTAAATTAAAATAGATTAAACTAAAACATAAACTAAATTAAAATTAAATTAATTCAAAACAGAAATCGATAAAATTTAACTAATTAAAATTAAATAAAAAATAAAATAACTAAAAAAAATAATTAATAAAAAAGAAAGAAGATAATTACTATTTAACTAAGTTACAAAATAAATTAATTCTAAAAGCTAAACTAATCATATTAACTTAAACCAAACTAGCTTAAAAACTAAACTAAATGAATCTATACTAATTAAAACCAAATTAAGCTATCAAACTAATTATATTTAAATTAAATTAAAATAAACATAAAAATATTAAACTAATTTTAAATTAATCTAAATTATAATTAAACTAAGACTACTTCTAAATAACTTAAAATAAATATTTAATTAGAAATTAAAGTGAAAAAAGATGAAATTATAAAATGACACAAAAAATTCCAATTTTAAACCGAAACAAAATTCTAAGATAAAACAAAAATAAAAAATGAAAAAAAATGGGAGAATGCATGATTATTGATTAATGACATGTTTAATGAAAAATGCAAGAATGTCTGGCTTACGATACTACGATAAAATACGTCAAATGAAAAATGAAAAAAATTTAGAAAAATGCTCGGTCAAAATTTAGGGTGTGACAGATGCCCCTATTTAATCATCTTGAACCTGAATGTATGAATATTAATGTTTTTTCTTTCGAACATTCAAGGTAGAAGAGGATTAAATATTAAAACACCTAGAATGTTGATTGAATGTAGATGAAATGCAATGTAAATGCAATGTAAATGAATGCATGAATGATTGAGTTATGCGGAGAATGATGCTACCGAAGATGAACTAACAAGCCATCTGTAATACCCTAATTTTTTCCATAAGGTTTCTTCGCATTTCATCGGCATCTTGCATACAAACAAGATCGCACAGGTTGTTCGATTCTTCTCGGGTGAAGGTTTATACCTCGCAGGGGATCACTGTTGCTTTTAGTTTCTTTATTTGTTTATGTTTACTAACCATTAATTAAAATCCAAAAATATTTTGTTTCCTTTCATTAACATTTTCAGGAAAATGTCAAAAATAACAGTCCTGCAGCTCGAATAAAATTTCACACATAAAAGTCGAAGTTGATCTGCAAATAATTCAAATTTATCTGATCAAAGATTTCTCAAGTTAATTGATTTATTCAAGGAATTCCAAGGTTCATGCGTTTATTTCCATGCCTTCTTCGATGCGCAAAAGAATCGGGCCAAAACAACCAAGCAATAATATTTAAACAAAATATTCAAATTTTAGCTTGGTTAATCGGTTAACCATATGCGTTAACCGGTTAACTAGTGCGAAATTTGAATATTTTGTTCAAATTCAACATACTTTGATCATTGATCTCATTAGAATATTCTAGATCCATTTCCCTCTGAATTCTCTACACCACTTTGATCATTTCCTACCATAAACCCTCACTAATCACCACTCTTTTCCATTTCCCTCCAAATTTTCAATTACCAAGCCTAATTTGAATTACCAAAGAAAGCTCCATTCCACCAAATTCTCACACCTAAAGACTTTAAATAGCACCCTAATTTCATTCATTTGACAAGCTTTTGAGAGCCAAATTCACCTTGCAAAAATTTCTTGAAGCTTTTGATAGCCAACAAATCTCTTGCAAAATATCCCACAAAACTAAAAATTTCACTAAAGCTCTTTTTTCTTTCTTTTGAAGTTATCAAGAATTCACATTTAATTCTTGATCAACTTGAGCTAAACCTTCATCCAACTTCTTTCTTGTTCATCAATTTTAGTAGATCAAACTTGATTTGGTCCAATTTGAAGAAGTGATTTTGGTAATTCACTCTTTCCATGATTCCATCTTCATCATCAACATTCAAGATGTAGATCTTTGATGCCTTTGATTCTAGATCTATTGGATCTTAAATTGTTGTTTGATTGCAGGGATTTCACTGTATTTTGGTTTTAAAATTTGTGCTAATTCAGTTCATGATCATCAAGTGTTTGAAAAAAGGTTTTGAAAATGGATCATGCTGAATTTTAGCACTTCTTCTGCTACTAGTTCAGTGTTAACCGGTTAACCATTTTCAGTGTAATTTGGTTAACTGGTTAACTAGTGTTATTTGGCGTAGGATTTGAAATTTTGCTGTGTTAACAGGTTAAACTATTTGGTTAACCGGTTAACACATGACCATAAGCTATTTTTGGCTTATTTTGAAATTATTTTTGGCTACTCTTTCTTCTTCTTCTCCCTCCTTTTTATTTTTACCTTGGGGAGCACTTTTGGGAGTGATTTCTCTTTAATATCAATGGACTTTGGGTGTAGATTAGAGTAGTTAATGTTCATTAATTCAAAACCAACTTTAAGTCAATTATTCAATTCATTTAAGGTACTTTGCATTAGTGAGACATTTTCATGCTTGAATCCACCAAAATGAGTGATTGAACCTAAAGATGGAAGAATACCATAAGTGTAACTCAATTTGGTATTCACCTTTAGTTTTGTGCGGTATTGCGTTCGGATAGCGATTTACATATCGTTCATCTCGCATGCATCAACACTAACATTGTTCACCTTAATTGGTGGTGGCCAACTTCATTTGTAGGGTAATTACTTCGTAAATTACTCGGTGATTGCTTAACATAGACCTAAATGTGTCTCGAATTCGGAATAAAAAAATCCAATTGGATACTTGCACTTTCGTGGACCGTACCTCTTGTTGGTCGCGTAATCCCAAAGTGACTGATCGTTTTGCATTAAGAACCAAGACTTATGAATGTTTGATGCGTAGGTGCTTTGGGTCTCCCAATCCCCTTTCAAATCTCATTGAATTTGGTCCTATTTGGCTTGATTAATCACTTTAGTGTAAGATATTAAGCGAATCCGATTTCCTTTTGATTTTGGTTACTGTTTTGGTTGTGGTTGATTAAGTTCACCATACCATTATTATGTATATTATTATACTATTACTATTACTAATATTTTATATTCTTGCACTTTTATTGCTTTTATTTTATTATGCTTTATTAAGCTTTATTCATCCATTATCATGTTTATGTTTCTTGTTCTTATTTTGTCGTTTGAATTTTCCTTTTGTCCATTTGGACACAAAAATATTAATAAAGGATTGAACCTCTAAAAAACTTGTGACTTTAATTTTTGGACTATGGTTACTATCCTTAGCATTAGAATGGAGATTTTGGACTTAGATTTTAGGATACTACTCCTTTGCTTTGATCTTCATGAAGTTGGTAAATCCGCCTTTATTTGGCCACTTGCTAGGTTATAAGGATGAAAATTTTGTGCTCATAATGGGAAGCATCATCAAGTTTGGTTAGATCTTTCCTCCTTTATCTCTTTATTGTCTTTTTAGAATAGTCCCTTTATCTCCTCCCCTTCTTTAATTTTCAAAACTTCTCCCTTTTTTCCAAAATCTTCTTTGTTTTCAATTGTTGAGTTTGACACCCAAGACACATGGCTTGATCCACTCATCCAATTCGCAATCACTATCAACTGTTTCCTCTTGCACATCACATATACTACCATGATCAACCCATCCGACACTTGTGAAAGTAATCAGTCCTTTCCGACCTCTAGCACTCTGACTTTGAATTGGCTGACCAGGATTATAACTGATCCCAAACATGTCTTCTTTATTTGGGACTTCAACCATATTTCCCCATCCTTCATTCACACCTGATTCCACAACTTTCAAAGCCTGCTTGTATGATGAGATAGACACCCCCTTCTTCTTTTCCTCTGAAAGAGCAGCTGATGATGACATAATCTCAGCTCAGACTGGCTCAAAAGAATGGAAAGGAGTCTCAACAATCTCGCCGTCAATTTCCACATATTTGAATGAAGATAAGTGGCTAATATCCTCCTGCCCACACACCATAAAGATCTTCCATTTCCAGACAAACTTGAGCTTCTGGTGGAGAGTTGAAGACACAACCCTGGCAGCATGGATCCAGGGACGTCCCAGCAAACAACTATAAGCAGGTTGGATGTCCATGACATAAAAGGTTGTATTGAATACATGTGGTCCTACCTTAACTGGTAATTCCACTTCTCCGAACATAGACCTTTTGGAGCCATCAAAGCCCTGACTATCAAGTCACTCGGCTTTAGCACCACTCCGTCATAGTCCAACTCAATCAATGTTTTCTTCGGAAGTACATTCAAGGATGATCCTGTGTCTACAAGCACATGAGAGAGTACAACCCCTTTACATTCCATAGAAATGTGTAGAGCTTTGTTATGGCTGCGTCCCTCAATAGTCAGATCCATATCCGTAAACCCTAAACCATGGCTAGCATTCACACTTGAAAAAACCGTCTCAAGTTGGTTTACTGATATGTCTTGTGGCACGTACGCATTATTTATAATCCTCAGCAAAGCTTTCCTGTGTGAGTCTGAACACATCAACAAGGATAAGATCAAAATCTTAGAAGGAGTTTGCTGCAAATGATCGACTATCTTGTAGTCGCTCTTTTTGATAATCCTCAGAAATTCCTCAGCCTCTTTGTCGAATGTGATGTCAGGTTCTGGCATTGGAACATCACTGGTTAATGCTTGCTTCCCCTTTGCTCTTACCTGGGCCTCTGCACTATCCCATGGTGGCACCACACTGTTTCTCAATGTTTCAGGCGCGAACAATCTCCCGCTACTTGTGAACCCTCTGACTCCTTGTTGCTCCCACCAAATGACACAGGGCCTAGAGGGGTACAGACGCGAACGGTCGATGAAGGAGAGAACATGAAGATGAACTGAAAAGAGTCGCCAGCTAGGCATTTTTATCCCGAAGGAAATGTAATGCTGCATAAACCTAGAAAAATATGGACAAGACGGTCGCGAACCAGAGAAACTGAGAAAGGGGGTTGGTTACAACCTGGGAAGGTATTAGCACCCAGATTGTCCGTCGTACTCGACGGGATCCACGCTTAAAAGATTTGTGCTTAAAGGGGTAGTGTCAGTGCTATCCTATGTGCGAAAGCTGGAAAATAATGCAAGTGTCAGTGCGAAAGAAATGTGAAGTGAATTGCTCAGGAATGAGGCTTAAAGAATAATGCTGGAAGAGGGGGAATATACAGAGACTTTTGTTCGATAACAGTTAAGTTATGCCTACGTATCCTCTCGTGCAATGAGGAAGTCAGAACACCGTAGTTCGACTCAAAGAGACTGAAAGGTAAATTGACTTGTGAACTGCTTACTTGCCTATGCTCAAGTGTAAGACCTGTCTGGCTCAGGTGCAAACTGTCTTGCATTAGACAGAAGAAGCAAGTTCTCATTTATGAGTCAATAAGATGAGAAAAGAATCCCGGAGGAGACGATTATTGTTTGTTTTTGATGTTTTCAATCTTTTATTGCTTTTTGTGTTTGTCATAAGAAAATGAGCCTAAGCCTAAACCAAGAGTTAGTAAGCTCATCACATCTTCCCTCTGATTAGGGGTAATGAGAATACCTTAAGTGTGAAGTAAGCACCTCACACTTAATCACCATGATGTAGGATTAATATCATTAACCTGTTTGCCATTATTTAGATGTTTTTGGTGTTTTTGTTTAGTGTTAAGTAATGATTTTAAGCCATAATCAAGGATTTAATGGACCCATTACACCATCCTAATAGAAGGATAATAGATGAGAACATTTAAGCTGAGGAAGGCTCCTACACTTAATCCATGATTAAGGATTCACCTCATGACAAAACAAAGCCTTTATTAAAGTGAATTTTAGTTAATGGTAAGATTAAGAAATGGATTTTCATGTTTTGTAAGACAAATTGAGGAGGACTTGTCCATTAACATTAGGGTTAGTCCTTCTTAACCAATTAAGGAAGAATTAGAACCCTAATGTAAGGCCCAAGTTACAAGCTTGATGTCTTAGTGATTATTAGGTGAATTGATTAAGATATTTAAACACATTAAGGGTTTAAAACTTAGGATTAAAGTTATACACTCCATCCTAAGAGAAGGATGCAGGCATAACCTTAATCACAAAGCCTTAAAACCTTTAAGGTTTAATCCCTGATTATGAGATGAGAAGAGAAGGCACAAAAGATGACACAAAGGTAAAACTAATGGGGGACTAATCAAACCCTAATTTTTATCATGCTTGGGTATTCCTAGGGTTTATGAAGCTTGCAAGAGATCTTCAAGAAGAACCACCAAGGAAGAAGCAGATGGAAGGAGGAGAAGCAGAAAGAAGCAAGTCAACTTACTTCACATAAGAAGATAAGTTGCTTGAAGAAAGAAAGTGAGGAGGGAACATGAATGAGCAAGCTCACTCTAATACACATACAAAATGCAGCAAAGATGCATAAGAGAGATGAGAAGAGATTATGAGAAGTGAATGCAAATTCACTTCTCAAAAACACTTACCACCTGAAAAGTTAGTAAAAGGAAATGAAAATGAAAAGTATGCAATGATGAAAACCAAAACCAGAAGCATGTTCAAGATGCAAATGATGCTAAGAGATGATGAAAATGTATGTCATGAGATGTGAATGATCATACAAGCAATGAGGATGCAAATGAAGCATGAAAGGAGCATGAAAGTTCATGAATGCACATGAAATGAAATGAATGCATAACATAGAAAATGAATGATGAAATGATCAAGCATGATTCTAATGTGTCCTAAGATGTATTATATGTCATGTGGATGCATAAAATGCCATGGCAAGTTCATGAATTCAAGCATATGGAAGAGGGATGCAAATGAAGATGAAAAATTAGGGTTATATGATCATGTAAGATGCAAAACTCAAAAACAGAAGAAAATCATAAGATAAAAAATTGAAAATGCAATCAAAGGAACCCTAATCCTATACTAGGTTACCATCCAAAGGGGGAGGTCAGAAGCTTAACCTAGAAGGAGTTATGAATTTCCTAAGTTTCTAGGGTTTTTAAGGGTGATCCTAAATGTAAAATGCCAAACAAATTGAAAATGAAAGATAAAAATGAAACAAAAATGGTTTTAGGAACTATAAGTCATGTATAGAACAATGCAAAAAGAATCATTCACAAACTCAACTTGGTTTAAAAGTTATGAAATTTTGAAGTTAGGGTTAAAAATGTACAAATTTAAGAACCCTAATTCATTGAAAAAATGTCAAAGTGTGATCAAAACCAAAACGAAATTTGTGTGGTGGGTTTGTAAATGCTTCTAAATGTCCAAGAATGTTCTCTGAATTTTTTTGTGATTTTTAAATACTTAAATGCATTTTTAATTAATTAATTTCCATTAATTAATTAAATAAAATATTTAAATGATTTAAAAATATTTTTTAATGCTAAAAATAAATGAAATTCTGGGATCAGATACGTGATGTCGAACCAGATGTCTAAACACTTGAAATCCTAAACAAACAATTAATGAGCTAGTAAATTAAATAACACAGGAAATTGTTAACCCAGTTCAGTGTATCTCCACACTTACATCTGGGGGCTACCAAGCCAGGAAGGAAATCCAATATAAGTAATATTAATTATGGAGTTAAACCAATCAGTTTAATCCTTCACTTAATATCTACCCAATGCAATTTCTACCTAAGACTCTACTTAGATATGAGTTCCTAATCACTCCCCCTCAATCACACAATGATCTTTACAATGATTAATAAATTTGAAGTCACACTTCATACACACCAGCTTGATCTTACTTAAAAGTTTCAATCAAGACACAATTCACTTTTTGCTTAAAAGCTTATAAAGTGACTAACAAACAATTAAAACCTGCTAGCTTCTCAAACACCCTTGACAGTCTTCTTAAATTCGTGATCTTTTCTTGAGTGTTTCAGTTCCTTAAATAGATGCTTGGTTTGTGGGCTTTTTGCAAATTATCCAGACTTTGATAAATCCCACAGTTATCTCCTTGAATTAGGGTGAGTTAGTTTGTTATCTCCTTGAATCAAGGTGAGTTAGTTATTCTGTTACACTGGAACCAGATAACTAAGCTTCTTAAATATGCGCCTTGGAATGCTTATCCTTTTACAATTAATTCCAGATATTTTCTCCTGAATTTAATCACTTCTGTTACGCATCATTTAAGTTAGATAGCAGGTTTGTGATGTCACAACATCTGGTGTGACATCCTGATGTCCTGAACTAAGTTCATAACTTTTACTTTGTTTGTTAATGTCACAACATCTGGTGTGACATCCTGAACTAAGTTCATAGCTTCTTGTTTGTCAAAAATTCTGCCAATTCTTAACATCTACAAACTCCCCCTTTGGCTAATTTTTGGCTAACACAATCTTCTGATTTTGTCAGAGAGCAGCGGAGTTCTGTTGGATCATGTGAGAGCTAACAATTTGCTCCCCCTCAAACCTGTATGTATACTGCTATGACTTGTTCAACAGACTTTGATATACCAATGAACATTCAAAAATAACTTAGTTCAGAAGACAAAAATTAACATCAGCATTGTTCATCAAACAGGCATTAACAGCAGCAGGCATTGTTCAATACACTTCTCCCCCTTGTTAGACAGAAATTTGGGGCCAAACATTACAGAAACAGAAACAGAAAAAAAACATTCAGTAATACATATCAGAACAGACAATACACTTTCCACAGCTAACAGATTCACTCAGACTCAATATACTCTGTATCTTCTGTATCCTCAGACTCAGCATCAGATCCATCCACATTCCCAACAACCTCTTCCAGCTCTAGTCTTTGAATTATGTTCTCAAGCTTTTTCTTCCTTTCATCTAGCTCTTTGCAAGTTGTCTTGAGCTCTGCAATTAGGGCTGCCTTGGATATAGGAGTCTTGACAGCAGATGGTCCAGCAGATGTCCCACCTGGTGCTTCAACATCTGCAACATGATGACCTAGAAACAATTTATAGTGAAAGGACAGTGGACTCTCCCTCTTACAGATAGAATCCTTGTCAGTAAGGATGCCTGGATATTGGTTGAGAATTACTCCACAAAGCAGTGAGGGGAAGGCTATTGGAAGCTTGATTGCTGAGGTCCCTGCATGCTTGAGTGTCTGGTCAAAGATATATGCCCCATAGTCCAACTTGGTTTGGGTGCCTACAACACAGATAAACCTCCCAAGTCTAGTAGCTATAAATGAGGTGTGGTTGGTTGGGACCCAGTTGACTATTCCAATCCTGTGCAGCATAGCATACTTACTTGTTAACAAGCTAACAGATAGTTTGCCTTTGACTGGCCATGACTTGACCTGGTTGGCTGTGATTATATTGCAGACTTGATTGTCAGTCTTGCCAAGCTCATTTGGCCCATCTGATTCTCTCCCCAGGTACTGATTTATCACCCTAGGAGAAAAATCTACACATCTTCCCCTGACATATACTTTCCTGAAATCCTCAGATTTCCCATCAGCACACCTTTCTTGTAAATTGACTATGAATTCTTTTACCAGTAGTTCATAACAAGGAGAAAAGTTGGAGACAATTTTGAATAGACCAACATTTGAGATTAAATCAATTACCTCAGTGCATTCCAAAGCATTGCTACCCAGCTCTCTTTCCAAAGCCACCCTTCTTTGATAGACATACTTCCACTTGCTTACACTGGAGACATGGTGGAAGGACACATTGTTCAGGGGTGCCTCAGGGACAGCAGTGGTAGTCCTAGGAGGGGCTGGCTTCTTCCTGGGTTGGGATGTTGGGACATCCTCCTCAACATCAGAGTCAGATGGAGTTGTGGCCTTCCTCTTCTGAGTACTGACCTTACTCCATTGCTTTGTAGGTCCAAAAACAGTTTTACCCTTGTCCTTCTTGGGAGTTGACTGTCTCTTCTCAGGAGTTGCATGAGCAGCTGGCTTCTTATCCTTCCTAGCCCTAAGCCTCTTGGCTATGCTAGGATTAACAGATGCTATGATCTCTGTGTCAGAGTCATCATCCAGGTTTTGAACTGGTGGAGGTTGGGAAGCCTCATTTTCAGCAGCTTGATCATCAGGAGCTTGATCATCAGTAGCTTTATCATCAGTAGCTTGATCATTTGGGGCTTTGTCCTGGCCTTCAGATGTTTCAGCATTGTTTGGGACATCCTGTGAAGCAGGTAGGTCTTCTTCAGCTTGGCTGCTTGGGTCATTTTGTGGAGCAGGCATACTGTTTAGGGGAACAGACACCCCAGGCACAACTCTTTGTTCAGCCAGGATCCTGGTTACAATCTGTTTGATTGATGCGTCCACGTAAGCAGAAGCTTTGGGGGTACTGGAAGATGAAGGGTTTCCCTTACTTTTGCTGAAGACTGGCTCCTTAGGTCTTCTTGCATGGGGAGTCCTGGGCTTTTGAGCAATGGGAACGCTTCCTCTGATCACATTTATAGGTGTAGCATCCATTGGTACTACAGATATTGGAGTTGCGTTCACTACGTCTTCTTGACTAAGACCCTCATCAATGGAGTTAGGGTTCTGATGTTGAGACATTTTTTCGATTGTAGTGGAAATGTGTAAAGGTTTGATAGATTTTGATGAGTTTAGAGATTCAGCTGTAGCATGCAAAACGTTCAGTGGTGCTAATGAGAATGTGAGAAGCTGAAAGCACGTTTGTACATAAATAGGATCCGTTGCTAGTGGAGTTTTTAAGATTGGAATACAAACAGTTATTGGCCAGACTGGTGCTGCCATCTGGTGATCATGCCACACGATGTCATGAGACATGCTGGCACTTCTCCATAATTGCTATATGTCACATATGCAGATTCCCAATTTACCCCTTAGGTTTTCAAATTGGGTAGCATCCAAAGCCTTAGTAAATATGTCAGCTAATTGCAGCTCTGTGGCTACATGCTCTAATGTGATCACCTTTTCTTCCACAAGGTCTCTGATGAAATGATGTCTGATATCTATGTGCTTAGTCCTGCTGTGTTAGATAGGATTTTTGGAGATATTAATAGCACTTAAATTGTCACAGTACAATGTCATGACATCTTGTGGGACATTGTATTCTGTGAGCATTTGTTTCATCCATACCATTTGTGAACAACTGCTACCAGCTGCAATATATTCAGCTTCAGCAGTGGATAAGGACACACAATTTTGTTTCTTACTGAACCAAGAAATTAAATTGTTCCCTAGAAAGAAGCATCCTCCTGATGTACTCTTTCTATCATCAGCACTTCCAGCCCAGTCAGCATCACAAAATCCAGTGAGGATTGGTTCACAACCATGAGAGTACATTATGCCATAGTCACAAGTACCATTTACATATTTCAAGATCCTCTTAACCTGGTTTAGATGGCTCACTTTTGGTTCAGTTTGATACCTTGCACACACACCTACTGCAAAAGCTATATCTGGTCTGCTAGCTGTAAGATATAAAAGACTTCCAATCGTGCTTCTATACAAGCTTTGGCCCACACTCTCTCCTTTGTCATCCTTTGTTAGTTTTAAATGAGTGGGGGCAGATGTTCTCTTGTGACTTGCATTGTCCATCCCAAACTTCTTGACAGTGTTCTTTGCATACTTGCTTTGGGATATGAACATGGAGTCCTCCATCTGTTTGATTTGTAGTCCAAGGAAGTAAGTTAGTTCTCCCATTAGGCTCATTTCAAACTCAGACTCCATTTGAGTCACAAAATGTTTAACCATCCTGTCTGACATCCCACCAAACACTATGTCATCCACATATATCTGAGCAATCATAACCTTTCCCTCTTCATCCTTTACAAACAGGGTTTTGTCTATTCCTCCTTTCCTGTATCCATGTTTAATGAGAAAAGTGGTCAGTCTTTCATACCATGCTCTGGGAGCTTGCTTTAGACCATACAGAGCCTTCCTCAGCTTATATACATGGTCTAGACAGCTTGGATCTACAAATCCCTTTGGTTGCTCCACATATACTTCCTCATTAAGATACCCATTTAAGAAGGCACTTTTAACATCCATCTGAAATAGTTTGAACTTTAAGATGCAAGCAATTCCTAGAAGTAGTCTGATGGATTCAAATCTTGCTACTGGTGCAAAAGTTTCATCAAAATCTACCCCTTCAATTTGTGTATATCCTTGAGCCACAAGCCTAGCCTTGTTTTTTGTAACTACTCCCTGCTCATTAGACTTGTTTTTGTACACCCACTTAGTGCCAATCACATTAATGTCATCAGGCCTAGGAACAAGATCCCATACTCCATTCCTTGTAAACTGGCCTAATTCTTCCTGCATAGCAGAGATCCAGTACTCATCATTCAGAGCTTCCTTGATGTTCTTAGGTTCTATCTTTGAAACAAAGCAGGAGCCTGAGATCACCTCTCTTGATCTAGTGATGACACCTCTGTTGGGATCACCAATTATCAGTTCTTTAGGATGATCTTTCTGGATTCTGATGGAGGGAGGTTTGTTGGATTGCTCTGACCTTACCTCATTTAAAGTGAAGTCAAGATTATCACTTTCTATTTCAACTCCAGTTTGATTGTCAGCAGATGTTCCAACATCATCAGCAACATCTGTCTTTGCATAGGCATCATCAATAATCACATTTATTGACTCCATTATAACCTTGGTTCTAGAGTTAAATACTCTGTAAGCTCTGCTATTTATGGAGTATCCAAGAAACATCCCTTCATCACTCTTAGGGTCCATCTTCCTTCTTTGATCCCTATCAGCCAGAATGTAGCACTTACTTCCAAATACATGAAAGTACTTGACTGTAGGTTTTCTACCCTTCCAGACTTCATAGATGGTGGATAAAGTTCCCTTTCTTAGTGTGACTCTATTGTGGATGTAGCATGCTGTGTTCATAGCTTCAGCCCAAAAATACAGGGGTAACTTCTTGGCATGAATCATGGCTCTAGTTGACTCCTGAATAGTTCTGTTTTTCCTTTCAACAATCCCATTCTGTTGAGGGGTGATGGGAGAAGAATACTCATGGTTGATCCCTTCTGAAGAACAGAAGTCTGAAATTTTTTGATTCTCAAACTCCTTTCCATGATCACTTATTATTCTGACCACACAGCTTGCTTTTTCTCTTTGGATCCTGTGGCACAGATCTTTAAATACCTCAAACACATCTGACGTTTCTTTGATGAAGCTTATCCAGGTATATCTTGAGAAGTCATCAACAACCACATAAGCATATCTTTTTCCACCAAGAATTTCTACCTGCATTGGTCCCATAAGATCCATGTGCAATAATTCCAAGACTTTGGAAGTTGTCAGATGTTGAAGCTTTGGGTGTGACATCTTGGTTTGCTTACCTATTTGACACTCACCACACACTTTACTTTCATCAATCTTAAGTCTTGGGATCCCTCTTACAGCTTCCATAGATATGATCTTCTTTATTCCTCTGAGATGGAGATGACCCAGTCTTTGATGCCACATCTTCACTTCTTCTTCTTTGGCTATGGAACAAGTAGATGTGAGGCTGAAATCTTGGGGTTCCCACATATAGCAGTTATCTTTTGATCTGGCTCCTCTCATGACCACTTTCTGTTCTTTATCATAAACTATGCAATCAGATTTGGTGAAGTTGACACTGTAACCTTGGTCACGTAACTGACTTATGCTGATCAAGTTAGCAGTTAATCCTTTTACCAACTGCACATCATCTAGACTTGGTACACATGAGCAGTCCAGGGTTCCAACTCCCTTGATTTACCCCTTTGCTCCATCTCCAAAGGTTACATAGTTGGATGAGTGTGACTTTAAGTCTACCAACAGATTCTTCAGTCCAGTCATGTGCCTTGAGCAGCCACTATCAAAATACCAGTCTTCCTTAGCAGATACTCTGAGAGATGCGTGTGCTATAGAGGCAACAACCTGCTTGGACCATGTGTGCCTGTTGTGAGGTTTCCTTTGATGCATCTGCCCTGTGTAGTGTCCTTCTCTAGAGTTCCAAGTACGCCTGGTGAACTTGTTCTTCTTCTTGGGCTTGTACTGGTAGCTTTGATCAGTATAAAGTCTAGCTTTAGGTATCCAAACTTTCCTGATGACCTCTGTCTTCTGCTTAAGAAGGTGCTGGGAACTCTGATTGGGGTATCCATGCAGTTTATAGCAAAAAGGTTTGATGTGACCAAACCTTCCACAATGATGGCATCTCCACCTTTGATATTTCTTTTTCATCATGTTTTTCTCATGATGTTGAAACATCTGCTTGAACATCTCGTTTAACTTCATGGAATCTGGATTTGTTTGGCTGGAGCTAGCGTCAGAGTTATGAGCTTTATTAAATCCCAGCCCAGTCCTATCCCCTGAGTGCTTGTTGTTGTTGAGAATGGCATCCAGTGTGTTTGAGCCACTGTTCATCATTCTGACAGATTTGGACATATGTTCCATTTTAGAGTTGAGTAGGCTGACTTCATTTTTCAAGGTGTCAATGGTCTCTAGATGACTTTCCTTTTCAGCCTTTAATTTCTCAATCTGCTTCTTCTGCTGTTTACTTTCCATGCATACTTCTGTGCTCCTTTTACACAGCATCCTGTAAGATGTTTCAAGCTCTTCAAATGTCAGATCCTCATCACTGGATCCCCCTTCAGTTTCACATACTCCAGCTAATGCAGTGATGTGCTTTGCAGATTCTTCTTCTGACTCACTACCTGAGTCTTCATCTGACCAGGACACAGAAAGACCTTTCTTTTGCTTCTTTAGATAGGTTGGGCATTCACTTTTAATGTGTCCACAACCTTCACATCCATGACATTGGATCCCTTTTCCTTGGTTAGTCTTCTCATCATAGTTTGACCTTCTATTAGAGTCATAGGGCCTTTTATTCTCGGAGGTTGAGTTTCTTCCACTTGGTCTGGGCCTGTTGTCCATTCTTTTGAGAATTTTGTTAAATTGTCTCCCAAGCATAGCAATTGAATTTGATAAGTTGTCCTCAGAGCCTTCTTCATGACTTTCTTCTTCCTTATCAGTGTTTGAGACCAGGGCTATGCTTTTGTTTTTCTTCACAATGGTATCATTCATTCCCATCTCAAAGGTTTGAAGGGAACCAATGAGCTCCTCAACTTTCATTGTGCAGATGTCCTGAGCTTCTTCTATGGCAGTGACCTTCATGTCAAACCTCTTTGGCAGTGATCTGAGAATCTTCCTTACCAATTTTTCATCACTCATCTTCTCTCCCAAGGCACCAGAAGTATTAGCAATCTCCAGAATATTCATGTAAAACTCATGAATGGTCTCATCTTCCTTCATCCTCAAGTTCTCAAACTTGGTGGTGAGAAATTGAAGTCTTGACATCTTCACCTTTGATGTTCCTTCATGAGTAGTTTTAAGGGTGTCCCAAACATCCTTGGCTAGCTCACAGTGATACACAAGCCTAAATATGTTCCTGTCAATGCCATTGAACAAGGCATTTAAGGCTTTGGAATTTCCAAGTGCTGACTCTTCTTTCTCCTTGCTCCACTCTTCTTCAGGCTTCATTACTTTTGCCCCATCCTTATTGTCTTTGACAGGGTGCTCCCATCCTTTGTTAACTGCTTTCCAAGCCCTGCTATCAAGAGGTTTCAAGAATGCTACCATTCTTGGCTTCCAGTAATCATAGTTGGATCCATCCAAGATAGATGGTCGATTCAAAGATCCTACATCTTTGTCCATGTTCCCAATATTTGCAGTCCCTAGATCTTACCCAGTTATACAGGCAGGGTGCCTGCTCTGATGCCAATTGAAATTCTGGGATCAGATACGTGATGTCGAACCAGATGTCTAAACACTTGAAATCCTAAACAAACAATTAATGAGCTAGTAAATTAAATAACACAGGAAATTGTTAACCCAGTTCAGTGTATCTCCACACTTACATCTGGGGGCTACCAAGCCAGGAAGGAAATCCAATATAAGTAATATTAATTATGGAGTTAAACCAATCAGTTTAATCCTTCACTTAATATCTACCCAATGCAATTTCTACCTAAGACTCTACTTAGATATGAGTTCCTACTCACTCCCCCTCAATTACACAGTGATCTTTACAATGATTAATAAATTTGAAGTTACACTTCATACACACCAGCTTGATCTTACTTAAAAGTTTCAATCAAGACACAATTCACTTTTTTCTTAAAAGCTTATAAAGTGACTAACAAACAATTAAAACCTGCTAGCTTCACAAACACCCTTGACAGTCTTCTTAAATTCGTGATCTTTTCTTGAGTGTTTCAGTTCCTTAAATAGATGCTTGGTTTGTGGGCTTTTTGCAAATTATCCAGACTTTGATAAATCCCACAGTCATCTCCTTGAATTAGGGTGAGTTAGTTTGTTATCTCCTTGAATCAAGGTGAGTTAGTTATTCTGTTACACTGGAACCAGATAACTAAGCTTCCTAAATATGCGCCTTGGAGTGATTATCCTTTTACAATTAATTCCAGATATTTTCTCCTGAATTTAATCACTTCTGTTACGCATCATTTAAGTCAGATAGCAGGTTTGTGATGTCACAACATCTGGTGTGACATCCTGATGTCCTGAACTAAGTTCATAACTTTTACTTTGTTTGTTAATGTCACAACATCTGGTGTGACATCCTGAACTAAGTTCATAGCTTCTTGTTTGTTAAAAATTCTACCAATTCTTAACATCTACAATAAAAATAAAAATATTTTTGGTTTCTGAAAATTAATAAAATGTTTGATTAAAATTTTCAGAATTTTTTTAATGTTTTTTACTATTTTAAGAAATTTGTACAAAATAAAATAAGAAAAATGCAATAAAAATTAAATAAATGAGAAGTAAGAAGGATGGATGGCTGGGATTTAAATTGGGTTTAAACTTGTTTACTGACGCGCTATCCTACGGCCCAAATTCAAATTTAACTAAACTGAATTAATTAATTAAATAAACCTAGTTAATGACTAATGACACAATCCTAGCCCTACACTGCACGCGGGAAAACAAATATAAAGGCCTAGATTTAAACCTAAAACCCTAACCCTAATTAAAATTTAATTACATTCAGGTGGCCGGAAATGACCTCCGGTCATCTTCTCCGGCCACACCTCCCCTGAAATTTTTTCATCTCACTCCCTAGGCCATAAAAACATGCCAAAATCTCCAGAATTCATCCTCTAACATCAAACAACAATAATCCATGAACCAAAACAATTTCTTTCATCCATACAAAGAGATTTGAAGAAGAACAAGTTTAGGGAAAAAGTTTCAGAGCAACAAGAAATGCTTGTTTCTGGCTCATTTTCGAAAATAAACATATCCCCATGATCAGGGCAACACATAGAACAACATTTTAACAAGAAAACAAGGTTCTGGAAAAAAAGTTCATCATGTTACCTGAGGTTGAGCTTTCGAATTCTTGGCTTTCTGGCCTCCTTCTTTGTGCTTTCCCACTCCAATGAACCCCTTGATGCTTCTGGTAAGCTTGAAACAAGTTTGTATGAAGTGTTTTGAAGATTTCAGTTCAGAGGTGATGAAAATCGTATTTTGGTTTGAGGTGGTTTCAGGCTGTTTTGTGAAAGAAGTTTTAAGTTTTGTTAAGTGTGCTGAGAGTTTTGAAGAGAAATGCAAAGGAGGTGATTTTTGTGAACTAGGGCAATGCTGAGGATTCAGGCTTGGTTCTTGTGTGAAATGAGTTCCATAAGGCATGTATGTGAAGCTGTGATAGGTCAGAATAGTTGGTGTGGGCTATGCCGATTGGTATGGGTGAAAATGAAAAAAGTCAAGGTTGGTTGTAGTGGAGGTATGGGCAAGTGGCAGGCTGGGATTTGGGCATGTCCTGGTTCAGCTGGGATCATGGAATGTTTGTGAATCAGATTTGGTGAGCTGTGGCAAGTGGATGAGAGGTTTTGTACCATTTTGCAAATTCATGAAGCTTTGGCCCCTTTTGGATTTCTTCATGTGCAAGTCATGAAATTTTGAGATTCTTGGGACAATTCTGAGTTTTAGGCATTACATAATGTTTGTATGATGATTAGAAGTCAATTTGAAGTCACAAAATGGCTTGGCAAGAGGTTTTGCAAGAATCCCTCTTTGGCATGAAACATGAAATTATGTGATTTTTGCCAACTTTGGAAAGCCATAACTTGAGTTCCAAAATGAATTAGATCTTGTTCTTGTACTTTTTGAAAAGGGAATGATCCAATATACAACTTTCATGACCAACAATTTTTCATTTGAAGCATTTTTGGTTAAGAAAGTGGAGGTTGAAAAACTTTCCCAAAATGGAAAGTTTTTACATTACAAGTCATTTCTATTTTTGGCAACTTTTGGTTTAGCTCATTTTTCTTCAAATTTGTGAATTTCTAAGCACTTCAATGATAAAATAAAGACCATATAACTTCAATTTGATGAAAAATCCACTTTGGTTCCATGTTGGGGGGCCTTAGATGCCCTGATTTTGCTCTGACTTGCTCAGGAAGTTACCCAGTGATCAGATGACTTCCACAATGAATTTCTTCATCAAAATTGGTATGTATGATCCTCATAATATATTGAGACCAATAGAAACAAGAATGACCAAAAAATTTGGAGTTATGGCCTCTGAACCCAAAACCCTAATTTTAGGTCATCTGTGTAGTTAAACCCTAGCTCTGCTTCCATGCCTTGCCAGTTCTTGTGATTCTTTGGCTTCCTTGATCTTTGGAGGATAAAATATGATGATTGAACATACATGGACCCTCTTAATATGATTGAAGACCTTGGGAGTGGCTCAGATGAATCCTGGATTACTCAGATCACAAACCCTAGATGCAGATGAACTTGAACTAATGCAGTGAATCAAAAATGCAATATGATGTGGTATGATTGAACTAATGAAAATATGAAAGATCACAAGACATGGTGTGAACTTAGTGAGGGAAAATTTGGGGTGTTTACAGCTTCCCCTATTCAAACATGAGTTAGCCGTGCAGGATGTAAGCGTCGGGCTTATCATACGAACAAGATAACTTGTGGTTGAATACCAAAGACAGTCCAGAATTTGAACTCACTGAGGAGAAGAAGAAAAAGGATATAGATTGCAAAAGGTAGTAAAGTATGATTATAAAAGTGCGGGCGATGGAGGACGACCATCGAGCAGAGAACGACTGCTTGGTAGAAAGCAATGACGGAGACGACCGACATGCTGGGGAAATAAAGAGATTATGATGGGGACGACCATCAAGAAAAGTACCAAGGTTCTCTAGGGAATAAAGGTAAAGGCAATGATGGGGACGACCATCAGGTTTGAAGAAATAAATGATGAGGGACGATTATCAAAGGTGAATGACGATCACCTAGCAGGGAACAGCTGCTCTGTTGGGGATAAGGATGAGGGACGGTCACCTGGCAGGGTACGGCTGCCAAAAGCATCACGACATAGGACGAATGCCGGATAGAAAAAGTCGACGATGGGGACGACCATCAGATAAGCATGATGAAGGACGATCATCAAGAGGTGAAGGACGATCACCTAGCAGGGCACGGCTGCTCTCGGGGTTTATCGTGACATAGGACGAATGTCAGATAACAAGATCAACGATGGGGATGGCCATAGGATAAAATGATGAAGGAAGATCATCAAAAAGGTGAAGGACGATCACCTAGCAGGGGATGGCTGCTAAAAATATCACGACATAGGACAAATGCCGGATATAAAAGGGTTCCAATAATGGAGACTCCGCTGAGGGAAGGACGAGGGACAGTCATCCAAATGTGAAGGACGATCACCTGGCAGGGTATGGCTGCCGAAAATATCATGACATAGGACGAATGTCAGATAGAAGAAACATAATTTCATTGGATATTTGCTGGGGATTAGTAAACACATACGAGTGTTTACATCCAAGAAATGAAAATTATAAGTGTTTGACACTGTGTATAGATAAAAGATGCGGACGAGCATCCTTAGGACTACGATACGGACGAGTATCGGTAGAAACAACGTTGACGCATGTTCAGAGATGATGGTACGGACGAGTACCAACTGGTTAACAAAGAACACAGACGAGTGTTGAATCTGAGGGGAGATAAGTGGTGTATACAAGATACTGACGAGTATCTGTATGAGTAAAAACTTGAGTGAGACACAGATGAGTGTTCAACTTGCCGGGGGAAAGTATGACACGGATAGGTGTCAAAAGAGAAAGTGTATAAGTTATGAACTTATAGGTATAAAAGATATTCTGGCGATCTGTGGGGGATAGGATTACACGGACGAGTGTCGAAAGAAGTGTATTATAAACAAGTGTTTTTTGGTTTACAATAAGCTATTAGGAAACCATGCTGGGGAGTGGTGACACGAACGAGTGACCAGAGAGTGTATAAATATCTATTCGTGATTTATATCTGCAGGGGATGATATGACACGGACGAGTGTCGAGTGAGTATATATTAACATGTATTTGTGAGTGCAAAGGGGACGCTTTGGCTTTCTGCTGGGGAAATACGAGATGACACGGACAAATGTCGAGAAGAACAGGTTATGTATAAGTATCTGTTTGTAGAAAGTGTTCTGGCGACTTTTACTGGGGAATGATGACACGAACGAGTGCCAAAAGGAGCATGTATCTGTTTTTTAGGAGTGCAAAGGGACACTTTGGCTTTCTGCTGGGACTGTGAGTCTTTACATACATTGCTGAGGGAATGTTGGTATTTACAGGTGGCTGATTCAAAACCTGACTTGTGATTATGCAATATGTTCGATTTTTGCCGTAATGCTCCGTATTAGCCGGAATGCTATGCTCTGGGGGGAATATGATGTAAATGCTATGATTATACAAAGATACCGATTCGGGACTCGGATCCAGCTGCTGTGAAGATCTCCGACTGATCTGCTTGAAAGGATATCCCAGCTGGGGGGTGAGATCATTGGTAGATCTGATAAGATGTATGACTCTATTTGGGGAAATAGGTCACTGATAGACCTATCTTGATAATGAGGAGCCCAACTGGGGACGTGGAAGCTTTCGTCACTTTGTTGTGCGGGAAATTCAGACATTGCTCTTCTTGGAGAGGCTGGAGCTCTGTGGGGAGATAGTTCCCCGTCTAGCACTCGGCTGGGGAAGAAAAGATTACTGAACGATCTTCCTAGAGATTTTTGTGGGGATCCTGCTGAGGATGGTACTTGACAAATCAGCTGGGGATATGAACACAGATGTGTTGGAGAAGTGATGCCTGGCAACTCTGATGGGGAGAGAGCATTTCTGGTGCTGTCTGGAAGACGTGCTGAGGAAATAATGATTTGGCAGCTTTGCTGGGGAAAACCTTGCATGCCCCATGTTGCGCTCTAAGTACCTGCAATCCTGTTATGACAAAGAAACGCACAAGTACCCCGAGGCATCCCTTATTGGATTCCATCATAGGATTTTAGGGATTCCCGAGAGTAAGAATATATTTCCTGCAAGCATGTGATTAGAAAGGCACATCTGTTTTTATGCAACCATTATATCAAGGATATCGGACATTTTTTGCAAATGAAATAAAAAATATACAAGACGAAATGTGATTGAAAATCTGATTTTATTAATTTGTGTGCCCTGAATTGGCGAGTACAGTCAAAGAAATAAATCCCCCGAAATGAGGAGATTGTTACAAAATTGAGAAACAAAAGGTGCTGGCAATGTTGACGATGCTTTAGTGAGCTTTCCTTTTGCTATGACTCGTATGACCTTGACGTTCTTCTCATCTTGCCGTGTTGTAAGTGATACAGACGAATTCAGAATGCAGTTGTCCGCTTATTCCCTTATTTTGCGTGGATCTCCCTTTCGGGTTTTCAATCCACCGGGATACCCATTTTTGCCTGAGCTGTCCAATACGGCTTTTCAACTCAGCGGGTGTACATTTTTTTGATTATTTTCCCTTATTTTTGCCCGAGTCTTTTATTCTGTTTTTGACTCGCCGGGATGCCCTATTTTTGCCTGGACTTACATTCTGTTTTTATGTCCAGTGGGTCATTTATGCAAAGTATTTTTTAACTGCATCTGAATTCATAGGGGACAGGAAATCTTCACTATCCATAGTAGTGAGCATCAGTGCTCCACCCGAGAAAACATTCTTTATTATGAATGGACAATCATAATTCGGAGTCCACTTGCCCCTGTGGTCTGTATGAGGAGGGAGGAGTATTTTCAGCACAAGATCTCCAACTTGGTATTCCCGAAACCTGACTTTCTGATCGAAGGCTTTCTTCATTCTCTTCTGATACAGCTGCCCGTGATAGATTGCAGCTAATCTCTTTTCTTCGATCAGATTCAGTTGATTGTACCGAGAACGGACCCATTCTGCTTCATTCAACTTGACATCCATCAGTACCCGCAACGAGGGTAACTCAACTTCAACCGGTAGGACTGCCTCCATACCATACACGAGCTGATACGGTGTTGCCCCAGTGGACGTTCTGATTGATGTACGGTACCCATGCAAGGCAAATGGTAGCATTGCATGCCAGTCTTTGTATGTGACCACCATCTTTTGCACAATCTTCTTGATATTCTTGTTAGCTGCCTCAACATCGCCATTCATCTTTGGCCTCTAAGGAGAAGAGTTGTGGTGTTGGATTTTGAAGTCCCGACACAGTTATGCCATCATTTTGTTGTTCAAGTTGGAACCATTATCAGTAATGGTTCGCTCGGGCACTCCATACCGACAGATGATGTCTTTCTTCAGGAATCTGGCTACCACTTGTCTGGTGACATTGGCATATGAAGCTGCTTCAGCTCACTTGGTAAAATAGTAAATGGCTACCAGGATGAATTTGTGGCCATTTGAAGCAGTCGGCTCGATCTTTCCAATCATGTCAATGCCCCACATGGAAAAGGGCCAAGGTAAAGACATCACATTTAAAGGATTCGGAGGCACATGCACTTTGTCTGCATAAATCTGGCATTTGTGGCACTTTCTAGCATAGGCACAACAATCTGCATCCATTGTGATCCATTAGTAACTTGATCTTAATAATTTCTTAGCCATTGCGTGTCCTCCAGCATGGGTACCGAAAGATCCTTCATGCACCTCGTGCGTCAGCAAGTCGGCTTCTGTCTTATCAACACATCTGAGAAGTACCATGTCAAAGTTTCTCTTGTACAAGGAACCATCAGTATTCAGGAAGAAACTACCAGCTAGCCTTCTTAATGTCTTCTTATCATTGGATAATGTCCCAGGCGGGTATGTTTGATCCTCTAAGAAGAGTTTGATGTCATAGAACCAAGGCTTATCATCTTTAGCACTGTCTACAGAGAATACGTATGCTGGTCTGTCAAGTCTGGACACTGAAATCCGAGGTACAAAGTTGGCAGCTTGAACTTTGATCATGGATGAAATGGTAGCCAGAGCATCGGAAAACGGATTTTCATCTCGAGGGATATATTCAAGTTTGACCGTGGTGAATAAAGTTAGTAATCTCCTTGTATAATCCCGGTATGGAATCAAATGCTCCTGGTGAGTGTACCATTTGCCGTTGGTTTGATTGATTACCAGAGCTGAATCTCCGAATACAGTTAAAGTCTTGATCCTGAGGACAATGGCTTCCTCAAGACCCATGATACATGCTTCGTATTCAGCTTCATTGTTAGTGCAGTTAAAAGTGAGTTTTGCCGAGAAAGGCATGTGAACTCCTTTAGGTGTAATGAGTACTGCACCAACACCACGACCATTCATATTGACAGCCCCATCAAACATCATTGTCCATTCTTCTTCTGGGTCAGGCCCTTCAGTGTGAACAGGCTCTTCATGATCTTTTGCTTTTATGAACATGATGTCTTCATCAGGGAAGTCAAATCTCATAGGCTGGTAATCATCAATGGGTTGCTCAGCAAGATAATCAGACAATACACTGCCCTTGATGGCCTTTTGAGATGTGTACTGAATGTCATATTCTGTGAGAATCATTTGCCATCTTGCAACCCTTCCGGTAAGTGCTGGCTTCTCAAATATGTACTTGACTGGGTCCATCTTGGAGATCAATAAGGTAGTGTGGGTCAACATACACTGCCTTAGTCGGCGAGCAGCCCATGCTAAAGCACATCAAGTTTTCTCGAGTAGTAAATAACGTTGTTCACAGTCGGTAAACTTTTTCCTTAGGTAGTATATTGCATACTCTTTTCGACCAGACACGTCATGCTGGCCCAACACACACCCCATTGACTCTTCTAATACTGTCAAGTACATTATTAGAGGTCTTCCTTGGACTGGAGGCATAAGGATAGGAGGCTCTTGTAAGTACTCCTTGATTTTGTCAAAACCCTTTGGCAGTCTTCATTCCACCTGACTGTTTGTTCTTTCCTTAACAACTTGAACAAGGGCTCACAGGTTGTTGTAAGATGAGATATGAACCTTGAAATGTAGTTCAATCTACCTAGAAACCCTCGAACTTCTTTTTCAGTCTTTGGTGCAGGCATCTCTTGAATGGCTTTGACTTTATCAGGGTCAACTTCAATTCCCTTGTCACTTACAATAAATCCCAGCAGCTTACCAGAACGTACCCCGAATGTGCATTTGTTGGGGTTTAGCTTCAACTGATACTTTCTCAGACGCTTGAATAGCTTCAACAGATTCACCAGGTGGTCTTCTTCTGTGAGAGACTTGGCAATCATGTCATCCACATAACATTCAATTTCTTTGTGGATCATGTCGTGGAATAATGTTACCATAGCCCGTTGATAAGTGGCACCAGCATTCTTCAGTCCGAATGGCATTACCTTATAACAGAATATGCCCCAGGGTGTGATGAAAGTTGTCTTCTCCATGTCTTCAGGTGACATCTTGATCTGATTATATCCTGAAAATCCATCCATAGAGGAGAATACCGAGAACTGAGCCGTGTTGTCGACCAATACATCAATGTGAGGTAATGGGAATTCATCTTTCGGGCTAGCTCTATTCAGATCCCGGTAATCCACACACATCCTTACTTTGCCATCCTTCTTAGGCACTGGTACAATGTTAGCAACCCACGGCGGGTAACTAGTTACAGCAAGGAAACCGGCGTCCCACTGCTTTTGTACCTCTTCTTTTATCTTCATGGCCATATCTGGACGAGTACGGCGAAGCTTCTATTTTACTGGAGGACAGTCTTCCTTTAGAGGCAGCTTGTGCATAACAATGTCGGTATCCAGTCCTGGCATATCTTGATAAGACCAAGCAAAAACATCCACATACTCCCGAAGCATGTCAATAAGTTGTTCTTTTACTGAATTTTGAAGACGGGCCCCGATTTTCACTTCTTTCAAGTCTTCTTCGGTACCAAGATTAACTGTCTCAACTTCCTCTTGATGAGGAGTGATAACCTTCTCCTCTTGCCTTAACAACCTGGCTAGTTCTTCAGGTAGCTCATAATCTTCTTCAACCCCTTCATCGGCTTGATTAATCGGATTTTCAAAGTCATACGAAGTCATAGCAGTGTCGTTGTCGGTGCGGTATGGAGGGCACTCTCTACAAGGGTTTAGATTGGTTCATTTTAGTGATCAGTTTTATCTTGCTTAGAAAAAGTGAAAATGAAGTTATTTTTTTTGAAAAACATTGCCATTTTATTTTTGTACAAAAAATGAAAAATGAAAAACAGTGAACGGGAAAAAAGAGACTCATTTGCAAAAGATATCCTGATATTTATTAATTGATCGTTTGCACAAAATACAAATGGCCCGATTACAAAATGAGCCCTGACATCTTGGGCAAGATGCAGGACTTGATGCATGCTAAAAGACATGAAATAATAATTACTCTGTAGGAGTAACTCTTATAATTTCCTGGGAAGACCAGTTTGAGACTTGGTTCCACGGGATCTTTGGACGTATCCAGCTTTCCAAGTTGCGTTCGTCTTCTTCCTCGTCTTCCAGACTGTTCACAACATCCGGGATTAGCATTCCCCCGCTGACAAATTTGGGCTCCTCTACAGCCTCCGGTTGATCTTGTCAAGTTGGCCTGTAACCCAACCCGAATCTGTCTTCTTTCTTTTCAACTGGCAGCAGCTTGCCCCAGCCTTGAGCGGTACCCTCTTCAACAACCTTCCGGGCTTGTTGATATGAAGTGATGGATGTTCCAGATATAGCAGTGGCTTCGTTGATGTTGAGGGCCTCAAACCCCTGACTCATAGTCTCATGGATCTCCCCATCCATCTCTATGTACTTGTAAGTAGCCAGCTGGCTAACAAAAATGTCTTCCTCCCCACAAATTGTGATGATCTGGCCCTCCCACTCAAATTTTAACTTCTGGTGAAGGGTAGATGTGACAGCGCCAGCGGCGTGAATCCAGGGTCTACCCAATAGACAGCTGTAGGCCGGCTATATGTCCATCACGAAGAAGGTAGTTTTAAAGGTCTGTGGGCCAATCAACACAGGCAGATCAATCTCTCCAAGCACTGATCTCTTAGAGCCATCAAATGCTCTCACCACCAAATTACTTGGACGCAATGCCAAACCATCATACTCCAACTTCACCAAGGCTTTCTTTGGGAGAACATTGAGCGAAGACCCAGTGTCTACCAGTACATGAGAAATGACAACACCTTTGCATTCCAAGGTGATGTGCAAAGCCTTGTTATGCTTGCGCCCCTCCGTTGTTAAATCAGCATTTGTAAAGCCCAGTACATGACTGGTGTTGACATTTGCAACCACAGTTTCTAACTGATTAACAGTAATCTCTTCCAGTACGTATGCTGCGTGCAGGACCTTCAACAATGCATTCTGTGAGCTTCGGAACACATTAACAGTGATAATATAGAGATTTTGGAGGGTGTTTGATGAAGCTGGTCCACCACTTTGTAATCACTATTTTTTATTATTCTCATGAACTCGTCCACTTCTTGTTCAAAAGACGTCTTCTGAGTTTCTCTAGCAGTTGGCTCTTCGGGCACCACACTCTTCCCTTTTGCCTTAGCAGCAGCTTCTACTTCAGCATTGGGTCTCAGTGTTTGTGAGGCAAAAAGGCGTCCGCTTCTGGTGAAACCTCCGCCTCCCCCAACATTGTCAACTTGTGGTGAAGAGGTTGCTGAATCTAGAGTGATCTTCTTTCTGTTGCAGTAGAGATCAGAGCCATAGTGCCAAGGTATGGCATTACTGCTTTCATAAGGAACGGGTCCTGGCACCGTAATGGTGACTGGACTGATTACTGCAACGGAAGGAACTGTGATGGTATGCGGGTCGTAGTAGATTGTGACTGGTGATCTTACAGGAGCTGTTGCAGTTTGTTGTGGGAAATTGTTGTTGGGATGAACATTTGCCGGGTCATAATAGATTGTGACCGTTGAGACATATTCATTAGTGTTTCCTGGTGTTGTAGGAGGTTCCGTTGATAAGATGGGTGCGGATGTTGTAGAAGAAAATGTTGTTGAACTCTGATCTGTTAAAAAATTGGATGGAGTGATTGCTGGAGTTGTTGATGCATCAGTGGGAATGATAGTTGTTGAAGTTGTAGGAGGATTTGCTGAAGGAAGAATTGTTGATGTTGTAGGAGAATCCGTTGTTGCTGAAGAAAGAGTTGTTGAAGGAGCTGTTGTAGTAATCTGTAAAATTCCATCTTTGATGAGGCCATCTATGCCAAACCTTAGCTTCTCACAACCGTTAATAGCAGTTTTGCACGATTCGCAGCAGGCTTCACAGCCTGGGAACACTTGGCATCTTAGGAGTTGAGCCTTGACTTCTACCAATGGTGTTTGAATCTGTGCAACATTGTCAATTAGTGCAGATGGTTGATCTTCCTCTATGGCATTAATCCTGGGCCCACCATGATTATGCATAGGATTTCTGTTGACATTCGGAGGAGGTGCGAAATTGAGAGCTTTGGAATCGACCAAATCCCAAACCTTCATCTGTAAGGCTCTGCACTTCTCAGTATTGTGACCAGGTGCGTTGGAGTGAAAGGCACACCTGACATTAGCATCATAATTCTTCGGGAGATTGAGAGGATCTGGTGGAGCCAACGTCCTTAACTCAACCAGGTTAAGGTTCAGGAGTTGTGGCAGTAAAGAAGCATAAGGCATAGGGACGGGGTCAATCACCCTATTTGCTTGAGATGGCCTCTGTTGAAAGGGGCGCTGCTGTTGGTTGCTATTGTTGTTGTTGTACGTTCTTTGTTGCGGAAAATGAGATTGTTGCTGATAGTGATGTTGTTGTTGCTGTTGTTGAGGAAAAAGTGGTTGTTGTGGAACCGGGGCCGGAATGGTGACAGCCGCTACTGATCTATGAGAATACTGGGGTCTGCCCCTGCTTGCGTGGATGGCATTTGTTTCACCCGCCCTACGAGGTCCTACAAAAGGTTTCCTGGGGTTGTTGGAGGAACTTGCACCATTGTCAGATATTTTGCCCATCTTCAAAAGACTCTCAATTCTCTCACCAGCTATAACTACATCGGCAAAACTGGTAGAGGAGAAAGCGACATGTCTATCAATATAAGTTCCCTGCAATGTGTTCATAAACATGTCAGCCATTTCTCGTTCTGACATGGGTGGCTGGACAGCAGCAGCAAGCTGTCTCCACCTCTGAGCATAATCCCGAAAGCTCTCCCTTGAAGACTGAGACATGCCCATTAGAAGAGTTCTATTAGGAGCCATGTCTAGGTTGTACTGGTATTGCCGGATGAAGGCTTCGGCCAAGTCTTTCCAACATCTTATAGTGGCCCTTGTCAGATGCGAATACCATTCTCTTGACGCTCCAGTCAGGCTGTCCTCAAAATAGAACATCCATAGCTTCTCATCCATGGTATAAGCCTTGAGTCTCCCTAAGAAGGATTGCAGATGAGTACGCAGGCAAGAGGTACCATTATATTTCTCAAAGCAAGGGGGTTTGAATTTGTGGGGAATCCTCACCACATCTACCAGCCCCATATCCATCACGTCGAAGCCTAAAGAATTCTAAGATTCCAAAGATCTTAATTTTTCAGCAATCTCATCCAGTCTTCTGTCATACACCTCATCCCCAGCCCCAATAACAGTGAATTGTTCCTCTTGGGGATCCTCTTGCAGGATTCTGCCCCCAACAGTATTACCTTGAACATTCCTTGGGATATTAACATCTGGATTCAAATGGGGCCCATACTCTGGTGGGTCAATACAGGGCTGTCCTCGTTCATTATTGCTGGTTCCCCCTATCCCAAGGTGGGGCTCTTCAGGTGTCTGTCTTTCTACCAGCTCTCTCAACCTCTCTTGGCTCTGGGCTAAGCCAGTCATTACTGCCATAAATTGAGACATTTGGTTTCTCATCTCGACCCTTTTGTTTTCCATCTAATTTCTCACTTCAGTCAGATCCTACTGTACCTGATCCATCTGAATGCCTGAAAGGTTGTTACGAGTTGGGTACCGGTGTGTGCGGTTGACAGGGAACACTCGGCGACGAGCAATGTTTCCTGAAAGCACAACAAAGTGAGAAACAAAATAATAAACAAAAACCTACAAAACAAAGAAACATGTTAGTATGCAATGCAGTATGCTTATTTGTTTTCCAAGGTATCCGGTTTGGTTCTTGGTTTTGACCTTTCCAGACCTCAAGGAGATGCTTGATGATGTTGAGAAAAGAAGCCCAATGAAACAAACTAAATATATTACAAAAGATGAAGGATACATAGTCTGTTTACAATACATGCCCATGGTGGGTCAAAAATACAACAAAAAGGAAAAGTACATCAAAAGGAAGGAAATACAAGCAAAAGGAATCAGACATCTAGTCCAAAGTCATCTTCCCTAACTTCCTTCAGGAGTGCCTCAGTCACCGGACCAGCTAGGTGCTCTGTAATGGTTCTAATGAGGAGGTTCCTGATGGAAATGGAATTAGTCAGCTTCTTATGCCTGTCCTGATCCTTTGATCTCTTTAACCCTGCTCGGAGCTTCAGTTCTGATATCTCCTTCTGAGCTGCCAACAAAACTTCCTGCTACTTCTTCTCATTGGCCTCCAGCTGCTCAATCTTGGCCTGAGTCCTCTAGTCTTCTTGCGTACGGGCTTCGGTGATCCTGACCCACCTAGCCTGGCTTTCCTCCAGGTAGTGCTCAGCCCTAGCTTTCTGAATCTTGGCCTCTTTGCAGGCATTCTTCAATAATATCTGTTCCCCGGCTCTTGCTTTCCTTATGTAGTCATCTGTCCTCTCAATCTTGGTCAGATGCTCAATTTTGAGCTTTTCCATTCTTTCAATGTCTAGACGACCGTCACTTCTTTCCCAAAGAGTCTTTTTCAGGGCCTGAGATAGCTGCTCATTCCTTTCTTTCAGCTTTTCAAATTCCTCCAGGCTAATAGTTGCTGCAGGCTGTACTGTAGATGGTCCAGGTGTGTCTTCCAAGGTGAAAGGCATCCTGGTAATCCGAGCTCTAGTACGGAACCAATCATAGTACTGAGCTGAAGCAACATTGTTACATCTTCCGAGGATGGCTATCCCCTTTGTCTGAATGTTGTCCCAAGCCCAAGCAGCTTGCCTAACAACAGCTGAATTAGGTTGCACATCACAGTATAGGGTCTCAGCTAGATCTTGTCCTCTGGGAGGGTGAACTAAGGCATATCCCAATTGTCTCTTAAACAGTAAAGGGTTGTAATTAATACAACCTTTTACTCCTATTAGAGGCACATTAGGGTACTGCCCATAGCTGGTGATAATGTCCTTTCCTTTGGTGCTCTGGGTGCACCACCTGATATTGTCTGATGTTAAGGCAATGAACCTCTTGGCCTAATTCTTCTGTTGATGTGGGTTCAAGAAAGCATCTGATTTAGGCAGGTGTCTGAGTAGCCAAGAGTAGAACAAAGGAGCACATCATCTGACTAACTTCCCCCTTTGTTTTTCATTTCTCTGATGGATGGAGTAGTAAAAATCTCCTAGCAATGTAGGAACTGGGCTCTTCAGCAGAAATAAGTGGATGGCATTCTTACTGACAAATTTAGGCTCATCTGCAAATAATATAGACCCATATATGCTGAGGGGTAATAGTGCACAGACTGCTCTCCATTCCCCCAATGTAGCCTTCAGAATGGCCTGAGAAATCAAGAAGTCCAACTGTAAACACGGAATCCCAGCTTTTGTTGTCATGTTTTGTTCAATAAGGGCATGCTCCAAGTACAATACCCTTGCTATCTCTTCACTTCTGGGAGAAGTCATCTCTGGGTTGAAGGGGATCCCTCCTTTGATAGGCACTCAAATAAACAAAGAAAACTCCTCCAATAGAGGCCCAATCTGAACGTCTGGAAAGGTGAAGCATCTAAGTGGAGGGTCATAGAACTGCAAGCATGTGTGGATCATGCTTCTCTGAGAAGAATCAAGGTTCATAACCAAGTCTAAAATACCCCCATAGTGCTCTCTAAACAATGGGATATGGTCAGGTGTGATGAGTGACTGGACCTGCCTGATACCAGTCAACATGGGCTCAAAAAAGTGGTAAGATATGTTGCTTTTCCTTGGAACATCCATGAGTGCTGATGAAAAAGCTGAAGTCAAATGCTGATGAAGGTCACAGACTGAGAAGCTGGAGGTGAGTCTCTGACAGACTGATGCAAGTGAGTCTCTGACAGACTAAAGGAGATGCTGAAGGAGATAGCTGAAGCAGATGCTGAAGCAGAGGTCTAAGCAATAGAAGGGGTGAAAACCAAACCAAGATATAATGAGGTGGATACCCTGAAAAACAAATAAACAAATGTTAAATGATGCAATGATGATATATGCAAATGATATGCAAGGGTTTGTGATCAAGAGCTGAATCTGATTATCTGTCTTGGTATAAGGTCCATGTATGTTCAAAGGTCCAGATGGAGGCTCAGAAATCCAGTAACCAGGGTGGGGGACTCAAATAAAGAGTCACATGTCCAGGGTTAATCACAAGAAATGTCCAAAGTGAGGTACTCTTAAACAAAACAGTAACAGGGTATGATGTGGCCAAGGGTTCCTGCAAACCTGTAAACAACCCACCCCCCTCACATGTAATGTTCTAGAACAAAGATCCTCAAACTTGGATCAGTTATGAGAAGTGTAAACACTTCTAACCCGGAGGTACAGTGTTTACAATAACCATAAAAGATCCTCCTCTAATTCTCCCCAGATTCTGAAGGTCATAATAAAGGTCATCCAGACTTAGAAGGCTTCCCAGATAGCCCTAGCACTACAGGAAATCTGTAGCACAGAGTTCTCAAGAAGAAACCCACATCTGAACCGTGTTTCATATTCCCGCACCAGACCGAAATGGAATGGGAAAGAACATGAACCACTCTAGCCTAAGTGTCACTCAGGTCCCAGGTATAGGACCTTAATCACTCAGTGGAACCCCACCCACCAAGACAGAAAACCAGCTCCAACAATGATAATGACAGTATGATGTATAAAAAAACTGTAAAGAAAGCAGTAAATGAAGCTGTACATAAAGCAATAAATAAAGCAAATAAATGAACACAATTAGCACAAAACACCCCCGTAAACACAAATCAAACAAGCGCTAGGAGGAACCCACAAAAAGAACCAGAAGCCCTGGTTGCAGTATAAGGGTCCCCAGCAGAGTCGCCAAGCTGTCGCTCCCACCAAATGACACAGGGCCAAGAGGGGTACAGACGCGAATGGTCGACGAAGGAGAGAACATGAAGATGAACTGAAAAAGAGTCGCCAGCTAGGCATTTTTATCCCGAAGGAAAGGTAATGCTGCATAAACCTAGAAAGATATAGACAAGACGGTCGCGAACCAGAGAAACTGAGAAAGGGGGTTGGTTACAACCTGGGAAGGTATTAGCACCCAGATTGTCCGTCGTACTCGACAGGATCCACGCTTAAAAGATTTGTGCTTAAAGGGGTAGTGTCAGTGCTATTCTGTGTACAAAAGCTGGAAAAGAATGCAAGTGCCAGTGCGAAAGAAATGTGAAGTGAATTGCTCAGGAATGAGGCTTAAAGAATAATGCTGGAAGAGGGGGAATATACAGAGACGTTTGTTCGAAAACAGTTAAGTTATGCCTACGTATCCTCTCGTGCAATGAGGAAGTCAGAACACCGTAGTTTGACTCAAAGAGACTGAATGGTAAATTGACTTGTGAACTGCTTAGTTGCCTATGCTCAAGTGTAAGACATGTATGGCTCAGGTGCAAACTGTCTTGCATTAGACGGAAGAAGCAAGTTCTCGTTTATGAGTGAATAAGATGAGAAAAGAATCCCGAAGGAGACGATTATTGTTTGTTTTTGATGTTTTCAATCTTTTATTGCTTTTTTTGTTTGTCATAAGAAAATGAGCCTAAGCCTAAACCAAGAGTTAGTAAGCTCATCACATCTTCCCTCTGATTAGGGGTAATGAGAATACCTTAAGTGTGAAGTAAGCACCTCACACTTAATCACCATGATGTAGGATTAAGATCATTAACCTGTTTGCCATTATTTAGATGTTTTTGGTGTTTTTGTTTAGTGTTAAGTAATGATTTTAAGCCATAATCAAGGATTTAATGGACCCATTACACCATCCTAATAGAAGGATAATAGATGAGAACATTTAAGCTGAGGAAGACTCCTCAACTTAATCCATGATTAGGGATTAAACTCATGACAAAACAAATCCTTTATTAAAGTGAATTTTAGTTAATGGTAAGATTAAGAAATGGATTTTCATGGTTTGTAAGACAACTTGAGGATGACTTGTCCATTAACACTAGGGTTAGTCCTTCTTAACCAATTAAGGAAGAATTAGAACCCTAATGTAAGGCCCAAGTTATAAGCTTGATGTCTTAGTGATTATTAGGTGAATTGATTAAGAGATTTAAACACATTAAGGGTTTAACACTTAGGATTAAAGTTATGCACTCCATCCTAAGAGAAGGATGCAGGCATAACCTTAATCACAAAGCCTTAAAACCTTTAAGGTTTAATCCCTGATTATGAGATGAGAAGAGAAGACACAAAAGATGACACAAAGATAAAACTAATAGGGGACTAATAAAACCCTAATTGTTATCATGCTTGGGTATTCCTAGGGTTTATGAAGCTTGCAAGAGATCTTCAAGAAGAACCACCAAGGAAGAAGCAGATGGAAGGAGGAGAAGCAGAAAGAAGCAAGTCAACTTACTTCACTTAAGAAGATAAGTTGCTTGAAGAAAGAAAGTGAGGAGGGAACATGAATGAGCAAGCTCACTCTAATACACATACAAAATGCAGCAAAGATGCATAAGAGAGATGAAAAGAGATTATGAGAAGTGAAGGCAAATTCACTTCTCAAAAACACTTACCACCTGAAAAGTTAGTAAAAGGAAATGAAAATGAAATGAAAATGAAAAGTATGCAATGATGAAAACCAAAACCAGAAGCATGTTCAATATGCAAATGATGCTAAGAGATGATGCAAATGTATGTCATGAGATGTGAATGATCATACAAGCAATGAGGATGCAAATGAAGCATGAAAGGAGCATGAAAGTTCATGAATGCACATGAAATGAAATGAATGCGTAACATGGAAAATGAATGATGCAATGATCAAGCATGATTCTAATGTGTCCTAAGATTTCTTATATGTCATGTGGATGCATAAAGTGCCATGGCAAGTTCATGAATGCAAGCATATGCAAGAGGGATGCAAATGAAGATGAAAAATTAGGGTTATATGAACATGTAAGATGCAAAACTCAAAAATAGAAGCAAATCATAAGATAAAAAATTCTAAATGAAATCAAAGGAATCCTAAACCTATACTAGGTTACCATCCAAAGGGGGAGGTCATAAGCTTAACCTAGAAGGAGTTATGAATTTCCTAAGTTTCTAGGGTTTTTAAGGGTGATCCTAAATGTAAAATGCCAGATAAAAATGAAACAAAAATGTTTTTAGGAACTAGAAGTCATGCATAGAACAATGTAAAAAGAATCATTCACAAACTCAACTTGGTTTAAAAGTTATGAATTTTTGAAGTTAGGGTTAAAATGTACAAATTTAAGAACCCTAATTCATTGAAAAAATGTCAAAGTGTGATCAAAACCAAAAAGAAATTTGTGTGGTGGGTTTGTAAATGCTTCTAAATGTCCAAGAATGTTCTCTGAATTTTTTTGTGATTTTTAAATACTTAAATGCATTTTTAATTAATTAATTTCCATTAATTAATTAAATAAAACATTTAAATGATTTAAAAATATTTTTTTAATGCTAAAAATAAAAATAAAAATAATTTTGGTTTCTGAAAATTAATTAATTAATGTTTGATAAAAATTTTCAGAATTCATCCTCTAACATTAAACAACAATAATCCATGAACTAAAACAATTTATTTCATCCATACAAAGAGAATCGAAGAAGAACAAGTTTAGGGCAAAAGTTTCATAGCAACATGAAATGCTTGTTTCTGGCTCGTTTTAGAAAATAAACATATCCCCATGATCAGGGCAACACATAGAACAACATTTTAACACGAAAACAAGGTTCTGGAAAAAACGTTCATCATGTTACCTTAGGTTGAGCTTTCGAATTCTGGGCTTTCTGGCCTTCTTCTTTGTGTTTTCCCACTCCAATGAACCCCTTGATGCTTCTGGTAAGCTTGAAACAAGTTTGTATGGAGTGTTTTGAAGATTTCAGTTCAGAGGTGATGAAAATCGTATTTTGGTTTGAGGTGGTTTCAGGCTGTTTTGGTGGGTGGGAAATGATCCTGGGATGATGCTGAGTTGTTTTGTGAAAGAAGTTTTATGTTTTGTTAAGTGTGCTGAGAGTTTCGAAGAGAAATGCAAAGGAGGTGATTTTTGTGAACTAGGAGGTGATTTTTGCTCTGACTTGCTCAAGAAGTTACCCAGTGATCAGATGACTTCCACAATGAATTTCTTCATCAAACTTGGTATGTATGATCCTCATAACATATTGAGACCAATATAAACAGGAATGACCAAAAAATTTGGAGTTATGGCCTCTGAACCCAAAACCCTAATTTTAGGTCATCTGTGCAGTTACACCCTAGCTTTGCTTCCATGCCTTGCCAGTTCTTGTGATTCTTTGGCTTCCTTGATCTTTGGAGGATAAAATATGATGATTGAACATACATGGACCCTCTTGAGATAATTGAAGACCTTTGGAGTGGCTCAGATGAATCCTGGATTGCTCAGATCACAAACCCTAAATGCAGATGAACTTGAACTAATGTAGTGAAGCAAAAATGCAATATGATGTGGTATGATTGAACTAATGCAAATATGAAAGACCACAAGCCATAGTGTGAACTTAGTGAGGAAAATTTGGGGTGTTTACACTCCTATGTTTTCCACTTGGTGCTAAGCCGTGCTAGAGGTGGATACGTCCTGCTTCTAACCGTTACAATAAACTTCAGCTCCATAATCGCATGGGACAGCCTTGTCACTTAGATACAGTATTGGTCCTTGAGTGGTAAATGTTACAGGTGCCACTTTTGATGGTGCCAGACTCTGCACTGGTGTATAGTAGATGGTAACTATTGAAACTTCATCTTCTTTGACAATCCGATCAAACTGAATGCTACCTTCATCAACCATTTTCTAGATCCCTGATCTTAACCTGTCACATCCTTCAACGAAATTTTCATATTCTGAGCAACCTCTTCACAACCTGGGAATAAGCCTTTCTTAGATATACAATCTTTCACAGCTAGTAGCGATGTCTTCAAGGAATTGACATCATACACCAGATTCAAACACTCCCCATCATCAATGGCTCTCACAGTTCTTCCATGCGAAGGCATAGGGTTTTGCAAAACATTTGGTGTAAGAGCAAAGTTAATTGCTTTGGAATCCAACAGATCCTGAATAGCATGCTTGAGGGCCTTACAATTTTCCGTAGTATGGCATGGATCTCCAAAGTGGAACTCGCAATGGGCATTGGGATCATATCCTTCCGGAATCTGCCCCGGTCTTGGAGGTTGTAAAGTTCTGAGCTGAATCATTTGTAATTGGAGGAGATTCAGTAAGAGTTGAGAGTACGACATCGGCAGAGTCTCAATGTGCCTATCCTTTGGCTGAGGTGGATAATACTGTCGAGGAGCTCTCTGTTGTTGGTAATTTTGCTGACGCGATTACTGCGACTGTTGTATCTGCTGTTGATTGGTAGCAGTAGGGATGGTAACAAAAGCTTCCTGATAGTAGGAATTTTGGTTTCCTCTTTTCCTCTGAGAGTACACGGCCCCGGTTTCACCTTATCCTTTCTTTGCAAATGGCTTCTTAACCCCAAAAGTAGAAGCTCCATTATTCTGAATCTTCCCCTGATTCATCCAATTTTCAATCCTCTCGCCGGTCAGGATGATATCAGAAAAACCACTAGACGAACAACCTGCTAACCATTCCATGAAATGCCCGGGGAGGGTATCCATGAATAGGTCCACCATTTCTCTCTCCAGTAGGGGTGGTTGAACCCTAGATGCCACCTCGCGCCACCTCTACGCGTATTCTTTGAAGCTCTCATAGTTTTTATGGGATAGACTCTATAGTTGGGTCCTACTCGGGGCCATATCGATGTTTTATTGATACTACTTGAAAAATGCTTCTCCGAGCTCTTTCCAATTGCTCACAACAGTTTTCTCTAGTTGCATGTACCACTCAAGGGAGCCTCAAGACAGGTTGTCTTGGAAAAGATGCATCCAGAGTTTTTCATCTCTGGTATAAAAATCTATCTTGCAATAATAGGCCTGGAGATGAGTTTTGGGGCAAGAACTCCCATTGTATTTATCAAATGTCGGGGCCTTGAATTTCGGAGGAATGATCAGCCCTTGCACCAGACCCATGTCAAAAACATCAATGCCCAAAGTATCTCTGCATTCCAGAGCTCTGACTTTCTCTGCCAGCATCTGAAATTCCTGGAAATTACCTCCTGCACCGAATCCCATGTCCTTGTTGACCAAGGTGAACTGATCTTCCTGTTTATCTACCACATGAATTGGAATGAGGCCACTCTTTGGAGTAGGAGGCATTTTACCTCTGGGTGGAATAGGGTTTCCTTGGGCATCCAAAGTGACAACTAGAGGGTCCACCCGCAGAGGATCTAGTGTTTGAATAGCAACCCTCAGCTCTTGCTGCCCATGGGCCATGCCCTACATCATATTCATAAATTCAGCCATCGTTGTGCGGAGTTCGGTCAGTTTAGTTTGTACGTTGTCCATAACATTTTATTGGTTGCGAAGAGTGGCATACCGATGCAGAGGAGTGTCGTGTCGATGAAGACGGCTTTTTGCAGCTCTCACAATCTTTCCTCTATACACAGATAAGTTAAGAAACCCCGATAACCTGCAAAGAAAAACAATGCAAATTATATTAATACATGAAAATGTTGTGTTCTTTCATTCTCAAGGTTATTTACATTCCCATTCTAATATATAGAAATATTCAGATGGCTTTTGAGAATTCTGACTCTTGGGGAGAAAACCCCACATGAAGCTCATATTAGATAACCGTGCAGAATCAGTGTTTGGAGCCCGTGTCAGTGCAAAGATAACAACCAGAGATTTAAACCACATCACATAGCATAAACAGAAGTCTGAGAATAACAACAAATTCCCCGAAGCATGCAAATGCTTATAGTAGGAAAATAACTGAAGCATAAAGGAATCCCACAACAAGCCTTTGGGTAATCCGGTACAAGTTAATGAAGCTAAGTTCTAGGAAACCTCATGTCCTTCAACCTCCAGATGAGACGCTTGACCACCTAGAATAACTGAGCGATATTTTGATGATCTGGATCTTCTATGAGCTTCTGAATGAGGAGATCCCTTTGATCAAAGGAAGCGTGAAGTTCTCTAATCTGTTGTAGGAAAACCTCTTCATTCTCTATGTTGAGACCTGGCTCAGGCTTGGCTTTCTTGACCTCTGCGCGGATCTTGAGCTCTTCTACCTCTTTTTGAGTATTCTCAATTGCTTGTTGACCCTTTTCTATCTTCTGATCATAGCTTATGTGCTGCTTGTAGGCTTGCTGTAATTGCTCTTCCTGTTCACCCAGTAGCTCTTGAAGGTTTTTAATATTTCCCTTGTAATCAGCTTCCACTTCTTTCTGCTTCTGCAGATTGGCCTCCCATTTTGCTTGCTAGAGAGTTATGGATTCATTGGCTTTTTCCAGGGACTTGTCCTTTAGACGCTGATTTGCTTTGTGGATTTCAGCTAAACCCTTCTTCCTGAAGTAAAGCTCCATTTCTTCAAAGTCTTTCTGTTTATCCTTCACTTTTTTTTCAGCCTTTTGAGCCCTTTCCTCTAGTTTCTGATTAAGGGTCACCATCCTCTGATAGGAATTGTAAGCTTCCTGATTCTCTGCTTTGAGTTGTTGGACCAAAGCCACTAACTTTTGGTAATCTTCCAAGGGCACAATAGCTTTAGGTTCAACCACTAGAGAGAGCTGGTGCAGAAAAAGGTATCAGAGCCACCTGGGCTTTCTCCTTTACCCATGCCTCATATTCTAGAAACATATGATTATTGCTTTTTCCCAAACATGTCACACCTTTTCTTCGGATGAGTTTCCAAGAACCCGCAACCTTTCGAACCAAAGGAAGATTGTTCTTTACAGAGAAATAAAAGGTCTGAACTAACTCTGAATCTTCAGGAGTGTCTGTAAGTGCATATCCCAATTGCCTTCTCAAGATAATGGGTTTATAACTGATGCCCCATGTTACTCCTAAGAGTGGCACATTGGGATAATTCCCACAGCTGGATATGAAATCCTTCCCTTTCAGCCTCATGGTAAACCATTTGATGCCCTTAGCAGACAACATGCTCAACTTTTGGGCCCAGATCAGGTTAGGGTCCTTGAAAGCTTCAGTATTGGGCAAGTGCCTCATAAACCATTTTTTAAAATAAAGGAGCGCAACACCATACTAAACCTCCTCATTTCTTCTCATTCTTATAATGTAATGAATAGTAAAGGTCTCCCAAAAGCATGGGTACCGGATTCTTCAGCACAAAAAGATGGATGGTATTTATGTCAACAAATTTGTCCATATCTTCAAACAGAATGATCCCATAGATAGATGGGGCCAGGATAGCACAGACAAAATCCCACATGGTAGCAACAACAAGTTATTCAACCCTTTTAACCAGGAAGTCCAAAGAAAAACCAGATACCCAGGCTTTGGTAGTACCTAGGTTTGCAGTCACCTCAGATGATTTCAAATAAAGAGCTTTGGCTATATTAGCATGAGTGGGCCTTGTCATTTCTGAATTGAAGGGAACCTGATCCTGAAGCGGCACCCCCAAAATAAGAACATACTCTTCAAGAAAAGGACCCAGTTGGAAATCAGGAAATGTAAAGCATCTGAGCCCAGGATCATAATACTGCAGTAAGGTGTGAATGGAACTCCTCCCAGAACTATCCAGGTTGACCACCATGTCTATAATATCTCTGTAACTCTCTCTGAAGTATCCCACATGATTTGGGGTATTAAGTGACACCATCTTGTTTATCATGTCCACCTTAGTATCGAAGAATTTGTAGTGAATGTTCTTTTTTCTAAAGTCTTCCATCTCTGAATTAGAAGTCCGACCGGAATTGGGAATGATATAAACCTTGAGAATGGAAAGAAAACACAAATGATTAATGATGTGATGATGTTATGTAAGGAAAGGCATGTGACCAGTGATGTGTCTGTGTTGGTGGTGATCATATAACTAAGTGTTAGTGAAGGGTCGCAGTATCAGTATCTTTGTGTAGAAATCCCATAATTCGGAACCGAAGGACCACATAGAACACGATCATGTCACAATATAACACTGGAAAAATGGGTATGTTGAAAGTTTAGGGTTCCTGCAAACCTGTAAACATCCCTCCCATCTCAAGGGTGTGCTCCGGGTCAACATCACAGACTCTCAAAGCCGAATAACAATAATACGTTCACCATCTCCGAGAAATGGCTCATAACCAAATCAGGGTATCGGTTTAGCATTATGTACTACTCAGGGAGGTCTCAGCTGAGTCTAGGAAAACAAGCATCCCACATAAGTCCCTAACTTCAAGCACTGAATCGAGAAACAATAGTACATTCAGCCATTGGGATACAGTACTATCGTCATACAAACAGTTTGCTTTAACTGGGTTCTTATGAGAAAACTAGGCCTTCCTATGCGAGTTCCCAGTGGGCCCTCGGATGCGAGTGGGTTTGCCAACAAATGTGGTCTGCCACTTTCATCACTGAAGAAGGTTGTTTCCACTAAGGTCCTCAATGATCGGTCCCCAGATGCACATAACTATCAAGGTCGTACCCTAAAGAGGAGGAAATCCCCACACATGATAGTTCCAAGACGGTCCTATCTGGGTGTGGAACACATCACCACTCATCATGGTGAGATACCATGGAAGTACAATGTCTGTCCATGCTAAGTCCTAGTGTGCACTCGAACTCCGGTTACGAGCTCATCTCACAGTAACCCCATCCCACATAAAAAAAGCCAAACCAGACAGTCCAATATAATATATGATGCATGGAAAATAAAATACTGAAAGCAATAAATAAAGCTGTAAAGTAAAGCTGTGAATAAAAGCAATAAAGCTGAACTAAAGAACACATCAGCAAACAACTAAACACCCAAAGAAAAAGAAAGAGACAAACTCTAGGAGTGACTCTCAAAGGGGAAACCATAGATTCTGGGTTTGGTCCCCAGCAGAGTCGCCAACTTTCGCTCCTGGAATTTTCATCCTAGTACAAATGCGAAAGTGGCGCGGAAAAGGTAGAGTTGCTAGACAGGCATTTTTATCCCGAATGAATGGGAAAGGTAATGCTTCACAAATAGAAGGAAAAGGAAAGGACAAGGTCCGACGAACCAAAGAACTGGGTTCGAGAGTCGGTTACGACCTGGAAAGGTATTAGCACCCCAGATCGTCCTCCGTACCCGACGAGATCCATGCTTGTTAATTTGTTTCAAAGGGTAAGGAATAAAACTGATGCTGAATAAAAACCACTACTGATTTGAACTAGAATGAGAGAGGGAACTGGAAAAAGAGAACAAAAAAGTAAAGGAAAAATGTAAGGAAAATAAAGAATATGCTCGAACGGGCCCTACCCCACTGCCTACGTACCTCATCGTGAAAATGATGATCAGAGTCGATGTAGTTCGCCTAACTAAGGCGGAAACATGTTTTTATTTTTTATAAGATTGAACTGCTTGTGCCTATGCTCAGGTGTTACAGGCTCGTCTGGTACGAGTTAGTTTACCATCTTGCAAAGAGACATGTGAAAGCGAGTTATTTCGTAATGAGTGAATGAGATGAAAAGATAATTCCCGCAAGAAAGACATGTGTTGTTTTTTTACCGCCTTTTAGAAGAATGTTTTTTATTCTGTTGTTTGTGAGACATCCTTATGCTAAGACTTGTTCATCATGATATATAACCTACACCTCATCCCGAAATGGAATGCGTGCAAGTACCCCATAGAAAAGTCTCATGGTGCGTGAGAAAGCTCAACCTTTATTAGGTATTTTAAAGTTATTTTGAGATGAGAAAGAATGACTCAAATCGAGAAAGGACAAAAACTAGGAGAAACTAAGACTCACCCTAAATTATTGTACTCAAAGGAGATCCTATGGTTAGTGAAGTTTTCTAATCCTAAAGAAGAAAATGAAAAGAACTTAGAAAGAAACTTACTTCCCTAAAGAAGTTAAGTTGTTTCTAAAGAGAGAATGAATGAAGTTGAACAAACAAAGCACAAAGGGCTAAGACAAACACAATTTAAAAGCATAAAGAAGATGAGGAAATAAGTTGTATAAACATGCTCACCTCAACCTCCCTATAAAACAAATGTTAGTAACATAAGGCTAAAGTGATAAAAGGAAAGAGGTAATCAAATACCAAACAATTCTTAATACAACTATGGCCTAACTAGACTCAATTCTAAGTCTAAGGACACTAAAAGCTAAGCAAAGCCTAAAGTTAGCAGCTACTACAACTCTCTAACACATAATCAGCCATTAAATGCAATTAACAATGCACACATCCTATTACAGCTACCAAACAACATGAAAATAGGTGTAAAAAGACCAAAAAAGAATAATGCAGCATGTTCTTACAACTTCTGTTTCCAAATGCAGCGATGAAAACATGGCAGATTTTCAATTGTTTTTCGAATGCAAAAATGAGTTTTAATGCTCACAACGAAACACAAAGATCATGCAATTTAATGCCTCAACATGAAATGGATATCGACAATGGAATGCAACATATGAACACACAATTAATGGATGCGAATTTTATGGATTATGCGGTTTTAAACAATGTGCAATTTCTCTCAAATTCGCGTACAATCGACCTAAATATGAGTGGATTGCAAATGTGATGCAAAATAGAAGTATAAACACTTATTAACATGCAATATATGATGCTAAATCATGTAAACAATGATCACAACATGCTATGAACACATATGCAACACTTATGCCAAAAATCGGGACGTAACGAAAAACATGTCGAAAGTCATTGAAACTACACACACCTGCATTAAATCAGCTCCTAAAAAATTCCTAAAATCATAATCTAAAGATCCATTGTGATTAAAGAGGGATTGGCATGCAAGCATACATCAAAATGCACAAAAAACCAAAATCTGCTAACTGTTAACTGGTTAACAGCTGGTGTTAATCGATTAACGCTGCTGAAATTTGCAGAATTTCCAAGCTTTGAACTGTGTTAACCAGTTAACCCACAGTGTTAACCGGTTAACACTGAACCAGAATCCGTTTTAAATGCTGAAGAAAAGCACTCCTACCTACCAACTTATTCCTCGGGTTCCTAATTTAACTACTACCAATTTAGCACGAAATTGACACCTAAATGCAACATTCTAACACCTATTAACACTACGATCACTCTACAATTCTAGTTTTTATGTTCCAACCAAGCAAAGCATCACAAAAGCAAGAAAAAGAAATGAATGCGTGAGGTGAGATGAAGAAAAATAAGTTAAAACGATAAGTGATTTTGGATTCACCAACCTACAAAGTGGAGGGTTGCTTTGGCAATTGTTGCAATGTTGATCAATACACGAACGAAGAGTATACCGAAGATCCGAAACTTTGATCCGCAAATGCACAAAATAAATGCGATTGGTGAAAATTATCCGAAAATGCTTCCGAATGGTGAAATAAACACCGCAACCGTGGCAAATTCTTCGATATTCTGCTGAATTGATGAAGATGGTGGAGGCTTAACTTCCGATTCTTCAAGTTTCAATGCAAAACTTGAAGAATCTTGATGATGATGATGAAGCATTATTGAGTTTGGAAAATGGAGAGAATTGAGAGAATTAAGATTGTAAAAATGATGAAGCTTGTGAAAAGTGGCTAATCTCTTTATGGCTTGGTGACCAAGGTTTATATAGAGGCTAGGTTTGGAGTTTGGTTTAGGTTAGGTATGAGGTGTGGACATTAGACTTGGATCCTAAGCTAAAGGTTGGTTGAGAATATTCCTAGAATATTCCATTGGAATATTCTTGGAATATTCCTTGGCATATTCTGGGAATATTCCTTTGGAAGAGTGTGGAGTGTTCTAGAATTTGGTGGAAATGCAAGGAAAATGGGAAGTGAAAGAGTGGAGGAATAAGGCAAGCTGAATTTTGATTTTTTTTTCCAAAATTCGAATGCGTTAAACGGTTTACCCAGGGTGTTAACCGGTTAACGAAAGCAAAAATTTGAATTTCCCTCCAAAAGGTGGGAAACCCCCAAAATACACCTTCGTCGTCCGTTATGAGCCTGTTTTATCCTTGAGCTCTGGTGGCTGATTTTTCCACTGAATAAACCTAGATCACATGCCTTATGTGTCAACCAATGATGCATGATTTATTATGTTTGTTTTATTATGAAATGTATGGAAGGATATGCAAGATGGCACGGAAACGAAGCATATGCTACTCGGTGTCGGTGATAAATAAGAGGGAAAATTTTGGGGTGTTACATTTAGGAATTCCTCTGACAGCTTCCATGGATATGATTCTCTTCATTCCTTTCAAATTCAAGTGTCCAAGTTTCTGATGCCATAGTTTAACTTCATCTTCTTTGGTAAGAAAACAAGAGGATACATAACTTGAATCTTGAGGCACCCATAGGTAACAATTGTCCTTAGATCTGACTCCCTTCATGATCAATTTACCTTTCTCATCACTAACAAGACACTCAGATTTGGTGAAATTGACTTTTAGTCCTTGATCACATAGTTGACTGATGCTAATTAGATTATCAGTCAACCGCATTACAAGTAGCACATTGTCAAGTTTAGGCACTCCCGAGCAGTCCAACTGTCCAATTCCCTTGACTTCACCTTTGGATCCATCACCAAAAGTTACAAAACTAGTAGCATGGAGTCTCATATTCACTAGCAGATCTTTGACACCTATCATATGTCTTGAACATCTACTGTCAAAATACCAATCATTGTTTTGTTGAAACTCTGAGAGAGGTATGAGCTATCAAGCCGTTGGTACCAACCTTTGGAATCCATTGCTTTCTGACGCTAAGTATGTTCTGAATTAGAACATGCTGAGGGGAAGGCTTAGGATATCCATATAGTTTGAAACAATAAGGCTTTAAGTGACAAAACTTTCCACAGTAGTGACACCTCCATCTATGGGGATTTCCACTTATGTAATTTCCAAGTCTTCTGTTAAGATGTTGAGACATCTGATTCAACATATTAGGTTTAAGCTCAGAGTAATCAAGACCTGAGACATGTTATTTTCTTTTGTCAAACCCTAGACCAGTCACATCTCCAGCCATCTTTCAAACTTATGGAATCTCATCTTGAGTCTCTGACTACTATTCAGCATCCTGAAAGACTTGGTCATTTGATCAAGTTTGGAGTTTAGCAATGTTACCTCTTTCTCCAACTTAGAGATAGTTTCCAGATGCTCATCCTTCTCAATCTCTAGTTTAGATATGATTTTCTTCTGTTCCTCTATTTGTTGGCAAACTTCTTCACTTTTTGAGAACTATTTCTCTACATGAGGTAGCTAACTCACCGTATGTAATTTCTTCATCACTGAAATAAGAATAATATCTCTCAGTTAGAGCAAAAGCATTCTTAGCAGATTCTTATTTAGCTTAACGTTCAGACTTCTCATCTGAACAAGCCACAATAAGACCCTTATTCTGCTTCTTGAGATGTGTGGGGCATTCAGATCTGATATGGAAAAACCCTTCACATCCATAGTATTGAACTCCTTTTACTTGATAAGAGTTCTCTTCGGCCCTTGTCTTTTTACCATAGCCATTTGACCTACTGATGTCAGATGAGTTGTTCTTGACATTTGGTCTTGACTTCTTGTCCATCTTTTGCATTACTTTGTTAAACTATCTCCCAAGAAGAACTATAGCATTAGATAGGCCTTCCTCAGTATCCAGATCACATTCTTCTTCTCCATCTTCAGTGTTGGAAGAAAAGGAAATATTTTTGCTTTTCTTGTCAGATTTGTCACTTATGTGAATCTCAAAAGTTTGAAGAGATTCAATAAATTCATCCAATCTCATCTTTCTAATGTCATGAGCTTCTTCTATGGCAGTGACCTTCATGTCAAATCTCTTAGGTAGAGATCTGAGAGCTCTTCTTACTATCTTTTCTTTACACACTATTTCTCCAAGAGTACTGGATACATTAGCTATATCAAGGATAGTTATATAAAAATCATAAATACTTTCATCATCTTTCATCCTTAAGTTTTCAAATTTTGTGGTAAGCAACTGGAGTCTTGACATTTTTTTACCTTAGAGGTACCTTCATGAGTAGTTTTGAGGATATCCTAAGCATCTTTAGCTACAAAACATGTGTTAACCAATCTGAAAATATTTTTATCAATTCCATTGAATATGGTATTCAATGCTTTAGAGTTTCCAAGAGCAAGATCATCTTCTTCTTTAGACCAGTCCTCTTCAGGCTTCAAATATGTTGTATCCTTTCCATCTATGTCCTTCATAATAGGATAATAGGATGTTCCCATCCTCTTAGAACAATGTTCTAAGCCCTGTTATCCAAGGACTTCAAGAAGGCATCCATTCTTGGCTTCCAGTAATCATAATTAGTTCCATCCAGAATTGGTGGTCTGTTCACAAATCCCACCTCCTTGTCCATTATACCAGAAATTAACTTCCCTAGATCTCAACCAAATATAGAGAAGGATGCCTGCTCTGATACCAATTGAAATTCTGGTATCAAATATAAGATGTCAAAGGAAATCCCACAACATTATGAACATTAACAAGGTAAATAAAATACAAAGTAAAAAGGGCAGTAACACAAGTAATTTTTAACCCATTTTGGTGCAAACACACCTACTTTGGGGGCTACCAAGCCAGGAAGGAAATCCACTATCAGTAGTATCAATTCAGAGTTAAACCTCCAATTTAAACTCCCCACTTAATCATTACGTAATGCAATTTATATCTAAGAACTCTTAGATAAGAGAACCCCTCTCACTCCCCCTCAATCACACACTGTGATAATTAAACAAAACCTTACAAAGAAAAGAAGAACATTCTTCAAAGACAATAACTTGATCTTGCTTAAAAGCTTTAATCAAGAACAAACACTCATGCTTAAAAGCTTAAAGTCGACAAAATTCAACATAATAAGATAAGTCCAATTCAAACATCTAGGTGATTTAAAATGGCTAACAAAAAACACACACACAAGGAAAACCCCAAACCTAAAAATTTGTAAGCTTTACAATAAACAAAATATTATCTGCCTTTCAATTAGGTTAAACATCCAATATTATGTAGCATTCCGAATGAGCCTGGATCTGATTAGAAACTTCCACAAATACAATCACATTAATCACTCCAAATCAAGGATGAAAAGATCTTCGAAATCTCCAAAAACTAAGCACATAATAGCTTTTGTTTTTGACAGCAAACTTTCCTTGATTTTTCACAGACACCTGAACAATCACAAATATAAACACCTGCTAAAAGCATGCAGAAATTAAATCAAAACATTTTGCATCAGGATGTCCCAGATCTATCAAAATAGATGTTATGACATCTGATTTGACATCACATAAACCTGCACAACAGATGTTCTTCAAGTGTGTCAAGTGTAAACACCCTAAATTTTCCCTCACTCATATCACACCATGGCTTGTGATCTTTCATGTTTGCATTAACATAAGCATACTATCTCATATTGCATTTTTGTTTCACTGCCTAAGTTCAAATTCATCTGCATCTAGGGTTTGTGATCTGAGCAATCCAAGAATCCATCTGAGCCATCCCAAAGGTCTCAAAGCTTTCCAAGAGGGTCCATGTGTGTTCTATCATCATATTATGCTCCTCAAAGTTCATGAAAGTCAAGGGATAACAAGAGTTGGCAAAGAAATGGAAGCAGAGCTAGGGTTTTCACTACACAGATGACCAAAATTAGGGTTTTGGTTTCAGAGGCCTTAACTCCAAAATTTTGGGTCATTCTTGTTTCTAATGTTCTTAGAATGTTATAAGGATCATGTGTATCAAGTTTGATGAAGAAATTCATTGTGGAAGTCATTTGTTCACTAGGTAACTTCCTGAGCAAGTTAAGTCAAAATCAGGCATCTGAGGCCCCCAACAATGGAACTAAAGGGGTATTTTCATCAAATTGAAGTTATATGATCTTTATTTGATCTTAGAAGTGATGGAAGTTCACAAGATTGAAGAATTTTGAGCCAATTGCAAACTTGCCATTTTTGGAAATGACTTGTGTAACACCCCAAATTTTCCCTCTTCTTTTTAAGCATCATATCACATCATACTCATCACAAGCATATCATGTTCTTGGCATCTTAGCATGGAAAGATGAGGCATAACATTTCTCATGACTTAGCATTAGGCATATGATCATCTGTGGAGGATTTTTGAAGCATCACAAGCTATGAAAAGGGGCCCAATGGATTTTTGCAAGTCCTATGGGGGGTCTGCATTGCATTTACAAGTTCAAGTTCATTTACAAAAGCTCAGAAGGTTGGAGGATAATCAGGGAATCCAGGCAAGGGCAAAGCTCCTACACAATGATCCCAAATTAGGGTTTGAGTTTCAAGCATGAAAACCTCAAGACTTTGGCCATTTCATTTGGGCAAAGTCTTTTACATGTTAAGAGGATCCTAGGGATAAAATTTGGTGAGAAAATTCCTTGTGGAAGTCAAGTATTTCTTCAGTTGCTTGTAAATGAAGAAACTGGTCAACTATGCCTTAGAAAAGTCAACTGTGAGATTTCAAGGGGTCCAACCCCATTTTTCTAGCCAAGGGATGTTCTTATAATGTTAAAAGAGGTTTGGCAAGTTCAAAGATCAATAATCATGAGGTTTTGAGGTGTTTTGCAAAATTGGTGTGAAGTTGGTCATGGAAAATGCCATTTTTAGCAAGTTTTTGCCTTGAATTTCAAGTGAGCATAACTTGATGAAATATTCTTCAAATGGACCAAAGTCAAACATGAAATTTGGAGATTAAAGCCTCCCATTTTCAAAAATTACAAGTAATTTTTCATAGCCTTCATGGTTAAGAAGATAGAGCCCTCGAAAATTTCATAAAAACTAGGGCAAAACTTGATTTTTCATTTGTGCACCAAAGCAAAAAGTCATGAATCTATTTTTTGGGTGTTGGTACATACCAAATAAGGTTCCAATATTACAATGCAATGAAAATAAGTCATTTTTCTCCAAGAATTACACCAAATTCGTGCATGATGAAAATTTTATTCCATAAGTGTGATTTTTGCATGATCATGAAAATTGTGTGACACCTTCATCCAAGGGCCAGGATCTGTTTGGATTGCAATCAAGGGTCAGATTGTGAATGTACATGGGCAAGAAGCAAGGAAATGCACAAGTGTTTCATGCTCTCACAACAAATTTGAAAATTTTGCAAAATCACTCACACTCTCTCTTCTCACGTGCAAAGGCTCTCACTCTTTCAGCATTTCCTCATGACCTCATTTATAAGCAAATTAGGGTTTTAGAAGGATCCAGATCTCTCTCATTTCATCACTCTCAAGTTTTGGCTCAGTTTGAAAATTCCTTCGAATCTTTCTCCACACTTGCTCTCTCCACAAACTAATCACAGATCCTTCATCCTTGAGAGCTCAGGATCACAAATCCATCCATAGTTCAAGCTAATTCTCAAGATCCAGCACCTTGCCATTTCAAATCAGCTAGCTTCAAACTCTTGGAGCCAGCAAGTTTCAAGGTTCTAGTTTCATTTATTTTGCAACTAGAGTGCATTTGGAGTGGATTGGCAGTATTTTCTTGGCTAATCACAAGCTATTTCCAGATCTGCAAGCTTTAGGTGAGTTCAAAATTCTCAGATCTAGAAACGAAAATACATGTGTGCATTGTGATCCTTTGTTGGTGCTGATGATTCTGCTTGCTTTAGATTTGAATTTGGTGCCTTATTGAGCTTTATATGTGAATTTTAAGTTTCATGGTTCAAACTGTTTGCCTTTGATCCAGGCTGTCCTTTGATCTTTTGAGATTTTCGTGGCCATATTTGAATTCAGGATAGCTTGATTATGTAATCTGGAGTATTTTGTGTTTTATTATTGAGCTTTGTTCTTGTTATGCGTTTTCCGGTGCCGGAGCCTAGCTCCGGTCACCGGATTCTGGGCTGTGCATTTAGGGTTTTCGAAGGTAGGAGATGACTCCAGCACCCTTAGATCTTGTCATCTGGACACTCAGGATTGTGACACCTCAATTAATGAGGCTGCTCCCTCTCACTAGTTGTTCTTTTATAATTTCCATTCTGATTATTCTTTATGTTTCACATCCCACAATAATTAGTGTGCTCTCTCTCTCTGATCCAATCATTCTGCCACGTTAATTAATGAGCTGACTGTTTGGATGCGTCCACTTGATCCTAAGGCCATTGTTTTTTCATATTTTTGTGAATTTCCACCCTCCTATTATGTGCTGCGCAGAGATTGGGTGGGCCTGGGTTGCTAATCTCACCCCTCTTTGTCTTGAGCCCAATTGATTTCAACTGACTTTCCTTTCTATTCGCACCCCAGTTCCCTCTTCTCATTTTATTTCTTTTTTCTTTTATTTCTTTTATATCATTTGGTTTTTAATTTTTTAAAATTAGTTCTAAGTTTCAAAAAATTATGAAATAATTCATGGATGTTAATTTGAGTTTTCTTTAATTTTTCATATTTTTATTTGTCATTTATTTTATGCTGACACGTGGATATTAATTGTTCATTTTAATTAGTTCATTTTAATTCCTTTTTAAGCATGCTGTCTTGTTCATTTTCCATAGTGATCCTCATTTTGAATTTTTGAGTGGTTCTTTTTGCTCTGGACTCTTGATAGAGTGTACTTCATGTGTGATTTTTATTTTGATTTTTAGAAACTTGTTTATTTGGTTTTGGCCTTTGACTTGTGAATGAAGTTTCTTAACCCTAATTGATGTTTGAGCCCTCATTTGACTTGCATAGCTTCTGAATTTATTCCTATCCTTTTGGCATGTTGTTATATCATGATTGAAGATCTTTTGTCCAAGGTTGTGGAATTTTTGGGTCCATTCTTGATTTAATTTGAATTTTGGTTCTTAACTTGTCCCATTTTGCTTCTTTTTTATCATAAGTCCTCTCCTTAGCTTAGAAGGGCACTTGTGCCAACTTCTTCATCTTGTTTGGGGTCTTTTTAGGGCATTGATACCTTTCTGATCTTGGTTGAGGGTCTGTGTTTTGGAAATATTGTGTTTTGCTTACCTTTGAAGTTCATCCTTTCTTTTGTACATCCATCTCACTTCTTAGCTCCTTTCTTCCCATAATGTGATTGTTTAGCTTTGTGTTTCTCTTCTCTTCATCTCTCTTGCTTCTTGAGCACTTCTTTAACTTGATTATGGTTCTGATCTTGTGCCTTGAGGTTGTGTTTTGTTTATCTTTCTTTGTATCTTATTAAGTTTGCTTTGCTTTGCCATGTAATTCACGTTGCCTCATATTAACTTGTGTGCTTCTTTTCTCATTCTTATGACTTGCATTTGCATTGAGCTCTTGTATGTATGACTTCACTTCTGTTTGTATGATGTTGGCATGTCATTATTTTCATTTTGTTTTGATTGTATGCTTGTGTTGCTAACCATTTCAGGGGCTATGGTAAGTGAGAGGTGTGGATGTGATTCCCACATCTCCAGATCTTATCTCTTCTCTTCTTATTCTTACTTGTGCTAACCTTTGATTGTTGGGCTTAGGCCTTACTCCTCTCCTTTTCTTCTTTCTTCTTCTTCTCTTCTTCTTTCTTTCTTCTTTAGGATAGTGAACCACACTAACCTAGGATTTCCCATGCATGACAACACTTAGGATTCATTAGTCCCCCATTAGACTTTTACCTTTATGATCCTTTTAGTTTCTTTTCTCTTCTCATCTCAAAACTCTAAAGAAGACACTTAATAAAGTTTGAAGTGATACCTTGAACAATAGCCTTATCCCATGAGATACTTGTAGTCTTCCCATCTTGGGATAGTACAAGCTTATCTTGTGATGCACAAGTCTGATCAAGATATCATCTTCACCAAGAAAATCATAAAAAACACTTCTTCATTGTAAATACCAAAAATACTTAATAAGTTAATAAGTTAGTGAGCTTAGGCCCTAATCTCCAGATTCAAGTTTTGGGGATCTTCTCCTTACTTGAGTGTGCTTGTTCTATTATTCCATCTTGGAATGTAGTGACAAGTGCACATTCCATGGAAAAGAGCTTGAGTTCACTTCCTTGTGACACACTCATAAAAAGCTTCTAAAAAAACACAAAAAAACAATAAGCGTCTTTCCTTCGGGAATTCTTTTCTCATCTCCTTCGCTCCGTCCGCGAACTTGCTCCTACTTGTCATTTTGCAAGACGGTTACGCACTCGTCGTCCGAGCCTGCAACACCTGAGCATTGACATAGGCAGTTCAAGCCTTAATTCACAAGCAATTTCTTTTCTACCCCTAGATAGGGGAACTACGGCGACTCTGATCCTCATTGTCCAGATGAGGTACATATGCAGCGGGGTAGGGCCCGTTCGAGCACAATCTTTATTTTCCCTACATTTTTACTTTTTATTTCTCTTTCAGTTCCCTTTCCGTTTCTTTATCTAGTTCAATTCATTTTCTTCGCAGCAGCTTTCATCCCTTCACCCTTTGAAATAGTTTTCTTTACAAGCGTGGATCCCGTCGGGTACGACGGACGATCTGGGTGCTAATACCTTCCCAGGTCGTAACCGATTCCCGAACTCAGTCTATTTGGTTCGTAGAACCCGTGTCCTTCCTTTTCTTTTCTTCTGGTTTGTGCAGCATTACCATTCCCGTTCCTTCGGGATAAAAATGCCTGGCTGGCGACTCTTTTCTTTTCCGCGCCACTTTCGCCTTTGTACCAGGATGGAAATCCGGGGAGCGACAACTTGAAATGCAAACTTTCCATTTTGGGAAAGTTTTTTCAACCTCCTTTTTTATAACCAAAAATACTTCAAATGAAAATTTCTTGGTCATGAAAGTTGTAGATTAGGTCTTTCCCTTTTCAAAAAGTACAAGAACATGTCTTGATTCATCATAGAACTCAAGATATGGCCTTTCAAAGTTGGCAAAAATCCTATAATTTCAAGTTTCATGTCAAAGAGGGATTTTGCAATTTGGCATGTTCAAGCATTCTAATGACTTCTAATGTGCACAAACACTTCACAATATGTCAAGACAACCTCTAAACATCAGAACTGTGCCTTGAACCAAGTGTTTCCATGACTTGAACTTCAAGAAATCACAAAAGGGCCAAAACCTCAAAATTTGAAAAATGCATTGGATCCTTCCATCCACTTGTGCCAGCTGCATAATCTTGATTCTATGGCTCTCCATGAATCTTGCTAAGGCCAGACACCCCAAAAAGCTAGACCTGCCATGGCCCAAACCTCAAGTACACAAAAATTGACTTTTTTGCAAAACACCCCATACCAATCAGCCTATGCCACAACAACTTTCTGATCAATCCCATTGGCTTAAACAAACATTATGCAATCCATTTCATAACACACAAGAGCCTGAATCATCTCACAAGCCAGAATTCACAAAATCCATCAAAAACTTCCTCTCTTTGAAAATCATCACACAACCACTCAAACTTCAAACTTCTTCCACCAATTAACTCAGCATCACCCCAGGATCATTTCCCACCCATCACCATAGCCTAAAACACAGCCAAACCAAAACACGATTCTTGGTGCAGAGGAACTGAAACTCATAAACCAGGCCATACAAGCTTGTTCTTAGCTCCTCACCATCATCAAGGAGCTCATTGGGGTTGGTTTGAACAAAGAAAGAGGCCAGAAAGCTCAGGGAGGGAAAGCTTCAGCTCAGGTAGCCATCTCAAACCTTTTTTCCAGAAGCTTTATTTTATGTTCTAGAAATGTTCCCCATGCTCCCTCGATCACACTGCACTTTCTATTTTTGAAAATGGTGAAGAAATGGGCATGAATCGTATCTCTGAAAATTTTGACCTAAAAGAAGTTTGCTTCGATTCATGCTAGTTTCTGAAAATAAATGATTTTTGGTGTTGGATTCTTGTTTAGTGATGTTCATGGATCATTTCTGGAGATTTTGGTGAAGTTTCATGGCCTGTGGTGGAAGTTGGGTTGAGGGTATCACCGGAGAAGATGACCGGAGCTAGCTCCGGTCACCTGAAAATAATTAGGGTTAATTAGTCAGGTTTAAATTTGGACCTTTGGATCTTAGTTCCCGCACGCGTGTAAGGCCCAGATCAATCCACTTAACTCTAATTATAATTAATTAATTTAATTAGGATTATTTAATCTGAAGCAATCCAGACCACACAAAAATGCACGCAGTCAACTCCCTCCTTTTCCTGTTTGAATCTGGGCCTTAGGATCAACATACTTCTCATTTAAATCATTTTTATGTCATTTTTATTGCATTTTCTTGCATAATTTATTTAAAATATCAAAAAGTATCACAAAAATATTTTTCTTTTGCATTCCTACTTTAAATATTTTTCCCATTCCAAAAAAGATTTTTATTTTATTTTTTGCATTAAAAAAGTATTTTTAAAATATTTAAATGTTATTTTTAATTAATTAAAGTATTTTAATTAATTAAAAATACATTTAGGTTTCTAAAAATCACCAAAAAACTCATGAATCATCCCAATGCATTTAGAAACATTTTCAAACTCTTCACACAAATTTCTTTTTAGGTTTGATCATAGTTTGCCAATTTTCTTTGAATTAAGGGTCATAAAAATCATATTTTTAAACCCTAACTTTGAAAAATTATTTCTGCCTAACCAAGAAGAGTTTGAAGTTGATTCTTTTTGCATTGTGTTACATATTGCATTTAGTTTATAGGTCATTTTCCTCATGAATTTATCTTTTAAATTTCAAATTGATTTGCATTGTTTCCTTTGAACCACCCAAAAACCCTAGCAAAGTTAGGAAAATCATAACTTTTGATTGGTTAGGCTTCTGACCTTCTCCTTTGGGGTGTGATCTAATATGGGATTAGGGTTTGTTTGAGCTTGATTGCAAATGTTTATCATGTCATTTGCTTCTGTTTTGTCTATTTGCATCTCATATGTCCATGTAACCCTAATTTCTCATGTTCATTTGCATTCACCTTGCATATGCATCATTACATGAACTTGCCATGGCATTTCTTGCATTCATATGTCATCTTAGACATCTTAGGACATGTTAGAACCTTGCTTGATCATTTATTCATTCATTTTCCATGATTAGCATTCATTTCATTTCATAAACTTTCATGTGTTCTTAAACTTCAAAGCATGCCTCCTTTGCATCCCATCTTTGTATGATCACACATATGCATTTTGTATGCCTTTGCATCATCTCACATGAAATTTGCATTGCATAAACACTTCTGACTTTGGTCATTTCATCTCATTTCACTTCATTTCTTTATGCTTTATACTTTATGCATCCATACTAACACTTTCAGGTTTGGTAAGTTATTTTGGGAGGTGGATTTGCCTTCACCTCTCACTTCTTCTTATCTCTTTCATATGCATTCTTGTTTGTCCTTTAAGTGAATTCAATTCACTTGTGTTCCATCACTCTCACTTTCTTTCTTCAAGTTACTTATCTTCTTCAATGAAGTAAGTAACTTATTCTTCTGCTTCTTCCTCCTTTCATCTGCTTCTTCCATTGGTGACTTCCTTGAAGATCTTTCTCAAGCCTTACAAACCATAGGATATCCAAGCATGATAATAATTAGGGTTTTGATTAGTCCCCCTTAGCTTTTTACCTTTGAGTCTCCTTGAGTCTCTCTTCTCATCTCAATAATCAGAGACTAAATGCTTAAAGTTTTAGGACTTTGGAATTAGGGTTATGCCTGCATCCTTCTCTTAGGATGGAGTGTATAACTTTAATCCTAAGTGTTAAACCTTTAATTTGTTTAAACCTCTTAATCAAATCATCTAATAATCACTAAGAAGGACTAACCCTAGTGTTTAATGGACAAGTCCTCCTCAAGATGTCTTACAAACCATAAAATTCACTTCTTAATCTCATCCCTTAAATTAAAATCCACTTAATAAAGACTTGTTATATAATGAATTTAGTCCCTAACTATGGATTAAGTTGAGGTATCTTCCTCAAATTAAGTGTTCTCATCTATTATCCTTCTATTAGGATGGTGTAATGAGTTCACTAATCTGTGATTAGGGATTAAACTCATTACTTAACACTAAACAAAAACCCAAAAACATCTAAATAATCACAAGTAGGTTAATGATTTTAATCCTACATCATCATGGTAATTAAGTTGAGATGCTTATCTCATACTTAAGTAGGCTCATTATCCCTAATCATGGAGGATATAATGAGTTTACAAGCCCTTGATTTAGGCTTAAGCTCATTAACATATGCAAAACACCAAAAACAATAACAAAACTGAAAACACAAAAACAAACAATAATCGTCTCCTCCGGGTTCTTTTCTCATCACTCATTCATAAACGAGAACTTGTTTCTTCCGTCTAATGCAAAATAGTTAGCACTCGAGCCAGACGAGTCATACACTTGAGCATAGACAAGCAAGCAGTTCACAGTCAATTTATCTTTCAGTCTCTTTGAGTCAAACTATGGTGTTCTGACTTCCTCATTGCACGAGAGGATACGTAGGCATAACTTAACAGTTATCGAACAAAAGTCTCTTTGTCATCCCCCTCTTTCCGCATTCTTTTCTAAGCCTCAGCTTCCTGAGCATTCACCCTTTTGCACTGACACTTGTACATTCATTCCCAGATTTTGCACACATATAGCACATACACTACCCCTTTAAGCACAATCTTGTAAGCGTGGATCCCGTCGAGTACGACGGACAATCTGGGTGTTAATACCTTCCCAGGTTGTAACCAACCCCCTTTCTCAGTCTCTCTGGTTCGCATCCGTCTTATCCATCTTTTTCTAGGTTTATGCAGCATTACCTTTCCTTCAAGATAAAAATGCATAGCTGGCGACTCTATTCATCTTCATTTCATTTTCTGTCTTCGACGACCGTTCGCGTCTGCACCGGGATGCAAATCTTCGGGAGCGACAGCTTGGCGACTCTGCTGGGGAAGTATATCTTGCAACCAGGGTTTCTGGTTCTTTTTGTGGGTTTCTCCTAGCGCTTGTTTGATTTGTGTTTACGGGGGTGTTATGTGCTACTTGTGCTTTTTTTTATAGCTTTATTTATTGCTTTCTGTACAACTTTATTTATTGCTTTCATTTACTGTTTATATGCATTTCATACTGTTATCATCATACCATTTGTGCTGGATCTGTTGTTTTCTTTGGTGGGAGGGTCATTGAGTGATTAAGGTTCCATATCGGGAGCCTGGGAGACACATAGGATAGAGTGGCTTCATATTCTTTCCCATTCCATTTCGGTCTGGTGCGGGAATATGAAACACAGTTCAGACATGTGTTTCTTCTTGAAAACTATGTGCTACGGATTTCCTATAGTACTAGGTCTATCTGGGAAGCCTGCTAAGTCTGGATGACCTTTTTATGACCTTCAGCATCTGAGGTGAGTTAGAGGAGGATCTTTTATGGTTATTATAAACAATGTACCTCCGGGTTAGAAGTGTTTACACTTCTCATAACTGATCCAAGTCTGAGGATCCTTGTTCTAGAACAATACATGTGATGGGGTTAGGATGTTTACAGGTTTGCATGAACCCTTGGCCTCATCATACCCTGTTACTAGTTTTGTTTTAAGGTTGTATCATTTTGGACTGTTCTTGTGAAAACCTGGACTTGCGACTCTTTATTTGAGTCCCCTACCTGGTTACTGGTTTTCTAAGCCTCCATCCGGACTTATGAACACACATGGACCTTATCAAGACAGATAACAGATCCAGCACTTGATCACAAACCCTTTGCATATCATTCTGCATACATCATTTTGCATCATTTAACATTTGTCTATTTGTTTTACAGGGTATCCACATCTTATCTTTGGTTTGGTTTTGACCTGTTCTGCTGCTCAGATTCCTTCAGCTATCTGCATCAGCCTCTTCATCAATTATCTTCATCAGGGATTCTTCTTCATTACTTTCTCCAGTTATCTTCATTAGTCTTCAGCAATTGCATTCATCAGTTCTTCTCCTCAGTCTTCTTCATCAGAGGAGCATGATCCACACCTGTCTCCAGTTCTATGATCCTCCTCTTAGATGTTTCACTTTCCCAGATTTTCAGTTGGAACCATTGATGGAAGAGTTCTCCATGTTGTTAGGTGTCCCCATCAGGAGGGGGATTCCCTTCAACCCTGAGATGGTTGCTCCCAAGAATGAAGAAGTAGCTAAGGCTTTGCACTTGGAGCCCACCCTCATTGACCAGAATATGACCACCAAGGCTGGAGTCCCAGGCCTTCATTTGGATTTCTTGGTTACTCAGGCCACCCTTCATGCTGCAGCAGGGAAATGGGACATTGTTTGTGCTCTTCTGGCCCTCAGCATATATGGAGTCATCTTGTTTGCAGACGAGCCTAAGTTTGTAAGAAAGAGTGCTATCCACCTTTTCTTGTTGAAGAATCCAGTCCCTACCTTGCTTGGGGACTTTTACTATTCAATGCATCAAAGGAATGAGAAGTAGAGGGGAAGATTAGTCAGATGCTGTGCACCTCTCTTCTACTGTTGGTTATTAAGGCATTTGCCGAAGTCGGACGCTTTCTTGAATCATCATCAGCCAAGGAACTGGGCTAAGATAATGATTTCCCTTACATCAGAAGACATCAGATGGTGCACTCAGAGCACCAAGGGCAAATATATCATCACCAGCTGTGGGCAGTATCCCAATGTACCCCTGATTGGAGTAAAGGGTTGCATCAATTACAATCCTTTTCTTTTCAAAAGGCAACTAGGGTATGCCTTGGTACATCCCCCAAGAGAGCAAGAATTGAAAGAGACCCTCTATTATGACATTCAACACAACCTTGCCATTGTCAGACAAGCTGCCCGGGCTTGGGACAATATTCAGACAAAGGGGGCTGCTATTCTTGGCAAGTGCAACAACATAGCTTTAGCTCAGTATCTTGATTGGTCTCATATCAGGGGACAATCACCTGCATGCCATTCACCCTAGAGGATGTACCTGGGCCATCAGCAGTGGAGCCTGCAGCTACTGTCAGTTTAGAGGAGTTTGAGAAATTGAAGGAGAGGAATACTCAACTCTCTGAAGCTTTGAAGAAGACCCTCTGGGAGAGGAATGATAGTCGTCTGGACAATGAAAGGTTAGAGAAGCTCTGAATTGATCACTTGACCAAGATTGAAAAGAAAGATGATTACATCAGAAGGGCTAGAGCAGGGGAGCTGGTACTGAAGAATGCTTGCAAGGAAGCTAAAACTCAGAAGGCCAGAGCTGAGCATTATTATGAGGAAAGCCAGGCTAGGTGGAATAGGATCACTGAGGCTCATGCACAAGAAGATCAAAGGACCCAGGCTAGGATAGAGCAGCTGGAAGCCAATGAAACGAAGAGTCAGGAGGCCTTGTTAGCTGCATAGAAGGAGATCTCTGAGTTGAAGCTCCGGGCAGGGTTGAAGAGATCAAAGGATCAGGACAAGCATAAGAAGTTGACCAGTGCCATTGCCACCAGGAACCTTCTTATCAGGACCATCACAGAGCACCCAGTTGGCCCAGTGATTGAGGCTCTCCTGAAAGAAGTCAGAGACGATGATTATGGATTGGATGTTTGATTTCTTTGTATTTGTTTGTACTTTTGTTTTTGTTGTTGTATTTTGACCCATCATGGGGATTTTGTTGTAATCAAACTATGTATCTTCACATTTTTGTAATAAATGGTTTGTATTATTTCATGGGCCTTATCTCTCTTCAACATCATCATTCCTCGAGGTCTGGAAGGTCAAAACCAAAGAACCAAACCGGATACCCTTGGAAGACAAATAGGCATCATGCATTGCATACTAACCTCTTTTCTTTGTTTTGTAGGTTTTTGTTTTGTTGTTGTTTCTCACTTTGTTGTGATTTCAGGAAACATTGCTCGTAGAAGAGTGTTCCCCGTCAATAGAGTGCACCAGTATCCGACAAGAAACAACCTTCTGGGCCTACATATGGATCAGGTTCAACAAGATCTAACTGACGTGAGAACCCAAATGGCAAATGAGAGGACTGAGACGAGGGCCCAAATGAACCTGTTTATGGCAGTGATGACTGGGTTGGCTCAGAGCCAAGAGAGACTGAGAGAGTTAGTCGAGCGGCAAACTCCCGAAGAAAATCACCCAGGTACAGGGGGTACCAACAACAACGATCACCTACAGCCTCGTACTGATCCCCAAGAGTTTGGACCTCATCTGAACCCAGAAATCAATGCTATAAGAAACACCCAAGGCAACAGTGGAGGGAGGGCCTTACAGGAGGACCCCCAGGAAGAACAATTTAATGTGGTTGGGGCAGGAGACAAAGTCTATGATCGTCAGCTAGACGAGATAGCAGAAAAGCTAAGGTCTCTGGAATCTCAAAACTCTCTAGGCTTTGAAGTCATGGATATGGGATTAGTGGAGGGGGTTAGAATTCCTCACAAATTCAAACCTACATGTTTTGAAAGATACAATGGCACATCCTACCCACATACCCATCTTCAGTCTTTCCTGGGGAGATTGAAAGCCTACACCATGGATGAAAAACTATGGATGTTCTATTTTGAGGATAGCTTGACCGGGGCATCCCGTGAGTGGTACTCCCATCTGACCAGGGCCACAATAAGAAATTTGAAAGACTTGTCCGAAGCTTTCATTCGTCAATATCAATATAATCTGGACATGGCTCCAAACAAAACCATTCTAATGGGAATGTCACGGTTTTCCCGAGAAAGTTTTAGAGAGTACGTCTAAAGATGGAGGCAATTAGCTGCTGCCGTTCAACCCCCTATGTCAGAAAGGGAAATGGCAGATATGTTCATGAACACCCTCCAGGGGACTTATATTGATAGATTGGCTGCATTCTCTTCCACTAGCTTCGCAGACGTGGTTATAGCTGGGGAAAGAATTGAGAGCCTACTGAAAATGGGAAAGATTTCTGACAACGGAGCCAGTTCAAGCAGTGCAAGGAAACCATTTGCAGGGCCCCGCAGATCCGGTGAAACAAATGTTGTACACATGGGAAGAGGTAGGCCCTAGTATATGCCGAGATCAGTTGCCGCTATCACTAATCCTACTCCACCTCCTCAATACACTCAACAACCATAACATTTTCCTCAACAGCCACAGTTTCCTCAACAAAGATCCTACAACAACAACAACCAACAACGCCCTTTCCAGCAACGACCATCTCAGGTTAACAGAGTGATTGACCCTATACCAATGCCATATGCCACCTTGTTTCCACAACTCCTAAAGCTTAATCTTGCCGAGTTAAGGACATTGGCGCCCCCAGATCCTCATAACCTTCCAAGAAATTATGACGTCAACGCCAGGTGTTCTTTTCATTCTAATGCACCTGGCCATGCTACAGAAAAGTGCAGGGCTTTGCATATGAAGGTCCGGGATCTGGTAGATTCAAAAGCCCTAAATTTTGTACCACCTCCTAATGTCACGAAGAATCCTATGCCCAACCCTGGTGGGCCAAGGATAAATGCAATCGAGGAGGGCTCACCCATGAATTTAATTGAAGATACTGCGATTATTCAAACACCTCTGGCAGAGGTTAAAGCTCAAATTTTAAAATGCCAGGTGTTTCCAAGTTGTGAGGCCTGCTGTGAATCTTGCCAGGTTTCCGTCAACGGGTGTGCAAGCTTGAGGAATGGCATCAATGGCTTGATCAAAGAAGGTATCCTACAAATAATAACAACAGCTTCTACAACACCAGCAACTCCTTTTTCAACATCAAATATTTCTCCTACAACTGCAAAGATAATTGTTCCTACAGACTCGTCTACAAAATCAGCAACCACTCCTTCCATCACTTCAACAGACACCAGTTCAATGGCATCCACTTCTACAATTACAACAACCACCAACAACGAAGTCTCCACAGTCACCATATATTATGACCCTACAACGGTCCCAGATTCAAACAGTTATCAACAACAATCTCAGCAACAATTTCAGCAACAACCAAGCTTCAGTCAATCACCATCAACATCAATCAGAAGTCCTGTCACCATCTTTTATGATCCGCAAACAATAACGGTCCCTACCTCTGCTGCAGTTAGTCCAGTCACCATCATGATTCCAGGGCCTATTCCATATGATAAAGATAATATTGTACCATGGCACTATGGTTCAAACCTTTACTGCAACGGAGAAAGAGTCCTTCTTGATTCTTCGGTTCACACACCACAAGTGGACAATGTCGGGGGAGGCGGAGGCTTCACCCGAAGCGGACTCCTCTTCGCGTCACAAGCTCCAAGAACTAACACTAAGGCAGAGGTTGCTGCCAAAGCCAAAGGGGAAAGTGTGGCACCTGAAGAACCTGCACCAAAGGAGACCCATAAATCATCCTTTGATCAAGATGTGGATGATTTTATGAGGATAATTAAAAGAAGTGACTACAAGGTTGTGGATCAACTCCACCAGACCCCTTCCAAGATCTCCATCTTATCCCTGTTGTTGTGTTCCGAAGCTCATTGGGATGCACTACTTAAAGTCTTGCACGCAGCCTACGTGCCGGAGGAGATCACAGTGAATTAGCTTGAGACAATGGTGTCCAATGTTAATACTAGCCATGGGCTAGGTTTCACCAATGCTGACTTGACCACGGAAGGACGTCACTACAACAAAGCTTTACACATCACTTTGGAGTGTAAAGGGGTTGTGCTCTCGCATGTTCTTGTTGACACTGGGTCTTCACTCAATGTCTTGCCGAAGAAAGCCTTTGTCAAGCTTGAGTACGATGGTATTGCTCTCCGACCAAGCAATCTGATGGTTAGACCTTTTGATGGCTCCAAGAGGTCTGTTATTGGAGAGGTGGAGCTGCCTGTGATAATCGGTCCGCAGGTCTTTCAGACTACTTTCTATGTGATGGACATTCAGCCGGCCTACAGCTGTTTGTTGGGTCGACTATGGATTCACGCCGCTGGTGCAGTTACGTCGACCCTTCACCAGAAATTGAAATATGAGTGGGAAAGACAGATTATCACCATCTGTGGTGAAAAGGACATCTTTGTTAGCCATCTGGCTACGTATAAATACATTGAGATGGATGGTGAAATCCATGAAACCATGAGCCAAGGGTTCGAAGCACTGAACGTCAATGAGGCAACGACTGAAGTATTTGCTGCATCCCAGGAGGATAGGATGGGTACTTCAATTGTCTCCTATCAGCAAGCCCGGAAGGTTGTTGAAGATGGAAATGCCCAAGGCTGGGCAAGCTGCTACCGGTGGAGAAGGAGAAGGACATATTCGATTTGGGTTACAAACCATTCCGACAAGATCAAGCAGAGGCTGCTAAAGAACCCAAGTTCATCAGTGGGGGGATGCTCACCCCAGATGCTCTCAATAAGGTGGAAGACGAGGCGGAAAGCGACCTCAACCTGGAGGGCTGGATACGTCCAAGGATCTTGGGTCACCAAGTCCTTAACTGGTTTTCCCAGGAAATTATAAGGGTTACTCCTGCAGAGTAATTATTATTTCCTGCTTTTTTTCAGCATGCATCAAGTCCTGCATCTTGCCCAAGGTGTCATGACTCATTTTGTAATAGGGCCATATTTGTAATTTTGTGCAAATGGAATATCAATGAATATCGGACATCTTTTGCAAACAATTTTCTCTTTCGCTCACTGTCTTTTCATTTTTCACTTTTGTACAAAACAATAAAATAGCAATTTTTTCAAAAAAATAACTTCATTTTACACTTTTTAAACAAGATTAAAATTGATCACTAAAACGAACAAATCTCAACCCTTGTAGAGATTATCCTCCAGATTGCACCGACAACAGCACTGCTATGACTTTGTATGACTTCGACAATCCAATTAATCAAGTTGGTGAAGGGGTTGAAGAAGACTACGAGTTTCCTGAAGAGTTAGCCAGGTTGTTGAGGCAGGAAGAGAAAGTGATTACTCCTCATTAGGAGGAGGTTGAAACTGTTAATCTTGGTACCGAGGAAGATGTAAAAGAGGTGAAGATTGAGGCCATTCTGCAAGCTTTAGTAAAAGAACAACTTATTCACATGCTTCGAGAATACGTCGACGTCTTTGCTTGGTCCTATCAAGACATGCCAGGTCTAGATACGGATATTGTTATGCAAAAGCTGCCATTAAAAGAAGATTACCCTCCAGTGAAGCAAAAGTTACGCCGTACTCCCCCAGATATGGCCATGAAGATTAAGGAAGAAGTGCAAAAATAGTGGGACGCCGGTTTCCTTGTTGTATCTAGTTACCCGCCGTGGGTCGCTAACATTGTACCAGTGCCTAAGAAGGATGGAAAAGTACGTATGTGTGTGGATTACCGGGACCTGAACAGAGCTAGCCCCAAGGATGATTTCCCATTACCTCACATTGATGTATTGGTCGACAACACAACTCAGTTCTCGGTATTTTCTTTCATGGATGGGTTTTCTGGGTATAATCAGATCAAGATGTCACCCGAAGACATGGAGAAAACAACCTTCATCACACCTTGGGGCACATTTTGTTATAAGGAAATGCCTTTTGGATTGAAGAACGCCGGTGCCACTTATCAACGGGCTATGGTAACGTTATTCTACGATATGATCCACAAAGAAATTGAATGCTACGTGGATGACATGATTTCCAAGTCCCTTACTGAAGAAGACCATCTGGTGAATCTGCTGAAGTTGTTCAAGCGTCTGAGGAAATATCAGTTGAAGTTAAACCCCAACAAATGCACATTCGAGATACGTTCCGGTAAGTTGCTGGGATTTATCGTAAGTGAAAAGGGAATTGAAGTTGATCCTGACAAAGTCAAAGCCATTCAGGAGATGCGTGTACCTAGGACTGAAAAGGAAGTTCGGGGGTTCCTAGGTAGATTGAACTACATATCAAGGTTCATATCTCATCTTACTCCGACCTGTGAACCCTTGTTCAAGTTGTTAAGAAAGGAACAAACAATTAAGTGGAATTAAGATTGTCAGAAGGCTTTTGACAAGATCAAGGAGTACCTACAAGAACCTCCAATCCTCATACCTCCAATTGAAGGAAGACCTCTGGTAATGTACTTGACAGTATTAGAAGGATCAATGGGGTGTGTGTTGGGCCAACATGCCGAGTCTGGTCAAAAAGAGTATGCAATATACTACCTAAGCAAAACGTTTACCGACTGTGAACAATGTTATTCACTGCTCGAGAAAACTTGCTTTGCTTTAGCGTGGGCTACTCGCCGACTAAGACAGTATATGCTGACTCATACTACCTTGTTAATCTCAAAAATGGACCCTGTTAAGTACATATTTGAGAAGCCAACACTTACCGGAAGGGTTGCAAGATGGAAAATAATTCTGACAGAGTATGACATTCAATACACATCTCAAAAAGCCATCAAAGGCAGTGTACTGTCTGACTATCTAGATGAGCAACCCATTGATGATTACCAGCCCATGAGATTTGACTTCCCTGATGGAGACATTATGTATTTAAAAGAAAAAGATCATGAAGAGCCTATTCACACTGAAGGGCCTGACCCAGAAGAAGAATGGACAATGATGTTTGATGGGGCTGTCAATACGAATGGTCGTGGAGTTGGTGCAATACTCATTACACCTAAGGGAGTTCATATACCTTTCTCGGCAAGACTCACCTTTGCATGCACTAACAATGAAGCTGAATACGAAGCATGTATCATGGGTCTTGAGGAAGCCATTGACCTCGGGATCAAGACTTTGAATGTATTCGGAGATTCAGCTTTGGTAATCAATCAGACCAACGACAAATGGTACACTCACCAAGAGCATCTGATCCCATACCGTGACTACACGAGGAGATTATTGACTTTCTTCACAACAGTCAAACTTGAGTACATCCCTCGAGACGAAAATCTGTTCGCAGATTCTCTAGCTACCATTTCCTCCATGATCAAGGTTCAAATTATGTGCCTCGAATTTCGGTATCCAGACTAGACCGACCAGCATATGTTTTCTCTGTGGACATTGCTAAAGATGACAAGCCGTGGTTCCATGACATCAAAAGCTTCTTAGAGGATCAAACATACCCACCTAGGGCATCATCTAATGATAAGAAGACATTAAGAATGTTGGCCGGTAGTTTCTTCCTTAATGCTGATGGTTCATTATACAAGCGAAACTTTGACATGGTGCTACTCAGATGTGTTGACAAGAAAGAAGCATACTTGCTGATGCACGAGGTGCATGAAGGATCTTTCAGTACCCACGCTGGAGGACATGCAATGGCAAATAAATTGTTAAGATCAGGTTACTACTAGATCACAATGGATGCACACTGTTGTGCCTATGCCAGAAAGTGCCATAAATGCCAGATCTACGCGGATAAAGTGCATGTGCCTCCAAATCCTTTGAATGTGATGTCTTCACCTTGGCCCTTTGCCATGTGGGGCATTAACATGATTGGAAAGATCGAACCGACTTCTTCAAATGGCCACAGATTCATCCTGGTAGCCATTGATTTCTTCACCAAATGGGTCGAAGCAGCTTCGTATGCAAACGTCACCAGACAAGTGGTAGCCAGATTTCTGAAAAAAAGACATCATTTGTCGATATGGAGTTCCCGAGCGAATAATTACTGACAATGGTTCAATTTTAAACAACGAAATGATGGCAGAACTGTGTCGGGACTTCAAAATCCAACATCTCAACTCTTCTCCTTACAGGCCAAAGATGAATGGCGCTGTTGAGGCAGCTAACAAAAATATCAAGAAGATTGTGCTGAAGATGTTGGTTACTTATAAAGACTGGCACGAAATGCTACCGTTTGCTTTGCATGGGTACCGAACTTCAATCAGAACATCTACTGGGGCAACACCTTATCAGCTTGTGTATGGTATGGAAGTTGTCCTACCTGTTGAAGTTGAGCTACCTTCCTTACGGGTAATGATGGATGTTAAGCTAGACAAAGCAGAATGGGTCCGGTCTCGGTACAATCAACTAAATCTGATAGAAGAAAAGAGATTAGCTGCCATCTGTCATGGGCAGTTATATCAGAAAAGGATGAAGAAAGCCTTCGATCAGAAAGTCAGGCTTCGGGAATATCAAGTGGGAGACCTTGTGCTGAAAAGACTTCTTCCTCCTCAAACAGACCACAGGGGCAAATGGACTCCAAACTACGATGGTCCATTCATAGTAAAGAAAGTTTTCTCCGGCGGAGCATTGATGCTTACTACTATGGATGGTGAAGATTTCTTATCCCCTGTGAATTCAGATGCAGTTAAAAAATACTTCACATAAAATGACTCGTTGGACATAAAAACAGAATGTAAGTCCAGGCAAAAATAGGGCATCCCGGCGAGTCAAAAACAGAATAAAAGATTTGGGCAAAAATAAGGGAAAATTGAAAAAATGTACACCCGCTGAGTTGAAAAGCCACATTGGACAGCTCAGGCAAAAATGGGTATCCCGGTGGATTGAAAACCCAAAAGGGCGATCCACGCAAAATCAGGGAATAAGCGAACAACTGCATACCAAATTCATCTGTATCACTCACAACACAGCAAGCTTTGAAAGGACAAAGCAGCGGTCATAATCGGCCTTCTTCAGAAAGCAAGATGAGAAGAACGTCAAGGTCATACAGGTCATAGCAAAGGAAGAACACTGGAGCGTCATCAACATTGCCAACACTTTCATTTTTCTCAATTTATAGCAATCTCCTCATTCCAGGGTGTAAACACCCCAAATTTGCCCTCACTAAGTTTACACCATGGCTTGTGATCTTTCATGTTTGCATTAGTTTAAACATACCATCTCATATTGCATTTTTGTTTCATCTGCATAGTTCAAATTCATCTGCATCTAGGGTTTGTGATCTGAGCAATCCAAGGATCCATCTGAGCCACTCCAGAGGCCAACAATAATTCCAAAAGGGTCCATGTATGTTCAATCATCATTTTATATCCCTCAAAGATCAAGGAAGTTAAAGAATCACAAGAACTGGCAAAGCATGGAAGCAGAGCTAGGGTTTCACTACACATATGACCTGAAATTAGGGTTTTGGTTTCAGAGGCCATAACTCCAAATTTTTTGGTCATTCTTGTTTCTAATGGTCTCAATATGTTATAAGGATCATATGTACCAAGTTTGATGAAGAAATTCATTGTGGAATTCATCTGTTCACTGGGTAACTTCTTGAGCAAGTCAGAGCAAAATCAGGGCATTTGAGGCCCCCACCAATGGACCCAAAGTGGATTTTTCATAAAATTGAAGTTATATGATCTTTATTTGATCATTGAAGTGTTTATAAGTTCACAAAATTGAAGAAAAGTGAGCTAAACCAAAAGTTGCCAAAAATGGAAATGACTTATAATGTAAACTTTCCATTTTGGGAAAGTTTTTCAACCTCCTCTTTCTCAACCAAAAATGCTTCAAATGAAAAATTGTTGGTCATGAAAGTTGTAGATTGGATCATCCCCGTTTGCAAAAATCACATAATTTTCAAGAATGCACCAAAGAGGATTTTTTGCAAAACCACTTGCCAAGGCATTTTGTGACTTCAAACACACTTCTAAGCATCATAGTAACATAACACATTGCCTAAAAGTCAGAATTGGCCCAAGAATCATCACATTCCATGTCTTGCACATCAAGAATTTCAAAAGGGGCCAAAACTTCATGAAATTGCAAAATGACATAGAACCTTTCACAAACTTGCTGAATTGCCACAAAATGGATTCTATGGACCTCCTTGATCTCAGCTGCACCAAGACAAGCTAAAAATCCAGCTGCACAAGAGCCCATACCTCAAGTACACAAGTTGGTGACTTCTTGCAAGAAGCCCATACCAATGAGCTGCAGCCACCATCCACTCTCTGGCCTATCACAACTTGTTATGTGGACAAAATGCAGATCATTGTAAACACCCAAAATTTTCCCTCACTAAGTTCACACCATGGCTTGTGATCTTTTCATGTGCATAAGTCCAATAATATCATCTCATATTGCATTTTTGCTTCACTGCATTAGTTCAAAGTCATCTGCATCTAAGGTTTCTGATCTGAGCAATCCCTGAGCTATCTGAGCAATTCCAAAGGTCTTCAATAATTTCAAGAGGGTCCATGTATGTTAAATCATCATATTACATCCTCCCAAGATCAAGAAAGTCAGAAAATCACAAGAACTGAGGAAGGTATGGAAGTAGAGCCAAGCTTTAACTACATAGATGACCTAAAATTAGGGTTTTGGTTTCAGAGGCCATAACTCCAAAGTTTTTGGTCATTTTTGTTTCTATTGGTCTCTATATGTTATAAGGATAATACATACCAATTTTCATGAAGAAATTCACTGGGGAAGGCATCTGATCAATAGATGACTTCTTGGACAAGTCAGTGCAAAATCAGGGCATCTGAGGGCCCCAATCACCCAACCAAAGGGTCTTCTCCATCATTTTGGATGTATATGATCTTTATTTGATCTTAGAAGAAGTTAGAAGTTCACAAAATTGAATAATTTCAAGTCATTTGCAAAGTTGCCATTTTGGGAAAGTGACTTGTAATGCAAACTTGCCATTTTGGGAAAGTTTTTCAACCTCCTCTTTTTGATTCAAAAATGCTTCAAATGAAAAATTCTTGGTCATGAAAGTTGTAGATTGGATCATTCCATTTTCAAAAAGTACAAGAACTTGATCTAATTCATCATAGAACTCAAGTTATGGCCTTGCAAAGTTGGGAAAAATCACAAAATTTCACTTATGTACCAAAGAGGGAAACTTGCAAAAACTCATGTCAAACCAATTTGTAGCTTCAAAGTGACTTCTAACCATTACACAAACATTATACATGACCTATAATTCAGAATTGCCCAAAGATTTCTCAAGTTTCATGCCTTAAATCACAAGTTACCATAAGGCATTTTTCATAAATTTTCAAGAAAGGAACTTTTTGCAAGAAGAACTTCTAATGATTGGATTGATTGTTAATTGATCTCAATGCATCATAACAACTTCATATGGCCCATTTTTCTGCAAATTGGCCAAGAACTCATAAGTTTCTATGCCTTGATTCACAAGAAACTCCAAAGAGGGAAATATGCAAGAACCTTGGAAACTCTTGATCAAGATCATCCCGCTCACAAAACTTGATCCAAAGGCCTTCCTTGACTCAAGCTGAAGCAGGACAAGCCCTAAGATCTCCTCTGACCCGAGCCATACCTATGGTACACAAAATCTTGACTTTTTGCATATTTGCCCATACCAATCAAACTGCTCCACAACAACTCTCTGCCCAATCAGAGCATGTTATGTGGACATCAAGGACTTAAAACATACACACACACAAGCCAGCATCCTCCCATAAGCCAGGATTCACAAAAACTGCAAATTTCTTCATCTCTTCGAAACTCTTCCCACAGCCATTAAACCTCAAACTTTTCTTCACTAACAAGTCATATACCATCCATGGATCAAGAATCAAGCACTGAAACAGCCTAAAACATCACATACACAACCCTCCAAATCTGCTACACCAGAGCCAAAACCTTCAAACTAGGCCATACAAGCTTGTTCTAAGCTTCATTTCATCATCAGGAGGTTCATAGGAGGGGATTTGCACCAAAGAAGGATCCAGAAAGCTCAGCATTAGGAGGTTCAATCTCAGGTATAACTTATGAACTTTTTTCCCAGAAACGTGTTTTTAAGTTCTTTTATGATTCTATGAGCTCCCCTGGTCATGGGAATGTGATTATTATTGAAAATGGTTGAGAAACTACCATGTATGCAAGTTCTGAAATTTTTTCCTGTTTCACGTTTTGGTTCAAATCTTGTTCATGATGCGAAATAAATGAGTTTTGATTGGGGGTTTAGGTTTAGGAATGTTGGAGGATCATTTCTGGGCAAGAAATTTGAAGATTAGAGGCTTAGGGAGGAAGTTAGGGTTTGTGTCCACCGGAGAAGATGACCGGAACACTGTTCCGGTCACCTGAATTTGTTTAAACCCTAATCCCATTAATTAGGCAACTTTGAATATTGGCCTTTAGATTAGGTTTCCCGCGTGCGTGTGAACGGTCCAGATAGCTCATTAAACTCTAATCCTAATTAATTAAATAAAACATAATTAATTAAGTCAGCTTTAAACCTCAGCCATCAGATTGCGCGCTTAAGCAACTTTAAATCCCAGCCTTGGATCCTGATTACCTTGGGTCAGCTTGACTTGCGTGCAGAGCCTTTAGATCTCTCAACTTTTGATCTGAGCCACTCACATTGCATACTTCTCATTTTTATTTTATTTTTTTTATATTTTATTTCTTATATTTATTAAAAATAGCAAAAATGATTTAAAAATTCTGAAAATTTTTATCCAAACCTTTATTAATTTTCAGAACCCAAAAATATTTTTATTTTTATTTTTTGCATTAAAAATTATTTTTAAATTATTTAAATGTTTATTTTTAATTAGTTAATGGAAATTAATTAATTAAAAATACATTTAGGTATTTAAAAATCACAAAAAAATTCATAGGACATTTTCAAACATTCAGAAACATTTACAAACTCACAAGACAAATATCTTTTTGGTTTTGATCATACTTTGATAATTTTCATTTGAATTAGGGTTCTTTAAATTGAATATTTTTAACCCTAACTTCAAAAATTCATAACTTTTGATTCAAGTTGAGTTTGTGAATGATTCTTTTTGCATTGTGTTAAGCATACTTTCAAGCACCTAAAAACATTTTTGTTCCATTTTTATCTTTCATTTTCCATTTTTTTGGTATTTTCCCTTTAGGATCACCCTTAAAACCCTAGAAACTTAGAAAAATTATAAGTCCTTTAGGGTTTAGCTTCTGACCTCCCCCTTTGGGCAGTGAACTTGTATAGGTTTAGGGTACCTTTGATCCCATTTTCAATTTTTTTATCTTGTCATTTGCTTCTGATTTTGAATTTTGCATTGCATCTTGTACATAAACCCTAATTTTTGCCTTCATTTGCATTCATCCTTCATGTGCTTGCATAATTGAACTTGCCATGACATTTTGTGCATTCACATGACATATAAGACATCTTAGGATAAATTAGAATCATTTTTGATCATTGCATCATCCATTTACCATGTTTTGCTTTCATTCCATTTCATAAGCATTCATAAACTTTCATGCCTCCTTTCATGTCTCATTTGCATCTTCATCACTTGTATGATCATCCACATCTCATGACATCCCTTTGCATCATCTCTTTGCATCATTAGCATCATGAACAAGCTTCTGGTTTTGGTTTGCATCATTGCATACTTTTCATTTTCATTTCCTTTCATTTCCTTTTGCTAACTTTTCAGGTGGTAAGTGTTTGAGAAGTGAATTTGCCTTCACTTCTCATAATCTCTTCTCATCTCTCTTATGCATTCATTGCTGAATTTTACTTGTGAATTAGAGTGAGCTTGCTCATTCATGCTCCTTCCTCTCTCTCTTTCTTCAAGCAACTTATCTTCTTAAGTAAAGTAAGTTGTCTTTCTTCTTTCTGATTCTCCTTCTTTCATCCTGTTTCTTCCATGGTGGCTTTTCCTTGAAGATTTCTTGCAAGCTTCATAAACCCTAGGAACACCCAAGCATGATAACGATTAGGGTTTGATTAGTCCCCCCATTAGTTTTACCTTTGTGTCATCTTTGTGTCTTCTCTTCTCATCTCTTAATCAAGGACTAAACCTTAAAGGTTTTAAGACTCTGTGATTAGGGTTATGCCTGTATCCTTCTATTAGGATGGAGTGTATAACTTTAATCCTAAGTGTTAAACCTTTAATGTGTTTAAATCCTTTAATCAATTCACCTAATAATCATCTAAGACATCAAGCTTGTAACTTGGGCCTTGCATTAGGGTTCCAATTCTTCCTTAATTGGTTAAGAAGGACTAACCTTAGTGTTAATGGACAAGTCCCTCTCAAGTTGTCTTACAAACCATAAAATTCACTTCTTAATATTAACATTAATTAAAATCCACTTTAATAAAGGCTTTGTTTTGTCATGAGGTTAATCCCTAATCATGGATTAAGTTGAGGAGCCTTTCTCATCTTAAATGTTCTCATCTATTATCCTTCTATTAGGATGGTGTAATGAGTCCATTAAATCCTTGATTATGGCTTAAACTCATTACTTAACACTAAACAAAAACATCTAAATAAATGCAAGTAGGTTAATGATCTTAATCTTGCATCATGGTGATTAAGTGTGAGGTGTTTACTTCATACTTAATGTACTCTCATTACCCCTAATCAGAGGGAGGATGTGATGAGTTTACTAACCCTTGGTTTAGGCTTAAGCTCATTTTCTTATGACAAACTCCAAAGGCAATAAAAGATTGAAAACACAAGAACAAACAATAATCGTCTCCTCCGGGATTCTTTTCTCATCATCTTCACTCACAAACGAGAACTCGCTTCTTCCGTCTAATGCAAGACAGTTTGCACCTGAGCCAGACAGGTCATACACTTGAGCATAGACAAGTAAGAAGTTCACAAGTCAATTTATCTTTGAGTCGAACTACGGTGTTCTGACTTCCTCATTGCACGTGAGGATACGTAGGCATAGCTTAACAGTTATCGAACAAAAGTCTCTATATATTCCCCCCTCTTCCAGTATTATTCTTTAAGCCTCATAGTCTTGAGCTTCACATTCTTTCCTTACACTGACACTCTTTTATTTCACTTCACATTTCTGTTGCACTGACACTTGCATCCTTTTCCATCTCTTGCACACAAAATAGCACTGACACTACCCCTTTAAACACAAATCTTTCAAGCATGGATCCCGTCGAGTACGGCGGACAATCTGGGTGCTAATACCTTCCCAGGTTGTAACCAACCCCCTTTCTCAGTTTCTCTGGTTCGCAACCGTCTTATCCATCTTTTCTTAGGTTTATGCAGCATTACCTTTCCTTCGGGATAAAAATGCCTACCTGGCGACTCTTTTCAGTTCACCCTTGTGTTCTTCCCTCTTCTCTCGCCGACCGTTCGCGTCTGTACCCCTTCTGACCTGGTGTCATTTGGTGGGAGCGACAATAATAACACACAACATTGCAGCTTGAAACCTCAGAATCCAAAAGTTCCCAAAATCACTCCATTTTGCAAAAGCTTTCAAAACTCATAGCTCACTGACTCAAACTAAAAACTACCTTCACCAATCAACTCAGCATCACTAAAAGACCTATTCCCACCCTTCAAACAAGCCTCAAACACCCCACAACCAAAACACGATTCAGGTGCAGCAAGGCTTCATTCTCTCAAACCAACCCATTTCAGCTTGTTCTAGGCATTGCAACATCATTAGGAGGATCATTGGAGACTTTTTGCATCAAAGAGAAGGCTTGAAAGCTCAGAACCAGTAAGCTTCATCTCAGGTAACATGATGAATATTTTTTCCAGAACCCTATTTTCTTGTTAGAATATTGTTCTATATGTTACCCTGATCATAGGGATGTGTTTATTTTCGAAAATGAGCAAGAAACAAGCATTTACTGAACCTCTGAAACTTTTTCAATTTTTGAGTTTTTGATTCGAATCATGATATTTAGCCATTAGAAATTTGTTTTGGGAATGGATTTGAGTTTAGGAAGGTGAGAGGAGTTGATCTGGAGCTTTAGAGCTCCAGAAATGACCTAGGGGTGAAGTTTTGGGATTGCTCAGGGAGGAGCTGGCCGGAGAAGATGACCAGAGGTCTTCTCCGGCCACCTGAAAGTGATTAAGTGTCTAATTAGGGTTAGGGAAAAGTTTAAACGTAGGCCGTTGGATGTTTGTTTCCCGCGTGTGATGAAAGGTCCAGATTAGTTCATTTAGTTTAATTTAGGATTAATTTATTAATTAATTAAGATTAGCTGAATTTGAATTATAGCCTTTGGATGTGGCGCGTGGTCAACCCTAATTTCCCCAGGTTCAATCCAGACCTTTAGATCATCATACTTCTGTTTTATTTTATTTTTAATTCATTTTTTACCATTTGTTTTGCATATTTTATTTAAAATAGCTAGAAAATCCCAAAAATTATTTTCTTCTGCATTTTGCATCCAATTAATTTTCTTCACCCAAAAATATTTTTATTTTTATTTTTTGCATTAAAAAATAATTTTTAAAATATTTAAATGTTTATTTTAATTAATTACTGGAAATTAATTAATTAAAATACCATTTAGGTTTCTAAAAATTCCAAAAACATTCACATTGCATCTTAGGACATTTAGAAACATTATCATGCCATTCATACAAATTTATTTTTGGTTTTGAATCATCTTTGACATTTTTCTTGAATTTAGGGTTCATAAAATTCCTATTTTTGAACCCTAACTTCAAGAATTCTTTTCTGCCTAACCATGAATGGTATGACATTGATTATTTTTGCATTGTTCTTCATTTGACATGTAGTATCTAGCATACTTTTGTCAAAAATTTATCTTGCATTTTTTATTTGATTTGCATTTTTTCCCTTAAGATACCATAAAACCCTAGATAAATTAGAAAAATCACAACTTTCATTAGGTTAAGAGTTAGGTCTCCTCCTTTGGGGTGTGATATCATATGGGGTTAGGGTTCCTTTGAATGCATTTTCATTTTTTTATCTTGGCATTTGCTTCTGTTTTTTGACTTTTGCATCTCATGTTGCATGAAAACCCTAATTTCTCATGTTCATTTGCATACATCTTGCATAAGCATTCATACATGAACTTTCCATGACATTTCATACATTCACATGACTTCTAAGACATCATAGGACACATTATAATCATACTTAATCATTTCTTCATCCATTTTCCATGTTATGCATTCATTCCATTCCATGAACTTTCATGTGCTTTCATGCATCCTATATGCTTCATTTGCATTCTCATCTCTTGTATGATCATTCATAGCACTTGACATGTCTTTGCATCATCTCATAACATCATTTGCATCATTAATATGCTTCTGGTTTTGGTTTGCATCCTTGCATACATCTAATTTTCATTTCATTCTTTCTTTTATTCTAACCATTTCAGGTGGTAAGTACTTTGAGAAGTGAATTTGCCTTCACTTCTCACTTCTCTTCTCTTTCTCTCTTATGCATCATTGTTGCATTTTAATTTTGCTTTAGAGTGAGCTTGCTCATTCATGTTTATCCATTTTCTTTCTACAAGTAACTTATCTTCTTAAGTGAAGTAAGTTAACTTGTTTCTTCTTCTTCTCCTTCTTTCATCTGCTTCTTCCTTGGTGGCTATTCTTAAAGATCTCTTGCAAGCCTCATAAACTATAAGAACATCCAAGAATGATAATAATTAGGGTTTTGATTAGTTCCCCTTAAGTTTTACCTTTGTGTCATCTTTGTGTCTCTCTTCTCATCTCATAATCAGAGACTAAACCTTTAAGGTTTTAAGGCTTTGTGATTAAGGTTATGCCTGCATCTTTCTCTTAGGATGGAGTGTATAACTTTAATCCTAAGTGTTAAAACCTTAATGTGTTTAAACCTCTTAATCAATACATCTAAATAATCACTAATACATTAACTTGTAACATGGGCCTTGCATTAGGGTTCTAATTCTTCCTTAATTGGTTAAGAAGGACTAACCCTAGTGTTAATGGACAAGTCCCCCTCAAGTTGTCTTATAAACCATAAAATTCATTTCTTAACCTTACCATTAACTAAAATCCACTTTAATAAAGGTTTGTTTTGTCATGAGGTTAATCCCTAATCATGGATTAAGTTGAGGTATCTTCCTCAACTTAAATGTTCTCATCTATTATCCTTCTATTAGGATGGTGTAATGAGTCCATTAAATCCTTGATTATGGCTTAAACTCATTACTTAACACTATACAAAAACTCCAAAAACATCTAAATAATCACAAGTAGGTTAATGATCTTGATCCTACATCATGGTAATTAAGTGTGAGGTGCTTACTTCATACTTAAGGTATTCTCATTACCCCTAATCAAAGGGAGGATGTGATGAGTCTACTAACCCTTGGTTTAGACTTAAGCTCATTAACTTATGACAAACAAAAAGCAATAAAAGATTGAAAACATCAAAAACAAACAATAATCGTCTCCTCCAGGATTCTTTTCTCATCATCTTCACTCACAAACGAGAACTCGCTTCTTCCGTCTAATGCAAGACAGTTAGCACCTGAGCCAGACAGGTCATACACTTGAGCATAGATAAGCAAGCAGTTCATCAGTCAATTTATCTTTCAGTCTCTTTGAGTCGAACAACGGTGTTCTGACTTCCTCATTGCACGAGAGAATACGTAGGCATAACTTAACTGTTATCGAACAAAAGTCTCTGTCTCCTCCCCCCTCTTCCAGCATTATTCTTTAAGCCTCATTCCTGAGCACTTCACTTCACTTTCTTACACTGACACTTGTACATTCTTTTCCAGCTTTTGCACACAGATAGCACATACACTTACCCTTTTAAACACAAATCTTTTAAGCGTGGATCCCGTCGAGTACGACGGACAATCTTGGTGCTAATACCTTCCCAGGTTGTAACCAACCCCCTTTCTCAGTTTCTCTGGTTCGCAACCGTCTTATCCATATCTTCCTAGGTTTATGCAGCATTACCTTTCCTTCGGGATAAAAATGCCTAGCTGGCGACTCTTTTCACTTCACTTCATGCTCCTCTCGCCGACCGTTCGCGCTTGTACCGGGATGCAAATCTTCGGGAGCGACACAGGGGATTTTTTTCTTTGACTGTATTCGCCAATTCAGGGCACCCAGATTAATAAAATCAGAGTTTTCATTCACATCTCGTTTTGTACATTTTTGTTTCGTTTGCAAAATGTCCAATATTCATGATACAACATTCGCACAAAACAAGTGAGCCATTTTTAATAAATGCTTGCAGGAAATATATTACTTTCAGTAAAGTCTAACTCCTATGACGAAATCCGGTAAGGGATACTTGTGCGTTTCTTTTGTCTTAACAGGCTGCAGGCAATCAAAACAGACAATCTTTCACAGCATGGGGAACACCAAGTATTGCATCCCCGACATGCTGCTTCCCAGAAGTTATCACCTCCCCAAGCAGTACCTGACAACTGTTACACAGCAAGATGAGCAAGGAATTTCCTACTCCCCACCAGAGTGCCAGATCATTCATCCTTAGCAAAGTTAGTGGGAATTGTCTCACCACAGGGTTTCTATTCTCTCCCCAGGAGAACAATGCATGCATACTTTCCCAGCAGAGTTGCTGAAGTTTCCTTCTCCCCAGCTGAGTTCTCCTTACGGGTAGATCTACCAATCATCCATATCCCCAAGCAGAATTCTCCCTCCTGATAGATCTACCAATGATTTCTTCCCCAGCCAGGGCATCCCTCCGAGGAGATCAGCCAGAGATCTTTATCCCAGCGGGATCCGAGTCTCGGATCGATTTCTCTTTTGCATAATCATAGCATTTGCATCATATTCACCAAATAAGCGTAGCATTCTGTCTAATACGGAGCATTACGGAAAAAATCAAACATTTGCATGATCACAAGCCAGGTTCGAGCCAGTCACCTGCAATTACCATCAGTATTTCATCAGGCCAATATACAAAACAAAATACACCCCTGCATATAAAAGCCAAAGCGTCCCCTTTTCACTCTAAAAAACAACTACTTGTTCATAACATGTTCTTTTCGACACTCGTCTGTGTCGTCCTATCCCCATAGAAAGCTAAAGCATCTCCTCTGCATTCTCAAAACAGATGCCTTTTTATATATAGTACTTATTTGACACTCGTCTGTGTCATACTTCCCCAGCAGATCAAAACACTCATTCATATCTTGCACTTACTTCACCAACAAACCAATACTCACTCATACTTATACAAAAGTCTTCGATACTCGTCCATATCTTGTTTATATCATTCCTCAACAGATCTGACACTCGTCCGTGTTCTTTGTTAACCAGTTGGTACTCGTCCGTATCATCATCTCTGAACACACGTCAGCGTTTATTTCTACCGATACTCGTCCGTATCATGATCCTAAGGATGCTCGTCCGCATCTTTAATCTATACACATTGTCAAACACTCTACCTTTTATTCTTAAGCGTGAACACCCGTCCATGTTTACCGTTCCCCATTGAGTCACCAACAAAACAACTTTCTCCAATCCGACATTCGTCCTATGTCGTGATATTTTCGGCAGCCGTCCCCTGCCATGTGATCGTCCTTCACCTTTGGATGACCCTTCCTTATCCCTTTCCTCAGCAGAGTCCCCATTAGTGGAACCTTTTTATCCGGCATTCGTCCTATGTCGTGATATTTTTAGCAGCCGTCCCCTTCTAGGTGATCGTCCTTCACCTATGATGACCATCCCTCATCATTCTATGCGATGGCCGTCCCCATCGTCCTATGTCGTGATAAAACCCGAGAGCAGTCGTACCCTGCTAGGTGATCGTCCTTCACCTCTTGATGATCTTCCTTCATCATGCTTATCCGATGGCCGTCCCCATCGTCAACCTTTTCTATCTAACATCCGTCCTATGTTGTGATAAAGAGCAGTCGTCCCCTTCTAGGTGATCGTCCTTCACCTTTGATAACCATCCCTCATCATTATTTCACTTATTCTTTAGCCTGATGGCCATCCCCATCATTGCCTTTACTTTAATCCCCCCAGTGAATCTTGTTTCTTTACCCGATGTTCGTCCCCATCATGATCCCTTTATTTCCCTAGCTTGTCAGTCGTCCCTGTCATTGCTTTATTTACCAATTTATCCCTAGCAGTCGTCCTCTGCTCGATGGTCATCCTCCATCGCCTTCATTTGATAATCATACTATACTACCTTTTATAATTTATATCCCTTTTCTTCTTCTATCCAGCGAGTGCAAATTTTGGACTATCTTTGGTATTCAACCACAAGTTATCTTGCTTGTCTGTTAAGCCAGGCGCTTATATCCTGCACAGCTAACTCATGTTTGAATATGGGCGACTGTAAACACCCCAAATTTTCCCTCACTCATATCACACTATGGCTTGTGATCTTTCATGTTTGCTGAGGCCAGACACCCCAAAAAGCTAGACCTGCCATGGCCCAAACCTCAAGTACACAAAAATTGACTTTTTTGCAAAACACCCCATACCAATCAGCCTATGCCACAACAACTTTCTAATCAATCCCATTGGCTTAAACAAACATTATGCAAGCCATTTCATAACACATAAGAGCCTGAATCATCTCACAAGCAAGAATTCACAAAATCCATCAAAAACTTTGTCTCTTCGAAAATCATCACACAACCACTCAAACTTCAAACTTCTTCCACCAATCAACTCAGCATCACCCCATGAGCATTTCCCACCCATCACCATAGCCTAAAACACAACCAAACCAAAACACGATTCTTGGTGCAGAGGAACTGAAACTCATAAACCAGGCCATACAAGCTTGTTCTTTGCTCCTCACCATCATCAAAGAGCTCATTGGGGTTGGTTTGAACAAAGAAAGAGGCCAGAAAGCTCAGGGAGGGAAAGCTTCAGCTCAGGTAGCCATCTCAAACTTTTTTTCCAGAAGATATATTTAATGTTCTAGAAATGTTCCCCATGCTCCCCAGATCACACTACACTTGTTTTTTTTGAAAATGGTGAAGAAATGAGCATGAATCGTATCTCTAAAATGTTTGACGTAAAAGAAGTTTGCTTTGATTCATGCTGGTTTCTGAAAATAAATGATTTTTGGTGTTGGATTCTTGTTTAGTGATGTTCATAGATCATTTCTGGAGATTTTGGTGAAGTTTCATGGCCTGTGGTGGAAGTTGGGTTGAGGGTATCACCGGAGAAGATGACCAGAGCTAGCTCCGGTCACCTGAAAATAATTAGGGTTAGTAATTAGGGTTAATTAGTCAGGTTTAAATTTGGACCTTTGGATCTAAGTTCCCGCGCGCGTGTAAGGCCCAGATCAATCCACTTAACTCTAATTATAATTAATTAATTTAATCAGGATTATTTAATTTGAAGAAATCCAGACCACACAAAAATGCGCGCAATCAACTCCCTCCTTTTCCAGTTTGAATCTGGGCCTTATGATCAGCATACTTCTCATAAAATCATTTTTATTTCATTTTCTTGCATAATTTATTTAAAATATCAAAAAGCATCACAAAAATATTTTTCTTTTGCATTCTGACTTTAAATATTTTTCCCATTCCAAAAAAGATTTTTATTTTATTTTTTGCATTAAAAAAGCATTTTTAAAATATTTAAATGTTATTTTTAATTAATTAAAGTATTTTAATTAATTAAAAATACATTTAGGTTTCTAAATATCACCAAAAAAATCATGAATCATCCCAATGCATTTAGAAACATTTTCAAACTCTTCACACTAATTTATTTTTAGGTTTGATCATAGTTTGCCAATTTTTTCTGAATTAAGGGTCATAAAAATCATATTTTTAAACCCTAACTTTGAAAAATCATTTCTGCCTAACCAAGAAGAGTTTGAAGTTGATTCTTTTTGCATTGTGTTACATATTGCATTTAGTTTATAGGTCATTTTCCTCATTAATTTATCTTGCATTTTCAAATTGATTTGCATTTTTTCCTTTGAACCACCCAAAAACCCTAGCAAACTTAGGAAAATCATAACTTTTGATTGGTTAGGCTTCTGACCTTCTCCTTTGGGGTTTGACCTAATATGGGATTAGGGTTTGTTTGAGCTTGATTGCAAATTTTTATCATGTCATTTGATTCTGTTTTGTCTATTTGCATCTCATATGTCCATGTAACCCTAATTTCTCATGTTCATTTGCATTCACCTTGCATATGCATCATTATATGAACCTGCCATGACATTTCTTGCATTCATATGTCATCTTAGACATCTTAGGACATGTTAGAACCTTTCTTGATCATTTCTTCATTCATTTTCCATGATTAGCAATCATTTCATTTCATAAACTTTCATGTGTTCTTAAACTTCAAAGCATGCCTCCTTTGCATCCAATCTTTGAATCATCTCACATGACATTTGCATTGCATAAACACTTCTGACTTTGGTCATTTCACCTCATTTCACTTCATTTCTTTATGCTTTATACTTTATGCATCCATACTAACACTTTTAGGTTTGGTAAGTTATTTTGGGAGGTGGATTTGCCTTCACCTCTCACTTCTTATCTCTTTCATATGAATTCTTGTTTTTCCTTGAAGTGAATTTAATTCACTTGTGTTCCATATCTCTCACTTTCTTTCTTCAAGTTACTTATCTTCTTCAATGAAGTAAGTAACTTATTCTTCTGCTTCTTCCTCCTTTCATCTGCTTCTTCCATTGGTGGCTTCCTTGAAGATCTTTCTCAAGTCTTACAAACCATAGGATATCCAAGCATGATAATAATTAGGGTTGTGATTAGTCCCCCTTAGCTTTTTACCTTTGAGTCTCCTTGAGTCTCTCTTCTCATCTCAATAATCAGAGACTAAACTCTTAAAGTTTTAGGACTTTGGAATTAGGGTTATGCCTGCATCCTTTTCTTAGGATGGAGTGTATAACTTTAATCCTAAGTGTTAAACCTTTAATTTGTTTAAAACTCTTAATAAAATCATCTAATAATCATCAAGGCTTTATCTTGTAACTTGGCTCTTACATTAGGGTTCTAATTCTTCCTTATGGTTAAGAAGGACTAACCCTAGTGTTTAATGGACAAGTCCTCCTCAAGATGTCTTACAAACCATAAAATTCACTTCTTAATATCATCCCTTAAATTAAAATCCACTTAATAAAGACTTGTTATATAATGAATTTAGTCCCTAACCATGGATTAAGTTTAGGTATCTTCCTCAACTTAAGTGTTCTCATATATTATCCTGCTATTAGGATGGTGTAATGAGTTCACTAATCTGTGATTAAGGATAAACTCATTACTTAACACTAAACAAAAAGCCAAAAAAATCTAAATAATCACAAGAAGGTTAATGATCTTAATCCTACATAATCATGGTAATTAAGTTGAGATGTTTATCTCATACTTAAGTAGGCTCATTATCCCTAATCAGGGAGGATATAATGAGTTTACAAGCCCTTGATTTAGGCTTAAGCTCGTTAACTTATGCAAAACACCAAAAACAATAACAAAACTGAAAACACAAAAACAAACAATAATCGTCTCCTCCGGGATTCTTTTCTCATCACACTCATTCATAAACGAGAACTTGTTTCTTCAGTCTAATGCAATATAGTTAACACTCGAGCCAGACGAGTCATGCACTTGAGCATAGACAAGTAAGCAGTTCACAGTCAATTTATCTTTCAGTCTCTTTGAGTCGAACTACAGTGTTCTAACTTCCTCATTGCACGAGAGGATACGTAGGCATAACTTAACAGTTATCGAACAAAAGTCTCTTTGTCATCCCCCTCTCTCAGCATTCTTTTCTAAGCCTCAACTTCCAGAGCATTCACCCTTTTGTACTGACACTTGTACATTCATTCCCAGCTTTTGCACACAGATAGCACATACAATACCCCTTTAAGCACAATCTTGTAAGCGTGGATCCCGTCGAGTACGACGTACAATCTGGGTGCTAATACCTTCCCAGGTTGTAACCAACCCCCTTTCTCAGTCTCTCTGGTTCGCAACCATCTTATCCATATTTTTCTAGGTTTATGCAACATTACCTTTCCTTCGGGATAAGAATGCCTAGCTGGCGACTCTATTCATCTTCATTTCATTTTCTCTCTTCGCCGACCGTTCGCGTCTGCACCGGGATTCAAATCTTCGGGAGCGACATCAAGGACATCTTACAAGACATAAAAACACATGATAATGTTTTTCTACATATGCAGTCAAACCAAGAACCTTCAAACTTGATGAAAAATTGATGAAGTTTGTGGAAGGTTCTAGAGGGAGGAAAGAGAGAGAGAGAGAGAGAAAGACACAATGAATTTCAGAGAGAGAGAGAGAGTGAGCTTGAAGGTGTGCGTGTGAAGAATGAGGGTGAACTCCAAAATCAGTTAGAGTTTGATTCTAATATGGCTGGTTAAGATGTTAACTACAAGAATTAACAGCTGGAAAGGTGGTTAAATAAGTTGAGGGCGAGTCAAGTTAGTTAGAGCACGAATTGAGTTTTGGTTCATGTGTGGAGGAGTTTATGTTACTTATGGTAAGGTGATAATTAATGATGATAGGATGATGTTGCTTCATCATAGCCTTGCATTGTCATAAGCTTCTTGGAATTTGAATTTTTCTATTTTCATGCATGGTCATGCATGTGTTCATGCACATGTAAGGGATGGTGTGCTCAAATGAAGCAAAGCATATGAAAGTGTATGTATGTGTGTGAAACAAGTTAGGCAAGGCATAAAAATCAAACAGAGATTCTATAATGTACAACAAATGTACAATAAAAAGAGTGATGTTTAAATATGCAATTCTCTCAAGTTAATGGATGAAGATATATGATTTTGAATTCTATGAATCAAGGATTTATCTTAGAACATGTTTGATGTTTGGATCAAAGTGAATGGAAGCTTGGAAGATGGTCGAAAATGACTTGAAACACAAGCAACCAAAATTGGCTTATGGGCGTGTCAAGCTTGACCTCAGGCCTATGGAAAAATTCAATGTAGAGCCCTCATGTTTGAACCCTCATATCTCTTTATCCTTTGATCAGATGAAAAATCTTCCAACATCAAAGATGAAGAGGAGATGAAAATGAACAACTTTGATATTCAATTTATTTTTCATTTTGAAGCTTTATTGATGGAGAAAATGGACTTGGAAATGGCACACAAACTGTTTGATGAAATGAAAGGCCTCTAGCTCGCCCATGACTTGATTACACCATTTTGCCTTGATTTTGCTCCATTTTGATTGATCATAACTCTTTCAGTTTTGATCCAATGAAGGTTTTCTTGCTATGTATTTAAAGATTAGGATCTGAAATTTTGATAGGTCTCCATACCCATTAAGTTTGAAGCCTTTATCATGAAGAAAGAATGCTTGGAACCTGACCCCTTAAATGGCAAAACTTTCCATTTTGAGAAACCCTAAGTTTCTATTTTGGGTAGTTTTGTGATTTCTTGAGTTTTCTATGAATCTCTTGACTTTTCTTGATCAAATATTCACCATTGAACATATTTGACCCTTGGACCATGAATTTGACCTTGAAAAGTCAGGAGTTGACTTTTTCCTCTACACAATTGACTTTCCCCAATTTCTTGATTCTCAAATAACTGATCAACTGAAGGCCTACTGAAATGATCCAATGGGAAGTATTCCATCCTCAGAGACTTGATAACATATAGGAACCCTTGAGATCAAGTTTGCACCAAAATTTCATCAGGAAACTACTTGAATCACAAACCCTAGTTTTGGATTATTTTTTTTGCTAGGAGATGATGAATTGTCCCAACTTCTTGATCAATTCTCATCTTCAAATGTCTTGAGGGATAAAATGAAGTGATATAGGATGTAAGAGACCCTTGAGGTTTGTTGGAAGACACTTGGCTCTTTTTCTTTTGTTCTGGATTATCAAAATTTGGAAATCACCTGATCACATGACCTATGCATAACAAATTATATATATTTTATTTTTGCATGACGTGAATGCAATGCAATGCATGAAAGTATAAGCTAAAAATGTATGAACATGAGAGGAAATTTTTGGGGGTATTACAACTACCCTTTTTTAATAACTATAGACCTGAACGGATGATAGCGATTTCTTTCGGACGTTCGAGGTATGGAGGGATTGAATACCAAAAATAACCAGAAAATTTGCACTCTGTGGAGAAGAAGAAAGGGATATAAACCCAACCAAATGAGCTCTGCTTGGATATAACTCTGGTGGGAAGAATAATGAATGAGAGATATCCCTTGAATGATGCCATACGACTACTAGCTTGCTAATCTGCGGTTGGACTTCAGAAATGTCTTTTATACGATGTCAGACGACTACTGGATTGCCACACTACGGGTGGAATTTTAAAACTATCTTTTGTATGAAGTCAGACGATTACTACCTTTCCACACTATGGGTGGACTTTTTAAATTATCTTTTGTATGAAGTCAAACGACTACTGCCTTGCCAAACTACGGGTAGACTTTTCCTAGGCTGCGGTTGGGCCTTAAGAATGTTTTTTGTATGAAGTCAGATGACTACTGACTTGCCACACTGCGGGTGGATTTTAAAGTTGTCTTTTGAAGGACGCCAGGTGACAAATGGCTTGCCACGCTGCAAGTGGACTTTTGAAATGTCTTTTGGATGGAGTCAAACGACTATTCACTTGCCAGACTATGGGTGGACTTGGAAAATGTCTTTTGAATAAAGTCAGATGACTATTGACTTTCCAATATGTGGTTGATCATTTTTCAGGCTGTGGCTTGGCCTTAAGAATGTCTTTTGTATGAATTCAGACGACTACTGACTTGCCACACTGTAGGTGGACTTTAAAGCTGTCTTTTGAACGACGCCAGATGACTACTGGCTTGCCACGCTACGGGTGGACTTTTGAAATGTATTTTGAACAACACCAGACGACTATTGGCCTGCCACGATGCGGGTGGACTTTTAAAATGTCTTTTGGATGGAGTCAGACAAATACTGACTTTCCAGTCTGTGGTTGGGCTTTTGTGTAAGGTATCAAAACTAGACTAAGCTATGTATGCATATGTTTGAATTGCATGGCATAATGCCCTATGATGATGGGAATGCTATGTTTAGGGGATGCAAAGGAAATGATGTAAATGTAAAGGAATCTCGTGATGATAAGGTATCAAGTATCCTTGCTTACTCTGATGAAAACACAAATGAGCGTTGTTTCAATCTCAGAAATCCCTGCGGGGATAACATCTCCGTTGGAGAAGAGTGCAAATAACCCATTTGCTTTGAATTATCACACTTGCTAAAATTAAATTGGGCTTAGATATAATGGTTTTCAGGAGGATACTTTAATAATTCGGGGATGGATCTCGATCAAGAAACTCCACTGGGGGATTGACAACTTTCCAGCTTGGCTGAGGAAATATCTTGTCAAGACTTTGCTGAGGAGAACAATTCTCTCCAATTTGAATTTCTAGATCTCTATGGAGAGAGAAAGCAATCAACTAGATGGTGGGAATACCTGGATTCTTGTAAGAAATACCTCAGTGTGGGAAGATAACTCTGCTTGGGGAATATCAATCTTCATTGCTCTGCTGGAGCGGGAACATCCACCGAGATCTGTTGGGAAAGAGGAGCCATTTAAGATCTGCCGGGGGAACAAGATCCATGGCGATATGTTGGAGGAAAGCAGAATTAAGGAAACCTACTAAGGAGAAGGGACTCATGATGCCCCATGCTGGAAATAAATTCCATCTGACCCTGCTAGGGATAATGAATCTAAAACAAATCCTATTGGGGGGAAACGTTTCAAGGCGTCTCATGCTGAGAATCACTTGCTTTTTCCCCAAACTATATCTCAAGAGGATTTTACAAAAGACCTGGTGTCTTTAAACTGTTGGAAAATCACTGGGTGCTGAAGCAACTGTATGAATTAGCATAGTTACTTTACTGGGGGAACAACCGTTATCAACACAGAAAAGCTTGTAGTTATTGGAAGTGTTTAACGGGAGAATAAACTTGATGAGCAACCGCTGACTGGGTGATGAACTCAATCGGTAAAAGTTGTGACAAAAGGGTGACATAGAAACCCTCTATGGATATAGGTGCCCCAGTATTCTGAACCCTGGATGCGTTGATTGAATCGTCGGGAGGTAGTTTTTCCCCATGCTCTCAGATAGGCTTCGATCTTGCTCTTTGCTACTAGGAAACTGTTACCTGCAAGAAAAAGGATATGCACATATGCTCCGGGGCGTTATGTAGTTTGAATACACCACCCAGGATTACTCAACATTCAAATAAAATTTAAATGTTTTTCTTGTGCATGTTATTATAAAGGCATAATATTTTCAAATGCAATGTTTATAAAAAAAAATTCGGGCATCTATTTGCAAACAAAATAGTAAAACTAAAGTGAGAAGCTTTTTTTATTGAAATTCAATTTACTAACTGAAAAGCCTGAAGTCGGCAAGTACATCAGGAAGAAAATCATGGAAAGAGGTGATTGTTGTAAATTGAGAAAAGAAACTATCCTAATGGCAGTGTGAAAATGACATTCCACTGAATTTCGATTATGTTAACCAGTATGTCTTCAAGAATCCCCGATCTTTCCTTATGAGGAGTGACTGGACCAATTTCTATCTTTCAAAACGTCAGTTTGATGAAATGGTGATGGAGTACAGATAACTTAGATTGCAGCTGTTTGCTTTAATCCCTCTTTTTCCTGCATCTCCCTTTCGGGTTTTCAATCCACCGGGATACCCATTTTTTTCCTAAGTTGCCCTTTCGGGTTTTCAACTTACCGGGTGTACATTTCTTTTCATTTATATCCCTAATTTTTTCCCGAACCTTTTATTTTTTTTATGGTTCGTCGGGATACCCTTTTTATCCTGGACTTTTTTTTGTCCAGCGAGTCGTTTTATGCGAAGTATTTTTTGAATGCGTCTGAGTTGATAGAGGACGAAAAATCTTTTCCATCCATGGTTGTAAGCAATAAAGCCCTGCCTGAGAAGACCTTTTTAACCACAAATGGACCTTTGTAATTGGGAGTCCATTTGCCCCTATAATCTGTGTTAAGAGGAAGGATCCTTTTGAGTACCACATCTTCGGCTTGGTAAACCCAAGGATGCACTTTCTGATTGAATGTCATTTTCATCCTCCGTTGATACAACTGCCCATGACATACAATTGCTAGTCATTTCTCTTTAATGAGGCTCAACTGGTTAAACCTAGCACAAACCCATTCGGAGTTGTCAAGTTTGGCAACTATCATTACCCTCAAAGAAGGAAGCTCAACTTTGACTGGTAGGACTGCCTCCATACCATATACAAGTGAGAATGGTGTTGCCCTAGTAGATGCGCATACTGACGTACGGTAATCATGCAAAGCGAATGGAAACATCTCATGCCAATCTTTATACGCGACAACCATTTTCTGCACAACCTTCTTGATATTCTTATTGGCCACCTCGACGGTGCCATTCATCTTTGGTGACGTTGGCATAAGACGTTGCTTCAACCTATTTCATGAAGTAATAAATGGCAACCAAGATGAAATGATATCCTTTAGAAGTAGTAGGTTTAATCTTTCCAACCATGTCAATGCCCAACATTGCAAAGGGCCAAGGAGAAGACATGATACTTAAAGGATTCAGAGGCACATGCACCTTATCTGCATAGATATGACATTTGTGACATTTGCTAGCGTACATACAACAATTTGACTCCATTGTTATCCAGTAATGCCCCAACCTCAACAGTTTCTTTGCCATTGCATGTCCTCCAGCATGTGTGCTAAAAGAACCTTTGTGAACTTCTTGTATTAACATGTCTTCTTCGTGTCTATCCATGCATCTAAGCAGAACCATGTCAAAGTTCCTTTTATAAAGAACATCATCTTGATTCAAGAAGAAGCTACCTGACAACCTTCTCAGTGTCTTATTTATCTTTGGTAGATGCCCCTGCTGGATACTCTTGTCTTTTCAAGAAACATTTGATATCATGAAACCATGGTTTGTCATCATCCACCACATCGACCGCAAACACAGAAGTCTGCATGTCAAGGTGGGACACATCAATCTTAGGCACATATTTCCAACTCTATACTTTAATCATAGAGTACAATGTTTCCAAAGCATCAACATAATTATTCTAATCACGAGGTATATGGTACAATTTCACGGTTGTGAAGAAAGTCAACAGTCTTGTTGTGTAGTCTCTATACGGGATCAGATTAGGTTGATGGGTATACCAGTTCCCGTTGACTTGATTGATTACCAAGGATAAATCTCTGAATACATCGAGGGTCTTAACCCACGAGTTAATTTCCACCTCAATTCCCATGATACAAGCCTCATATTTTGCTTCATTGTTGGTGCATCCAAAAGTCACTCGGGAAGTAAAGGGCATATGAACTCCTTCAGGCGTGAAGAGAATTTCTCCAACTCCGCAACCATTCATATTTATAGCTCCATCAAACATCAGACTCCATTTGGATTCAGGGTCTAGCCACTCCTCTGGGAGTGGTTCCTCGCAGTCTTTAGCTTTGAGGAACATGATGTCCTTATCAGGGAAATCAAACCTCATTGGATGGTAATCATCAATCGGTTGATGTGCAAGATAGTCTGACAAGATACTTCCTTTGATTGCTTTCTAGGAAGTGTACTGGATGTCGTACTCTGTCAAAACCATTTGCCAACGTGCAAACCTTCCTGTTAGTGTTGGTTTCTAAAAAAAATGTACTTGACTGAGTATATTTTGGAAATTAAAATAGTTGTGTGCGTGAGCATATACTGCCTCAATCACTTAGCATCCCATGCGAGTGAATAACATGTCTTCTCAAGCATTCAGTATCTAGATTTGCAGTCATTGAATTTCTTTCTTAGGTAGCAAATGGCGTGCTCCATTCTACCTGTCTCGTCGTTTTAATCGAGAACACAACCCACAAAACCCTTGAGTAGGGTCAGATACATAATAAATGGCCACCCTGGAACCGGTGGCAAGAGAATTTGAGGTTCCTGTAGGTATTCTTTTATTTTGTTGAATGTCACTTGGCAGTCATCATTCCACCTGATCATTTGATCTTTTCTTAGTAGTTTGAATATTAGTTCACACGTAGCTATTAGGTGAGATATGAACCTTGCAATGTATTTCAATCTACCCAAGAAACCATGAACCTCTTTTACTATTCTTGGCTCAGGCATTTCCTGTATCGCTTTTACCTTTGCAGGATCGACCTCAATTCCTTTTTTGCTTACAATGAAGCCCAACAACTTTCCAGATTTCACTTCGAAAGTGCACTTGTTTGGATTCAACTTCAATCGGAACTTTCTCAGTATTTCAAATAACTTCTTTAAGTTAACAAAGTTTTCTTATTCTGTTCGTGATTTGGCAATCATATCATCCACATAGCACTCAATCTCTTTATGAATTAAATCATGGAATAATGTCTCCATTGCTCGTTGATATGTTGCCCCGACGTTTTTCAACCCAAAAGGCATCACTTTGTAACAGAAAGTACCCCACAGGATAATGAACATGGTCTTCTCAATATCTTCAGGTGCCATCTTTATCTGGTTATACCCGAAGAAACCGTCCATGAACAAGAATGCTGAAAATTGAGTAGTGTTATCCACCAGCACATCTATGTGAGGCAACAGAAAATCGTCTTTCGGACATGCCCTATTGAGACCCTGATAATCAATGCACATATGGACCTTGCCATCTTTCTTCTATACAGGTACTATGTTGGCCACTTCTGGAGGATAACTTTTCCCAGCAAGAAAACACGCATCCCATTATTTCTGAACCTCTTCTTTGATCTTCATTTCCATATCAGGATGAGTTCGACGAAGTTTCTTCTTGATTGGCAGGAACTCTTCTCTCAAAGGAAGCTTGTGCACAACAATGTCTATATCTAAACCTGGCATATCTTGATAAGACCAAGTGAAGATATCAAAATATTCACATAACATTTTAATCAACGCCTTATTCACTTCTGCTTGTAGACTAGCCCCAATCTTGATCTCTTTCTTGGCGTCCTCGGTAAAAATTTTGATGACCTCTATTGCCTTCTGATGAGGTTGAATAACATGTTCCTCCTGTTTCAAAAACCTGACCAATTCTTTGGGATGTTCACAGTCTTCCTCATCCTCTTCTTTGGCGTGATGAATCAGATGATCAAAGTCATACATGGCCATAGCAGAACCGTTATTAGTGGAATCCGGAAGATCAAGTCTACACGGGTGATGGTTCATGTTTTATTTTAGAATTTATTTTTTATTTAAAATAAAATAAAATAAACATTGCTATTTTTATTTATGATAAACTTGACAATAAAACATGTGCCTTACAATGAAGTTGCGCCTTCGGCAAAACACACGATTTTGACATGCAATGATGCAAAGAAAAACAAGGAAAATTACTTTATCTGCAAATTAACCATGATGATGTCTTCAACAGACCAGTTTTGCACTTCTTTCCCCGACACATATGAGCATACCCAATTGTCGAGGTCGTAGTCGCTATCAATGTCGTCATCACTAACAACACATGTCTGATCTGGATAGATTATCCCCCACTATTAAAAGTTGTGGGTCCTTTGTTTACTGCTAAAGACGCCTGAGTAGTCTGGTATCCTATACCAAACATATCCTATTTTTCGGTCACATCAATGGGTTTGCCCCAGTCTTGGGCCTTAATTGCTTTTACCACTTCAACAGCCTGTCTGTAGGATGAGATAAAAGTACCCTTTCAAACTGTTGCTGGAGAAGGTGTTGGCTGAGGCGACACTTCAATATTGACAGCTTCGAATGCTAGGCACAACATCTCGTGAATCTCTCTATCCATTTCCATGTTTTTGAATGTTGATAGATGGCTAACAAAAATATCCTCTTCCCCATATACAGTCACTATTTTTCTGTCCACCGTGTATTTTAGTTTTTGATGCAATATGGATGTAACAGCTTCGGCAACATGGATCCAGGGATGACCCAACAAGCAGCTAAAAGCTGGCTATATGTCAATCACGTTGAAAGTACATTTGAACACCTGGGGTCCTATTTTCACAGGCAATTACACCTCTCCAAACACTGATATTTTAGACCCATCAAAAGTTGGAACAACCAAATCATTGGGTCTTAATACAAGTCCATCTACTTCCAATTTCATCAATGCCTTTTTGGTTAACACGTTCAATGAGGAGCCTGTATCAACTAGCACATGCGACAAGACTTCCCTTTTGCACTCCATAGTGATATGCAGAGTCTTGTTGTGGGTTCGTCCCTCTGAAGTCAAATCATAACTAGTGAAGCCCATACCATGATTGGCATTTACATTGCCCACCACAATTTCAAGTTGATTGACTGTAATTTCCTGAGGAACATACACCATTTTCAAAACTTTTAACAATGCCTCTCTGTGTGCATCAAATCACATTAACAATTCCAAGATGGATATTTTAGACGGTGTTTGATTCAACTGCTCCATGATCTTGTAATTGCTATTGTTGATTATTCACATGAACTCTTCCACCTCCCTTTCAAAAGTGCCTTTGGGATCAATTTAAAGTATATGAACTTCCTCAGCCACCTGCTTCCCTTTAGCCTTTGTTGTAGCTTTAGCTTATTTGTCGTTGCGCAATGTTAGTGGAGAAAACAACCTACCACTTCAGGTGAAACCTCCGAGGCCACCCACATTGTCGATACTTGAACTGCTAGTCAAAGGAGTCTCTACTTCCTACTTCTTCCCTTGATAATACACATCGGCCCCGTAATGCCATGGAATGGCTTTTTCTGACGTGAATGGGATTGGTCTTGGTACCATAATGGTAACAGGACTAGGCCTTTTCGGCATACTAATAGTAATAGGAGCTGCTCTCACAGGCACTTTGAAGGGGCGTAAAACACAAGGAAGGGGGATTGGAATTGGGTTTTATTACCAACTTAAAATTAACTTCTATGACAAGTTGATTTATCCTGGTTCGTTTGAACTCAAACTACATCCAGTCCACCCGCCAAGGTGATTTTGCCTCTATCACTGAGGTCTTAATCCACTATTCAATAATTGAATACACACACTGACCTACAGTCAATGTCCTCTTGAGTATTTTGACTGAACCTAGTCACTCAAGGGATTTAACTTATCTTTTACAATAATAATAAAATAATAACTATCTTGCTTCTAATAAAGCTATAATCATAATGTGATTTGTTACAAGAATGTTTAACACAAATGAATAAGTTATGTCTCGTAGAAGCTGTTATTCAAATCTTCAATTCGATTCCTTTATATATTGCTTGAATGAAATAACCGTTGGGGACATCTTGAGCTAATTTAGGATATTAGTTAATACCATATAATCCTTCCATAACAAGAGATACTTGTCTTCTCCATTAAATGATATATTCTTTAATTAATGCCTTTAATATGAGAATCATCATCTTCTAGACATAAATCTGAGAGAATTAAATCTTGATACGCAGCCAATAAATCATGTCTTTAATGATGGATTCTTCAATTAATGTATCTTCGATATAGGGCGCAATGCTTCTTCTAATAAAGCACGTCTTCCTTTCAATAAATTCCTCTTCTACAACTTCTACACATATAACAAAGAAAGTTATTTTTCAGTATCTATTAGAACTTCTATTCTTGCATAATAATAATTGTTATCATCAAAACACTTAGAGGTTTAGAACCATAATTGTTCTAACAATCTCCCCCTTTTTGATGATGACAAAACATTTATTTAGATTTTAGGAATATATTTTAATAGGATTAGAAGAACTCCCTTTGATTAATTTAATTCAGAGATTTCCATTAGAGGTATCTTCAGAAGTTTTATCCTTCAGAAATTTTATCAGCTTTAGCTCCCCCTGAGTTGGTTACTTGATCTGTTTCTATTTTAGAGTCACAACTCAAACAGTTTTATTAGAATAAATATATGTTAGAGGTTTAATCTTGATAACTACTATAGATCAAAATCTTCTACGTTTCTCCCCCTTTTTGTCATAATCAAAAAGTAAAAGATGCAGAAGGAAAAAACAAAAAGAGTGAAGAAGCAAAATGAAAATGTTTTCATTAAACAGAGGCATGGCCAAAAAGAAAACAACCAGTAGGAATTAAATAGATATGATAAATAGAAGATAAAACAGAAAATCAGGGAAGGGGATTCATCTCAATAACTAAAGCTTCCAAAAGAGACTTGATTTCAGAAGAGGATTCCACTTGCTTGCCAATCATAGTCTTCAGTTCAGCATTAGTTTCATCCTGTTTGTCCAACCTTTGTTTGACCATCTCATTTTCCTTTTTCAATTCTTCTAAAGTCTTCAACACAAGAGATGTTGGTAGAGGTTCTTCAGCTTCTGTAGCAGCTTGATTTTCAGAATATGCTTCAGTTGATGGTGGTGGAGCAGAGTCAACTTCCTGAGCTTCATCAGAAGGAACTAAAACCATCTGAAGTCCAGAGTATGATTCCAGAGGTTTTGATTCAGTCTAGGGTTTGTTATCTAGAATAAATGGCTTGTTCTTTTCAATGTTTGAGACTACTGCTTTGAGATATTCACAGAAGTTATGATGAGCAATATCATAGCAGATATCCTTCAGCCTTTTGGTCTCAACATTGAACCATTTTTTGAATGTAGCCCAAAGAAAATCAGAAGCTGCTGGATCAGGAAGCTCTGAGCAAGCAACTTTCAGATCCTCTAACTTGATTTTCATTTTTGCTTCAAAAGTAAGCAGTAGTGCATCAATGTCTGTTTTGGCTGGTTTTGGTTTTGGGGCTGGAATGGCAGTTTTATTGGAGACAGAAGATAGTTTATGGAGAGCTTCTATGTTGATGGATGTTCTAAGAGGATTTTCTGGCTCAGATTCTCCTGGAGGTGTGTCTGGTATAGTTATGAATGTTGGTGAGTTTGGTGGGGTTGATTCATAGGAGGACAGAGAGCTTTCTCTAATGGGTGAGAGGTTAAAAGCTAGGCCATCAACATTCATAGGATGGAAACTGCTAGGTGGGTTTGTTTCAAAAGCAATATGGTCTTCTGAGATAATTATTCTCTTCCCCAGAACATAAGAAGTAACGTGAGAATTTGAAGCGCTTGCAAAAACCTAGAATTCTTTAACCAGCTTGGGGAAGACTGGTCCCATAAGACGATCAAAGTATTTTTCCCAGCCTTGAGCTTTGACGGCGGGAAGCAAATCAAAACCATTCTCTTTCAAACTATCAAAATCCACGAACAGTTCACACAAGATTTCAAGCTTTTCAGTGGGTGTGAGAAGAGTTTTTACAGGAGAGACATATAGCACATCTGTTGATGAATCCTTTGGTGGTTGAGAGGTGGAAGACATAGTTACTAAGATGAGGGTTTAGGGTAAAAAAAAATTAAGAGAATACGAAGAGATGAAGGTGAAAAAAATTTGACAGTAAAATAACAATGAAGGTAAAAGAGAAAAGTGAGTGTAAAGAAGTGTTTATATAGGGAAATTTTCATTGAATACTACGAGTAATTAGTGGAAAATATTAATTAAGAAAAACATAATGATGGAAGGTAATAAATGCAGCTGACAAAAGGGAAGGCGTAAAGATGTTGGAGCAATTACCAAAAAGATATTTGCCTCTATTGTGTCAAGTCAGCCTTTTCAGTTTCCCAAAATTTGAACAGGTGTCCTTCTGTAGAGGACAGTTGGTCAATTGCATGTTTTGTCACTTTCCAGAGTTTGGACACATATTCTGATTCTGATAGGATTCCTTAGAGCTTTGTTGACACATGTTGATGTGAAAATCTTCATGTTATTCTTTTGAACAGAAGTTCTCAGAATTAAACAGTTAGAACAAAAGAAACTATAACTTCTGAAAGAATAAAACAGAGGATTAAGTTCAGAACTTCTAAGAGATAAAAACATACAATTAAAGCATTTTCATTCTGGAGATAATTTCATACTAAGGTTGGTTAGAACGAAATTAAATCTATCTTCAGGAAGGGGTTTTGTAAAAATATCAGCCCATTGGTGATTTGTGTCTATGAATTTTAACATTAAGATTCCCTTCTGAGTATAGTCCCTAATGAAATGATGTTTAACTTCTATGTGTTTAGCTCTAGATTGTAAAATTGGATTTTTAGAGAGACAGATAGCAGAAGTATTATCACAGAGGATGGGAATGTTACTCTCATAAATATTGAAGTCCTCAAGCTGATTTTTCATCCAGAGCATCTGAGTACTGCATCCAGCTGCTGCAATGTATTCAGCTTCTGCAGTTGATAATGCTATGGTTGACTGCCTTTTGCTGGACCAAGAAATTAGATTGTCTCCCAGAAATTGAAAACTTCCAGAAGTACTTTTTCTTTCTGTTCTGTCTCCAGCAAAATCAACATCACAATATCCTACAAGTTTGTAATCTTTGGATCTTCTGTAGCATAGGCCAAGATTAGTAGTACCTTTCAGATACCTAAAAATTCTCTTAACTGCTGTTAAGTGAGTTTCTCTAGGATCTGATTGTAATCTAGCACATAAACAAACACTGTATAGAATATCTGGTCTAGAAGCAGTTAGATAGAGAAGAGAGCCAATCATACCTCTGTAGATTTTCTGATCTACTTTCTTACTTACCTCTTCTTTCTCCAGAATACATGTAGGATGCATAGGAGTTTTAGAGATGGTATTTTCTGATAAATCAAATTTCTTCAGAAGTTCTTTGACATATTTTCTTTGATGAATATATGTTCCTTTTGATGTTTGATTGATTTGGATTCCCAGAAAGAACTTTAATTCTCCCATCATGCTCATTTCAAATTCTGCCTGCATAGACTTAGAAAACTCCTTTCCCATAGCACTTTTAGTATAACCAAATATTATATCGTCTACATAAATTTGGCATATCAGAATGTCATTTTTAAGGTTTTTACTGAAGAGTGTTGTATCCACTTTCCCTCTGATGAAATCATTTTCCAGAAGAAAATTGCTTAGTCTTTCATACCAAGCTCTGGGAGCTTGCTTCAGACCATATACAGATTTTTTGAGTTTGAAGACATGTTCTGGAAATTTTGTATTTTCAAAACCATGGGGTTGGTGCACATACACTTCTTCATCAATATAACCATTTAAAAATGCACTCTTGACATCCATTTGATATAGAATGATATTGTGGTTTACAACAAATGAAATTAGAAGTCTAATAGATTCTAACCTGGCGACTGGGGCATAGGTTTATGTGTAGTCAATTCCTTCCTATTGACTATAACCTTTTGCAACCAGTCGTGCTTTATTTCTGACAACTTCTCCTTTCTCATTTAGCTTGTTTCTGAACACCCACTTGGGGCCAATGATGTTGAATCCTCTGGGCCTAGGAACTAGATCCCATACATCATTTCTGGTGAATTGATTAAGTTCATCTTGCATAGCCAGAATCCAATCATTTTCTGAGAGAGCTTCTTCTACAGAAGTTGGTTCAATCAGGGAGACTAGTCCCATTAGAGATTCTTCAGAGTTTCTGAATGATGATCTTGTTCTGATTGGTTCATCCTTCTTTCCCAAGATTTTGTTTTCTGGGTGATTCAGCTTGCTTCTGGATAGTTTCTTCTGAGTGGGTTCTTCAGAGCTTGTTGGAGTGATTGTCTTGTTTTGTTCTGTAGGTGATTGTTCTTCAGATGTTCTGTTTGTAGAGATTTCAACTTCTATATCTGCAAGAGATTCATTCTGCTTTGGTTTTTCAGAACCAAGCTTACCATCAAATCTGACATAAATAGACTCTATGACTATACGTGTTTCTGTGTTGTATACTCTGTATCCCTTTGAACGTTCAGAGTATCCTAACATATAACACTTCTGTGCCTTAGAATCAAATTTATTCAGAGGATCATTAGTATTCAGAATAAAACACTTGCACCCAAAAGGATGAAAATATGAAATGTTGGGCTTTCTGTTCTTCCATAATTCATAAGGAGTCTTTTCAAGAATAGGTCTTATAGAGATTCTATTCTGAATATAGCATGTTGTATTTACTGCTTCTGCCCAAAAAAATTTAGCCATGTTAGTCTCATTGATCATGGTTCTGGCCATCTCTTGCAATGTTCTATTCTTACGTTCTACAACTCCATTTTGTTGTGGAGTTCTAGGACAAGAAAAATCATGAGAGATGCCATTTTCATTAAAGAATGATTCTAATTTTTTGTTTTCAAATTCTCCACCATGATCACTTCTGACTTTAATAATTTTAAATTCTTTTTCATTTTGAACTTGTTTGCAGAAGTTAGAGAATACAGCAATTGACTCATCCTTGTGTCTAAGGAACTTTACCCATGTCCATCTGCTGAAGTCATCTACGATCACCAATCCATACTTCTTGCCACTGACTGAAGCAGTTTTTACTGGTCCAAACAAGTCAATATGCATAAGTTCTAGTGGTCTAGAGGAAGATACAACATTTTTAGCTTTAAAGGCAGGTTTTGAAAATTTGCCTTTCTGACATGCTTCACACAAAGCTTCTGAGTTGAACTTCAAGTTTGGAAGTCCTCTGACTAGATTGAGTTTGTTAAGTTGAGATAATCTTCTCATATTAACATGTCCCAATCTTCTGTGCCAGACCCATTGCTCAGTTTCCACAGACATTAGACATTTTACATTCTGATTTTTTAATTCAGAAAGTTTTATTTTATATATGTTGTTCTTTCTCTTTCCACTGAAGAGGATTGTTCCATCTTTCTGACTAACAGCTTTACAGAACTTTTGATTGAAGATTATGTCATAACCATTATCACTTAATTGACTTATGGATAATAGATTATGCATTAATCCTTCTACCAATATAACATTAGAGATAGAGGGAAGATTTCCATTACCAATAGTTCCAGAGCAAATTAGTTTTCCTTTTTGGTTGCCTCCAAAACCTACGTGGCCTCCAGCTTTTAATTCAAGACTTTGGAACATATGCTTTCTTCCCGTCATGTTTCGTGAGCATCCAGAGTCCAGGTACCAGGATTGGTGTTTCAGTTTTGCTGTTAAAGACATCTGCAACATACACAATTTTATCTTTGGGTACCCATATTTTTCTGGGTCCTTGTTTGTTAGTTTTCACAATCTTCATATTTATTTTAGGTTTCAAATCAGAACTTGTGGAACAAGATGACTCACTAGTATATATTAATTCATGATTATGACCATAGGTAAAATGAGAAATTAGAGGAGTATTAACTTTTATGACAACGTCATCAATCTTTTTAAACTTAAGAGTTTCCTTTTCTTTAGTTTTCACATAGCATATGCCTCTTCTATCATTTCTGCTAACTCCATAGATCATAGATGCAATTTTGCTTATACCTATGCTCTTAGTTAGAAATTTTTGAAAACTATAGTCATATTGATTTATGATACTATCAGAATTGATTAGATCTTCTAATTCAGATTCCTTCTGAGCTTTAAGTTTTTCAAGAGAGTTTTTGCATTCAAAAATATTTTCTTTCAGCTCAGAGTTTTCTGTTTTTAGTTTTCTGACTTCTTCTAATTCAGATACCAAACTTTGTTTCATGTCTTTGTATTTGAATTGAAGCTTCTGATATTTTTCAAGAATTTCTGAGAGGCTATCTTCTAATTGAGATCTAGAAAGTTTAGAGAATACCTCTTCTGTATCTGAGTCTGATTCTGATTCTGATGAGTGATTAACTTCTGGTATTTTTGCCATTAGTGCAATGTTAGCATGTTCATCTTCTGAATCCGACTCTGCTTCAGATGATTCAGAATCATCCCATGTTTCCATGAGACTCTTTTTCTTTTCTCTGTTGAATTTATTTCTGGGTTTCTCTTTCTGGAGTTTTGGACATTCACTCTTGTAATGTTCTGGTTCTTTGCACTCGTAGCACACTACTTCTTTGCTTCTGGGTTTCCTGTGACCAGATGTTGCTTCAGAGTGATTGCTTGTTCTTCTGGTATTTCTGAACTTCTTCTGACGATGCTTCCAGAGTTGGACTCTTCTGGATAGAAGAGATAGTTCATCTTCTTCTGATTAGCATCCAAAACTTTCTTCTTCTTCTGCCTGTAAAGCTTTAGAATCAAATTTGTTAGATTTAAGAGCTACAGACTTACCTTTCTTCTGGGGTTCATCTTCTTTTAGTTCTATCTCATGACTTCTCAAGGAGCTGATCAGTTCTTCTAAAGATATTTCGTTCAGATTTTTTGATAACTTTAGAGCAGTGACCATGGGCCTCCAAGCCTTTGGCAAGCTTCTGATGATCTTCCTTACATGATCTGCTGTTGAGTAGCCTTTGTCCAGAACTTTCAGTCCAGCTACCAGAATTTGGAACCTTGAGAACATTTTTTCAATTGTCTCATCTTCTTCCATTTTGAATGCTTCATACTTCTGGATGAGGGCCAGAGCTTTTGTCTCCTTGACTTGAGTGTTGCCTTCATGTGTCATCCTCAGGGAATCAAACATGTGTTTGGCTGAGTTTCTATTAGTAATTTTCTCATTTTCTGTATATGAGATAGCACTCAAAAGTATGGTTCTAGCTTTGTGATGATTTCTGAACTCCTTCTTCTGTTGAGCTGTCATATTTTTTCCTTAAATCTTCTGACCATCTGCTCCAACAGGATGAGTGTATCCATCTGTCACCATGTCCCAAAGATCTCCATCCAGAGCTAGAAAGAAACTTTCCAGAACATCCTTCCAGTAGTCAAAGTTGTCACCATTGAATACCGGAGGTTTTGCATTGATCTTGTCATTTTGGTATTCATTGTTGTTGTTGCCAGCATCTGCCATGTGTTTTAACTTCTGGATCTTTTACTGACACGGTTAAGTGTATTTCTCAGAACCTAGCGCTCTGATGCCAAATGAAGGGGCGTAAAACACAAGGAAGGGGGGTTGGAATTGGGTTTTCTTAACAACTTAAAATTAACTTCTATGACAAGTTGATTTATCCTGGTTCGTTTGAACTCAAACTACATCCAGTCCACCCGCCAAGGTGATTTTGCCTCTATCACTGAGGTCTTAATCCACTATTCAATAATTGAATACACACACTGACCTACAGTCAATGTCCTCTTGAGTCTTCTGACTAAACCGAGTCACTCAAGGGATTTAACTTATCTTTTACAATAATAATAAAATAATAACTATCTTGCTTCTAATAAAGCTATAATCACAATGTGATTTGTTACAAGAATGTTTAACACAAATGAATAAGTTATGTCTCGTAGAAGTTGTTATTCAAATCTTCAATTTGATTCCTTTATATACTGCTTGAATGAAATAACCGTTGGGGACATCTTGAGCTAATTTAGGATATTAGTTAATACCATATAATCCTTCCATAACAAGAGATACTTGTCTTCTCCATTAAATGATATATTCTTTAATTAATGCCTTTAATATGAGAATCATCATCTTCTAGACATAAATCTGAGAGAATTAAATCTTGATACGTAGCCAATAAATCATGTCTTTAATGATGGATTCTTCAATTAATGTATCTTCTATATAGGGTGCAATGCTTCTTCTAATAAAGCACGTCTTCCTTTCAATAACTTCCTCTTCTACAACTTCTACACATATAACAAAGAAAGTTATTTTTCAGTATCTATTAGAACTTCTATTCTTGCATAATAATAATTGTTATCATCAAAACTCTTAGAGGTTTAGAACCATAATTATTCTAACACACTTGAATTTCAACAGGAGAATAATATATGGTTATTGTCAATACTTCGTTTTTATATACAACACTGTCGAATTGCAAACAACCTTCATCTATCAAACTCTGCAAACCAATCTCCAGTTTCTCACAAACATTACTCTGACTCTAGCAATCTAAACAATTATCATCACAACCCAGGAACACCTGTCCCTTCAACAGACGAGCTTTTACTACTAGTAACAGAGTCTTCACACGATTAAAATTAGTCACCAAGTTCAGTTCTCTGTTGTCTTTGATAGCATGCACATTCGCTCCCCCATGATTTGGCACTGGGTTCTGAAGAAAGTTAGGAGGAGGAGATAAATTGATCGCTTTGAAATCAATCAAATATTGGACTTTATTTTGAAAAGCCCAACACTTCTCAATGGTGTGCCCCTAAGCACCTGAGTGGAATTCACACCGGGTGTTTGCATCAAAACCATGTGGAAAATTATCAGCAGAAGGAGTTCTCATTGTACGAAGCTCAAATATGTTCAACTTAAGCTGTTGTGGCAATAGTGTAGAATATTCCATAAGGATATGATCAATCTTACGATCCCTCATTATTTCTCTTTGTTGAAATGGTCTTTGTGCCTAGTGTTGCTGAACCTGCTGTTGGGGTTGTTATTGTTGAACTGATGGCATGGGGATGGTTACTGCAGCTGCTTGGTGATAACCTTAGGAAAAATCTCTTCCTTGGCCCCTATACACAACATTCGTTTCTCTCTCTTCTTCTCTGACCGCTAGCAAAAGGTTTCCTCCCATTGGAACAACTAGCACCACTCACATCCTGAATCTTTCCTAGCTTCAACAAGTTCTCTATTCTCTCACTAGCAATAACAATGTCAGAAAAACCGATTGACAGACAAGCGGCCAGACGATCTTAGAATGCACCCTACAAGGTGCCCATAAACATGTCAGTCATTTCTCGATCTAGCAACAGTGGTTGGACCTGAGCAGTCAATTCAAACCTCCTTTAGGCACTCTTTGAAGCTTTCTCTAGACCCCTGAGAGAGGTTCTTCAACTAAGTGTTGTTTGGAGCCATGTCAATATTATATTGATACTACTTAATAAAAGCTTTAGCTAAATCTTTCCAGCTTTTGATAGAGACCCTGCTTAACTTCATATACCAGCTCAACGAAACTCCTGATAAGTTATTTTGGAAGAAGTGCATCCAAAGTGTAAACACCCCAAATTTTCCCTCACTAATTTCACACAATGGCTTGTGATCTTTCATCTTTGCTTAAGTTTTATCATATCATATCATGTTGCATTTTTGCTTCACTGCATTAGTTCAAGTTCATCTGCATCTAGGGTTTATGACTTGAGCCATCCAAGATTCATCTGAGCCACTCCAAAGGTATTCAATCATCTCAAGAGGGTCCATGTATGTTCAATCATCAAATTTTATCCTCCAAAGATCAGGAAAGTCAAAGAATCACAAGAACTGGCAAAGCATGGAAGCAGAGCTAGGGTTTAATTGCACAGATGACCTAAAATTAGGGTTTTGGTTTCAGAGGCCATAACTTCAATTTTTTTTATCATTCTTGTTTCTATTGGTCTTAATATGTTATAAGGATCACGTGTACCAAGTTTGATGAAGAAATTCATTGTGGAAGTCATCTGATCATTGGGTAACTTCTTGAGAAAGTCAGAGCAAAATCAGGGCATCTAAGGCCCCCCAACATGGAACCAAAGTGGATTTTTCATCAAATTGAAGTTATATGGTCTTTATTTGATCATTGAAGTGCTTAGAAGTTCACAAAATTGAAGAAAAGTGACCTAAACCAAAAGTTGCCAAAAATGGAAATGACTTGTAATGTAAACTTTCCATTTTGGGAAAGTTTTTCAACCTCCTCTTTCTCAACCAAAAATGCTTCAAATGAAAAATTGTTGGTCATGAAAGTTGTAGATTGGATCATTCCCTTTTCAAAAATTACAAGAACAAGTTCTAATTCATTATGGAACTCAAGATATGGCTTGTCAAAGTTGGCAAAAATCCCATAATTTTCAAGAATGCACCAAAAGGGATTCTTTGCAAAACCACTTGCCAAGGCTTTTTGTGACTTCAAATACACTTCAATGTACCATAACATCATAGTGCATTGCCTCTAGATCAGAATTGCCCAAAGAATTTCAAGATTACATGCCTTGAACATCAAGATTTCTCAAAGGGGCCAAAACTTCACATATTTGCAAAACACCCCATAACTTTGCTCCCACTTGCTGAATTGCCTCAAGATTGATTCTATGGACATCCTTGAAGTTAGCTGCACATGGACATGCCCAAAGGCCAGCTGCATCCTTGCCCATACCTCAAGTACACAAGTTGGTGACTTTTTGCAAGAAGCCCATACCAATCACCATAGGGCACAACCACTTCTCTGACCTATCACAACTTGATATGTGGACCAAATGCTGATCATACCACACAAGAACACAAGCTGAAACCCAAGAATCCTCAAGTTCCCAAAATCTCTCCCCCTTGCATTTTCCTTCGAAACTCATAGCTCACTTACTCAAACTCAAAACCAATTCCACCATTCATCTCTAAATCACTCACTGACCCCAAAGCCACCCTCAAATCAGCCAAGAACACACCATACACCAAATATGATTTCTGACCAGTTGGATTGCTACCACTCAAACCAGCCATCCTCAAAGCTTTCCAAGCATTGCAACTGCCTCAGAGGGTTCAAAGGTGTCTTTTTGCACCAATGAAGTGGCCAGAAAGCTCAAGGGTGAAAAGCTCCGTCTCAGGTAGCCATATGAATTCATTTTTCCAGAACCTCTCTTTTATGTTACAAAATGAATAAGCATGCTTCACTGATCACACTAAACTTGGAATTTTCGAAAATGGTTGAGAAATGAGTTTGTATGATTGTTCTGAAATTTCTGCCATTTTTGTTCTTCCTTTCGAATCTTGAGTTTGAGCAAGAATAAATGTGTTTTAGGGATAGATTTGAGCTTAGGAGAGTAAGGGGAGTTGATCTGGAGCTTTAGAGCTCCAAAAATAACCTGGGGAAGAAGTTGGAGATTTTCAGGTGAGGGGGTCACCGGAGAAGACGACCGGAGCTCTTCTCCAGTGACCTAAAAATCATTAATGAGATAATTAGGGTTAGGGCTCTGTTTAAATTGGGACCCTTGGATCATCATCTCCCACGTGTGGTGAATGGCTGGGATCAGTTCATTAACATTTAATCTGGATTTAATAATTAATTAATTAGGTTTAGTGAAGTTTGAATTCAGGCCATTAGATCTGGCGCACAGTCAACCTAGAATTTCCCAGATTCAATCCTAGCCCTTCACTTTGCATACTTCTATTTTATTTAATTTTTATTTCATTTTTCTCATTTATTTTGCATGATTTATTTAAAATAGATAAAAAATTCCAAAAAATATTTTTATTCTGCATTTTCACTTCAAATAATTTTCTTAACCCAAAAATATTTTTATTTTTACTTCAAATAATTTTCACTTCAAATAATTTTCTTAACCCAAAAAATTCATATTGCATCTTTAAACATTTAGAGAAATTGTCATACCATCCACACAAATTTCTTTTTGGTTTTGAACCATCTTTGATAATTTTCTTGAATTTAGGGTTCATAAAATTCACATTTTAGAACCCTAACTTCAAGAATTATTTTCTGCCTAACCAAGAATGGTATGACAATGGTTCTTTTTGCATTGATCTTCATTTGACATGTAGTTTCTAGCATAATTTTGTCACAAATTTCTTCTGCCTTTTTGATTTGATTTGCATTTTTTCCCTTTAGGTGCCTTAAAACCCTAGAAAACTTAGAAAAATCATAACTTTCATTAGGTTAAGAGTTAGGTCTTCTCCTTTGGGGTGTGATATCATATGGGGTTAGGGTTCTTTTTATTGCATTTTCAATTTTTTATCTTTTCATTTGCTTCTGTTTTTGAGTTTTGCATCTCATGTTGTGTGAAAACCCTAATTTCTCATCTTCCTTTGCATACCTCTTGCATATGCTTGAATTCATGAACTTGCTATGACATTTTATGCATTCACATGACATATAAGACATCTTAGGACACATTATAATCATGCTTGATCATTTCTTCATCCATTTTCCATGTTATGCATTCATTTCATTCCATGAGCATTCATGAACTTTCATGCCTCTTTCATGCTTCATTTGCATTCTCATCACTTGTATGATCATCCATGACTCTTGACATACATTTGCATCATCTCTTAGCATTATTTACATCATGAACATGCTTCTGGTTTTTGTTTGCATCCTTGCATTCATTTCATTTTCATTTCATTTCTTTATGCTAACTTTTCAGGTGGTAAGTACTTTGAGAAGTGAATTTGCCTTCACTTCTCACTTCTCTTCTCATCTCTTATTTTATGCATATTTTCTTCATTTTGTATTTATCTTAGAATGATCTTGCTCATTCATGTTCCTCCTTCACTTTTTTTATTTAAGTAACTTATCTTCTTAAGTGAAGTAAGTTAGCTTGTTTCTTCTGCTTCTCCTCCTTTCATCTGCTTCTTCCTTGGTGGCTTTTCTTGAAGATCTCTTGCAAGCCTCATGAACCCTAGGAACACCCAAGCATGTTAACAATTAGGGTTTGATTAGTCCCCCCATTATTTTTACCTTTGTGTCATCATTTGTGTCTCTCTTCTCATCTCATAATAAAAGACTAAACCTTTAAGGTTTTAAGGCTTTGTGATTAAGATTATGCCTGCATCCTTCTCTTAAGATGGAGAGTATAACTTTAATCCTAAGTGTTAAACCCTTAATGTGTTTAAATCTCTTAATCAATCCACCTAATAATCACTAAGGCAATAAGCTTGTAACTTGGGCCTTGCATTAGGGTTCTAATTCTTCCTTAATTGGTTAAGAAGGACTAACCCTAGTGTTAATGGACAAGTCCCCCTCGAGTTGTCTTACAAACCATAAAATTCACTTCTTAATCTTATCCTTAATTAGATTCCACTTTAATAAAGGCTTGTTTTGTCATGAGGTTAATCCCTAATCATGGATTAAGTTGAGGTATCTTCCTCAGCTTAAGTGTGCTCATCTATTATCCTTCTATTAGGATAGTGTAATGGGTCCACTAAATCCTTTATTATGGATTAAACTCATTACTTAACACTAAACAAAAACTCCAAAAAACATCTAAATAATTGCAAGTAGGTTAATGATCTTAATCCTACATCATGGTGATTAAGTGTGAGGTGTTTACTTCATACTTAAGGTATTCTCATTACCCCTAATCAGAGGGAGGATGTGATGAGTTTACTAACCCTTAGTTTAGGCTTAAGCTCATTTTCTTATGACAAACACCAAAAAGCAATAAAAGATTGAAAATACCAAAAAATAAACAATAATCGTCTCCTTCGAGATTCTTTTCTCATTATCTTCACTCACAAGTGAGAACTTGCTTCTTCCGTCTAATGCAAGACAGTTAGCACTCGAGCCAAACGAGTCATACACTTGAGCATAGACAAGCAAGCAGTTCATCAGTCAATTCATCTTTCAGTCTCTTTGAGTCGAACTACGGTGTTCTGACTTCCTCATTGCATGAGAGGATACGTAGGCATAACTTAACTGTTATCGAACAAAAGTCTTTGTATATCCCCCCTTTCAGCATTATTCTTTTAAGCCTCATTGTCTTGAGCATTACACTCTTTTCTTACACTGACACTCCTTTTCTTCACTTCACACTTCTTTTGCACTGACACTTGTATTCGTTTCCAGCTTTTGCACACAGAATAGCACTGACACTACCCCTTTAAACAAAAACGTTTAAGCGTGGATCCCTTCGAGTATGACGGACAATCTGGGTGTTAATACCCTCCCAGGTTGTAACCAACCCCCTTTCTCAGTTTCTCTAGTTCGCGACCGTCTTATCCATCTTTTCTAAGTTTATGCAGCATTACCTTTCCTTCGGGATAAAAATGCCTAGCTGGCGACTCTTTTCAGTTCATCTTCATTTTCTCCTTTCGCCGACCGTTCGCGTCTATACCCCTTCTGACCTAGGTGTCATTTGGTGGGAGCGACAGCTTGGCGACTCTGCTGGGGATCCTTATACTGCAACCAGGGCTTCTGGTTCTTTTTGTGGGTTCCTCCTAGCGCTTGTTTGATTTGTGTTTACTGGGGTGTTATGTGCTAATTGTGTTTATTTATTTGCTTTATTTATTGCTTTATGTACAGTTTTATTTACTGCTTTCTTTACAGTTTTTTATACATCATACTGTCATTATCATTGCTGGATCTGGTTTCTGTTTTGGTGGGTGGGATTTCATTGAGAGATTAAGGTCCTATACCTGGGACCTGAGTGAAACCTAGGCTAGAGTGGTTCATATTCTTTCCCATTCCATTTCGGTCTGGTGCGGGAATATGAAACACGGTTCAGATGTGGGTTTCTTCTTGAGAACTCTGTGCAACAGATTTCCTGTAGTGCTAGGGCTATCTGGAAAGCCTGCTAAGTCTGGATGACCTTTATTTTGACCTTTAGAATCTTGGGTGAATTAGAGGAGGATCTTTTATGGTTATTGTAAACACTGTACCTCCGGGTTAGAAGTGTTTACACTTCTCATAACTGATCCAAGTCTGAGGATCTTTGTTCTAGAACATTACATGTGAGGGGGGTTGGGTTGTTTACAGGTTTGCAGGAACCCTTGGCCACATCGTACCCTGTTACTGTATTGTTTAAGAGTACTTCACTTTGGATAGTTCTTGTGATTAATCGTGGACATGTGACTCTTTATTTGAGTCCCCCACCCTAGTTACTGGATTTCTAAGCCTCCATCCGGACCTTTGAACATACATGGGCCTTATATCAAGACATATAATCAGATCCAGCTCTTGATCACAAACCATTGCATATCATTTGCATATATCATCATTGCATCATTTAACATTTGTTTATTTGTTTTTCAGGGTATCCATCATATCATATTTGGTTTGGTTTTGACCCCTTCTACTGCTTAGACCTCTTCTTCAGTGATCTTCATCAACATCTGTCTTCAGATCCTTTATCAACACTCATGGATGTTCCAAGGAAAAGAAACATATCTTATCACTTCTTTGAGCCCATATTGACTGGTATCAAGCAGGTCCAGTCACTTATCACACCTGACCATATCCCACTGTTTAGAGAGCACTATGGGGGTATCTTAGACATGGTCATGGATCTTGATTCATCTCAGAGGAGCATGATCCACACATGCTTGCAGTTTTATGACCATCCACTCAGATGCTTCACCTTTCCTGATTTCCAGATGGGGCCTCTGTTGGTAGAGTTTTCCTTGTTGATTGGAGTGCCCATCAGAGGAGGGATCCCCTTCAAACTAGAGATGACTACTCCCAGAAGTGAAGAGATAGCAAGGGCATTGCATTTGGAGCCTGCCCTCATTGAGCAAAACATGACAACAAAATCTGGGATTCCTGGCCTACATCTGGACTTCTTGATTTCTCAGGCCACCTTGAATGCTGCAGTGGGAGAATGGAAGGCAGTCTGTGCACTTTTAGCACTCAGCATATATAGGGTTATATTGTTTGCAGATGAGCCCAAATTTGTGAGTAAGAATGCCATCCACTTGTTCTTGCTGAGGAACCCAGTGCCTACATTGCTAGGGGAATTTTACTACTCCATCCATCAGAGAAATGAATAGGAAAGGGGGAAGCTAGTCAGATGCTGTGCTCCACCGTTCCACTCTTGGCTGCTCAGACACTTGCCTAAATCAGATGCTTTCTTGAACCCACATCAGCAGAAGAATTGGGCCAAGAGGTTCATTGCCTTAACATCAGATGATATCAGATGGTGCACCCAGAGCACCAAAGGCAAGGATATTATTACCATTTGTGGGCAATACCCTAATGTTCCTCTAATAGGAGTAAAAGGTTGCATCAATTACAACCCTTTACTGTTTAAGAGACAATTGGGATATGCCTTGGTTCATCCTCCCAGAGGACAGGATTTAGCTGAGACCCTATACTGTGAAGTTCAACCTAACTCAGCTGTTGTCAGGCAAGCTGCCTGGGCTTGGGACAACATCCAGACCAAAGGGGCAGCCATCCTTGGAAGGTGTAACAATATTGCTTCAGCCCAGTACTCTGACTGGTCCCGTACTATAGCTCAAATCACCAGGATGCCTTTCACCTTGGAAGACACACTTGGACCTTCTACAGTACAGCCTACAACAACTGTTGGCCTGGAGGAATTTGAAAAGCTGAAAGAGAGGAATAATCAGCTATCTGAAGCCCTGAAGAAGACTCTCTGGCAAAGAAATGACGGTCGTCTGGACATTGAGATATTGGAAAGACTCAAGACTGAGCATCTGACCAAGATTGAAAGGACATATGACTATATAAGGAAAGCAAGAGCAGGAGAGATGGTTTTGAAGAATGCCTGCAAGGAGGCCAAGATTCAGAAGGCTAGCGCTGAGCATTATCAGGAGGAGAGCCAGGCTAGGTGGACCAGGATCACCGAAGCCCGTGCACAAGAAGACCAGCGGACTCAGGCCAAATTTGAGCAGCTGGAGGCCAATGAGAAGAAGCAGTAGGAAGCTTTGTTGGCAGCCCAAAAGGAAATATCAGAGTTAAAACTCCGGGCGGGGTTAAAGAGACCAAAGGATCAAAGCAGGCATAAGAAGCTGACTAATGCCATTGCTACCAGAAACCTCCTCAATAGGACTATTACAGAGCATCCAGCTGGTCCAGTGACGGAAGCCCTCCTGAAGGAGGTCAGGGAGGATGACTTTGGATTGGATGTCTGATTCCTTTTGCTTATATTTCTTCCCTTTGGATGTACTTTTTCTTTTGGTTGTTGTATTTTTGACCCACCATGGGCATGTATTGTAAACAGACTATGTATTTTCTTCATTTGTAATATATCAGTTTGTTTTATTTTGGTGGGCTTTCTCTCCACATCATCAAGCATTTCCTCGAAGTCTGGAAAGGTCAAAACCAAAGAACCAAACTGGATACCTTGGAAGACAAATAAGCATATTGCATTGCATACTAACATTTTCTTTGTTTTGTAGGTTTTTTTTTGTTATTTTGTTTCTCACTTTGTTGTGGTTTCAGGAAACATTGCTCGCCGCAGAGTGTTCCCTGTCAACCGCACACACCGGTACCCAACGCGAAACAACCTTCCAGGCATTCAAATGGATCAGGTACAGCAGGACCTGAATGAAGTAAGAAATCAAATGGCAAACGAAAGGGTTGAAATGAGAAACCAAATGACCCAGTTTATGGCTGTGATGACTGGCTTAGCTCAGAGCCAGGAGAGGTTAAGAGAGCTGGTGGAAAGGCAGACACCTGAAGAGCCCCACCCTGGAACAGGAGGAACCAGCAATAATGAACGCGGGCAGTCTCGCATTGACCAACCAGAGTTCGGGCCCCATTTGAACCCAGATGTTAATATCCCAAGGAATATTCAAGGAAACACTGCTGCAGGCAGGATCTTGCAAGAAGATCCTCAAGAGGAGCAATTCACAGTTATTGGGGCTGGGGATGAGGTGTATGACCGAAGAATGGATGAGATTGCTGAAAAGCTAAGGTCTTTGGAATCCCATAATTCTTTAGGCTTTGACGTAATGGATATGGGGCTGGTAGATGGGGTGAGGATTCCCCACAAATTCAAACCCCCATGCTTTGAAAAATATAATGGTACCTCCTGCCTGTGTACTCATCTGCAATCTTTCTTAGGGAGACTCAAGGCTTATATCATGGACGAGAAGTTATGGATGTTCTATTTTGAGGACAGCCTAACTGAAGCATCAAGAGAATGGTATTCGCATCTGACGAGGGCCACTATAAGATGTTGGAAAGACTTGGCCGAAGCCTTCATCCGGCAATACCAGTACAACTTAGACATGGCCCCCAATAGAACTCTTCTAATGGGCATGTCTCAGTCTTCAAGGGAAAGCTTTCGAGATTATGCTCAGAGATGGAGACAGCTTGCTGCTGCTGTCCAGCCACCCATGTCTGAAAGAGAAATGGCTGACATGTTTATGAACACCTTGCAGGGAACTTATATTGACAGACTTGCTGCTTTCTCTTCCACCAGTTTTGTTGATGTAGTTATAGCTGGTGAGAGAATTGAGAGTCTTTTGAAGATGGGCAAAATCTCTGACAATGGTGCAAGCTCTTCCAACAACCCCAGAAAGCCTTTTTCAGGACCCCGAAGGGCAGGTGAAACAAATGCTATCCATGCAGGCAGGGGCAGACCCCAGTATTCTCACAGATCAATAGCAGCCGTTACCATCCTGGCTCCAACTCCACAGCAACCACTCTTTCCTCAACAACAACAACATCACTATCAACAACAATCTCATTTTCCGCAGCAAAGAATGTACAACAATAACAATAACAACCAACAGCAGCGCCCCTTTCAACAGAGGCCATCTCAGGCAAATAGGGTGATTGACCCCATTCCTATGCCTTATGTTGCTTTACTGTCACAACTCCTGAAGCTTAACCTGGTTGAGTTAAGGACATTGGCTCCACCAGATCCTCTCAATCTCCCAAAGAATTATGATGCCAATGCTAGGTGTGCCTTCCATTCCAACGCACCTGGTCACAATACTGAGAAATGTAGAGCCTTGCAAATGAAGGTTCAGGATTTGGTCGATTCCAAAGCTCTCAATTTCGCACCTCCTTCAAATGTTAACAAAAATCATATGCCTAATCATGGTGGGCCCAGGATTAATGCCATAGAGGAAGATCAACCTTCTGCACTGATTGGCAATGTTGCACAAATTCAAACACCACTGGCAGAAGTTAAAGCTCAACTCTTAAAATGTCAGGTGTTCCCGGGCTGTGAGGCCTGCTGCGAATCATGCAAGACTGCTAGTAATGGTTGTAAGAGGCTAAGGTTTGGCATAGATGGCCTTATCAAAGATGGAATTTTGAAAATTACCACAACGACTCCTTCAACATCAACAACTCTTTCTTCAGCAACAATAGATCCTCCTACAACATCAATAATTCTTTCTTCAGAGATATCAGATCCTCCTACAACTGCAACATCTATCATCCCCACTGATTCATCCATAACTCCAGCAATCACTCCACCCATTATTTCAACAGATCAGAGTTCAGCAATATTTACTTCTACAACATCAACACCCATCTTATCAACGGAATCTCCTACAACACTAGCGAACACTAATGAAGATGTCTCAACGGTCACGATCTATTATGACCCGGCAACTGTTCATCCCAACAACAATTTTCAACAACAAGCTGTAACACCTCTTATCAGATCTCCAGTCACAATCTACTACGACCCGCATACCATCACAGTTCCTTCCGCTGCAGCAATCAGTTCGGTCACCATTATGGTGCCTGGACCTGTTCCTTATGAAAGCAGTAATGCCATACCTTGGCACTACGGCTCTGATCTCTACTGTGACGAAAAGAAGATCACTCTAGATTCATCAACCTCTTCACCACAAGTTGACAATGTTGGGGGAGACGGAGGCTTCACCAGAAGCAGATGCCTTTTTGCCTCACAAACACTAAGACCCAATGCTGAAGCAGAAGCTGTTGCTAAAGCAAAAGGAAAGAGTGTGGTACTCGAAGAGCCAGCTGTTAAAGAAACTCCGAAGACGTCTTTTGAACAAGAGGTGGACGAGTTCATGAGAATAATCAAAAAGAGTGATTACAAAGTGGTAGACCAGCTTCATCAGACACCATCCAAAATCTATATATTATCATTATTAATATGCTCCGAAGCCCATAGGAATGCACTGTTAAGGGTCTTGCACGTAGCATACGTGCCGGAAGAGATTACAGTTAATCAGCTGGAAACAGTGGTTGCAAATGTTAACACCAGTCATGGACTGGGCTTCACAAATGCTGATTTAACAACGGAGGGAAGCAATCATAACAAGGCTTTACATATCACCTTAGAATGCAAAGGTGTTGTTCTTTCTCATGTACTGGTAGACACTGGGTCTTCGCTCAATGTCCTCCCAAAGAAAGCCTTGGTGAAGCTGGAGTATGATTGTTTGGCATTACGTCCAAGTGACTTGGTGGTGAAAGCATTTCATGGCTCTAAGAGATCAGTGCTTGGAGAGATTGATCTACTTGTGATGATTGGCCCACAAACCTTTAAAACTACCTTCTTCGTGATGGACATACAGCTGGGCTACAGCTGTTTGTTGGGTAGACCCTGGATTCATGCTGTTAGCGCCGTTACATCTACCCTTCACCAGAAATTAAAATTTGAGTGGGAATGTCAGATCATCACAATCTGTGGGGAGGAAGACATTTTTGTTAGCCAGCTGGCTACTTACAAGTATATAGAGATGGATGGGGAGATCCATGAGACTATGAGTCAGGGATTTGAGGCCCTTAACATCAATGAAGCAACTATTGTGTCTGGAACTTCCATCACTTCATATCAACAAGCCCGGAAGGTTGTTGAGGAGGGTACCGCTCAAGGCTGGGGCAAGCTGCTGCCCGTAGAGAAGAAAGAAGACAGATTCGGGTTGGGTTACAGAACAACTCGACAAGATCAATCGGAGGCTGCAACGGAGCCCAAATTTGTCAGCAGGGGAATGCTTACCCCGGATGCTGTGAACAGTCTGGAAGACGAGGAAGAAGACGAACGCAACCTGCAAAGCTGGATACGTCCAAGGATCCCGGGGAACCAAGTCTCTAACTGGTTTTCCCAGGAAATTATAAGAGTTACTCCTGCAGAGTAATTATTATTTCCTGTCTTTTAAGCATGCATCAAGTCCTGCATCTTGCACAAGATGTCAGGACTCATTTTATAATCGGGCCATCATGTATTTTGTGCAAACGATCAATTAATGAATATCAGGACATCTTTTGCAAACAAGTCTCTTTTTCGCTCACTGTTTTTCATTTTTCATTTTTTGTACAAAACAATAAAATGGCAATGTTTTCAAAATAATAAATTTTCACTTTTTAAAACAAGATAAAACTGATCACTAAAATGAACAAATCTAAACCCTTGCAGAGAGTGCCCTTCAGACTGCACCGACAACGACACTGCTATGACTTCGTATGACTTCGACAATCCGATTAAACACGCCGATGAAGGGGTTGAAGAAGATTATGAGCTACCTGAAGAACTAGCCAGACTATTAAGGCAAGAGGAGAAGGTTATCACTCCTCATCAGGAGGAAGTTGAGACAGTCAATCTTAGGACCGAAGAAGACTTGAAAGAAGTGAAGATCGGGCCCGTCTGCAAGATTCAGTGAAGGAACAACTTATTGACATGCTGCAAGAGTACGTTGATGTCTTTGCTTGGTCCTACCAAGACATGTCGGGTTTGGACACCGACATTGTTATGCACAAGCTTCCACTTAAAGAAGACTGTCCTCCAGTAAAACAGAAGCTATGCCGTACTCCTCCGGATATGGCCATGAAGATAAAAGAAGAGGTGAAAAAACAGTGGGACGCCGGTTTCCTTGCTGTAACTAGTTACCCGCCTTGGGTTGCTAACATTGTACTAGTACCTAAGAAAGATGGAAAAGTACGGATGTGTGTGGATTACCGGGATCAGAACAGAGCTAGCCCGAAAGATGATTTCCCTTTACCTCACATTGATGTATTGGTCGACAATACAACTCAGTTCTCGGTATTCTCCTTCATGGATGGATTTTCGGGGTATAATCAGATCAAGATGTCACCCGAAGATATGGATAAAACTACTTTCATTGCACCTTGGGGCACATTCTGTTATAAGGTGATGCCATTTGGACTGAAGAATGTCGGGGAAACTTATCAACGGGCTATGGTAACATTATTCCACGACATGATCCACAAAGAAATTGAATGTTATGTGGATGACATGATTGCCAAGTCCCTCACAGAAGAAGACCACCTGGTAAATCTGTTGAAGTTGTTTAAGCGTCTGAAGAAGTACCAGTTGAAGCTAAACCCCCAACAAATGCACATTCGGGGTACGTTCCGGTAAACTGCTAGGGTTCATTGGAAATGAAAAAGGAATTGAAGTTGACCCTGACAAAGTCAAAGCCATTCAAGAGATGCCTGCACCAAAGACAGAAAAAGAAGTTCGGGGGTTCTTAGGTAGATTGAACTACATATCAAGGTTCATATCTCATCTTACTGCAACCTGTGAGCCCCTGTTCAAGTTATTAAGGAAAGAATAAGCAGTCAGGTGGAATGAAGATTTCCAGAAGGCTTTTGACAAAATCAAGGAGTACTTACAAGAACCTCCAATCCTTATGCCTCCAGTTGAAGGAAGACCTCTAATAATGTACTTGACAGTATTAAAAGGATCAATAGGGTGTGTGCTGGGCCAGCATGATGAGTCTAGTTGAAAAGAGTATGCAATATACATTATTAGAAGGAACAACGTTATTCACTGCTCGAGAAAACTTAATGTGCTTTAGCGTGGGCTGCTTGCCGACTAAGGCAGTATATGTTGACCCACACAACCTTATTGATCTCAAAGATGGATCCACTCAAGTACATATTTGAGAAGCCAGCACTTACCGGAAGGGTTGCAAGATGGCAGATGATTCTGACAGAATATGACATTCAGTACACATCTCAAAAAGCCATCAAGGGCAGTGTACTGTCTGAATATCTAGCTGAGCAACCCATTGATGATTACCAACCAATGTGATTTGACTTCCCTGATGAAGACATCATGTTCCTATGTATGTTATGAGTTGCATTTTGTCTACATAACAAGCTTTGATAGGTCAGAAGAGTTGTTGTGGCCTATGGTGATTGGTATGGGCTCTCTTGCAAAAAGTCAACAAAACTTGTACTTGAGGTATGGGCTGGTTCAGAGGTTGTACAAGGGCATGTATGGCCTCAGCATTGATCAAGGAGAGCCATGGAATTGAGATTGAGGTGCTGCAGCAAGTGGAAGCATGGTTGTATGAGTTTTTTGTAAGCTTTGTACATTTTGGCCCCTTTGTGATTTCTTGATGTGCAAGGCATAGAAACTTGAGATTCTTGGGCCAATTCTGATTCTTAGGCAATGCACTATGTTTGTATGATGCCTAGAAGTGTATTAGAAGTCACAAAATGGCTTGGTATGTGAATTTGCACAAAATCCTCTTTGGTGTGAAAGTGAAAATTATGTGATTTTTGCCAACTTTGCCAAGCCATAACTTGAGTTCCATAATGAATTAGAATTTGTTCTTGTACTTTTTGAAAAGGGAATGATCCAATCTACAACTTTCATGGCCAACAATTTTTCATTTGAAGCATTTTTGGTTGAGAAAGAGGAGGTTGAAAAACTTTCCCAAAATGGAAAGTTTCCATTACAAGTCATTTCCATTTTTGGAAACTTTTGGTTTAGCTCAATTTTCTTCAATTTTGTGAACTTACAAATACTTCAATGATCAAATAAAGATCATATAACTTCAATTTGATGAAAAATACCCTTTGGTTCCATTGTTGGGGGCCTCAGATGCCCTGATTTTGCTCTGACTTGCTCAAGAAGTTACCCAGTGAACAAATGACTTCCACAATGAATTTCTTCATCAAACTTGGTACACATGACCCTTATAACATATTGAGACCATTAGAAACAAGAATGACCAAAAACTTTGGAGTTATGGCCTCTGAAACCAAAACCCTAAATTCAGGTCATCTGTGTAGTGAAACCCTGGCTCTACTTCCATGCTCTCCATGTTCTTGTGATTTTTTGACTTCCTTGATCTTTGAGGGATATAATATGATGATAGAACATACATGGACCCTCTTGGAATGATTAGAGACCTTTGGAGTGGCTCAGATGGATCCTTGGATTGGCCAGATCACAAACCCTAGATGCAGATGAACTTGAACTATGCAGTGAAACAAAAAATGCAATATGAGATGATATGCTTAAACTAATGTAAAAATGAAAGATCACAAGCCATGGTGTGAACTTAGTGAGGGAAAATTTGGGGTTTTTACAGCTGCCCCTATTCAAACATGAGTTAGCTGTGCAGGATGTAAGCGCCTGGCTTAACAGACAAACAATGATAACTTATGGTTGAATACCAAAGACAGACCGAAATTTGCACTCACTGGGGAGAAGAAGAAAGGGGATATAAATTGTAAAAGGTAGTATAGCATGATTATAAAATGTGGGCGAGGGAGGACGACCATCGAGCAGAGGACGACTGCTGGGGATAAAGCAATGACGGGGACGTCCGACAAGCTGGGGAAATAAGAAATCATGATGGGGACGGCCATCAAATAAAGAAATAGGGTTCTTTGGGGATTAAAACAAAGGCAATGATGGGGAAACCCACCAAGCTCATAAAGTAATAGTAAACAACGATGGGGACGGCCATCGGGTTAAAGAATAAATGAATTAAATGATGAGGTACGGTCACAAAGGTGAAGGACGATCACCTAGCAGGGGACGGCTACTCTTTATCACGACATAGGATGAATGTCGGATAGAAAAGGGTCGACGATGGGGACGGCCATCGGATAAGCATGATGAAGGAAGATCATCAAGAGGTAAAGGAATATCACCTAGCAGGGGACGGCTGCTAAAATATCACGACATAGGACGAATGCCGGATAGTAAAGGGTTCCAACAATGGAGACTCCGCTGGGGAAAGGATGAGGGACGGTCATCCAAAGGTGAAGGACGATCACCTGGCAGGGTACGGCTACCGAAAGTATCATGACATAGGACGAATGTCGGATAAGAGAAAGTTGTTCTACTGGGAATGGTAAACACGGACGAGTGCTTATGCTTAAGAAATAAAAGGTATAAGTGTTTGACGCTGTGTATAGGTTAAGGATGTGGACGAGCATCCTTAAGACCATGATATGGACGAGTATCGGTAGAAACAAACGCTGACGCATGTTCAGAGATGATGATACGGACGAGTACCAACTGGTTAACAACGAATGCGGACGAGTGTCGAATCTGTGGGGAATAAGTGTATATAGGGGATTCGGACGAGTATCTGTATGAGTATTGTGAAGTATGAGAAAGACAAAGGGCGAGTGTTCCACTTGATGGGGAAAGTTGACACAGACCAGTGTCAGAAGAGAAAGTGTATAAGTTATGAACAAACTTTCGTATATGAGAGTGTAAAAAGGTGTTTCTGGCGACCTGTGGGGATAAAATGACACGGACGGGTGTCGAAAGGAATATATTATAAACAATTACTTGGTTAACCGTGCTGGGGAAGGGTGACACGGACGGGTGTCAAGGGAGTGTATAGGTATCTGTAATCATAGAGGATGTTTGTGGTTTATATCTGCAGGGGAATAATATGACACAGACGAGTGTCGGAAAGGTATATATGAACATGTATCTGTATTAGAGAGTGCAAAGGGGACGCTTTGGCTTTTATTTGCAAGGGGTGCGAGTCTTGATATACATTGCTGGTGGAAGATTGGTGATATTTGCAGGTGACTGGTTCAAACCTGACTTGTGATCATGCAAATGTTTGATTTTTGCCATAATGCTCCGTATTAAACGGAATCCTATGCTTTGTGGAAAAATGATGTGAATGCTATGATTATGCAAAAGAAACCTCTTCGGGATTCGGATCCAGCTGCCGTGAAGATCTCTGGATGATCTACTTGAAGGAGAATCCCAGCTGGGGATGAGATCATTGGTAGATCTGTTAGGAGATGTAACTCTGCTTGGGGAAATAGATCACTGATAGACCTATCTTTGTAATGAGAAACCCAAATGGGGAAGAAAAATCTTTCGTTACTTTGTTGGGTGAGAAATTCAGGCATTGCTCTTCTGGGGAGAGACCGGGACTCTGCGGGGAGATAGTTCTTTTAACTTTGCTGAGGATGAAAGATCTGGCACTCTGTTGGGGAAAGAAAAGATCATTGAACGATCTTCCTAGAGAACTCTGTGGGGATCCTGGCTAGGGATGAGGAGGCTTTTGGCAACTCCGCTGGGAAAAACATTCCAGATACTGCTTGGAGGAGGTGTTGGGAAAATGATGCTTGGCATGCCCCATGTTACGTATTTGAATACCTGCAACCTGTTAAGACAAAGAAACGCACAAGTGTCCCGAGGTATCCCTTACCGGATTCCGTCATAGGAGTTAGATATTCCTGAGAGTAAATAAATTTCCTTCAAGCATTTATTAAGAATGACCCATTTGTTTTTATGCAAATATTATATCAGGGATTTTGGACACTTTGCAAACAAAAAATGTACGAAATGAGGTATGACTGAAATCTGATTTTATTAATCTGGGTGCCCTGAATAGGCAAATACGGTCAAAGAAACAGATCCCCTGAAATGAGGAGATTGTTATAAATTGAAAAAGTAAAAGTGCTGGCAATGTTGACGACGCTTCATCGAGCTTCCTTTGCTATGACCCGTATGACCTTGACGTTCTTCTTATCTCGCTTTCTGAAGAAGGTTGATTCTGACCGATGCTTCAACCTTTCTAAGCTTGCCATGTTGTAAGTGATACAGACGAATTCAAAATGAAATTATTCGTTTATTCCCTTATTTTGCGTGGATCGCCCTTTCGGGTTTTCAATCCACCGGGATACCCATTTTTGCTTGAGCTGTCCAATGCGACTTTTCAACTCAGCGAGTGTACACATTTTTTTTTAATTTTCCCTTATTTTTGCATGAGTCTTTTATTCTGTTTTTGACTCGCCGGGATGCCCTATTTTTGCCTGGACTTACATTCTGTTTTTATGTCCAGCGGGTCATTTTATGCGAAGTATTTTTTAACTGCATCTGAATTCACAAGGGATAAGAAATCTTCACTATCCATAGTAGTGAGAATCAGTGCTCCACCATAGAAAACCTTCTTTACTATGAATGGACCATCATAGTTCGGAGTCCACTTGCCCCTGTGGTCTGTATGAGGAGGAAGGAGTCTTTTCAGCACAAGATCTCCTACCTGGTATTTCCGAAGCCTGACTTTCTGATCAAAGGCTTTCTTCATCCTTTTCTGATATAACTGCCCATGACAAATTGCAGTTAATCTCTTTTCTTTGATCAGATTCAGTTGATTGTACCGAGAACGGACCCATTCTGCTTCATTCAACTTTACATCCATCAGTACCCGTAAGGAGGGTAATTCAACTTCAACAGGTAGGACTGCCTCCATACCATACACAAGCTGATACGGTGTTGCCCCAGTAGACGTTCTGATTGAGGTGTGGTACCCATGCAAGGCAAATGGTAACATTTCATGCCATTCTTTATAAGTAACCACCCTCTTTTGCACGATCTTCTTGATGTTCTTGTTAGCTGCCTCAACAACGCCATTCATCTTTGGCCTGTAAGGAGAAGAGTTGTGATGTTGGATCTTGAAGTCCCGGCACAGTTCTGCCATCATTTTATTGTTCAAATTGGAACCATTATCAGTAATGATTCGTTCGGGTACTTCATATCGACAGATGATGTCTCTTTTCAGGAATCTGGCTACCACCTGTCTGGTGACGTTTGCACACGAAGCTGCTTCAACCCACTTGGTGAAATAGTCAATGGCTACCAAGATGAATTTGTGGCCATTTTAAGCAGTTGGTTCGATCTTTCCAATAATTTCAATGCCCCACATGGAAAAGGGCCAAGGTGAAGACATTACGTTCAACGGATTTGGAGGCACATGCGCTTTGTCAGCATAAATCTGGCATTTATGGCATTTCCTGGCATAGGCACAACAGTCTGCATCCATTGTGATCCAGTAGTAACCTGATCTTAATAATTTCTTTTCCATTGCATGTCCTCCAGCATGAGTACCGAAAGATCCTTCATGCACCTCGTGCATCAGCAAGTCTGCTTCTTTCTTATCAACACATCTGAGAAGAACCATGTCAAAGTTTCGCTTGTATAATGAACCATCAGCATTAAGAAAGAAACTACCAGCCAGCCTTCTTAATGTCTTCTTATCATTGGATGATGCACCAGGTGGGTATGTTTGATCCTCTAAGAAGCATTTGATGTCATGGAACCAAGGCTTGTCATCTTTAGCAATGTCCATGGAGAACACGTATGCTGGTCGGTCTAGTCTGGACACCGAAATCCGAGGCACATAATTGGCAGTATGAACCTTGATCATGGAAGAAATGGTAGCTAAAGCATCTACGAACTGATTTTCGTCTCGAGGGATGTACTCAAGTTTGACTGTAGTGAAGAAAGTCAATAATCTCCTCGTGTAGTCATGGTATGGGATCAGATGCTCTTGGTGAGTGTACCATTTGTCATTGGTCTGATTGATTACCAAAGCTGAATCTCCGAATACAGTTAACGTCTTGATTCTGAGGTCAATGGCCTCCTCAAGACCCATGATATAGGCTTCGTACTCGGCTTCGTTGTTAGTGCATACAAAGGTGAGTTTTGCCGAGAAAGGCATATGAACTCCCTTAGGTGTAATGAGCACTGCACCAACTCCACGACCATTCATATTGACAGCCCCATCAAACATCATTGTCCACTCTTCTTCTGGGTCAGGCCCTTCAGTGTGAACAGGCTCCTCATGATCTTTTGCTTTCAGGAACATGATGTCCTCATCCGGGAAGTCCAATCTCATTGGTTGGTAATCATCAATGGGTTTCTCAGCTAGATAGTCAGACAGTACACTGCCTTTGATGGCCTTTTAAGATGTGTATTGAATGTCATACTCTATTAGAATCATTTTCCATCTTGCAACCCTTCCGGTAAGCGCTGGCTTCTCAAATATGTACTTGACGGGGTCTATCTTTGAGATCAATAAGGTAGTGTGAGTCAACATATACTGTCTTAGTCGGCGAGCAGCCCACGCTAAAGCACAACAAGTTTTCTCGAGCAGTGAATAACGTTGTTCACAGTCGGTAAACGTTTTGCTTAGGTAGTATATTGCATACTCTTTTCGACCTGACTCGTCATGCTGACCTAACACACACCCCATTGATCCTTCTAATACTGTCAGGTACATTATTAGAGGTCTTCCTTCAACTGGAGGCATAAGAATTGGAGGTTCTTGTAGGTACTCCTTGATTTTGTCAAAAGCCTTCTGACAATCTTCATTCCACCTAACTGTTTGTTCTTTTCTTAACAATTTGAACAGGGGCTCGCAGGTTGCGGTAAGATGAGATATGAACCTTGGTATGTAGTTCAATCTACCTAAGAAACCACGAACTTCCTTTTCAGTCCTAGGTGCAGGCCTCTCCTGAATGGCTTTGACTTTGTCAGGATCAACTTCAATTCCTTTTTCACTTACTGTAAATCCCAGCAGTTTACCGGACCGTACCCCGAATGTGCACTTGTTGGGTTTTAGCTTCAGATGATACTTTCTCAGACGCTTGAACAACTTCAGCAGATTTACCTGATGGTCTTATTAAGTGAGGGACTTGGTAATCCTGTCATCCACGTAGCATTCAATTTCTTTGTGGATCATGTCATGGAATAATGTTACCATAACCCGTTGATAAGTAGCACCGGCATTTTTCAATCCAAAAGGCATTACCTTGTAACAAAGGTGTGATGAAGGTAGTATTCTCCATGTCTTCGGGTGACATCCTGATCTGATTATACCCTGAAAATCCATCCATGAAGAAAAACACCGAGAACTGAGTTGTGTTGTCGACCAATACATCAATGTGAGGTAAAGGGAATTCATCCTTCGGGCTAGCTCTGTTCAGATCCCGGTAATCCACACACATCCTTAATTTTCCATCCTTCTTAGGCACTGGTACAATATTAGCAACCCACGGTGGGTAACTAGTCACAGCAAGGAAACCGGCGTCCCACTGTTTCTGTACTTCTTCTTTGATTCTCATTGCCATATCTGGACGAGTACGACGTAGCTTTTGTTTCACTGGAGGACAACCTTCTTTCAAAGGCAGCTTGTGCATAACACTGTCGGTATCCAGGCCCGACATGTCTTGATAGGACCAAGCAAAGACGTCAACATATTCTCGAAGCATGTCGACAAGTCGTTCTTTCACTGAATCTTGCAGACTGGCCCCGATCTTCACTTCTTTCAAGTCTTCTTCGGTACCAAGATTAACTGTTTCAACCTCCTCCTAATGAGGAGTAATTACTTTCTCTTCTTGCCTCAACAACCTGGCTAACTCTTCAGGAAACTCATAGTCTTCTTCAACCCCTTCATCAGCTTGATTAATCGGATTGTCGAAGTCATACAAGGTCATAGCAGTGCTGTTGTCGGTGCAATCTGGAGGATAGTCTCTGCAAGGGTTGAGATTGGTTCGTTTTAGTGATCAGTTTTAATCTTGTTTAGAAAAAGTGAAAATGAAGTTACTTATTTTGAAAACATTGCCATTTTATTGTTTTGTACAAAAGTGAAAAATGAAAAGATAGTGAGCGAAAAAAAATAGTCTTGTTTGCAAAAGATGTCCGATATTCATTGATTAATCATTTGCACAAAATTACAATATGGCCCTATTACAAAATGAGTCCTGACACCTTAGGCAAGATGCAAGACTTGATGCATGCTAAAAAGACAGGAAATAATAATTACTCTGCAGGATTAACCCTTATAATTTCCTGGGAAGACCAGTTAAGGACTTGGTTCCCCGGGATCCTTAGACGTATCCAGTTCTCCAGGTTGCGGTCACTTTCTGCCTCGTCTTCCAGATTGTTGACAGCATCTGGGGTGAGCATCCCCCCACTGATTAATTTGGGCTCTTTGGCAACCTCTGATTGATCTTGTCGGAATGGTCTGTAACCTAAACCGAATTTATCTTCCTTCTTTTCCACCGGTAGCAACTTGCCCCAGCCTTGAGCGTTACTGTCTTCAACAACCTTTCGGGCTTGCTGATAAGAGATGATTGAAGTACCCGTCCTGTCCTCCTGGGACGCAGCAAATACTTCAGTAGCCTCATTGACATTTAGGGCCTCAAACCCTTGGCTCATCGTCTCATGGATTTCACCATCCATCTCATTATATTTGTATGTAGCCAGATGGCTAACAAATATGTCTTCCTCACCACAGATGGTGATAATCTATCCTTCCCATTCGTACTTCAGTTTCTGGTGAAGGGTCGACATTACCGCGCCTGCGGCGTGAATCCAGGGTTGACCTAGCAAACAGTTGTATGCCGGTTGTATGTCCATCACATAGAAAATGGTTTTAAAGACTTGTGGACCGATTATCATTGGTAGCTCCACCTCTCCCAGAAAAGATCTTTTGGAGCCATCAAAAGCCCTGACCATAAGATTACTTGGTCGGAGAGCTATCCCATCATACTCTAGTTTGACAAGGGCTTTCTTGGGTAAGACATTGAGTGAGGACCTAGTGTCTACAAGAACATGAGATAAAACAGCTCCTTTGCACTCCAGGGTTATGTGCAAAGCTTTGTTGTGGAGACGTCCTTATGTTGTTAAATCAGCATCAGTGAAACCTAGCCCATGGCTAGTATAGACATTTGATACCACTGTTTCCAGCTGATTTACAGTGATCTCTTCTGGCACGTAGGCAGCGTGCAGACCTTTGAGTAGTGCATCCCGATGGGCTTCGGAATACAACAACAGAGATAGGATTGAGATCTTCGAAGGAGTCTGGTGGAGCTGGTCCACAACTTTATAGTCACTTCTTTTAATAATTCTCATAAACTCATCCACATCTTGATCGAAGAATGATTTATGGGTTTCCTTTGGTGCAGATTCTTCCGGTATCACTCTCTTCCCTTTGGCTCTGGCAGCAGCCTCTGCCTCAGTGTTGGTTCTAGGGACTTGTGAAGCAAAGAGACGTCCGCTTCGGGTGAAGCCTCCACCTCCCCCAACATTATCTACTTGGGGAGTGAGAACTGGAGAATCAAGAAGGACTTTCTCTCTGTTGCAGTATAGATCAGCACCATAATGCCATGGTATAGCACTGTCTTTATCATATGGAATTGGCCCGGGCACCGTGATAGTGACTGGGCTTACTGCAGCTGTTGTTGGGACTACAATAATGTGTGGGTCATAAAAGATAGTAACAGGACCTCTGGTGGATATTGGTGGAGGTGAATTGAATCTTTGTTGAGACTGTTGTTGAAAGTTGTTGGAACTCGGGACCGTTGTCGGGTCATAATAAATTGTGACAGTGGAAACATCATTTTTGGTTGTTGAAGTTGTAGTAGCCAGTGCAAATGAATTATTGTGTGTTGAAGTGACAGATGGATTGATTGCTGAAGTTGTAGCTGAATCGGTTGGAACAATGGTTGTTGCAGTTGTAGAAGATTCAGTAGAAAAGATGGTTGTTGTATTTGTAGAAGATTCACTTTTTGTTGGCAAAAGGGTTGCTGGTGTTGTAGAAGCCGTGGTTGTAATTTGCAGAATTCCTTCCTTAATCAAGTTATTGATTCCACTCCTCAAGCTAGCACACCCATTCTCAGAAAGTTTGCATAATTCACAACAGGCCTCACAACCTGGGAACACTTGGCACTTTAAAAGTTGGGCTTTAACCTCTGCCAGAGGTGTTTAAATACATGCAATGTCTTCTATTAAACTCGTGGGTGATCCATCCTCTACAACATTAATCCTTGGCCCACTGTGGCTTGGCATAGGATTTTTCATTACATTGGGAGGAGGTGCAAAGTTCAGGGCCTTTGAATCTACCAGATCCTGAACCTTCATATGTAGGGCTCTGCATTTTTCCGTAGAATGACCAGGTACGTTGGAATGAAAGGCACACCTAGCATTGACATCATAGTTCCTAGGAAGGTTTTGAGGATCAGGTGGAGCCAATGTCCTCAACTCAACCAGATTGAGCTTTAGGAGTTGTGGCAGTAGTGTAGCATACGTCATAGGAATGGGGTCAATTACTCGGTTAACTTGAGATGGCCACTGTTGAAACGGGCGTTGTTGTTGATTGTTGTTGTTATTGTTGTGTGATCTCTGTTGCGGAAATTTTTGTTATTGTAGAAAGTGTTGTGGTTGTTGAGCATACTGAGGAGGTGGAGCAGGGATAGTAATAGCAGTAACTGTTCTGGGCAAGTATTGGGGCCTCCCTCTTCCCATGTGCACAGAGTTTGTCTCACCAGATCTACGGGGCCCAGCAAATGGTTTTCTTGTACTGCTTGAACTGGCACTGTTGTCGGAGATCTTTCCCATCTTCAATAGGCTCTCTATTCTTTCCCCATCTATCACCACATCTGCAAAGCTGGTAGAAGAAAATGCAGCCAATCTGTCAATGTAGGTTCCTTGGAGAGTATTCATGAACATGTCTTCCATTTCCCTTTCAGACATAGGGAGTTGCACTGCAGCAACAAGTTTCCTCCACTTTTGGGCATATTCCCTGAAGCTTTCACGAGAGGATTGAGACATTCCCATTAGAAGGGTCCTTATTGGAGCCATGTCCAAGTTATACTAATACTGGCGGATAAAAGCTTCAGCCAAGTCTTTCTAGTTTCTTACTGTGGCTCTAGTCAAATGGGAATACCATTCTCGGGATGCCCCTATCAGACTATCCTCGAAGTAAAACATCCACAACTTTTTGTCCATGGTGTATGCTTTTAACCTTCCAAGAATGATTGAAGGTGAGTGCGTGGGCAGGATGTGCCATTATACCTTTCAAAACACAAGGGTTTGAACTTGTGAGGAATTCTCACCCCTTCCACCAGTCCCATGTCCATTACATCAAACTCTAGGGAATTTTGGGATTCGAGAGACCTCAGCTTCTCTAAAATTTCATCCAACCTACGGTTGTAAACTTCGTCTCCAGCCCCAACAACTATAAACTGCTCTTCTTGAGGAACCTCTTGCAAGACCCTACCTCCAGCAGTGTTACCCTGAGTATTCCTTATGGCATTAACTTCTGGGTTTAGACGCGGCCCAAACTCTGGTGGATCAGCGTGAGGCTGCACGTGATCGTTGTTACTAGTACCTCATGTACCTGGATGGTGTTCTTCAGGAGCCTTCCTTTCAACCAACTCCCTTAGTCTTTCCTGGCTATGAGCTAAGCCAGTCATTACAGTCATGAATTGGGTCATTTGATTCCTCATTTCAACCCTCTCATTGGCCATCTGAGTCTTCACTTCATTCAAGTCTTGCTGAACTTGATCCATCTGGAGTCGCGGAAGGTTGTTTCGCGTCGGGTACCAGTGTATTCTGTTGACAGGGAACACTCTTCTGCGAGCAATGTTTCCTGAAACCACAACAAAGTGAGAAATAGCAATAAAACAAGAACCTACAAAACAAAGAGAATGTTAGTATGCAATGCAGTATGCTTATTTGTCTTCCAAGGGTATCCGGTTTGGTTTTTTGGTTTTGACCTTTCCAGACCTCGAGGAAATGTTGATGATGTTGTAGAGATAGATAATGCCCACCAAAAATAATACAAATTGATATATTACAAAAGGATGAAAATACGTAGTTTGATTACAATAACATCCTGTGGTGGGTCAAAATACAATAACAAGAGAAAAATACAATAAAAGAAAAGTATAAGCAAAAGAATCAAACATCTAATCCAAAGTCATCCTCCCTGACTTCCTTCAGGAGTGCCTCAGTCACTGGACCCACTGGGTGCTCTGTAATAGTCCTGATGAGGAGGTTCCTGGTAGCAATGGCATTAGTTAACTTCTTATGCTTATCCTGATCCTTTGACCTCTTCAACCCCGCCCGGAGTTTCAATTCAGATATCTCTTTCTGAGCTGCTAACAAAGCCTCTTGATGCTTCTTCTCACTGGCCTCCAACTGCTCTATCCTAGCCTGAGTCCTTTGGTCTTCATGTGCATGGGCTTCAGTGATCCTGATCCACCTAGCCTAGCTCTCCTCCAGATAATGCTCTGCCCTAGCCTTCTGATTCTTTGCTTCCTTGCAAGCATTCTTCAGTACTAATTCCCCTGCCCTAGCCTTCCTAATGTAGTCATCCGCCTTCTCAATCTTGGTCAAATGCTCAATCCTAAGCCTTTCCAATCTCTCATTATCTAGACGGCTGTCATTTCTCTCCCACAGAGTCTTCTTCAAGACTTCAGATAGCTGAGTGTTCCTCTCTTTCAGCTTTTCAAACTCTTCCAAACTGACAGTAGCTGCAGGCTGCACTGTAGAAGGTCCAGGTGTATCTTCCAAGGTAAATGGCATACGGTGATCTGAGCTCTGGTACGGGACCAAAATCAGAATATTATGCTGAAGCAATGTTGTTGCACTTGCCAAGGATGGCTGTTCCCTTAGTCTGAATGTTATCCCAAGCCCAGGCAGCTTGTCTGACAACAGCAGAGTTGGGTTGAATTTCACAATAAAGAGTTTCATCCAAATATTGTCCTTTGGGAGGATGAACCAAAGCATACCCTAATTGTCTTTTAAACAGTAAAGGGTTGTAGTTGATGCAACCTTTCACTCTTATCAAAGGCACATTAGGATATTTCCCACGGCTAGTAATGATGTCCTTGCCTTTGGTGCTCTGAGTGCACCATCTGATGTCTTCTGATGTCAAGGCAATAAATCTCTTAGCCCAATTCTTCTGCTGATGAGGGTTCAAGAAGGTATCTGATTTTGGAAAGTGTCTTAGCAGCCAAGAGTAATAAAGAGGAGCACAGCATCTGACCAGTCTTCCTCTTTGCTTCTTATTCCTCTGATGTACTGAGTAGTAGAAGTCCCCAAGCAAGGTAGGAACTGGGTTTCTCAATAAGAACAGGTGAATGGCATTCTTGCTCACAAATTTTGGCTCATCTGCAAACAAAATAACCCCATATATACTGAGGGCTAGAAGTGCACAGACAACCTTCCATTCCCCTATAGCAGCATGCAGGGTAGCCTGGGAGATCAAGAAGTCTAGGTAAAGGCCTGGAACCCCAGCCTTGGTGGTCATGTTCTGCTCAATGAGGGCAAGCTCCAAATGCAATGCCCTGGCTATGTCTTCATTTTTGGGAGCAACCATCTCAGGGTTGAAAGGAATCCCTCTCCTGATAGGAACTCCCAACAACATGGAAAATTCTTCTAGCAAAGGTCCCATCTGGAAATCAGGGAATGTGAAACATCTGAGTGGAGGATCATAGAACTGCAAGCAAGTATGGATCATTCTCCTCTGAGATGCATCTAAATCCATGAACATATCCAATATGCCTCCATAATGCTCTCTAAATAGTGGGATATGATCAGGAGTAATGAGGGACTGGACCTGCCTGATGCCAGTCAGGGTGGGCTCAAAGAAGTGGTAAGTGATGTTGCTCTTTCTTGAAGTGTCCATACTGATAATGGATGCTGATGAAGAAGCTGAGAACAACTGCTGATGAAAGTCACTGAATGAGATGCTGGAGATGGGTCTCTGATGAAGATAGCTGGAGGAGAAATCACTTATGAACTGATGAAGGTGCTGGAGAAGATAACTGAAGATAAAGATGGATACCCTGTAAAACAAATAAGAAAATGTTAAATGATGCAAAAATGATGTATGCAAATGATATGCAAAGGGTTTGTGATCAAGTGCTGAATCTGTTTATCTACCTCGGTAAAAGTCCATGTATATTCATAAGTCCGGATGGAGGCTTAGAAATCCAGTAACCAGGTGGGGGACTCAAATAAAGATTCACAAGTCCAGGGTAATCACAAGAACATTCCAAAGTGATGCATTCTTAAAACAAAACTAGTAACAGGGTATGACGTGGCTAAGGGTTCCTGCAAACCTGTAAACAACCCAACCCCCTCACATGTAATGTTCTAGAACAAGGATCCTCAGACTTGGATTAGTTATGAGAAGTGTAAACACTTCTAACCCGGAGGTACAGTGTTTACAATAACCATAAAAGATCCTCCTCTAATTCACCTCAAATGTTGAAGGTCATAAAAAGGTCTTCCAGACTTAGCAGGCTTCCCAGATAGCCCTAGTACTATAGGAAATCTGTAGTACAAATTTCTCAAGAAGAAACCCATGTATGAACCGTGTTTCATATTCCCGCACCAGACCGAAATGGAATGGGAAATAATATGAAGCCACTCTAGCCTATGTGTCACTTAAGTCCCAGGTATAGGACCTTAATCACTCAATGAAACCCCCCACCAAAATAGACAAGAGATCCAACACATGATAATGACAGTATGAAATGCATAAAACTGTAAAAGAAAGCAATAAATAAAGTTGTACATAAAGCAATAAATAAAGCAAATAAATAAGCACAAGTAGCATATAACACCCCTCTAAACACAAATCAAACAAGCGCTAGGAGGAACCCACAAAAAGAACCAAAAGCCCTGGTTGCAATATAAGGGTCCCCAGTAGAGTCGCCAAGCTGTCGCTCCCGCTAAAAGACACCGGGTCAGATAGGGTACAAACTCGAATGGTCGGAGAAAGGAGGAATGAAGATGAAGGTGAAAAGAGTCGCCAGCTAGGCATTTTTATCCCGAAGGAAAGGTAATGCTGCATAAACCTGGAAAGATATGGATAAGACGGTTGCGAACCAGAGAAACTGAGAAAGGGGGTTGGTTACAACCTGGGAAGGTATTAGCACCCAGATTTTCCGTCGTACTCGACGGGATCCACGCTTGAAAGTTTATGTTTAAAGGGGTAGTGTATGTGCTATCTGTGTGCAAAAGCTGGAAAAGAGAGATACAAGTGTCAGTGAAAGAAAGAAGTGAGGTGCTCAGTAATGAGACTTAAAAAGAATGCTGAAAGAGGGGGAAAAGACGGAGACTTTTATTCGATAACTGTTAAGTTATGCCTACGTATCCTCTCGTGCAATGAGGAAGTCAGAACACCGTAGTTCGACTCAAAGAGACTGAAAGATAAATTGACTGATGAACTGCTTACTTGCCTATGCTCAAGGGCATGACTCGTATGGCTCGAGTGCTAACTGTCTTGCATTAGACGGAAGAAGCCAGTTCTCGTTTGTGAGTGAAGATGATGAGAAAAGAATCCCGAAGGAGACGATTATTTTTTGTTTTTGTGTTTTTAATCTTTTATTGCTTTTTGTGTTTGTCATAAGTTAATGAGCTTAAGCCTAAACCAAGGGTTAGTAAACTCATCATATCCTCCCATTGATTAAGGATAATGAGAATACCTTAAGTATGAGATAAACACCTCAAACTTAATTACCATGATGTAGGATTAAGATCATTAACCTACTTAAGATTATTTAGATGTTTTTTAGTGTTTGTTTAGTGTTAAGTAATGAGTTTAAGCCATAATCAAGGATTTAGTGAACTCATTACACCATCCTAATAGAAGGATAATAGATGAGCACACTTAAGCTGAGGAAGATACCTCAACTTAATCCATGATTAGGGATTAACCTCATGAAAAAACAAGCCTTTATTAAAGTGGATTTTAAATAATGGTAAGATTAAGAAATGCGTTTTATGATTTGTAAGACAACTTGAGGGGGACTTGTCCATTGACACTAGGGTTAGTCCTTCTTAACCAATAAAGGAAGAATTAGAACCTTAATGCAAAGCCCAAGTTACAAGCTATTGTCTTAGTGATTATTAATATGGATTGATTAAGAGGTTTAAATAAATTAAGGGTTTAACACTTAGGATTACAGTTATACACTCCATCCTAAGAGAAGGATGCAGGCATAACCCTAATCACAAAGTCTTAAAACCTTAAAGGTTTAGTCTCTAATGATGAGATGAGAAGAGAGACACAAAGAAGACACAAAGGTAAAAGCTGAAAGGGGAACTAATCAAAACCCTAATTATTGTCATGCTTGGGTGTTCCTATGGTTTGTAAGGCTTGCAAGAGATCTTCAGAGAAGCCACCAATGGAAGAAGCAGATGAAAGGAGGAGAGGCAGAAGAAACAAGTTACTTACTTCACTGAAGAAGATAAGTAACTTGGAGAAGAGAAAGTGAGAGATAAACATGAATAATAAAGCTCACTCTAAAGCAAAGACAAATTTAGCAATGATGCATAAGAAGAATGAGAAGAGAAATGAGAAGTGAAGGCAAATTCACTTCTCAAGTTACTTACCACCTGAAAAGGTTAACATAAAGGAAAGAAATGAAATGAAAATGAAACATATGTAAAGGTAAAACCAAAACCAGAAGCAAACATGTGATGCAAATGATGCTATGGGATGATGAAAAGGCATGTCAAGTTTAATGAATGGTCATACAAAGAGAAAGAATGCAAATGAAGCATGTAGGAAGCATGAAAACACATGTATGCTTATGGAATGAAATGGATGCAAAGCATAGCAAATGTATGAATAAATTATCAAGCAATGTTCAAGAAATGTCTTAAGATGTCTAAGATAGCATACAAATGCTTAGAATGTCATGGAAAGTTCATGTATGGATGCATATGCAAGATGAATGCAAATGAACATGTAAAATTAGGATTTTAAGGCAACATGAGATGCATAAAGTCAAAACAGAAGCAAATCACAAGATAAAAAATTTCAAATGAACTCAAAGGAACCCTAACCCCATATGATTTCACACCCCAAAGGAGAAGTTCTAACTCTTAACCTAAAGAAAGTTGTGATTTTTCTAAGTTTGCTAGGGATTTTGGGTACCTTAAGAGGAAAAATGCAAATCAAATGGAAAATTCAAGATAAACTCATGACAAAAATATGGTAAATACTACATGTTATATGAAGAACAATGCAAAAAGAACCAATGTCAAACCCTTCATGGTTAGGCAGAAAAGAATTCTTGAAGTTAGGGTTCCAAAATGGAATTTTTATGAACCCTAAATTCAAGAAAAATGTCAAAGTTGAATCAAAACCAAAAAGAAATTTGTATGAATGGTTTGACAATGTTTCTAAATGTCCTAAGATGCAATGTGAATTTTTTTGGGATTTTTAGAAACCTAAATGATATTTTAATTAATTAATTTCCATTAATTAATTAAAATAAACATTTAAATATTTTTTAAATGATTTTTTAATGCAAAAAAATAAAAATAAAAATGTTTTTGGGTGAAGAAAAATATTTGAAGTCAAAATGCAGAAGAAAATATTTTTTGGAATTTTCTAAGTATTTTAAATAAATTATGCAAGAAAAATGATTAAAAATGAAATAAAAATTAAATTAAATGAAAGTAGGACAATCTGATGGATAGGATTTGAACTGGGGGGATTCTGGTTGACCAGCGTGCAATCTAAGGGTCACAATTCAAACTGACTTAAACCTATTTAATTAATTAATTAAACATAATTAAAACTTAATGAGCTAATCCTAGCCTCTCATTACACGCGGGAAACAACCATCAAACGGCCCTCATTCAAACTCATGCTAACCCTAATTAAAACCCTAATTAATCTCAGGTGGCCGGAGAAGACTTCCGGTCGTCTTCTCCGGCGAGCTCCTCCCCTAAGCTACCTCAAAACACCACCCCAGGCTCTCAAACTCTCCAGAATTCATCCTTAAACATCATAGAACACTAATCCAGCAACAAAAACAATTTTTCATGCATCAAATGAAGAATCGAAGAAGAACATTTTTAGGTCAAAACTTTCAGAAGTTCATGAAATCCTTAATACGCAACCATTTACAAAAATAAAAGCATCAGCATGATCAGCACATCACATAGATTCATTTAGGAACTTAAAATTTCATTTCTGGAAAAAAAGTTCTTAAGGTTACCTGAGCTTGAGCTTTCTCAGTTTGGAGCTTTTGGACCTCCTCTCTTGTGCAAAACTACTCCTCTTGACCTCCTGATGATGTTGGAATGCTTTGATGGAGCTTAGAATGGCTGGAATGAAAGCTTGCACTCTTGCTGCACCAAAATCGTGTTTTGTGTAGAGGGGCTTTGAAGCTTGTTTGATGGTTGGTTTATGCTCTATGGATCATTTCTGAATGAATGGTGAAGTTTGTTTGAAGTTTTGATGGTTGGACAGAAAGTTTCGAAGGATTTTGCTTTGGGGTGATTTTTGTGAAGCTTGATGATTCTGAGGTTTCAGCCTTGTGTGATGTATGTCATAAGTTGCATTTTGTCCACATAACAAGCTTTGATAGGTCAGAAGAGTTGTTTTGGCCTATGGTGATTAGTATGGGCTCTCTTGCAAAAAGTCAACAAAACTTGTACTTGAGGTATGGGCTGGTTCAGAGGTTGTACAATGGCATGTCTGGCCTCAGTATTGATCAAGGAGAGCCATGGAATTAAGATTGAGGTGCTGCAGCAAGTGGAAGCATGGTTGTATGAGTTTTTTTGAAAGCTTTGTACATTTTGGCCCCTTTGTGATTTCTTGATGTGCAAGGCATAGAAACTTGAGATTCTTGGGCCAATTCTGATTCTTAGGCAATGCACTATGTTTGTATGATGCCTAGAAGTGTATTAGAAGTCACAAAATGGCTTGGTATGTGAATTTGCACAAAATCCTCTTTGGTGTGAAAGTGAAAATTATGTGATTTTTGCCAACTTTGCCAAGCCATAACTTGAGTTCCATAATGAATTAGAACTTGTTCTTGTAATTTTTGAAAAGGGAATGATCCAAATCTACAACTTTCATGACCAACAATTTTTCATTTGAAGCATTTTTGGTTGAGAAAGAGGAGGTTGAAAAACTTTCCCAAAATGGAAAGTTTCCATTACAAGTCATTTCCATTTTTGGAAACTTTTGGTTTAGCTCAATTTTCTTCAATTTTGTGAACTTCCAAACACTTAAATGATCAAATAAAGATCATATAACTTAAATTTGATTAAAAATCCCCTTTGGTTCCATTGTTGGGGGCCTCAGATGCCCTGATTTTGCTCTGACTTGCTCAAGAAGTTACCTAGTGAACAGATGACTTCCACAATGAATTTCTTCATCAAACTTGGTACACATGACCCTTATAACATATTGAGACCATTAGAAACAAGAATGACAAAAAAATTTGGAGTTATGGCCTCTGAAACCAAAACCCTAAATTCATGTCATCTGTGCAGTGAAACCCTGGCTCTGCTTCCATGCTCTCCAAGTTCTTGTGATTTTTTGACTTCCTTGATCTTTGAGGGATATAATATGATGATAGAACATACATGGACCCTCTTGGAATGATTGGAGACCTTTGGAGTGGCTCAGATGGATCCTTGGATTGCCTAGATCACAAACCCTAGATGCAGATGAACTTGAACTATGCAGTGAAACAAAAAATGCAATATGAGATGATATGCTTAAACTAATTCATACATGAAAGATCACAAGCCATGGTGTGAACTTAGTGAGGGAAAATTTGGGGTGTTTACAAAGTGGTAGAGGAGATGATTATTGACCTTGTAGCAGAGTCTGTCGGAACAATTGTTTTTGAAGTTGTTAGAGGGGTGCTTATTGTTGCTGCAGGAGGAATTGCTGATGTTGTAGACGCTGAAACCGTTGATGTTATCTGCAGGATATCTTCTTTGATAAGACCATTGATGCCACTTTTTAAACTTGCACAACCATTGGTGGAAACTTTTCAAAATTCACAGCAGACCTCGCAACTTGGGAACACCTTTAACCATAAAAGCTGAGCCTTAATCTCGGCCAGAGGTGTTTGAATGCTTGTAGAATCTTCAATTAGATTCACTGGTTGATCCTCCTCAATTGCATTTATCCTGGGCCCACCGTGGCTAGGCATAGGATTCTTTGTGACGTTAGGAGGAGGTGCAAAGCTCTGCACTTTTCAGGTTCACTGGTTGATCCTCCTCAATTGCATTTAAAGCCTTTGAATCAACTAGATCCTGGACCTTCATGTTCAAAGCTCTACACTTTTCTGTGGTATGGCCAGGTGCATTAGAATGGAAGGCACATATGGCGTTGACGTCGTAATTTCTTGGAAGGTTCTGAGGATCTGGTGGAGCCAGAGTCCTTAACTCAACAAGATTAAGCTTCAAAAGTTGAGGTAGCAAAGTGGCATAGGGCATTGGGGTAGGATCGATTACCCTGTTGACTTGAGATGGCCTTTGCTAGAAAGGACGTTGCTGTTGGTTATTGTTGTTGTTGTTGTAAGACCTTTGTTGAGGAAAATGTTGTTGCTGAGGGAAGTGTTGTGGTTGTGGAGTGTATTGTTGTTGAGGTGGTGGAGTGGGAATTGTGACAGCGGCTATTGATCTTGGCATGTACTGGGGCCTACCCCTGCCCATGTGTATTGAATTGGTTTCACCCGACCTGCGAGGCCATGCAAAAGGTTTCCTTGTGCTCCTGGAGCTGGCGCCGTTATCAGAAATTATACCCATCTTTAACAAACTTTCAATCCTCTCTCCTGCTATGACCACGTCAGCAAAGCTAGTGGAAGAGAAAGTAGCCAACCTATAAATGTATGTCCCCTGTAGGGTGTTCATGAACATATCTGCCATTTCTCTTTCCGACATTGGAGGTTGAACGGCAGCAGCTAATTGCCTCCATCTCTGAGCATACTCTCTGAAGCTTTCCCTGGAGGATTGTGACATACCCATTAGGAGAGTTCTGTTAGGAGTCATGTCTAAATTGTATTGATATTGGCGTATCAAAGTCTCGGCCAAATCCTTCCAATTTCTGATTGTTGCCCTAGTAAGATGAGAGTACCACTCACGGGATGCCCCGGTCAAGCTATCCTCAAAATAGAACAACCACAGCTTTTCATCCATAGTGTAAGCCTTCAATCTTCCCAGAAAGGATTGAAGATGGGTGCGAGGGCAAGATGTTCCATTATATCTTTCGAAGCAGAGAGGTTTGAATTTGTGAGGAATTCTTACTCCCTCAACTAGGCCCATGTCCATAACATCAAATCCTAAGGAGTTTTAGGACTCCAAAGATCTTAACTTTTCTGCTATCTCGTCCAGACGACGATCATAGATTTCATCTCCAGCTCCAACTACAGTGAACTATTCCTCTTGAGGGTCCTCTTGCAAGGCCCGCCCTCCAGTATTACCTTGGGTATTCCTGATAGCATTAACTTTAGGGTTGAGATGAGGCCCAAACTCCGGGGGGTCAGTACATTGCTGTACATGATCATTGTTGCTGGTACCCCCTGTACCTTGGTGATTTTCTTCAGGAGTTTGCCGCTCGACCAACTCTCTCAATCTTTCTTGGCTTTGGGCCAACCCAGTCATTACTACCATGAACTGATTCATCTGAGCCCTCATTTCAGTTCTTTCATTAGCCATCTGAGTTCTTACGTTAGTCAAATCTTGCTGAACTTGGTCCATCTGTAAGCTCGGAAGGTTGTTTCTTGTAGGATACCGGTGAACTATGTTGATGGGGAAGACTCTCCTACGAGCAATGTTTCTTGAAACCACAGCAAAGTGAGAAAACGCCAACAAAAATACCTACAAAACAAAGAATGAGGTTAGTATGCAATGCAGTATGTCTATTTGTCTTCCAAGGGTATCCGGTTTGGTTCTTTGGTTTTGACCTTCCAGACCTCGAGGAATGATGATGTTGAAGAGAAATGAAACCAAAGGGTAACATACAAACCATATATTACAAATGCAAAGGTACATAGTTTTATGATTACAAACAAGTCCCCATGGTGGGTCAAAATACAACAAAATCAACAAAAGTACAAACAAAATGAAGTACAAATACAAAGAAATCAAACATCCAGCCCAAAGTCATCCTCTTTGACTTCCTTTAGGAGAGCATCAGTCAACGATCCAACTGGATGCTCTGTGATGGTCCTGATAAGAAGGTTCCTGGTGGCAATAACATTTGTCAACTTCTTATACTTGTCTTGGTATTTTGATCTCTTCAACCCCGCCCGGAGTTTTAACTCGGAGATTTCTTTTTGTGCTGCTAACAAGGCTTCCTGACTCTTCTTCTCATTAGCTTCCAGCTTCTCTATCCTAGTCTGGGTCTTCTGATCTTCCTGTGAACGAGCTACAATAATTCTGATCCATCTAGCCTGACTCTCTTCCAAGTAGTGCTCAGATCTGGCCTTCTGAATCTTAGCTTCTTTGCAAACATTCTTCAACACTAACTCCCATGCCTGGGCTCTTCTGATGTAATCATTTGTCTTCTCAATCTTGGTCATATGCTCGATCCGGAGCTTCTCTAACCTTTCATTTTCCAGACGACTATCATTCCTCTCCCAGAGGGTCTTCTTTAGAGCTTCAGAAAGCTGAGTGTTCCTCTCTTTCAACTTCTCAAACTCCTCTAAACTGACTATAGATATAGGCTCTACTGCTGATGGTCCAGGAACATCTTCCAAGGTGAATGGCATGCGGGTGATCTGTCCTCTGACATGAGACCAATCAATATACTGAGTTGAAGCTATGTTGTTGCACTTGCCAAGAATGGCAGTCCCTTTTGTCTGAATGTTATCCCAAGCCCAGGCTTCTTGTCGGACGATAGCATCATTATTCTGAATGTCACAGTAGAGGGTTTCTGACAAGTCCTACTCTCTTGGTGGATGTACTAAGGCATACCCTAGCTGCCTTTTGAAAAGCAAAGGATTGTAGTTGATGCAACCCTTCACTCCAATAAGAGGTACATTGGATACTGCCCACAGCTTGTAATTATGTCCCTGCCCTTGGTGCTCTGAGTGCACCATCTGATGTCTTCTGAAGTGAGAGCAATCATTCTCTTAACCCAATTTCTTGACTGATGAGGATTCAAAAAAGCTTCTGACTTTGGCAAGTGTCTCAATAACCAACAGTAGAAGAGAGGTGCACAACATCTGACTAATCTTCCCCTTAGCTTCTCATTTCTCTGATGCCCTGAGTAATAGAAATCCCCAAGTAAGGTAGGAACTGGATTCTTCAGCAAGAAGAGATGGATAGCATTCTTGCTTATAAACTTAGGCTCGTCTGCAAACAAGATGATACCATATATGCTAAGGGCCAGGAGAGCACAAACAGTTTCCCACTTCCCTATTGCTGCATGACTGGTGGCCTGGGTGATCAAGAAGTCCAAATGGAGGCATGGGATTCCAGCCTTGGTAGTCATATGCTGATCAATGATGATGGTTTCCAAATACGGAGCCTTAGCTATATCCTCATTCCTAGGAGCAGTCATCTCAGGATTAAAAGGAAACCCTCTCTTGATGGGGACACCCAACAACATGGAAAACTCCTCTAACAAAGGGCCCAACTGAAATTTTGGAAAGGTAAAACATCTGAGAGGAGGGTCATAGAACTGAAGGCAAGTGTGAATCATACTCCTCTATGATGCATCCAAGTCCATGATACCACCATAATGTTCCCTGAATGAAGGGACATGATCAGGAGTGATGAGTGTCTGAACCTTCCTGATGCATGCTAGTGAGGGCTCAAAGAAATGATAAGTAATGTTGCTCTTCCTGGATGAGTCCATACTGATAATGGATGCTGATGAAGATAACTGAAGAGAAACACTGATGAAGGTAACTGAATAAGGTGCTGAAGAGAATCTCTGATGAAGATGGCTAATGAATATATCTGATGAAGATGTCTGAGCAGAAGAACAGTCAAAACAAAACCAAAGATAATATGGATACCCTATAAAACAAATAGACAAATGTTAAAATGATTCCAAATGATGTATGCAAAATGATATGCAAGGGTTTGTGATCAAGTGCTGGATCTGTTATCTGCCTTGATAAGGTCCATGTGTGTTCATAAGTCCGGATGAAAGCCTAGAGAACCAGTAACCAGGTGGGGGACTCAAATAAAGAGTCACAAGTCCAGGGTTTTAGTCCAAAATGATGTAACCTTAAAACAAATCTGGTAACAGGGTATGATGAGGCCAAGGGTTCCTGCAAACCTGTAAACATCCCAACCCCCTCACAGGTATTGTTCTAGAATAAGGATCCTCATATTTGGATCAGTTATGAGAAGTGTAAACACTTCTAACCCGGAGGTACATTGTTTACAATAATCATAAAGGATCCTCCTCTAATTCACCTCAGATGCTGAAGGTCATCTAAAAAGGTCATCCAGACTTAGCAGGCTTCCCAGATAGCCCTAGTACTACAGGAAATCCGTACCACAGAGTTCTCAAGAAGAAACCCATGTCTGAACCGTGTTTCATATTCCTGCACCAGACCGAAATGGAATGGGAAAGAATATGAAGCCACTCTATCCTATGTGTCACTCAGGCTCCCGGTATGGAACCTTACTCACTGAATATCCCTCCCACCAAGGTAAACAACAGATCCAACATAATGACATGATGATAGTAACATGAAATACATAAAAACAATAAATGAAAGCAATAAATAAAGTTGTACAGAAAGAAATATATAAAGCAATAAACAAAAAGCACATATAGCACATAACACCCCCATAAACACAAATCAAACAAGCGCTAGGAGAAACCCACAAAAAGAACCAAAAGCCCTGGTTGCAAGAATATAGTCCCCAACAGAGTCGCCAAGTTGTCGCTCCCCTGAAAAGACACCAAGGTCCCAAGGTGCAGACCCGAACGGTCGGCGAAAGAGAAAATGGAAATGAATTGAATAAATTCGCCAGCTAGGCATTTTTATCCCGAAGGAAAGGTAATGCTGCATAAACCTAGAAAGAGGTGGATAAAACGGTGACGAACCATAGAAACTGAGAAACGGGGTTGGTTACAACCTGGGAAGGTATTAGCACCCAGATTGTCCGTCGTACTCGACGGGATCCACGCTTAAAAGATTGTGTTTAAAAGGGGTAGGTATATGTGCTATCTGTGTGCAAAAGCTAGGAATGAATGTACATGTGTCAGTGCAAAAAGGTGAATTGCTCAAGAACTGAGGCTTAGAAAAGAATGCTGAAAGAGGGGGATGACAAAGAGACTTTTGTTCGATAACTGTTAAGTTATGCCTATGTATCCTCGCGTGCAATGAGGAAGTCAGAACACCGTAGTTTGACTCAAAGAGACTGAAAATAAATTGACTGTGAACTGCTTACTCGCCTATGCTCAAGTGTGTGATTCGTCTGGCTCAAGTGCTAACTGTCTTGCATTAGATGAAAGAAGCAAGTTCTCGTTTATGAATGAGTGTGATGAGAAAAGAATCCCGGAGGAGACGATTATTTTTTGTTTTTTGTGTTTTCAGTTTTTTATTGTTTTTGGTGTTTTGCATAAGTTAATGAGCTTAAGCCTAAACCAAGGGCTTGTAAGCTCATTATATCCTCCCTGATTAGGGATAATGAGCCTACTTAAGTATGAGATAAGCATCTCAACTTAATTACCATGATGATGTAGGATTAAGATCATTAACCTAATTGTGATTATTAAGATGTTTTTGGATTTTGTTTAGTGTTAAGTAATGAGTTTAATTTCTAATCACATATTAGTGAACTCATTACACCATCCTAATAGAAGGATAATATATGAGAACACTTAAGCTGAGGAAGATACCTCAACTTAATCCATGGTTAGAAATTAAATTCCTTATATAACAAGCCATTATTAAGTGGATTTTAATTAAGGTATGAGATTAAGAAGTGGATTTTAAGGTTTGTAAGACAACATGAGGGGGACTTGTCCATTAAACACTAGGGTTAGTCCCTCTTAACCATAAGGAAGAGATAGAACCCTAATGTAAGGCCCAAGTTACAAGATAAAGTCTTAGTGATTATTAATGTGATTTGATTAAGAGGTATAAACAAATTAAAGTTTTAACACTTAGGATTAAAGTTATACACTCCATCCTAAGAGAAGGATGCAGGCATAACCCTAATTCCAAAGTCCTAAAACTTTAAGAGTTTAGTCTCTGATTATTGGGATGAGAAAGAGAGACTCAAGGAGACTCAAAGGTAAAATACTAAAGGGGACTATATACAACCCTAAAGGTTATCATGGTTGGATATCCTATGGTTTGTTAGGCTTAAGAGAAAAGATCTTCAAGGCCACCAATGGAAGAAGCAGATGAAAAGAGAAGGAGAAAGAAGAACAAATTACTTACTTCCTGAAGAAGATAAGTAACTTGAAAGAAAGAAAATAAGAAGGATGGAACATAAGTGAATTAGATTCACTTCAAAGGTAAATAAGAATGCATATGAATGATGAGAAGAGGTGGGAGGTGAAGGCAAATCCACCTCCCAGATGACTTACCAAAAGTACCTGAAATGTTAGTATGGATGCATAAGACATAAAGCAAAAGGAAATGAATTGAAATGAGATGCAAAGACCAAAGTCAGAAGTGAAAATGTAATTTAATAGGCATATGAGATGATGCAAAGTCATACAAGGTGCATATGAATGTTCATACAAAGATGAGATGCAATGGAAGCATGTTTAGAAGCATTAAAACACATGGATGTTTATGAAATGTAATGAATGCAAGACATGGAAAATGAATGAATAAATGATCAAGCAATGTTCTAACATGTCCTAAGATGTCTAATATGTCATACAAATGCTTGAAATGTCATGGAAATTTCACATGATGATGATATGCAAAGATGAATGCAAATGAACATGAGAAATTAGGGTTTTATGAATGTATGAGATGCATATGACCAAAACAGAAGCATTCATCATGATAAAAAAATTGAAATCAAGCACAATCAAACCCTAATCCCATATAAGATCACACCCCAAAGGAGAAAGTCAGAAACTAATCCTATTGAAAGTTATGAATTTTCTAAGTTTGCTAGGGCTTTTGGGAGATTCTTAAGCGAAAATGCAAATCAAATTGAAAATGAAAGATAAATTCATGAGAAAAATAACCTAGAAACTACATGCAATATGTGAAACAATGCAAAAATAATCAAATTCAAACTCATCATGGTTAGGCAGAAGGGAATTTTTCAAGTTAGGGTTAGAAAATATGATTTTTAAGAACCCTAATTCAAAGAAAATTGTGAAATTATGATCAAACCTAAAAGGAAATTTGTATGATTAGTTTGAAAATGTTTCTAAATGTATTGGAATGGTTCATGATTTTTTTGGTGATTTTTAGAAACCTAAATGTATTTTTAATTAATTAAAATCCATTAATTAATTAAAAATAACATTTAAATATTTTAAAAATACTTTTTAAATGCAAAAAATAAAATAAAAATCATTTTTGGGTTTAGAAAAATATTTGGATCAAAAATGCAAAAGATCATATTTTTGTGATGTTTTTAACTATTTTAAATAAAATATGCAAAAGAAATGAATAAAAATGAAAATAAAATGATTTAAATGAAAAGTAAACGCATCCAAAGGTCCATATTCAAATAAAAAGGGAGGGAGTTAACTGGAACGCAGATGGAGGGTCAGGATTCACTTAGATTAAAATTAACCTAATTAACTAATTAAAATTAAATAAATGAGGATTAGGGCTTAATGGATGAATCTGGGCCACACACACGTGCGGGTAAAACATGATCAAAGGGTCCACATTTAAACTGAGTCTAAACCTTAATTAAGAACCCTAATGATTCTCAGGTGACCGGAGCTAGCTCCGGTCATCTTCTCCAGCAAGACAAAAACTCAACTCTCTCCACAGGACATGAAAACTTCCCAAACTCTCCAGAATCACTCCCTAAACATCAATAAGCAAGAATCAATCAACAAAAACAATTTATTTTTCGCATACAGAGAGAATCGAATCAAACAAGTTTTACGGGAAAATTTTCAGAACATCATGAAATGCTTATTTCTCAACCATTTTCAAAAGTAAACATATCAGGATAATCAGTGCATCATCCAGAATCAGTTTGTAAATTAAAAAACATGTTCTGGAAAAATTGTTCTTGAAGGTTTCAGGCTTGTGTCTTGTCAAATGAGCTCCATAATGTTTGTATGTAATGTCTTGATTGGCCAGAGAGTGGTTAGTGGCATGGTTTGATTGGTATGGGCAAGTTGCAAAAAGTCAAAAGTTCTTGTACCTTAGGCATGGGCCATGGCAGAGTTGGCTTCAAGGGGTTTCTGGCCTCAGCTTGCATTAAGGAGAGCCATAGAATTGGTTTTATGCAGCTGACACAAGTGGATGGAAGGTTCCAAGGCATTTTGCAAAGTTTGTGTGTTTTGGCCCTTTTGAGATTTCTTAAAGATCAAGTCATGAAAACTATGTAATCTTGGGCCAATTCTGATCTTTGGAAGTTGCCTTGACGTGTTATGATGAATAGAAGTTGATTAGAGGTCATAAAAAGGCTTGGCAAGTGAAATTGCAAAATTCCCTCTTTGGCATGAACTTGAAAATTATAGGATTTTTGCCAACTTTGAAAGGCCATATCTTGAGTTCTAGGATGAATCAAGACATGTTCTAGTACTTTTTGAAAAGGGAAAGACCTAATCTACAACTTTCATGCCCAATAATTTTTCATTTGAAGCTTTTTAGGTCATGAAAGAGGAGGTTGAAAATCTTTCCCAAAATGGAAAGTTTCCATTACAAGTCATTTCCAAAAATGGCAAGTTTGGATTTGGCTAAAAATTCTTCAACCTTGTAAACTTCCAACCACTTATAAGATCAAATAAAGATCATAGAGACTCAAAATGATGATGATGACCCTTTGGTACCCTTGTTGGGGGCCTCAGATGCCCTGATTTTGACTTTACTTGCTCAAGAAGTTACCCAATGATCAGATGACTTTCACAATGAATTTCTTCATCAAACTTGGTACACATGATCCTTATAACATATTAAGAACATTAGAAACAAGAATGACCAAAAAATTTGGAGTTAAGGCCTCTGAAACCAAAACCCTAATTTTGGTCATCTGTGTAGGAAACCCCTAGCTCTGCTTCCATGCCTTTGCCATTCTTTGTGATCTCTTGACTTTCATGAACTTTGGGGAGCATATTATGATCATGGAACACACATGGACCCTCTTGGAAAGCTTCAAGACCATTGGGATGGCTCAGATTAATTCTTGGATTGCTCAGATCACAAACCCTAGATGTAGATGAAAATGGAACTATGCAGTGAGACAAATATGAAATATGAGATGGTATGCTTAAGCTAATGCAAAAATGAAAGATCACAAGCCAAGGTGTGAGAAAAAGTGATGGAAAATTTGGGGTGTTTACAAGCGACACCCAACAATATGAAAAACTCTTCCAACAAAGGACCTATCTGAAAGTCTGGGAAAGTGAAACAACGGAGAGGGGGGGTCATAAAACTGAAGGCAAGTGTGAATCATGCTCCTTTGTGATGCATCCAAGTCCATGATCATGTCCAGGATACCACCATAATGTTCTTTGAATAAGGGGACATGATTAGGAGTGATAAGTGTCTGAATCTGCCTGATGCCTGTTAGAGGGTACTCAAAGAAATGGTAGGTGATGTTGTTCTTCCTGGTTGAATCCATACTGAAGATATACTGATGAAGATAACTGGAGAAGATAACTGAAGAAGATGAAGAAGATAAACTGAGCAGAAGAACAGTCAAAACCAAACCAAGTGAAGATGGATACCCTGTAAAACAAATAGACAAATGTTAAATGATGCAATATGATGTATGCTTATGATATGCATGGGTTTGTGATTAGGTGCTGGATTGTCAGTTGCTTTGATAGGGTCCATGAGTGTTAAGAATTCCGGATGAAGGTCTGAGAAACAGTAACCAGGTGGGGGACTCAAATAAAGAGTCACTTGTCCAGGGTTTTATAAGATTAGTCCAAAAATAGTGTAACTTTAAAACAAAATCCAGTAACAGGGTATGTTGAGGCCAAGGGTTCTTGCAAACCTGTAAACAACCCCACCCACTCATAGGTATTGTTCTAGAACAAGGATCCTCAGATTCAGATTTATTATGAGAAGTGTAAACACTTCTAACCCGGAGGTACAATGTTTACCCTAATCACAAAGAGTCCTCCTCTAATTCACCTCAGATGCTGAAGGTCATCTAAAAAGGTCATCCAGACTTAGTAGGCCTCCCAGATAGCCCTAGTACTATAGGAAATCCGTACCACAGAGTTCTCAAGAAGAAACCCATGTCTGAACCGTGTTTCATATTCCCGCACCAGACCGAAATGGAATGGGAAAGAATATGAAGCCACTCTAATCCTATGTCTGTCACTCAGGCCTTTGTGTTGGACCTTTCTCACAGGAATACCCCTCCCACCAAGGCAAACCAACAAATCCAGCACAGATATAATATGACAATGATAAATGAAATGCATAAAACAATAAATGAAAGCGATAAAGTAAATGCAGTAAATAAAGTTGTACAGAAAGCAATAAATAAAGCAAAAATAAAAGCACACATAGCACATAACACCCCCATAAACACAAATCAAACAAGCGCTAGGAGAAACCCAGAAAAAGAACCAGAAGCCCTGGTTGCAAAGAACCAGAAGCTCTTAATCCATACTTTTGTGCATATTTGTTCAAGACTAGAAAATGCATACTTATTGCATATTTGTTCTTTTTGTGCACTCTCTAACAAGAAAGTCATTGTAAATGCTCACATGTTCATAATCCATGTTAATCTTTCATGTTGATGTTGCATTTGATCATGTTATATGATGTTTGTGCATTTTTTTCATTCATTGTGTGCATAGAATAAAAAAATTCAAATCTGTCTTGCATTCCATAGCTGTATTTTGAGGCAGTAGCTATAAAATGTATGTTGATTGTTGTATTTTCACACTTTTTACACCTGTTTGGCATGCTGATTGATAGATGTAGAAAGCTGCTTGTATTGTGCATTGTATTTCATTTCTATTTGTGCATTAGTGAGTTGTAATAGGCTGCTGGATTTTTGCTTTGCACATTTTTAGGTCCCTTAGACTTATGATCGAGTCTAGTTTAGGTCCTATATATCTTAGGATGTGTTTGATAATTGTTTGCTCATTTCTTCTATTATGATTATCATATTAACCTTTGTTTTGTAGGGAGGTGGAGGTAAGTCTCTAAACCTTAATCTCTTTTACGTTCTTTATGCTTTCAAAGTGTGTGTGTTTTTAGCATTCTTTTGCTTACCTTCACAACTTCATGCTAATCCCCTTAGAATCAACTTAGCTTCCTTAGGAAGTAATTTGATCTCTAATTCCCTATTTCTTTCCTTTTTCTCGTTAGGATTAGAAAACCGCATTAACCTAGGTTCATCCATGCATGACAACACTAGGATATTTAGTCTTTCCCTTAGACTTTTCCCTTTGGTTCGCTTTGCTTTCTTTCTCATCTCAAAGAAAAGCTAAAAAACACCTAATAAAGGTCGAGCTTTCTTGTACGCCATGAGACTTTGTTGTGGGTTACTTATACACATCCTGTTTCAGGGCGAGGTGTAAGGCATCTACCACGATGAACAAGTCTTAGTGAGAGAATGTTCACAAACAATAAACAAAAAACACTTCTCTAAAAGACAGTAAACAAACAACACTCATCTTTTCCTGCGGGAATTCTCTTCTTATCTCATTCACTTTCAACGCGAACTTGCGACGACTTGTCTAAAATATTAATAGTAGTAATAGTATAAATGTTAGTAGCAAAAGCAATTAAAGCGCAAGAATCTGAAATATTAATAGTAGTAATAGTATAATAATATTTACATAATAATGGTATGGTGAACTTAATCAACCACAACCAAAGAGCAACCAAAACCGAAAGACAACCAGATCCGCTTAGCATCTTACACTATAACGATTAATCAAGGCAAACCGAACCGAATTCAATGAAATTTGAAAGGAGATTGGGAGACCCAAAACACCTACGCATCAAACATTCATAAGTCTCGATTCTTAATGCAATATGATTAACCACTTTGGGATTACGCGATCAACAAGAGATCCGGTCCACGAAAGTGCAAGTACCCAATTAGATTTCTATTCCGAAGTCAGGACACATTTAGGTCTATGTTAAGCAATCGCCGATTAATTTACGAAGTAATTACCCTACAAATGAGGTCGGCCACCACAAATTAAGGTGCACAATGTTAGTGTTAATGCATGCGAGATAAACGATATGTAAATCGCCATCCAGACGCAATATCGCATAAAACTAAAGATGCATACCAAATTGAGCCGCACTCATGGTATTCTTCCATCCATAAGTTCAATCACTCATCTCAGTGGATTCAAGCATGAAAATGTATCACTAACGCAAAGTACCTTAAATGAATTGAATAAGTCACTTAAAGGTAGTTTTGAATTAATGAACATTAACTACTCTAATCTACACCCAAAGTTCATTTAAATTAAGGAGAAATCACTCCCAAAAGTTCTTCCCAAGGTAAAAATAAAAAGGAGGAAGAAGAAGAAAAAGGAATCAAAAAGGGGCTTAAAACAAGCCAAAAAGTCAGTTCTGACTTGTGTTAACCGGTTAACCAAATTGGTTAACCGGTTAATGCAAGAAAATTTTCAAATCATGCACAACTTAAAACTGGTTAACCAGTTAATCAATTTACATTGTAAATGGTCAACTGGTTAACACTGAACCAGTAGCAGAAAAATTGCAGAAATTCAACATGATCCCTTTTCAAAACCCTTTTCAAACATTTGGTGATCATGATTTGAATTTGCACGAATTTTAAAACCAAAATACAGTGGAATCCATGAAATCAAACAACAAACTAAGATCCAAAGGATCTAGAAATAAAGGCACTAAAGATCTACATCTTGAATGTTGATGATGAATATGGGTTTATGGAGTGAGTGAATTACCAAAATCACTTCTTCAAATTGGACCAAATAAAGCTAGATCTACTGCAATGGATGAACAAAAGGAAGAATAGGATGAAGGTTTAGCTCAAGTTAGTCAAGAATTCAATGTGAATTCTTGATAACTTCAAAAGAAAGAAAAAGAGCTTTAGTGAATTTTTTGGGTTTTGGGGAGTATTTTGCAAGGGATTTGTTGACTCTTCAAAGCTTGGAAAATGAATGAAATTATGGTCCTATTTAAAGACATTAGGTATGGGAATTTGGTGGAATGGAGCTTGCTTTGGTAATTAAAATTAGGCTTGGTAATTTCAAATTTGGTGGGAAATGGAAAAAAGTGGTGATTAGTGAGGGTTTATGGTAGGAAATGATCAAAGTGAATTAGAGAAATCAGAGACCAATGGATCTAGAATATTCCAATTATATCAATGATCTAAGGGTGTTGAATTTGAATAAAATATTCAATTTTCACACTGGTTAACCGGTTAACGCATTTGGTTAATCGGTTAACCAAGCTAAAATTTGAATATTTTGTTCAAATGCGACTGCTTGGTTGTTGTGGCCCGATTCTTTTTGTACGCCAAAGAAGGCATGGAAATAAACACACAAACCTTGGAATTCCTTGAATGAATCAATTAACTTGGGAAATCCTTGATCAGATAAATTTTGAATTATTTGCGGATCAACTTCGACTTTTATCTGTGAAATTTCATTCGAGCTGCAGGACTGCTATTTTTGGCATTTTCATATGGTTCCTCTTCCTGAAAAAAAGTTAGAGAAAGAAAAAAAAATATTTTTGGATTTTGATTAATGGTTAGTCAACATAAACAAATAAAGTAATTAAAGACAACGGTGATCCCCTTTGAGGCATAAACCTAACTCAAGAGGAACCGAGCAACCAGTGCGATCTTGTTTGTATGCAAGATGCAGATAAAAATGCGAAGAAAACTTAGGGCAAAATTAGGGTGTTACACTTCCAAGTTAAATTTAAATAGTTTTGTCGCGAGAGTGAGAGGTTATTTAACACTATTTCGTCACGAGAGTGAGAAGCAAGTAATGGTTAGAGCCGACACTGCGAGAGCGTCGTGGTCGAACAAGATAGTGGGAACGGACATTGATTATAAATACAATGAGAGTGCTTTAGGTATCGATTAAGATCTAATTGATTTTCAAAATACGTTTTCTATTTAAAACAGGCGAGCGAGAGCAAACTCCTGTGGTTAGGAGATATGGCTTTAGTCAATACCACGAGAGTGTGAGGTGGATTCTTTAAGCCAATATTTTCTACGGAACATACGAAAATTAACGCCAACCAATTACGGAGTGCCTGAGGTACACGGAATCACATTTCGGTCTCTCTTTTTCTATTATATTTTCTTAGTTTTATTTTAGTTATAGTCTTAGTTTCCCTTTTATCAAATATCATTAGCCTTAACTTTACAAAGCGACGATAGATTACAGTAGGTTGACATTCAGTGGCAGAGCCAAAACCCTAGGTCAGAGGGTGCAGACTGTTTGAGATTTTATATATATTGAAGGTGCAAAAACACAAGGAAGGGGGTTGGAATTGGGTTTTCAAAAACAATGAAAGCAAATGACACTTTGATATATCCTGGTTCGTATGAACTCAAACTACATCCAGTCCACCCACCAAGGTGATGTCGTCTCTCTCAACGAGGTCTTAATCCACAATTCAAAACTTTGAATATAATCACTAAGACCTATAGTCAAAGTCTTCTTGAGTCTACTAACTACACTAGTCACTCAAGGAAAAACAAATATTCTTTACAAGGTTTGTAACAGAAATGCTTCAAAAAGTAGTTATCACACAGTGATAGTTTTTACAAAATTAAGAATAGAAAAAGAAATTGACCGTATTGAATTCGCGCGCGAGGAAGAGCTTCAATTTCTTCAAATAATCACTTTTTATAGCCTGATGATGAAAAGATCTGTTGGAAACACGTGGTGCCATTTTTGAATGCATGATAAATATCATAAATACCTTTCCAAAAATAATATATCTTGTTCCCAACCATTATTTCTTGATTCTCTCATAAATGAGCATGATTTGGAGAGTCAGAAGAGTATATTTGAAAATTCGTAGCTTGGTTCTTTACTTGATGAGAACTTCTTATTTGATTTGATATCAAATTTTCTTAGAGTAATGCGCTTCACTTAATTCGTTGTAGAAGATGTGAATCACTTTAGCTTTTTTCTTATCATCAGAACTTCTGTCCTACACATAGAAGATAATTTTAAGTACTATATTTTGTTCTTATAAATTGTTATCATCAAAACTATAAAAGAGAAGTAGAACCAAATCTTGTTCTAACACTCTCCCCCCTTTTTGATGATGACAAAACACTATTTTGATTAAGAACAAAATGAAACAAAAGTTAGAGAAACTCCCTTAATAATTATGAGATGTTTCTTCAGAAATTTCTTATGAGAAGTTCTTGTAGATCACGCTCCCCCTAAGTTAATTTCTTATCCCGTTCTTAAGAAATTTAGACAATTTTATCAGAATATTAGGATGTTTGAGGTTTAGCCTTGGTAAACTGTTATGGAACGAAATAGTTTACATTCGCCCCCTTTTTGTCATAATTCAAAAAGCGGATAATAAAAAAATATTGAAGTAAACACAATTAAAATAGAAGATCTTCATTGATTAAAGAAAATTTAAAACATAAGATGCAAACATAACAACAAGAAAATAAGCAACAAAAACAATAATTAAAATGATCAAGGTTGGGGATTAATCTTGGTGACCAATGCTTCTAGAAGAGAATTGATCTAAGAAGTTGATTCAACTTGTTTCTTAATCATTGTCTTGAGTTCAGCATTTGTCTCATCTTTCTTATCCAACCTCTGCTTAACAGACTCATTCTTTTTCTTCAGTTCATCCAGAGTCTTTAGAAACAAAGATGTTGGAGGAATTTCTTCAGCAGTTGCAGCAACTTGAGTAAAAGCTTCTACAAAGGGTTCTTCAGCAGAAGGTTCTTCAACAAATTCTTTTCCATTATCTCCAGCTGAAGGAACGATAACCAGCTGAAGTTCAGAAGTTGACTCCTTTGGTTCTGGTTCTTTCCAAGGTTTATCATCCAGAAGATGGGTTTTCTTCTTCTCTAAGTTTGTGAAAATTTCTTTCAGACTGTCACAAAAATTCTGCTGAGCAATATCATAGCATATATCTTTCAGGGTCTTGGTTTCAGAATTAAACCACTTTCTGAATGTTATCCAGAGAAAGTCATTAGCAGCATGGTCAAGATTTTCTGCACAAGCGGTCTTTAGATCTTCCAGTCTGCATTTCATTTCTGCTTCGAAAGCCAACAACAATGTACCAACATCTGTTTTGGTTGGTTTAGGTTTTGGTTTGGGTATAACAGTTTTGTTTGAGACAGATGAGAGTTTTTATAGGGCTTCTACATCAATAAATGTTCTAAGTGGGTCTTCAGGTTCATTGGTTGGAGAGGAACTATTTGGAATGGTAATGAAAATGGGAGTTTTAGGAGGTGTTGATTCATAAGAAGATAGGGATTCTTCACGAATGGGGGATAAGTCAAAAACAAGTCTTGGATAGTCAGAGTTTAGGGGGTAGTTGATTCCAGGAATCTGTTCAGTAGAAGGTGGTGGAGGTGGATTAGAAGTTTTAGCTTGAGAGGCAACAACAAAAGAGGGAAAAAAATCAATGTTAGAGAGAACCTTTTGAAGTTCTGGGTGGGTTTCAACAAAGGTTGAGGTGTTTATATCAAAAAGAGGTGTTGGATCAATAAGCATATCAAAGTCATCTAGAGTTTGTGGTGAGTGTGGTTCATAGGGTTTTGGAGATGAAGAAGGGTTTTCAGGTTGAGAAGTTTGGAATGGAATTGTTTCAGATTGTATGGTAGTTTCTGGTTGAGTGTATTGTGGTTGAGGGATATTCTCAAAGGGTTGAGGAATTTCTTGTTGAGGAAAATTAGAGACAGGGATTTCAGGATTTATAGGAGTGACAAAAGGTATGGTATCAGAAGGGTTTTCAGATGTTGTTATTGTTACGGATTCTATAACAGAAATAAATCAGATGGGGAAGAGGAAGTACCTTTCTTTCTTGCCATCTTTGGTGTCTTCTGAGAAGTTCCTTCAGAAGCTTTCCTTTTCTTGTTCTTCTTGGTAGAAACTTATGGAGCCGGTCTTCTAAGTTCTTCAGGATTGAAAAGAGGATCAACTCCATCAAGCTTGCAAGATTCCAAGTATCTGATAACAACTTCTGGTGGAATATTAGCAGAGAACTGAGGAAAATCCTTCAGAGGAATATTCCTGGTTGTGATAACTTCTTTAGAGTACAAAACGGGATCCTTCTTGATGGTCTCTATGAACTTCATCTTCTTCATATTCTTTGCATTCAGGGGCTTTCTAGCATATGTTTCCAGAATTTCAATCAGTTGAGCTTCTGCTAGATGATCTACATGCTTATTTGCAGTCAGAATGTCTAAAATAAGCCTGCCTAGTGGAATCTAATCTCTTTTAGTCTTATCTCCTTCTCTAGTTTCTTTCACACTATTCTTCGGATGGTTGAACAAGGAGTGTGCAAGATTGACCTTCTTTTTGGTGGAGATGAAGTATAGCAGAAATTGCTGATCCACTTAATATAATCTGGGGAGTTGGTGGCTTTCTTGTGGCTGATGCAACCCATAATGATCTTGGCCCAAATTCTCAGATGACCCTTCAAATCTTTGATTTTGTTAGAGGGTTGTCCAGTTGTGAAAATTTCTTGAAAGGTGATGGAAGTATCAGAAAGTTTATCCATTTCACTGCACTTGATTCAAGTTCCATCAGATTGTATCAGTCTGGCAATATGATCTTCCGTGATGACAATCTTCTTACCCAGAACGTAAGAAGTTACTTGAGTGTGGGTAGCAGTAGCAAAGATCCAAAATTCCTTTACCAACTTAGGAAAAGTTGGAACCATCAGACGGTCAAAGTACTTTTCCCATCCTTGAGCTGCGACTTTGGCGTTAAATCCAACCTATTATCCTTCAAACTTTCAAAATCAACAAATAACTCACAAAGAGCTTCAACTTTCTCTACAGGAGTGAGAAGTGTTCTGACTGGTGAGGTGTGGTGTTCTTCTGAGGTTTGATTAACTGGAGCTTGTTAAGAAGGAGCTTGTTGAACATTTTGAGGGGAGGAACCATTGATTACCAAGATTAGGGTTTGGAGCAAGAATGTAGTGAATGCAGTGAAAATAGAAACAAGAGAGTGAAGGTGAAAGTGAAAGTGTGAAAAGTGTAAGTGAGGTAAAAACAATCGTATAAATAGAGAATTTTGAAACAAAAAAAGCAATTAGTAGGAAAACAATTAATGCAAAAAAATCATGATTATCAACATTAAATGAATTCTGACAAAGGAGTGGCGTAAGAGATTTGAAACAATTACCAACGTGGCTCTTGCCTCAATGTTGTCTTTTCAGCCGTTTTAGTTTCTCAGAATATTAGGTTGTCTCCCAGAAATTGACAACTTCCAGAGGTACTTTTTCTTTTTGTTTTGTCTCCATCAAAATCAACATCACAGTACCCTACAAGCTTATATTCTCTAGACTTTCTATAGCATAAGCCAAGGTTAGTAGTACCTTTCAGATACCTGAAGATTCTCTTAACAATTGTTAAGTGAGTCTCTCTAGGATCTGATTGGAATCTAGCACATAAATAAATGTTATACATAATATCTGGTCTTGAGGCAGTTAAGTAAAGAAGAGAGCCAATCATACCTCTATAGATCTTATGATCTACTTTCTTACTTACCTCTTCCTTCTCCAGAATTAACGTGGGATGCATTGGAGTTTTGGAAATCTTACTTTCTGACATGTCAAATTTCTTCAGAAGTTCTTTGACATATTTGCTTTGATGTATGTATGTTCCTTTTGATGTTTGGTTTATTTGAATTCCAAGAAAGAACTTCAATTATCCCATCAGGATCATCTCAAATTCTGCCTGCATAGACTTAGCAAATTCCTTTCCTAAGGCACTTTTAGTAGAACCAAAAATAATATCATCTACATAAATTTGACAAATCAGAATATCCTTTTTAAAGGTTTTACAGAATAAAGTTGTGTCCACTTTCCCTCTGGTAAAGTTATTTTCCAGAAGAAAATTGCTTAGTCTTTCATACCAAGATTTGGGAGCTTGTTTCAGACCATATAAAGATATTTTCAATTTGTAAACATGTTCTGGAAATTTAGAGTTTTCAAAGCTAGGAGGTTGGTACACATAAACTTCTTCATCAATATAACCATTTAAAAAAGCACTTTTGACATCCATCTGATAAAGAGTGATGTCATGATTTACAGTAAAAGAAATTAAAAGTCTGATAGATTCTAACCTTGCGACTGGTGCAAATGTTTCTGTATAGTCTATTCCTTCTTGCTGACTATAACCTTGTGCAACTAGATGTGCTTTGTTTCTGACAACTTCACCTTGTTCATTGAGCTTGTTTCTGAATACCCATTTGGTTCCAATGATGTTGAATCCCTTTGGTTTAGGAACTAAATCCCATACATCATTTCTGGTGAATTGATTTAGTTCTTCCTGCATAGCAAGTATCCAATCATTTTCTGAAAGAGTTTCGTCAACATAAGTTGGTTTAATCAGTGACAAAAGTACCATTAAGGATTCTTCAGAGTTTGTGAAGGAGGATCTTGTTCTGATTGGATCATCTTTCTTTCCCAAGATTTTATCTTATAGGAGATTCAACGTGCTTCTGGATTGTCTCTTCTGACTGGGTTCTTTAGAAGTTGTTGGTGTAGTTGTCGTGTCTTTTTCTGTGGATGGATGTTCTTCATACGTTCTTTCTTCAGTGATTTGAACTTCTATATCAGCAAGATATTCATTCTGCTTTGGTTTTTCATGACCAAGCTTATCATCAAATCTGACATAGATGGATTCTATCACAATTCGTGTTTCTGTATTGTATACTATGTATCCTTTTGAACGTTCAGAGTATCCTAATATATAACATTTTTGTGCCTTAGAATCAAACTTGTTCAGAGGATCATTAGTGTTCATAATGAAGCAAGTACATCCAAAAGGATGAAAATAAGAAATGTTGGGCTTTCTATTCTTCCACAGTTCATAAGGAGTCTTCTCCAGAATAGGTCTTATAGAGATTCTATTTTGAATGTAGCATGTTGTATTTATTACTTCTACCCAAAAGTGTTTAGCCATGTAAGTCTCATTGATCATGGTTCTGGCCATCTCTTGCAATGTTATATTCTTACGTTCTACAACTCCATTCTGTTGTGGAGTTCTAGGGCAAGAGAAATTGTGAGAGATGCCATTTTCATTAAAAAATAATTCCAATTTTTTGTTTTCAAACTCTCCACCATGATCACTTCTGACTTTGACAATTCTAAACTCTTTTTCGATTTGGACTTGTTTACAAAAGTTAGAAAATACAGCAATTGACTCATCCTTGTGTTTAAGAAACTTTACCCATGTCCATATGCTATAGTCATCTACGATCATCAATCGATACTTCTTACCATTGATTGAGGTATTTTTCACTGCGTCAAACAAATCAATGTGCATAAGTTCTAATGGTCTAGAGGAAGAAACAACATTTTTGGATTTAAAAACAGGTTTAGAAATTTTCCTTTTTGACATGCTTCACACAGAGCTTCTGAGTTGAAATTCAAATTTGGAAGTCCTCTGACCAGATTGAGTTTGTTAATCTGAGACAATCTTCTCATATTAACATGTCCCAATCTTCTGTGCCAAACCCATTGCTCATTATCCACATACATGGAGCATTTTACATTCTGACTTTTCAGTTCATAAAGTTTTATTTTATAAATGTTGTTCTTTCTCTTTCCACTAAACAAGATTGTTCCATCTTTCTGACTAACAGCTTTACAGAACTTTTGATTGAAGATTATATCATAACCGTTATCACTTAATTGACTTATGGATAGCAAGTTATGCATTAATCCTTCTACTAACAGAACATTAAAGATAGAGGGAAGTGTACCGTTACCAATAGTTCTAGAGCCAATGATTTTTCCTTTTTGACTGCCTCCGAAGCCTACGTAGCCTCTAACTTTTAGCTCAAGACTTTGGAACATATGCTTTCTTCCCATCATGTGTTGCGAGCATCCATAGTCTATGTACCAAGATTGGTGTTTCAATCTGGTTGTTAAAGACATCTCAACATACACAATTTTATCTTTGGGTACCCATATTTTTATGGGTCCTTTTTTGTTAGACTTTACAAACTTTTGATTGAGTTTGAGTTTCTCATCAGAACTTGTAGAACATGATGACTCACTAGTATATTTCAGATCAGGATTATGACCATAGGTGAAGTGAGAACTTAAAGGAGTGTTGACTTTTATAATCATATCATCAACCTGTTTAAACTTTAGTGGTTCTTCTCCTTTGGTTTTCACATAACCTATACCTCTTTTACCGTTTCCGCTAACTCCATAGATCATTGAGGCAATTTTGCTTCTTTCTATGTTTTTAGCTAGAATTTTTTTAAAACTGTAATCATATTGTTTTATGATACTATCAGAACTCAGTAGAACTTTTAATTCAGATTCCTTCTGAGCTTTAAGTTTTTCAAAGGAAATTTTGCATTCTAAAATATTTTCTTTTAGCTCAGAGTTTTCTGACTTCAGTTTTTTGATCTCCTCCGATTCAGATACTAGACTTTGTTTAAAGTCTTTGTATTTGAATTGGAGTTTCTGATACTTTTCAAGAATTTATGAGAGGCTATCTTCTAATTGAGATCTAGAAAGTTTAGAGAATGTCTCTTCTGTATCATAATCTGATTCTTATTCAGATAAGTTGACATCTTCTGGTATCTTTGCCATTAATACAATGTTGGCATGTTCATTTTCTGACTTTGATTCAGATTCAGAAGATTCCGAGTCGTCCCATGTGGCCATGAGACTTTTCTTCTTCTCTCTGTTGAACTTCTTTTTGGGCTTCTCTTTCTGAAGTTTGGGACAGTCACTCTTATAGTGTCCAGGTTCCTTGCATTCATATAAAACTACGTCTTTGCTTATGGACTTCTTGTGGAAAGAGGATGATTCAGAGTGATTACTTGATCTTCTAGGATTCCTGAACTTCTTCTGACGATGCTTCTAGAGTTGTTGAACTCTTCTGGAAAGAAGTGATAGTTCATCTTCTTCTGATGAGCCTCCAGAACTTTCTTCTTCTGCATGCAAAGCTTTAGATTTAGATTTGTTAGATTTAAGAGCTATAGACTTACCTTTATTCTGGGGTTCATCTTCTTCTACTTCTATCTCATGACTCCTTAATGAGCTGATCAGTTCTTCAAGAGATATTTCATTCAGATTCTTTGAAAGCTTAAGGTCAGTAACCATGGGTCTCCACGCCTTTGGCATGCTTCTGATGATCTTCTTCACATGATCTGTTGTTGAGTAGCCCTTGTCCAGAACTTTTAGTCCAGTAACCAAAATTTGAAACCTTGAAAACATCTTTTCAATCGTTTCGTTTTCTTCCATCTTGAATGCTCCATACTTCTGAATAAGAGCCAGAGCTTTTGTCTCATTGACTTGAGTGTTGCCTTCATGTGTCATCCTCAGAGACTCGAACATGTGTTTGGTTGATTCTCTATTTGTAATATTTTCATATTCTGTATATGAAATATCACTCAGAAGTATGGTTCTGGCTTTGTGATGGTTTCTGAATTCCTTCTTCTGTTGAGCCGTCATATTCTTTCTTTCAATCTTCTGACCATCTGCTCCAACATGATGAGTGTATCCATCAGTCACCATATCCAAGAGATCTCCATCTAGAGCCAGAAAGAAACTCTCCAGAACATCTTTCCAGTAGTCAAAGTTGTCGCCATTGAACACATGAGGTTTTCCATTGATCTTGTCATTCTGGTAATCATTGTTGTTGTTGACTGAATCTGCCATTGTGTTTATCTTCTAGATCTTTTACTGACACGGTTAAGTGTATTGCTCAGAATCTAGAGCTCTGGTTCCAATTGAAGGTGCAAAAACACAAGGAAGGGGGGTTGGAATTGGGTTTTCAAAAACAATGAAAGCAAATGACACTTTGATTTATCCTGGTTCGTTTGAAATCAGACTACATCCAGTCCACCTGCCAAGGTGATTTCGCCTCACTCAACAAGGTCTTAATTCACTATTCAAAACATTGAATACAATCACTAAGACCTATAGTCAAAGTCTTATTGAGTCTACTGACTACACTAGTCACTAAAGGAAAAACAAATATTCTTTACAAGGTTTGTAACATAAATGCTTCAAAAAGCAATTATCACACAGTGATAGTTTTTACAAAATTAAGAATAAAAGAAATTGATCGTATTGAATTCGTGCGAGAGGAAGAGCTTCAATTTCTTTAAACAATCCCTTTTTATAGACTGATGATGAAAATATCTGTTGGAAACATGTGGTTCCATTTTTGGATGCATGATAAATATCATAAAGACCTTTCCAAAAATAAGAGATCTTGTTCTCAACCGTTATTTCTTGATTCTATCATAAATGAGCATGATTTGGAGAATCAGAATATGTTGAATTCGCATCATATTATATTTGAAAATTCGCAGCTTGGTTTTTTACTTGATGAGAACTTCTTATTTGATTTGATATCAGATCTTAGAGTAATGCGCTTCACTTAATTCGCTGTAGAAGATGTGAATCACTTTACCTTTTGTCTTATCATCAGAACTTTTGTCCAGCACATAGAAGATAATCTTAAGTGCTATATTTTGTTCTTATAAATTGTTATCATCAAAACTATAAAAGAGAAGTAGAATCAAATCTTGTTCTAATATATATATATATATATATATATATATATATATATATATATATATATATATATATATATATATATGTGTGTGTGTGTGCGCGCGCTTAAATAATGTTTTTTTCCTTGTAAGTTAGCGAGTTTTTATTTTTCGTTCCTGTAAATTTATTTTTGGTTTCGTCCCTTTATCTTACTTTTTGCTTGCGGTTTAGTCCTTAAAGCCAAAATCCGCAGATTTTCCTTCAAATTTTTCTGCGGATTTTGCTTTTAAGGACTAAAACGAACGCGAATATGAAATATAGGGTTGAAAAAAGAAGAAGTTACAGGGACGAAAATCTAAAACTCGCTAATTTACAAGAACGAAAATTTTAATTAAGCTATATATATATATATTGAGAGAGAGAGAGAGAGAGAGAGAGAGAGAGAGAGAGAGGATAGTCTTACTGCAGGAGTAAATTTAATTATTGATGATTTGTAGAAAAATTACGGGTTATTTTCAGCCATTGATTAAAAATGATTCAAGGGTGAGGATGTGGAGTAAGTGTTATAAATTTATTTCTGGAGTAAGAATCTCTCTCTCATGTGGAGTCAGTTTTATAAACTTACTTCTCGAATCTCTGTGTGTGTGTGAAAGTGTGTGGGGCTTGATTTTAGATTTAAAAGTTTTAATATAGACCAAAATTAATATTACAACTGTGTAAGAATCTAGAGGAAATAAAATATCTGAATTTTAAAAACTATTAAAACAGTTGAGTTTTAAAATTGAGAAACTAAAACATCATTTCTAAATTTAGACAAAAGTAATATTATAACAATATATGAAATTAGAGATCCAAAATCTAATTTTTTTAAATTATTAAAGAAATTGATGTTTAAATATGGAAGACTAATAACATTTCAGATAAAATAGAATGATTAATTATGTATTTATTAAATGATATTACTCAAAATTACGGACTATTAGTAATATATATGAAAACTTGAAATTATAGTATCTGTTAAATAACTTCATAAGAAATTAAGAACTATTAGTAACATGCAAGTTGTTAAGTGCCACATTTTAACATTCTGAGTCTAAAGGACTGATTCTTTGTTTGTTACTGGATTTTGTATTTTGAGAATTTGTAGTTCTAAATAATGATAAGAATTAATTAATTAATATAAAATTGAAGAAAAATAAAGCAACAAGTTAAATGAGCTAAGTAGACTTGCTTGTACTTGTTCAATAAATCAATTATAGAGGTTCATATTTGTCTACAATATAATTAGAGGTGCAGAACTGATATTAGTGGTACAAAATAAAATACTGAGGGGTGACTTCAAGAACATTTTTAGGTGGAATTTGTGAAAGTCATGGGATGCAATTGAACTCCCTCATCTTTATCTAGCTCCGCTTTTGTTGATATTGATTTTTGTAGATTCGACAATATTTTATATTATTTCAATATTTCTATGCACTTTCAGACGCATCAATATATAGATAAGTGGGAGTTCAATTTTCATTAGGGATTATAGGTGCTTTCATTTCATGTAAATGACATTTTTTTACACATGTAAAATCAGTGTTTTATAGGATATGACCAATGTTATTGAATTGCGGCTATGATGTTGCAGATTTTCATTAAACAAGACAATGTCTTTGAAACTTATCTTAGTTGTGTCGAATCACTAGAGAGAAAATTTATCGGAGAGATATGTGTTTTTGTCATTGTTGATCATTAATGTCCGTGATCCATTAATAATGACGAAAAATTTGATGTATGCTCTATTGCTGAGTTTGAATAGGCTAGACAAGAATATAGTACAATTCTCTTCTACCAAATTTATGAGATTAAGAAGTTATTAAATTATAAATGATATAAATAATATTAATTAAGAGATATAATTAAGAAAAACCAATTCACACATTTTGAAATGTTTTATTAGGTAGTTCATTCAGTTTAAAAGGGGGAGAGAGTATGCATTGATACTAACGGCATAATATAAAAAATTAAAAATTCATACATTTTATCATATTGGTCATTCAATTTGAAAGAGGAGAATATATTTAGTTACTATATAATACTCCTCTTTTTTGTTTTAATAAACTGAGACACCATTTTTTTAAAAACGAGACACACTAGGTTAATTTTAGAACTTTTTTCTTCTTTCTTTCTAGTTCACTGCAATGAAATATTTTCGCTTGAGCTCCATTAAATGGACAAAATACCTTTGAAATGAATTCCATCATTTAAATTTTGAACTCTAAACTTTGAAGACAGTTACAACACATAAATCTTTCTTTCTCCTCACTTATTTTTGTTTGTTTAATTATTATTATTATTATTATTATTATTATTATTATTATTATGAAATTTAGATTCTATAATTCAAATGAGTAAAATTTTATTATTATTATATAATTATTGAATTTTCGATATTCCTTTTATTAACTAAAGGATGCAAGAAAAAAAATTACAATACCAAATTTATAATCTATAATAATAAGTTTCTTTTACTTTTATTCACACTAAAGGCTACAAGAAAAAAAATTACAATGACCAAATTTATAATCTATAATAATAAGTTTCTTTTTCGTTAATTAGATTCCAAATTTTGAATTCAATTCAAGTTATGAAATTAGAAAATTATTAACAAAAACAAAATATTATTTTAAAATTTGGAGATTTTGTCCATCCACAAAATTTATGAAGAAAAAAAAAATTTATTTTTTATAGGAGAATATATCATATGTATTTTTATATTATAATTGATTTTTTTTACAAAAATTTAAAAAGATAACTTATATAAAAACATTATTTTTGTCGGTCAAATATAAATCAATGACAATTTTTAAAAATCTGGAAAACTTCAAAATGCAATCGATATCTCTAGATTGTTTTGCTCTAAGACATATTTCACAAGATTTGAAGACATATTTCACAAGATTTGGTACACAGATAATTGTTTCTACTAAAACTAATATTCGGAAACATTTGCAAAACCTTCACAGATGCATGTTCTAGTCTATGATGTAACAAGTTGAAATATATCCCCATTTTAAAGATGCTTTTGAGCTCAGTAAATTTAATAGTGTAATTAGAATCTTTATCAATTACTTGATATCCAGTTAATTACCAATAATAAAAATATTTCAAAAAATTCGATGTTTCTTCAAATTTTATTAGAAATTAACGCGATTTTATTAAAAATTTCAACTTTTTTTTTTATATTTCTTTAAAAAGTATGATAAATCAAAAGAAATAAAATAAAAAATAGGCTAAATGATACGCAAGGTTCTTTAAGTTATTTAATTGTAACAGTTTGGTTCTTTATATTTTTTTCGCTACAAACGGGTCCTTTAAGTTACCTAACATTTTCAACGTTACCCTTGGCTACACAATCCGTTCTAAAAAAAGGTGTTGTGGCACAAACGTTGTTTTTGACCCCTATCTAGCCCTTCTCATGGGAAGTAACTGAGAAACTGAGATGGATTGTCGTGTTTGTACTCTTTTATTTTGGGCTAATGCTGATTTCCTAGTTTGGACTCTGTGACTGTGTTGAACATTAGGGACTACATTGGTGGGAGTTTGAGATGGGATAGTAGTGATACTTTTGGATGTTGCATTGGTGGGAGTTTGAGATGAGATAGTAGTGACACTTTAGGATGATGCATCACCTTTTTTGGAACGTATTATGTGGGCAAGGGTGACGTTGAAGATTTTAGGTAACTTAAAGGACCCGTTTGTAGCGAAAAAAATATAAAGATCAAATTGTTACAATTAAATAACTTAAAGGACCTTGAGTATAATGTAGTCTAAAAAATATTTAGTTAAGTACATAAAGGTAATAACTACTCCACTTTCAAAATGGACAAATCGTGGAAGTGACATAATAAAATTTCTATTTATATAGATTCTATGGATTATGAAGATGATAATATTATTGAATATGATAATATTTCTCGAGGTTAGAGTTATTGACGACGAAGAGTGAAAAGTAATGATTTCTATAAACGAGGGTGACTTTAGCTTTGTTGTTTACATTATATTTAAATTTACACTTCATATTATATTCCAAATAAAATTCAAATTTAAGTTTACATCACATTTCAACTACATTTAAACAAATGAAATTTAATATCATTTTAAACAAACACAAAAATTACATTTCATTTCTAACTATCTTAACTACCTATAATTATCTTAATCACTCTAAACTAACACAATTTGAAAATTCAATCCTAGCCACTCTTAAACCCATCACAATGATCACTATCTTAGGGTTCTAATTTAATCAAGTCCAACCAATTTTCTCTCCATTTTCATCACTACTTAAACATCACTCATCACCACCATGAGAGGTTAATCACTATTCACCAAAAAAATCACTAAAACCTTCATCAATCATTATCTTCCATAATCTTAATTTCTACCAAAATTCATCAATCTTTAACATTCTTCAATAACCTTCAACCTTGAACAAACCTTCATCTCCACCAAATCATCAAAAATTTCAATATTCTTCAAATTCTTCACCAAACCTTAATCCATCATCATCATTCTTCAAGTATCTTCAACCAAGCTTCACACTTCCATCAACAATCTCATTCATCTTCAACCTTTCTTTAACCTCAGTCCATCATCATCTTCATTCACCTTTTCAACCATAATTCAACACCTCATAATACCAAATCCATAATAAAAAATCAGTATTCAAGTAGCAAGAAAACAAGAAGCAAAAAGGAAAGAAGAAGATTGGTTTAGTTATTTCCTCAAGCATGGTGAGCAAGGCGCGAAACAGTGATTACGACAACAATTCTATGCCAATTCACAAACTGAATTGAGCCAAACCATTAATAACAAACAACAATCACAAATAAAGCAAAATGTTATCGAAAAGAAGCAAAAAGATTGTGTGAGGCATTTCATCGAGCATCATGTGAGTATAAACAAAAGCTTCATTTTTTTTATCCTCACCGCTTCAAAAAGTAAGTATCTTCAAACTCTATTATGATTTTTGTTGTTGCCTTCACTTTAACGTAAATTGACTCTATTTCGAATCATAATCATGCTAAAATTATATTTATCATAATTTAGTAATAACCGGAAAATGCAAGAAAACAAACCAAAGTTTCCCATGTCCTGTCTCTTCTCCTCCTGTTTTGTCTCGTAGACAAATATAAGAGATGTTTGTTGATTATGAGAGTCCCTTAGTTCTGGAGGAGGCACGGGCTACCTTATCACCAAATGACTAAAGCTACATCGATGGTTACATTAGGTGGTTCTTCAGGATCTCACATCCATACATGATGCATATTGTGAAGGTGTGAGAAAAACACAAGAAATGGGGGTTTGAATTGATGTTTTCACTCTTGTTAACTTTTTATGCTTTTATCATTGTTTGTGGCGGAATCATAAGTAAATAAAGTAAAGCATAAACAAGAGAAAGAGACACACGATAAATCTTGGTTCACTTGAAAAATTCAAGCTAATTCAGTCCACCCCTCAAGGTCATTTTCCTTAGCCAAGGACTTAATCCACTATAACCAAACTGATTACAAGGCACAATATTACCCGTGACTAACTGAACAACCAACTGATCCCACTTACAACATTGCACAACCAGCTGATGCGACTTCCTTGCGCAGCTACTTGCTGTGACTAACTGCACAAACAACTGATGCGACTTACAACATTGCACAACCAGGTGATGTAACTTTTTTGCACGTCTACCTGCCGTGACTAACTGCACAAACAACTCATACGACTTACAATATTGCACAACCAACCGATGTGACTTCCTTGCGCGGCTACCTGTCGTGACTAACTACACAACTAGTTGATGCATCTTATAACACAACATAACCAATTGATGCGACTTCTAGCATCAAGACGCCAAGTCTTGAGCCTCCTAAAGATTTTGACCTTTACCCGGTCCTTTAGGGATTATAAACATTCTATTTATAAGTGGGTAACATTTACAATTGCTTGATTCTTACATAAGCATGAGTAAACACATTTAAGAACATTGATCAGAAGATCATCCTACACACACTAAGAATATTACATTTTATCGTAGCTATAATAGTGTGGAGTCTTCTTCTTCATCTTCAAGTAGCTTCTTCGCGGACAATAACCCAAGCTCTTGAATTGCTTGAAGTTTTCTTCTTCTAAGCTTGTGAAAGTTTAATTGATTGTTGATGTAACACATATAAGTACTTCCTCATCTTGATTCACATAAGAGGAACATTCTGGATAGCAACCCTTGTTCTCTTATCTAAATGATCACCTCTTAACACAACCTTCAGTTGTGGATTTGTAGTTAAATTTCTATGATCATCTTCTTGTTGTCATCTGCAGCTTTAAGAGCTTCTTGCAGCATATACAATTAAGCACATTTATGAATCAACAACTTCTGCATAAGAAGTTCGTTGTATATTAATTAATCCATTAACCAATATCAACTTTGAGTTACATCTTCATTTATGTTTACATGGACTTCATTGTTGTTGCTCACATGTTTTTTGAAATTGGTTTTTTCCAACAACCTTAATAACAACTCGTGGACGTTTCCTTATATAACCAAAAATAGAGCCGTTGGAGAGCAACTAGCTGCTGAAGGAATGTCGTTACACAAGGATGAGAATCATACTGCAACTGAATAACATCACTTGTGTATCAGAACTTATTTTCCTTGATTCTTTATATAGTCTTCGACTTTTGATTTGCTCATATCTTATGAATAACATCTTTGAATTTGAGAAGTTAACTTGACTGCTTTCACGAAGATTTACGCTTCTGATTCTTATGTTTTTAATTTCATATTTTCAGACAGTTTACAAATTCTGAACACTATGGTACCAAAATCCAGATAACTTTAACTTTAAAAAAGTTCTCAACTTTTGAACAGTATTGGGTCTATCTGATTTGAACACATATGTTCACGAAATGAACAACTTCGATTGAATATAGTTCTTATCATTTTAACTTGCCTTAGAACTCTTAGTGAACTTTTTCCAAGTTCCTTAACATCAAACAATAGTTAGCAATAAATTCATTTTATATCAGTTTAGCTTGTGTTTGAGTTTCAATTCTGAAAATAAATATTATCAAAATCATCTTAGCTTTCTCCCCTTTTTTGACATCATAAAAAATGTTATAACATTAAAGCATATTAAGCATGATGATAAGATAAATATGAGATTTAAAATTCTTTAAAAAATAAGTAAGCCATTCATAAAGAAAGAAAATATTTCATTGATTGATTGATAAGGACTCACCGGACAAAGAAATAAAAAAAATTAAACTTAACAAGATTTAATCGACAAACATGACAAAGACAAACGAGACAAGAATCACCCAAACCGACCAAAACACTATCATCATGAATCAATCACCAAAATCTTCAACCTTGTCCACTTTATTGCATATCTCCTCAACTAGTGCATTTTCAGGTCCTACCCTTCTTACCAACTCCATAAAACCCTCTTTGGTGAACAACTCGGACAATACCCTTCCATAAGGAATATATGTCATGATATGTATTATACTTGAAATTTTAATAGAGTGTTTCAAGTGATTGAAGATGGTTTGTGGTAATTTAATCCTGAAATGATGCGTCAAGAGATATATCAAAGTTAAGTCATCATGTGACTGACTGCTTCTGACGGTTGCTCGTGGATGAAGATTAGTTAGTGAAAAATGAAACCACATTTTGGCAGCAGGGATGAGTGTGATGGCATTTGTTGGTTAATATATTAGAAAAGAGTTATCATGAAGAACGATAATCCTTTCCACAAGACTATGGTTTAATTTATAGTCCTCAATAGTGATTCCAGAGGGGACATAGTTTATGGATCCAACTATAGAGGAGGGTGTGATCACAAAGGGAAGCCCGTATATATTTGACCAGATGGTGTTACCTTTATCTCTAATTCTGGCATACTTCCAAAACTCTTTTACTAGATTGGGAAAGACGAGTCCATTCAGAATGGTATAATATCCAGACTACAATTGATGTTTCATAATCCTCAAAATAATTAATTCATCATTTTTAAGTCTGGCGGGTTTCAGTTTTTTTCCAGAGATGACTTCTAAGAGGTCCTCATTACCGAGAAAAGTTTTGGAAGACATTGTTATAATAAGGATACAAATAAGGGAAATAATTGGTTGGACTAAGGATGAGGAAGTGTGGAGGAAGGGTTATGACTACTTATAGAAGAATGAGAGTGGGAGGAAATAAATGAGAATAAAGACTTGATAAATTTGAAATGGCAAAATTTGTTATTTCCAAGATAAGTTATAAGTGCCTAGAGTAGAGAAAGGAACAGACTTAACTCAGAATATGAAAGGAATGAGTAGTCTCTACTGGGAGAGAATATCAACAAATCACAAATAAGGATACTAATGAATGTGAGCTCATGAGTGACAAAAGATAACTGATACACAATAAATGGTATGGAGAAAATGGCTTATTTTCAAGAAAATTAACAGTGTCAAAAACATCTTATCATATTGAATGCTCAGTAAGGGGAATACATAAGAGTTTTAAATCTATTTTCAATATAACATATGAAACCCAATATGTTAATCCATGATTACGCATGATCAACAACTGTGATATGTGTCACAATTTGTATCCACACAATCTCATATGGAGGAACAACATTAAATGTTATGACTATTAACTATCCAGAGAATAAATCCAAAGATTTTCTCTTGGAAAAAGAATCATTCCAAATTATGAGACTTTCACTCATCAGAAAGTTCAAATTTCAGAATTGCACTTGCATATGACTAACAAGCTTATAATTAAATACATTTTCTAACTTGTAGAAGTATCTTTTTCATAAGTTCTAATAAAATAAGTCATAGATAAAAAGAAAATTACCTTTGAGATTTTGAGCATTTTCTATTTGATTCTTTATCTGACAGCTTTTCATTCTGATTCTGACTTCAACTTTCTTTCAAAAAAGCTTATGACTAGCTTTGTTTTCTTTTTCTATCTTCAGAAGTTCTTTGCATTCTGTTTCTTAAGAATATATGTTCCTTCTGATCACTGATTTCTAATCTGACCACTAGAACTAGTCTTCTCATCTGATTGTTTCTTCATTCTTCTCTTAAGAATTATCCATATGACTTCTCAGAGCATTCTACAGTGCTTTAGTCATCTTATGAATTTTCCAGCTTCCTTATTGAGAACATCTCTTCTGATGTTGAAGTTGATCTTGACCAGTAGAGAAGAATCAAAATTCTTACCCTAGTCTTCATCATCAGAACATCCATCTATTATCAAGCTCCCTCTTCTAGAAGACTTGTTTTCTGAAGTTCAATAATTTCTTAGCTTAAACATAAGCTTCTAAGAAGTTATGTGTTTGAGAGAAACTATTTGACGTCTTTTTACATCATCTGACTTTGTTTTCTTGAAAGATGCATATCTTTCAAAAATACAAGTATCATCAAACTAAGATGAATTTCATGAAAGGGTTTGAATGACAATCTTGTTCTTACTAAGATGAGATAACTTATTCAGAGTTAGTTCATCAGAGGTTAACAAATATTGTCTTTCCTTTTCAAAATAATTGCGGCTTCTGAGAAGAATGTCTGTTGATTTCTTCATTCTGAATGACATCAGTGACATCAATCTTTTTAATTCTGCTTAACAACTTCATTCCAGAATTCATGAAACATGAATTTCTGAGAGGAATTTCAGATAACATTATGACCAATCAAAGTTTGTTCAATTGAGATGAATTCTTAAGTTAATAGATTTTAATTCTTTATGTTACTTCAGTTTCTCTACATGAAAACCATTAATAGTTAGAGGATCTAACATATTGTGAGTTGCAGAACGATAAACAAAAGGAATTTGAACTTTGTGCTTAGGTTTGGGTTCAGACTTATGTGTAGGTGCACTTGCTAACTCAGAATAGTCAAGTTTAGTACCAAAAGGTACAAACTAATCATAGAGAAAACTTTAGGGGTTTAGTTTCATCAGTTCTAAAAAAATCTTTACAGCCTAAACCTTTGTTACCATTTCTACTAACACCATATATCACTGAAGCAAGTTTGCTTATATTTATGTTTTTAGATAGAAACTGTTGGAAGGCTCTATCATACTTGTTGATATAACTATTATTAGAGACCTTAAGGACCAATTCTTCTTCTACAATTGAGTTTTTTCTTCTTCTAGAGTATCCTTTGTCTGGGACTCTAAATCCAACCACTAACATTTGAAATATGTAAAACATGGTCTCCACTAATTCATCATATTCCATCTAGAAGGCTTGGTACTTTTGGATTAAGGGAAGACCCTTAGTCTCCTTTACTTGAGTGTTCCTTCATGAGTCATTTGTAATGAGTCAAGGATGGATTGTGAAGTTTCTATGTTAGTTATATTATCATACTCAGTATAAGAGATAATGTTGAGCTGAATGGTTTTTGCCTTATGATTATTTTTGTAATCATTCTTCTGTTGGTCACTCATTGAACTCCTAGTGACCTTCTTTTTTATAACATTTTCGGGTGAGTGTAGCCATCTAATACCATGTCACATAGATCTATATCATAACCAAGGAAGAAAATTTCTATTATGTCCTTCCAATAATCAAAATTTTCACCATTAAAGATCTGTGGTTTTACGGTGTAGTGATCTTTCTCATGTGTAGTTGAAGTTGAGGTTGAAGCGTTTCTTGCGGGATCATCCATAATAAAAACTCACACAAATACTGGATCAGTACTGACACAGTGAAGTGTATGCTAAACTTTTATCACAATATGAACTAGATCTCTAATGCCAATTGAAGGTTTGATAAAACACAAGAAGTCAATTTCAATTGGTGTTTTGAAAATGAAACCTTTTTGTGAAAACACAATATGTATACCAATCAACTAACAAGAGAGAAAGAACACGTTGATTTATCCTGGTTTGTCAACCACAAGCTACCTCCAGTCCACCCGCCAAGGTAATTTTGCCTTCAACAAGGACTTAATCCACTATAACCGTAAAAAAAATATAATGCACAAACACTTTGTGACTAACTGCACAACTAACTAATGAGACTTACCACACTACTCAACCAACTGATGTGACTTCAACAATGCACAACCTACTGAAGAGACTTACAACAATGCTCAACCAGCAGATGCGACTTCATAATGCACAACCAACTGAAGCGACTTATGACAATGCACAACCAACTGATATGACTTCTACAAGATAAGGGGTTTGTTTACAAAGAGTTGCTTCTAAATAAGCTGAGTAAACACAATTGAGAGCTTTTGAAAATATGCACTATTGTTAGAGAATTTTTCTTTGTATGTGCGTTTCAAATGTTGCATAGTCTTGTGAATTTTCCTTCATGAGACAATCCTTATATAGGCATTGAGAAATAAATTTGTTGCATCAAAGTTGGCCTGAGGAATGTCGTTGCTGAGGGTGATAAATCATACACATAATCTTCCTTATGTACCATCAAATCAGGGTAATGAAGTAGTGGAATTAAGTGTCTTTGTACTATTGTATTATTCCTTTTTAACCATTAATCCTTATCTTTTGATCTTTAGAGCTTCTGGTTGAAATATGATTGAAGCATGAGTAGAGGAAAGGATAACTCTCTTAAGCATTAATCCTTGTCTTCTAATCTTCAGAGGCTTCTGGTTTAAATATGATTGAAGCATGAGTAGATGAAAGGATAAATCTCTTAACCATTAATCCTTGTCTTCTGATCTTTAGAGGCTTCTGGTTGAAATATGATTGAAGCATGAGTAGAGGAAATGATTGTTGGGTCTTTAGAATCTCAAGTATTCACTCTTTAGAACCTTATCTTTAAAACTTCAACACTTGTCTTCGTAACTCTTGGTCTTCATAACTTTATGTCTTCAAAATCTTCAGAACCTTGTTCACTCAGAACTATGTCTTTAGAGTCTTCATCACTTGGTCTTCAGAACCTTTAGTCTTTAGAACTTCAGGTCTTCAGAGGATTTATGCACTTGGTCTTTAGAACCTTCAGTCTTCAGAACTTTAAGTCATTAGTATCTTCAGCACTTGGTCTTCAGAACTAACGTATCAAAGTCATACTCATTCAGAGTCAGAATCCTAGAAACAATTTCAACAAAATTGGTTGTCTCAATATGTTTTCTAATGAGTTGGTGCATAAGCAGTCTTTCTTTCTTTCTTATAGTGTAAAAGCAAATCATATCAGAATCACTAGTTCATACAAACTCTCTCAGAGTCAGAACCTGTTTGTCAAGCCTTTCAGAACAACAAACGTTAGAGTATCAAAATTTATTTCACAAAAATACTTTGTTGTCATTAGCAAAACTTAGAGATATTGAGCAGAACCAAATCTTGTTCTTACAATCTTCCCATTTTTTATAATGACAAAACAACATGTTTTGAAGAGACAATTTTTATGAGGGTAATAAATGGGAAATAACTTAAGTTAAGTTCATAATTAAGATACTCCCCCGTGATTCTGACAATCCCAAAATTTCATTTATACTTGTTCAGAGTCTCCCCATGATCCCAAGACTCACAAAATAAATTTTGAGTTTCCAGATCATATGGTAGAGAAGGAATACTTCCCTATGACGACTCATATGAATCTGACTAGAACATCAGTTTTCATCTCAGAACCTGGTTTCTATCAGAACTTGATGATTATCAGATGACATTGTTAATTCATAAAGCTTGATTAGCTGCAATCTTGCGGCCTGAATATGAATGTAAGACAGTTTGCACCTGAGCCAAACAAGTCATACACTTGAGCTTAGATGAGTAAGCAGTTCACAAGTCAATTTATCTTTCTGTATCTTTGAGTCGAACTACGGTGTTCTGACTTCCTCATTACACGAGAGGATATGTAGGCATAATTTAATGGTTATCGAACAAAAGTCTCTGTATATTCCCCCTCTTCCAGCATTATTCTTTAAGCCTCATTGTCTTGAGCTTTGCACTCTTTTCTTGCACTGACACTATTACATTTCACTTCACACTGCTTTTGCATTGACACTTGCATTCTTTTCCAGCTTTTGTACATAGAATAACACTGACACTACCCATTTAAACACAAACTTTCAAGCGTGGATCCCGTCGAGTACGACGGACAATCTGGGTGCTAATACCTTCCCAGGTTGTAACCAACCCCCTTTCTCAGTTTCTCTGGTTCGCAACCGTCTTATCCATCTTTTCTTAGGTCTATGCAACATTACCTTTCGTTCGGGATAAAAATGCCTAGCTGGCGAATCTTTTCATTCTCTTCTTTCGCCGACCGTTCGCGCTTGTACCGGGATGCAAATCTTTGGGAGCGACAACTTGGCGACTCTGCTAGGGACCCTTATACTGCAACCAGGGCTTATGGTTCTTTTTGTGGGTTCCTCCTAGCGCTTGTTTGATTTGTGTTTACAGGGGTGTTATATGCTAATTGTGTTTGTTTATTTGCTTTATTTATTGCTTTATGTACAACTTTATTTATTGCTTTCTTTTACAGTCTTATGCATATTTCATACTGTCATTATCACTGTGCTGGATCTGGTTTTCCTTGGTGGGTGGGGTTTCATTGAGAGATTAAGGTCCTATACCCGGGACCTGAGTGACACCTAGGCTAGAGTGGTTTATGTTCTTTCCCATTCCATTTCGGTCTGGTGCGGGAATATGAAACACGGTTCAGATGTGGGTTTCTTCTTGAGAACTCTCTGCTACAGATCTCCTGTAGTGCTAGGGCTATATGGGAAGCCTGCTAAGTCTGGATGACCTTTATTTTGACCTCCAGAATCTGGGGTGAATTAGAGGAGGAACTTTTATGGTTATTGTAAACACTGTACCTCCGGGTTAGAAGTGTTTACACTTCTCATAACTGATCCAAGTCTGAGGATCCTTGTTCTAGAACATTACCTGTGAGGGGGTTGGGTTGTTTACAGGTTTGCAGGAGCCCCTGGCCACATCATACCCTGTTACTGTTTTGTTTAAGAGTACTCCACTTTGGATAGTTCTTATGATTAAACATGGACATGTGACTCTTTATTTGAGTCCCCCACCCTGGTTACTGGATTTTTAAGCCTCCATCTGAACCTTTGAACATACATGGAACCTGTATCAAGACAGATAATCAGATCCGGCTCTTGATCACGAACCCTTGCATATCATTTTCATATATCATCATTGCATCATTTAACATTTGCTTATTTGCTTTTCAGGGTATCCACCTCATTATATCTTGGTTTTGGTTTTGACCCCTTCTATTGCTTGGACCTCTGCTTCAACTATCTTCTTCAGTTATCCACTTCAGTTATCTCCATCCTCACCAGCATCAGTCTGTCAGAGACCTACTTCCAGCTTCTCAGTTTATGATCTTCATCAGCATCTGTCTTCAGATTCTTCAGCAGCACTCATGGCTACACTCAGGAAGAGCAAGATATCTTATCACTTCTTTGAGCCTTCTTTGACTGGTATCAGGCAGGTCCAGTCACTTATCACACCTGACCACATCCCACTGTTCAGAGAGAACTATGGGGGTATCTTGGATATGGTTATGGAACTTGATCCTTCTTAGAGAAGCATGATCCACACATGCTTGCAGTTCTATGACCCTTCACTCAGGTGCTTCACCTTTCCTAACTTTCAGATGGGGCCTTTGTTGGAAGAATTCTCTTTATTGATTGGAGTACCTATCAGAGGAGGGATCCCCTTCAATCCAGAGATGATTGCTCCCAGAAGTGAGGAGATAACAAGGGCATTATACTTGGAGCCTGCCCATATTGAGCAAAGCATGACAACATAAGCCGGGATTCCTGGTTTACATCTAGACTTCTTGATTTTTCAGGCCATCCTGAAGGCTACCTTGGGAGAATGGAGGGCAGTCTGTGCATTATTGGCCCTCAGCATATATGGGGCTATATTGTTTGCAGATGAGCCTAAATTTGTTAGTAAGAATTCCATCCACTTGTTTCTGCTGAGGAACCCAGTACCTACACTGCTAGGGGAGTTTTACTACTCCATCCATCAGAGGAATGAAAAACAAAGGGGGAAGTTGGTCAGATGTTGTGCTCCTTTGTTCTACTCTTGGTTACTCAGACACCTACCGAAATCAGATGCTTTCTTGAACCCACACTAGCAGAAGAATTGGGCCAAGAGGTTCATTGCCTTGACTTCAGATGATATCAGATGGTGTACCCAAAGCACCAAAGGCAGGGACATTATCACCAGCTGTGGACAATACCCAAATGTGCCTCTGATAGGAGTAAAAGGTTGCATCAACTACAACCCTTTGTTGTTTAAGAGACAATTGGGCTATGCCTTAGTTCACCCTCCCAAAGGACAGGATTTAGCTTAGACCCTCTACTATGAAGTGCAACCTAATTCAGCTGTTGTCAGACAAGCAGCCTGGGCTTGGGACAACATCCAGACCAAAGGGACAACCATCCTTGGAAGATGTAACAATGTTGCTCAGCTCAATATTATGACTAGTCCCGTACTAAAGCTCAGATTACCAGAATGCCTTTCACCTTGGAAGACACACCTGGACCATCTACAGTACAACCTGCAGCAACTGTTAGCCTGGAGGAATTTGAAAAGTTGAAGGAAAGGAATGAGCAGCTATCTCAAGCCCTGAAGAAGACTCTTTGGGAAAGAAGTGACGGTCGTCTGGACATTGAGAGATTGGAAAGGCTCAAGATTGAGCATCTGACCAAGATCGAAAAGACAGAGGACTACATAAGGAAAGCAAGCGCTGGGGAACAGATATTGAAGAATGCCTGCAAGGAGCCCAAGATTCAGAAAGCTAGGGTTGAGCACTATCTGCAAGAGAGCCAGGCTAGGTGGGTCAGGATCACCGAAGCCCGTGCACAAGAAGACCAAAAGACTCAAGCCAAGATTGAACAGTTGGAGGCCAATAAGAAGAAGCAGCAAGAAGCTTTGTTGGCAGCTCAGAAGGAGATTTCAGAATTGAAGCTTCGAGCAGGGTTAAAGAGATCAAAAGACCAGGACAGGCATAAGAAGCCGACTACTGCCATTGCTACTAGGAACCTCCTCATTAGGACCATTATAGAGCACCCAGCTGGTCCGGTGACTGAGGCACTCCTAAAGGAAGTTAGGGAAGATGACTATGGATTGGATGTCTGATTCCTCTTTGCTTGTTGTTCTTTTCTTTTGATGTACTTTTCCTTTTGTTGTATTTTTGACCCTCCATGGGCATGTATTGTAAAACAGACTATGTATTGTTCATTATTTGTAATATATTTAGTTTGTTTTCATTGGGCTTCTTTTCTCAACAACATCAAGCATCTTCCTCGAGGTCTGGAAAGGTCAAAACCAAGAACCAAACTGGATGCCTTGGAAAACAAATAAGCATACTGCATTGCATACTGACTTTTTTCTTTGTTTTGTAGGTTTTGTTTATCATTATTGTGACTAACTTTGTTGTGATCTCAGGAAACATTGCTCGTCGCCGAGTGTTCCCTGTCAACCGCACGCACCGGTACCCTACACGTAACAACCTTCCAGGCATTCAGATGGAGTAGGTACAACAGGACCTGAATGAGGTCAGAAATCAGATGGAAAACGAAAGGGTCGAGATGAGAAACCAGATGTCTCAGTTTATGGCTGTCATGACTGGCCTAGCCCAGAGCCAGGAAAGAATGAGAGAGCTGGTAGAAAGACAAACACCTGAGGAGCCCCATCTCGGAACAAGGGGAACCAACAATAACGAACGGGGGAAGCCTCGTATTGACCTACCAGAGTATGGGCCCCATCTGAATCCAGATGTTAACATCCCGAGGAATGTTCAAGGTAATACTGCTGGGGGCAGAATCCTGCAAGAGGATCCCCAAGAAGAACAGTTTACTGTTATAGGGGCTGGAGATGAGGTATATGATAGAAGATTGGATGAGATTGCTGAAAAGTTAAGATCTTTGGAATCTCAGAATGCTTTGGGCTTCGACGTAATGGATATGGGACTGGTAGATAGGGTGAGGATTCCCCACAAATTCAAACCCCTTTGCTTTGAAAAGTATAATGGTACCTCCTGCTCGCGTACTCATCTACAATCTTTCCTAGGAAGACTCAAGGCTTATACTATGGATGGGAAGTTATGGATGTTCTATTTTGAGGACAGTCTGACTGGAGCTTCAAGAGAATGGTATTCGCATCTGACAAGGGCCACTATAAGGTATTGGAAAGACTTGGCCGAGGCTTTCATCCGACAATATCAATACAACCTAGACATGGCCCCCAATAGAACTCTTATAATGGGCATGTCTCAGTCTTCAAGGGAAAGCTTCCGGGATTATGCTCAGAGGTGGAGACAACTTGCTGCTACTATCCAGCCACCCATGTCAGAAAGGGAGATGGCTGACATGTTCATGAACACCTTGCAGGGAACTTATATTGATAGACTTGCTGCTTTCTCCTCTACCAGTTTTGCTGATGTAGTTATAGCTGGTGAGAGAATTAAAAGTCTTTTGAAGATGGGCAAAATCTCTGACAATGGTGCAAGTTCCTCCAGCAACCCCAGAAAACCTTTTGCAGGACCCCGGAGGGCGGGTGAAACGAATGCTATTCATACAAGCAGGGGCAGGCCCCAATATTCTCACAGAATAGTAGCAGTTGTTACCATCCCAGCTCCAGTTCCACAACAATCGTTATATCCTCAACAACAACAACAACAACATCACTATCAGCAACCATCTCATTTTCCGCAACAGAGAACCTACAACAACAACAATAGAAACCAACAACAGTGCCCTTTTCAACAAAGGCCATCTCAGGAAAATAGGGTAATTGACCCTATCCCTATGCCTTATGCTGCTTTATTGCCACAACTCCTGAAGCTTAACCTGGTTGAGTTAAGGACGTTGGCACCACCGGATCCTCTTAATCTCCCGAAGAATTATGATGTTAATTCCAGGTATGCCTTTCACTCCAACGCACCTGGTCACAATACTAAGAAATGCAGAGCCTTACAGATGAAGGTTCAGGATTTGGTCGATTCCAAAGCTCTCAATTTTGCACCTCCTCCAAACGTTAACAGAAATCCTATGCCTAATCATGGTGGGCCTAGGATTAATGCCATTGAGGAGGACCAACCATCTACACTAATTGATAATGTTGCACAGATTCAAACACCACTGGCTGAAGTCAAAGTTCAACTTTTAAGATGCCAAGTGTTCCCGGGCTGTGGGGCCTGCTGTGAAGTGTGCAAAACTGCTAGCAATGGTTGTGAGAAGCTAAGATTTGGCATAGATGGCCTCATCAAAGATGGAATCTTGCAAATTACTTCAACAGCTCCTTCAGCAACTCTTGTTTCAACAACAATGGATCCTCCTACAACACCAACAATTCTTCCTCCAACAGTTTCTCCTACAACTGCAACAACAATCATTCCCATTGATTCATCAACAACACCAGCAATCACTCCGCCCATTATTTCAACAAGTCAAAGTTCAACAACTTTTTCTTCTACAACATCAGCACCCATTTTATCAACGGAATCTTCTACAACGCCAACAAACATTAATGAAGACGTCTCAACGGTCACAATCTACTATGACCCAGAAAATGTTCACAATAACAACAATTTCCAGCAACAAACTGCAACACCTCCTGCCAAATCTCCAGTCACGATCTACTACGATCTGCACACCATCACAGTTCCTTCCGCTGCAGCAATCAGTCCAGTTACTATTACGGTACCTGGGCCTGTTCCTTATGAAAGCAGTAATGCCATACCTTGGCATTACGGCTCTGATCTCTACTGCAATGGGGAGAAAATCTCTCTGGATTCATCAACCTCTTCACCACAAATTGACAATGTTGGGGGAGGCGGAGGCTTCACCAGAAGCGGACGCCTTTTTGCCTCACAAACACAAAGACCTAATGCTGAAGCAGAAGTTGCTGCTAAGGCAAAAGGAAAGAATGTGGTATCCGAAGAGCCAACTGCCAAAGAAACTCAGAAGACATCTTTTGAGCAAGATGTAGACGAGTTCATGAGAATAATAAAAAGGAGTGATTACAAGGTGGTGGACCAACTTCACCAAACACCCTCCAAAATCTCCATATTATCACTGTTAATGTGTTCCGAAGCTCACAGGAACACATTGTTGAAAGTCCTGCATGCAACATACGTGCCGGAGGAGATTACTGTTAATCAGTTAGAAACTGTGGTTGCAAATGTCAACACCAGTCATGGACTGGGCTTTACAAATACTGTCTGTTGGGTAGACCCTGGATCCACGCCGCTGACGCTGTTACATCTACCCTTCACCAAAAGTTAAAATTCGAGTGGGAAGGCCAAATCATCACCATCTGTGGGGAGGAGGATATTTTTGTTAGCCAGCTGGCTACGTACAAATACATATAGATGGATGGGGAGATCCATGAGACCATGAGTCAGGGGTTTGAGGCCCTTAACATCAATGAAGCATCTGCTGTGTCTGGGACTTCCATCACATCATATCAACATGCCCGAAAGGTTGTTGAGCAGGGTACCGCTCAAGGCTGGGGCAAGCTGCTGCCAGTTGAAAAGAAAGAAGACAAATTCGGGTTGGGTTACAGACCAACTCGACAAGATCAACCAGAAGCTGCAATGGAGCCCAAATTTGTCAGCGGGGGAATGCTAACCCCGAATGCTGTGAATTGTTTGGAAGATGAGGAAGAAGACGAGCGCAACCTGGAAAACTGGATACGTCCAAGGATCCCGGGGAACCAAGTCTCAAACTGGTCTTCCTAGGAAATTATAAAAGTTACTCCTGCAGAGTAATTATTATTTCATGTCTTTAAGCATGCATCAAGTCCTGCATCTTGCCCAAGATGTCAGGGCTCATTTTGTAATCGGGCCATCTTGTATTTTGTGCAAACGATCAATTAATGAATATCAGGACATCTTTTGCAAATGGGTCTCTTTTTTCTCGCTCACTGTTTTTCATTTTTCATTTTTGTACAAAAATAAAATGGCAATGTTTTTTTTCAAAATAATAACTTCATTTTCACCCTTTTTTAAATAAGATAAAATCGATCACTAAAATGAACAAATCTAATCCCTTGCAGAGAATGCCCTCCAGACTGCACCGACAACAACACCGCTATGACTTCGTATGACTTTGACAATCTGATTAATCAAGCCGATGAAGGGGTTGAAGAAGATTATGAGCTACCTGAAGAATTAGCCAGGTTGTTGAGACAAGAGGAGAAGGTTATCACTCCTCATCAGGAGGAAGTTGAGACGATTAATCTTGGTACAGAAGAAGACTTGAAAGAAGTTAAAATCGGGGCCCGTCTGCAAGATTCAGTGAAAGAGCAACTTATTGACATGCTTCGGGAGTATGTGGATGTTTTTGATTGGTCTTATCAGGACATGCTAGGTCTGGATACCAACATTGTTATGCATAAGCTGCCTCTAAAAGAAGACTGTCCTCCAGTAAAGCAGAAGCTGCGTCGTACTCTCTCGGATATGGCAATGAGGATAAAAGAAGAGGTACAAAAACAGTGGGATGCCGGTTTCCTTGCTGTAACTAGTTACCCGCCGTGGGTCGCTAACATTGTACCAGTGCCTAAAAAGGATGGCAAAGTACGGATGTGTGTGTATTACCGGGATCTGAATAGAGCCAGCCCGAAAGATGACTTCCCATTACCTCACATTGATGTATTGGTCGACAATACGGCTCAGTTCTCGGTGTTCTCCTTCATGGATGGATTTTCAGGATATAATCAGATCAAGATGTCACCTGAAGACATGGATAAGACAACTTTCATCACACCCTGGGGCACATTCTGTTATAAAGTAATGCCATTCAGACTGAAGAATGCTGGTGCCACTTATCAACGGGCTATGGTAACATTATTCCACGACATGATCCATAAAGAAATTGAATGTTATGTGGATGACATGATTTCCAAGTCCCTCACAGAAGAAGACCACCTGGTGAATCTGTTGAAGCTATTCAAGCGTCTGAGGAAGTACCAATTGAAGTTAAACCCCAACAAATGCACATTCGGGGTACGATCCGGTAAGCTGCTGGGATTTATTGTAAGTGAGAAAGGGATTGAAGTTGACCCTGATAAAGTCAAAGCCATCCAAGAAATGTCTGCACCTAAGACCGAAAAAGAAGTTTGGGGGTTTCTAGGTAGATTGAACTACATTTCACGGTTCATCTCTCATCTTACAGCAACCTGTGAGCCTTTGTTCAAGTTGTTAAGAAAAGAATAAACGGTCAGGTGGAACGAGGACTGCCAAAGGGCTTTTGACAAAATCAAGGAATACTTACAAGAGCCTCCAATCCTTATGCCTCCAGTTGAAGGAAGACCTCTGATAATGTACTTGACAGTATTAGAAGAGTCAATGGGGTGTGTGCTGGGCCAACATGACGAGTCTAGTCGAAAAGAGTATGCAATATACTACCTAAGCAAAACTTTTACCGACTGTGAACAACGTTATTCACTGCTCGAGAAAACTTGCTGTGTTTTAGCGTGGGCTGCTCGCCGACTAAGGCAGTATATGTTGACCCACACTACCTTATTAATCTCAAAGATGGATCCAGTCAAGTACATATTCGAGAAGCCAACACTTACCGGACGGGTTGTAAGATGGCAAATGATTCTCACAGAATATGACATTCAGTACACATCCCAAAAAGCCATCAAAGGCAGTCTATTGTCTTACTGTCTAGCTGAGCAACCCATTGATGATTACCAGCCTATGAGATTTGACTTCCCTGATGAAGACATCATGTTCATAAAAGCAAAAGATCATGAAGAGCCTGTTCACACTGAAGGGCCTGACCCAGAAGAAGAATGGACAATGATGTTTGATGGGGCTATTAATATGAATGGTCGTGGAGTTGGTGCAGTACTCATTACACCTAAAGGGGTTCACATGCCCTTCTCGGCAAAACTCACCTTTAATTGCACTAACAACGAATCTGAATACGAAGCTTGCATCATGGGTCTTGATGAAGCCATTGACCTCAGGATCAAGACTTTAACTATGTTCAGAGATTCAGCTCTGGTAATCAATCAAACCAACGACAAATGGTACACTCATCAGGAGCATCTAATTCCATACCGGGATTATACGAGGAGATTATTGACTTTCTTCACTACGGTCAAACTGGAGTATATCCCTCGAGATGAAAATCAGTTTGCAGATGCTCTGGCTACCAATTCTTCCATGATCAAAGTTCAAGCTGCCAACTTTGTGCCTCGGATTTCAGTATCCAGACTTGACAGACCAGCATACGTATTCTCAGTGGACATTGCTAAAGATGACAAGCCTTGGTTCCATGACATCAAATGCTTCTTGGAGGATCAAACATACCCACCAGGGGCATCTTCCAATGATAAGAAGACATTAAGAAGGCTAGCTGGTAGTTTCTTCCTGAATGCTGATGGTTCCTTGTACAAGAGAAACTTTGATATGGTACTTCTCAGATGTGTTGATAAGGCAGAGGTAGACTTATTGATGCACGAGGTGCATGAAGGATATTTTGGTACCCATGCTGGAGGACATGCAATGGCCAAGAAACTGTTAAGATCGGGTTATTACTGGATCACGATGGATGCAAACTGTTGTGCTTATGCCATAAAGTGCCACAAATGCCAGATTTATGCAGACAAAGTGCATGTGCCTCCGAATCCTTTGAATGTGATGTCTTCACCTTGGCCATTTGCCATGTGGGGCATTGATATGATTGGCAAGATTGAACCAACTACTTCGAATGGCCACAGATTCATCCTGGTAGCCATTGGCTATTTTACCAAGTGCGTTGAAGCAGCTTCGTATGCAAATGTCACCAGGCAAGTGGTAGCCCGATTCCTAAAGAGAGACATCATCTGTCGGTATGGAGTGCCCGAGCGAATCATTACTGATAATGGCTCCAACTTGAACAACAAAATGATGGCAGAACTGTGTTGGGACTTCAAGATCCAACATCACAACTCTTCTCCTTACAGGCCAAAGATGAATGGCGCTATTGAGGCAGCTAACAAGAATATCAAGAAGATTGTGCAAAAGATGGTGGTCACCTACAAAGACTGGCACAAGATGTTACCATTTTCCTTGCATGGGTACCGTACCTCAATTAGAACATCCACTGGGGCAACACCGTATCATCTTGTGTATGGTATGGAGGTAGTCCTACCTGTTGAAGTTGAGTTACCTTCGTTGTGGGTACTGATGGATGTCAAGTTGAATGAAGCAAATTGGGTCCGTTCCCGGTACGATAAACTGAATCTGATCGAAGAAAAGAGATTAGCTGCAATTTGTCATGGGCAGCTATATCAGAAAAGAATAAAGAAAGACTTCAATCAGAAAGTCAGCTTCGGGAATATCAAGTAGGAGATCTTGTGCTGAAAAGACTCCTTCCTCCTCATACAGACCACATGGGCAAGTGGACTCCGAATTATGACGGTCCATTCATAGTAAAGAAAGTTTTCTCGGGTGGAGCACTGATGCTCACTACTATGGATGGTGAAGATTTTTTATCCCCTGTGAATTCAGATGCAGTTAAAAAATACTTCGCATAAAATGACCCGCTGGACATAAAAACAGAATGTAAGTCCAGGAAAAAAATAGGGCATCCCGGCGAGTCAAAAACAGAATAAAAGACTCGGGCAAAAATAAGGGAAATAAACAAAAAAATGTACACCCGCTGAGTTGAAAAGCCGCACTGGACAACTCAGGCAAAAATGGGTATCCCGAAAGGGCGATCCATGCAAAATAAGGGAATAAGCGAACAACTGCACTCTGAATTCGTCTGTATCATTCGCAACATGGCAAACTTCGAAGGGTTAAAGCATCGGTCAGAATCAACCTTCTTCAGAAATCAAGATGAGAAGAACGTCAATATCATACGAGTCATAGCAAAAGGGAAGCTCACTAAAGCGTCATCAACATTTCCAGCACCTTTTTGTTTCTCAAATTTTGTAACAATCTTCTCATTTCAGGGGATTTGTTTCTTTGACTGTACTTGCAAATTCAGGGCACGCAAATTAATAAAATCAGATTTTCAGTCACACTTCGTCTTGTACATTTTTTATTATTTATTTCATTTGCAAAAATGTCCAATATCCTTGATATAATGGTTGCATAGATACATATGCGTTTTCTTTCTAATCACATGCTTACAGGAAATATATTTCTTACTCCCGGAAGTGTCTAAACTCCTATGACTGAATCCAGTAAGGGATACCTCGGGGTACTTGTGCGTTTCTTTGTCTTGACAGGATTGCAGGTATTCAGAATGCAACATGGGGCATGAAAGGTTTTCCCCAGCATGCTGCCAAATCATTTCCTCAGTATATCTTCCAAACAGCACCAGAGTTGCTTTCTCCCCATCAGAGCTGCCAGACATCACTTCTCCAGCACTTCCTTCAGAGCAGCATCAGAAGTTGTTCATTTCCCCAGCTGAGTTGACAGATATTATCATCCTCAGCAGGATCCATACAGAAATCTCTAGGAAGATCATTTAGTGATTGTTCCTCCCCAGCCGAGTGCTAGACAGGGCACCATCTCCCCACAAAGCTCCAGCCTTTCCAGAAGAGCAATGTCTGAAAATCTCACAAGAAAGTGACGAAAGCTTCCACATCCCCCAGCTGGGTTCCTCGTTACCAAGACTGGTCTATCAGTGGCCTATTTTCCCAACCAGAATCATCTGTATCAGATCTACCAGTGATATCATCCCCAGCTGGGATATCTTTTCAAATAGATCAGTCGGAGATCTCCACAGGCAGCAGGATGTGAATCCCGGATCGGTATCTTTTGCATAATCATAGCATTCACATCATATCTCCCCTCAGAGCGTAGCATTCCGTCTAATACGAAGCATTACGGCAAAAATCAAACATATTGCATAATCACAAGTCATGTTTTGAATCAAACACTGGTGTATGCCAACATTCCGTCAGCAATGTATACAAGGACTCACAGTCCCAGCAGAAAGCCAAAGCGTTCCCTTTGCACTCACTAATACATGTTAATATATACTCTCTTCGACACTGGTCCGTGTCGTATCATTCCCCTACAGATATAAACCACAAACAAATATTTATACACTCCTTTGACACTCGTCTGTGTCACCTTTCCCCAGCATGGTTGCCAAACACTTGTTTATAGTACACTCTTATCGACACCCGCCCGTGTCATCCAATCCCCATAGATCACCAGATATCTTTTACACTTATAAGTTCATAACTTATATACTTTCTCTTATGATACTCGTCCGTGTCGTACTGCCCCCAGCAAGCTGAACAATCATATATGTCTCACTCATGCTTATTTTTCACTCATACAGATACTCATCCGTATCTTGTATATATCACTTATCTCTCCTCAGATTCAACACTTGTCCGTGTTTTTTGTTAACTAGTTGATACTCGTCCGTATCATTATCTCTGAACATGCATCAGCGTTTGTTTCTACTGATACTCGTCCGTATCATAGTCTTAAGGATGCTCGTCCGCATCTTTAATCTATACATAGCGTCAAACACTTATACCTTTCCTTTCTTGAATGTAGACACTCGTCTGTGCCTACCATTCCCCAGAAGAGTCCCCAGCAAATCCCCAATAAAAAGCAAAATTTCTTGTCCATCTGACATTTGTCCTATGTCATGATACTTTCGGAAGCCGTACCTTGCCAGGTGATTGTCCTTCACCCTTTGATGACTGTCCATCATCATTTCCCCAGCATAGTCTCCATTATCTGAATCCATTTCTATCCGACATTCGTCCTATGTCGTGATATTTTTAGCAGCCGTACCCTGCTAGGTGATCGTCCTTCACCTTTTGATGATCGTCCTTCATCACTCTATCCGATGGCCGTCCCCATCGTCGATCCTGTTATCTGACATTCGTCCTATGTCATGATAAACCTTGAGAGCAGTCGTACCCTGCTAGGTGATCATCCTTCACCTCTTGATGATTGTTCTTCATCATGCTTATCCGATGGCCGTCCCCATCGTCGACCTTTTCTATCTGACATTCGTCCTATGTCGTGATATTTTCGGCAGCCGTACCCTGCCAGGTGATCGTCCTTCACCTAAGATGACCGTCCCTCATCCTTATCCCCATCAGAGCAGCCGTCCCCTGCTAGGTGATCGTTCTTCACTTTTGATGACTGTCCCTCATCATTTATTTCTTCAACCCGATGGCCGTCCCCATCATTGTTTACCCTTACTTTACAAACCTGATGGTCGTCCCCATTAATGCCTTTACCTTTAATCCCTATAGAATTTTGTTACTTTATCTGGATGGTCGTCCCCATCATGATCTCTTTATTTCCCCAGCATGTTGGCCGTCCCCGTCATTGCTTTATCCCCAGCAGTCGTCCTCTGCTCGATGGTCGTCCTCCATCGCCCGCATTTTAATAATCATACTTTACTTCCTTTTACGATCTATATCCCTTTTCTTCTTCATCCAGTGAGTGCAAATTTTGGACTGTCTTTGGTATTCAACCACAAGTTATCTTGTTTGCCTGTTAAGTCGTTGCTTACATCCTACACAGCTAACTCATGTTTGAATAAGGGAAGTTGTAAACACCCCAAATTTGCCCTCACTAAGTTCACACCATGGCTTGTGATCTTTTCATGTTTGCATTAGTTCAATCATAGCATATCATGTGGCATTTTTGCTTCACTGCATTAGGTCAAGTTCATCTGCATCTAGGTTTTGTGATATGAGCAATCCAAGATCCATCTGAGCCACCCCAAAGGTCCTCAATCATCTCAAGAGGATCCATGTATGTTCAATCATCATATTTTATCCTCCAAAGATCAAGGAAGTCAGAAAATCACAAGAATTTTCAAGGCATGGAAGCAGAGCCAAGTTTAACTACATAGATGACCTAAAATTAGGGTTTTGGTTTCAGAGGCCATAACTCCAAATTTTTTGGTCATTCTTGTTTCTATTGGTCTCAATATGATATAAGGATCATGCATACCAGGTTTGATGGAAAAATTCATTGTGGAAGCCATCTGATCACTAGGTAACTTCTTGAGCAAGTCAGAGCAAGATCAGGGCATCTGAGGCCCCCATCAATGGACCCAAGGTGGATTTTTCATCAATTTGAAGTTGTATGATCTTTATTTGATCATTGAAGTGTTTAAAAGTTCACAAATTTGAAGAAAAGTGGGCTAACCCAAAAGTTGCCAAAAATGGAAATGACTTGTAATGTAAACTTTCTATTTTGGGAAAGTTTTTCAACCTCCTCTTTCTCAACCAAAAATGCTTCAAATGAAAAATTCTTGGTCATGAAAGTTGTATATTGGATCATTCCCTTTTCAAAAAGTACAAGAACAAGATCTAATTCATTTTTGAACTCAAGTTATGGCTTTCCAAAGTTGGCAAAAATCACATAATTTCATGTTTCATGCCAAAGAGGGATTTTTGTAAAACCTCATGCCAAGCTACTTTATGACTTCAAATGGACTTCTACACATCATAACATCATAGTACAATGCATACAACTCAGAATTGACCAAAGAATTTCAAATTTCCATGACTTGTACATGAAGAAGTCAAGGAAGGGCCAAACTTTGCCAAAATTGCAAAACCTCCCACAACTTCCCACAAACTTGCTGATTTGCCTCAATCTCATTTCCATGGTCCTCCTTAATCACAGCTGCACCAGACATGCCCTTGTCCTTGGCCTGAAACAGCCTATACCTCAAAGGACACATAACCTTGACTTTTTGCAAAATAAGCCATACCAGTCAGCATAGCCCACACCAACTCCACAGGCCTATCATAGCTTGATACATGGACCAAATACAAGCCATTTGACACAAGAACACAACCAGAATCATCAGCATCACCATAGTTCACAAAAAACTCCCTCTTTGCATTTTCTATCGAATCACACTACTCAGCCATTCATTCTCAAAACTTCTTCCACCATTCATCTCCAAATTCATCACTGATCATTTCCCACCCATTAAAACAGCCTGAAACCACCCTAAACCAAAATACGATTTTCACCACCCCTGAATTGAAAGTTCCAAAACACTTCATACAAACTTATTCCAAGCTTACCAGAAGCATCAAGGAGTTCATTAGAATGGAAAAGCACAAGGCAGAAGGTCAGAAAGCCTAGGATTCGAAAGCTCAACCTCAGGTAGCATGATGAACAATTTTTCCAGAACTCTGATTTCTTGTTAAAATATTGTTCTATGTGTTGCCCTGATCATGGGGATGTGTTTATTTTTGAAAATGAGCCAAAGACAAGCATTTTATGTTACTCTGAAACGTTTGCCCTAAATCTGTTCTTCTTCGATTCTCTTTGTGTGAGTGAAATAAATTGTTATTGATGCTGGATTCTTGTTGTGTGATGCTAGGGGATGAGTTCTGGAGATTTTGGCACGTTTTTGTGGCCTGGGGAGTGAGGTAGGGTTTTCTCAGGGGAGGTGTGGTCGGAGAAGATGACCGGAGGTCATTTCCGGCCACCTGAGAGTCATTAAGGGTTTTAATTAGGTTTAGGGCATTGTTTAAATTTAGGCCATAAGATCATGCTTTCCCGCGTGTAATGTGTGGCTAGGATTAGATCATTAGTTTTAATTTAGGTTTAATTAAATAATTAATCTAGATTAATGAGGTTTGAATCTGGGCCGTCCAGATGCACGCCCAGTCAAAGCTTTTAAACCCAGTTTTGATCTGGTCCACCCATTCAGCATACTTTTCATTTTATTTTAATTTTATTTCATTTTCTTATTTAATCTTCTACGAATTTTTAAAAATAGAAAAAGACATCAAAAAATTATGATATTTTTTATCCAACCTTTAATTAATTTTCAGAACCCAAAAATATTTCTATTTTTATTTTTTGCATTAAAAAATTATTTTTAAATCATTTAAATGTCATTTTTAATTAGTTAATGAGAATTAATTAATTAAAAATACATTTAGGTATTTAAAAATCACAAAAAAATTCAGAGAGCATTTTCAAACATTTAGAAACATTTACAAACTCACCACACAAATTTCTTTTTTGTTTTGATCATACTTTGACATTTTTCAATTGAATTAGGGTTCTTAAATTTGAATATTTTTAACCCTAACTTCAAAAATTCATAAATTTTGAACCAAAGTGAGTTTGTGAATGATTCCTTTTGCATTGTGATATGCATGGTTTCAAGCATCTAAAAACATTTTTGCTTCATTTTTATAATGCATTTTCAATTTGTTTGGCATTTTACCTTTAGGATCACCCTTAAAACCCTAGAAACTTAGAAAAATCATAAGTCCTTCTAGGTTAAGCTTCTGACCTCCCCCTTTGGATGGTAACTTAATATAGGTTTAGGGTTTCTTTGAGTTCATTTTTAATTTTTTATCTTATGTTTTGCTTATGTTTTTGAATTGTGCATCTCACATGTTCATGTAACCCTAATTTGCATCTTCCTTTGCATCCATCTTGTATAAGCTTGCATACATGAACTTGCCATAGAATTTTGTGCATCCACATGACATATAAGACATCTTAGGACACATTGAAATCATGTTTTATCATTTCATCATCCCTTTACCATGTTTTGCATCCATTACATCCCATGTGCATTCATGAACTTTCATGCTCATTTCATGCTTCATTTGCATTCTCATCTTTTGTATGACATTTGCATCTCTTTATATACATTTTCATCATCTCTTAGCATCATTTACATCATGAACATGCTTCTGGTTTTGGTTTTCATCTTTGCATTCTTTTCATTTTCATTTCACTTTCATTTCCTTTTACTAATTTTTCAGGTGGTAAGTTGTTTTGAGAAGTGAATTTGCCTTCACTTATCACCATCTCTTCTCATGTCTCTTATGCATTCATTGCTGCATTTTACTTTGGTATTAGAGTGAGCTTTCTCATTCATGTTCCGTCCTCACTTTCTTTCTTCAAGCAACTTATCTTCTTAAGTGAAGTAAGTTGTCTTGCTTCTTTCTACATCTCCTTCTTTTCATCTTACTTCTCCTTGGTGGCTCTTCTTGAAGACTTCTTGAAAGCCTCATAAACCCTAGGAATACCCAAGCATGATAACAATTAGGGTTTGATTAGTCCCCCATTAGTTTTACCTTTGTGTCATCTTTGTGTCTTCTCTTCTCATCTCTTAATCAAGAACTAAACCTTAAAGGTTTGAAGGCTTTGTGATTAGGGTTATGCCTGTATCCTTCTATTAGGATGGAGTGTATAACTTTAATACTAAGTGTTAAACCCTTAATATGTTTAAGTCCTTTAATCAATCCATATTAATAATCACTAAGACATCAAGCTTGTAACTTGGGCCTTGCATTAGGGTTCTAATTCTTCCTTAATTGGTTAAGAAGGACTAACCCTAGTGTTAATTGACAAGTCCCCCTCAAGTTGTCTTACAAACCATAAAATCCATTTCTTAATCTTACCATTAACTAAAATCCACTTTAATAAATGCTTTGTTTTGTCATGAGGTTAATCCCTAATCATAGATTAAGTTGAGGTATCTTCCTCAGCTTCAATGTTCTCATCTATTATCCTTCTATTAGGATGGTGTAATGGGTCCATTAAATCCTTGATTATGGCTTAAACTCATTACTTAACACTAAACAAAAACTCCCAAAACATCTAAATAATCACAAGTAGGTTAATGATCTTAATCCTACATCATGGTGATTAAGTGTGAGGTGCTTACTTCATACTTAAGGTATTCTCATTACCCCTAATCAGAGGGAGGATGTGATGAGTTTACTAACCCTTGGTTTAGGCTTAAGCTCATTTTCTTATGACAAACACAAAAAAAGCAATAAAAGACTGAAATCATCAAAAACAAACAATAATCGTCTCCTTCGGGATTCTTTTCTCATCACACTCATTCACAAACGAGAACTTGCTTCTTCCGTCTAATGCAAGACAGTTTGCACCTGAGCCAGACAAGTCATACACTTGAGCTTAGACGAGTAAGCAGTTCACAAGTCAATTTATCTTTTAGTCTCTTTGAGTCAAACTACGGTGTTCTGACTTCCTCATTGCACGAGAGGATACGTAGGCATAACTTAACGGTTATCGAACAAAAGTCTCTGTATATTCCCCCTCTTCCAGCATTATTCTTTAAGCCTCATTGTCTTGAGCTTTGCACTCTTTTCCTGCACTGACACTATTTCATTTCACTTCACACTGCTTTTGCATTGACACTTGCATTCTTTTCCAGCTTTTGTACACAAAATATCATTGACACTACCCCTTTAAACATAAACTTTCAAGCGTGGATCCCTTCGAGTACGACGGACAATCTGGGTGCTAATACCTTCCCAGGTTGTAACCAACCCCCTTTCTCAGTTTCTCTGGTTCGCAACCGTCTTATCCATCATTTCTTAGGTCTATGCAACATTACCTTTCCTTCGGGATAAAAATGCCTAGCTGGCGACTCTTTTCATTCTCTCCTTTCGCTGACCATTTGCGCTTGTACCGGGATGCAAATCTTTGGGAGCGACATAGGGGAACTACGTCGACTCTGATTTTCATTTCCTGATGAGATACCTAGGCAGTAGGGTAAGGCCCATTCAAGCACTCACTTTCTTTTATCTAGTTCCAGTAGCAGTAGCAGTTTCAGTTCAGTAATAGTTTATTCTTCACCCTTTGAAACAATATTAGCAAGTGTGAATCCCGTCGGGTTCGAAGCACGATCTGGGGTACTAATACCTTCACAATTTGTAACTGACCTTGTTCTTTCCTTTCTTTTCCAGTTTGTGCAACATTACCATTTCTTCGGGATACAAATTCCTGGTTGGCGACTCTTCCTTTTCTGCACCACTTTCGTGCTTATACCAGGATGAAAATCCAGGGAGCAAAGACATCCACACACTTGACTTACCATTATCCCCTGAAAATGTAAGCAAAATAATTTACATGTAAAGGAATAATGAAACAAGGACAAAGAAGGATCACACAAGTTATGAACTAAAGAAAATGGATCCTAAAGGTTAAAATACTTCTAAAGTCAGTAGCTAAACTTTATAGGCCTCCAAGGATGCTAGTGTACCTTATAAGTTCAAACTATGTCATACTATGCATAAAAAGTTCACACAAGTTCACATGAATGCAAGTTGGATGTTGTAGTTTATGAAGACTGAATGTTTATGTAATATGAACATGTATTAATGCATGATGAAAGGTCAAAATCAATAGCATATGTCAATTATAAATGTTTAATGATGCCTATGAATGAGCATACAAAATATGAGAATGAGTGCTCAAGTATAAGAAGTTAGATGAAGAAGGATTGAGAAGAAGTGAACAAGTATCACATAATGAATGAAGTAACTTGGAACACAAGTAAAATTTGCAAGATAATATAAATGAACATGGATAAGGTCAATACTTAATGACATTTAAGACGAAGTTAAGATGCAAGAGTTAATCATACAATATGTGTAGACAAATCACTTTGAAACTAGATAAGAAAGAAATGCAATCTAGGTCAACTATGTTCAAGTAATCATACAAGTTAGCAATGAATGACATTTGAATGGATGGAGTGATTATGGGTTGGTATCATACTCAATGTGAAATGAAAATGAGATGTATGAATGAGCATGGATGATTCAAACACAAGTCATGTTGATGATTAGAGGAGAAGAGAAATAAACTTAGGTCAAAAGGATTCAAGTTAAGAATGAATTATAATACATACACAAATAAAATGAAACCTCAAAGCTAATGACCTATAATTCTAATCAAAGAACCTATAATATTCTAAAGAGGACAAGTGTCCTCTTAAATTAGGGTTTGGAGATTAACAAGTGATCACACAATGTTACATATAATTAACAAGCATGGAAAAAAAGAAATGGATGAGTAAAAATTTATGAAATTAAGGTACGAAACCCCTAAAGCAGAGGCAAAACACATATCAAAAGGTTGTGTCAAGATTAATTAAGAAATGAGCTCTAACAAGTCACAAAACTCACACTAGGAAATATAAGAGAATGCACAAAGAAATGGTTCAAACACTAATCAAAACTGACCTAAAAATTCCACAAAAATTAGTTTAGAGAGTGTTTGGATTGGCGTTTTCTATGCAAAAACCACGTCCCAATGCAGTGCAAACGTGAAGAAATAGAAGCTACACTCTGTAGCTTTTTCTTGGACATGATATCCTGCCGCGATTTTTAAAATCCTGTCGCTAAACCAAACAAGCACTTAGATGCCATAAAGTGATGTTTAAACATGGTAAAAATAATGGATGTAGAAAGGTTTTGGAACTATGCAAAATCAATTAGAGAAGAAGCATATGTCATGAAGATGAACAATTAAAAAAAAGCTAAAAGAAAATGGTAAAACAAATGCAAAAATGGTTGAAAACATAAATAAAAAAATACGAAAAATTATTTTAATGTGTCAAAATGGAATGTGATTTTATTTAGGAGTTTTCTATGCCTTTTGATATTTTTAATAAAAGAAAATCAAAACTATATAAAAATAAAAATAAAAAAATAAAAGAAATGAAAGAGGCGTGGAAACATAGCAAAAATTAAGTTCAAATGCACATTGGGCTTAAAAAATGAAGGTACGAATAGAAATTGAGGTCTGGGTCCAATAAAGCGCTTCAGGTGGGGTTTATATCATGGAATACATTGAAAAATTGACTCAATATGGGACGTAAGATCAATCAGTCATCCACATTATCAAACAAGCGTGAGGAATGAATGAATCAGATGCACTAGACCATAATAACAAATTCTATGGCATGTGACCAGCACATGATTCATTAATGTGCTGGTGTGATCAAAACCATTCACGAACTTATATCTAACGCCTGGGACTTGTTCTTATCATATAAACCCTAAATGTAACCTCACCAGCCAGAGAAGATTCCGGTCATCTTCTCTGGCCATCCTCCGGCGAAAGGAACTTACAAGTTCACCAAAATGTAAGATTCATACATCAAATTAATCCTCATCCCACACACAACAAAAATCTAGGTTCTAAATTTACATACGATGCATATACAAGGAGATTCAATGAGAAACAATTTTCCCTAAAATGTGAAACTATGCTCTTAATGAGCCTATCACTAGCCAGAGATGCAGATAATTCCTAATGAACTTCAGACAAGCAAAAATGGACTCAAAATAGTTTGAATTAGAGAGAAAAAGTTAAGATGATGAAACCTAAACTTGATGTTTCTTCAGTTGCAAGAAACTCATATGTGTTGTGATGGATTCCTGAGCTCAAGATTTGTCCAAATAAAGGCTATGAAATTCAAAAATTCAGTGAGAAGGAGAGTAAATTTGGATCTGTAGTGATGGTGTTAAGCTTAATTTTAATCCATCAATGGTGTTGGATGATGATTGATGACGATGAACTTGATGAAAAAATGATGAAGTTTGTGGAAGATTCTAGAGGGAGCAGAGAGAAACAATGAATTTCAGAGAGAGAAAGAGAGAGAGAGAGAGAGTGAGCTTGAAGGTGTGCGTGTGAAGAATGAGGGTGAACTCTAAAATCTGTTAGAGTTTGATTCTTATATGACTGGTTAAGATGTTAACTACAAGAGTTAATAGTTGGAAATGTAGTTAAAGGAGTTGAGGGTGAGTCAAGTTAGTTAGAGCCCGAGTTGAGTTTTGGTTCATGTGTGAAGAAGTTTATGTTACTTATGGTGAGGTGATAATGAATGATGATGAGATGATCTTGCTACAACATAGCCTTGACTTGTCATAAGCTTCTTGCAATTTGAATTTTTTTCTATTTTCACGCATGGTCATGCATGTGTTCAAGCACATGTAAGGGATGGTGTGCTTAAATGAAGTAAAGCATGGGGAAATGTATGTATGCGTATGAAACAAGTGAGCCAAGGAATTAAAATAAAACAAAGCTTCTATAATGGGTATCAAATGTACAATGAAAAGAATGATGTTCTAAGATGAAACTCTCTTAAGTTAATGAATGAAAATGTATGACTTTGAGGCCTATGAATCAAGGACTTATCATAGAACATGTTTGATGTTTGGATAAAAGTGAATGGAAGCTTGGAAGATGGTGGAAAATGACTTGAGACACAAGAAACCAAAAATGGCTCATGGGCGTGTCAAGCTTGGCCTGAGGCCTAGGGAAAAATTCAGTGTAGAGCCCTCATGTTTGAACCCTTATATCTCTTTATCCTTTGATCAAATGAAAAATCTTACAACATCAAAGTTAAAGAGGAGATGGAAATGAACAACTTTAATGTTCAACAAATTTTCATTTTATGCTTTCTTGATGGAGAATAATGGACTTGGCAATGGCACACTAACTGTTTGATGAAATGAGAGGCCTCTGGCTCGCCCATGACTTGATTGCCCAGCCATTTTACCATGATTTTGCTCCACTTTTATTGATCATAACTCTTTCAATTTTGATCCAATAGGGATGTTCTTTATATGGATTTGAAGCTTAGGATGTGAACTTTTGATAGGCCTCCCTATTAATTAAGTTTGAAGCCTTTATCATGAAGAAAGAATGCTTGGAACCTGACCCCTTAAATGATAAAACTTTCCATTTTGAGAAACCCTAGGTTTCTATTTTGGGTAGTTTTGCAATTTCTTGATTTTTCTATGAATCTCTTGACTTTTACTGATCAAATATTCACCATTAAACATATTTGACACGTGGACCATGAATTTGACCTTGAAAATTTAGGAGTTGACTTTTTCCACTACACAATTGACTTTCCCCCAATTTCTTAATTCTCAAGTAACTGATCAATTGAAAGCCTTCTGAAATGATCCAATGGGCAATCTTTCTTCCTTAGACACTTGATAACATATAGGAACCATTGAGATCAAGTTTTCACCAAAATTTAATCAGGAACTGCTTGAATCACAAACCCAAGTTTTGGACTTTTTTTGCTAGGAGATGATGGATTGTCCCAACTTCTTGATCAATTCTCATCTTCAAATGTCTAAGGGATCAAATGAAGTGAAATAGGATGTAAGAGACCCTTTGGCTCTTGTTATTTTGTTTTGGATGATCAAACTTTGGAAATCACCTAATTACATGCCCTATGCATAACCAATGATGTATGTTTTATTTTTGCATGAATTGAATGCAATGCATGAAAGTATGAGCTAAAAGATGTATGAACATGAGAGGGAAAATTTTGGGGTATTACAAGTGGTATTCACTTCTCACTTGTTGAAAGGTCATGTTATAAGATGGTAGGAAAGTGCTTCAAATTTAATGACTATCCAAGATATTCCTAAGGAGTGGGAGAAATTCAAGACTATCTTCATGGAGAATTATTTCCATGGTTCCTTGAGGACCCAAAAAGAGTTTGAATTCCAACAACTGAGACAAGGCCACATGACTGTGGCCAGTTATGCTGAGAAGTTCGAAGACATGACTGCTTACTCTAGGTAGGCTATGTATGCTCTTGATGAGAAATGGAATATTGACCAATTCTTTTTTGGATTGAGATCTAAAATCACCCATAGTGTGTCTCAAAAGGAGTTCAGTACTTATTCTGAATTGCTGAGGCAATGCTATGCGGTTGAAGGTAGTTTGAAGAGAGTTCAAGCTGAAGGAGATTTGAGTAAGATGAATCTTAATGACCGAGGAACATCAAGCCAAAAGTTTAGGCCTAGACCACAAACCTTCAAGGGAAAACAAGTGCATAATCCTAGAGCCAATGCACTTATTGTATGTCATACTTATGGTAAGAATTATCCAATAAGGTGTGGTGTGGAAGGAATGAAGTGTTATCAGTGTCATAAAATGGGACATATGGATAGAGATTGTCCTTAGAATAGGAATCAAGTTCAAGGGAAGAGCACAAATAGGGTTTATACTTTGGATACAAGGAAGGCTAAAGTTGACAACTCCTTAACTGTTGGTACGCATTTAGTAAACGAGAATCCTTGTTTTATATTATTTGATAGTGGAGAAACACACTCTTTTGTGTCAATATAATATATGGAGCGACTTGGGTTGAAAGCTATTCCTTTGTCTCCTCCTATGGTGGTTACTACCACCATGAATGGAATGGTAGACACACCTGTTCTTTCCAGATTTGGTCAGATACAACAAAGGTGCTAGCCCTCCCTCCATTGAGCAGGGAGAGCTACGACATCTATTTTGTTTCGTAAGTTTGGGGATTTGAGAGCAGTGCTATTGAAGCAAGTCTTAAGAGAAAGTATCTTGCTTATACATCAGTTGGGAGCCCCTTATATAGCTATCCTACTTTGAAAGAAAACTTTAATGGTTGTCCCTCTCCCTTCTATCGTTGTTAATCCTTTAATTCATAACCATCTCCTCACTATTGTCCATCTTGAAGGTTTAGTAACGAGTGGGCATTAATATGCTGAAACTAACTGACAATTGCCAAAATACTCAGATAATGCCCTTGGTGTGGCATAATACTCGGCTTTATGAAAGGCGAGTCGAGCATAATGAGTGATCTGTGGATGTCATGGCGTGAAATAACCCGAGTTGTGGTAATACCCTCTTCCGGCTATATAGCCTACCATGTAAAATATTTAGGCATGAACATAATCCCCCCGAGTTCTATTCCTATTTCCACGTGCATAGTGCTCGGTCAAGTACAAGCCTATACATATTTTAAGGATAACCGGGCTATATACTCAGTCTTCGCATAGAATCCTGCGTGGCACAAAGTAACCTATGAAAGGTCATGTCTTTTATACTTCCTGGTGTTATGATTACTTTAAAACCTCATGAATAGCTAGACTCAGGCTATTCTCGAATTTTGCATTTTTTATATTTAAAAATATTTCTTACCCTCCTTATTCTTACGCTCATTTGCCTTAGGCTCACCTCTAGCTCTTTGGTTTTTCGTCCAATCAAGTATCTGAATCTCACCCTTTACCCCTCTTCCTTTAATTTTGTTAGCCATGGTAATTATTAGGGAATGTGATGATGAGGAAGAACCGTTCATAGAAGTGATGAAGAAATGAGAAAACTTTGGGAAGAGTACACCGGTTCACTAGACGCTTCTCCAAACATTGAAGAACATAGGAAAATTATGAATAAATTTTGTGACGAGGTTCTTTCTTCTGGAAGTGATTTTGACTCTAATTATTCAGGTTCAGTGGAACTTCTAATAGAAACTTTTGCGCCATTCAACTTTGAAGTCATGAGTCATAAGAATAGTATTGCAGACGACTTGGACATCACAACAGTTTGTTTCTCACGAAAAATATCCTCCAATGGTTCCGAAGATGATGTTATCTTGGAAGCATGCGTCCCTCAAGAACAAGTATGTACTCTTCGGCCTAAGAGTATTAATGAGGATTTATTCTATTTCTACCCAAGTATCCTTGAAGATTGACGTGCTAAAAACTATCAATGTCGCTCCTTCTCAACTGCGCCCTAATTGTTGGGTTTTTATAAAAGTCTTCGAGAGAGTTGTGAGGTTTTATTTACTACCCAAACCATTTGTTTGTTCTTTTCATACTTTGAGGCGAAAGGCATTGACAAAACGAAGTTGGATTAACTTCAGTGGGATTTCTTGGAGAAGCTTCTTCCAAGCCTATGTGTCCAATTATAAGAACTAAAAGGACCGCTTTATCAAAATTCGTGGTAGGCCGAGGTGTCCCCATGTATTATATGCCTCGGATGGATATCCATGATTTCCTTATTACTGGACCAAGAACCCGTTATCTATCATCGGGTTTGATTATGATAAATTTTCCGAGATCGAGCTCGAATCCTTAGATATTTTGGATTCTTTCTGCATGATGAAAACTTAGGAACAACTTCTCTTATCTAACGAAAAACTTCTTATTTTCTTGGGTACTCTATTTTTTTTGTATTTTTCCTGTTGCCTTTTATTTTTACACTAAACTCTTTCCTTTTCACAGACAAGATGACTTACTTGTCCATTCCTGAGAAAAGAAATTTGATGAAGAATGCTTGGGAGGTTCGTAAGGGCACCAAAGGTCCTTCTGAATCTAAATCAGATTTGGGTGGGCTGGAGACTCGGGCTCCTAAGCGCTCCAGAGGAGTGGGTATTAAATCCCTCCCGGCAAAAGATGAATCTCATCCCCTGATGACTTCCAACCCAAACGAATCTTCTCATACTGATCCTAAACAACTGAAGAACCTTTTAAATGAAGATATTCACCAAGCTGGCCTAGAGATTCATTCCTTAATGCAAGACCCCAAAGATAATCCTGCCTCAGGAGAATTTAAGTTTTGGTCAAATGATTTTGATGGCTTCATTCCTCCGTGACCAACTCAATGCCTCTAAGGACGTCACCAAAGTGAAATCCATTGGGAAGATGAAAATTACTCAAAATATCAATTCTTATCTGATGAGTTGCACAGTCTTGGCATGAGGATTGTTTGAACTAATAGGTAGTTCTGCGGAGGTTGAAATCAAGCTTAAAGATGAAATCGCCCATCTTAAGGAAATTCATAAAGCTCACACTGAAAAATTGTTGATTTGGAGAAATCTTTAGCTGAAGAGAGGGAGCAAAAAGATATCTTGAAGTTAGAGCATAAGTCGGCCATGTCTCAATCTGATGAGAAGTCGAAACAAGTTGAGGACCTAAATGCCCAACTTATGACCAATTACTCCACAATTTTGGCTTCTAATATCGGTCTTAAAGAATCTCTTAAAAAGACTCAGATTGACATTCTCTCTATTGGAGATGATGCCATTGACAGGGCTAAAGAAAAAGTTCTATGCCTCCACCCAGATTTAGATTTGACAAAAGTAGATTTCTTCAAGACAGTGAAGGACGACCGTGTTGTGGAGATGACGGACCCGACAGAGAATAACCCGGGAGAAGCCATAGTCAATGGTCCTAAAAAAGAAGACGTCCCTCATTGAGATCTATTTTCATTGAGAACCTTTTTACTCTTCTGTATTTTAATCATGGGAATGCAATGGCTCCCCTCTTTTTGTAATATCTCGGTCTTCCGACTTTTTGGATTTATAATAATATATGTATGTCCAACCCTGTTAAGGCCTTTAATTTGTAAATTTTCTTTGTATTTCGTAAAGAGATTCTCATCATGTATAATTTTTTTTTTGCATATGTATATAATAGCCCCTCAGGCTCTTTGAGTCAAACCTAATTCAAAGTGGTCGATCATGGTCACTCCGATCGCCAAAAATTCCTAGATAGTCGGTCCATCCATAATCCTTTATCATCTAATGGTGCAGTACCCAGATTCTGGGTTCTGGCAAAAATATCCTCGCCCTCGTAGGACCAAGTTTCAATGACATAGAAAATTCCATAGGGTTGTCATTGGCATTTTTCCAAGGATAATTTCACGCTTTTCCACCCTCTACTTCTTGACTAAGCGATACAGTCACGGGATTTATTCCCTATAAAACCACATTCACCATGCTTCCTACTTACACCACATAATATTTTATCATGAGTATTTCTTTTAAATGTTATAGGGTCAAGAATGTGACAAAGAAAGAAAAGAAGGATGATCCAAAAATTGGAACATCTGTTAAATCAACAACTAGGGAAATCTTGACCGGAAAAAAATCCATGACAAATATGAAGTTCCTCACCAAAGGTCATGCTCAAAAATATGATTTTGATGCAGATGCTGATGAAAACTGGGTAAACATTCTTAATTCATAAGGCTGGAGAGATTAGCCAGCTCCAAAAAGAGAAAGTTGTGTTTTCCTGCCATTTTGATTGTCCCTTTGTACGAATGTTTGATGATTTCCTGGCCTTTCGGCCTTTTTGATTGTAACGTATAATGTTTTGGCCCATCTGAGGCATTTTATATTACATGTTGTTTTTTATTCAGAAGAATATTTGTGTGTATATGTTAACCCCTCAACGACTTAAGTCGAGGTGTCTTGAGTGGCTGATTATAGGGAACCAATCATCATTTTTCTTAGCTTAATTCCTAAGAATTGTATTCACTTGGCAACCGACTCTGCATAAACAGCCCCGAGCGTAATGATCTTGAATACTTTTGAATTTCACAGCCAAGATTCTTGACTACGTACTCGGGCGCGTTATAGATTCTTAATGCTCGTTTAGCCCCAAGCATATATGTTGTAGATATTACCGTTGAGGCATTTGTGGGTACTCACATACCTGTCCGGCGAGGAATGTCTATGTATGCAAGAAATGGTATTGCTTTTTTAGGATTTCCCCCAGTCTGTTGAATTATTTGGATGAGGACCTTATTAGTAAGCCCCTGGCGTAAAGACTTTTCATGATTTCACGAAGTCTTGAATTCCAAGGTGATCGACTATATGCTCGGTCGTGCTTGAATGAGAAACTCAATTTTTGCTCTTATGAGTAATTTTTCAGTTCTTTTTTAAGCCCTAGTATCTCATTGAAGAACAAAAAGTTTTATACACCCGAATGTAATCAGCATGCGTATAGGAGTTTTTCAACCCTGCCTGGAGCTAGTCAACAAGCTTGTGGGTGACCTATGAACACAAATTCAATCGACCTGTTATAGGAGTTTTCCTATCCTACGTGGATTTAATCAACGCATTTGAGGGAGACCTATGCATTTAGAGCTTGTCAACACATTTATATGGTTTTTCAACCCTGTCTGAAGCTAGTCAATAGGCTTGTGGGCGACCTATGAACACAGATGCAATCAATTTATTATAGGAGTTTTCCTACCTTGCATGGATTTAATCAATGTGTTTAAGGGATACCTATGTATACAGAGATAGTTAACAAATTTATAGGGGGTTTTCAACCCTACCCAGAGCTAGTCAACAGGCTTGTGGGTGACCTATGGACACTGATGCATTCGACGTGTTATAGGAGTTTTCCCACCCTACGTAGATTTAATCAATATTTTTGAGGTTCACCTATGTATACGGAGCTAGTCAACACGTTTATAGGGGGTTTTCAACACTTGATCATAATCCCTTACTCTATGTACCTGAAAAATGCACATTTATTATGCCTGGGTGCCTCATTGAAAACCCTTATAAATTAAGGGAAAAGAGTGAAACCCGATTTCTCTTATTTATGTGTTGATATATTTACATAAGTTGGCTGATATCCTATCTAAGTCTAGAGGGTCTCATAGCTTAGACATTTTAAACTCCTTCCAACCGAGCCTAGCGATCTAAAGGAGATATTCTCTGTTTCTTTACCCCAACAAATCTTCCCAACTAGTTGGCTGGATATCTTCGATCACGATGTGCGATCTTTCTGGAACGGTATACTTTACAAGAAAATCAAACTTGCCACTGGGTTGGACTAGGGTGTCATAGATTTTTGCTGACTGTTCTTTCTTCTTATCATTCTCATCCCCATCTAAATGACGTGCTTTTGACTCTTCGCATATCTCTTTGAACCCTAATTTTTTTCTTTTGTACCTTTGTCATCCAGCCAGTCTGTATGATTGATCTCATGATTATCCTGATTGGCTGCACACTTTATGATGAGCCCGACATTTGCTGAATATGTTGAATACCTTCCTTTAAGATATCCCCACAAATTAGGGTCTCTCCTTCTGAACATGCACCACATTAGTCTGACTACTAGCTGAGAGTCCACCTTGATCAGGTGGCGAGTGGTTTCAACCTCCTCTGCAAAAAAGATCATGCCCATCAAGTCATTACGCTTCGCCAGACAGCCTTGAACTTGAAAGTTTAAACACATGGGAAATTCTAATCTTAACTTTTCCTTGTCATGCATTTCCCCTAGAGAATTATCCTTTAGAACTTCTTCTAGCTTCTTCCCATTCCTCTCGGCTGTTATCTCCAACAATGGAACCTTCCTTGAAATTTCCTCAACTTCTAGATCTTCGAGTACACAAATTTTTACCATGTGAACTTTGAGTTCTGCCTTGATGTCTGCATCATTCTGAGGCTCCTTTTTCTTTAACCTCAGACTATCCTTATAACACTTTCTTGCTAGCCCTTGGTCGCCTCTAATTGTTCCAACCTGACCCATGCCAAGCGGGAACTTCATAGTGAGATATACGGTTGAAAGCGAAGCTTCCAAAGCATTAAACGATTGTCTTCCTATGATAATATTATAAGGAGAAATAGCATTGACAATGAGATACCTGACCCGCGCAATATTTTTGTTGTCTGAGTTACCAAAGGTGGTGGGTAACGCTAAATTTCCTAGGACATGTACCTTTTCTCCTGATAATCCTACAAGACTTCCTTTAAATATTAAGAGCTCGGTGGTGTAAATCTCCATTCCACGAAAAACTTCCTAATACAACACATCTGCAGAGCTGCTGAGATCACTTAATACTCTCTTGACGCTCCACTCTCGTATGGATACTTTTATGACCATGGGATCATTCTCATGAGCCAAGACCCCTATAACATCTTGATTAGAGAACGTGAAAGCTCCAAGATCTTCATCCAATTATCCCAACATAGGCTGCTCAATGTGCATGACCATTCTGGCTGAGCTAGTTTCCCTCCTCCTGCAAAGCCCCATCTATTCTATTTAACGTGTGATGGACAACCTTTGTTTCATGACCCATGCCGACGTCTGAGCTCTTTTTTTGTGAAATTTTTTCAGAACTCGATTCGTCACGCCGATGACTCCTTTTATCATTTTGTAATCGTGAATCCTTCACATAGGATAAAAGATGCCCTCTCTGAATTAAAGCTTCTATTTCCCTCTTTAGTTGTTGACAATCCTCTGTGTGATGGCCCTTGATTCTATGATAGCTGCACCACGCCTCTAGATCTCTTCCCATGTTAGAATTTTCCCTTTTTGGTCGAGTATGCTCAAATAGCAGGTTTAGATTCCCGACTTCTTTCATAATTTCTCCTCTCCGTGTATTTAAGGGACTATAACTTCTGTCTGACATATGTAATGCCTTGTACGGTCTAGGAGAATGTCATTCTCGGATGGCTGGTCTAAATGGCTCCTTATTATGAATTTAGTTTTCCTCTTTGTTGTTGACTCTTTTCGTGCCATCCTGATCCCTTTTTCCTGATTAATTTCTTCGCCATTTATGTAACATTATGCCTGGGATGTAATTTCATCCATGTTAGCGGCTGGCTTTTGGGATAAGGACTCGTTAAATTGTCCGACCCATAACCCATTTTTAAAATCCCCCACAAATAGCTCTTGATTGGGATGAGATAATTTAAGAGCTCCACGTTGAACCTAGAGAGATATTCCCTGAGTGATTCAGAGTGGCGTTGTTGGACATCAAATACGTAGTGGTAGATACCCTCCGACGCTTGCTTGCTGAGATATGATGTACCAAATTTTTGATCAAGTACTGGTAACTAATAACTTAAAGGCGGGGGAGGCTCATATACCATCTGAGTGCTACGTCCTTGAATGTACCGTTATAAGCATACACTTTAGCGAGTCTATAGGCACCACTATAGCAACTTTAATATTTACGACTATAATGTGTTCCTGCGGATCCATCTTGCCATCATATACCACCAGTGAGGGCACCTTAAAGTTATCAGGGACATTATCGTCCCAAATTTCTTGAGACATTGGTTGTAGCTTGAGCACTTCCTTCTCTATTTCATCTTCAACTTATGTTCTTTACTGAAGTGTGTGTACACTGTCTTGTATTACCTCTTTTTGCTGGTGCATTTCCTCCATCATCGCCAAAAGTTGGGCCACTGGAGGTGGCAAATCATTTTTGTCGTCTAACATGTTGGTGATATTGTTTGTGACCTGGTAAAAGTTTTATCAGGCCCCACGGTTGATACCAAATGTTCTGGCCAAATTTGGTCAGATACACCAAAGGTGCTTGCCCTCCCTCCACTGAGCAGGGAGAGCTACCCGTCTATTTTGTTTCGTAAGTTTGGAGATTTAAGAGCAGTGATATAAAAGCTAGTCTCAAGAGAAAGTGTCTTGTTTATCCCTCAGTTGGGAGCTCATTATATCACTACCGTCTTTTGAAAGAATCAATCAATGTTCGTCCCTCTCCCTTGTGTCACACCCTAAATTTTGATCGAGTATTTCTCAAAAAAATTTGATTCATCTGACGCATTTTCTCGCAAGGTTAATAATCATCCATTTTTGCATATTTAGTCAATTAATCATTAATCATGCATTTTCTATTCAATTTAATCATTCCATGTCATTCTTATTTCTTTATTCGTAATATTAGAATTATTCAGAATTTTATCTCATTTTGTAATTTAATTATTTTCATTTTTATATTTAGTTTAATATTTATTATTATTTAGTTAATTTTTTTAGGTTATATTTTTATAAGTTTAATAGTTATTTATTTTATTTTAGTATTCTATTTTAATTTATAGTGTAATTAGTTCAAGCTTAATTAGCTCAGTTTATTTAACTTAATTAATTTAATTTCATTTTCAAAGGTAATTCAACAATATATTACATTATTTATATTAGTTTTTTAGATTGATTTTTGTCATTATACTCTTGCACCATTGACCATTTTGAAAGCAATTACAATGCATCCAAATTGTACAAACACACTACTGAAGGTGTGAGAAAAACACAAGAAAAAGGGGGATTGAATTGAGTTTTTCACACTTGGCTACTTTTCGCACTTTGATGATTTACGTCAAGCAATGCTATGAATGCGTTGCAGAAGGACAAAAAAATGTAAAGCATAAAGTAAGAGTAAAGAACACATGATATATCCTGGTTCACTTTAGAATTTCACAAGCTAATCTTGTCCACCCGCCAAGGTGCTTTCGCCTTAAACAAAGACTTAATACACTTTAACCAAATCATTATGATTACAATCGCATTGCAACCTAGCGTGACTAATTGAACATAAACTTTGTGACTTCCTGCGCGGCAACCTTCCGTGACTAACTGCACAACACCACATGTCGTGACTTCCTACATGGTCTACAACCACAAATAACTGCACAAAATCTCTGTGACTTCCTGCTCGACAACCTGTCGTGACTAATTGCACAACACAACAAGTCGTGGCTTCAGGCTCCAGAAACAACTGTTTTGAGCTGCACCAGAACCTTAGCCCCAGAACATATCATCAGAACACATGGATCTATGAATGCACTAGCAACTAATTTATGTGTCTTCCTAAAGTTCTAACCTTCACTTGGTCCTTTAGGGAAAGATTTGTTTAAAAAAATGTGCTTCTTAATAAGTAGATTGTAAACTCACTTAAGTACATCAGAAGAACCTAAATACACACTAGGAATATTACATTGTGTTCTTACTCTGTTGTGTGGTCTTCTACTTCTTCAAGTTGATTCTTCATTGAGAACTTGAAGGTTGAAGTCTTCTTCTTCTTCAAAAGTTTTGCTAGCTTAATCTTCATATGAGCACAAGAAGGACTTCTTAGTCTTGATTCACTTAAGAACATTTCTGGACATCATCCCATTTTCTTCTTCAATCCAATGATCACTTAAGTAGTTGATTTGTAGTTGAAAATTCCATGATCATCTCCATTTTCTTATGTGACTTTGCAAGTCTTCTGCAACATATGAAGTTAAGCACATCGTGAATTCAAGATCTCTCTATTTTCAGCAGATTGTTGTCAAAGAGTAATAAGCTAGAAGAGCGGCATATTCAAGTAAACTCTTTGTGGCTTGCTCCAATGTTATATTTGTTTATCATCAACCTTAAGTGGTTGTATGACAACATCAATAACATGGTTCAATAACATAAAACTAATAATTCTTGGTTGGATTTCAACAACATAACACTAACAATTCTTGATTGGATATCAACAACACCCAAGAGTATGGTTGTTCGTTTGAACCAATGAGGATTCAATAGGAATAAACAAAATCAACGCATGTGGTTGTGTGTCCATTATTAACCAACAACATCACAAAGCATGTGATATTTTACTTTTATAGCCAAACATAAAAGAGCAGTTACAACCCAATTTGGCTACTGAGGAATCCGTTACATAGGTAATTAAATAGTACAACCACATATAGTCCTTTTCCAAAATTCAAAGATAGTGGAGAGGTAATAGGATAAAGAATTATCATACTATGTACTATCCTTGCCAATGGTAACATTGTCATCCAAACTTTAGAGGCTTATGATTATAAATCAATGAATGTAGCATGAGCTAGAGACGATGGTACTTGGGTTTTCAGAGAACCTAAGTCTTTAGTCTTCAAAACTTGTTCACATAGAACAACGTTTTTCAGAACTTCAACACTTTCCTTGAAACCAGTGATCTTTAGAACTTCAAGTCTTAGAGTCTTCAGAACTTTATTCACATAGAACATTGTCTTCAGAGTCTTCAGTATTTGGTTCTTCAGAACATTAATCTTCAGAACTCGTAAGTCTTCAGAATCTTTCAGGCACTTGGTCTTCAGATGTTAAGTCTTTAGAACTTCAAGTCATCAGAGTCTACAAAACTTAGTTCTTCAAAAGATTAATTTCAGAAGCTTTGCTTTGCTATCTAATCATAACCACATTCAGAACAAGACCCACAAGAGCATTGTCAATGCAACATCCGCATCATTGGATCTTTCTGATTGTGTTCAGATTGAGAAGCACACTTGCTTCTTTAACACACTTGCGACTAATGTTACACATAGTAACTTCGTGCATTTGCATACTCAATCATAATAATTGTTTGATCTATACACACACACACACACACACACACACACACATATATATATATATATATATATATATAAAATATAATATTCATGATCTGCACTTTAACAAACATCAGAACATAAAATGGTTCATTCATAAATACTCCATTGTTATCATCAAAACATAAAGATGGAATGGAGAAAGAACTCTTGTTCTTACAATTTCCCCTTTTTTGATGATGACAAAATCATGTATTTTGATAGAACATTTTATACATGCAATCACCAAACGTAACAGGGTAATAACTGGGTAATCACCAGTGAGAACATGTTCAGAGTTTCCGAACAACAACTCTCCTTGAATGTGTTATCCCCAAAATTTTATTAATGCTTGCTCAGAGTCTCCCCCTGATCCCAAGAATCACAAAATACAAACTTTGAGTTGTTCAGAACCTATGGTAGAGAAGGATTACTTCCCTATACTTATCAGAGTATGACTAGAACACATGCCTCCATGTCAGAACCTTGTTACTATCAAAAATCTATGATTGTTCTTAGTCTGATACTAAATGCAATATCACTGCTTAGTATATCAGAACTTCATCATAGTTCTTGAAGTACAAAACACTATACTTCCAGAGTATCAGAGTTTATCTTGATATAACTTATCTCTTAGATATTCATATCCAGATATTCAAAGAGGCTTGACACTTCTGATTAGCTTATTGTTCTGAAAAGCTTCAGTGAATGTAGACTTTGTCTTAACCACTTTCAAGAATACTTCTACTTCAGATTCTTATGTTCTGAATATCATACTCTCAGATAGCTTACATCTTCTAAACATTATGATACATAAATCATGATAACTTTGACTTTCAGATAGTTCTCAACTTCTAAACAGTACCGGGTCTATCTGATTGTGACATATGTTCACGAAGTGTACAATGTAACACCCAAATAATTAATTATTATCTGAATATTTTAATAGTTATTGTGGTTAGTAGGAATATTTCGTGTCGTAGTTAAATTAATCGATAAGTCGGAAATCTAGTCGAAAATCGTAGAAAGTATTATTAAAATTAATTATAATAGTTGTTTTGTTAATTTAAGTAGTGGGCTTGGAACCATGTTTGGATTAGTAAAATAGGGGGGGGGGTATTATGTTAGGCCCATTAGAAATTATAATAGTTTATTAGTTTATTAAAATAAAAATAATAGAAGTTATAAGAAACCAAAAAGTAACAGAAGTGGGAAGTTAGAAAAAGAAGGAAGAAAAAGAGGAAGTAGAACTGCTGTACGAGCGTGAGGGAAGGAGAAGAAAATTTCCGGAATCCGACTGTAGAGCAACCTTCAATCCAATCTAAGGTAAGGGTGGGTTCGATTCTTATAATCGGGTATGAATTTCGATACTTTGATTTGGGTTGATTAGGGTATTTAAGTTGTGAAATATGTATATTATGATTATAAAAATAAGTTATTCCGATTGTTGAATTGGTGAATCTAAGAATTATTTCGTTATGTTGCTGGATTGTTGCTGTTAAGAGTTGTTGCAGTTCTGGAAAGAAAAAGAAAAAAAAAGAAAATTTGGTTCAATCTGTCTGAGAGAGAGAGAAGAAGAGAACAAAAAAAAAAGTGAGGTGTGGCGCAGGCCACCTACCCTCCTAGTAGTGTGGCGCAGGCCACACCTATGAGACAAAATCATGGCGCACGCCATGTATTGTGGGGGGAGCCACTTAATGGCTAGTGGCGCAGGCCACTTGAGAGAATGGCGCATGCCATCTCTCTTATGAGGGGGGGGGGGCAAATGGTGGCATGCCACATGGCATGGAATGAAGGTTAAGGGTGGCGCAGGCCACCCTGTTAAAGTAGGTAGTATCTCATTTTTATTCTTAATCCTAATTACACCAATTAATATATTAAATCACCAATTAGTTTTAGAATTTTAAATCTAAGACTTAAATAATTTTATAGTTCATGAATTAGTGGATTTAAATGGTAATAAAAATAGTAATTAAACTGAGCATTTTAATTACTAAATATAAACAGTATGGGGCTTGTTCTAAAAATGATAAAAATGACATTGTGTTATGGTTTTAAATAGAAGAATGCAGGTTCGTAAGATTGACAGTAAAAGTAGCAGTAAGTGAGTTTCTAATTAGGAGGAGTTTAACGAGATTTAGGAAAATTCCAGTTTCGTAATAAAGTTATATTAATCGCAGAAAGTAGAAGATAGCGCTGAAATTAGTCGGTTTAGCCGAGTTAGGCGAAAAAATATAGTTGCTCGAAAATTAACGAAATTCGTCGGTCTATGTCGGATCATATTATAGTTGATTTTAATGAATTGTTTTGCTGGAAATTGTATTGCTAAATATTACTACAAGTGCAGCCGAGTTGAAATATTGCTCCGATTCACGGAATAGTTACGAAGTTGTTATATCATAGGCTTTTATGCCAAAGTTGATTTCTAAGTTGCCTATGTCGTACAAGTTGATATGTATTGTTAATGTGGCTATGTTGTACGCATATAATGTCTGATAAGTCATGTGAATTCATATGCATTTTGTCGGAGCCGTTGCTCACACCAAGTTGGCCTGGATTGGCAAAAAGTTGAAAGTTGAAGGCTTATGCCTTGATGCCTCGTTAAATTGGCAAATTTTAAGTTGGGAGTTTTACTCTGAATGGTACCACATGCATAACTAGTCAGGTCTCATTAAGTTGCATACTTGTTGGTTTATTGTGTTGATATTTGATTTAATTTATGGAGTGGTGTTTGTTACTATCCTTATTCGCCGTATTGTTTTTCATATACTAATTATAACAATTGTAACTCACCCCTTCTGTTGAATGTTGTCCTTATGTGACAACGTGCAGGTAATCCTGAGAAGTAGCCGGTTACCGTTATTCGAGTCGGTGGTCAGTCGCTCTGATACGTAGCACTCGGGGGGATTGTCGCGTGTCTGATTTGTGGATCTTTTAATTGTTACTGAATTTTAAATTGTTTGAAGGATTATAGTTGTTTACTCTTTAAGTTAAGTCGTATTTATGTTGCGTAAAGATGATAAGAATTATTTTATGAATCCGCTGCGTAAGATTTTATGAAGTTGAATTATTAGCGTGAATAACATTATTTCGTCGAATAAAAAAAAAGAAGGTGTTACGTATTTGTCATGATTTCCCTAAAGTGGAACTTGTTTAAAATTGAATATGTAATACTCCATTTGTAGAAAATTTTAAGACTCTGATTTTGTTATTATAATTCGTGGGTAGAAAATAGGGTGTTACATTAGTGGTATCAAAGCAGGTCGGTCTGTCCGGTTAGTTGTCGTGTCTTTACTGTCTAACAATTGTGTATTGTTACTAATCTAACTTTAAGTTGTGTTGTAGTGATAAGTTGAAATGGCTGGGAGAAATGATGCTGCGATGGCTGCCGCAATGCAAACGATGGCACAAGCTGTGCAGAACTTGCCAAATGCTGGATCACGTAGCTTGGCGACTTTCCAAAGAGAGAATCCGCCGGTGTTTAAAGGGAAGCATGATCCAGATGCAGCTTTGGGATGGTTGAAAGAGATCGAGAGAATCTTCCGTGTTATGGATTGCACTCCAGCTCAGAAGGTTCGGTATGGTACTCACATGCTAGCAGTCGAAGCTGATGACTGGTGGCTAGAAACTCATGAAAGGTTGACCGCGGCAGGTGAAGTCATTACTTGGGATGTATTCCATAGGGAATTCATGAGAAAGTATTATCCGGAAGATGTTCGTGGTAAGAAAGAAATTGAGTTCCTTGAGCTGAAGCAAGGGAACATGTCTGTCACGGATTATGCTGCAAAATTTGTGGAGTTGTCCAAATTTTATCCTCATTACACTGGTGCTGGTGCTGAATTTTCAAAGTGCATCAAGTTTGAAAACGGATTGCGCTCGGAAATTAAGAAGGCTGTCGGGTATCAGAAGATACGCATTTTTACTGAACTGGTTGATAGCTGCAGGATATTTGAAGAGGACAATAATGCTCATTACAAGGTTGTCAGTGATCGCAAAGGCAAGCAACATCAGAATCGTGGCAAGCCGTATGATGCTCCAGTTGGAAAAGGGAAACAAAGAGCTGCTCCGGCTCAGAGAACTAGTGGGGGAGGTGCTCCTGCTGGCATAGTTTGCTTCAAATGTGGTCAGGCTGGTCATAAGAGTAATGTATGCACTGCTGAAGTAAAGAGGTGTTTTCGCTGTGGTAAGACTGGGCATGCAATAGCTGATTGCAAGCACAAGGAAGTGATTTGTTTTAATTGTGGCGAAGAAGGGCATATTGGTAGCCAGTGTCAGAAGCCAAAGAAATCTCAGTCTGGAAAGGTGTTCGCATTGACCGGAACTCAAACCTCTAATGAAGACAGACTTATCAGAGGTACATGTTTCATAAATGGTACTCCTTTAATTACTATTATTGATACCGGTGCTACGCACTATTTTATTTCTGCTAACTGTGCTCGAAGACTGGGTTTAAAATTGTCCGCTTTGGATGGTGATTTGATTGTTGAGACCCCAGCTAAGGGATCAATAACTACTTCTTTGGTATGTTTAAAGTGTCCTTTATCGATCTTCGATAAAGATTTCTATGTTGATTTAGTATGTTTGTCGTTGGATGGGATGGATGTAATTCTTGGTATGAACTGGTTAGAGTATAATTATGTTCATATAAATTGTTATCATAAGTCGGTGAGGTTTTCCACTCCTGAAGAGGAAGGAGTTGGCTTATTATCTTTCAGAGAATTACGAAAGTTGATGAAAGAGGAAGCTCAGATGTTTTCCTTGATGGCGACGCTGTCGGTTGAGAGTAAAGCTAAAATTGATGAATTGTTAGTAGTGAAAGAATTTCCTGAAGTTTTTCCTGATGAGATCCCTAGTGTGCCGCCAAAGAGGGAGGTTGAATTTACTATTGATCTGGTACCTGGTACTAGGCTTGTTTCGATGGCACCGTATAGAATGTCGGCATCTGAATTGTATGAACTAAAGAAGCAATTGGAAGACTTACTTGAGAAAAAGTTTATAAGACCAAGTGTGTCGCCGTGGGGAGCTCCAGTGCTACTAGTAAAAAAGAAGGATGGTAGTATGAGACTTTGTATTGATTATAGACAATTGAATAAAGTAACGATCAAGAATAAGTATCCACTACCGAGGATAGATGATTTGATGGATCAATTAGTGGGTGCTTGTGTGTTCAGTAAAATTGATTTGAGATCGGGCTATCATCAGATCAAAGTGAAAGAGGAAGACATCCAGAAGACAACGTTCAGAACTCGGTATGGACATTATGAGTATTCTGTGATGCCTTTCGGTGTGACTAATGCACCAGGAGTATTTATGGAATACATGAATCGTATTTTCCATACTTATTTGGACCATTTTGTGGTAGTATTTATTGATGATATTTTAATTTACTCTAAGTCCGAAGAAGGGCACAAGGAACATTGAGATTAGTGTTGGATTTTTTGAAAGATAAGAAATTGTATGCGAAGCTGTCCAAGTGCGAGTTTTGGTTAAGAGAAGTCAGTTTTCTCGGCCATGTAATTTCAAGAAAAGGTATCGTTGTGGATCCTTCCCAGGTAGAAGCTGTATTGCAATGGGAGACTCCTAAGTCGGCTACTGAGATTAGAAGCTTTTTAGGATTAGCTGGATATTATAGAAGGTTTATTGAAGGACTTTCGAAGTTAGCACTCCCGTTAACTAAATTAACTTGTAAAGGTAAAGCTTTCGTATGGGGTGTTCAGTGCGAAGAGAGTTTTAATGAATTAAAAAGGAGATTGACGTCGGCGCCGGTTTTGACATTGCCAAATCCGGAGGAACCGTTTGTAATTTACTATGATGCTTCATTGATGGGTTTAGGAGGTGTGCTTATGCAAAATAATAAAGTAATTTCTTACGCGTCGCGACAGTTAAGAATTCATGAAAAGAACTATCCTACGCATGACCTTGAACTTGCTGTTGTGGTGTTTGTGCTAAAAATCTGGAGGCATTACCTTTATGGTTCCAGATTCGAGGTTTTCAGTGATCATAAAAATTTAAAGTATTTATTTGATCAGAAAGAGCTGAATATGAGACAACGTAGATGGTTAGAATTGCTTAAGGATTATGATTTCGGTTTGAATTATCATCCAGGTAAAGCAAATGTTGTGGCCGATGCTTTAAGTAGAAAGACCTTGCATGTGCCAGCAATGATGATTAAGGAGTTGGAATTAATCGAGCAATTTCGTGATATGAGTTTGGTTTGCGAAGTAACCCCGCAGAGTGTAATGCTAGGAATGCTAAAGATTAATAATGATTTTATGGATAGTATCCGAGAGGCACAAAAATTGGATGTGAAATTAGTAGATATCCTTAATCGTTGTGGTCAATCAGAGAAGAGTGACTTTAAGATTGATGCGAGAGGTGTGTTGAAATTAGGTAAAAGAATTTGTATTCCTGATGACGCGGTTATGAAAAGAAGAATTCTAGAAGAGGGTCATAGAAGCAGTTTAAGTATTCATCCAGGAGCTACTAAAATGTATCAGGATTTAAAGAAAATATTTTGGTGGCCCGGAATGAAAGAAGATGTGGCTCGTTTTGTGTATGCGTGCTTAACTTGTCAGAAGTCGAAGATTGAGCATCAGAAGCCTGCTGGGTTGATGCAACCGTTGGAAGTTCCAGAATGGAAATGGGATAGTATTTCTATGGACTTTGTAACGGGGCTGCCTGTTACTTTAAGAGGACATGATTCGATTTGGGTGATCGTTGATAGGCTCACGAAGTCGGCCCACTTCATACCTATTAACATCACTTACCCAATTGCGAAGTTGGCAGAGATTTACATCCGAGTAATTGTAAAACTGCATGGTGTTCCGTTGTGTATTGTGTCGGATAGAGATCCGAGGTTTACATCGGAATTTTGGAAAAGTCTGCAAAATTCGTTGGGCTCTAAGTTGAGATTGAGTTCGGCATATCATCCTCAAACTGATGGCCAAACTGAGAGAACTATTCAGTCATTGGAGGATTTGCTGAGAGCTTGTGTTCTCGAGCAAGGAGGTTCGTGGGACACTTATCTTCCATTGATTGAGTTCACATATAATAATAGTTACCATTCTAGTATCGGAATGGCGCCTTTTGAAGCATTGTATGGTCGTAGGTGTAGAACTCCGTTGTGTTGGCATGAATCTGGCGAGGGTGTCGTACTTGGACCAGAGTTAGTTCGAGAAACTACCGAGAAAGTGAAGTTTATCCGAGAGAAGATGAAAGCTTCTCAGAGTAGGCAGAAAAGTTACCATGACAAGCGAAAGAAGGATTTAGAATTTCAAGCTGGTGACCATGTGTTTTTGAGAGTCACGCCTGTGACCGGTGTTGGGAGAGCTTTGAAGTCTAAAAAGCTCACTCCTCGCTTCATTGGTCCGTATCAAATCTTAGAACGAGTTGGAAAATTTGCTTATCGGATGGCATTACCACCAAATCTTTCGAATTTGCATGATGTATTCCATGTGTCGCAGCTTCGGAAGTATGTCTCAGATCCGTCCCATGTGGTTAGTATGAATGATGTGCAAGTGCGGGATAATCTAACAGTGGAGACAAAGCCTGTACGAGTTGAAGATCGTGAAACAAAGACTCTTCGAGGAAAAGAGATTGTGTTGGTCAAAGTCGTTTGGTTGGGAGCTACGGGTGAAAGCATGACCTGGGAATTGGAGAGCAAAATGCGAGACTCCTATCCTGAGTTGTTTAAAGCAGGTAAATTTTCGAGGACGAAAATATTCTAAGTGGGGAGAGTTGTAACACCCAAAGAATTAATTATTATCTTAATATTTTAATAGTTATTTTGGTTAGTAGGAATATTTCGTGTCGTAGTTAAATTAATCGATAAGTCGGAAATCTAGTCGAAAATCGTAGAAAGTATTATTAAAATTAATTATAATAGTTGTTGTGTTAATTTAAGTAGTGGGCTTGGAACCATGTTTGGATTAGTAAAATAGGAGGGGTATTATGTTAGGTCCATTAGAAATTATAATAGTTTATTAGTTTATTAAAATAAAAATAATAGAAGTTATAAGAAACCAAAAAGTAACAGAAGTGAGAAGTTAGAAAAAGAAGGAAGAAAAAGAGGAAGTAGAACTGCTGTACGAGCATGAGGGAAGGAGAAGAAAATTTCCGGAATCCGACTGTAGAGCAACCTTCAATCCAATCTAAGGTAAGGGTGGGTTCGATTCTTATAATCGGGTATGAATTTCGATACTTTGATTTGGGTTGATTAGGGTATTTAAGTTGTGAAATCTGTATATTATGATTATAAAAATAAGTTATTCCGATTGTTGAATTGGTGAATCTAAGAATTATTTCGTTATGTTGCTGGATTGTTGCTGTTAAGAGTTGTTGCAGTTCTGGAAAGAAAAAGAAAAAAAAAAGAAAATATGGTTCAATCTGTCTGAGAGAGAGAGAAGAAGAGAACAAAAAATATATGTGAGGTGTGGCGCAGGCCACCTACCCTCCTAGTAGTGTGGCGCAGGCCACACCAATGAGACAAAATCATGGCGCACACCATGTATTGTGGGGGGAGCCACTTAATGGCTAGTGGCGCAGGCCACTTGAGAGAATGGCGCATGCCATCTCTCTTATGAGGGGGGGGGGCAAATGGTGGCATGCCACATGGCATGGAATGAAGGTTAAGGGTGGCGCAGGCCACCCTGTTAAAGTAGGTAGTATCTCATTTTTATTCTTAATCCTAATTACACCAATTAATATATTAAATCACCAATTAGTTTTAGAATTTAAAATCTAAGACTTAAATAATTTTATAGTTCATGAATTAGTGGATTTAAATGGTAATAAAAATAGTAATTAAACTGAGCATTTTAATTACTAAATATAAACAGTATGGGGCTTGTTCTAAAAATGATAAAAATGACACTATGTTATGGTTTTAAATAGAAGAATGCAGGTTCGTAAGATTGATAGTAAAAGTAGCAGTAAGTGAGTTTCTAATTAGGAGGAGTTTAACGAGATTTAGGAAAATTCCAGTTTCGTAATAAAGTTATATTAATCGCAGAAAGTAGAAGATATCGCTGAAATTAGTCGGTTTAGCCGAGTTAGGCGAAAAAATATAGTTGCTCGAAAATTAACGAAATTCGTCGGGCTATGTCGGATCATATTATAGTTGATTTTAATGAATTGTTTTGCTGGAAATTGTATTGCTAAATATTACTACAAGTGCAGCCGAGTTGAAATATTGCTCCGATTCATGGAATAGTTACGAAGTTGTTATATCATAGGCTTTTATGCCAAAGTTGATTTCTAAGTTGCCTATGTCGTACAAGTTGATATGTACTGTTTATGTGGCTATGTTGTATGCATATAATGTCTGATAAGTCATGTGAATTCATATGCATTTTGTCGGAGCCGTTGCTCACACTACGTTGGCCTGGATTGACAAAAAGATGAAAGTTGAAGGCTTATGCCTTGATGCCTCGTTAAATTGGCAAATTTTAAGTTGGGAGTTTTACTCCGAATGGTACCACATGCATAACTAGTCAGGTCTCATTAAGTTGCATACTTGTTGGTTTATTGTATTGATATTTGATTTAATTTGTGGAGTGGTGTTTGTTACTCTCCTTATTCGCCGTATTGTTTTTCATATACTAATTATAACAATTGTAACTCACCCCTTCTGTTGAATGTTGTCCTTATGTGACAACGTGCCGGTAATCCTAAGAAGTAGCTAGTTACCGTTATTCGATTCGGTGGTCAGTCGCTCTGATACGTAGCACTCGGGGGGATTGTCGCGTGTCTGATTTGTGGATCTTTTAATTGTTACTGAATTTTAAATTGTTTGAAGGATTATAGTTGTTTACTCTTTAAGTTAAGTCGTATTTATGTTTTTTAAAGATGATAAGAATTATTTTATGAATCCGCTGCGTAAGATTTTATGAAGTTGAATTATTAGCGTGAATGACATTATTTCGTCGAATAAAAAAAAGGTGTTACGTATTTGTCATGATTTCCCTAAAGTGGAACTTGTTTAAAGTTGAATATGTAATACTCCATTTGTAGAAAATTTTAAGACTCTGATTTTGTTATTATAATTCGTGGGTAGAAAATGGGGTGTTACATACAACTTCGATTATATGAAAAGACAATTCTTAAGAACTTAAACAGAGTTCTTACAAATAACCTGTTATAAGAATGCCTAGTGAACTTGTTAAGTTCCTTGGATAAGCATAAAACATCAAATGTTAGTGATAAACAGTTTATATCATTTGATTGGTTTGAGTTTGCATTCTTAAGATTATATCAAAATCATATTTCCATTTCTCCCTCTTTTTGACATCATCAAAAAGTTAGAGCATCTTAGCAAATAAGCTTATTAATATGATAATGATTCTCATATTAATGCCTATGGATGTTTAACAGTTAATATTATGAAGAGATAGAAATTAGACAAATATTAAACTTCAATCATTCAAGAATTAAATAAACACTTCAAAATAAAGCTAAACATTTTTCATTGATTAAATGAAATTTGAATACAAGAACATAAAAATTAATAAAGAGCTAGGCAATCTAGGAGCTTCAGTCATCAAAATCTTCAACGACATTTTCAACAACACAATTTTTTCCAGCTATAGTCCATTATGGTCCAATTTTCCTTATCATACCCCAAATCCCTTCATTGAATATAATCTCAAACAATATCCTTCCATAAGGTATGTAGGATTGTATCTGTGATCTTGAAATTTCAATGGAATATTTTAGGTGATTGAAGATGTTCTTAGGATGATTGATCTTGAAATGATGCAATAAAAGAAATATAAAGATTCTATCGTCATGAGACAAAGTGCTTCTTGCCCTAGCTCGAGGACAAAGATTGGTCAGAGAGAATCCAAACCAAGTTCTTGGAGAAGGAAGAAGGTTTTCATGTTTGTTTGGTTCATAAGGAATATAACCATTAAAGAGAATCTTACACCTTTCTACCATATTCAGATCATACAGGTAATCATCAACAATTACTCTAGAGGAGACACATTTGGTGACATCTTCTATGGATGAATTGGAGATGGCTATAAGATTTATGTAAACCATAGACCAGATGAAATTCCCATTGTCACTGATTCTTGCATGCATCCAGAATTCTTTTATTAAGTCAGTAAATACATGACCATTTAGAACTCTTACTACCCAATGCAACTTCTATCTAAGAACTCTTAGATAAGAGACACCTCTCACTCCCCTTAAATCACACACAATGATAATCTCACAAAGTACAAAGAATAGAAGAAACACTTCAATAACACATAACCATCACTGCTTCAAAGCTTAGGGATGATTAACAAAGTACAACTCAAAAACAATCCAACCCTAATATCAGAATGATAAAAGAGTGGCTCACAATTAACACAACCCCTAACACTCAAGACCATAATGCTTTACAATTCTCTATTCTGCACACCTTACAATTAGGTTTTGTATACTATAAATAGAAAACATTCTGAATGGGCTTGGATCAAATCAAATATATGAAAAAAATATGCTTCCATGATTTTCTCCAAAAATAACAACTTCATGATTGAAAATGATCTTCAAATATTTAAAATAGAACAGCTTCTGTTGGACAATCAATTCCTCCTTGATTTTCGCAACCTATTAAACCAATCACATAAACAAACACATGCTGAAAATATGCAAGAATTAAATCAAATTTTCTACATAAAGATGTTTCAGAAATGACAAATAGATGTTAAGAAATATGATCTGACATCAAAAATACACCTACACAAATGTTCTTCAACCTTGTCAAAGACATCCTCCAAGAAATCAGGAGTCATCATAATGTTTTACTACAAATGCAGCCAACCTAAGAACCTTAAATCTCCCCCTTTGGCAAATTTTGGGTAAAACATTCACAGAACCAGATAACCAGAAAAACAGAGAACAATGCAACAGAAGAAAGTTAGATTACTCAGTCATGTTACAAAGTCTAGTTAGCACATGTCAGAACATCTGGTTAGACATCACCCAAATAGAACAACTTTCCCCCTCAAACAAAAAACCAATATGATATTTTACTTCTGATAAGTTTTAAGCTCTCCAAGTTAGCTCAATTTAGTTTAATATCTTTCACCCTTCTTAGCCATAATATGACAAACACCCAAGAGTTTAAGAAATATGAAATAAACATCAAATCATACTATCATGTGCCAACAAACCAGGGCAAAGCCCAAAAGAGAAAACAAAAAAACAGAACAAAAACAAAATATAATCAGTCTTCATCAGCAAAAACACCATCATCAGAATCACCATCATCAGAAGCAGCAGATTCAGAACTCCCAGAAGTAGAATCAACATTATCAGAATCAGATCTATCATCTCCACCTCCATCATCTTCCACCCTATCAACATCAGTAACACTAGTAGCTTCATCTTTTTCAAGCATCTTGATTAATTTCTCAAACCTGAGCTTCCTTGTTGTGCTAGCTTGAATGACTTCATCCATCTCCTTACAAGCATCTTTGTGCTTAGAGATAACACCAGACTTTGTGGTAGGTTTGTTGTCAGATGATGTCCCAGTAGATGTCACATCAATGTATGGAATATGTTTCCCCACAAACAACTTATAGTAAGGGGACAAAGTAAAGTCTCTTTTGCACATAGAATCAATATCACACAGAATTCCAGGATGTTGACTTAGAATGATTCCACATAGAAAAGATGGAAAAGCTATAGGAAGCTTCACAACCAAGGTACCTGCATGCTTCATAGTCTGATCAAAGACATAAGTACCATAATCAAACTTTTCTTTGGTCCCAATAGAAAAAATAAATCATCCCAGCCCAGTTGCAATGGTTGAGGTGTGGGTTGTATGAACCCAATTAGCAACATTAATCCTATACAAAATTACATAGTTTACATTGAGCTTACCTGCAGAGAGTTTATTCTTCATAGGCTAAGCTTTTATCTAATTAGCAATTATCTCCTTGCACACCTGGTTGTCAGTGACTTCTAGTTCAGGTTGAGCTTCAACACTCCTCCCCAAGTACTTGTTGATCACAAAGGAAAAAATTCCACACACTTTCCTGTTACATAGACTTTCCTGAAATCCTTTCTCTTTCCATCATCACAATCCTCATAAATATTTACTATGAACTCTTTGACAAGAATTTCATAGCACTTTGCAAAACCTGTGACAATTTTCAGGAGACCAGCAAAAGAAATAAGCTCCATTACTTCCTTGAAATCCAAGGAATCTTTGCCTAGTTCTCTCTCAAGAAGCAACCTTCTTTAATACACATACTTCCATTTGTTCACACTATCAACATAATAAAAGGAGATATTGTCCAATGGAGCATTAGGAACCATAACAAAAGTCTTTTTAGTGGAAGCTTTCTTCACAGGAATGATGTCATGAACATCATATTTAACATCATAGTTTGATTATGTATCAGACACAACAATCTTCCTTTTCTTGGTAACAACCTTGCTCCAAGACTTAGGAGGAACAAAAAACTTCTTCATACAGTCCTTAGTAGGGGATACATCAACAACAACAAAAAGCACTCTAAACATCCATTTGATACAACTTAAACTTCAGAATGCAAGCAACTCCGAAGAGTAATTTAATAGATTTTAGTCTAGCAACAACAACAAAAGTCTCATCAAAATCAACTCCCTCAACTTGAGTATATCCCTGAGCAACTAATATTGCTCTATTCCTGGTAAAAACTCCATTTTTCATCAGATTTGTTCTTGCACACCCACTTAGTTCCAATCACATTTGTTCCTCCCGACCTTGGAATCAGATCCCAAACTTCATTCCTCTTGAATTATCCTAACTCTGCTTGCATATCATTGATCCAGAACTTATCAGTTAAAGCTTATTTAACATTCTTGGGCTCTACTTTTGACCCAAAACATGAGTTAGAAATGATTTCCCTTGATCTGGTATTGACTCCATCATTCAGATCTCCTATGATTTTACTTCTGATTTCTCTCTAATGAAATTTATCCATGTATATCTTGAATAGTCATCCATAACAACATAGGCATACTTCTTTCCACCAAGATTTTCAACTTGCATAGGTCTCATCAAATCCATGTGTAGAAGTTCTAATACTTTTGAAGTGGTAAGATGTTGGATCTTCTGATGTGACATCTTAGTCTTCTTTCCAACTTGAAATTCTCCACATACTCTTCCTTCTTCAATTTTGAGCTTTATAATTCCTCTAACAACTTCTATAGATATGATTCTCTTCATTCCTTTTAGATGGAAGTGTCCAAGTTTCTGATGCCACACCTTGACCTCATCTTCTTTGGCAAGTAAACATGTGGAGGAATAACTTGAATCTTGAGGCACCCATAAATATAAATTGTCCTTAGATCTGACCCCTTCATGATCAATTCACTCTTCTCATTTGTAATAAGATATTCAGATTTAGAGAAATTTACTTTGAATCCTTGATCACGCAATTCACTTTAGGGGCCAGGTATCGAATATTCATTCCATGAACACTCATACCTATACTTGGTATCTCTTGTGCCCGTTCTGACTTTGGCATCGGAGTACCTTGCAAGTACCCCCTGTTCTCCTCAATATCTGAGAAGACTTTGAAGTCCACTTCAGCAGCCATTGGAGATTTTGATCTCAGGTACGATCAATGACATCGTCTGTGGGAACATTTGTTACCTGTTTTCTCACCTTCAGTCCGTGAAAACAAAAACATACGTTCAATTTCCTTCTCGATGCCTCACCGGGAAGTTTCCATTAGTACTCGCCTCTTCACCAACATTCCAATTAAGCAACGGGAGAGTGACAGAACTAATCCTCCCCTCGGAGAACTGGATCGTCTCCTTGATGGGCGAACTACCTCCCCGTCACCCGAACTGTCCCAACAACCTGAGATTACTCCTGCAAATCTCCCACTGATTCTCATCCCCGAGGGGACGGACCTGACACTAGCAGCTCTGGTCGAAGCAACCAACAACGTCAACCTCCTTCTGCTACACCAGGGCGAAAGGTTGGAGGTTCTTGAAGAAGCAATATACGTGAGGTCCTCCACACCTACGAGGAGACACCGCCGGTCCCGTTCAAGATCACACAGACAGAGGAAGGACCACCATTAGCATGAAGCCTCTGGATCCATCAAGAAGAGGACCCATTTGTCTCCTCGACGAAATAATTCCCCACAAACAAAGAAGACCCGACGAACCCTCCAGCCGGCAGTGCGTCCATCACCGAAAGGAGCGAGAAATCACTCAAAATCTCCTCCACGCAGGCATAGGAACGGTCGTTCCCACTTCGTCTCACCATTCTCCAGCGACGAGGACGAACCCATGGCCCCCTTTCAGAGGAAATCATGCCCATGAGGCTCCTAAAAGGGCTTGAGAAGCCTCCACCATTGGGAACGTACAATGGGACTATGAACCCAGACGAGCACATCGAAAATATTGATGCTCTGTTGGACTACAGAGGCGTCCGGGGAGCTATCAAGTGTCACCTCTTCCCCACGACCTTGAGAAAGTGGGTGATGGCTTGGTATAAAAGTCTCCTTCACGAGTCTATCACCTTGTGAAGGCAACTGGGAAGAAAATTCTCTTGCCATTTCATTGCCTCGCGACGCCATCCCAAAACCGAGGCGTCTCTTAAATTAATTAATCAGGGGAAGGAAGATTACTCCCGTGAACCGCGGGAGCACAATGGTCCCATCGGGAGGTTCCAAGACTACATAACTCTCATAGCGACCAGGGACAAGATTTTGTCTGAGTGCACAAATTCTGAATTTCGCCAAGCAGGAGTCAGATTCCCAAAACAACGGCCAAACAAACCAAATACTGAAACAATGAAGTATTATCGCTTCCATAAATCTCACGGGCATAATACTGAGGATTTCATTCACTTAAAGGACACCATTGGGATACTCATCCGGGGCGGTCATCTCAAAAAGTTTACTAAGAGTAAAAAGGCTCCTCGGCAGGAAGTACAGGAAGCCCAAAAGGCTGAGGACGTCACCCCTCCGGTCACGGAAACAAACCTTCAGGTCGCCCTCATCATAACGCGACCAAAAGATTTCTATGTTCCCGAGCCATACACCGGCCCTGCGTACTTCACCGCATACAACCCGTGGGAATCCTTCCCGTCAGCAATTGTCATCACCGGAGGGGGACCTATCACACCCTAAATTTTGACCAAACGTTTTTTAAATATGCATTCATTAGATGTATCGTTATCACATATAGATAGTCAGTCATTTTACGTTTTTTAGATAAATAGTCCATTAACCTTCATAATCATGCATTTTTCCATTCAATTTTATCTTTGTTTCTATCTTAGATTTTATTTCATTTTCAAAATAGGACATTTGTCTCTTTTTTTTTCTCTAAAAAAATGGTTATCTTTATTATTTAGAATTAATTATTTCAATTCCAATTTAGTTTCAATTTTTATTTTAATTAGAATAACTTTAATTAGTTCAATTTTAATGTTAGATTAATTTTATTGTTATAGGTTAATTTTAAATTGTTATTTTAATTAGTTTTATTAGTTAAATTCAGTTAATTCATTTTAATTGGGTTATCTTTTTTATTATTTAGGTCCAATTTAATTTATTTGTTTAATTAAGTTGCATTCCCAACCATATCCAAATTCTTTCAACAAGCAAAAAAATATGACTCATCAGACCTGCAACACGTGAAAATAAGATTTCACAAAACCTCATACCCTGCTCTTTCCCGCCACTTTTCATAAGCAAACAAAACTAGTTTAGAGCCTGCAAACCCAACCCTGCTATACCATCCTTACACACCAAATTAGTCAACACTTAGCCAACAAGTTTTCAATTCAAAAATAATTTACAAGAAACTAATTCACAGTTCTATAAAGACCACTATTTTTTATTAGTTGAAGGACCCAGAGAGAATAGCCACAGGTTGTAAAGAAATAAAAAACTCAGAGAAAACCCCTGTTTTTTTTTCACAACCATCTTCGGTCATCACACCTTCAACCGGTAAACATCACAAACCCATAACACCTCCATTAAACCACCAAATCACTACCGTCCCACCGTGATCGTCAATCAATAAAAAAAAATCGCCCTTCATCACTCACCTTCAAATCATTTCATAAACCATAAACATATCCCTCGTTAAACTCACAGAATAATCCTTCAAATCCACCTCGAATAATTGTTTTTTTTCCAGACACAAATAATCACAAACTTCATATCCAAACACAAAACCAGAAAGAATGAGATGAAGAGAAAGGAAATGTGAATACCAAACAAACAAAATCAAACCGTGACTGAGAGAATAACGCGAGATCCGAATCAAAACTTGCAGCTCTAAAATCATCTCAGAACCGAAATCCGCCCCGCTGAAAACCATCAAACCGTGAAACCACTTCAATCACAAAACCAATCGAAAACCAAACATATTCACCGATCTGAAACATGTGAGATGTTAACCGTTGAAATTGAAACCACGAGTAAAATGAGACGGCAAAGCCGTCAAAACCGTCGCGAGTCATCAGAACCATCCACCGCCGTTGAAACCTCCACGGTGAAATGAAACCGATCGCGAAAAACGAGTGAATAAGAGGGAGATTCGTGAGAAAAACTAACCAATCGAGACTGTGAGATCTCCGTCACCGGCGGTGTAGTGTTCGTTTTTTTGCAAATTTGTTTTGTTGAGAGAGAGTGAGAGGCGACTGAGAAAAAGAGAGAGGTGATTGAGAGAGATTCGAACAAAGTGTGAGTCATGAGATATCTTTATGTTTTTTTCTTTTATTTATTTGCTGATTTTTTTTGTTCTTAGAGTATTTTAAATTTTGAGACTGGTGGGCTTGGAACTCATGGATGCAGCCCATATTATTTGCTGTTTTTTGTTCTTAGAGTGTTTTTTTCTCTTGTTTCTTTATTTCATTGTTTTTTTATGGTATTATATTCTTCTGGGCTTTGACAACCCAATTACAGTTCCCATTCACACTAGTATTAGTGCTCATTATCTCCCTCTCATTTTATTATCTCTTTAAGTTTTGATAATGCGAATTTTAGATTCGATTTTATCAATTTATTCTTTATATTTGGGGCCAATAATATAACAAAAGGTCTGGTTTAATTCGATTTCAATAAATTGGTAAAATTGCGACCAATATGAGGCCATTATATTATATTTATTTTATTTCATAATTTATTTTGTTATTTAGCCTATTTATTTATTTTATTTTATTCTTATACAATATCAATTTCTAACGGTTCCAAATAATTAATTACACTACACACACGCTTTCTCTTGGGAAAATTACAACGAGACCCATTTATTTCATCGCAATCCCGTGTAAATTATTTTGTACTCTCTCCCGATTATCTTTGTACGCAATTTATCTTTCTGCCTTTATTTTACGGTTTCGTATTACTAAGAACACCTTTAGGGACTAGGATTCGAATCCACATATTCAACTAAAACATTTCATACACCTACATTTTGCATACACGTATGTCGGTCACCTATGTGATTGCCATCCGCACGACTTTATGCGTCATAAATTAATTAACGAGGAACTGAACCCTGGATTCTAGCATTCCACGAGTTCTTTGTTGAACCACGCCTGAGCTAGCCCCACGCGTAGTGTTTCATTTACTCCTTCGTTATAAAAAACATTAAACTCTAAAACATCCAAAACAAAGCATCTAATTTACAACACATCAAATAAACGGAGGAACTGGATTCTAGAGTCTAGCACTCCACATAGTCCTTGAATTAAATCACTCCTGGCCTAGCCCCACACGACGTGGTTTATTCGCCCTCTCGTTCATAAAATACCTAACTGTACAATTAATTATACGAAAGAACTGAACTCAAGAATCTAGCATTCCTCGGGTTCTTGAATTGAATTACTCTTGAGGCTAGCCCTCGGGTTGTAATTCATTCACTTTTTCGTATTCAAAACACTTAACAACTCAATGGACGAGACATGATTCATCTCCATAGGAAAGAGATTTCTCCTATTCCCACAAACACAAACAAATCAATCTTATCAAACAATTTCTATCAAGGAAGAATGTGGCAATCACTTGTTGATCATATATCCAAGTTCGAAGCTTCTTCCGATTTTATTTCTCAAAGAAAGAATGTGGCATTGCTTTTCGATTACCGTATCCAAGTTTAAAGCTTCTTTCAATTTTATTTCTAAAATGTTTGTGGTAGAATAAGCGAGACATATCCCTTAAAGATGACGACTTGTCTCTTTCTTTTCAAATACAATTTAAAACTTACCAACCAATTCAAATCATTTTTATAATTAATCAACAAAGAAACTGAATTCTAGAGTCTAGCACTACACATAATTCTTGAATGCAATCACTCATGGGCTAGCCCCACGCATTGTGGTCCATTCGCCCTGTCGTTTAAAACACCTTAACAAAGATCAAATATCTTTCTCTAAACGATCATTATTTAAATCTTTCTATCTCACAAACAAGCTAGCGCTTCAGCCTCCACCATGAGTAAAAGCCAATGCTTAGAAGTAAGAAAGCATTTCAAACAATTGTTCATTAAAAAACACAAACCGTAGTTTCACGAACTACGAAGCTCTGACTTTCCCATTGCACAAGGGAATACGTAGGCACAAGGATTTTAATCCTTCGCGAGCACAATAATACAAAATTTAATCTTTTTCTCTGTCATCTTTATAATATTAATAATAATAAACTTTAAACAAACATTTTAATAAACATTTAAAAGACAAAGACATAAATCAACATTTAATCGCATAGTTAACTAAGAGGTTCCCGTTGAGTACAACGGACGTGAGGGGTGCTAATACCTTCCCCTTGCGTAACCGACTCCCGAACTTAGAATCTGGTTCTGATGACCATTTCTTATCCTTATTAAGTTGTATCTATATCATTCGTTTCTTTAATTAGAATAAATAGAATTAGGTGGCGAATCTGTTGATTCTTTCCACGTCGCATCGCGAGGATCGTATTTTTCGAGGTACGATAGCTTGGCGACTCTGTTGGGGATTTCCTTGTGCATAAGAGAGTCAAGCCTAACTTAGGTTAACTTTGTGCGTTTATTTGGTGATCTTGTCTTTTTGTCTTCTCTATGTTTGTTATCTTTGTTTGTTTGTTTCTTTATTACTTTCTCTTATATGCTTTTTATTTATTTGTGGGATCTTGGGGATACATCACGAGTAAAAAATTAGTTGTGGAAAAAGAAGAGGGAACACCTAGGTTATAATTGGTAGTTATTAGTGTTAGTCTCCAAGGACTCACTCCTTGCAAGCCTAGCATGAAAACTCCCCCATATAGTTAGACGTTTCGTAGATCTTGTCGCAATGCAGCTAGCCTGTCGCGTGACCTGATTCATGAAAGGGATGTGACTCTGGACCCCCTAGAACCTGTTTCAATATTGGAAGTTATGTAGTGTTAGTCTCTGAGGGCTAGCCCCTTTGTCAGCCTAACATGAGAACTCCACTCAAGGTAGACCTTATCATTATTATCGTCAAAATACAGCTAGCCTATGGCGGGGCGTTAGTACGATAAACGTCTGTGAACTTGAGTTTCCTAAACCATCAACGTAGAAACTATCTTGTGAGTGGATTTTTGGGAACAAAATATAGAACCAATCTCTTACAGCCTACCATTTAGTATGTTTTGAGCTCTTCTAGCTTTCGAGTCTGTTTGTGCTTCTGATCCTGAAAAATACTTGCATTGCATCCATTCGCATACCATTGCATCTGCATTGCATATCATTTTCCTTCCTCAGAGTAAGCTCATCCTCGTCCTGTGTCCATAATCCGCAATTGATTTCCCAACACCTACATTGGACTTGAAATAGTTCTTGGTTGATCATAGACCCTGGAGGATAAAAGCATACTATGTCAAGGGGAGAATTTGTTTTGACAAAGGACCAATTGAACCAATTCGTGGATGTTGTGACAACTTTGACAAGGAGAGGGGATAATGTTCAACGGTCTGCCATAACTGAAGATGTCTTTCCACCTCAAGGGAACAATTTTGTTCAACCTCAGCCTGCAAGGACCCCAGTCGGGGCACCCGTTATTCAAGAGCATACCATTGTTCGAGATGGAAACTCCTTACCTCACTATGCCATTGAGTACCAAAGATTTGGGTTCTCTGAGCCAAATTCCCAAGGGGCAGTCCCAGTGAGGAAGACCAAGGGATCAGAGGTTGCTGAGATGACTGAGAAATGTCGAGTGCTGAAAGAAAGATTCAAAGCCGTAGAGGGGAAGAATGCTTTTGACGTGGATGCTTTAAACATGTGCATAGTACTTGGTTTGATTATACCTCCGAAATTTGAAACACCTGTTTTTTAGAAGTACAAAGAGGATAGCTGTCCAAAGCACCATTTGGTGATGTTCTGTCGAAAAATGATTACATATGCTTTTGACGATAAGTTGATGATTCACTGCATCCAAGACAGTTTGAGTGGGGCACCGTTGAATTGGTACATGGATTTGGAAAGAAGTCATATTCAGTCATGGTTGGACCTTGCCAATGCTTTTGTGAAGCAATACTAATACAATTTTGAGGAAGTTCCCAACCGCTTTCACTTGAAGGACATATCTCAAGAAAGTTATGAGCCATTCAAAGGGTACTTCCAAAGATGGAGAGAGTTTGCTGACCGTGTTCAACCGCTGCTCTCAAAAAAAGAGCTAGTTGACTTGTTTATGGACACTCTGCAGAGCCCATACTTTGAGAAGATGGTAGGCACCACATCAACAAGTTTCTCTGACCTGGTAAAAACGGGAGAACATATTGAGGTTGGTCTCAAAAGTGGAAGAATCCAAGGAAACCCATAGTCTCCATAGCATTGAGAGTGAATCCTTTGTTGATTCACAAAAGGAAGAAGAGGATGTAATCAATACAGTCATGGAAGATGTCGATTATTTCTATGGTGCATCAGCAAGACCCTATGGTCCTCCGTCTTTTCAACAATCACCACTTTGTATGCCTTACTATCCTTGTAGGCAAACAACAATGTTTAGAGCCCCTTACTAGCAACCCTAGATCTTTCCTCATCTAAGTCAGCGAGCCTAAAGCCGAGGATATCTGAATCAGCATCAGAACCAACATAAGCCTCGCAACAATTTGGAAAGAAGGAATGTTCCTCTTCATCCAGTACCTTTATCATATACTCAGCATCTGCAACCTTTGATTCAAAGCTCATTAGTGGTTCCCAAGTCTCTCAAGAAATTTCTAGAGCCATACCCGCCTGAGTATAATCCTCATGAGCAATGTTGATATCATGCTGGATCAATGGGGCATTCAACTGAAGACTTCAAAGCTTTTCAAGCCAAGGTACAACAATTGATCGACAAGAAGTACATATCATTTTTAGAAGGAAACCTGATGGTGCATGTCAACCTCTCGCCCGAATGAGTAAAAAGACTCTTCGGGGCATCTCTGGAAGACAGTTAATCAAGACACTTTCAATTCCCTAAAGCTGGCAATCATTTGTTTGTTTCAGCATTGTTGTTGTATTTATATTTGCATGTTGATTTTGCATTTGCTTGTAAGCATATATGTTTTTAAATTGGCAAGATTAATGAAATATTAATGCATATTTTGAATCAATCCATTCATATTCACTCATTTTCTTTCATTGTTATAAAAAACAAAAATATATTTCTATCATTTTGTTTATCAAAGTTTTGTCTTAGCAAAGATTGGAGGGAGGATGATGAAAACCAGATACCTGAATTCTCCATTTGTATGCTCTCAATTAAAACCTTGCCAATGATGTACATGCATTGTTTCAAATTCCCAAACACTGGTGAAATAAGGAAGATAATCCCTTGCTAACCCCTTTGAGCCTGGAAGTATGAGTTTTTCTTTTTCAAAAAAAAAGTGCAAAACCTCTTAATTTCAAACCTGGGGCAGGGTAGTCAGTTCAGTTAATATGTTTGCATTTAATCTTCAAGAGATTCAGTCATAAATCAAGAAGGATCATCTACATACTTTCCTTCGCACGCCAAAGAAGTTGTGGAGAGACAAAGTTTGTAGTATTTGTTCTCTATCCTCCAACAAAATGACAGTCGCAACTATTCAACAAAAGAATGAAGAAGGAAAAAGAAATACAAAGAAAAAGTCTGCTAAGTCAAAAAACAGAAAAAGACGACTTAGGCGAAAATTAATGAATTCATAAAATCCTCAACAAAGCAAGGATAAAGCAAAGTGGCTGCCATCACTTTTAAATCCTGATCCTTATCATACGTCGTCAAAGACTTTTGAGATCTGAATGCGTATGTCAATTTAACTGAATGTAGGATTTGAGTTCATCACGAAGAATGGGTTGGTTATAAATAAATTTTGAGCCTTTTATCCTTTATTTAATAAACCGTGAACCAAGCTACGTTACAACCCTTAAAAGACCTAATTGAGGCAGAGTTTATTTTGAGAGCATACTACAACAGGGTTGTGTTGACCTGACTCCTAAAGATCTATGCTAATCATTTGTATTGATCGCTTCATCTGCCATTCAATAAATGGCTAGATCCACTTTGTTGTTTTTAATCAATGTTTACTCCACTGTATCACTATCATACCAATAAACTGTGATTTAAAAAACATGCATAAATGTTGCATTAAAATTTCCAATTTTTAAATGTATAATGTTTATTTGCAAGTCAATTTAGCATCAAGGGAATCCCAATGAATTCATCCAGTTAGGGAATTTAACTTGGTAGAAGAGGCCCATCCTGGGGAAAACTATGTCAAGAACCAGTCAATCTGAATCAATCTCTTCGAGAGTCAGCTACTCAGAGGTTGAACCTTTTCTCAAGACTCAGACTAGAATGGACCATCAAAAGAGTTCAAGAAGCTCAATGGTCAACCAAATCAGAAGTTTCACATCCCAAGAGTTGATGAACCAGGGGAAAATCTCTAATATTCAAGCACTGGTGCAACCGTATCAAAGGCCATGTCATAGCAGGTTTATCCAAACCTTTTGAAAAGAGGAAGATTTCAAAAAACCATTGATTTAGGGGCCAGATGAATCACGTAGGGGAAAATCCTCTCTGTTCCTTCAAGTTGTTCAAGCAGGCCTTATGCAACTACACATTTTGAGTGCAAGACGGGTGTTGGGAATCATGTCGTCATCTTTGTCTCCTTTTAGAGATTCATCTGCAAAAAGAACTCTTCCATCAAATACACACACAGGGGCATTCTTGAAACCTTTGAGTCAGTGCATATTCACTCTCATGCTTTAGTCATGTCGCTCCGCTCATAGCGTTAAACCTTACATATTGTCTTACTTATCTAGCATATGTCCAGGTCAAAACCCAAGTAAAACAGTTCCCGTATGGTATTTTTCTTTGGAAGATTACTTCAAAGCCAGTTCTCGTCTGACAAGTCGGTTTTTTTACTCCAGTTCTCGTCTGATATTTCACTTGAAATTTATTTAACAGTCAATTCTCGTCTGACAGACAATTTTTACTCCAGTTCTCGTCTGGTATTTCACTTGAAAATTATTTAACAGTCAGTTCTCGCCTGACAGTCAGTTTTTACTCCAGTTCTCGTCTGGTATTTTACTTGAAATTTATTTAACAGTGAGTTCTCGTCTGAAAGTCAGTTTTTACTCCAATTCTCGTCTGGTATTTCACTTGAAATTTATTTAATAGTCAGTTCTCGTCTAACAGACAGTTTTTACTCTAGTTCCCGTATGGTATTTCACTTGAAATTTATTTAACAACCAGTTCTCGTTGAAAGTCAATTTTTACTCTAGTTCTCGTCTGGTATTTTTCTTTTGAAAGTTACCTCAGAGTCAGTTCTCGTCTGACAGTCAGCTTTTTACCCCAGTTCTCGTCTGGTATTTCTTTTGAAAGTCAGTTCTCGTTTGACAATCAATCATTTTAAACCAGTCCCCGTCTGTTAGTCAATTTCTTTTCAAACCAGTTATCGGTTGATAGCCCATTTTAAACCAGTTCCTGTCTGGTATTTCATTTTAAAGCTATTTGATAGTCGGTTCTCGTCTGACAGTCATTTTTTCCAAATCCAGTTCAAAACCAATTCTTGTTTGGTAGACCATTTCCAAAGTCAGTCCCCGTCTGACAATGGATCAAAAGAAACCAGTTCCCGTCTGGCATGTCAAAGAAAAATCATTTCTTACTAGCAGTTTTGTCTGAAAATTCATTGTTTTTGATACCCTTTAGTTTGGTCAATCGATGTTTTCCCCCAGTAATATTGGTATCCCCAGCAAAAATCCATATGTTATTGGTATTTGCTTTTATTTCTGTCAATATCTCTTTAATTCCAATTGTCATTGGCATGGATCCGTTAAGCTGGTCGTGAAACCTTTTGACTTACAGTTTAAGTCTGTTTAATTCAACACACATTCGTGTTTCCTGATGGTTCCTGAAGGTCTTCTTTGAACTTTTCATTTAAGGAATTTCCAAAGGTTGGTCATTTATCTTGTTCAAAACTCCAACAATTCTTCTTTCGCCAGCCGGTCGCTTAGAGCCGTCGATTTATAATTGAGTACTTTGCATTCTACTTCCAGTGTTAGTTGGTCGCATAGAGCCACTGCGCAATCACTGTGTTTGTCTCCTTTATTCTTAGTGTCAGTAGTTACACTTGAACCTGCTGCGCATTCACTTTGAATATTTTTCTTTATTTGTTTTCCCGACCGCTGTGTCGATGTCGTTTTCAGTCATTTCCCTCAATCTCCGAGTTGAGTTTGTTTTCTCGACCGTCGTGTCGATGTCGTTTTAATTATTTCCTCAATCACCGTGTTAAGTTGTTTTCCCAACCGCCGTGTCGATGTCGTTTTCATTATTTCCTCAATCGCCGTGTTGAGTTTGTTTTCCCGACCGCCGTGTCGATGTCATTTTAGTTATTTCCTCAATCTCCGTGTTATGTTTGTTTTTCCCGACCACCGAGTCGATGTCCTTTTAGTTATTTCCATAATCGCCATATTAAGTTTGTTTTCCCAACCGCCGAATCGATGTTTTTAACTGCCGAGTTGACTGGTTTTCTATACCGCCGAGTCGATGTCATTTCCACTACCTTTCTCAACCGCCGAGTTGCTATATTGGGATCCCCAGCAGTCACACTTGAACTTGTTAACCCATCACTTTGTTTAGTTTGTTCTCATTCATAGTGTCAGTTGGTCGCACAGAGCCGTTGCACATTCACTGTGAATATGTTGTTGGTTTTCTTCTCAATGTCAATTGGTCGCATAGAGCCGTTGATTTACCACTTCGATTATTCCCAGGTCTTTCTATTCCTGACGTCAGTTGGTCACATCGCACCACTACGTTTTACTTTGAGTTTATTTCCTAGCCGTACTGAGGTGTCAGTCTATTCATTGATCTAACGCTTTAGATATCTTTCTGTTTCCCGTCTTTCGTTATTCTTAGTGCCAGCAGTTACACTCGAACCTGTTGACTTATCACTTTGAATACTTCAGTCTTTGTCTCTTTATCCCCATCATATGCCATCCCCAACATTTTGCTATCCCCAGTAAGTCTTCACCATTTGTTTGTCGGTATATTGCATCATATTCATCATTTCAAAAAAATCAGCATGCTAGGATCATTTCATCTCATATCCCCAGCAAAACAAAAGAGTCCCTCATGAATTCATAACATTGCACTTCATCTGCATTCAGACAAAATTTTAGGTTTTTTTTATATATTTAATCCTCTTCTACTTTGAATGTCCAAAAAAAACTTTGTTATTCATACATTCAGGTTCAAGATAATTAAATAGGGGCAACTGTCACACCCTAAATTTTGACCGAACTTTTTTTAAATCTGCATTCATTAGATGTATCGTTATCACATATAGATAGTCAGTCATTTTACGTTTTTAGATAAATAGTCCATTAACCTTCATAATCATGCATTTTTCCATTCAATTTTATCTTTGTTTCTATCTTAGATTTTATTTCATTTCCAAAATAGGATGCTTGTCTCATTTTATTTTATTTTTCTCTAAAAAAATGGTTATCTTTATTATTTAGAATTAATTATTTCAATTCCAATTTAGTTTCAATTTTTATTTTAATTAGTTCAATTTTAATGTTAGATTAATTTTATTGTTATATGTTAATTTTAAATTGTTATTTTAATTAGTTTTATTAGTTAAATTCAGTTAATTCCTTTTAATTAGGTTATCTTTTTTATTATTTAGGTCCAATTTAATTTATTTGTCTAATTAAGTTGCACTCCCAAACACATCCAAATTCTTTCAACAAGCAAAAAAATATGACTCATCAGACATGCAACACGTGAAAACAACATTTCACAAAACCTCATACCCGACTCTTCCCCACCACTTTTCATAAGCAAACAAAACCAGTTCAGAGCCTACAAACCCAACCCTGCTATACCATCCTTACACACCAACTCAGTCAACACTTAGCAAACAAGTTTTCAATTAAAAAAAATTACAAAAAACTAATTCCCAGTCCTATAAAGACCACTATTTTCTATCAGTTGAAGGACCCAGAGACAATAGCCACAGGTTGTGAAGAAATAAAAAACTCAGAGAAAACCCCTATTTTTTTTCTGCGACCATCTTCGGTCATTACACATTCAACCGGTAAACATCACAAACCCATAACACCTCCATTAAATCACCAAATCACTACCGTCCCACCGTGATCGCTAATCCATAAAAAAAAATTCCCTTCATCACTCACCTTCAAATCATTTCATAAACCATAAACATATCCCTCGTTAAACTCACAGAATAATCCTTCAAATCTACCTTCAATAATTGTTTTTTTTTCATACACGAATAATCACAAACTTCATATCCAAACACAAAACCAAAAAGAATGAGATGAAGAGAAAGGAAATGTGAACACCCAACGAACAAAATCAAACCGTGAGTGAGAGAATACCGCGAGATTCGAATAAAAACTTGCAGCTCTAAAATCATCTCAGAACCGAAATCCGACTCCACCGAAAACCATCAAACTGTGAAACCACTTCAATCACAAAACCGATCTAAAACTAAACATATTCACCGATCCAAAACATGTGAGATGTAAACCGTTGAAATCGAAACCACAAGTAAACGTGAGACCGCAAAGCCGTCAAAACCGCCGCGAGTCACCAGAACCATCCACCGCCGTTGAAACCTTCATGGTGAAACAGAACCGATCGCGAAAAACGAGTGAACAAGAGGGAGATTCGTGAGAAAAACTAACCAATCGAGACTGTGAGATCTCTAGCGCCGGCGGTGTAGTGTTCGTTTTTTTGCAAATTCTTTTTGTTGAGAGAGAGAGAGAGGCGACTGAGAAAAAGAGAGAGGCGATTGAGAGAGATACGAACAAAGGGTGGGTCATGAGATATCTTTACGTTTTTTTTCTTTTATTTATTTGCTGATTTTTTTTGTTCTTAGAGTATTTTAAATTTTGAGACTATTGGGCTTCGAACTCTTGGATGCAGCCCGTATTATTTGTTGATTTTTTTTCTTAGAGTGTTTTTTTCTCTTGTTTCTTTATTTCATTGTTTTTTTTATGGTATTATATTCAGCGGGGCTTTGACAACCCAAATATAGTTTCCATTCACACTAGTATTATTGCACATTATCTCCCTCTCATTTTATTATCTCTTTAAGTTTTGATAATGCGAATTTTAGATTCAATTTTATCAATTTATTATTTATATTTGGGGCCAATGATATAACAAAAGGTCCGATTTAATTCGATTTCAATAAATCGGTAAAATTGTGACCAATATGAGGCCATTTTATTTATTTTATTTTATTTCATATTTTATTTTGTTATTTATCCTATTTATTTATTTTATTTTATTCTTATACAATATCAAGTTCTAACGGTTCCGAATAATTAATTACACTGCACACACGTTTTCTCTTGGGCAAATTAAAACGAGACCATTTATTTCATCGCAATCCTGTGTAAATTATTTTATACCCCTCTCCCGATTAACTTTGTATGCAATTTATCTTTCCGCATTTATTTTACGGTTTAGTATTACTATGAACACCTTTAGGGACTAGGATTTGAATCCACATAATCAATTAAAACATATCATACGCCTACATTTTGCACACACGTAAATTGGTCACCTATGTGATTGCCATCCGCACGACTTTACGCGTCATAAATTAATTAACGAAGAACTGAACCATGGAGTCTAGCATTCCATGAGTTCTTTAATGAACCACACCTGGGATAGCCCCACGCGTAGTGTTTCATTTACTCTTTCGTTATAAAAATCATTAAACCCTAAAACATCCAAAACAAAGCATCTAATTTAAAGCATATCAAATAAACAGAGGAACTGGATTCTGGAGTATAGAACTCCACACAGTCCTTGAATTAAATCACTCATGGGTTATCCCCACGCGACGTGGTTTATTCGCCCTCTCATTCCAAAAATACCTAATCGTACAATTAATTATACGAAAGAACTGAACTCAGGAATCTAGCATTCCTCGGGTTCTTGAATTGAATTACTCTTGAGGCTAGCCCTCGGGTTGTAATTCATTCACTTTTTCGTATTAAAAACACTTAACAACTCAAAGGACGAGACATGATTCATCTCCATAGGAAAGAGATTTCTCCTATTCCTACAAACACAAACAAATCAATCTTATCAAACAATTTCTATCAAGGAAGAATGTGGCAATACCTTGTTGATCATATATCCAAGTTCGAAGCTTCTTTCGATTTTATTTCTCAAAGAAAGAATGTGTCATTGCTTGTCGATCACCGTATCCAAGTTTAAAGCTTCTTTCGATTTTATTCCTCAAATGTTTGTGGCAAAATAAGCTGGACATCTCCCTTAAATTTGACTACTTGTCTCTTTCTTTTCAAATACAATTTAAAACTTACCAACCATATCAAATGATTTTTATAATTAATCAGCTAAGTAACTGAATTCTGGAGTCTAGCACTCCACATAATTCTTGAATGCAATCACTCCTGGGCTAGCCCCACGCGTTGTGGTCCATTCGCCCTGTCGTTTAAAACACCTTAACAAAGATCAAATATCTTTCTCTAAACGAACATTGTTTAAATATTTCTATCTCCAAACAAGCTAGCGCTTCAGCCTCCACTGTGAGTAAAAGCCAACGCTTAGCAGTTAGAAAGCATTTCAAATAATTGTCTCTTCCAGCACCTTTATCCTCTTGGAGGCCTCCTTCAGAGAGTTTGAGGAGTTCTTGATCACGTCCTCGGAGGCCAATACCTTAGCCTTCAACTGATGGATCTCCTACTCTTGAGTGGTCGTCCCCTCAGCGAACATCGAAGCCATCGTAAGAACCTGTGCCATTGAACTCGCATCCCGAGCCAAACAAGAGCATATATACGGTCGACTCATTCCCTCCAACTGAATTGTTTCCTCCCTATGGACTTAGAGGGAGTGATCCTCGAAGAAGTTGGGCTTCATGAAACACATGGGGATCTTGTAGGAATGCTTTGGGGAGGCGTTCACCAGGTTCACCAGTTCGTCAGTTCTAGACCTCTTCCCTGTCCTGGAAGTCCCTCCAGGAGAACCATGGGGGCGGGCGAAAAAGTACCTGAGCCCATTACCAACTTGTCGTTGAGGCGAGTTTGCGTTAATTTCTTTGGTGCTCTTCATTTTCTCAAGTTTGCCATTAATTTATCATGTACGTTTACCATCGAATCTGGAAAAGACAGGAAAAAATAGTCAGAGCACAAATTATAGACGAGTATAAAATGAAATACGAGCAAACAAATACTAAGACTACAAGAATAACAAGGTACTGGGAGACATCCTCGTCTGTCTCGCAAGCTAGAAGCTTGGACACCTCTATAAACCTGGGGGTCACCTTGGCGCCCCTATCCTTGTCTAAAACAGCATGATCGTATTTGTTGACATTCACAATCATCGTGATCATCGAAACATAACCCATCAAAGCCTCATAGCTGGCTTGGTCGTTTCACTCAAGACAGAGGCGATCTCGAGGAATTCATCGGTCTCGTGCAAGAAGTGATCGCGCGACCAAGAAAAATGAAACTTCAACAACAAGTGAGGGACCTCCTTCCCATCCTTTTCCAACAAAACATTCCCCTGATCATCCGTATCCACTCCCCGAAACTTGCAGGAGTTCAGAGCATGCTCGAAGATCGGTTCGACCAAGTAGAAACGATCCTTGAAATCCCTAATCGATTCAGAGTACACTTTAAAATATTTCTTCTTCTGTTTCATAAAGACCCAGCCGAACTTCCCGTTAACCACCTGTCGCTGGAGGTGGAAAAAAGAAAGAAAAAAAGGAGGGAGTGTCACCCCTATCTTCAGATATCCGCACGTCATTTCGAAAGCCCAAATAAAGGCTAACAAATTTGGATGCAGTTGGGAGGGCGTGAGCTCCAAGTGAATGAACACAGATTGTTGGAAATCTGAGAACAATAGCCTAAACTTAAGCTCCGTAAACAAGATGTCATATAGAGGAAACCTGTCCAAGCCGAATGCCCAACAGATACGATCTTCTGACCCCTAATATCAAGGTTCCTGACCATAGGAACTGGGCCCTCCAGGCCCTGGGTATAAAGAGAGGCGAGATTCCCTGGCTCGTCGGCGACCCACTCATCGACGAGCATGTCCTTGTCATAATAACCATCTTCCTCTTCAGAATTGACATTGTTGGTTCTAGTTGAGGTGGTTTCCTCAGAGTCGTCGGGGGATAGAGAAATCCTCCTCGTTGATGAGCTTTCCTCAGATTCAGTAGAAGAGGACGTAGGATCACCCGATTGATTCTCAATTTCCATGTGTATTTGCTCGTTGATAGACATCATGACACCTGAAAAGCAGTGAAAGCAACTGTGAATTCGATGAGTCAAATCAAATCCACCCTTTCACCATTGTTCAAGTGAAATGGCACGCTAAGGAACGAGGACGTTGTCCTCGATCAATGCCCTTATTCAATGAAAAGTCACGGTCAAGGTCGCAATAACGACCAGACAGAAGGGAGAAGTATTGACGCGACAAAGCCACAGGTTCGCATGAACGGGCACCCTGTTACCCAAAAATCTGGTTGAAGTTTACACTGAAGCCGCTGCGGACGGAGAAGGCTAAACCTAAACTTTGCATCAGTAACATCATTGACACTGAAAACCACCGCATAGAGGCAGAAAACACTGTGTCGGAACCTAAGAAGTTCAATAAATCGGTCATTTCAATCCTAAACTTAGCCCTAACCGCATGCAACTAATCTACCTATTAGAATTAGAAGTTCAATCAAACAAAATGTGATGAAAATGTAGTGGTTGACGGCTGAACTCAAGCACTTGTTCGAAGCGGGCAGTGAAAGCAGAGAATGAAAAGTGTAAGCCTGAAGCCCAGTGCCGTATTTATAGATTTCTCTGGAACATGCACGAACACGTGAAGCCTACAAACCTAGAGACGGCACACTCATTACCTAGGGACTTCCGTAGAATAGCCATCATTACGCATTAAATGCGCACGCTTCCCTATACACAAGCATGACGCAACTTTTCTACCAAATGATTGGAATACTCGTTCAAACGACCATGTTCAAACGACCATGTATAGTCAGCCACCCTTAAGTCATTGCTTCTACGACCTGAAGCAATGACTTGGGGGGATCATGTTCTGGACTGGACCAACGACTAGGTATGGCCCAATCCTCTCTTGCCCATGAAACAACCCAATAGCCCAAATGTCAAGGGGACCCATCGTATTCATGCTCCCCCTGGTTTGACCACGACTCATCGACCACGTCTGGTCGTAGTCGGTCCATCCTTCTCGTCCTTGATCTCTGCCCAACAATTGCAGAGATCACCCAGATTCGGCCAGGCTAGTTCCTGCTCGGATGTTATTGTGCCTGACGCGCCATTATCACGACTAGGATGTTTGTCTGACGCTTAGTTTCTGGCAGTTACCTATTTTCAGGGGATCCTCGATCCAGGCCCAAAAATAGGAACCATTGGCCATGCACTGAGGGCTCTCTATATAAACCCTCTCAGTTGAATGAGCCAGGTATCAAATATTTATTCCCCGAACACTCTTACTTGTATTTTCTATCTCTTGTGACCATTTTGACTTTGGCATCGGAGTACCTTGCAGGTATCCCCCCCGTCCGTTCTCCTCAATATCCAAGCAGACTTTGTAGTCCACTTTAGCAGCCATTGTAGATTCTAATCTCAAGTACGATCCTGTTTCAACATCTTCTAAGACATCATCTTCCTTGATCAAGTTTTTATCATCAACAACATTTTTGGACTCCATCATTACTTTAGTTCTGGAGTTGAAGACTTTATATGATCTGTTTTTGGTAAAGTATCTCAGAAATAGACCTTCATCACTCTTTAGACCTAATTTTATTCTTTGTTCATGATCTGTCAAGATGCAACACATACTCCCAAAGACATGGAAGTATTTCACAATAGGTTTTCTTCCTTTCCATGTTTCATAAAGAGTAGTTGAATAACATTTCCTCAAAGTAACTTTGTTATGAATGTAGTAGATAGTGTTCATGGCTTCGGCCCAAAAGTGATATGGTAATTATTTTGCATGTATCATGGCTCTAATAGATTCCTATAGAGTCCTATTTTTGTGTTATACAATTCCATTTTCTTAAGGTGTAATGGGAGATGGGAATTTATGACAAATTCCTTCAGTGCTACAAAATTTAGCAAATTTGTTGTTCTCAAATTCCTCCCCATGATTACTTCTGATTTTAATAACATTGCTTTCTTTTTCTCTTTGAAGCCTTTGACAAAGATCTTTGAGAACATCAAACACTTCTGATTTCTCTCTAATGAAATTTATCCCGGTATATCTTGAATAGTCATCCACAACAACCTAGGCATACTTTTTTCCACCAAGACTTTCAACTTGCATAGGTCCCATCAAATCCATGTGGAGAAGTTATGAGACTTTTGAAGTGGTAAGATGTTGGATCTTAGTCTGCTTTCTAACTTGACATTCTCCACATACTCTTCCTTCTTCAATTTTGAGCTTTGGAATTCCTCTAATAACTTCCATAAATATGATTCTCCTTATTCCTTTTAGATCAAGTGTCCAAGTTTATGATCCACACCATGACCTCATCTTCTTTGGAAAGTAACCATGTGGAGGAATAACTTGAATCTTGAGGCTCCCATAAATAGAAATTGTCCTTAGATCTGACCCCCTTCATGATCAATTCAGTCTTCTCATTTGTAATAAGACATTCAGATTTAGAGAAATTTATTTTGAATCCTTGATCACACGGTTGACTGATGCTATTTAGATTGGCAGTTAACCCCTTAATAAAAAGCATATCATCAAGCTTTGGGACTCCTGAGTAGTCCAGCTTTCCAACCCCCTTGATTTTACCTTTGGTTCCATCACCAAAAGTTACATAACTAGTAGCATGAGATTTCATGTTCACCAACAGATTCTTGACACCTGTCATATGTCTTGAACAACCACTGTCAAAATACCAATCTTCTTTGGATAAAACTCTGAGAGACGTATGGGTTATCAAACTATTGGTAACCGCCTTGGGAATCCATTGCTTCTTAACTTTAGGAATGTTCTGATTAGATCTAGGGTGAGGTGTTGGATTCAGATATCCATAAAGTTTAAAATAGTAAGGCTTTAAGTGACCAAACTTCCCACAATAATGACATCTCCAACTCTAGAATTTTCCTCTTTTGTAATTTCCTTGTCTTCTGTCATGACGTTGAGACATTTGATTCAACATCTTTGGTTTAATCTCAGGATGAACAAGATATGAGACATGTTCCTTTCCTATATTAAATCCTAGTCCAGTCACATCTCCAACCATCTTTCTAACTTGCAGAATCTCAATTAAAGTGTCTGATCCAATGTTCGGCATCTTGATAGACTTGGTCATTTGATGAAGCTTAGAGTTTAACAATGTCACTTCATTTTCCAACTTGGATATAGTTTCCAGATGCTCTTCCTTCTCAACCTCTAGTTCAGTTATGATTTTCTTTTGTTTCTCCCCTTGCTAACACACCTCTTTACTTCTGATGCATAGCTCCCTATAGGAAGCATATAACTCATCATATGTAACTTCATTATCACTAGAATCAGAGTAATATCTTCCAGTTAGAGAAGTAGCATCCTTAATAGATTCTTCTTCAATTTCACTTTCAGAATCCTCATCAGACCAAGCCACAATAAGGCTCTTTTTCTGTTTCTTGAGATGTGTTGGGCATTCAGATCTAATGTGTCCAAAACCTTCACATCTATGACATTGAATCCCTTTGCCTTAAGGAAATTTCTCTTCAACTATTGTCTTTCTTCCAAACTCATTTGATCTATTGATGCCAGATGAGTTATTCTTGACATTTGGTCTTGACTTCTTGTCCATCTTTCTCATCACTTTATTAAACTGCTTCCCATGAAGCACTAAATCATTTGATAAGCCTTCATCAGTATCCAAATCACACTCTTCTACTCGATCTTCATTGTTGGAGGCAAAAACAGTGTTTTTATTCTTCTTTTTAGATCTGTCACTTATGCCTATTTCAAAAGTTTGAAGATATCCAATAAGTTCATCCACTCTCATCTTTCTAATGTCATGAGCTTCTTTTATGGCAGTGACTTTCATGTCAAATCTCTTAGGGAGTGATTTGAGAGTCTTTTTTACCAACTTCTCTTAAGACATAGTGTCTCCTATGGAACTGGATGCATTGGCTATCTCAAGGATGTTCGTATGAAAATCATGAATTTTTTCATCATATTTCATCCTCAAGTTCTCAAATTTGGTAGAGAGCAACTGAAGTCTTGACATCTTCACCTTAGAGGCACCTTCATGAGTATTTTTGAGAATGTCCCAAGCATCTTTAGCCACAACACATGTGTTAACCAATCTAAAAAATATTTTTGTCAATTCCATTGAATATGACATTCAATTCTTTAGAGTTTCCAAGATCAAGATCATATTCTTCCTTAGACCATTCCTCTTATGGCTTCAATTTTGTTGTATCCTTTCCATCTTTGTCCTTCACAACAGGATGTTCCCATCCTTTCAGAACAACTTTCCAATCCTTGTTGTCCCAAGATTTCAAGAAGGAAACCATTCTTGGCTTCAAGTAATCATAATTAGTTCCATCCAAAATGGGTGGTATATTCACAAATCCTCCCTCCTTGTCCATTGTACCATAAAGTAACTTCCCTAGATCTCACCTAGATACAAAGCAGTATGTCTGCTCTGATACCAATTTAAGTTATGGTATCAAATATGAGATGTCGAATGAGATGTCACAACATTAATATCTGAACATTAACAAGGTTAATAAAACATTAAACAAAATAATAATAACACAAGGAATTGTTAACCTAGTTCGGTGCAATCACACTAAAGTGTAGAGGAAACCAAACCAGGAAGGAAATCCACTATTAGTAGTATCAATTTAGAGTTAAACCACTTAGTTTACACTCTTCACTTAATCACTACCCAATGCAACTTCTATCTAAGAACTCTTAGATAAGAGACACCTCTCACCCCCTCAATCAAACACAGTGACAATCTCACAAAGTACAAAGAATAAAAGACACACTTCAAAAACACATAACCATCAATGCTTCAAAGCTTATAAATGATTAAAAAAGTACAACTCAAATAAAATCCAACTCTAATATCAGAATGATAAAATAGTGGCTCACAATTAACACAAACTCTAACACTCAAAAACACAATGCTTTACAATTATCTATTTTTCACACCTTATAATTAGGTTTTGTATCTTATAAATAGAAAACATTCCAAATGGTCTTGGATCAGATTAAATATATGAAAATATATGCTTCCATGATTTTCTCCAAAAATAACATCTTCACGATTCAAAAAGATCTTCAAATATTAGAAACAGAACAACTTCTGTTTGGACAATCAATTCCTCCTTGATTTTCACAACCTATTGAACCAATCACATAAACAAACACCTGTTGAAAATATGCAAGAATTAAATCAAATCTTTCTACATAAAGATGTTCCAGAACTGACAGACAGATGTTAAGACATATGATTTGACATCACAAATACACCTGAATAGATGTTCTTCAACCATGTCAAAGCCATCCTCTAAGACATCAGGAGTCAGCATAATGTTTTACTACAAATGCAGCCAACCTAAGAACCTTCAAGTGGATTCCCCCAAATCAGTCACTTACTCAATGTAATTCGTTTGGCTACAATTCAATATCATCTCAATAGCATCTACTCATATGATACTGAAACTCTAAGTGGGTTTACATTCACCTCGGGTGTTTTCAAAACACAACAATCGATCTCTATCTAACACTGTTAAGTGTTTATATACATCAATAACAGAACTGAATCTCTGATACCAGTTGAAGGTGTGAGAAAAACACAAGAAATTGGGGGATTGAATTAAGGTTTTCACTCTTGGCTACTTTTTGATATATCCTGGTTTACTTGAGAACTTCTCAAGCTAATCCATTCCACCCGCCAAGGTGCTTCCGCCTTAAACAAGGACTTAATCCACTATAACCAAATCATTATGATTACAATCCTGCGGCCAACTATTATGAATAACTGCAAAGAATCTCTGTGACTTCCTGCATGGCAACCTGCCGTGACTATCTGCATAACACCACATTTCTTAACTTCCTGTGCGGCCTACAACTGTGACTAATTGCACAAAACCTCTATGACTTCCTGCGTGGCAACCTGCAGTGACTAACTTTACAACATCATGTGTCGTGACTTTAGGCTCCAGAATCAACTGTTTTGAGTTGTACCAGAACCTTAGCCCTATAACATATCATCCGAACACATAGTTCTATAAATGCACTAGCAACTAATTTAGGTGCCTTCCTAAAGTTCTGACATTCACTCGGTCCTATAGGGAAAAAGATTGTTTACAAAAGTTATGATGTTTAATAAGCAGATTGTAAACTCACTTAAGTACATAAGAAAAACCTAAATACACATTAAGAATATTACATTGTATTCTTGCTCCATTGTGTGGTCTTCTGCTTCTTCAAGTTGCTTCTTCATTGAGCACTTGAAGGTTGAAGTCTTCTTCTTCTTCTTCAAAAGCTTTGCTAGCTTAATCTTCATATGAGCATAAAAAAGACTTCTTTGTCTTGATTCACTTAAGAACATTTTTGGACAACAGCCCATGTTCTTCTTCAATCCAATGATAATTTCAGTAGTTGATTTGTAGTTGAAGCTGCCATGATCATCTTCATTGTCTTCTGCGGCTTTGCAAGTCTTCTGCAACATATGAAGTTAAGCACACCGTGAATTCAATATCTTTCTACTTTAAGCAAATTATTATCAAAGAGTAATCAGCGAGAAGATCTAGATATTCAAGTAAACTCTTTGCGGCTTGTTCCAATGTTATCTTTATTTATCATCAACCTTATGTGATTGTATGACAATATCAACAACATGGTTCAAATACCATTTGACAACTTGTTAGTGTGTTGTAAATCAACCGTGAAGGTTGTTTTTCATTTCAACAGCATAAGACTAACAATTCTTTGTTGGATATCATATTTTCAACATAAATGATAATCCACAACCAGGATGTATTCATATTCAAAAATCAACAACACCCAAGAGTGTGGTTGTTCGTTTGAACCAATGAGGATTCAATTGGAACTAACAACATTAACGCTTATGGATGTGCTTCCATAAGGAACCAAAAACATCACATAGCATGTGATGTTTTCCTGTTATAGCCTAACATAAAAGAGTCCTTATAGTCCAATTCGGCTACTGAGGAATCTATTACACAAGGAATTAAATAGAACAACCATGTATTGTCCTTTTCAACAATTCAAAGATAGTGGAGAGGTAGTGGGATAAAGCATTATCGTACTATGTATTATCCTTGCCAACGGTAACATTGTCATCCAAACTTCAGAGGCTTCTGATTATAAATCAATGAATGAAGCATGATTTAGAGACGATGATACTAGGGTTTTCAGAGAGCCTAAGTCTTTAGTCTTCAGAACTTTATCACATAGAACTACGTTCTTCAGGACTTCAGCACTTAGCTTGAAACCCATAGTCTTCAAAACTTCAAGTCTTAGAGTCTTTAGAACTTTGTTCACATAGAACATTATTTTCTGAGTCTTCAGCACTTGGTTCTTCAGAACCTTAATCTTCGGAGCTCGTAAGTCTTCAGAATCTTTCTGACATTTGGTCTATAGACGCTAAGTCTTTGGAACTTCAAGTCATCAGAGTCTTCAGAATTTAGTTCTTCAGAAGATTAATTTCAGAAGCTTCGATTCACTATCAGGTCAGAACCACGTTTAGAACAACATCCACAAGAGCATTGCCAACGCAACATCTGCATCCTTGGATCTCTCTGAGTGTGTTTAGATTCAGAAGCACATTTGCTTCTTCAGCACACTTGTGACTAATATTATAGTAACTTCACATATTAGCATTTGCGTACTCATTCATAATGTTTGTTTGATATTAGCATATATAATATTCATGATCTTCAATTTAACAAACATCAGAATATAAAATGGATCTTTCATAAATACTCTATTGTTATTATCAAAACATAGATATGAAATACATAGACAACTCTTGTTCTTACAACTACACTCACTACAAACCATTGATCCTGATACTCTACATACCAACGTACAATATGTACTCTTAATTCATGCCTTGTCCACAACATTTGCCATAAAACAACCATGTTAACCCAACCTTATACCACTACTCCAACACAACCAAATAACCCTATACACTCAGCCTTCACATCCGACGCCATAATTAGTCAAATTCTGCAGCATATACAAAAATAGGCATACATAACCTGCACACACAAAAAAAGCCAATTGAAAAAAGAATAGAAATCCAATTTGAAAAAGCATTAAAAAGAGGAGTTGAAGCCACAAAAAGGGGGATTAAATATTTAAAAAAACTTACAAAAAGGCTCTCTGCAGAATAAATTGGGATCACCACTCAACAACCAAAAACATATACACCTGGTCTTTCTTATCCACAATACCTTTGTTATTAACTCACTAAAGAAAGAGATCCAAACATCATCACTACTCCAAAACATTCATCCATGCAAATTCCTCGATACCTTACCAAGCCACCCCTAATATACCACATCACATCAACTTCCTTTTTCTATAAAAAAATTGTTTATGCATCATACCCATCCGTTTCCACAACTCTTCATGTTACACAAGCAGTAACACACAAATCACCCTTATGCAATCAGCCATGAAACCACTACGCTAACCATAGACATTTTATATATACCATATCTCTAAAGATATTGAATATGTGATCACCACATTTCACCCTCAATCTCGTTCGCACCTCATATCACAAATCCTTGACCACAACCATTCATCCTCACTGAACCTCCAAAATCGCTAAAAATACAACAACCTTAAACTCATCAAACCACCATCCACCACCTTCCATTTTAAATATATGGACGCCACCGACATAGAAGAGGAGTAGATTTGACGAGAAAACAGAGGGTAGAATTTGTAGAGGCAATTGAGAGAGAAGTTATCACATACGAATGCAATACAGAGTGGTTGATAGCGAGACAGAGAAACGAAAGAGAGAACATATTGATACGAATTCGATTGCAGTAGAAAAAATCACGCAAGAAAGTCGTGAGATGGAGAGTTTGTGTCGATGTAGAATCGATTGTGATTTTGAAAGGAGAAAGCAAAGAAGGAATCAACACTGTTTGGGAGAGAATCGAAAGATTTGTTTTTTTTCTTCTGAAACACGGTTTGCAAATTGTTACATCTATTTTACAATATCTTATTTTTGTTATTATTGGATTTTTTTACTTTATATTTATTTATTTTGTTTATTTATTAATTAGGTTAGGTTATATTAGGGTCAGATTCTCAACATTGTCACATAAGTTCATACTTGTTTCTCTATTGACACACCCATGTTGGATTGACACCCCTGGCCCATCACATTTTTATTTAGTTTTCTTTTTCAAAGTTTGATAATTATTTTTTTAATTTAGTTTTAGGATCTTAGTTAGTTTAAATTAATTAGGTCTAGATTAATCTAATTTTTTATAAATATAATTCATATATAGTATAATTATAAAATATAAAAAACAATAAAAATATTTTTATTTATTTATTTATCTTCTCTTACTTTATTAGACTTTTTTATTTTATTTTAGTTCTTATTATTTTAGATATATAAAAATACCAAAAATAGTAGATAATTGTTAAGTCTTTCAATTTATTTTAGCATTTTAATTTTAACACAATGTTTTTTCCGTGAACGTACTCTCGATTTTATTTGTTGTCTGATGCATGTTACCTGATCCAAGGGAATATGACATCTTGTTAACTTATTGTCATTCACGTGCCTTTTACTTAATCTTGTCTTAGTTTTCTCACTCTTTATACCCTTCATTCCTTCCTTCATAAGATATGACAATTGATCTCTTCACCTTTTCAATTATTTTTCACAAGCTTTTCCTTCAAGCTTTTCTCCTTTAGTTGCCCTAATTCTTTGGCCCCCTTTTTACCCATAGTTTTCTGAACTATAACGCTATGAATTTCCCACTGCACGAGGGAATACATAGACACAAGGTTTATCCTTGGCGAGCACATGTTTCTTTTTTTACGTTATTCTCTTTTTCATATTTTTCACACTTTTCTATTTTTCACATTTCTCACCTTTTCATTTTAGCTTTAGTTTTCATTTGTTAGCAGACAATTAAACATAATAACAAAGATATTACAAGAGGTTCCCGTAGAGTACTACAGATACTTAGGATTCTAGCATCTACCCAAGGTATAACCAACCCCCGTACCTTCGATCTCCGACTGCTTAGATTTTAGGCTCGTCTTTTAGCTTAACATATCTTTAGGGTTTATTCGATCTTTTCCACTTCCTTTGGAAAAATTAAAGTTCGGTGGTGAACATTTATGATTTGTGATTTGTAACACCCAAATTACCCCACAAAAATATTAATAAAATCAAAGTAAAATTTTCAACAAAATATTTGAGTGCCACAATTCAACTTCTAAAACCAACATAAGGCTCAATGACACGTTTATGCAAAATTATCCAACATACAACATAATTCAAAAATAACATATAACATTTTCGTCACTAAAGGTTTTTCATCAAATAAAACAAAAAAAGTGTAACGTCATCCCGATACCCAAAGCGACGTATCAGAGCCAACATCCCAACATCAAATAAAACAAATAAGGTTTTTCATCAACGAATTCACTGACCATCACTTTCCTTGTCCCGCTCACTTGCACGTTACAAACATAGGGCAACATTCAAATAGAAGGTGTTAGATACATATATCATAAAAGAGTAATATAATAAGAATTAGCAAGTATTAGAAAAAACACCACTTCTCCACTAACACTACACAACATCATACACCTCCACAAAATACACATCAACAAAGTCATATACGACAACAACAATTATGCAATGAGACCCTACTTAACTCTAGGCATGAGATACCATAATCAGATCCCTATTTCAAGATCCAATTTCCGTCAAAACTCTTGAATCCTCTTTCATGGTCCAATATGATCCCTATTTCCTGATCACACCCTCGACCCCTATTTCATGGCCACGTAAGATCCCTATTTCATGATCGCACCAACATCACAATGATCCCACTCAGATCCAACCATTATACCCTACCTTGGTATAATGCTCAAACTATGCAACATGTCATGCAACACCAATGACATATATGCAATACATACAACAAATACAAATGCAACTAAACAACATATATCATACCACGATTTATCACATCAACTAGCTATCATCAACATCATGCATATTCAGCATATCACCACATAAATCAACTTCAACCACCACTAATGCAACAACAACATATACAATAGCATATTACATATACATGTATAAGCAACAACTTATCACAAACACATCAACTCATAACACAACAACATCTAAGCCCAACAACCTATAAAATATGTTCATATTCGAATTATACTAATTATCCCTATAGTTATGTGTATAACTCCTATTTTACTACCATCAACTACACCACATCTATTCCTAAGCATTACTAAATCATTTAAGTAATTTTAAGGAATTTTTGGGAATTAAAAAAATCAACATTTTTTGCTCTAGGTCTCGGTGAGCGAGGGGGATTGCTCGCTAAGCGAGAAACTCTCTGTATTTTGGATTTCCAAAGTCTAATTTGCTTGCTAAGCGAGCTCTTCAATTTCACAGTTCTCCTCTATGTGTTTTGCAATCAAACCTGCACAGATTTTCATCCCCAAAACACCAATATCCAACCATAATTCATAGTACTTACTTATTTTACTACCTAATTCATAACATTATCAACTAACAATAATAAATTATCAACAAATCAACCAAAAACCTACTCAATCACCAGAACCCCAACATCTCATCTTCAACCTACCCAATTCCCATTATAAAACCCTTTAGAGATGGAAGAATCTCACCCTTACCTTGGTTTTAACGATAAATTCTTCTTCCTCGCGGATTCTTCTCTTCAACCCTATCCCTTTTCTCTTCTTCCCCTCATTACTTTTCACGACCGTCTTTGTTCATCAATAACATGATCCTTTTTCCTCTTTACAACTTAATCTCTTGGACCAACTTAGGGACTTCCACTCTTACCCTCACTAAACCCACCAAATGACCACCTTGCCCCTCACCTCATATTTTCCATTTATTTAATTTATCCAATAATAATACTATCCACCATAATATAATTCTCAATTAACATTATATTCGATAATATATATTATTCTTCAAAACACAACTTTCCAAATAAAATAATTAAATAAAATTTGGGGCGTTACAACTCTCCCCCACTAAAAAGGTTTTCGTCCTCAAAAATTTACCTCAAGCAAAAAGATTTGAATACGACTCTCTTATCTTGATCTCCAATTCCCAAGTCATAAGCCCACTGACAACTCCTCCCCAAACTACCTTCGCAAGGACAACTTCCTTGCCTCTCAACTGCTTTACTTCCCGATCATCAATTTGTTCAGGTAATGTTTCAACCGGAAGATTATCTCTTACCTCAACTTCATCCATCGGTATCACATGCGACGGATCCGGAACATACTTCCGAAGCTGTGAAACATGAAACACGTCATTCAAATTGGACAATCTCGGTGGAAATTCCACTATATAAGCAACAAGTCCAATTCTCACCGATATCTGATACGGTCCAATAAACTTAGGAGTAAGCTTTCTCGACTTCAAAGCTCGTCCAACATCGATCACCGAAGTAACCCTCAAAAACACATGATCTCATTTTTGAAACTCAAGATCCTTCCTTCTTTTGTCATGGTAACTCTTCTTCCTACTCTGTTAAGTCCTCATCTTATCTCGAATCAACTTCACCATCTTAGTAGTTTGTTTCACAATCTCGGGTCCAAGTACAACACTCTCGCCTGACTCATGCCAATACAAAGGTGTCCGACATCTTCGACCATACAAAGCTATAAACGGTTCCATTCCAATACTAGAATGATAACTGTTGTTATAAGTAAACTCAATCAATGGAAAGTGGATATCACAAGCCCCTCCTTGTTCAAGCATACAAGCCCTCAACAAATCTTGTAAAGATTGTATCGTTCTCTCCATCTGTCCATCAGCCTGAGGATGATAAGTTGAACTCAACTTCAACTTAGAACCCAATGCCTCTTGCAAACTCTCCTAAAACCTCGAAGTAAACTATGGATCTCTATACGACACTTTATTCAATGGCATTCAATGCAACTTCACAATCACACCGACATATATCTCTGCCAATCTCTGCAAAGAATAAGTAATACCAATCGATATAAAATGCACTGACTTATTCAACCTGTCAACAATCACCTAAATAACATCATGCCCTCTTGGAGTAGTCGGTAACCCCGTTACAAAATCCATCGATATACTATCCCATTTCCACTCGCGAATATCCAATGGTTGTATGAAACCAATGAGTTTATGATGTTCCACTTTCAACTTCTGACAAGTCAAACATGCATACACAAACTGAGCCACATCATGATTCATTCCAGGCCACCAAAATATCTTCTTTAAATCCTAATACATTTTCGTCGCTCCTGGATGAATACTCAAACCATTTCTATGCCCTTCTTCAAGAATCATTCTCTTTAATTAAAGATTGCCAGGAATACAAATATGATCCATAAATCTAAGTACTCCCTGCTCATCAACCCGAAACTCATTATTTCTGACTCGTTCATCATTAACCATCAAGTCCACCAATTTCACATATGACTTATGACTTTCCCAAACACGATCAAGAAAATCATTATTAACCTTCAGTATTCCCAACATCACACTATGAGGTGTTTGTTCACAAAACAAACTCATATCTCTGAATTGCCCAATCAATTCCAACTCTCTAGCCATCATAGCCGACATATGCAATGTCTTCCGTCTTAAGGCATCATCTACAAAATTAGCCTTACCTGGATGATAATTCAAACTAAATTCATAATCCTTCAGAAATTCTAACCAACATCTTTGTCTCATATTTAGCTCTTTCTGATCAAACAGGTATTTCAAACCCTTATGATCACTATACACCTCAAATCTCGAACCATACAAATAATGCCTCAAAATCATTAATACAAAAACCATAGCTTCTAACTCCAAATCATGAGTAGGATAATTCCTCTCATGAATTCTAAACTGTCGTGAATCATACGCCACATCCTGACCATATTTCATCAATACTCCACCTAAACCCATTAAAGAAGCATCACAATACACGACAAATGGTTCATCTTCTTTCGGAAAAATAATAATTGGTGCAGTAGTCAACTTCTTCTTCAGCTCAATAAAACTTTTCTCACACTGAGAATCCCACACAAAGGCTTTATTCTTACTAGTCAATTGGGTCAACGAAAGTGCCAACATAAAAAACCCTTCAATAAAACTTCGATAATAATCGGCCAATCCTAAGAAACTTCTAATCTCTATCACTGACTTCAGAGTCACCCATTGTAGCATTGCATCTACTTTGGATGGATCCACATCAATCCCTCTCTCTGAAATCACATGACCAAGAAAACTCACCTCTTTCAACTAGAAGTAAGAAACCAAACCGACTTACTAAAGCAATTAATATGAACTTGGTTGTACTTCAACCAATTCATACCTAGAATTACATCCATACCTCTCAACGACAAACAAATCAAATACACACCAAAGTCCTTACCATAAATTGATAACGGACAATTCAGACATACAAGAGAAGTAGTTAACGACCCATCAACAGGAGTCTCGATAACCATCTCTCCTTGCATCGGAGACACAACAATGCCTAATTTCCTCACACAATCAAGAGAATTAAAATAGTGTGTCGCACCTGTGTCAATCATAGCAATCAACAAAATACTATTAATATGACAAATACCTCTAATCAAATGATCCTCGCTGGAAGTCTGTGTCCCTATCAAAGCAAACACCTTTCCTCCAATTGTATATTCTTAGGCTTCTGACAACACACACTGTCGCTCCCACCAAATGACACCTAGGTCAGAAGGGGTACAGACGCGAACGGTCGGCGAAAGAGAAGGAATGAATAGAGTCGCCAGCTAGGCATTTTTATCCTGAAGGAGAGGTAATGCTACATAAACCTAAGAAAAGATGGATAAGACGGTTGCGAACCAGAGAAACTGAGAAAGGGGATTGGTTACAACCTGGGAAGGTATTAGCACCCAGATTGTCCGTCGTACTCGAAGGGGGAATATACAGAGACTTTTGTTCGATAACTGTTAAGTTATGCCTACGTATCCTCTCGTGCAATGAGGAAGTCAGAACACCGTAGTTCGACCCAAAGAGACTGAAAGATAAATGACTTGTGAACTGCTTGCTTGCCTATGCTCAAGTGTATGACCTGTCTGGATCAGGTGCAAACTGTCTTGCATTAGACGGAAGAAGCAAGTTCTCAGTTGTGAGTGAATGGGATGAGAAAAGAATCCCGGAGGAGACGATTATTATTTGTTTTTGTGCTTTCAATCTTTTATTGCATTTTGGTATTTGTCATAAGAAAATGAGCTTAAGCCTAAACCAAGGGTTAGTAAACTCGTCACATATTCCCTCTGATTAGGGGTAATGGGAATACCTTAAGTATGAAATAAGCACCTCACACTTAATCACCATGGTGTAGGATTAAGATCATTAACCTACTTGCATTTATTTAGATGTTTTTGGAGTTTTTGTTTAGTGTTAAGTAATGAGTTTAAGCCATAATCAAAGATTTAATGGACCCATTACACCATCCTAATAGAAGGATCATAGATGAGAACATTTAAGCTGAGGAAGGCTCCTCAACTTAATCCATGATTAGGGATTAACCTCATGACAAAACAAGCCTTTATTAGAGTGGATTTTAGTTAATGGTAAGATTAAGAAGTGAATTTTATGGTTGGTAAGACAACTTGAGGGGGACTTGTCCATTAACACTAGGGTTAGTCCTTCTTAACCAATTAAGGAAGAATTAGAACCCTAATGCAAGGCCCAAGTTACAAGCTTGATGTCTTAGTGATTATTAAGATGGATTGATTAAGAGGTTTAAACACATTAAGGGTTTAACACTTAGGATTAAAGTTATACACTCCATCCTAAGAGAAGGATGCAGGCATAACCCTAATCACATAGCTTTAAAACCTTAAAGGTTTAGTCCTTGATTATGAGATGAGAAGAGAAGACACAAAGATGACACAAAGGTAAAACTAATGGGGGACTAATCAAACCCTAATTGTGATCATGCTTTGGGGTTCCTAGGGTTTATGAGGCTTGCAAGAAATCTTCAAGAAGAGCCACCAGGGAAGAAGCAGATGAAAGGAGAAAGAAACAAGAAGAAGCAAGACAACTTGCTTCACTTAAGAAGACAAGTTGCTTGAAGAAAGAAAGTGAAGAGGGAACATGAGTGAGCAAGCTCACTCTAATACAAAAGTAAAATGCAGAAATGGATGCATAAGAGGGATGAGAAGAGATTGTGAGAAGTGAAGGCAAATTCACTTCTCAATGGCTTACCACCTGAAAAGTTAGTAACAAGAAATGAAATGAAGTGAAAATGAGATGAATGCAATGATGCAAACCAAAGTCAGAAGCATAAACATGATGTTAATGATGCTAAGAGATGATACAAACCCATGTCAAGAGTTGTGAATGATCACACAAGGATAAGGATGTAAATGAAGCATGTTTTGGACCATGAAAGTTCATGAAAGTTTATGGAATGATATTAATGCATAACATGGAAAATGAAAGATGCAATGATCAAACATGATTCTAATATGTTCTAAGATGTCTTATATGTCATGTTGATGCACAAAGTGTCATGGCAAGTTCATGTATGCAAGAAAATGAGGGATGGATGCAAAGGAAGGCAAGAATTAGGGTTTTCATACAATATGCAATGCAAAATTCAAAATCAGAGGCAAATGACAAGATAAAAAAATTGAAAATAGGAACAAAGGAACCCTAACCCTACACAAGTTCACTGCCCAAAGGAGGGGACATAAGTCTTAACCTAATGGAAGTTATGGTTTTCTCAAATTGGCTAGGGTTTTAATGCACTTCAAAAGGAAAAATGCACATCAAATTTGAAAATGAAAGATAAATCCAAATCAATTTTACCCTAGAAACTACATGCTATGAAGAATGCAATGCAAGGAGAACCATCATTAAACTCTTCATGGTTAGGCAGAATGAATTTTTCTAAGTTAGAACAAAAATATTGCCTTTAAAGAACTTTAATTCCAAAGAAAAATGTCAAAATAGGTCAAGAACCAAAAAGAAATTTGTTTGAAGAGTTTGATAATGTTTCTAAATGTATTAAGATGCAATGTAGATTTTTTTTGTGATTTTTAAATACCTAAATGCATTTTAATTAATTAATTTCCATTAACTAATTAAAAATAAACACTTAAATGATTTAAAAATAATTTTTAATGCAAAAAATAAAAATAAAAAATATTTTTGGGTTCTGAAAATTAATAAAAGATTTGATAAAAATTTTCAGAATTTTTTAATGTGTTTTACTATTTTTAAAAAATCGTGGAAATTAAATACAAAACAAATGAAATAAAAAAGAAAATGAGAAAGTCAGCTGATCTAAAGGCCCAGATTCAAACCTAGGAGGGCGGGAGTTGACTACGTGCGCGAACGAACTACTGAAATTCAAATCTCACTAATTATGATTAAACCCTAATCCTGAACCCTAATCACTTTCAGATGACCGGAATAGTGTTCCGGTCATCTTCTCCGGCCATCCAATCCTTCAATCTCACTCAAAACGCAATCTTAAGCCCTCTAACTCTCCAGAATCAATCATCTAACAACCCTAAACATGAATCCAGCCCTAAAACTCATTTATTTTCACTCAAGAATAGGAATCAAAGCCAAACGGAAAAAACGCAGAAAGTTTCAGAGGTTTAATACATGCTTAATACTTGATCATTTTCAAAACTAAACACATCAGAATCATCAGTGAATCATGGAGAACCAATTGGTAACTTAAAAACACGTTTCTGGAAAAATTGTTCTTGATGATACCTGAACTGAAGCTTTCGAAAATGGTGCTTTCTGGCCAGTTCTTTGCTTCAAACAAGCTCCAATGATCCTCCCCAAGTGTTTGTGATGCTCAACTGGAGTTTATATGGCCTCAAAATGAAAATGGCAGAGGTTCAGTTTGTGAAGTGTGGAAATCGTGTTTTTGATTCAAGGCTTTTTAGGGCAAAGTGATGGTTGGGAAATGATCAGTGGATCATGGTGAGTTGTTCTGTGAAGTTTGTTTGGGGTTTGAGGCTTGTGTGATGAGATTCGAATGAAAATGCAAAGAGGGAGATTTTTGTGAACTATGGTGATGCTCTGGTTTCAGGCTCCAAGATTGTGTGAAATGTGATCCTTGAGGCATGTATGTGAAGCTGTGATTGGTCAGAGTAGTTGGTGTGGCTCAGTTTGTTTGGTATGGCTCAAGTTGCATAAAGTCAACTTTTGTGTAAGTGAAGGTATGGGCTGGTTCAGTCATGGTACAAGGGCATGGTTCGAATCAGCTTGCTTCAAGGAGGTCCATGGAAGTCATATTTGGCAGCTGACACAAGTGGATGAGAAGCTTTGGGTCATTTTGCAAATTCATGGAGTTTTGGCCCCTTTTGGATTTCTTAATGATCAAGGCATGAAAATGAGTGATTCTTTGGGCCATTCTGAATTTTAGGTCATGTGTTATGTTTATGTGATGCTTAGAAGTCATTTTGAAGTCATGGGAATGCTTGGCATGTGTATTTGCAAGTTTCCCTCTTTGGTGTAAAAGTGAAAATTTAGTGATTGTGTCATAACTTTTGATCTAAAATGAATTAGAATGAGTTCTTGTACTTTTTGAAAAGGGAATGATCCAATCTACAACTTTCATTACCAAGAATTTTTCATTTGAATCATTTTCGAATCAAAAAGATGAGGTTGAAAAACTTTCCCAAAATGGCAAGTTTGCATTATAAGTCACTTTCCCAAAATGGTAGCTTTGCAAATGGCTTGAAATTCTTCAATTTTGTGAACTTATAACTTCTTCTAAGATCAAATAAAGATCATATACACCCAAAATGATGGAGAATACCCTTTGGTTGGGTGATTGGGGGCCTCAGATGCCCTGATTTTGCACTGACTTGCTCAAGAAGTCACCTTTTGATCAGATGCCTTCCCTATTGAATTTCTTCATGAAAATTGATATGCATGATCCTCATAACATATTGAGACCAATAGAAACAAGAATGACCAAAGAATTTGGAGTTATGGCCTCTGAAACCAAAAACCTAATTTTAGGTCATTTGTGCAATTAAACATGGCTCTGCTTCCATGCCTTGCAAGTTCTTGTGATTTTCTGACTTTATTGATCTTAGGAGGATGTAATATGATGTTTGAACATATATGGACGCTCTTGAGATGATTGAAGGCCTTTGGAGTGGCTCAGATAGCTCAGGGATTGCTCAGGTCACAAACCCTATATGCAGATGACTTTGAAACAATACAGTGAAGCAAAAATGCAATATGAGATGATATGATTGAACCCATGCATATAAAAAGATCACAAGCCATGGCAAAATGAGTGAGGGAAAATTTGGGGTGTTTACAGCTGCCCCTATTCAAGCATGAGTTAGCTGTGCAGGATGTAAGCAACGGCTTAACAGGCAAACAAGATAACTTGTGGTTGAATACCAAAGATAGTCCAAAATTTGCACTCACAGGAGGAAGAAGAAAGGAGATATAGATTGTAAAAGGAAATAAAGTATAATCATAAAGTGCGGGCGACAGAGGACGACCGTCGAGCAGAGGACGGCTGCTGGGGATGAAGCAATGACGGGGACGGCCGACATGCTGGGGAAACAGAGAGATGGGGACGACCATCAAGTAAAGAAATAAGACTCTCTGGGTATTAAAGGTAAATGATGGGGGCGACCATCGGGTTGAAAAAATAGATGATGAGGAACGTTCATCAAAGGTGAAGGATGATCACCTAGCAGGGGACGGCTGCTCTGTTGGGGGTGAGATAAGGGACGGTCATCTAAGGTGAAAGACGATCACCTGGCAAGGTACGGTTGCCAACAGTATCACGACATAGGACAAATGCCGGATAGAAAAGGTCGACGATGGGGACGGCCATCGGATAATCATGATGAAGTACGATCATCAAGAGGTGAAGGACGATCACCTAGCAGGGGACGGCTGCTCTGGAGTTTTATCATGACATAGGACGAATGTCAGATAACAGAATCAACGATGGGGACGACCATCGGATAAAATGATGAAGGACGATCATCAAGAGGTGAAGGACGATCACCTAGCAGGGGACGACTGCTAAACAAATCATGACATAGGACGAATGTTGGATGGGAAGGGGTTCTAGAGAATAGAGACTCCGCTGGGAATGATGAAGGGCGATCATCAAAAAGGTGAAGGACGATCACCTGGCATGGTACGACTGCCGGAAATATCATGACATAGGACAAATATCAGATAGAAAGGAAATAGTTTATCAAGATTTGCCGGGAATTCTTCTGGGGAATAGTAGACACAGACGAGTGTCTGATTTCAAGGAGGCAAAGACATAAGTGTCTGACACGGTGTATAGATTAAAGATGCGGACGAGCATCCTTAAAACTATGATACGGACGAGTATCAGTAGAAACAAACGCTTGACGCATGTTCAGAGATGATGATACGGACGAGTACCAACTGGTTAACAAAGAACACTGACGAGTGTTGATTCTGAGGGGATTTAAGTGATATATACAAGATACGGACGAGTATCGGTATGAGTGAAAAGTGATGAGTGAGACATAGACGAGTGTTCAACTTGCTGGGGAGAGCACGACACGGACGGGTGTCAGGAGAATTGTACTATAAACAAGTATTTGATTTACAAATAGTGTTTAGGTAATCAAGCTGGGGAAGGGTGAGTGTTAAAGGAGGAAAAAACACATATGTATTAGTGAGTGCAAAGGGGACGCTTTGGCTTTCTGCTGGGGATATGACACAGACGAGTGCCATGTATAAACATCTGTTTGCTCGGGCGATTTTACTGGGGGAATGATGACACAGACGAATGCCAAAAGGAGCATGTCACTATATTTGTGAGTGTAAAGGAAATGCTTTAACATTCTGCCGGGGAGTTTGAGAGGCATGGAATGTTAGTATTTACGAGTTCGGTTCGGCACATGGCTTATGATTTATGCAATATGTTTGATTTTTGCCGTAATGCTCCGTATTAGATGGAATGCTATGCTCTGTGGGGAAAATATGATGCGAATGCTATGATTATGCAAAGATATCGATCCGGGATTCGGATCCCGTTACTGTGGAGATCTCCGGTTGATCTGCTTGAAGTGGGTATCCCAGCTGGGGATGAGATCATTGGTAGATCTGACATATATGGCTCTGCTTGAGGAAATAAATCACTGATAGACCTATCTTGGTAATGAGGGACCCAGCTGGGGTTTGCGGGAGCTTTCGTCACTCTGTTGTGAGATCTTCAGGCATTGCTCTTCTGGATAGAGGCTGAAATTTTGTGGGGAGATAGTTCCCTGTCCGACGTTTGGATGAGGAGGAATGATGACTGGAAACTCAGCTGGGTAAAAGCATCTCTGGTGCTATTTGGAAGACGTGCCGAGTAAGTAATGATTTGACAGCTTGCTGGGGAGAAGCTTTCATGCCCCATGTTGCGCTTTGACTACCTGCAATCCTGTTATGACAAAGAAACGTACAAGTATCCTGAGGTATCCCTTACTGGATTCCATCATAGGAATTTAGACACTCCTGGAGCGAATATATTTCCTGTAAGCATGTATTTTTAGAAAGGAAGCATCTGCATTTATGCAATCATTATATTAAGGACATCAGACATTTTTCGCAAATGAAAATAGAATGTACAAGATGAAACGTGACTGAAAATCTGATTTTAATAATTTATGTGCCCTTGAATGGGAAAATACAGTCAAGGAAACGGATCCCCTGAAATGAGGAAATCGTTACAAATTGAGAAACAAAAAGGTGTTGGCAATGTTGATGACGCTTCAAGGAGCTTCCCTTTTGCTATGACTCGTATGACATTTGACGTTCTTCTCATCTTGCTTTCTGAAGAAGGCTGATTCTGAACGAAGCTTGACCCTTTCGGAGTTTACCATGTTGTAAGTGATACAAACGAATTCAGAATGCAGTTGTTCGCTCATTCCCTTATTTTGCGTGGATCTCCCTTTCGGGTTTTCAATCCACCGGGATACCCATTATTGCCTGAGTCGTCCAATGAGGCTTTTCAATTCAGCGGGTGAACATTTTTTCATTTTATTTTCCCTTATTTTTGCCCGAGTCTTTTATTCTGTTTTTAACTCGCCGGGATGCCCTATTTTTGCCTGGACTTACATTCTGTTTTTATGTCCAGCGGGTCATTTTATGCGAAGTATTTTTTAACTGCATCTGAATTCACAGGGGACAGGAAGTCTTCACCATCCATAGTACTGAGCATCAGTGCTCCACCGGAGAAAACTTTCTTTACTATGAATGGGCCATCATAATTCGGAGTCCACTTGCCCCTGCGGTCTGTATGAGGAGGGAGGAGTCTTTTCAGCACAAGATCTCCTACTTGGTATTCTCGAAGCCTGACTTTCTGATCGAAGGCTTTCTTCATTCTCTTCTGATATAACTGCCCATGACAGATTGCAGCTAATCTTTTTTCTTCAATCAGATTTAGTTGTTCGTACCGGGATCGGACCCATTCTGCTTCGTTCAATTTGACATCCATCAACACTCGTAAGGAGGGTAATTCAACTTCAACAGGTAGGACTGCCTCCATACCATACACAAGCTGATACGGTATTGCCCCAGTGGATGTTCTGATCGACGTTCGGTACCCATGCAAAGCAAACGGTAGCATTTCATGCCAGTCTTTATAGGTAACCACCATCTTTTGTACAATCTTCTTGATATTCTTGTTAGCTGCCTCAACAGCGCCATTCATCTTTGGCCTGTAAGGAGAAGAATTGTGGTGTTGGATCTTGAAGTCCCGACATAGTTCTGCCATCATTTTGTTGTTTAAGTTGGAACCATTATCAGTAATGATTCGTTCGGGAACTCCATACCGACAGATGATGTCTCTCTTCAAAAATCAGGCCACCACTTGCCTGGTGACATTTGCATAAGAAGCTGCTTCAACCCACTTGATGAAATAATCAATGGCTACCAGGATGAATCTGTGGCCATTTGAAGCAGTCGGTTCAATCTTGCCGATCATATCAATGCCCCACATGGCAAAGGGCCAGGGTGAAGACATCACATTTAAAGGATTTGGAGGCACATGCACTTTATCCGCATAAATCTGACATTTATGGCATTTTCTGGCATAAGCACAACAGTCTACATCCATCGTGATCTAGTAGTAGCCTGATCTTAACAACTTCTTAGCCATAACATGTCCTCCTGCATGGGTACCAAAAGATCCTTCATGCACCTCGTGCATTAACAAGTCTGCTTCTGCCCTATCAACACATTTGAGAAGTACCATATCAAAGTTTCTCTTATACAGGGAACCGTCTGCATTCAGGAAGAAACTACCAGCTAGTCTTCTTAGTGTATTCTTACCATTGGAAGATGCCCCATGTGGGTATGTTTGATCCTCCAAGAAGCATTTGATATCATGAAACCAAGGCTTATCATCTTTGACAACATCTGCTGAAAATACATACGCTGGTTTGTCAAGTCTGGACACTTAAATCCGAGGCACGAAGTTGGCAGCTTGAACTTTGATCATGGATGAAATGGTAGCCAGAGCATCCGCAAACTGATTTTCATCTCGAGGGATATACTCAAGCTTGACTGTTGTGAAGAAAGTCAATAACCTCCTTGTATAATCCCGGTAAGGTATCAGATGATCCTGGTGCATGTACCATTTGCCGTTGGTTTGATTGATTACCTGAGTTGAATCTCCGAATACAATCAAAGTCTTGATCCTGAGGTCAATGGCTTCCTCAAGACCCATGATACAAGCTTCATATTCAGCTTCGTTGTTAGTGCAGTTAAAGGTGAGTTTTGCCGAGAAAGGCATGTGAACTCCTTTAGGTGTAATGAGTATTGCGCCAACACCACGACCGTTCATATTAATAGCCCCGTCAAACATCATAGTCCATTCTTCCTCTGGGTCAGGTCCTTTAGTGTGGGCAGGTTCTTCATGATCTTTTGCTTTTATGAACATGATGTCTTCATCAGGGAAGTCAAATCTCATAGGCTGGTAATCATCAATGGGTTGCTCAGCAAGATAATCAGACAATACACTGCCCTTGATGGCCTTTTGGGACGTGTACTGAATGTCATATTCCGTGAGGATCATTTGCCATCTTGCAACACGTCTGATAAGTGCTGGCTTCTCAAATATATACTTGACTGGGTCCATCTTGGAGATCAACAAAGTGGTGTGGGTCAATATATACTGCCTTAGTCGGCGAGCAACCCACGCTAAAGCACAGCAAGTTTTCTCGAGCAGTGAATAACGTTGTTCACAGTTGGTAAACTTTTTGCTTAGGTAGTATATTGCATACTCTTTTCGACCAGACTCGTCATGCTGGCCCAGCACACACCCCATTGACTCTTCTAATACTGTCAAGTACATGATTAGAGGTCTTCCTTCAACTGGAGGCATAAGGATCGGAGGCTCTTGTAAGTACTCCTTGATTTTGTCAAAAGCCCTCTGGCAGTCTTCATTCCACCTGACCGTTTGTTCTTTTCTTAACAGCTTGAACAAATGCTCACAGGTTGCTGTAAGGTGAGATATGAACCTTGAAATGTAGTTCAATCTACCTAGAAACCCCCGAACTTCTTTTTCTGACTTTGGTGCAGGTATTTCTTGAATGGCTTTGACTTTATCAGGGTCAACTTCAATCCCTTTCTCGCTTACAATAAATCCCAGCAGTTTACCGGATCGCACCCCGAATGTGCATTTGTTGGGGTTTAACTTCAATTGGTACTTCCTCAGACGCTTGAATAGCTTCAACAGATTCACCAGGTGGTCTTCTTCTGTGAGGGACTTGGAAATCATGTCATCCACATAACATTCAATTTCTTTGTGGATCATGTCATGGAATAATGTTACCATAGCCCGTTGATAAGTGGCACCAGCGTTCTTTAGTCCGAATGGCATCACCTTATCACAGAATGTGCCCCAGGGTGTGATAAAAGTTGTCTTCTCCATGTCTTCAGGTGACATCTTGATCTGATTGTATCTTGAAAATCCATCCATGAAGGAGAACACCGAGAACTGAGCCGTATTGTCGACCAATACATCAATGTGAGGTAAAGGGAAGTCATCTTTTGGGCTGGCTCTGTTCAGATCCCGGTAATCCACGCATATCCTCACCTTGCCGTCTTTCTTAGGCACTTGTACGATATTAGAAACCCACGGCGGATTGCTAGTCACATCAAGGAAACCGGCATCCCACTGCTTTTGTACCTCTTCTTTTATCTTCATTGCCATATCTGGGCGAGTATGGCGCATCTTCTGTTTTACTGGTGGGCAGTCTTCTTTCAATGGTAGCTTGTGCATGACAATGTTGGTGTCCAACCCTGGCATATCCTGATAAGACCAAGCAAAAACATCCACGTATTCCAGAAGCATGTCAATTAGTTGTTCTTTTACTGAATCTTGCAGGCAGGCCCCGATCTTAACTTCTTTCAGGTCCTCTTCCGTACCAAGATTAACCGTCTCAACCTCCTCCTGATGAGGAGTGATAACCTTCTCTTCTTGTCTCAACAACCTGGCTAGCTCTTCAGGTAGCTCATAATCTTCTTCAACCCCTTCATCAGCTTGATTGATTGGGCTGTCAAAGTCATACAAAGTCATAGCAGTGTTGTTGTCGGTGCAGTCTGAAGGGCACTTTCTGCAAGGGTTTAGATTGGTTTATTTTAGTGATCAGTTTTATCTTATTTAGAAAAAGTGAAAATGAAGTTATTTTATTCTGAAAAACATTGCCATTTTATTTTTGTACAAAAAGAAAAATGAAAAACAGTGAGCGGAAAAGAAAAGACTCATTTGCAAAAGATGTCCTGATATTCATTAATTGATCTTTGCACAAAATACAAGATGGCCCGATTACAAAATGAGCCTTGACATCTTGGGCAATATGCAAGACTTGATGCATGCTTTAAAATACAGGAAATAATAATTACTCTGTAGGAGTAACCCTTATATTTTCCTGGGAAGACCAGTTTGAGACATGGCTCCCCGGGGTCCTTGGACGTATCCAGCTTTCCAGGTTGCGCTCGCCTTCTGACTCATATTCCAAGCTATTTACAGCATCCGGGGTGAGCATCCCCCCACTAATAAACTTGGGCTTCGTTGCAGCCTCTGATTGATCTTGTTGAGTTGGCCTGTAACCCAACCCAAATCGGTCTTCTTTCTTTTCCACGGGCAACAGCTTGCCCCAGCCTTGGGCGGTACCTTCCTCAACAACCCTCCGGGCTTGCTGATATGACGTGATGGAAGTTCCCAGTACAGCAGATGCTTCATTAATGTTGAGGGCTTCAAACCCTTGGCTCATGGTTTCATGGATTTCTCCATCCATTTCTATGTACTTATACGTAGCCAGCTGGCTAACAAAAATGTCCTCCTCCCCACAGATGGTGATGATCTGGCCTTCCCACTCGAATTTTAACTTCTGGTGAAGGGTAGACATAACAGCGCCAGCGGCGTGGATCCAGGGTCTACCCAACAGACAGCTGTAGGCCGACTGTATGTCCATCACAAAGAAGGTAGTTTTAAAGGTCTACGAGCCAATCATCACAAGCAGATCAATCTCTCCAAGCACTGATCTTTTAGAGCCATCAAATGCTCTCACCACCAAATTACTCGGACGCAGAGCCAAGCCACCATACTCCAGCTTCACTAAGGCTTTCTTTGGTAGGACATTGAGTGATGACCTAGTGTCTACTAGTACATGAGACAGAACAGCACCCTTGCACTCCAAGGTGATATGCAAAGCCTTATTATGGTTGCGTCCCTCTGTTGTTAAATCGGCATTGGTAAAGCCCAGTCCATGACTGGTGTTGACATTTGCCACCACTATTTCTAGCTGATTAACAGTAATCTCCTCCGGCACGTATGCTGCGTGCAGGACTCTCAACAATGCGTTCCTGTGAGCTTCGAAACACATCAATAGTGATAATATGGAGATTTTGGAGGGCGTTTGGTGAAGCTGGTCCACCACCTTGTAATCACTCCTTTTTATGATTCTCATGAACTCGTCTACATCTTGTTCAAAAGATGTCTTCTGAGTATCCTTGGTAGCTGGCTCTTCAGATACCACACTCTTTCCTTTTGCTTTGGCAGCAGCTTCTGCCTCAACATTAGGTTTTTGTGTTTGTGAGGCAAAAAGGCGTCCGCTTCTGGTGAAGCCTCCGCCTCCCCCAACATTATCAACTTGTGGAGAAGAGGTCGATGAATCCAGAGTGATTTTCTCCCCGTTGCAGTAGAGATCAGAGCCATAATGCCAAGGTATGGCATTACTGCTTTCATAAGGAACTGGTTCAAGCACCGTAATGGTGACCGGACTGATTGCTGCAGAGGAAGGTACTGTAACAGTGTGCGGATCGTGGTAAATTGTGACTGGTGACCTGGCAGGAGGTGCCACGGTTTGTTGTTGGAAATTACTGCTGGGAGGAACATTTGATGGGTCATAGTAGATTGTAACTGTTGAGACATCTTCATTCATTTTTGCTGGCGTTGTAGAAGTTAATAAAATGGATGTTGATGTTGTAGAAGAAATGGTTGTTGAAATTTGACTTGTTGAAGTGATGGACGGAGTAATTGCTGATGATATCGATGAATCGGTAGGAATGATTGTTGCTGCTGTTGTAGAAGAATCGGGAATTGTTGTTAAAGGAATTGCTGGATTTGTAGGCGCCGTTGTTGAAATATGAAGGATACCATCCTTAATAAGACCATCTATGCCGCTTCTCAGCCTTTCACACCCATTGACTGCAATGTTGCAATACCCACAGCCGAGCTCACACCCGGGGAACACTTGGCATTCTAAAAGCTGAGCTTTAATTTCGACCAAAGGTGTTCGAATTTGTGCAACACTGGTGATCAAGGTAGATGGTTTGTCTTCCTCAATGGCATTAATCCTTGGCCCGCCATGATTAGGCATAGGATTTCTGTTGACATTCGGAGGAGGTGCGAAGTTGAGGGCCTTAGAATCCACCAGATCTTGGACTTTCATTTGTAAGGCTCTGCATTTTTCAGTATTGTGGCCAGGTGCATTGGAGTGGAAAGCACACCTGGCGTTGACATCATAATTCTTTGGGAGGTTGAGAGGGTCTGGTGGCGCCAACGTCCTTAACTCAACCAAGTTAAGCTTCAGTAGTTGTGTTAATAAGGCAGCATAAGGCATAGGGATAGGGTCAATCACTCTGTTTTCCTGTGATGGTCTTTGTTGGAAGGGTCGTTGTTGTTGATTGCTATTGCTGTTATTGTAGGTTCTCTGTTGCGGATACTGAACTTGTTGTTGATATTGTGGTTGTTGTTGTTGAGGATATGCTGATTCCTGAGGGATCGAAGCTGGAATGGTGACTGCTGCTACTGACCAGTGAACATACTGAGGTCTGCCCCTGCTTGTATGAATGGAGTTGGTCTCACCGGCTCTTCGGGGTCCCACAAAAGGCTTCCTGGGATTACTGGATGAACTTGCACCACTATCAGAAATTTTGCCCATTTTTAAAAGGCTTTCGATCCTTTCCCCAACTATAACCACATCTGCAAAGCTGGTAGAGGAGAAGGCAGTCAATCTATCAATATAGGTTCCTTGCAGTGTATTCATGAACATGTCAGCCATTTCCCTCTCTGACATGGGTGGTTGGACAGCAGCAGCCAGCTGTCTCCACCTTTGGGCATATTCCCTGAAGCTTTCTCTGGAAGACTGAGACATTCCCATCAAGAGGGTCCTATTGGGAGCCATGTCCAGGTTGTATTGATATTGTCTGATGAAAGCTTCAGCTAAGTCCTTCCAGCATCTGATGGTAGCTCTAGTCAAGTGTGAATACCACTCCCTTGAAGCCCCGGTCAGACTGTCTTCAAAGTAGAACATCCACAGCTTCTCATCCATAGTATAAGCTTTAAGTCTTCCCAGGAAAGACTACAGGTGAGTTCGTGGACAAGAGGTTCCATTGTATTTCTCAAAGCACGGGGGTTTGAATTTGTGGGAAATTCTCACCCCATCCACTAGCCCCATATCCATTACATCGAAGCCCATGGAATTTTGAGACTCCAAAGATCTCAACTTCTCAGCAATTTCATCCAATCTCCTATCATAGATTTCATCTCCAGCTCCCATAACAGTAAACTGCTCTTCTTGGGGATCTTCTTGCAAGATTCTCCCCCAGCAGTATTTCCTTGCACATTTCTCGGGATGTTGACTTCCGGATCCAGATGAGGTCCAAATACTGGTGGATTAATATGAGGCTGGCCCCGCTCATTGTTACTAGTTCCTCCAGTCCCAAGATGAGGTTCCTCGGGAGTTTGTCTTTCCACCAGTTCCCTCAACCTTTCTTGACTTTGGGCCAAGCCAGTCATCACAGCCATGAATTGAGTCATTTGATTTCTCATCTCCACTCTTTCATTAACCATCTGATTTCTGACTTCAGTCAGATCCTGCTGTACTTGTTCCATCTGAATACCTGGGAGGTTGTTGCGAGTAGGATACCGGTGCGCGCGATTAACAGGGAACACTTGGCGACGAGCAATGTTTCCTGAGGTATCCGGTTTGGTTTTTGGTTTTGACCTTTCCAGACCTCGAGGAAGATGTTTGATGTTGCTGAGAAAAGAAACCCAATGAGAGAAAACTAATATATTACAAATGATGAACAATACATAGTCTGCTTTACAACACATGCCCCTGGAGGGTCAAAATACAAAAAGAGAAAAGTACATCAAATGGAAATGAACAATAAGCAAAGAAGTCAAACATCCAATCCAAACTCATCCTCCTTGACCTCCTTCAGAAGTGCCTCAGTTACTGGACCAGCTGGGTGTTCTGTAATGGTCCTAATGAGGAGGTTCCTGGTAGCAATGGCAGTGGTCAGCTTCTTGTGCCTGTCCTGGTCTTTTGATCTCTTCAATCCTGCCCTAAGCTTCAACTCTGAAATCTCTTTCTGGGCTGCCAACAAAGCTTCCTGCTGCTTCTTCTCATTGGCCTCCAACTGCTCAATCTTGGCTTGAATTCTCTGATCTTCTTGAGTACGGGCTTCAGTGATCCTGACCCACCTAACCTGACTTTCTTGCAGATAGAGCTCAGTCCTAGCCTTCTGAATCTTGGCTTCTTTACAGGCATTCTTCAATATTTTCTCCCCAGCTCTTGCTTTCCTGACGTAATCCTCTGTCTTCTCAATCTTGGCTAGATGCTCCACCCTAAGCTTCTCCAACCTCTCAATGTCCAGACGACCATCACTCCTTTCCCAAAGGGTCTTCTTCAAAGCCTGAGATAGGTTCTCATTCGTCTCCTTTAACTTCTCAAATTCTTCTAGGCTGACAGTTGCTGCAGGTTGTACTGTAGAGGGTCCAGGTATGTCCTCCAAGGTGAAGGGCATTCCAGTAACCTGAGCTCTGGTACGGGACCAGTCATAGTACTGAGCTGAAGCAACATTATTGCATCTTCCAAGAATAGCCATCCCTTTTGTTTGGATGTTGTCCCAAGCCCAAGATGCTTGCCTGACAACAGCTGAATCAGATTTCACTTCACAATACAAGGTTTCAGCCAAATCTTGCACTCTAGGAGGATGAACCAAAGCATAGCCCAGTTGTCTCTTAAACAGCAAAGGATTGTAGTTGATGCAACCCTTCACTCCTATTAGAGGTACATTTAGGTACTGTCCACAACTGGTGATGATGTCTTTGCCCTTAGTAATTTGGGTGCACCATCTAATGTCATCTGAAGTCAAAGCAATGAGCCTTTTAGCCCAATTCATCTGTTGGTGAGGGTTCAGGAAGGAATCTGACTTAGACAGGTGTTTGAGCAGCCAGGTGTGAAACAAAGGAGCACAACACCTTACCAACTTCCCCTTTTGCTTCTCATTTTTCTGATGGATGGAGTAATAGAAATCTCCCAGCAATGTGGGTATTGGGTTCCTCAGAAGAAACAGATGAATGGCATTCTTGCTGACAAATTTGGGCTCATCTGAAAACAGTATAACCCCATATATGCTGAGGGCTAACAATGCACAGACTGCCCTCCATTCTCCCAAGGAGGCCTTCAGGATGGCCTGAGAAATCAAGAAGTCTAAGTGCAAACCAGGGATCCCAGCTTTTGTTGTCATATTTTGCTCAATCAAAGTAGGCTCCAAGTACAGTGCTTTTGCTACTTCTCCATTGCTGGGAAAAGCCATCTCTGGGCTGAAAGGGATTCCACCCCTGATAGGTAATCCAATTAAAGAAGAAAACTCTTCCAGCAGAGGTCCTAGCTGAAAGTATGGGAATGTGTAACATCTCAAAGGAGGGTCATAAAACTGCAAGCATGTGTGGATCATGCTCCTCTGAGAAGGGTCAAGGTCCATAACCATATCCAGGATACCTCCATAGTGCTCTTTAAACAATGGGATGTGGTCAGGGGTGATAAGTGACTGGACCTGCCTGATACCAGTCAATACAGGCTCAAAGAAATGGTAGGATATGTTGCTTTTCCTGGGAGTGGTCATGGATGCTGCTGAAGAAGCTGAGGATAAGTGCTGATGAAGATCAAGACTGATACTGGAGATGAGCCACTGATAGGCTAATGCTGGTGATAATGAAGATAGCTGAAGCAGACAACTGATGAAGACAACTGAAGCAGAGGTCTATGCAAAAGAAGGGGTCAAAACCAAACCAGATATGATGTGGATACCCTGAAATACAAATAAACAAATGTTAAATGATGCAAATGATGAATATGCAAATGATATGCAAGGGTTTGTGATCAAGCTGGATCTGATTATCTGTCTTGATATAAAGCCCATGTATGTTCAAGAAGTCCTGAGGGAGGTTCAGAAATCCAATAATTAGGGTAGGGGACTCAAATAAAGAGTCACATGTCCAGGGTTAATCACAAGAACTGTCCAAAGTGGAGTACTCTTAAACAAACTCAGTAACAGGGTATGATGTGGCCAAGGGTACCTGCAAACCTGTAAACAGCCCAACCCCCTCACAGGTGATGTTCTAGAACAAGAATTTTCAGACTTGGATCAGTTATGAGAAGTGTAAACACTTCTAACCCGGAGGTACAGTGTCTACAATAACCATAAAAGATCCTCCTCTAATTCACCTCAGTTTCTGAAGGTCATAATAAAGGTCATCCAGACTTAGCAGGCTTCCCAGATAGCCCTAGCACTACAGGAAATCTGTAGCACAGAGTTCTCAAGAAGAAACCCACATCTGAACCGTGTTTCATATTCCCGCACCAGACCGAAATGGAATGGGAAAGAACATGAACCACTCTAGCCTAGGTGTCACTCAGGTCCCAGGTATAGGACCTTGAACTCTCAATGGAACTCCACCCACCAAGACAGAAACCAGATCCAACAATGATAGTATGACAGTCTGATGCATAAAACTGTAAAGAAAGCAATAAACAAGACTGTACATAAAGCAAAAAAAACAAAGCAAATAAACACAATTAGCACATAACACCCCAGTAAACACGAATCAAACAAGCGCTAGGAGGAACCCACAAAAAGAACCAGAAGCCCTGGTTACAGTATAAGGGTCCCCAGCAGAGTCGCCAAGCTGTCGCTCCCACCAAATGACACCTAGGTCAGAAGGGGTACAGACGCGAACGGTCGGCGAAAGAGAAGGAATGAATAGAGTCGCCAGCTAGGCATTTTTATCCCGAAGGAGAGGTACTGCTGCATAAACCTAAGAAAAGATGGATAAGACGGTTGCGAACCAGAGAAACTGAGAAAGGGGGTTGGTTACAACCTGGGAAGGTATTAGCACCCAGATTGTCCGTCGTACTCGACGGGATCCACGCTTAAAAGATTTGTGTTTTAAAAGGGGTAGTGTCTGTGCAATCTGTGTAACAAAGCTGGAAAAGAATGCAAGTGTCAGTGCCAAGGATATGTGAAGTGAAATATGAGAGTGTCAGTGTAAGAAAGAATGGGAAGCTCAAGACTATGAGGCTCAAAGAATAATGCTGGAAGGAGGGGGAATATACAGAGACTTTTGTTCGATAACTGTTAAGTTATTCCTACGTATCCTCTCGTGCAATGAGGAAATCAGAACACCGTAGTTCGACCCAAAGAGACTGAAAGATAAATGACTTGTGAATTGCTTGCTTGCCTATGCTCAAGTGTATGACATGTTTGGCTCAGGTGCAAACTATCTTGCATTAGACGGAAGAAGCAAGTTCTCGGTTGTGAGTGAATGAGATGAGAAAAGAATCCCGGAGGAGACGATTATTGTTTGTTTTTGTGCTTTCAATCTTTTATTGCTTTTTGGTATTTGTCATAAGAAAATGAGCATAAGCCTAAACCAAGGGTTAGTAAACTCATCACATCTTCCTTCTGATTAGGGGTAATGGGAATACCTTAAGTATGAAATAAGCACCTCACACTTAATCACCATGGTGTAGGATTAAGATCATTAACCTACTTGCATTTATTTAGATGTTTTTGGAGTTTTTGTTTAGTGTTAAGTAATGAGTTTAAGCCATAATCAAAGATTTAATGGACCCATTACACCATCCTAATAGAAGGATCATAGATGAGAACATTTAAGCTGAGGAAGGCTCCTCAACTTAATCCATGATTAGGGATTAACCTCATGACAAAACAAGCCTTTATTAGAGTGGATTTTAGTTAATGGTAAGATTAAGAAGTGAATTTTATGGTTGGTAAGACAACTTGAGGGGACACTTCCATTAACACTAGGGTTAGTCCTTCTTAACCAATTAAGGAAGAATTAGAACCCTAATGCAAGGCCCAAGTTACAAGCTTGATCTCTTAGTGATTATTAAGATGGATTGATTAAGAGGTTTAAACACATTAAGGGTTTAACACTTAGGATTAAAGTTATACACTCCATCCTAAGAGAAGGATGCAGGCATAACCCTAATCACAAAGCTTTAAAACCTTAAAGGTTTAGTCCTTGATTATGAGATGAGAAGAGAAGACACAAAGATGACACAAAGGTAAAACTAATGGGGGACTAATCAAACCCTAATTTTGATCATGCTTGGGGGTTCCTAGGGTTTATGAGGCTTGCAAGAAATCTTCAAGAAGAGCCACCAGGGAAGAAGCAGATGAAAGGAGAAAGAAGCAAGAAGAAGCAAGACAACTTGCTTCACTTAAGAAGACAAGTTGCTTGAAGAAAGAAAGTGAAGAGGGAACATGAGTGAGCAAGCTCACTCTAATACAAAAGTAAAATGCAGAAATGGATGCATAAGAGGGATGAGAAGAGATTGTGAGAAGTGAAGGCAAATTCACTTCTCAATGGCTTACCACCTGAAAAGTTAGTAACAAGAAATGAAATGAAGTGAAAATGAGATGAATGCAATGATGCAAACCAAAGTCAGAAGCATAAACATGATGTTAATGATGCTAAGAGATGATACAAACCCATGTCAAGAGTTGTGAATGATCACACAAGGATAAGGATGCAAATGAAGCATGTTTTGGACCATGAAAGTTCATGAAAGTTTATGGAATGATATGAATGCATAACATGGCAAATGAAAGATGCAATGATCAAACATGATTCTAATATGTTCTAAGATGTCTTATATGTCATGTTGATGCACAAAGTGTCATGGCAAGTTCATGTATGCAAGCAAATGAGGGATGGATGCAAAGGAAGGCAAGAATTAGGGTTTTCATACAATATGCAATGCAAAATTCAAAATCAGAAGAAAATGACAAGATAAAAAAATTGAAAATAGGAACAAAGGAACCCTAACCCTACACAAGTTCACTGCCCAAAGGAGGGGACCTAAGTCTTAACCTAATGGAAGTTATGGTTTTCTCAAATTGGCTAGGGTTTTAATGCACTTCAAAAGGAAAAATGCACATCAAATTTGAAAATGAAAGATAAATCAAAATCAATTTTACCCTAGAAACTACATGCTATGAAGAATGCAATGCAAGGAGAACCATCATCAAACTCTTCATGGTTAGGAAGAATGAATTTTTCTAAGTTAGAACAAAAATATTGCCTTTAAAGAACTTTAATTCCAAAGAAAAATGTCAAAATAGGTCAAGAACCAAAAAGAAATTTGTTTGAAGAGTTTGATAATGTTTCTAAATGTATTAAGATGCAATGTGAATTTTTTTTGTGATTTTTAAATACCTAAATGCATTTTAATTAATTAATTTCCATTAACTAATTAAAAATAAACACTTAAATGATTTAAAAATAATTTTTAATGCAAAAAGTAAAAATAAAAACTATTTTTGGGTTTTGAAAATTAATAAAAGATTTGATAAAAAATTTCAGAATTTTTTAATGTGTTTTACTATTTTTAAAAAATCGTGGAAATTAAATACAAAACAAATGAAATAAAAAAGAAATTAAAGAGAAAATGAGAAAGTCAGCTGATCTAAAGGCCCAGATTCAAACCTAGGAGGGCGGGAGTTGACTACGCGTGCAAACGAACGACTGAAATTCAAATCTCACTAATTATGATTAAACCTTAATCCTGAACCCTAATCACTTTCAGATGACCGGATCAGTGTTCCGGTCATCTTCTTCGGCCATCCAATCCTTCAATCTCACTCAAAACGCAATCTTAAGCCCTCTAACTCTCCAGAATCAATCATCTAACAACCCTAAACATGAATCCAGCCCTAAAACTCATTTATTTTCACTCAAGAACAGGAATCAAAGCCAAACGGAAAAAACGCAGAAAGTTTCAGAGGTTTAATACATGCTTAATACTTGATCATTTTCAAAACTAAACACATCAGAATCATCAGTGAATCATGGAGAACCAATTGGTAACTTAAAAACACGTTTCTGGAAAAAGTGTTCTTGATGATACCTGAACTGAAGCTTTCGAAAATGGTGCTTTCTGGCCAGTTCTTTGCTTCAAACAAGCTCCAATGATCCTCCCCAAGTGTTTGTGATGCTCAGCTGGAGTTTATATGGCCTCAAAATGAAAATGGCAGAGGTTCAGTTGGTGAAGTGTGGAAATCGTGTTTTTGATTCAAGGCTTTTTAGGGCAAAGTGATGGTTGGGAAATGATCAGTGGATCATGGTGAGTTGTTCTGTGAAGTTTGTTTTGGGGTTTGAGGCTTGTGTGATGAGATTCGAATGAAAATGCAAAGAGGGAGATTTTTGTGAACTATGGTGATGCTCTGGTTTCAGGCTCCAAGATTGTGTGAAATGTGATCCTTGAGGCATGTATGTGAAGTTGTGATTGGTCAGAGTAGTTGGTGTGGCTTAGTTTGATTGGTATGGCTCAAGTTGCATAAAGTCAACTTTTGTGTAAGTGAAGGTATGGGCTGGTTCAGTCATGGTACAAGGGCATGGTTCGAATCAGCTTGCTTCAAGGAGGTCCATGGAAGTCATATTTGGGAGCTGGCACAAGTGGATGAGAAGCTTTGGGTCATTTTGCAAATTCATGGAGTTTTGGCCCCTTTTGGATTTCTTAATGATCAAGGCATGAAAATGAGTGATTCTTTGGGCCATTCTAAATTTTAGGTCATGTGTTATGTTTATGTGATGCTTAGAAGTCATTTTGAAGTCATGGGAATGCTTGGCATGTGAATTTGCAAGTTTCCCTCTTTGGTGTAAAAGTGAAAATTTAGTGATTGTGTCATAACTTTTGATCTAAAATGAATTAGAATGAGTTCTTGTACTTTTTGAAAAGGGAATGATCCAATCTACAACTTTCATGACCAAGAATTTTTCATTTGAATCATTTTCGAATCAAAAGAGGAGGCTGAAAAACTTTCCCAAAATGGCAAGTTTGCATTATAAGTCACTTTCCCAAAATGGCAGCTTTGCAAATGGCTTGAAATTCTTTAATTTTGTGAACTTCTAACATCTTCTAAGATCAAATAAAGATCATATACACCCAAAATGATGGATAATACCCTTTGGTTGGGTGATTGGGGGCCTCAGATGCCCTGATTTTGCACTGACTTGCTCAAGAAGTCACCTTTTGATCAGATGCCTTCCCTATTGAATTTCTTCATGAAAATTGATATGCATGATCCTTATAACATATTGAGACCAATAGAAACAAGAATGACCAAAGAATTTGGAGTTATGGCCTCTGAAACCAAAACCCTAATTTTAGGTCATCTGTGCAGTTAAACATGGCTCTGCTTCCATGCCTTGCAAGTTCTTGTGATTTTCTAACTTTCTTGATCTTGGGAGGATGTAATATGATGTTTGAACATATATGGACCCTCTTGAGATGATTGAAGGCCTTTGGAGTGGCTCAGATAGCTCAGGGATTGCTCAGGTCACAAACCCTAGATGCAGATGACTTTGAAACAATGCAGTGAAGCAAAAATGCAATATGAGATGATATGATTGAACCCATGCATATGAAAAGATCACAAGCCATGGAAAAATGAGTGAGGGAAAATTTGGGGTGTTTACACACACTAATATGAACTTGCTCCCCATATTTGTAGCAAGTAACCATATTTTCTTTGCACTCGGTAATCAAGTGTCCAGGCTGACCATACTTGAAACATTTCTTCATATCACTCGTGCACTCACTGACACGATGACCCATCTCACCACACCTATAGCACTTCAGCGAAGCAGGAACACCTCCCCACTTGGCCTTTTACCTTCATTTTTTTTCTTCTTACCCTTATCAGCAGAAGCTGTATAAGGTTTCCCACGATGCACTTGTTGTTTACCTCTTCTCACAACCAGAACTTTGAAATGCTTAGATCGAGCCTTGTTATCTTCTTCAAAGATCCTGCAGCAATCCACCAAATCTGGAAACCTTTGGATTCTCTGATAACCAATCTCCTTCTTAATCTCAGGCCTCAAACCGTTCTCGAATTTGACACACTTCGAGAACTCAACAGTTGCCTCGCTATAATGAGGATAAAACTCCAGCAAATCAGTGAACTTCGCAACATACTCAGTCACAGACATGTTGCCTTGTTTCAACTCCAGGAATTTAATTTCCTTCTTTCCCCGAACATCTTCATAAAAATACTACCTCAAAAATTCTCACTTGAATATAGCCCAAGTGACTGTTTCACCAGATGCATCCAACCTTTGACGAGTGCCAACCCACCAATCATCAACCTCGGCTACTAGTATGTACGCACCCAACCGCACCTTACTTCCTTCCGAGCACTCCATCAATCAAAAGATCCTCTCAATCTCCTTGAGCCAGTCCCATGCTCCATTAGGGTCATACTTCCCCTTGAACGTATGCAGATCATTCTTCCTGAACTCATCACTTTCGAGATCCCCAACATTCATTAGATTTTGCACGGCCTATGACATCGCTTGCATAGCAGTGGTAAGTGCATCATCATTTCTCCCAACCATTCTAAATATGTCACACAATAAAAATCCAAAAATGATTTAGAATCAATAAAAACAACAATAACACAACAATAGCGCAACAACAACGTTCAACACTCAACAACAACACAACGACACAACAACTCAATAACTCGCGACTCAAATACTTGGTCGGACAGACCGACCTGCTCTGATACCACTTTGTAACAACCAAATTACCCCACAGAAATAATAATAAAATCAGAGTAAAATTTTCAACAAAATATTTGAGTGCCACAATTCAACTTCAAAACCAACATAAGGCTCTATGATACATTTATGAAATATTATCCAACATACAACGTAATTCAAAAATAACATACAACATTTTCTTCATTAAGGGTTTTTCATCAAATAAAAAAAATAAAGTGTAACATCGTCCCGACGCCCAAAGCGACGTATCAAAGTCGGCATCCTAACGACGTGAAGTGCATCGACTTCACAAACCATCACTCTCCTTATCCCGCTCAACTGCACGTTACCAACATAGGGAAACATTCAAACTGAAGGGGTGAGATACTTACATCATAAAAGAGTAATATAATAAGAGTTAGCAAGTATCAGAAATAAAACACCACTTCTCCACTAACACTACACAACATCATACAGCTCCACAACATACACATCAACAACATACACATCAACAAAGTCATATACAACAATAACAATTATGCAATGAGACCCTACTTAACACTATGCATGTGGTACCATAATCCGATCTCTATTTCAAGATTCAGTTAACGTCGGAAATCTCGACCCCTTTTTCATGGTCAGTATGATCTCTATTTCATGATCACACCCTCGACCCCTATTTCATGGCCACGTACGATACCTATTTCATGATATCACCAACATCACAACAATCCCACTCGGATCCAACCATTATACCCTACCTAGGTATAATGCTCCAATTATGCAACATGCCATGCAACACCAATGACATACATGCAATACATACAACAACTACAAATGCAACTCAACAACATATATCATACCATGATTTATCACATCAACTAGTTATCATCAACATCATGCATATTCAGAATATCACCACATAAATCAACTTCAACCACCACTAATGCAACAACAACATATTACATATACATGTATAAGCAACAACTTATATGACTTATCACAAACGGAACAAATCATAACACGACAACAACTAAGTCCAATAACCTATCAAATATGTTCATATTCGAATTATACTAATTATCCCAACAATTATGTGTATAACTCCACTTTTACTACCATCAACTACACCAGATTTATTCCTAAGCATTACTAAATCATTTTAGTAATTTTAAGGAATTTTTCGGAATTCAAAAAATCAACATTTTTTGCAACAAGTCTCGCTGGGCGAGGGGGATTGCTCGTTAAGCGAGCAACCCTCTATATTCTGAATTTCCAAAGTCTAACTTGCTCGCTAAGCGAGCTCCAGCTCGCTAAGTGAGCTTCAGTTTCCTAAGTGAGCTCTGTGATTTCGCAGTTCTCCTCTCTACGTTCTGCACTCAAACCTGCAAGGATTTTCATCCCCAAAACACCAATATCCAGCCAGAGTTCATAGTAATTACTTATTTTACTACCTAATTCATAACTTTATCAACTAACAACAACAAATTATCAGCAACTCAACCAAAAACCTACTCAATCACCAAAACCCCAACATCCCATATTCAACCTACCCAAGTCCCATTATAAAACTCTTTAGAGATGGAAGAACCCCACCCTTACCTTGGTTTTGACAAGAAATTCTTCATCCTCGCAGATTCTTCTCTTTAACCCTAGCCCATTTCTCTTCTTCTCCTCTCTACGTTTCATGTTCGTCTTTGTTCACCAATAACACGATCATTTTTCCTCTTTACAACTTAATCCCTTATACCAACTTAGGGACTTCCACTCTTATCCTCGCTAAACCCACCAAATGACCACCTTGCCCCTCACCTCATATTTTCCATTTATTAATTTATCCAATAATAATACTATCCACCATAATATAATTCTCAATTAACATTGAAATTCTGGGATCAGGTACGTGATGTCGAATGAGATATTTAAACACTTGAAGACTTGAACAAAACTTAAAGTGCAGGAAAATTAAACAACACAAGAAATTGTTAACCCAGTTCAGTGTATAACCACACTTACATCTGGGGGGCTACCAAGCCAGGAAGGAAATCCAATATAAGTAATATTAATTCTAGACTTAAACCACTCAGTTTAATCTTTCACTTAATATCTACCCAAGGCAATTTCTACCTAAGACACAACTTAGATATGAGTACCAACTCACTCCCCCTCAATCACACAGTGATATGTTTACAAGTTTAATAAAATTGAAGTCATACTTCAAACAAAACAGCTTGATCTTACTTCACAGTTTCAATCAAGACACAATACACTTTTGCTTAAAAGCTCATAAAGTGATACACATATACAACCTGCTATTAAAACACAAAACACCCTATTTAGTCTTCTTAATTTCGTACTCTATTCTGAGAGTTTCTGTTGCTTAAATAGATGCTTGGATTTTGGGCTTTCTGTAGGTTATCCAATCCTGATACGCATGCTACCATCACCTTGAATTAGGGTTTGTTACTTCCTTGATTCTAGGTGAGTCAGTTTTTTCTGTTTATACTGAAATCATATGACCAATCTCCCTACAGATGCGCCTTCTTCTGTTTTATCCATTCATAATTAATTCCAGATAACTTCCCTGAATTTACTCAGTTCTGTTAAGCATTAATTAATTCTGGTAGCAGGTTTGAGATGTCACAACATCTGGTGTGACATCCTGAAAACTGAACTTACTTCATTGACTGATACAATGTCACAACATCTGGTGTGACATCCTGTAAACTGAACTTACTTCATTAACTGATATAATGTCACAACATCTGGTGTGACATCCTGAATTAAGTTCATTTACTTATACTCTGTTTGATAATGTCACAACATCTGATGTGACATCCTGAACTAAGTTCAACACTTCTTGTTGGTCAAAAATTCTGCCAATTCTAAACATCTACAAACTCCCCCTTTGGCTAATTTTTGGCTAACATAATCTTCTGGTTTATCAGAGTGCAGCAGAGTTTCTTTTATCAGAGTACATCAGTTCTTTTCTGTTGAGTCATGTGTGAGTTTACTCCCCCGCAAACCTATATGTGTTCTGACTTGTTTCAACAGAAATTTTTCATTAAAAACACAGCTTTAGTTTAGAAGCAAACAGAAGTCATTTTTCATTAATCAGTAAGCTGCAGCATACATTGTTGTTGTTGTTCAGTTCTCTTCTCCCCCTTGTTAGACATAAAATGGGGACAAATTTTACATAGACAGAGAGAATTACAAATTCAAATTCAAAATACAATGCTGAAGCAGACATTACATATTCCTCACATACATTTTTCACTCAGAATCTTCATATTCAGTGTCTTCCTCTTCTTCAGTTTCCTCATCAGAATCAGAAGCCTTCTGAGCACTCTCTTCAATTTCCACCTTTGAATAATCTCCTCAAGCTTCTGCTTCCTGGCATCCAGTTCTTTGCATGTGTTCTTCAGCTCAGCAATCAAAGCAACTTTGGATATTGGAGACTTTGCCTTTGAAGGTCCAACAGATGTCCCAGAGGGGGCTTCAACATCAGTTGCATGATGACTTAAGAACAGCTTGTAGTGGAAGGCCAGAGGACTCTCTCTTTTGCAGATTGAATCCTTCTCAGTGAGGATACCTGGATACTGGCTAAGGATTATTCCACACAGCAAAGAAGGGAAGGCAATAGGCAGCTTTGTTGCAGATGTCCCAACATGCTTCAATGTCTGATGAAAAATGTAAGCCCCAAAGTCCAGCTTTGTTTGGGTGCCCACAGCATAAATAAATCTGCCCAATCCAGTTGCTATTGAAGAAGTATGGTTGGTAGGGACCCAGTTTGCAGTGCCAATCCTATGCAGCATTGCACACTTCCTTGTTAGCAAGCTAACAGAAAGTTTGCCCTTGATTGGCCAAGCTTTGACTTGATTGGCAGTAATGACCTTGCACACCTGGTTGTCAGTCTTCCCCAGCTCATTAGGTCCATCAGATTCTCTCCCTAGATAGTGGTTGATAACCCTAGGAGAGAATTCCACACATCTCCCTCTTACATATACCTTTCTGAATTCATCTGACTTACCATCAGCACAGTCCTCTTGGTGTTGCCATCTGGTGATCATGCCACACGATGTCATATGACATGTTGGCACTTCTCCATAACTGCTATATTTCACATAAACAGATTCCCAATTTACCCCTTAGGTTTTCAAATTGGGTAGCATTCAAAGCTTTAGTGAATATATCAGCCAATTGCAGATCTGTGGCTACATGTTCCAATGAAATCACTTTCTCTTCCACAAGATCTCTGATGAAATGATGCCTGATATCAATGTGCTTGGTCCTGCTGTGTTGGATAGGATTCTTTGATATGTTGATGGCACTTAAATTGTCACAGTACAATGTCATGACATCTTGTGGGACATTTTACTCTGTGAGCATTTGCTTCATCCAAACCAACTGTGAACAACTGCTTCCAGCTGCAATATATTCAGCTTCAGCAGTAGATAAGGATACACAATTTTGTTTCTTACTGAACCAAGAAATCAAATTGTTTCCTAGAAAGAAACATCCTCCTGATGTGCTCTTTCTATCATCAGCACTTCCAGCCCAATCAGCATCACAGAAGCCAGTGAGAATTGGTTCACATCCATGGGAATACATTATGCCATAGTCATAAGTACCATTGACATATTTCAGAATTCTCTTAACCTGGTTTAGATGACTTACTTTTGGCTCAGGTTGATATCTTGCACATACACCTACTGCAAAGGCTATGTCTGGTCTGCTAGCAGTCAGATATAATAAGCTTCCAATCATACTTATGTATAGGCTTTGGTCTACATTCTCACCCTTGTCATCCTTTGTCAGCTTTAAATGAGTGGGGGCAGGAGTTCTTTTGTGAGTAGCATTGTCCAACCCAAATTTCTTGACAATGTTCTTAGCATACTTGCTTTGGGAAATGAACATTGAGTCTTCCATTTGCTTTATTTGCAGTCCAAGAAAGTAGGTTAGTTCTCCTACTAGACTCATCTCAAATTCAGATTCCATTTGAGTGACAAAATGTTTAACCATCCTGTCTGACATCCCACCAAAGACAATGTCATCAACATATATTTGAGCAATCATGACATTTCCTTCTTCATCCTTCACAAACAAGGTTTTGTCTATTCCACCTTTTCTGTATCCTTGTTTTGTGAGAAAAGTAGTCAGCCTTTCATACCATGCTCTTGGGGCTTGCTTCAGTCCATAAAGAGCCTTCCTTAGTTTGTACACATGGTTTGGACAGCTTGGATCAACAAATCCCTTAGGCTGCTCCACATATACCTCCTTATTAAGATATCCATTTAGAAAGGCACTCTTTACATCCATTTGAAACAGCTTGAACTTCAGGATACAAGCAATTCCTAAAAGAAGTCTGATTGATTCAAGCCTTGCTACTGGTGCAAAGGTTTCATCAAAGTCTACTCCTTCAATTTGTGTGTATCCTTGAGCTACAAGTCTAGCCTTGTTCTTTGTAACAACTCCCTGCTCATTTGACTTGTTCTTATACACCCATTTTGTGCCAATCACATTTATGTCATCAGGTCTAGGAACAAGATCCCACACTTCATTCCTTGTGAACTGGCCTAATTCTTCTTGCATAGCACAAATCCAGTATTCATCATTAAGAGCTTCCTTGATGTTTTTAGGTTCTATTTTTGAAACAAAACATGAACCTGAAATTACCTCTCTTGATCTAGTGCTTACACCTCTGTTGGGATCACTAATTATTAGATCTTTGGGATGATCCTTTTGAATTCTGATGGAGGGAGGTTTGCTGGATTGTTCTATCCTTGCTTCAGTTTGAGTGAAGTCAGGATGATCACTCTTTATTTCAGCTTCAGTCTGACTGTCAGCAGATGTTCCAACATCTTCTGTAACATCTGCAGGGGCATCATCAATTATCACATTTATGGACTCCATGATAACCTTGGTTCTAGAGTTAAATACTATATAGGCTCTGCTATTTATAGAGTATCCAAGGAAAATCCCTTCATCACTTTTAGGATCCATTTTTCTTCTTTGCTCCCTATCAGCCAGAATATAACAATTACTTCCAAACACATGTGTCGCTCCCAACAAATGAGGCTAACTCAAATAAGGTACAGACGCGAACGGTCGGCGAAAGGATGAAATGAAAAGAGTCGCCAGCTAGGCATTTTTATCCCGAAGGAAAGGTAATGCTGCGTAAACCTAGAAAGATATGGACAAGACGGTTGCGAACCAGAGAGACTGAGAAAGGGGGTTGGTTACAACCTGGGAAGGTATTAGCACCCAGATTATCCGCCGTACTCGACGGGATCCACGCTTAAAAGATTTGTGTTTTAAAGGGGTAGTGTCAGTGCAATTTGTGTATAGAGAGCTGGAAAAGGATGTACAGGTGTCAGTGTAAAAGAAGTGAAGTGTGATATGTATAGTGTCAGTGTAAGGACAAGAGTGAAATGCTCATGATAAAGAGGCTAAGAAAATGATGCTAGAAAGAGGGGGGATATACAGAGACTTTTGTTCGATAACTGTTAAGTTATGCCTACGTATCCTCTCGTGCAATGAGGAAGTCAGAACACCGTAGTTTGACTCAAAGAGACTGAAAGAAAGATTGACTTGTGAACTGCTTACTTATCTATGCTCAAGTGTATGACCTGTTTGGCTCAGGTGCAAACTGTCTTGCATTAGACGGAAGAAGCTAGTTCTCGTTTATGAGTGAATGAGATGAGAAAAGAATCCCGGAGGAGACGATTATTGTTTGTTTTTTGAGTTTTCAGTCTTTTATTGCTTTTTGAAGTTTGTCATAAGTTAATGAGCTTAAGCCTAAACCAATGGATTTAGTAAACTCATCACATCTTCCCTCTGATTAGGGGTAATGAGAATACCTTAAGTGTGAAGTCAGCTTCTCACACTTAATCACCATGATGTAGGATTAAGATCGTTAACCTACTTGTGATTATTCAAACGTTTTTGGTGTTTTTGTTTAGTGTTAAGTAATGAGATTAAGCCATAATCAAGGATTAAACAGACTCATTACACCATCCTAATAGAAGGATGATAGATGAGAATGTTTAAGCTGAGGAAAGCTCCTCAACTTAATCCATGATTAGGGATTAACCTCATGACAAAACAAAGCCTTTATTAAATGGATTTTAATTAATGATAAGATGATGAAGTGAGTGTTATGGTTTATAAGACAACTTGAGGAGGACTTGTCCATTAACACTAGGGTTAGTCCTTCTTTAACCAATTAAGGAAGAATTAGAACCCTAGTGCAAGGCCCAAGTTACAAGCTTGATGTCTTAATGACTATTAAGTGGATTTATTAAAGGATTTAAACACATTAAGGGGTTAACACTTAGGATTAAAGTTATACACTCCATCCTAATAGGAGGATGCAGGCATAAGCTTAATCACAAAGCCTTAAAGCCTTTAGGGTTTAGTCCTTGATTATGAGATGAGAAGAGAGGACTCAATGAGACACAAAGGTAAAATCTAAATGGGGGACTAATCAAAACCCTAATTATTTTCATGCTTGGTTGCTCCTAAGGTTTGTGAGGTTTGCAAGAAAGATCTTCAGAGAAAACACCAGGAAGCAGATGAAAGGAGCAAAGAGAAGCAAAGTAACTTGCTTCATTTAAGAAGACAAGTCACTTGAAGAAAGAAAGTAAGATGAAGAAGAATGAGCAAGCTCAATCTCAAGCACAAGACAAAATGCAGCAATGATGCATAAGAGAGATGAAAAGAGATTGTGAGAAGTGAAGGCAAATTCACTTCTCAAAGTAACTTACCACCTGAAAAGTTAGTGAAAGGAATGCAATGCAATGCAAAATGAAATGAAATGGGATGATGCCAACCAAAACCAGAAGCATGAGTATGATGCCAATGATGCTAAGAGATGATGCACATATGAGGCAAGGCATGAGAATGATCATACAAGCATGTGGATGCAAGAGAAGCATGCTTAAAACCATGAACATACATGAAAAGTTATGAAATGCAAATGACATACAACATGGCAAATGGATGATGCAATGATCAAACATGATTCTAACATGTCCTAAGATGTATTATGAATCAAATGGATGCACAAAATGTCATGGCAAGTCATGGTATGCAAACAAGTGGAAGATGGATGCAAATGAAAGCCCAAATTAGGGTTTTATGATCAATACACAAAACAAAATTCAAAACCAGAAGCAAACAACATGATAAAAAATTGAAAATGCATTCAAAGGAAACCTAAACCTATACAAACTCACTGCCCAAAGGAGGGGATCCAACTCTTAACCTAATGAGGGTTATGAATTTCTTAAGATTGTTAGGGCTTTAAGGTACCTTGTCAAGAAAAATGCAAAACAAATAGGGAATGCAAGATCAATTCATGCCAATTTAATCCTATAAACTGCATGCTATACAAGATGCAATGCAAGAAGAATCAAGGTCCAACTCTTAATGGCTAGGCAGAAATGAATTTTTGAAGATTGGATCAAAATAATGCCTTGAAATGAAATTAATTCCATGGAAAATTGTTAAAAGACATCAAGATCAAAAAAGAAATTTGGTGTAAGAGTTGGACAATGTTTCTAAATGATTTTAAATGTTTCATGAATTTTTTTGTGATTTTTAAATACCTAAAAGTATTTTTAATTAATTAACTCTCATTAATTAATTAAAAATAAACTTTTAAATGATTTAAAAATAATTTTTAATGCAAAAAATAAAAATAAAAATGTTTTTGATTTCTGAAAATTAATAAAAGGGTTGATAAAAATTTTCAGAATTTTTAAAGATGTTTTACTATTTTTAATAAATTGTAGAAAACAAATGAAATTAAATGAAATAAAAATGAATTTAAACTGAAAAATGAGGAAGTCAACAGAATCAAGGGCTGAGGTTCAAACTGGCATGCGCCATCTGGACGGCCAGCATTCAAAATCTCCTAATTATGATTAAATCCTAATTAACTAACCCTAATCACTTTTAGACGACCGGAACACTGTTCCGGTCGTCTTCTCCGGCAGGCTCCTCTTTCAATCTCTCTCAATACGCCATGAAAACTCACCAAAAGCTCCAGAAACAATCAATGATCAACAACAAAACATAATCCAGCAACAAATCCCATTTATTTCTACTCAAAATCAAGATACGAATCAAACATCAAAAACTGTAAAAATTTCAGAAACACGATACAAACTCATTTCTCAATCTTTTTCAAAAGTAAAAGGTTCAGTGAACTCAGGGAAGCATGCTTTATCATTCAGAAACAAGAAATAAAGGTTCTGTAAAAATGAATTTCCATGGCTACCTGAATCGAAGCTTTGATTTCTGGAACTTTCTGGCTGGCCCTTTGATCCAAAACACCTCTAATGGACCTCCTGAGAAACTTGCAACACTTGGTTGGAGTTTAAAATGGCTGGTTTAAAAGATTGCTGAAGTTCTGTTCAAAGAGGGGCAGGAATCGTATTTTGATTTCAGTGAGTTTCAGGCTATGGTGATGGGTGGTTTGTGATCAGTGAAGCATGTGGAGATCAATGGTGAAGTTTGTTTGTGTGTTTGCAGCTTGTGTGATGAGTTTCGAAGAGTTTTGCAAATGGAGCATAAACTTGGAACTTGGGCTTTGGGTGTGTTTCAGCATGAAGTGTTATGTGCTTTGGCTTGCTTTTGATTTGTATAAACAATTGTGATAGGTCAGAGAGTGGGTGCTGGCCTATTGTGATTGGTATGGGTCTTTGGCCAAAATGTCAACTTGATTTGTACTTGAGGTATGGGCAATGGTACAACTTGCTTTTTGGCTTGTCTTGGTTCAGCTGAGTTTAGGGAGAACCATGGAATTGTTTATGAGATGATTCAGCAAGTTGATCAAGGTTTGTGTAGTGTTTTGCAAATTTCACAAGGTTTGGCCCCTTTGGAAATTCTTGAGATTCAAAGCATCAAAATGCAAAGTTCTTTGGCCCATTCTGAATTTTAGAGGTCATGTGATCATGTTGTGAAGAATTGGTACACATTTGAGGCCCTTAGAACACTTGATCATAGCATTTTGCAAAATGCCTCTTTGGTAGGAAACTTCAAATTTTGTGATTTTGGCCAACTTTGACAAGCCATAACTTTTGATCCAAAATGAATTAGGTCAAGTTCTTGTACTTTTTGAAAAGGGAATGATCCATTCTACAACTTTCATGACCAAAGTTTTTCCATTTGAAGCATTTTTGAATCAAAAAGCAAGGGTTGAAAAAGTTTCCCAAAATGGCAATTTTCATTATAAGTGAACTTTCCCAAAAAGTCAACTTTGAAAATGACTTGAGATTCTTCAATTTTGTGAACTTCCAACATCTTTTATGATCAAATAAAGATCATACACAATCAAAATGATGAAGAATACCCTTTGGTTGGGTCATTGGGGGCCTCAGATGCCCTGATTTTGCACTGACTTGCTCAGAAAGTCAACTCTTGATCAGATGACTTCCCCATGGAATTTCTTCATGAAAATTGATATGCATGATCCCTATACCATATAGAGACCAATAGAAACAAGAATGACCAAAAAAATTGGAGTTATGGCCTCTGAAACCAAAACCCTAATTCTAGGTCATCTGTGTAGTTAAACCTGGCTCTGCTTCCATGCCATCCTCAGTTCTTGTGATTCTTTGACATTCTTGACCTTGAGGGGATATAATATGATGCTTGAACATACATGGACCCCTTTGAAGTGATTGATGACTTTTAGAGTGGCTCAAAAAGCTCTTGGACTTCTTAGATCACAAACCCTAGATGCAGATGACTTTGAACCAATGCAGTGAATCAAAAATGCAATATGAGATGCTATGATTGGATTTATGCACATGAAGAGATCACAAGCCATGGTGTGAATGGGTGAGGGCAAATTTGGGGTGTTTACAACATGGAAGTACTTAACTGTGGGTTTTCTGCCCTTCCAGACTTCATAGATTGTGGACAAGGTTCCTTTCCTTAGAGTGACTCTATTATGAATGTAACAAGTTGTGTTCATAGCTTCAACCCAGAAGTACAATGGTAACTTTTTAGCATGGATCATAGCTCTTGCTGATTCTTGGATAGTTCTGTTCTTCCTCTCAACAATCCCATTCTGTTGAGGGGTGATAGGTGAAGAGTATTCATGATTGATTCCTTCTGAAGAACAGAAATCTGAGAATTTTTTATTCTCAAACTCCTTTCCATGGTCACTTCTTATTCTGACCACACAACTTGCTTTTTCTCTTTGTATTCTTTGGCATAAATCTTTGAATACATCAAATACATCAGACTTTTCTTTGATAAAATTTATCCATGTATACCTTGAAAAGTCATCAACCACCACATAGGCATACCTCTTACCACCAAGGCTCTCAACCTGCATAGGTCCCATAAGATCCATATGCAATAATTCCAAAACTTTGGAAGTTGTCAGATGTTGGAGCTTTGGATGGGACATCTTGGTTTACTTTCCTATTTGACATCTTGGATTTATGCACATGAAGAGATCACAAGCCATGGTGTGAATGGGTGAGGGCAAATTTGGGGTGTTTTCAGCTGCCCCTATTCAAACATGAGTTAGCTATGCATGATGTAAGCGACGGCTTATCAGGCAAGCAAGATAACTTGTGGTTGAATACCCAAGACAGTCCAAAATTTGCACTCACAGAATGAAGAAGAAAAGGGATATAGATTGTAAAAGGAAAATAAAGTATAATTATAGAGTGTGGGTGACGGAGAACGACCGCCGGGCAGAGGACGACTGCCGGGGAAAGAGCAATGATGGGGACGGCCGACACGCTGGGGAAAATGCGGGAAATAAAGCAATGACGGGGACGGCCGACATGCTGGGGATATAAGAGATTATGATGGGGACGGCCATCAGGACTCTCTGGGGAATATGTAGAAAGTGAATGATGAGGTACGGTCATCAGGTTCAGAAAGCAATACAAGCAACGATGGGGACGGCCATCGGGCTAAACTGATGAAGGACGATCATCAGGAAAAGGAAAAGGGACCACGACGGGGACGGCCATCGAGTTAAAGAATAAATGAAATAATGATGAGGGACGGTCATCAAGAGGTGAAGGACGATCACCTAGCAGGGGACGGCTGCTCTGTTGGGGATAAGATGAGGGACGGTCATCTAAGGTGAAGGACGATCACCCGGCAGGGTACGACTGCCGAAAGTATCGCGACATAGGACGAATGCCGGATAAAAGGTCGACGATGGGGACGGCCATCGGATAAAATGATGAAGGACGATCATCACTAGGTGAAGGACGATCACCTAGCAGGGGACGGCTGCTAAATATCACGACATAGGACGAATGTCGGATAAAAAGGATCAACGATGGGGACGGCCATCGGATGAGCATGATGAAGGACGATCATCAAGAGGTGAAGGACGATCACCTAGCAGGGGACGGCTGCTAAATATCATGACATAGGACGAATGTCGGATAAAAAGGATCAACGATGGGGACGGCCATCGGATGAGCATGATGAAGGATGATCATCAAGAGGTGAAGGATGATTATCTAGCAGGGGACGGCTGCTCTCAGGGTTTATCATGACATAGGACGAATGTCAGATAGAAAAGAAATTTTTGCTTTGCTGGCGGCCTACTGGGGAATAGTAAACACGGACGAGTGTTTATATCCAAGAAACAAAAGGTATAAGTGTTTTGACGTTGTGTATAGATTAAAGATGCGGACAAGCAACCTTAGGACTACGATAAGGACGAGTATCGGGCAGAAACAAATACTGACACGTGTTCAGAGATGATGATACGGACGAGTATCAACTGGTTAACAAGGAACACGGACGAGTGTCGAATCTGTGGGGACTCTTCTGGGGAATAGTAGACACAGACGAGTGTCTAAATTCAAGAAGATAAGAGTGTTTGACACGTGTATGGATTAAAGATGCGGATGAGCATCCTTAGGACTATGATACGGACGAGTATCAGGTAGAAACAAACGCTTGACGCATGTTCTGAGATGATGGTACGGACGAGTACCAACTGGTTAACAAAGAACACGGACGAGTGTTGAATCTGAGGGGATATGAGTGGTGTATACAAAATACAAACGAGTATCCGTATGAGTGAAATAAGAGTAATAAGCGTGAGTGGTGTATAGATGAGTTTTAACTTGCTGGGGGGGGTGACACGGACGAGTGTCAAAAGGAGAAAAGTATAGTATAAACAAGTATATGATATACAAAGTGTTTGGGTTACTGTGCTGGGGAAAGCGACACGGACGGGTGTCGGGGAATTCGTATAAAGAGGTATCTGTGAGTGCAAAGAGGACGCTTTGGCGTTCTGCTGGGGGTATGACACGGACGGGTGTCAAGAAGTATCTGCAAATATATAAGTGGTCTGTTTGTAAAGAGTGCTCGGGCGGTTTTTACTGGGGAATGATGACACGGACGGGTGCCACAAGGAGTATGTACTGGTGTTTGGCAAAAGCCTTAGCTGTCTGGTGGGGATATGACACGGACGGGTGTCAAGAAGTATTTGTTTTGTAAGAGAAATGGCTGGGCTCTCTGTCTGGGAATCTGGGGAGTTTTCTGTATATCCTTGATGGATTGTCATTATTCACAAGTGTTTGATTCAGAACATGGCTTATGATTATGCAATATGTTTGATTTTTGCCGTAATGCTCCGTATTAGACGGAATCCTACGCTTTGTGGGGTGAATATGATGCGAATGCTATGTTTATGCAAAAGATAACGATCCGAGATTCGGGTCCCGTTGCTGCAAAGATCCCTGGTTGATCTGCTTGAAGTGGACATTCCAGCTGGGGATGAGATCATTGGTAGATCTGATGTGATGTATCTGCTTGGGGATATAGGTCACTGATAGACCTATCCTCGGTAATGCGGGACCCAGCTGGGGTTTGTAGAATCTTCCATTACTCTGTTGTGATTCCTCCATGCATTGCTCTTCTGGATATAGGCTGAAGCTCTGTGGGGAGATGGTTTCCTGGCTTTTGCACTTGTCTGTGGAGGAATAGTGAAATGGTAACTCGGCTGGGGAAGAAAAAAAAGACCAAGGGAAGGTCTTCCTGGAAATTTCTGCAAGGGGTTCTATTGAAAATGGTGCTGGAGGACTCAGCTGGGGGAGGAATTTACATGCCCCACGTTGCGTTTTGAATACCTGCAATCCTGCAAAGATAGAAACGTACAAGTAATCCCGAGGTATCCCTTACCGGATTCCGTCGTAAGAGTTTAAACACTCCTGGGAGTAAATATATTTCCTGCAAGCACGTATTCTTTTAGAAGAGAAGCATCTGTGTTTATGCAATCAGTATCTTATAGACATCGGACATTTTGCAAATGAAAAAATAAGATGTACGAGACGAGACATGACTGAAAATCTGATTTTATTGATTCGTATTGCCCTGAATTGGCAAGATACAGTCAAAGAAACATATCCCCTAAAAAGAGGAGATTGTTACAAATGGAGAAACAAAATGTTGGCAATGTTGATGACGCTTCAAGGAGCTTCCCTTTTGCTATGACCCGTATGACATCTGACGTTCTTCTCGTCTTGCTTTCTGAAGAAGGTTGATTCTGAACGAAGCTTGAACCTTTCGAAGCTTACCAAGTTGTAAGTGGTACAGACGAATTCAGAATGCAGTTGTTCGCTTATTCCCTTATTTTGCATGGATCGCCCTTTCGGGTTTTCGATCCATCGGGATACCCATTTTTTGCCTGAGTTGTCCAATGCGGCTTTTCAACTCAGTGGGTGTACATCTTTTGTTTATTTTCCCTTATTTTTGCCCGAGTCTTTTATTCTGTTTTTGACTCGCTGGGATGCCCTATTTTTTCCTGGACTTACATTCTGTCTTTATGTCCAGCGGGTCGTTTTTACGCGAAGTATTTTTTAACTACATCTGAATTCACAGGGGACGGGAAGTCTTCACCATCCATGGTGCTGAGCATCAGTGCTCCACCGGAAAAAACTTTCTTTACTACGAATGGTCCTTCATAGTTCGGAGTCCACTTGCCCCTGTGGTCTGTATGAGGAGGGAGGAGTCTATTCAGCACAAGATCTCCTACTTGGTACTCCCGGAGCCTAACTTTCTGATCGAAGGCTTTCTTCATTCTTTTCTGATACAACTGCCCATGACAGATTGCAGCCAATCTTTTCTCTTCAATCAGACTCAGTTGTTCGTATCGGGATCGGACCCATTCCGCTTCGTTCAGCTTAACATCCATCAGTACCCGCAGGGAGGGTAATTCAACTTCAACAGGTAGGACTGCCTCCATACCATACACAAGCTGATACGGTGTTGCCCCAGTGGATGTTCTGATTGACGTACGGTACCCATGCAAAGCAAACGGTAGCATTTCATGCCAATCTTTATAGGTAACCACCATCTTCTGTACAATCTTCTTGATATTCTTATTAGCTGCCTCTACAGCGCCGTTCATCTTTGGCCTGTAAGGAGAAGAATTGTGATGTCGGATCTTGAAGTCCCGACATAGCTCTGCCATCATTTTTTTGTTTAAGTTGGAACCATTATCAGTAATGATTCGCTCGGGAACTCCATATCGACAGATGCTATCTCTCTTCAGAAATCGGGCTACCACTTGCCTTGTAACATTTGCATAGGAAGCTGCTTCGATCCACTTGGTGAAATAGTCAATGGCAACCAAGATGAATCTGTGGCCATTCGAAGCAGTCGGCTCAATCTTGCCAATCATGTCAATGCCCCACATGGCAAAGGGCCATGGAGAAGACATCACATTCAGAGGATTGGGAGGCACATGCACCTTATCCGCATAAATCTGGCATTTATGGCATTTTCTGGCGTAGGCACAACAGTCGGCATCCATTGTGATCCAGTAATATCCTGATCTTAGCAACTTTTTAGCCATGGCATGCCCTCCTGCATGTGTACCAAAGGATCCTTCGTGCACCTCGTGCATCAACAAGTCTGCTTCTGTTCTATCAACGCATCTGAGGAGTACCATATCAAAGTTTCTCTTGTACAGGGAACCATCAGTGTTCAGGAAGAAACTACCAGCTAGCCTTCTTAAAGTCTTCTTATCATTGGAAGATGCCCCAGGTGGGTATGTTTGATCCTCCAAGAAGCACTTAATGTCATGAAACCAAGGCTTATCATCTTTGACAACGTCTGCTGCAAATACATATGCTGGCCTGTCAAGTCTGGACACTGAAATCCGAGGCACAAAGTTGGCAGCTTGAACTTTGATCATGGATGAAATGGTGGCAAGAGCATCTGCAAACTGATTCTCATCCCGGGGAATATACTCAAGCTTGACCATTGTAAATAAAGTCAATAACCTCCTTGTATAATCCCTATAAGGTATCAGATGATCCTGGTGGGTGAACCACTTGCCGTTGGTTTGATTAACTACCAGAGTTGAATCTCCGAATACAGTCAAAGTCTTGATCCTGAGGTCAATGGCTTCCTCAAGACCCATAATACAGGCTTCGTATTCAGCTTCGTTATTAGTGCAATTAAAGGTGAGCTTTGCCGAGAAAGGCATATGAACTCCCTTAGGTGTAATGAGTACTGCACCAACACCACGACCATTCATATTAACAGCCCCATCAAACATCATAGTCCATTCTTCCTCCAGGTCAGGCCCTTCAGTGTGAATAAGCTCTTCATGATCTTTTGCTTTTATGAACATGATGTCTTCATCAGGGAAGTCAAATCTCATAGGCTGGTAATCATCAATGGGTTGCTCAGCAAGATAATCAGACAATACACTACCCTTGATGGCTTTCTGAGATGTGTACTGGATGTCATATTCTGTGAGGGTCATTTGCCATCTTACAACCCGTCCGGTAAGTGCTGGCTTCTCGAAAATGTACTTAACTGGGTCCATCTTGGAAATCAATAAAGTAGTGTGGGTCAACATATACTGTCTCAGTCGGTGAGCAGCCCACGCTAAAGCACAACAAGTTTTCTCGAGCAGTGAATAATGTTGTTCACAGTCGGTAAACTTTTTGCTCAGGTAGTAAATTGCATACTCTTTTCGACCAGACTCGTCATGCTGGCCCAGCACACACCCCATTGACTCTTCTAACACTGTCAAGTACATTATTAGAGGTCTTCCTTCAACTGGAGGCATAAGGATTGGAGGTTCTTGCAAGTACTCCTTGATCTTGTCAAAAGCCCTCTGGCAGTCTTCGTTCCACCTGACCGTCTGTTCTTTTCTTAACAGCTTGAACAAGGGTTCACAGGTTGCTGTAAGGTGAGATATGAACCTTGAAATGTAGTTCAATCTACCTAGAAACCCTCGAACTTCTTTCTCAGTTTTCGGTGCAGGCATTTCTTGAATGGCTTTGACTTTATCAGGGTCGACTTCAATCCCTTTCTCGCTTACAATAAAGCCCAACAGCTTACCAGATCGCACCCTGAATGTGCACTTGTTGGGGTTCAATTTCAGTTGGTACTTCCTCAGACGTTTGAATAGCTTCAACAGATTTACCAGGTGATCTTCTTCTGTGAGGGATTTGGAAATCATGTCATCCACATAACACTCGATTTCTTTATGGATCATGTCGTGGAATAATGTCACCATAGCCCGTTGATAGGTTGCACCAGCATTCTTCAGTCCGAATGTCATCACCTTATAACAGAACGTGCCCCAGGGTGTGATGAAAGTTGTCTTCTCCATGTCTTCAGGCGACATCTTGATCTGATTGTATCCTGAAAATCCGTCCATGAAGGAGAACACCGAGAACTGAGCCGTATTGTCAACCAGTACATCAATGTGAGGTAATGGAAAATCATCTTTTGGGCTGGCTCTGTTCAGATCCCGGTAGTCAACACACATTCTCACCTTGCCGTCTTTCTTAGGCACAGGTACTATATTAGCAACCCACGGTGGATAGCTAGTCACAGCAAGGAACCCGGCGTCCCACTGCTTTTGCACCTCTTCCTTTATCTTCATTGCCATATCTGGGCAAGTACGGCGCAGCTTCTGTTTAACTGGCGGGCAGTCTTCTTTCAAGGGCAGCTTGTGCATGACAATATCAGTGTCCAACCCTGGCATGTCCTGATAAGACCAAGCGAACACATCCACATACTCCCGAAGCATATCAATCAGTTGCTCTTTCACTGAATTTTGTAGGCAGGCCCCGATCTTAACCTCTTTCACATCTTCTTCTGTACCAAGATTAACCGTTTCAACCTCCTCCTGATGAGGGCTGATAACCTTCTCCTCTTGCCTTAACAACCTGGCTAGCTCTTCAGGAAGCTCAAAATTTTCTTCAACCCCTTCATCAGCTTGATTGATTGGATTGTCAAAGTCATACGAAGTCATAGCTGTGTTGTTGTCGGTGCAGTCTGGAAGGCACTTTCTGCAAGGGTTTTAGATTGTTCATTTTAGTGATTGATTTTAATCTTGTTTAGAAAAGTGAAATGAAGTTTATCATTTTGGAAAACATTGCCATTTTATTTTTGTACAAAAAGAAAAATGAAAAACAGTGAGCGGAAAAGAAAAAGACTCATTTGCAAAAGATGTCTGATATTCATTGATTGATCCGTTTGCACAAAATTACAAGATGGCCCGGTTACAAAATGAGTCTTGTCATCTTGGGCAAGATGCAAGACTTGATGCATGCTTAAAATATACAGGAAATAATAATTACTCTGCAGGAGTAACCCTTATAATTTCCTAGGAAGACCAGTTTGAGATACGGCTCCCCGGGATCCTTGGACGTATCCAGCTCTCCAGGTTGCGCTCATCTTCCGACTCATCTTCCAAGTTGTTTACTGCATCAGGGGTTAGCATCCCCCCACTAACAAAACTGGGCTTCTTAGCAGCCTCTGATTGATCTTGTTGAGTTGGTTTGTAACCCAACCCAAATCTGTCCTCTTTCTTCTCTACGGGCAGCAACTTGCCCCAGCCTTGGGCAGTCCCCTCTTCAACAACCTTCCTGGCTTGCTAATAAGATGTCATGGAAGTCCCAAGTACAGCAGATGCTTCATTAATGTTCAGGGCTTCAAATCCCTGGCTCATGGTTTCATGGATCTCTCCATCCATCTCAATGTATTTGTATGTAGCCAGATGGCTAACAAAAATATCTTCTTCACCACAAATGGTGATGATCTGGCCCTCCCACTCGAATTTCAGCTTCTGGTGAAGGGTAGACGTAACTGCGCCAGCGGCATGGATCCAAGGTCTACCCAACAAACAGCTGTAGGCCGGCTGAATGTCCATCACATAGAAGGTAATTTTAAAAGTCTGTGGGCCAATCATCACAGGCAGATCAATCTCTCCTAGCACTGATCTCTTAGAGCCGTCAAATGCTTTTACCACCAGATTACTTGGGCGCAACGCCAAGCCATCATATTCCAGCTTCACCAGGGCTTTCTTTGGTAAAACATTGAGTGAAGACCCAGTGTCTACCAGTACATGTGATAGAACAACACCCTTGCATTCAAGAGTGATGTGTAAAGCCTTGTTGTGGTTACACCCCTCAGTTGTTAAATCAGCATTGGTAAAACCCAATCCGTGGCTGGTATTGACATTCGCTACCACGGTCTCCAGCTGATTAACGGTGATCTCCTCTGGCACATATGCTGCGTGCAAGACTTTTAGTAATGCATTCTGGTGAGCTTCGGAACACATCAGCAAGGATAGAATGGAGATCTTTGAGGGAGTTTGGTGGAGCTGATCCACCACTTTGTAATCACTCCTCTTTATAATTCTCATGAACTCGTCTACATCTTGTTCAAAAGATGTCTTCTGAGTTTCCTTGAGAATGGGCTCTTCAGCTATTACACTCTTTCCCTTTGCTTTGGCAGCAGCTTCTGCTTCAGCATTAGGTCTTTGTGATTGCGAGGCAAAAAGGCGTCCGCTTCTGGTGAAGCCTCCGCCTCCCCCGACATTATCAATCTGTGGAGAAGAGGTTGAAGAGTCAAGAGTGATTCTCTCCCCATTGCAGTAAAGGTCAGAGCCATAATGCCAAGGGATGGCATTACTGCTTTCATAAGGAACTGGTCCAGGCACCGTAATGGTAACCGGACTGACTGCAGCAGAGGAGGGTGTTGGAATAGTGTGCGAGTCATAGTAGATGGTTACTGGTGACCTGGCAGGAGATGCCACTACTTGTTGTTGAAAATTGTTGTTAGGAGGAACATAGGACGGATCATAATAGATGGTGACTGCTGAGATGTCTGTTGGCGTTGTAGAAGACTCTGAATAAAGGGGTGCTGATGTTGTAGAAGAGATGGCGGTAGATATCTGGTTTGTTGAAGTGATAGATGAAGCATTTGTTGATGAATTTGAAGAATTGTCTGGAACGATTGTTGTTGCAGTTGTAGGAGACTCAGGAATTGTTGTTGGAGAGATTGCCGGATTTGAAGGTGTTGATGTTGCGATTTGAAGTATGCCACTCTGGATAAGACCATCTATACCGCTTCTCAAGTTATCACACCCATTTACCGAAATGTTGCAATAACCGCACCCGAGCTCACACCCGGGGAATATCTGGCATTCTAGGAGTTGAGCTTTAATCTCTACCAGGGGTGTCCGGATCTGCCCAACACTGGTTATTAAGAAAGACGGCTTATCTTCCTCAATAGCATTAACTCTTGGCCCTCCATGGTTAGGCATGGGGTTATTGTTGACGTTTGGCGGGGGTGCGAAATTGAGGGCTTTGGAATCCACTAGATCCTGTACCTTCATTTGTAAAGCTCTGCACTTCTCTGTACTGTGGCCAGGTGTATTGGAGTGAAAAGCACATCTGGCGTTGGCGTCATAATTTCTTGGCAGACTGGAAGGATCTGGTGGTGCCAATGTCCTTAACTCAACCAAATTGAGCTTCAGGAGTTGTGGCAATAGAGTGGCATAAGGCATAGGGATTGGATCAATCATCCTATTGGCCTGAGATGCTCTCTGCTGAAAAGGTCTTTGTTGATTGTTATTGCTGGTGTTGTTGTTGTAGTTTCTCTGAGGCGGATATTGAACTTGTTGCTGGTAGTGGGGTTGTTGTTGTGGTTGATATGCTGGTTGCTGAGGCATTGGAGCGGGAATAGTGACAGCTGCCACTGACCTATGAACATATTGAGGTCTGCCCCTGTTGGCATGAATAGCATTAGTCTCACCTGTTCTTCTAGGCCCCAAAAAAGGTTTTCTGGGGTTGCTGGACGAGCTCGCACCATTGTCAGAAATCTTGCCCATCTTTAATAGGCTTTCAATTATTTCTCTAGCTATGACTACGTCAGCGAAGCTGGTGGAAGAAAAGGCAGCTAGCCTGTCAATATATGTCCCTTGAAGGGTGTTCATAAACATGTCGGCCATTTCCCTTTCCGACATGGGTGGCTGGACAGCAGCAGCAAGCTGTCTCCACCTCTGGGCGTATTCCCGGAAGCTTTCCCTGGATGATTGAGACATTCCCATCAGGAGGGTCCTGTTAGGAGCCATGTCCAAGTTGTACTGGTACTGTCTGATGAAGGCCTCAGCCAGGTCCTTCCAGCATCTGATGGTTGCTCTAGTCAAATGAGAGTACCATTCCCTTGAAGCCCCTGTCAAACTGTCTTCAAAGTAAAACATCCATAGTTTCTCATCCATGGTGTATGCCTTCAGCCTCCCCAGAAAGGATTGTAAGTGGGTTCGTGGACAGGAAGTTCCGTTGTACTTCTTGAAGCATGGGGGTTTAAACTTGTGGGGAATCCTTACCCTGTCCACTAAACCCATGTCCATGACATCAAAGCCCAGGGAATTTTGAGACTCCAGAGATCTCAATTTCTCAGCAATTTCATCTAGCCTTCTGTCATAGGATTCATCCCCAACTCCCATCACAGTGAATTGATCCTCTTGGGGGTCTTCTTGTAATACTCTGCCCGCAGTAGCATTCCCTTGTACATTAGCAGGGATGTTGATCTCTGGATGAAGATGAGGCCCATACACTGGTGGATTGACATGAGGTTGAACCCTCTCATTGTTGCTCGTTCCTCCAGTCCCTAGATGGGGGTCTTCCTGGGTCTGCCTTTCTACCAATGCCCTTAATCTTTCTTGGCTTTGAGCTAAGCCATTCATCACTTCCATGAACTGGGTCATCTGGTTTCTCATTTCTAGCCTCTCATTGGCCATTTGAGTCCTGACTTCTGTAAGGTCCTGCTGTACTTGGTCCATTTGTATACCTGGATGGTTGTTGCGAGTGGGATATCTGTGCATACGGTTGAGTGGGAACACCCGACGGCGAGCAATAGTTCCTGAATCACAACAGAGTTAGTAACAAACAAAGCAAAACCCTACAAAATAAAACAAAGGTTAGTATGCAATGCAGTATGCTTATTTGTTTCCAAGGTATCCGGCTTGGCATTTGGTTTTGACCTTTCCAGACCCCTGAGGAAGATGCTTTGATGTTGCTTGGGAGAAAGAGACTCAAATGAAACAAATTAATGAATATATTACAAAAGGTGAATCATACATAGTTTGTTTTTTACAATACATGCCCCTGAGGGGTCAAAATACAACATGAAAAAGAAAAGTACATGAAAAGAAAGAAACAACAAGCAAAGTCAGACACCAAGACCAAACTCATCCTCCCTAACTTCCTTCAGAAGTGCTTCAGTCACAGGATCAGCTGGATGCTCTGTGAGGTTCCTGATAAGAAGATTCCTGGTGGCAATAGCAGTGGTTATCTTCTTGAGTCTGTCTTGGTCCTTTGACCTCTTCACACCAGCCCTAAGCTTCAATTCTGAGATCTCCTTATGGGCTGCTAGTAGGGCTTCCTGTTGCTCCTTTGCATTAGGCTCCAACTGCTCAATCTTGTCCTGAGTTCTCTTATCCTCCTGAGTGCGAGCTTCAGTGATCCTGACCCACCTAGCTTGGCTTTCTTTCAGATAGAGATCAGTCCTAGCCTTCTGGAACTGAGCCTCTTTACAGGCATTCTTCAAAATCTGTTCCCCTGCCCTTAACTTTTTGATGTAGTCCTCTGACTTCTCAATCCTGGCTAGATGCTCCACCTTAAGCTTTTCTAACCTTTCAATGTCTAGGCGACCATCACTCCTCTCCCAGAGGGTTCTCTTCAAGGCTTCAGACAGATTCTCATTCCTCTCTTTTAGCTTCTCAAACTCTTCCAAGCTGACAGTGGCTGGAGGTGGTGTTGTGGATGGTCCAGGTGCATCCTCAATGGTGAAGGGCATCCCAGAAGTTTGAGCCCTAGCATGGGACCACTCATAATACTGTGCTGAGGCCACATTGTTGCATCTCCCAAGAATGGTTACCCCTTTGGTCTGAATATTGTCCCAAGCCCAGGATGCTTGCCTGACAACAGCTAGATTAGACTTAATCTCACAATAAAGGGTTTCAGCCAAGTCTTGCACTCTTGGAGGGTGAACCAGAGCATAGCCCAACTGTCTTTTGAATAGCAAAGGGTTGTAGTTGATGCAACCCTTCACTCCTATGAGAGGTACATTGGGGAACTTCCCACAACTAGTAATGATGTCCCTGCCCTTGGTGCTCTGGGTGCACCACCTGATGTCATCTGAGGTCAAAGCAACAAGTCTCCTAGCCCAATTCTTTTGTTGGTGAGGATTCAAGAAGGTATCAGTCTTGGGCAAGTGTTTGAGCAGCCAGGTATGGAATAGGGGAGCACAGCATCTTACCAACCTTCCTCTTTGATTTTCATTCCTTTGGTGAATAGAGTAGTAGAAATCTCCCAGCAAGGTGGGTACTGGGTTCCTCAGAATGAAAAGATGAATGGCATTCTTACTAATAAACTTGGGCTCATCTGCAAAAAGTACAATCCCATATATGCTGAGGGCTAACAATGCACAGACTGCCTTCCATTCTCCCAAGGAGGCCTTCAGGATAGCCTGAGAAGTCAAGAAATCCAAGTGTAGACCAGAGATTCCAGCCTTTGTTGTCATGTTCTGCTCAATCAGAATGGGTTCCAGATACATTGCTTTTGCCACTTCTTCATTACTGGGAAAAGCCATCTCAGGGTTGAAGGGGACACCACCCTTAACAGGTACACCAATCAGTGATGAATACTCTTCCAACAAGGGTCCCAACTGAAAATTCTGGAAGGTGAAACATCTCAAAGGAGGATCATAGAACTGTAGACAAGTGTGAATCAAGCTCCTCTGAGAAGGGTCCAAATCCGTAACCACATCAAGGATGCCTCCATAATGTTCTCTAAATAATGGTATATGGTCTGGAGTGATAAGGGCCTGGACCTTCCTGATGCCAGTCAGCTCAGGCTTAAAGAAATGATATGAGATGTTGCTCTTCTTGGGTGCCATGTCTGCTGATGAAGAGCTGAGACAAATACTGATGATGATGACTGATATTAGAAGATGAGCCACTGATAGGCTGATACTGGTGATGCAGGTGACTGAAGCAGGTAGCTGATGAAGATAGCTGAAGCAGATACTGATGAACAGGGATCTAAGTAGATGAAGGGGTCAAAACCAAGCAAAATGTGATATGGATACCCTGAAAAACAAATAAGCAAATGTTAAATGATGCAATGATGATGTATGCAAATGATATGCAAGGGTTTGTGATCAAGCTGGATCTGATTAGCTGCCTTGATATAAGCCCATGTATGTCTAAGAAGTCCAGATGGGGGTTCAAAAGTCCAGTAACCAAGGTAGGGGACTCAAATAAAGAGTCACATGTCCCGGGTTAAAATCACAAGAACTGTCCCAAAATGGAGTACTCTTAATCAAAACAAAGTAACAGGATATGCTGAGGTCAAGGGTACCTGCAAACCTGTAAACAGCCCAACCCCCTCACAGGTGATGTTCTAAAACAAGGATCCTCAGACTTGGATCAGTTATGAGAAGTGTAAACACTTCTAACCCGGAGGTACAGTGTTTACAATAACCATAAAAGATCCTCCTCTAATTCACCTCAGTTTCTGAAGGTCATAATAAAGGTCATCCAGACTTAGCAGGCTTCCCAGATAGCCCTAGCACTACAGGAGATCTGTAGCACAGAGTTCTCAAGAAGAAACCCATATCTGAACCGTGTTTCATATTCCCGCACCAGACCGAAATGGAATGGGAAAGAACATGAACCACTCTAGCCTAGGTGTCACTCAGGTCCCAGGTATAGGACCTTATCTCTCAATGAAACCCCACCCACCAAGACAAAAACCAGATCCAGCCAGATAACAGTATGACAGTATGATATATAAAGCTGTAAAGAAAGCAGTAAATAACTGTCCATAAAGCAGTAAATAAAGCAAATATACAAACACAATTAGCACTTAACACCCCAGTAAACACAAATCAAACAAGCGCTAGGAGGAACCCACAAAAAGAACCAGAAGCCCTGGTTACAGTATAAGGGTCCCCAGCAGAGTCGCCAAGCTATCGCTCCCAACAAATGAGGCTAACTAAAATAAGGTACAGACGCGAACGGTCGGCGAAAGGATGAAATGAAAAGAGTCGCCAGCTAGGCATTTTTATCCCGAAGGAAAGGTAATGCTGCGTAAACCTAGAAAGATATGGACAAGACGGTTGCGAACCAGAGAGACTGAGAAAGGGGGTTGGTTACAACCTGGGAAGGTATTAGCACCCAGATTGTCCGCCGTACTCGACGGGATCCACGCTTAAAAGATTTGTGTTTTAAAGGGGTAGTGTCAGTGCAATTTGTGTATAGAGAGCTGGAAAAGGATGTACAGGTGTCAGTGTAAAAGAAGTGAAGTGTGATATGTATAGTGTCAGTGTAAGGACAAGAGTGAAATGCTCATGATAAAGAGGCTAAGAAAATGATGCTAGAAAGAGGGGGGATATACAGAGACTTTTGTTCGATAACTGTTAAGTTATGCCTACGTATCCTCTCGTGCAATGAGGAAGTCAGAACACCGTAGTTCGACTCAAAGAGACTGAAAGAAAGATTGACTTGTGAACTGCTTACTTATCTATGCTCAAGTGTATGACCTGTCTGGCTCAGGTGCAAACTGTCTTGCATTAGACGGAAGAAGCTAGTTCTCGTTTATGAGTGAATGAGATGAGAAAAGAATCCCGGAGGAGACGATTATTGTTTGTTTTTTGAGTTTTCAGTCTTTTATTGCTTTTTGAAGTTTGTCATAAGTTAATGAGCTTAAGCCTAAACCAATGGATTTAGTAAACTCATCACATCTTCCCTCTGATTAGGGGTAATGAGAATACCTTAAGTGTGAAGTCAGCTTCTCACACTTAATCACCATGATGTAGGATTAAGATCATTAACCTACTTGTGATTATTCAGACGTTTTTGGTGTTTTTGTTTAGTGTTAAGTAATGAGATTAAGCCATAATCAAGGATTAAACAGACTCATTACACCATCCTAATAGAAGGATGATAGATGAGAATGTTTAAGCTGAGGAAAGCTCCTCAACTTAATCCATGATTAGGGATTAACCTCATGACAAAACAAAGCCTTTATTAAATGGATTTTAATTAATGATAAGATGATGAAGTGAGTGTTATGGTTTGTAAGACAACTTGAGGAGGACTTGTCCATTAACACTAGGGTTAGTCCTTCTTTAACCAATTAAGGAAGAATTAGAACCCTAATGCAAGGCCCAAGTTACAAGCTTGATGTCTTAATGATTATTAAGTGGATTGATTAAAGGATTTAAACACATTAAGGGTTTAACACTTAGGATTAAAGTTATACACTCCATCCTAATAGGAGGATGCAGGCATAAGCTTAATCACAAAGCCTTAAAGCCTTTAGGGTTTAGTCCTTGATTATGAGATGAGAAAAGAGGACTCAATGATACACAAAGGTAAAATCTAAATGGGGGACTAATCAAAACCCTAATTATTGTCATGCTTGGTTGCTCCTAAGGTTTGTGAGGTTTGCAAGAAAGATCTTCAGAGAAACCACCAGGAAGAAGATGAAAGGAGCAAAGAGAAGCAAAGTAACTTGCTTCATTTAAGAAGACAAGTCACTTGAAGAAAGAAAGTAAGATGAAGAAGAATGAGCAAGCTCAATCTCAAGCACAAGACAAAATGCAGCAATGATGCATAAGAGAGATGAAAAGAGATTGTGAGAAGTGAAGGCAAATTCACTTCTTAAAGTAACTTACCACCTGAAAAGTTAGTGAAAGGAATGCAATGAAATGAAATGGGATGATGCCAACCAAAACCAGAAGCATGAGTATGATGCCAATGATGCTAAGAGATGATGCACATATGAGGCAAGGCATGAGAATGATCATACAAGCATGTGGATGCAAGAGAAGCATGCTTAAAACCATGAACATACATGAAAAGTTATGAAATGCAAATGACATACAACATGGAAAATGGATGATGCAATGATCAAACATGATTCTCACATGTCCTAAGATGTATTATGAATCAAATGGATGCACAAAATGTCATGGCAAGTCATGGTATGCAAACAAGTGGAAGATGGATGCAAATGAAAGCCCAAATTAGGGTTTTATGATCAATACACAAAACAAAATTCAAAACCAGAAGCAAACAACATGATAAAAAATTGAAAATGCATTCAAAGGAAACCTAAACCTATACAAACTCACTGCCCAAAGGAGGGGATCCAACTCTTAACCTAATGAGGGTTATGAATTTCTTAAGATTGTTAGGGCTTTAAGGTACCTTGTCAAGAAAAATGCAAAACAAATAGGGACTGTAAGATCAATTCATGCCAATTTAATCCTATAAACTGCATGCTATACAAGATGCAATGCAAGAAGAATCAAGGTCCAACTCTTAATGGCTAGGCAGAAATGAATTTTTGAAGATTGGATCAATATAATGCCTTGAAATGAAATTAATTCCATGGAAATTGTTAAAAGACATCAAGATCAAAAAAGAAATTTGGTGTAAGAGTTGGAAAATGTTTCTAAATGATTTTAAATGTTTCATGAATTTTTTTGTGATTTTTAAATACCTAAAAGTATTTTTAATTAATTAACTCTCATTAATTAATTAAAAAAAAACTTTTAAATGATTTAAAAATAATTTTTAATGCAAAAAATAAAAATAAAAATGTTTTTGGTTTCTGAAAATTAATAAAAGGGTTGATAAAAATTTTCAGAATTTTTAAAGATGTTTTACTATTTTTAATAAATTGTAGAAAACAAATGAAATTAAATGAAATAAAAATGAATTTAAACTGAAAAATGAGGAAGTCAACAGAATCAAGGGCTGAGGTTCAAACTGGCACGCGCCATCTGGACGGCCAGCATTCAAAATCTCCTAATTATGATTAAACCCTAATTAACTAACCCTAATCACTTTCAGACGACCGGAACAGTGTTCCGGTCGTCTTCTCTGGCAGGCTCCTCTTTCAATCTCTCTCAATACGCCATGAAAACTCACCAAAAGCTCCAGAAACAATCAATGATCAACAACAAAACATAATCCAGCAACAAATCCCATTTATTTCTACTCAAAATCAAGATACGAATCAAACATCAAAAACTGTAAAAATTTCAGAAACACGATACAAACTCATTTCTCAATCTTTTTCAAAAGTAAAAGGTTCAGTGAACTCAGGGAAGCATGATTTATCATTTAGAAACAAGAAATAAAGGTTCTGGAAAAATGAATTTCCATGGCTACCTGAATCGAAGCTTTAATTTCTGGAACTTTCTGGCTGTCCCTTTGATCCAAAACACCTCTAATGGACCTCCTGAGAAGCTTGCAACACTTGGTTGGAGTTTAAAATGGCCGGTTTAAAAGATTGCTGAAGTTCTGTTCAAAGAGGGGCAGGAATCGTATTTTGATTTCAGTGAGTTTCAGGCTATGGTGATGGGTGGTTTGTGATCAGTGAAGCATGTGGAGATCAATAGTGAAGTTTGTTTGTGTGTTTGCAGCTTGTGTGATGAGTTTCGAAGAGTTTAGCAAATGGAGCATAAACTTGGAACTTGGGCTTTGGGTGTGTTTCAGCATGAAGTGTTATGTGCTTTGGCTTGCTTTTGATTTGTATAAACAATTGTGATAGGTCAGAGAGTGGGTGATGGCCTATTGTGATTGGTATGGGTCTTTGGCCAAAATGTCAACTTGATTTGTACTTGAGGTATGGGCAATGGTACAACTTGCTTTTTGGCTTGTCTTGGTTCAGCTGAGTTTAGGGAGAACCATGGAATTGTTTATGAGATGATTCAGCAAGTTGATCAAGGTTTGTGTAGTGTTTTGCAAATTTCACAAGGTTTGGCCCCTTTGGAAATTCTTGAGATTCAAAGCATCAAAATGAAAAGTTCTTTGGCCCATTCTGAATTTTAGAGGTCATGTGATCATGTTGTGAAGAATTGGTACACATTTGAGGCCCTTAGAACACTTGATCATAGCATTTTGCAAAATGCCTCTTTGGTAGGAAACTTCAAATTTTGTGATTTTGGCCAACTTTGACAAGCCATAACTTTTGATCCAAAATGAATTAGGTAAAGTTCTTGTACTTTTTGAAAAGGGAATGATCCATTCTACAACTTTCATGACCAATGTTTTTCCATTTGAAGCATTTTTGAATCAAAAAGCAAGGGTTGAAAAAGTTTCCCAAAATGGCAATTTTCATTATAAGTGAACTTTCCCAAAAAGTCAACTTTGCAAATGACTTGAGATTCTTCAATTTTGTGAACTTACAACATCTTTTATGATCAAATAAAGATCATACACAATCAAAATGATGAAGAATACCCTTTGGTTGGGTCATTGGGGGCCTCAGATGCCCTGATTTTGCACTGACTTGCTCAGAAAGTCAACTCTTGATCAGATGACTTCCCCATGGAATTTCTTCATGAAAATTGATATGCATGATCCCTATACCATATAGAGACCAATAGAAACAAGAATGACCAAAAAAATTGGAGTTATGGCCTCTGAAACCAAAACCCTAATTCTAGGTCATCTGTGCAGTTAAACCTGGCTCTGCTTCCATGCCATCCTCAGTTCTTGTGATTCTTTGACATTCTTGACCTTTAGGGGATATAATATGATGCTTGAACATACATGGACCCTTTTGAAGTTATTGATGACTTTTAGAGTGGCTCAAAAAGCTCTTGGACTTCTCATATCACAAACCCTAGATGCAGATGACTTTGAACCAATGCAGTGAATCAAAAATGCAATATGAGATGCTATGATTGGATTTATGCACATGAAGAGATCACAAGCCATGGTGTGAATGGGTGAGGGAAAATTTGGGGTGTTTACAACATGGAAGTACTTAACTGTGGGTTTTCTGCCCTTCCAGACTTCATAGATTGTGGACAAGGTTCCTTTCCTTAGAGTGACTCTATTATGAATGTAACAAACTGTGTTCATAGCTTCAGCCCAGAAGTACAATGGTAACTTTTTAGCATGGATCATAGCTCTTGCTGATTCTTGGATAGTTCTGTTCTTCCTCTCAACAATCCCATTCTGTTGAGGGGTGATAGGTGAAGAGTATTCATGATTGATTCCTTCTGAAGAACAGAAATCTGAGAATTTTTTATTCTCAAACTCCTTTCCATGGTCACTTCTTATTCTGACCACACAGCTTGCTTTTTCTCTTTGTATTCTTTGGCATAAATCTTTGAATACATCAAATACATCAGACTTTTCTTTGATAAAATTTATCCATGTATACCTTGAAAAGTCATCAACCACCACATAGGCATACCTCTTACCACCAAGGCTCTCAACCTGCATAGGTCCCATAAGATCCATATGCAATAATTCCAAAACATTGGAAGTTGTCAGATGTTGGAGCTTTGGATGGGACATCTTGGTTTGCTTGCCTATTTGACATTCACCACATATTTTGCCATCATTAATCTTCAGTTTAGGAATACCTCTCACAGCTTCCATAGATATGATTTTCTTTATACCTCTGAAATGAAGATGACCCAGTCTTTGGTGCCATAGTTTCACTTCTTCTTCTTTGGCTAAAGAGCAAGTTGAAGTGAGACTGAAATCTTGAGGTTCCCACATATAATAGTTGTCTTTAGATCTGGCTCCTCTCATGACAACCTTCTGTTCTTTATCAGACACTATACATTCAGTTTTGGTAAACTTTGCACTGTAACCTTGATCACATAATTGACTTATGTTGATCAAGTTAGCAGTCAATCCTTTTACAAGCAGCACATCATCTAGTCTTGGTACATCTGGACAGTCCAAGGTCCTAACTCCCTTGATTTCTCCTTTAGCTCCATCTCCAAAGGTTACATATCTGGATGAATATGACTTTAAGTCTACTAGCAGATTCTTCAATCCAGTCATGTGCCTTGAGCATCCACTGTCAAAGTACCAATCTTCTTTAGCTGATACTCTTAGAGATGTATGAGCTATATATGCAACACCCTTCTTTGACCATTTGTATTGAGGTTTCCTTTGATGCCTCTGCCCTGTGTAGTGTCCTTTTTTAGAGCTCCTAGGTTGTTTGTTGAGCTTGTTCTTGGACATGTAGATTTGATCAGCATGAAGACTAGCTTTAGGTACCCATACTTTCTTGATGATCTCTGTCTTCTGCTTAGGGGGTTGCTGATATCTTTGATTTTGATGTCCATGCAACACTTTCTTTGTAGCCTCTATCTTCTGCTTAGGGGGTTGCTGATACATCTGATTTGGATATCCATGCAACTTGTAGCAATGAGGTTTGATATGACCAAACCTTCCACAATGATGACATCTCCATCTTTGATACTTCTTTTTCATCATGTTCTTTTCATGATGTTGAGACATCTGTTGGGACATTATGTTTGACTTTATGTTCTTTTCATGATGTTGGAGCATCTGTTGGGACATCTTGTTTGACTTTATGGAATTTGAAGTAGTTTTGCTGATGCTAGCCTCAACCTTTTGAATTTGTTAAATCCCAGTCCAGTTCTATCCCATGAATGCTTATTGTTGTTGAGAATAACATCCAGTGTGTTTGAGCTACTGTTCAGCATTCTAACGGATTTGGACATATGCTCCAACTTGGAGTTGAGAAGACTTACTTCACATTTCAAGGTGTCAATGGTTTCTAGATTACTTGTCTTTTCAACCTTTAATGCCTCAATCTGCTTCTTCTGCTTTATAATCTCCATGCATACTTCAGTGCTCCTTTTACATAGTTCTCTGTATGATTCTTCAAGCTCTTCAAAAGTCAGCTCCTCATCACTGGATCCACTTTCAGATTCACATAATCCAGCTAGAGCAGTGATATGCTTTGCTGATTCTTCTTCTGAATCACATCCTGAGTCTTCATCAGACCAGGTTACAGAGAAACCTTTCTTTTGCCTTTTTAAATAGGTAGGGCATTCATTTCTAATGTGTCCTTATCCTTCACATCCATGACATTTAATCCCTTTTTCTTGATTGGTATTTTCATCATAATTTGACCTTTTATTAGCATCATAGGGTCTTTTATTCTCAGAAGAGTTTGAGTATCTTCCACTTGGTCTGGACCTGATATCCACTCTTTTGAGAAGCTTGTTGAATTGTCTTCCAAGCATAGCAATTGTTTCTGATAAAGTTTCTTCAGGGTTTTCTTCATGATTTTCTTCTTCTTTATCAGCATTTGAAACCAAAGCTATGCTTTTGTTCTTCTTTACAATTGTATCATTCATTCCCATCTCAAATGTTTGAAGGGAACCAATGAGCTCTTCAACCTTCATTGTGCATATGTCTTGAGCTTCTTCTATTGCTGTAACCTTCATTTCAAATCTTTTTGGTAAAGATCTGAGAATCTTTCTTACCAGCTTTTCATCACTCATCTTTTCTCCCAATGCTCCAGAAGTATTAGCTATTTCCAAGATGTTCATGTAGAACTCATGGATTGTCCCATCTTCCTTCATTCTAAAGTTTTCAAACTTGGTGGTGAGAAGTTGAAGTCTTGACATCTTCACCTTTGATGTTCCTTCATGAGTGGTTTTGAAAGTCTCCCAAACATCTTTGGCTAGCTCACAGTGATGCACAAGTCTGAATATGTTCCTATCAATGCCATTGAATAAAGCATTTAAGGCCTTGGAATTGCCAAGTGCTGAATCTTCTTCATCCTTGCTCCATTCTTCTTTAGGTTTCAACACTTTTGTTCCATCTTTGTTGTCTTGGACAGGGTGCTCCCATCCTTTGTTGACTGCTTTCCAGGCCCTATTGTCAAGTGATCTTAAGAATGATACCATTCTTGGCTTCCAGTAGTCATAATTAGATCCATCCAATATAGGTGGTCTATTTACTGATCCTACATCTCTGTCTATGTTTCCAGAATTTGCAGTCCCTAGATCTCACCCAGTTAAACAAGCAGGGTGCCTGCTCTGATGCCAATTGAAATTCTGGGATCAGGTACGTGATGTCGAATGAGATGTTTAAACACTTGAAGACTTGAACAAAACTTAAAGTGCAGGAAAATTAAACAACACAGGAAATTGTTAACCCAGTTCAGTGTATAACCACACTTACATCTGGGGGCTACCAAGCCAGGAAGGAAATCCAATATAAGTAATATTAATTCTAGACTTAAACCACTCAGTTTAATCTTTCACTTAATATCTACCCAAGGCAATTTCTACCTAAGACACAACTTAGATATGAGTACCAACTCACTCCCCCTCAATCACACAGTGATATGTTTACAAGTTTAATAAAATTGAAGTCATACTTCAAACAAAACAGCTTGATCTTACTTCATAGTTTCAATCAAGACACAATACACTTTTTCTTAAAAGCTCATAAAGTGATACACATATACAACCTGCTATTAAAACACAAAACACCCTATTTAGTCTTCTTAATTTCGTACTCTATTCTGAGAGTTTCTGTTGCTTAAATAGATGCTTGGATTTTGGGCTTTTTGTAGGTTATCCAATCCTGATACGCATGCTGCCATCACCTTGAATTAGGGTTTGTTACTTCCTTGATTCTAGGTGAGTCAGTTTTTTCTGTTTATACTGAAATCATATAACCAATCTCCATACAGATGCGCCTTCTTCTGTTTTATCCATTCATAATTAATTCCAGATAACTTCCCTGAATTTACTCAGTTCTGTTAAGCATTAATTAATTCTGGTAGCAGGTTTGAGATGTCACAACATCTGGTGTGACATCCTGAAAACCGAACTTACTTCATTGACTGATACAATGTCACAACATCTGGTGTGACATCCTGTAAACTGAACTTACTTCATTAACTAATATAATGTCACAACATCTGGTGTGACATCCTGAATTAAGTTCATTTACTTATACTCTGTTTGATAATGTCACAACATCTGATGTGACATCCTGAACTAAGTTCAACACTTCTTGTTGGTCAAAAATTCTCCCAATTCTAAACATCTACAAACATTATATTCGATAATATATATTATTCTTCATACACCAAAACACAACATTCCAAATAAAATAATTCAATAAAATTTAGGGCTATGATTCAAGTTAACTTAATAGCATGATAATCGATTATCACCGCGACAGAAATGACAACTTCACTGGGGACCCCCAAGAGGGTTAAACCTAACTTGTTTTATCTATTGTTTTTGTGCTATTATTATTATTTGATATCTGTTTGGGATTTTGTGTTTTTCAGGGTTTGATGATTTATGTGTGGTGAGATAAGTCCTAACCCGAACTTGAGAGCTATTAAGATAGGAATGATGGTCTCTTAGTGTGGGTTCACGAGATGTTTTTTTCTCGTTGGGTCCATGAGAGGAACTCACTTTGAGTAAATTCACTAGCTGGAGTTGACACCGCCCAACAAGTTGTTGTTGGTGGCAAATAGTCTAATGGATTCATAACTCTGAGCACCGTGTCTAGAAGCCTTGTTGTTGATGGTCTCGTAGTATGGGTCCACGAGATGCTTTTTCTCGTTGGTTCCATGTGAGGACCTCACTCGAAGTAGATTCATTGGATGGAGTTAACATTTACCTGAAAAGTAAGTTGTCATTTATGGAAAATATTCTAATGAGTCAATGACTTTGAGAAATATGTAGAACCCTTTGTGTAGGTACTTTACCCCTAGTACACACCTTGTGGTTGGTACTTTACCCAGACAACATATATGTGATCTTGAACCTTTGATCATGGTACATGTAATCTGTATCATGTATTGCATGACATTTCATATCATTTGCATTGATTCATGCATACATCCAAGTTGTCTGTCACCTAATTCTAGTTGTCTCTGTCTTTTAGTTATATATCAATCGTCGAGCTAATTCTTCATAGCCGTTACAAAAGAGAGGTTACCGTAGATGCAGGATTTCAGAACAAGAGGTCTATAATGCTAAGGTCCGAATGGAGATTGATGATTGAAGATGAGTGTGACGAAGCTGACTGAGATGCTTCAGGTTCTGATTGCTAGAGGAGATCCACCTCAGAGGACCGTAATCCAAGAGGTTGAAAATGCTTTTGTCGAACCTCAGTCTATTTCAATTTCCACCTCAAAGGACAAGTTGCTTATCCATTGTTTCCAAGATAGTTTGAGTGGAGCCTCTATGAAGTGGTATATGGGATTGGAGAAGAGTCATATCTAAAACTGGAAGGATCAGGTGATGCTTTATTGAAACAATACAAGTACAATTTAGACATGGCGTCTGATCTTCGTCATTTGAAGAATATGTCTCAGAAGGAGAGGAAATCCTTCAAAGAATATGCTCAATGTTGGAGAGAGTTGGCTTCTCAGGTCGAACCTCCTATAGCCGAGAAACAATTAACTAGAATGTTTATGGATACCTTGGCTCCCTTCTATTGGGAAAAGATGATTCGAAGTGTCTCTTCAAATTTCATTGATCAAGTGACCATTATGTAAACACCCCAAATTTGCCCTCATTTTTTCTCACACCATGGCTTGTGATCTTTCATTTTTGTTTTAACATAAGCATTACATCTCATATTACATATTTGTTTCATCTGCATAGTCCCATTTCATCTGCATCTAGGGTTTGTGATCTGAGCAATCCAAGAATCAATCTGAGCCATCCCAATGGTCTTGAAGCTTTCCAAGGTGGTCCATGTGTGTTCTATGATCATATTATGCTCCCCAAAGTTCATGAGAGTCAAGAAATCACAAAGATTGGCAAAGGCATGGAAGCAGAGCTAGGGTTTTCCTACATAGATGACCAAAATTAGGGTTTTGGTTTCAGAGGCCTTAACTCCAATTTTTTGGTCATTCTTGTTTCTATTGTTCTTAATATCTTATAAGGATCATGTGTACCAAGTTTTATAAATAAATTCATTATGGAAGTCATCTGATCATTGGGTAACTTCTTGAGCAAGTTAAGTCAAAATCAGGGCATCTGAGGCCCCCAACAAGGGTACCAAAGGATCATTTTCATCAAATTGAAGTTCTATGATCTTTATTTGATCTTAGAAGTGGTTGGAAGTTCACAAGATTGAAGAATTTTGAGCCAATTGCAAACTTGCCATTTTTGGAAATGACTTGTAATGGAAACTTTCCATTTTGGGAAAGATTTTCAACCTCCTCTTTCATGACCAAAAATGCTTCAAATGAAAAATTCTTGGACATGAAAGTTGTAGATTAGGTCTTTTCCTTTTCAAAAAGTAAAAGAACATGTCTTGATTCATCCTAGAACTCAAGATATGGCCTTTCAAATTTGGCAAAAATCCTATAATTTTCAAGTTCATGTCAAAGAGGGATTTTTGTATATTGGCATTTCAAGCTTCTAAGTGACCTATAATGTGCACAAACACTTCATAACATGTCAATACAACTTGCCTAAACCAGAATTGACCCAAGAATTTGGCATTTTCATGGCTTGATTCACAAGAAATTTCAAAGTGGCCAATATGCATAAACATTGAAATCTCTTCATCCAAGCATCACAACTCACTTCTATTGATCCAAGGGCTCTCCATGAAGCATAATGAAGAGATCTAACCAAAAAAATCTATGTTGCACTAGCCCATACCTCAAGTACACATATGTTGACATTTTTGCATTTCAAGCCATACCAATCCCACAGTGCCACAACAACTCTTCTGGCCAATAATAATTGTTTATTTAAGCTCTAAGCACTATAAATGGACACCCTTCATGGCCTGAAAGAAGACACAACTTCAAAATCAAGAAATTGCTCCCAAACCTTAGCTCTTCGAATCTCTCAATCTAGCCACTCAAATCCATAAATCTTTCACCAATCAACTCCATATAACCTCAGGATCATTTCCCACCATCACCATAGCCTGAAACAAGCCCAAACACAAACACGATTTCTGCTTTGTCAGAACTGAAACGCACAAACCAGCCACTATAAGCTTCATTCAAGCTTTCCAATAGCCTTAGGAGGTCAAAGGGGACTGGATTGCACAAGGGAGAGGCCCAGAAAGCTCCATTTCAAAGAACTTCATCTCAGGTAATCTTCAAGAACATTTTTTTTCCAGAAACGTGTTTTTATGTTATAGCATGATTCTACATGCTTCTCTGATCATGTTGATATGTTTAGAATTGAAAATAGGCTAGAAATGAGTATTTCATGATGATCTGAAAGTTAGACCTAGAAATTTGTTTGCTTCGATTCAGCCTGAATATGCATGATAAATGAATTTTGTTTGTGGATTCATGTTCTATGATGTTAGGGGAGTAATTCTGGGCAAGAAATTTGAGGTTTAGTGGCTTGTAGGAGATTCTGAAACTTTGGCTTGCCGGAGAAGATGACCGGAGCTTAGCTCTGGTCACCTGAAAATAATTAGGGCTAATCCTTGATTAATTCCCCAGATTCATTCCTGGCCATTGGATGGTGATTAGGGTTAGGCCTCGTACGGCTCAGATAATTCAATTAACATTAATTTTGATTAATTAAATTAATTATAATTAATTAAGTCAGTTTAAATGTCAGCCACAAGTTCAAACCACAACCTTAGATCTTTCATACCCTTGGTCAATGTGACTTTCAATCCTGGCCCTCCATCCACCTCCCACGCAATCTGAGCCAATCTTTTGCATTACTTTCATTTTTATTTTATTTTATTTTATTTTATTTTATTTTAATTATTAAAAATAGCAAAAATCATTTAAAAATTCTGAAATTTTTTATCATCACTTAAATCAATTTTCAGAACCCAAAAATATTTTTATTTTTATTTTTTCCATTAAAATTGCATTTTTAAATACTTTAATTGTATATTTTAATTAATTAAGTCCATTTAATTAATTAAAAATACTTTAAAGTATCTAAAAATCACCAAAAAATTCAGAGAGGTTTCTTAAACATTTAGAAACATTTTAAAACTCATCCCACAAATTTATTTTTGGTTTTGATCAAACTTTCCCAATTTTCTTTGAATTAGGGTTTCTAAAATTCATATTTTTCAACCCTAACTTCAAAAATTCATTTCTCTCAAACCAAGATGAGTTTGCATTTGATTCTTTTAATAATCTTTCATACTTGACCTCTAGTTTTTGAATATATTTTTGACACATTTTTATCTTGCATTTTCAAATTAATTTGCATTATCCCTTTGAGAAATATTCAAAACCCTAGAAAATCTTAGGTAAACCATAACTTGAACTTGGTAAACCTTTAGACCTCCTCCTTTGGATGGTGATTTCATGAGTGCTTAGGGCCCCCTTGGATACATTTTCAATTTTTTTATCACTTGATTTACCTATGCTTTTGAATTTTTACATATCTTAGTTTCAACTAACCATTTCATATGCATTTGGTAAGTTAATCAGGATGTGGATGTGTATCTACATCCAACCTCTCATTCTCTCTTTATTTTTATGCATTTTGTTTGTGTTTGAAGTGAATCCCATTCACTTATATTATCTCTTGTTCTCAGGTTACTTAACTTCTTTATGAAGTAAGTAACCTAATCCTTCTCTCTCTCTCTCTCTCTCTCTCTCTCTCTCTCTCTCTCTCTCTCTCTCTCTTTTCATCTGCTTCCTTTCCTTTGCTGGCCTTGAAGATCTTTTACCTTGATGCCTCACAAACCATAGGAATATCCAAGCATGATAACTTTTAGGGTTGTGTATAGTCCCCCTTAGATTTTTACCTTTGAGTTTCCTTAAGTCTCTCTTCTCATCTCAATAATCAGAGACTAAACTCTTAAAGTTTTAGGACTTTGGAATTAGGGTTATGCATGCATCCTTCTCTTAGGATGGAGTGTATAACTTTAATCCTAAGTGTTAAACCTTTAATTTGTTTAAACTTATCAATCAAATAACATTAATAATCACCAAGACTTTATCTTGTAACTTGGGCCTTACATTAGGGTTCTATCTCTTCCTTATGGTTAACAGGGATTAACCCTGGTGTTTAATGGACAAGTCCCCCACAAGTTGTCTTACAAAATTAAAATCCACTTCTTAATCTCATCCCTTAATTAAAATCCACTTAATAAAGGTTTGTTATATAATGAATTTAATCTCTAACCATGGATTAAGTTGAGGTACCTTCCTCAGCTTAAGTGTTCTCATCTATTATCCTTCTATTAGGATGGTGTAATGAGTTCATTAATTTGTGATTAGAAATTAAACTCATTACTTAACACTAAACAAAACCCCAAAAACATCTAAATAATCACAAGTAGGTTAATGATCTTAATCCTACATCATTATGGTAATTAAGTTGAGATCCTTATCTCATACTTAAGTAGGCTCATTATCCCTAATCAGGGAGGATATAATGAGTTTACAAGCCCTTGATTTAGGCTTAAGCTCATTAACTTATGTAAAACACCAAAAACAATAACAAAACTGAAAACACAAAAACAAACAATAATCGTCTCCTTCGGGATTATTTTCTCATCACCCTCATTCATAAATGAGAACTTGCTTCTTCCGTCTAATGCAAGACAATTAGCACTCGAGCCAGACGAGTCATACACTTGAGCATAGGTAAGTAAGCAGTTCACAGTCAATTTATCTTTTTTTTAGTCTTTATGATTCGAACTACGGTGTTCTGACTTCCTCATTTCACGAGAGGATACGTGGGCATAACTTAACTGTTATCGAACAAAAGTCTCTTTGTCATCCCCCTCTTTCAGCATTCTTTCTAAAGCCTCAGTTCCTAAGCAATTCACCTTTTGCACTGACACCTGTATTTTCTCCTTAGCTTTTTATGCACAAATAACACATACACCTACCCCTTTTAAACACAATATTGTAAGCGTGGATCCCGTCGAGTACGATGGACAATCTGGGTGCTAATACCATCCCAGGTTCTAACCTACCCCCTTTCTCAGTTTCTCTGGTTCGCAAATGTCTTATCCATCTTTTCCTAGGTTTATGCAGCATTACCTTTCCTTCGGGATAAAAATGCCTAGCTAGCGACTCTATTCATTTCATCTTCATTTTCTCTCTTCGCCGACCGTTCGCGTCTGCACCGAGATGCAAATCTTTGGGAGCGACAGCTTGGCGACTCTGCTGGGGACTTATTCTTGCAACCAGGGCTTATGTTTCTTTTTGTGGGTTTCTCCTAGCGCTTGTTTGATTTGTGTTTATGATGGTGTTATGTGCTACTTGTGCTTTTTGTTTATTGCTTTATTTATTGTTTTCTTTACAGCTTTATTTATTGCTTTCATTTACTATCTATGCATTTCATATTACTGTTATCATATCATTGTGCTGGATCTGTTTATTTACCTTGGTGGGAGGGATATTCAGTGAGTAAGGTTCCATACCGGGAGCCTGAGTGACACATAATATGGAATGGCTTCATATTCTTTCCCATTCCATTTCGGTCTGGTGCGGGAATATGAAACACAGTTAAGACATGGGTTTCTTCTTGAGAACTCTGTGCTACGGATTTCCTGTAGCACTAGGGCTATCTGGGAAGCCTGCTAATTCTGGATGACCTTTTTATGACCTTCAGCATCTGAAGTGAATTAGAGGAGGATCTATTATGAATAATGCAAACACTGTACCTCCGAGTTAGAAGTGTTTACACTTGTCATAATTGATCCAAGTATGAGGATCTTTGTTCTAGAATAATACCTGTGATGGGGTTGGGATATTTACAGGTTTGCAGGAACCCTTGGCCTCATCATACCTTGTTACCAGATTTGTTTTAAGGTTACATCATTTTGGACTGTTCTTATGAAACCCTGGACTTATGACTCTTTATTTGAGTCCCCCACCTGGTTACTGGTTCTCTAAGCCTCTATCTGGACTTATGAACACACATGAACCTTATCAAGGCAAATAACAGATCCAACACTTGATCACAAACCCTTGCATGTCATTCTGCATACACCATTTTGCATCATTTTAACATTTGTCTGTTTGTCTTACAGGGTATCCACACCTTATCTTTGGTTTGGTTTTGACTGATCTTCTGCTCAGCTACCTTCATATGATATTGTTCTCAAGGATCTTTTTCATCAGATATCTTCATCAACCATCTTCATCAAAGATTCCCTTCAGTACCTTCATCAGATATCTTTATCAGCCATCTTCATCAGAGATTCCCTTTAGTACCTTCATCAGTTGTCTTCATCAGCATTTTTCCTCAGTCATCTTCATCAGCATCTATTATCAGTATGGACCCATCCAGGAAGAGCAACATTACCTATCATTTCTTTGAGCCCACTCTGGAAAGCATCAAGCAGATTCAGACACTCATCACTCCTGGTCATGTCCCCTTATTCAGGGAACATTATGGTGGCATTATAGACATGATCATGGACTTGGATGCATCATAGAGCAGTATGATCCACACTTGCCTTCAGTTCTATGACCCCCCTCTCAGATGTTTTACCTTTCCAGACTTTCAGTTGGCCCCTTTGTTAGAGGAGTTTTCCATGTTGTTGGGTGTCCCCATCAGGAGAGGGATTCCTTTCAACCCTGAGATGACTGCTCCTAGGAATAAAGATATAGCTAAGGCTCTATGTTTGGAAACCACCATCATTGATCAGAATATGACCACCAAGGCTGGAATCCCAGGCCTCCATTTGGACTTCTTGATCACTCAGGCCACCAATCATGCTGCAACAGGGAAGTGGGAAACTGTTTGTGCTCTCTTGGCCCTTAGCATATATGGTATCATCTTGTTTGCAGACGAGCCTAAGTTTGTAAGAAAGAGTGCTATCCATCTTTTCCTGTTGAAGAATCCAATTCCTACCTTTCTAGGGGACATCTATTACTCAGTGCATCAAAGGAATGAGAAACAGAGGGGAAGATTAGTCAGATGTTGTGCACCCCTCTTCTACTGTTGGTTACTGAGGCACTTGCCAAAGTCAAAAGATTTCTTGAATCATCATTGTAAACACCCCAAATTTGCCCTCACTCATTTCACACCATGGCTTGTGATCTTTCATTTTTGTATAAGTTTAAGCATATCATCTCATATTACATCTTTGTTTCACTACATAAGTTCAAATTCATCTGCATCTAGGGCTTGTGATCTGAGCAATCCAAGGATCCATCTGAGCTACTCTAAAGGTTTCCAATCATTCCAAGAGGGTCCATGTGTGTTCTATCATCATATTATGTCTCTCAAAGATCAAGGAAGTCAAGGAATCACAAGAACTGGTAAGACATGGAAGCTGAGCTAGGGTTTCATTGCACAGATGACTTGAAATTAGGGTTTTGGTTTCAGAGGCCATAACTCCAAATGTTTTGGTAATTCTTGTTTCTAATAGTCTCAATATGTTATAAGGGTCATGTGTACCAAGTTTAATGAAGAAATTCATTGTGGAAGTCATTTGTTCACTAGGTAACTTCTTGAGCAAGTCAGAGCAAAATCAGGGCATCTGAGGCCCCCAACAATGGAACCCAAGGGGTATTTTCATCAAATTGAAGTTATATGATCTTTATTTGATCATTTAAGTGCTTGGAAGTTCACAAAATTGAAGAAATTTGAGCTAAACCAAAAGTTGCCAAAAATGGAAATGACTTGTAATGGAAACTTTCCATTCTGGGAAAGTTCTTCAACCTCCTCTTTCTCAACCAAAAATGCTTCAAATGAAAAATAGTTGGTCATGAAAGTTGTAGATTGGATCATTCCCTTTTCAAAAAGTACAACAACATGTCCTAATTCATTATGGAACTCAAGTTATGGCCTTGCAAAGTTGGCAAAAATCCTATAATTTTCACTTTCACACCAAAGAGGATTTTTTGCAATTTCACATACCAAGTCATTTTGTGACCTCTAATCAACCTCTAAGCATCATAACAACACAATGCAACTTTCAAAGACCAGAATTGCCCAAGGAATCACAAGTTTTTATGACTTGCATCACAAGATTTCTCAAAGGGGTAAAATTGCAAAGTCATGCAAAACCTATGAAAGCCATACCTCTAAGCCATCCAGCTGCATAAAATGAATCCCATGGATCTCCTTGATCAATGCTGAACCAGTACATGCCATAAAACAAATGCTACATGAGCCCATACCTAAAGTACACAAGTTGTTGACTTTTTGCAACTTGCCCCATACCAATCACCACAGGCCACCACCCACTTTCTGACCTATCAAGACATGTTATGTGGACTCAAAGCAAGCTACTTCACATAACATTGGAGGTCAGAAACTCTCATTAAAAAAGTTCACAAAAATCACCCTCAACCTTCCTCTCTTCGAAACACTCTGCACAAGTATCAAACCTCCATTATTTTTCCATAGATCAACTCACCATCACCCACAGATCATTTCCCAACCATTACCAAGCCCTAAAAGCCAGCCAAACACAAACACGATTTTGGACCAGCTGAGTTGCAACCTCTCAATCCAGCCATTCTAAACTCTTTCAAAGCATTGCAACATCATCAGGGGATCAAGTGAAGTGGATTTGCACAGGAGAAGAGGTCCAAAAGCTCCAGAAGTGAAAGCTTCAGCTCAGGTAGCCACCTTCAAACTTTTTTCCAGAACTTCTCTTTTATGTTATAGAATGATTCTATGTGTTCCCCTGATTACCCTGATATGATTTGTTTTGAAAATGGTTGAGTTTTAAGCATTTCACGAGCTTCTTAAATTTTTTATTGATTTTTCGTTTTGCTTTGATTCATGCTGTTCATGTGAAATAAATGGATCTTGTTGGTTGATTCATGTTTAGAGTGATGTGAGGATCATTTCTGGAGAGTTTGAGACATTTTTATGGAGTTTTGAGAGAGATAGGGAAGAAGAGTGGCCGGAGAAGATGATCGGAGCTTGCTCCGGTCACCTGAATGTGGTTAGGGTTAATTAATTAGGGTTAGCGACCAGTTTGAATACCAGCCTTTGGATCTTGCTTAGCACCCTCAATCTTGCTTAATTAATTTAATTAATTAGGTTAATTAATTCAAAAATGCCAGAACGTATCCTAGCCTTCCCTTTGCGCGCCAGGTCTTTCCCTCCATCCCCAGTTTGAACTTCATCCATCAGATTGAATTACTTTTCCTTTTTAATTGATTTTATTTTCATTTTATTCCATTTTCTTGCATAATTATTTTAAAATATCAAAACTTATCAAAAAAATTTCAAACTTTGCATTTCTGATTCAAATATTTTTCTTCACCCAAAAACATTTTTATTTTTATTTTTTGCATTTAAAAAGCATTTTAAAAATATTTAAATGTTTATTTTAATTAATTAATGGAAATTAATTAATTAAAATACCATTTAGGCTTCTAAAAATCATAAAAAAATCATATTGCATCTTAAGACATTTAGAAACATTGTCAAACCATTCATACAATTTCTTTTTGGTTTTGAACATGCTTTGACATTTCCTTTGAATTTAGGGTTCATAAAATCCCCTTTTTGGAACCCTAACTTTGAAAATTCTTTTCTGTCTAACTATGAAGGGTTTGACAATGATTCTTTTTGCATTGTTTTCCATATAGAATTTAGTTTCTAGGATATTTTTGTCATGAATTTATCTTTCATTTTCAAATTGATTTGCATTTTTCCTCTTAAGGTACCCAAAAACCCTAGTTAACTTGGAAAAATCATAACTTCCTTTAGGTTAAGAGTTAGACCTTCTCCTTTGGGGTGTGATATCATATGGGGTTAGGGTTTGTTTGAGGCCATTTGCAAATTTTTATCATGTGAATTGCTTCTGTTTTGATCATTTGCATCTCATCCTTTCATGTAACCCTAGTTTTGCATCCATACTTGCATCTTACATTGCATTGCATGAACATGTGAACTTGCCATAACATTCTAAGCACTTTTATGCCATATTAGACATCTTAAGACATTTCTTGAACATTTCTTAGTCATTTATAAACATCCATGTGTTTTCATACTTCAAAGCATGCTTCATTTGCATCCAATCTCTTATATGACCATTCATTGCATTTTGTATGCCTTTGTATCATGTCATAGCATCATTTGCATCATGTGTATGTTTCTGGTTTTGGTTTTTACCTTTGCATATGAATCATTCCATTCCATTTCTCTCCTTATGCATATTCTGCTAACATTTCAGGTGGCAAGTAACTTGAGAAGTGGATTTGCCTTCACTTCTCATTTCTCTTCATCTTTTTCATATACATCCTTGCTGCATTTTTTTCATTGTCTTAGAGTGAGCTTGCTCATTCATGTTCATCTCTCACTTTCTTTCTCTAAGTTACTTATCTTCTTCAGTGAAGTAAGTAACTTATTCATCTGTTTCTTCCTCCTTTCATCTGCTTCTTCCATTGGTGGCTTCTCTGAAGATCTCTTTTAAGCCTCACAAACCATAGAAACATCCAAGCATGATAATAATTAGGGTTGTGATTAGTCCCCCTTAGTTTTTACCTTTTTGTCTTCTTTGTGTCTCTCTTCTCATCTTATCATTAGAGACTAAACCTTTAAGGTTTTAGGACTTTGGAATTAGGGTTATGCCTGCATCCTTCTCTTAGGATGGAGTGTATAACTTTAATCCTAAGTGTTAAACCCTTGATTTATTTAAACCTCTTAATCAACCCATCTTAATAATCACTAAGCCATTCACTTGTAACTTGGGCCTTACATTAGGGTTCTAATTTTTCCTTTATTGGTTAAGAAGGACTAACCCAAGGGTTTAATGGACAAGTCCCCCTCAAGTTGTCTTACAAACCATAAAACTCACTTCTTAATCTCATCCTTAATTAAAATCCACTTTAATAAAGGCTTGTTTTGTTATGAGGTTAATCCCTAATCATGGATTAAGTTGAGGTATCTTCCTCAGCTTAAGTGTGCTCATCTATTATCCTTCTATTAGGATGGTGTAATGAGTTCACTAATCCTTGATTATGGCTTAAACTCATTACTTAACACTAAACAAAAACCCCAAAAACATCTAAATAATCAGAAGTAGGTAAATGACCTTAATCCTACCTCATCACGGTAATTAAGTTGAGATGTTTATCCCATACTTAAAGCATTCTCATTATCCCTAATCAAAGGGAGGATATAATGAGCTTGCTAACCCTTGATTTAGGCTTAAGCTCATTAACTAATGACAAACACCAAAAATAAATAAAAGATTGAAAACACAAAAACAAACAATAATCATCTCCTTCGGGATTCTTTTCTCATCATCTTCATTCACAAACGAGAACTCGCTTCTTCCGTCTAATGCAAGACAGTTAACACTCGAGCCAGACGAGTCATACACTTGAGCATAGACAAGTAAGCAGTTCACATTCAATTTATCTTTCAGTCTCTATGAGTCAAACTACGGTATTCTGACTTCCTCATTGCACGAGAGGATACGTAGGCATAACTTAAAACAGTTATCGAACAAAAGTCTCTGTGTCTTCCACCCCCCCTCTATCCGCATTCTCTTTTAAGCCTCATTCCTGAGCACTTCACTTCACCTTATTGCACTGACACTTGTACATTATCTTCCAGATATTGCACATAGATAGCACATACACCTACCCCTTTAAACACAATCTTTCAAGCGTGGATCCCGTCGAGTACGAATTACAATCTGGGTGCTAATACCTTCCTAGGTTGTAACCAACCCCCTTTCTTAGTTTCTCTGGTTCGCGACCGTCTTATCCATATCTTTCTAGGTTTATGCTGCATTACCTTTCCTTCGGGATAAAAATACCTAGCTGGCGACTCTATTCATTTTATTTCATCTTCTCCCTTTCGCCGACCGTTCGCGTCTGTACCCTATTTGACCAGGTGTCATTTCGGGGAGCGACACTCATCATTCAAGAAACTGGGCTAAGAGAATGATTGCCCTTACATCAGAAGACATCAGATGGTGCACTCAGAGCACTAAAGGCAGGGACATAATCACCAGCTGTGGGCAGTATCCCAATGTACCTCTGATTGGAGTGAAGGGTTGCATCAACTAAAATCCTTTGTTGTTCAAAAGGCAACTAGGATATGCCTTGGTACATCCACCAAGAGAGCAGGACTTATTAGAAACCCTTTACTGTGACATTCAGCATAACCATGCCATTGCCCGACAAGCAGCCTGGGTTTGGGATAATATTCAGACAAAAAGGACTGCCATTCTTTGCAAGTGCAACAACATAGCTTCAGCTCAGTACATTTATTGGTCTCGTATCAGAGGACAGATCACCCGCATTCCTTTCACCTTTGAGGATGAGCCTGGACCATCAGCAGTAGAACCTGTAGCTACAATCAGTTTGGAGGAGTTTGAGAAGTTGAAGGAGAGGAATACCCAGCTTTCTGAAGCTCTGAAGAAGACCCTCTGGGAGAGGAATGATAGTCGTCTGAACATTGAGAGGTTAGAGAAGCTCCGGATCGAGCATATGACCAAGATTGAGAAGACAGATGATTACATTAAAAGAGCCCGAGCAGGGGAGTTGGTATTGAAGAATGCTTGCAAGGAAGCCAAGATTCAGAAGGCCATAGCTGAGCACTACTTGGAAGAGAGTCAGGCTAGATGGATCAGAATCACCGAAGCTCGTTCACAGGATGATCAGAGGACACATGCTAGGATAGAGCAGCTAGAAGCTAATGAGAAGAAGAGTCAGGAAGCCTTGTTAACAGCACAAAAGGAAATCTCTGTGTTGAAACTCCGGGCGGGGTTGAAGAGATCAAAGGACCAAGACAAGTATAAGAAGTTGACAAATGTTATTGCTACCAGGAACCTTCTTATCAGGACCATCACAGAGCATCCAGTTGGACCAATGACTGATTCTCTCCTGAAGGAAGTCAAAGAGGATGACTTTGGGCTGGATGTCTGATTTCTTTGTATTTGTACTTCATTTTGTTTGTACTTTTGTTGATTTTGTTGTATTTTGACCCATCATGGGAACTTGTTGTAATCCTGAACTATGTATCTTTACATTTTGTAATATATGGTTTGTGTTATCCTTTGGGCTTCATTTATCTTCAACATCATCATTCCTCGAGGTCTGGAAGGTCAAAACCAAAAAACCAAACCGAATACCCTTGGAAGACAAATAGACATATTGCATTGCATACTAACTTCATTCTTTGTTTTGTAGGTTTTTTTTGTTGTTGTTTCTCACTTTGTTGTGGTCTCAGGAAATATTGCTCGTAGGAGAGTCTTCCCCATCAACAGAGTTCACCGGTATCCTACAAGAAACAACCTTCCGAGCTTACAGATGGACCAGGTTCAGCAAGATTTGACTGACGTAAGGACTCAAATGGCTAATGAAAGAACTGGAATGAGGGCTCAGATGAACCAGTTCATGGTAGTAATGACTGGGTTGGCCCAAAGCCAAGAAAGATTAAGAGAGTTGGTCGAGCAGCAAACTCCTGAAGAAAATCACCCGGGTACAGGGGGTACCAGCAACAATGATCATGTACAGCCTCGTACTGACCCCCCGGAGTTTGGGCCACATCTCAACCCTGACATTAATGCTATCAGGAATACCCAGGGTAATACTGGAGGGCGTGCCTTGCAAGAGGACCCTCAGGAGGAGCAATTCACTGTAGTTGGAGCAAGAGATGAAGTCTATGATCGTCGGCTGGATGAGATAGCAGAAAAGTTGAGATCTCTGGAGTCTCAAAACTCCTTAGGATTTGATGTTATGAATATGGGACTGGTAGAGGGAGTTAGAATTCCTCACAAATTCAAACCTCCCTGCTTCAAAAGATATAATGGAACATCTTGCCCTCGCACCCATCTTCAATCCTTTCTGGGAAGATTGAAGGCTTACACTATGGATGAAAAGCTATGGATGTTCTATTTAGAGGATAGCTTGACCGGGGCATCCCGTGAGTGGTACTCTCATCTAACTAGGGCAACAATCAGAAATTGGAAAGATTTGGCTGAGGATTTCATACGCCAATACCAATACAATCTATACATGGCTCCTAACAGAACTTTTCTAATGGGTATGTCACAATCCTCCAGAGAAAGCTTCAGAGAGTATGCTCAGAGATGGAGGCAATTAGCTGCTGCTGTTCAACCTCCAATGTCGGAAAGAGAAATGGTAAATATGTTTATGAACACCCTACAGGGCACATACATTGATAGGCTGACAGCTTTCTCTTCCACTAGCTTCACAGATGTGGTCATAGCTGGAGAAAGGATTGAGAGTTTGTTAAAAATGGGTACGATTTCTGATAACGGCGCCAGCTCAAGCAGCACAAGGAAACCTTTTGCAGGGCCTCGCAGGTCGGGTGAAACTAATTCAGTTCACATGGGTAGAGGAAGGCCCCAGTATATGCCAAGATCAATTGTCGCTGTCACAATTCCCACTCCACCACTTCAACAACAATACACTCTGCAACCACAACATTTCCCTCAACAAAGGTCTTAAAACAATAACAACAACCAACAGCAACGTCCTTTCTAGCAAAGGCCATCTCAAGTCAACAGGGTAATCGATCTTATACCAATGCCCTATGCCACTTTGTTACCACAACTTTTGAAGCTTAATATTGTTGAATTAAGGACTTTGGCTCCACCAGATCCTCAGAACCTTCCAAGAAATTACGACGTCAATGCCAGATGTACCTTCCATTTTATTGCACCTGGTCACACCACAACAAATTGCAGAGCTTTGCACATGAAGGTCCAGGACCTAGTTGATTCAAAGGCTTTAAATTTTGCACCTCCTCCTAACGTCACAAAGAATCCTATGCCTAGCCACGATGGGCCCAGGATAAATGCAATTGAGGAGGATCAACCAGTGAACCTAATTGAAGATACTGCAAGCATTCAAACACCTCTGGCAGAGGTTAAAGCTCATCTTTTAAAATGCCAGGTGTTCCCAAGTTGTGAGGCCTGCTGTGAATCTTGCAAAGTTTCCGCCAATGGTTGTTTAACTTTAAGAAGTGGAATCAATGGCCTTATCAGAGAAGGTATCCTGCAGATAACATTAATGGTTTCTACAACATCAACAATTCTTCGTACAGCAGCAACAAACACTCTTCCTACAACTTCAAAAACGATTGCTCCGAAAGACTCGTCTACAAAGTCAACAATCATCTCCTATATCACTTCAACAAATGTTAGTTCAACCGCATCTACTTCTACAACGACAACAACCATTAACAATGACATCTCCACAGTCACCATATATTATGACCCGACAATGGTCCCCGATTCCAACAATTTTCAGCAACAATCTCAATAACAACCCAGCTTCAGTCTTTCACCACCACCATCAGTCAGAAGTCCTGTCACCATATATTACGATCCGCAGACGATCACAGTTCCTACTTCCGCTATAGTCTGCCCAGTCACCATCACGATACCTGGGCCCATCCCATATGAAAAAGATAATGCTGTACCATGGCACTATGGTTCATACCTCTACTGCAACGGGGAGATAGTCGTTCTTGATTCTTCAACTCATTCACCACAAGTCGATAATGTCGGGGGAGGCGGAGGCTTCACCTGAAGAGGACGCCTCTTCGCATCACAAATTCCAAGAGTTAGCACTGAGGCAGAGGCTGTTGCCAAAGCTAAAGGCAAAAATGTGGTGCCAGAGGAACCTGTTTTGAAAGAAGCTCATAAAACATCCTTTGATCAAGATGTGGATGAATTTATGAGAATAATCAAGAGAAGCGACTATAAGGTTGTGGATCAGCTTCACCAGACTCCTTCCAAGATTTCCATTATATCATTGCTATTGTGTTCTGAAGCTCATCGGGATGCATTACTTAAAGTCTTGCATGCAGCCTACGTGCCTAAGGAAATCACAGTAAATTAGCTAGAGATAGTGGTTTCTAATGTTAATACTAGTCATGGGCTAGGCTTCACCAACACTGATTTGACTGCGGAAGGTCGTCATCATAACAAAGCTTTGCACATCACTCTAGAGTGTAAAGGGGATGTGCTTTCAAATGTTCTAGTTGACACTGGGTCTTCGCTCAATGTCTTGCCAAAGAAAGCCCTTGTTAAGCTTGAATATGATGGTATAGCTCTCCGACCAAGCAATCTGGTGGTTAGAGCTTTTGATGGTTCCAAGAGGTCTGTTCTTGGAGAAATGGAGCTTCCTGTGATAATTAGCCCGCAAGTCTTTCAAACTACTTTCTATGTGATGGACATTCAACCGACCTACAGTTGTTTGTTGGGTCGACCATGGATTCACGCTGCTGGCACAGTTACGTCGACCCTTCACCAAAAATTATAATACGAGTGGGAAGGGCAAATTATCACAATTTGTGGGGAAGAAGACATTTTTGTTAGCCATCTGACTACCTATAAATATATTGAGATGGATGGTGAAATCCACGAGACCATGAGCCAGGGTTTCGAAGCACTGAATGTCAATGAGGCGACAACTGAAGTATTTGCTGCATCCCAGGAGGATAGGATGGGTACTTCAATTGTCTCATACAACCAAGCTCGGAAGGTTGTTGAATATGGAAACGCCCCAGGCTGGGGCAAGCTGCTACCTGTGGAGAAGAAGGAGGACATATTCGGTTTGGGTTACAAACCATTCCGACAAGATCAAGCAGAGGCTACTAAAAAGCCCAAGTTCGTGAGTGGGGGAATGCTGACCCCAGATGCTGTCAATAACGTGGAAGACGAGGCTAAAAGCGACCTCAACCTGGAGAGCTGGATTCGTCCAAGGATCCCGGGCCAACAAGTCCTTAACTGGTCTTCCTAGGAAATTATAAGGGTTACTCCTGCAGAGTAATTATTATTTCCTGCTGTCATACCCCAAATTTGTCCTATCTATATATTTATTTTCATTTGTCTCTGATTGCTAATTTTTAACCAAAATACCAAAAGATGTGGCAGTTTTGCCTGTTTCAATTTCTACATGTGCTCAATGTTTTGCAGGGTTGGCCATAGCAAAGGCTTAACTTCGAATCAAAATGTGACAGCATATACCTACGAGATTCAGAGGTTGTGTGCAAAGATTTTGTTAGAGGTCATCTCGCTTATTCGTGTATATGTTTAAAGCATGAATATAAGAAGATTCCAAGAAAGATTCATTGTTTTGGCATCCATCATTAGAAGTTTGATTCACAAGTGATTCATTTTTGTTAAGATTAGTGCACAACAGATTTTGTTTCTCAAAAATAAATCCATTTTGGTTTATTAACAAGTTTTCTTTATGGATTCAATTTAATTGTCATTTATCAAAATATAAGGGATCCAGTTGGTTGATTAAATGGAAAACCGATCATTCATTTGAGATTGGTCAAAGGAATGCAAAGAGGGAAAAGAAATTCAAGTATGTTTGAAATCAATCTTTGGGTCAATTTCAAATTAAGAAACACATATTATTGTTATGATTCAAAGCCCAAGGCGAAATTGTGAGAAATGAATTAGCCCATTACATGTTGCATCAAACCAATAAAATATGAAATGCTACTGAATCCTACAGGCCATCAAAACAAATGTTCTCAACTATTTGCAGTATAACCCCACATGCAAATTACCTATTTCCAACACCAGATTCATAGTTCTTGAAATTAAACGGATTACAAGAAAGGACAAGAGCTACAAGATGTTGTACTTGCTGCACTTTCCAGCGTGATTCTTGCATTTTTCGACATGACGATAGCGTGACGACATCCATCTTACTAGTGTTGGAGTCTACTCACAGTCCATGACAACCATGAGGTCACCCTGCAAGATGTTGCTGCAAGTTACCAACACCAGTACTACCAGCGACAATGACATTTAGTTACTTGCTTTTTTTTGATAACTTGAATCACCATGCTTCCAGATTGATATTCAGCCAACTGTCATGTGTTTCTTCACGCAAAATTCCGCCAGGGACAAAGCCTGCATCTGCAAAACAAAGGAGACCAATTGCTCAACACATGAAAATAATCGATTAAGAAGTGCCAAAATAAATTGCATTATAGGATGCACGTGACACAAACTCAAAAAAAGCAAAACAAGTTTAAGCTGGATTCAGTTCAATCTTTAAGACAGCATTCTTGGTACAAATTGCAGAAGATTCATTACAAGGTCCTATTAGATTAGATCCAAAAGATGACACCGTTGCCATCCATAAGGATAAGCGATATTCTTACAATAATGATCGGACTCTAAATCCTAGTGTGTCTGGAGCTGATCAAGATTATGTATGTTCCGCCCTAGAAATAGGTTGTACTCCTGATCATTTGAATTCAAGAATGGCAGAATTATGTACAGGTAATAGCCGTGACATGAAGTCAGTCCATAAACCTGCTGTTTCCAGAACTTCTAGTATTGCTAAGACTCCAAATCCAAAGTTCACTTCATCAAAAGTTTCTGGCACCTACAAGAAATCAATGGAACCCTCGAACAATCGCAAGGTGGTAAAGAAAATTCTTCCAGCTTTCACAAAATATCTCAAAACCTGCTCATACAAACCATAGAGCATCATTTCCATTGTCAACAAGGGGTGGTATTCAGGAGCCTCCTTGCAGGCAGAGTGTTGGCTTACTTAGCCATGTGTCTTCACCAGAGATTTCAGTCAACTCTCCCCGAATCGATGAGATAGCTGAATTCCCATTAGCATCATATGAAGATTCTTTATTCCCAATCAACAAAACGTCAACCTCTGGACAAGGTTCTTCGGAATTCCCACCCCGTGAAAATTATTCAACTGTGATAGACAAATGCACAACAGAAGTTTGTCAAATTAGTGCAGCAGATGAATAAAGTAAAAAAAAGCCATATAAATACCATGTTACACATGCGATTTACGAGGAAATATGTGTTGTATCAAGTTAAACAATTTTCTGGATCAGTAAGATTATTACAAATAGTCAAATGGTTGAGTTCAAAATAGAAGGACTTTAAAGAGAGAGGTAACATAACCTGATAACAAGTCATGCTGCTTGAGTTGCATTCATTAATACAACAATTTCCAAGTCTCCTTCCCAAGCCATTGCCATCACCAACATCACGGCATGGTAAGCTTCATAGTGATGTTATCAAGATACAAATGGACTCCACCACTAGCTGGATGTACATGAAAAAAAGAAGTGCAGTAGGTGATTAATAATACCGACCAATTAAAGGAGCAACATCACGAAAGTAGTACGAAATTGTTAAAAAGAAGATTTTCTTTTCGTACCGCAAATGCCTGGAAAAATTAGTCAGATATTGCTGAATCTTCCTGCGGCAAATCTTTCAAGGAATCCCAACCCCATGTCAAGAGTGACTCAACTCCAAACTAAGCAGGGGAGCAGACTTCAATTCTGACTTCAGCAGGGGAGCAGACCTCACTTGTGACTCCAGCAGAGGATCAACCTGCAACTTCTGACTCCAGCAGGGGAGCAGCCTGCATCATCAAACCCAGTCAAAAGATTAGCACATTGAAGATACAGATAAAAGACATATGGAATGTGCAAACTAAAGGTTAGTGTTTAGACCTTTGAAGTCACAAATACTCCTCCAATCCTCTCCAAATGTCCTCCTCGCCATAGGCTTACATGAGAGCATATGAGAAAGTTAACAAAGAGGCTACAATGCAGACTGGGAGCATGTCAGTAAAATAGATGGAAGCAAGTGATATCCGACTATCATTTAGAAGCTATCACTCAAGAACAACCTTCATGTTTCTTCAACAATATCATAACCTGCCAAGATGAATGAACCAGATTGAGAAAAAGAAGCTTGTTAGTATGCACCAATATGACTAAATGCAAACAAAGGATTAAATAAAACATGTCACTATTTTAGCAAGCATAGAAGAAGAGGCCTTGATCACAATAATTGCAAAAGTCATCATGATGCAAATTTCGAAACAAAATAATACAGTCATTCACATTTGCAAACCAAAACCAGGGAAATTCAAAAAATAAGTAACAGAGAGGAGTAAAAAAAAATGAGAGGTTTGATATTTCAAAGTTTCTATCAGCTAACACAAAGTCAGTTGTTAGAAACAAAATTCATATGGGGCCACATCCTTTCTAAAAAACCAGCTCACACTACAGACAAAGATTGCAAGCAATCCCGTGGTCCCCACATTATCTCACTCAGAGAAAAACGTATCCTAACGTATTCAAAAAATCCAGCTTAGGCTCGTCTCTCGCGGATTCTTCAAACCAACACACAAACTCCCACTCAAAAGATCTTTCTAACGGATTAAAAATCCAACTCAGGATGCTCACACGATTCTCATTCTTCCCCACACGTACCAACCTTAATCCCTCTATATATAGTTAACCAATCATTTGCAAAAACACAAAAAAAAAAGTATACACCGAAATTCTGCAAGAACCCTAAAAAACCCTAATTCCTCTAAAGCTCAAAAAAATCAAAAACTCTCTAGAATCTTACATTGAGATTCTAGGGTAGTTGAGCTAGACCTCACAAATTCGAACCACACGAAAGACCAACAGACACGTACGAAGAAGGAGAAGGAGAAGAACTGTTCGGAAAAGCGAAATTGAGGAAAATGTTACGAAACTCACCATTTAAAATCTCCCTAAAGGACTTTCGAGAGGTAACATTCGAAATCCAAAGCTTGATTCTTCTTTTCTTTCTACGGCCATGTCTAAGCTGAGTTTTTGTTGGAAACAATTTTGATTTGCGTTACTATAAGGTCGTGTTTCCTACAATTGATGTTCGGTTCATATTGCTGTGTTTGATTTCCGAATTGCTCATTGTAGATGCTAGGTTTTTCTTTTCAATTTGGGAATATGTTCTTCTCAGAATATGAAATGAGTATACGGGATTGTTGATGCTAGGTTTTCTTGATTTGGGAAATATGTTTTTTTTCTTTTTCAAAATGGAAATGAGTTTACTGATAAAAGAATTTTTCATATGCTGTTGCGTTTTTTTTATTATGTTATTTAATGTATGCTTTGAATATTACCGAGACATCACACTACCCAAAGACTGTTCACCTGTCTAATAATTATGGCGTTTTTCCATATGCTTGCTTGGTTTGACTGATGATGCCTTCAAACGGCTAGGTCATTTATTTACTTTTAAGTTTTTTTTTTGAGGATTATGTACAGTCTGGGTCATTGTTGACCCGAATCCATTAAAATGGATTGTAGTAGCTGGGCCTGCGCCCCACTATATGTTAGAGGCCCGTTGCAAGTTTTCTTTGCTGTGTTTTAATAAGGATAACATGGTTTAGTTTATGAGCAATATTAAAATAAAATTATATTAATAAATTTGGTTATCTTAACTATTAAACAAGTTAATATAAGATTAATTTGGGTAATTAATTAAAAATAATTACTTGTTATAATTAATTAATAAATTGATTTTTTTTATAATTAATCATATTCTTATATTAATGTTTAATTATGATGACGGTGTATGACTTATATAAATTTATATGTTATTCTTACTTTATGACTATGGATTGTTAAATTAAAATTGGATGTGGTTACACTAAAACTTATGTTTTAAAAAAAAACGAAATCTTTGATTTAACGTCATATAAATTTATATACTTACACATACACACACGTAAGTCGATCATGATCCGATCGCCATCTGCACAATTCTCGTCTTCCTAATTTTTTTCAAAATTATAGTATTAAATCAAGGTAACGCATTTATTTCAATACCAAAATCCATTTCTTTTTAAAACCCTAAAACAAATACAATTTTTACCAAAATAATTTCTAAATTAAATATCGAAAGAATGGAATTCTGGAGTCTAGCATTCCTCGAATTCCTGAATGAACTCTCTTGAGGCTCGCTCCATAAGATGCAGTTCATTCGATCTTTCGCGATCAAAATACTTAATTCAACATATCAAATAATGAAAGAATTGAGTTCTGGAGTCCAGCATTCCTCGAATTCTCGCGTAAACTCTCTTGAGGCCCGCCCCACAGGACGCAGTTTATTCACCCTTTCATTCTTAAAAAACCCTAATCAACTTAAACATTATTTTTGAAACAAGAACTGTTCAAATCCTTTCTATACTTGCAAAACAAGCTAGCACTTTAGCCTTCAATCGCGAGCAGACAAGCCAACGCTTAGCAATTAGAATGCGATTCGAAAAAATCGTTCGTAAACAACAATCAAACTTAGCGCCACGAACTACGAGGCTCTGACTTTCCCATTGCACAAGGGAATACGTAGGCACACGGATCTCGATCCTTGCCGAGCACCCTAAGACTAAAATCACCCCTTCTCCTTAACATATTGTTTACCATTAAGAAGACATTAATATAAGTTAGTATTCGATCGCATATTAGACTAAGAGGTTCCCGTTGAATACAACGGACGTGAGAGGTGCTAATACCTTCCTCTTGCGTAACCGACTCCCGAATTCAGAATCTAGTTTCAATGACCAAGTTCATTCTTTTAAAGGGTTTATCTATATTTCCCTTTTCCTTTATTAGGAATAGATTAAAATTAGGTGGCGACTCTGTTTGTCTGTTTTTTCTGCGTCTTTCGCGAAGATCGTATTTTTCGAGGTACGACACCTGCCTTTAGCATGCATCAAGTCCTGCATCTTGCCCATGGTGTCAGGGCTCATTTTGTAATAGGGCCATATTTGTATTTTGTGCAAATGGAATATGAATGAACAATGGACATCTTTTGCAAACAATTTTCTTTTTCGCTCACTGTGTTTTCATTTTTGTTATTTTTTGCACAAAACAATAAAATGGCAATGTTTTCAAAATAATAACTTCATTTACACTTTTTCTAAACAAGATTAATATTAATCACTAAAAAGAAAAAATCTCAACCCTTGTAGAGATAATCCTCCAGATTGCACCGACAACAGCACTGTTATGACCTTGTATGACTTCGACAATCCCATTAATCAAGCAAATGAATGGGTTGAAGAAGATTATGATTTGCCTGAAGAGTTGGCTAGGCTGTTGAGGCAAGAAGAGAAGGTGATTACTCCACATTGTAATACCTATAAAATTTTCCCTCTCATTTTCTCAACATTTTTCATAGCATTTTGAATACATAAGATTCATAAAATAACCAAAAACATTGCATCATGTATAGCATAGCTGAGGCATAGGTATGTGATCAATGATTGGAGCAACTGCAGACATTACAAAGGCAATCACAGGGCCGCAAAGCTTTTCAACCTTGTGCAAAGGGTTCACAACATCTCACAAGTCTTCATTTGAATCCACGAGCCATGGAAAGATTTGATTTGATCAAAGGAGGCAAGCAGTGCAACATCTCCTGATGAAAAGGGCCAAATTAGGGTTTCACTTCTAGTGGGCTTCTGCATGAAGCTCTGATTCAAAGAGGATTCCTTTGTATTATATATGATTTCAAATAACTAGGGTTCAAGTTTCATCCACAAATTCATTTTTGAAGAGGTTCAATTGGCCAGAGGACTGAAAATCGAGGAATCGGGGAAGAGGTAACCGAGCTAGGTAAAAAAGGTCGACACCTGACTTTTAGGATCGAAATCAGGAAATTAGGGTTACAATGATCCTATGGCTCAAACTTGGTCAAGAAACGATGGAGGAATCATAAAAAATCAAAAGAAAAATCATTTGAAAAGTGGTTGATTTCACATTTCCCTCCACTTTTCTTTACACTTTCCTTCCACACTTCATTTCATTCTTTTCCTCTTGTTTTTCCATTTCAATTCCACTCCATTTCCCTTGGAAGCCTCTACCATGTTCTACCATCTTCTAGAATATTCCTTCTCCTAACCTAGCTCCATTGCTAAATCCTAACCTCATTACCGAACCATAATTTTGGATCCCGGGCCTAATTTTTGGGCCCCAAACCTAAGTCATATTTAATCCATTTTCATCCAAACCAAAAAGGATCTCTCACAATTTTCATTCACAAGTTTCCAAATTTTTTCATTCTCACAATCACTTTTTTCTCTCTCACTTTTCCTCCATTTTCCCTTCTTTCACAAAAGCTTTTTGAAGAAGCTCTTCAAGTTTCACATTGAAACTTGAAGATCTTGAAGCTTAGCCTCCAACCTCCATTGATTTGTGGATTGTGGAAGAAGAAGTTACTGAATTTTGTGAGGATTTAGGCTTATCGGAAGGGCACGAAGGTTCAAGCACCAAGAACGCATTTATTTTGTGGATCTACGGGTTTCTCGGTTTTCTCTTCGATCAAGCTCCGATTCTTGCAAGATTCACCGAAGCACTTCTCCGCTTCGTAGGTTGGTGATCTAAATCACTTCTTCTTTAAGTTATTCTCTTCATCTCGCCATTTCGTCATTCTTTAATTGATTTTCGTTTTGATTGCGATCAATTACGTTTCATTATGTGTTGCTTGCGATTTGTGATTGTTAATGGATTAGGATTTAAGGTGTTGATAAGTATAGGTTCTATCATGTGTAAATAAGCCCCAATTAAGTAGAAATTAGTGTTAACATGTTCCTAGGTATGTTAGGGATCATTAGAAGTGAGTTTGTGGCCAAAAGCACTTATTTCTTAACTTTTTTCACATTTTGGTTCAGTGATAACCGGTTAGCCATTTGGTTAACCGGTTAACGGGTGCGTATTGGCCACAAAACAGGGCAGTTTTAGGTCCGTTAACCGGTTAACCATTTGGTTAACCGGTTAACGCTGTTGATTTTTGGATTCTTGGCTTATTTCATAGCTTAGTTCCTTTTTCTAGTGCCTTTAATGTTCATACATGTTTAGGTATTGATTTTAGGGAATTTTTGGGTCCATTTCCAGTAGCTCATTCCCCCATTTTGAGTCGTTTCGACGCGTTTCCGTTCATCTCGTGTATTATGCGTTTTTGTATTTCTTTGTGCATAGCTTGATTTCTTGCATTTTGTTGTCATGTTTATGCATCATTTGGCATGTAATAATCATGTTGCATTCTGTTTTTACATCTTTCACATTGCATTAAGTCATTTTGCATGTCATTATATCAATGTATGTTGCATTCCACATAATCATGTATATATGTGCATTTGGTTACATTTGGTTGCATGCTTGATCATATCATGTACATCAATTCAATTATGAATTTTGCATTAAGTTTGACATTATTGTTGATCTAACATGTTGCACATTCATTATCAATGCTCATTATGTTCATATGCCATGTTCATGTGTCATACTTTGCATACTTGTTGCATAATCAACCATGTGACGCATTCTTGCATAATCCTTCAAAAATGTTCATGTTATTTCAATTATGTATGATGATCCATGTTCAAATGCATGTTCATGATGAAGTTGGTACATTTTTCATTGAGTTTGTGCATTAAAAAATGAAAATAATGAAATCTGGATTTTGCATTTCATAGCTGTTTTTGCATATAGGTGTTGTAAAATGTATGCTGGTTGTTGTGTAGTTCATGTTGTTTGTGACTTTTTACACCTACTTTCATGCTGTTTGATAAGTTGTGGTATGTTGTTTGTATTATGTGTTGTCTTTCATAGCTGATTGTGTGTTTGAGTGCTATAAATAGTGGCTGAATTTTAGTTTAGCATAATGTAGGCACCCTTAAACTTAAGATTGAGTCTAGTTTAGGTCCAAGTTGCCTTAGGAAATGTTTAGTATGTGTTTACCTCATTCCTTTTTAAATAAAAATGCACATTAACCTTTGTTTTGTAGAGGGGGAGATTGAGGTAAGTTTCCTTCACCTTATCCTTTTATTTTTTTTATGCATTCTTTATGCATTTAATTCATTTTTTCCTTCCATATTTTGTGATTGGTAGGGTTCCCCTTTGTTAGGATCAACTTATCTTTCTTAGTAAGTAAGTTGCATCCTTTTTCTCCTTTCTTTTCCTTTTCTTCCTTAGGAATAGAAAAACCTCATAAACCATTAGGACCTCCCTTTTGTATATAATAAATAACTTAGGGTTGTGTTTTAGTCCTCCCTTAATTTTTGTCCTTTTCTCCATTTGAGTCTTCTTTCTCATCTTCAAACAAAATCCAAAAAGACTTAATAAATGCATGAAAGGATCCGTTGTGTATAGCCTTGTTCCATGGGGCACTTGCATTTATTCCATCTTGGAATAGTGTAACCTTGTCTAGCATGATGTACAAGTCTCATCAAGGGGTTGTTTCACAAAGAAAACATAAAAGACATTTCTTCACAAAAGCAACAAAAACGCTTAATAAAGTTCAACAAGCTAGTGAACATAAACCTTAATCCTATGAAACAAGTCTTGGATAAATTCTCCTTGCTTGGTGTGCTTGTTCTATTATTCCATCTTGGAATGTAGTAGCAAGTACACATTCCATGGAAAAGAGTTTGAATTCACTTCCTTGTGCCAAATTCATACAAAACCCTTAAAAGGCAAAAACAAACAATAAGCGACTTTCCTGCGGGAATTCTCTTCTCATCTCATTCACTCTCAACGTGAACTTGCGACGACTTGTCTCGCATGCAAGACGGTAAACGCACTCGTACCAGACGAGCCTGCAACACCTGACCATGGACATACGCAGTTCAAGCCATAAAAAACACAAACAAAGTTCCCGCCTTAGTTAGGCGAACTATGTCGACTCTGATCCTCATTTTCCCGATGAGGTACGTAGGCAGCGGGGTAGGGCCCGTTCAAGCACATTCTTTATTTTCCCTACATTTTCCCTCTTCCATTCCATTTTCTTTTCCAAGTCCTTATCCCATTCCAGTTCCAGTTAGCAGTTTTGTTCAGCAGCACTCTTATTTCTCACCCTTTGAAGTAAACAAGCAAGCGTGGATCCCGTCGGGTACAACAGACGGTATGGGGTGCTAATACCTTCCCAGGTTGTAACCGACTCCCAACCCAGATCTTTGGTTCACAAGGCATCGTCCTTTCTTTCTTCCTCAGGTTTGTGCAGCATTACCCTTCCCGTTCCTTCGGGATAAAAATGCCTGGCTGGCAACTCTACCTTTTCCGCGACACTTTCGCGTTTGTACTAGGATGAAAATCTCGGGAGCGACAGTTGGCGACTCTGCTGGGGACCTAGCCCAAAATCTCTGGTTTCCCTTGTAGATTAAATCCTAGCGCCTGTTTTTTTTTGCTTTCGTTGGGTGTTTATATGTGTGTGCTGTTGTGCTTATTCACTGTTTCGTTTGTAGTTTATTTTACAGCTTTATTTACTGCTTTCAGTATTTATTTTCACATGCATCATATGTTGGAATGTGTTGGTTTTCATTTTTTCTGTTGGATGGGGTTACTGTGAGATGAGCTCGTAACCGGGGCTCGAGTGCACCCTAGGACTTAGAGTTGACAATCACTTTGGCTTCATGGCATCTTGTTATGTTGGTAGTAGTGAGTTCCACACCTTAACTTGCGACCTTTTCCGAAATGTATTGATGCCGAAATCTTTCTGGGGCAATACACAACCTTGATAGTTATGTGCAGTCAAGGGACCGATCATTGAGAACCTTTGTGGAAACATCCCTCTCCAGTGATGACAGTGGCTGACCACATTTGTTGGCAAACCCACTCGCATCCGAGGGCCCACTGGGAACTCGCATAGGCTGGCTTGGTTCTCTCATAAGAATCCAGTTTAGGCAAACTATTCGTATGATGATAGTATTGTACCCTTTGGGATGAATGTACTATTGTTTCTCGATTCAGTGCTTGAAGCTGAGGACTTATGAGGGATGCTTGTTTCCTTGGACTTAGTTGAGACCTCCCTGAGTAGTACATAATGCCAAACTGATTCCCTGATTTGGTCATGAGCCATTTCTCGGAAATGGTGAACGTATTATTACTATTCGGCTTTGAGAGTCTGTGATGTTGACCCAAGTAGCACACCAGTGAGATTGGGATGGGTTTACATGTTTGCAGGAACCCAAAACTTCAACATACCCATGTATGTCAGTATACTTCAGTGATATGATCTTGTTCTGTTAATTATGGATTCTGAAGTCATGAACTCCTGATCAGAGATACTTGTGATGATGTTGTGGCCTTGCACAGACACTTGATCACTTGATTCACTACACAGACACATCACAAATCACATGCCTTGCCTTGCATAACATCATAACATCATTAATCATTTGTGTTCTTTTTATTCTCAGGTTTCATTACATCCCATTTCTAGTGATTTTTGCTGCTTCAACATGGAGATTCCGAGGAAGAGAAATGTCCACTATACTTTCCCACAACTAGAGACAGAGAGTATTCAGGGATTGATTAGCTTGATGGGTGACAAAGTCCTTGATGATTTTAGGAAAGAGTTTGGAAAGATACTGGATTATGTGAGCAAGCCCACAGTTGACCAGAGGGATAGCTTGCATTCTTTGTTGCAGTTCTATGATCCACAGCTGAGGGTCTTTGTTTTCCCTAATTATATCTTGGCACCTACATTAGAGGAGATTTATAGTATGCTGAATGTTTCTATTAAAGAAGGTATGCCTTATTATGCTTCAGAGAGGACCCCTCCTCATGAGGATATCACTGCTACCTGTCATTTGAGTATGCTCAGACTCAAGATGGGATTAGAGGCTGGCCAAAGTAAGGGGATCCCTTTGTATTTTCTTATCAAAGAGGCGCATATCATGGCATTGGGAAAGCAATGGGCAGACTTCAAAGCATTGTTAGCCATGATAGTGTATGGAATCAGTTTATTTCCTGGAGAGAAAGGGCTAATTAGTATGGAGGCCATTACCATTTTTGTCAAAAGAAATCCTATACCTACATTGCTAGCTGACTTCTACTCTGGAGTTCACCACAGGAATGAAAAGAGGAAGGGACATGTAAATTGTTGTGCTCCCCTATTTGCTGAATGGTTTGTAAGGAAACTCCCTAAATCATGACCTTTTCAGGACTTGAAACAGTCTTGGAAGTGGTCCAAAAGATTAATGGGCTTAACCTCAGCTGACATTGCCTGGGGATGCAACAGAGATCTTGTGGGCAAAGAAATGTTGGTCAATTGTGGTAGCTTTCCAAATGTGCCTTTGATAGGAAGGAAAGGTGGGATAAGCTACAACCCTATCTTATCCAGGAAACAATTTGGCTATCCTTTAAGAGATGTACCTTTAACTGACGGTACAAATGAGTCTTTATACTTTCCAGCAGAAGGAAATTCTAAGATGAGCATACTAACATCCCAAGCTAGGGAAGTTAGAGTGATGAAAGGGAAGAAAGACTTCGGGAGAGTGGATCCCAACACTTATGATCCTTTTGCCAGCTAGTTGGAGGATCGTGTAAAGACTCTGTTGCTCCCGTTCTCTAAGGAAACACCTCTCTACCCTAAGGAGGTAGCACCCACAACTTCAGTGCCTCTTCAAGATTATCAAAAGTTGGAAGCCTTGGTTCAACAACTCAGATTGGAGAATCAAGAAGCCTATAATTCATGTCAGAAGCTTAAGATGCAGAATCAAAAGTTGGAGGAAAGAGCTCATAAAGCTGAAGAGATGGTCAGGCTTAAGCAGCAAGATTGTCAAGAGAGAGAGCTCTACTTCAAGAAAAGGGGATTAGCTGAAACTCGCAAGTTGGCCCAGCGTCGAAAGGACATGAATGATTTGAATGAAGCCAATGAAGCTGTCACCTTGTGGCAAGAGAAGTGGGAGGACAATTTGAGGAAGCAGAAAGAGCTGGAAGTCAAGCATAAGCTGGAAATCAAGAGTCCGCAGGATTCTTTGGATGGACAGAGAGAGCTCCTTCAGAAGGCTTATCATCAAGAGAAGAGTCATCTCCAAAGTTTAGTAGAGAGCCAACAAGCAGTAAATGAAGCTCAGAAAGAAATAGAAGACTTGAAATTGAAATTTGATGTCAAGAGAGCCAAGGTTGATCCTATTACAAGCCCAGAAAGTGAAAAGGTGTTCCTACAGCAAATCGAGGAACTGCATGCCTCCTTTGACCTTAGGGATATCCTAATTCAGAAGCTCGTACAGGAACCTACGCATCTAGATGTAGCTCAGCTGTTGCAAAATGTCAAGCGCCTCAGTTGGAGACTACAGGATGTAGATTTTCCTAAGCTTTAGTCTTGTATTCATATGACTTGGATTACCCACAAGCATGTTGTGGGAGTCCCCTCTTTCTTGATGTACTTTTTCTTTCTTGGCATATTGAATTTGCACCCTGTGAGGGCTTTTGTTATTCCAATTATCTTCTGGTTTACTCAAAGTCTCTGGTTATATCTGTTGCACGGACACAAAATAAAGGCCACAACTTCAAATTCGAATGTCACACAAAATTTTCTTGCAATGGATATTTTCTCAACACCAGGATGGGAAAACAAATGAAGCCTTGGAAATAAAAGGAACACATTGCATTGCATATGCATCATTTGCATTCTTTCTTTGTTTTGCAGGTTTTCTATAGGTTGCTTAACTTATATGTGTTTCAGACAAAGATTGCGAGAGCTGCCAAGACCCGACATCTTCGGAAAAATATCCCGCATCACTACGCAACTCGCAACAACCAGAGGACAATCATGGACGCTATGCAGACTGAGCTTAATGAGTTTCGCACCAGAATGGGAGTGTTCATGGTCATGATGCAAGGTATGGCTCAAGTGCTCAACCCTCCTCAGACTAATCCTCCTGTGACCACTCTTGACGTGCAAGCGACTCCTCCCAACACCAACAATGGCCCAGGTGGACCTCAAGTTCCAGAACAGGTCACAACAACTTTCATTCTGGTACAAGACAGGCAGGAGAATCAGTTCCATTCTTTTAACAATGACACGGGGTTCGGCGGAGAAGGAAATCTTCAGGACTTTTTTATGCTTGTTGAGAAAGTCAAAGCCCTCGAGTGTAGAGACACTTTGGGGATAAATGTGTCTGACATAGGTCTAGTCCCCGGGGTGGTTATTCCTCACTGTAAACACCCCAAATTTGCCCTCACTCATTTCACCATGGCTTATGATCTTTCACATTTGCATTAGTTCAATCATATCATCTCATATTACATTTTTGCTTCACTGCATTGGTTTAAAGTCATCTGCATCTAGGGTTTGTGATCTGAGCCATCCCTGAGATATCTGAGCCACTCCAAAGGTCTTCAATCATCTCAAGAGGGTCCATGTATGTTCAAGCATCATATTATATCCTCCCAAGATCAAAGAAGTCAAAGAATCACAAGAACTGAGAAAGGCATAGAGGCAGAGCCAGGCTTAACTGCACAGATGACCTAAAATTATGGTTTTGGTTTCAAAGGCCATAACTCCAAGTTTTTTGGTCATTCTTGTTTCTATTGGTCTCTATATGATATGAGGATCATGCATACCAATTTTCATGAAGAAATTCAATGGGGAAGGCATCTGATCAATAGATGACTTCTTGAATAAGTCAGTGCAAAATCAGGGCATCTGAGGCCACCAATCATCCAACCAAAGGGTCTTTTCCATCATTTTGGATGTATATGATCTTTATTTGGTCTTAGAAGAATTTAGAAGTTCACAAAATTGAAGAATTTCAAGCCATTTGCAAAGTTGCCATTTTGGGAAAATGACTTGTAATGCAAACTTGCCATTTTGGGAAAGTTTTTCAACCTCCTCTTTTTGATTCAAAAATGCTTCAAATGAAAAATTCTTGGTCATTAAAGTTGTAGATTGGATCATTCCCTTTTCAAAAAGTACAAGAACTTGATCTAATTCATCATAGAACTCAAGTTATGGCCTTGCAAAGTTGGGAAAAATCACAAAATTTCACTTATGTACCAAAGAGGGAAACTTGCAAAAACTCATACCAAGGCAATTTGTGATCTCTAATTGACTTTTAACCATTACACAAACATCATACATGACCTATAATTCAGAATTGCCCAAAGAAATCTCAAGTTTCATGTCTTGCATTTCAAGAATTTCAAAAGGGGCCAAACTTCATAGAATTTGCAAAATGACACATAACTTCTCACAAACTTGCTGATTTGCCTCAATTTCAATTCTATGGACCTCCTTGATCTCAGCTGCACCAAGACAAGCCAAAAGGCCAGCTGCAAGAATGCCCATACCTCAAGTACAAGTCATGTTGACATTTTGGCAACTTGCCCATACCAATCACCACAGTCCACCACCCACTCTCTGGCCTATCCAGACTTTACAAGCATGCTTCAACGATTGATTTTCATAAGACACACAAGCCAAGAGCTCCAAGAACTCAGCATTGCCAAAATCACTCCAACTTGAAAATTACTTCGAAACTCATCACTCACTCACTCAATCTTCAAACAAATTTCACCATCCATCTCAAAATCATTCACTGAACACAAAGCAACCATTAAAACAGCCTCAAAGCACCCATACATAAAACACGATTCTTGACCAGTTGAGTTGCTACCACTCAAACCAGCCACTCTCAAAGCTTTTCAAGCATTGCAGCTTCATCAGAAGGTCAAAGGGAGTGAGTTTGCACAAGGAAGAGGTCCAGAAAGCTCAAAGTTGCAAGGTTCGAAGCTCAGGTAACCTCTTCAAACTTTTTTCCAGAAATGTGTTTTTAAGTTTCTAATTGATTCTCCATGATTCGCTGATGATCCTGATGTGTTTATTTTCGAAAATGATCAAGTATTGAGCATGTATTGAATCTCTGAGATTTCTGCATATTTTTCCATTTGCTTTCGATTCTTGGCTTTGAGTGAAAATAAATGGATTTTGAGGGCTGAATCCTGTTTAGAATTGTTAGAGGAGTGTTTCTGGAGAGTTTGGTGAGTTTTCATTGCGTATTGAGAGAGATAGGGCGAGGAGGTTACCAGAGAAGACGATCGGAGCTCTTCTCCGGTGGCCTGAAAGTAATTAGGGCAAAACCTCATTAATTAGGTTAGTTTAAATATCAACCATTGGATTTGTGTTTAGCGCGTGTTTTAGATGGCTGAGATCTATTCATTAACCCTAATTCTGATTTAATTAAGATTAATTAATTAATTAGTGAAAATTAATCCAGAGTGAATCTTGTCCATTCATTTGCGCGCCAGGTCAAACCAAATTCTCCAGCTTTGAATCTAAGCCATCAGATCAACTTACTTCTGTTTTAATTCATTTTTATTTCTTTTTTTATCATTTGTTTTGCATATTTATTTTAAAATAGTTAGAGACTTTCAAAAAAATTTATTTCTTGCACCATGACTTTAAATATTTTTCTCATTCTGAAAATAATTTTTATTTTATTTTTTGCATAAAATTTGTATTTTTAAAATATTTAAGTGTTTATTTTAATTAATTAATGGAAATTAATTAATTAAAATACCATTTAAGTTTCTAAAAATCACCAAAAAAATCACATTGCATCTTGACACATTTAGAGACATTATCAAACCATTCATACAAATTTCTTTTTGGTTCTTGATCCATTTTGACATTTTCTTTGGATTTAGGGTTCTTAAAAATAAATATTTTTGACCCTAACTTAGAAAAATATTTTCTGCCTAACCATGAAGAGTTTGAGAATGGTTCTTTTTGCATTACATTCCACATATCATGTAATTTCTAGGATAAAATTGGCATGAATTTATCTTTCATTTTTAATTTGTTTTGCATTTTTCCTTGTGAGGTACCTTAAAACCCTAGCAAACTTAGAAAAATCATAAGTCCTTTAGGGTTTAGCTTCTGACCTTCCCCTTTGGGTAGTGAACTTGTATGGGTTTAGGGTACCTTTGATCCCATTTTCAATTTTTTATCTCATGTCTTGCTTCTGGTTTTGAATTTTGCATTGCATATTGTATGTAAACCCTAATCTTTGCCTTCATTTGCATTCATTCTTCATATGCTTGCATACATGAACTTGCCATGACATTTTGTGCATCCACATGACATATAAGACATCTTAGGACACATTATAATCATGTTTGATCATTGCATCATCCATTTTCCATGTTATGCATCCATTGCATTTCATAAGTTTTCATGAATTTTCATGCTTCCTTTCATGTCTCATTTGCATTTTCATTACTTGTATGATCATCCTCATCTCTTGACATGTCTTCATACCATCTCATAGCATCATTTGCATCATGATTATGCTTCTAATTTTGGTTTTTATCTTTGCATTTCATCTCATTTTCATTTCATTTCATTTCTTGTTGCTGACTTTTTAGGTGGTAAGTGTTTGAGAAGTGAATTTGCCTTCACTTCTCATAATCTTTTCTCATCTCTTTTATGCATCCTTTGCTGCATTTTACTTATGAATTAGAGTGAGCTTGCTCATTCATGCTCCTTCTCCTCTTTCTTTCTTCAAGCAACTTATCTTCTTAAGTGAAGTAAGTTATCTTGCTTCTTGCTGCTCCTTCTCCTTTCATCTGCTTCTTCCTTGATGGTTCTCTTTAAGATCTTCTTGCAAGCTTCATAAACCCTAGGAACACCCAAGCACGATCACAATTAGGGTTTGATTAGTCCCCCATTAGTTTTACCTTTGTGTCATCTTTGAGTCTTCTCTTTACATCTCTTAATCAAGGACTAAACCTTAAAGGTTTCAAGGCTTTGTGATTAGGGTTATGCCTGTATCCTTCTATTAGGATGGAGTGTATAACTTTAATCCTAAGTGTTAAACCCTTAATGTGTTTAAATCCTTTAATCAATCCATCTAATAATCACTAAGACATCAAGCTTGTAACTTGGGCCTTGCATTAGGGTTCTAATTCTTCCTTAATTGGTTAAGAAGGACTAACCCTAGTGTTAATGGACAAGTCCCCCTCAAGTTGTCTTATAGACCATAAAATCCACTTCTTAATCTTACCATTAACTAAAATCCACTTTAATAAAGTCTTTGTTTTGTCATGAGGTTAATCCCTAATCATGGATTAAGTTGAGGTATCTTCCTCGGCTTAAATGTTCTCATCTATTATCCTTCTATTAGGATGGTGTAATGGGTCCATTAAATCCTTGATTATTGCTTAAACTCATTACTTAACACTAAACAAAAACTCAAAAAACATCTAAATAATTACAAGTAGGTTAATGATCTTAATCCTACATCATGGTGATTAAGTGTGAGGTGTTTACTTCATACTTAAGGTATTCTCATTACCCCTAATCGGAGGGAGGATGTGATGAGTTTACTAACCCTTGGTTTAGGCTTAAGCTCATTTTCTTATGACAAACTCCAAAAGCAATAAAAGATTGAAAATACCAAAAACAAACAATAATCGTCTCCTCCGGGATTCTTTTCTCATCTCATTCACTCACAAGCGAGAACTTGCTTCTTCCGTTTCATGCAAGACAGTTTGCACCTGAGCCAGACAAGTCATACACTTGAGCATAGACAAGTGAGCAGTTCACAAGTCAATTTACCTTTCAGTCTCTTTGAGTCGAACTACGGTGTTCTGACTTCCTCATTGCACGAGAGGATACGTAGGCATAACTTAACGGTTATCGAACAAAAGTCTATGTATATTCCCCCCTCTTCTAGCATTATTCTATAAGCCTCATAGTCTTGAGCTTCCTATTCTTTCTCTACACTGACATTTCTTCACTTCATTTCACACTTCTTTTACACTGACACTTGCATTCTTTTCCAGCTTTTGCACACAAAATAGCACTGACACTACCCCTTTAAGCACAAATCTTTCAAGCGTGGATCCCATCGAGTACGGAGGACAATCTGGGTGCTAATACCTTCCTAGGTTGTAACCAACCCCCTTTCTCAGTTTCTCTGGTTCGCAACCGTCTTATCCATCTTTTCTTAGGTTTATGCAGCATTACCTTTCCTTCGGGATAAAAATGCCCAGCTGGCGACTCTTTTCAGTTCACCCTTGTGTTCTCTCTCTTTCACCGACCGTTCGCGTCTGTACCCCTCTTGGCCCTGTGTCATCGGGTGGGAGCGACACTCACAAATTCAGGTCGCCTACTTTTGACAAGTATAACGGTAGCTCCTGCCCAAATACTCACTTGCAGGCATTCTACCGGAAAATTGCTGCCCATACTAGGGATGAAAAGCTCTGGATGTACTACTTCCAGGATAGTCTTCTCTGGAGGATCCTTGGAATGGTATATGAAGCTAGAGAGAAGCTCCGTGAGAAGCTGGAAGGAATTGGGAGAAGCATTCCTCAAACAGTATCAATATAATATCGACATGGCGCCCAGTCGTACTCAACTTCAAAGTCTGACTCAGAAGAACTCCGAGAGCTTCAAAGATTATGCGCAAAGGTGGCGCGAAGTGGCAGCTAAAGTGCAACCACCTTTGCTGGAGAGAAAAATGGTAGACCTGTTCCTGGATACCCTCCTTGGGCATTTCATGGATAGGCTAGCTGGATGTTCCTCAAGTGGATTTTCAGATATCATCTCGACTGGCGAGAGAATAGAAAGTTGGATCAAGCAAGGGAAGATTCAGAACGGGGGTGCTTCGAGTTCTGGTGTCAAGAAGCCCTTCGTGAAGAGGAAAGAAGGAGAGATCGAGGTAGTGTAGGCGCAGAGGGGAGGAAACAACAGAGGTTTTTATCAGCAAGTGGCCCCTGTCACTATCTCAGCTCAACCTGTTCAACAACATGTCCAACAACCACAGCAACAACACCAACAAGGGTATCAACAAAGAGCTCCTCGTCCATATTACCCCCAGAAGCCCAGAGAAAGACATTTCGAAGCTCTGTCGATGTCCTATTCACAACTTTTGAAGAATCTCCTACAACATCAGATGGTTCAACTCCGAACTCTACAACCCCCGAACCCGGGCCAAATCCCCGAGGGTTATGATACAAACGCCAGATTCAAATTTCATTCCGGAGCTCCCGGGCATACCACGGAGAACTGCAAAGCACTGAAGCATGTTTTTCAAGACCTACTGGATTCTAAAGCAATCAACTTTGCTTCTACTCCTAATGTAATTCAGAACCCAATGCCTCCTCACGGAGGTACGATTGGGGCAGTTGATGAAGGGGAAAATTTAAACTTGGTGCCCGATGTCAAAGACTTGCAGACTCCGTTGAGTGTTGTTAAAGTTTGCTTGTCACAAAAGGGTATTTTTCCTGGGTGTGGAGTTGATTGTCCAGGATGTGCTGAAGCTACAAATGGTTGTGAGCAGTTGAAAGCAGGGATCCAGAGCAGGACTAATGAAGGAGTGTTGCAGTTTGACAAGGTTGTAAAGGAGAGCGAAGTCTCTACAGTAACCATCTTCTATGATCCATCTCAAGTTCCTCCACAGGCCAGAGTGGCACCGATAACGATCACCACTGCAGGACCAGTATTGTATCAGAGTGATAAAGCCATTCCCTGGAATTATGGTGGCGAAGTATATTGTAACGGCCAGAAGCAAGAGTTGGCCACGTCTAGTACGACCCCAACTCAAGTGGAAAACTTTGGAGTAAGGGGCTTTACTAGAAGTGGAAGGTTATTCGCGCCGGAAACACTAAGATATAATGTGATACCACCCAAAGACACTACAGAAGCCCAGGCTAAAGCAAGAGGGAAACAGCCAATGGTTGTCAATGAGCCCGCGCCAGCGACTGATCCAGATGTTACCTTTGATAAAGAAGCCAAAGAATTTCTAAGAATTATCAAAAAGAGCGACTACAAGATTGTAGACCATCTGCAGCAGACTCCGTCAAAGATTTCCATCTTGTCCTTGCTAATGTGTTCTGACTCCCACAGGAAGGCTCTCTTGAATATTCTGAACAAGGCGTATGTACCTCAAGATATTTCAGTAAATCAGTTGGAAGCGGTGGTATCTAGTGTCAATGCCAGTCACGGATTGGGCTTTACAGACATGGATCTAACATCTGAAGGGTGTGCTCATAATCGGGCACTACATATCTCCTTAGAATGTAAGGGTGCAATACTTTCTCACATGTTGGTAGATACCGGATCATCGCTGATTGTTTTGCCCAAGAAGGAATTGATGAAGTTGGATTATGATGGAGTGGTTTTAAAGCCCAGCGACCTGGTAGTTAGAGCATTTGATGGTTCGAGGAGATCAGTGTTCGGGGAGGTGAATTTACCAATTAGAGTAGGTCCAGAAGTCTTCAATACCACGTTTTACGTAATGGATATACAACCTACATACAGTTGTTTGCTGGGAAGGCCTTGGATACATTCAGCAACAGTAGTATCGTCCACACTTCATCAAAAGCTAAAGTTCATCTGGGAGGGTCAAATTGTAACTGTCAGTGGGGAAGAAGACATTTTTGTTAGTCATCTGGCTTCATTCAAGTATGTGGAGATGGATAGCGAAATAGTTGAAACTCCATGTCAGGCTTTTGAGCCCCTGAAAACTGAACAAGTTTCTGTAGTGGCAGTTTCTCCTGAAGAACCAAAGAAAGGGGTTTCTGTGACCTCTTATAAGCAACCTCTTGAGTTGGTAGAGTCAGGGGTGCGAGAAGGCTGGGGCAGTCCAATAGAAGTTCCAGAAAAGAGAGATATGTTCGGAATTGGTTACCATCCTGGGCAGTCATCTTCTGGATCGAGTGCTAGAGGTTGTCAAGGCCCGATTACTTTCACGAGTGCAGGAGTGGTGGATTATGGAAGCATCAGTGTCGTGCAGGATGACACAGTTGATAGTGACTGTGACTTAGATGAGTAGATCAGGCCTGCTGTTCCAGGAACTTAACTTAACAATTGGACATCAGAAAGGCTTATCTCAGTCACCTCTTTCGAAGAGTAATAATTTTTGTTTCTGTTGTTCTATACTCAAGCACTATGTCTTGCCTGGGGCATAGTAGCTTTTTGTAAGGGTTCTTTTGTTCTTAACACAATTCATAATCATAAATAAAGCTGACGTTTCACATTCATCCATGTTGTTCTTTGTCTTTCATTTTTTGCTTTTGTTTTTCAGAAAGAAAGAAAAGTTTTAAAATGGCAATGTTTCTCATTTTCTCAAGCCTTTTCTAAAGCCTTGCATGAATCACCTTTCATGCAGGTGCTCGTCACCGGATCTTATTGATAACGACCCTGTTATGGCTGAGTATGACTTTGACAACCCAATCTATCAAGCCGATGATGAGGGTGAAGAGGATTGCGAAATACCTAAAGAATTGGCCAGACTGATTAAACAGGAGGAGGAGATGATTCAGCCGCATGAAGAGGATGTCAAGGTGATAAACCTGGGTACCGAAGAAGACAAGAAAGAAGTCAAGATCGTGGCCGCATTAGAAGAATCTATCAAGACTCGTTTAATTGCTATGCTTCGAGAATATGTTGATGTCTTCGCATGGTCCTACCAAGATATGCCTGGTTTAGACACTGACATTGTGGTGCACAAGTTACCTCTGAGAGAAGACTGCTCGCCAGTGAAGCAGAAGTTGAGGCGCAGACGTCCCGATATGGCAATCAAGATAAAAGAAGAAGTACAAAAGCAATTTGATGCTGGTTTCTTGGTCGTGACCAGTTACCCTCAGTGGGTTGCCAACATTGTGTCGGTCCCTAAGAAAGACGGTAAGGTCAGGATGTGTGTAGACTACAGGGATTTGAATAGGGCCAGCCCCAAAGATGACTTCCCTCTGCCTCACATAGATGTGCTTGTTGATAATACTACTCATTTTTCTGAGTTCTCTTTCATGGACGGGTTTTCCGGTTATAACCAGATTAAGATGTCTCCCGATGATATGGAAAAGACAACCTTTATCACGCCTTAGGGCACTTTCTGTTACAAGGTTATGCCATTTGGTCTGAAGAATGCAGGGGCCACTTATCAGCGGGCGATGGTGACGCTATTTCACGACATGATTCATCATGAAATTGAGGTTTATGTTGATGATATGATAGCAAAGTCCCAAACAGAAGAAGAGCATTTGGTCAATCTAGCGAAGTTGTTTGACAGACTCCGGAAGTTCAGACTGAGGTTAAATCTGAACAAGTGCACCTTCGGGGTCCGTTCCGGCAAGCTACTCGGCTTCATTGTTAGTGAGCGGGGAATTGAGGTTGATCCACCCAAAGTAAAAGCCATCAAAGAGATGCCTGAGCCAAACACTGAAAAGCAAGTGCGTGGTTTCTTAGGGAGACTAAACTACATTGCACGGTTTATCTCTCACCTAACAGCCACGTGTGAGCCCATCTTTAAGCTTCTGAGGAAAAATCAGGCCATTACATGGAATGAAGACTGCCAGCAAGCCTTTGACCGAATCAAAGAATACCTGCTAGAACCTCCAATTCTCATGCCTCCGGTACCAGGGAGACCTTTGATTATGTATCTTACCATGCTTGAAGGATCGATGGGATGCGTGCTGGGTCAGTAGGACGATTCTGGTCGAAAAGAGTACGCCATTTATTACCTTAGCAAAAAGTTTACCGATTTTGAGACACGCTACTCACTACTCGAGAAAACTTGTTGCGTTTTGGCATGGGCTGCTCACCGACTAAGACAGTACATGCTGACTCACACTACTCTCTTAATTTTCAAGATGGATCCTGTGAAATACATTTTTGAGAAGCCGGCTCTGACAGGAACGGTAGCCCGATGGCAGATGATACTAACAGAGTATGATATACATTACACTTCGCAAAAGGCAATCAAATGGAGTGTATTGTCAGAATACTTGGCTCAGCAGCCAATCGATGATTATAAACCCATGAAGTTTGAGTTTTCGGATGAGGACATCATGTTCCTCAAGCTGAAAGACTATGAAGAACCACTTCCGTAGGAGGGGCCAGACCCTGAATCCAAATGGAAGTTGATGTTTGACGGAGCTGTGAACATGAATGGAAGTGGAGTAGGTGTTGTTATCATCTCGCCAAAAGGGGTCCATACACCTTTAGCTGCTCGGTTGACTTTCGAATGCACCAACAATGAGGCAGAGTATGAAGCTTGCATCATAGGGGTCGAAGAGGAAATCAACTTGCGAGTCAAAAACCTCGAGATCTTCGGAGATTCTGCTTTGGTGGTGAACCAAGTCAATGGCAAATGGTTAGTTCATCAACCTCACTTGGTTCCTTACAGGGATTATGTCAGTAGGCTGTTAACTTTCTTCACCAAAGTCAAGTTGAATTATATTCCTCGAGATGAAAACATGTTTGCCGATGCTCTAGAAACTTTGTCGTCTATGATTAAAGTTTGTAAAGAGAATTTCGTGCCTCGAATTATGGTCCCCCGTCTTGAAAGACCCGCTTATGTCTTTGTAGTTGACAAAGGTGAAGATAACAAACCTTGGTATCATGATATCAAACATTTCTCGAAGGCTCAAGAATACGAGCCATAACCGGGTTGAAACTTGATGAGATCCACTTTTCACATTGCCAATAGGATAGTTTGTTTTCCTTTTTGGCCATTTTCTCTTTCCAGGGAACTGCTTCCTTTGTAATGCCTATTCATGGCCATCTTTCCGAATCAATAAAAATTCAATTTCGATCAACTCGTGACTATTTGCTTCTCGTTTTTATTTTTCATCTAGCATTGATTGATTGCAAAAACGTCCAGCAAATTGTGATTTATATTGTGTTGTGAACATTTGAATGCTTTCTAACTCATGCAGGAGGACAAAAACATTTAATACAACTCTGAAAGGGATGTCAAGATGCCCAGATAATGATTCATGCTATGAGCCTGGGGCATATAGGTCCCAAACTAACTCTCCATGTTGCAGGAACTATCGATCGTGTTTATGCAGGTACAGGTACAGGTGTTGCTAACAGAGCTAAAAGCAGATTCCCAGGAGGAACATTTCTTTATGTTTGAACAAGAACCGGTGTCTTCCGAGGTGTTTCCAGTCATCCCTAGTAAAGTTGGAAGTTGAATCTCTCCCAGCAAGGCAGCAGAATGTGGGTTGTCCTCCCCAAGCAGAAGCTTTCCTTCAATACAGGGGCAATTCCCTGTAGTGCAAGGAGTGTCTTTCCTCCCCAAGCATAAGCTTTCCTTCAATACAGGGGCAATCCCCAACAGTACAAGGAGTGACTTTCCTCCCCAATAAGTTGCCTCCTCAACAGTGTCATGCCTCTGTTTCCCAGCCAAGTCAGGAGGTCTCCACTTCCCCACCAAAGTACAAGAAGGGTGCATCTCCAACAGGGTCTTGGCTCTCCAATCTCAAAGTCCAATTTATTTTTGGTAATGGTTGCAGTTCAGGGCCGGTGTATCATTGATAGCTTCCCCCGTAGAGTTGTCTCCTCCTCATCAGGATGGATCAGATCAGGGCTGTGATCATCAGTTCCTCCCCAGTCAAGCCATCTGAGATATTTGAAGTCTCCTTTCAGGAGATCTCTTTGCATTTGCATTTAGTAATCATCATTACATTTGCATCCTCCAAAGCATATCATTTCCATCACCATGGAGCATTACGCCATAAATTCTAACATATGCATGCCAGCATGGGCCAGTTTTGAGATATATTACATAATACCTATAATATCTTCTCAACCTGAAGTGCTCCACACAGAGGATACCAATATCATTTTTCAGACATCCTTGTCTTTTCATATCAGTGTTTGTCACCCATTTCGCGTCTTGTTTTGTACAACAATCGCGTCGCAGGCTCTGATTTTGTATGGTCATGTTTGCCCGGGCTCTCGTTTATGTACAAAGATCTCGTTCCATCTTGTCCTATTTCCATCGTGTTTTCGGTTACCGACTGAGGCCGGTATACCATTGCGTTTCCATTTGAGGATGGTTTCGTGTTAGATCCGAGGATCTTTTGGGAATTGTCATTTGAGGATGGAATTCTTTTCTTCAAGTCCTTCTGAGGTTGGTCTTGTTGTTGTGGCTATCATTCGAGGATGATAGACCATTCTGAGCTTATTGATTGAGGTCAGTTTGTCTCTTTTGCAAAGTCTGTCTGAGGTCAATCTTTGTGTTTCTGGTAATCGACTGAGGCCGGTATACCATTGCGTTTCCATTCGAGGATGGTTTCGTGTTAGATCCGAGGATCTTTTGGGAATTGTCATTTGAGGATGGCATTCTTTTCTTCAAGTCCTTCTGAGGTTGGTATTGTTGTTCTGGCTATCATTCGAGGATGATAGACCATTTTGAGCTTATTGATTGAGGTCAGTTTGTCTCTTTTGCAAAGTCTGTCTGAGGTCAGTCTTTGTGTTTTTGGTTATCGACTGAGGCCGGTATACCACTGCGTTTCCATTCGAGGATGGTTTCGTGTTAGATCCAGGGATCTTTTGAGAATCGTCATTCGAGGATGGCATTCTTTTCTTCAAGTCCTTCTGAGGTTGGTCTTGTTGTTGTGGCTATCATTCGAGGATGATAGACCATTCTGAGCTAATTGATTGAGGTCAGTTTGTCTCTTTTGCGAAGTCTGTCTGAGGTCAGTCTTTGTGTTTTTGGTTATCGACTGAGGTCGGTACACCATTGCGTTTCCATTCGAGGATGGTTTCGTGTTAGATCCGGGGATCTTTTGAGAATCGTCATTCGAGGATGGCATTCTTTTCTTCAAGTCCTTCTGAGGTTGGTCTTGTTTGTTGTGGCTATCATTCGAGGATGATAGACCATTTTGAGCTTATTGATTGAGGTCAGTTTGTCTCTTTTGCAAAGTCTGTCTGAGGTCAGTCTTTGTGTTTTTGGTTATCGACTGAGGCCGGTATACCATTGCGTTTCCATTCGAGGATGGTTTCGTGTTAGATCCGAGGATCCTTTGAGAATTGTCGTTTGAGGATGACATTCTTCCCAATATATTTTATTTCCCACAGAGTTCAAATTTCCAGGTTTTATTCGAGTATTCAATCACTCCATACCTTGAACGTCTAAAAGCTCTCGCAATTATTCATTCAGGCCTGCAGATGATTGAATAGGGGCAGCTGTAATACCTCAAAAATTTGCCCTCTCATTTCCTCAACATTTTTCATAGCATTTTGAATACATAAGATTCATAAAATAACCAAACACATTGCATCATGTATAGCATTGCTGAGGCATAGGTATGTGATCAATGATTGGAGCAACTGCAGGCATTACAAAGGCAATCACAGGGCCGCAGAGCTTTTCAACCTTGTGCAAAGGGTTCACAACATCTCATAAGTCTTCATTTGAAGCCACGAGCCATGGAAAGATTTGATTTGATTAAAGGAGGCAAGCAGTGCAACATCTCCTAATGAAAAGGGCCAAATTAGGGCTTCACTTCTACTGGGCTTATGCATGAAGCTCTGATTTAAAGAGGATTCCTTTGTATTATATATGATGTCAAATGCCTAGGGTTCAAGTTTCATCTACAAATTCATTTTTGAAGAGGTTTAATTGGCCAGAGGACTAAAAAACGAGGAATCGGGGAAGAGGCAACCGAGCTAGGTAAAAAAGGTCGACTCCTGACTTTTAGGACCGAAATCAGGAAATTACGGTTACAATGATCCTATGGCTCAAACTTGGTCAAGAAACGATGGAGGAATCATAAAAAATCAAAAGAGATATCATTTAAAAAGTGGTCGATTTCACATTTCCCTCCACTTTTCTTTCCACTTTCCTTCCACACTTCATTTCATTCTTTTCCTCTTGTTTTTCCATTTCAATTCCACTCCATTTCCCTTGGAAGCTTCTACCATGTTTTACCATCTTCTAGAATATTCCTTCTCCTAACCTAGCTCCATTGCTAAATCCTAACCTCATTACCGAACCATAATTTTGGATCCCGAGCCTAATATTTGGGCCCTAAACCTAAGCCATGTTTAATCCATTTTCATCAAAACCAAAGAGGATCTCTCACAATTTTCATTCACAAGTTTCCAAATTTTTTTCATTCTCTCACAATCACTTTTTTCTCTCTCACTTTTCCTCCATTTTCCCTTCTTTCACAAAAGCTTTTTGAAGAGGCTCTTCAAGTTTCACATTGAAACTTGAAGATCTTGATGCTTAGCCTCCAACCTCCATTGATTTGTGGATTGTGGAAGAAGAAGCTACTGACTTTTGTGAGGATTTCAGCTTATCGGAAGCGCACAAAGGTTCAAGCACCAAGAACGCATTTATTTTGCGGATCTACGGTTTTCTCGGTTTTCTCTTTGATCAAGCTCTGATTCTTGCAACATTCACCGAAGCACTTCTCTGCTTCGTAGGTTGGTGATCTAAATCACTTCTTCTTTAAGTTATTCTCTTCATCTCGCCATTTCGGCATTCTTTAATTGCTTTTCGTTTTGATTGCGATCGATTACGTTTCGTTATGTGTTGCTTGCGATTTGTGATTGTTAATGGATTAGGATTTAAGGTGTTGATAAGTATAGGTTCTATCATGTGTAAATAAGCCCCAATTATGTAAAAATTAGTGTTAACATGTTGTCGCTCCCAAAGATTTGCATCCCGGTACAAGCGCGAACGGTCGGCGAAAGAGAAGGTGAAGGTGAAATGAATAGAGTCGCCAGCTAGGCATTTTTATCCCGAAGGAAAGGTAATGCTGCATAAACCTAGAAGGATATGGATAAGACGGTCGCAAACCAGAGAAACTGAGAAAGGGGTTTGGTTACAACCTGGGAAGGTATTAGAACCCAGATCGTCCGTCGTACTCGACGGGATCCACGCTTGAAGGTTTGTGTTTAAAGGGGTAGTGTCTGTGCTATCTGTGTGCAAAAGCTGGAAAAGAAAGTACAAGTGCCAGTGTAAGAAAATGAAGTGAAGTGCTCAGGAATGAGGCTTAAAAAGGAGGACTGGAAGAGGGGGGGGGAGACAGAGACTTTTGTTCGATAACAGTTAAGTTATGCCTACGTATCCTCTCGTGCAATGAGGAAGTCAGAACACCGTAGTTCGACTCAAAGAGACTGAAAACAAAAAATGATTGATGAACTGCTTGCTTGTCTATGCTCAAGTATATGACTAGTCTGGCTCGAGTGCTAACTGTCTTGCATTAGTCAGAAGAAGCAAGTTCTCGCTTGTGAGTGAAGATGATGAGAAAAGAATCCCAAAGGAGACGATTATTGCTTGTTTTTGTGTTTTCAATCTTTTATTACTATTTTGTATTTGTCATAGGTTAATGAGCATAAGCCTAAACCAAGGGTTAGTAAACTCATCATATCCTGCCTTTGATTAGGGATAATGAGAATACCTTAAGTATGAGATAAACACCCCAACTTAATTACCCTGATGATGTAGGATTAAGATCATTTACCTACTTGTGATTGTTTAGATGTTTTTTGAGTTTTTGTTTAGTGTTAAGTAATGAGTTTAAGCCATAATAAAGGATTTAGTGGACTCATTACACCATCCTAATAGAAGGATAATAGATGAGAGCACTTAAGCTGAGGAAGATACCTCAACTTAATCCATGATTAGGGATTAACCACATGACAAAACAAGCCTTTATTAATGTGGATTTTAATTAAGGGTGAGATTAAGAAATGGATTTTATGGTTTGTAAGATAACTTGAGGGGGACTTGTCCATTAACACTAGGGTTAGACCTTCTTAACCAATAAAGGAAGAATTAGAACCCTAATGCAAGGCCCAAGTTACAAGTTAATGTCTTAGTGATTATTGAGATGAATTGATTAAGAGGTTTAAACAAATTAAGGGTTTAACACTTAGGATTAAAGTTATACACTCCATCCTAAGAGAAGGATGCAGGCATAACCCTAATCACAAAGTCTTAAAACCTTAAAGGTTTAGTCTCTAATGATGAGGTGAGAAGAGAGACTCAAAGAAGACACAAAGGTAAAAGCTAAAGGGGGACTAATCAAAACCCTAATTATTGTCATGCTTGGATGTTCCTATGGTTTGTAAGGCTTGCAAGAGATCTTCAAAGAAGCCACCAATAGAAGAAGCAGATGAAAGGAGGAGAAGCAGAAGAAACAAGTTACTTACTTCACTGAAGAAGATAAGTAACTTGGAGAAAGAAAGTGAATGATGAACATGAATGAGCAAGCTCACTCTAAAGCAAAGAGAAATGCAGCAATGATGCATAAGAAGAATGAGAAGAGAAATGAGAAGTGAAGGCAAATTCACTTCTCAAATTACTTACCACCTGAAAAGGTTAGCATAAAGGAAAGAAATGAAATGAAAATGAGATATATGCAAAGGCAAAACCAAAACCAGAAGCAAACACATGATGCAAATGGTGCTATGAGAGGATGCAAAAGCAATTCAAGTGTTCTGAATGTTCATACAAAGAGATGAGATGCAAATGAGGCATGCTTTGGAGTATGAAAACACATGATAGCTTATGAAATAAAATGGATGCAAATCATGGAAAATGAATGAATAAATGATCAAGCATGATTCTAATATGTCCGAAGATGTCTTAGATGCCATATGAATGCAAGAAATGTCATGGTAAGTTCATGTATGGATGCATATGCAAGATGTATGCAAATGAACATGAGAAATTAGGGTTTTAAGGTAACATGAGATGCATAAGGTCAAAACAGAAGCAAATCACATGATAAAAAATTGCAAATGAACTCCAAGGAACCCTAACCCCATATGATATCATACCCCAAAGGAGAAGGTCTAACTCTTAACCTAAAGAAAGTTGTGAATTTTCTAAGTAAACTAGGTTTTTTGGGTACCTTAAGAGGAAAAATGAAAATCAAATGCAAAATGCAAGATAAATTTGTGACAAAAATCTTCTAGATACTACATGCTATATGAAGAACAATGCAAAAAGAACCAATGTCAAGCCATTCATAGTTAGGCAGAAAAGAATTTTTGAAGTTAGGGTTCAAAAAAAAGGATTTTTATGAACCCTAAATTCAAGAAAAATGTAAAAGTTGGATCAAAACCAAAAAGAAATTTGTATGAATGGTTTGACAATGTTTCTAAATGTTCTAAGATGCAATGTGAATTTTTTTGGAATTTTTAGAAACTTAAATGGTATTTTAATTAATTAATTTCCATTAATTAATTAAAATAAACATTTAAATATTTTTAAAATGATTTTTTAATGCAAAAAATAAAAATAAAAATGTTTTTGGGTGAAGAAAAATATTTGAAGTTAAAATACAGAAGAAAAATATTTTTGGAATTTTCTAAACATTTTAAATTAAATATGCAAAATAAATGTAATAAAATGAAATAAAAATTAAAATAAAAGAAAGTGTGCTGATCTGATGGACAGGATTTAAACTGGGGTTTGGAGGGAAGAGCACGCGCGCTATCCAATGGCCACAATTCAAACTGACTAAATCCTAATTAAATAATTAATTAATCACAATTAAAACTTAATGAGCTAATCTGAGCCCTCCACTGCCTAACCCTAATCCACATCAAACGACCCAAATTCAAACTTAGCCCTAAACACGTCATTAACCCTAATCAGTTTCAGGTGGCCGGAGAAGACTTCCGGTCGTCTTCTCCGGCGAGACCTTCAACCCAACTTCTTCCCTAGGCCATTTCAGGAGCTCTAAAGCTCCAGATCAACTCCTCTCCTCTCCCTAAACATGAATCCACCCTCAAAACTAATTTCTGATGCCTCAAACTCAAGATTCGAAGAAGAACACAAAAATGGTGAAACTTTCAGACAGTCAGTACATGCTCATTTCGCAACCATTTTCAAAACAAAATAGATCATGGTGATCAGCAAAGCATAAGGAACAATTTAGAAACTTAAAATCATGATTCTGGAAAAAAGTTTGAAGATTGATACCTGAGCTGGAGCTTTCACCTCTGAAGCTTTTGGACCTCTTCTTTTGTGCAAATCCTCTTTATTGTACCCCCTGATGAAGTTGCAATGCTTGGATGGAGTTTAGAATGGCTGGATTGTGTGGTTGCACTTCAACTGGCCAGAAATCGTGTTTCAGTTTTGGGTGCTTTGAGGCTTGTTTGATAGTTGGTTTATGCTCTATGGATCATTTCTAAATGAATGGTGAAGTTTTTTTCGGAGTTTGATGGCTGAGCAGAGTGTTTCGAAAGCTTTTGCTTTTGGGGTGATTTTTAGGAACTTAGTGATTCTGAGGTTTCAGCCTTGTGTGATGTATGTTATGAGCTGCCTTTGATCCATATAACAAGCTTTGATAGGTTAGAAGAGTTGTTGTGGCCTATGGTGATTGGTATGGGCAAGTTGACAAAATGTCAACATAACTTGTACTTGAGGTATGGGCTGGTTCTGTGGCTGTTTCAAGGCATGGTTCGAGTCAGCATGGTTCAAGTATAACCATGGAAAAAGTTTTGTGGTGATTCAGCAAGTGTGTGAGAGGTTTTGTATTATTTTGCAATTTTGAGGAAGTTTGGCCCCTTTTGAATTTCTTGAAGTTCAAGGCATGAAATGAGATGATTCTTTGGGAAATTTTGGTCACAAAGCATTGCATTATGTTTGTATGATGCTTAGAGAGTGATTAGAGATCACAAAATGGCTTGGCAAGTGAATTTGCAAAAATCCCTCTTTGGTGTGAAAGTGAAAATTATGTGATTTTTGCCAACTTTGCAAAGCCATAACTTGAGTTCCATAATGAATTAGAACTTGTTCTTGTACTTTTTGAAAAGGGAATGATCCAATCTACAACTTTCATGACCAACAATTTTTCATTTGAATCATTTTTGGTTGAGAAAGAGGAGGTTGAAAAACTTTCCCAAAATGGAAAGTTTCCATTACAAGTCATTTCCATTTTTGGCAACTTTTGGTTTAGCTCAAATTTCTTCAATTTTGTGAACTTCCAAGCACTTCAATGATCAAATAAAGATCATATAACTTCAATTTGATTAAAAATCCACTTTGGTTCCATTGTTGGGGATCTCAGATGCCCTGATTTTGCTCTAACTTGCTCAAGAAGTTACCCAGTGAACAGATGACTTCCACAATGAATTTCTTCATCAAACTTGGTACACATGATCCTTATAACATATTGAGACTATTAGAAACAAGAATGACCAAAAAATTTGGAGTTATGGCCTTTGAAGCCAAAACCCTAATTTTAGGTCATCTATGTAGTGAAACCCTAGCTCTGCTTCCATGCTTTCCAAGTTCTTGTGATTTTTTGACTTCCTTGATCTTTGAGGGATATAATATGATGATAGAACATACATGGACCCTTTTAGAATGATTAGAGACCTTTGGAGTGGCTCAGGTGGATCCTTGGATTACTCAGATCACAAACCCTAGATGCAAATGAACTTGAACTAATGCAGTGAAGCAAAAATGCAATATGATATGATATGCTTAAACTAATGCAAAGATGAAAGACCACGAGCCATGGTGTGAAATTGGTGAGGGAAAATTTGGGGTGTTTACAGCTGCCCCTATTCAAACATGAGTTAGCTGTGCAGGATGTAAGCGCTTGGCTTAACAGACAAACAAGATAACTTGTGGTTGAATACCAAAGACAATCCAAATTTTGCACTCACTGGGGAGAAGAAGAAAAGGGATATAAATTTTAAGAAGTAGTATAGTATGATTATGAAGTGCGGGCGATGGAGGACGACCATCGAGCATAGGACAACTGCTGGGGATAAAGCAATGACGGGGACGACCGACATGCTGGGGAAATAAAGAGACCATGATGGGGACGACCATCAAGCAAAGTAACAAGGTTCTCTGGGGATTAAAGTAATGGAAATGATGGGGACGGCCCTCAGGGTTGTAAAGTAAGGTAAACAACGATGGGTAAGGCCATCGGTTCAAAGAATAAATGAAATAAATGATGAGGGACAGTCATCAAAGGTGAAGGACGATCACCTAGTAGGGGACGACTGCTCTTTATCACGACATATGACGAATGTAGGATAGAAAAGATCGACGATGGGGATGGCCATCAGATAAGCATGATGAAGGAAGATCATCAAGAGGTGAAGGACGATCACCTAGCAGGGTACGGCTGCTCTCGGGGTTTATCATGACATATGACGAATGTCAGATAACAAAGATCAAAGATGGGGACGGCCATCGGATAAAATGATGAAGGACGGTCATCAAAAGGTGAAGAACGATCACCTAGTAGGGGACGACTACTAAATATCACGACATATGACGGATGCTGGATAGGAAAGGGTTCCAATAGTGGAGACTCCGCTGGGGAAAGGATGAGGGACGGTCATCCAAAGGTGAAGGATGATCACCTGGCAGGGTACGACTGCCGGAAGTATCATGACATATGACGAATGTCAGATAGAAGAGAAGTTACTTTTATTGGGGAATGGTAAACACGGACAAGTGCTTACGCCTAAGAAAATAAAAGGTATAGGTGTCTTGACGCTGTGTATAGATTAAATATGCGGACGCGCATCCTTAAGACCATGATACGGGTGAGTATCGGTAGAAACAAACGCTGACGCGTGTTCAGAGATGATGATACGGATGAGTACCAACTGGTTAACAAAGAACATGGACGAGTGTTGAATCTGTGGGGAATTATGTATATATAGGATGCGGACGAGCATCTGTATAAGTATGAAGTATGAGCAAGACACTGACGAGTGTTCGACTTGCTGGGGAACAATGTGACACGGACGAGTGTCAGCAAGAAAGTGTATAAGTTATAAACAAACATTTGTATATGAGAGTGTAAAAGGTGTTTCGGCGACCTGTGGGGATAGGATGACACAGACGAGTGTCGAAAGGAGTATATTACAAACAAGTGTTTGGTTTGCAACAAGTGTTTTGGCAACTATGCTAGGGAGTGGTGACACGGACGGTTGTTAAAAAGAGTATTTGTAATTACAGAGGATGTTTGGCTTATATCTGCAGGGGAATAAAATGACAAGGACGAGTGTCGAAAAGGTATATATGAACATGTATTTGTGTTGGAGAGTGCATAGGGGATGCTTTGGCTTTTATTTGCAAGGGATGTGAGTCTTTATACATATTGTTGATGTGGTACTATTGGTATTTACAGGTGACTAGTTCGAACCTGACTTGTGATCATGCAAATGTTTGATTTTTGCCGTAATGCTCCGTATTAGACGGAATTCTACGCTCTGTGGGGAAAATGATGTGAATGTTATGATTATGCAAAAAAGAAACCGGTCCGAGATTCGGATCCCGCTGTTGTGAAGATCTCTGGTTGATCTGCTTGAAGGAGAATCCCAGCAGGTGTCGCACCTCGAAAAATACGACCTCGCGATAAAAATTACCGCGGATAAAAATTAAAACAACAGAGTCGCCACCGAACTTATTTTATTCCAATTAAGGAAAAGGAAAATATCGAGAAACCTTTTTTTAGAAAAATGGATAGAACAAAGTCTTTGAAACCAGATTCTAGGTTCGGGAGTCGATTCCGTAAGGGGAAGATATTAGCACCCCTTACGTCCGTTGTACCCAACGGGAACCTCTTAGTTTAACTTGCGATCTAATGTTGACTTATGCTTTCTGTTTTCTTCGAATAATAAAGTAAATGCGAACGATTCTAATATAAGTTTAATAGGGGAAATGGGTTGTTTTGTTCCTAGGGTGCTCGGCAAGGAGTAAGATCCGTGTGCCTACGTATTCCCTTGTGTAATGGGAAAGTCAGAGCTTCGTAGTTCGTGGTTCTAAGGTTGGTTGGTTTGTTTTAATGAACAGTTATTTAAACCGCATTCTACTGCTAAGCGTTGGCTTGTCTGCTCGCGATAGGAGGCTGAAGCGCTAGCTTGTTTGTGAGATAGAAAGGATTTAAATAATGTTCGCTTGGAGAAATGCTTGATTCGATTAAGGTTTTTAAGAATGAAAGGGTAAATAAACTGCGTCCTGAAGGGCGGGTCTCAAGAGAGTTTATTCGAGAATTCGAGGAATGCGAGATTCCAGAATTCAATTCTTTCATTATTTTGATATGTGGATTAAAAAGTTTTAATTACGGAAAGTCGAATGAACAACGTCCAGCGAGACGAGCCTCGGGTGCGTTCATTCAAGAATTCGAGGAATGCGGGACTCCAGAATTCAGTTTATCCGTTAGTTTGATTATAAAAATGTTTGAAAGTCGAATTCGGAAAAAAAAAGATGGCGAGCCACGATGCGCTCGGCTTACGTTAATTCGCGATCCGATTAAAGCGATAACAAAAAGAATTAAATTAAAATTACAACAATTAAATAAATGTATATGAATAATCAAATCAAATTAAATTGAATTTAATAGTATACTAAATAGTTGAAATAATATAATAGAATATAAGTTAAATTAAATTTATTTTATTGAAATTGAATTACATAATAAATAAAATAGGAGGCCTCATATTAATTAAATTTTCCAATTAAAAATATTGGAAATAATCTAAATTGTTTTATATCATTGGCCCATAAAAAGAAACTCAAAATCAAGGGATTGCTAACAAATATTTTTTTAAAGTCATTTTTCTAAACAAAAAAATAAATACTAACTAATCACATTAAAGCAATAAAATATAGACTAACTTCTTTTATTAAATCAAAAACAAAATAAATGAATATCATAAAACAAAGGGGGTTTAGCGCTGTTACGGTGTGTGCAGGCAGAAATTCGGATGGGGTGGTGTGTATGAATATAACAATGGGCTGAGCCCAATCATAAAATCATGAAGTGCTCTTTTATATGAAAAAAAAGATGAGTTAGATAAAGGTTTTATAAAAAAAAAGGTTAGCATCCAAAATATAAATAAAAAAAACTAAACATCAGCAAATAGAAGAATCAACAATATCCATCAACCACATTTTTCTTCACGTTTTAGAAATCATTTTCAGGTTTTTTTCAAAAGGAGAAACGTGCTCTACCTTTCTCCCTCACGATTTAGAAACACCAACGGCTCTTCTCTCAACTCAGCCCCCTCGCGTCTCTCTCTCGAAATCGTTTGTTTCGGTTCGTCACGGTTTTGGTTCAGATTCCAATTTAGGTCGCGGATTTGTGCGATTATGGGTTTGTGATTTGGGATTTCGGAAGCTTGGTTCGGACGGATGCTCACGGTGGGTCGGTTTCGGCGGCGGATGTGTGGTTTCCGACGGTTTGGTCGCGGCGTTTAAGGATCCGCGGCGGCCGGAGCGGTGAGTTTCGAATCTGGATTTGGAATCGCTCTGTTTCGTGTTCTTTTTTTCTTCTGCAGTTCCAACTTTGTTTCTATGGTGGATCTGCAGATTTATTTCATTTCAGTCTTTCTCACTCTCTGGTTTTGGATCGATTTGCGGCTCTCACGGTGCGGTTCGTGGCAGTTATGGTGAGGGTTTCGCAGTTGTGGTTCGGTTTCTGCGTGTTTGGTGTTTGACGGTTGCTTTGGTTTAGCGGTTTTGGTTGTTTGTGCGATTGAAAGGGGCGGCGATTCAAGGTTTCACGGTGGCTTCGATTGGGGTGGAAATGGTTCTGTGAGTTAAAGGCGTTTTTTCATTGTTTTTTCTTTCTGGCTTTTGCAGGTCAGTTGAGTGTGGTTGTAGGTGGTGATGAAATTTTGTCAGACTGTGTTCAAGATATGCAGAAAGTTTTATCAGTGGTGTTGAGGGTAGAATTTTTGGTTTTTTCTCTGTGAAGCTTGGGCTAATATTTTTTCGCAGGAATATTCTTTATGTGTTCAAGCCCCCTATTAATGAATCAAAAGTTATTTTATATAGCAGAAAAAATGAGGGTATTATGGTGAATTGAAGCTGCAGATTTTGGATAAGAATCCAATTAACAGGCTGGAAATTTGTTGATGTTGAGGGACTGTGTTTGTGCGTGAAGAGGAAATGTGGAAGGTAGTGGGAATGCTTCTTGTAAAATGACAGACTGTGTGTACTATCAAAACAAATTTGTTGCCAAAGTTTATGGTTAATAACAATAATATAGAAAATAATAATAATAAAAATAGCAACAAAAAAACAAACAATTATAATGATAATAATAATGGTAACAATAATAATAATAATAATAATAATAATAATAACAATAAAAGAAATGGAACAAAAAAATAAAAGAAAAGAAATAAAAGAAAGATTTGTGAATTGACGACTTAGTAGAATGCAAAAAACAATGTTTTTTTTTTGAAATAATACTAATAATAATAATAAATAGATAATAAAAATAATAGTTATGATAAAAATAATAATAATTTTAAAAATTGGAGAATGGTGATATCGAAAATAAATGAAACAAAAATAATAATAACAATGATATAATTTTTTGATTTTTTTAAATAATGGGCTTAGAAAAAGATGATGAGCTAATGGGCTTGGGAAGAAAAAAAAAGATTTACATAACATCGTTTTGAAAGAATTAATAATGGAATTTTTTGTAATTTTCTGATACTGACTAAATAATAAAAATAAAAAGTATGATAATATAAAAATAGAAAATAATAATTTTTTTTAAAATAATGAACACATTTTTTTGATTTTTTTCGAATAACAGACAGAAGAATAAAGTAATACGTATATTTTGATTTTCGAAACAATGGTTAGACGGTAAAATAAACTGGCGCGGGTAGGACAAATTTGGGGTATGACAGCAGGGGAAGATCATTGGTAGATCTATTAGGAGGTGTAACTCTACTTGGGGAAATAGATCACTGATAGACCTATCTTTGTAATGAGAAACCCAACTGGGGATGAGGAAACTTCCGTCACTTTGTTGTATAAGTTTCAGGCATCGCTCTTCTGGGTAGAGGCTGGAGCTCTGCGGGGAGATGATTCTTCTGTCTTTGAGACTTGGCACTCTGTTTGGGGGAGGAAAGATCACTTGAACGATCTTCCTAGAGATTTCTGTGGGGATCCCGGTCGGGGAAGCTCCTGTTGAATAGACTTATGCTGGTGATGAGGAGGCTTTGACAACTCCGCTGGGGAAAGCATTCCAGATACTGCTTGGAGGAAGTATGTTGGGGAAGTGATGTTTGGCATGCCCCATGCTATGTATTGGATACCTGCAATCATGTTAGGACAAAGAAACACACAAGTATCTCGAGGTATCCCTTACCGGATTCCGTCATAGGAGTTAGATATTCCTGAGAGCAAATACATTTCTTGCAAGCATTTATTAAGAATGGCACACTTGTTTTATGCAAATATTATATCATGGATATTTGACATTTTGCAAACGAAACAGAAATGTGCAAGAAGAGGTGTGACTGAAAATCTGATTTTATTAATCTGGGTGCCCTGAATTGGCAAGTACAGTCAAAGAAACAGATCCCCTGGAATGAGGAGATTGTTATAAATTAAAAAAAGTAAAAGTGCTGGCAATGTTGACGGCGCTTTCGGTGAGCTTCTTTTGCTATGACCCGTATGACTTTGACGCTCTTCTTATCTTGCTTTTTGAAGAAGGTTGATTCTGACTGGTGCTTTATCCTTTCGAAGCTTGCCATGTTGTAAATGATACAGATGAATTCAGAATGCAGTTGTTCGCTTATTCCCTTATTTTGCGTGGACCGCCCTTTCGGGTTTTCAATCCATCGGGATACCCATTTTTTTCCTGAGCTGTCCGATGCGGCTTTTCAACTCAGCGGGTGTACATTTTTTTTTTCAATTTTTCCCTTTTTTTTGCTCGAGTCTTTTATTCTGTTTTTGACTTGCCGGGATGCCCTATTTTTGCCTGGACTTATATTCTGTTTTTATGTCCAGCGGGTCATTTTATGCGAAGTATTTTTTAACTGCATCCGAATTCATAGGGGATAAGAAATCTTCGCCATCCATAGTAGTGAGCATCAGTGCTCCACCCGAGAAAACTTTCTTTACTATGAATGGGCCATCGTAGTTTGGAGTCCATTTGCCCATGTGGTCTGCATGAGGAGGAAGAAGTCTTTTCAGCACAAGATCTCCCACTTGGTATTCCTGAAGCCTGACTTTCTGATTGAAGGCTTTCTTCATTCTTTTCTGATATAACTGCCTATGACAAATTGCAGCTAATCTCTTTTCTTCGATCAGATTCAGCTGATTGTATCGAGACCGAACCCATTCCGCTTCATTCAACTTGACATCCATCAGTACCCGTAAGGAGGGTAACTCAACTTCAACAGGTAGGACAACTTCCATACCATACACAAGTTGATAAAGTGTTTCCCCAGTACACGTTCTGATTGAGGTACGGTATCCATGTAAGGCAAATGGTAGCATTTCATGCCAGTCTTTGTAAGTAACCACCATCTTTTGCACAATCTTCTTGATATTTTTGTTAGCTGCCTCAACAACGCCATTCATCTTTGGCCTGTAAGGAGAAGAGTTGTGATGTTGGATTTTGAAGTCCCGAAACAGTTCTGCCATCATTTTGTTGTTCAAATTGGAACCATTATCAGTAATGATTCGCTCGGGTACTCCATATCGACAGATGATGTCTCTTTTCAGAAATCTGGCTACCACTTGTCTGGTGACGTTTGCATATGAAGCTGCTTCAACCCACTTGGTGAAATAATCAATGGCAACCAGGATGAATCTGTGGCCATTTGAAGCAGTCGGTTCAATCTTTCCAATCATGTCAATGCCCCACATGGCAAAGGGCCAAGGTGAAGACATCACGTTGAAAGGATTTGGAGGTACATGCACTTTATCTGCGTAAATCTGGCATTTGTGGCACTTTCTGGCATAGGCACAACAGTCTGCATCCATTGTGATCCAGTAGTAACCCGATCTTAACAATTTCTTTGCCATTACATGTCCTCCAGCATGGGTACCGAAAGATCCTTCATGCACCTCATGCATCAGCAAGTCTTCCTCTTTCTTATCAACACATCTGAGAAGAACCATATCAAAGTTTCTCTTGTATAATGAACCATCAGCATTCAGGAAGAAACTACCAGCCAGCCTTCTCAATTTCTTCTTATCATTGGATGATGCCCCAGGTGGGTATGTCTGATCTTCTAAGAAGCATTTGATGTCATGGAACCAAGGCTTGTCATCTTTAGCAATGTCCACGGAGAATACGTATGCTGGTCGGTCAAGTCTGGATACCGAAATCCGAGGCACATAATTGGCAGTCTGAACCTTGATCGTGGAGGAAATGGTAGCTAGAGCATCTGCGAACTGATTTTCGTCTCGAGGGACGTACTCCGGTTTGACTGTTGTAAAGAAAGTCAATAATCTCCTCGTATAGTCACGGTATGGAATCAGATGCTCTTGGTGAGTGTACCATTTTCCGTTGGTCTGATTGATTACCAAAGTCTAATCTCCGAATACAGTTAAAGTCTTGATCCTGAGGTCAATGGCTTCCTCAAGACCCATGATACACGCTTCATATTCAGCTTCGTTGTTAGTGCATGCGAAGGTGAGTTTTGCCGAGAAAGGCATATGAACTCCTTTAGGTGTAATGAGCACTGCACCAACTCCACGACCATTCATGTTAACAGCCCCATCAAACATCATTGTCCATTCTTCTTCCGGGTCAGGCCCTTCAGTGTGAACAGGCTCTTCATGATCTTTTGCTTTCAGGAACATGATATCTTCATCAGGGAAGTCAAACCTCATTGGTTGGTAATCATCAATGGGTTGCTCAGCTAGATAGTCAGACATTACACTGCCCTTGATGGCCTTTTGAGATGTGTACTGAATGTCATACTCTGTCAGAATCATTTGCCATCTTGCAACCCTTCCGGTAAGTGTTGGCTTCTCAAATATGTACTTGACGGGGTCCATCTTTGAGATCAACAAAGTAGTGTGAGTCAACATATACTATCTTAGTCGGCGAGCAGCCCACGCTATAGCATAGCATGTTTTCTCGAGCAATGAATAACATTGTTCACAGTCGGTAAACGTTTTGCTTAGGTAGTAAATTGCATACTCTTTTCGACCAGACTCGTCATGTTGGCCCAAAACACACCCCATCGATCCTTCTAATACTGTCAGGTACATTATTAGAGGTCTTCCTTCAATTGGTGGCATAAGAATTGGAGGTTCTTGTAAGTACTCCTTGATTTTGTCAAAAGCCTTCTGACAATCTTCATTCCACCTGACCATTTTCTCCTTCCTTAACAATTTGAAAAGGGGATCATAGGTTGCAGTAAGGTGAGATATGAACCTTGATATGTAGTTCAATCTTCCTAAGAAACCCTGAACTTCCTTTTCAGTCCTCGGTGCAGACATCTCCTGAATGGCTTTGACTTTGTCGGGATCAACTTCAATTCCTTTTTTACTTACGATGAATCCCAACAGTTTACCGGAACGTACCCCGAAGGTGCATTTATTGGGGTTCAACTTCAACTGATACTTTGTTAGACGCTTGAACAACTTCAGCAGATTTACCAGATGGTCTTCTTCAGTGAGGGACTTGGCAATCATGTCATCCACGTAACATTCAATTTCTTTGTGGATCATATCGTGGAATAATGTTACCATAGCCCGTTGATAAGTAGCACCGGCATTCTTCAGTCCAAAAGGCATTACCTTGTAACAAAATATGCCCTAAGGTGTAATGAAGGTTGTTTTCTCCATGTCTTCGGGTGACATCCTGATCTGATTATACCCGGAAATTCCATCCATGAAAGAGAATATCGAGAACTGAGTTGTGTTGTCGACCAATACATCAATGTGAGGTAATGGGAAATCATCCTTGGGGCTAGCTCTATTCAGATCTCGGTAATCTACACACATTCGTACTTTGCCATCCTTTTTAGGCACTGGTACAATATTAGCCACCCACGGCGGGTAACTAGTTACAGCAAGGAAACCGGCGTCCCACTATTTTTGTACTTCTTCCTTAATCTTCATTGCCATATCTGGACGAGTACGGCGTAGCTTTTGCTTCACTGGAGGGCAATCTTCTTTCAAAGGCATCTTGTGCATAACAATGTCTGTATCTAGACCTGGCATGTCTTGATAGGACCAAACAAAGACGTCGACGTATTCTCGAAGCATGTCAGTAAGTTGTTCCTTCACTGAATCTTGCATACTGTCACCGATCTTCACTTCTTTCAAGTCTTCTTCAGTACCAAGATTAACTGTTTCGACCTCCTCCTGATGAGGAGTAATCACTTTCTCTTCTTGCCTCAACAACCTGGCTAACTCTTCAGGTAACTCATATTCTGCTCCAACCCCTTCATCAGCTTGATTAATCGGATTGTCGGAGTCATACAAGGTCATAGCAGTGTTGTTGTCGGTGCAATCTGGAGGATAATCTCTGCAAGGGTTGAGATTGGTTCGTTTTAGTGATCAGTTTTAATCTTGTTTGGAAAAAAGTGAAAATGAAGTTATTTATTTTGAAAACATTGCCATTTTATTGTTTTGTACAAAAGTGAAAAATGAAAAGACAGTGAGCGAAAAAGAGACTCGTTTGCAAAAGATGACCGATATTCATTGATTAATCATTTGTACAAAATTACAATATGGCCCTATTACAAAATGAGTCCTGACACCTTGGGCAAGATGCAGGACTTGATGCATGCCAAAAAGAAAGGAAATAATAATTACTCTGCAGGAGTAACCCTTATAATTTCCTGGGAAGACCCGTTAAGGACTTGGTTCCCCGGGATCCTCGGACATATCCAGCTCTCCAAGTTGCGGTCGCTTTCCGCCTCATCTTCCAGATTGTTAACAGCATCTGGGGTGAGCATTCCCCACTGATAAATTTGGGCTCCTTGGCAGCCTATGATTGATCTTGTCAGAATGGTCTGTAACCTAAACCGAATCTATCTTCTTTCTTCTCTACTGGCAGCAGCTTGCCCCAGCCTTGGGCATTACCATCTTCAACAACCTTTCGGGCTTGCTGATAGGAGACAATTGAAGTACCCATCCTGTCTTCCTGGGATGTAGCAAATACCTCAGTAGCCTCGTCGACATTTAGGGCCTCAAACCCTTGGCTCATTGTCTCATGGATTTCACCATCCATCTCAATATACTTATATATAGCCAGATGGCTAACAAATATGTCCTCCTTACCACAGATGGTGATAATCTGTCCTTCTCACTCGTACTTCAGTTTCTGGTGAAGGGTCGATGTTACTGCGCCTGCGGCATGAATCCAGGGTCGACCTAACAAACAGCTGTAAGCAGGCTGTATGTCCATCACATAGAAAGTGGTCTTAAAGACTTGTGGACCAATTATCACTGGCAGCTCCACCTCTCAAAGAACAGATCTTTTGGAGCCATCAAAAGCTCTGACCACAAGGTTGCTTGGCCAGAGAGCTATCCCATCATATTCGAGCTTGACAAGAGCTTTCTTGGGTAAGACATTGAGTGAGGACCCATTGTCTACAAGAACATGAGAGAATACAACTCCTTTGCATTCCAGGGTTATGTGCAAAGCTTTATTATGGTGATGTCCTTCTGTTGTCAAATCAACATCAGTGAAACCTAGCCCATGGCTAGTGTTAACATTTGACACCACTGTTTCCAGCTGATTTATAGTGATCTCTTCGGAACACAACAGCAAAGATAAGATTGAGATCTTTGAAGGAGTCTGGTGGAGCTGGTCCATAACTTTATAGTCACTTCTTTTAATAATCCTCATGAATTCATCCACATCTTGATCGAAGGATGATTTATGAGTTTCTTTCGGCGCAGATTCTTCAGGTATCACACTCTTCCCGTTGGCTCTGGCAGCAGCCTCTACCTCAGTGGTGGTTCTGGGAGCTTGAGATGCGAAGAGACGTCCGCTTCGGGTGAAGCCTCCACCTCCCCCAACATTGTCCACTTGGGGAGTGAGAACTGGAGAATCAAGAAGGACTTTCTCTCCGTTGTAGTAAAGGTCAACACCATAAAGCCATGGTATAACACTGTCTTTATCATATGGAATTGGCTCGGGCACCGTGATAGCGACTGGGCTCACTGCAGCTGAAGTTGGGACCGTAATAGCCTATGGATCATGGAAAATAGTAACAGGACCTCTGGTGGATGTTGGTGGAGGCGAATTGAAGCTTTGTTGAGATTGTTGAAAGTTGCTGGAATTCGGGACCGTTGTCGGGTCATAATAAATTGTGATAGTGGAAACATCATTGTTGGTGGTTGCTGAAGTTGTAGTAACAGGTGCAAATGTATTGTTGTGTGTTGAAGTGACATGTGGAATGGTTGCTGAAGTTGTAGACGAATCGGTAGGAACAATGGTTGTTGCAGTTGTAGAAGAATTAATAGGAATGATGGTTGTTGCATTTGTAGAAGATTCACTTGTTGTTGACAAAAGAGTTGTTGGTGTTGTAGAAGAAGTTGTGGTGATTTGCAATATGCCCTCTCTGATCAAACTATTGATTCCATTATTCAAGCTTTCACACCCATTCTCGAAACGTTTGCATAATTCACAACAGGCCTCACAACCTGGAAACACTTGGCATTTTAAAAGCTGGGCCTTAACCTCTGCTAGAGGTGTCTGATTACATGCAATGTCTTCTATTAAACTTATGGGTGAGCCATCCTCTATAGCATTAATCCTTGGCCCACTGTGGCTTGGCATAGGATTTTTCATTACATTGGGAGGAGGTGCAAAGTTCAGTGCTTTTGATTCTACCAGATCCCGAACCTTCATATGCAGAGCCCTGCATTTTTCCGTAGAGTGACCAGGTGCATTGGAATGAAAAGCACACCTAGCGTTGATATCGTAGTTTCTTGGAAGGTCTTGAGGATTAGGTGGAGCCAATGTCCTCAACTTAACATGATTGAGCTTTAGTAGTTGTGGCAGCAGTGTAGCATATGGCATTAGAATGGGGTCAATTACCTGGTTGACCTGAGATGGTCGCTGTTGAAAAGGGCGTTGTTGTTGATTGTTGTTATTGTTGTTGTATGATCTCTATTGAGGAAATTGTTGTTGTTGCGGAAAGTGTTGTGGTTGTTGAGTATACTGAGGAGGCGGAGTAGGGATAGTAACAGCAACAACTGTTCTGGGCAAGTATTGGGGTCTCTCTCTTCCCATGTGCACAGAGTTTGTCTCACCAGATCTACGGGGCCCAATAAATGGCTTCCTTGTACTGCTTGAACTGGCACCGTTGTCGGATATCTTCCCCATATTTAATAGGCTCTCTATTCTTTCCCCGGCTATCACCATATCTGCAAAGCTGGTGGAAGAGAATGCAGTCAATCTGTCAATGTAGGTTCCTTGGAGAGTATTCATGAACATGTCTGCCATCTCCCTTTCTGACATAGGGGGTTGAACTGCAGCAGCCAGTTGCCTCCACCTTTGGGCATATTCTCTAAAGCTCTCACGGGAAGATTGAGACATTCCCATTAGAAGGGTCCTGTTTGGGCCCATGTCCAAGTTATACTGATACTGACGGATAAAAGCTTCAGCCAAGTCTTTCCAGTTCCTCACTGTGGCTCTAGTCAAATGGGAATACCATTCTCGGGATGCCCCTGTCAGACTATCCTCAAAGTAAAACATCCACAACTTTTCATCCATGGTGTATGCTTTTAATCTTCCCAAGAACGATTGAAGGTGGGTGCGTGGGAAGGATGTGCCATTATACCTTTCAAAACATGGAGGTTTGAATTTGTGAGGAATTCTCACCCCTTCCACCAATCCCATGTCCATGACATCAAAACCTAGGGAATTCTGGGATTCAAGAGATCTCAGCTTCTCGGCAATCTCATCCAACCGACGGTCGTAAACTTCGTCTCCAGCCCCGACCACAGTGAACTGCTCCTCTTGAGGATCTTCCTGCAAGACCCTTCCTCCAGCAGTGTTACCCTGGGTATTTCTTATAGCATTAATCTCTGGATTCAGATGAGGCCCAAACTCTAGTGGATCAGTGCGGGGTTGCACGTGATCATTGTTACGGGTACCTCCTGTACCTGGATGGTGTTCCTCAGGAGTTTGTCGCTCAACCAACTCCCTTAGTCTTTCCTGGCTCCGAGCTAAACCAGTCATTACAGTCATGAATTGGGTCATCTGATTCCTCATCTCAACCCTCTCATTAGCCATTTGGGTCCTTACTTCATTCAAGTCCTGCTGAACTTGATCCATCTGGAGTCCCAGAAGGTTGTTTCTTGTCGGGTACCGGTGTATTCTGTTAACATGGAACACTCTTCTGCGAGCAATGTTTCCTGAAACCACAACAAAGTGATAAACAACAATAAAACAAAAACCTACAAAACAAAGAGAATGTTAGTATGTAATACAGGATGCCTATTTGTCTTCCAAGGGTATCCGGTTTGGTTCTTTGGTTTTGACCTTTCCAGACCTCGAGGAAATGTTGATATTGAAGATAGATAAAGCCCACCAAAAATAATATAAACCACATATATTACAAAGAGTGAAAATACATAGTTTGATTACAACAACATCCCCATGGTGAATCAAAATACAACAACAAAAGGAAAATACAATCAAAATGAAGCACAAACAAAATGAATCAAACATCCAACCCAAAGTCATATTCTCTGACTTCCTTCAGGAGGGCCTCAGTCACTGGACCAACCGGGTGCTCTATGATAGTCCTGATGAGGAGGTTCCTGGTAGCAATGACATTGGTTAACTTCTTATGCTTGTCCTGATCCTTTGACCTCTTCAACCCTACCCGGAGTTTCAATTCGGATATCTCTTTCTGAGCTGCTAATAATGCCTCCTGATTCTTCTTCTCACTAGCCTACAGTTGCTCTATCTTAGCCTGAGTCTTTTGGTCTTCCTGTGCACGGGCTTCAGTGATCCCGATCCACCTAGCCTGGCTCTCCTCAAGATAATGCTCTTCCCTAGCCTTCTAAGTCTTTGCTTCCTTGCAAGCATTCTTCAGTACTAACTCCCCTACTCTGGCCTTCCTGATGTAGTCATCCGTCTTCTCAATCTTGGTCAAGTACTCAATCCTGAGCCTTTCCAATCTCGCATTATCTAGACGACTGTCATTTCTCTCCCATAGAGTTTTATTCAAAGATTCAGAGAGCTGAGCATTCCTTTCTTTCAGTTTCTCAAACTCTTCCAAACTGGAAGTGGATGCAGGTTGTACTGTAGAAGGTCCAGGTACATCTTCTAAGGTGAACGACATTCGGGTGATCTGAGCTCTGGTACAGGACCAATCAGAATATTGTGCTGATGCAATGTTGTTGCACTTGCCAAGGATGGTTGTCCCTTTAGTTTGAATGTTATCCCAAGCCCAGGAAGCTTGTCTGACAACAACAGAGTTGGGCTGGATTTCACAGTAAAGAGTTTCATCCAAGTCTTGCCCTCTGGGAGGATGAACCAAAGCATATCCTAATTGTCTCTTAAATAGTAAAGGGTTGTAGTTGATGCAACCTTTCACTCCTATCAAAGGCACGTTAGGATATTGCCCACAGCTAGTAATGATGTCTTTGCCTTTGGTGCTCTGAGTGCACCATCTAATGTCATCTGATGTCAAGGCAATGAATCTTTTAGCCCAGTTCTTCTGCTAATGAGGGTTCAGGAAGGTATCTGATTTTGGAAAATGTCTTAGCAGCCAAGAGTAATAAAGAGGAGCACATCATCTGACCAGTCTTCCTCTTTGCTTCTCATTCCTCTGATGTACTGAGTAGTAGAAGTCTCCAAGCAAGGTAGGAACTGGGTTCCTTAGTAAGAACAGGTGAATGGCATTCTTGCTCACAAACTTTGGCTCATCTGCAAACAAGATAACCCCATATATACTGAGGGATAGAAGTGCACAGACAACCTTCCATTCCCCTATTGTAGCCTGCAGGGTAGCTTGGGAGATCAAGAAGTCTAGGTGAAGGCCTGGAACCCCAGCCTTGGTTGTCATGTTCTGATCAACGAGGGCAGGCTCCAAATGCAATGCCCTGGCTATGTCTTCATTTCTGGGAGCAACCATCTCAGGGTTGAAAGGAATCCCTCTCCTGATAGGAACTCCTAACAACATCGAAAATTCTTCTAGCAAAGGTCCCAACTGAAAATCAGGGAATGTGAAGCACCTAAGTGGATGATCATAAAACTATAAGCAAGTATGGATCATGCTCCTCTGAGATGCATCTAAATCCATGACCATGTCTAATATGCCTCCATAATGCTCTCTGAACAGTGGGACATGATCAGGAGTAATGAGGGACTGGACCTGCCTGATTCCAGTCAGGGTGGGCTCAAAGAAGTGGTAAGTGATGTTGCTCTTTCTTTAAGTGTCCATGGATGATGGTGAAGAAGCTGAGAGTAATTTCTGATGAAGGTCACTGAATGAGATGCTGGAGACGGGTCTCTGATGAAGATAACTGGAGGAGAATCACTGACAAACTGATTATGGCGCTGGAGAAGATAACTGAAGCAGTGTGAGCAACAGAAGGGGTCAAAACCAAACCAAATATAATATGATGGATTACCTGTAAATCAAATAAGCAAATGTTAAATGATGCATGCAAATGATATGTAGAGGGTTTGTGACCAAGTGTTGGATCTGCTTATCTACCTTGGTAAAAGTCTGAATGGAGGCTTAGAAATCCAGTAACCAGGTGGGGGACTCAAATAAAGAGTCAAAATTCCAGGTTAATCACAAGAACTGTCCAAATAATACAACCTTAACAAATCTAGTAACAAGGTATGATGAGGCCAAAGGTTCCTGCAAACCTGTAAACATCCCAACCCCCTCACATGTAATGTTCTAGAACAAGGATCCTGAGACTTGGATCAGTTATGAGAAGTGTAAACACTTCTAACCCGGAGGTACAGTGTTTACAATAACCATAAAAGATCCTCCTCTAATTCACCTCAGATGCTGAAGGTCATAAAAAGGTCATCCAGACTTAGCAGGCTTCCCAGATAGCCCTAGTACTACAGGAAATTTGTAGCACAGAGTTCTCAAGAAGAAACCCATGTTTGAACCGTTTTTCATATTCCCGCACCAGACCGAAATGGAATGGGAAATAATATGAAGCCACTCTAGCCTATGTGTCACTCAGGTCCCCAGTATAGGACCTTAATCACTCAATGAAACCCACCAACCAAAACAGACAAAAGATCCAGCACATGATAATGACAGTATGAAATGCGTAAAACTGTAAATGAAAGCAGTAAATAAAGCTGTACATAAAGCAATAAATAAAGCAAATAAATAAGCACAAGTAGCACATAACACCCCTGTAAACACAAATCAAACAAATGCTAGGAGGAACCCACAAAAAGAACCAGAAGCCTTGGTTGCAATATAAGGTTCCGCAACAGAGTCGCCAAGCTGTCGCTCCCAAAGATTTGCATCCAGGTACAAGCGCGAACGGTCGGTGAAAGAGAAGGTGAAGGTGAAATGAACATGGGGGGGGGGAGACAGAGACTTTTGTTCGATAACAGTTAAGTTATGCCTACCTATCCTCTCGTGCAATGAGGAAGTCAGAACACCGTAGTTCGACTCAAAGAGACTGGAAAAAAAATGACTGATGAACTGATTTCTTGTCTATGCTCAAGTATATGACTCTTCTGGCTCGAGTGCTAACTGTCTTGCATTAGACGGAAGAAGCAAGTTCTCGCTTGTGAGTGAAGATGATGAGAAAAGAATCCCGAAGGAGACGATTATTGCTTGTTTTTGTGTTTTCAATCTTTTATTACTTTTTTTTATTTGTCATAGGTTAATGAGCTTAAGCCTAAACCAAGGGTTAGTAAACTCATCATATCCTCCCTTTGATTAGGGATAATGAGAATACCTTAAGTATGAGATAAACACCTCAACGTAATTACCATGATGATGTAGGATTAAGATAATTAACCTACTTGTGATTATTTAGATGTTTTTTGAGTTTTTATTTAGTGTTAAGTAATGATTTTAAGCCATAATCAAGGATTTAGTGGACTCATTACACCATCCTAATAGAAGGATAATAGATGAGAGCACTTAAGCTGAGGAAGATACCTCAACCTAATCCATGATTAGGGATTAACCTCATGACATAACAAGCCTTTATTAAAGTGGATTTTAATTAAGGGTGAGACTAAGAAGTGGATTTTATGGTTTGTAAGACAACTTGAGGGGGACTTGTCCATTAACACTAGGGTTAGTCCTTCTTAACCAATAAAGGAAGAATTAGAACCCTAATGCAAGGCCCAAGTTACAAGTTAATGTCTTAGTGATTATTGAGATGGATTGATTAAGAGGTTTAAACAAATTAAGGGTTTAACACTTAGGATTAAAGTTATACACTCCATCCTAAGAGAAGGATGCAGGCATAACCCTAATCACAAAGTCTTAAAACCTTACAGGTTTAGTCTCTAATGATGAGGTGAGAAGAGAGACTTAAAGAAGACACAAAGGTAAAAGCTAAAGGGGGACTAATCAAAACCTAATTATTATCATGCTTGGATGTTCCTATGGTTTGTAAGGCTTGCAAGAGATCTTCAAAGAAGCCACCAATAGAAGAAGCAGATGAAAGGAGGAGAGGCAGCAGAAACAAGTTACTTACTTCACTGAAGAAGATAAGTAACTTGGAGAAAGAAAGTGAATGATGAACATGAATGAGCAAGCTCACTCTAAAGCAAAGAGAAATGCAGCAATGATGCATAATAAGAATAAGAAGAGAAATGAGAAGTGAAGGCAAATTAACTTCTCAAATTACTTACCACCTGAAAAGGTTAGCATAAAGGAAAGAAATGAAATGAAAATGAGACATATGCAAAGGCAAAACCAAAACCAAAACCAGAATCAAACACATGATGCAAATGGTGCTATGAGAGGATGCAAAAGAAATTCAATTGTTATGAATGTTCATACAAAGAGATGAGATGCAAATGAGGCATGCTTTGGAGTATGAAAACACATGAAAGCTTGTGAAATGAAATGGATGCACATCATGGCAAATGAATGAAGAAATGATCAAGCATGATTCTAATATGTCCTAAGATGTATTAGATGCCATATGAATTCAAGAAATGTCATGGCAAGTTCATGTATGGATGCATATGCAAGATGTATGCAAATGAACATGAGAAATTAGGGTTTTAAGGTAACATGAGATGCATAAGGTCAAAACAGAAGCAAATCACATGATAACAAATTGCAAATGAACTCAAAGGAACCCTAACCCCATATGATATCATACCCCAAAGGAGAAGGTCTAACTCTTAACCTAAAGAAAGTTGTGAATTTTCTAAGTAAACTAGGGTTTTTGGGTACCTTAAGAGGAAAAATGCAAATCAAATGGAAGATGCAAGATAAATTTGTGAAAAAAATATGCTAGATACTACATGCTATATTAATAACATTGCAAAAAGAACCAATGTGAAACCATTCATAGTTAGGCAGAAAAGAATTTTTGAAGTTAGGGTTAAAAAAAAAGGATTTTTATGAATCCTAAATTCAAGAAAAATGTCAAAGTTGGATCAAAACCAAAAAGAAATTTGTATGAATAGTTTGACAATGTTTCTAAATGTCCTAAGATGCAATGTGAATTTTTTTGGAATTTTTAGAAACTTAAAAGGTATTTTAATTAATTAATTTCCATTAATTAACTAACATAAACATTTAAATATTTTTAAAATGATTTTTTAATGCAAAAAATAAAAATAAAAATGTTTTTGGGTGAAGAAAAATATTTTAAGTCAAAATGCAGAAGAAAAATATTTTTGGAATTTTCTAAGTATTTTAAATTAAATATGCAAAATAAATGGAATAAAATGAAATAAAAATTGAAATAAAAGAAAGTAGTTTGATCTGATGAACAGGATTTAAACTGGGGTTTGGAGGGAAGACCACGCGCGCTATCCAATGGCCACAATTTAAACTGACTAAATCCTAATTAAATAATTAATTAATCACAATTAAAACATAATGAGCTAATCTGAGCCCTTCACTGCCTTACCCTAATCCACATCCAACGACCCAAATTCAAACTTAGCCCTAAACACGTTATTAACCCTAATCAGTTTCAGGTGGCCGGAGAAGACTTCCGGTCGTCTTCTCCGGCGAGACCTTCAACCCAACTTCTTCCCTAGGCCATTTCAGGAGCTCTAAAGCTCCTCCCATCCTCTCCCTAAACATGAATCCACCCTCAAAACTAATTTCTCATGCCTCAAACTCAAGATTCAAAGAAGAACACAAAAATGGTGAAACTTTCAGACAGTCAGTACATGCTCATTTCGCAACCATTTTCAAAACAAAATAGATCATGGTGATCAGCAAAGCATAAGGAACAATTTAGAAACTTAAAATCATGCTTCTGGAAAAACGTTTGAAGATTGATACCTGAGCTGGACCTTTCACCTCTGAAGCTTTTGGACCTCTTCTTTTGTGCAAATCCTCTTTATTTGACCCCTGATGAAGTTGCAATGCTTGGATGGAGTTTAGAATGGCTGGGTTGTGTGGTTGCACTTCAACTGGCCAAAAATCGTGTTTCAGTTTTGGGTGCTTTGAGGCTTGTTTGATGGTTGGTATATGCTCTATGGATCATTTATGAATGAATGGTGATGTTTGTTTTGGAGTTTGATGGCTGAGCAGAGTGTTTCGAAAGCTTTTGCTTTTGGGGTGATTTTTAGGAACTTAGTGATTTTAAGGTTTCAGCCTTGTGTGATGTATGTTATGAGTTGCCTTTGATCCACATAACAAGCTTTGATAGGTCAGAAGAGTTGTTGTGGCCTATGGTGATTGGTATGGGCAAGTTTCCAAAATGTCAACATAACATGTACTTGAGGTATGGTCTGGTTCTGTGGCTGTTTCAAGGCATGGCTCGAGTCAACTTGGTTCAAGGATAACCATGGAAAAGGTTTTTTGGTGATTCAGCAAGTGTGTGAGAGGTTTTGTATAATTTTGCAATTTTGAGGAAGTTTGGCCCCTTTTGAATTTCTTGAAGTTCAAGGCATGAAATGAGATGATTCTTTGGGCAATTTTGGTCACAAACCATTGCATTATGTTTGTATGATGCTTAGAGAGTGATTAGAGGTCACAAAATGGCTTGGCAAGTGAATTTGCAAAAATCCCTCTTTGGTGTGAAAGTGAAAATTATGTGATTTTTGCCAACTTTGCAAAGCCATAACTTGAGTTTCATAATGAATTAGAACTTGTTCTTGTACTTTTTGAAAATGGAATTATCCAATATACAACTATCATGACCAACAATTTTTCATTTGAAGCATTTTTGGTTGAGAAAGAGGAGGTTGAAAAACTTTCCCAAAATGGAAAGTTTCCATTACAAGTCATTTCCATTTTTGGCAACTTTTGGTTTAGCTCAAATTTCTTCAATTTTGTGAACTTCCAAGCACTTCAATGATCAAATAAAGATCATATAACTTCAATTTGATGAAAAATCCACTTTGGTTCCATTGTTGGGGGTCTCAAATACCCTGATTTTGCTCTGACTTGCTCAAGAAGTTACCCAATGAACAAATGACTTCCACAATGAATTTCTTCATCAAACTTGGTACACATGATCCTTATAACATATTGAGACTATTAGAAACAAGAATGACCAAAATATTTGGAGTTATGGCCTTTGAAGCCAAAACCCTAATTTCAGGTCATCTGTGTAGTGAAACCCTAGCTCTGCTTCCATGCTTTCCAAGTTCTTGTGATTTTTTGACTTCCTTGATCTTTGAGGGATATAATATGATGATAGAACATACATGGACCCTCTTGGAATGATTGGAGACCTTTGTAGTGGCTTAGGTGGATCCTTGGATTGCTCAGATCACAAACCCTAGATGCAAATGAACTTGAACTAATGCAGTGAAGCAAAAATGCAATATGATATGATATGCTTAAACTAATGCAAAGATGAAAGACCACAAGCCATGGTGTGAAATTGGTGAGGGCAAATTTGGGGTGTTTACACATGTTCCTAGGTATGTTAGGGATCATTAGAAGTGAGTTTGTGGCCAAAAGCACTTATTTCTTAACTTTTTTCACTTTCTGGTTCAGTGTTAACCGATTAACCATTTGGTTAATCGGTTAACAGGTGCGTATTGGCAACAGAACAGGGCAGTTTTAGGTCCGTTAACCGGTTAACCATTTGGTTAACCGGTTAACGCTGTTGATTTTTGGATTCTTGACTTATTTCATAGCTTAGTTCTTGTTTCTAGTGCCTTTAATGTTCATACATGTTTAGGTATTGATTTTAGGGAATTTTTGGGTCCATTTCCAGTAGCTCATTCCCCCATTTCGATTCGTTTCGACGCGTTTCCGTTCATGTCGCGTATTATGCGTTTTTGTATTCCTTTGTGCATAGCTTGATTTCTTGCATTTTGTTGCCATGTTTATGCATCATTTGGCATGTAATAATCATGTTGCATTCTATTTTTACATCTTTCACATTGCATTAAGTCATTTTGCATTTCATTATATCAATGTATGTTGCATTCCACATAATCATGTATATATGTGCATTTGGTTACATTTGGTTGCATGCTTGATCATATCATGTACATCAATTCAATTCTGAATTTTGCATTGAGTTTTTACATTCTTGTTGATCTAACATGTTGCACATTCATGATCAATGCTCATTATTTTCATATGCCATGTTCATGTGCCATACTTTGCATACCTGTTGCATAATCAACCATGTGACACATTCTTGCATAATCCTTCAAAAATGTTCATGTTATTTCAATTATGTATGATGATCCATGTTCAAATGCATGTTCATGATGAAGTTGGTGCATTTTTCATTGAGTTTGTGCATTAAAAAATGAAAATAATCAAATCTGGATTTTGCATTTCATAGCTGTTTTTGCATATAGGTGTTGTAAAATGTATGCTGGTTGTTGTGTAGTTCATGCTGTTTGTGACTTTTTACACCTACTTTCATGTTGTTTGATAGCTGTGGTATGCTGTTTGTATTATGTGTTGTCTTTCATAGTTGATTGTGTGTTTTCGTGCTGTAAATAGTGGGTGAATTTTAGTTTAGCATAGTGTAGGCACCCTTAAACTTAAGATTGAGTCTAGTTTAGGTCCAAGTTGCCTTAGGAAATGTTTGGTATGTGTTTACCTCATTCCTTTTTAAATAAAAATGCACATTAAGCTTTGTTTTATAGAGGGGAAGATTGAGGTAAGTTTCCTTCACCTTATCCTTTTATTTTTTTTATGCATTCTTTATGCATTTATTTCATTGTTTCCTTCCATATTTTGTGATTGGTAGGGTTCCCCTTTGTTAGGATCAACTTATCTTCCTTAGGAAGTAAGTTGCATCCTTTTTCTCCTTTCTTTTCCTTTTCTTACTTAGGAATAGAAAAACCTCATAAACCATTAGGATCTCCCTTTTGTATATAATAAATAACTTAGGGTTGTGTCTTAGTCCTCCCTTAATTTTTGTCCTTTTCTCCATTTGAGTCTTCTTTCTCATCTTCAATCAAAATCCAAAAAGACTTAATAAATGTATGAAAGGATCCCTTGTGTATAGCCTTATTCCATGGGGCACTTGCATTCATTCCATCTTGGAATAGTGTAACCTTGTCTAGCATGATGTACAAGTCTCATCAATGGGTTGTTTCACAAAGAAAACATAAAAGACATTTCTTCACAAAAGCAACAAAAACGCTTAATAAAGTTCAACAAGCTAGTGAACTTAAACCCTAATCCTAGGAAACAAGTCTTGGATAAATTCTCCTTGCTTGGTGTGCTTGTTTTATTATTCCATCTTGGAATGTAGTAGAAAGTACACATTCCATGGAAAAGAGTTTGAATTCACTTGCTTGTGCCAAATTCATACAAAACCCTTAAAAGGCAAAAACAAACAATAAGCGACTTTCCTGCGGGAATTCTCTTCTCATCTCATTCACTATCAATGCGAACTTGCGACGACTTGTCTTACATGCAAGACGGTAAACGCACTCGTACCAGACGAGCCTGCAACACCTGAGCATGGACATACGCAGTTCAAGCCATAAAAAACACAAACAAAGTTCCCGCCTTAGTTAGGCGAACTACGTCGACTCTGATCCTCATTTTCCCGATGAGGTACGTAGGCAGCGGGGTAGGGCCCGTTCGAGCACATTCTTTATTTTCCCTATATTTTCCCTCTTCCGTTCCATTTTCTTTTCCAAGTCCTTATCCCATTCCAGTTCCAGTTAGCAGTTTTGTTCAGCAGCACTCTTATTTCTCACCCTTTGAAGTAAACAAGCAAGCGTGGATCCCGTCGGGTACGGTGGACGGTCTAGGGTGCTAATACCTTCCCAGGTCGTAACCGACTCCCGAACCCAGATCTTTGGTTCGCAAGACCTCGTCCTTTCTTTCTTCCTCAGGTTTGTCCAACATTACCCTTCCCGTTCCTTCGGGATAAAAATGCCTGGCTGGCGACTCTAACTTTTCCGCGCCACTTTTGCATTTGTACTAGGATGAAAATCCCAGGAGCGACACTCATCAGGAGAAAATTGAAACTGTTAATCTTGGTACTAAGGAAGATTTGAAAGAAGTGAAGATTGGGGCCAGTCTGCAAACTCTAGTAAAGGAACATCTTATCCGTATGCTTCGGGAATACGTCGACGTCTTTTCTTGGTCCTATCAAGACATGCCAGGTCTAGATACGGATATTTTCATGCACAGGCTACCCTTGAAAGAAGATTGTCCTCCAGTCAAGCAAAAGCTACACCGTACTCGCCCAGATATGGCCATAACGATTAAGGAAAAAGTACAAAAACAGTGGGACGCTGATTTCCTTGCTGTGACTAGCTACCTGCCATGGGTTACTAACATTGTACTCGTGCCTAAGAAGGATGGCAAGGTTCGTATGTGCATGGATTACCGGGATCTGAACAGAGCTATCCCGAAGGATGATTTCCCATTACCTCACATTGATGTATTGGTAGACAACACAGCTCAGTTCTCAGTATTTTCTTTCATGGATGGATTTTCTGGATATAATCAAATTAAGATGTCACCCGAAGACATGGAGAAAACAACTTTCATCACACCTTGGGGCACATTTTGTTATAAGGTAATGTCATTTGGACTGAAGAACGCCGGTGCAACGTATCAACGGGCTATGGTAACATTATTCCACGATATGATCCACAAAGAAATCGAGTGCTATGTGGATGATATGATTGCCAAGTCCCTTACTGAAGAAGATCATCTGGTGAATGTGCTGAAGTTGTTCAAGTGTCTGAGGAAGTATCAGCTGAAGTTGAACCCCAACAAATGCACATTCGGGGTACGTTCCGGTAAGCTGCTGGGATTTATTGTAAGTGAAAAAGGAATTGAGGTTGATCCCGACAAAGTCAAAGCCATTCAGGAAATGCCTGCACCTAGGACTGAAAAGGAAGTTTGAGGGTTCTTAGGTAGATTGAACTACATATCAAGGTTCATATTTCACCTCACTACGACTTGTGAACCTTTGTTCAAACTGTTAAGGAAAGAATAGAAAGTCAGGTGGAACGATGATTGTCATAAAGGTTTTGATAAGATCAAGGAGTACCTACAAGAACCTCCAATTCTCATGCCTCCAATTGAAGGAAGACCTCTAATAATGTACCAGACAGTATTAGAAGGGTCAATAGGGTGTGTGTTGGGCCAGCATGACGAGTCTGGTCGAAAAGAGTATGCAATATACTACCTAAGCAAAAAGTTTACCGACTGTGAACAACGTTATTCACTGCTCGAGAAAAATTGTTGTGCTTTAGTGTGGGCTACTCGCCGACTAAGACAGTATATGTTGACTCACACTACTTTGTTGATCTCAAAAATGGACCCCGTCAAGTACATATTTGAGAAGCCAACACTTACTAGAAGGGTTGCAAGATGGCAAATGATCCTAACAGAGTATGACATTCAGTACACCTCTCAGAAAGCCATCAAGGGAAGTGTACTGTCTGATTATCTGGCTGAACAACCCATTGATGATTACCAGCCTATGAGATTTGACTTCCCGGATGAAGACATCATGTACTTGAAAGCAAAAGATTCTGAAGAGCCATTTCACACTGAAGGGCCTGACCCAGAAGAAGCATGGACTATGATGTTTGACGGGGTTGTCAGTATGAATGGTCGGGGAGTTGGTGCAGTGCTCATTACACCTAAAGGAGTTCATATGCCTTTCTCGACAAAACTCACCTTTGCTTGCACTAACAACGAAGCAGAATACGAAGCTTGTATCATGGGTCTTGAGGAAGCCATTTACCTCAAGATTAAAACTTTGAATGTATTCAGAGATTCGGCTTTGGTAATCAATCAGACCAATGGAAGATGGTACACTCATCAGGAGCATCTGATTCCATACCGTGACTATACTAGGAGATTGTTGACTTTCTTCACAATAGTCAAACTTGAATAAATCCCTCGAGATGAGAATCAGTTTGCAGACGCTTTAGCTACCATTTCCTCCATGATCAAAGTTCAAGCTGCCAATTATGTGCCTCGGATTTTGGTATCCAGACTGGACCGACCGGCATATGTATTCTTTGTGCACACTGCTACTAATAACAAGCCTTGGTACCATGACATCAAATGCTTCTTGGAAACTCAGACATACCCACCTGGGGCATCATCCAATGATACGAAGACATTAAGAAGGTTGGCCGGCAGTTTTTTCCTCAATACTGATGGTTCATTATACAAGCGAAACTTTGACATGGTCCTGCTCAGATGTGTTGACAAGAAAGAAGCAGACTTGCTGATGCACGAAATACATGAAGGCTCTTTCGGTACCCATGTCGGGGGACATGAAATGGCAAAGAAATTGTTAAGATCAGGTTACTACTGGATCACAATGGATGCAGACTGTTGTGCCTATGCCAAAAAATGTCACAATTTCCAGATCTACGCAGATAAAGTGCATGTGCCTCCGAACCCTTTGAACGTGATGTCTTCACCTTGGCCCTTTGCCATGTGGGGCATTGACATGATTGGAAATATTAAACCGAATGCTTCAATTGGTCACAAATTCATCCTGGTAGCCATTGATTACTTCACCAAATGGGTTGAAGCAGCTTCGTACGCAAACATCACCAGACAAGTGGTAGCCAGATTTCTGAAAAGAGACATCATCTGTCAATATGGATTTCCCGAGCGAATCATTACTGACAATGATTCCAATTTGAACAACAAAATGATGGCAGAGCTTTGTCGGGACTTCAAAATTCAACATCACAACTCTTCTCCTTACAGGCCAAAGATGAATGGCATTGTTGAGGCCGCTAATAAGAACATTAAGAAGATTGTGCAAAAGATGGTAGTTACCTACAAAGACTGGCATGAGATGCTACCATTTGCTTTGCATGGGTACCGAACCTTAATCAGAACATCTACTGCGGCAACGCCTTATCAACTTGTGTATGGTATGGAAGATGTCCTACTTATTGAAGTTAAGCTACCCTCCTTACGATAATGATGGATGTGAAACTGGATGAAGCAGAATGGTTCCGGTCTCGGTACAATCAACTGAATGTGATTAAAGAGAAAAGATTAGCTGCCATCTATCATGGGCAGTTATATCAGAAGCGAATGAAGAAAGCCTTCGACCATAAAGTCAGACCTCGAGATTACCAAGTGGGAGAGCTTGTTTTGAAGAGAATCCTTCCTCCTCATACAGACCACAGGGGCAAGTGGACACCAAACTATGAAGTTCCCTATGTGATAACCAAAGTCTTCTCAGGTGGAGCTCCGATGCTCGCAACCATGGATGGTGAAGACTTCTCGTCTCGTGTAAATTCAGATGCAGTTAAAAAATACTTCGCATAAAATGACCCGCTGGACATAAAAATAGAATGTAAGTCCAGGCAAAAATAGGGCATTCCGGCGAGTCAAAAACAAAATAAAAGACTCAGGTAAAAATAAGGCAAAAATATAAAAAAATGTGTACACCCGCTGAGTTGAAAAGCCGCATTGGACAGCTCAGGAAAAAATGGGTATCCTGGTGGATTGAAAACCCGAAAGGGCGATCCACGTAAAATTAGGGAATAAGCGAACAACTACATTCTGAATTTGTCTGTATCGCTCACAACATGGTAAGCTCCGAAAGGGCAACGCATCAGTCAGAATCAGACTTCTTCAGAAAGCAAGATAAGAAGAACGTCAAGGTCATACAGGTCATAGCAAAGGAAGCTCGCTGGAGCGTCATCTTCAACATTGCCAATATTTTTATTTTCTCAATTTACAGCAATCTCCTCTTTCCAGGGGATTCGCTTCTTTGACTGTACTTGCCTGTTCAGGGCACGCAAATTAATAAAATCAGAGTTTTCAGTCACACTTTGCTTTATACATTTTTTTTCGTTTGCAAAATGTCCAAGGTTCATAATACAACACTTGCATAAAAACATGTGAGCCATTCTAATAAATGCTTGCAGGAAATATGTTGCTTTCAGGAAAATCTAACTCCTATGACGGAATCCGGTTAAGGATACCTCAGGACACTTGTGCGTTTTCCTTTGTCTTAACAGGTTGCATGTGCTCAAAGTAGACAATCTTTCGCAACATGGGGCATATCAAGCATTGAACCCTCAGTATACTACTTCCCAGAAGTTATCTCCTCCCCGAGCAGGACCTCCCGGGCAGTGCCTGACAGCCTCCTCCACAAGCAAAGTGATTAAAGAACTTTCTATTCCCCACCGGAGATGCCAGATTTCTCTCATCCTCAACAGAGTTGGTGGAACTGATTCCCCACATAGTTGCTTCCCCAGAAGAGCAATACCTGAAACACATCCCCAACGGAGCTGCTAAAACTTCCTCATCCCCATTAAGAGTTCTCCCTCCGGATAGATCCACCAATGATTTATTTCCCTAAGCAGAGTTCTTCCTCCGAACAGATCCATCAATGATCCCTTCCCCCAGTTGGGTTACCTCTCCAAACAGATTAGCCAGCGATCTTTATCCCCACGGGATCCGAGTCCCGGATCAGTTTCTCTCCTTTGCATAATCATAGCATTCGCATCATATTCACCGAAAAGCGTAACATTCCGTCTAATACGAAGCATTACGGCAAAAATCAAACATTTTCATTATCATAAGCCAGGATCGAGCCAGTCACCTGCAAATACCATCATACAAAACTCATATCCCCCGCAGATAAAAGCCAAAGCACCCCCCTTTTTGCACTCTCAAATACAAATATTATCTCATAACTTATACATATCCCTTTTGACACTCGTCCGTGTCATACTTCCCTAGAAAGTCAAACACTCGTCTGTGTCCCTTGCCCAATATTTTGACACTCGTCCGTGTCTTGCACATACCTCACCAGCAAATCAGTACTTGTACATACCAATACAGAAGTCTTTTGATATTCGTTCGTATCTTGTATATATCACTCTTCAGCAGATTCAACACTCGTCCGTGTTCCTTGCTTAACCGATTGATACTCGTCCGTATCATCATCCTTAAACACGCGTCGACGTTTGTTTCTATCGATACTCGTCTGTATCGTGGTTCTAAGGATGCTCGTCCGCATCTTTAATCTATACACACTGTCAAACAGTTATATCTTTTATTTTTTGAAGACTTAAGCACTCGTCCGTGTTTACCATTCCCCAGCAAGTTACCAACAAAACAATTTTTTTTCTATCTGACATTCGTCCTGTGTCGTGATAATGTCGACAGTCGTCCCCTGCCAGGTGATCGTCCTTCACCTTCGGATGATTGTCCCTCATCCTTTTCCCTAGTGGAATCTCCATTATTGGAGCCTTCTATCCGAAATTCGTCTTATGTCGTGATATTTTTAGATGCCATCCCATGCTAGGTGATCGTCCTTCACCTTTTGATGATCGTCCCTCATCATTTATCCGATGGCCGTCCCCATCGTTGATCTTGTTATCCGACATTCGTCCTATGTCGTGATAATCCCTGAGAGTAGCCGTACCCTGCTAGGTGATCGTCCTTCACCTCTTGATGATCGTCCTTCATCATGCTTATCTGATGGTCGTCCCCATCGTTGATCTTTTTTGAGATATTTAGAGCAGCCGTCCCCTGCTAGGTGATCGTCCTTCACCTTTGATGGCCGTCTCTCATCATTGTTTCATTTATTCTTTAAACCGACCGTCGTCCCCATCGTTGTTTACTTTACTTTCTAGCCTGATGGCCGTCCTCATCATTGCTTTTCTCAATCCCCAGAGAATTTATTTCCTTACCAGATGGTCGTCCCTGTCGCGGTCTCTTTATTTCCCTAACTTGTCGGCCGCCCCGTCATTGCTAAACTTACCATTTTATCCCCAGCAATCGTCCTCAGCTCGATGGTCGTCCTCCATCGCTTTCATTTAACAAATCATACTGTACTTTTGTTTAGAATTTATATCCCTTTTCTTCTTCTCCCCAGCGAGTGCAAATTTTGGACTGTCTTTGGTATTCAACCACAAGTTATTGTTTGTCTGTTAAGCCAGGCGCTTACATCCTGCACATCTAACTCATGCTTGAATAGGGGCAGCTGTAAACACCCCAAATTTGCCCTCACTTTTTCTCACACCATGTCTTGTGAACTTTCATTTTTGTTTTAACATAAGCATTACATCTCATATTACATATTTGTTTCATCTGCATAGTCTCATTTCATCTGCATTTAGGGTTTGTGATCTGAGCAATCCAAGAATCAATCTGAGCCATCCCAATGGTCTTGAAGCTTTCCAAGGGGTTCCATGTGTGTTCTATGATCATATTATGCTCCCCAAAGTTCATGAGAGTCAAGAAATCACAAAGATTGGCAAAGGCATGGAAGCAGAGTGGTGTACCTCGAAAAATACGATCCTCGCGCCGACCGCGGAATAGAAGGGAAATAACAGATTCGCCACCTAATTCTATTTATTCTAATGAAAGAATAGGAAGATATAGATAAAACCTAATAAAGAAATATGGATAGAACAAGGTCATCGAAACCAACATCTAAGTTCGGGAGTCGGTTATATAAGGGGAAGGTATTAGCACCCCTTACGTCCGTTGTACTCAACAGGAACCTCTTAGTTTCACTTGCGATTTAATGTTAACTTATGCTTATTGTTTTCTTCGACTAAAATAAATGTGAACGATTCTAATTTAAGATTACGAGAAGTGGGTGGTTTTATTCCTAGGGTGCTCGGTAGGGAGTAAGATCTGTGTGCCTACGTATTCCCTTGTGCAATGGGAAAGTCAGAGCATCGTAGTTCGCGGTACTAAGGTTCGTTGGCTTTTAATGAATAGTTGTTTGAACCGCATTCAAACTGCTAAGCGTTGGCTTATCTGCTCGCGATAGGAGGCGGAAGCGCTAGCTTATTTGCGAGTAAGAAAGGATTTAAACAAAATTCGCTTTAAAGAAGAATGTTTGATAAATTAGGTGTTTTTTGAGAATGAAAGGGTAAATAAACCGCGTCCTGAGGGGCGGGCCTCAGGAAAGTTCATTCGAGAATTCGAGGAATGCTAGATTCCAGAATTCAATTCTTTCATTACTTGATGTGCATATTAAAAGTTTTAATTACGAAAAATCGAATGAACCGCATCCCACGGGGCGAGCTTCAGGAGAGTTCATTCAAGAATTCGAGGAATGCGAGACTCCAGAATTCAGTTATTACGTTATTTAATTATGAAAATATTTGAAGGACGAGTTCGGAAACATTGATGGCGAGCCTCGATGCGCTCGACTTACATTGATTCGCGATCCGATTAAAGCGAATAACAAAAAGAATTAAATTAAAATTGCAACAATTAAATTGGAATAAAAACAATAGATATAAATAATTAAATTTAATCGAATTTGATAAAGTACTTGAATAATGGAAATAAAGTAAAAAATAAATAAATTACTAAATTAAATTGTTTGTCGAAATAGAATAATTAAATAAAATGCCTCATATTGATTAAATTTCCCGATTTATAATATCGGAAATAATTTAATCGTTTATTATATCATTGGCCGTAAAAGTGAAATAAAGTCCAAAAATAATAATAAATAAAGAATTAGCCTCATATTTAATTTAAATAACGTTGATTTATTCAAAATCGAATATTTAAATATTTATTCATCGGCCAATAAAATAATAATAAAATTAATAATAAAAATGAATCTAATAATAAACTAGAAACTATAAAAATAGAAAACGGTCTCATATCGATTCGGATAACGTCGATAAATTGAATGTTGTGAATCGGACGGTAATATCATAGACCTTAAGGAGAAATAAAAATAATAATTATAATATTAATTACCAAAATGAAAACAATTGTATCTACAAAAATCTAAAACAGTATGAAACCAAAATCTATAACAAAATAAAATAATACGAAACTAAAATATAACATGAAAATTAAATTAAATTAATAATAACCATATATATAAAAAGAAAATGTCAAACATTCAGGAGCATTAAATAAGGAGACCAAAAAATTTCTCAAATGTGATTTCCAAAAAAACAAAGAAAAAAGAGAAAACCTCTTGCCTCCTTAAAAATGGAAGAAGAATCACGGCTCTCTCGCGGTCTCTCACGGCTTCAACGGCTGCAGTGATCTCTCAGCCTCTCTTCAAACACATGCCTCTCCGTCTGTCTCAACTCGACTCTCACTCACTATCTCCGCCGATTCACAATTTCTCAGATCTCTCGTGGCTCTCTCTGCGACACGACCTATGCTTCGGTGGGTTACGGCGACTTTGGGAGGTGGTTTCTTCTCGAATCCATGTTTATGATTTAAAGATGGTGGCTTATGGTTTGTTTTGAAGGAGAAGAATGAAGGTAAGGATGAGGATGCAATGGTTTATGTGTTTTGGTTTTGAGATTTCGCAGAAGGTTGTTTGGTTATGGATAACGAAGGTTGCAGAGGGTGTTTTGATCCAAGAAGAAAGGGTGGAGGCGGGTTCACGATTGGTTCCACGTTGGAAACTTATGGTGAGTTCTAAAGAATTTATTTTCTTTTGAGTAGCTAGGTCCCCCTCTTTAATGATTTGCTCTCTCTATTTATAGGATCAAGAGTGAGGATTGAGCTTGAATGAGCTGTAAAATCTATTCTGTTAGAGAGGAGATCTTGCTCAGATTCAGTGGGGACCGAGTGTAAATCTTATCAGGGGTATAATGGAGAAAGCTTGTGGAGAATAAGGTTTGCACTACTTCTAGAAACTCAGACAATTTCCTAACCCTTTTCACTGAATTTTACTGCTGTGAAATGTTACAAAACATATTTTCACTACCACTATTTTACTGTATAATCTTGTTTTTCACTGTTGTAAAACAAACCTTAATTTCCTGTCATCCAAACAAAAACTCTTATTTTTGCGAGCATCCCGCTCTTGTTTTTTTCAAATAACTTTTGGTTTAACTTATAAACTTATAGATCTTGTAATTTCTAACTAATGAGAAGCAAACTTATGCAGGCACCTTTGGTAAACGGTCCATGAATTTTTTAACAGCTATGACCTTTGGTGAAGAAAACCATCACAGCAACTGGCATGGGGCTTGAATGCATCAGGGCAATAGAAAAAGTCCAAAGCTGTTTCCAAAATTCTTGCAACAATGCAACTAGAATACGAAGCATATGCTGCGACAATGGTGGAAGAAAGCAGTGTCGGATAACGGTTTGATTGTAACGGTGGAGCGTTTTGATTGTCATCCTTCAACTTGTTTTGGCTAGGTAACAAGGCCTGTTATAGTTTTCTTCTTCTTTGAAAATGATTTACGTGTGTTCTTCTAACATTAAATTTTTCTTTTTATGTATGCTCTGAACTTTGAGGAAACTAATACAAACAAATCCCTCAACAATGCAAAAGAAACTGCAATAGAACAAAAGAAGGGTGCCTTTGATAATTCTAGATCATTGCATCTTTCAACAAACCGGGCAATATTATCTTCAGGGTGGACAATGAAATTGCTAGCCAAGTTTTTGATAACCATCAAGTTAAAAGAAGATAAACTTCCAAGTATCAGAATCGTTTCTTCAGAGCTAGACGCACCAACATTCTGATAAAGTGGCCAGTTAAATTTATTGACTAGTACAAAAGCTTTTAAATTCGAGCCCTGGGTCTGTAGCATAGCAAGAGGTAATGGAAAAAACATGGCAGCGCTGTTTTTTTAGTAATTAGGATAATCATGAAAATATGATATGGCTTTTCTTTACATAGGTGACAACAACTTCTCCAGCTAGACTAACGTTATTAATCGAACCAGACAACAGCTTGCCACCCCAACTTCTTAGCACAATTTGCAGTGTCTCAATAAGCTTAGAAGCACCCAATACACTTTGCAAACCATCAACATCCAAAGCTGCTTGAACAACTGTTAGATCTTTTAATATCAAGTTGTCTCACAATGACCTCTTAAGTACCAACAAGACCCTCTGGAACAAATGCCCTTGCTTTTAAGGTGCCAAAAGCATTTATCTCGCAGCATAGTCCGTCTATCATCAGCCTTGGGCAAACCAATGAAGACCTATCAACTCCCTAGTCTCCTCAGCAATTGGACGTCGAGACAGTATAAGTCTCTTTTTTTTAAACTTCTTCAGCCGCCATTTGTCCACATTCTGCACTTTTTTTTTACAATACTCACAAGTTCTTCAAGAGTTTGGATTTTTTGCTTGAATGTCAATGTCAAGTGAATGAGAAAGCTACTCTTGGATAATGAAAACGAAAATCTTCTTGTAAGGCGAGTGACTCCAGATTCTTGCATTTGCGTCTTGTCCCTTGAAGCCCGCTTGAAAAATGCCATGATATTTCCTTCTTGGCGTATGCACTACCGAATTTTTCTTGTCTTTGTTAGCAAGTTTGACATTTACGCCATTAGTTCTTTGGAAGGTACTATTAGGACTATCAGGACGAAGGAATTCGATGTACTTGGTATGACAAGCTTGCGTAGCTGGTTGTGGAACAGAGTTGTAACTGGTATATGTTGTGTATCCATTGTGAGAATGACTTGGAAAACTGGGAGACTGCAGTTGTGGTTAGCAACATGAGGAGGCTTATGGGTGCTATGGATGAACCCCGAAACTGCTTCAGATGCTGACGAAAACTTCAAATTGGTAGCAGCTGGAGGATGATATTAAGAAGGGTGCTGGTACTGTTGGATCAATTCCTTGAAGAGTAGATGAAATGACATTATGCTGGCCTATGTAATTTGGATCCTTATTACCTTGCAATTTCCGTAAACATGACCTTTCTGGCTTATTGTATTAATCATGTTTTGATTCCTTTGTTTTGGTATTTGTCATGTGATGTGGGTGATGAGGGACTGGACGCATTTGCACATGAAGAATAGGGATTTTGTGGCTCTGTCTTTGAAGAAACAAAATGATACCCTGTTTACTTATGTGAACCTGAATTGGAACTGATACATGGCTGTTAATTTTTTCTGGATGCTCCTTTAGCTGTGACTTGGTTGCCTCATTTCGACACAATTTTCGCACAGCAGCCATGACTGAAGTTCTTCAAGAGCCCGAGGTTATTGTTTCAGATCCCTCACACACGAAGTCAAGCTCTTCAACCGATGGAGCTTCGACAATGTTCAGCTTATTGATGTGTCTTTTTCGGATTACATTGGAGTTCAATCATCGAAACATGCTACATATGTGCCTCACACTGCTGGTAGGTACTCAATGAAGCATTTCAGGAAGGCTCAGTGTCCTATTTTTGAGAGGATCACAAACTCTCTCATGATGCAGGCAGTATTGGGATGCGGAAGTCTCGTTTCATGGCATGGCTTGCTACGGTTTGAAGCTGACTTTGTTGTTTTAATCAAAACTCATGGTATTTTGCTTATGTAAGTTTTTGGTGCACTCATGATATTACACTCGCATTCTTGCAGGTTGCTGATGCGAACTGAAAGTTCCAAAAATACCTTTGGCAAACAGATGTGTTTGAAGCATCAAGATACTCAATGCTGGTTGAAGTTAGAATGAATCTTGGTTCAATATTGTACAATTTTAGGCCTCAATTTTACTGTGTAATTGTATGCTGTACATTTGTATTAGATTACACTGAGATTAATCCGTTATATGGAATCTGAATTTGTAAAAGGTGACTTTCTTTCACAAACTAACCTCACGGCTTATAACATTCCTGGACTGTGGCTTAACTTGTTTGTAACATCACTTGAAATCCACCAATCTCAATGATTCTTACGCTTTGAAATTCTTTGACATTAAGTGAAGAGCAGTTTGGAACTTGAAATCAATCTTGCCACAACACTTGAAATTACCTTTGAAACAACAACCCAAAAATCGACTTGAAACACATCAACTATGCCTTGAAACAGTTTATCCTTTAGACTTTAACCCCCGTTGTGCCAACTTTGATTAGAACAGGAAACCTTTGAATTCATCTAAGGACAAAATAATGACCACACTTGCTTGATCTTAGCGTTAGAACGAAACCAATTTAAAATCAATCTTGTACATGTATTTGAATCATGCATATTACTTTTCTCACCGTCTAAGAAAACCATGTGCCAAAATCCATGCTTAAGGCTTGATTTTGGAATGAATAGAGTTGTCTTGAATCCTTCAAACCAAAGCTCTAATTTGGAATTTTTCTTAATATAATGCCACCTAGTTCATGCACATCATTGCTCTTTAAAACCATTCACGACAAAATAAATTGGTAATGAAGCAAAATCAACAATCATGACGATTTTGAGTAAATCCTGAATCTTACGGACACCTGTTTAGACAATATGAGGAAAAAAAAGATGAAAGTAGCAAGGCATATATATAATATTTTGATGATTTTGGTAATTCACAAAGATATACTAATGATATGATGCAAAGATGCTGGAAATAGAAATAGGAAGAATGGTAGGACAAATTTAGGGTACGACACAGAGCTAGGGTTTTCCTGCACAGATGACCAAAATTAGGGTTTTGGTTTCAGAGGCCTTAACTCCAATTTTTTTGGCATTCTTGTTTCTATTGTTCTTAATATTTTATAAGGATCATGTGTACCAAGTTTGATGAATGAATTCATTGTGGAAGTCATCTGATCATTGGGTAACTTCTTGAGCAAGTAAAGTAAAAATCAGGGCATCTGAGGCCCCCAACAAGGGTACCAAAGGATCATTTTCATCAAATTGAAGTTCTATGATCTTTATTTGATCTTAGAAGTGGTTGGAAGTTCACAAAATTGAAGAATTTTGAGCCAATTGCAAACTTGCCATTTTTGGAAATGACTTTTAATGGAAACTTTCCATTTTGGGAAAGATTTTTAACCTCCTCTTTCATGACCAAAAATGCTTCAAATCAAAAATTCTTGGACATGAAAGTTGTAGATTAGGTCTTTCCCTTTTCAGAAAGTATAAGAACATGTCTTGATTCATCCTAGAACTCAAGATATGGCCTTTCAAAGTTGGCAAAAATCCTATAATTTTCAAGTTCATGTTGTAACACCCCAAATTTTCCCTCTCCTATGTAGCATCATGATCATATGATAATCATCATCAGCATGTCATGTCTTTACAATTTTGCATAGAAAGATGAGGCATAGCACTTGCATGTTCCAGCATAAGGCATATGATCAATTATCAGGGAAATTCTAAGCTCATAAGGCATGTTACAAGGTTGATATCATGGTCAAAGGACTTAAAAAAGGGATTGAGGATCAAAATCAGATCAAAACGGTTGGCGCCGGGCTATTCCTGAGGTTTTCCACCAAAAGGAGGGAAAATTCAAAATTCACTGGCGTTAACCGGTTAACGCTTTGGTTAACCGGTTAACGGCTGCAAATTTTGAATTCCAGCAGCATTTTCAGCATGTGTTTGGCTCCAATTTTTGAAGTTTCTGATTTTTATTCATTTTTGAATTAATTGGAAATTATGGAGAAGGATCTAGAGCATTTATCCAAGCCTAATCCCATTTCTAAATCCTAATCTCATTACCAAACCATAATTTTGGATCCCAAGCCTAATTTTTGGGCCCCAAACCTAGACCATATTTAATCCGTTTTCATCCAAACCAAGAAAAAAAGCTCTCTCATATTTTCACTCTCCATTCTGAATTTTCACTCTTCTCACTCACAATTCTCTCATTTTTCTCTCCCAATTTTCCAAATCACTCAAAATTCCTCTTTGAAGATCACATAACCTTTCCTTAAGGTGTATAGATCTTGGAACTAGACCTCCATCCTTAGCTTCATTGCATCTTTTTGCTGGTTTAATTGGTGATTTAGATCTGGTTTGGGATCTAGAAGTGCTTTTGGATCCAAAATTCTGCATCAAGACCTTGTTCTTGCATTTATTTTGCATGGAGTGTGAAGCTTAGCACCGGATCTTCAAAGTTTTGTGCGAGATCTATCGTTTTCAGCTCGATTAACAATTAGCAAATCATACCTCAGCTTTGTAGGTTGGTTAATTTCAGATTTAGCTCTATTTTAGCTTATTTGCATGCTTGTGCTTTAGATCCACCATGTGCTTGTGTATTTGCTCGTGTTGCTTGAATTGATTGATCGATTTGTGACCGGATCCATGTGCTAATGTTCATGAGCTTAATGATGCCATTTAATGTGAATTGATACACTTATTTCAGGCTCAATTGATTGCTGGTCTGGTGTGAGATTAATTGGATAAGCTGGTTTGAACTGATTTTTCTGCAGGAATTGTTGTTGTTTCTTCAGTGTTAACCGGTTAACGGATTGGTTAACCGGTTAACACACTTGTTTTTGTGCTATTTTTCTGTAGGTTTTGATTGGTTAACCGGTTAATGCTTTGGTTAATCGGTTAACACTGAAGTAGTAGGCCATTTTTGGGCTATTTTGGACTTGTTTGATCCCCTTACTTGTTTTAAATGCCATGGATCATTGTATGATCATTGAATATGACTGTTTAGGGTGATTGGCTTGTTGGTTGATGCATGCTTCCATGTTCTCGACACGTAAATGCTTGTATGTGCAAAGTTTGACATGTTTGTTTAACTTGGTTTTCTAGAACTTTGAACATGTCATTTCCATGAGTTTTGTTGATGAACATGTGCTGGATTTTTCTAACACTTGCAGGGGCTCATGGTAAGAGAAGTGTGGATGTTCATCCACATTTCAACTCTTCATCCTTTTCCTTTTAAGTTGCTTTCTCTTTGTGTTTTGATGTGCCTTATACCATCATGTGAAGCAACTTTTTTCTTCCCCCTTTAGGAGCAACTTATCTCCTTTAGAGGAGTAAGTTGCTTGCTAGCTCTTGTCTCCTCTTCTTCTTTATCCTCTTGATTTCTTTTTTCTTTTTCTTAGGATGGTTGAAACCTCACTAACCTTAGGACCACTCTTTTGCATGATAACATTCGGTTTAGTCTTTCCCCATTTTAGACTTTTACCTTTTTCCTCCTTTGGTTTTTTTCTCTTCTCATCTCAAAAGAAAACCCTAAAAAACACTTCTTCATCTTTAATCACTAAAACACCTAATATATTCAACAAGTCAATGAAATTAGGCCATTTCCTTTGGAAACAAGTCTTGGATAAGTTCTCCTTACTTGGTGTGCTTGTTCTATTATTCCATCTTGGAATGTAGTAGCAAGTACACATTCCATAGAAAAGAGCTTGAATTCATTCTCTTGTGCCACACCAAATAAAAAGCTCTAAAAAAAAACAAACAAACAATAATCGCCTTTCCTTCGGGAATTCTTTTCTCATCTCCTTCGCTCCGTCCGCGAACTTACTTCTTCTTGTCATTTTGCAAGACGGTTACACACTCGTCGTCCGAGCCTGCAACACTTGAGCATTGACATAGGCAGTTCAAGCCTTAATTCACAAGCAATATTTTCCACCCCTAGTTAGGGGAACTACGACATCTCTGATCCTCATGTCCATTGAGGTACGTAGGCAGCGGGGTAGGGCCCGTTCGAGCACACTCTTTTCCCTACATTTTTCTTCTTTATTTCCTTTTTCAGTTCCTTTTTCATTCCGGTTTCAGTTTCAGTTTTGCAAAAGCTTTCATTTCTTCACCCTTTGAAATAGATTTCTTTGCAAGCGTGGATCCCTTCGGGTACGGCGGACGATCTAGGGTGCTAATACCTTCCCAGATCGTAACTGACTCCCGATCTCAGTTTCTTTGGTTCGCAGGACCTTTGTCCTTCCTTTTTTTTCTTCTGGTTTGTGCAGCATTACCATTCCCGTTTCTTTGGGATAAAAATACCTGGCTGGCGACTCTACCTCTTTTCGCACCACTTTCGCGTTTATACCTAGATGGAAATCCGGGGAGCGACAGCTGGCAACTCTGCAGGGGACTGCCTAACCGGAATCTCTGGTTCCCCTGAGAGTCAATCCTAGCGCTTGCATGTTTCTGTTTCTTTGGGTGTTGATTGTTTGTTGTTGCGTGTTTATTTTTACTGTTGTTTATTTATAGTTTTATTTACAACTTTATTTATAGTTTTCAGTATTTATATTCCTACATCATATTATACTGGACTGTCTGGCTGCTGGTTTCCTTTTTTCTGTGGGATTGGGAACTCTTACTGAGAGATGAGCTCGTTACCGGGGCTCGAGCGCACCCTAGGACTTAGAGTGGACAGTCACTTTGGCTTCATGGCATCTTGCTATGTTGGTAGTAGTGAGTTCCACACCCAGACTTGCGACCGTCTTGGAAATGAATTGATGCCGGAATCTTTCTGGGGTCATACACAACCTCGATAGTTATGTGCATATGGGGACCGATCATTGAGGACCTTTGTGGAAAAATCCCTCTCCAGTGGTGACAATGGCATACCACATTTTGTGGCAAACCCATTCGCACCAGAGGGCCCACTGGTAACTCGCATAGGATGGCCTGGTTCTTTTATAGGAACTCAGTCAAAGCATCTGGTCGTATGATGATAGTATTGTACCCTTTGGGATGAATGTACTATTGTTTCTCGATTCCAATGCTTGAAGTTGGGAACTTATAAAGGATGCTTGTTTTTCCCGGACTCTCATTGAGGCCTCCCTGAGTAGTACATAATGCCAAACTGATTCCCTGATTAGGTCATGAGCCATTTCTCAGAAATGGTGAACGTATTATTGCTATTCGGCTTTGAGAGTCCGTGATGTTTGACCCGGAGCACACCCGTGAGATTGGGAGGGGTTTACAGGTTTGCAGGAACCCTTGACCTCATCATACCTCATTGCCAGTACAGTTCTATGATTTGATAAGGCTAAATGGATTTGGATCTTTGATTTTGGGGCTTATTTGAGACTGAATTCTTGTTCATGAGGCTTTATTTAGAGGATCTTGGTTCTTGGTCACTTGGGTCCCGTGTTCCGTATCCAAACAGTCTCGGTCGTTGATCATATGCCTGAATTGCATTTGCATCGCATCATACTAGCATTAATTGTTTGTGTTTCCATTTCAGATTAGCATTTGTACCCAGTTCTGGTATCCATTGTTTCTCCAGATGACAGAGGTTCAAGAGATACCCAGAAAAAGGAATGTTCATTATACTTTTATCGCAACCCGACAAAGTTACCAATAGAAGTGATTGTGTGTCTACCATAGAAATTTATTTTGATCCTGCTGAGGTTCCTGTCCGGAGAGAGCCTATGACTATCTATGTTCCCGAAGTTAGTCCAGTGATCATTACTGTTCCGGGACCAGTTCCTTATGCTGATGACAAGGTCATCCCTTGGCATTATGGCTCGGACGTGTATGTAGAAGGCCAGAAGGTGGAGAGTCAAGCGGTGACAATTGACCCGACTGTTGTGAATGTCGGAGGAGTTGGGGGATTTACGAGGAGTGGGCGTCTCTTTGCTCCTCAAGCTCTTAGAGGTGATCCTGAAGTTGAAGCTGCTACAAGGGCTAAGGGTAAAAAAATAGAAACTGAAGGGGTGACAACTCCTGCTGCCGGTCAGGGCACTTTTGAAAAGGAAGTCGAGGAATTCATGAGAATAATTAAGAAAAGCGATTATAAGATGGTGGAATAGCTGAATCAGACCCCGTCCAAGATATCCTTTTTGTCGTTGTTGATGTGTTCCCAAGCTCATCGAGAGGCTTTGCTGAAAGTTTTGAAAATGGCATATGTACCACAAGAGATAAATGTCAACCAGTTGGAGGCTGTGGTAGGCAGCGTAAACGCCAGCCACGAGTTGGGATTCACAGATAGAGATCTCACTTCTGAAGGACGCAATCATAACAAAGCCTTACACGTCACCATGGAGTGTAAGGGTGTTGTTCTATCACACGTCCTGGTAGATACAGGCTCTTCTCTCAATGTGCTCCCTAAGAAGGCCCTCATGAAGCTGAATGTTGATGGCATCGTCTTGCAACCCAGTGATTTGATTGTGAAAGCCTTTGATGGGTCTTTAAGATCTGTGTTTGGGGAGGTAGAGTTGCCGGTGAAGATTGGGTCTCAGATATTCAAGAGTACATTCTATGTTATGGATATTCAATCTGCTTATAGTTGTTTGTTGGGACGTCCCTGGATACACGTTGCTGGCGCAGTAACATCCACGTTGCATCAGAAGTTGAAGTATGTGGTAGAAGACCAGGTTATTACTGTGTGCGGAAAAGATGATATTTTCGTAAGCCATCTGTAGACCTTCAAGTACGTAGAATGGACGGGGAGATCCATGAGACACTTTGCCAAGATTTTGAGACGGTCAATGTCAGTAATTTGTTTCCAGCAGTTCAGAACAGTGAGAAGGAAAGGACTCCTATCCACTCCTACAAGCAAGCTAGGGAGGTAGTTCAATCCGGAAATGCCCAAGGCTGGGGAAAGTTGTTGGAAGTGGAAAAGAAAGACGACAAGTTCGGTCTCAGATATCAACCTGGTCAGTCCAGCGGGTCTCATGGCAATAAGCCCATAGCGTTCACCAGCGCTGAGATGCTCGACTACAATAATGTTTGTGCAACAGATGCAGACAGGGATAGTGATTGTGACTTGGATAACTGGATTCACCCATACATATCTGGGGAGGAGCTCCGAAACTGGTTTGCCGAAGATTTTGTTCAAGTTACTTGGCAGTCAAAGTAATTTTCTTTGTTTCCATTTTTATCATACTGCATGTCAAATCCTGCACACTGCCCAAGGTGCATGGATCCATATGTAGGGCCACCATGTTTTTAATGCATTTACTTTTTCCATGAAATAAAGGACATGTTTCAAGCAAATTGTGTTCTCTTTCTTTCGTTTTAAAATTTTTCACAGATAAAATGGCAATTTTATTCTTTCTAGTGTTTTGTGTGTTTGCGTCTCCTACAGATTCTGAAATAAGCACATCGTTTGTGCAGTGTTGATCATTCGGATTCCTGTGACAACGTTCCTGCTATGACTATGCATGACTTCGACAATCCTATTTACCAAGCTGATGAAGGGGTTGAGGAAGACTGTGAACTCTCGGAAGAATTGGTCAGGTTGTTGAAACAAGAGGAAAGGGTCATTCAGCCTCATCAGGAAGAAATAGAGATCATCAACATCGGGTCTGAAGATATAAGGAAAGAGATAAAGATTGGGACCAGTCTGCAGGCCGAGGTAAAGAAGGAGTTGATTGGTATGCTACGTGAATATGTGGATATCTTCGCCTGGTCGTATCAGGATATGCTAGGACTAGATACTGACATCGTTGTGCACAAGCTGCCACTAAAGGAAGATTATCCTCCCGTGAAACAAAAGCTAAGAAAAACTAGCCCTGATATGGCTATGAAGATCAAGGAGGAAGTTCAAAAGTAGTGGGATGTTGGGTTCCTTGTTGTGACTAGTTACCCGCTTTGGGTAGCTAACATTGTGCCTGTACCGAAGAAAGATGGCAAGGTCCGGATGTGCGTCGATTATCGGGACCTAAACAGAGCAAGTCCAAAGGATGACTTTCCATTACCTCACATTGATGTGCTGGTAGATAACACCGCTCAGTTCTCGGTATTTTCTTTCATGGATGGCTTATCCGGGTATAATCAGATCAAGATGGCACCGGAAGACATGGAGAAAACGACGTTCATTACCCCGTGGGGTACATTCTGTTACAAGGTTATGCCCTTTGGATTGAAGAATGTCGGGGCAACGTATCAACGAGCTATGGTAACATTGTTCCACGACATGATACATAAATAAATTGAATGATATGTGGACGACATGATTTCCAAGTCCCGGGACGAAGAAGGGCATTTGGTCAATTTCAAAAAGTTGTTTGATAGGTTGATAAAGACAGATTGAGGTTGAATCCAAACAAGTGCACATTCGGAGTGCGTTCCTGTAAGTTGATGGGTTTCATTGTTAGTCAAAGAGGAATCGAGGTAGATCCTGCAAAAGTAAAAGTAATACAAGACATGCCTGCACCGAAAACAGAAAAAGAAGTGTGTTGGTGTTTAGGGAGATTGAACTACATTTCTCGGTTTATATCTCATCTAACTGCCACGTGCGAGCCAATATTAAAATTGTTGAGAAAAGAGAAAATGGCCAGGTGGAATGAGGACTGTCAAAGAGCCTTTGAAAAGATAAAAGAATATCTGCAGGAGCCTCAGATTCTAATGCCTCCAGTTCCAGGACGGCCACTTATCATGTACTTGACTGTGTTAGAAGGGTCGATAGGGTGTGTTCTAGGCCCACATGACGAGTCTGGTCGAAAATAGCATGCTATTTACTACCTTAGCAAAACGTTTACCGACTATGAATCTCATTACTTACTGCTCGAGAAAAATTGTTGTGCTTTGGTATGGGCTGCTCGCCGAATGAGATAATACATGTTGACCCATACCACATTGCTAATCTCATAAATGGACCCCGTCAAGTACATTTTCGAGAAAACAACATTAACCGGAAGGGTTGAAGGGTGGCAAATGATCTTAACAGAGTATGACATACAATATACTTCCCAGAAAGCCATCAAACGAAGTGTATTGTCAGATTATCTTGCACAACAACTGCTTGAAGACGACTATCAGCCGATGAAGTTTGATTTCCCTGATGAGGACATCGTGTACCTCCAGGCAAGAGATTGTGAGGAATCAATTTCGGAGCAGGGGCCAGACCCTGAATCCAAATGGAAGTTGATGTTTGATGGGGCAGTCAATATCAACGGATGTGGAGTTGGTGCTTTTCTTATCACTCCCGAAGGTGTTCATTTTCCCTTCGCTTCCAGAATTACTTTTGGTTGCACCAACAATGAAGCGGAATACGAGGCGTGCATAATGGGAATAGAGGAGGCTATTAATCTTCAGATTAAGACTCTCGATATATTCGAAGATTCAACCCTCGTTATCAACCAGATTACCAGCAAGTGGTATACACATCAAGAACACTTAATTCCATATAGGGATTATGCCAAAAGACTGTTGACATTCTTCACAACGGTTAAACTTCAGTACATACCACGAGATGAGAATAAATTTGCTGATGCATTGGCTACTCTCTCCACGTCCATCAACTTCTTGTGTTGGAACTATGTGCCTAGGATTGACGTGTCCAGGCTTGACGCACCAGCTTACGCTTTCTCTGTAGATGCAGTGTCTGATGAGAAACCTTGGTATTTTGATATCAAGCTTTTCCTAGAAAAACAAGAATACCCAGCGGGGGCATCATCCAATGACAATAAGACCTTGAGACGGCATGCTGCTAGCTTCTTCTTGAACGCAGATGGGGTTTTGTATAAGAGGAACTTTGACATGGTTTTTCTTAGATGCGTGGATAGACACGAAGCAGGCCTGTTTATACAAGAAGTCCACGAGGGATCCTTCGGTACTCATGCAGGAGGACATGATATGGCTAAGAAGTTGCTGAGATCAGGGTATTATTGGCTAACAATGGATGCAGATTGTTGTTCGTACGCCCGTAAGTGCCACAAATGTCAGATATATGCAGACAAAGTGCATGTTCCTCCTAGCCCGCTCAACATCATGTCATCTCCTTGGCCCTTTTCTATGTGGGGCATTGACATGATCGGGAAGATAGAGCCTACTGCTTCAAACGGTCATCGTTTCATCTTGGTTGCGATTGATTACTTCACCAAATGGGTTGAAGCAGCATCTTATGCCAATGTCACTCGTCAAGTGGTAGCCAAATTTCTGAAAAGAGACATCATTTGCAGATACGGAGTGCCCGAGCGAATCATTACTGATAATGGTTCCAACTTAAACAATAAGATGATGGCGGAACTGTGCCGGGACTTTAAGATTCAACATCACAATTCTTCTCCTTATCGGCCAAAGATGAATGGTGCGGTAGAGGAGGATAACAAGAATATTAAGATCATACCATGCCATTCCCCAGGGCACATGTGCGTATACTGTCGTTGCAGGTTTTGCAGGGCGATGTTGCATTTCCCCAAGTAGAGAGTGCTCCCCAACAGAGCTAGGGAAATTGGAATCTCTAGCAGAATTTCAAATCAAATATGGTGCCCTCTCCAAGTGGTGGTTCTTCATGAGAAAGAAATAGTTATCCCCAGTAGAGTTCAGATGGAATCCTCCCCAGCTGAGCTAGAGCAAGTGAAATCATCAGCGGAGTTTCAAACCCAACCGAAGAGAGTTGTAACGGTCAGAAATCTTTCCCTAGCGAAGGTAATTTGACCAAATATTCCCCCAGACGGGTCGGGAGGTTGTCTTTTCCTCGGAATTCATGATTGGTACGCAACCATCATTGAAATATCCCCAGCGAGTCCGCCAATTTATTTTTGGCTGGTGTGACAAGGCAGTGCAGACATTTGTTCATGTTTCAATCCTCAACCAAGTGTTGCCAGGAGATCTTGATTATTGCCCCAGCGGAATTCCAAGGTTAATAGAACAGTTCTTCTCCCCAATCGGAGTTGTTGTGTCAGAATGGGCTATCCCCAGCAAGCGACTGAATGCCTGTTTCCCTACAAAGTTAGAATTTTTAGAATTCTCTCCCCAGCCGGAGTCGTGACCAAGCCTCTTCCTCAGCCGAGCTTGAAGATGGTTTTCTCCATAGAGTTCATGATCGAGATTCACTCTTGCCGCTGGAGTATTCTCTAGAGAAGTTGCCAGGCTATTTTGGCCATGGGATGATACAAACCGTCATTCATCTCCCCAGTCAGATTTAGGCATCTTCAAAGCCTCTTGACCAGGTTCCCTTGCAGAGTCGGGATTTTCGTTGCCAACCAGGATTACCCGTATTTGTGCTCGTCTCCATTTATCGGCACTCGTATGTGTTCACGCTCTGTCGTTGCTTGTATCCTTTCCCCAACAGTCGTCTGTGTTGGGTATCTTTGTTGTTGCTCGTCCGTATCCCTAGCACTCGTCTGTGTTTGATACTTGTTTGTTGCTCGTCTGCACTCCTCAACACTCGTATGTGTTTGCAATCCGTTTGATGTTCGTCTGTATTCCCAGCGCTCGCTCGTTTGTGAAATATTCTTCATTCGATTCTCCCCGGTAGAATTGTGTTTCTTACCAGGCATTTGACGCTCGTCTGCATTGCACAACACTTGTTCGTGTTTGATGTTTGATAGATGCTCGTCTGCATTGCCCTAACACTCGTCTGTGTTTGCACTTTATCGTTGCTCGTTTGCTTTCCCCAGCAGTCTCCTATGGTTGGTAGATGTTAATGCTCGTCCGCACCTCTCAACACTCGTCTATGTGTGACATCTGTTTGATGCTTGTCCTCACTTCCCAGCACTCGTCTGTGTTTGATACCTATTTGTTGATCGTCTGCATTCTTCGACAATCGTCTGTGTGTAACATCTGTTTGATGCTCGACACTCGTTTGTGTTTGGATTTGTGTGATGCTTGTATGCATTCTCCAGCACTCGTCTGTGTCTGATATCTGCTTGTGGCTCGTCTGCATTCCCTCACACTCGTCTGTGTTGACTTATATCTATATGAATGCTGATTTGGTAATTTCTTTGGTACTCGTCGGTAGTGCTACCCCAAATGCTCGTCTATATTTTATCTCTGGTATTCATCTGTATCAGCGGCTGATATTCGTCTATATCATCGCCTGAAGCGTTCGTCTACATTTCTTAGATCATCGTCTGATATTCGTTTGTATCATTGACTTATGGCACTCGTCTGTGTTCTTTTGATGATCATACAGTGCTCGTCTATATTGAAGAGGTTTGAAGTCCTAACGGTGGGATTAAACGTCAAAATGGTCATCGGCCTTGGCGTAACAGGAACATTCGAAGGAGGTTCGTCTGTCTCAGAGACCACTTATATGCGCAAGATTCGTGAAGAGGGTTCGTCAAATCCTAATGTTGCACCTGGCGTAACAGGTTTGCTTGAAGAAGACTCGTCTGTCTTGGACCATATATCCATGGATAATATATGAAGAGGATTCGTCTATCCTGATTATGCATGTCTATCCCACAGACTTAAGTGCATCACCAGTCCTGGCGTAACAGGTTTATCCGAAGGAGGTTCGTCTGTCTCAGATCATATATTGAAGTGTGAAGAGGGCTCGTATGTCCATTTTCCTGGTGTAACAGGATTGTTTGAAAAGGACTCGTATGTCCAGTTCCTGGCGTAACAGGTTTGTTCGAAGAAGACTCGTCTATCTGGGTTTTTTTGTCCGAAGTAACAGTTCAGGTTGGAAGGAGCTCGTCTGCTTTTTCCCCACCTCAGTCGCCAAAGCGTCATTTGGTTGGGTTTATTTCCCATTGCTTACATTCTCCAGCAGAGTGCAAATTTCAGGTCTTCTTGGTATTCAACCACAGTTCATCTTGAACGGTTGATAGCCGCGCTACCGTCCTTTTTCAGATTAACAGTTTCTTGAATAGGAGCAGTTGTAACACCCCAAATTTTCCCTCTCCAATTTTGCATCATCATCATATCATAATCATCATCAGCATGTCATGTCTTTACCATTTTGCATAGAAATATGAGGCATAGCACTTGCATGTTCCAGCATAAGGCATATGATCAATTATCAGGGAAATTCAAAATCAGATCAAAACGGTTGGCGCCGGGTGATTCCTGAGGTTTCCCACCAAAAGGAGGGAAAATTCAAAATTCACTGGCGTTAACCGGTTAACGCTTTGGTTAACCGGTTAACGGCTGCGAATTTTGAATTCCAGCAGCATTTTCAGCAAGTGTTTGGCTCCAATTTTTGAAATTTCTGATTTTTATTCATTTTTGAATTAATTGGAAATTAAGGAGAAGGATCTAGAGCATTTATCCAATCCTAATCCCATTGCTAAATCCTAATCTCGTTACCAAACCATAATTTTGGATCCCAAGCTTAATTTTTGGGCCCCAAACCTAGACCATATTTAATCCATTTTCATCCAAACCAAGAAAAAAAGCTCTCTCATTTCTTCACTCTCCATTATGAATTTTCACTCTTCTCACTCACAATTCTCTCATTTTTCTCTCCCAATTTTCCAAATCACTCAAAGTTCCTCTTTGAAGATCACATAACCTTGCCTTAAGGTGTGTAGATCTTGGAATTAGACCTCCATCCTTAGCTTCATTGCATCTTTTTGCTGGTTTAATTGGTGATTTAGATCTGGTTTGGGATCTAGAAGTGCTTTTGGATCCAAAATTTTGCATCAAGACCTTGTTCTTGCATTTATTTTGCATGGAGTGTGAAGCATAGCACCGGATCTTTAAAGTTTTGCGCGAGATCTATCGTTTTCAGCTCGATCAAAAATTACCAAAGCATACCTCAACTTTGTAAGTTGGTTAATTTCAGATCTAGCTCTGTTTTAGCTAATTTGCATTCTTGTGCTTTAGATCCACCATGTGCTTTTGTATTTGCTTGTGTTGCTTGAATTGATTGATCGATTTGAGACCGGATCCATGTGCTAATGTTCATGAGCTTAATGATGCCATTTAATGTGAATTGATACACTTATTTCATGCTCAATTGATTACTGGTCTGGTGTGAGATTAATTGGATAAGTTGGTTTGAACTGATATTTCAGCAGGAATTGGTTAACCGGTTAACGGATTGGTTAACCGGTTAACGCACCTATTTTTGTGCTATTTTTCTGTAGGTTTTGACTGGTTAACCGGTTAAAGCTTTGGTTAACAGGTTAACACTGAAGCAGTAGGCCATTTTTGGGCTATTTTGGGCTTGTTTGATCCCCTTACTTGTTTTAAATGCCATGGATCATTGTATGATCATTGAATATGACTGTTTAGGGTGATTGGCTTGTTGGTTGATGCATGCTTCTATGTTCTCGACACTAAAATGCTTGTATGTGCAAATTTGACATGTTTGTTTAACTTGGTTTTCTAGAACTTTGAACATGTCATTTCCATGAGTTTTGTTGATGAACATGTGCTGGATTTTGCTAACACTAGCAGGGGCTCATGGTAAGAGAAGTGTGGATGTTCATCCACATTTCAACTCTTCATCCTTTTCCTTTTAAGTTGCTTTCTCTTTGTGTTTTGATGTGCCTTATGCCATCATGTGAAGCAACTTTTTTCTTCCCCCTTTAGGAGCAACTTATCTCCTTTAGAGGAGTAAGTTGCTTGCCAGCTCTTGTCTCCTCTTCTACTTGCTCCTCTTGGTTTCTTCTTTCTTTTTCTTAGGATGGTTGAAACCTCACTAACCTTAGGACCACTCTTTTGCATGATAACATTAGGTTTAGTCTTTCCCCATTTTAGAATTTTACCTTTTTGCTCCTTTGGTTTCTTTCTCTTCTCATCTCAAAACAAAACCCTAAAAAACACTTCTTCATCTTTAATCACTAAAACACCTAATAAATTCAACAAGTCAATGAAATTAGGCCCTTGCCTTTGGAAACAAGTCTTGGATAAGTTCTCCTTACTTTGTGTGCTTGTTCTATTATTCCATCTTGGAATGTAGTAGCAAGTACACATTACATATAAAAGAGCTTGAATTCATTCTCTTGTGCCACACCAAATAAAAAGCTCTAAAAAAACACAAACAAACAATAACGCCAGTGAATTTCCTTTCCTTCGGGAATTCTTTTCTCATTTCCTTCACTCCGTCTGGGAACTTGTTTCTTCTTGTCATTTTGCAAGACGGTTACGCACTCGTCGTCCGAGCCTGCAACACCTGAGCATTGACATAGGTAGTTCAAGCCTTAATTCACAAGCAATCTTTTCCACCCCTAGTTAGGGGAACTACGGCGTCTCTGATCCTCATGTCCAGTGAGGTACGTAGGCAGCTGGGTAGGGCCCGTTCGAGCACACTTTTTATTTTCCCTACATTTTTCTTCTTTATTTCCTTTTTCAGTTCCTTTTTCATTCAAGTTTCAGTTTCAGTTTTGCAGTAGCTTTCATTTCTTCACGCTTTGAAACAGATTTCTTTGCAAGCGTAGATCTCGTCGGGTACGGCGGACGATCTGGGGTACTAATACCTTCCCAGATCGTAACCGACTCCCGATCTCAGTTTCTTTGGTTTGCAAGACCTTTGTCCTTCCTTTTCTTTTCTTATGGTTTGTGCAGCATTACCATTCCCGTTTCTTCGGGATAAAAATGTCTGGCTGGCGACTCTACCTCTTTCCGCGCCACTTTCGCGTTTGTACCAGGATGGAAATCCGGGGAGCGACACATGTCAAAGAGGGATTTTTTCATATTGGCATTTCAAGCTTCTAAGTGACCTCTAATGTGCACAAACACTTCATAACATGTCAATACAACTTGCCTAAACCAGAATTGACCCAAGAATTTGGCATTTTCATGGCTTGATTCACAATTAATTTCAAAGTGGCCAATATGCATAAACATTGAAATTTATTCATCCAAGCATCGCAACTCACTTCTATATATCCTAGGGCTCTCCATGAAGCATGCTGAAGAGATCTAACCACAGAAATCTATGCTGCACCAGCCCATACCTCAAGTATACATCTGTTGACATTTTTGCATTTCAAGCCATACCAATCCCACAGTGCCACAACAACTCTTCTGGCCAATAAAAATTGTTTATTCAAGCTCTAAGCACTATAAATGGACACCCTTCATGGCCTGAAAGAAGACACAACTTCAGAATCAAGAAATTGCTCCCAAACTTTAGCTCTTAGAATCTCTCAATCTAACCACTCAAATCCAGAAATTCTTTCACCATTCAATTCCGTATAACCTCAAGATCATTTCCCACCCATCACCATAGCCTAAAACAAGCCCAAACACAAAAACGGTTTCTGCTTTGTTAGAACTAAAACGCACAAACCAGCCACTCTAAGCTTCATTCAAGCTTGCCAATAGCCTCAGGAGGTCAAAGGGGACTAGATTGCACAAGGGAGAGGCCCAGAAAGCTCCATTTCAAAGAACTTCATCTCAGTTAATCTCCAAGAACATTTTTCCAGAAACGTGTTTTTATGTTATAGAATGATTCTACATGCTTCCGTGATCATGTTGATATGTTTAGAATTGAAAATAGGCTAGAAATGAGTATTTCATGATGATCTGAAAGTTTGACCTAGAAATTTGTTTGCTTCGATTCAGCCTGAATATGCATGATAAATGAATTTTGTTTGTGGATTTGTAAACACCCCAAATTTTCCCTCACCCATTCACACCTTGGCTTGTGATCATTTCATATGCATAAATCCAATCATAGCATCTCATACCACATTTTTGATCCACTGCATTGATTCAAAGTCATCTGCATCTAGGGTTTGTGATCTGAGCAATCTAAGAGCTTCTTGAGCCACTCCAAAGGTCATCAATCACTTCAAAGGGGTCCATGTATGTTCAAGCATCGTATTATATCCTCTCAAAGTCAAGAATGTCAAAAAAATCACAAGAACTGGGATTGGTATGGAAGCAGAGCCAGGTTTGACTGCATAGATGACCTAGAATTAGGGTTTTGGTTTCAAAGGCCATAACTCCAATTTTTTGGTCATTCTTGTTTCTATTGGTCTCTATATGGTATAGGGAGTATGCATATCAATTTTCATGAAGAAATTCCATGGGGAAGTCATCTGATCAAGAGTTGACTTTTCAAGCAAGTCAGTGCAAAATCAGGGCATCTGAGGCCCCCAATGACCCAACCAAGGGATGTTCTTCATCATTTTGATTGTTTATGACCTTTATTTGATCATAGAAGAAGTTGGAAGTTCACAAAATTGAAGAATTTCAAGTCTTTTGCAAAGTTGACTTTTTGGGAAAGTTTGACTTTTAATGAAATTGCCATTTTAGGAAACTTTTTCAACCTTTACTTTTTGATTCAAAAATGCTTCAAATGGAAAAACTTTGGTCATGAAAGTTGTAGAATGGATCATTCCCTTTTCAAAAAGTACAATAACATGACCTAATTCATTTTGGATCAAAAGTTATGGTTTGTCAAAGTTGGCTAAAATCACAAAATTTGAAGTTTTCTACCAAAGAGGCAAAGTTGCAAATTCACTTGTCAAGGCAAATTGAGCTATCAAATACACTTCTAAACTTCACAACATGATCATACAACACCTAAAATTCAGAATGGGCCAAGAGATCACTCATTTCTATGGCTTATGGAGCAAGATTTCTCAAAGGAAGCAAAAGTGAGGCAAGTTGCAAAAACTCACTCAAGTGTGAATCCACTTGCTGGCTGACATCAGAACCAATCCTAGGGCTCTCCACACTTCTTGCTGCGCAGGACATCCCACTTATCCTTGGCTATCTATGAGCCCATGCCTCTCTTACACAACTTTGACATTTTGGCAACTTGAGCCATACCAATCACTAAAGCACACATCAACTCATCTGACCTATCACAATTGTTTATGCAAACAAAAAGCAAGCCAAAGCACATACAACACAAGCCTGAAACACTCTCCAACACAGCATTCTCATCTTTCACCCCATTTGCAAAAGCTTTCGAAAAACCTTCCACAGGCTACAAACATACAAACCAACTTCACAAACACACTCAGCACACTTCCCTGATCACAAAGCACCCATCACCATAGCCTAAAACTCCCTGAATCACAAACACGATCTCCACCCCACCTTGAACAGAACTTCTGCCATCCCTCAAACCATCCATTATAAACTTCAAACAAGCATTGAAAGCTTCTCAGGGGGTCTAGTGGAGTTGATTGCAAGCAAGAAACCAGCCAGAAAGTGCATGAAACCAAAGCTTCAGTTCAGGTAGCCATCTCAAACTTTTTTTCCAGAAACTCCATTTTAAGTTCTTAAAAGCTTCTATGCACTCCCCTGATCATGGGGATGTGATTATTTTTGAAAATGGTTGAGAAACCAGCATGTATGAACTGTCTGAAACTTTTTGCCCTAAATGAGTTTTGCTTCGATTTGGCTGATTGATGAATGAAAAATGATGTTTGTTAGGGGGTTTTGATTCAGTGTTGAATGGGTATGAGTTCTGGGCAGTTAGATTTCATTTCCATTGCGTGTAGAGAGAGTTAGGATTTTGGGCTTGCCGGAGAAGACGACCGGAACAGTGTTCCGGTCGCCTGAAAGTCATTAGGGCATAATTAATTAGGGTTAATCATAATTATGAGAATTTGAATCTCAGCCCTTGGATATGGCGCCAGGTCAATTCGCGTGCGTGTAGGTTTAAATGTCAGCCCTTGATCTTGCATACTTTTCCTTTTTTCAGTTTAATTTCATTTTTATTTCATTTAATTTCATTTGTTTTCTATAATTTATTTAAAATAGCAAAAATCATTTAAAAATTCTGAAAATTTTTATACAAACTTTTATTAATTTTCAGAAACCAAAAACATTTTTATTTTTATTTTTTGCATTAGAAAATATTTTTAAATCATTTAAAAGTTTATTTTTAATTAATTAATGAGAATTAATTAATTAAAAATACTTTTAGGTATTTAAAATTCACCAAAAAATTCATGAAACCTTTAAAATCATTTAGAAACATTGTCCAACCCTAAAACCAAATTTCTTTTTGATCTTAAGGCATTTTGATAATTTTTCATGGAATTAATTTCATTTCAAAGCATTATTTTGATCCAATGTTCAAAAATTCATTTCTGCCTAGTCTTTGAGAGTTGGACTTTGATTCTTTTTGCATTGTGTCTTGCATATCATGTGGTTTGTAGGATTAAATTGGCATGATTTGATCATTCATTTTCAATTTGTTTGACATTTTTCTTGACAAGGTACCTTAAAACCCTAGCATTCTTAAGAAATTCACAACCCTCATTAGGTTAAGAATTGGATCCCCTCCTTTGGGCAGTGAGTTCGTGTAGGTTTAGGGTTTCCTTGGATGCATTTTCAATTTTTTATCTTGATGTTTGCTTCTGGTTTTGGTTTTTGTTTGATACATTGATCATAAACCCTAATTTGGGCTTCCATATGCATCCATCTTGCATTTGCTTGCATACCATGACTTGCCATGACATTTTATGCATCCATTTGATTCATTAGACATCTTAAGACATGTTAGAACCATGTTTGATCATTGCATCTTGCATTTGCCATGATATATGTCATTTGCATTTCATAACTTTTCATGTATGATCATGGTTCTAAGCATGCTTCTCTTGCATCCATATGTTCATATGATCATTCCCATGCCTTGTTTCATGTTTGCATCATCTCATAGCATCATTAACATCATACTTATGCTTCTGGTTTTGGTTTTCATCATGCCATTTCATCTCATTTTGCATTGCATTGCATTTCTTTCACTAACTTTTCAGGTGGTAAGTAACCTTGAGAAGTGAATTTGCCTTCACTTCTCACAGTTTCTTTTCATCCCCCTTATGCATCATTGCTGCATTTTGTCTTATGTTTGAGTTTGAGCTTGCTCATTCTTCTTCTTCTTACTTTCTTTCTTCAGGTGACTTGTCTTCTTAAATGAAGCAAGTTACTTTGCTTCTCTTTGCTCCTTTCATCTGTTTCCTGGTGGTTCCTCTGAAGATTTTCTCTTGTAAACCTCACAAACCTTAGGAACAACCAAGCATGACAATGATTAGGGTTTTGATTAGTCCCCCATTTAGATTTTGCCTTTGTGTCTCATTGAGTCTTCTCTTCTCATCCCATAATCAGGGACTAAACCCTAAAGGCTTTAAGGCTTTGTGATTAAGCTTATGCCTGCATCCTTCTATTAGGATGGAGTGTATAACTTTAATCCTAAGTGTTAAACCCTTAATGTGTTTAACTCCTTTAATCAATCCACATAATAATCATCAAGACATCACACTTGTAACTTGGGCCTTGCATTAGGGTTCTAATTCTTCCTTAATTGGTTAAGAAGGACTAACCCTAGTGTTAATGGACAAGTCCCCCTCAAGTTGTCTTACAAACCCTAAAAATCACTTCATCATCATATCATTAAATAAAATCCACTTAATCAAAGGCTTGTTTTGTCATGAGTTTAATCCCTAATCATGGATTAAGTTGAGGAGCCTTCCTCAGCTTAAACATTCTCATCTATTATCCTTCTATTAGGATGGTGTAATGAGTCTGTTTAATCCTTGATTATGGCTTAACCTCATTACTCAACACTAAATAAAAACACCAAAAACATCTAATTAGTCACAAGTAGGTTAATGATCTTAATCCTACACCAAAGGTGATTAAGTGTGAGAAGCTGACTTCACACTTAAGGTATTCTCATTACCCCTAATCAGAGGGAAGATGTGATGAGTTTACTAATCCATTGGTTTAGGCTTAAGCTCATTAACTTATGACAAATCTCAAAAGCAATAAAAGACTGAAAACTCAAAAACAAGCAATAATCGTCTCCTTCGGGATTCTTTTCTCATCACACTCATTCACAAACGAGAACTTGCTTCTTCCGTCTAATGCAAGACAGTTTGCACCTGAGCCAGACAGGTCATTCGCTTGAGCATAGATAAGTAAGCAGTTCATCAGTCAATTCATCTTTCAGTCTCTTTGGGTCGAACTACGGTGTTCTGACTTCCTCATTGCACGAGAGGATACGTAGGCATAACTTAACAGTTATCGAACAAAAATCTCTGTATATTCCCCCTCCTCCCAGCCTTATTCTTTAAGCCTCATGGTCATGAGCATTTCATTCCTGATCTCACACTGACACTTCACTTATACACTTCACTTCTTTTACACTGGCACCTGTACATCCTTTTCCGGCTCTTTTATACACAAATTGCACTGACACTACCCCTTTAAAACACAAATCTTTCAAGCGTGGATCCCGTCGAGTACGGCGGACAATCTGGGTGCTAATACCTTCCCAGGTTGTAACCAACCCCCTTTCTCAGTTTCTCTGGTTCGCAACCGTCTTATCCATGTCTTTTCTTAGGTTTATGCAGCATTAACTTTCCTCCGGGATAAAAATGCCTAGCTGGCGACTCTATTCATTCCCTGTGAGTTCACTCCTGTGTGTTCTCACACCCTCCTTTCGCCGACCGTTCGCGTCTGTACCTTTATCTGGGCCATTCCCATTTATCGGGAGCGACAGCTTGGCGACTCTGCTGGGGAACCTTATACTGTAACCAGGGCTTCTGGTTCTTTTTGTGGGTTCCTCCTAGCGCTTGTTTGATCTTTGTTTACTGGGGTGTTACGTGCTATTTGTGTTTGTATATTTTGTATTTATTTTTGCTTTATGTACAGTTGTTTACTGCTTTATTTACAGCTTTATGTATACATCATACTGTCATATTATTCTGGCTGGATCTGGTTTTGTTGCTTTGATGGGTGGGGTTCTATTGTGAGTTGAGGTCCTATATCTGGGACCTGAGTGACACCTAGGCTAGAGTGGTTCATGTTCTTTCCCATTCCATTTCGGTCTGGTGCGGGAATATGAAACACGGTTCAGATATGGGTTTCTTCTTGAGAACTCTGTGCTACAGATTTCCTGTAGTGCTAGGGCTATCTAGGAAGCCTGCTAAGTCTGGATGACCTTTAGTATTGACCTTCAGAAACTGAGGTGAATTAGAGGAGGATCTTTTATGGTTATTGTAAACATTGTACCTCCGGGTTAGAAGTCTTTACACTTCTCATAACTGGTCCAAGTCTGAGGATCCTTGTTTTAGAACACTACCTGTGAGGGGGTTGGGCTATTTACAGATTTGCAGGTACCCTTGACCTCAGCATACCTTGATACTTTGTTATGTTTGAGAATGCTTCATTTTGGACAGTTCTTGTGATTTAACCCAGGACATGTGACTCTTTATTTGAGTCCCCCACCTTGGTTACTGGACTTATGAACCTCCATCTGGATTTCTTGAACATACATGGACTTATATCAAAGCAGTTAATCAGATCCAGCTTGATCACAATCCCTTGCATATCATTTGCATACATCATCATTGCATCATTTAACATTTGCTTATTTGTTTTTCAGGGTATCCATACTTTATTTTGGCTTGGTTTTGACCCCTTCATCTGCATAGACCTATTTTCACCAGTATCTGCTTTAGCTATACTCATCAGCTGCCTGCTTCAGTCACCGGCATCACCAGTCTCAGCCTGTCAGTGGCCCATCTTCTAGTAATCAGTCATCATCATCAGCATCTGTTTCAGCTTTTCTTCAGCAACATGGCACCCAAGAAGAGCAACATCTCCTATCATTTCTTTGAGCCTGAGCTAGCTGGCATCAGGAAGGTCCAGGCCCTGATTACTCCAGACCATATACCACTATTCAGAGAACATTATGGAGGCATCCTTGATGTGGTTATGAATTTGGACCCTTCCCAGAGGAGTTTGATTCATACTTGCCTGTAGTTCTATGATCCCCCTCTGAGATGCTTCACCTTCCAGAATTTTCAGTTGGGACCCTTGTTGGAAGAGTATTCATCACTGATTGGTGTACCTATCAGGGGTGGAGTCCCCTTCAACCCTGAGATGGATTTCCCTAGTAATGAAGAGTTAGCAAAGGCATTGTATCTGGAACCAGTTCTGATTGGGCAGAACATGACAGCCAAGGCTGGAATCTCTGGTCTGCACTTGGATTTCTTGACCTCTCAGGCTATTCTGAAGGCCTCCTTGGGAGAGTGGAAGGCAGTCTGTGCATTATTAGCCCTTAGCATATATGGGGTTATATTATTTGCAGATGAGCCTAAGTTTATTAGCAAGAATGCAATCCATATTTTCATTCTGAGGAACCCAGTACCCACCTTACTGGGAGATTTCTACTACTCTGTTCACCAAAGGAATGAAAAGCAAAGGGGAAGATTGGTGAGATGCTGTGCTCCCCTATTCCATACCTGGCTGCTCAAGCACTTGCCCAAAACTGATGCGTTCTTGAACCCTCACCAGAAAAAGAATTGGGCTAGAAGACTCATTGCTTTAACCTCAGCTGACATCAGGTGGTGCACTCAGAGCACCAAAGGCAGGGCCATCATTACCAGTTATGGGCAGTTCCCCAATGTACCTCTGATAGGAGTGAAGGGTTGCATCAACTACAACCCTCTGTTATTCAAAAGACAACTGGGCTATGCATTGGTCCACCCTCCTAGAGTACAAGATCTAGCTGAGACCCTTTGTTGTGAGATTAAGCCTAATCTGGCTGTTGTCAGGCAAGCATCCTGGGCTTGGGACAATGTCCAGACCAAAGGAATGGCCATTCTTGGGAGATGCAACAATGTGGCCTCAGCTCAGTATTATGAGTGGTCTCATGCCAGGGCTCAAATTTCTGGGATGCCCTTCACCATTGAGGATGCACCTGGGCCATCCACAACACCACCTCCAGCAACTGTCAGCCTGGAAGAGTTTGAGAAGCTAAAAGAGAGAAATGAGAATCTGACTCAGGCTCTACAGAAGACCCTCTGGGAGAGGAGTGATGGTTTTCTGGACATTGAGAGGTTAGAAAAGCTAAAGGTGGAGCATCTAGCCAGGATTGAGAAGTCATAAGACTACATCAAGAAGTCAAGGGCTGGGGAGCAGATTTTGAAGAGTGCCTGTAAGGAGGCTCAGTTTCAGAAGGCCAGGACTGATCTCTATCTGAAAGAGAGTCAGGCTAGGTGGGTCGGGATCACTGAAGCCCGCACTCAGAAGGATAAGAGAATTCAGGACAAGATTGAGCAGTTGGAGGCTAATGCAAAGGAGCAGCAGGAAGCCTTACTAGCAGCCTAGAGAGAGATCTCAGAGTTGAAGATTAGGGCTGGTGTGAAGAGGTCAAAGGACCAGGGCAGACACAAGAAGCTAACTGCAGCTATTGCCACCAGGAATCTTCTCATCAGGAATCTCACAAAGCATCCAGCTGATCCTGTGACTGAAGCACTTCTAAAGGAAGTTCAGGAGGATGAGTTTGGTCTTGGCGTCTGACTTTTGCTTGTTGTTGCTTTCATTTCATGTACTTTTCTTTTTCTTATGTTGTATTTTGACCCCTCAGAGGGCATGTATTGTAAAAAAACAAACTATGTATCATTCACTTTTTTGTAATATATTCATTAGTTTGTTTCACTTGAATCCCTCTCTCCTAAGCAACATCAAACAACATCTTCCTCGGGGTCTGGAAAGGTCAAAACCAAATGCCAAGCCGGATACCTTGGAAACAAATAAGCATACTGCATTGCATACTAACCTTTGTTTTGTTTTGTAGGTTTTTGTTTTGTTGTTACTAACTCTGTTGTGGTTCAGGAACTATTGCTCGACGACGGGTGTTCCCTCTCAATCGTCCGCACAGATATCCCACTCGCAACAACCTTCCGGGCATACAAATGGACCAAGTACAGCAGGACCTTACGGAGGTTAGAACTCAAATGGCCAATGAGAGACTGGAGATGAGAAATCAGATGACCCAGTTTATGGAGGTGATGAATGGATTGGCACAAAGCCAAGAGAGATTAAGGGCACTAGTAGAAAGGCAGACCCAAGAGGAACCCCATCTAGGGACTGAAGGGACAAGCAATAATGAGAGGGTTCAGCCTCATGTCAATCCTCCAGTCTATGGACCCCACCTTCACCCAGAGATCAACATCCCTGCTAATGTGCAAGGGAATGCCACTACAGGCAGAGTATTACAGGAAGACCCCCAAGAGGATCAATTCACTGTGATGGGAGCTGGGGATGAAGCCTATGACAGGAGGCTAGATGAAATTGTTGAAAAATTGAGATCCCTGGAGTCTCAGAATTCCTTGGGCTTTGATGTTATGGACATGGGTTTAGTGGACGGGGTCAGGATTCCCCACAAGTTTAAACCTCCGTGCTTTGAGAAGTACAATGAAACTTCCTGTCCCCGAACCCATTTACAATCTTTTCTGGGGAGGCTGAAGGCATATACCATGGATGAAAAGCTATGGATGTTTTATTTTGAAGATAGCTTAACAGGAGCTTCAAGGGAATGGTACTCTCACTTGACTAGAGCAACCATTAGATGCTGGAAGGACCTAGCTGAGGCCTTTATCAGACAATACCAGTACAACTTGGATATGGCTCCCAACAGGACCCTCCTGATGGGAATGTCTCAATCGTCCAGGGAAAGCTTCCGGGAGTACGCCCAGAGGTGGAGACAGCTCGCTGCTGCTGTCCAGCCACCCATGTCAGAAAGGGAGATGGCTGATATGTTTATGAACACCCTCCAAGGGACATACATTGATAGGCTAGCTGCCTTTTCTTCCACCAGCTTCGCTGACGTTGTCATAGCTGGGGAAAGAATTGAGAGCCTATTAAAGATGGGCAAAATTTCTGACAACGGTGCGAGCTCGTCCAACAACCCAAGAAAGCCTTTTGTGGGCCCAAGAAGAACTGGTGAGACCAATGCTATTCAGGCCAGCAGGGGCAGGCCACAATATGTTCATAGGTCAGTGGCAGCAGTCACCATTCCCTCTCCACTTCCTCAGCAACCAACATATCAACCACAACAACAAACCCATTACCAGCAACAAACTCAGTATCCTCCTCAGAGAAACTACAACAACAACAACAACAGTCAGCAAAGACCATTTCAACAGAGACCGTCTCAGGCCAATAGGGTGATTGATCCAATCCCTATGCCTTATGCCGTTTTACTGCCACAGCTCCTGAAGCTCAACTTGGTTGAGTTAAGGACGTTGGCACCACCAGATCCTTCCAGTTTACCAAGAAATTACGACGCCAACGCCAGATGCACTTTTCATTCTAACGCACCTGGCCACAGTACAGAGAAGTGCAGAGCTTTACAGATGAAGGTGCAGGACCTGGTAGATTCTAAAGCTCTAAACTTTGCACCACCGCCAAATGTTAACAAGAACCCTATGCCCAACCATGGAGGGCCCAGAATTAATGCTATTGAGGAAGATATGCCGTCTTTCTTGATAACCAGTGTTGGGCAAATTAGGACACCCCTGGTAGAGATTAAAGCTCAACTCCTTGAATGCCAGATATTCCCTGGGTGTGAGCTCGGGTGCGGTTATTGCAACATTTCGGTAAATGGATGTGACAATCTGAGAAGCGGCATAGACAGTCTTATCCAGAATGGTCTACTTCAAATCACAACATCAATACCTTCAAATCCATCAATCTCTCCGACAACAGTTCCAGAATCTCCTACAACTGCAACAACAATTATTCCAAACAATTCTTCAGTTTCATCAACAAATTCTTCATTTATCACATCAACAAGTCAGACATCAGCAAACATCTCTTCTACAACGTCAGCACCCCTCTATTCAGAATCTTCTCCTACAACACCAGCAAACATCTCAGCAGTCACTATTTATTATGATCCGTCAAGTATTCCTCCGAACAACAATTTTCAATAGCAAACAGTGGCGTCTCCTGCCATATCACCGGTCACTATCTACTATGATCCACATACTATTGCGACACCCTCCTCTGCTGCAGTCAGCCCGGTTACCATCACGGTACCTGGGCCTGTTTCATATGAGAGCAGTAATGCCATCCCTTGGCATTACGGCTCAGATCTATACTGCGAAGGGCAGAAGATCACTCTTGAATCATAAACTTCTTCACCACAAATAGACAATGTGGGGGGAGGCGGAGGCTTCACTCGAAGCGGACGTCTTTTTGCCCCACAAATTCCAAGACCCATTGCTGAAGCAGAAGTTGCTGCCAAGGCAAAAGGGAAGAGCATGGTGCAAGAAGAACAAGTGGCTAAAGAAGCTTTAAAGACCCCTTTTGACCAAGAGGTTGATGAATTCATGAGAATCATCAAGAAAAGTGATTACAAGATAGTGGACCAGCTTCACCAGACACCTTCCAAGATCTCCATTTTATCATTGTTAATGTGCTCCGAGGCTCATCGGAACGCACTATTAAAAGTCTTGCACGCAGCTTATGTGCCAGAGGAGATTACCGTCAATCAGTTGGAAGTTGTAGTTGGAAATGTTAACGCTAGTCATGGGCTAGGATTTACCAACACTGATTTGACAACGGAAGGCCGCAATCACAACAAGGCTTTGCACATTACCTTGGAGTGTAAGGGTGCAGTTCTTTCTCATGTATTGGTGGACACAGGGTCATCCCTCAATGTCTTACCTAAAAAAGCCCTTGTGAAGCTGGAGTATGAAGGACTGGCATTACGTCGCAGCAACTTGGTAGTGAGAGCCTTTGACGGCTCTAAGAGATCAGTTCTGGGAGAAATTGAGTTGCCTATAACGATTGGCCCACAGACTTTCAAGACGACCTTCTTTGTGATGGATATACAGCCTGCCTACAGCTGTCTATTGGGTAGACCATGGATACACGCCGCTGGCGCCGTGACCTCAACCCTTCACCAGAAGTTAAAATTCGAGTGGGAGGGCCAAGTCGTTACTATTTGTGGAGAGGAGGACATTTTTGTTAGCCATCTGGCTACATACAAATACATTGAGATGGATGGGGAGATCCATGAAACCATGAGTCAGGGATTTGAGGCCCTAAACATCAACGAAGCATCTGCTGTACTTGGGACTTCCATGACATCTTACCAGCAAGCCAGGAAGGTTGTTGAAGAGGGGAGTGCTCAAGGCTGGGGCAAGCTGTTGCCTGTGGGGAAGAAAGAGGACAGATTTGGGTTGGGTTACAAACCAACTCAACAAGATCAAGCAGAGGCTGCTAAGAAGCCCAGTTTTGTCAGTGGGGGGATGCTCACCCCCGATGCAGTAAACAACTTGGAAGATGAGTCGGAAGATGAGCGCAACCTGGAGAGCTGGATACGTCCAAGGATCCCGGGGAGCCGTATCTCAAACTGGTCTTCCCAGGAAATTATAAGGGTTACTCCTGCAGAGTAATTATTATTTCCTGTATATTTTTAAGCATGCATCAAGTCTTGCATCTTGCCCAAGATGACAAGACTCATTTTGTAATCGGGCCATCTGTAATTTTGTGCAAATAGATCAATCAATGACAATCAGACATCTTTTGCAAATGAGTCTTTTTCTTTTCCGTTCACCGTTTTTCCGTTTTTTCTTTTTGTACAAAAAATAAATGGCAATGTTTTCAAAATGACAACTTTATTTCACTTTTCTAAGCAAGATTAAAATCAATCACTAAAATGAACAAACTGAACCCTTGCAGAGAGTGCCTTCCAGACCGCACCGACAACAGCACGGCTATGACTTTGTATGACTTTGACAATCCAATCAATCAAGCTGATGAAGGGGTTGAAGAAGAGTATGAGCTTCCTGAAGAGCTAGCCAGGTTGTTAAGGCAAGAGGAAAGGGTTATCACTCCTCATCAGGAGGAGATTGAAACAGTTAATCTTGGTACGGATGAAGATGTGAAAAAGGTTAAGATCGGAGCCTGCCTGCAAAACTCAGTGAAGAGACAACTGATTGACCTGCTTCAGGAATATGTGGATGTGTTTGCTTGGTCTTATCAAGATATGCCAGGGTTGGACACCGATATCGTCATGCACAAGCTGCCATTAAAAGAAGACTGCCCGCCAGTAAAACAGAAGCTGCGCCGTACTCGCCCAGACATGGCAATGAAAATCAAAGAAGAGGTACAAAAGCAGTGGGACGCCGGGTTCCTTGCTGTAACTAGCTATCCGCCGTGGGTTGCTAATATAGTACCTGTGCCTAAGAAAGACGGCAAAGTAAGGATGTGTGTTGACTACCGGGACCTGAACAGAGCCAGCCCGAAAGATGATTTCCCATTACCTCACATTGATGTATTGGTTGATAATACGGCTCAGTTCTCGGTATTCTCCTTCATGGACGGATTTTCAGGATACAATCAGATCAAAATGTCACCTGAAGACATGGAGAAGACAACTTTCATCACACCCTGGGGCACGTTCTGTTACAAGGTGATGCCATTCGGACTGAAAAATGCAGGTGCAACATATCAACGAGCTATGGTAACATTATTCCACGATATGATCCATAAAGAAATCGAGTGTTATGTGGATGACATGATTGCCAAGTCCCTCACGGAAGAAGACCACCTGGTGAATCTGTTGAAAATATTCAAGCGTCTGAGGAAGTACCAACTGAAGCTGAACCCCAACAAGTGTACATTCGGGGTGCGATCTGGCAAGCTGCTGGGCTTTATTGTAAGCGAGAAAGGGATTGAGGTTGACCCTGATAAAGTCAAAGCCATTCAAGAGATGCCTGCACCGAAGTCTGAAAAGGAAGTCTGAGGGTTTCTAGGTAGATTGAACTACATTTCAAGGTTCATATCTCACCTTACTGCAACCTGTGAACCCTTGTTCAAGCTGTTAAGAAAAGAACAGACGGTCAGGTGGAACGATGACTGCCAGAGGGCTTTTAACAAGATCAAGGAGTATTTGCAAGAACCTCCAATCCTTATGCCTCCAGTTGAAGGAAGACCTCTGATAATGTACTTGACAGTATTAGAGGAGTCAATGGGGTGTGTGTTGGGCCAGCATGACGAGTCTGGTCGAAAAGAGTATGCAATATACTACCTGAGCAAAAAGTTTACCGACTGTGAACAACGTTATTCACTGCTCGAGAAAACTTGCTGTGCTTTAGCGTGGGCTGCTCGCCGACTGAGGCAGTATATGTTGACCCACACCACCTTACTGATTTCAAAGATGGACCCAGTTAAGTACATTTTCGAGAAGCCAGCTCTTACCGGACGGGTTGCAAGATGGAAAATGATCCTCACAGAATATGACATCCAGTACACATCTCAGAAAGCCATCAAGGGCAGTGTATTGTCTGATTATCTTGCTGAGCAACCTATTGATGACTACCAACCTATGAGATTTGACTTCCCTGATGAAGACATCATGTTCATAAAAGCAAAAGATCATGAGGAGCCTATTCACACTGAAGGGCCTGACCCGGAAGAAGAATGGACTATGATGTTTGATGGGGCTGTTAATATGAATGGTCGTGGTGTTGGTGCAGTACTCATTACGCCTAAGGGAGTTCACATGCCTTTCTCGGCAAAGCTCACTTTCAACTGCACTAACAACGAAGCTGAATATGAAGCTTGCATTAAGGGTCTTGAGGAAGCCATTGACCTCAGGATCAAGACTTTGACTGTGTTCGGAGATTCAACTCTGGTAGTTAATCAAACCAACGACAAATGGTACACCCACCAAGATCATCTGATACCTTATAGGGATTATACAAGGAGGTTATTGACTTTCTTTACAACGGTCAAGCTTGAGTATATCGCCCGGGACGAGAATCAGTTTGCAGATGCTCTGGCTACCATTTCATCAATGATCAAAGTTCAAGCTGCCAACTTTGTACCTCAAATTTCAGTATCCAGACTTGACAGACCGGCATATGTGCTCGCAGCGGATGTTGTCAAAGATGATAAGCCTTGGTTCCATGACATTAAGTGCTTCTTGGAGGATCAAACATACCCACCTGGGGCATCTTCCAATGATAAGAAGACTTTGAGAAGGCTTGCTGGTAGTTTCTTTCTGAACACTGATGGTTCCCTGTACAAAAGAAACTTTGATATGGTACTCCTCAGATGCGTTGATAGGGCAGAAGCAGACTTGTTGATGCACGAGGTGCACGAAGGATCCTTTGGTACCCATGTAGGAGGACATGCCATGGCTAAGAAATTGCTAAGATTAGGCTATTACTGGATCACAATGGATGCCGACTGTTGTACTTATGCCAGAAAATGCCATAAATGCCAGATTTATGCGGATAAGGTGCATGTGCCTCCCAATCCTTTGAATGTGATGTCTTCACCTTGGCCCTTTGCTATGTGGGGCATTGACATGATTGGCAAGATTGAGCCGACTGCTTCAAACGGCCACAGATTCATCTTGGTAGCCATTGACTATTTTACCAAGTGGGTTGAAGCAGCTTCCTATGCAAATGTTACAAGGCAAGTGGTAGCCAGATTTCTGAAGAGAGATATCATCTGTCGATACGGAGTCCCCGAGCGAATCATTACTGATAATGGTTCTAACTTGAACAATAAAATGATGGCAGAGCTGTGCCGGGACTTCAAGATTCAACACCACAATTCTTCTCCTTACAGGCCGAAGATGAACGGCGTTGTTGAGGCAGCTAATAAGAATATCAAGAAGATTGTGCAGAAGAGGGTAGTCACCTACAAAGACTGGCATGAAATGCTACCGTTCGCCTTGCATGGGTACCGCACGTCAATCAGAACATCCACTGGGGCAACACCGTATCAGCTTGTGTATGGTATGGAAGCGGTCCTACCAGTTGAAGTTGAGCTACCCTCCCTACGGGTATTGATGGATGTTAAGCTGAATGAAGCAGAATGGGTCCAATCCCGATACGAACAACTGAGTCTGATTGAAGAGAAAAGATTGACTGCAATCTGTCATGGGCAGTTGTATCAGAAAAGAATGAAGAAAGCCTTCGATCAGAAAGTCAGGCTCCGAGAGTACCAAGTAGGAGATCTTGTGCTGAAAAGACTCCTCCCTCCTCATACAGACCACAGGGGCAAGTGGACTCCGAACTATGAAGGACAATTTGTAGTAAAGAAAGTTTTCTCCGGTGGAGCACTGATGCTCAGCACCATGGATGGTGAAGACTTCCCGTCTCCTGTGAATTCAGATGCAGTTAAAAAATACTTCGCATAAAAAATGACCCGCTGGACATAAAAACAGAATGTAAGTCCAGGCAAAAATAGGGCATCCCGACGAGTCAAAGGCAGAATAAAAGACTCGGGCAAAAATAAGGGAAAATAAGCAAAAAAATGTACACCCGCTGAGTTGAAAAGCCACATTGGACAACTCAGGCAAAAATGGGTATCCCGATGGATTGAAAACCCGAAAAGGCGATCCATGCAAAATAAGGGAATAAGCGAACAACTGCATTCTGAATTCGTCTGTATCACTTACAACTTGGTAAGCTTCAAAAGGATCAAGCGCCGGTCAGAATCAACCTTCTTCAGAAAGCAAGACGAGAAGAACGTCAAAAGTCATACGAGTCATAGCGAAGGGAAGCTCTTTGAATCGTCGTCAACATTGCCAACATTTTGTTTCTCAATTTGTAACAATCTCCTCATTTCAGGGGATTTGTTTCTTTGACTGTATCTTGCCAATTCAGGGCATATGAATTAATAAAATCAGACTTTCAGTCATGTCTCGTCTTGTACATTTTATTTTCATTTGCAAAATGCTTATGTCTTTAGAGATGCTGGTTGCATAAACACAGATGTTTCCTTTCTAAAAGAATACGTGCTTGCAGGAAATATATTTACTCCCGGGAGTGTCTAAACTCCTACGATGGAATCCGGTAAGGGATACCTCGGGATTACTTGTATGTTCCTATCTTTGCAGGATTGCAGGTATCCAAAACACGACATGGGGCATGTAAGCTTCATCCCAGCAAGCTGGCAAATCAATACTCACTCAGTCTTAGCACCCAAAATGCTTTCTCCCATGCTGAGTTGCCACTTGCTATTTTCTCCCCAGCCGAGGTGCCAATCATTCTTCTTCCTCAGCTAAGCACAAAAGCTAGGGAACCACGTCCCCACAGAGTTTCAGCCTCTATCCAGGAGAGCAACGCCTGAAGGAATCACAACAGAGTGACGAAAGCTTCTACAAACCCCAGCTGGGTCCTTCATTTACTGGAATGGGTCTATCAGTGACCTATTTCTCCAAGCAGATACATCTCAATGATCTCATCCCCAGCTGGGATCCTCATTTCAAACAGATCGACCAGAGATCTTCACAGCAACGGGATCCGCATCCCGGATCGGTATCTTTTGCATAATCATAGCATTCGCATCATATTCACCCCACAAAGCGTAGCATTCCGTCTAATACGGAGCATTGCGGCAAAAATCAAACATGTTGCATAATCATAAGTCATGGTCTGAATCAAACACTTGTGAATAATAGCAACCCATCAATAATATACAAAAAACTCCCTGGATTTCCCCAGCAGAGAGCTAAAGCAGTTGCCCCACATTCACCAATGAATACACACTCCTGTTGGCACCCGTCCATGTCATCATTCCCCAGTAAAGTCGCCCGAGCACTCTTTACAAGCAGACCATCAGTATTACAGATATTTCTTGACACCCGTCCGTGTCATATCCCCAGTAGAAAGCCAAAGCGTCCCCTTTGCACTCACGTATACATATATATAATTTTCTTGACACTCGTCCGTGTCACTTTCCCCAGCATAATTACCTAAACACTTTGTAAAGCGTATACTTGTTTATAATAATTCTCTTGACACTCGTATGTGTCACTCTCCCCAGCAAGTTGAACACTCATCTATACACCACTCATACTTCATCATACTTATACAGATACTCGTCCGTATCTTGTATACACCTTTTATATCCCCGCAGATTCGACACTCGTCCATGTTCTTTGTTAACCAGATGGTACTCATCCGTACCATCATCTCAGAATATGCGTCAAGCGTTTGTTTCTACATGATACTCGTCCGTATCATAATCTTAAGGATGCTCGTCCGCATCTTTAATCCATACACGTGTCAAACACTCTTGTCTTCTTGAATATAGACACTCGTCTGTGTCTACTATTCCCCAGAAGAGTCTCCTCAGATTCAACACTCTTTCGTGTTCCTTGTTAACCAGTTGATACTCGTCCGTATCATCATCTCTGAACACGTGTCAGTATTTGTTTCTACCTGATACTCGTCCGTATCATAGTCTTGAGGATGCTCGTCCGCATCTTTAATCTATACACAACACCGAACACTTATACCTTTTATTTCTTGGATATAAACACTCGTCCGTGTTTACTATTCCCCAGTAGATCGCCCGCAAAGCAAATTTTCTTTTCTATCTGATGATAAACCTTGGGAGCAGCCGTACCCTGCTAGGTGATCGTCCTTCACCTCTTGATGATCGTCCTTCATCATGCTCATCCGATGGCCGTCCCCATCGTTGACCTTTTCTATCCGACATTCGTCCTATGTCGTGATATTTAGCAGCCGTCCCCTGCTAGGTGATCGTCCTTCACCTTTTGATGATCGTCCTTCATCATTTTATCCGATGGCCGTCCCCATCGTTGATCTTGTTATCTGACGTTCGTCCTACGTCACGGTAAACCTCGAGAGCAGCCGTCCCCTGCTAGGTGATCGTCCTTCACCTCTTGATGATCGTCCTTCATCATGCTCATCCGATGGCCGTCCCCATCGTTGACCTTTTATCCGGCATTCGTCCTGTGTCGCGATATTTTCGGCAGCCGTACCCTGCCAGGTGATCGTCCTTCACCTTAGATGACCGTCCGTCATCTTATCCCCACAGAGCAGCCGTCCCCTGCTAGGTGATCGTCCTTCACCTTTGATGACCGTCCCTCATCATTATTTCATTCATTCTTTAACCCGATGGTCGTCCCCGTCGTGGTCCCTTTTCCTTTTCCTGATGATCGTCCTTCATCAGTTTAGCCCGATGGCCGTCCCCATCGTTGTTTACATTACTTTATGAACTTGATGGCCGTCCCCATCATTTTTCATATTCCCCAGAGAATCTTACAGCTTTACTTGATGGCCGTCCCCATCATAATCCCTTTTATCCCCAGCATGTCGGCCGTCCCCGTCATTGCTTTATTTCCCGCACTTTTTCCAGCATGTCGGCCGTCCCCGTCATTGCTCTTTCCCAGCAGTCGTCCTCTGCTCGACGATCGTCCTCCGTCGCCCACACTTTATACATACTTTATTTTCCTTTACAATCTATATCCCTTTTCTTCTTCATTCTGTGAGTGCAAAGTTTGGACTGTCTTTGGTATTCAACCACAAGTTATCTTGTTTGCCTGTTAAGCCGTTGCTTACATCCTGCACAGCTAACTCATGTTTGAATAGGGGCAGCTGTAAACACCCCAAATTTTCCCTCACCCATTCACACCTTGGCTTGTGATCATTTCATATGCATAAATCCAATCATAGCATCTCATACCACATTTTTGATCCACTGCATTGATTCAAAGTCATCTGCATCTAGGGTTTGTGATCTGAGCAATCTAAGAGCTTCTTGAGCCACTCCAAAGGTCATCAATCACTTCAAAGGGGTCCATGTATGTTCAAGCATCGTATTATATCCTCTCAAAGTCAAGAATGTCAAAAAAATCACAAGAACTGGGATTGGTATGGAAGCAGAGCCAGGTTTGACTGCACAGATGACCTAGAATTAGGGTTTTGGTTTCAAAGGCCATAACTCCAATTTTTTTGGTCATTCTTGTTTCTATTGGTCTCTATATGGTATAGGGAGTATGCATATCAATTTTCATGAAGAAATTCCATGGGGAAGTCATCTGATCAAGAGTTGACTTTTCAAGCAAGTCAGTGCAAAATCAGGGCATCTGAGGCCCCCAATGACCCAACCAAGGGATGTTCTTCATCATTTTGATTGTTTATGACCTTTATTTGATCATAGAAGAAGTTGGAAGTTCACAAAATTGAAGAATTTCAAGTCTTTTGCAAAGTTGACTTTTTGGGAAAGTTTGACTTTTAATGAAATTGCCATTTTAGGAAACTTTTTCAACCTCTACTTTTTGATTCAAAAATGCTTCAAATGGAAAAACTTTGGTCATGAAAGTTGTATAATGGATCATTCCCTTTTCAAAAAGTACAAGAACATGACCTAATTCATTTTGGATCAAAAGTTATGGTTTGTCAAAGTTGGCTAAAATCACAAAATTTGAAGTTTTCTACCAAAGAGGCAAAGTTGCAAATTCACTTGTCAAGGCAAATTGAGCTATCAAATACACTTCTAAACTTCACAACATGATTATAAAACACCTAAAATTCATAATGGGCCAAGAGATCACTCATTTCTATGGCTTATGGAGCAAGATTTCTCAAAGGAAGCAAAAGTAAGGCAAGTTGCAAAAACTCACTCAAGTGTGAATCCACTTGTTGGCTGACATCAGAACCAATCCTAGGGCTCTCCACACTTCTTGCTGCGCATGACATCCCACTTGTCCTTGGCTATCTATTAGCCCATGCCTCTCTTACACAACTTTGACATTTTGGCAACTTGAGCCATACCAATCACTAAAGCACACATCAACTCATCTGACCTATCACAATTGTTTATGCAAACAAAAAGCAAGCCAAAGCACATACAACACAAGACTGAAACACTCTCCAACACAACATTCTCATCTTTCACCCCATTTGCAAAAGCTTTCGAAAAACCTTCCACAGGCTACAAACATACAAACCAACTTCACAAACACACTCAGCACACTTCCCTGATCACAAAGCACCCATCACCATAGCCTAAAACTCCCTGAATCACAAACAAGATTTCCACCCCACCTTGAACAGAACTTCTGCCATCCCTCAAACCATCCATTATAAACTTCAAACAAGCATTGAAAGCTTCTCAGGGGGTCTAGTGGAGTTGATTGCAAGCAAGAAACCAGCCAGAAAGTGCCTGAAACCAAAGCTTCAGTTCAGGTAGCCATCTCAAACTTTTTTTTCCAGAAACTCCATTTTAAGTTCTTAAAAGCTTCTATGCACTCCCCTGATCATGGGGATGTGATTTTTTTGAAAATGGTTGAGAAACCAGCATGTATGAACTGTCTGAAACTTTTTGCCCTAAATGAGTTTTGCTTCGATTTGGCTGATTGATGAATGAAAAATGATGTTTGTTAGGGGGTTTTGATTCAGTGTTGAATGGGGATGAGTTCTGGGCAGTTAGATTTCATTTCCATTGCGTGTAGAGAGAGTTAGGATTTTGGGCTTGCCGGAGAAGACGACCGGAACAGTGTTCCGGTCGCCTGAAAGTCATTAGGGCATAATTAATTAGGGTTAATCATAATTATGAGAATTTGAATCTCAGCCCTTGGATATGGCGCCAGGTCAATTCGCGCGCGTGTAGGTTTAAATGCCAGCCCTTGATCTTGCATACTTTTCCTTTTTTCAGTTTAATTTCATTTTTATTTCATTTAATTTCATTTGTTTTCTATAATTTATTTAAAATAGCAAAAATCATTTAAAAATTCTGAAAATTTTTATACAAACTTTTATTAATTTTCAGAAACCAAAAACATTTTTATTTTTATTTTTTGCATTAGAAAATATTTTTAAATCATTTAAAAGTTTATTTTTAATTAATTAATGAGAATTAATTAATTAAAAATACTTTTAGGTATTTAAAAATCACCAAAAAATTCATGAAACCTTTAAAATCATTTAGAAATATTGTCCAACCCTCAAACCAAATTTCTTTTTGATCTTAAGGCATTTTGATAATTTTTCATGGAATTAATTTCATTTCAAAGCATTATTTTGATCCAATGTTCAAAAATTCATTTCTGCCTAGTCTTTGAGAGTTGGACTTTGATTCTTTTTGCATTGTGTCTTGCATATCATGTGGTTTGTAGGATTAAATTGGCATGATTTGATCATTCATTTTCAATTTGTTTGACATTTTTCTTGACAAGGTACCTTAAAACCCTAGCATTCTTAAGAAATTCACAACCCTCATTAGGTTAAGAATTGGATCCCCTCCTTTGGGCAGTGAGTTCGTGTAGGTTTAGGGTTTCCTTGGATGCATTTTCAATTTTTTATCTTGATGTTTGCTTCTGGTTTTGGTTTTTGTTTGATACATTGATCATAAACCCTAATTTGGGCTTCCATATGCATCCATCTTGCATTTGCTTGCATACCATGACTTGCCATGACATTTTATGCATCCATTTGATTCATTAGACATCTTAAGACATGTTAGAACCATGTTTGATCATTGCATCTTGCATTTGCCATGATATATATCATTTTCATTTCATAACTTTTCATGTATGATCATGGTTCTAAGCATGCTTCTCTTGCATCCATATGTTCATATGATCATTCCCATGCCTTGTTTCATGTTTGCATCATCTCATAGCATCATTAACATCATACTTATGCTTCTGGTTTTGGTTTGCATCATGCCATTTCATCTCATTTTGCATTGCATTGCATTTCTTTCACTAACTTTTCAGGTGGTAAGTAACCTTGAGAAGTGAATTTGCCTTCACTTCTCACAGTTTCTTTTCATCCCCCTTATGTATCATTGCTGCATTTTGTCTTATGTTTGAGTTTGAGCTTGCTCATTATTCTTCTTCTTACTTTCTTTCTTCAGGTGACTTGTCTTCTTAAATGAAGCAAGTTACTTTGCTTCTCTTTGCTCCTTTCATCTGTTTCCTGGTGGTTCCTCTGAAGATTTTCTCTTGTAAACCTCACAAACCTTAGGAACAACCAAGCATGACAATGATTAGGGTTTTGATTAGTCCCCCATTTAGATTTTTCCTTTGTGTCTCATTGAGTCTTCTCTTCTCATCCCATAATCAGGGACTAAACCCTAAAGGCTTTAAGGCTTTGTGATTAAGCTTATGCCTGCATCCTTCTATTAGGATGGAGTGTATAACTTTAATCCTAAATGTTAAACCCTTAATGTGTTTAACTCCTTTAATCAATCCACATAATAATCATCAAGACATCACACTTGTAACTTGGGCCTTGCATTAGGGTTCTAATTCTTCCTTAATTGGTTAAGAAGGACTAACCCTAGTGTTAATGGACAAGTCCCCCTCAAGTTGTCTTACAAACCCTAAAAATAACTTCATCATCATATCATTAAATAAAATCCACTTAATCAAAGGCTTGTTTTGTCATGAGTTTAATCCCTAATCATGGATTAAGTTGAGGAGCCTTCCTCAGCTTAAACATTCTCATCTATTATCCTTCTATTAGGATGGTGTAATGAGTCTGTTTAATCCTTGATTATGGCTTAACCTCATTACTCAACACTAAATAAAAACACCAAAAACATCTAATTAATCACAAGTAGGTTAATGATCTTAATCCTACACCAAAGGTGATTAAGTGTGAGAAGCTGACTTCACACTTAAGGTATTCTCATTACCCCTAATCAGAGGGAAGATGTGATGAGTTTACTAATCCATTGGTTTAGGCTTAAGCTCATTAACTTATGACAAATCTCAAAAGCAATAAAAGACTGAAAACTCAAAAACAAGCAATAATCGTCTCCTTCGGGATTCTTTTCTCATCACACTCATTCACAAACGAGAACTTGCTTCTTCCGTCTAATGCAAGACAGTTTGCACCTGAGCCAGACAGGTCATTCGCTTGAGCATAGATAAGTAAGCAGTTCATCAGTCAATTCATCTTTCAGTCTCTTTGGGTCGAACTACGGTGTTCTGACTTCCTCATTGCACGAGAGGATACGTAGGCATAACTTAACAGTTATCGAACAAAAATCTCTGTATATTCCCCCTCCTCCCAGCCTTATTCTTTAAGCCTCATGGTCATGAGCATTTCATTCCTGATCTCACACTGACACTTCACTTATACACTTCACTTCTTTTACACTGGCACCTGTACATCCTTTTCTGGCTCTTTTATACACAAATTGCACTGACACTACCCCTTTAAAACACAAATCTTTCAAGCGTGGATCCCGTCGAGTACAGCGGACAATCTGGGTGCTAATACCTTCCCAGGTTGTAACCAACCCCCTTTCTCAGTTTCTCTGGTTCGCAACCGTCTTATCCATGTCTTTTCTTAGGTTTATGCAGCATTAACTTTCCTCCGGGATAAAAATGCCTAGCTGGCGACTCTATTCATTCCCTGTGAGTTCACTCCTGTGTGTTCTCACACCCTCCTTTCGCCGACCGTTCGCGTCTGTACCTTTATCTGGGCCATTCCCATTTATCGGGAGCGACAGGATTCATGTTCTTTGATGTTAGGGGAGTAATTCTGGACAAGAAATTTGAGGTTTAGTGGCTTGTAGGAGATTCTGAAACTTTGGCTTGCCGGAGAAGATGACCGGAGCTTAGCTCCGGTCATCAGAAAATAATTAGGGCTAATCCTTGATTAATTCCCCAGATTCATTTTTGGCCATTGTATGGTGATTAGGGTTAGGCCTCGTACGGCTCAGATAATTAATTAACATTAATTTTGATTAATTAAATTAATTATAATTAATTAAGTCAGTTTAAATGTCAACCACTGGATTACGTGCGAAACACAAGTTCAAACCATAGCCTTAGATCTTTCATACCCTTGGTCAATGTGACTTTCAATCCTGGCCCTCCATCAACCTCCCACGCAAACTGAGCCACTCTTTTGCATTACTTTCATTTTTATTTTATTTTATTTTATTTTGTTTTCTTTTAATTATTAAAAATAGCATAAATCATTTAAAAATTCTGAAATTTTTTATCATCACTTAAATCAATTTTCAGAACCCAAAAATATTTTTATTTTTATTTTTTCCATTAAAATTGCATTTTTAAATACTTTAGTTGTATACTTTAATTAATTAAGTCCATTTAATTAATTAAAAATACTTTAAAGTATCTAAAAATCACCAAAATATTCAGAGAGGTTTCTTAAACATTTTCAAACATTATCAAACTCATCCCACAAATTTCTATTTGGTTTTGATCAAACTTTGCCAATTTTCTTTGAATTAGGGTTTCTAAAATTCATATTTTTCAACCCTAACTTCAAAAATTCATTTCTCTCAATCCAAGATGAGTTTGCATTTGATTATTTTGGCAATATTTCATACTTGACATCTAGTTTCTAAATATATTTTTGACACATTTTTATCTTGCATTTTCAAATTAATATGCATTATCCCTTTGAGAAATATTCAAAACCCTAGCAAATCTTAGGTAAACCATAACTTGAACTTGGTAAACCTTTAGACCCCCCTTTTGGATGGTGATTTCATGAGTGCTTAGGACCCCCTTGGATGCATTTTCAATTTTTTTATCACTTGATTTACCTATGATTTTGAATTTGTACATATCTTACTTTATATTAACCATTTCATATGCATTTGGTAAGTTAATCAGGATGTGGATGTGTATCCACATCCAACCTCTCCTTCTCTCTTTATTTTTATGCATTTTGTTTGTGTTTGAAGTGAATCCCATTCACTTATGTTATCTCTTGTTCTCAGGTTACTTAACTTCTTCATGAAGTAAGTAACCTAATCCTTCTCTCTCTCTCTCTCTCTCTCTCTCTTTTCATCTGCTTCCTTTCCTTTGGTGGCCTTGAAGATCTTTTCCCTTGATGCCTCACAAACCATAGGAATATCATAGAATGATAACTTTTAGGGTTGTGTATAGCCCCCCTTAGATTTTTACCTTTGAGTCTCCTTGAGTCTCTCTTCTCATCTCAATAATCAGAGACTAAACTCTTAAAGTTTTAGGACTTTGGAATTAGAGTTATGCATGCATCCTTCTCTTAGGATGAAGTGTATAACTTTAATCCTAAGTGTTAAACCTTTAATATTTTTAAACCTCTCAATCAAATCACATTAATAATCACCAAGACTTTATCTTTTAACTTGGGCCTTACATTAGGAGTCTATCTCTTCCTTATGGTTAAGAGGGACTAACCCTAGTGTTTAATGGACAAGTCCTCCTCAATTGTCTTACAAACTTAAAATCCACTTCTTAATCTCATCCCTTAATTAAAATCCACTTAATAAAGGTTTGTTATATAATGAATTTAATCCCTAACCATGGATTAAATTGAGGTACCTTCCTCAGCTTAAGTGTTCTCATCTATTATCCTTCTATTAGGATGTGGTAATGAGTTCACTAATCTATGATTAGAAATTAAACTCATTACTTAACACTAAACAAAAACCCAAGAACATCTAAATAATCACAAGTAGGTTAATGATCTTAATCCTACATTATTATGGTAATTAAGTTGAGATCCTTAACTCATACTTAAGTAGGCTCATTATCCCAAATCAGGGAGGATATAATGAGTTTACAAGCCCTTGATTTAGGCTTAAGCTCATTAACTTATGCAAAACACCAAAAACAATAACAAAACTGAAAACACAAAAACAAACAATAATCGTCTCCTTCGGGATTCTTTTCTCCTCACACTCATTCATAAACGAGAACTTGCTTCTTCCGTCTAATGCAAGATAGTTAGCACTCGAGCTAGACGAGTCATAAACTTGAGCATAGGCAAGTAAGCAGTTCACAGTCAATTTATCTTTTTTTAGTCTCTTTGAGTCGAACTACGAGAGGATACGTAGGCATAACTTAACTGTTATCGAACAAAAGTCTCTTTGTAATCCCCCTCTTTCAGCATTCTTTCTAAAGCCTCAGTTCCTGAGCAATTCACCTTTTGCACTGACACCTGTATTTTCTCCTTAGCTTTTTATGCACAGATAACACATACACCTACCCTTTTTAAACACAATCTTATAAGCGTGGATCCCGTCGAGTACGACGGACAATCTGGATGCTAATACCTTCCCAGGTTTTAACCAACCCCCTTTCTCAGTTTCTCTGGTTCGCAACCGTCTTATCCATCTTTTCATAGGTTTATGCAGCATTACCTTTCCTTCGGGATAAAAATGCCTAGCTGGCGACTCTATTCATTTAATCTTCTTTTTGTCTCTTTGCCGACCGTTTGCGTCTGCACCGGAATGCAAATCTTCGGGAGCGACACATTGGACAAAGGCTTGAAAAAGGAATTCAGAATGGCAAAGTGTCCAAAGTTGTTGAGTCTTCCAATGCTGTTAAGAAACCTTTTGGGAGTTTCCAGAGGAAGAGGGAAGATCAAACCAATGTTATCTTGGTTGTAGATAAAAGACCTCAATACAGGCCTCAACATGATAAGAAAGCTTATGTTGTTGTTATTGTTGTTGCTAATGTGTTTGCTACTCAACTAGCTAGAACTCCTCAACGCCCGACTATTGGACAAGTTCAACATTATGATTAGACTCACTTTGACCCTATCCATGTGCCATACACAGAATTGTATCCTGCATTGCTTGAGAGAGGTTGGGTTCCCATTAGGCCCATGTGATGCGTGTTTTACGCATGTGTACGAACATGTCAGAGTAATATAAAAGATTTTCGAATCCACAGAGACCAAGTGTCAATCTATCGTTATCTGTTGTTATGCTGTGTATCTAAGGCAATTGAAAATAATGGTTTTAAAGAGTGCGCAATGATAAATAAAATAGTAATTTTAATTAATTGATAAAGACAGGTTCGAATGCAATTCACATAACCAGTTGATAATCCAGTACTTGTTAATAGAACTACTTATGGGCAATGTTTTCTACTTTGAAAAGAACTAATTTAATAGGAACTGTCGCATTCGCGTATTCAGAACCGAGTTGCACTCCCTAATCAACCCCTCTTATTGTCACGGATAAAACGGTGCGTACTGCGTTAGAGTAATGAACCTATTTTTAAGAAATATAGTATCTTGAGTAAGTTGAAAATTATTTTGACCTGGATTTCTTAGCAAAGACAGGTTCTTACGAACCAGACTCTAAACTTCTTAACGCGTCCGAAAATAGTTTTAAAATCTCTTTTCTTTTTAATCTAAAAACTCCTAATGAACTAGACAAAGCGCGTTTGGCTGTTTTTGAAATAGTTAAAAACAATTAAGTTAAACAGGCGTTGGATGGCTTTCGATCTTACCCAACGGGACTTTAAAGAACATGAAACTTATATTGAAAGTTAAAATAGCCCTTAAGCGTTTCTACAAACAGTTGTACGGATTACTGGTTCAATTATGATCCTTACATTCTGACCTTTGTAAATTTCGTTAGACATGGTAAAGTAAAAGTTCATTTTATTATTTTTCATAAAAGTATTTAGTGCGAGTGCAGAAAGTAAATAAAAGTAGTGCGAGTGCGAGAAATAAATAAAGTAAAGCGAGTGCGGGAAATAAAGTAAGTAGTGCGAGTGCGGGAAATAAAGTAAGTAGTGCGAGTGCGAGAAATAAATAAATTAAAGCGAGTGCGGGAAATAAATAAAGTAAATTAATGAGGAAAGTAAATAAAATAAAGCGAGTGCGGAAAAATAAAATACGAACTGGAATTAAAATGGCGGCAGGATTAACTTCCTCCCAGAGTGCTCCAAGACTCGATCACACAGACGTATATAGACTCGATCACTCGATTATAGTAACACCCCGATGTAAAGTGATTACTAATTTAAAACTAATATATGCCTCAGAGATTCTAAGTTTGGATGATGAAAACGAAATTCTAAAGTCCTATTTATAGACAAACTTTAAATGGGAAAAGACCAGGATGCCCCCTCCACTTTTTAGTTGAGGGAAAGGTTTTTGCCTTGTGGCGCCCGCGACAGGCTCATGGCGCCCGCCATGGGTGCATTATGGTGGAGAAAGTGGGGATCGTGGGATCTTGGCAGTTGTGGAGTGGTCTTGAGACGTGGCCACGTCATGGCTGACCCCATGGTGCCAGCCACAGTGGGTGACGTAAGTGCAAAATGCTGAATTTCTTGATTTTTATTCTTTTCAGCTCCTTTTTCGCTCCTTTTCTCAATTTAGCCCCTAATTACATTAAAAACCTGAAAATAAATAAAAACAAAGTAATAACATAACAAAATAGCAATAAAAACTAGAATGCATACGAAATCGGAGTCAGAAATACGGTGAAATTTAGTGTTATCAAATTCTCCCACACTTAGACCTTTGCTTGTCCTCAAACAAACATTGAAAGCTCAACGAAGAAAACTAGTATCAACACGTGATTTGGGCTAAAAGGGCTTCTAAGTTTAGGTCAGGTTGCAGTGACAGGTACTAACTAAGTGAACCAAGAGTATCATAATAACACAGACATAAACCTCAATCCTATATTAACCAACCCATGTCATCCCACAATACCTAGGCCTATCTTTTCATCTCTTTTTGGGTCCCTTTCATTCAGGCGCAATCACATTAAGCCCGTTATCCGTACATGCTTCATTGTAGAGTAACCGGTTAGTGATTTTGATCCATAACATAGGGTTTCTAGCACATAAGCATGTGTAAACCCTTTTTATTTGACCTAAATGTAGTTGCGGGGGATCCGATCGTAATCCGCCCTACCAAGTTCAGTGTCAGATACCTCTAAACCAACTAACAATAGGTGACTACAATTTTTTTTTGTGGCAAGAATTTTTTTCTCTTTTTGGTTTAAATGACTTTGTGAGGGTCACCTATCCTAGAGTTTTCCTTTTTCTCTTTTTTTATTAGCACTAGATCATTCACTTATGTTGATCGCCCCCCTACGTAGAGCATGCTTAGGCCGGAGCTGACTGCTAGAATAAACTACTTAGGATAATTTTTTGAATGATAATAAAGGCCATGGTATGCGGGGTTTAGGAGTGATTTCTATATTTATGAAGTCTATGGTGCTAAAATGATACTGATGTTCCAAAACGTTCACCTAAGTTACCACATCCTATTCCAAACCTGTCTTAAAGCCCAAAAACATGTGAAACAACATTGTTTTCTTTTGAAATTTTTTTTGGTAAGGCTAAGGAAATGGGAAAAATGAGGATGTACTAAAGATACATTATACCGGTGACTCGTCAAACTCATGCATTATTTTAAAAAACTTAAACTAAATAACTAACTGAAAAGGAAAATAACAGAAAGCAAATAAATAACTAAAAAGGGAAATAACAGAAAGCAATAAAATCCCCTCCCACACTTTAATCGAACATTGTCCTCAATGTTTCGAAATAAGATAAGGAGAGTAACCTGGAAAACTACTGTGGAGGACCACTGGTGCCCTCGCCGTCCTGCTGTGAAGGTCTGGAACGACGGGATCTACTGCGCTGCTGGTCCCTCCGGTCTAGTCGTGCTGATAAGGCAACCTGGGAACTCCGGACCTCTCGAAGGTTACCTATGATGGAACCCTGAGTGGCCTTCAAAAGCTGGTAGTGTCGGCGGTTGACTTCTCACTGGAGGGCTTGCTCTGATGTGATATCGGTCAAGGTGCGGAAAACGTTCCCGTAGGCACAATCCGAAACCAATCGCGATTGTTCCATGTAGCTCATGTTGTCCGCTAGTTGTTGTGAAATGGTAGAGAGTAGGCCATCTCGCCTTTCCTCTCTAGCCGTCATATCACGCCACATCTCTTCGGTGATATAGAATCCAGGGGTAGCACCTGCAACAGGGTTAGAGGAAGATGGTGCGGTGTGTGACTGTGAAGGATGATGGGGGGACACGTGAGGTACGGGAGAATGCTCTCTCCGATCATATTCTTTATTAGTGTCATGTCCCTCCCCATCATGAATATTAAGAGGAAGTGGACCCAAAATAGGTGGAGCATTCAAATCATAGGTCCAGTTCCTTTCATGATGTACATCAGTACGTCTACTGCAATACAAAAGAACAAATGGGATAGCTACCCCATGAACCATCAACTCATAACCACCTGCTCTCCTTGTTCGGCATAATTTCATGTCTTTTAGAAATTTTAAGTTAAGTGTGCGAGGATGTAGGGGTTCAAGTGTAGCTATCTCATTGTTCAGGTTAAGTGCCCGGGCAATAGACGTAACAAGTCCTCCAATAACAATCGGTCATGTTTTATTAACAGTTAAAGCCATGTGTGCAAGCATAAACGGGACTGGATTGATATGACTATTTGTGAGGCTTCCTTGCAAAAATAGAAGCTCTTTAGCGTTTACCTTATTTGGACTCTCCCGGCCAAAAATAGTACATGCCAAAAGATATCTGAAAACTCTTATGGTCGGGTTATGGATGGTCGACGCAAGTATTCCTTCAATAGAATTTATTGAAGTACTTGACAGCCTCTCCCAGAAGGAAAATACTTCGTCCGACCATTTTGAATCCAAAGGTACCTCACATATAGCACCCTCCCATTGAGGGATTCCTAACAAGCCTGTTAGTTCGTCGGTACTGTATTCGTATTCAATTCCAAACAGTCTAAAATTAACAGTACCGACTGTGCTAGCAGTGTTAGGATTGACCGAGTATATTAACGAACTAAAAAATTCAATTGTCAGCCTCTCAAAGGTGGGTTCTTGATTCACAAAAATATTATGCAAGCCTAGAAAATCTAATAAATGAAAAACACTATGATACAGACCCAAAGAGTACAGACAGTTATCATTTACGTACCTAGTCGAGAGAATTTCTCGACTCTGAAGCCTTTGAATGATCTTTCTCTGCCTGTCTCCCGGTTTTTCATCGCGAAGAATATATCTGTTGAACTGCATTGTCGTTTCTCCTTGAGAAGTTGAATATGGTGAAGAGTGGTTTATGTAGGAAATGGTAAAGATTGGATTTTTATGGTTTGTAGTGAATGAAAATAAAAATGGATTTTGGATGGGTTTTATAGATGGTGAATGTATGAGAATGGTGGGAGATTTAATGGGGTTCAATGGGGTTTTTGGAAGATGGAAAAATGGGTTTTGGAAGTTTGAAAGTGTGAAAATGGTGGGGGAGATGAATCTGCCCCGAATTAAGGTGGAACGGCGTGGCGGGCGCCATAAGGCCATTTTTCCTTTGGGCCAAATTTTTTTTAATTCCCCATGTGGGCTTCGCGTACCTTTTGTCTTCGGGGGGTCCGGATAGCGTTTCCTTCTTTCTTCTAAGGCATAAAGCTTGCATACCTTGAACAAATATTAAACATAAAGAAAAATATTTTTTTTTATTATTATTTTTATTAGAGACACATATGTATAAAATAAATACTCATGCATATAATAAGGCATATATATATATATATATATATATATATATATATATATATATATATATATATATATAAATGATTGTCAACAAAAATACATGGAAAATGTAGCATATGCAATAAAATAAAATATGTCTGGAGATGCGAGAAATAAAATAAAGCATGAAATATTAAATACTAGAGCAATAATGTCAGTGTAAAACGATCATGTAGTAGGCTTCTCTGCCTGGTCCGATCCACGAATCTCAACAATCTCCCTCTGAAGCTCTCCAATCTCCTGATATAGAGCATCTGCACTCTGTGGCATGGGTGAGGTCAGATACCTCAATCTGTAATGTCAAGTCCGCTACTTCATGTTTGAGTCGGGCAGTCTCCCTGCGGAGCTCATAAATCTGGGTCTGTAGATCAAGCGACTGCAAAGACATATTGTTAGACATAACAGTGATTCGGGGAGAAGGAGGTGTAGGAGTGTACTCAGCGGCGGGAGGTGATTTTGGCTCTTCGACAGTCTCCCCATAACCCTCTAAAGCATAACTCCAATTAGCAGGAGGTCGTGGACAGTGGTCATCAGCGGGTCAGGTAATGTGAAGTAGTGTATTACTTCACCGTCAATCACTAATCTAAACATGTTAGGCTCAAAAGGGACCCTCCTCATCAATCCTCTGTCGAGACAAAAATCAACATCCATGGTGGTGTAGCTGCAGAAGGTCTTGAGATGTAATAATTTGCGGGATAAACCCAATGCAGTAGCAATTTGTGTAACAATCCCACCGACATGTATAATGCCTACATATGACCTGACGACACTGGAAAGGCACTTCAATAGAAAGTTTCCGCAAGAAATAGGGCGTGACTGAGTTGCACAAAACAGCAGGAAAATTTCCTCCTCACTCAGCAAAGTCTCTTTATCTGGCAAACCGAGGAAAAAGTGTGCTAGAATCATCTGGAAGTACCTTAACTCAGGGTTGTGGATGACCTGAGAAAACTGAGTGGAAGGATCTTGGCTCCCTCCACCTGAGATGTTACTCCGAAACTTCTCCATTTCTCTGCTCATAAAGTACCCCATCGGTGTCTCTGGTTAGAATCAGGAGTAGTATGAAAACCTAGTAAATCACCAAACTCTTTGTGAGAGAAAGAGTATTCAGTCCCGAACAACCTGGAAAAAAAATGTCCATCGGGTCCAGCCCAGGGGTCATGATTAAACGAGCTGAAGAACTCTAGAGTCAAGTTCATGTAAGTATTGTTCATGTCGTCGAACTGGTCCCACTGGATTTGGTGGCATAAGAATCTGACGCTTGGCTCTATCCCCAAGGCATCCATGCAATCTTGGTCTGGGTACCGTGTAGGTGCCATAGGGCATCTCATGTGGACATAGTAACGCTCTCTCTGTGCATCGTCTCTAAAGGCCACGTGCATGTCGTCGGGATTCTTTATTCTTCACAAGGTTAGCAAAAAGGGTCCTGAAATCACATAAAATATTTAATCGTTAGTCCTGACAAGATAATAAAGTAAACAAATTAAAATAAAGTAAAAATAAATAAAAGTAAGATAAGAAAACCATAGGTTGCCTCCCATGCAGCGCTTGTTTAACGTCATTAGCTGGACGACTGGATTTTACATATCATTTGAAGGATTTGGTGGATCACTTAGAGTATGGCTGGAGTATGTTATTGGAATGTCTCCTCCTTCATAGGGCTTCAGTCTCTGTCCATTGACGATGAACGGTTTACATGTTTGGTTCTTGATTTCAATAGCTCTAGATCTTAGAATCTTAGATACTTCGAAAGGGCCAGTCCATCTTGAATGAAGCTTTCCTGGAAAAAGTTGTAACCTAGAATCGAACAGAAGAACAGGATCGCCTATTTTGAAGTCTTTTCTTATGATTCTTTTGTCATGCCAAGCTTTTGTTCTTTCTTTGTGTATAATGGCATTTTCGTAAGCTGATTGTCTGAGCTCTTCTAATTTGTGGATATCGAGGATACGTTTTTCACCAGCAGTTAGGTAATCCAAATTCAATGTTTTAATGGCCCAATAGGCTTTATGCTCTAACTCAAAAGGTAAGTGACATGATTTTCCATAGACTAGTTGATGGGGGTTGTTCCTATAGGGGTTTTGAAAGCGGTTCTATAGGCCCAAAACGCTTCTTGAAGTTTCTGAGACCAATCTTTTCTAGATATAGAGACAGTCTTCTCAAGAATTTGTTTGATCTCCCTATTAGATACTTCTACTTGTCCATTAGTCTGTGGGTGCTATGGTGTTACTACTCTATTCTTAACTCTATACTTGCTTAAATGTTTATCAAATATTCTCGATATGAAGTGTGATCCTCCATCACTTATGACTAAACGGGGTGTTCCAAATCTGGGGAATATATAATTTTTAAATAATTTGATGACTACTCTGGTGTCATTCGTGGGTGTAGTGATAACTTCAATCCACTTAGACACATAGTCAATAGCTACTAAGATATACTGGTTTCCTAAAGATGGTGGGAATGGTCCCATAAAGTCTATACTCCATACGTCGAAGAGTTCTACTTCTTGGATATTTCTTAGAGGCATTTCATTACGTCTTGAAATATTTCATGTACGTTGGCATCTGTCACATTTGACAATGAAAGCATGGACATCACGCCACATGGTAGGCTAGAATAGGCCAGCTTGAAGAATCTTGGCACAGGTCTTAGAGGTGCTCGTATGTCCACCATAGGGTGCAAAGTGACAATGCTCAAATATATTATGTAGCTCATCTTCCGGGATGCAATGGCAGAAAATGCCATCCTTACCTCTCTTGAAAAGAAATGGTTCGTCCCAATAGAAGTTTCTTACATCACTGTAGAACTTCTTCTTTCGGTGGTAATTTAGATCGAGGGGTATGATGTCAGCGGCTAGATAATTAACAAATTCTGCATACCAAGGTACATTACTTATAGCTAAGGATTTTTGAGAATGCTCATGGGGGTATGGGTTATCATCTTCAATAGTTTCTAGTTTGGCTAATCAGTCTATCATAGGAAAATCGTCATTTATGGGTATTGAGTCAGGTTTCAGGTATTCTAGCCTTGAAAGGTGATCAGCTACTACATTATCTGTGCCTTTCTTATCACGGATGTCTAAATCAAATTCATGCAGTAATAGAATCCATCGAAGTAACCTAGGTTTGGCATCCTTTTTACTTAGTAAGTAACGAATGGCAGCATGGTCGGTGTAAACTATAATTTTGGCTCCTACTAGATAAGATCTAAATTTGTCTAGGGCGAAAACTACAGCTAGGAGCTCCTTTTCAGTTGTTGTGTAGTTGAGCTGGGCAGCATCTAGGGTTCTACTAGCATAATAAATTACGTGTAACTTTTTTATCTTTTCTCTGAACTAGAATGGCTCCAACAGCATAGTCACTAGCGTCACACATTATCTCAAACGATTCTGACCAATCAGGGGGTTTCATTATAGGTGCTGAAATAAAAGCTTGTTTCAAGAGGTTAAATGCTTCAGTACATTTTTCATCGAAGATGAATTCAGCGTCTTTCATTAAAAGGCCAGTTAAGGGCTTTGTTATTTTGGAGAAGTCCTTGATAAAACGTCGGTAGAATCCGGCATGTCCAAGAAAACTTCTTATCTCCCTGATAGTCTTCGGCGGTTTTAGATTCTCTATGACTTCTATTTTAGCTTTGTCTACCTCTATACCTTTTTCGGAGACTATATGTCGTAAAACAATCCCTTCGGTAACCATGAAATGACACTTTTCCCAATTTAGCATAAGGTTTACCTTCACACGTCTTTCTAGGATTTTCTCAAGGTTGATAAGACAATTTTTGAAATAAAATCCACGAACTGAGAAATTGTCCATAAATACTTCCAGGATTCCATCTAGATAGTCTGCAAAGATAGACATCATGCAACGTTGGAAAGTGATTGGGGCATTACAGAGTCCAAAAGGCATTTTTTTGTAGGCAAAAGTTCCAACAGGGCATGTAAAGGTAGTTTTTTCTTGATCTTCGGGGTGAATAGGTATTTGGAAGAATCCTGAATATCCATTTAGGTAACAAAAGTAAGAGTGTCTGGCTAGGCGCTCCAACATTTGATTTATGAAAGGCAAATGAAAATGGTCCTTCCTGGTTTCTTTATTTAATTTTCTATAGTCTATGCACATACGCCACCCTCCATCGGTTCTTTTTGCTACAGGTTCTCCTTTCTCTTTTTGCACGACTGTGATGCCTCCATTTTAGGTACTACATGCACATGACTTACCCATTTACTGTTCGAGATCTGATATATTATACCTGCCTCTAGTAACTTAAGAACTTCAGTCTTAACTACTTCACTCATCATAGGACTTATTCTTCTTTGGTGTTCTCTGAAGGGTTTTGAATCTTCTTCGAGTAAAATCCGATGCATGCATACGGACAGGCTTTTTCCTTTTAGATCAGAGATCTTATATCCTAAGGCTGAGGGGTATCTTCGTAAAACATCTAACAATTGGTTTGTTTCCTCTTGGTTAAAGGTAGCATTGACTATAACTGGACTGTCCATTTCTTCATCAAGAAATTCATATCTCAGGTTCTTAGGCAGTTCCTTAAGTTTTACGGTTGGTTTCATAGGGCAAGGCATAGGACCTGGGGTAAGATATAAACATTTGTAAAGGTTATCATCAATGTAGGGTTTTTTATAATTGTCATCTTCCCAAATAAGAGTTGATGGAAACTTTATTGATTCAGTTTCTTCTTCCTGTTCTAATTCCCTAATGCATTCATCAATGATATCTAAGGCATAACAAGCATCTCCTATTACAGGTGCCATAAGAAATTTCGAGATTACAAATTCTATCTTCTCGTTACCTACCTCAAAGGTTAGTTTTCCTTTTTTAACATCTATTATGGCTCCAGCGGTTGATAAGAACGGTATATCTAGGAGGATTGGTATGTCGTCATCTTCTTTAATGTCCATGACAACAAAATCAGTAGGTATAAACAACTAACCTATCCTAACTGGGACGTCTTCAAGTATGCCTATAGGGTATTTAACGGATCTATCGGTTAATTGAAGTGACATCTTAGTAGGTTGTAATTCTCCTAAGTTTAACCCTTAACAAACTGCTAAAGGCATTAAGCTCGCACTAGCTCCTAAGTCTAGAAAAGCTTTTTCGATGACATGACTCCCCAAAATACAAGGAATGGAAAAGTTTTCGGGATCTTTATCTTTCTTTGCTAACTTATTCTCGGAAATAGAATTACATTCCACGGGTTTCGGATCTTCAAGTCTACGTTTGTTCGTAAGTATGTCTTTGAGAAACTTTGCGTAAGAAGGTATTTGGGTGATGGATTATGTAAAGGGGATTTCTACGTGAAGTTTTTCTATAACCTTAACGAATTTTTGATACTGGTTATTGATTTGGGTTTGCTTTATTCTTTGTGGGTATGGTATTGGTGGTTTGTATGGCGGTGGTGGTACATAGGTTTTGTTTTTAGGTTCTTCTCCTTTTTCTTGACTTTCCCGGTTTTCAGATTCCTCTGGTTCCTTCTCTTTATTTCTCCCAGAAGTTTCGGGCTCACTCAATCTAGGGTTTAAGGGTTCCTTATAAGTGGTTCCACTTTGTAGAGTAATGGCATTTGCTTTCCCTTTCGGGTTCTGTTGAGGTTGTCCAGGGAACTGTCCTCCAGGTGTAATCTGAGGGGCTTGGTTTAAAGCTACCTGAGAGATCTAGGTTTCAAGCATCTTATTGTGAGTAATAATTTGGTCAACCTTGGTTCCTAACTGGGTAATTAGTTCATTAACATGGAAGTTTTAGTTCATGAACTCTTTGTTTTGTTGTGTTTGAGCAGTGATAAAATTTTCCTTAATTTTCTCAAGGCTCGGTTTTGGTGATACAGGTTGCATAAGTTGATTTGCTCGCGGGGCTTGGTAACCTTGTTGTCTCGGAGGTGCGGTATTTTGGATAGGGTTATTATTTTTATAAGAGAAGTTTGGGTGATTCCTCCATCCTGGGTTGTAGGTGTTTGAAAATGGGTTCCCTTGGGTGTAGTTCACTTGCTCAGAGCTGGTCTCATTTAACAAATTGCATTCGGCGGATTGGTGTCCTTGCGTCCCACATATCTCACAATTCGACGAAACTGCAGCCACAGTATTCGGGGTTGTACACATATGTTCGACTCTAAGGGCCAACGCGTCCATTTTAGCTTGCATCATGTCTATAGAGCTTAACTCATGTATTCCTCCTTGGGCTTCCTTATTTTCCATTGTTGCTCTTTCTACTCCCCATGATTGATGGTTTTGGGCCATATCTTTGATAAGGGCACTAGCTTCAGGGTAAGGTTTGTTCATCAATGCGCCACTAACGGCAGCGTCGATGGTCATCTTAGTGTTATAATGAAGTCCATTATAGAAGGTTTGAATGATTAGCCAGTTATCTAAACCATGATGTGGGCATGCTCTTAATAGCTCTTTATATCTCTCCCAGGCTTCGAACAACGATTCTCCTTGGTTTTGGGTAAATCTGGTTATTTGGTTTCGAAGAAGAGCGGTCTTACTCGGGGGAAAATATCTAGCAAGGAATACTTTTCTAAGGTCTTCCCAAGTTGTTATGGAATTGGGTGGAAGAGAATCTAACCATGATAGGGCTTTATCTCTGAGGGGAAAAGGAAATAATCTTAAGCTGATCGCCTCAGGAGGAGCTCCATTGGTTTTAAAGGTGTCTTCTAACTGGAGAAAGTTTTTTAAATGTTGATTTGGGTTCTCGGTAGCAAGACCTGCGAATAGTCTCTGCTGTACTAATTACAGCAAGGATGGTTTAAGTTCAAAATTATTAGCTGGGATAACGGGGTTTACTATACTGGAACTAGGTTCCTCGTTTGATGGTTGGGCAAAGTCATTAAGAGGTCTTCAGTTTTGATCTTCGGCCATAGCTCTCCTAATTCTATAGAAAAATAAATGTGCGCGAGCGTAATGTTCAGGTTCAGCTAGGGGGTCTACTAAGCTTTCGGCACTACGAGTCTTTTGCATTGACCGCCAGGTAACAACCTTAGTCTAAACGGTATAACTACATGGTATGAAATTTTACAAAATTCTTCCTCGACAATGGCGCCAAAAACTTGATGCGTGTTTTTCGCAAGTGTACGAACACGTCAGAGTAATATAAAAGATTGTTGAATCCACAAAGACCAAGTGTCAATCTATCGTTATTTGTTGTTATGGTGTGTATCTAAGGCAATTGAAAATAATGGTTTTAAAGAGTACGTAATGATAAATAAAATAGTAATTTTAATTAATTGATAAAGACATGTTCGAAGGCAATTCACATAACCAGTTGATAATCCAGTACTTGTTAATAGAACTACTTATGGGCAATGTAGTTTACTTTGAAAAGAACTAATTTAACAGGAACTGTCGCTTTCGTGTATTCAGAACCGAGTTGCACTCCCTAATCAACCCCTCCTATTGTCACGGATAAAAAGTTGTGTACTGCGTTAGAGTAGTGAACCTATTTTTTAGAAATATAGTATCTTGACTAAGTTGAAAAGTATTTTGACCTAGATTTCTTAGCAAAAAGAGGTTCTTACGAACCAGACTCTAAATTTCTTAACGCGTCCAAAAATAGTTTTAAAATCTCTTTTCATTTAAATCTAAAAACTCCTAATGAACTAGACAAAGCGCTTTTGGCTGTTTTTGAAATAGTTAAAAACAATTAGGTTAAACAGGCGTTGGACGGCTTTAGATCTTACCCAACGGGACTTTAAAGAACATAAAACTTATAATGAAAGTTAAAATAGCCCTTAAGCGTTTCTACGAATAGTTGTACAGATTACTGATTCAATTATGATCCTTACATTCTAACCTTTGTAAATTTAGTTAGACATGGTAAAGTAAAAGTTCATTTTATTATTTTTCATAAAAGTATTTAGTACGAGTGCGGAAAGTAAATAAAAGTAGTGCGAGTGCGAGAAATAAATAAAGTAAAGCGAGTGCGGGAAATAAATAAAGTAAAGCAATGCGGAAAGTAAATAAAATAATGCGAGTGCGGAAAAATAAAATACAAACTAGAATTAAAATGGCGGCAGGATTAACTTCCTCCCATAGTGCTCCAAGACTCAATCACACAGACGTATACAGACTCGATCACTCGATTGTAGTAACACCCCGATGTGAAGTGATTACTACTTTAAAACTGATATATGCCTCAGAGATACTAAATTTGGATTATGAAAACGAAATTCTAAAATCCTATTTATAGGCAAACTTTAAATGGGAAAAGACCAGGATGCCCCCCTCCACTAAAAAGTGGAAGGAAAGGTTTTTGCCTTGTGGCGCCCACCATGGGTGCATTATGGTGGAGAAATTGGGGATCATGGGCTCTTGGCAGTTGTAGAGTGATCTTGAGACGTGGCCACGTCATGGCTGACCCCATGACGAATGTATGTAGATTTAACTGAACGTAGAACTAGAGATCATCACAGAGAGGGGTTGGTACAAACACACTTTGAGCCTTTATCCGTTGTTTCATAAACGGTGAACCAGGTCACGTTACAACCCTCGAAAGACCTAATTGAGGCAAATTCTATTATGAAAATCATACTACAACAAGGTTGCATAAACTAACTCCAAAATGATCTTTTCAAGTCATTTGATTTGGTACCTTATCTTTTCTTTACCTTTCATTTGAATGTCATAAACTGTCGTGTTTTGACTAATGATTCATTTGTTTTGTATCTTTCTGAAGATGATTTTGATTTCAAAAGTTTCATTTGTTTTAAATTACCATGTCTGTATGAATGTTTGTTTGAAAATTATCTTTTCTCGCAAGGAATTTTTAAATAGTTGAGAAACTTGGTTAGTGACCCTATCAGGGGCAAGTTGTTTCCAGACCATGTGAGAATAAGTTCAAGGTTTCTTATTTAGTGCAAGTCTATCTCAGAGTTGGTTTATTCATAAGGTTTTTACAAGATTCATATTGGGGAAAGCCTTCCCAACATACAATAAAAAATCAGTCAAGCTTAGGCAATGATCAACTCATCTACAACAGACAGCTTATCTGAGGCAATTCATTGGAAGAATCCTTAAGCAGATCCATGTTATTTCCAAGGATTATCAACTTGCTACAACTTATTAGTGTGGGAGATATTTGTTCAACATCAACATATTTTGTCCCCAAGATGAGTCAAGCGACTTGCTACAGTCTCCTAATCTTGTTTTCTCCCTAAATGAGTCAAGCCATGTTGTTAGCATCTTCATTACATACATTTGATAATACATCATAATAACTCATATACCATGCATAACAAGAGTATTCTATCCTTGTTTGCATTTCCATAGGTCATGTTGTTGTCAACATTCTTACCTTACCTCAAAAGTCTAACTCATCTGGCATTTATCAGAACATATATGTTTGTTTGTCCAACGCTACTGTTGGATATTTTTGACATTTCATTCAAAGCTATGATTGAAAATATCTTGTTTTACCTTCATCCAAAGCTACAATTGGATGTTGTTTCTCATTGGCATCCAATCCAATCCATGGGTGTCAATTTTAATTCTACTTCGTCCAATCCAATCCATGGACGTTGTTTCTCATTGTCATCCAATCCATGGATGTCAATTTTTATTTGACTTCGTCCAATCCAATCCATGGATGTTGTGTCTCATTGTCATCTAATCCAATCCATGGGTGTTAAATTTTATTCGACTTCGTCCAATCCAATATGTGGATGTTGTTCCTCATTGTCATCAAATTCAATCCATGGATGTCAATTTTTATTCGACTTCGTCCAATCCAATCCATGGATGTTGTTCCTCATTGTCATCCAATTCAATCCATGGATGCCAATTTTTATTCGACTTCGTCCAATCCAATCCATGAACATTGTTCCTCATTATCTTCTAATCTAATCAATGGATGTCAATTTTTATACTACTTCGTCCAATCCAATCCATGGACGTCGTTTCTCATTGTTATCCAATCCAATTCATGGATGTCAATTTTTATTCTACATCGTCCAATCCAATTCATGGACGTCGTTTCTCATTGTCATCCAATCCAATCCATAGATATCAATTTTTATTATACTTCGTCCAATTTAATCCATGGACGTTGTTCCTCTTTGTCATCCGATCCAATCCATGGATGTCAATTTTAATTCTACTTTGTCTAATTCAATCCATGGACGTTGTTCCCCTTTGTCATCTGATACAATCCATGGATGTCAGTCTTATTTCACTTTGTTCAATACAATCCATGGACGTCGTTTCCTCTACATCCAATGTTATTCTTGGGCACCTTTATATCTTGTATTCCCTTAGTAGTGTCTCTTTGAGATCTTTTTTGTTTATTCCCAAGTGTTTTTAACCCTTTCCACAATGGAATTCTTCCTTGTTAGTCTGTCTTTTGTAGCAGTATTCCCCGCATAACTTAATCATTCATGCATTCATTAACATTTCATTTCATCTGTATTCGGTCAAAATTCTAGGTATTTTGATATTTAATCCTCTTCTACCTTGAATGTCAAAAAAAAACTTTTCTATTCATACATCCAGGTTTAAGATGATTAAATAGGGGCATCTGTCACACCCTATGTTTTGATCAGGTATTTCTCAAATAAATTTCATTCATCTGACCATTTTCTTGCAATTTCAATAATCATCTGTTTTTGCATCTTTAGTCAATTAATCATTAATCCTGCATTTCTATTCGATTTAATCATTCCATGTCATTCTCGTTTCTTTATTTGTAATTTTTGAATTATTTAGGATTTTATCTCATTTTGTAATTTAAATATTTTCTTTTTATATTTAGTTAAATATTTATTTTTATTTATTTAAGTGTTTTAGATTCTATGTTCATTAGTTTAATAGATATTTATTTTAGTTTAGTATTCTATTTTAATCTATAGTGTAATTAGTTAAAGCTTAATTAACTTAGTTTATTTAACTTAATTAATTTCATTTCATTGTAAAAGGTAATTCAACAACATATGTTACATTATTATATTAGTTATTTAGTTTTATTTTTGTCATTATACTCTTGCACCATTGACCATTTTGAAAGCAATTACACTGCACCCAAACTGTAGAAACACAATACACCCACTACAAACCATTGAGCCTGATACTCTGCATACCAGCCTACGATCTCTACTCTCAATTCATGCCTTGTCCATAACACTTGCCATAAAACAACCCTACTAACCCAACCTTATACCACTACTCCAACATAACCATATAACCAGCTACACTCAGCCTTCACATCCCACGCCACAACAAGCCATATTTTGCAGCATATACAAAAATAGCAATACACAACCTACACACACACACACAAAAAAAGCCAATTGAAAAGAAGAATAGAAAACCAAATTAAAAAAGGATTAAAAAGAGGATTTGAAGCCATGGAAAGGGGGATTAAAAATTAAAATAAAAACTTACAAAAAGGCTCTCTGCAGAAAAAATTGGGATCACCACTCGACAACCAAAAAATCATCCACCTGGTCTTTCTTCTCCATCATACCTTTGTTATCAAGTAACCACAGAAAGAGATCCAAACATTATCATTGCTCCAAAACATTCATCCCTATAAATTCCTCGATACCTTATCAAGCCACCCCCAATATACCACATCACAACAACTCCCTTTTTCCATAAAAAATTTCAAATTGTTTCTGCATCATACCCATCAGTTTCCATCGCTCTTCACGTTACACAGGCAACAACAGACAAATCACCCTTATGCAATTGTCGCTTCCCGGATTTTCATCCTTGTTCAGATGCGAACTGTCGACGATGTTGGAGGTTGAGGTTGAATAGAGTCGCCAGCTAGGCATTTTTATCCCGAAGGAAAGGTAATGTTGCATTAACCTGGAAGGGTATGGATAAGACGGTTGCGAACCAAAGAAACTGAGAAAGGGGGTTGGTTACGACCTGGGAAGGTATTAACACCCAGATCGTCCGTCGTACTCGACGGGATCCACTCTTACAAGATTGTGTTTAAAAGGGGTGAGTGTATGTGCTATCTGTATGCAAAAGCTAAGGAAAGAAAGTACAGGTGTCTGTGTAAAAGGTGTGAATTGCTCAGGAACTGAGGCTTAAAAAAGAATGCTGAAAGAGGGGGAAGACACAGAGACTTTTGTTCGATAACTGTTAAGTTATGCCTACGTATCCTCTCGTGCAATGAGGAAGTCAGAACACCGTAGTTCGACTCAAAGAGACTGAAAATAAATTGATTGTGAACTACTTGCTTGTCTATGCTCAAGTGTGTGACTCATCTGGCTCGAGTGCTAACTGTCTTGCATTAGACGGGAGAAACGAGTTCTCGTTTATGAATGAGTGTGATGAGAAAAGAATCCTGAAGGAGACGATTATTATTTGTTTTTATGTTTTCAGTTTTTTATTGTTTTTGATGTTTCGCATAGGATAATAAGCTTAAGCCTAAATCAAAGGGTTTGTAAGCTCATTATATCACCCCTGATTAAGGATAATGAGCCTAATTAAGTGTGAGATAAGCATCTCAACTTAATTACCTTAATGATGAAGGATTAAGATCATTAACCTACTTGTGATTATTAAGATGCTTCTTCGGTTTTTGTTTAGTGTTAAGTAATGAGTTTAATCTCCAATCAAGGATTAGTGAACTCATTACACTATCCTAAGAGAAGGATGATAGATGAGAACACTTAAGCTGAGAAAGACTCCTCAACTTAATCCAGGGTTAGGGATTAAATTCATTATATAACAAACCTTTATTAAATGGATTTTAATTAAAGGGTGAGATTAAGAAGTGGATTTTATGGTTTGTAAGACAACTTGAGGGGGACTTGTCCATTAAACACTAGGGTTAGTCCCTCTTAACCATAAGGAAGAGATAGAACCCTAATGTAAGGCCCAAGTTACAAGATAAAGTCTTAGTGATTATTAATGTGTTTTGATTAAGAGGTTTAAACAAATTAAAGGTTTAACACTATGGATTAAAGTTATACACTTCATCCTAAGATAAGGATACATGCATAACCCTAATTCGAAAGCCCTAAAGCTTTTAGAGTTTAGGCTCTGATTAAGAGATGAGAAGAGAGACTCAAGGAGACTCAAAGGTAAGACTCTAGGGGAAACTATACACAACCCTAAAAATTATCATGCTTGGATATCCTATGGTTTATGAGGCTTAAGAGAAAAGATCTTCAAGGCCACCAAGGAAAGGAAGCAGATGAAAAGAGAAGAGAGGAGAGAATAAGTTACTTACTTCCTGAAGAAGATAAGTAACTTAGGAGAAAATAAAGGAGTAAGAGAAACACAAGTGAAGAAAGTCCACTCCAAAGGCAATTAAAGGATGCAGATGCTAAGGAAATAAGAGGTGGGAGGTGAAGGAAAATCCACATCCCAGACAACTTACCAAAAGTTCCTGAAATGTTAGCACAAGATGCATAAGATGCAAATGCAAAGGGAAACAAAGCATATGAAGGTACAAAGACCACAACCAGAAGTGTAAATTCAATGCAAATGGTGTATGAAATGATGCAAAGGCATAAACATGTCATGTATATGATCATGCAAGAGAATGAGTGCAAATGGAGCATGTTAGGAGCATGAAAACACATAGAAGTTCATGAAATAAAATGAATGCATAGCATGCCAAAATGATGCAACAATGATCAAGCAATGTTTCAAACATGTCCTAATATGTCTAAGATGACATACAAAAGAATGTAATGGCATGACAAGTTCAAAAGTTCATGATATGCAAAGAATAATGCAAATGAAGATGCAAAATTAGGGTTTTAAGGCAACATGACCAAAACAGAAGCATTCATCATGACAAAAAATTGAAATTGAACTCAAACAAACCCTAATCACATACAAGATCACACCACAAAGGAGAATGTCAGAAGTTTAACCTAGGGAAAGTTATGGAAAATGCAAATCAAATTGAACATGCAATGAAAAAATATGACATAAATAACCTAGAAACTAGATGCAATATGAGAAACAATGAAAAAAGAATCAAGTTCAAACTCACCATGGTTAGGCAGAAATGAATTTTTCAAGTTAGGGTTAAAAAATGTGAAATTTAAGAACCCTAATTCAAAGAAAATTGTGAAAATGTGATCAAACCTAAAAAGAAATTTGTATGGTGAGTTTGAAAATGTTTCTAAATGTTTAAGAATGCTTTATGATTTTTTGGTGATTTTTAGAAACCTAAATGCATATTTAATTAATTAAAATCAATCAATTAATTAAATAAAAAAATTAAATATTTTAAAAATACTTTTTTAATACAAAAATAAAAATAAAAAATGTTTTTAGGTTAAGAAAATTATTTGAAACAAAAATGCAGAAAATGATATTTTTTGGATGTGTTTTGATATTTTTAAAAATTATGTGAAAGAAATGCAATAAAAATGAAAATAAAAATGAATTAAATGAGAAGTAAGTTAATCCAATGGTTGAGATTCAAATATGAGGGGAGACAATTGATTGTGTGCGTGAATGGAGGGCCTAGATTCATTCTAGCTAATTAAATTGTTTTATAATTAATTAAACAGGATTTATTTAATTAATTAGATTTGGGTTTTAATGATCTAATCCTAGCCATTCACGTGCAAAATTAAAACAGATCCAAGGGTCCACATTAAATCTGGAAAACTAAACCTAATTAGCCCTAATCAAACTCAGGTGACCGGAGGGGAGCTCCAGTCAACTTCTCCGGCGACACCCTCACCTGACTCCACTCAAAACGCCATGAAACACCACCAAAATCTCCAGAAATGATCTATGAACATCATTAAACAATAATCCAACACCAAAAATCATTTATTTTCAAAAACCAGCATGAATCGAAGCAAACATCTTTTAGGTCAAAAATTTCAGAGATACGGTTCATGCTTATTTCTTCACCATTTTCAAAAAAAATAAGTGAAGTGTGATCAAGGGAGCATGGGGAACATTTCCAAAACATAAAACAAAACTTATGAAAAAAAAGTTTGAGATGGCTACCTGAGTTGAAGCTTTCACTCCTTGAGCTTTATGGTCTCTTTCTTTGTTCAATCCACCTTCAATGAACTCCGTGATGATGCTGCAATGTTTAGAACAAGTTTATGTGGCTTGGTTTGAGAGATACAACTCATCTGCACCAGGAATCGTGTTTTTGTTTGGCTATATTTCAAGGCTTTTTAAAGGGTGCTTTGTGTTCTATGGACCATTTGGAGATGATTGGTGAAGTTTGTTTTGAGGTTTGTAGCTTGTGTGATCAGATTCGAAGAGATGAAGGTTTTGGGGATTTTTTGCAATCTGAGCTTATGGGATGATTCAGACCAATGTGTGTTATGAAATGAGTTGCTTGAGGCTTGTATGTGATGTCCTGATTGGCCATAGGAGTTGGTGTGTCACAGTTTGATTGGTATGGGCAAATTTCAAAAAGTTAAAAGTTTTTGTACCACAAGCATGGGCCATGGCAGAAGCTGTTTGAAGGGGTGTCTGGCCATAGCTGAGTTCATGGATGGCCCTTGGATGGAGTTTTTGCAGCTGTAACAAGTGGATGAAGAGATATCATAGGTTTTGCAAATTTCCCTCTTTGGAATTTCTTGAAGTACAAGGCATAGAATCTTGTGATTTTTGGTGCAATATTGATCAAAATGTGTTGCATTATCTTGGTATGACATTTAGAAGTTGATTAGAGGTCATGAAATGGCTTGGCAAGTGAAATTGCAAAAAATCCCTCTTTGGTGCACACTTGAAAATTATAGGATTTTTGCCAACTTTGAAAGGCCATATCTTGAGTTCTAGGATGAAGCAAGACATGTTCTTGTACTTTTTGAAAATGGGAAGACATAATCTACAACTTTCATGTTTAAGGATTTTTCATTTGAAGCTTTTTTGGTCATGAAAGAATAGGTTGAATATCTTTCCCAAAATGGAAAGTTTCTATTACAAGTCATTTCCAAAAATAGCAAGTTTGCATTTGGCTCAAAATTCTTCAACTTTGTGAACCTCTAACCAATTCAATTATAAAATAAAGATCATAGAGACTCAAAATGATGATGATGATGATCCTTTGGTACCCTTGATAGAGGCCTCAGATGCCCTGATTTTGACTTTACTTGCTCAAGAAGTTACCCAATGATCAGATGACTTCCATAGTGAATTTCTTCATCAATTTTGGTACACATGCTCTTCATAACATATTAAGACCATTAGAAAGAAGAATGGCCAAAAAAATTAAGGTTAAGGGCCTCAAACCCAAAACCCTAATTTTAGTCATTTGTGTAGGAAAACCCTAGCTCTGCCTGGACTTATGTGCAATCCTTTGACATTTTCTGACTTCCAATCATCCTTGGAGATATAATAAGGCCATAGACCCCTCATGGACCCTCTTGGAATGCTTCAAGGCCTCAGAGATTGCTTAGATCACTTCTAAGATTCACCTGATCACAAAACCCTAAATTTGCAGTCATGCAATGATTTGATGAAGTTGTTTATGCAATGTGAGATGCAATGAGATGTTTATGCAAAATGAGATCATAAGCCATGGTGTGAGAAAAACGTGAGAGAAAATTTGGGGTGTTTACAGCTGCCCCTATTCAAGCATGAGTTAGCCGTGCATGATGTAAGCGCCTGGCTTATAAGACAAACAGGATAGCTTGTGGTTGAATACCAAAGACAGTCTGAAATTTGCACTCACTGGGGAGAAGAAGAAAAAGGATATAAATTGTAAAAGATAGTATAGTATGTTTATCAAGTATAAGCGATGGAGGACGACCATCGGGCAAAGGACGACTGTTGGGGGTAAAACGGTAAGTAAAGCAATGACGGGGACGGCCATCATGATGGGAAATAAAGAAACCGCGACGGGGATATCCATCGGATAAAGTGATGAAGGACGATCATCGAAAGAGAAAAGACCACAACGGGGACGGCCATCGGGTAAAGAAATAAAACTCTCTAGGGATTGAAGAAGTGGGAAAAACACCGATTGGGACGGCCATCAGGCTGGAAAGTAAAGTAAACAACGATGGGGACGACCATCGGACTAAACTGATGAAGGACGATCATCAGGAAAAGGAGAAGGGACCACGACGGGGACGGCCATCGAGTTAAAGAATGAATGAAATATTTGACGAAGGACGGTCATCAAAGGTGAAGGACGATCACCTAGCATGGGACAAACTGCTCTTTATCACGACATAGGACGAATGCCGAATAGAAAATATCAACGATGGGGACGGCCATCGGACAAGCATGATGAAGGACGATCATCAAGAGGTGAAGGACGATCACCTAGCAGGGGACAGCTGCTCTTGGGGGATTATCTCGACATAGGACGAATTCTGGATAGCAAAGATAAACGATGGGGACGGCCATCGGACAAGCATTATGAAGGAAGATCATCAAGAGGTGAAGGACGATCACCTAGCAGGGGACGGCTGCTCTTGGGGGATTATCTCGACATAGGACGAATGCCGAATAACAAAGATCAATGATGGGGACGGCCATCGAATAAAATGATGTGGGACGGTCATCAAAAGGTGAAGGACAATCACCTGGCAGGGGACGACTGCTCTTGGGGGATTATCTCGACATAGGACGAATGCCGGATAACAAAGATCAATGATGGGGACGGCCATCGGATAAAATGATGAGGGACGGTCATCAAAAGGTGAAGGATGATCACCTGGCAGGGGACGGCTGCCAAAAATACCGCGACATAGGACGAATGCCGGATAGAAAAAAGTTATTTTATTTATGTGGGGATGTAAACACGGACGAGTGCTCACGCTTTAAAATAAAAGGTATAAGTGTTTGACAGTGTGTATAGACCAAAGACACGGACGAGCATCCTTAGAACCATGATATGGAAGAGTATCGGTAGAAACAAACACTGACACGTGTTTAAGGACGATGATACAGACGAGTATCAATCGATTAAGCAAGGAACACAGACGAGTGTTTGATCTGCTGAGGAGTGATAGGATACGGACGAGTATCAAAGACTTATGTATAAGTATGTACAAGTATGAATCTGCTAGGGAAGTATGTACAAGACACGGACGAGTGTCAAAAGGGATTAAGCAAGGGACACAGACGAGTGTTTGACTTGTTGGGGAAGTATGACACGGGCGAGTGTCAAGAAGAATATGTACAAGTATGAATAAGTGTTTGAGAATTCTGTATAAGTAAGATACGGACGAATATCAAAAGGATTATGGCGACTTCACCGGGGAAAGATGACACGGACGAGTGTCGAAAAGAGCATGTATAAATATGAACAGGCATCTGTATTTGAGAGTGCAAATGGGATGTTTTGGCTTTTATCTTCAGGGGATATGAGTTTTATATATTGTTGGTGAAGTGATTTTGATATTTGCAGGTGACTGGCTCGAACCTAGCTTATGATTATGCAAATGTTTGATTTTTGCCGTAATGCTCTGTATTAGACGAAATGCTACGCTTATTTTGGGAAACATGATGCGAATGCTATGATTATGCAAAAGAAAGAACCGATCCGACATCCGGATCCTGCGGGGAGAAAGATCTCTAGTCTATCTGTCCAGAGGGAGAACTCCGCTGGGGATGAGGAAGTTTCAGCAACTCCGCTGGGGAAGTATTTAAGGCATTGCTCTACTGGGGAGAAAATGGCAAATTTGACGGGGAATAGAAAGTTCCTGGCTACTTTGCTGGGGAAAAGCCGTCAGGCATTGCTCGGGAGATCCTGCTTGGGGAGGAGATAACTTTTGGGAAGTATTCTGTTGCCACTCCTCCGTCCAAATGATACACTGGGAATTGATGAATTCCTCAAGGGATCCTCTGGGGGGATAAAAACTTCGCGAGGAAATACTTCTTGTCAAGGAGCATGTTGATACTGTGATTGCTGGCTTGGCTGGGGAAAATGCCTGATATGCCCCATCCTGTGAAAGATTGTCTGCCTTGAGCACCTGCAACCTGTTAAGAAAAAGGAAATGCACAAGTGTCTCGAGGTATCCTCAACCAGATTCCGTCATAGGAGTTAGATTTTCTTAAGAATTCATATTTCCTGCAAACATTTTTTTGAAAATGGCTTATATGTTTTTATGAAAATGTTGTATTACGAACTCTGGACATTTTGCAAACAAAATCAAAAGGTAAAAACAAAGTGTGACTTAATATTCTGATTTTATTGATTTGTGTGCCCTGAATAGGCGAGTACAGTTAAAGAAGCGAATCCCCTGAAAGGGGGAGATTGCTGTAAATTGAGAAAATAAAAGTGTTGGCAATGTTGAAGATGACGCTCCAGTGAGCTTCTTTGCTATGACCCGTATGACCTGAACACTCTTCTTATCTTGCTTTCTGAAAAAGGCTGATTCTGACTGACGCTTTATCCTTTCGAAGCTTGCCATGTTATGTGAGTGATACAGACGAATTCAGAAATGCAGTTGTTCGCTAATTCCCTGATTTTGCGTGGATCGCCCTTTCGGGTTTTCAATCCACCGAGATACCCATTTTTGCCTGAGTTGTCCGATGTGGCTTTTCAACTCAGCGGGTGTACATTTTTTTCCAGTTTTTTCCCTTATTTTTTCCCGAGTCTTTTATTATATTTTTGACTCGCCGAGATGCCTTATTTTTTCCTGGACTTACATTTTGTTTTATGTCCAGCGGCTCATTTTATACGAAGTATTTTTTAACTACATCTGAATTCACAAGAGATAGGAAGTCCTCACCATCCATAGTAGTGAGCATCAGCGCTCCACCAGAGAAAACTTTCTTTACTATGAATGGGCCTTTGTAGTTTGGCGTCCATTTGCCCCTGTGGTCTATATGAGGAGGAAGAAGCCTTTTCAGCCCAAGTTCTCCCACCTGGTATTCCCGAGGTCTTATTATTGATCGAAGGCTTTCTTCATTCGTTTCTGATACAACTACCCATGACAGATGGCTGCTAGTCTCTTTTCTTCAATCAGACTCAGTTGATTATATCAAGATCGGACCCATTCTGCTTCATCCAGTTTCACATCCATCATTACCCGTAAGGAGGGTAGTTCAACTTCAACAGGTAGGACTGCTTCCATACCATACACAAGCTGATAAGGTGTTTCCCCAATAGATGTTCTGATAGAGGTTCGGTACCCATGAAAGGAAAATGGTAGCATCTCATGCCAGTCTTTGTGGGTGACTACCATCTTCTGCACAATCTTCTTGATATTCTTATTAGCGGCCTCAACAGCACAATTCATATTTGGCATGTAAGGAGAAGAGTTGTGATGTTGAATTTTGAATTCCTAGCAAAGTTCTGCCATCATCTTGTTGTTCAAATTGGAACCATTATCAGTAATGATTCGCTCGGGAACTCCATATCGACAGATGATATCTCTTTTCAGAAATCTAGCTACCACTTGTTTGGTGACGTTTGCGTACGAAGCTGCTTCAACCCATTTGGTGAAGTAATCAATGGCCACCAGGATGAATCTGTGACCATTTGAAGAAGTCGGTTCAATCTTTCCAATCATGTAAATGCCCCACATGGAAAAGGGCCAAGGTGAAGAAATTACATTCAAAGGATTCGAAAGTACATGCACTTTGTCTGCGTAGATCTAGCATTTGTGGCATTTTCTGGCATAGGCACAATAGTCTGCATCCATTGTGATCCAATAGTAACCCGATCTTAATAACTTCTTTGCCATTGCATGTCCTCCGGCATGGGTACCGAAAGAACCTTCATGTACTTTGTGCTTCAGTAGGTCTGCTTCCTTTTTGTCAACAAATTTGAGCAAGACCATGTCGAAGTTTCGCTTGTACAAAGAACCATCAGTATTGAGGAAGAAACTACTGGCTAGCTTTATTAATGCCTTCTTATCATTTGAAGATGCCCTAGGTGGGTATGTCTGAGTTTCTAAGAAGCTTTTGATGTCATGGTACCAAGGCTTGTTATCAGTGACAGTTTCCATAGAGAATACATATGCAGGTCTATCTAGTCTGGATACCAGAATCCGAGGTACATATTTGGTAGCTTGTACTTTGATCATGGATGAAATGGTAGCCAAAGCATCTGCAAACTGATTCTCATCTCGAGGGATGTATTCAAGCTTGACTGTTGTGAAGAAAGTCAACAATCTCCTCATATAGTCACGGTAGGGAATCAGATGCTCTTGATGAGTGTACCATTTGTCGTTGGTCTAGTTTATTACCAAAGCTGAATCTCCGAATACATTCAAGGTTTTGATCCTGAGGTCAATGGCTTCCTCAAGATCCATGATACAAGCTTCATACTCTGCTTTATTGTTAGTGTAGGCAAAGGTTAGCTTTGCTGAGAAAGGCATATGAATCCCTTTAGGTGTAATAAGCATTGCACCAACCCCACGACCGTTGTAATTAACTGCCCCGTCAAACATCATAGTCCATGCTTCTTCTGGGTTAGCTCCTTCAGTTTGAATACGCTCTTCACAATCGTTTGCTTTTAAGAACATGATGTCTTCATCAGGGAAGTCAAATCTCAAAGGCTGGTAATCATCAATGGGTTGCTCATCCAGATAGTCAGACAATACACTGCCCTTGATGGCCTTTTGAGAGGTATACTGAATGTCATTCTCTGTCAGAATCATTTGCCATCTTGCAACCCTTCCAGTAAGTGTTGGCTTCTCAAATATGTTCTTGACTGGATCCATCTTTGAGATCAATAAGGTAGTATGAGTCAACATATACTGTCTTAGTCGGCGAGCAGCCCACACTAAAGCACAACAAGTTTTCTCGAGTAGTGAATAACGTTGTTCACAGTCGGTAAACTTTTTGCTTAGGTAGTATATTGCATACTCTTTATGACCAGACTCGTCATGCTGGCCCAACACACACCCCATTGACTCTTCTAATACTGTCAGATACATGATTAGAGGTTTTCCTTCGATTGGAGGCATGAGAATTAGAGGTTCTTGCAGATATTCTTTGATCTTGTCAAAAGCTCTCTGACAATCATCGTTCCACCTGATTGTTTGTTCCTTTCTTAGCAGCTTGAACAAGGGTTCGCAGGTGGCAATGAGATGAGATATGAACCTTGAAATGTAGTTCAATCTACCTAAGAACCCTCGAACTTCTCTCTCAGTCTTAGGTGCAGGCATTTCCTGAATAGCTTTCACTTTTTCGGGATCAACCTCAATTCCCTTTTCACTTATGATAAAACCCAACAGCTTACCGGAACGTACCCCGAATGTGCACTTGTTGGGGTTCAACTTCAACTGATACTTCCTCAGACGCTTGAATAGTTTCAGTAAATTCACCAAATGATCTTCCTCGGTAAGGGACTTGGCAATCATATCATCCACATAGCACTTGATTTCTTTGTGGATCATATCGTGGAATAATGTTACCATAGCCCGTTGATAAGTTGCACCGGCGTTCTTCAGACCAAACGACATTACCTTATAGAAAAACGTGCCCTAAGGTGTGATGAAGGTTGTCTTCTCCATGTCTTCAGGTGACATCTTAATCTGATTATATCCCGAAAATTCATCCATAAAGGAAAATACTGAGAACTGAGCTGTGTTATCTACCAAAACATCAATGTGAGGTAATGGGAAATCATATTTCGGGCTAGCTCTGTTCAGATCCCGGTAGTCGACACACATACGCGCCTTGCCATCCTTCTTAGGTACAGGTACAATGTTAGCAACCCACGGCGGGTAACTAGTTACAGCAAGAAAATCGGCGTCCCACTGCTTTTGTACTTCTTCTTTAATTTTCATGGCCATATATGGGCGAGTACGGCGTAATTTATGTTTAACTGGCGGAAAATCTTCTTTCAATGGCAACATGTGCATGACAATGTCTGTGTCCAGACCCGACATATCTTGATAGGACCAAGCAAAGACGTCGACATACTCTCCAAGCATACTGACGAGTTGTTCTTTCACTGGAGCTTGTAGACTGGCCCCGATCTTCACCTCTTTCACATCTTCCTCGGTACCAAGATTGACAGTTTCAACCTCCTCCTGATGAGGAGCAATCACTTTTTCCTCTTGTTTCAACAACCTGGCAACTCCTCAGGATAATTATAGTCTTCATCAACCCCTTCATCTACTTGATTAATTGGGTTGTCGAAGTCATACAAGATAAGAGCAATGTCGTTGTCGGTGCAATCTGGAGGATTACCTCTGCAAGGGTTGAGATTTGTTCATTATAGTGATTTATTTTATCGTATTTAGAAAAAAGGTGGATGAAGTTTGTTAAGAAAAACATTTCTATTTATTGTTTTGTGCGAAAATAACAAAAATGAAAGACAGTAAGTGAAAAAAGATTGTTTGCAAAAGATGTCCATTGTTCATTAATCATTCATTTGCACAAAATACATGTATGGCCCTATTACAAAATGAGTCCTGACACCTTGGGCAAGATGCAGGACTTGATGCATGCTTAAACATGAAATAATAATTACTCTGCAGCAGTAATCCTTATAATTTCCTGGGAAGACCAGTTGAGGACTTGCTGGCCTGGGACACTTGGACGAATCCAGCTTTCCAGGTTGAAGTCACTTTCAGCCTCGTCTTCTACATTGTTGATTGCATCTGGGGTCAGCAGTCCCCCACTGATAAACTTGGGAGCTTCAGCAGCCTCCTTTTGGACCTATCGGGATGGTTTGTAACCCAACCCGAACTTGTCTTCCTTGACCTGAACTTGCAGCAGCTTGCCCCAGCCCTGGGCATTCCCGTCTTCAACAACCTTCCGAGCTTGCTTGTAAGAAGAGATTGAAGTACCAGACACTTTAGTTGTTGCTTCATTGACATTGAGGGCTTCAAACCATTGGCTCATTGTCTCATGGATCTCTCCATCCATCTCAATATACTTGTAAGTAGCTAGATGAATGACGAAGATGTCCTCCTCCCCACAAATTGTGATAACTTGGCCCTCCCATTCGTATTTTAACTTCTGGTGAAGGCTTGACGTTACGGCGCCAGCGGCATGAATCCATGGTCGACCCAACAAACAGTTGTAGGCAGGCTGAATGTCCATCACGTAGAAGATAGTTTTGAAGATCTGTGGGCCAATTACCACAGGCAGCTCAATTTCCCCAAGAACCGATCTTTTAGAACCGTCTAAGGCTCTCACCACCAGGTTACTTGGACGAAGTGCAAGACCATCATATTTCATCTTGACCAAGGATTTCTTTGGAAGGACATTGAGAGATGACCCAGTGTCAACCAAGACATGAGAAAGAACATCACCTTTACACTCCAAGGTGATATGTAAAGCCTTATTATGGTTACGGCCCTCCGTAGTTAGATCAGCTTCGGTGAACCCTAGTCCATGACTAGTATTGACATTAGAAACCACCGTTTCTAGCTGATTAACTGTAATCTCCTCAGGCACGTAAGCTGTGTGCAGGACTTTGAGAAGTGCATTCCTGTGAGCTTCGAAACACATGAGCAATGATAATATGGAGATTTTGGAGGGTGTCTGATGGAGCTGGTCCACAACCTTTTAGTCACTCTTCTTGATTATTCTCATGAACTCGTCTACATCCTGGTCAAAGGATGTCTTCTGAGTTTCCTTTGCAATAGGTTCTTCAGGCACAACACTCTTGCCCTTTGCCTTGGCAGTAGCTTCTGCTTCAGCATTAGTTCTTGGGAATATTGAGGCAAAGAGACGTCCGCTTCGAGTGAAGCCTCCGTCTCCCCCTACATTATCAATCTGTGGTGAAAAAGTTGAAGAATCAAGAGTGGCTTTCGCTCCATCGCAATACAAATCCGAGTCATAGTGCCAAGGCACAACACTGCTGATGTCATATGGAACTGGTCCAGGAACCGTGATGGTAGCCAAACTGATTGATGCGGAAGAAGGAGTTGAGACAGTCTGAGGTTCATAATAGATTGTGACAGGAGGCCTGATGGGAGATGGTGCAGGTGATGAAGGTTGTTGATGTTGATGGAGATGTTGATGTGAGTTGTTGAAAGAATCTGGAACGTGGATTGTTTTCGGATCATAGTAAATGGTAACTGTAGAAATGTCTTCATTGATGGCTGATGTTGTTGTAGAAGGATGTGTTGAACTGATGTTCATTGAAGTTGAAGAGGGGATGGTTGTTGATGTTGTAGAGGAACCTGTTGGAATGATTGTTGTTGAAGCTGTAGGAGTGATATCTGTTACATCTAATGGAATGATATGTGTTGGTGTTGTAGGACGAATGGTTGTTGATGTTGTAGGAGTTGGGACTGTTGAAGTGATATGTAAAATGCCTTCTTTGATAAGATTGTTGATACCCGTCTTCAAATCCGCACAACCGTTGGTAGAAATCTTGCAAGCTTCGCAATGGACCTCATAACCCGGGAACACTTGGCACTTCAAAAGTTGGGCTTTAACCTCGGCCAAAGGTGTTTGAATACTTGCAACACTGTCAATTAGGCTTACCGATTGATCCTCCTCAATGGCATTTATCCTAGGCCCACCATGGCTAGGCATATGATTCTTGGTAACACTTGGAGGGGGTGCAAAGTTGACTGCCTTAGAATCAATCAAATCTTGAACCTTCATGTGTAAGGCTCTGCACTTTTCTGTTGTATGGCCAGGTGCATTGGAGTGGAAGGCACACCTGACATTGATATCATAGTTTCTTGGGAGATTTTGAGGATCTGGTGGGGCCAGAGTCCTCAACTCGATCAGATCGAGCTTCAATAATTGTGGAAGTAAGGCAGCATAGGGCATCGGAATGGGATCGATAACCCTATTGATTTGTGAAGTTCTTTGTTGAAACAGACGTTGTTGTTGGTTGTTATTGTTGTTATAGGACCTCTATTGCGGGGGGGGGGACTGTTGTTGCTGTGGGAAGTGATGTTGTTAAGGATAATGTTGTTGAGGTGCTGGAGCTGGAATGGTGACAGCAGCCACTAATCTTGGCATGTATTGAGGCCTACCTCTTCCCATATGTACTGAGTTGGTCTCACCTGTCCTACGAGGTCCTGCGAAAGGTTTCCTGGCATTGCTGGAACTGGCACCATTGTCAGAGATTTTTCCCATCTTCAACAGCCTCTCAATTCTCTCACCAGCTATAACTACATCAGCAAAGCTGGTGGACGAGAATGCAACAAGTCTGTAAATGTAAGTTCCTTGCAATGTGTTCATAAACATGTCAGTCATTTCTCTTTCCGACATCGGAGGCTGGATAGCAGCAGCAAGCTGTCTCCATCTTTGGGCATATTCCCTGAAGCTTTCTCTTGAAGACTGAGACATACCCATCAAGCGTGTTCTATTGGGAGCCATATCCAAATTGTACTGATACTGGCGTATGAAATCTTTGGCTAAGTCCTTCCAATTCCTGACTATAGCTCTGGATAGATGAGAATACCACTCACGGGATGCCCCGGTCAAGCTATCTTCAAAGTAGAACATCCATAACTTTTCATCCATGGTATATGCTTTTAATCTTCCTAGAAAAGATTAAAGGTGGGTACGAGGACAGGAGGTACCGTTGTACTTCTCAAAGCATGGAGGCTTGAATTTGTGAGGAATCCTGACTCCCTCATCTAGACCCATGTCCATTACATCAAATCCCAAAGAGTTTTGGGACTCCAAAGATCTCAGCTTCTCCGTTATTTCGTCCAGACAACGATCATAGGCTTCATCCCCGACACCAATTACTGTAAACTGTTCTTCTTGAGGGTCTTCTTGAAAGACACGACCTCCAGTGTTTCCTTGGGTATTTCTGATAACATTGACTTCGGGATTGAGGTGGGGCCCAAACTATGGTGGATTTGTTCGTGGCTGCCCGTGATCATTGTTACTAGTACCTCCTGTGCCTGGATGATTCTCTTCTAGAGTTTGCCGCTCGACTAACTCTCTTAATCTTTCTTGGCTCTGAGCCAACCCAGTCATCACTGCCATGAACTGGTTCATCTGAGCCCTCATCTCAGTTCTCTCATTAGCCATATGAGTTCTTACATCAGTCAAATCTTGTTGAACTTGGTCCATCTGTAAGCTCGGAAGGTTGTTTCTGGTTGGATACCGGTGAACTTTGTTGATGGGGAAAACCCTCCTACGAGCAATGTTTCCTGAAATAATAGCAAAGTGAGAAAACCACAACAAAAACACCTACAAAACAAAGAATGAGGTTAGTATGCAATGCATTATGTCTATTTGTCTTCCAAGGGTATCCGGTTTGGTTCTTTGGTTTTGACCTTCCAGACCTCTGGGAATGAAGATGTTGAAGAGAAATGAAGTCCAAGAGAAAATACATAAACCATATATTACAAATGCAAAAGATACATAGTTTATGATTACAACAAGTTCCCATGGTGGGTCAAAATACAATTAAGTCGAGAAATAGTACAAAGAAATCAAACATCCAGCCCAAAGTCATCCTCCTTGACTTCCTTCAGGAGAGCATCAGTCACTGGTCCAACTGGATGCTCTGTGATGGTCCTGATAAGAAGGTTCCTGGTGGCAATGGAACTTGTCAACTTCTGGTACTTATCTTGGTCTTTTGATCTCTTCAACCCTTCCCGGAGTTTCCACTCGGAGATTTCCTTTTGTGCTGCTAACAAGGCTTCCTAATTCTTCTTCTCATTAGCTTCCAACTGCTCAAACTTAGCTTGTGTCTTCTGATCTTCTTGCAAATGAGCTTCAGTGATCCTGATCCATCTAGCATGACTCTCTTCTAGGTAATGCTCAGCTCTAGCCTTCTGAATCTTAGTTTCTTTGCAAGCATCCTTCAATACCAATTCCCCTGCTCGAGCTTTTCTAATGAAGTCCTCTGTCTTTTCTATCTTAGTCATATGCTCGATCTGAAGCTTCTCTAACCTCTCAATGTCCAGACGACTGTCATTCCTTTCCCAAAGGGTCTTCTTCAGAGCTTCAGAAAGTTGGGCATTCCTCTCCTTCAACTTCTCAAACTCCCCTAAACTGACCGTAGCTACAGGCTCTACTGCTGATGGCTCTGGCACATCTTCCAAGGTGAATGGCATACGGGTGATCTATCCTCTGATGCGATACCAATCAATGTATTGAGCTGAAGCTATGTTGTTACACTTGCCGAGAATAGCAGTCCCTTTTGTCTGTATGTGGTCCCAAGCCCAGGCTGTTTGTCGGACGGTGGCATGATTATTCTGAACATCATAGTAAAGGGTCTCTGCTAAATCCTGCTCTTTTGGTGGATGTACTAAGGCATACCCTAACTTCCTTTTGAAAAGCAAAGGATTGTAGTTGATGCACCTCTTCCTTCCAATAAGAGGTACATTAGGATACTGCCCATAGCTTGTAATTATGTCCCTGCCGTTGGTGCTCTGAGTATACCATTTGATGCCTTCTGATGTAAGGGCAATCATTCTCTTAGCCCAATTCCTTGACTGATGAGGATTCAGGAAAGCTTATGTCTTCGGCATGTGTCTCAATAATCAACAGTAGAAGAGAGGTGCACAACATCTGACTAGTCTTCCCCTCTGTTTCTCATTTCTCTGATGCACTGAGTAGTAGAAATCCCCTAACAAGGTAGGAAATGGATTCTTCAGCAGGAAGTTGTGGATAGCATTCTTGCTTACAAACTTAGGCTCGTCTGCAAATAAGATGATTCCATATATACTAAGGGCCAAGAGAGCACAAATAGTTTCCCACTTCCCTGCTGCAGCATGACTGGTAGCCTGGGTGATTAAGAAATCTAAATGGAGGTCTAGGATTCCAGCCTTGGTGGTCATATATTGATCAATGATGGTGACTTCCAAATGTAAAGCCTTAGCTATGTCTTCATTTTTAGGAGCAGTCATCTCAGGATTGAAAGGAATCCCTCTTCTGATTGGGACACCTAACAACATGGAAAACTCTTCCAACAAAGGACCTATCTGAAAGTTTGGGAAAGTGAAACATCTGAGAGGAGGGTCATGCTTAGCTTTTAGGTTCATCTTTTAGCTTAGCATAGTTTTAGGGTTTATTCGATCTATTCCCCTTTCCTTGGAAAAATTAAAGTCGGTGGTGAACATTTATGATTTCTGATTCAAATTAACTTAATAGCTTGATATGTGATTTTCACTACAACACCTTTCATCATTTTATATCCTTTACTTCGTAACCATCTCCTCATTATTGTCCATCTTGAAGGTTTAGTAAATGGTGGACATTGATACGCTGGAACTATTATGCTTCTTCAGTTGACAATTTCCCAAATACCTGGATTATTCCCTTGGCGTGGCGTAGTGCTCGACTTTATGAAAGGTAGTCGAGTATAATGAGTTATTCGGGATGTCATGCCGTGAAATAATCCGAGTTGTGGTAATACCCTCTTCTGGCTATATAGCCTGCCATGTAAAATATTTAGGAATGAATGTCGCTCCCAAAAAGACTTACGTCTCCGGTGCAGATGCGGACTGTCGGCGATGTTGGAGTTTGAGGTTGAATAGAGTCGCCAGCTAGGCATTTTTATCCCGAAGGAAAGGTAATGTTGCATAAACCTGGAAGGGTATGGATAAGATGGTTGTGAACCAAAGAAACTGAGAAAGGGGGTTGGTTACGACCTGGGAAGGTATTAGCACCCAGATCGTCCATCGTACTCGACGAGATCCATGCCTACTTGAATGTATTTAAAAGGGGTAGTGTATGTGTTGACTGTGTATAAAACGCTAGGGAGAAAAAGGATGTACAAAGTGTCAGTGCAAAAGGGAAGTGAGTGCTCGAGATGAGGCTAAGGAAAGAAAATTAGAAAGAGGAGAGGGGGAGACAAAGAGACTTTTGTTCGATAACTATTAAGTTATGCCTACGTATCCTCTCGTGCAATGAGGAAGTCAGAACACCGTAGTTCGACTCAAAGAGACTGGGATGACTTTGACTGTGAATTGCTTGCTTGTCTATGCTCAAGTGTATGACTCATCTGGCTCGAGTGCTAACTATCTTGCATTAGACGGAAGAAGCGGGTTCTCGTTTTCAGAGTGAATGTGATGAGAAAAGAATCCCGGAGGAAACGATTATTGTTTGTTTTTGTGTTTTTCAGTTTTTTTTATTGTTTTTGGTGTTTTGCATAGGATAATGAGCTTAAGCCTAAATCAAGGGTTTGTAAACTCATTATATCCTCCCTGATTAGGGATAATGAGCCTACTTAAGTGTGAGATAAGCATCTCAACTTAATTACCATGATGATGTAGGATTAAGATCATTAACCTACTTGTGATTATTAAAATGTTTTTGGATTTTTGTTTAGTGTTAAGTAATGAGTTTAATCTCTAATCAGGCATTAGTGAACTCATTACACCATCCTAAGAGAAGGATGATAGATGAGAACACTTAAGCTGAGGAAGACTCCTCAACTTAATCCATGGTTAGGGACTAAATTCATTGGATAACAAGCCTTTATTAAATATGGATTTTAATTAAAGGATGAGATTAAGAAATGGATTTTAAGTTTGTAAGACAACTTGAGGGGGACTTGTCCATTAAACACTAGGGTTAGTCCCTTTTAACCATAAGGAGGAGATAGACCCCTAATATAAGGCCAAAGTTACAAGCTTGTGTCTTGATCATAATAAGTGTTATGATTAAGAGGTGTAAACAAATTAAAGTTTTAACACTAAGGATTAAAGTTATAAACTCCATCCTAAGATAAGGATGCAGGCATAACCCTAAATCAAAGTCCTAAAGCTTTAAGAGTTTAGCCTCTGATTATGAGATGAGAAGAGAGACTCATGGAGAATCAAAGGTAAAAACTAAGGGAGACTATGTACATCCCTAAAATTATCATGCATGGATGTTCCTATGGTTTGTGAGGCTTAAGAGAAATATCTTCAGAAGGCCACCAAGGAAGGAGAAGTAGATGAAAAGAGAAGAGAAGGGAGAATAGGTTACTTACTTCCTGAAGAAGATAAGTAACCTAAGAGAAAGAGAACGAGCAAGAGGGCACAAGTGAATTAGATTAACTTCAAAGACAAGTAAGAAATGCATATGAAGAGATGAGAAGAGATGGGATGTGGGGGAAAATCCACATCCCAAACAACTTACCATAAGCCCCTGAAATGTTAGTATGGATGCATAAGACATAGAGCAAAAGGAAATGGGATGACATAAGATGCAATGACCAAAACCAGAGGTGGGTATGCAATGCGAATGTGTTATGAGATGATGCAAAGTCATACATAATGCTTATGAATGTTCATACAAGGATGAGATGCAAAGGAAGCATGTGTAGAAGCATGAAAACACATGGATGTTCATGAAATGTAATGAATGAAAAGCATAACAAATGAATGAAGAAATGATCAAGAAATGTTCAAGAATGTCTTAAGATGTCTAAGATGTCATACAAATGCTTGAAATGTCATGGCAAGTTCATATGATGATGATATGCAAAAGTGAATGCAAATGAACATGAGAAATTAGGGTTTTAAGACAACATGAGATGCATATGACCAAAACAGAAGCATACATCATGATAAAAAATTGAAATTGAAATCAAACAAACCTAAACAAACACAAGATCACTCACCAAAGGAGAAGGTCAGAAGCCAAACCTAGTGAAAGTTATGGATTTCCTAAGTTAACTAGGGTTTTTGGATACTTCTAAGGGGAAAATGCAAATCAAATTGAAAATGCAATACAAAAATATGAGATAAATAACCTTGAAACTATATGCAATATGTGGAACAATGCAAAAATAATCAAGTTCTAAATGAGATGACATAAGATGCAAAGACCAAAACCAGAAGTTCTAAACTATAGACAGAAATGAACTTTTCAAGTTCTAAATGTATGAGAATGATTTATGAATTTTTTGGTGATTTTTAGAAACCTAAATGCATTTTTAATTAATTAAAATCAATTAATTAATTAAATAAAACATTTAATTGTTTTAAAAATACTTTTTTAATGCAAAAATTAAAATAAAAAATGTTTTTGAGTTAAGAAAAATATTTGAATTGAAAATGCAGAAAACTAGAATTTTTTTAAAGTATTTTGCTATTTTAAAATAAATATGGAAAGAAATGGAATAAAATGAAATAAAAATCAACTAAAATGAAAGTATGTCAATCTGATGGTCCAGATTTAAACAAGGGAAGACTGCACGCGCGTTTGGATGGCTTGGATCAAATCTGGCAAAATATTTAATTAATCCTAATTAATCTAATTAATTAATAATTAGGGTTTTAATGAACTAATCCTGGCCACTCATACACGCGGGAATCATGATCCAATGGCCCAAATTCAAACTAAGCTGATTAACCCTAATTACAAACCCTAAACACTTTTAGGTGACCAGAATACTTTTAGGTGATCTTCTCTGATCACTCTTCCACCCTAACTCCCTCAAAACCCCAGGAAAACACATCAAACTCTCCAGCAACAAACAACATTTATATTGCACCAAAATGGAGAATCGAAGAAAAATGTGTTTAGGTCAAAACGTTTCAGAGCAAGCATACATCCTGGTTTCTCAACCATTTTCAAAAATAAACATATCCCCATGATCAGGGGAGTGCATAGATTCGTTTTAGAACTTAAAATGAAGGTTCTGGAAAAAAAGTTTAAGATGGCTACCTGAGTTGAAGCTTTGTGATTCTGAGCTTTCTGACCCTCCCTTTGATGCAAAACCACTCCAATGATACCCATTGTGCTTCTGAAAGGCTTAGAACAAGTTTGTATGGCCTGGTTTTTGAGATTCAATTCTGATAACTCATAAATCCTGTTCTTGTTTGAGAAGCTTTCAGGCCATGGCAATGGGTGCTTTGTGTTCTATGATTGATTTTGAGATGAATGGTGAAAGAATAAGTGATTTTTGTTGGCTGTGGAGTGAGTTTCGAAGGAATGAAGGTTTATGGAATTTTTGGTGATTCTGAGCTTGGTGAGGTTTCAGGCTTATGTGTTCCATGAAATGAGGTCCATGATGTTTGTATAAGGCAATGTGATTGGTTCAGAGAGTTGGTGTGGCACAGTTTGATTGGCATGGTGTATTTTGCAAAAAGTCAAGATTTTTGTACTACAAGCATGGGCTCGAGTCAGAGGAGATCTAAAGGGTGGATTGGCCTCAGCTGAGTTTGTGGAGAGCCCTTGGATCAGATTGCATGAGCTGGAGCACTTGGATCAAAAGATATCACATGTTTTGCAAATTCCCCCCTTTGAAATTTCTTGAAGTGCAATGCATGGAATCGTGTGATTTTTGGCATAATTCTGATCAAGGCAAGTTGTGCTATGTTGTTATGATGCTTAGAGATCAATTAGAGATCATGAAAGTGTTTAGAACTTGAATTCGCAAAAATCCCTCTTTGGCATGAACTTGAAAATTATAGGATTTTTCCCAACTTTGAAAGATCATATCTTGAGTACTAGGATGAATCAAGAGGAGTTCTTGTACTTTTTGAAAATGGGAGGATCCAATCTACAACTTTCATGTTTAAGGATTTTTCATTTGAAGCATTTTTGATCAAGAAAGAGGAGGTTGAAAATCTTTCCCAAAATGGAAAGTTTCAATTACAAGTCATGTCCAAAAATAGCAAGTTTGCAAATGGCTTGAAATTCTTCAATATTGTGCACTTCTATCCACTTATAAGATCAAATAAAGATCATATAACCTCAATTTGATGAAAATGATCCTTTGGTTCCATTGTTGGGGGCCTCAGATGCCATGATTCTGACTTTTCTTGCACAATAAGTTACCAGTTGATCTGATGACTTCCACAATAAATTTCTTCATCAAATTTGGTACACATGCTCCTTATAACATATCAAGACCATTAGAAACAAGAATGACCAAATATATTTAGATTAAGGCCTCTGAAACGAAAACCCTAATTTTAGGTCATCTGTGCAGGAAATCTTCAGTATGCCTCTATGCCTATGCCATGCTTTGTGATTTTTTTACTTTAATGAACTTTGGGGAGCATATTATGATCATGGAACACATATGGACCCTCTTGGAATGCTTCAAGACCATTGGGATGGCTCAGATCACTTCTTGGATTGCTCAGATCACAAACCCTAGATGCAGATGAAATGAACTATGTAGTGAGATGATATGCTTATGCAATGCTATATGAAAAGATCACAAGACATAATGTGAGAAAAAGTGAGGGCAAATTTGGGGTGTTTACAGCTGGCCCTATTAAAGCATGAGTTAGCTGTGCAGGATGTAAGCCCTTGGCATAATAGACAAACAAGATAACTTGTGGTTGAATACCAAAGACAGTCTGATATTTCCACTCACTAGGGAGAAGAAGAAAAGGGATATAAATTATAACAGGTAGTATAGTATGAGTATTAAATGAAAGCGATGGAGGATGACCATTGAGCAGAGGACGACTGCTGAGGATAAAAAACGGTCAGTAAAGCAATGACGGGGACTGCCATCATGTTGGGAAATAAAGAGACTGCGACGGGAATGGCCATCAGGTAAACCGATGAAGGACGATCATCAGGATAAAGGAAATGACCACGACAGGGACGACCATCGAGTAAGGAAATAAAACTCTCTGGGGATTAAATAAATGAGGAAAACACTGACGGGGACGGCCATCAGGTTAAAGGGTAAATAAACCGCGACGGGGACGGCCATCGGGTAAACGAATAAATGAAATAATGATGAGGGACGGTCATCAAAAGGTGAAGGACGATCACCTAGCAGGGGATGGCTGCTGAAAATATCACGACATGAGACGAATGCCGGATAGAAAAAATCAACGATGGGGACGGCCATCAGATAAGCATGATGAAGGACGATCATCAAGAGGTGAAGGACGATCACCTAGCAGGGGATGGCTGCTGTTGGGGATTATCTCGACATAGGACGAATGTCGGATAGAAAGTTCCAACAATGGGGATTCCACTGGGGGTAGGATGAGGGACGGTCATCCAAAGGTGAATGACGATAACCTGGCAGGGGAAGGCTGCCGAAAGTATCACGACATAGGACGAATGTCGGATAATAGGATCAACGATGGGGACGACCATCGGATAAAATGATAAGGGACAATCATCAAAAGGTGAAGGACGATCACCTGGAAGGGGACGGCTGCCGAAAATATCACGACATAGGACGAATGTCGGATAGAAAAGTTGCTTTGTTGGTGACTTATTGGGGAATGGTAAACACGGACGAGTGCTTACGCTTTGAAAATAAAAGGTATAAGTGTTTGACAGTGTGTACAGATTAAAGATGCGGACGAGCATACTTACGACAGCGATACGGACGAGTATCGATAGAAACAAACGCTGACACGTGTTCTAGGATGATGATATGGACGGGTATCAATCAGTTAAGCAAGGAACACGGACGAGTGTTGATCTGCCGGGGAGGTGATATATACAAGATACGGACGAGTATATAAGGATTGTGTATAAGTAAGTGTTTGATCTGCTGAGGAAAATATGTTCAAGACACACATGAGTGTCAAAAAGATTTGAGCAAAGGTCACGGATGAGTTTTTTGACTTGTTGGGGAAGTATGACATGGACGAGTGCCAAAATAATATGTATAAGTTATGAACAAGTGTCTGTATTGTGAGTGCAAAAGGTATTTTGGCTTTGTCCGTGGGTGATAAGTTTTGTATATTGCTGGTAAAGTGACTTTGATATATTTGCAGGTGACTGGCTCGAACCTGGCTTATGATCATGCAAAATGTTTGATTTTTGCCGTAATTCCCTGTATTAGACGGAATTCTACGCTTATTTTTGGGAAAAAAGATGTGAATGCTATGATTATGCAAATGAGAGAACCGATCTGAGATCCAGATCCTGCGGTGAGAGAGATCTCTGGGCGATCTGGCTGGAGGGAAAACTCCGCTGGGGAAAGAGATCAATGGACGATTTGCAGGGAGAGAGGATCATCGAACGATCTTCTTAGGGAACTCTGTGGTGCTCTGGGGGAAGAAATATGTGGGGATCCCGGCTGGGGGAGCTTTTGTTGAAGAGACTCATGTTGGGGATGAGGAGGGTTTAGCAACTCCGTCAAGGAACAATATTTCAAGCATTGCTCTACTGGGGAGAACTGACAACTCCGGGGGAAAGCGATTATGCCGGCTCTGTTGAGGATGAGAAAATCCTGGCAAATCTGATGGGGAATAGAATGTCCTGGCGACTGGCTGAGGAAGGTGACTCTTCCCACTCTACTGAGGATAAGAAAATCCTGGCGACTTCGTTGAGGAAAATCCTGGAATATCTACTGGGGAAAACTTTGGCAACTTGCTGGAGATGAGAGGACCTTGGCAACTCAGCTGAAGAAAACTCAGGCGACCTTAATAGGGAAAGGAAGACTCCGGCACCTCTTTGGGGAAAAGAAATTTCGGGCGACTTTGCTAGGAGTTCCTGGCAATTTCGCTGGGGAAGATCCGCCAGGTATTGCTCGGGAGATCCTGCTTGGGGAGGAGTGAACTTCTGGGAAGTAATATGTTGTAACTCCTTCATCCAAGCGACATGCTGGGGATTTAATGAGTTTCTCGAAGGATCCTCTAAGGGGATAACAGCTTCCTGGGGGAACACTTCTGTCAAGTAATCCTGCTGATGAGGTGATTACTGACTTGGCTGGGGATACGATGCTTGATATGCCCTGTGCTATGAAAGATTGTCTGCCTTAAGTACCTGCAACCTGTTAGGCAAAGGAAAAGTACAAGTGTCCCGAGGTATCCTCAACCGGATTCCGTCATATGAGTTAGATTTATTTGGGAGCAACATACTTCCTACAAGCATTGATTAAACTTTGGACATTTTGCAAACGAAACAGAAATGTACAAAACAAAGTGTGACTGAAAATTCTAATTTTATTGATTTGTGTGCCCTGAATGGGCAAGTACAACGAAGAAGCAAATCCCTGAAAGGAGGAGATTGCTGTAAATTGAGAAAATAAAAATGTTGGCAATGTTGAAGTTACAATCCAGTGAGCTTCCTTTGCAATGACTTGTATGACCTTAACATTCTTCTTATCTTGCTTTCTGAAGAAGGTTGATTCTGACCGATGCTTTATCTTTTCGAAGCTTTCCATGTTACGAATGGTACAGACGAATTCAGAATGCAGTTGTTCGCTTATTCCCTGATTTTGCGTGGATCGCCCTTTCGGGTTTTCAATCCACCGGGATACCCATATTTGCCTGAGCTGTCCGATGTGGCTTTTCAACTCAGCGGGTGTACATTTTTTCCCTTATTTTTGCCCGAGTCTTTTATTCTGTTTTTGACTCGCCAGGATGCCCTATTTTTTCCTGGACTTACATTCTATTTTTATGTCCAGCGGTTCATTTATGCGAAGTATTTTTTAACTACATCTGAATTCACACGAGATAGGAATTTTTCGCCATCCATGAAATAAATTGAATAAAATGAAATAAAAATCAATTAAAATGAAAGTATGCCAATCTGATGGTCCAGATTTAAACAAGGGAAGTCTGCGGGCGCGTTTGGATGGCTTGGATCAAATTAGGCTAAATATTTAATTAATCCTAATTAATTAATAATTAGGGTTTTAATGAACTATTCTTGGCCACTCATACACGCGAGAATCATGATCCAAGGGTCCAGATTCAAATTAAGCTGATTAACCCTAATTACAAACCCTAAACACTTTCAGGTGACAGGAGCAAGCTCCGGTCATCTTCTCCGGTCACTCTTCCCCCCTAACTCCCTCAAAACCCCAGGGAAACGCATCAAACTCTCCAGAAATGATCATTGAACAACATTAAACATAAATCCAGCAACAAACAACATTTATATTGCACCAAAATGGAGAATCGAAGAAAAATGTGTTTAGGTCAAAAAGTTTCAGAGCAAGCATACATCCTGGTTTCTCAACCATTTTCAAAAATAAACATATCCCCATGATCAGGGGAGTGCATAGATTCGTTTTAAAACTTAAAATGAAGGTTCTGGAAAAAAATGTTTAAGATGGCTACCTGAGTTGAAGCTTTGTGATTCTGAGCTTTCTGACCCTCCCTTTGATGCAAAACCACTCCAATGATACCCATTGTGCTTTTGAAAGGCTTAGAACAAGTTTGTATGGCCTGGTTTTTGAGATTCAGTTCTGATAACTCATAAATCGTTTTCTTGTTTGAGAAGCTTTCAGGCCATGGAAATGGGTGCTTTGTGTTCTATGATTGATTTTGAGATGAATGGTGAAAGAATAAGTGATTTTTGTTGGCTGTGGAGTGAGTTTCGAAGGAATGAAGGTTTATGGAATATTTGGTGATTCTGAGCTTGGTGAGGTTTCAGGCTTATGTGTTCCATGAAATGAGGTCCATGATGTTTGTATAAGGCAATGTGATTGGTTCAGAGAGTTGGTGTGGCACAGTTTGATTGGCATGGTGTATTTTGCAAAAAGTCAAGATTTTTGTACTACAAGCATGGGCTCGGGTCAGAGGAGATCTAAAGGGTGGATTGGCCTCAGCTGAGTTTGTGGAGAGCCCTTGGATCAGATTGCATGAGCTGGAGCACTTGGATCAAAAGATATCACATGTTTTGCAAATTCCCCCCTTTGAAATTTCTTGAAGTGCAAGGCATGGAATCGTGTGATTTTTGGCATAATTCTGATCAAGGCAAGTTGTGCTATGTTGTTATGATGCTTAGAGATCAATTAGAGATCATGAAAGTGTTTAGAACTTGAATTTGCAAAAATCCCTCTTTGGCATGAACTTGAAAATTATAGGATTTTTCCCAACTTTGAAAGATCATATCTTGAGTACTAGGATGAATCAAGAGGAGTTCTTGTACTTTTTGAAAATGGGAGGATCCAATCTACAGCTTTCATGTTTAAGGATTTTTCATTTGAAGCATTTTTGATCAAGAAAGAGGAGGTTGAAAATCTTTCCCAAAATGGAAAGTTTCAATTACAAGTCATGTCCAAAAATAGCAAGTTTGCAAATGGCTTGAAATTCTTCAATATTGTGCACTTCTATCCACTTATAAGATCAAATAAAGATCATAGAACCTCAATTTGATGAAAATGATCCTTTGGTTCCATTGTTGGGGGCCTCAGATGCCATGATTCTGACTTTTCTTGCACAACAAGTTACCAGTTGATCTGATGACTTCCACAATAAATTTCTTCATCAAATTTGGTACACATGCTCCTTATAACATATCAAGACCATTAGAAACAAGAATGACCAAAAAATTGAGATTAAGGCCTCTGAAACCAAAACCCTAATTTGAGGTCATCTGTGCAGGAAATCTTCAGTCTGCCTCTATGCCTATGCCATGCTTTGTGATTTTTTGACTTTAATGAACTTTGGGGAGCATATTATGATCATGGAACATATATGGACCCTCTTGGCATGCTTCAAGACCATTGGGATGGCTCAGATCACTTCTTGGATTGCTCAGATCACAAACCCTAGATGCAGATGAAATGAACTATGTAGTGAGATGATATGCTTATGCAATGCTATATGAAAAGATCACAAGCCATAGTGTGAGAAATAGTGAGGGCAAACATGGGGTGTTTACAGCTGCCCCTATTAAAGCATGAGTTAGATGTGCAGGATGTAAGCCCTTGGCTTAACAGACAAACAAGATAACTTGTGGTTGAATACCAAAGACAGTCCGAAATTTGCACTTACTAGGGAGAAGAAGAAAAAGTATATAAATTGTAACAGGTAGTATAGTATGAGTATTAAATGAAAGCGATGGAGGAAGACCATTGAGCAGAGGACGACTGCTGAGGATGAAAAACGGTCAGTAAAGCAATGACGGGGACTGCCATCATGTTGGGAAATAAAGAGACTGCGACGGGGACGGCCATCGGGTAGACTGATGAAGGACGATCATCAGCATAAAGGAAAAGACCACGACGGGGACGACCATCGGGTAAGGAAATAAAACTCTCTGGGGATTAAAGAAATGAGGAAAGGACTGACAGGGACGACCATCGGGTTAAAGGGTAAATAAACCGCAACGGGGACGGCCATCGGGTAAAAGAATAAATGAAATAATGATGAGGGACGGTCATCAAAAGGTGAAGGACGATCACCTAGCAGGGGAAGGCTATTGAAAATATCACGACATGGGACGAATGCTGGATAGAAAAGATCAACGATAGGGACGACCATCGGATAAGCATGATGAAGGACGATCATCAATAGGTGAAAGACGATCACCTAGCAGGGGACGGCTGCTGTTGGGGATTATCTCGACATAGGACGAATGCCGGATAGAAAGTTCCAACAATGGGGATTCCACTAGGGGTAGGATTAGGGACGGTCATCCAAAGGTGAATGACGATCACCTGGCAGGGGACGGCTGCCGAAAGTATCACGGCATAGGACTAATGTAGGATAAGAGGATCAACGATGTGGACGACCATCGGGTAAAATGATGAGGGACGATCATCAAAAGGTGAAGGACGATCACCTGGCAGGGGACGGCTGCCGAAAATATCACGACATAGGACGAATGTCGGATAGAAAAGTTGCTTTGTTGGTGACTTAGTGGGGAATGGTAAACACGGACGAGTGCTTACGCTTTTAAAATAAAAGGTATAAGTGTTTGACAATGTGTACAGATTAAAGATGCGAACGAGCATCCTTAGGACCACGATACGGACGAGTATCGAAAGAAACAAACGATGACACGTGTTCTAGGATGATGATACGGACGAGTATCAATCGGTTAAGCAAGGAACGCGGACGAGTGTTGATTTGTCGGGGAGGTGATATATACAAGATACGGACGAGTATCAAAGGATTGTGTATAAGTAAGTGTTTGATCTGCTGAGGAAAATATGTGCAAGACACAGACGAGTGTCAAAAAGATTTGAGAAAAGGTCACGGATGAGTGTTTTAACTTGGTGGGGAAGTATGACATGGACGAGTGTCAAACGAATATGTATAAGTTATGAACAAGTGTCTGTATTGTGAGTGCAAAAGGTATTCTGGCTTTGTCAGCGGGTGATAAGTTTTGTATATTGCTGGTAAAGTGACTTTGATGTATTTGCAGGTGACTGGCTCGAACCTGCCTTATGATCATGCAAAATGTTTTATTTTTGCCGTAATTCCCTGTATTAGACGGAATGCTACGCTTATTTTTGGGAAAAAATAATGCGAATGCTATGATTATGCAAATGAGTGAACCGATCTGAGATCCAAATCCTGCGGTGGGAGAGATCTCTGGGCGATCTGGCTGGAGGGAAAACTCCGCTGGGGAAAGAGTTCAATGGACGATTTGTAGGGAAAGAGGATCACCGAACGATCTTCTTAGGGAACTTTGATGTGTTATGGGGGAAGAAATCTGTGGGGATCCCGGTTGGGGGAGTTTTTGTTAAAGACACTCATGTTGGGGATGAAGAGGCTTTGGCAACTTCGTCGGGGAACAATATTTCAGGCATTACTCTATTGGGGAGAACTGGCAACTCTACAGGAAAGCGATTATGTCGGCTCTGTTGAGGATGAGAAAATCCTGGAAAATCTGATGGGGAACAGAATGTCCTGGCGACTGGCTGAGGAAGGTGACTCTTCCCACTCTGCTGAGGATGAGAAAATCCAGGCGACTCCGTTGAGGAAAAGAAGATCCTGGCAAATCTACTAGGGAAAACTTTGGAAACTTGCTGGAGATGAGAGGACCTTGGCAACTCAGCTGAAGAAAACTCTTGCGACCTTAATAGGGAAAGGAAGACTCTGGTAAATCTTTAGGGAAAAGAAATTTCGGACGACTTTGCTAGGAGTTCCTGGCAACTTCGTTGGGGAAGAGCCATCAGGTATTGCTCGGGAGATCCTGTTTGGGGAAGTAGGGAACTTCTATGAAGTAATCTGTTGTAACTCCTTCGTCCAAGCGACATGCTGGGGATTTAATAAGTTTCTCGAAGGATCCTCTAAGGGGATAACAGCTTCCTGGGGGAACACTTCTGTCAAGTAATCCTGCTGATGAGGTGATTGCTGACTTGGCTAGGGATACGATGCTTGATATGCCCTGTGCTATGAAAGATTGTCTGCCTTAAGTACCTGCAACCTGTTAGGCAAAGGAAAAGTACAAGTGTCCCGAGGTATCCTCAACCGGATTCCGTCATATGAGTTAGATTTATTTGGGAGAAACATACTTCCTACAAGCATTGATTAAACTTTGGACATTTTGCAAATGAAATAGAAATGTACAAAACAAAGTGTGACTGAAAATTCTAATTTTATTGATTTGTGTGCCCTGAATGGGCAAGTACAACAAAGAAGCAAATCCCTGAAAGGAGGAGATTGCTGTAAATTGAGAAAATAAAAATGTTGGCAATGTTGAAGTTACAATCCAGTAAGCTTCCTTTGCAATGACTTGTATGACCTTAACGTTCTTCTTATCTTGCTTTCTGAAGAAGGTTGATTCTGACCGATGCTTTATCTTTTCGAAGCTTTCCATGTTACGAATGGTACAGACGAATTCAGAATGCAGTTGTTCGCTTATTCCCTGATTTTGCGTGGATCGCCCTTTCGGGTTTTCAATCCACCGGGATACCCATATTTGCCTGAGCTGTCCGATGTGGCTTTTCAACTCAGCGGGTGTACATTTTTTCCCTTATTTTTGCCCAAGTCTTTTATTCTGTTTTTGACTCGCCAGGATGCCCTATTTTTTCCTGGACTTACATTCTATTTTTATGTCCAGCGGTTCATTTATGCGAAGTATTTTTTAACTACATCTGAATTCACATGAGATAGGAATTTTTCGCCATCCATGAAATAAATTGAATAAAATGAAATAAAAATCAATTAAAATGAAAGTATGCCAATCTGATGGTCCAGATTTAAACTAGGGAAGACTGCGGGCGCGTTTGGATGGCTTGGATCAAATTTGGCTAAATATTTAATTAATCCTAATTAATTAATAATTAGGGTTTTAATGAACTAATCTTGGCCACTCATACACGCGAGAATCATGATCCAAGGGCCCAGATTCAAATTAAGCTGATTAACCCTAATTACAAACCCTAAACACTTTCAGGTGACAGGAGCAAGCTCCGGTCATCTTCTCCGGTCACTCTTCCCCCCTAACTCCCTCAAAACCCCAGGGAAACGCATCAAACTCTCCAGAAATGATCATTGAACAACATTAAACATAAATCCTGCAACAAACAACATTTATATTGCACCAAAATGGAGAATCGAAGAAAAATGTGTTTAGGTCAAAAAGTTTCAGAGCAAGCATACATCCTGGTTTCTCAACCATTTTCAAAAATAAACATATCCCCATGATCAGGGGAGTGCATAGATTCGTTTTAAAACTTAAAATGAAGGTTCTGGAAAAAAAAGTTTAAGATGGCTACCTGAGTTGAAGCTTTGTGATTCTGAGCTTTCTGACCCTCCCTTTGATGCAAAACCACTCCAATGATACCCATTGTGCTTTTGAAAGGCTTAGAACAAGTTTGTATGGCCTGGTTTTTGAGATTCAGTTCTGATAACTCATAAATCGTTTTCTTGTTTGAGAAGCTTTCAGGCCATGGAAATGGGTGCTTTGTGTTCTATGATTGATTTTGAGATGAATGGTGAAAGAATAAGTGATTTTTGTTGGCTGTGGAGTGAGTTTCGAAGGAATGAAGGTTTATGGAATATTTGGTGATTCTGAGCTTGGTGAGGTTTCAGGCTTATGTGTTCCATGAAATGAGGTCCATGATGTTTGTATAAGGCAATGTGATTGGTTCAGAGAGTTGGTGTGGCACAGTTTGATTGGCATGGTGTATTTTGCAAAAAGTCAAGATTTTTGTACTACAAGCATGGGCTCGGGTCAGAGGAGATCTAAAGGGTGGATTGGCCTCAGCTGAGTTTGTGGAGAGCCCTTGGATCAGATTGCATGAGCTGGAGCACTTGGATCAAAAGATATCACATGTTTTGCAAATTCCCCCCTTTGAAATTTCTTGAAGTGCAAGGCATGGAATCGTGTGATTTTTGGCATAATTATGATCAAGGCAAGTTGTGCTATGTTGTTATGATGCTTAGAGATCAATTAGAGATCATGAAAGTGTTTAGAACTTGAATTTGCAAAAATCCCTCTTTGGCATGAACTTGAAAATTATAGGATTTTTCCCAACTTTGAAAGATCATATCTTGAGTACTAGGATGAATCAAGAGGAGTTCTTGTACTTTTTGAAAATGGGAGGATCCAATCTACAGCTTTCATGTTTAAGGATTTTTCATTTGAAGCATTTTTGATCAAGAAAGAGGAGGTTGAAAATCTTTCCCAAAATGGAAAGTTTCAATTACAAGTCATGTCCAAAAATAGCAAGTTTGCAAATGGCTTGAAATTCTTCAATATTGTGCACTTCTATCCACTTATAAGATCAAATAAAGATCATAGAACCTCAATTTGATGAAAATGATCCTTTGGTTCCATTGTTGGGGGCCTCAGATGCCATGATTCTGACTTTTCTTGCACAACAAGTTACCAGTTGATCTGATGACTTCCACAATAAATTTCTTCATCAAATTTGGTACACATGCTCCTTATAACATATCAAGACCATTAGAAACAAGAATGACCAAAAAATTGAGATTAAGGCCTCTGAAACCAAAACCCTAATTTGAGGTCATCTGTGCAGGAAATCTTCAGTCTGCCTCTATGCCTATGCCATGCTTTGTGATTTTTTGACTTTAATGAACTTTGGGGAGCATATTATGATCATGGAACATATATGGACCCTCTTGGCATGCTTCAAGACCATTGGGATGGCTCAGATCACTTCTTGGATTGCTCAGATCACAAACCCTAGATGCAGATGAAATGAACTATGTAGTGAGATGATATGCTTATGCAATGCTATATGAAAAGATCACAAGCCATAGTGTGAGAAATAGTGAGGGCAAACATGGGGTGTTTACAGCTGCCCCTATTAAAGCATGAGTTAGATGTGCAGGATGTAAGCCCTTGGCTTAACAGACAAACAAGATAACTTGTGGTTGAATACCAAAGACAGTCCGAAATTTGCACTTACTAGGGAGAAGAAGAAAAAGTATATAAATTGTAACAGGTAGTATAGTATGAGTATTAAATGAAAGCGATGGAGGAAGACCATTGAGCAGAGGACGACTACTGAGGATGAAAAACGGTCAGTAAAGCAATGACGGGGACTGCCATCATGTTGGGAAATAAAGAGACTGCGACGGGGACGGCCATCGGGTAGACTGATGAAGGACGATCATCAGCATAAAGGAAAAGACCACGACGGGGACGACCATCGGGTAAGGAAATAAAACTCTCTGGGGATTAAAGAAATGAGGAAAGGACTGACAGGGATGACCATCGGGTTAAAGGGTAAATAAACCGCAACGGGGACGACCATCGGGTAAAAGAAGAAATGAAATAATGATGAGGGACGGTCATCAAAAGGTGAAGGACGATCACCTAGCAGGGGAAGGCTATTGAAAATATCACGACATGGGACGAATGCTGGATAGAAAAGATCAACGATAGGGACGACCATCGGATAAGCATGATGAAGGACGATCATCAATAGGTGAAAGACGATCACCTAGCAGGGGACGGCTGCTGTTGGGGATTATCTCGACATAGGACGAATGCCGGATAGAAAGTTCCAACAATGGGGATTCCACTAGGGGTAGGATTAGGGACGGTCATCCAAAGGTGAATGACGATCACCTGGCAGGGGACGGCTGCCGAAAGTATCACGGCATAGGACTAATGTAGGATAAGAGGATCAACGATGTGGACGACCATCGGGTAAAATGATGAGGGACGATCATCAAAAGGTGAAGGACGATCACCTGGCAGGGGACGGCTGCCGAAAATATCACGACATAGGACGAATGTCGGATAGAAAAGTTGCTTTGTTGGTGACTTAGTGGGGAATGGTAAACACGGACGAGTGCTTACGCTTTTAAAATAAAAGGTATAAGTGTTTGACAATGTGTACAGATTAAAGATGCGAACGAGCATCCTTAGGACCACGATACGGACGAGTATCGAAAGAAACAAACGATGACACGTGTTCTAGGATGATGATACGGACGAGTATCAATCGGTTAAGCAAGGAACGCGGACGAGTGTTGATTTGTCGGGGAGGTGATATATACAAGATACGGACGAGTATCAAAGGATTGTGTATAAGTAAGTGTTTGATCTGCTGAGGAAAATATGTGCAAGACACAGACGAGTGTCAAAAAGATTTGAGAAAAGGTCACGGATGAGTGTTTTAACTTGGTGGGGAAGTATGACATGGACGAGTGTCAAACGAATATGTATAAGTTATGAACAAGTGTCTGTATTGTGAGTGCAAAAGGTATTCTGGCTTTGTCAGCGGGTGATAAGTTTTGTATATTGCTGGTAAAGTGACTTTGATGTATTTGCAGGTGACTGGCTCGAACCTGCCTTATGATCATGCAAAATGTTTTATTTTTGCCGTAATTCCCTGTATTAGACGGAATGCTACGCTTATTTTTGGGAAAAAATAATGCGAATGCTATGATTATGCAAATGAGTGAACCGATCTGAGATCCAAATCCTGCGGTGGGAGAGATCTCTGGGCGATCTGGCTGGAGGGAAAACTCCGCTGGGGAAAGAGTTCAATGGACGATTTGTAGGGAAAGAGGATCACCGAACGATCTTCTTAGGGAACTTTGATGTGTTATGGGGGAAGAAATCTGTGGGGATCCCGGTTGGGGGAGTTTTTGTTAAAGACACTCATGTTGGGGATGAAGAGGCTTTGGCAACTTCGTCGGGGAACAATATTTCAGGCATTACTCTATTGGGGAGAACAAGCAACTCTGCGGGAAAGCGATTATGTCGGCTCTGTTGAGGATGAGAAAATCCTGGAAAATCTGATGGGGAACAGAATGTCCTGGCGACTGGCTGAGGAAGGTGACTCTTCCCACTCTGCTGAGGATGAGAAAATCCAGGCGACTCCGTTGAGGAAAAGAAGATCCTGGCAAATCTACTAGGGAAAACTTTGGAAACTTGCTGGAGATGAGAGGACCTTGGCAACTCAGCTGAAGAAAACTCTTGCGACCTTAATAGGGAAAGGAAGACTCTGGTAAATCTTTAGGGAAAAGAAATTTCGGACGACTTTGCTAGGAGTTCCTGGCAACTTCGTTGGGGAAGAGCCATCAGGTATTGCTCGGGAGATCCTGTTTGGGGAAGTAGGGAACTTCTATGAAGTAATCTGTTGTAACTCCTTCGTCCAAGCGACATGCTGGGGATTTAATAAGTTTCTCGAAGGATCCTCTAAGGGGATAACAGCTTCCTGGGGGAACACTTCTGTCAAGTAATCCTGCTGATGAGGTGATTGCTGACTTGGCTAGGGATACGATGCTTGATATGCCCTGTGCTATGAAAGATTGTCTGCCTTAAGTACTTGCAACCTGTTAGGCAAAGGAAAAGTACAAGTGTCCCGAGGTATCCTCAACCGGATTCCGTCATATGAGTTAGATTTATTTGGGAGAAACATACTTCCTACAAGCATTGATTAAACTTTGGACATTTTGCAAACGAAATAGAAATGTACAAAACAAAGTGTGACTGAAAATTCTAATTTTATTGATTTGTGTGCCCTGAATGGGCAAGTACAACAAAGAAGCAAATCCCTGAAAGGAGGAGATTGCTGTAAATCGAGAAAATAAAAATGTTGGCAATGTTGAAGTTACAATCCAGTGAGCTTCCTTTGCAATGACTTGTATGACCTTAACGTTCTTCTTATCTTGCTTTCTGAAGAAGGTTGATTCTGACCGATGCTTTATCTTTTCGAAGCTTTCCATGTTACGAATGGTACAGACGAATTCAGAATGCAGTTGTTCGCTTATTCCCTGATTTTGCGTGGATCGCCCTTTCGGGTTTTCAATCCACCGGGATACCCATATTTGCCTGAGCTGTCCGATGTGGCTTTTCAACTCAGCGGGTGTACATTTTTCCCCTTATTTTTGCCCAAGTCTTTTATTCTGTTTTTGACTCGCCAGGATGCCCTATTTTTTCCTGGACTTACATTCTATTTTTATGTCCAGCGGTTCATTTATGCGAAGTATTTTTTAACTACATCTGAATTCACATGAGATAGGAATTTTTCGCCATCCATGAAATAAATTGAATAAAATGAAATAAAAATCAATTAAAATGAAAGTATGCCAATCTGATGGTCCAGATTTAAACTAGGGAAGACTGCGGGCGCGTTTGGATGGCTTGGATCAAATTTGGCTAAATATTTAATTAATCCTAATTAATTAATAATTAGGGTTTTAATGAACTAATCTTGGCCACTCATACACGCGAGAATCATGATCCAAGGGCCCAGATTCAAATTAAGCTGATTAACCCTAATTACAAACCCTAAACACTTTCAGGTGACAAGAGCAAGCTCCGGTCATCTTCTCCGGTCACTCTTCCCCCCTAACTCCCTCAAAACCCCAGGGAAACGCATCAAACTCTCCAGAAATGATCATTGAACAACATTAAACATAAATCCTGCAACAAACAACATTTATATTGCACCAAAATGGAGAATCGAAGAAAAATGTGTTTAGGTCAAAAAGTTTCAGAGCAAGCATACATCCTGGTTTCTCAACCATTTTCAAAAATAAACATATCCCCATGATCAGGGGAGTGCATAGATTCGTTTTAAAACTTAAAATGAAGGTTCTGGAAAAAAAAGTTTAAGATGGCTACCTGAGTTGAAGCTTTGTGATTCTGAGCTTTCTGACCCTCCCTTTGATGCAAAACCACTCCAATGATACCCATTGTGCTTTTGAAAGGCTTAGAACAAGTTTGTATGGCCTGGTTTTTGAGATTCAGTTCTGATAACTCATAAATCGTTTTCTTGTTTGAGAAGCTTTCAGGCCATGGAAATGGGTGCTTTGTGTTCTATGATTGATTTTGAGATGAATGGTGAAAGAATAAGTGATTTTTGTTGGCTGTGGAGTGAGTTTCGAAGGAATGAAGGTTTATGGAATATTTGGTGATTCTGAGCTTGGTGAGGTTTCAGGCTTATGTGTTCCATGAAATGAGGTCCATGATGTTTGTATAAGGCAATGTGATTGGTTCAGAGAGTTGGTGTGGCACAGTTTGATTGGCATGGTGTATTTTGCAAAAAGTCAAGATTTTTGTACTACAAGCATGGGCTCGGGTCAGAGGAGATCTAAAGGGTGGATTGGCCTCAGCTGAGTTTGTGGAGAGCCCTTGGATCAGATTGCATGAGCTGGAGCACTTGGATCAAAAGATATCACATGTTTTGCAAATTCCCCCCTTTGAAATTTCTTGAAGTGCAAGGCATGGAATCGTGTGATTTTTGGCATAATTTTGATCAAGGCAAGTTGTGCTATGTTGTTATGATGCTTAGAGATCAATTAGAGATCATGAAAGTGTTTAGAACTTGAATTTGCAAAAATCCCTCTTTGGCATGAACTTGAAAATTATAGGATTTTTCCCAACTTTGAAAGATCATATCTTGAGTACTAGGATGAATCAAGAGGAGTTCTTGTACTTTTTGAAAATGGGAGGATCCAATCTACAGCTTTCATGTTTAAGGATTTTTCATTTGAAGCATTTTTGATCAAGAAAGAGGAGGTTGAAAATCTTTCCCAAAATGGAAAGTTTCAATTACAAGTCATGTCCAAAAATAGCAAGTTTGCAAATGGCTTGAAATTCTTCAATATTGTGCACTTCTATCCACTTATAAGATCAAATAAAGATCATAGAACCTCAATTTGATGAAAATGATCCTTTGGTTCCATTGTTGGGGGCCTCAGATGCCATGATTCTGACTTTTCTTGCACAACAAGTTACCAGTTGATCTGATGACTTCCACAATAAATTTCTTCATCAAATTTGGTACACATGCTCCTTATAACATATCAAGACCATTAGAAACAAGAATGACCAAAAAATTGAGATTAAGGCCTCTGAAACCAAAACCCTAATTTGAGGTCATCTGTGCAGGAAATCTTCAGTCTGCCTCTATGCCTATGCCATGCTTTGTGATTTTTTGACTTTAATGAACTTTGGGGAGCATATTATGATCATGGAACATATATGGCCCCTCTTGGCATGCTTCAAGACCATTGGGATGGCTCAGATCACTTCTTGGATTGCTCAGATCACAAACCCTAGATGCAGATGAAATGAACTATGTAGTGAGATGATATGCTTATGCAATGCTATATGAAAAGATCACAAGCCATAGTGTGAGAAATAGTGAGGGCAAACATGGGGTGTTTACAGCTGCCCCTATTAAAGCATGAGTTAGATGTGCAGGATGTAAGCCCTTGGCTTAACAGACAAACAAGATAACTTGTGGTTGAATACCAAAGACAGTCCGAAATTTGCACTTACTAGGGAGAAGAAGAAAAAGTATATAAATTGTAACAGGTAGTATAGTATGAGTATTAAATGAAAGCGATGGAGGAAGACCATTGAGCAGAGGACGACTGCTGAGGATGAAAAACGGTCAGTAAAGCAATGACGGGGACTGCCATCATGTTGGGAAATAAAGAGACTGCGACGGGGACGGCCATCGGGTAGACTGATGAAGGACGATCATCAGCATAAAGGAAAAGACCACGACGGGGACGACCATCGGGTAAGGAAATAAAACTCTCTGGGGATTAAAGAAATGAGGAAAGGACTGACAGGGACGACCATCGGGTTAAAGGGTAAATAAACCGCAACGGGGATGGCCATCGGGTAAAAGAATAAATGAAATAATGATGAGGGACGGTCATCAAAAGGTGAAGGACGATCACCTAGCAGGGGAAGGCTATTGAAAATATCACGACATGGGACGAATGCTGGATAGAAAAGATCAACGATAGGGACGACCATCGGATAAGCATGATGAAGGACGATCATCAATAGGTGAAAGACGATCACCTAGCAGGGGACGGCTGCTGTTGGGGATTATCTCGACATAGGACGAATGCCGGATAGAAAGTTCCAACAATGGGGATTCCACTAGGGGTAGGATTAGGGACGGTCATCCAAAGGTGAATGACGATCACCTGGCAGGGGACGGCTGCCGAAAGTATCACGGCATAGGACTAATGTAGGATAAGAGGATCAACGATGTGGACGACCATCGGGTAAAATGATGAGGGACGATCATCAAAAGGTGAAGGACGATCACCTGGCAGGGGACGGCTGCCGAAAATATCACGACATAGGACGAATGTCGGATAGAAAAGTTGCTTTGTTGGTGACTTAGTGGGGAATGGTAAACACGGACGAGTGCTTACGCTTTTAAAATAAAAGGTATAAGTGTTTGACAATGTGTACAGATTAAAGATGCGAACGAGCATCCTTAGGACCACGATACGGACGAGTATCGAAAGAAACAAACGATGACACGTGTTCTAGGATGATGATACGGACGAGTATCAATCGGTTAAGCAAGGAACGCGGACGAGTGTTGATTTGTCGGGGAGGTGATATATACAAAATACGGACGAGTATCAAAGGATTGTGTATAAGTAAGTGTTTGATCTGCTGAGGAAAATATGTGCAAGACACAGACGAGTGTCAAAAAGATTTGAGAAAAGTTCACGGATGAGTGTTTTGACTTGGTGGGGAAGTATGACATGGACGAGTTCCAAACGAATATGTATAAGTTATGAACAAGTGTCTGTATTGTGAGTGCAAAAGGTATTCTGGCTTTGTCAGCGGGTGATAAGTTTTGTATATTGCTGGTAAAGTGACTTTGATGTATTTGTAGGTGACTGGCTCGAACCTGCCTTATGATCATGCAAAATGTTTTATTTTTGCCGTAATTCCCTGTATTAGACGGAATGCTACGCTTATTTTTGGGAAAAAATAATGCGAATGCTATGATTATGCAAATGAGTGAACCGATCTGAGATCCAAATCCTGCGGTGGGAGAGATCTCTGGGCGATCTGGCTGGAGGGAAAACTCCGCTGGGGAAAGAGTTCAATGGACGATTTGTAGGGAAAGAGGATCACCGAACGATCTTCTTAGGGAACTTTGATGTGTTATGGGGGAAGAAATCTGTGGGGATCCCGGTTGGGGGAGTTTTTGTTAAAGACACTCATGTTGGGGATGAAGAGGCTTTGGCAACTCCGTCGGGGAACAATATTTCAGGCATTACTCTATTGGGGAGAACAAGCAACTCTGCGGGAAAGCGATTATGTCGGCTCTGTTGAGGATGAGAAAATCCTGGAAAATCTGATGGGGAACAGAATGTCCTGGCGACTGGCTGAGGAAGGTGACTCTTCCCACTCTGCTTTGGATGAGAAAATCCAGGCGACTTCGTTGAGGAAAAGAAGATCCTGGAAAATCTACTAGGGAAAACTTTGGAAACTTGCTGGAGATGAGAGGACCTTGGCAACTCAGCTGAATAAAACTCTTGCGACCTTAATAGGGAAAGGAAGACTATGGTAAATCTTTAGGGAAAAGAAATTTCGGACGACTTTGCTAGGAGTTCCTGGCAACTTCGTTGGGGAAGAGCCATCAGGTATTGCTCGGGAGATCCTGTTTGGGGAAGTAGGGAACTTCTATGAAGTAATCTGTTGTAACTCCTTCGTCCAAGCGACATGCTGGGGATTTAATAAGTTTCTCGAAGGATCCTCTAAGGGGATAACAGCTTCCTGGGGGAACACTTCTGTCAAGTAATCCTGCTGATGAGGTGATTGCTGACTTGGCTAGGGATACGATGCTTGATATGCCCTGTGCTATGAAAGATTGTCTGCCTTAAGTACCTGCAACCTGTTAGGCAAAGGAAAAGTACAAGTGTCCCGAGGTATCCTCAACCGGATTCCGTCATATGAGTTAGATTTATTTGGGAGCAACATACTTCCTACAAGCATTGATTAAACTTTGGACATTTTGCAAACGAAATAGAAATGTACAAAACAAAGTGTGACTGAAAATTCTAATTTTATTGATTTGTGTGCCCTAAATGGGCAAGTACAACAAAGAAGCAAATCCCTGAAAGGAGGAGATTGCTGTAAATTGAGAAAATAAAAATGTTGGCAATGTTGAAGTTACAATCCAGTGAGCTTCCTTTGCAATGACTTGTATGACCTTAACGTTCTTCTTATCTTGCTTTCTGAAGAAGGTTGATTCTGACCGATGCTTTATCTTTTCGAAGCTTTCCATGTTACGAATGGTACAGACGAATTCAGAATGCAGTTGTTCGCTATTCCCTGATTTTGCGTGGATCGCCCTTTCGGGTTTTCAATCCACCGGGATACCCATATTTGCCTGAGCTGTCCGATGTGGCTTTTCAACTCAGCGGGTGTACATTTTTTCCCTTATTTTTGCCCAAGTCTTTTATTCTGTTTTTGACTCGCCAGGATGCCCTATTTTTTCCTGGACTTACATTCTATTTTTATGTCCAGCGGTTCATTTATGCGAAGTATTTTTTAACTACATCTGAATTCACATGAGATAGGAATTTTTCGCCATCCATGAAATAAATTGAATAAAATGAAATAAAAATCAATTAAAATGAAAGTATGCCAATCTGATGGTCCAGATTTAAACTAGGGAAGACTGCGGGCGCGTTTGGATGGCTTGGATCAAATTTGGCTAAATATTTAATTAATCCTAATTAATTAATAATTAGGGTTTTAATGAACTAATCTTGGCCACTCATACACGCGAGAATCATGATCCAAGGGCCCAGATTCAAATTAAGTTGATTAACCCTAATTACAAACCCTAAACACTTTCAGGTGACAGGAGCAAGCTCCGGTCATCTTCTCCGGTCACTCTTCCCCCCTAACTCCCTCAAAACCCCAGGGAAACGCATCAAACTCTCCAGAAATGATCATTGAACAACATTAAACATAAATCCTGCAACAAACAACATTTATATTGCACCAAAATGGAGAATCGAAGAAAAATGTGTTTAGGTCAAAAAGTTTCAGAGCAAGCATACATCCTGGTTTCTCAACCATTTTCAAAAATAAACATATCCCCATGATCAGGGGAGTGCATAGATTCGTTTTAAAACTTAAAATGAAGGTTCTGGAAAAAAAAGTTTAAGATGGCTACCTGAGTTGAAGCTTTGTGATTCTGAGCTTTCTGACCCTCCCTTTGATGCAAAACCACTCCAATGATACCCATTGTGCTTTTGAAAGGCTTAGAACAAGTTTGTATGGCCTGGTTTTTGAGATTCAGTTCTGATAACTCATAAATCGTTTTCTTGTTTGAGAAGCTTTCAGGCCATGGAAATGGGTGCTTTGTGTTCTATGATTGATTTTGAGATGAATGGTGAAAGAATAAGTGATTTTTGTTGGCTGTGGAGTGAGTTTCGAAGGAATGAAGGTTTATGGAATATTTGGTGATTCTGAGCTTGGTGAGGTTTCAGGCTTATGTGTTCCATGAAATGAGGTCCATGATGTTTGTATAAGGCAATGTGATTGGTTCAGAGAGTTGGTGTGGCACAGTTTGATTGGCATGGTGTATTTTGCAAAAAGTCAAGATTTTTGTACTACAAGCATGGGCTCGGGTCAGAGGAGATCTAAAGGGTGGATTGGCCTCAGCTGAGTTTGTGGAGAGCCCTTGGATCAGATTGCATGAGCTGGAGCACTTGGATCAAAAGATATCACATGTTTTGCAAATTCCCCCCTTTGAAATTTCTTGAAGTGCAAGGCATGGAATCGTGTGATTTTTGGCATAATTTTGATCAAGGCAAGTTGTGCTATGTTGTTATGATGCTTAGAGATCAATTAGAGATCATGAAAGTGTTTAGAACTTGAATTTGCAAAAATCCCTCTTTGGCATGAACTTGAAAATTATAGGATTTTTCCCAACTTTGAAAGATCATATCTTGAGTACTAGGATGAATCAAGAGGAGTTCTTGTACTTTTTGAAAATGGGAGGATCCAATCTACAGCTTTCATGTTTAAGGATTTTTCATTTGAAGCATTTTTGATCAAGAAAGAGGAGGTTGAAAATCTTTCCCAAAATGGAAAGTTTCAATTACAAGTCATGTCCAAAAATAGCAAGTTTGCAAATGGCTTGAAATTCTTCAATATTGTGCACTTCTATCCACTTATAAGATCAAATAAAGATCATAGAACCTCAATTTGATGAAAATGATCCTTTGGTTCCATTGTTGGGGGCCTCAGATGCCATGATTCTGACTTTTCTTGCACAACAAGTTACCAGTTGATCTGATGACTTCCACAATAAATTTCTTCATCAAATTTGGTACACATGCTCCTTATAACATATCAAGACCATTAGAAACAAGAATGACCAAAAAATTGAGATTAAGGCCTCTGAAACCAAAACCCTAATTTGAGGTCATCTGTGCAGGAAATCTTCAGTCTGCCTCTATGCCTATGCCATGCTTTGTGATTTTTTGACTTTAATGAACTTTGGGGAGCATATTATGATCATGGAACATATATGGACCCTCTTGGCATGCTTCAAGACCATTGGGATGGCTCAGATCACTTCTTGGATTGCTCAGATCACAAACCCTAGATGCAGATGAAATGAACTATGTAGTGAGATGATATGCTTATGCAATGCTATATGAAAAGATCACAAGCCATAGTGTGAGAAATAGTGAGGGCAAACATGGGGTGTTTACAGCTGCCCCTATTAAAGCATGAGTTAGATGTGCAGGATGTAAGCCCTTGGCTTAACAGACAAACAAGATAACTTGTGGTTGAATACCAAAGACAGTCCGAAATTTGCACTTACTAGGGAGAAGAAGAAAAAGTATATAAATTGTAACAGGTAGTATAGTATGAGTATTAAATGAAAGCGATGGAGGAAGACCATTGAGAAGAGGACGACTGCTGAGGATGAAAAACGGTCAGTAAAGCAATGACGGGGACTGCCATCATGTTGGGAAATAAAGAGACTGCGACGGGGACGGCCATCGGGTAGACTGATGAAGGACGATCATCAGCATAAAGGAAAAGACCACGACGGGGACGACCATCGGGTAAGGAAATAAAACTCTCTGGGGATTAAAGAAATGAGGAAAGGACTGACAGGGACGACCATCGGGTTAAAGGGTAAATAAACCGCAACGGGGACGGCCATCGGGTAAAAGAATAAATGAAATAATGATGAGGGACGGTCATCAAAAGGTGAAGGACGATCACCTAGCAGGGGAAGGCTATTGAAAATATCACGACATGGGACGAATGCTGGATAGAAAAGATCAACGATAGGGACGACCATCGGATAAGCATGATGAAGGACGATCATCAATAGGTGAAAGACGATCACCTAGCAGGGGACGGCTGCTGTTGGGGATTATCTCGACATAGGACGAATGCCGGATAGAAAGTTCCAACAATGGGGATTCCACTAGGGGTAGGATTAGGGACGGTCATCCAAAGGTGAATGACGATCACCTGGCAGGGGACGGCTGCCGAAAGTATCACGGCATAGGACTAATGTAGGATAAGAGGATCAACGATGTGGACGACCATCGGGTAAAATGATGAGGGACGATCATCAAAAGGTGAAGGACGATCACCTGGCAGGGGACGGCTGCCGAAAATATCACGACATAGGACGAATGTCGGATAGAAAAGTTGCTTTGTTGGTGACTTAGTGGGGAATGGTAAACACGGACGAGTGCTTACGCTTTTAAAATAAAAGGTATAAGTGTTTGACAATGTGTACAGATTAAAGATGCGAACGAGCATCCTTAGGACCACGATACGGACGAGTATCGAAAGAAACAAACGATGACACGTGTTCTAGGATGATGATACGGACGAGTATCAATCGGTTAAGCAAGGAACGCGGACGAGTGTTGATTTGTCGGGGAGGTGATATATACAAGATACGGACGAGTATCAAAGGATTGTGTATAAGTAAGTGTTTGATCTGCTGAGGAAAATATGTGCAAGACACAGACGAGTGTCAAAAAGATTTGAGAAAAGGTCACGGATGAGTGTTTTAACTTGGTGGGGAAGTATGACATGGACGAGTGTCAAACGAATATGTATAAGTTATGAACAAGTGTCTGTATTGTGAGTGCAAAAGGTATTCTGGCTTTGTCAGCGGGTGATAAGTTTTGTATATTGCTGGTAAAGTGACTTTGATGTATTTGCAGGTGACTGGCTCGAACCTGCCTTATGATCATGCAAAATGTTTTATTTTTGCCGTAATTCCCTGTATTAGACGGAATGCTACGCTTATTTTTGGGAAAAAATAATGCGAATGCTATGATTATGCAAATGAGTGAACCGATCTGAGATCCAAATCCTGCGGTGGGAGAGATCTCTGGGCGATCTGGCTGAAGGGAAAACTCCGCTTGGGAAAGAGTTCAATGGACGATTTGTAGGGAGAGAGGATCACCGAACGATCTTCTTAGGGAACTTTGCGGTGTTATGGGGGAAGAAATCTATGGGGATCCCGGTTGGGGGAGTTTTTATTAAAGACACTCATGTTGGGGATGAAGAGGCTTTGGCAACTCCGTCGGGGAACAATATTTCAGGCATTACTCTACTGGGGAGAACTGGCAACTCCGCGGGAAAGCGATTATGTCGGCTCTGTTGAGGATGAGAAAATCCTGGAAAATCTGATGGGGAACAGAATGTCGTGGCGACTGGCTGAGGAAGGTGACTCTTCCCACTCTGCTGAGGATGAGAAAATCCAGGCGACTCCGTTGAGGAAAAGAAGATCCTGGCAAATCTACTAGGGAAAACTTTGGAAACATGCTGGAGATGAGAGGACCTTGGCAACTCAGCTGAAGAAAACTCTTGCGACCTTAATAGGGAAAGGAAGACTCCGGTAAATCTTTAGGGAAAAGAAATTTCGGACGACTTTGCTAGGAGTTCCTGGCAACTTCGTTGGGGAAGAGCCATCAGGTATTGCTCGGGAGATCCTGTTTGGGGAAGAAGGGAACTTCTGTGAAGTAATCTGTTGTAACTCCTTCGTCCAAGCGACATGCTGGGGATTTAATAAGTTTCTCGAAGGATCCTCTAAGGGGATAACAGCTTCCCGGGGGAACACTTCTGTCAAGTAATCCTGCTGATGAGGTGATTGCTGACTTGGCTAGGGATACGATGCTTGATATGCCCTGTGCTATGAAAGATTGTCTTCCTTGAGTACCTGCAACCTGTTAGGCAAAGGAAAAGTACAAGTGTCCCGAGGTATCCTCAACCGGATTCCGTCATAGGAGTTAGATTTATCTGGGAGCAACATACTGTAAACACCCCAAATTTTCCCTCACCCATTCACACCATGGCTTGTGATCATTTCATACGCATAAACACAATCATATCATCTCATATCCCATTTTTGATTCACTGCATAGTTTCTAAGTCATCTGCACCTAGGGTTTGTGATCTGAGCAATCCAAGGGCTTCTTGAGCCACTCCAAAGGCCACCAATCACTTCAAAGGGATCCATATGTGTTCTTATATCATATTACATCCTCTCAAAGTCAAGAATGCAAAAGAATCACAAGAACTGGGTTTGGTATGGATGCAGAGCCAGGATTGACTGCACAGTTGACCTAAAATTAGGGTTTTGGTTTCAGAGGCCATAACTCCAAATTTTTTGGTCATTCTTGTTTCCATTGGTCTCTATATGGTATAGGGAGTATGCATATCAATTTTCATGAAGAAATTCCATGGGGAAGTCATCTGATCAAGAGTTGACTTTTCAGACAAGTCAGTGTAAAATCAGGGCATCTGAGGCCCCCAGTGACCCAACCAATGGGTGATCTTCATCATTTTGAGTGTATATGATCTTTATTTGATCATGGAAGAATGTTGGAGTTCACAAGAATCAAGAATTTGGAGTTTTTGCAAATGTTGACTTTTTGAGCATAGTTGACTTTTCAAGAAAGCTCCATTTTAGGTCATTTTTCAAGCCTTGATTCTTGATCCAAAAATGCTTCAAATGGAAAAACCTTGGTCATGAAAGTTGTAGATTACATCTTTCCCTTTTCAAAAAGTACAAGAACATGATCAAATTCTTCTTGGATCAAAAGTTATGGTGTGACAAAGTTGGCAAAAATCATTGATTTTCAAGATGTGCACCAAATGAGAAACTTGCAAGATCATGAACCAAGGCTGTTTGTAACCTCTAGTTGGCATCAAACCAATGTACAAACATTCTATGTGACATAAAAATCAGAATTGAACCAAAAGATCACATGTTCATGGTTTGTGTAACAAGGCATTTTCCATGAAGTTTCAAAAAGAGCCAACTTGCAAAACCACTCATCACACTTCACCAACTTGATGCATTGGATGCTGCACCTTGCTAGCCCTCTCACCTCATCTTGCTGCACCAGAACCATGCCTTGTACTAGCCTAGAACCAAGCCATACTTTCCTTACACAAAAAGTTGACTTTTGGCAAAAGCAAACATCCCAATCACCACAGGCCATGTCACATCCTCTGGCCACTTGGATTAAAATATACTATCCATTTGCAAGCCATTTCATAAAAGAAGCAAGGCTGAAACCTCATATAGAAGCCATTCACAAAAACACTCCAACAAGCAAAAAACTTTCGAATCATCTTCCACAACACACAAACACAAAAACCATTTCCATAGATCAAATCACCTTGCTTCACTGAGTAGAAACCACCAAGACTTGGGCCTGGAACAAGCAAGAACACCCCATTGCCATTTTTCACCTCAAGTTGCAGTTTCATTCGAATCTCTCTCCCCAGCTCACAAACATCAAAACCAACTCCACAAACCTTCTCCACTCATCATCAGGACCACAAAGAACCACTCACATTGGCCTGAAGCTGCTTGCATCACCATTGCCATTTCCAACTGAGCTTGAGCAGAAGCTGCTCAAACTCTTCACACAGCCAACATAAACTTCTCCAAAGCATTCAAACATCATCAAGAGGTCCTAAGGAGTGGATTGCACAAGGAGAAAGGGTCTGAAAGTTGCTGGAGTGAAAGCTTCGAATCTCAGGTAGCTCAAGAAATATTTTTCCAGAAATCATTTTTTATGTTCTAAACTTGTTCTCCATGCTTCACTGAGTATCCTGATGCTTTTAGTTTTTGAAATGGTGATGAAATGAACATTTAATTGATCTCTGAAACTGGTTTGCCCTAAAAATTGTTTGTTTCGATTCATGCTTCTGGGGAAAAATAAATGAATTTGGGCATGGGGTTTTGATTCAGTGGATCATGGGAATCATTTCCCTGTTTTTAGATTTCGTTTTTGTTACGATTTGAGAGAGTTTGGAGATTTTCAGGTGGACTTCCCACCGGAGAAGACGACCAGAGGTCTTCTCCGGCCACCTGAAAATCATTAGGGCTTAATCCTGTAATTAATTGCCATTTGAATATTGAGCGTAGGATCAGTAGACTTTGTTGACTTGCCGCGCGAATAGAGGGCCCAGATTCATTTGATTAGCCCTAATTCATTTTATTAGTTTAATTAAATCATAATTAAGTTAATTAATCTGAACCAATCCTGGCCACTAGATCTGGCGCCAGTCAACGCATTCAAATCCAGAGCTCATCTCAGCCTTCCATTTGTTTGACTTCATTTAAAATTCATTTTTATTTCATTTCTTTTTATTTTATTTGTCCAATTTATTTAAAATAGCAAAACTTGTTTAAAAATTATGAAATTTTTTATCCTGAGTTTCATTAATTTTTCAAACACAAAAATATTTTTATTTTTATTTTTAGCATTAAAAAAGTATTTTTAAATATTTAAAAGATTATTTTTAATTGATTAATGAAAATTAATTTATTAAAAATACTTATAAGTATTTAAAAATCACCAAAAAATTCATGAAATGTTCTAAGACATTTAGAAACATTGTCCAACCTTCAAACCAAATTTCTTTTTTGATCTTGATGCATTTTAAGAATTTCTCATTGAATTAAAATCATTTTTATGCATTAATTTGATCCTAAGTTCAAAAAATCATTTCTGCCTATCCATGAAGAGTTGGACATTGATTCTTCTTGCATTGCATTGTGTTTAACATGTAGTTTTTGAGATAAAATGGCCATGATTTGATTCCTCATTTTCAATTTGTTTGGCATTTCTTTTGTTTAGGAACCCTAAAACCCTAAAAAACTTAGAAAAATCATAACTTAAGATTGGTTAAGAGTTGAGACCTCTCCTTTGGGCAGTGGTTTAGTATGGGATTAGGGGTCCATTGTGTGGCATTTTCCATTTTTTACCTTAGGGTTTGCTTCTGTTTTTGGTTTTTGTTTGATGTTTGGTTCATAAACCCTAATTTGGGCTTCCATTTGCATCTTTCTTGCATTCTCTTGCATAACATGACTTGCCATGACATTTCAAGCATTCATGTGATTCATTTGACATCATAAGACATATAGAAAGCATGTTTGATCATTGCATCATGTATTTGCCTTGTTGTATGCCTTGTGCACTTCATAACTTTTCATGTATGTTCATGCTTCCTAGCTTGCATCATTTGCACCCATGAACTTGTGTGATCATATCCATGTGCTGCCTCATGTTTGTAGCATCTCATAACATCATTAGCATCATGTATATGCTTCTGATTTTGTTTCTCATCATGTCATCTCATCCCATTTTGCATTGCATTGCATTTCTTTTCTAACCTTTTCAGGTGGTAAGTGACTTGAGAAGTGAATTTGCCTTCACTTCTCATAACTTTTCTTTTCATCTCTCTTGCATCCATTGCTGCATTTTCTATTTGTGTTTGAGTTTGAGCTTGCTCATTCTTCTTCTTCCCACTTTTCTTTCTTCAAGTGACTTGACTTCTTGAATGAAGCAAGTCACTTTGCTTCTCTTGATCCTGTTCATCTGCTTCCTGGTGGTTCCATTGAAGATCTTCTCTGTTAAACCTCACAAACCTTAGGGACAACCAAGCATGACAATGACTAGGGTTTTGATTAGTTCCCCCCTTTTTTTAGTTTTCACCTTTGTGTCTCTTTGAGTCTTCTCTTCTCATCTCATAATCAGGGACTAAACCCTAAAGGCTTTAAGGCTTTGTGATTAAGCTTATGCCTGCATCCTTCTCTTAGGATGGAGTGTATAACTTTAATCCTAAGTGTTAAACCCTTAATGTGTTTAAATCTCTTAATCAATTCACTTAATAATCATCAAGACATCACACTTGTAACTTGGGCCTTGCATTAGGGTTCTAATTCTTCCTTAATTGGTTAAGAAGGACTAACCCTAGTGTTAATGGACAAGTCTCCCTCAAGTTGTCTTACAAACCCTAAAACTCACTTCATCATCATACCATTGAATAAAATCCACTCAACAAAGGCTTGTTTTGTCATGAGTTTAATCCCTAATCATGGATTAAGTTGAGGAGTTTTCCTCAGCTTAAACATTCTCATCTATTATCCTTCTCTTAGGATGGTGTAATGAGTCTGTTTAATCCTTGATTATGGCTTAACCTCATTACTCAACACTAAACAAAAACCACCAAAACACCTAAATAATCACAAGTAGGTTAATGATCTTAATCCTACATCATGGTGATTAAGTGTGAGAATCTGACTTCACACTTAAGGTATTCTCATTACCCCTAATCAGAGGGAAGATGTGATGAGTTTACTAACCCATTGGTTTAGGCTTAAGCTCATTAACTTACGACAAATTCCAAAAGCAATAAAAGATTGAAAACACAAAAACAAACAATAATCGTCTCCTCCGGGATTCTTTTCTCATCACCTTCACTCATAAACGAGAACTTGCTTCTTCCGTCTAATGCAAGACAGTTTGCACCTGAGCCAGACAGGTCATACACTTGAGCATAGACAAGCAAGCAGTTCACAAGTCAATTCATCTTTCAGTCTCTTTGGGTCGAACTACGGTGTTCTGACTTCCTCATTGCACGAGAGGATACGTAGGCATAACTTAACAGTTATCGAACAAAAGTCTCTGTATATTCCCCCTCTTTCCAGCATCTTTCTCTTAGCCTCATTATCATGAGCAGTTCATTCCCATTCCTACACTGACACTGTATATATCACACTTTGCACTTCTTTTGCACCGACACCTGTACATCCTTTTCCAGCTACTTTATACACAAATTGCACTGACACTACCCCTTTAAAACACAAATCTTTTAAGCGTGGATCCCGTCGAGTACGGCGGACAATCTGGGTGCTAATACCTTCCCAGGTTGTAACCAACCCCCTTTCTCAGTCTCTCTGGTTCGCAACCGTCTTATCCATATCTTTCTAGGTCTATGCAGCATTGCCTTTCCTCCGGGATAAAAATGCCTAGCTGGCGACTCTATTCATTCTCCAGTGAGTTCACGGCTGTGTGTTCTCACTGTTCCCTTCGCCGACCGTTCGCGTCTGTACCTTTATCTGGGCCCGTCCCACTTATCGGGAGCGACACATACTTCCTGCAAGCATTGATTAAACTTTGGAAATTTTGCAAACGAAACAGAAATTACAAAACAAAGTGTGATTGAAAATTTTGATTTTATTGATTTGTCTGACCTGAATGGGCAAGTACAACGAAGAAGTGAATCCCTGAAAGGAGGAGATTGTTGTAAATTGAGAAAATAAAAATGGTGGCAATGTTGAAGTTGCAATCCAGTGAGCTTCCTTTTCTATGACCTGTATGACCTTGACGTTCTTCGTATCTTGCTTTCTAAAGAAGGTTGATTCTGACCGATGCTTTATCTTTTCGAAGCTTTCCATTTTACGAAGGGTACAGACGAATTCAGAATGCAGTTGTTCGCTTATTCCCTGATTTTGCGTGGATCGCCCTTTCGGGTTTTCAATCCACCGGGATACCCATATTTGCCTGAGCTGTCCGATGTGGCTTTTCAACTCAGCGGGTGTACATTTTTTCCCTTATTTTTGCCTGAGTCTTTTATTCTGTTTTTGACTCGCCGGGATGCCCTATTTTTGCCTGGACTTACATTCTGTTTTTATGTCCAGCGGTTCATTTATGCGAAGTATTTTTTAACTGCATCTGAATTCACAGGAGATAGGAATTTTTCGCCATCCATGGTTGCGTGCATCAGTGCTCCGCCTGAGAAGACTTTAGTTATCACAAAGGGACCTTCATAGTTTGGCGTCCATTTGCCCCTGTGGATGTATGAGGAGGAAGAAGTCTTTTCAGAACAAGCTCTCCCACTTGGTATTCCCGTGGTCTGACTTTCTGATCGAAGGCTTTCTTCATTCGCTTCTGATATAAATGCCCATGACAGATGGCTGCTAATCTTTTCTCTTCAATCAAACTCAGTTGATTATATCGAGATCAGACCCATTCTGCTTCATCCAGTTTCACATCCATCATTACTCGTAAGGAGGGCAGTTCAACTTCAACAGGTAGGACTGCTTCCATACCATACATAAGCTGATAAAGTGTTGCCCCAGTAGATGTTCTGATAGAGGTTCGGTATCCATACAATGCAAATGGTAGCATTTCGTGCCAGTCTTTGTAGGTGACTACCATCTTTTGCACAATCTTCTTGATATTCTTGTTAGCGGCCTCAACAGTGCCATTCATCTTTGGCCTGTAAGGAGAAGAGTTGTGATGTTGAATCTTGAAGTCCCGGCAAATTTCTGCCATCATCTTGTTATTCAAATTGGAACCATTTGTAAGATCAAAGTGCGCCTAAGAGGGGGGGGGGGGGGAATTAGGTGTTATCAAAGTTTTCGATTCTTTTTCTTCGATGGATGGATTTTGCTTTTTACGGTTTATAGAATGAAACACGGTAAAGCAAGAAAGTAAAGATGAGACGGAGATTTATCCTGGTTCCCTTCACAATCCGAAGGTACATCCAGTCCCCTTTCAACACGAAAGAGATTTCCACTAGTTTCTTTAGAACAGTACAACCTATCACACCTTCAATGGTGAGGCCTGCTTTCTAACAAACTATACAAACAAGTGTGCAAGAACAATCCTCTTGCCACACTTACCCTTATGTCCAAACAATCATTGGAACACGAGTCACAAATAGAAAACACTTTCTATAATTTTTTGTTTGAGTGAGAGTACAATGAATGGTATCAATAAAAATTGATTTTCTCCTATATTCAAAAGTCACTACTTAAGATTCAATACAAGTGTTCAAGAAAATATGAAAATGATGAACTTATGAACACTTTTGAAATATGAAAATTATTTGAATTTAGTGATTTTGATTGTATGATAATATTTGAAAATTCTAGGAGGTGTTTATGAATTTGAAATTTTAAGAATTTATAATAGTTGAAACACCTATTCAAAAAGGTATGAGAATTTAAAAAGCAATTCTTTGAAAAGGTATAAAAAAGTTATGAATTAAAATCCTGAAGAGGTATAACACTTAATAAAATTTGAATTTGAAGAGAAACAATTTTTCAAAAATTCTACAGTGTTAACCGGTTAACCATATGGGTTAATCGGTTAACGCCCAGAAACGTTACCACAGAATTGAAAAATTGAGACCGTTAACCGGTTAACCCATATGGTTAACCGGTTAACACTGTTAAAACACAAAAAAATATTTCTGTTTTAAGTGTTAAAACCAGTTCCAATTATTTTCAAAATGATGCACATGCATTAAAAATTATGATGAATATTTTGAACACTTGTATATCATATTAAGGAGTAAATTTTGATATACCTAAGCCTTAAGACAAGTCTTGAAATTGTTGCATAAAAGCTTGAAACGAACGGAAGCATTCCATTGATGATGCATAGCCATGATCTTGATCTTTGTTGTCATCTCGACTTTTTGCAATCTGGAATGAGCTTGAATAATGTTGACGTCATCAAAAATATTGATCTTGAAGTATGCTTCTACATTCTCCCCTTTTTGATGATGACAACCAAACTAATTTTGCATACAAGCTTTGGTCGATCGATGTTGTTCTAGGCTTGATTCTCCCCCTATGTCCAGCAACTTCCCCTATCTAAACAGAGGCAAAATTCTGAACAGAGAGATATTAGAAACCAAGCTCTTCTTCCCCTTTTGCATTAGCAAAAAGGAAGAGAGGATCAAGCATAATCATGAAAAATACAGCATAGAATTCAGCATGATGCACTTTAGCATGAAAACATACACGAAAGCACAAATATAACAAAAACATAATTTGATTAAAAAATGGAAAAGAGTACGGAAACATAACCAAAACGAAATCAAAATTGCCTAACAAACTTAGGACTTATAACAGAATTTTAAAACTAAATAAAAACAACAAAAGCAACAAGACATGCATGTTCATTCATCTTCCGACATATCATCACTTTCATATTCACCATCTTCACCATCTTCACTACCGACTTCACTTTCATCATCCTCTTCGGTTTGGTTGTGAGAACTGATAATCAATTTCCGAAGACTTTTGAGAGTGCGTTGGGTTTCACGGTGGTTTTGTTGAGCTTCTCGGTGGTGTGTCATGATGGTGGTGTAAAGGAAGTCATTGGTTATGCCACCTTCGGGAATAGGAAAGGATGGAGCGGAGGAACCATCAGCATATTCATAAGAACCATCGTTGCGTAAAACAATTCTGGTATTCTTCACAATTGTAATCTCATTGATTTTGTTCGCCGTAGCCTTCATGGCGATAAAAGGTTCCCTACCAATAACCAAGTCGGTTTACTCAATGATCCGAGAAATGAGCCTAGCATACGGAAGTCTTGTCTTTAAAGATAGTTGTTGCTTCAAGTGATACATCATTGTGAGCATCCAATTAATCTTTACCCTTTTCTTGATAGCAAACAGCACTTGCATCTCCAAGTCATTGATTTGAGAGTGGTTTGAATCTTTGGGCAGCAGCACATAACAAATGATATAGTGTAACAACCATTCATCAACGGTCAAATTCTTCGCATAGCATAGAGTTCTTGAAGTGCGCTGTCCCGATGTCACAACATCCTTCGGAAAACGGCAGATTGAGTAATAATACTCCATTTTGTTGTAGCCGGACCAAACATCATCAATGTGATTCACGCCTTTGTGGAGAAACACACCGGAAAATGGAATGTTCAAGGATGCAGCCAAAGCACCTAAATCCTCCTTAATTTCACAATTTCTAACAAGAGTATGCAACTTATGTTTACCATGCCTATCCATGTTGAGAGAAAAGTTATGCATAAAGGATTGGACCAAATCCGGGTAAACTCTCCCGTTGTCAGCAACAAAGTCACTCATCCCTTGAAATTCTAGCAAAGCAGGAAATTTAAAGGTTGGAGGTTTGAAGGATATCAGAAGAACATATTTACCCTTAAGCAGTGGTCTGACTCTGACTTTGAAATCCAGCCTCCTCTTCTTGGTGGATTCCATTGTTTTTGCAGCTGGAGCTTCGCCTGACGCTGAGGCCGGTTCCTTTCCTTTCCTTTGAGGTGCCATGAACAATGATAGAGTTAGGGTTTTGGAGGAGATGATATTTTCGGATTTGATGTTGGGTGAGTTGAATGTAGTTTGAAGAGTGTTATAAAGATGAAGAGATAATGGGTTTTAATGGGGTTTTAAGTTGTTGAAGGTTGGAAGTTGGAAGAAGATGATAAATAGAGTTTATGGTAGTCAAAGAGTTGAAGAGTTAAAACATGTGGAATTGAATGAACCAAACATGCAATGCAATGTACTTGAAGAATATATTAAAAACATAGTAAGACAAAAAAAAACAAAAACAAAAATAAAAACACAGAGTCTGAAATCTGCGCTGGAAATCCAAGTTTTGGATGTGTTAAACGGTTAACCTATTACGTTAACCGGTTAACGGTTAAAAAATTTGAATTTTTTGAAAAATCCAGCAGCATGTTTTAGACCAAAAATAACCACTTTTTCATAAATAAAAAATTCATAAAGTGTTAGCACTCATCAAAACGAAACTTTCGATCAAAAAAGATTTTGAAACCGATTATTTTCGGGTATACGAAAGTGAGAAAAACGAAAACCGGCGAAATGGAAGTGCTAGCATTTTATGACTAAAAAGTGAACAAACATACATATAATGCAACAAAAAAATACAATAAGCAATTTTAAAGTTAGGTTAGATGTCACCTTCATTGAGAATACCAAGTTCTCATCGAATCTTGTAAAATTGCTCTTTAGCCAACGGTTTAGTGAATATATCGGCGAGTTGATTGTGTGTATCCACGAATGTAACATCGACATCTCCATTTAGAACATGATCTCGAAGGAAGTGATGCCGGATATCTATGTGCTTTGTTCTTGAATGCATGACCGGGTTCTTCGTGATATTGATGGCACTTGTGTTGTCACACCGGAGAGGGATACAACCGAGGTCTATACCGAAATCGAGGAGTTGTTGTTTAAGCCACAAGATTTGAGCACAACAACTTCCTGCTGCGATGTACTCTGCTTCGGTCGTGCTAAGTGCAATGCATGCTTGCTTCTTACATGCCCACGACACTAGTGAATTCCCGAGAATGTGACAAGTACCACTTGTACTTTTTCTATAGGTCTTACATCCTGCATAATCAGCGTCAGAATAACCAATTAAAGAACAAGTACTACCTTTTGGATACCATAATCCGACGTACGTCGTTCCTTTGAGATACTTCATGATCCTCTTCATGGCGGTGAGATGTGATTCCTTCGGATTAGCTTGAAAGCGTGCACACAAACAAACACTGAACATAATGTCAGGACGGCTTGCCGTCAAATATAAAAGTGAACCGATCATACCTCGATACTTTGTAATATCTATTAAAGTGCGGGAAAGATCTTGATCAACATACGTTCCGGATCCCATTGGAGTAGACATTTCTTTGCAATTGTCCATATCAAATCTTTTCAATAATTCCTTGCAATACTTGGATTGGTTGATGAAGATTCCATCCTTTGTTTGCTTGATTTGTAAACCAAGGAAGTAGTTCATCTTTCCCATCATGGACATCTCGAATTCGCCTTGCATCATAAGAGAGAATTCTTCGCAAAGATCTTTGTTCGTTGAACCGAAGATGATGTCGTCGACATAGACTTGAACAAGTAAGGTGTTGCCCTTGAGATTCTTGATGAACAAAGTCTTGTCAACCTTTCCTTTCGTAAAACCTTTCTCACATAGGAAGTTGCTAAGGCGATCATACCAAGCCCTTGGTGCTTGCTTTAAGCCATAAAGAGCCTTCTTCAACTTGTAGACATGAGAGGGATTCTTGAAGTCTTCAAAACCCGGAGGTTGTTTGACGTAGACTTCTTTATTGATGTAACCGTTTAGGAAGGCTCTTTTGACATCCATCTGGTACAACTGAAAATTCATAGAACAAGAGTAAGCGAGTAATAATCTAATAGCTTCTAACCTTGCTACCGGAGCGAATGTTTCATCAAAGTCGATTCCTTCTTCTTGGTTGTAGCCTTGTGTGACCAATCTTGATTTGTTACGAACTATGATCCCATTCTCGTCAAGTTTGTTCTTGAACACCCATCTTGTGCCTATGATATGTTTGTTGTCCGGTCTTGGTACAAGAGTCCAAACTTGGTTCCTTTCGAATTGGTTGAGTTCTTCTTGCATAGATATTATCCATTGATCGTCGCCTAAGGCTTCATCGATTTTTGTTGGTTCAATTTGAGACACGAACGCCATGTTGAGACAAGCATCCTTGAGATTGAGTCAAGTTGCAACACCTTGGCTAATATCACCAATCACTTTATCTATCGGGTGATCTCTATGAGTTCTCCATTCTTTTGGAAGATCTTGATGTTCTTCAATGGTTGGTGAGTCATATTCTTGTGATATTGCTTGTTCTTTTGATGTCTCCTTTTGTTGTTGTGATAGATCTACTACATCATCATCATCATCCACAATAATATTATCCTCTTTCGAGGGGTTAGTCTCATCAAACAAAACATGTATAGATTCTTCAACAGTAAGTGTTCGTTTATTGAAAATTCTAAAAGCTTTACTTGATAGAGAATAGCCAAGAAATATACCTTCATCAGATTTCTCATCAAACTTACCAAGGTTGTCCTTGTCGTTGTTGAGAACGAAGCATTTGCATCCGAATATGTGGAAGAAAGATATGTTGGGTTTCCTTCCCTTGAACAACTCATATGGGGTCTTCTTGAGAATAGGTCGAATATTGACACGGTTACTTACAAAGCAAGCCGTGCTAACCGCATCCGCCCAAAAATATTTAGGAAGATTTGAGTCGCTAAGAATTGTCCTTGCAAGTTCCACTAATGCCCTATTCTTCCTCTCTACGACACCATTTTGTTGAGGAGTCCTTGGTGCAGAGAAATTGTGAGAGATTCCATGCACTTCACAAAAATCTTCAAATGATGAATTTTGAAATTTGCCACCATGGTCGCTTCTTATGGAAACAATTGAGAGTGACTTCTCATTTTGAATTTGCTTGGCATACTTCTTGAATGCTTTAAAGGCATCACTTTTCTGCACTAAAAAAAACGTCCAAGTGTATCTAGAGAAATCATCAACAATAACTAGGGCAAAAACGTTACCTCCGAAGCTTTTTGTTCTTGATGGACCGAAAAGATCCATATGTAACAATTTTAGTGGTCTTGAAGTAGATATCACTTTCTTCATCTTGAAGGATGTTTTGGTTTGCTTCCCCTTTTGACATGCGTCACAAAGCTTATCCTTGATAAACTTTATCTTCGGAAGACCAACAACTAGATCATGCTTTAATAATTTGTTCAAATACTCCATGTGAATGTGAGCAATCCTCTTATGCCAAAGCCATGCCTCGTTGTTTTTTGCCATTAAGCATTTCACCTTCAAGGAAGAGTCATCAAAAGAAATCATAAAAATGTTATTAAATCGTTTACCTTTTAGCAAGAGTTCATGAGTGACTTCGTGTTCTATCAAGCATTCCTCCTTTGTGAAGTTGATTCGGAACCCTTTGTCACACAATTGACTTATGCTAAGAAGGTTGTGTTTAAGGCCTTCCACATAAAGGACGTCTTCGATGATTGTATGAGGAGATGCACCAATGGTTCCAACTCCAAGAATCCTTCCTTTATTATCATCACCGTAAGTAACGTATCCTTTGGCCTTAAGTGTTAGACTTGAAAATTTGTTGATATCGCCCGTCATATGCTTTGAACAGCCGCTATTGAGATACCATTGAGTAGAAGTTGTTTTCAAGCATACCTACAAAACAAAGTCAAGTATTGTTAGGTACCCAAATTTCTTTGGGTCCTTGATAGTTAGTACCCTTTTCGACCCACACATAATGCCCTTTAGCAACACCAATGTTGCACACATAGCAAGCATTAGGTGTATGGCCTTTGATTCCACAATAAAAACAAGTAGGTTGAAATTGACTTTTAAATCTAGGAACATATTTTTGTTTCTTAATGATCCTTTTCCTTTTATGACTTTGATGCATAGTTTTAGAATTGTTAGTCTTTTCTTTAACAATTTGTTCACTAGCTTTTACGAAAACGGTTTCACTTGTGCTTGGTTTGGAAAACTTAGAATATTTTAAGCCACTTTTATCATTTGGATATCTTTGGTGCCTAAGAATTTCCGCCAAGCCAATTTGACCTTTTTCATATCTTTCTAAGACTCTTTTGGGTTGAACAATTTGAAAAGATAATGACTCACAATTTTTACATGCAAGGCTTTGTTTTTCATCCATTATCTTTTGTTTTTCATTTTCAATGTACTTTTCAAAAGATGCATTTTGTTCCTCTAAAGATAATATTCTTTTCTTTTGGGATGAAATATTTTTGTACAAAGTCTTGCATTCTTTTAGAAGTTCATCTATGACTTCTTGTGCATCATTTTCATAAATTGAAAAGTTGCTACTAACCTCGTCATTTTCTTCATCGGAGTGATGTGACGCCATTAACGCCATATTTGCACATTCATCGCTTTCCGATTCCGATGAGGAACTGACTTCATTGTCATCCCACGCGATATAAGCCTTTTTATTTTTGAAGTCCTTCTTGCCTTTGAATCTTCCTTTCTTCGCAAGTCTTGGACAATCCGGTTTTATGTGACCTTGCTTCCCACATTAATAGCATGTAACTTCTTGAATCGATCTGGATGCATCCTTCTTCCTGAAATGTTTATTCTTTTTAGGAAAAGAGGAATTATTATTTTTGTTAAAAAACTTACCAAGCTTCTTAACAAGAAGCATGAAGTTCTCATCTTCGGAAATCTCGTCATCTTTGTCACCCTTCGTGTCAATCTTCAAAGCAATTCCTTTGGACTTTTTCTCTTAATTTTCGTGCTTCTCGAGCCTTCCAAGTTCCAATTCGTGCTCTTGAAGTTTGCCGAATAGAGATGCGGATGTCATTGTTGAGAGACTCTTCTTCTCCGAAATAGCGGTCACCTTCGGTTGCCATTCCCTTGTCAAAGACCTTAGAACTTTCAAATTGAGATCGTCGTTGGTGAAGGTCTTTCTGAGTGCAATCAAGTGGTTGGTTAGATGAACAAATCTTTTTTGTAAGGCCACAATAGTTTCTCCGGGCTGCATGCGGAACATTTCATATTCTTGACTCAACGTGTTAAGCCTTGATCTTTTTACTTCTGTTGTTCCTTCATGTGTTTCTACCAAAGTATCCCAAATCTCTTTGCCGATTTGCATTGTGATACGCGAAATAATTCGTCCATACTAAGAGCGCTTTGAAGTATGTTGATTGCCTTCTTCTCATTTAGGATCTTCTTTTTATCATCTTCATCATACATATTTATCAACTTTGCGGTTCCAACGTCGTTGATCACATTAACAGGATTATGCGGACCTTCTTCGATTGCTTCCCATATGCCTTCTCCTTGGGCTTCAAGATGTGCCCTCATTCTGATTTTCCAAAAATCAAAGTATTCGCTGGAGAAGAGCGGAGGCTTGTTGCTACTTCCATCATCTTTGAAAACAGGATTCGAGTTTGCGGAAGCCATAGGATCTTGTAGGAAGAGGTTACCTAAACCTGCTCTAATGCCAATTGTAAGATCAAAGTGCGCCTAAGATGGGGGGGGGGTGAATTAGGTGTTATCAAATTTTTCAATTATTTTTCTTCGATGGATGGATTTTTCTTTTTACGGTTTATAGAATGAAAAACGGTAAAGCAAGAAAGTAAAGATGACACGGAGATTTATCCTGGTTCCCTTCACAATTCGAAGGTACATCCAGTCCCCTTTCAACACGAAAGAGATTTCCACTAGTTTCTTTAGAACAGTACAACCTATCACACCTTCAATGGTGAGGCCTACTTTCTAACAAATTATACAAACAAGTGTGAAAGAACAATCCTCTTGCCACACTTACCCTTATGTGCAAACAATCCTTGGAACACAAGTCACAAATAGAAAACACTTTCTATAATTTTTTGTTTGAGTGAGAGTACAATGAATGGTATCAATAAAAATTGATCTTCTCCTATATTCAAAAGTCACTACTTAAGATTCAATACAAGTGTTCAAGAAAATATGAAAATGATGAACTTATGAACACTTTTGAAATATGAAAATTATTTGAATTTAGTGATTTTGATTGTATGATAATATTTGAAAATTCTAGGAGGTGTTTATGAATTTGAAATTTTAAGAATTTATAATAGTCAAAACACCTATTCAAAAAGGTATGAGAATTTAAAAAGAAATTCTTTGAAAAGGTATAAAAAAAGTTATGAAATAAAATCATGAAGAGGTATAACAGTTAATAAAAATTTGAATTTGAAGAGAAACAATTTTTTAAAAATTCTATAGTGTTAACCGGTTAACCATATGGGTTAATCGGTTAACACCCAGAAACGTTACCACAGAATTGAAAAATTGAGACTGTTAACCGGTTAACCCATATGGTTAACCGGTTAACACTGTTAAAACACATACAAATATTTCTGTTTTAAGTGTTAAAACCAGTTCCAATTATTTTCAAAATGATGCACATGCATTAAAAATTATGATGAATATTTTGAACACTTGTATATCATATTAAGGAGTAAATTTTGATATACCTAAGCCTTGAGACAAGTCTTGAAAGTGTTGCACAAAAGCTTGAAACGAATGGAAGCATTCCATTGATGATGCATAGCCATGATCTTGATCTTTGTTGTCATCTCGACTTTTTGCAATCTGGAATGAGCTTGAATAATGTTGACGTCATCAAAAATATTGAGCTTGAAGTATGCTTTTACACCATTATCAGTAATGATTCGCTCAAGATCTCCATATCGACAGATGATTTCCCTTTTCAGAAATCGAGCTACCATTTGCCTAGTGACATTTGCATATGAAGCTGCTTCATCCCATTTGGTGAAGTAATCAATGGCTACCAGGATGAATCTGTGACCATTTGAAGCAGTTGGTTCAATCTTTCCAATCATATCAATGCCCCACATGGCGAAGGGCCAAGGTGAAGACATTACATTCAAAGGATTCGGAGGCACATGCACTTTATTCGCGTAGATCTGGCATTTGTGGCATTTTCTGGCATAGGCACAACAGTCTGCATCCATTGTGATCCAATAGTAACCTGATCTTAACAACTTCTTTGCCATTGCATGTCCTCCGGCATGGGTGCCGAAAGAACCTTCATGTACTTCGTGCATCAATAAGTATGCTTCCTTCTTCTCAACACATCTGAGCAAGACCATGTCGAAGTTTCGCTTGTATAAAGAACCATCAGTATTGAGGAAGGAACTGTCAGCATGCCTTCTTATTTTCTTCTTATCATTTGACGATGCCCCGGGTGGGTATGTCTGAGTCTCCAAGAAGCATTTGATGTCGTGGTATCAAGGCTTGTTGTCAGTGACAGTGTCCACAGAGAATACATATACCGGTCTGTCCTGTCTGGATACCAAAATCTGAGGTACATAATTGGCAGTCTGTACTTTGATCATGGATGAAATGGTAGCAAAGGCGTCTACAAACTGATTCTCATCTCGAGGGATGTATTCAAGCTTAACTGTTGTGAAAAAGGTCAACAATCTCCTCGTATAGTCACGGTAGGGAATCAGATGCTCCTGATGAGTGTACCACTTACCGTTGGTCTGGCTGATTACCAAAGCTGAATCTCCAAATACATTCAAGGTTTTGATCCTGAGGTCAATGGCTTCCTCAAGACCCATGATACAAGCTTCGTATTTTGCTTCGTTGTTAGTGCAGGCAAAGGTGAGCTTGGCTGAGAAAGGCATATGAACCCTTTTAGGTGTAATAAGCACCGCACCAACTCCACGACCATTGCAATTAACTGCCACATCAAACATCATGGTCCATGTTTCTTCTGGGTCAGGCCCTTTAGTGTGAATAGGCTCTTCATAATATTTTGCTTTTAAGAACATGATGTCTTCATCAGGGAAGTCAAATCTCATAGGCTGGTAATCATCAATGGGTTGCTCATCCAGATAGTCAGACAATACACTGCCCTTGATGGCTTTCTGAGAGGTGTATTGAATGTCATATTATGTTAGAATCATTTGCAACCTTGCAACCCTTCCGGTAAATGTTGGCTTCTCGAATATGTACTTGACTGGATCCATCTTTGAGATCAATAAGGTAGTATGAGTCAACATATATTGTCTTAGTCGGCGAGCAGCCCACGCTAAAGCACAACAAGTTTTCTCGAGCAGTGAATAACGTTGTTCACACTCAGTAAACTTATTTCTTAGGTAGTATATTGCATACTCTTTTCGACCAGACTCATCATGCTGGCCCAACACACACCCCATTGACTCTTCTAATACTGTCAGATACATGATTAGAGGTCTTCCTTCTTCTGGAGGCATGAGAATTGGAGGTTCTTGCAGATATTCTTTGAACTCGTCAAAAGCTCTTTGACAATCATCGTTCCACCTGATTGTTTGCTCTTTTCTTAGCAGTTTGAATAAGGGTTCGCAGGTTGTAGTGAGATGAGATATGAACCTTGAGATGTAGTTCAATCTACCTAAGAAACCTCGAACTTATTTCTCAGTTTTAGGTGCAGGAATCTCCTGAATTGCTTTGACTTTGTCGGGATCAACCTCAATTCCTTTTCCGCTTACAATTAAACCCAGCAGCTTACCAGAACGTACCCCGAATGTGCATTTGTTTGGGTTCAACCTTATCTGATCTTTCCTCAGACATTTGAATATTTCAAAAGGTTGATCAAATGTTCTTCCTCTGTAAGGGACTTGGCAATCATATCATCCACATAGCACTCGATTTCTTTATGGATCATATCGTGGAACAATGTTACCATAGCCCGTTGATATGTTGCACCGACGTTCTTCAGACCGAACGGCATTACTTTGTAACAGAATGTGCCCCAAGGTGTGATGAAGGTTGTCTTCTCCATGTCTTCAGGTGACATCTTAATCTGATTGTATCCAGAAAATCCGTCCATGAAGGAAAATACTGAGAACTGAGTATTGTTATCTACCAATACATCAATGTGAGGTAATGGGAAGTCATCTTTCGGGCTAGCTCTGTTCAGATCCCGGTAATCCACACACATACGCACCTTGCCATCCTTCTTAGGTACATGTACAATGTTAGCAACCCACGGAGGGTAACTAGTTACAACAAGAAAATCGGCGTCTCATTGCTTTTGTACCACTTCTTTGATTTTAATGGCCATGTCTGGGCGAGTACGGTGCAACTTTTGTTTAACTGGCGGACAATCTTCTTTCAATGGCAGCCTGTGCAACACAATATCTGTATCCAGACCTGGCATATCTTGATAGGACCAAGCAAAGATGTCAACATATTCTCGAAGCATACTGATGAGTTGTTCTTTCACTGAAACTTGCAGATTGGCCCCGATCTTCACCTTTTTCACATCTTCCTCGGTACCAAGATTGACAGTTTTAACTTTCTCCTGATGAGGAGCAATCACTTTTTCCTCTTGTCTCAACAACCTTGCCAACTCTTCAGGCAAATCATAGTCTTCATCAACCCCTTCATCTACTTGATTAATCGGATTGTCGAAGTCATACGAGGTCATAGCAGTGTCGTTGTAGGTGCAATCTGGAGGATTATCTCTGCAAGGGTTGAGATTTGTTCATTTTAGTGATTGATTTTATCTTATTTAGAAAGAAGTGAATGAAGTTTATTACGAAAAACATTGCCATTTATTGTTTTGTGCAAAAATAACAAAAATGAAAAGACAGTGAGCGAGAAAAGATTGTTTGCAAAAGATGTCCATTGTTCATTAATCATTCATTTACACAAAATACATATATGGCCCTATTACAAAATGAGTCCTGACACCTTGGGCAAGATGCAGGACTTGATGCATTCTTAAACAGGAAATAATAATTACTCTGCAACAGTAATCCTTATAATTTCCTAGGAAGACCAATTGAGGACTTGTTGGCCTGGGACTCTTAGACGAATCCAGCTTTCCAGGTTGAAGTCGCTTTCAGCCTCGTCTTCCACATTGTTGATAGCATCGGGGGTCAGCATTCCCCCACTCACAAACTTGGGAGCTTCAACAGCCTCCTATTGGACCTGTCGGGATGGTCTGTAACCCAACCCGAACTTGTCTTCTTTGATCTGAACTTGCAGCAGCTTGCCCCAGCCTTGGGCATTCGCGTCTTCAACAACCTTCTGAGCTTGCTTGTAAGAAGAGATTGAAGTACCAGACACTTCAGTTGTTGCTTCATTGACATTGAGGGCCTCAAAACCTTGGCTCATCGTTTCATGGATCTTCTCATCCATCTCAATATACTTGTAGGTAGCTATATGACTGACGAAGATGTCCTCCTTCCCACAAATGGTGATAACTTGGCCCTCTCACTCGTATTTTAACTTCTGGTGAAGGGTCGATGTTACGGCGCCAGCGGTATGAATCCATGGTCGACCCAACAAACAGTTGTAGGCAGGCTGAATGTCCATCACGTAGAAGATAGTCTTGAAGATTTGTGGGCCAATTACCATAGGCAGCTCAATTTCTCCAAGAACCGATCTTTTAGAACCGTCAAAGGCTCTCACAACCGGGTTACTTGGACGAAGTGCAAGACCATCATACTCCATTTTGACCAAGGCTTTCTTTGGAAGAACATTAAGAGATGACCCAGTGTCAACCAAGACATGAGAAAGAACATCACCTTTACACTCCAAGGTGATATGTAAAGCCTTATTGTGGTTACGGCCCTCGGTACTCAGATCAGCATCGTTGAACCCTAGTCCATGACTAGTATTGACATTTGAAACCACCATCTCTAGATGATTAACTGTAATCTCTTCAGGCAAGTAAGCTGCGTGCAAGACTTTGAGAAGTTCATTCCGGTGAGCCTCGGAACATATGAGCAATGATAGAATAGAGATTTTGGAGGGTGTTTGATGGAGTTAGTCCACAACTTTGTAGCCACTCTTCTTGATAATTCGCATGAACTCGTCTACATCCTGATCAAAGGATGTCTTCTGAGTTTCCTTGGCAATTGGTTCTTCAGGTAACACACTCTTGCCTTTAGCCTTGGCAGCAGCCTCTGCTTCAACATTAACTCTTGGGAATTGTGAAGCAAAGAGACGTCCGCTTCGAGTGAAGCCTCCGCCTCCCCCGACATTATCAATCTGTGGTGTAGAAGCTGAAGAATCAAGAGGGACTTTCTTTCCGTTGCAATACAAATCTGAGCCATAGTGCCAAGGTATAGCACTGCTGCTGTCATAGGGAACTGGTCCAGGCACTGTGATAGTAACCGGAGTGATTGTTGCGGAAGAAGGAGTTGCGACAGTTTGAGGTTCATAATAGATTGTGACAGGTGGTCTGACTGCAGGTGAGGCAGTTGCTGGAAGTTGTTGATGTTGATAGGGGTGTTGATGTGAGTTGTTGAAAGAATCTGGAACATGGATTGTTGATGGGTCATAGTAAATGGTAACTGTGGAAATGTCTTCATTGATGGTTGTTGTTGTTGTAGAAGGATATGTTAAACTAATGTCCATTGAAGTTGAAGAAGGGATGGTTGTTGATATTGTAGAAGAATCTGTTGGAATGATTGTTGTTGAAGTTGTAGGAGTGATATCTGTTATATCTGATGAAGTGATGTGTGCTAGTGTTGTAGGAGGAATGGTTGTTGATGTTGTAGGAGCTGGAATTGTTGAAGTGATCTGTAAAATGCCTTCTCTGATAAGACTGTTGATTCTGGTCTTCAAATCTGCACAACCGTTGGTAGAAATCTTGCAAGCTTCGCAATGGGCCTCACAACCCGGAAACACTTGGCACTTCAAAAGATGGGCTTTAACCTCGGCCAGAGGTGTTTGAATACTTGAAACATTGTCAATTAGGCTTACTGGTTGATCTTCCTCAATGGCATTTATCCTAGGCCCACCATGGCTAGGCATAGGATTCTTGGTAACACTTGGAGGGGGTGCAAAGTTTACTTCCTTAGAATCAATCAAATCTTGAACCTTCATGTGTAAGGCCATGCATTTCTCTGTTGTATGGCCAGGTGCATTGGAGTGGAAGGCACATCTGGCATTAACATCGTAGTTTCTTGGGAGATTCTGGGGATCTGGTGGGGCCAGAGTCCTCAATTCGATCAGATTGAGCTTTAATAACTGTGGAAGTAAGGCAGCATAGGCCATCGGAATGGGATTGATAACCCTGTTGATTTGTGAAGTTCTTTGTTGAAACGATAGTTGTTGTTGGTTGTTGTTGTTGTTATAGGATCTCTGTTGCGGGGGAAACTGTTGTTGCTGTGGGAAGTGATGTTGTTGAGGATACTGTTGTTGAGGTGCTGGAGCAGGAAAGGTGATAACAGCCACTTATCTTGGCATGTATTGGGGCTTACCTCTGCTCATATGCACTGAGTTGGTCTCACCTGTCCTACGAGGTATTGAGAAAGGTTTCCTTGCATTGCTGGAACTAGAACCATTGTCAGAGATCTTACCCATCTTCAATAGGTTCTCAATTCTCTCACCAGCTATAACCATATCAGCAAAACTGGTGGAAGAGAAAGCAACAAGCCGGTCAATGTAGGTTCCTTGCAATGTGTTCATAAACATGTCAGGCATCTCTCTTTGTTACATCGGTGGCTGGACAGCAGCAGCAAGCTGTCTCCATCTTTGGGCATATTCCCGGAAGCTTTCTCTCGTAGACTGAGTCATACCCATCAAGAGGGTCCTATTGGGAGCCATATCAAAGTTGTACTGATATTGGCGTATGAAAGTCTCGGCTAAATCCTTCTAGTTTCTGACATTTGCTCTGGATAGATGAGAATACCACTCACGAGATGCCCCGGTCAAGCTATCTTCAAAGTAAAACATCCACAGCTTCTCATCCATGGTATAAGCTTTTAATCTTCCCATAAAGGATTGAAGGTGGGTACAAGGATAGGAGGTACCATTGTACTTCTCAAATCATGGAGGTTTAAACTTGTGAGGAATCCTGACTCCTGCTACTAATCCCATATCCATTACATCAAATCCCAAAGAGTTTTGGGATTCCAAAGATCTCAGATTCTCCACTATTTCGTCCAGGCGGCAATCATAGGCTTCATCCCCAGCACCAATTACTGTGAACTGTTCATCCTAAGTATCTTCTTGTAGAACATGACCTCCTGCATTTCCCTGGGTATTTCCAATAATATTGACTTCAGGATTGTGGTGGGGCCCAAACTCTGGCGGATTTGCTTGCGGCTGCCCGTGATCATTGTTACTAGTACCCCCAGTGCCTGGATGAATCTCTTCTAGAGTTTTCCGCTTGACTAACTCTCTCAATATTTCTTGGCTCTGAGCCACCCAGTCATCACTGCCATGAACTGGTTCATCTGAGCCCTCATCTCAGTTCTCTCATTAGCCATCTGAACTTGGTCCATCTGAACTCTCGGAAGGTTGTGTCTTGTAGGATACCTGTGGACTCTGTTGATGGGGAAAACCCTCCTACGAGCAATGTTTCCTGAAACACACAACAAAGTGAGAAAACAACAATAAAAATACCTGCAAAAACACAGAGAATGAAGTTAGTATGCAATGCAGTATGTCTATTTGTCTTCCAAGGGTGTCCGGTTTGGCTCTTTGGTTTTGACCTTCCAGACCTCTGGGAATGAGGATGTTGAAGAGATATGAAGTTCAAAAGAAGATCCAAATAACACACAAACTGTACATTACAAAAATGCCAAAATACATAGTTCATGATTACAACAAGTTCCCATGGTGGGTCAAAATACAATTAAGTCGAGAAATACAATAAAATCACCATGAGAAATAAAGTACAACCAAAATAAAATACAAGTACAAAGAAATCAAACATCCAGCCCAAAGTCATCCTCCTTGACTTCCTTCAGGAGAGCATCAGTCACTGGTCCAACTGGATGCTCTGTGATGGTCCTAATAAGAAGGTTCCTGGTGGCAATGGAACTTGTCAACTTCTGGTACTTGTCTTGGTCTTTTGATCTCTTCAACCCTTCCCGGAGTTTCCACTCGGAGATTTCCTTTTGTGCTGCTAACAAGGCTTCCTGATTCTTCTTCTCATTAGCTTCCAGTTGCTCTATCTTAGCCTGTGTCTTCTGATCTTCTTGAAAACGAGCTTCAGTGATCCTGATCCATCTAGCCTGACTCTCCTCTAGGTAGTGCTCAGCTTTGGCTTTCTGAATCTTGGCTTCTTTGCAGGCATTCTTCAATACCAATTCCCCTGCTCGGGCTTTTCTGATGAAGTCCTCTGTATTTTCTATCTTGGTTGCATGCTCGATACGGAACTTCTCTAACCTCTCGATGTCCAGACGGCCATCATTCCTTTCCCAAAGGGTCTTCTTCAGAGCTTCAGATAGATGAGTATTCCTCTCTTCCAGCTTCTCAAACTCTTCCAAACTGGCTGTAGCTACAGGCTCAACTGCTGATGGCCCTGGCACATCTTCCAAGGTGAATGGCATGTGGGTGATCTGTCCTCTGATGCGAGACCATTCAATGTACTGAGCTGAAGATATGTTGTTTCACTTCCCCAAAATGGCAGTCCCTTTAGTTTGTATGTTATCCCAAGCCCAGGCTACTTGTCGGATGGTGGCATGATTATTATGAACAACACAGTAAAGGGACTCGGCTAAGTCTTGCTCTCTCGGTGGATGTGCCAGGGCATACCCTAACTGTCTTTTGAAAAGTAAAGGATTGTAGTTGATGCAACCCTTCACTCCAATAAGAGGTACATTAGGATATTGTCCACAGCTTGTACTTATTTCCCTGCCTTTGGTGTTCTGAGTACACCATCTGATGTCTTCTGAAGTAAGGGCAATCATTCTCTTAGCCCAATTCCTTGACTGGTGAGGATTCAGGAAAGCTTTTATCTTTGGCATGTGTCTCAATAACCAATAGTAGAAGAGAGGTGCACAACATCTGACCAGTTTTCCCCTCTGCTTCTCATTCCTCTGATGAACTGAATAATAGAAATCTCCTAACAAGGTAGGAACTGGATTCTTCAGTAGGAAGAGGTGGATAGAATTCTTTCTTACAAACTTAGGCTCGTCTGCAAACAAGATGATACCATATATGATGAGGGCTAGGAGAGCACAAATAGTTTCCCACTTCCCAGTTGCAGCAGAACTGGTAGCCTGAGTGATTAAGAAGTCCAAATGAAGGTCTGGGATTCCAGCCTTGGTGGTCATATGCTAATAAATGATGGTGGCTTCCAGATGTAGAGCTTTGGCTACGTCTTCATTCTTAGGATCAGTCATCTCATGGTTTAAAGGAATTCCGCTTCTGATAGGGACACCCCACAATATGGAAAATTCTTCCAACAAAGGACCTATCTGAAAGTCTGGGAAAGTGAAACATCTAAGAGGAGGGTCATAAAACTGTAGGAAAGTGTGAATCATGCTCCTCTGTGATGCATCTAAGTCCTTAATCATGTCCAGGATACCACTATAATGCTCTCTGAATAAAGGAACATGATCAGGAGTGATAAGAGCCTGAATCTTCCTGATGCCTGTCAAAGGGTACTCAAAGAAATGGTATGTGATGTTGCTCTTCCTGGTTGAGTCCATACTGACAATGGATGATGATGATGATAACTAGAGGAAATAATAGCTGAAGATCTCTGATGATGATAGTTGGTGGATATATCTGATGAAGATCGCTGAAGAATAACATTCAAAACCAAACCAAAGATGATGTGGATACCCTATAAAACAAATAGACAAATGTTAAATGATGCAATATGATGTATGCTTATAATATGCAAGGGTTTGTGATCAAGTGTTCGATTTTTCGGTTGCTTTTGATAGGGTCCATGAGTGTTCAGATGTTCGGATGAAGGTCTGAGAACCAGTAACCAGGTGGGGACTCAAATAAAGAGTCATAAATCCAGGGTTTCATAAGATCAGTCCAAAATAGTGTAACCTTAAAACAATATCAGTAACAGGGTATGTTGAGGCCAGGGGTTCCTGCAAACCTGTAAACAACCCCACCCACTCACAGGTATTGTTCTAGAACAAAGATCCTCAGATTCGGATCTATTATGAGAAGTGTAAGCACTTCTAACCCGGAGGTACAGTGTTTACATTAATCATAAAGGATCCTCCTCTAATTCACCTCAAATACTAAAGGTCATATAAAAAGGTCATCCAGACTTAGCAGGCTTCCCAGATAGCCCTAGTACTACAGGAAATTTGTAGCACATAGTTCTCAAGAAGAAACCCATGTTTGAACCGTGTTTCATATTCCCGCACCAGACCGAAATGGAATGGGAAATAATATGAAGCCCCTTTAATCCTATGTTTGTCACTCAGGCCTTTGTGTTGGACCTTTCTCACTGGAATACCCCTCCCAATAAAGCAAACCAGCAAATCCAACACATATATGATATGATAATAAAAAGAAATGCATAAAGCTGTAAATGAAAGCGATAAAGTAAATGCAGTAAATAAAGTTGTACACAAAGCAATAAACAAAAAGCACACATAGCACATAACACCCCCATAAACACAAACAAACAAGCACTAGGAGAAACCCACAAGAGAACCAGAAACCCTGGTTGCAAAGATTCCCCACCAGAGTCGTCAAGTTGTCGCTCCCGAAAAGACTTATGTCCCCGGTACAGACGCGGATGGTCAGAGATGTTGGAGGTTAAGGTTGAATAGAGTCGCCAGCTAGGCATTTTTATCCCGAAGGAAAGGTAATGTTGCATAAACCTGGAAGGGTATGGATAAGACGGTTGCGAACCAAAGAAACTGAGAAATGGGGTTGGTTACGACCTAGAAAGGTATTAGCACCCAGATCGTCCGTCGTACTCGACGAGATCCACGCCTACTTGACTGTGTTTAAAAGGGGTAGTGTATGTGGTGACTGTGTATAAAAAGCTAGGGAGAAAAAGGATGTACAAAGTGTCAGTGCAAAATGGAAGTGAGTGCTCGAGATGAGGCTAAGGAAAGAAAATTAGAAAGAGGAGAAGGGGGAGACAAAGAAACTTTTGTTCGATAACTGTTAAGTTATGCCTAGGTATCCTCTCGTGCAATTAGGAAGTCAGAACACCGTAGTTCGACTCAAAGAGACTGGGATGACTTTTACTGTGAACTGCTTGCTTGTCTATGCTCAAGTGTATGACTCGTCTAGCTCGAGTTCTAACTGTCTTGCATTAGACGGAAGAAGCGAGTTCTCGTTTTCAGAGTGAATGTGATGAGAAAAGAATCTCGGAGGAGACGATTATTGTTTGTTTTTGTATTTTTCAGTTTTTTATTGTTTTTGGTGTTTTGCATAGGATAATGAGCTTAAGCCTAAATCAAGGGTTTGTAAACTCATTATATCCTGCCTGATTAGGGATAATGATACTACTTAAGTGTGAGATAAGCATCTCAACTTAATTACCATGATAATGTAGGATTAAGATCATTAACCTACTTGTGATTATTAAAATGTTTTTGGATTTTTGTTTAGTGTTAAGTAATGAGTTTAATCTCTAATCAGGGATTAGTGAACTCATTACACCATCCTAAGAGAAGGATGATAGATGAGAACACTTAAGCTAAGGAAGACTCCTCAACTTAATCCATGGTTAGGGACTAAATTCATTGGATAACAAGCCTTTATTAAAGATGGATTTTAATTAAAGGATGAGATTAAGAAATGGATTTTAAGTTTGTAAGACAACTTGAGGGGGACTTGTCCATTAAACACTAGGGTTAGTCCCTCTTAACCATAAGGAATAGATAGAACCCTAATATAAGGCCCAAGTTACAAGCTTATGTCTTGATCATTATTAAGTGTTTTGATTAAGAGGTGTAAACAAATTAAAGGTTTAACACTAAGGATTAAAGTTATACACTCCATCCTAAGATAAGGATGCAGGCATAACCCTAATTCAAAGTCCTAAAGCTTTAAGAGTTTAGCCTTTGATTATGAGATGAGAAGAGAGACTCAAGGAGACTCAAAGGTAAAAACTAAGGGAGACTATGTACAACCCTAAAATTATCATGCTTGGATGTTCCTATGGTTTGTGAGGCTTAAGAGAAAGATCTTCAGAAGGCCACCAAGGAAGGAGAAGCAGATGAAAAGAGAAGAGAAGGGAGAATAGGTTACTTACTTCCTGAAGAAGATAAGTAACCTAAGAAAAAGACAACGAGAAAGAGGGCACAAGTGAATTAGATTCACTTCAAAGACAAGTAATAAATGCATATTAAGAGATGAGAAAAGATGGGATGTGGAGGCAAATCCACATCCCAAACAACTTACCATAAGCCCCTGAAATGTTAGTATGGATGCATAAGACATAAAGCAACAGGAAATTAGATGACATAAGATGCAAAGACCAAAACCATAAGTGGGTATGCAATGCAAATGTGTTATGAGATGATGCAAAGTCATACATAATGCTTATGAATGTTCATACAAGGATGAGATGCAAAGGAAGCATGTTTAGAAGCATGAAAACACATGGATGTTCATGAAATGTAATGAATGCAACGCATAGCAACTGAATAAAGAAATGATCAAGCAATGTTCAAGCATGCCTTAAGATGTCTAAGATGTCATAAAAATGCTTGAAATGTCATGGAAAGTTCATATGATGATGATATGTAAAAGTGAATGCAAATGAACATGAGAAATTAGGGTTTTAAGACAACATGAGATGCATATGACCAAAACAGAAGCATACATCATGATAAAAAAAATTGAAATTGAACTCAAACAAACCCTAAACAAACACAAGATCACTCACCAAAGGAGAAGGTCAGAAGCCAAATCTAGTGAAAGTTATGGATTTCGTAAGTTAACTAGGGTTTTTGGATACTTCTAAGGGGAAACTGAAAATCAAATTGAAAATGCAATACAAAAATATGAGATAAATAACCTAGAAACTATATGCAATATGTGGAACAATGAAAAAAGAATCAAGTTCAAACTCCTCATGGTTAGGCAGAAATGAATTTTTCAATTAGGGTTAAAAAATGTGAAATTTATGAACCCTAAATCAAAGATAATTGTGAAAATGGGATCAAACCTAAAAATAAATTTGTATGGTGAGTTTGAAAATGTTTCTAAATTTATGAGAATGCTTTATGAATTTTTTGGTGATTTTTAGAAACCTAAATGCATTTCTAATTAATTAAAATCAATTAATTAATTAAATAAAACATTTAAATGTTTTAAAAATACTTTTTTAATGCAAAAATTAAAATAAAAATGTTTTTGAGTTAAGAAAAATATTTGAAATGAAAATGCAGAAAATGAGAATTTTTTAAAGTCTTTTGCTATTTTAAAATAAATATGGAAAGAAATTGAATAAAATGAAATAAAAATCAATTAAAATGAAAGTATGTCAATCTGATGGTCCAGATTTAAACAAGGGAAGACTGTGCGCGCGTTTGGATGTCTTGGATCAAATCTGGAAAAATATTTAATTAATCCTAATTAATCTAATTAATTAATAATTAGGGTTTTAATGAACTAATCCTTGTCACTCATACACGCGGGAATCATGATCCACGGGCCCAGATTCAAACTAAGCTGATTAACTCTAATTACAAACCCTAAACACTTTCAGGTGACCATAGCAAGCTCCGGTCATCTTCTCCGGCCACTCTTCCACCCTAACACCCTCAAAACCTCAGGATAACGCATCAAACTATCCAAAAATTATCATTGAACAACATTAAACATAAATCCAGCAACAAACAACATTTATATTGCACCAAAATGGAGAATCGAAGAAATATGTGTTTAGGTCAAAAAGTTTCAGAGCAAGCATACATCCTGGTTTCTCAACCATTTTCAAAAATAATCATATCCCCATGATCAGGGTAGTGCATAGATTCGTATTAGAACTTAAAATGAAGGTTCTGGAAAAAAAGTTTAAGATGGCTACCTGAGTTGAAGCTTTGTGATTCTGAGCTTTCTGACCCTCCCTTTGATGCAAAACCACTCCAATGATCCCCCTTGTGCTTCTGAAAGGCTTAGAACAAGTTTGTATGGCCTGGTTTTTAAAATTCGGTTATGATAACTCAGAAATCGTGTTCTTGTTTGAGAAGCTTTCAGGCCATGGCAATGGGTGTTTTGTGTTCTATGATTGATTTTGAGATGAATGGTGAAAGAATCACTGATTTTTGTTGGTTGTGGAGTGAGTTTCGAAGGAATGAAGGTTTATGGACTTTTTGGTGATTCTGAGCTTGGTGAGGTTTCAGGCTTGTGTGTTCCATGAAATGAGGTCCATGATGTTTGTATAAGGCAATGTGATTGGTTCAGAGAGTTGGTGTGGCACAGTTTGATTGGCATGGTGTATTTTGCAAAAAGTTAAGATTTTTGTACCACAAGCATGGACTTGGGTCAGAGGAGATCTAAAGGGTGGATTGGCCTCAGCTGAGTTTGTGGAGAGCTCTTGAATCAGATTGCATGAGCTGGAGCACTTGGATCAAAAGATATCACATGTTTTGCAAATTTCCCCCTTTGAAATTTCTTGAAGTGCAAGGCATATAATCTTGTGATTTTTGGCATAATTCTGATCAAGGCAAGTTGTGCTGTGTTGTTATGATGCTTAGAGATGAATTAGAGGTCATGAAAGTGTTTAGAACTTGAATTTGCAAAATCCTTCTTTGGCATGAACTTGAAAATTATAGGATTTTTCCCAACTTTGAAAGATCATATCTTGAGTTCTATGATGAATCAAGAGGAGTTCTTGTACTTTTTGAAAATGGGAGGATCCAATTTACAACTTTCATGTTTAAGGATTTTTCATTTGAAGCATTTTTTATCAAGAAATAGGAGGTTGAAAATCTTTCCCAAAATGGAAAGTTTCCATTACAAGTCATGTCCAAAAATAGCAAGTTTGCAAATGGCTTGAAATTCTTCAATCTTGTGCATTTCTATCCACTTCTAAGATCAAAAAAAGATCCTAGAACCTCAATTTGATGAAAATTATCCTTTGGTTCCATTGATGGGGGCCTCAGATGCCTTGATTCTGACTTTTCTTGCACAACAAGTTACCAGTTGATCAGATGACTTCCACAATGAATTTCTTCATCAAATTTGGTACACATGCTCCTTATAACATATCAAGACCATTAGAAACAAGAATGACCAAACAATTTGAGATTAAGGCCTCTGAAACCAAAACCCTAATTTTAGGTCATCTGTGTAGGAAATCTTCAGTCTGCCTCTATGCCTATGCCATGCTTTGTGATTTTTTTTACTTTAATGAACTTTGGGGAGCATATTATGATCATGGAACACATATGGACCCTCTTGGCATGCTTCAAGACCATTGGGATGGCTCAGATCACTTCTTGGATTGCTCAGATCACATACCCTAGATGCAGATGAAATGAACTATGTAGTGAGATGATATGCTTATGCAATGCTATATGAAAAGATCACAAGCCATAGTGTGAGAAAAAGTGAGGGAAAATTTGGGGTGTTTACAATGAACAACACCATTGATGTGTAAAAAGTGTGTTTTTTATGGATGGTAGAGTTTTTTAGATTGATCTTATTTGTTTACCGCTTAAGAAAGTTGACGTTGTCTTGGGAATGGATTGGCTTTCTGCTAATTCAGTGTTTATCGGGTGTGAGGAGAAGATAATCATCATTCCGCCTGTTGAGGCTACTCCGAAGGATGTACTAACAACAATTTTAGAAGGTACGATTGGAATAATAAATTTCTTGTTTGAGAAGGAGAAATATGTTCTCTTGGTTCTTACTAGGAGACGAGTAGCAGTTAGCAAGTGCTGCATATTCCTGTAGTCTGTGAATTTCAAGAAGTTTATCCCGAGGATGTTATTTCTCTTCTTTTGGAAAGAGAAGTAGAAATCTCTATTGACCTGGTACTGGGAATGACTCATATATCCATTTCTTTGTATCAGATGGCACTACTTGAATTAAGGGAATTGAAGGAGAAATTGGAAGAGTTAATGGTGAAGCATTTTTTCCGATCTAGTGTTTCACCTTAGGGAGCTCCAGTGTTGCTAGTAAATAAGAAGGATGGTGGGATGAGTTTGCGTATTGATTACCATTAATTGAACAAAGTTACCATCAAGAACAAATACCCCTTACATAGGATAGACGACATGTTGGATCAATTGAAAGGATCCTGCATGTTGTCGAATATTGATTTAGGTGGGGTTATCACCAGATTCGTGTGAAGAGTGATGATGTGCCAAAGACAGTGTTAAGTACCCGTTATGTCCATTATAAATTCTTAGTAATGCCTTTCTGTGTAACGAATGCTCCAACTGTTTTCATGGACTATATGAATCGAATATATTCAAGCTTACTAGGACCAGTTTATGGTGATCTTTATTGATGATATTCTTATTTATTCTCATACTCCACAAGAGCACAAAGAACATATGAGAATTGTTTTATCAGTATTACAAGAGAAGCAAATTTTGGCTAATTTAAGCAAGTGTGAGTTTTGGATGTTGGAAGTTAAATTTATTGGTCATGTTATATCTCAAGGAGGCATGGCAGTGGATCTATCAAAGGTCGAAGCGGTGATTAATTGGGAGAAAACGAAGAATGCTTCGGAAGTTATAAGTTTCATGGGGTTGGTTGGTTACTATAGAAGGTTTATCAAAGGTTTTTCTTAGTTAGCACTACCAATGTTAAAGCTTACTCAAAAATATCTTGCTTATGAGTGGGATTCAGGTTGTGAGCAAAGTTATATGAGTTTGAAGGAAAGTTTGAGGATTGCTCCCGTTTTGATCATTCCTGATCCTAACAAGTCGTACCTGGTTTTTTGTGATGCAACAAAGATGGGATTATGAGGGGTTTTAATGCAAGATAGTCAAGTAGTAACTTATGATTCTCGTCAGTTAAAAGTGCATGAGAAGAATTATCCAACTCATGATTTGGAACTAGAAGCGGTTGTGTTTACACTAAAAGTGTGGCATGATTATTTGTATGGATCACATTTTGAAATGTCTAATGTCCATAAGAGTTTGAAGTATTTATTTGATCAAAAAGAGTTGAACATGAGACAAAGGGTATAGATGGAGTATTTAAAGTATTGTGATTTAGAAATAAAGTACCATCCAGGAAAAAAATAAAGTAGCAAATGCATTAAGTCGGAAGGTGATTCATAGTGCCGAGTTTATGATGTTAGAGTATGCCTTATTAGAAAAAATTTGATATCTTAATCTTCAGTTTTTTTGGACTCACAATGGTGTGATAATGGGAAACTTGAATTTCAATTCTACCTTAAGAGATGAAATTCAACAAGAGCAAGTGTTAGGGTAGAAGTTGCGAGAGATGTTAGTTCAATTGGGTTTTGTGCGAGCTATTTATGGCATTATTCTGTTTAGTCAAAGGATTTGTATCCTGAATGATGCGGTGTTAAAAAGGAAGATTTTAGAGGAAGCCCATAAAGGTGTTTTTACTATACATCCAGGTACTTTGAAGATGTATTAAGATTTGAAGAAGGACTATTGGTGGTCCGGGATGAAAAGAGATATTGCGGTGTATGTGTCGGAGTATGCGGTGTGCCAACAGGTAAAGATTGAAAATTAAAGACCGGGCGTGTTATTACAACCTTTAGAGATTATAGGGGAAGTGGGATAGTATTTCTATGGATTTTGAAGTTAGGTTACCCCGTATAGGTGGATATGATTCTATTTGGGTAATTATGGACTGATAAACGAAATTTGTGCATTTCTTAGTCGTAAAGACTACTTACAAGGAAAGTTATCTTGCACGGTTGTTTATCTCTGAAATTGTGAGACTTCACGGTGTTCCCTCTAACATTGTATTAGATAGAGATCCAAATTTTACTTCAATATTCTGGAGAGCTTTTCAACAAGCTATGGGTATGAAGTTATTTGAGTACGTCGAATCATCCTCAAATGGATGGTCAGACAGAACGGACAATAAAAACTATGGAAGACATGTTAAGAGCTTATGTGCTTGAGAGTCGAGGAAATTGGAAGGAAATTTTGCCATTGATTGAGTTTTCATATAACAATAGTTACCATGCGAGCATCGGTATGCCTCTTTATGAAGCATTGTACGGAAGGAAATGTAGAACGCCTTTGTGTTGGGCGGAAGTTGGCAAAAATAGAATTTTGGGACCAAAAACTATTCAAAAGACTACAAAAAAGATTAAAATGATTCGCGAGAAAGTTAAACAAGCACAAGATTGTCAGAAGAATTATACAGATAGTCGTAGGAGAACTTTAGAGTTTGAAGAAAGTGATAATGTGTTTTTGAAGGTCACTCTGAGATTGAGATTGAAAGGACCATTTAAGTCGCTGACGTTAAGTCCGATATACATGGGATTGTATCGAGTATTAGAAAGGATTTGAAAAGTAGCTTAAAGATTATCCTTACCACCCTCTCTATCTAAAATGCATGATGTCGTCCACGTGTCTCAACTTTGGAAGTTTGTTCCTAATCTTCTTCAACCAATACTTCAAAATTCTATTGAGATAGAAGCAGATTTAACTTTTGAGCCTCAATCGAGTCGTGTCATAGGAAGAGAAACCAAAGTTTTAAGGAACAACGAGATTCTAATTATTATGGTGCAGTGGGATGTGACGCATTCGGGTGATGCTACTTGGGAACTCGAATCGGAAAAGCAAAATGCTTACCCTCATCTTTTAAGGTAATCTTTTAAATTTGAGGACAAATTTATATATAAGGAGGGGAAGATGTAATACCCCGTATTTAATTAATGTTATGGATAATATTAATTAACATCAATAGGGTTCTGGTGTGCTCTGAGAGTTTTTTGTTAAGATAATTAGAGCAACTAATGAATTCATATTGAATTAGTTAATATTACCTGACCCTGAGGTTTTATTAATTTGTGCATTAGAGACATTTTTGGATACCCTCAGTTTTGGACTAGTTAGTGTTACTAACTAAATGATAGTTTTCCCTATATCATTTCTTTTCCACTCACTACCTGATTTGGATAAAAAATAGTAACAAAAGAGAGAGGAAGTAGAGAGAAGCTAGAGAAGAGCAAGGAAGAATAGGAGAAATAAAGAAGTGGATTCAAGCTTTTATCATCAAGCTTCTTATTCATCAATAATTTCAAACTTCTTCATCATATCCTATTAGAAAGGTGAGTTCTAGATAGAAACCTAGTTTTAGAGCTTTTGATTTTTTAAGAGTGAGGTTAAGTTTGTGAGAAAATGACTATTTTGTTAAACTAACGGTTAAAATGCGAAACAGATGTCGTGTGATAGTCCATATATGCATGAATATGATCCATGTTAATTTCTATTATATTAACAATGAATCTTTTGAAGTTCCTTGTGTATTTTGAGCTAAAATGCATGTTTTTAGGAATTCTGTCACAGAGTAATCGATTACCCTTTGTGAGTAATTGATTACCCTCTTGAAAAATTGACTTGTGCATGAAAAATTACACTGAGTAATCGATTACCCTCTTTGAGTAATATATTACCTAAATGTACCTCTAACTCTCATTTTGATTATGTGTGAACAGTACATGTGAAGTAATCGATTACCCTCTTTGAGTAATTGATTACTCTGGCATAATTTTCAGAAAAATGTTGAAAATCATATATTTTGACTCGGGTGTCCGATCGAGGTGATCTTGAAATCGATAGAAATCTATGGAATCATTTTATCCAATGGAAAGTAAAGAAATTGGTTTTGTTGTGGGATTTATTTATTTATAGTGTTTTGATTGAAAATATCAATTATGTAATTGTTAAATTGAGAAATGTAAAACATAGAGACATAGGATGTTGTGAGGAAACCTTATCATGCCACAATAGTGAGACCTAGTATTGAGACTAGGAAGTGATAGAAACTAGATGGCGATATTCGTACGTTCGATACCTAGGTGTGTATCTTAGTCGAGTAAGGGTCTAGTAGAGAGTGAAACACTATATGGAACATGTGTGATTTTGTGTATTGTGTGAAAGGAGAATATGGCCTTGTGATTGTCGTAATGCAATCGCGCTTGTGTGTGATCATGTAATCGGAACCGTTTCCCTTGCGGCATGTCTTTTCATGAACTTGGAGTTCCTTTGGAATGTACGCATGTTTACTTGGTAGGTTTGATTCCCACGTTTATTACGAATGAAACCATTGTGTAGAGACTTGTCATGGTTAGTATGCCATGTAAAGTGAAGGTTTGTAAGGTTGACTTGTCCCTTATAACCCGAATCCATTTTGTATGCCAAGTAAATTTCAAAGATCCATGACTCATAGCTACTTCTAGACGTGGAAGAGGACGGGAAAAAGGAATGCCTTGTTGAGGTTCCCGATTAATGATATTTTGAGTTAGTGAACTCATGAGCATGTTTCCATATGAGTGTGAGAGTGTGAACTCAAGGTCGTAGTCTTATCTCCCGATTTGAGTAGGATGTTTAGAACCCTGTAAAGCCGAGAGAATCCATTAGATAGGGAACTCACTGAGATTGTTATCTCACCCCATGATGTTGATATTATTTCAGGTGCTTTAGGTTCTGCAAAGAGTAAGGATAAAGTCGTTTGATTATCCTTAGTTGTCTTGGCGTTTTGGGATGGCGTAGCTTCCGTTGAGAAATTTTTATTTTGAGATCATTAAATATCTAGTTCTTAGTGTATTTTGTACATCTTGTATAAATTATGTCGTAGATTTTAATATTGTGTATTTTGGGTATGTAATGTGTATAATGTGTTAATATTTTAGCATTACTGTGATGAACATGAAACAACATTGTTTCTTTGTTTTAATATTCTTAGGATTACTGTGATGAACATAAAAAAATGTTTGATAGAAGAACATAATATGGAAACATTGTTAATATAATTTCTAAAGTGTGAAACATAAAAAAAAATCAACAAAGAACAGAATATGACAGCACTCCTAAAAGAGGAAAAACATTATGAAGATGAAAAGATAAACCTTTATGAAGATAGTGAACAACAGAAACATATGAAAAGAGAAAAAAAACTTTATGAACAAAGTGAAAAACACAAACAACACAAACATATGGACAAAATGAACAAAAAAAAATTCAACTACTGAAAATCACGAACATATTAAAAGAGAAAACTTGTCACATTATGTTCACCTTTTGTTCTTGCCGGAGCTGATTCTGGATGAGATTTGTTGATTTTGTTGAGTTGCAATGAATGAGGGGGAATAAGATAAATATGAAGGATTTGAGGTGAAATAAAGGAGAGAGAAGAGAAGTGGTAGACATAGCGTTTGGTAATAGATGTTTGAGTGATTTCAAATAGTTTAGTATGTGAATTGGTTTCGTAAAAAGGGGGGAAAGTTGTGTTAGATATCCAACCAGAATACGCCAAATGACATCAAGGAAGTGTGAATGAGCTGATTTTATTTAGGCATTTTCTAGTTACATAAATTTCCAAGTTATAGTGTAAAAATAAAAAATAAAAGAGTATTATTGGCAACACATGAAATCAATCTTTGAAGGGCAAAATAGTAGATGTAAAAAAAACTTACCTTATTTTTCAGTAACATAACAAACTGTGAATCACTTTCAAATGCAGTGTGTAACACCCTTCTACCCCAAAACAAATTAATTAAATAATATCAGAGTAACCATCGAGAAGGGTATCACATTTCATCATAATTCAAACAAACAGTGTCCTATCCCGTAACACGGATTAATCAACATCAAAAATAACATATAGCATTTCGCAGCGGAATTTAAACTTCATAATTTAAAACTTCATTAGTTTACTTCATAAACATAATTTTCACCATCCGAAATTTAACATCATAACATGGGAAAACATTTATCCAAATAATAAACATAACTGAAAACAGTTTAGCAAAAGAAAACCCATCCCAGTGTTACATGACACAGAGCAGGACACATAGACAGAACCACTTCTAAAGAACACTAAAGCACGCTCCGAGACTCATGAAAAACTCATCTTGCACTGCAAGCCTAATCTTTATCATCTGCAAGTTACCCACGAAAGAGGCAACATTTCCAAGCAGGCAGGGTGAGTAATCATAATATATCATAAACATACAAGAATATTGGACATAAATAAATTAGTGCAACATATCATGATATCATCAACTATAATTTAGCAACAACAACAACACGATCATGAAATTAAACAACACCAACACAGTCATGAAAATTCATCCAGAATATGCAATTCTAACATCCTGATATGCAATATGCATGTGGTACCATTTTCATCGTGAGATGGATACATGACCACCAACCCTCAACAAAGGAGCACATTGTAAATCATCGAAACACTTCAATCCACACAATGGGATTGAAGCAAATAAATAGGCCGAAGCCCCATCGTGAATTATATGAAATGCAATGATGTGCTACATTGTAAATTCTTCAAAATAATTTGCATGATTCATTTCAATCAGCAAAACAATCATCAAATAATCATATATATCATCATGACATTACACCCAGAACACTGGTTCTCTAACCACTCTGACGCATCCATAATTGACTCGTACCCGATAAATTATGAGACAATTACAAGGTTATTTCATAACTTCATTTATAAAAACTTTTGCATTTTTCTCATTTTTATTCATCAAAGTAAAGTTCAGTTTATGCTCGTACCGACGCTTCAAACGGAATGCGAATCGGACTTACGGTTTGAAAGTTATGAATTTTTTTAAAGAATTAAAAGTTTCTTCTCAAACAGTGTTAACCGGTTAACCCATAGCGTTAACCGGTTAACGCCTACGAAATTCCAGATTTTCACCAAAATTTACAATGGTTAACCCATAGCGTTAACCGGTTAACGCACGTTTTCCAGCAGTTCTCTGCTATAGAATTGCAGACTGTTTCAACACCAAAAACCCCCAAATCTCATTACGGGTTTCACATCAAAACACTCAAAAACCATTCAAAAACATCAACAACATCAAGATAACAATTATACCAACAAATATATGTTTATAACTCATTCTAATCACTCTAATTCATCAAGATTTTACTCATCAGCTCAACCTAAATCAAAAACCCCTAAACTCACTAAACTCTTACAAATCTAATCTACTCATAATCCAATTCTTATACAATTACAATAGATATGAAAACTCCCCATACCTTTGAGAATTTCGCCGTTTTACACTCTTATTTGGGGTTCTCCACAGCCTCCTGACTCTGAGCTTCTTCTTTCCTTACCTTAATCTAATACGGACTGACAAAACGTGGAGTGAGCTTTCTAGACTTCAAAGCTCTTCCCACACCAGTTATAGGAGTAACTCTTAAGAACACGTGATCTCCCTTTTAGAACTCAAGTGCTTTCCTTCTCTTATCATGATAACTCTTTTGACGACTCTGCGACGTTTTCATCCTTTCCTGAATCATTTTTATCTTTTCAGTTGTTTCTTGGACAATCTCTGGCCCAAACACTAAACTCTCTCCTGACTCATACCAACATAATGGAGTACGACAACGTCTACCATACAACGCCTCATATGGAGTCATCCCGATACTAGCATGAAAACTATTATTGTACGTAAACTCGACCAATGTCAAATGACTATCCCAAGACCCTCCTTGATCTAATGCACAAGCTCTCAGCAAATCTTCCAAAGATTGGATTGTTCTTTCCGTCTGGCCGTCCGTTTGCGGGTGATAAGCAGAACTCATCCTTAACTTAGTACCCAAGGCATCCTGCAAACTCTTCCAAAACTTTGACGTAAACCGCGACTCTCTATCCGATACAATACTTGAAGGTACACCATGCAACTTCACAATTTCCTCAATATAAATCTCAGCTAACCTTTGCATGGAATGGTTAATCTTTATCGGCAAGAAGTGTGCCGACTTAGTTAACCGGTCAACAATTACCCAAATCGAATCATTACCTCTAGCAGTCTTAGATAACCCAGTCACGAAATCCATGGAAATACTATCCCATTTCCACTCAGGAACATTCAATGGTTGCATCATACCTGAAGGTCTCTGATGTTCTATCTTGGACTTCTGACGTGTCAAACAAGCATATACAAATTCAGCAATGTCTCTTTTCATACCCGGCCACCAAAACAACCTGCGTAAATCCTGATACATCTTCGTAGCACCAGGATGAATACCCTGTCGACTCTTGTGTCCCTCTTCTAAAATACTCTTTTTAATTCCTATAATATCCGGAACACATACTCTATCGTGAGATGGATACGTGACCACCAACCCTCCACAAAAGAGCACATTGTAAATCATCGAAACACTTCAATCCACACAATGGGATTGAAGCAAATAAATAGGTCGAAGCCCCATCGTGAATTATAAGAAATGCAATGATGCGCTACATCGTAAATTCTTCAAAATAATTCGCATCATTCATTTCAATCATCAAAACAATCATCAAATAATCATATACATCATCATGACATTACACCCAGAACACTGGTTCTCTAACCACTCTGACACATCCAGAATTGACCCGTACCCGGTAAATTATGAGACAATTACAAGGTTATTTCATAACTTCATTTATAAAAACTTTTGCATTTTTCTCATTTTTATTCATCAAAGTAAAGTTCAGTTTATGCACGTACCGACGCTTCAAACGGAATGCGAATCGGACTTACGGTTTGAAAGTTATGAATTTTTTTAAAGAATTAAAATTTTCTTCTCAAACAGTGTTAACCGGTTAACCCATAGCGTTAACCAGTTAACGCCTACGAAATTCCAGATTTTCACCAAAATTTACAATGGTTAACCGGTTAACCCATAGCGTTAACCGGTTAACGCACATTTTCCAACAGTTCTCTGCTATACAATTGCAGACTGTTTCAACACCAAAAACCCCCAAATCCCATTACGGGTTTCACATCAAAACACTCAAAAACCATTCAAAAACATCAATCAAACATCAACAACATCAAGATAACAATTATACCAACAAATATATGTTTATAACTCATTCTAATCACTCTAATTCATCAAGATTTTACTCATCAGCTCAACCTAAATCAAAAACCCCTAAACTCACTAAACTCTTACAAATCTAATCTACTCATAATCCAATTCTTATACAATTAGAATAGATTATGAAAACTCCCCATACCTTAGAGAATTTCGCCGCTTTACACTCTTCTTTGGGGTTCTCCACAGCCTCCTAACTCAGAGCTTCTTCTTTCCTCAGAGCACTTCACCAAACACGATAGAAAAAATGAGAAAACTGATTGTGTATTCCTTTTTACCAAAACACATCCCAGTTAAGTCTTTTCCCACTTTACCCTCATAATTTTCACAAAAGGACCACTTTACCCTTTTCTTTAATATATTTTTAATAATAATAATAAAATAGTATAATAAAACACTATTTATCCTTATTATATAAAAATACTCTTTTTCTCCAAAATTCTCTAATTAATCCAAACTCTCCTGTTTTTCTAAATTAATTAAATAAATGACTAAATAATTAAATTTAGATTTTCGGGGCGTTACACAGTGGTTCCTTTTTCTCTGCTTTTTCCAAATTAAATGTATTATTCTCATTTTTTTCAAATAAAATAGCAAAATAAAATGGTAGAGGTGCACATCTTGGATCATGTGTTGAAGAAGGTGCACCGACGACGGTGATGACACGATCGGAGGCACGATGACGGTGATGTGACGATGTTGAACAATATATCATTATGCAACTCTGACTACGGGTTCTTCTAGAGTTTTGTATTCTCCGACATGTTTAATTTTTCTTTCCACTCTTGCTTCTTTTGATGTTGTTATTTTCATTCGTGACTATAACAATCATTGTAGATTTTGGTTGTTGAATTGGTGTGAATTTGTTTTACTGTTAATGTATGAAAGTGGTGATGTTGTGGTTAATAGAGTGTATTGATGTTGTTTATCTTGATTGGATATTTGGATTGAACTCTAGTGTAGATAAGGATAGCACCATGGTTCAATAGAAGTTGTGCATGTTGTACTCGAAGTCTGTTCAAGCATGTTGTCGAAATATGTTAACTTGTAAATTAAGTTAGTATGTCGAATTGGACCTTGCATGTAAGCCCAATTGTTTAAGTTTGCTAGTTGCTCAAGTTAGCTTAGTAATATATAAATAAACTAGATCTATCAGGTTGTTGAGAGAGGTTAATTGTTGGGATTCACTTGTAATCTTTGAATCCTTATTGAGAAAGTGGATAGTAAAACATATTTAACCAATTCTTTTTTTCATTCTTCTTTATCTTTTGTAAAACCTAATAGGGTTTCCTATGTTTGTTCAAGAAACTAATTTTCTTCCTCATATTTATTTTTTTCTCTTGACGACATTAATTCACAACAAATTGGTGCAGTGAACATGGATGAGAAGGTGTCATCAACAAAGTATGAGAATAAGAAACTCAATGATATGAATGATTTCGGTTTGTGGCGCTTAAGAGGCAAAACCTTCTTATTCAATAAGGTTTGTTAGAAGCTTTGAAAGGATATGAGAAGATGGATGTTTCCATATTAAAGAAGGAGAGGATAGCGATGGTCGAAAAATCCCACAATGCCATTGTATTGAGCCTTGATAATAAGGTTCTCCAGATGGTTTCAAAGGAGAAAACTGCAGATGTTGTGTGAACAAAACTTTAAGGTTTGTACATGATGAAATCATTGGTTAATCGTCTCTACCTAAAGTAAGATTTGTATTCATTCAAGATGAGTGAAGACAGAGACTTGGCTGATCAGTTGTATATGTTTAATAAGTTGTTTCTTGATCTTGAAAATATTGAGGTCAAGATTGAAGATGAAGATCAAATGTTGTTGTTGTTGTGCTCTTTACCTAAGTATCATGCTCACTTTAAAGAAACTCTCTTGTATGGAAATTATCCGTTGTCCTTTGAAGATGTTCAATCTGACTTGTACTCTAAGGATTTGAATGAACGAAAGGAGCACATGACATCTTCTTTTGGTGAAGGCTTGTCCATTCAGGGGAAATTCTTGAAGAAAGATGGTAGGTTTGAGAAGAAGAATGGTAAAGTTCTACATAATTCTTATTGTGTTAATTCTCATACTATTAAGTGTTATCATTGTAAGAAGGAGGTGCATACAAGAAAAGTATGTCATGATCGATTGAACAATCATGGTGGAAAAGATAATGATAATGCAACCATTATGCAAGATGGTTATGAATCATATGATGTCCTAGTAGTTTCACGTAGTGACTCTAGAAAGTATTAGATTATGGATTTAGGGTGTACTTTGCACATGACTCCAAACAAAGGTGTGTTTGAAAAATTGTGTGATCAAGATGATGGATCAGTGCTGCTGGGAAACAACAAAGCTTGTAAAATTACAGGTATTGGATTTGTGAGATTCAAGCTACATGATGAGTAAATAAGGCTATTGACTAATGTTAGGTATACCTAATCTTAAGAGGAATTTGATTTCTCTTGGTGAATTCTATAAGAAAGGATATGTCTTCAAAGGAGAGAAAAACATCCTAAAGGTAATGAAGGGCTCGAAGGAAGTCATGAGAGACATGTAGAAACAAGGTTTGTATACCCATGAGGCTAAGATTATAAGTGGTTTAGGATATGTGGCATCCATGAAACATGTGTCGAAGACTGAGTTATGGCACATGAGACTTGACCATGTCAGTGAAAGAGGCCTGGTCGAATTGTTGAAACAAAATTTGTTGGGTGGTGACAGGATCGGAAAACTAGAGTTTTGTGAACTTTAACTATTGGTAAACCCTGTAGAATGAATTTTAACAAAGGTAAATAAAGAACATGTAGATACATTATTACATTCTTGTTGATCTTTGGGAGTCTGCATAGAATCCTTCACACTCAGGTGCAAAGTATTTTCTATCCATAGTTGATGATTACTCCAGAAAGTTATGTGTATTCATCCAAAAGACTAAGGATGAAACTCTTGAAAATTTTAAAGTTGGGAGACTTTGGCCAAAAACCAAACTGGTAGGAAGATCAAGAGGTTAAGGATCGATAATGGTCTTGAATTTTTCAATGAGGCTTTCGGTAGCTGTTGTGCTACCTATGGTATTTCAAGGCACAAAACTGCTGCAGGTACTCCCTAATAAAATGTTGTTTGAAAGGTTTAATCGAACCATTCTGGAAAGGGTGAGGTGATTGATAATGAAGTTGAAGAATATGCAGAAGTTGTTGTCGAAACTGAGGAGATTGATAATAACTACCTGCTAGAAAGAGCATGTTAAGAAGAGTCATCAAGCCACCTTAGAGACTTGGTTATGGAAATCTATAGCTTATCCCTTAATATCTGCAAATGAAGTTTTGTACGAAGAACCTAGATACTATAAGGAAGTTACGAGGAGTCAAAATAAGACTGAATGTATGAAATCCATGGATGATGAGATGAAATCTCTTCAAGATAAAAACACTTTGGAGCTGATCAAGAAACCTGTTGGAGCCGTGTTAGGCAACTGTAAGTGGATCTTCAAGGTTAAGGAATGAATCAAAGGAGTGATGTCGAAACGTTTTAATGGCAAGGTTGGTTGCTAGGGGTTTCAATTAGGAAAGAAGGTGTCGACTTCAATGATGTGTTATCACCTGTTGTAAAGCATATATCGTTTTTTTTTTAAATCGGACCGAAGATTGAACCAGTGAAATCTATAGTTTAAGCTTCAATTGGTTCAACTAGTTACACCTATAGTCGAACCGTTTATTAAATAAACTAATTATATAAAATTAAATTTCATAAATATATCATAAATAATTGTATGTTCACAACTTAATAAAATAAATATTTCAAAAATCCATCACAAATTTAATACACTATATTTCAAATAAATATTTCAAACTAAAGAATTACATTAAAATAAATTAAACTAAATCAAACCAAAATTAAAATAATAGACTATAATAATTAAAATAATAGATTAAAATAACTAAAACAATGTTCAAATAATTAAGAACACCTAAATTAAATAAGATATAATATTAACATATAAATAATACAATATACTTGATTAAACAACAAAAAATCGAATTTGAGTTTAAGTACGATAAATAAGTTTTAATTGACAACAACAACAATAAACAAACAATACTGACTTGAACGACAATCAATTTTGAGTAGGACATCCTAACTATGTTTGAAAGAGATGACATGATGATGATGATGATGATGTAGTGTGGTTAAAATAAAAATTATAATGGAGTGACAAAACTTAGAAGTTTGTATGGTTGTAAAAAGCACACGAAATTATATATTTGCGATTGGGAAATGGTATCTTAAGTTTTGATATTAACATATTAATTTTTTTTTAAATTAAAAAAATGGTCATATTGATGCATTTTTTGTGAATCGGGCAGTTTTACAAAACCGACTCCGGTTTGGTGGTTTTGGATTATTCAATCTGATTTTTCAGGTTTTACTCCGGTTTTGACCCACTAGCGGTTTTGAATGGTTAACCCAACTAGATTCATCTCCGGATACCAATCCAACTGGTTGAACTAGCTGGTTTGGTTCGGTTTTTAAAACACATCCATTTGAATGTTGCTTGTTATGGTGGCGAAGTTCAACCTAGAACCTGAACAAATTGATGTGAAGAAATCCTCCCTGTATGGTGATCTAGATGAAATGATCCATATGAGGCAACCTGAAGGGTATGCGGAAAATGGAAAGGAAAATTTTGTATGGCCTGAAACAATCTCCTCGACAATGGAATAGAAGATTCAACAAGTTCATGGTCCACATAGGTTTCACTAGGAGTCAGTTTGACTAATTTGTTTACTTCAGTTTTTGACCTGGAAATTCACTTGTTATTTTGTTGCTTTATGTGGATGATATCCTCATAGAAAGCAATAGTGTCAAAAATATTATGAAGGTGAAGGCTAAACTCGATAAGGAGGTCAACATGAAGGATTTGGGAGTTGCCTCTAGAATTCGTGGGGTTGACATCCAGAGAGATAGAAAGTAGTTGAGATTATGCTTATCTCAAGAGACATACCTGAAGAAGATTCTCGACAAGTTTGATATGTTGAATTAAAAGCCTATTCTAACCCCAACTAATCCTTAGTATAAGTTGTGTACGACTCAAATTCCTAGTATTGAAGTCAAACGATCCTATATGAATAGAATTTCATATACTAATATAGTTGGTTCTTTAATATATATTATGGTTTGTACAAGGCCAAACTAACATAAAGAGTGAGCCTTGTAAGCAGGTATATGGCCAATCCTAGGAAGGCGCACTATTAGGTATTATAATGGATTCTAAGGTACATTAATGGGTCTCTGAGCAGAGTCCTGATTCATGGTGGAGCCTGTGGTGATGAGAGAAAAGTCAAAATCAAAGGATTTATCTATTCTAATTATGCAGATTGTATGGATTCCGAAAAATCTATTTCTAGACATGTGTTCACCATGTTTGGCATGACAATCAATTAGAAATCAATACTTCATATGGTTGTTGTCTTATCAACCGCTGAAGCAGAATATATTACCCTCATTGAAGTTGTGAAAGAAACATTGTGGTTTGAAGGATTTGCTAAGGCGTTGAAACTACAAGGTCGAATTATCACAGTTAAATGTGATAGTCAAAGTGCAATACACCTGTCGAAGAATTCAACCTATCATGAGAGAATAAGGATAAAAATTGGACCCATCTCCAGTGGGTACCCGAAAAATTGACGCACACCAGGTAGGGTAAAAAAAACCTATAAAATGGGTACGAACACAGGTAATTACCCATTAAAATAAATGGGTATGGGCACAGGTACAAGCACCTTACTACCTAACCCGCTCCATACCCGCATAATATATATTGATGTGTTTTTATTCTTATTATTATGTATACAAGTTAATTTATAATTTTTATTAAGTACATCACTATTAAAGTTGTATACATTTTTATATAAATATTTGTTTATTTCCTAACTCAAAAATAATATCCTTTGATTTTTTTAATGTTATTAAAAACTTAAAATTACGTGAAAAATTATAATTGATCAATTTTTTTTTAGAAATGCGGGTAAACAAGTATGGGTACAGATACAGGTACGGGCACAAATGTTGGTGCCCATACGGGTATGTGCTCGGGTTTGAGGATTTTTTAAAACTGCGAGTATGGGCATGAGTACTATAGTACCCTATCCATATCCTACCCATTGACATTCCTTTGAGCGAACCAAGCACTTCAATGTGAAGATGCACTCCATCAAAGTAATAATTGAACGTAGAAATGTCCAAGTATCGAAGGTTTCATGTGATAACAATGTTGTTAATATGATCACCAAGAAACTATCGAGTAACAAGTTTTTTCACCGTATGTAGTTGATAAAGTTGCATGATGAAATCCAGTTTGTTCCCTTGTTAGTTTAGAGTTTGTTCTAAGGTGGTGATGGAAGCGTTAACGGATTTAGTCAAGAAAGCGGTGGAAACGGGAGAATTGACAGTTTTAGGTACAATGAAGACGAGGAGGCAATGTTTTGCAATTTGTGGACGATACAATTTTCTTGACGGATGGGAAGATAAATAATATTTGGAGTTTGAAATCTATTCTTAGAAGTTTTGAAATGATGTCGGGTTTGAAGATTAACTTTTATAAAAGTAATTTATACGATTTAAATGTAGAAGAAGGATATATGGAGGTTGCATCGGATTTTCTGTCTTGTTGTGTTGATATACTTCCTTTCAAGTTCTTTGGTGTCATGGTAGGGGATAGCCCTAGAAGAATTGCTCTGTGGAGAGGTTCGGTTAAATCTCTAAAGTCTAGACTAGCTACTTGGGAGGAAAAACACCTTTTGATTGCGGGTCGAGCGGTAATGATTAATTCGGTTTTGAATTCCATTCCTATATACACTATCTCGTTTTAGAAATCCCCTTCAAAAGTGATCGCTGATATTAGACGTATTCAAAGTCAATTCCTTTGGGGAGGGAGTGAGAATAGGCGATCGATCCGTTGAGTGAGTTGGGAGAATGTTTGTATGCCTCAAGAGTATGGTGGTCTTGGCATTAAGGATATCGAAATCTTCAATACGATATTATTAAATAAATGGAAGTGGAGGTTTTTGAACGATGACAAAGTGGTTTGGCACAATTTCTTCAGGCCTATATATGAGAACTATAAACTTAAGGTGCAGTTGACCGAAGACATGGGTCATCGAGGGGAGACTCAATATGGTGGAGGGATATTGTTATGTTGGACAAGGGGATCATTGCAAAAGAAAATGGCTTTATGGGGGTTGTTTCAGTTTCTATAAAGAATGGTTGGTGCACTTCCTTTTGGCATACTCAGTGGGCTGGCAATCAATCTTTTAAGGCAACCTACCCAGATCTTTTTCAACATAGCAAGTTGCAGCAACATGATAGTTGCTGAAGCTGGTAGCTGGGAATGACGGCTTGAAGTGGAATCCACAACTTATACTCCAGGATGTGAATGATGTCTCTACAACATCTTGGAGACTTTTGGCAGAGCAGATCCAAGCCTTTTCTCTACAGGTTAACACCGCAAATAGCTTCGTTTGGAATTGTGAAAGCGACTACTTTTTTCACGGTTTGTTCCTGCTACAAGTTTATTCAGGACCCTGTAGTGGATAATGTGTTTTTTGTTCCTGTTCTAGCAGCGGTTAGGAGGCTTTGGGAGATGTTAACGCCGTCTAACATGCTTTTCTTCGGGTGAAGATTGTTGATTAGAAGACTTCCAACCAAAGTTCAGCTTTTCAAGAGAAATATTCTCACGGAGTTTTCGGATCTTAGGTATGTTTTATGCGACATGGAGGAGGAATCTAGCTCCCATCTTTTTGCGACTTGCTCAATATCGAATCGGATATGAAGGAAGTTTCACGAGTGGATTGGATTTGATTTCGAGTTATCTTTTGCAGATTTTGTGGAATTCTTTTCTAGCTGCGATTCGATTAAGTCTAAGAACTTTAAGGTAATAACCGGAGTCATTTGGTTAGCAACCGTGTGGAGCCTTTGGTTAACAAGAAATGTTACCATTTTCAAGCATGAATCATTTAGTTTTGTAGAATGTTTTTCGGCTATTAAGTATAGATTGTGGGAGTTACGTTGCAAATTAGTAGAAGGTTAATTGTTGGTATTCACTTGTAATCGTTAAACCCTTATTGAAAAAGTGAATAGTAAAATAGATTTAACCAATTTTTTTTCTTCCTTCTTCTCTATATTTTGTTAAACCTAATAGAGTTTTTTATGTTTGTTCAAGAACTCAATTATTTTCTCATATTTTTAGTTTGTTCTTGACAACATCAATTCACAACATTGATAGAAAAAATGTGAAGGTTGTAGGATTACTGTTTTGGTTTGAAATTTGGTTAGGTTGTTTAGTGGTGTTTATGTGGTGAGTGTTGGATTAAGTTTATGAGGGCTTGCAATGATTTTGATTATTAGTGAAAGTATGGTGCATGGCTTTTAAATTGAGTTTGGAATTGTTGGAAATTGATGAATGGTGAAGACTTTCGATACAAGGAGTTTGTCCCTTACTAGAATCGGGATTTGATTCCACTGACTGGTCATTATGAGAAGGAGACATCCACATTGGATCAAACATTCATCTAAAAGTCAAAGACTCACCCAAACAAGTGAGAAAAACACAACATATTCATCTAAAACCTTAAGGTGATATGTGTGTGGGTCATCTTACTTATTAAGTGTTCAAACACCATTTTTCTAAGTAATGTGGAACTTAAAACCCATACTTATTTCTCAACGTTCAAAGAAACAATCAATAGTTTATTTATCATCATGTGAGACAAAATATGTTACAACCTTATTTACGTCTTGCCAATAATAGTGGATTGAGATACTACTAGAAGAATTAAAGATCACTAAATATGCTAGAATGAAATCGGTTGTTGATAACAAGTAAGTTATTGATTTAGAAAAGCATCCAATAAATCATGGAAGAAGCAATATTGAAAGAAAATTTCATTTTTTGTAAGAGATAATATCAAGAATGACCGTTTGTAACTTAAGTAGTGCATAACTAAGCCATTGAAGAAGTCAAATCTTGCTGATTTCAAGAATATAGGAATGAAAAGGCTTGCAAAAATGAATTAGGTGATAATAACTTGTTTAGTAGTTCACAAGATAAATTAATAGGTGCAAGTTGTTGGTTATGGTAGTCATGTTAATTGCATGTTAATCTCTTAAACCATTTTGCATATAACAAATATTTCACTCACCAATAATAATCCATTCCCTTGCCTTGACAACAAAATGGATTCAACATGATATATCAAAGCCATATCATATATATATTCAACATGAAATGTCGTAAATCCAATAATAATCTTCCTATGAAATGTTGTATATGTAGGTCTATATAAAAAGCCACTCATATTGATAATCATAACTTTATACATATTAAACATGATTTGTTGTAGTCTTCTAGTCATTTATAGGACGAAGCATCCATGGTGGAAGAAGGGCATTAGATCGAGTTTGGCTTCCTTCATTATCACCTCTATCTTGAGGGGAATCTCTGCATCAAGTAATTATGCATCTAAGTAAATTATATATATTCTTTCTTTACGTACAAATATGTTTGTGTGCTTACTAACCCAATATTTAATGTCTCCAATGATTGAGGTACAAGTGCAGCAGCAGCAGCAAGATCCATATCATCATTGTGTAACTCTAGTTGTGCTAGTGCCTTCTCTTTCTCCTTTATCTAGTTTTCACTCAAATCATGTCAATGTATATTTCAAGCACAACCCTAACTGAAAAACCATACTATTGATGCAAAAAGTAAGATCAGTATAACCTTTTTTATGAGCAGGTTGTTTTTTTCTTGAAGGGTTTTATCCTGCATTGAATACAAAAAAGAAAATGCTGATATACAAGTTAAAGAGCCAATTCAAGCCTAGCTTTAACATTAAAATGAAAGCTAATAAATTTACCTTTTTTTGGAGCTCTGAAATGGACTCATACACAACTTGATTCTACAAAAGATACAAATTAAAAATTCATAATAATTAACATTTCAAAATATATTGACAAGATTTGCTGTACTATATACCTTCCTTGATCTAATCTGTTTGAGAGCTGATTCAAGCTGATGCTCCAAATTCTGAAGTTCTTTCATACTTAAGCCATCAAGTTCTTCACCCATAAAATTCCTGAAAAAAAAGGATTAAGTAAAGTTATACACTAATATTACATTAATTAGATGCCAAAATTAATAAATTTTTAATAACAAAACCTTTGATTTTTCTGTATGATTTCCAACCTTGCCTTCAGCTTTGCATGTTCTATAATCCAATTTTCCTAAGAGGGTATAGAATTAAATTAATCTTCCAATTTGGGTAGGGTTAGTATTTGAGGTTTAAAGAAAGTGATGCAAAATTTCCAATTAAGATTAATTAATAATAATAATTAGACTAATAATATGAGTGACAAAATTGATTGATATAGGAGTGTATGGCATACATTTTGTGGCTGATCATCAATTGGAACAAGTTGCCTCTCCGCATATGAATACCTTTCATATCGTTCTAGAATTCTTTCCATACTGTTTACAGAAGAAACAAAAAGTTAACTAGGATATATTTGGATAAACAGGTTATTTGTAAATTATAACACAAGTGCTTATCGAAATAAGTGCTTATAAATAAGTTAGCATAAACTATTTTTATAAGAAAAGATATATAAATTGAAATTATATATATATATATATATATATATATATATATATATATATATATATATATATATATATATATATATATATATATATATATATATATATATATATATATATATATATATATATATATATATATATATATATATATTATAAGTTGTTTTCATTATCTAGCTTCTATCTTGAAGAGCTTATAATAATAAGTTGAGAAAAAATGTATGATAAAAGTCATAAGTTATTTTGATTAAGTTTTCCAAATAGTATGTCACAAAACTTATGACAGTTGATAATTGTAAATAAGCTGATACAAACAAGCCGAACTTAGCTTAGTTACATAATTATTGAAAATATATGAAAAATGTTAGAAATCAAAAGGTAGAGAAGATTTTAGAGGAATGAATGTAAAAGACACAATTAATTTTTATAAACACAATTTGGTCAATGGTATTTATTTCCGCGACTATAGATAAACTATAGTTCCTTTTTATATATATATGTAATAAATTAGGGTTACAATATTACAATTAATATTTATAATACTACATAATAGTTTACAATAATAACTCTGAATCCTACCGCGATAGCTACCACCCCCACACCCCTTTTCACCTACCCATAACACAATTGTGCATAAAACATATTTCAAATTTCCACGTTAAATTATTGGGTATTTATTGTGTTTCTCCTTGTCTTTATATGAGATATACTAAAAACATCTCCACCTTGGCGAATATTAAACCTTTATGAAGACTTTCTGCATGTGATTACATCTCGACACACCTCCTACTTAACACTAAAATATTACTAGTTCTATAAATGCTTGAATTTGTCACTAATGATTGATTTGGTCATCATATCATTTGTATTTTCTGAAAAAATGAACATTTTCAAGTAATATCTATCCAATTGCATGTAACTCTTTGATCTTGTGAAATATCACACCAATATGCTTGGTCCTGACATGATACACCTAATTGCTTACCAAATAATTAACACTTAGACTATCATAGTGCAACTAAAGTACACCTTACTTAACACCTAATTCTATTACCAATCATGGAAACTTCACTTAATGTCGTGTACTCTACTCCTGTTGTTGTCATGTCCACTACAGATTGAACCGATGATTTTTGACAAAAAAAAGCTCTCATGCTAAACTTAAGACATACCGTGTTGTAATTTTATCATTCATTTTATCAATTGAGTACTCACAACCTTAGAATTAGTCATGTCAAGCATGTCTAACACCATTTAAACATAGCTTATATGATAAAGCCACAATTTTATAGCACTTATATCCCAATGAATTTCAATATAGCACTTATATCCCAATGAATTTCAATATACAGAGAATGTTCTTAGTAGCACCTAAATCTTTCATGTGAAACTCCTTCCTTGACATGCTTTTTCAGTTCATTTACATCATTCAAATTATTATAGCAACAATCAACATATCATTAACATACATTAACAAGAAAATGAAAAAGTCATCATCAAGGCTCTTAGCATAAACATAATAGTCATACTCACACTTTTGTAGCCAATATGAAACATGTATGGATCAAAATGCTTGTATATTTACTTTGGAGATTATTTTAAACCATACTAAGACCTCTTCAATTTAAAAACTAGTTTTCCATGTCTAGTGTCATCGAACACCTCTGACAGCTCCATGTAAATTTGCTCATCTAGATTACTTTGAAAAAAATATTATTTTCACACCCATCTTCTCAAAATGAATGTCTCGACTGGATACCAAGGCTAGCAATACTATGGTAGAATTATACCAAACACTATATAGAAAATCCCATCATGGTTAAATCCCTTTTACTGCGAGTACCATTTTGCTACTAGATGAGTCTTGAACCTTCCCCTTTTTTTGTTACTAATAGTTTTTTATTGAACATTCACTTAGAACAAATGATCATTTTACTCTTACCAAGTTAAACAAGCTCCCATGTCTAACTCTTCTTCAAGGACACCATCTCTTCCATCATTTCACCCTTCCATTTATCATTCTCTTAGATTCTTATAGTGTCTTGAAAGGTGAAAAGGTCTCCAGAACTAGTAAGAAGTGCATAGACTATCAAGTTTTCATACCCATATATTTTTGGTGGCTTGGTCGAATGATGGTCTATATTACTTAAAAGAATATAATCATGTACTCCACTTTAATATTTAGGTTTGTGATCAATATCAGTAGCAGATTCTGGTTTCTTTTGTTGTTCAAACACTACCTACATATTGTTCATTGGTGGCGGATCAACGTCCACATGGATATGGTGTTTGTTGGAAGTTTCTCCTTAAATATTGACACATATGTTGTAATTGTCTGCTTCAACATTAACTGCTCATAAAATAACATTTATATTGATTACCATCTTCTTTTTCGGATCCCATCACTTGAATCCCTTCACACCTTTTGTGTAACTGACAAAGACACGCTTCTTCTAATTTGGATCAAGTTTGGATCGATCTTCATTGGATATATGGACATATGTTGGACACTAAAAATCCTAAAATGTCAAGATGAATATGATTACATGTCCATATCTCCTCTTCAACCTTCCCTTCCAATGATGCTCATTATGATATGTTGATATGATAGCACACCAGGTTAACTTCCTCTGTTCAAAAATCTTTTGATAGTCCAACATTTAACAAGAGAGGTATTTCCTTTTCAGTCTGAGACCTATGCATTCTCTCTAGTACACCATTTTTGTGGTGTCTTACAAACTTAGGAATTCTTTTTAATACCATGTTCTTCATAAAACCTCTTGAAATTCAAATTAATGTACTTTTTCCCATTATTTGATCGCAAATGCTTGATTTTTCTTCTTGTTTGATTCTATACCTTTTCCTTCCATAACTTGAATTTGGTATAGACTTCTAATTCTACTTCAAGAAATACATTGAAACCTTATGATAAAAATCATATGTTAAAGTCATAAAATATATCCACCCGTGAAAATCCCATTGGTAGGCCCTGACGCATGTAAATGCACATAGTCTAAAATAATCTCTATTTTGTACTTTCATGTCTTGAACCGGACGACATTATTTACCAAGTACATAATACTTGCACATATCCCATCTTACAAATATGAACACCCTTCAATAGAATTATCTTATGAAGTTCCATCATCCAACACTCACAATGATGACTTAGACACATATATCAGAGTTTTTTTGTTTCATTATATTCAAGTGATGCAATCTCACCTACAACATTGTTCCCCAAAATTTAATAGATGTTATCTACAATCCTCCTTTCTCTCATAACAGTCAAGGAACTCTTTTTAACCATCATAATGTCCTTATATCCATTAGATTTAGGAGAAAACATTTTCCTACAAAGTAACTAAGGACAAATCTGAGTGTAGTGACCAATCTGACATCATTCAATGTTCACACGCCGCCATTTCCTGAGTAATTTTTAATTAACCTGAATGTAGTGACCAATCTCAGTGCGACATCATGTGGTAAGAACAACCAGAGTCAAGAATCCACACATTTGTGCACTTACTAGATGAAACACCAAATATATCTGTTTCATTACTAGAATCACCAATTTGAACAACATTTGCAAAATGGATGACCATTACTTTCCATTTAGACATTCCTTATTTCAATGCTCTATTTGTTTTCAACTATAACACTTATTTGATTTTTGATTCTAGGATTTAAACCTCTTCTTTTTAGAACCTGCTTCTCTCTTGTTTCGTCCACAATATTGACAATGAATGTAAAATACAATGAACACAATCGATATTTGTTAACATAGTTCGGCTAATGGTGCCTACCCTTACGACTATAGAGTAATTATAGTTCCTTTTCAACTATGTTATTTAATCAAATAATTTCTTTTATCAAAGAACAATTAAATTCAACATATACAAATTTCACATAATTTAGAAACAATCATCACCAACAATTTACAACATCTATAATAGATGAATTAAAATTATCAATATCAATCATCAATATTATTCTTTAAAGAACATTATTATATAACACAAATAGATATGAGAGGAAAGAGTTACATCTCCATCCAAAACCATAAGGCATTAGATATATCTGCAATCTCTCTTATAAAACTAAAATTCCACCCATTTATAGACAATGTATGACTTAACCACTCACCCTTATACTCAACACTTACAACTATATTAATACTTAGTTATGATCTAAGATTTCTATCAAAACAAGTCACTGTTTAATATTTGCAAAAATCAGTGTCTAACCACTAACATGAAAGAGCTTCTGCTTTTGGGGGGCATAAAATTTGATGGATTCACAATGGAGATGACAATTGTTGAGGCATAAGTATGATTTGGAAGTCCTACATTTCTTGTAAAATGGAGGTTGAGTACTTTATAAGTGAGAAAACCAATATACATAATTCCTTAAGGTTCGAGGTGCATATATGTCTCTATCTAAATTGTATGGTTGCTCATGATACAATGTGGATGCTCCCTCTCATGTCCCATCAGTGGTATCAGATCCAGGATCAATCCTCAATCTTCATCCATTGCAAATGGAAGTACAACCTCCAATAAATTCTCAACCAATCTATCAATGTTCAATGGAGAACACTATAATAGATGGTATGTAGGGATGAAATTCATATTCAAATTTTAATATGTACTTGAAATCGTGAATGATGGTTTATTGGCACTATATACAGATGCTACAGAGGTACAAAAAATTACTCATCGTGAAATGGAAAGAAATATGGTAAAGGGTTATCCTTGACCCATTAGTGTGTGAATTCTAATGTCTTTGAGAAGATAAATGAGCAACCAGGGATACATGGGGATGCTATTAAGAAGTTGTATGGTGGGGATGATAAATTATAAATAAAAATAAACTGAAATCATAGTGAAAAAAATAAGAATTTGCAAAGGAATGATGGTGAAGAAATTGATGATTTCTTCTCAAGATTGGTGGTTTTGACCAATCAAATGAAGTCGTGTGGAAAGAATATTTTTGAAATGCAAAAAGTGGAGAAGTTTCTAAGAGCTTCTTTTTGTCATGTTTTATCACATTATTTTGGCCAATAAAGAGTCCAAAGATTTATCTTAACTAAAGCTTGAATAATTGCAAGCATCTCTTGAAGCTAATGAGTTGGGGATTATATAGAAAAATGGAAAAGAAAAAAAAAAGACTCCTCAGAAAACAAAACTGGTAAAAAATGGAATATAAAGTGGAATTAAAGTGATGGTGCAGACAAGAACTCAAGAATTCAGGGCGAGAAAAGCAAGAATGGTTCCCCTCACAAACATAAATTTAAAAAGAATGTGGGGATGAAGGAATTTCAATGCTATTGTTTCCAAAATATTGGACATTATGTTAAGGGTTGTTACTTAAACATAGAACAAATGGAAATGACAAACACGTGGCACAATTTCCTCATGTTGGAAGTAGTGTTTCCAATGTTTAGTATTTGGACATAGGGTGCAACAATCATATGAATGACAAAAAAACTAGTTCATTAAGTTTGATGAATTTGTGAGGAGGTCCATTAGAATTGCAGACAATTGCATGACCACATTATAAAGAATGAGAAACATTATTATGAATAAAAGGGACAAAAATTAAGCCATCATATGTAATATTTTATATGTTCCTTCAATGGCAAGAAACTTGATCAGCTTAGGTACAACTGTTTGAAAAGAACTTGACAATAAAGATATAAAATAAAGAGCTCAAGGCAATTGATGTAATTTCCAAGATAATCTTGAAGGAACCTTTGTCAACCAACATGACATTCAATATTATATTCGACGTGGTAGACCGTTTATGTAAACCATAATTGGAGATTAAAATTTGATTTGGCATCAGTTATTTGACTATCACAATTTTAGGAATCTAAGGTTGATGCACATGAAGAAGATGGTATATGGGCTTCCCAAGATCATAATCTCAAAGCAATTATGTTAAATGTGTTCATTGCCAATTAGGCTAGAAGGTCATTCAACCATGACTTGTCGATGAAGTCACAACAAAAATAGGAGGTTGTTCACTCACGTGTGTGTGTGTGTCCCCTTTGAAGTAAAGTCACTATGTGATAATTTTTACTTCTTAACCTACATGGATGAATTCATCAGTTACATGTATATTTACTCGTTAGAGAAGAAAAGTAAGTCATCAATTTTAAGATATTGAAGCTGCTAGCTGAAAAACATGTTGAATGGGCCATTAAAAGGTTGATAATTGATAGTGGTGGTGAGTACACCTAAAATGAAATTTCTCAGTTTTGTGAAGGATATGGAATAAATCATGAAGTCATAATACCTTAAACACCTCATTATAATTGCATAATTGAGAGAAAGGATAGAAGTATCTTGAACGTGGCTAGAAGCATGCTTAAAGAAAAATAAATTCCAAATAATTTTTGGGGTGAGGCTACTTCGACTACTATTTACATAATCATTAGAAGCCCAACAAAGAAGTTTCAAAATTTGACTCCTTATAAAGGTTGGTTAATCATGAAACCAAGTAATAGACACTTTAATATTTTTGTCTCATTATGTTAAAGTATGTATTGAAGCAACTCAAAAGGAACGTTAATTATAAAGGACAAGCCATGATCTTGGTTGTTTATCATACCATAGGTTGTTACAAGTTTTTCTCACCAAATGAGAACAAGGTGGTGATTAGTAAGGATGTATAATACGATGAAATCAAATAATAGAATTGACTCAACTCAATGCAAGAAAGTGAAGGTTCAAGTCACATCAGAACCACTCTTCAAGGTGATGAATAAGAAATAGAGGATGAGAATGAACCTATACAACCTCAAGAGACGAGAAGATAAATAAGAGACAAAAATCAATCAGTAATATTGGATGATTATAAGAGGTTTAAAGATCAGACCATAAGAGAAAATGGTGACCTAATTGAAGAATCCATAGTTAAATCAGATCCAATAGATCGTATTCAAGTCGTGAAAGATAAGGATTAGCAATTTGCAATGAATGAAAAGAACAAGGCCGTTGAAAAGAACAAAACCTAGGAACTGGTCAATTATTCAAGTAAGGCGACAATAGATGTAAGTTGGGTTTACAAGTTGGTGTTGAAGTCAAATGGTGAAATTGGCAAGAATAAGGCAATATTGATGGAAAAAGGCTTTCTTCAAAAGTTTGTCATTGATTTTAATGAAGTTTATGCACATGTTCCTAGACTTGAAACCATAAGGCTAGGTGTAACCATTGTAGAATATAAAGGTTGGAACATGCACTAACTAGATGTAAAGTCAACCTTCCTTAATGGATCTTTAGAAGAAGAAGAAAGTTATGTGAAGCAACCATCCAATTTTAAGGTGAAAGGGAAAGATATGATGGTGTACAAGTTGAGAATATCATTGTATGGATTAAAGAAAACATATAGGGAATGGAACAAGAGGAATGATAACTTATTTATCAAACTAGGTCACAACAAGTGCACACCATAACATGAAGTGTTTGTGAAAGGCTCAATTGACTAAGATCAAGTCATCTTATGTCTTTGTGTAGATGACCTATTGGTCACATGTTCTTATGAAGAAGAATTGGAAAATTTCAAGGAAAGTATAAATAATGATTTTAAAATGTTTGACTGAGGAAATTTGGCATACTTCTTATGAATGGAAATTATGAACACAAAACATATATTTTTCTTGCATCAGAAGAAATATGTGGAAGACATCTTGAAGAATTTCAAGATAAACAATTGCAATCTTGTAATCACACTTATAGAAACCAACATAAAATTGAAGAATGAGTGAGAAGATGAATTGGTGGTTAACACACTATACAAATAAATCATTGATTCTCGTATCTTTTAAACACAATACCAGACATTTGTCATAGTGTGGGACTGATTAGAAGATTTATGGAGGAATTAAGACAATGACATTTACTTGTAATAAAAAGGATCCTATTGCACATTAGAGGTTAAACTTACCATGGGGTGCTCATGCCAAATAAACAAAACAAACAAATAGAATCCAAGATATATGATTATTCTAATTCGTATTAAAGTGGTAATCAAGATGATATAAAGAACACATTTGGTTACTTGTTCATGCTTGAATAAACACCGATATCATCGAGTTCAAAGAATATATTATGGTTTTGTCTTTATGTGAGACAAATCATGTTGGTATGTTGCTTGTCAAGCACTTTGATGGAGATGGAGATGTTACTTTAAGATTTGAATATAACCAATTATTATCAAATAAAGTTGCTAGTGGATAATCAATCTGTAACTCATTTAGAAAATCATTCTATAAGCCAACAAGCATATAGAAAGAAGGTATCATTTCCTTGGGAACCGAGTTAGTTAAGAGATGGTTAGAATTGAATAATTCAACATCGAATTGCATTTAACAGATATCTTGACAAAACCCTTGAAACATCCAAGGTTTGAAGGTCTTAAAGGGTTAATGTAAATGGGGAACTTACAGAATCCAAATTAGGAAGGATAATAAATGTAATTAAGTTTTATATACATAATTTTTAGTGAAAGTTTGAAAGTGTTGTAATTGTGTCTTGCAACAACTATCATACCTTGATAGTTTTGGTTAGTTAGTTTATTGTGAGTTTTCTAACTACTATAAATAGCTCATTCCGTTATAATTTCATGATATCCATTCGTTAATAAACCTCTCCCTCAATTGCCTTTAATTCTCTCTAATTTCCTCAGTTTGAAAATAAGTTAAATTACAAGCTATCAAACATACCATTATTAAAAAGAAACTAGTTCACTAGGTTGCTAATCTTTATCTCATGTACCCCGCAAACAAGTTTGACACTGAGTCATTCCAACTTCACACCTCACATATATTATTACATAAAATATAAGGTTAAGAGACCTACCTAAGAAAATTGAGATATCAGTATAAATCTATGAAGCCTGGATTCGGACATGGATACGGGACATGATACGGACACGAGGATTCCGTTAATATAAAAAACTTCGGACACAGATACAATTATATATATTTTATATATTAATATAATAATGTAATTTACGAGCATAATTTACAAAGAATTTAAAATAAGAAGCATAATTTATGTTTATTTAAACTTAATTCTTTCAATCAACTAAAAAACATAAATCCATCGAAACAAAATGATATAAATCATATCATAGTCAATCCATATTGAGAATATTAACCTCTAAGTCTGACTCATCCAAAGACAGGTCAATAACTTCAAAGAATCCACTGACATCTAATTTATGTATAATGCGACAACGAAGAATAAATATCCAGAAACATCTAGAAAAATAAAACAAAAATTTATAATGGAAGAAGGAGAAGATAAAGAAATCTTGTGAAGATCGAAGCAGCGATGTGCGGCGAAGATGAAAAAAATCAGAGATGATAAAAAAAGAAAAAAATTTATAAAGACAGAAGAGTGGAATATGAAAAAAAAAAAACGAATGTTAATTTTGTTGTTCTTGTAGTGGGGAAGTGGAATATGAAAAGTAAAATAATTCTTTCTTTTTTAAATTCAGAAGATTTTGAGTTGAGTTGATAGTTTTAATTTTTTTAATTTTGAAGTTTTTTAAGTTGGATCCTATCCTTTATTTGAAATAAGATGTCGTATCTATATCCGTTATTATTTAATTTATTTTTGTTGGACACTTTACAAATATATCAGATATGTGTCATATGTGTCATATGTGTGTCGTTCAAGTATCAGTGTCGGACACGTATCTGACACGGAGACACGTAGTGTGAATGGCGTGTCGGAGCTTCGTATATATGAATCTATTCATTAATCATATTTTGGAAGCTTCTTGTTAGTGAAGAAAATTTGTCACCAAAGAAAAAAAAGTAGTCACTTAGTAAAGTTACACACAAAAACTTGGTCCTGAAGCAAGATCATGATCACCTACAAATAAAAGTTGATGGATGATGGGATTCATTCATTCCATTGTTGAGAAGTAAAATTAAAATATTGTAGTTAGTGAAATTATTGGATTTTGGGTAACTAGAGATTGTAAGTATCTGAAATCATCATGTCCAGAGATGCAGGTATAATAACTAGAACTTCGTTATCAAATTTTGTGTTTTATCACTCCCTATGTTTTTATTTTAGACTAACTCGACTATAGGGAAATTATGTAAGAAAAAAATTGTTAGCTTTAAATATACTTCATTTTATGAGGTAGTTGTTTAATTTCAAGGTGTAAGAAGGCACAACAACGACACATCACCTCAATTAATTCAACATCGTCGTAACTTAATTGAGTAAGGTTGGACTCGAGTTTGGAGATGAGGTATGAGAATAGATACTTTTGTCTTCCCTAATTGATACTTTTAAGTGTTATTGTGACAAGAAAAATAATTTTTTTACACCAAATTCATACACTTGTTCACAGATACGTGAAATATTATAATAATATATAATTTTTTTAAAATAATATAAAAATTATTTTTTAAATATTTTTTTTATTTAATATTTATATTTATTAATCGACTGCATTACAGCATTAACCAAATTTTTACATTGCATTAATCAACTTTGGTGACTGCTAAAATTATTTTCAATATTTGGACGTTATTAACTAATTTCATTCCTGCATTAACCAATTTTTTACACTGCATTAACCAACTTGTTTCAATACTTTTAAAATTGTTGTTCATGGATACTCTTCACGTATACTGTTCATGTGCTGATACTATTCATATAACACTGTTCATGTACGATTTTACTATTCACTGACACTATATTAAAAATAATTTTTTAATTAAAAAATACCTAAATACGGTGAACAGTACATAAGATATATGTATTAGTGTAAGAATATGGTGTAAAAATAGAAAAACTGTTGTCACAAATGTGAATAGCTCAAGTGGTATAATATTATAAATCATCATATTTCCCACAACTAAAAGACTATTTGTGTTGGATTTTGGAAATGAATGGGCACATCAAAATCAATGAAAGAGTCTACTAGAGAATAAGGTGGCTAAGCAAAAATTAGGTGTTACTTAAACTTCAAAAGAAATTGATGCTTTAATATTCTCTTTAGTAAACAAGGAAAATTATTGGGTGTTAGACTATGAAGAGTAGTTCCCAAGGCCCCTGAACTCGAAATCCAGAAATTTAAGCCGGAGATAAAGAGTAGTTCCCTCAGTATCCACTTCGATTATTGAATAGAAATATCTCTAAAATACAGGCATAAAAAGGAGGGAGATGAAACTGTGAAGAAACTAACCTTAATGGACTTGATACATCGACCGATAATATTAAGTGCTAGAAGTGTTAACTAGGGCCCAAAATCGTTTAAGATTATGAAATGTTGGCTCGGACATCCTCAGTTTCAATTGTTTGTCAAGGATGAGTGGAGAGCTTATGATGTATCAGGTTCAACATCTTTTGTATTTTCAAAAAAACTACAGAATTTGAGAAACAAGATCAGATAGTGGAACATTGATGTTTTTGGGTGGATAGATACAAAAATTACACAGAATGTGGATATCATTAACGAGATGGAAGACATAATCTCAAACATTCATGGGGAGCTAAATGAGGAGCAGAATCAAAATAGGCTAAAAGTTGTGGACGAAATGTGGAAAACTCTCAGGATAAATGAGAGTATTCTCAAACAAAAATCAAGATTGAGGTGGATTTTTGAAGGAGATAAAAATACTAAACTCTATCATGCTGCAATAAACCAAAGGAATCGTGAAAACTCAATCAATTCATTGACAACCGATAATGAAATCATAGTTGATGCAAAAAGAATCAAGGAGGAAACAATTAGGTATTTTGAGAATGCGTTTAAAGTAGTTGATAACAAAAGCAGTCATTGGGAAATAGAGGCATCAAAACAATCACAGAAACAGAGAAAGCGTGTTTAGAAGCACCTTTTAATGCTGAAAATGTAAGAAAAGTTGTGTTTGATTGTGTAGGAGATAAAAGCCCGGTACCGGACGGATTCACTTTTGATTTCTTCAAGGTATGCTGGGAGACGGTAGGAAAAGAATTCTCAAACTGTGTTTTGGAGTGTTTTATGGAAGGATATTTACCTAAGGTATTAACATCTTCATTTCTGGTCTTAATTCCTAAGAAAGAAGAACCATCCATGTTGGGCGATTATAGACCGATATGTTTAGTCGGATATGTGTACAAAATTGTGTCTAAATTGATGGGGGGAAGAATTAAAGGTATCATGGACAACATTATTTCCAAGAATCAAACAACATTCATAGAAGGCCGCAATCGTTTAGATGGGGTTTTGGTTTTAAATGAGATCATTGACTATTCCAAGAGAACCAAAAGTAATACCATTTTCCTAAAGGTCGATTTTGCCAAGGCATATGACTGTATGGATTGGTCGTATCTTAGATCGATTATGAGATATATGGGATTCAGAGATTTATGGATGAAATGGATAGACAGAAGTGTACTACATAATTACATGTCAATCCTGATTAATGGTAGTCCTACCAGGGACTTTAAGGTTACAAGGGGACTTTGTCAAGGTGATCCGTTCTCACCTTTTCTGTTTGTGATTGTCGCGGAAGGATTAACAATATTAATGAAAAGAGCAGTGGAAGATTCTATTTTTCAAGGATGTAGGTTTGGCAACGATACGACTTTTGAGATCCTACAATATGCCGATGATAAAATTATAATAGGAGAAGGCTTATGGAGTAATATGTGGGCTTTAAAAGCAGTGTTCAAAGGATTTCAAATGGTACTGGGATTGGAGATCAACTATAGCAAAAGTGTAATTTACGGTATAGGAACGAAAGAATCTTATTTGAAAGTGGCTGAAGGTTTCCTGGGCTGTAGAATTGATGTTTTTCCATTTAAATTCCTAGGAATTATGGTTGGTGGAAATCCTAGATTAATTGCATTCTGGAATCCGATGATTGAAAAAATCAAGTTAAGACTTGCAACTTGGAATGGTAGATTCTTATCTATGGGGGCTAGAGCTCTTCTTATCAATTCGGTTTTGTCAAATCTACCAATACACAATATGTCCTTCTACAAGAAGCCAATTAAAGTTTATCGCATTCTCACGTCTATCCAAAGACGGTTCTTATGGATTGGTTCGATGTTAAAGGAAAGTATAAACTGGATCAAATGGAAGACAATTTGTAAGACGAAGGATGTTGGTGGTCTTGGAATAAATAATATCCAATTGTTCAATATTTCTCTGCTATCAAAATGGTTATGGAATATTCTGCAAACCAAACACAGTTTGTGGTCAAAATTATTGCAAGCCAGATATGGAAGATACACTTCTGATTTGATTCAAAACAGAATTTCAAAATACAAGGTTAAACCATCTCAATGGTGGAAGAATCTGTTTTCAATCTCTGAATCATTTGGTGTGAATGGTTTTTTTTGTTGGACTAAATATCAAGTGGGTAAGGGGGATGAGACGATATTCTGGAAATCAAAATGGGTGGGGAATTCGACTTTGGCTGAAGGATTTCCTGAGTTATATGCGGCTACGGTGAACAAACAAGGAACTGTTTCAGAATTCTGCTATTTTGTTAACAATATTTGCATGTGGAATGTGCAGATTGGTCAACATACTCGCAACTTTATCGTAACATAACAGAAGGTGCAACTGTTGGAGAGTATTTCTGGAAAATCAATCAAGGAAGGAAAGCAAGACATCTTGACATGGTCGGCAGATGCAAAAGGTCAATTTTAGGTTAATTCAAGTTATGAGATTCTGGAATCTTTATCGGATAGTGGGTCTGGTTTAGGGATTGATGAATTAAATGCTATTAAGTTATGTTGGGTATCCTCGACAACGAAAAAGATTAAAACGTTTTGTTGGAGATTAATTTATAATAGACTACCTACACGAGATAATCTTCGGAGGCAAAATGTCATTACAAATCAACATGATTTACTGTGTCCATTTTGTTTATTGGAAGAAGAGAATTGTTTTCATCTATTCATCCGATGTAGTAAGAGTATTCAGGTTTGGAATAGTTTAGCATTTTGGTTAGGAATTAACTTGGACCACCATAATAGTTTGGTGGAGCATTTACAAGGGTGGTGTCAAAAGTTAGTTTCTCGGAAGATTTCGATTATGAATGCTACGACTTTGTGGATGTATATATGTTGGATTATTTTGGTTAGTAGGAACAATATAATGTTTAATGGTGAATTTTTGGATGGTGATCAAATAGTGAATGCTTGTATCACATCTACGTGGTGGTGGATCGGTAAAAGATCTAACATTACTTGTAATTATCATAGTTGGTATAATTGTCCCGGTGAATTTTTGTAAGTTTTCACTGAGGTTTAGTTGATTTTGTATACGGGTTAGGGTGCCCCTTTGCATCCTTTTTTGAATGAATTTTTTGCTTACAATATATATATATATATATATATATATATATATATATATATATATATATATATATATATATATATATATATATATAAAATACAAATTTGTTAAATAAGTTCTAGAAACCATAAAATTTTTAAAGTTTTAGCCTTTGTAAATATTGGTTGTCACCATGTATAATAAGTTGAATCACTTATAAAAACAATTAATAAAACTAATTTAGCATTAGAGTTTAAATATAGTCATGGTTGTAGCACTGATACTTTTGACCAATGACATTCATGGCTATGTTGTTAAAGGCTGTTAAGGCATAATTGAATGTGTTTTGCTCATTATTTTAGTTTTTATTTGTGCAAGGTTTAATTCTTGTTGATGTCCTAATTGTCCTTTGGACCAAAAAATATTATGGTTGATGTATTTTGTTTTATTTTCTTATGCAACAAGGTGTCAATGAAGATGTTGAAAAAGACAATATAAATGATGAAATTCAAAAGGACGACCTAGATGATGGATTTAAAGAGGACGTCATAGGTGACAAATTTCAAGAGGACGATATAGATCTTGATGATGAATTTTAAAAGGACGATATAGATGGTGAATTTCAAGAGGACGACGTAGATGAAGAATTTCTGGAGGATGACATATGTGATGATGTAGATGATGTAGATGACTACATAGTTTTGCAGTTTTGCTTACATGTTTCTCCATGTAGTTGTACTATATCTTTATATTAACAAGTCTAAAGGCTAAGTTTTGTACTCACAAAGATTATTACACATATTTTTGGTTCCACATTAAGGTCTTTGATAATTTAAACTGATTTTGACTAAGGGGTATGTAAAAAAAGTATGACTAAATATTAATATAACAAGAATTATAACTAAATTTCTCTTTTACTATTACTTTTTAATTGAAATTTTTGGCAGATATATTACCAATCTTCATGGTCATGGCTCCATAAAATTTGCCTTCAATTTCATCAATCAAGTTCACCAACCATATAGCCTAACAAGCACAAAGTGAAGTTGTAATGTACTCTGCTTCACATTATGATAAATCCACTATAGTTTTCTTTCTTGAGCTCTAAGCTACCAGTTTAGCACCAATTGATGTGAAAGTAAAGTTTACCAGTTTAGTCAACAAAAATTGGTCACTTTTGTTGATGTAACAAATGTAAATAACTCAATTGATGTGAAATTGGTCACTCGTAGGACTTAACTTTACTTTATATAACCATTTCACATCAATTGAGTTATTTACATTTGTTACATCAACAAAAGTGACCAATTTTTGTTGACTTCTATAGAATTTAGCTTCTCAATCATAACACTCACCCATTAATGATCCTTACATACATGCATCAATCATATTCACTGGATTAAAGCATGCATACAATGCATAGTGTACTAGCTCACCTTCATCATTGAGCACATCATTTGGTGTGACTATACAATCTTGCAATCTAGCTAGCATGATTCTAGTTTCTTAAGGAAAATTGGTACTTGCTTGAGTTGTACTTCAACTTCACTACTTGGTTCTTCATACATGATCCTCATAAAATCTTTCTTATAAATTTTGCTCCAATACCATTCCTTTAGCTCATTTATTACCACATCTTTGTTGATTACTATTTTTTTATCCGTATAATCAAACAAATTGTAACCAACAATAAGGTGATAACCAATCAATATCAATTGGCCTGATTTATCATCAAGCTTCCTTCTCAATTGGTCAGGCACATATATATGTAAAATAGACCCAAATAACTTAAATGACTTAAGCTTCGTTTAACATTATACCAACATTCTTTTAAGGGTGATCCCTTCTAGGCTCTTAGTTGGGCATCTGTTTAAGATGTATGTTGCATCGGACACGACCTTACCCCTTAGGTCATTAGGTAACTTATTGCATTTCAACATACTTCCCACCATGTTCACGATTGTCATGTTCTTTCTCTTTGAAGTCTCATTTTCTTGAGCTCTTTATGGTGGCACAACCTCGTGGACAATTCCTTCTCTTTCACATAGTGCATCAAAATCCTTTATACATACTCTCATCTACCATAAATTATTAATACCTTGATCTTGTGACCCATTTTTCTTTCCACCATGGACTTGAATTTGGAAAACACATCATTCACTTCACTTTTATTCTTAATCTAGTATGTCCATATTTTCCAATTGAAATCATCTATAAAGATAACAAAGTACTTGTTACTTCCAATTGAGTTTACTTGGATATGGCCACACACAACAGAGTATATGAGTTCAAGAGAGGCTCTAGACTTGCTTCCTGCATCCTATCTAACGTTATTTTTATGTTACTTGGCTTGTACATATTCTTCACATACTTCTCTAAGAATCTAAATTTCAATAGTAACACTGAAACCATGTTTTTCTTCTTTAGATTTCAAATGTCTCTAAAGTAGAGTTGGCTAAGCCTGTAGTTCCACAACCATGCATATCTTTTAGCAAGGGATGGAAAACAGGCATGATTGCTCTGTTTAGGCCCATCCCGTAAATGCATGTATAAAAATGAGGCAAGGGGGGTCATGCATTATGTAGGGTTTGGGCTTAAAACATTTGCATGCCCCAGAACATCTAAGGACGGGGTGGAGCGGGCCCACGGGCACTACACATTTTTAGACTAAAAAATTTAAAAAAACTTATGTTAAAGGTCGCGTCCACAAAAGTCTGCATTAAAGCGAGGTAGGACGGGGCAAACATATTAAAGGGTGTGGGCCTAAAACTTTGACCCGTTCCACAAAAATAAGCGGGAAAAACAGACATGTCCAACGGGTCGGGCCGATTTTTCCACCATACTTCTAGTTTAGTTGTTATGCGGTTATGCTCCAACACATCAAGTTCAATCTTTAAGTTCCTATTTTGAGACATAGGTGATTTCAATATCAATATTCCACTTGAGTCATTTATTCTCATAATCTTGTTATATATCAAGAATTTATAGCTCTTTTCAACCAGTTGGCTATTGCTAAGTAGGTTACACTTCATGCCTAGAATGTATATAACATTTAATATCAATGATTGCTTTCCATATTTCCTCATGACCAAGACATCACCAATTCCTTCAGTTGACAAAGTGCGATTAATTGCAAAATTCATTTTGTTCTTCATAAATTGACTGATGTTGATAAACCAGTCTTTTCTATAAGTCACGTGTGATAAGCACCTTGAGTCTAAATACCATTGGTCCTTATACTTCTATTCTTCCTTTGTTGTTGCCATCAACAAAACTTCATCATCATCTTGCTTTGCAATATTTGCATTGTCTTCTTGATTATTCTTGTTTGGAAAGAATTCATCAACAAAGTGGCCATATTTTTGGCAATTGAACATTGGATGTTATTCTTGTCAAACTTGTTTCTTCCTCTCCTACCTCTATTTGTACCATCAGTTTTATGACAACCTTGACTTAATTTTTGTTTCTGATTCGATAAACTTCATTCTTAGTGATAACTTCTACCATTCAAGTTATTGTAGCCACCTCTACCTTTGTTTCAATTACACTTTCCTTTTTATTTCTTATTTTTGTCTGTTTGTGCCTACAATGCCACATTTGATTTTGTCTTGCTTGCATACTTGTTCATCATTTTTTTTACATGAGATTGAAAAGTATCTTGTAGTTATTCTTTTGTCAAACTTAATTCTTCAATGGCCGCCACAATATGGTCAAATTTTGGGGACCAAGATCTCAAGATCTTTGGAACTACTTTCTTGGTTGACATCACCTCACCACACATTTTGATTTGGTTCACCAGTCTAATCGTCCTTGTAAAGAAGTCACATATGCTTTAATATTTTCCATCTAAATCAATTCCTACAACCTTTGTGAGTTTATCACATCACTTCCTTCACCTTTTCAACACTATCAAATGATTTTTCCAATTTATCACAAGCTTCTTTCGATGAATCAACATCATCAAATTTCTTAAAGTTATTTGGGTCAACACATTGATGAATTATAAAGAGAGCTTTATAATTCTTTTTCTTCAATTCTTTATGCACATTCTTCTGATCTTTAGTGACATAATCACTAATTGGTGTAACTTCATTGTTCACAATATCCCAAACATCTTGATAGTAGAATAACTAACTTCGTCTGTTTGTATCAATTATCATAATTATTTCCATTTAGAATCAGAAGATTTATAGGAAAATGACATTTTGAATGAGAAGCCATTGGTTAAGATCTTCAAATGGATACAACCGAAACACTATATACCAGATGTTCGAACAAGACACTCAAGTAAGAACACTTATCACTCACTTCATTTTGAATGATGCACTCGGATTGCTCAATATTTTGTTCTTCCACACATACATTTTGCTCATTAAGAATTTAAAGATGAAGATTGGAAGGAAGAGAAAAGATATTTCCCATTACTCTTGAAAGTTTACAATAGAGTATTTAAATGAGGTTACTTCTACACCAAACAACTTAACAAACTCTAACTTTATATCCTAACTAACAAAACCAATTTTGTTAAAACACAGTTCTCTTCACTAACAAACTTATACTTGAGCATCAAGTAACATACTAACAAACTAACACATTGAACTATATTTAGCTTCGACTATGTGGTATAAGATCTTAAGTGGTTGATCTGATAAGTTTTTCTCCCTAATAACCCTATACTTCGTTGAATTTATTCTCTTTAGTTTTTTTTTTTTTAATTAGAAAAAAATATTAGTTGTCTAATCTATTTAGATAGCTTGGAATGACACCATTTTTTCCGATTCTTCATCAAACTTGAAAGAAGTGGAGGAAACAGTATTTTTCTAGGTTAAAAATGGTTTATAGCTTGATAGATCTATGGTGAACTCACCATGTAATTTCCCTGAATGCCTTAAGAATTCTATCATCTACCTTAACTAATAGTTGATGGAGATGGAGAGTTTTTTCTTTGATTCCGGGATTGACTAATGGTTGTGGTACCACCCTTTAGAGTTTCTATTCTATTAATGTTGGCACTGATATGTTGGTGCATTCATTGCATCTTTTGTTGTCTTATTGTAGTTAAGTACATCATGTGCTTTCTATTCTTATTCTTATCATATTTTACTGCATAAATATTTCAGGTCTTTTAATATATTATTTCCCATTAAAAAAACCACCTCTCACCCTATACCTAATATAAAAAATAAATAAAAAACCTTAAATATCTCATATAAACAATCTATCCATCTTCATTATTTCTCTATCTCCGACCTCTATCTTTCTCCAAGAGTATAGTAGCATTTGAAAAAAAAAAAGTAGAAAACACATTTTACAAAAACCAAAGATAATAACGAGTGTTATTTTTTATTTTGACTAGTAACAATCTAGCACTAACAACATGTCTGTTAGGTTTCTGGTGTTAGTAAATTGAATTGGAATCATATGATATTTGCATGACACTAACATTATGACAGTGATCTTTCATTACTTTTTCTGTTATTTTCTCATATTTATGTCTGTAGCAAAATATGTCAGATCATTGTGCTGCTCTCAAATAGCGAATCAACAATGCTTTTTTTGGCCATGCAACGGCCCCTACAACAAATCACCACTTTATTTCTTATCACGCTTAGTAAATATTTCACATCAACTGCATATATTATATAAGTTATGCAGAATCTAAAATAATAATAATAATAATAAAATAAATTGGTTGTTTCTAGGGTTCTATCTAATTATTATCTATAAAAATATATATTTCACTCGATGAAGTATGGACACTTCACTGATAAGATAATAATTTAAAAATAAATAAAAAATTAATTTATAAATATCGATTCTGATGTCTGACACAAATATAGACACTCTGTTTTTAGAGATGTCGATATACTTAATCGATTAATATTAGTGTTTTGAAACACTAATTAGGTTACTCTCCTACTCCTAGAATATGGATAAACATAAATTTCTACTTAAAAGATGATATCACATGTAACATATCCCTATCATTAAGGATTTCTCCACAAACTATATATATGTAGCAACGAGAAGATTGAATTATTCCATTACCATATCAGTCATAATCATCAATAGTAATTAGGATTGAGTAAAAACTCCTTTTTTTTCTTTGAATATTGAATATTTAAAATACATAAAATATGTATTTAATAATTAAATAGACTACTTGACCTAATTAACTAATAAAATTAATTTCTTAGGTATTATTTCAGGATTTTAAATCATACCATCAAGTAAAAAACAATAAAAAATAATAATAGATAAAAATTATAAAAAAAAGGATAAATTATACTATAAGTTTCATCTTCAAAAATCATAAAACATGGATGATGAAGAAGATGATAAAGAATACCTAATTTTAGTAGATCCATTAGATGAATCAAATCATAAATTAAGAGTTAGGTAAGAAAAAAAGAAAAACAAGCAGAAGCACAATATATATAGATAGTTATAGTAAAAATTAGAAAGAAGTAAGGAAAGGCTAGAGAAAATAAATCTAGGTATAGTACGTAAGAAAAGGTAATAAATAATAATAAGTAATAAAATATTATAAATACCAGGGATCGCTTGAATATTCATAGAGTTTTCCTTTGTTGGAGAAAACAATAAGAGCAACTTCAGCATCACAGAGCACAGAGATCTCATGAGCTTTCTTCAACAAACCACATCTCCTCTTTGAAAATGTCACTTGCCTATTGATCTTGTTCTCAATCCTCTTCAATTGCACCCTTCCTCTCCCCATACCTCAAATTCTAAATATCTATATGTTGTTGTATGTGTAATTATATGTTATGGAGTAGAAGGAGAAGGTTGGTGATAAATTGGAAGAGACTTAGAAAGAAAACAAAGGAGGGAATTATTTGGTTGGAATTATCATATTCGACGAAAATAAAAAGAAAAAGTGAAAGTTGAAAATGGATGGAGAAAAGTGGTTTTGTGAAACTAAAGTGGTTTTATCATAGTTTGCTGTCGAGTTGGGATTGGACTGAGGTGCTATTAAGATAATCCGTGGTTGTCTTGTCCTTCTATTTAATTTCTCGTACGATATGTCGTTTCCCGTTTAAATCTTGGAATTTTTCAACGAATAAACATCAAATTTTGTTTTTATTTTTTTATTTTTCAGAGGTTCATCTATTCAATATCTTAATTCAAATGTTATAATCGGTTAGCACAAGTGTATCACATTACCATTGTTTCAAAAGTGAAAACAGATGGAAATTATTTTTAGTATAATCTAGATTTGACATAATCGGTTATCACTGTTATTTTTTCCTTAATTATATGAGTTGTAGCAATTTGTATTTATATATAAACCATTAGGTATATCATATGGGAGTTATATATATACCATTGTATATATCATAAAGGGAGCTTTTTGGTTGAAGTTAATTACTAAAATGACTTCTTTAGTGAAGTTATTAATCTGACCAATAAAAAACAAGTTCTAATTTAAGCAACGTTACATCAACGTTAATATTTTTATTTTATCAATATTTTAAATTTGAATAATTTTATCTAAATATATATTATTGAATTGATCGTTAATCTTTCTTGCCTTAACTTATAATTCTACAATTACAATTGAATAGCAATAAAATAATTTCTTGACAATATGATATTTTATATTAAAAAAACTTTAAATAATAATACTTTAATGAGGTTGAATATCTTTTTTCTATATATTTTATTTCTATGTTGTGAATCTTTAATAAATTTTTTTTTATGAATTTAAAAAATATATCTTTGATAGTATTTGTCGCCCCCTCAAGATTTGAGTAAGATTCGTCACTGGTGGGCCACAAACGTTGATGAAGATGATGATGATGCTAGATCGTCGAGGAGAGAAGGGGGCGTACCTGCAAGACACTCTGATGTCAAAGTAAGACATTGCATAAGAGTGACCAAATACGAGTAAAAGAGTTAAGAGAGTGAATATTGGATATCTGACCCTCTCAAGTGAGAGGGTTTATATAGAGCCCCGAGCGCTTGGCTATTGGTCCCAATTTTGGGCCTGGATCGTGGATCGCCCAAAAATAGGTAACTGCCAGAAACTAGTCGTTGAAATGAGCATACTTGATCGGATAATATCTACGTCAGGAAAAGGGGAATCCGAGTAGGAGATATCCCTTGGCTGGATCTGGGTGACTTCTCCGGGCATCGGGCAAAAGTCTAAAAGGAGCAGAGGAAACCGACCACGGGTGATCGTGGTCGACAGATCCTCCTCGGCTGAGGGGCACAAGGCTAGTGGGTCCCATTGACATTGGGCTATTGGGTCGTCCTAGAAGCAAAAGTGGATTGGGCCATGCCAAGTCATTGGGTCAGTCTAGAACAAGAGTCCCAAGTCGTTGCTTCTGGTCGTAGAAGTGATGACTTAAGGGTAGTTGGCTATGTACGGGGTGGAAACTGAGACTTGTAAGAATTTTTCGTCATCAGCTCGACTAGGGTGTACTCAATTGCACCTGGGCGTTAGGATGTGGTCGATAGACGAGTACCTCAACAGTTAGAGGTATGCAGAAAAGTCACGTCACGCATATGCATTGGGAAGCGTGCACATTTAATGTGTAATGATGGCTAGCCTACGACCGTCCCTAGGTCATGAGTGTGTCGTTTATAGGTCCTAGGACATACGTGCTCGTGCATGTGTTAAGGGAGGTTATAAATAGGACGTCGGGGTTCAATTATATACCTTTTCGTTCACCGTTTCCCTACCCGTTAACACTAAGTCCTAAGACTCCGTCGCGAACCACCGTTTTCCACTGCTGCTACCGAGGAAAATCAACCGACCATGTTTCGTCGTTTAAAACTTGTAAGTTTCTTTACTTCTTTGTCGTTAGGATAGATTTTGAGCTTCATGGTAGATATGCATGTGGTTAGGTCCAACTTTAGGGCTTAGAGGACCCATAACTTAGACTGTTAGGATTTCTGATGTGGTGTTCATCGTTGCTACAACGATTCGAGCCTTTAAGGGTGTCTTCTGTAGTTTTTTTCACAGCGGTTCCGGTTGAGCTTCAAATAGAGATCTGGGATTTAATACCGAGGGAGCCGTCTCCCTGTCCGAGTTGAGAGTTTTCGTTCGTGAATTTCTCTCGTCGTGCGAGCACATGGGCGTTCTTTCAAGGATACGAATATAGGTTACTTTGAACGAGGACATAGATCGAGGACAACGTCGTTATTCCTATGCATGCTCTTTCACTTGATTAGTAGTGGAAGGGTGAATTTTATTTAAATTATCGAATTCACGTTTACTTTCGCTGCTTTTTAGGTGCAAAGATGTCTGCAGAAGAACTTATCCATATGGTCGTGGAGGAACTCTCTGATGATACGGTTTCGTCCCCGAGTTGCTCTGAGGAAATGGTATCTGAGGAGACTGATTCCGCTCAAATTGATTTTGAGGAGACCATATCTTCTCGCACCGAAGATAACTATTCATAGGAGGACTATGTCGAGCGGGATGTCCCAGTTGAAGACTGGGTTGCCGGGGTGCCTTTAAATATCAAGTCGGTATACGCTGAGCCCTAAAAAGGTATTGGTCAGATAATTGGGGACCCCGAAGACTGGCATGTTAGGTATCTCGACGATGGGGATCGCATTTGCTCGTCTTATGGTCCCAATAGGTTTTCCATGTACGACTTCTTTTTTAAGAAACTCAGGTTCAGATTCCCTTTTTCAGACTTCCAAATATCTGTGTTCGTCCATTTGGAGCTTTCGCCCTCGCAACTCCATCCAATCTCGTTTGCTTTTATGAGAGCTTTCTAGGTGACTTGTGGGTGCCTGAAGATTGGGAAAACTCTTATCATGTTCTTTCATATCTTTCACCTTCAGAGGCAGGTCGTCCAAGGGAGGTATGGCTGGGTTTCTCTTAAATAAAGGAGAAAGATCTACAAAGCTTACTCAGAGGCGATTAGAGACTTCAAGGATAGGTACTACTTGGTAGAACCGATATCGGAGCATGCTCAGGACTTCATACATTTATGGGGTGTAGACACCGACGACCAGGGAAGGATCTTGCTTGACAACCAAGGGAGAGAGGTTCCACGTCTTATGCTGAAGTTCCACTTCTCATGGTCGCGTGACCAGTTTTTGCACGACACAGACGAATATCTAGCAATTGCTTCCGACTTGAGTGTCAAGGACATGACTAGTTATGATGTCCTGATGATGTTTGTTTTTTGTTTCGCTATGATCGAGTATGTGGACAAGCAAGGTCTTCCTCTATTGGATAAGGATGAGTGGAGTAAAGACGACCCTTGGGTTTATAGAAATAGAGAAGCTCCTCGCCTGCGAGACGGACGAGAAGGTTTCGGCCTACCTTAGTAGTCTTTTAGAATTATATGTGCGTATTATGTACTAAATCGTTTTCTTTTGTCTTTTCCAGATTCAATGTCAGACCTGCAAGACAAAGTGATGGTGAATACCAAGAGAATAGGGGAAAAGAAACTGAAGCAGACCTGGTTGGCAGATCGTCTAGTAACAATGGGCACGGGTTCGGGCAACTCAACTTCAGCCCTCAAGGGTCTCCAAGCACAAGCTCTAGAATGGGAAAGAGGTCGCGGGGGGATGACGTCGTGAACCTAACAGGGACTCCTCTGAAGCCTACGTTTGAGCTTCCACCCTGCTTCCTCAAGCCAAAGTTTTTTTAGGAGAACACTCTTCAAGTGCACCGGGCTGAGACATTACGCCTGGAGGAACTAAGCCGACTAGACAGGAGGTTGTCTCTGGCCTAGGACACAAGTGCGATGGTGAGGGTTCTATCAATGGCTTCGATGTACATTGAGGAGACAGCTACCCAGGAGCAAGAAATCCAAAAACTGAAGCTTTCTTTGGTCGTTTCAGAAGACAAGGCCCGCAAGGCCTCCGAGGTGGCGAAAGATGCACTTACGAAGAATAACTAGATTAAGGAATCCCATGATACCGCTGAGTCTTATAAGAAGTCAGCAACAGAGGAAGTCGCCCGTCTCAAGACTGCCATGACGCCTTTCGAGGACGAGACTGAGGACCAAAAGCGGTTGTTGACCCATGTCGACATGATCGCAAGGATCGACCAGGGAGACGAGGACCTTGAAGCGATGGCAGAAGTTTCTTTTAAAAATGCGATAGCCCAGTTAAAGGTAGTTAATCCAAGGGTTGAGTATACCGAGGAAGGGATTGATTGTATTTACAAAGTCATGGACGGGAAGATTTTTGTGCCCAACTTTCTCAGGAAATCTAAACAGGACGACATGGCCATTGCTGAAGGAAATCCCGCTCAAGGGGTCCCTACCGAGGATCGGCCCATCGAGGATGCAGATATGCAGGAGAATGATTAAGGACTTTTTTTTCTTTGTTTTTCTTTTCGATGGTTGGCCTACGTTCCTAGGCCTTTTGGTTTGCTCAGGGGAATTATTTCCCCTTTTATGTAATATTTGAACAAGTCAGTTATCATGGCCGCATTTTATAATGCCTTTCCGACCATGGTGGTAATTCTTTATTATGCCTTGCACTTATCTTGTATGCTTGCACATGTACCCGTTGGGGGGGCACACCTTAATATCTTTATTTTTACTAAGTGTTTGTATATTTTTTGATCATTTAGATGTTCTCTTTAACAGGTGCGCGTTGTTTTTTTATACGCCCGTTGAGGGACTTGGGGTATATTTGTATATTTGGGGGAATTATGCTCAATATATACGTGTCTGACGATTTGGGGAACCAAGTAGAATGATATAGTAGCTCTGATCGGGGAACGGTGCTCGAGTCATGTTTATGGCTTGTGCTCCGCGGTGTGAATGTCCCATCGTGAGCTGGGTGTTCTGCCTGGTCATGATACAAAGATGACGATAGACTCTGTCGAAGATCTAGTCGTGTGACGATGGTCATCCTTGTTCATGAGGAGGACCTCGTTGGATAGAAATGTTGGTATGCAATGCTTGTACCTAGGCATGCATGTTAGGTAGGTGTTTATGCTTCATTATTGAGATTCGAGAAAACCGACAGACGCCTTAACTGTAATATTGTTTTAGTTTTTGGCATTCCATAGACGAGCAAGTTCTTCCCCATTCAAGTTTTCTAAGTAATAGGCTCCATTTTCCGTGTTTTCCCGGACACGATAGGGACCCTCCTAATTTGTGGCCAGCTTGCCTTCTTTGGAGTCCTCATGGTTTCTCCTCAGGAAGAGGTTGCCGACTTTAAACGCTCGCTTTATAACCTTAGAGTCATGTCTGATGGCGATTTTTTGTTTAAGTGATGCTTCGCATAGGACTGCTCCTGACCGAACTTCTTCGACCAGATCGAGCTCCTCACGTAATGCCTCCAAATTAGTATCTTCCTCCATTGGGGCTTCTATTCGTCTGGATGGTATGTGCATTTCAATGGTGATGACATCATCTGTTCTATATGCTAGCTGGAAAGGGATTTCTCTAGTCGTGGAATGAGGCGTGGTCCGGTATGCCCATAGAACACTGTGTGGTTCCTCAACCCAACGCTTTTTAATCTCATCTAATATTTTCTTGAGTCCTCGTAAGATTACCCTGTTCGCTGCCTCTGCCTTCTCGTTGGTTTGGGGATGGATGTTCGATTAAGGAAAAGTGTTGCTTGGTTCCTACGTTGGCAATAAATTCCTGGAAGTTCTTGTTCGTGAATTGCGTCCCGTTGTTGGTGACTATGGCTTGGGGTACCCCAAAACAAGCGAAAATATTTCGTTTGAAGAAACGCAATATGTTGAGTGTTGTTATGTTAGCTAAGGCTTCAGCCTTTATCTATTTTGTGAAATAGTTTACGTCGACAATCAAATACTTGTTCTGGTTTGACCCGACAACGAAGGGACCTAGGATATCCAGTAGTTGGCATCACCAATGATGTTTACGTCTATCGTCGAGGATGCTTTTTCAATACTTGGCCGAGGGAGTATCTCTTGTATAACATATTTGTTTCCACGTTTCCTCTTTATGTTCTCTAGTTTTGATAGCATGCATACTCGTACGTTGTGTTCATGAGGAACATGTCTGACTTCTATAGATGCAAACTTTGTCATTTTTTCTTTGACTAGGGTCAGGTATTCTAACAAGTTGTCATTCTTAACCTGGTATTCTCCCTTTACTTGTAAGGCTACAAGTTAAGAGTCTGTACATAAGATTATTTCCTCGGCTCCTAGATCGTCGACTAGCCTCAGACCAGCGAGAAAAGCTTTGTATTCTGCCTAGTTGATGCAAGTGGGGAATGAAAGTGCGAGGGATACCTCTATTAGAATTCCTTCCTCAATTTCTAAAATAATCCATGCTCCGCTTCCTGTTAAGCTCGATGCCTCATCCACGAAAATAGTTCATTTCCTAGACGCGTAAGCTTTGCTATTAGGGGTGGTCATTTCGGCCACGAAATTAACCAAGACTTGTGCTTTGAGGGCAAGCCTGCTTTTATATCTAATGTCGAACTCATACAGTTCCAAGGATCATTTAAGCATCCTTCTGGCCATATCAGGTCGACCTAGAAGTTCTCTGATGGGTTGGTCTGTTCGAACGACGATCGTGTGTGCCAAAAAATAGTGTATGAATCTCCTTGGTGCGTTTAGGAGGGCTAGGGTGACTTTTTCAATATGTTGATACCTGAGCTTGGGCCCCTACAGGGCTTTGCTTGTAAAGTAGATTGGTTTTTGTCCCTCTGACGTTTCATGTATGAGGGAGGATCTTATAGCCTCGTTCGTGACGACCAAATACAAAAACAAAGTCTCACCAGCCTCGGGTCGAGAGAGAATTAGGGGCTCTGATAGAACCATTTTGAGATTTGTCAAGGCTTGTTGGCATTCCTCTTTCCACTCAAAGGCAACTTCTTTGCGGAGGAGCTTGAAGAGGGGGATAGCGTGCTGAGCAGATTTTGCTACGAAACAAGATAGAGAGGTGAGGACCCCGTTTAGCGATTGAACGGATTTTTTTTGGATTTTGGCGTTGGTGTTTCTTGGAATGCTCGACACTTGTCGGGGTTAGCTTCGATTCCTCTTTAGGTTAGATAGAAACCAAGGAATTTTCTCACGCGTACCCCGAACATGCATTTTTCTAGATTAAATCGCATTTTGCACTTACGTGCTTGGTCAAAAAATTTCTTTAAATGGAGAGCATGCTCAGTTTCCCTCGTGGTATTTAACGATCATGTCGTCCATGTATGCTTCGAGCATGTCCCCGATTTCTGCTCGGAAAACTTCGTTCATCATGCGTTGGTAAGTTGCGTCTGCATTTTTCAAGCCAAAAGGCATTACATTATAGTAATAATTTCCCGATTCATTCATCAATAAACTATTTTTTTTGTCGGTCATGACCATGGGTATTTGATTGTGCCCGAAATAGGCATCGAGGAATAACATCAACATAAAACATGCAGAATTATCTACCAATTTATCTATGTTAGGTAAAGGTTAAGCGTCTTTCGGGTAAGCCCAATTGAGATCGGTGTAGTCCACACACATGCACCATTTTCCATTATTCTTTTTCATTAGTACAATGCTTGAGAGCCAGGTAGTGTACATGGCCTCAGTTAAAAATTGTGCCTCTAGGAGGTCTTTGACTGTCTACTCGGCAACCTCTATCTTTTATAGGGACTGCTTCCTCCTCCATTGTGCTACAGTGTGGACAGATGGATCTATTGTCAGGTGGTGGCAGGCAGTGTTTGGGTCCAACCTGGGTATTTTAGTTATGCTCCACATGAAGATATCTGCATTCTCTCGGAGACATGCCTTCAGTTGCTTCCTCACTAGGTCGGGGAGGTCTCCAATCTTGACTCCTTTGGAAGGGTTTTCACTAAGCACAATAAGCTCAAAGTCACCGTCGGGCACCGGACGTGTCGAAAAAGAACTACTTGTCGCCAGTTGTGCTTCCTTTTCCTCCTTAGTGAACCTGCTATCGAGGTCGATTGAATCGACACGAGGTAGCGGCTTTAGCTCCTCCGAACTGTTAGGGAGATTAGTCTTGGTTGTTGGCTTTAACTTGGCGGCAATGGAATTGAGCCCCTTGGATGCTACTTCAAAACATTGATGAGAAAGTTCGATGTCCCCGTGAAGGGTAGCCACCTGACCTGATGAAGTGTAATACTTCATCTTTAAATGCACCATGGAGGGCACCGCGACGAGTTTAGCTAGTGTTGGACGACCCAGGATGCATTGGTACAACGACGGGCAATCTATAACGAGGAATTGGACCTTAACTACCCTTGCAGTCTCTCCTACTCCAAAAGTCATTATCAGGTCAACATACCCTCATGGCCTGGATATTGTTCCATTAAATTCCTATAGGTCAGAATCTACATAGGGTTTCAGATGTGTTTCATTGATTTGCAGGGTCACGAAGAGATGAGAGTACATGATGTCTACTGAGCTTGCCATGTCGACCAAGATTCATTAAACATCAAAATTGGCCATCTGCGCCCGGATGAGCAGGGGAATGCTAGCGTAGGGCGCACCACCGAGGATCTCCTCCTTATAAAATGAGATGGTATTGACCCTCCTCGGGGAGGATCAAAACTGGAATTCAGATTAGAGCCCGTGTTTATTAGTTAGTCGAATCGTCACTTCACCAAGCCCATGATGACTTTGTTGTAACCCCCGCCTGAGATAACTATAGTCGAGGGGAAGAACTACCAAAGACTATAGGCAGCGAAATAAGTGGGGTCATTGAATGGTTCGGGGGAATAGAAGTCCTATGACCGTGTGATCCTGAGATAAATTGGGAGGTTGGCGTCCGCGGATGGAGGGGCAGCCTCCTCGACCTTCCGAGTATCTCGCACCTTCTGTCGGGGAGCCCCCTTCCCCTTCGTGAACTGCTTCAAGTGTCTATCCCTGATGAGTATTTTGATGGCATCCTTCATATGGATGCAATCATCAGTATTGTGCCCATGGGATTTGTGACATCTGCAGTACTTCGTCTTATACATATTGGCCTTGGCCGACAACTACTTGGAGAACCTGACGCCTGCCTAGTGGAATTCAGAGTTGGCGCACTCAGATAAGATCTTCTCCCTCGACACAGTGAAAGGAGTGTATTCATGGAATCTCCCAGAGGGGCCTTTGTACTCCCGCGGTTCACGGGAGCGGTCTTCCTTTTTTTTTTCACCTCCCCGATGTTATGTCAATGGGTCTTCATTTTAAATGGTTTGGCATTGTAACACGGTGGGAGAACTGACTTTTAGTTTTTTGTCGCAAATTATTTTGCGGTAAGCAAAAGTCGCCACTGACTTTTATTTCATCCAATTAGGAAAGGCATAAAAGAACAAGAAAGAGCTTTAAAAAATTGTGTTTGGGGGGTAAGTTATACAAAAGGAAGATGTTAGCACCTTTGTATCCATGGTTATCCATGGGCTCTTAAATTCTTAGCTCACTTTATACTTGTTTTATTTGAAAAGTGTAGTGTGTGATTAAAATATTTTCGTAAAGATTTAACTTTGTAATAATTCTCGTATGAATGTATACAAAGTGTTTACTTGTTGGAAAGTATTTAGAAAAAAAGGGTGGGGTGTAAAAAGTATTCGTTTTGAAAGTTGTGAGCAAGCATTTAAGAGTTACTTACCCTAAATTGTAAGGTCTTTCTTTTCATTTTCATTTCCTTAGAGGTATAATTGTCCTTACTATTAGTTAGTAAGTAGTCTTATCCTTGGATTTGGAGGGACAAGTGTAGGGTTATCATTATGGTCATAGAAGGTAACATGTAGGGATACATTAACAATTTGAAGGGACTATCATCATTTTCGTAGGGACAAGATCATTTATTTGAAGGCAACTCGAAGGGTCATCGAGGGACTATGATCTTTTTCATAGGGATAAGATCATTTATTCAAAGGCAACTTTAAAGGGACAACGAGGGACTATGGTCTTTTATTCGAAAGGCAACTGTGATGATTTATTTCTTTAGGCAACAAGTTAGGGTATCCCTACGTTCGAGGGACTAGAGCATTTATTGTAAGGTAACAAAGAGAGATTACCCTAAAGGTGTAGGTGTGCAAGTGTGTTTTATTTAGTTATTTTAGTCTTGGAAATTAGGGTTATCTAACGGTTGATTTTAGGCTTTCCATACAATCCTGTTAAGAATGCATCTAACAATTTATAATGAAGGAAATAAAACCCTAGTTTAAGCTATTACATGGCCTTGAGAGAGATACATAATGATAAAAACCCCAACAGAAAATGTAAAGTGCGGAAAGTAAACCTAAACTATTACAAGGGTTTAGCAGTTACATTGTTTGAAAAAAAATTGGGCGAGAAAAATAAATCTAACTATTACAAATTCATGTAACCTATACAATCATTCTAAGAAATAAAATCGGGAAGAAAAGAATGAAGACAGAAGTTTCGGGTATTCATTTTATGAAATTGATTAATGATTGATTTATTAAAGAAATTAATATGATTAATAAATCTAATTTAATTTAATATTATATAAAACAATTTTTTGGATACTTTATGATTTTATGAAAAAAATATTATTAAGTTCCTATTTTTTCTATTGGTTAAAAAGTTAATTGAATTAAATAATTAATTTAACAAAATAAAAGAAAAAGAAAGAAATAAAGAAAAAGGAAAAGAAAATAAGGAAAAGGTCAAAAAAAGAGGGTGATGCTGGGAATCGAACCCAGCTCCCTTAGATCACCAACGCGCGCCTTAACCACTAGGCCATGTGTCTTCAACTGTTAAGAAATAGAAAACAAATATTATATAATAAAAAAATTTTAAAATATTTTCAAAACAAAAAAACACGTGCCCAGCCCTTCATCTTCTTCATCGTCCATCCAGACTTTTACCTACAGACGATTTTCGTCACTAAAGTCTATAGTGACAGTTTTGTCCGTCACTATAACACCTACAAATTTCCAAAACTCAAAATATGCATTATCAATACAATCTAAAGGTATAGATCAACTAGAAATTGTCCTCTAAATCCATTGGTACCCTCAATTTGGTCTAAAATCACCTCTAACTAGGGTTCTCCAAAATCACAACCGTGAACCCTAACAATGGTGGTCTGCGATTCCTGCACCTAAAATCAAATTGGATGATCCAGAAAGCTTGCAAACATCATTATGAACAAAAATATGTAATCAAATTGAATTTATAATGTGTGTATGCATGAAATCAATTTTGAGAAAAAATGTCAATAACCAAGTTTCGGTTATGGGGTTTTACGAGTCTTGAGGATAGTGATGATTGAGACACCTTCAAAGGAACCTCAGGAACATGTTTAAACCTTCAAATCACCTTTGAAGAGATTGCAACTTGGAAACCAAATCTCACTTGAGCCTGCAAGTCTTGAAATTTTACATGAGGATTCTTTGAAGTATATGGGATACCATGAAGTCCACTTGAGGCTTTAGAAGTCCAATTTGCTTTGAGGAACACAAAACCCTAATTTGAGATCTACTACTTAGGAGGAGGCTTTGTCTAATGAAACCTTGAGTTTCTTTGAGCAATTGAGAATCTTATGAACATTAGGAGACCTCTTGAGACATATTGTCTTGAAGATATGAGGGAAAATTTTGGGGTACAACAGGCATCTTCTCGATGCCTGGTATCACGAGTAGTGTTGGTTGCCTCTTTCTCCTCGTATTGGATATACACTTGGGCTTTGAGAAGAAAAGCATCAAGCGTGACCGGTGTCTCAATGCCCATACCCTTGGAAAAATCATTACAGGGACGAAGCCCGCATTCGAGAAGGTATTTTTTCATGTCGTCGATAGTTGAGACCTGGATGCCTTCTTTATTGAACCTCTCGATGTATGCCCATAAAGATTCATCCTTTCCCTGAATTATTGCCTCAATCGAGGCCTCAGTTGTAGGATGTTGGCACGATACGGTGAAATGTCGGGAGAAGATCCTCCTGAGTTGTCTCCACAAGGTAATGGAATCATAGGGGGGCTTTTATACCAAGCCATGGCTCCCTTTTTGACTGTTATGGGGAAAAGACGTCATTCGATTGCTCCCCGAACACCCCAGAAGTCAAGGAGGGCGTCAATGTTTTCGATATGCTCATCCGGGTCCGTTGTTCCGTCATAGGACCCCAAAGGAAGAGGCTCCTCAAACCCCTTCAGAAGTTTCGTGGACATAATTTCGTGGGAGATAGGTCCACAAGGTTCATCCTCGTTGCCTCAGTAATAAGAGATGAAGCGAGAGCGGTTGTATTTGTGTCATCAAGGGGATGGCGATTTTGATTGATTTCTTGCACTCTTGGGTGACGGTCGTGTTCCCGTCTGGAGGGTCCTCCTGGTTTACCTGGTTTCTGGGGACTTTTGTCGTCGAGGGGACGAACAAGCCCGTTTCTTAATAGACCCAGCTTACTCTGGGCATTGACTAGTGTTTCTCCTTTCAGGTGAACAACTACCGAACCTGCAAAGTCTCCTCGCAGGAGAGGGGGACCTGGTACGTCAAGCATCCTCGAAGCTTCTAATCTTTCGCCTTGGCGCAAGATCAGAAGGTTGATGTTGTTTGTAGTCTAGACCAGTGCGTAGAGGGTAACATTGGTTCCCTCGGGGATGGGAATTAGAGGGAGGTTAGTAAGGGTAATCTCAGGTTTCCTAGATGGTTCTGGTGACGGGGAGGCGGTGTGTCCGTCTTGAAAACGGTTAGGCTCCACGAGCGGAGGATTGGTTCCATCACTTTTCTGTTGTTTGACGGGGATGTTGGTGACAATCTAGGCATCAACACAGTCGTCACGGTTAGCCATTGAGAGAGAGAGAGAGTTTGAATTTCGATGTTGTGGTTTTCACGATCCGTTGATGAGAAACGGGGTAACTATAATTCCCACGGACGGTGCCACTGATCGTTCTTAGCGATCATAATCTGTAGTGGGCCACAGACATTAATGAAGATGATTATGATGCTTGATCATCAAAGAGAGAAGGGGGGGGGGGGGTGTACCTGCAAGACACTCTGAGGCTGAAGTAAGACAGGGTAGAAGAGTGAGCAAGTAGGAGTAAAAGAGTTAAGAGTGAATATCAGATGCCTGGCCCTCTCATGTGAGAGAATTTATATAGAGCCCCCAGCGCTTGGCTATTGGTCCCTATTTTGGGCCTAGATCATGGATCCCTCGAAAATAGGTAACTTCCACAAACTAGCCATTGGAACGAGCATATTTGGTCGGATAATATCTACGTCAGGTAGAGGGAAATCCGAGCATGAGTTATCCTTTGGATGGATCTGGGTGACTTCTCTGGGCGTCGGGCAGAAGTCTAAAATGAATTTTATGGGAACTGTCGCTTTTGTGTATTTAGAATTGAGTTTAACCTTTAAACAAACCCTCTTATTTCAATTATAAAAAGGTGCACATTGTGTTAAAGTGATTGATCTGCATGTCGTGCGCGGATCAAAAACGAGTTCTTTTGAAAAATTTAGTATATGGTAACGACAACTCGAGTATCGTTCTCAAGGATTCTTGTATTGTTATTAATCGAAGGTAACCGAATTCCTAATTAGGGGGGGTTTGTTTTAAGGTCGATAAAAAAATAGAATAATTAAGCGATTAAAATAAGTGATTATGCAATTAAACTAAAAGATTTATCTACTGTTTCGGTTTCCCAACTTATCATTGATTTACATAATTTTCATGCCCTAAGTGGATTCTAATCCCTTTTCGATAATAGTATCAATTAACAAGCTCAAAAGATCCTATAAGACCTATATTCCTAAATTCTGAATTAAGCAAATAGATTAAATCTTCCGTGAATTAAGCAAACACGAAAATTGCGCGGATAAAGGAAACGCGATAAAGTAAAGGAATGATAGGGCAATCAAAATTAATCAATATTATTATATATAATTGAATAAAGCAGACAAAGAATATAGCATAATATTAAAAGGGAAAAGCAATTGATTGAAAATTATAAAACCTCAAGGTTGCGGTGGAAACCAATTACAGTAGATTAATCTTGGTGATTAGTTCTCCATGTTTCGTCTCTTCAAAAGTAAAGAATAAATTCGTAAAAAGTGTGTATGTGAACAGTCGCGGCTGCTAGGTTATATGGCAAAAACCAAAAAAACCTGTTTACAACCCAACTGGGTCAAATACATAACTCATGCCCAATTCTAAATGACCCGAAACTAAATAAAACTAATGCAACAACTTCAAACGAAATTATGGAAAATATGACTCCTAATATGACTTTGACTCCAACATGAAAGTTGTAGCTCTCTCTCTTAGCTTTCCATCGTCTGGTAGAACGCCTCAATCAGATTCTTGGAGCTCCGATTATGATCATTTCCGTAAAAGCTGTTAAAGTTGAAAATTAAGTACGAAAATCAAATTAAGCCAAAAATAAAATAAATTAGAAAAACAGATTAAAATATAAAAATAAACAAAGAAAACTAAAGAAATACTTAAGTGCAAACATGTAGGAATGTGCACCAAAATGCACTGATCAAATTCCCCCACACTTGAACTTTTGCACTCCGAGCAAAATAAAATCAAGACTCAAGAAACACAACATCATTCATATACTCATTTTAGGCTACAAACTCTTCTTCGGTTAAGATAACATCGATAGGTACTAATCTTACACACTAAGGATATTGTAAGAACACAAATCTGCAATTGTGCGGTCATAAGCCTCCATCATATTCAAACCATTTCGAATCATGTTATTATGGCTAAGCATAACTTACTCATCCTCCTTTTTGCTCTCTTTCATTCTAGCGCAATCATATTAAGCTTGTTATCTATTCATACACATGGTAAATAAGCCTGTTAGTGATTATGATCTATAGTTGACAATATTTTAAAGTTACTTTGGTAACAAGATTTTTTTAAAGGTTTCACATCCGTCAGGCTAAATGACCGGGTGAGGGTCACCTAACTTATAAGGTGAATTCTTATTCAGATTTCTTTTTAAGCGCGAGATCATTCACTTATTTGCATCAGCTTAATTACTTAGTGTGATTTCTAGATGGTGCTGACTGCTAGATAAACTACTTAAGTGATATTAAAGGATGAGAACTCAAGGTTATGGAATAACAAGTATTAAAAAAGATTTCCATATTCAGAAGACTTAACTTAAGGTGTTAAAATGATATCGATCTTATGAACTTTTCCCAAGTCTCCACAACTAACCTCAAAACAATCTATAGCCTAAAACTTTCAACAAAAAAAAAGCCCAGTGTTTCTAAGACAAAACAAAACAAAAACAAAAACAAAACAAAAATAAAGAAAATAAATTATACTCCCCCCACACTTAAAACAAGCATTGTCCTCAATGAAAGGACATAAATATAAAATAAGAGGGAGAGAAAGGAAAGAACACACCCGAGTAGTCAAGGTGGATAGGTGATCACATAAGCATCATTTCCTAAAGAGAGCTCTTCTATAGTCTCTTCTTCCAAAGTGGGGATCTCATAGAGTAGCTTTGGGTAGTATCCATTAATCTTGAAGATTTTATTAGTGCCTTCGCCTTTTATTCCAGGATCAAAGAAGAATCTTCGATAAGTAAAAGTGTTGAATGTGCACGTGATAGTGATCTCTTTTTCTACAACTTTAAGAATCAAAGGATTAAGGGGCTGCATCATTGCTTTTGTTCTATATTCAATTGAGATCCTATGCATACTCCTGGGTGGGCTAATATCACAAGTGTCAACCAAAGTCCATCCAATTCCCTTCTTATGTTCCAGTAATGATTTCTCTTCCTGTACAAATTCAAATAAATTATTAGGAAGTGGCTTCAGCTCTAAAGAGGGTGATTTCTCGATGGATGGTTTGTTTCGGGAAGCCGAGGTGTCAAGAGCTTCATTGACATGAAAAAATTCATTTGCAACCTCATTTGCAGTAAGAATATCAACTTGCAAGGTAACCTCAATTTCAGCACAAACAGAGCAAATTTTAGTGTCAGTACAAGCATCACAAGAGTAAACATCATTTAAATCAGACAATGATGGAAAATCAGCTGCAAACAAATTAATACAAGTATCATCAACAATTTCAGAAGGCAACTCTATTTGAAAAATAGAATGTTCTTCCAAAGGTTGTTGGTTTGATCCTTGAGCTTGCTGCATGGGATTCATCGAAGTGGTAAGTTGATCAAGCTGTATTTGCAAAGTCTGAAAATTAGAATCTATTTGTTGTTGAAACTTGATATTATTTGTAGCCATTTGGTTGATAAGGTCCTCTAGTGAAGGTTCAGAAGGTGCAGAGCACACAACCTGAAATTCATTCATATGCTTATGTGGATCCTCACCTGCAAAAACCATTAAAACTTGGCAACAAGTGTGTTAAACCAAATTTCAATTCGAAAGGTGCATCAACAACAGGATATTCAATACATAAAGCATTATAATTCACAAGTGCAGCCAATTCTCTCAGAGTTCTTTGATCAGCCATGATATGATTATGAATTTCAACACAGAATCAAATAAAATCAATACAGATTTAAAAAGAATGGAGAAAAAAGAAAAACGATTAAAATAAAATCTAAAAAATATAAAAATAACGCTAAAAATCTAATTAAATCAAATAAAGCTCGCACAAAAATTTTCAGATTTTTTTGAAAATATGAAAAAAGAAAATAAATCAAATAAAATAGAAAAATGCAAAATTTGCGATTTTGAGGGTCGAAATCTTTTAGAATTATATTCTAAAAAAGAGTATTGTTCTTCGATTTATTTCTGATTTTCTGGAAAAAAAAACGGAGTAAATCGATACAGTAGCTTCCCACTTACCTGAAAGGCTGAAAAACTTATCAATATACTGCAACCGGTATTGCAACCCTGAAAATCAAAAAACACAACAAAAAATAAAAGAAAAAAGATAGCAAGAAAACTATACATATGACTATAAAATCAGTTAATAATCACAAGATGAGTTCTTTTGAAAAATGTAGTATATGGTAACGACAACTCGAGTATCGTTCTCAAGGATTCTTGTATTGTTATTAATCGAAGGTAACCGAATTCCGAATTAGGGGGGTTTGTTTTAAGGTCGATAAAAAAACAGAACAATTAAGCGATTAAAATAAGTGATTATGCAATTAAACTAAACGATTTATCTACTTTATCAGTTTCCCAACTTATCATCGATTTACATAATTTTCATGCCCTAAGCAGATTCTAATCCTTTTTCGATAATATTATCAATTAACAAGCGCAAAATATCCTATAAGACCTATATTCCTAAATTCCAAATTAAGCAAACGAATTAAATCTTCCGTGAATTAAGCAAACACGAAAATTGCGCGAATAAAGCAAACGCGATAAAGTAAAGGAATGATAGGGCAATCGAAATTAATCAATATTATTATATATAATTGAATAAAGCAGACAAAGTATATAGCATAATATTAAAAGTGAAAAGCAATTGATTGAAAATTATAAAACCTCAAGGTTGCGGTGGAAACCGATTACAGTAGATGAATCTTGGTTATTAGTTCTCCATGACTCGTCTATTCGAAAGTAAAGAATAAATTCGTAAAAAGTTTGTATGTGAACAGTCGCGGCTTCTAGGTTATATGGCAAAACCAAAAAAAACCCGTTACAACCCAATTGGGTCAAATACATAACTCAGGCCCAATTCTAAATGACCCGAAACTAAATATAACTAATGCATCAACTTCAAACAAAATTCTGGAAAATATGACTCTGAATCTAACTTCGGCTTCAACATGCAAATTGTAGCTCTCTCTCTCTTAGCTTTCCATCGACTGGTAGAACGCCTCAGTCAGATTCCTGGAACTCCGGTTATGATCATTTCCGTAAAAGCTGTTAAAGCTGAAAATTAAGTACGAAAATCAAATTAAGCCAAAAATAAAATAAATTAGAAAAACAAATTAAAATATAAAAATAAACAAAGAAAACTAAAGAAATACTTAAGTGCATTCATGTAGGAATGTGCACCAAAATGCACTGATCAGTGATAAACCTATTTTAAGAAATATAGTGTCTTGATATGAAAATTTTAAACAAAAAGGTTCAAGCGAACCGGATTTTAAACCCACTAACGCGTCAAAAATAGTTTTGAAATCGTTTTTTAAAGTATTACAAATTCCTACTTAACTGAACAAAGCGATGTCGCTTACTTTGAACAATTAAGACTAACCAAGTTTACTAAAGGTTGGACGACTTTCGATCTTACCCAACAAAATTAAAGTACAGAAAACTTGTTTAAAAATCAAAATAGATACTAAGTAATTTTATTAACATATTATGTGAAACATTATTTTACCATGATCCTTACATTCTAACCTTTAAAATTTAGCTAGACATGAAAACATTAGTGAACATGTTCAAGTGGGTCTTGTTAAAAGTACATTAAAAGCGAGTGCGAGGAAAATAAATAATTTAAAGCGAGTGCGAGAAATAAACGAATTTAAAGCAGTGCGGGAAATTAATAAAGTAAAGCGGTGCGAGAAATTAAATAAAGTAAACGCGGAATTCATAAATAGAAACCTGCTCCAATCGGAGGCTTGGTATCTGAAAACAACTGGAAAATAACTTGAAATGAAAATGGTGGCAATATTAACTTCCACCAAGTGCTCCAAACTTGATTACAGACTCGATTACACAAATGTGATAACTCCATGATGTGAGAAGATTATCACTTACAAACTCTTGATTATTTATGCCTAAGTGTTGCAACTAAGTTTGGATGATTTGAAATGAATAAAAGACCATTTATTTATAGGCCAAGGAAAAAGCATGAAAAGACAAGGACATCCTCCTACTTTTTTTGGGAGGGAAAAAATACGCCAAAGGGGGCGTCCACCACCCCCTCATGGCGCCTGCCATGTGAACCAATGTGGAAAGAAGTGGGAGACGTGTCAGTTGTCATCAGTTGAAAAACATTCTTCTTGTGGCCTACCGTACGGCGCCTGCCATGTGTGTAATTCCTTCAAAAACTGGCTTTTTGCTCGATTTTCTTCGTTTCTTCAAGAATGGGTATGGAAACACTTAGAATCTGAATAAAAAATAAAACGCAAACATAATACAAGAAAACGATAATAAAAACCTAAGAAACATGTGCAATTCGAGTAAAAAACAAGGTGTAATTCAGTGTTATCAAACACCTATCATACTAGGAATACCATTCTTAGCCACCGTCAGAGCTATCATAGATGTGAAGATAGGAAGGCTAACATTGAGTGTTCTCAAACACCTATCATCAAGCAAATTCTTACAAGCACCAGCCATAGACACCACCTGCTATCTGCTAGATGTTATTGACAAATGCGTAAGAGAAATAAAGATGGAATCAACTACCTATTATGATATAATGAATATTACAACCCCTCCGATCTTGGAAGATGATAATTGGCGAGAACCTTATCGAGATGAAAGTCTAAGTGAATGCTTAGCACTTACACTAGACCATATGCCTTGCCAAAAGAAACCAACTCTAGAACTCAAAGTATTACCCAATAATCTGAGATACAAATTCCTATACCCAAAACTTAAAAGACCAGTGATAGTTAATGTAGACCTAGGACAACTCGAAACCGAGAAATTATTAGATGTCTTAAGAAAATACCCGACTACATTAGGCTATAACATATCTGACCTAAAAGGGGTAAGTCCTTCTATCCGTATGCATCGCATTATGCTAGAGGAAGACTGTAAAACCTCTAGAGAACACCATAAAAGGATCAACCCGATTCTAAGTATTGTAGTCAAGGATGATGTGAAGAAGTTATTAGACGTTGGAATCATATATCCAATCTCCGACAGTTAATAGGTTAGCCCAGTGCATGTTGTACCAAAGAAGGGAGACATTATAGTTATTAATAACTCAAAAGGTGAATCTATAACACAGAGGGTAGTAACTGGAAATAGAATGTGCATCGATTACCATAAATTGAATAAAGTTACCCGGAAAGACCATTTTCCTTTACCCTTCATCGATCAAATGTTGGAAAGATTAGCTAAACACTCCTATTTTTGTTACCTAGATGGTTATTTAGGATTTTTCCAAATTCCTATTCATCCCGATGATCAAGAAAATACCACCTTCACATGTCCCTACGAAACGTTTGCTTATCGTCGAATGTTGTCTGGCTTATGTAACGCTCCAGCGATTTTCCAACGGTGTATGATGGAGATCTTTGCTGACTTTATAGACGACATCATGGAAGTGTTTATGGACGACTTTTCCATCTGGGGACAAAATTATGAAGGATGTCTGTCGAACCAGAGATGGTAATGGAGAGATTTTTTAAAGTGAACCTCGTACTAAATTGGGAAAAGTGCCATTTCACGGCCAAACAAGGAATCGTGCTTGGACATGTGATATCCAATAAATAGATCTAGGTTTACAAAGAAAAAATAGAAGTAATAAAAGAACTTCAACCGCCAAATACCCTAAAAGAAATACGACATTTCTTGGGACATGCCGGTTTCTACCGACGTTTCATTAAGTATTTTTCGAAAATCACTAAGCCGTTGACCAGTATATTAATGAAAGATGTCGAGTTTATCTTTGACGAAGGCTGTCTAAAAGTGTTCGAAAAATTCAAAACAACTCTCATCACCACACCCATCATGCAACCACCAGATTGTCAAGGACATCATGATAACATTTTTCCGCAAGAACGAACATAAACTTTATTCCTATACAAACCAATACATGACCTACCTTTTCATCTCTTTTGGGTCCTCTTCATTTTGGCGCAATCACATTAAGCCCATTTTCAGTACATACTCATAGTAAAGTGACTGATTAGTGATTTTGTCTTTCAAGCAATGGGGATCTGGTACACAAATTAGTGTAACCCCTTTTATTGACCTAATTGTAGTTGTGGGGGATCATATCGTAACCCGCCCTACCAAGTCTAGCACCAGATACCTATGAACCAAATTTTCCCTCACTAAGTTCACACCATAGCTTGTGATCTTTCATTTTCTCATAAGCATAAGCATACCATCTCATATTGCATTTGTGTTTCATCTGCATAGTTCAAGTTCATCTGCATCTAGGGTTTGTGATCTGAGCAATCCAAGGATCCATCTGACCCACTCCAAAGGTCTCCAATCATTCCAAGTCATTCCAAGGGGGTCCACGTGTGTTCCATCATCATATTATATCCCTCAAAGGTCAAGGAAGTCAAGAAATCACAAGAACTTGGAAGGCATGGAAGTAGAGCTAGGGTGTCACTACACAAATGACCTGAAATTAGGGTTTTGGTTTCAGAGGCCATAACTCCAAATTTTTTGGTCATTATTGTTTCTAATAGTCTAAATATGATATAAGGATCATGTGTACCAAGTTTGATGAAGAAATTCACTGTGGAAGTCATATGTTCACTGGGTAACTTCTTGAGCAAGTCAGAGCAAAATCAGGGCATCTGAGGCCCCCAACAATGGAACCAAAGTGATATTTTTCATCAAATTGAAGTTATATGATCTTTATTTGATCATTGAAGTGCTTGGAAGTTCACAAAATTGAAGAAATTTGAGCTAAACCAAAAGTTGCCAAAAATGGAAATGACTTGTAATGGAAACTTTCCATTTTGGGAAAGTTCTTCAACCTCCTCTTTCTCAACCAAAAATGCTTCAAATGAAAAATTCTTGGTCATGAAAGTTGTATATTGGATCATTCCATTTTCAAAAAGTATAAGAACAAGTCCTAATTCATTATGGAACTCAAGTTATGGCCTTGCAAAGTTGGTAAAAATCCTATAATTTTCACTTTCACACCAAAGAGGATTTTTTGCAATTTCACATGCCAAGTCATTTTGTGACCTCTAATCAACCTCTAATCATCATAAAAACATAATACAACTCATTGTTATCAGAATTTCCCAAGGAATCACAAGTTTCTATGGCTTGCATCACAAGATTTCTCAAAAGGGGCAAATTGCATAACACTTACAAAACCTATGAAAGCCATGCCTCTAAGCCATCCAGCTGCATAAAATGAATCCCATGGCTCTCCTTGAGCAATGTTGAACCAGGACATGCCATAAAACAGCTGCTGCATGAGCCCATACCTCAAGTACACAATTTGTTGACTTTTTGCAACTTGCCCCATACCAATCACCACAGGCCACCACCCACTTTCTGACCTATCAAGACATGTTATGTGGACTCAAAGCAAGCTACTTCACATAACATTGGAGCTCAGAACCTCTCATAAGCCAAGTTTCACAAAAACACCTTTAACCTTCAAGCTTTCGATTCTCTCTGTCCAGCCACTCAAACCTCAAACAAACTTCACCATTCAACTCACCATCATCAATAGAACCTTTCCCAACCATCAAACAAGCCTGAAACCCCACAAACACAAAACACAATTTCAGACCAGTTGAGGTGAAACCACTCAAATCAGCTCATTTCAACTCATTCAAAGTCTTGCAACATCATCAGGGGATCAAGTGGAGGCCATTTGCACAAGAGAGAGGTTCAGATAGCTCAAACTGAGAAAGCTCAAGCTCAAGTATACCTCATGAACTTTTTTTCCAGAAATGTTATTTTAAGTTCTCAATTGTTCCTTGTGTCTCCCTGATCATTGTGATGTGCTTAGTTTTAAAAATGGTTGTGTATTAAGGATTTCATGAACTTTTGAAAGTTTTGACCTAAAAATGTTCTTCTTCGATTCTTCATTTTGATGCATGAGAAATTGTTTTTGTTGTTGGATTTGTGTCCTATGATGTCTAAGGAATGATTCTGGAGAGTTTGAGAGCCTGGGATGGTGTTTTGAGGAAGCTAATGGGAGGAGCTCGCCGGAGAAGACGACCGGAAGTCTTCTCCGGCCACCTGAGATTAATTAGGGTTTTAATTAGGGTTAGTGTTAGTTTGAATGAGGAGCGTTGGATTAGGCTTCCCGCGCGTGTTTGGACGGTTGAGATGGACCATTAAGAATTAATCAGGATTAATTTAATTAATTAATTGGAATTAAGCCAGTTTGAATCCTAGTCATTGATCTGCGCGCCAGTCAACCCTCATCTCTCAGCTTTGAACCTCAGCCTTTGGATCCTCATACTTTCATTTTTATTCCATTTAAATTGCATTTACTTTGTCATTTTATTTAAAATACCTAGAAAAATCACAAAAATATTTTCTTCTGAATTTGATTCCAAATATTTTTCTTCACCCAAAAACATTTTTATTTTTATTTTTGCATTAAAAAAATCATTTTAAAAATATTTAAATGTTTATTTTAATTAATTAATGGAAATTAATTAATTAAAATACCATTTAGGTTTCCAAAAATCACAAAAAAATTCACATTGCATCTTAGGACATTTAGAAACATTGTCAAACCACTCATACAAATTTCTTTTTGGTTTTTGAACATGCTTTGACATTTTCTTTGAATTTAGGGTTCATAAAATTCCCTTTTTGGAACCCTAACTTTGAAAATTCTTTTCTGCCTAACCATGAAGGGTTTGACAATGATTCTTTTTGAATTGTTTTCCATATGGCATGTAGTTTCTAGGATAGTTTTGTCATGAATGTATCTCTCATTTTCAAATTGATTTGCATTTTTCCTCTTAAGGTACCCAAAAACCCTAGTTAACTTAGAAAAATCATAACTTCTCTTAGGTTAAGAGTTGGACCTTCTCCTTTGGGGTGTGATATCATATAGGGTTAGGGTTTGTTTGAGCTCATTTGCAAATTTTTATCATGTGAATTGTTTCTGTTTTGATCATTTGCATCTCATCCTTTCATGTAACCCTAATTTAGCATCCATACTTGCATCTTACATTGCATTGCATGAACATATGAACTTGTCATGACATTCTAAGCACTTTTATGCCATCTTAGACATCTTAAGACATTGCTTGAACATTGATTGGTAATTTATTCATACATTTGCTATGCTTTGCATTCATTTCATTTCATAAATATCCATGTGTTTTCATACTTCAAAGCATGCTTCATTTGCATCCAATCTCTTGTATGACCACATATGTACCTTGTTTGCTCTCACATCATCTCATAGCATCATTTACATCATGTGCTTGCTTCTGGTTTTGGTCTTTGTATTTGCATATGCTTCATTTCATTTCATTTCTTTCCTTATGCATATTGTGCTAACATTTCAGGTGTTAAGTTGACTTGGGAAGTGAATTTGCCTTCACTTCTCATTTCTCTTCATCTTCTTCATTGCATCTTTGCTGCATTTTTCATTGTTTTAGAGTGAGCTTTCTCATTCATGTCCATCTCTCACTCTCTTTCTCTAAGTTACTTAATCTTCTTCAGTGAAGTAAGTAACTTGTTTCTTCTGCTTCTCCTTCCTTCCATCTGCTTCTTCCATTGGTGGCTTCTTTGAATATCTCTTTTAAGCCTTACAAACCATAGGAACATCTAAGCATGATAATAATTAGGGTTGTGATTAGTCCCCCTTTGGCTTTTAACTTTGAGTCTTCTTTGTGTCTCTCTTCTCCTCTCATCATTAGAGACTAAACCTTTAAGGCTTTAGGACTTTGGAATTAGGGTTATGCCTGCATCCTTCTCTTAGGATGGAGTGTAAAACTTTAATCCTAAGTGTTAAACCCTTAATTTGTTTAAACCTCTTAATCAATCCATATTAATAATCACTAAGACATTAACTTGTAACTTGGACCTTACATTAGGGGTTCTAATTCTTCCTTTATTGGTTAAGAAGGACTAACCCTAGTGTTTAATGGACAAGTCCCCCTCAAGTTGTCTTACAAATCATAAAACTCACTTCTAAATCTCACTTAATTAAAATCCACTTTAATAAAGGCTTGTTTTGTCATGAGGTTAATCCCTAATCATGGATTAAGTTGGGGTATCTTCCTCAGCTTAAGTGTGCTCATCTATTATCCTTCTATTAGGATGGTGTAATGAGTTCACTAATCCTTGATTATGGCTTAAACTCATTACTTAACACTAAACAAAAACTCAAAAAAACATCTAAATAATCACAAGTAGGTTAATAATCTTAATCCTACATCATCATGGTAATTAAGTTGGGATGTTTATCTCATACTTAAAGTATTCTCATTATCCCTAATCAAAGGGAGGATATAATGAGTTTACTAACCCTTGGTTTAGGCTTAAGCTCATTTACTTATGCAAAACACCGAAAACAATAACAAAACTGAAAACATCAAAAACAAACAATAATCGTCTCCTTCGGGATTCTTTTCTCATCACACTCATTCATAAGCGATAACTTGCTTCTTCCGTTTAATGCAAGACAGTTAGCACTCGAGCTAGACGAGTCATACACTTGAGCATAGACAAGCAAGCAGTTCACAGTCAATTTATTTTCCAGTCTCTTTGAGTCGAACTATGGTGTTCTGACTTCCTCATTGCACAAGAGGATACGTAGGCATAACTTAACAGTTATCGAACAAAAGTCTCTTTGTCATCCCCCCTCTTTCAGCATTCTTTTCTAAGCCTCAGTTCTTGAGCATTTCACTCCCTTCTGCACTGATCTTGTATATTTCTTTTGCAGCTTTTTTGCACACAGATAGCACATGCACTTACCCCTTTTAAACACAATCTTATAAGCGTGGATCCCGTCGGGTACGACGGATAATCTGGGTGCTAATACCTTCCCAGGTTGTAACCAACCCCCTTTCTCAGTTTCTCTGGTTTGCAACCGTCTTATCCATATTTTTTCAGGTTTATGCAGCATTACCTTTCCTTCGGGATAAAAATGCCTAGCTGGCGACTCTATTCACTTCACCCTCATTTTCTCTTTTCGCCGACCGTTTGCGCTTGTACCGGGATGCAAATCTTTGGGAGCGACAGCTTGGCGACTCTGCTGGGGAACCTTATATTGCAACCAGGGCTTCTGGTTCTTTCTATGGGTTCCTCCTAGCGCTTGTTTGATTTGTGTTTACGGGGGTGTTATATGCTACTTGTGCTTATTTATTGCTTTATTTATTGCTTTTTGTACAGCTTTATTTACTGCTTTCATTTTTAGTTTTTTATGCATTTCATACTGTCATTATCATATGCTGGATTTGCTGTTTCCTTGGTGGGTGGGGTATCATTGTGTAATTAAGGTCCTATACCGGGGACCTGATTGAGACACAGGCTAGAGTGGCTTCATATTCTTTCCCATTCCATTTTGGTCTGGTGCGGGAATATGAAACACAGTTCAGACATGGGTTTCTTCTTGAGAACTCTGTGCTACAGATTTCCTGTAGTACTAGGGCTATCTGGGAAGCCTGCTAAGTCTGGATGACCTTTTTATGACCTTCAGCATCTGAGGTGAATTAGAGGAGGATCCTTTATGGTTATTGTAAACACGGTACCTCCAGGTTATAAGTGTTTACACTTCTCATAACTGATCCAAATCCGAGGATCCTTGTTCTAGAACATTACATGTGAGGGGGTTGGGATGTTTACAGGTTTGCAGGAACCCTTGGCCCCATCATACCTTGTTACTAGATTTGTTAAGGTTATATTGTTTGGACAATTCTTATGATTACCCCGGACTTGTGACTCTTTATTTGAGTCCCCCACCTGGTTACTGGTTTTCTGAACCTCCATCCGGACTTATGAACACATATGGACCCTATCAAGGCACATACCAGATCCAACTCTTGATCACAAACCCTTTGCATATCATTTTGCATACATCATTTTTGCATCATTTAACATTTGCCTATTTGTTTTACAGGGTATCCATCTTATTATCTTTGGTTTTGTTTTGACCCCTTCTGCTGCTCAGACTCTTCAGTGTTTCTTCTTCAGCATCTGCATCAGTGTTTCTTATCTAGCACTTTTATCAGTTTGTCTTCATCAGAGACCTCCCTCCAGTTATCTTCTTCAGTTTTCAGCAGTTGTCTTCATCAGGGTTTATTCACCAGCACCCATCATCAGCATGGATACTTCCAGGAAGAGCAACATCACACACCACTTCTTTGAGCCCACCCTGACTGGCATCAGACAAATCCAGTCTCTCATTACTCCTGGTCATATCCCACTATTCAGAGAACATTATGGGGGAATATTGGATATGATCATGGACCTGGATGCATCCCAGAGGAGCATGATCCATACTTGCTTACAGTTTTATGATCCTCCTCTTAGATGCTTCACATTCCCTGATTTCCAGTTGGGACCTTTGCTAGAAGCATTTTCCATGTTGTTAGGAGTTCCTATCAGGGGAGGGATTCCTTTCAACCCTGAGATGGTTGCTCCCAAGAATGAAGACATAGCTAGGGCATTGCATTTGGAGCCTGCCCTCATTGATCAGAGCATGACCACCAAGGTTGGGGTTCCAGGCCTTCACCTAGACTTCTTGATCTCCCAGGCCACCCTGCATGTTGTAGTAGGGAAGTGGGATGTTGTGTGTGCACTCTTGGCACTTAGTATATATGCGGTTATCTTGTTTGCAGATGAGCCAAAGTTTGTGAGCAAGAATGACATTCACCTGTTCTTATTGAGGAACCCAGTTCCTACCTTGCTTGGAGACTTCTACTACTCAGTACACCAGAGGAATGAGAAGCAAAGAGGAAGATTGGTCAGATGTTGTGCTCCCCTTTATTACTCTTGGTTGCTAAGAAATTTGCCAAAGTCAGATACTTTCCTGAACCCTCATCAACAAAAGAACTGGGCTAAGAGATTTATTGCCTTGACATCAGAAGACATCAGATGGTGCACTCAGAGCACTAAGGGCAAGGACATTATTACTAGCTGTGGGCAATATCCTAATGTGCCTTTGATATGAGTGAAAGGTTGAATCAACTACAACCCTTTGCTCCTCAAGAGACAATTAGGGTATGCTTTGGTTCATCCTCCAAGGGGACAAGATTTGACTGAGACTCTCTATTGTGAAATCCAGCCCAACTCTGCTATTGTCAGATAGGCAGTCTGGGCATGGGACAACATTCAAACCAAAGGGACAACCATTTTGGGAAAATGCAACAACATTGCTTCAGCATAGTATTCTGATTGGTCTCGTACTAGAGCTCAGATCACCCGGATGCTATTCACTTTAGAGGATGTACATGGACCTTCAATAGTGCAACCTGCAGCTACTGTCAGTTTGGAAGAGTTTGAGAAACTGAAAGAAAGGAATACTCAGCAATCTGAAGCCTTAAAGAAGAATCTCTGGGAGAGAAATGAAAGTCGTCTAGATAATGAGAGATTGGAAAGACTCAGGATTGAGCATTTGACCAAGATTGAGAAGACGAATGATTACATCAGAAAGGCTAGAGCAGGGGAGTTAGTATTAAAGAATTCTTGCAAGGAAGCAAAGACTCAGAAGGCTAGGGCAGAGCATTATCTAGAAGAAAGCCAGGCTAGGTGGATCAGGATCACTGAAGCCCGTGCACAAGAAGATCAGAGAACTCAGGCTAAGATAGAGCAATTAGAGGCTAGTGAGAAGAAGCATCAGGCGACATTATTAGCAGCACAAAAGGAGATATCTGAATTGAAACTCCGGGCGAGGTTGAAGAGGTCAAAGGATCAGGATAAGCATAAGAAGTTGACCAATGCCATTGCTACCAGGAACCTCCTCATCAGGACTATCATAGAGCACCCAGTAGGTCCAGTGACTGAGGCCCTCCCGAAGGAAGTCAGAGAGGATGACTTTGGATTAGATGTTTGACACTTTTTGCTTGTACTTTTCTTTTTTGTTGTACTTTTCTTTTGTTGTTGTATTTTGACCCACCATGGGGATGTATTGTAATCAAACTATGTATTTTCACTCTTTGTAATATATCAGTTTGTATTATTGGTGGGCCTTATCTATCTCTCTTCATCATCAACATTTCCTCGAGGTCTGGAAAGGTCAAAACCAAAGAACCAAACTGGATACCCTTGGAAGATAAATAGGCATACTGCATTGCATACTAACATTTTCTTTGTTTTGTAGGTTTTGTTTGTTATTGTTTCTTACTTTGTTGTGGTTTCAGGAAACATTGCTCGCAGAAGAGTGTTCCCTGTCAACAGAATACACTGGTACCTGACAAGAAACAACCTTCCGGGACTCCAGATGGATCAAGTGCAGCAAGACTTGAATGAAGTGAGGACCCAAATGGGCAATGAGAGGGTTGAGATGAGAAATCAGATGACTCAATTCATGACTGTAATGACTAGTTTAGCTCAGAGCCAGGAAATACTAAGGGAGTTAGTTGAGCGACAAACCCCTGAGGAACACCATCCAGGTACAGGGGGTACCAGTAACAACGATCACGTGCAACCTCGCACTGACCCACCAGAGTTTGGACCTCATATGAACCCAGAAATCAATGCCATAAGAAATACTCAGGGTAACACTGCTGGAGGAAGGGTCTTGCAAGAAGATCCTCAAGAAGAGCAGTTCATTGTAGTAGGGGCTAGAGACGAAGTTTACGACCGTCGGTTAGATGAAATTGCAGAGAAGCTGAGGTCTCTTGAATCCCAAAATTCTCTAGGTTTTGATGTCATGGACATGGGATTGGTGGAAGGGGTGAGAATTCCTCACAAGTTCAAACCCCCGTGTTTTGAAAGGTATAATGGCACATCCTGCCCACGCACCCACCTTCAGTCATTATTGGGAAGACTAAAAGCATACACCATGGACGAGAAGCTGTGGATGTTTTACTTTGAGGACAGTTTGACCGGGGCATCCCGAGAATGGTACTCCCACTTGACCAGAGCCACAGTAAGAAACTGGAAAGACTTGGCTGAAGCTTGTATCCGTCAGTATCAGTATAACCTAGGCATGGCTCCAAACCGGACCCTTCTAATGGGAATGTCTCAGTCTTCCCGTGAAAGCTTCATAGAATATGCCCAAAGGTGGAGGCAACTGGATGCTGCAGTTCAACCCCCTATGTCTGAAAGGGAGATGGCAGACATGTTCATGAATACCCTCCAGGGAACATATATTGATAGATTGGCAGCATTTTCCTCTACCAGCTTTGCAGATGTGGTGATAGTTGGGGAAAGAATTGAGAGCCTACTGAAGATGGGAAAGATCTCAGACAACGGTGCCAGTTCAAGCAGTGCGAGGAAGCCATTTGCTGGGCCCTGTAGATCTAGTGAGACAAACTCTGTGCACATGGGAAGAGGGAGACCCCAATACCTGCCCAGAACAGTTGTTGCTATTACTATCCCTGCTCCACCTCCTCAGTATACTCAACAACCACAACACTTTCCGCAACAACAACAGTTTCCTCAACAGAGATCCTACAACAACAACAACAACAATCAACAACAACGCCCTTTTCAACAACGGCCATCTCAAATCAACAGGGTGATTGACCCTATTCCAATGCCATATGCCACACTGCTGCCACAACTCCTAAAGCTCAATCTTGTTGAGTTGAGGACATTGGCTCCACCTGATCCTCAAAACCTTCCAAGAAACTACGATGTCAATGCTAGGTGTGCTTTTCATTCCAACGCACCTGGCCACTCTACGGAAAAATGCAGAGCTTTGCATATGAAGGTCCAGGATCTGGTAGATTCAAAGGCCCTGAACTTTGCACCACCTCCCAATGTAATGAAAAATCCTATGCCAAGCCACAGTGGGCCCAAGATCAATGCTATAGAGGAAGGATCTCCCATGAGTTTAATAGAAGACATTGCATGTATTCAAACACCTCTGGCAGAGGTTAAAGCCCAGCTTTTGAAATGCCAAGTGTTTCTAGGTTGTGAGGCCTGTTGCGAATCATGCAAACTTTCCGAGTATGGGTGTGAAAGCTTGAGGAGTGGCATCAATGATTTGATTAAAGAAGGCATTCTGCAAATTACAACGACCGCTTTTACAACACCAGCAACTCTTTTGTCAACAACAATTAATTCTTCTACAACTGCAACAACCATTGTTCCTACTGATTCATCTACAACTTCAACAACCACTTCTTCCATTACTTCAGCAAACAACAGTTCCATTCCATATCCTTCTACAACTCCAGCAACCACCAACAACGACATTTCCACAGTTACTATTTATTATGACCCTACAACAGTCTCTAACTCCAGCAACATTCAACCATCTCAGCAACAGTTTCAACAACAACCAAGCTTCATTTCATCACCACCAACATCCACCAGAAGTTCTGTCACCATTTTTTATGATCCACATACAATAACGATTCCAACCTCTGCTGCAGTGATCCCAGTCACCATCACGGTGCCAGGGCCTATTCCATATGACAAAGACAGTGATGTACCATGGCATTATAGTTCTGACCTTTACTGCAACGGAGAAAAAGTCCTTCTTGATTCTCCAGTTCTCACTCCCCAAGTGGACAATGTTAGGGGAGGTGGAGGCTTCACCCGAAGCGGACGTCTCTTCGCGTCACAAGCTCCCATAATTAATACTAAGGCAGAGGCTGCTGCCAAAGCCAAAGGGAAGAGTGTGATACCGGAAGAACCTGCCCAAAAAGAGACTCATAAATCATCCTTTGATCAGGATGTGGATGAATTTATGAGGATAATTAAAAGAAGTGACTATAAAGTTGTGGACCAGCTCCACCAGACTCCTTCAAAGACCTCTATCTTATCTCTGCTGTTGTGTTTCGAAGCTCATCGGGATGCATTACTCAAAGTTCTGCATGCGGCCTACGTGCCAGAAGAGATCACAGTGAATCATCTTGAAACAGTTGTGGCAAATGTCAATACTAGCCATGGGCTAGGTTTCACTGATGCTGATTTGACCACAGAAGGACGTCATCACAACAAAGCTTTGCACATCACCCTGGAGTGCAAGGGAGCTGTACTATCTCATGTTCTTGTAGACATTGGGTCCTCACTCAATGTCTTACCCAAGAAAGCTCTTGTCAAGCTCGAATATGATGGAATAGCTCTCCGACCAAGTAATCTTGTGGTCAGGGATTTTAATGGCTCCAAAAGATCTGTTCTTGGAGAGGTGGAGCTACAAGTGATAATCGGTCCACAAGTCTTTAAGACCATTTTCTATGTGATGGACATACAGCCGACCTACAGCTGTTTGTTAGGTCGACCTTGGATTCACGCTGCAGGCGCAGTAACGTCGACCCTTCATCAGAAACTGAAATATGAATGGGAAAGACAGATTATCACCATCTGTGGTGATGAGAACATATTTGTTAGTCAGCTGGCTACATACAAGTATATTGAAATGGATGGTGAAATCCGTGAAACTATGAGTCAGGGGTTCAAGGCCCTGAATGTCAATGAGGCGACGACTGAAGTATTTGCTGCATCCCAGGAGGACAGGATAAGTACTTCAATTGTCTCCTACCAGCAAGCCCGGAAGGTTGTTGAAGATGGTAACACCCAAGGCTGGGGCAAGCTATTTCCAGTGGAGAAGAAGGAGGATAGATTCGGTTTAGGTTACAGACCATTCCGACAAGATCAATCAGAGGCTTCCAAAGAGCCCAAGTTCATCAGTGGGGGGATGCTCACCCCAGATGCTGTTAACAACCTGGAAGACGAGGCGGAAACCGATCGCAACCTAGAGAGCTAGATACGTCCAAGGATCCCGGGGAACCAAGTCCTTAACTGGTCTTCCCAGGAAATTATAAGGGTTACTCCTGCAAATAATTATTATTTCCTGTCTTTTTTAGCATGCATCAAGTCCTGCATCTTGCTCAAGGTGTCAGGACTCATTTTGTAATAGGGCCATATTGTAATTTTGTGCAAATGATTAATCAATGAATATCGGACATCTTTTGCAAACAAGTCTCTTTTTCTCTCACTATCTTTTCATTTTTTTACTTTTGCACAAAACAATAAAATGGCAATGTTTTCAAAATAAACAACTTCATTTTCACTTTTTCTAAACAAGATTAAAATTGATCACTAAAACGAACCAATCTCAACCCTTGCAGAGTTTACCCTCCAGATTGCACCAACAACAACACTGCTATGACCTTTTATGACCTCGACAATCCAATTAATCAAGCTGATGAAGGGGTTGAAGAAGACTATGAGTTACCTGAAGAGTTAGCCAGGTTGTTGAGACAGGAAGAGAAAGTGATCACTCCTCACCAGGATGAGGTTGAGACAGTTAATCTTGGTACCGAAGAGGATTTGAAAGAAGTGAAGATTGGGGCCAGTCTGTAAGATTCAGTGAAGGAACAACTCATAGACATGCTTCGAGAATACGTCGACATCTTTGCTTGGTCCGATCAAGACATGCCTGGTCTGGATACGAACATTGTTATGCACAAGCTTCCATTAAAGGAAGATTGCCCTCTAGTGAAGCAAAAGCTACGTCGTACTCGTCCAGATATGGCCATGAAGATTAAGGAAGAAGTACAAAAATAGTGGGACGCCAGTTTCCTGGCTGTAACTAGTTACCCGCCGTGGGTGGCTAACATTGTACCAGTACCTAAGAAGGATGGCAAAGTACGGATGTGTGTGGATTACCGGGATCTGAACAGAGCTAGCCCGAAGGATGACTTCCCTTTACCTCACATTGATGTATTGGTCGACAACACAACTCAATTCTCGGTTTTTTCCATTATGGATGGTTTTTCTAGGTATAATAAGATCAGGATGTCACCCAAAGACATGGAGAAGACTACCTTCATCACACCTTGGGGCACGTTTTGTTACAAAGTAATGCCATTTGGGTTGAAGAATGCCGGTGCGACTTATCAACGGGCTATGGTGACATTATTCCACGATATGATCCACAAAGAAATTGAATGCTACGTGGGTGACATGATTGCCAAGTCCCTCATTGAAGAAGACCATCTGGTAAATCTGCTGAAGTTGTTCAAGCGTCTGAGGAAATATCAACTGAAGTTGAACCCCAATAAATGCACATTCGGTGTACGTTCCGGTAAATTGCTGGGATTTATCGTAAGTGAAAAGGGAATTGAAGTTGATTCTGACAAAGTCAAAGCCATACAGGAGATGTCTACACCTAGGACTGAAAAAGAAGTTCGGGGGTTCTTAGGTAGATTGAACTACATATCAAGGTTCATATCTCATCTTACTGCAACCTGTGAGCCCCTGTTCAAATTATTAAGAAAGGAACAAACGGTCAGGTGGAACGAAGATTGTCAGAAGGCTTTTGACAAAATCAAGGAGTATCTGCAAGAACCTCCAATTCTTATGCCTCTAGTTGAAGGAAGACCTCTAATAATGTACCTGACTGTATTAGAAGGACCGATGGGGTGTCTGTTGGGCCAGCATGACGAGTCTGGTCGAAATGAGTATGCAATATACTACTTAAGAAAAAAGTTTACCAACCGTGAACAACGTTATTCGCTGCTCGAGAAAACTTGCTGTGCTTTAGCGTGGGCTGCTCGCCGACTAAGGCAGTATATGTTGACCCACACTACCTTGTTGATCTAAAAAATGGACCCCGTCAAGTACATATTTGAGAAGCCAGCACTTACCGGAAGGGTTGAAAGATGGCAAATGATTCTGACAGAGTATGACATTCAGTACACATCTCAAAAGGCCATCAAAGGCAGTGTACTGTCTGATATCTAGCTGAGCAACCCATTGATGATTACCAGCCCATGAGATTTGACTTCCCTGATGATGACATCATGTTTCTGAAAGCAAAAGATCATGAAGAGCCTGTTCATACTGAAGGGCCTGACCCAGAAGAAGAATGGAAAATGATGTTTGATGGGGCTATCAACATGAACGGTCGTGGAGTTGGTGCAATGCTCATTACACCTAAAGAAGTTCACATGCCTTTCTCGGCAAACCTTTGCATGCACTAACAATGAAGCTGAACACGAAGCCTGTATCATGGGTCTTGAGGAAGCCATTGACCTCAGGATCAAGACTTTAACTGTATTCGGAGATTCAGCTTTGGTAATCAATCAGACCAACGGCAAATGGTACACTCACCAAGAGCCTCTAATTCCATACCGTGACTATACGAGGAGATTATTGTCTTTCTTCACAACGGTCAAACTCGAGTACATCCCTCGAGACGAAAATCAGTTCCCGGATGCTTTAGCTACCATTTCCTCCATGATCAAGGTTCAGACTGCCAATTATATGCCTCGGATTTCGGTATCCAAACTGGACCGACCATCATAGGTATTCTCCATGGACATTGCTAAATATGACAAGCCTTGGTTCCACGACATCAAATGCTTCTTAGAGGATCAAACATACCCATCTGGGGCATCATCCATTGACAAGAAGACATTAAGAAGGTTGGCCGGTAGTTTCTTCCTTAATGCCGATGGTTCGTTATACAAGCGAAACTTTGACATTGTTCTTCTCAGATGTGTTGAAAAGAAAGAAGCAGACTTGCTGATGCACGAGGTGCATGAAGGGTCTTTTGGTACCCATGCTGGGGGACATGTAATGGCTAAGAAATTGTTAAGATCAGGTTACTACTGGATCACAATGGATGCAGACTGTTGTACCTATGCCCGGAAATGCCATAAATGCCAGATCTATGCAGATAAAGTGCATGTGCCTCCAAATCCTTTGAACGTGATGTCTTCACCTTGGCCCTTTGCCATGTGGGGCATTGACATGATTGGAAATATCAAACCGACTGCTTCAAATGGCCACAGATTCATCCTGGTAGCCATTGATTACTTCACCAAATGGGTTGAAGCAGCTTCTTATGCAAACGTCACCAGACAAGTGGTAGCCAGATTCTTGAAGAGAGACATCATCTGTCGATATAGAGTACCCGAACGAATCATTACTGACAATGGTTCCAATTTGAACAACAAAATGATGGCAGAACTGTGTCGTGACTTCAAAATCCAATATCACAACTCTTCTCCTTACAGGCCAAAGATGAATGGCGCTGTCGAGGCAGCTAACAAAAACATCAAGAAGATTGTGCAAACGATGGTGGTTACTTACAAAGACTGGCATGAAATGCTACCATTTTCTTTGCATGGATATCGTACCTCAATCAGAATGTCTACTGGGGCAACACCTTATCAACTTGTGTATGGTATGGAGGCAGTCCTGCCTGTTGAAGTTGAGCTATCCTCTTTACGGGTACTAATGGATGTAAAGCTGAATGAAGCAGAATGGGTCCGATCTCGGTACAATCAGTTGAATCTGATTGAAGAAAAGAGATTAGCTGCAATTTGCCACAGGCAATTATATCAGAAGAGGATGAAGAAAGCCTTCGATCAGAAAGTCAGGCTTCGGGAATACCAAGTAGGAGATCTTGTGCTGAAAAGACTCCTTCCTCCTCATACAGACCACAGGGGCAAATGGACTCCAAACTACGATGGTCCATTCATAGTAAAGCAGGTTTTCTCCGGTGGAGCACTTATGCTCACTACTATAGATGGTGAAGATTTCTTATCCCCTGTGAATTCAGATGCAGTTAAAAAATACTTCGCATAAAATGACCCGCTGGACATAAAAACAGAATGTGAGTCCAGGAAAAAATAGGGCATCTCGGCGAGTCAAAAATAGAATAAAAGAGTCGGGCAGAAATAAGGGAAAAATAAAAAAATGTACACCCGCTGAGTTGAAAAGCCACATTGGACAGCTTAGGAAAAAATGGGTATCCCGTTGGATTGAAAACCCGAAAGGGAAATCCATGCAAAATCAGGGAATAAGCGAACAACTGCATTCTGAATTCGTCTGTATTACTCACAACACAGTAAAGCTTCGGAAGGATAAAACATCGGTCAAAATCAACCTTCTTTAGAAAGCAAGATGAGAAGAGCGTCAAGGTCATACGGGTCATAGCAAGGAAAGCTCACCAAAGTGTCTTCAACATTGCCAGCACTTTGCCTTTGTAACACACTTCCCCAACATACCTCCTCCCCAACAGTATCTGGAATGCTTTTCCCCAGCGGAGTTGTCAAAGCTTCCTCATCCCTAGCATAAATCTATTCAGCAAGAGCATCCCCAGCTGGGATCCCCACAGATATCTCTAGGAAGATCATTCAGTGATCTTTTCTTCCCCAAGCAGAGTGCCAGATCTCTCAAAGATAAAAGAACTATCTACCCACAGAGTTCCAACCTCTCCCCAGAAGAGCAATGCCTGAAACTCTCACACAACAAAGTGACGAAAGCTTCTTCCTCCCCACCTGGGTTTCTCATTACAAGATGGGTCTATCAATGATCTAGTACCCCAAGCAGAGCTATATATCTTAACAGATCTACCAATGATCCCCCTAGCTGGGACATTCCTCCAAGCAGATCAGCCAGAGATCTTCACAACAGTGGGATCCAAATCCCAGATCGGTTTCCCTTTGCATAATCATAACATTCACATCATTTTTTCCCACAGAGCGTAGCATTCCGTCTAATACGGAGCATTACGGCAAAAATCAAACATTTGCATGATCACAAGCCAGGTTCGAGCCAGTCACCTGCAAATACCATCAACATTTTATCAGCAATGTATATATAAATGCTCACATCCCTTGCGAATAAAAGCCAAAGTGTCCCCTTTGCACTCTCCAACACAGATACATGTTCATATATACTCTTGCGACACTCGTCCGTGTCATATCATTCCCCTACAGATGTAAGCCAAAACATCTTTACATTCAGAAACTTATATATACCCTTTTGACACCCGTCCGTGTCACCTTTCCCCAACACCGTTGACCAATCACTAGTTGCAAACCAAACACTTCTCCATAAGACACTCCTTTCGACACTCGTCCGTGTCATCCTATCCTCACAGGTCACCAAAACACCTTTTACAAATGTTTGTTCGTAACCCGTACATTCTCTTTTGATACTCGTTCGTGTCATCCTTTCCTTAGTAAGTTGAACACTCGTTCGTGTCTTGCTCATACTTCACAATACTCATTCATACTTATACAGATACTCGTCCGTATCCTGTATATATATATATATATATATATATATATATATATATATATATATATATATATATATATATATCATTCCCCACAGATTCGACACTTGTCCGTGTTCTTTGTTAACAAGTTGGTACTCGTCCGTATCATCATCTCTGAACATGCGTCAGCGTTTGTTTCTACCGATACTCGTCCGTATCATGGTCTTAAGGATGCTCGTCCTCATTTTTAATCTATACACAACGTCAAACACTTATACCTTTTATTTCTTGAGCGTAAGCACTCGTCCGTGTTTACCATTCTCCACCAAAACAACTTTTCTTCTACCCGACATTCGTCCTATGTCGTGATACGTTCGGCAGCCGTCCCTTACCAGGTGATCTTCCTTCACCTTTGGATGACCGTCCCTCATCCCTTTCCCCCGCGAAGTCTCCATTATTGGAACCCTTTTTTATCCGGCATTCTTCCTATGTCAGGATATTTAGCAGCCGTCCCCTACTAGGTGATCGTCCTTCACCTTTTGATGATTGTCCTTCATCAATTTATCTGATGGCCGTCCCCATCGTTGACTTTGTTATCCGACATTCGTCCTATGTCGTGATAAACCCTGAGAGCAGCCGTACCCTGCTAGGTGATCGTCCTTCACCTCTTGATGATCGTCCTTCATCATGCTTATCCGATGGCCGTCCCCATCATCGACCTTTTTCCTATCCGACATTCATCCTATGTCGTGATAAAAGAGCAGCCTTCCCCTGCTAGGTGATCGTCCTTCACCTTTGATGACCGTCCCACATCATTTATTTCATTTATTCTTTAAACCGATGGCCGTCCTCGTTGTTGTTTACATTACTTTATGAGCTTGGTGGCCGTCCCCATCATTGCCTTTGTTTTAATCCCCAGAGAACCCCGTTTCTTTATTTGATGGTCGTCCCCATCATGATCTCTTTATTTCCCCAGCAGTCGTCCTCTGCTCGATGGTCGTCCTCCATCGCTTTCGTTTTGTAAACATATTATACTGTCCTTTACAATTTATATCCCTTTTCTTCTTCTCCCTAGTGAGTTCAAATTATGGACTGTCTTTGGTATTCAACCACAAGTTATCTTGTTTGTCTGATAAGCCAGGCGCTCACATCCTACACAGCTAACTCATGTTTGAATAGGGGCAGCTGTAAGCACCCCAAATTTTCCCTCACTAAGTTCACACCAGGACTTTTGATCTTTCATTTTTGCATAAGCATAAGCATACCATCTCATATTGCATTTTTGTTCATCTGCATAGCTCAAGTTCATCTGCATCTAGGGTTTGTGATCTGAGCAATCCAAGGATCCATCTGAGCCACTCCAAAGGTCTCCAATCATTCCAAGTGGGTCCATGTGTGTTCCATCATCATATTATATCCCTTAAAGGTCAAGGAAGTCATGAAATCACAAGAACTTGGAAGGCATGGAAACAGAGCTAGGGTTTCACTACACAGATGACCTGAAATTAGGGTTTTGGTTTCAGAGGCCATAAATCCAAATTTTTTGGTCATTCTTGTTTCTAATAGTCTCAATATGATATAAGGATCATGTGTACCAAGTTTGATGAAGAAACTCACTGTGGAAGTCATTTGTTCACTAGGTAACTTCTAGAGCAAGTCAGAGCAAAATCAGGGCATCTGAGACCCCCAACAATGGAACCAAAGTGATATTTTCATCAAATTGTAGTTATATGATCTTTATTTGATCATTGAAGTGCTTGGAAGTTCACAAAATTGAAGAAATTTGAGCTAAACCAAAAGTTGCCAAAAATGGAAATGACTTGTAATGGAAACTTTCCATTTTGGGAAAGTTCTTTAACCTCCTCTTTCTCAACCAAAAATGCTTCAAATGAAAAATTCTTGGTCATGAAAGTTGTAGATTGGATCATTACCTTTTCAAAAAGTACAAGAACAAGTCCTAATTCATTATGGAACTCAAGTTATGGCCTTGCAAAGTTGGTAAAAATCCTATAATTTTCACTTTCACACCAAAGAGGATTTTTTGCAATTTCACATGCCAAGTCATTTTGTGACCTCTAATCAACCTCTAAGCATCATACAAACATAATACAACTCATTATGATCAGAATTGCCCAAGGAATCACAAGTTTCTATGGCTTGCATCACAAGATTTCTCAAAAGGGGCAAATTGCATAACACTTGCAAAACCTATGAAAGCCATGCCTCTAAGCCATCCAGCTTCATAAAATGAATCCCATGGCTCTCCTTGATCAATGTTGAACCAGGACATGCCATAAAACAGCTGCTGCATGAGCCCATACCTCAAGTACACAATTTGTTGACGTTTTGCAACTTGCCCCATACCAATCACCACAGGCCACCACCCACTTTCTGACCTATCAAGATATGTTATGTGGACTCAAAGCAAGCTACTTCACATAACATTGGAGCTCAGAACCTCTCATAAGCCAAGTTTCACAAAATCACCTTTAACCTTCAAGCTTTCGATTCTCTCTGTCTAGCCACTCAAACCTCAAACAAAATTCACCATTCAACTCACCATCATCAATAGAACCTTTCCCAACCATCAAACAAGCCTGAAACCCCACAAACACAAAACACGATTTCAGACCAGTTGAGGTGCAACCACTCAAATCAGCTCATTTCAACTCATTCAAAGTCTTGCAACATCATCAGGGGATCAAGTGGAGGCCATTTGCATAAGAGAGAGGTCCATATAGCTCAAGCTCAAGTATACCTCATGAACTTTTTTTCCAGAAATGTTATTTTAAGTTCTTAAATTGTTCCTTGTGTCTCCCTGATCATTGTGATGTGCTTAGTTTTAAAAATGGTTGCGTATTAAGGATTTCATGAACTTCTAAAAGTTTTGACCTAAAAATGTTCTTCTTCGATTCTTCATTTTGATGCATGAGAAATTGTTTTTGTTGCTGGATTTTTGTCCTATGATGTCTAAGGATAGATTCTGGAGAGTTTGAGAGCCTGGAATGGTGTTTTGAGGAAGCTCAGGGGAGGAGCTCACCGGAGAAGACGACCGGAAGTCTTCTCCGGCCACCTGAGATTAATTAGGGTTTTAATTAGGGTTAGTGTGAGTTTGAATGAGGAGCGTTGGATTAGGCTTCCCGCGTGTGTTTGGACGGTTGAGATGGACCATTAAGAATTAATCAGGATTAATTTAATTAATTAATTGGAATTAAGCCAGTTTGAATCCTAGCCATTGATCTGCGCGCCAGTCAACCCTCATCTCTCAGCTTTGTACCTCAGCCTTTGGATCCTCATACTTTCATTTTTATTCCATTTAAATTGCATTTTCTTTGTCATTTTATTTAAAATACCTAGAAAAATCACAAAAATAATTTCTTCTGCATTTTGATTCCAAATATTTTTCTTCAACCAAAACATTTTTATTTTTATTTTTGCATTAAAAAAATCATTTTAAAATATTTAAATGTTTATTTTAATTAATTAAAATACCATTTAGGTTTCCAAAAATCACAAATTAATTCACATTACATCTTAGGACATTTAGAAACAATGTCAAACCACTCATACAATTTTTTTTGGTTTTTGAACATGCTTTGACATTTTCTTTGAATTTAGGGTTCATAAAATTCCCTTTTTGGAACCCTAACTTTGAAAATTCTTTTCTGCCTAACCATGAAGGGTTTGACAATGATTATTTTTGCATTGTTTTCCATATGGCATGTAGTTTCTAGGATATTTTTGTCATGAATTTATCTCTCATTTTCAAATAAATTTTCATTTTTCCTCTTAAGGTACCCAAAAACCCTAGTTAACTTAGAAAAATCATAACTTCTCTTAGGTTAAGAGTTGGACCTTCTCCTTTTGGGTGTGATATCATATGGGCTTAGGGTTTGTTTGAGCTCATTTGAAATTTTTTATCATGTGAATTGTTTCTGTTTTGATGTTTTGCATCTCATCCTTTCATGTAACCCTAATTTAGCATCCATACTTGCATCTTACATTGCATTGCATGAACATATGAACTTGTCATGACATTCTAAGAACTTGAATGCCATCTTAGACATCTTAAGACATTGCTTGAACATTGCTTGGTCATTTATTCATACATTGGCTATGCTTTGCATCCATTTCATTTCATAAATATCCATGTGTTTTCATACTTCAAAGCATGCTTCATTTGCATCCAATCTCTTGTATGACCACATATGCACCTTTTTTGCTCTCACATCATCTCATATCATCATTTACATCACGTGCTTGCTTCTGGTTTTAGTCTTTGTCTTTGCATATGCTTCATTTCATTTCATTTCTTTCCTTATGCATATTGTGCTAACATTTCAGGTGGTAAGTTAACTTGAGAAGTGAATTTTCCTTCACTTCTCATTTCTCTTTGTAAACACCCCAAATTTTCCCTCACTAAGTTCACACCATGGCTTGTGATCTTTCATCTTTTCATAAGTTTAAGCATGTCATCTCATATTGCATTTTTGTTTCACTGCATTAGTTCAAGTTCATCTGCATATAGGGTTTGTAATCTGAGCAATCCAAGGATCCATCTGAGCTACTCCAAAGGCTTCCAATCACTCCAAGAGGGTCCATGTATGTTCAATCATCATTTTATATCCCTCAAAGATCAAGGAAGCCAAAAAATCACAAGAACTGGGAAAGCATGGAAGCAGAGATAGGGTTTCACTGCCTAGATGACCTGAAATTAGGGTTTTGGTTTCAGAGGCCATAAATCCAAATTTTTTGGTCATTATTATTTCTAATAGTCTCAATATGTTATAAGGATCACATATACCAAGTTTAATGAAGAAATTCATTGTGGAAGTCATCTGTTCACTGGGTAACTTCTTGAGAAAGTCAGAGCAAAATCAGGGCATCTAAGGCCCCCAATATGGGAACCAAAGTGGATTTTTCATCAAATTGAAGTCATATGATCTTTATTTGATCATTGAAGTGCTTGGAAGTTCACAAAATTGAAGAAAATTGAGCTAAACCAAAAGTTGCCAAAAATGGAAATGACTTGTAATGTAAACTTTCCATTTTGGGAAAGTTTTTCAACCTCCTCTTTCTCAACCAAAACTGCTTCAAATGGAAATTTGTTGGTCATGAAAGTTGTAGATTGGATCATTCCCTTTTCAAAAAGTACAAGAACAAGTTCTAATTCATTATGGAACTCAAGTTATGGCCTTTCAAAGTTGGCAAAAATCCTATAATTTTCAAGAATACACCAAAGAGGGATTTTGGCAAAACCACTTGCCAAACCATTTTGTGACCTCTAATACACTTCTATGTATCATACCAACACAGTGCATTGCCTAAAAGTCAGAATTGGCCCAAGAATCTCAAGTTTTCATGCCTTGCCCATCAAGAAATTCAAAAGGGGCCAAACTTCTTCCAAATTGCAAAAGAGCATAGAACTTCTCATAAACTTGCTGAATTACCACAAAATGCATTCCATGGCTCTCCTTGATCTTTGCTGAACCAGGACAAGCCAAAAAGCCAGCTGCAAGAGAGCCCATACCTCAAGTACATGTTTTGTTGACTTTGTGCAAAAGAGCCCATACCAATCACCATAGGCCACAACCACTTCTCTGACCTATCAAAGCTTGTTATGTGGATTAAACACAACTCATAACACATATCAAGCCAACCTAACACTTAAGATTCATCAAGTTCCACAAAATCACCCCATTTGCAAAAGCATTCGAAACTCTCTCCTCACACACTCAAACTCCAAACTTTTTTTACCAATCAACTCAGCTTCATCAAAGGATAATTTCCCACCCTTCATTGCAACCAAAAACCCCCCAAAACCAAAATACGATTTATGGCCAGTTGAAGAACAACCATCCAAACCAGCCATTAAAAACTTCCTCCAAGCATCAAAGCATCACCAGGAGGATCATAGGAGTCGTTTTGAACCAAAGAGAAGGCCAAATAGCTCAGTTTGAGAAAGCTTCACTTAAGGTAACCTCAAGAACAAATTTTCCAGAAATCTAATTTCTTGTTATAGAAATGTTCTGTATGTTTTGCTGATCATCATGATCTATTTTTTTTTAAAATAAGTAAGAAACAAGCATGTATGAAGCTTCTGAAATTTCTGCGTATTTTTGCGTTTGCCTTTGATTCATGATCTTGAGTGAAAATAAATGGATTTTGTTGCTGGATTCGTGTTTAGGGTTGTTAGTTGAGTGTTTCTGGAGAGTTAGGGTGTCTGGGGTGGCCTAGGGTGGAAGTTAGGGTGATGAGCTGGCCAGAGAAGATGATCGGAGGTCTTCTCCGGCCACCTGAAAGTCATTAAGAGGTTAATTAGGGTTTAGGGTTAGTTTGAATATTAGCCATTGGATCTTTGATACCCGCGTGTTTGGATGACTCAGATTTGTCATTAAACCCTAATTCTCATTTAATTAGTTAATTAGAATTAATTAAATAAAATTAACTCAGAGTGAATCTCAGCCACTCATTTGCGCCCTGGTCAACACTTTCTTTCCCAGTTTGAATCCTGTCCATCAGATCATCCTACTTTCATTTATTTTGATTTTTATTTCATTTTTTATCATTTGTTTTGCATAATTCATTTAAAATACCTAGAAAATCCCAAAAATATTTTCCTTCTGCATTTTTAATTCAAATATTTTTCTCAACCAAAAAACATTTTTATTTTTATTTTTTGCATTAAAAAACCATTTTAAAAATATTTAAATGTTTATTTTAATTAATTAATGGAAATTAATTAATTAATGGAAATTAATTAATTAATGGAAATTAATTAATTAAAATACCATTTAGGTCTCTAAAAATTCCAAAAAAATTCACATTGCATCTTAGAACATTTAGAAACATTGTCAAACCATTCATACAAATTTATTTTTGGTTTTGAGCACTCTTTGACATTTTTCTTGAATTTAGGGTTCATAAAAATCTCATTTTTGAACCCTAACTTCAAGAATTCTTTTCTGCCTAACCATGAAGGGTTTAACATTGGTTCTTTTTGCATTGATATTCATATAGCATGTAGTGTTTAGCATATTTTTGTCACAAATTTATCTTGCATTTTTTATTTGATTTGCATTTTCCCCTTAAGGTGCCTTAAAACCCTAGATAACTTAGAAAAATCACAACTTTCTTTAGGTTAAGAGTTAGGTCTCCTCCTTTGGGGTGTGATATCATATGGGGTTAGGGTTACTTTGAGTTCATTTGAAATTTTTTATCTTATGTTTTGCTTCTATTTTTGACTTTTGCATCTCATGTTGCATTAAAACCCTAATTTCTCATGTTCATTTGCATACATCTTGCATATGCATCCATTCATGAACTTTCCATGACATTTCATGCATTCACATGTCATCTTAGACATCTTAAGACATATTAGAACCATGCTTGATCATTTCTTCATCCATTTTCCATGATATGCATTCATTTCATTCCATGAATTTTCATATGTTTTCATACTTCTAAGCATGCATACTTTGCATCTCATCTCTTGTATGAACATGCATAACCCTTGACATGTCTTTGTATCATCTCATGGCATCATCTGCATCATGTTTATGCTTCTGGTTTTGGTTTGCATCTTTGCATACATTCCATTTTCATTTCATTCCTTTTCTTATGCTAACCATTTCAGGTGGTAAGTACTTTGAGAAGTGAATTTGCCTTCACTTCTCATTTCTCTTCTCATTCTTCTTATGCATATTTGCTGAATTTTCATTTGCTTTAGAGTGAGCTTGATCATTCATGTTCATCATTCACTTTCTTTCTTCAAGTAACTTATCTTCTTCAGTGAAGTAAGTTAACTTGTTTCTTCTTCTTCTCCGCCTTTCATCTGCTTCTTCCATTGGTGGCTTCTCTGAAGATCTCTTGCAAGCCTTACAAACCATAGGAACTTCCAAGCATGATAATAATTAAGGTTTTGATTAGTACCCCTTTAGTTTTTACCTTTGTGTCTTCTTTGTGTCTCTTTTCTCACCCCATAATCATAGACTAAACCTTTAAGGTTTTAAGGCTTTGTGATTAAGGTTATGCCTGCATCCTTCTCTTAGGATGGAGTGTATAACTTTAATCTTAAGTGTTAAACCCTTAATTTGTTTAAACCTCTTAATCAATCCATCTTAATAATCACTAAGACAATAACTTGTAACTTGGGCCTTGCATTAGGGTTCTAATTCTTCCTTAATTGGTTAAGAAGGACTAACCCTAGTGTTAATGGACAAGTCCCCCTCAAGTTGTCTTACAAATCATAAAATTCACTTCTTAATATTACCATTAATTAAAATCCACTTTAATAAAGGTTTGTTTTGTCATGAGGTTAATCTGTAATCATGGATTAAGTTGAGGTATCATCCCCAGCTTAAGTGCTCTCATCTATTATCCTTCTATTAGGATGGTGTAATGGGTTCACTAATCCTTGATTATGGCTTAAACTTATTACTTAACACTAAACAAAAACACCAAAAACATCTAAATAATCACAAGTAGGTTAATGATCTTAATCCTACATCATGGTAATTAAGTGTGAGGTGTTTATCTCATACTTAAGGTATTCTCATTATCCCTAATCAAAGGGAGGGTATGATGAGTTTACTAACCCTTGGTTTAGGCTTAAACTCATTAACTTATGAGAAACACAAAAAGCAATAAACTATTGAAAACATAAAAAAAAAACAATAATCGTCTCCTTCAGGATTCTCTTCTCATCATCTTCACTCAGAAGCGAGAACTTGCTTCTTCCTTCTAATGCAAGACAATTAGCACTTGAGCCAGACGAGTCATACACTTGAGCATAGACAAGCAAGCAGTTCATCAGTCAATTTATCTTTCAGTCTCTTTGAGTCAAACTACGGTGTTCTGACTTCCTCATTGCACGAGAGGATACATAGGAATAACTTAACTGTTATCGAACAAAAGTCTCTGTGTCTTCCCCCCCTCTTCCAGCATTCTTTTTAAGCCTCATTCCTGAGCACTTCACTTCACTTTCTTACACTGACACTTGTACATTCTTTTCCATCTTTTGCACATAGATAGAACAAACACTACCCCTTTAAGCACAATCTTTTGAGCGTGGATCCCGTCGAGTACGGCCGACAATCTGGGTGCTAATACCTTCCCAGGTTGTAACCAACCCCCTTTCTCAGTTTCTCTGGTTCGCAACCGTCTTATCCATATCTTTCCAGGTTTATGCAGCATTACCTTTCCTTCGGGATAAAAAAGCCTAGCTGGCGACTCTATTCATTTCATCTTCATCTTCTCCTCTTCGCCGCCCGTTCGCGCTTGTACCGGGATGCAAATCTTCGGGAGCGACAACTTGGCAAGTCTGCTAGGGAACCTTATATAGTGTAAACACCCCAAAATTGCCCTCACCCATTCACACCATGGCTTGTGATCATTTCATATGCATAAACTCAATCATAGCATCTCATATCACATTTTTGGTTCACTGCATTGGTTCTAAGTCATCTGCATCTAGGGTTTGTGATCTGAGCAATCCAAAAGCTTCTTGAGCCACTCCAAAGGTCATCAATCACTTCAAAGGGGTCCATGTATATTCAAGCATCATACTATATCCTCACAAGGTCAAGGAAATCAAAGAATCACAAGAACTGAGAAAGGCATGGAAGCAGAGCCAGGCTTAACTACACAGATGACCTAAAATTAGGGTTTTGGTTTAAAAGGCCATAACTCCAAATTTTTTGCTCATTCTTGTTTCTATTGGTCTCTATATGGTATAGGGAGTATGCATATCAATTTTCATGAAGAAATTCCATGGGGAAGTCATCTGATCAAGAGTTGACTTTTCAAGCAAGTCAGTGCAAAATCAGGGCATCTGAGGCCCCCAATGACCCAACCAAAGGGTGTTCTTCATCATTTTGATTGTATATGGTCTTTATTTGATCATAGAAGATGTTGTAAGTTCACAAAATTGAAGAATTTCAAGTCTTTTGCAAAGTTGACTTTTTGGGAAAGTTTGACTTTTAATGAAATTGCCATTTTAGGAAACTTTTTCAACCTTTACTTTTTGATTCAAAAATGCTTCAAATGGAAAAACTTTGGTCATGAAAGTTGTAGAATGGATCATTCCCTTTTCAAAAAGTACAAGAACATGACCTAATTCATTTTGGATCAAAAGTTATGGTTTGTCAAAGTTGGCTAAAATCACAAAATTTCAAAGTTTCTACCAAAGAGGCAAAGTTGCAAATTCACTTGTCAAGGCAAATTGAGCTATCAAATGGACTTCTAAACTTCACAACATGATCATACAAGACCTAAAAGTCAGATTGCACCAAAAGATCTCTCATTTTTATGGCTTATGGAGCAAGATATCTCAAAGGAACCAAACTAGAGTCAACTTGCAAAACTCATCATAAGTTACAAACCACTTGCTGCATTGCCTCTAAACTCTTTTCACAGCATTCCTTGATTCAAGCTGAGCCCAAGCATGCCAAAAAGCAAGTTGTACCATTGCCCATACCTCAAGTACACATCAAGTTGACATTTTGGCCAAAGACCCATACCAATCACCATAGGCCACCAACAACTTTCTGACCTATCCCCTTTTGATACATGGACCAAGGCCAGCATAACACACCACACATTGCAAGCTGAAACAACCCCAAGCCTTAGTTTTCAAGTTTATGCTCCATTTGCAAAAGCTTTCGAAACTGATCACATAAGCTGTAAACACACAAACCAATTCCACAGATCAACTCAGCACACTTCCCTGGTCACAAATCACCCATCACCATAGCCTGAAAGTCACAAAATCAAAAACATGATCACCACCTTCCTTTGAGCAGAATTTCTGCCATTTCAAAAACTAGCCATTCTCAAAGCTTCCTGAGCTTCATTTCATCATCAGAGGGTTCAAAGGAGTGAGTTTGCACCAAGAAACAGCCCAGAAAGCACAGGATCAGAAAGCTCCATCTCAGGTATAGCTCAAGAACAAATTTTCCAGAACTTCATTTTCTTGTTACAAATTGAATTTATATGTTGCACTGATCATCTGGATGTGTTTAAATTTGAAAATAAGTAAGAGATGACCATTTCATGTCTCTCTGAAAGTTTGCTCGTGTTTCACATTTGCCTTCGATTCAAGCTTGTTAATGAAAATAAATGATTTTTGAAAGAGGGGTTAGGTTTAGATGGGGGGAAATATCATTTCTGTGGAAGAAATTTCATGATTGGTGACCTATAGCGAAATCTAGGGTTTTGGTTCGCCGGAGAAGACGACCGGAAGTCTTCTCCGGCCACCTGAGTTTGATTAGCCCTAATCTGTGTAATTAAGGAGGTTTGAATTCTGGCCCTTGGATGTGTTGACCCGTGCGCATTTGGTTGGCCAGGATTCCACCATTTTGCCCTAATCCACGTTGACTTAATTAATCCCAATTAATTAATTCATAAACCTGATTTAACCAGATTTGAATTATGGCCATTGGATTGCGCGCGCAGTCAACAAACCATTTCCCAGATTCAATCCTGGCCTCTCTTTCTGCATACTTCTCCTATTTTAATTTTTATTTCATTTATTTTGTATTTAATTTGTGCATTTTATTAAAAATAGTAAAACAATTTTAAAAATTCTGAAAATTTTTGTACAAACTTTTAGTAATTTTCAGAAACCAAAAACATTTTTATATTTATTTTTTGCATTAAAAAATATTTTTAAACCATTTAAAAGTTTATTTTTAATTAATTAATGAGAATTAATTAATTAAAAATACTTTTAGGTATTTAAAAATCACCAAAAAATTCATGAAACTTTTAAAATCATTTAGAAACATTGTCCAACCCTCAAACAAAATTTCTTTTTTGATCTTGATGCATTTTGACAATTTTTCATGGAATTAATTCAATTTCAAAGCATTATTTTGATCCAATGTTCAAAAATTCATTTCTGCCTAGTCTTTGAGAGTTGGACTTTGATTCTTTTGGCATTGTGTCTTGCATATCATGTAGTTTGTAAGATTAAATTGGCATGATTTGATCTTACATTTTCATTTTGTTTGACATTTTTCTTGTCAAGGTACCTTAAAACCCTAGCATTCTTAAGAAATTCATAACTTTCACTAGGTTTAGAATTGGATCCCCTCCTTTGGGCAGTGAGTTTGTATAGGTTTAGGGTTCCCTTGAATGCATTTTCAATTTTTTATCTTGATGTTTGCTTCTGGTTTTGATTTTTATTTGTTGCATTGATCATTAAACCCTAATTTGGGCTTCCTTTTGCATTCATCTTGCATTTGCATTCATACCATGACTTGCCATAGCATTTTATGCATCCATTTGATTCATTAGACATCTTAAGACATATTAGAATCATGTTTGATCATTACATCTTGCATTTTCCATGTTGTATGCCATTTGCACTTCATAACTTTTCATGTATGATCATGGTTCTAAACTTGCTTCATTTGCATCCATAAGTTTGTATAATGATCCCCATGCCTTGTTTCATGTTTGCACCATCTTATAACATCATTATCATCTCATATATGCTTCTGGTTTTGATTTGCATCATGTCATTTCATCTCATCTTGCATTGCATTGCATTCCTCTCATTAACTTTTCAGGTGGTAAGTAACTTTGAGAAGTGAATTTGCCTTCACTTCTCACTTTTTCTTTTCATCTCCCTTATGCATCATTGCTGCATTTTACCTTGTGTTTGAGATTGAGCTTTCTCTCTCTTCTTCTTCTTACCTTCTTTCCTCAAGTAACTTGTCTTCTTAAATGAAGCAAGTTACTTTGCTTCTCTTTGCTCCTTTCATCTGCTTCCTGGTGGTTCCTCTGAAGTTTTCTCTTGTTAACCTCACAAACCTTAGGAACAACCAAGAATGACAATGATTAGGGTTTTGATTAGTTCCCCCCACTTAGCTTTTACCTTTGTGTCTCTTTGAGTCTTCTCTTCTCATCTCATAATCAAGGACTAAACCCTAAAGGCTTTAAGGCTTTGTGATTAAGCTTATGCCTGCATCCTTCTATTAGGATGGAGTGTATAACTTTAATCCTAAGTGTTAAACCCTTAATGTGTTTAAATCCTTTAACCAATTCACCTAATAATCATCAAGACATCAAGCTTGTAACTTGGGCCTTGCATTAGGGTTCTAATTCTTCCTTAACTGGTTAAGAAGGACTAACCCTAGTGTTAATGGACAAGTCCCCCTCAAGTTGCCTTACAAATCATAAAACTCACTTCATCATCATATCATTAAATAAAATCCACTTAACCAAAGGCTTTGTTTTGTCATGAGTTTAATCCCTAATCATGGATTAAGTTGAGGAGCTTTCCTCAGCTTAAACATTCTCATCTATTATCCTTCTATTAGGATGGTATAATGGGTCTGTTTAATCTTTGATTATGGCTTAATCTCATTACTCAACACTAAACAAAAACACCAAAAAAATCTAAATAATCACAAGTAGGTTAATGATCTTAATCCTACATCATGGTGATTAAGTGTGAGAAGCTGACTTCACACTTAAGGTATTCTCATTACCCCTAATCAGAGGGAAGATGTGATGAGTTTACTAAATCCATTGGTTTAGGCTTAAGCTCATTAACTTATGACAAACTTTCAAAAGCAATAAAAGACTGAAAAATACAAAAAAAACAAACAATAATCGTCTCCTTCGGGATTCTTTTCTCACCACAATCATTCATAAGCGAGAACTTGCTTCTTCCGTCTAATGCAAGACAGTTTGCACCTGAGCCAGACAGGTCTTACACTTGAGCATAGGCAAGTAAGCAGTTCACAAGTCAATTTATCTTTCAGTCTCTTTGGGTCGAACTACGGTGTTCTGACTTCCTCATTGCACGAGAGGATACGTAGGCATAACTTAACAGTTATCTAACAAAAGTCTCTGTATATTCCCCCTCCTTCCAGCATCATTCTTTAGACTCATTATCATGAGCATCTCATCTTTGTTCTTACACTGACACTATACATATCACACTTCACTTCTTTTACACTGACACCTGTACATCCTTTTCAGCTCTTTTATACACAAATTGCACTGACACTACCCCTTTAAAACACAAATCTTTTAAGCGTGGATCCCGTCGAGTACGACGGACAATCTGGGTGCTAATACCTTCCCAGGTTGTAACCAACCCCCTTTCTCAGTCTCTCTGGTTCGCAACCGTCTTATCCATATCTTTCTAGGTCTATGCAGCATTACCTTTCCTTCGGGATAAAAATGCCTAGCTGGCGACTCTATTCATTTCTTGTGAGTTCACTCCTGTGTATTCTCACATCCTCCTTTCGCCGACCGTTCGCGTCCGTACCTTTATCTGAGCCGGTCTCATTTATCGGGAGCGACAGCTTGGCGACTCTGCTGGGGACCCTTATACTGTAACCAGGGCTTCTGGTTCTTTTTGTGGGTTCCTCCTAGCGCTTGTTTGATTTGTGTTTATTGGGGTGTTATATGCTAAGTGTGTTTGTGTATTTGTTTCATTTACTGCTTTATGTACAGTTATTTATTTCTTTACAGCTTTACATATATCATACTGTCATACTGTTCTGGCTGGATCTGGTTTTGCTTTGGTGGGTGGGGTTCTATTGAGAGTTGAGGTCCTATACCTGGGACCTGAGTGACACCTAGGCTAGAGTGGTTCATGTTCTTTCCCATTCCATTTTGGTCTGGTGCGGGAATATGAAACACGGTTCAGATATGGGTTTCTTCTTGAGAACTCTGTGCTACAGATTTCCTGTAGTGCTAGGGCTATCTGGGAAGCCTGCTAAGTCTGGATGACCTTTAGTATTGACCTTCAGAAACTGAGGTGAATTAGAGGAGGATCTTTTATGGTTATTGTAAACACTGTACCTCCGGGTTAGAAGTGTTTACACTTCTCATAACTGATCCAAGTCTGAGGATCCTTGTTTTAGAACATCACCTGTGAGGGGGTTGGGATGTTTACAGGTTTGCAGGTACCCTTGGCCTCATCATACCCTGTTACTGTGTTTTGATTAAGAGTACTCCATTTTGGAACAGTTCTTGTGATTTTTAACCCTGGACATGTGACTCTTTATTTGAGTCCCCCACCTTGGTTACTGGACTTATGAACCTCCATCTGGATTTCTTGAACATACATGGACCTATATCAAGGCAGATAATCAGATTCAGCCTGATCACAAACCCTTGCATATCATTTGCATACATCATCATTGCATCATTTTAACATTTGCTTATTTGTTTTTCAGGGTATCCAAACTGTATTTTGGCTTGGTTTTGACCCCTTCATCTGCATAGACCTATCTTCACCAGTATCTGCTTCAGCTATTCCTCATCAGCTACCTGCTTCAGTCACCTGCATCACTAGCATCAGCCTATCAGTGGCCCATCTTCAGCATTATTCTCCATCATCAGCATCTGTCTCAGCTCTTCTTCAGCAACATGGCACCTAAGAAGAGCAACATCTCCTATCACTTCTTTGAGCCTGAGCTAGCTGGCATCAGGAAGGTCCAGGCCCTGATTACTCCAGACCATATACCACTATTCAGAGAACATTATGGAGGGATCCTTGATGTGGTTATGGATTTGGACCCTTCCCAAAGGAGTTTGGTTCATACTTGCCTGCAGTTCTATGATCCCCCTCTGAGGTGCTTCACCTTCCAGGATTTTCAGTTGGGACCATTGTTGGAAGAGTATTCATCACTGATTGGTGTACCTATCAGGGGTGGAGTCCCTTTCAACCCTGAGATGGCTTTCCCTAGTAATGAAGAGGTGGCAAAGGCATTGTATCTGGAACCAGTTCTGATTGGGCAGAACATGACAGCAAAGGCTGGAATCCCTGGTCTACACTTGGATTTCTTGAACTCTCAGGCTATTCTGAAGGCTTCCCTAGGGGAATGGAAGGCAGTCTGTGCATTATTAGCCCTAAGCATATATGGGGTTATATTATTTGCAGATGAGCCTAAGTTTATTAGCAAGAATGCAATCCATCTTTTCATCCTGAGGAACCCAGTACCCACCTTGCTGGGAGATTTCTACTACTCTGTCCATCAAAGGAATGAAAAGCAAAGGGGAAGATTAGTAAGATGCTGTGCTCCTTTGTTCCATACCTGGTTACTCAAGCACTTGCCCAAGACAGATGCATTCTTGAATCCTCACCAGCAAAAGAATTGGGCTAGAAGACTCATTGCTTTAACCTCAGCTGACATCAGGTGGTGCACTCAGAGCACCAAGGGCAGGGACATCATTACCAGTTGTGGGCAGTACCCCAATGTACCTCTGATAGGAGTGAAGGGTTGCATCAACTACAACCCTCTGTTATTCAAAAGACAACTGGGCTATGCATTGGTCCATCCTCCTAGAGTACAAGATCTAGTTGAGGCTCTTTATTGTGAGATTAAGCCTAATCTAGCTATTGTCAGGCAAGCATCCTGGGCTTGGGACCATGTCCAGACTAAAGGGGTAACCATTCTTGGGAGATGCAATAATGTGGCCTTAGCTCAGTACTATGAGTGGTCTCATGCCAGGGCTCAAATTTCTGGGATGCCCTTCACCATTGAAGATGTGCCTGGACCTTCCACAACACCACCTCCTGCCACTGTCAGCTTAGAGGAGTTTGAAAAGTTGAAAGAGAGGAATGAGAATCTGACTCAGGCTCTACAGAAGACCCTCTGGGAGAGTAGTGATGGTCGGCTGGACATTGAGAGGTTAGAAAAGCTAAAGGTGGAGCATCTAGCCAGGATTGAGAAGTCAGAGGACTACATTAAGAAGTCAAGGGCTGAAGAGCAGATCTTGAAGAATGCCTGCAAGGAGGCTCAGTTCCAGAAGGCCAGGACTGATTTGTATCTGAAAGAGAGTCAAGCTAGGTGGGTCAGGATCACCGAAGCTCGTACTCAGGAGGATAAGAGGACTCAGGACAAAATTGAGCAGTTGGAGGCTAGTGCAAAAGAGCAACAGGAAGCCCTGCTGGCAGCCCAGAGAGAGATCTCAGAGTCAAAGATTAGGGCAGGTGTGAAGAGGTCAAAGGACTAGAGTCGACACAAGAAGCTAACTGCAGCTGTTACTACCAGGAATCTCCTCATCAAGAACCTCACAGAGCGTCCAGCTGATCCTGTGACTGAAGCACTTCTAAAGGAAGTTCAGGAGGATGAGTTTGGTCTTGGTGTCTGACTTTTGCTTGTTGTTGCTTTCATTTCTTTGTACTTTCCCTTTTTATGTTGTATTTTGACCCCTCAGAGGGCATGACTTGTAGAAAACAAACTATGTATCATTCACTTTTTGTAATATATGTATTAGTTTGTTTCTATATGAGTTTCTTTCAAGCAACATCACAAGCATCTTCTTCAGGGGTATGGAAAGGTCAAAACCAAGTGCCAAGCCGGATACCTTGGAGACAAATAAGCATACTGCATTGCATAATAACCTTTTGTTTTGTTTTGTAGGTTTTGTTTTGTTTTTACTAACTCTGTTGTGGTTCAGGAACTATTGCTCGACGTCGGGTGTTTCCACTCAACCTTACACACAGATATCCTACCCGCAACAACCTTCCGGGTATACAGATGGACCAGGTACAACAGGACCTTACAGAGGTCAGGACTCAAATGGCCAATGAGAGATTGGAAATGAGGAATCAGATGACTCAGTTTATGGAGGTGATGAATGGATTGGCACAGAGCCAAGAAAGATTAAGAGCTTTGGTAGAAAGGCAGACTCAGGAAGACCCCCATCTAGGGACTGGTGGGACAAGCAACAATGAGAGGGTTCAGCCTCACATCAACCCACCTATATTTGGACCCCACCTTCATCCAGAGATCAACATCCCTGCTAATGTACAAGGGAATGCTACTAGAGGCAGAGTGCTGCAAGAAGACCCCCAGGAAGATCAGTTCACTGTGATGGGAGCTAGGGATGAAGCCTATGACAGAAGGCTAGATGAAATTGCTGAAAAATTAAGGTCCTTAGAGTCTCAAAACTCCTTGGGCTTTGATGTTATGGACATGGGTTTAGTGGACGGGGTCAGGATTCCCCACAAGTTTAAACCGCCGTGCTTTGAGAAGTACAACGGAACCTCCTGTCCACGGACCCACTTGCAATCTTTTCTGGGGAGGTTGAAGGCATATACCATGGATGAAAAGCTATGGATGTTTTATTTTGAGGATAGTTTAACAGGAGCTTCAAGGGAATGGTACTCTCATTTGACTAGAGCAACCATCAGATGCTGGAAGGACCTGGCTGAGGCCTTCATTAGGCAATACCAGTATAATTTGGATATGGCTCCCAACAGGACCCTCCTGATGGGAATGTCACAGTCATCCAGAGAAAGCTTCCGGGAGTACGCCCAGAGGTGGAGACAGCTTGCTGCTGCTGTCCAGCCACCCATGTCGGAGAGGGAGATGGCCGACATGTTTATGAACACCCTCCAAGGGACATAAATTGATAGGCTAGCTGCCTTTTCTTCTACCAGCTTTGCAGATGTAGTCATAGCTGGAGAAAGAATTGAGAGCCTATTAAAGATGGGCAAAATTTCTGACAACGGTGCAAGCTCGTCCAGCAACCCAAGAAAGCCTTTTGTAGGCCCAAGAAGAACTGGTGAGACTAATGCTATCCATACCAGCAGGGGCAGACCCCAGTATGTTCATAGGTCAGTGGCAGCTGTCACCATTCCCGCTCCAATTCATCCACAACCAGCATATCAACCACAGCAGCAACCCCATTACCAGCAACAAACTCAGTATCCTCCTCAGAAAAACTACTACAACAACAACAACAGTCAGCAAAGACCATTTCAACAGAGACCTTCTCAGGCCAATAGGGTGATCGATCCGATCCCTATGCCTTATGCCGCACTATTGCCACAACTCCTGAAACTCAACCTGGTTGAGCTAAGGACATTGGCACCTCCAGATCCTGCCAGTCTGCCCAGAAATTATGACGCCAACGCCAGATGTGTTTTTCACTCAAATGCACCTGGCCACAGTACAGAAAAGTGCAGAGCTTTACAGATGAAGGTGCAAGACCTGGTAGATTCTAAAGCTCTAAACTTTGCACCACCACCAAATGTTAACAAGAACCCTATGCCCAACCATGGAGGGCCCAGAATTAATGCTATTGAGGAAGACATGCCGTCTTTCTTGATAACCAGTGTTGGGCAAATTAGGATACCCCTGGTAGAGATTAAAGCTCAACTCCTTGAATGCCAGATATTCCCTGGGTGTGAACTCGGGTGCGGTTATTGCAACATTTCGGTAAATGGATGTGATAATCTGAGAAGCGGCATAAACAACCTTATCCAGAATGGCCTACTTCAAATCACAACATCAATACCTTCAAATCCAGCAATCTCTCCAACAACGGTTCCAGAATCTCCTACAACTGCAACAACAATTATTCCAAACAATTCTTCAGTTTCATCAACAAATGCTTCAAATATCATTTCAACAAGCCACCTATCAGTAAACATCTCTTCTACAACGTCAGCACCCCTCTATTCATAATCTTCTCCTACAACACCAGCAAACATCTCAGCAGTCACTATTTATTATGATCCGTCAAGTATTCCTCCGAACATCAATTTTCAACAACAAGCAGTGGCATCTCCTGCCATATCACCAGTTACTATCTACTATGATCCACATACTATTGCAACACCTTCCTCTGCTGCAGTCAGCCCGGTTACCATCACGGTACCTGGGCCCGTTCCATATGAAAACACTAATGCCATCCCTTGGCATTACGGCTCCGACCTATACTGCGAGGGGCAGAAAATCACTCTTGAATCATCAACTTCTTCACCACAAATAGACAATGTGGGGGGAGGCGGAGGCTTCACTCGAAGCGGACGTCTTTTTGCCCTACAAATCCCAAGACCCATTGCTGAAGCAGAAGCTGCTGCCAAGGCAAAAGGGAAGAGCATGGTGCAAAAAGAACAAATTGCTAAAGAAGCTTTAAAGACCCCTTTTGATCAAGAGGTTGATGAATTCATGAGAATCATCAAGAAAAGTGATTACAAGATAGTGGACCAGCTTCACCAGACACCTTCCAAGATCTCCATTTTATCATTGCTAATGTGCTCCGAGGCTCATCGGAACGCACTATTAAAAGTCTTGCACGCAGCTTATGTGCCAGAGGAGATTACCGTCAATCAGTTGGAAGCTGTAGTTGGGAATGTTAACGCTAGTCATGGACTAGGATTTACCAACACTGATTTGACAACGGAAGGCCGCAATCACAACAAGGCTTTGCACATTACCTTGGAGTGTAAGGGTGCAGTTCTTTCCCATGTACTGGTAGACACAGGGTCATCCCTCAATGTCTTACCTAAAAAAGCCCTTGTGAAGATGGAGTATGAAGGATTGGCATTACGCCCCAGCAACTTGGTAGTAAGAGCCTTTGACGGTTCTAAGAGATCAGTTCTGGGAGAAATTGAGTTGCCTATAACGATTGGCCCACAGACTTTCAAAACGACCTTCTACGTGATGGACATTCAGCCGGCCTACAGCTGTTTATTGGGTAGACCTTGGATTCATGCCGCTGGCGCAATTACGTCTACCCTTTACCAGAAGTTAAAATTCGAGTGGGAGGGCCAAGTCGTTACTATCTGTGGAGAGGAGGACATTTTTGTTAGCCATCTGGCTACATACAAATACATTGAGATGGATGGGGAGATCCATGAGACCATGAGTCAGGGATTTGAAGCCCTGAACATCAACGAAGCATCTGTTGTACCTGGAACCTCAATAACATCTTATCAGCAAGCCCGGAAGGTTGTTGAAGAAGGAAATGTTCAAGGCTGGGGCAAGTTGTTGCCTGTGGAGAAGAAAGAGGACAGATTTGGGTTGGGTTACAAACCAACTCAACAAGATCAAGCAGAGGCTGCTAAGAAGCCCAACTTTGTCAGTGGGGGGATGCTCACCCCCGATGCAGTAAACAACTTGGAAGATGAGTCGGAAGATGAGCGCAACCTGGAGAGCTGGATACGTCCAAGGATCCCGGGGAGCCGTATCTCAAACTGGTCTTCCCAGGAAATTATAAGGGTTACTCCTGCAGAGTAATTATTATTTCCTGTATATTTTAAGCATGCATCAAGTCTTGCATCTTGCCCAAGATGACAAGACTCATTTTGTAATCGGGCCATCTGTAATTTTGTGCAAATAGATCAATCAATGATAATCAGACATCTTTTGCAAATGAGTCTTTTTCTTTTCCGCTCACTGTTTTTTCCATTTTTCTTTTTGTACAAAAAATAAATGGAAATGTTTTCAAAATGACAACTTCATTTCACTCTTTTCTAAGCAAGATTAAAATCAATCACTAAAATGAACAAACTGAACCCTTACAGAGAGTGCCTTCCAGACCGCACCGACAACAGCACGGCTATGACTTCGTATGACTTTGACAATCCAATCAATCAAGCTGATGAAGGGGCTGAAGAAGAGTATGAGCTTCCTGAAGAGCTAGCCAGATTGTTGAGACAAGAGGAAAAGGTTATCACTCCTCATCAGGAGGAGGTCGAAACGATTAATCTCGGTACAGATGAAGATGTGAAAGAAGTTAAATCGGGGCCTGCTTACAAGATTCAGTGAAGAGACAACTGATTGACCTGCTTCAGGAATATGTGGATGTGTTTGCTTGGTCTTACCAGGATATGCCAGGGTTGGACACCGACATTGTTATGCATAAGCTACCTTTAAGAGAAGACTGCCCGCCAGTAAAACAGAAGCTGCGCCGTACTCGCCCAGACATGGCAATGAAGATAAAGGAAGAGGTGCAAAAGCAGTGGGACATCGGATTCCTTGCTGTGACTAGCTATCCGCCGTGGGTTGCTAATATTGTACCTGTGCCTATGAAAGACGGCAAAGTGAGAATGTGTGTTGACTATCGGGATCTGAACAGAGCCAGCCCGAAAGATGACTTCCCATTACCTCACATTGATGTATTGGTGGATAATACGGCTCAGTTCTCGGTATTCTCCTTCATGGATGGATTTTCAGGGTACAATCAGATCAAGATGTCACCTGAAGACATGGAGAAGACAACCTTCATTACACCCTGGGGGACTTTCTGTTACAAGGTGATGCCATTCGGATTGAAGAATGCTGGTGCGACATATCAACGGGCTATGGTAACATTATTCCACAATATGATCCATAAATAAATCGAGTGTTATGTGGATGACATGATTGCCAAGTCCCTCACGGAAGAAGACCACCTGGTAAATCTGCTGAAGCTATTCAAGCGTCTGAGAAAGTACCAACTGAAGCTGAACCCCAACAAGTGCACATTCGGGGTGCGATCCGGTAAGCTGCTGGGATTTATTGTAAGCGAGAAAGGGATTGAAGTTGACCCTGATAAAGTCAAAGCCATTCAAGAGATGCCTGCACCAAAGTCTGAAAAAGAAGTTCGAGGGTTCTTAGGCCGATTGAACTACATTTCACGGTTCATATCTCACCTTACAGCAACTTGTGAACCCTTGTTCAAGCTGTTAAGAAAGGAACAAACGGTCAGGTGGAATGAAGACTGCCAAAGGGCTTTTGACAAGATCAAGGAGTACTTACAAGAGCCTCCAATCCTTATGCCTCCAGTTGAAGGAAGACCTCTGATAATGTACTTGACAGTATTAGAAGAGTCGATGGGGTGTGTGTTGGGCCAGCATGACGAGTCTGGTCGAAAAGAGTATGTAATATACTACCTAAGCAAAAAGTTTACCGACTGTGAACAACGTTATTCACTGCTCGAGAAAACTTGCTGTGCTTTAGCGTGGGCTGCTCGCCGACTGAGACAGTATATGTTGACCCACACCACTTTATTGATATCCAAAATGGACCCAGTCAAGTACATTTTTGAGAAGCCAGCACTCACCGGACGGGTTGCAAGATGGCAAATGATCCTCACAGAATATGACATCCAGTACACCTCTCAGAAAGCCATCAAGGGCAGTGTATTGTCTGAATATCTTGCTGAGCAACCCATTGATGATTACCAGCCTATGAGATTTGACTTCCCTGATGAAGACATCATGTTCATAAAAGCAAAAGATCATGAAGAGCCTGTTCACACTGAAGGGCCTGACCCAGAAGAAGAATGGACTATGATGTTTTATGGGGCTGTTAATATGAATGGTCGTGGTGTTGGTGCAGTACTCATTACACCTGAAGGAGTTCACATGCCTTTCTTGGCAAAAATCACCTTTAACTGCACTAACAACGAAGCTGAATACGAGGCTTGCATTATGGGTCTTGAGGAAGCCATTGACCTCAGGATCAAAACATTGACTGTTTTCGGAGATTCAGCTCTGGTAGTTAATCAAACCAACGGCAAATGGTACACACACCAGGAGCATCTGATACCTTACAGGGATTATACAAGGAGGTTATTGACTTTCTTTACAACAGTCAAGCTTGAGTATATCCCTCGGGACGAGAATCAGTTTGCAGATGCTCTGGCTACCATCTCATCTATGGTCAAAGTTCAAGCTGCCAACTTTGTGCCTCAAATTTCAGTATCCAGACTCGACAGACCAGCATATGTATTCGCAGCAGATGTTGTCAAAGATGATAAGCCTTGGTTCCATGACATTAAGTGCTTCTTGGAGGATCAAACATACCCACCTGGGGCATCTTCCAATGATAAGAAGACTTTAAGAAGGCTTGCTGGTAGTTTCTTTCTGAACACTGATGGTTCTTTGTACAAGAGAAACTTTGATATGGTACTCCTCAGATGCGTCGATAGAACAAAAGCAGACTTGTTGATGCACGAGGTGCACGAAGGATCCTTTGGTACCCATGCAGGAGGACATGCCATGGCTAAAAAGTTGCTAAGATCAGGCTATTACTGGATCACAATGGATGCAGACTGTTGTGCCTATGCCAGAAAATGCCATAAATGCCAGATTTATGCGGATAAGGTGCATGTGCCTCCCAATCCTCTGAATGTGATGTCTTCACCCTGGCCCCTTGCTATGTGGGGCATTGATATGATTGGCAAGATTGAACCGACTGCTTCAAACGGCCACAGATTCATCCTGGTTTCCATTGACTATTTCACCAAGTGGGTCGAAGCAGCTTCATATGCGAACGTTACAAGGCAAGTGGTAGCCAGATTTCTGAGGAGAGATATCATCTGTCGATACGGAGTTCCCGAGCGAATCATTACTGATAATGGTTCCAATCTAAACAACAAAATGATGGCAGAACTGTGCCGGGACTTCAAGATCCAACACCACAATTCTTCTCCTTACAGGCCAAAGATGAACGGCGCTGTTGAGGCAGCCAACAAGAATATCAAGAAGATTGTGCAGAAGATGGTAGTCACCTACAAAGACTGGCATGAAATGCTACCATTTGCCTTGCATGGGTACCGAACGTCAATCAGGACATCCACTGGGGCAACACCGTATCAGCTTGTGTATGGTATGGAAGCAGTCCTACCTGTTGAAGTCGAATTACCCTCCTTACGAGTACTGATGGATGTTAAGTTGAACGAAGCAGAATGGGTCCGGTCCCGATACGAACAACTGAGTCTGATCGAAGAAAAAAGATTGGCTGAAATCTGTCATGGGCAGTTGTATCAGAAAAGAATGAAGAAAGCCTTTGATCAGAAAGTCAGGCACCGAGAATACCAAGTAGGAGATCTTGTGCTGAAAAGAATCCTCCCTCCTCATACAGACCACAGGGGCAAGTGGACTCCAAACTATGAAGGACCATTTGTAGTCAAGAAAGTTTTCTCTGGTGGAACACTGATGCTCAGCACCATGGATGGTGAAGACTTCCTGTCCCCTGTGAATTCAGATGTAGTTAAAAAATACTTCGCATAAAAAATGACCCGCTGGACATAAAAACAGAATGTAAGTCCAGGCAAAAAAAAGGGGGCATCCCGGCGAGTCAAAAACAGAATAAAAGACTCGGGCAAAAATAAGGGAAATAAATAAAAAAATGTGTACACCCGCTGAGTTGAAAAGCCGCTTTGGACAACTCAGGCAAAAATGGGTATCCCGATGGATTGAAAACCCGAAAGGGCGATCCATGCAAAATAAGGGAATAAGCGAACAACTGCATTTTGAATTCGTCTGTATCACTCACAACTTGGTAAACTTCGAAAGGATCAAGCCTCTTTCAGAATCAGCCTTCCTCAAAAAGCAAGACGAGAAGAACGTCAAATGTCATACGAGTCATAGCAAAAGGGAAGCTCCTTGAAAGCGTCGTCAACGTTGCCAGCATTTTGTTTCTCAATTTGTAACAACCTCCTCATTTCAGAGGATTTGTTTCTTTGACTGTATCTTGCCAATTCAGGGCATATGAATTAATAAAATCAGATTTTCAGTCACGTCTCGCCTCGTACATTTTATTTTCATTTGCAAAATGTCTGATGTCTTTAGAGATGCTGATTGCATAAACACAGATGTTTCCTTTCTAAAAAATACGTGCTTGCAGGAAATGTATTTACTCCCGGGGGTGTATGAACTCCTATGATGGAACCCGGTAAGGGATACCTCGGGATTACTTGTACACTTCTATCTTTGCAGGATTGCAGGTATCCAAGGCACGACATGGGGCATGAAAGCATCACCCCCAACAAGCTGGCAAATCAACACTCACTCAGTCTTAGCACCCAAAGTGTTTTCTCCCCAGCTGAGTTGTCACTTGCTATCTCCTCCCCAACCAGGGTGCCAATAATTCTTCTTCAGCTAAGCACAAAAGACCGGGAAACCATCTCCCCACAGAGCTTCAGCCTTTAACCAGGAGCGCGACGCACGAAAGAATCACAACAGAGTGACGGAAGCTTCTACAAACCCCAACTGGGTCCCTCATTACCAAGAATGGGTCTATCAATGACCTATTCCTCCAAGCAGATACATCTTAAGGGTCCCATCCCCAGCTGGGATGTCCACTTCAAACAGATAGGCCAGAGATCTTCACAGCAACGGGATCCGAATCCCGGTTTGGTATCTTTGCATAATCATGGCATTCACATCATATTCACCCCACAAAGCGTAGCATTCCGTCTAATACGGAGCATTACGGAAAAAATCCAACATATTGCATAATCATAAGCCATGTCCTGAATCAAACACTTGTGAATAATAACAATCCATCAACATACATAATACCCCCCAGATTCCCCAACAGAGAGCTAAAGCTAAAACAGTTGCCTTACGTTCACAAACATCAGTACATACTTCCTTGTGGCACCCGTCCGTGTCATATCCCCAGCAGAAAGCCAAAGCATCCCCTTTGCACTCACAGATACTTATATATACAATTCCTTGACATCCGTCCATGTCATTCTCCCCAGCACAGTAACATAAACACTGTGTATATCAGATGCTTGTGTATACTATATTCTTCTCCTTTTGACACTCGTCCGTGTCACTCTCCCCAGCAGGTTGAACGCTTAAATATACACCAATCATACTTATAAAGATACTCGTCCGTATCTTGTATACACCATTTACATCCCCGCAGATCCAACACTGGTCTGTGTTCTTTGTTAACCAGTTGATACTCGTCCGTATCATCATCTCAGAGCGTGCGTCAAGCGTTTGTTTCTACCTGATACTCGTCCGTATCGTAGTCTTAGGGATGCTCGTCCGCATCTTTAATCCATACACTGTGTCAGACACTCTTGTCTTCTTGAATATAGACACTCGCCTGTGACTACTATTCCCCAGAAGAGTCCCCTCAGATTCAACACTCGTCCGTGTTCTCTGTTAACCAGTTGATACTCGTCCGTATCATCATCTTTGAACACGTGTCAGTATTTGTTTCTATTCGATACTCGTCCGTATCGTGGTCCTAAGGATGCTCGTCCGCATCTTTAATCTATACACAAACATCTAAACACTTATACCTTTTGTTTCTTGGATATAAACACTCGTCCGTGTTTACTATTTCCCAGTAAATCGCCAGCAAAACCAATTTCTTTTTATCTGACATTCGTCCTATGTCATGATAAACCTTGAGAGCAGCCGTCCCCTGCTAGGTGATCGTCCTTCACCTCTTGATGATCGTCCTTCATCATGCTCATCTGATGGCCGTCCCCATCGTTGACCTTTTATATCCGACACTAGTCCTGTGTCGTGATATTTAGCAGCCGTCCCCTGCTAGGTGATCGTCCTTCACCTTTTTGATGATCGTCCTTCATCATTTTATCCGATGGCCGTCCCCATCGTCGATCTTGTTATCTGGCATTCGTCCTATGTCATGATAAACCTTGAGAGCAGCCGTCCCCTGCTAGGTGATCGTCCTTCACCTCTTGATGATCGTCCTTCATCATGCTCGTCCGATGGCCGTCCCCATCATTGACCTTTTATCCGGCATTCGTCCTATGTCGCGATATTTTCGGCAGCCGTACCCTGCCAGGTGATCGTCCTTCACCTTTGATGACCGTCCCTCATCATTATTTCATTTATTCTTTAACCCGATGGCCGTCCCCGTCGTGGTCCCTTTTTCCTATTCCTGATGATCGTCCTTCATCAGTTTAGCCCGATGGCAGTCCCCATCGTTGGTTACTTTACTTTATAAACTTGATGGCTGTCCCCATCATTTTTCATTAATCCCCAGAGAATCTTACAGCTTTACTTGATGGCCGTCCCCATCATAATTCCTTTTATCCCCAGCATGTCGGCCGTCCCCGTCATTGCTCTTTCCTAGCAGTCGTCCTATGCTCGGCGGTCGTCCTCCATCGCCCACACTTTATAACATACTTTATTTTCCTTTACAATCTATATCCCTTTTCTTCTTCATTCTGTGAGTGCAAATTTTGGATTGTCTTCGGTATTCAATCACAAGTTATCTTGTTTGCCTGATAAGCCGTTGCTTACATCCTGCACAGCTAACTCATGCTTGAATAGGGGCAGCTGTAAACACCCCAAATTTTCCCTCACCCATTCACACCATGGCTTGTGATCATTTCATATGCATAAACTCAATCATAGCATCTCATATCACATTTTTGGTTCACTGCATTGGTTCTAAGTCATCTGCATCTAGGGTTTGTGATCTGAGCAATCCAAAAGCTTCTTGAGCCACTCCAAAGGTCATCAATCACTTCAAAGGGGTCCATGTATATTCAAGCATCATACTATATTCTCACAAGGTCAAGGAAATCAAAGAATCACAAGAACTGAGAAAGGCATGGAAGCAGAGCCAGGCTTAATTGCACAGATGACCTAAAATTAGGGTTTTGGTTTCAAAGGCCATAACTCCAAATTTTTTGCTCATTCTTGTTTCTATTGGTCTCTATATGGTATAGGTAGTATGCATATCAATTTTCATGAAGAAATTCCATGGGGAAGTCATCTGATCAAGAGTTGACTTTTCAAGCAAGTCAGTGCAAAATCAGGGCATCTGAGGCCCCCAATGACCCAACCAAAGGGTGTTCTTCATCATTTTGATTGTATATGGTCTTTATTTGATCATAGAAGATGTTGGAATTTCACAAAATTGAAGAATTTCAAGTCTTTTGCAAAGTTGACTTTTTGGGAAAGTTTGACTTTTAATGAAATTGCCATTTTAGGAAACTTTTTCAACCTTTACTTTTTGATTCAAAAATGCTTCAAATGGAAAAAATTTGGTCATGAAAGTTGTAGAATGGATCATTCCCTTTTCAAAAAGTACAAGAACATGACCTAATTTATTTTGGATCAAAAGTTATGGTTTGTCAAAGTTGGCTAAAATCACAAAATTTCAAAGTTTCTACCAAAGAGGCAAAGTTGCAAATTCACTTGTCAAGGCAAATTGAGCTATCAAATGGACTTCTAAAATTCACAGCATGATCATACAAGACCTAAAAGTCAGATTGCACCAAAAGATCTCTCATTTTTATGGCTTATGGAGCAAGATATCTCAAAGGAACCAAACTAGAGTCAACTTGCAAAACTCATCATAAGTTACAAACCACTTGCTGCATTGCCTCTAAACTCTTTTCACAGCATTCCTTGATTCAAGCTGAGCCCAAGCATGCCAAAAAGCAAGTTGTACCATTTCCCATACCTCAAGTACACATCAAGTTGACATTTTGGCCAAAGACCCATACCAATCACCATAGGCCACCAACAACTTTCTGACCTATCCCCTTTTGATACATGGACCAAGGCCAGCATAACACACCACACATTGCAAGCTGAAACAACCCCAAGCCTTAGTTTTCAAGTTTATGCTCCATTTGCAAAAGCTTTCGAAACTGATCACATAAGCTGTAAACACACAAACCAATTCCACAGATCAACTCAGCACACTTCCCTGGTCACAAATCACCCATCACCATAGCCTGAAAGTCACAAAATCAAAAACACGATCACCACCTTCCTTTGAGCAGAATTTCTGCCATTTCAAAAACTAGCCATTCTCAAAGCTTCCTGAGCTTCATTTCATCATCAGAGGGTTCAAAGGAGTGAGTTTGCAGCAAGAAACAGCCCAGAAAGCACAAGATCAGAAAGCTCCATCTCAGGTATAGCTCAAGAACAAATTTTCCAGAACTTCATTTTCTTGTTACAAATTGAATCTATATGTTGCACTGATCATCTGGATGTGTTTAGATTTGAAAATAAGTAAGAGATGACCATTTCATGTCTCTCTGAAAGTTTGCCCGTGTTTCACATTTGCCTTCGATTCAAGCTTGTTAATGAAAATAAATGATTTTTGAAATAGGGGTTAGGTTTAGATGGGGGGAAAGATCATTTCTGTGGAAGAAATTTCATGATTGGTGACCTATAGAGAAATCTAGGGTTTTGGTTCGCCGGAGAAGACGACCGGAAGTCTTCTCCGGCCACCTGAGTTTGATTAGCCCTAATCTGTGTAATTAAGGAGGTTTGAATTCTGGCCCTTGGATGTGTTGACCCGTGCGCATTTGGTTGGCCAGGATTCCACCATTTTGCCCTAATCCACGTTGACTTAATTAATCCCAATTAATTAATTCATAAACCTGATTTAACCAGATTTGAATTATGGCCATTGGATTGCGCGCGCAGTCAACAAACCATTTCCCAGATTCAATCCTGGCCTCTCTTTCTGCATACTTCTCCTATTTTAATTTTTATTTCATTTATTTTGTATTTAATTTGTGCATTTTATTAAAAATAGTAAAAAAATTTTAAAAATTCTGAAAATTTTTGTACAAACTTTTATTAATTTTCAGAAACCAAAAACATTTTTATTTTTATTTTTTGCATTAAAAAATATTTTTAAACCATTTAAAAGTTTATTTTTAATTAATTAATGAGAATTAATTAATTAAAAATACTTTTAGGTATTTAAAAATCACCAAAAAATTCATGAAACTTTTAAAATCATTTAGAAACATTGTCCAACCCTCAAACCAAATTTCGTTTTTGATCTTGATGCATTTTGACAATTTTTCATGGAATTAATTCAATTTCAAAGCATTATTTTGATCCAATGTTCAAAAATTCATTTCTGCCTAGTCTTTGAGAGTTGGACTTTGATTCTTTTGGCATTGTGTCTTGCATATCATGTAGTTTGTAAGATTAAATTGGCATGATTTGATCTTACATTTTCATTTTGTTTGACATTTTTCTTGTCAAGGTACCTTAAAACCCTAGCATTCTTAAGAAATTCATAACTTTCACTAGGTTTAGAATTGGATCCCCTCCTTTGGGCAGTGAGTTTGTATAGGTTTAGGGTTCCCTTGAATGCATTTTCAATTTTTTATCTTGATGTTTGCTTCTGGTTTTGATTTTTGTTTGTTGCATTGATCATTAAACCCTAATTTGGGCTTCCTTTTGCATTCATCTTGCATTTGCATTCATACCATGACTTGCCATAGCATTTTATGCATCCATTTGATTCATTAGACATATTAAGACATATTAGAATCATGTTTGATCATTACATCTTGCATTTGCCATGTTGTATGCCATTTGCACTTCATAACTTTTCATGTATGATCATGGTTCTAAACTTGCTTCATTTGCATCCATAAGTTTGTATGATCATCCCCATGCCTTGTTTCATGTTTGCACCATCTTATAACATCATTATCATCTCATATATGCTTCTGGTTTTGATTTGCATCATGTCATTTCATCTCATCTTGCATTGCATTGCATTCCTCTCATTAACTTTTCAGGTGGTAAGTAACTTTGAGAAGTGAATTTGCCTTCACTTCTCACTTTTTCTTTTCATCTCCCTTATGCATCATTGCTGCATTTTACCTTGTGTTTGAGATTGAGCTTGCTCTCTCTTCTTCTTCTTACCTTCTTTCCTCAAGTAACTTGTCTTCTTAAATGAAGCAAGTTACTTTGCTTCTCTTTGCTCCTTTCATCTGCTTCCTGGTGGTTCCTCTGAAGTTTTCTCTTGTTAACCTCACAAACCTTAGGAACAACCAAGCATGACAATGATTAGGGTTTTGATTAGTTCCCCCCACTTAGCTTTTACCTTTGTGTCTCTTTGAGTATTCTCTTCTCATCTCATAATCAAGGACTAAACCCTAAAGGCTTTAAGGCTTTGTGATTAAGCTTATGCCTGCATCCTTCTATTAGGATGGAGTGTATAACTTTAATCCTAAGTGTTAAACCCTTAATGTGTTTAAATCCTTTAATCAATTCACCTAATAATCATCAAGACATCAAGCTTGTAACTTGGGCCTTGCATTAGGGTTCTAATTCTTCCTTAACTGGTTAAGAAGGACTAACCCTAGTGTTAATGGACAAGTCCCCCTCAAGTTGTCTTACAAATCATAAAACTCACTTCATCATCATATCATTAAATAAAATCCACTTAACCAAAGGCTTTGTTTTGTCATGAGTTTAATCCCTAATCATGGATTAAGTTGAGGAGCTTTCCTCAGCTTAAACATTCTCATCTATTATCCTTCTATTAGGATGGTGTAATGGGTCTGTTTAATCTTTGATTATGGCTTAATCTCATTACTCAACACTAAACAAAAACACCAAAAACATCTAAATAATCACAAGTAGGTTAATGATCTTAATCCTACATCATGGTGATTAAGTGTGAGAAGCTGACTTCACACTTAAGGTATTCTCATTACCCCTAATCAGAGGGAAGATGTGATGAGTTTACTAAATCCATTGGTTTAGGCTTAAGCTCATTAACTTATGACAAACTTTCAAAAGCAATAAAAGACTGAAAAATACAAAAAAACAAACAATAATCGTCTCCTTCGGGATTCTTTTCTCACCACAATCATTCATAAGCGAGAACTTGCTTCTTCCGTCTAATGCAAGACAGTTTGCACCTGAGCCAGACAGGTCTTACACTTGAGCATAGGCAAGTAAGCAGTTCACACGTCAATTTATCTTTCAGTCTCTTTGGGTCGAACTACGGTGTTCTGACTTCCTCATTGCACGAGAGGATACGTAGGCATAACTTAACAGTTATCTAACAAAAGTCTCTGTATATTCCCCCTCCTTCCAGCATCATTCTTTAGACTCATTATCATGAGCATCTCATCTTTGTTCTTACACTGACACTATACATATCACACTTCACTTCTTTTACACTGACACCTGTACATCCTTTTCAGCTCTTTTATACACAAATTGCACTGACACTACCCCTTTAAAACACAAATCTTTTAAGCGTGGATCCCGTCGAGTACGACGGACAATCTGGGTGCTAATACCTTCCCAGGTTGTAACCAACCCCCTTTCTCAGTCTCTCTGGTTCGCAACCGTCTTATCCATATCTTTCTAGGTCTATGCAGCATTACCTTTCCTTCGGGATAAAAATGCCTAGCTGGCGACTCTATTCTTTTCTTGTGAGTTCACTCCTGTGTGTTCTCACATCCTCCTTTCGCCCACCGTTCGCGTCCGTACCTTTATCTGAGCCGGTCTCATTTATCGGGAGCGAAATATAGCAACCAGGGCTTCTGGTTCTTTTTTTTGGGTTCCTCCTAGCGCTTGCTTGATTTGTGTTTACGGGGGTGTTATGTGCTACTTGTGCTTATTTATTTGCTTTATTTATTGCTTTATGTACAACTTTATTTATTGCTTTCTTTTACAGTCTTTATGCATTCCATACTGTTATTATCATGTGTTGGATCTTTTGTCTGTTTTAGTGGGTGGGGTTTCATTGAGTGATTAAGGTCTTATACCGGGGACCTGAGTGACACATAGGCTAGAGTGGCTTCATATTCTTTCCCATTCCATTTCGGTCTGGTGCGGGAATATGAAACACGGTTCAGACATGGGTTTCTTCTTGAGAACTCTGTGCTACAAATTTCCTGTAGTACTAGGGCTATCTGGGAAGCCTACTAAGTCTGGGTGACCTTTATATGACCTTCAGCATCTGAGGTGAATTAGAGGAGGATCTTTTATGGTTATTGTAAACACTGTACCTCCGGGTTAGAAGTGTTTACACTTCTCATAACTGATCCAAGTCTGAGGATCCTTGTTCTAGAACATTACATGTGAGGGGGTTGGGTTGTTTACAGGTTTGCAGGAACCCTTGGCCACATCATACCCTGTTACTAGTATTGTATTAAGCATGCATCACTTTGGACAGTTCTTGTGATTACCTTGGACTTGAGACTCTTTATTTGAGTCCCCCACCTGGTTAGTGGATTTCTAAGCCTCCACCCGGACTTATGAACATACATGGACTTTTACCAAGGTAGATAATCAGATCCAACACTTGATCACAAACCCTTTGCATATCATTTACATACATCATTTTTGCATCATTTAACATTTGCTTATTTGTTTTACAGGGTATCCATCGTATCATCTTTGGTTTGGTTTTGACCCCTTCTGCTACTCAGACTGCTTCAGTTATCTTCTCCAGCACCTTCATCAGTTTGTCAGTGATTTTCCTCCAGCTATCTTCATCAGAGACTCATCTCCAGCATCTCATTCAGTGACCTTCATCAGCAGTTTCTCTCAGCTTCTTCACCAGCATCCATCATCAGCATGGATACTTCAAGAAAGAGCAACATCACATACCACTTCTTTGAGGCCACCCTGACTGACATCAGGCAGGTTCAGTCCCTCATTACACCTGATCATATCCCACTATTTAGAGAGCATTATGGGGGCATATTGGACATGGTCATGGATCTAGATACATCTCAGAGGAGCATGATCCATGCTTGCTTGCAGTTTTATGACCCTCCACTCAGATGTTTCACATTCCCTGATTTCCAATTGGGACCTTTGCTGGAAGAGTTTTCCCTATTGTTAGGAGTTCCTATCAGGAGAGGGATCCCTTTCAACCCAGAGATGGTTGCTCCCAGAAATGAAGACATAGCCAGGGCATTGCATTTGGAGCCTGCCCTCATTGAGCAGAACATGACAACCAAAGCTGGGGTTCCAGGCCTTCACCTAAACTTCATGATTTCCCAGGCTACCCTACATGCTGAAATAGGAGAATGGAAGGCTGTCTGTGCACTTTTAGCCCTCAGTATATATGGGGTTATCTTGTTTGCAGATGAGCCAAAGTTTGTGAGAAAGAATGCCATCCACCTGTTCTTACTGAGGAACCCAGTACCTATCTTGCTTGGAGACTTCTACTACTCAGTACACCAGAGGAATGAGAAGCAAAGAGGAAGACTGGTCAGATGCTATGCTCCTCTGTATTACTCATGGCTGCTAAGACACTTGCCAAAGTCAGATACTTTCCTGAACCCTCATCAGCAAAAGAACTGGGCTAAGAAATTTATTTCCTTGACATCAGAGGAAATTAGATGGTGCACTCAGAGCACCAAAGGCAAGGACATCATTACTAGCTGTGGGCAGTATCCTAATGTGCCTTTGATAGGAGTGAAAGGTTGCATCAACTACAACCCTTTACTATTTAAGAGACAATTGGGATATGCTTTGGTTCATCCTCCCAGAGGATAAGATTTGGCTGAAACTCTTTACTGTGAAATCCAACCCAACTCTGCTGTTGTCAGACAAACTTCTTGGGCTTGGGATAACGTTCATATCTAGGGAACAACCATCCTTGACAAGTGCAACAACATTGCTTCAGCACAGTATTCTGATTGGTCCCATACCAAAGCTCAGATCACCCGGATACCATTCACTTTAGAAGATGTACCTGGACCTTCTACAATACAACCTGCAGCAACTGTCAGCCTGGAAGAGTTTGAAAAGCTGAAAGAGAGGAATACTCAGCTAGCTGAAGCCTTGAAGAAGACTCTCTGGGAGAGAAATGACAGCCGTCTGGATAATGAGAGATTGTAAAGACTCATGATTGAGCATCTGACCAAGATTGAGAAAACAAATGACTACATCAGGAAGGCAAGAGCAGGGGAGTTAGTACTGAAGAATGCTTGCAAGGAAGCAAAGACTCAGAAGGCTAGGTGTAAACACCCCAAATTTGCCTTCACTCATTTCACCATGGCTTGTGATCTTTTCATGTGCATAAGTTCAATCATAGCATCTCACATTGCATTTTTACTTCACTGCATTTGAGCCACTCCAAAGGTCTTCAATCATCTCAAAGGGGTCCATGCATGTCCAAGCATCATATTGTATCCCCACAAGGTCAAGGAAGTCTAAAAAATCACAAGAACTGAGAAAGGCATGGAAGCAGAGCCAGGTTTAACTGCTGTTCTGGACTGGGCCATGACGGCATGCACGGCACGACCCAATACGTGTCGGGCATAGGCCCATACGTCCGGGCTGATGAACGTGTCAGGCAAAAGCCCAGACATCCGAGTTGATGACACTCCACCTCGACATCCCACTACGTGTCGGGCAGAGGCACACGCATACCACCAGCCGACCCTCCTTCACACGTCACCTGCCCATACTACGGGCATACGCGCTATGTCGGGCAGAAACCATGTCTGCCAACTCATCTACCACGTCACCCAATTGCCTTGCATTATCTCCTGAGGGATAGGGGCAGTTGGACCAGGGAGCAGACCTTTGGTCTAGGTCTTCACGCTTCTTACGCGTTCCTTGGCAGCTCCTCCTTGGGCCTAGCTAGATCAAGCCCATTAGGAGCCTTGGCCCAGCGCTGGGGGCTCAATATAAATACCCTTTCATGGCAAAGGGTCAGGTATTCTAACTCACTCTGAAATAACCTTAGCTCTGTACCTTTTCTGACTTAAGCATCGGAGTACTTTGCAGGTACACCCCCTCTCTCATCTCATTCTCTGGCCCAGTCTTCAAATCCTTGGAAGGCCCTCCTGATCAGGTAAGATCAGTGGCGCCGTCTGTGGGAACTAGCTATCCCCATCTTCATCAACAGAGGATCAAAGCTCATTTATTCCTGTCCTTCCAACATGGCCGGAGAACAACCTAGCGAGCGCAGCCGTCCCCTCATCGACTACACTATGGACGACGGCCCGCAGTCCCATGAAGCAGACGCTCGAGACGGTCGTCCAGCTACCCCGTCTCCAGAGCCCCAAAATAACGGGGATGCCCCTCACGCTCAAAACCAAGGAGCCGAGGCATTTCATCCCATCCCCGTCCCCGTCGAAGGAGACGCCACCATGATTGCTATGGTGAACGCCCTCAACCAGGCCGGTTCTATGCTCTACCAGCAGCACGAGAGAATCATGGCCCTAGAAGCTGAACGACAGGAGGTCCGACCCCAACAGGAGAGGAGGACAAAACAACGTCCAGAGGCAACAAAGAAGCGAGGACGTCGCTCCCTAGAACCTCACGTCAGCAGGGCACGCGCCCGCCGCGACAATGATCGATCAGGAACATCACCAAGGCACGGGCGCAGCCCCGACAACAACGAACTCTCTCCACTAAGGAGCGACGAGGAAGACTTGCATTGTCCCCTGTCACGGGCAATAATGGAAGCCCCGCTCCCCAAAGGCATGGAAAAACCGCCCAATCTAGCTGTGTACGACGGGACTACCGATCCCGACGACCACGTCGACAACGTCAACGCGATGCTCGACTACCGCAATGACATCACCGGCCACCTCAAATGCCGGTTGTTTTCAACAACCCTCAGGAAAGGGGCCATGGCCTGGTACAAAAGCTTGGCCCCCGAATCCATCACGTCTTGGAGAGTCATGAGATCCATGTTCACAAGGCACTTCACGGCTTCCCGTCGTCACCCCAAGACAAAGGCAACCCTTGAAGCCATAGTACAAAAGAAAAATGAAACACTGCGTTCGTACATTGAGCGATTCAACCAGGAAGCTGTCGAGGTGGATACCACCGAACACATGAAGAAATACCTCCTCGAAAGAGGGCTCTTGCCCGGCAGTGAACTCAGCAGAGCCGTCGGGATCGAGCCTCCCCGCACCTTGAATGAACTTCTGCACAAGACCCAGGCCTATATCAGATACGAGGAAAAACAAGTAGCCCACAATGCTCACAGCGGCCGTAGTGTTGGAGATACTGATCACCCCAAGCGCGAAGATCCAAATATCCCCTGTCGCAATGGGGACAAGCGAAGAGAAGAAAGACCCCGCGAGCTTCGAGAAGGAAGAGGCCCCGCAGGCCGATACAGCGAGTACACCTTACTGACAGCTCCCCGAGAGCGCATCCTCGCGGAATGCATCAACTCTGAATTCAAACAGGGCAGAGTAAGGTTCCCAAAACCATCTGCACCAAAGCCTCACACCGACAAATCCAAGTACTGCAGGTTCCACAGGAGCCACGGGCACGTGACCGAAGACTGCGTCCACCTGAAAGATGCGATAGAGATTTTAATCTAGGAAGGGAACCTAAAACAGTATACGAGGAGGAACGAAACCCCCAAGCATGACGAGGAAGAGATGAAGAGACCCCGGGAAGACACACCCCCCGACAACTCTCCTTATCAAGTGGCCCTCTGCGTGTCACGCCCAGAAGATTTCATCCTCCCCGAGCCACTGCCCAAAGGCAGAATCACTGCACTTAGCCCCTGGGAAGATTTCCCGACCGCACTAGTTATATCAGGTGGAGGGATTAACGGTGAGGCCGCTTCCCTCTTGGTCAAACGCAAGTTCGACGAGCTCCTTCTGATTGCGCCCGAGCAAAAGGCGACGCTGACAAAATATCGGGGTAAATCCAACCCAATATCCTTCTTTTTGGAGGAGCTTCCGGGCGGATCCCCGAATTCGGGCATCCCACTATTGATCAGGGCCAAGATGGCCCAGTTCGACGTCAGGCGCATCCTGGTCGATCAGGGCAGCTCGGTGGATATCATGTACGTCCACCTCTTCAAGACTCTGAAATTAGATAAGACCAACCTGGCCCCCTACGTCGGATCCGACCTCCAGGGATTCAATGGAACAACAACAAGGCCGTGGGGTAATGTTGAACTCCCTGTCACCTTCGGGGAGCAGGAAACGGCCAGGGAAATCAAAATCCAGTTCCTGGTCGTGGACTGTCCATCCCTTTACATTTGCATCTTCGGCCGCCCGACATTAGCCGAACTCACTGCGGTCCCATCCACCTGAAGATGAAGTACTACACCAAATTGGGCCACGTAGTCACCATCCACGGTGATATCGAAGCTGCCCGACGGTGCTACGACGCCGCGGTAAAAGGACAGGCCACGGTCAACACAAAGAGTAGCAACAAAAAACTCAAGACCGAGGATCCTCCCCCCAGGGAGTTAACGCCATCGACCTCGACTGCCGCATTGGTCTCGACGAAACTGAAGAATGGAAGCCCGCCGAGGTACGATCTCCCGAACACCCGTTCCGACCGATCCCCGACGAAGAGTTCGAACTCATCCCTCTGGGGGACGATCCAGAAAGGACAGTAAAGATAGGCAAGGGATTGCCCGAGGGAACAAGGGAGAAGCTCGTAGCATGCCTCAAGGAGAACTCCAACCTCTTCGCCTGGAATGCCGCAGAAATGCCCGGCCTGGATCCTGAGATCACGTGTCACCAGCTAGCTTTAGATCGGGCAGTCAAGCCCATAGCACAGCGTAGGCGCAAACAGTCTCCTGAGACGGCAGAGGCTGCCGAGCGAGCTGTAAAAGACCTCTTAGAGGAAAATTTTATTTCTGAAGACCAGTACACAACCTGGCTCTCTAATGTAGTCCTCGTTAAGAAAAATAATGGAAAATGGCGTATGTGTGTTGATTATACTGATCTTAATAGGGCTTGCCCCAAAGATGCTTTCCCCCTCCCTAACATAGACATGCTCGTGGACAATTATGCAGGTTTTAAACTATTGTCCTTCATGGACGCATACAGTGGATATAACCAAATCCCTATGTCGACCACGGACAAGAGACACACGACATTCATGACCCCGACAGGCAATTACTATTACAACGTAATGCCATTCGGGCTCAAGAACGCCGGTGCCACGTACCAACGCATGATGAACAAAGTCTTCAAGGAAGAAATATGGGACTCGCTCGAGGTATACATGGAAGACATGATCGTCAAGTCACACGAGGAGGTTAACCATGCTCGACACCTATCCAAAGTCTTCTAGCAGGCGAGGCAGTGCAAAATGAGGTTCAACCCTGAAAAATGCACATTCGGAGTACGAGCAGGAAAATTCCTGGGTTTCTACCTCACCGAAAGGGGGATCGAAGCCAACCCCGACAAATGCCGGACGTTCTCGGAATTCCCAACCCCGAGGACCAAAAAATCAATCCAGTCCCTTAATGGGAGGCTCACCTCACTCTCCTTTTTCATCGCCAAATCCGCCCAGCATGCGCTGCCATTTTTCAGGCTCCTTCGTAAAGAAGCCAGCTTCGACTGGACCGACGAATGCGAACAGGCATTACTCCATTTAAAGAAGGTTCTCTCCGAACCCCCGGTCTTATCACGACCATTAGAAAAGGAAACCCTATACCTATATCTGTCCGTAGCGACCGAGGCCGTCAGCGCTGTCCTAATAAGGGAAACCGACGAGGGACAGAAACCCATCTATTTTACGAGCAAGGCACTCCAAGGCCCCGAGCTCAGGTATCAGCAAATTGAAAAGGTCGCCCTGGCCCTCATAAATGCGGCGAGGAGACTACGTCATTACTTCCTCGCACACACGATAAAAGTAAGAACCGATCAGTCGATCAAACAGTTGCTTGGGCGGCCAGATATGGCCGACAGAATGCTCAAATGGTCACTGGAACTCTCCGAATTCGACATACAATACGAAAATAGAAAGGCTCTGAAAGCCCAAGCACTGGCCGACTTCGTCGCCGAAATGACCCACTGCTCAACACCGACTGACGGCGCCCATAAGTGGACGATCTTCGTCGACGGCGCCTCCAGCACATCAGGTAGCGGAGCCGGGATCATCCTCGAGAATGAGGACGGGATCCTGATCGAGGTCTCGTTAGCACTAGCTTTCCCAACGTCGAACAACCAAGCTGAATACGAGGCTTTTATCGCCGGTCTGAGATTAGCCGAGGACCTAGGTGCAAAGGAAGTAAAAATATCAACAGACTCCCAGCTCGTGGCCTCACAAGTACGAGGAGAGAACCAAACCAAGAACGACAACCTTGTCGAATACTTGTCTCTTGTCAAAGAAAAACTCAAAAAATTCGAGAAGTGGGAAGTACAACACGTACCTCGCGAGCACAACACGCAGGCCGATATCCTCTCAAAACTAGCCAGCACGAGGAAGAAGGGAGGAAACAAATCCGTAATCCAAGAGATCCTTCCTCGGCCTAGCATCGAAAAACTTCCTCCTCCATTCGAGGTCAACGCGGTCGGGGATGCTCATTGTTGGATGACACCTATCTACAATTACCTAACAAAGGACGAACTCCCTGTCGACCCAAAAGAGGCGGCCACCACCAAACGACGGGCATGCTCGTACGTACTCCTCGAAGGGAAACTCTACCGTAGGGGGTTCTCCATCCCATTACTCAAGTGTGTCGAGGAAGAGAAAGTCCCCGACATACTGGGAGAAATGCACCGGGGGATTAACGCTCAGCACCTCGGCGGGAGATCACTCGCGCGAAAAGCCCTTCTAGTAGGCTACTACTGGCTGACCATGCAACACGATTCAAAGGAGCACGTAAAAAAATGCGATAAATGCCAGCGACACGCCAACATGCACCTCGCACCCCCGAACGATCTAAAAACACTCTCCTCTCCATGGCCCTTCGCGTGGTGGGGCATGGACATCCTTGGACCTTTTGTGACCGGATCATACCAGAATAAATACCTCATCATAGGGGTGGATTATTTTACGAAATGGATTGAAGCAGAGGCATTGGCTAAAATAACCACACAGAACATTCTCCGATTCTTTAAACGCAATATCCTCGCTCGGTTCGGCGTGCCCCAGGCCCTCATCACGGACAATGGAACACAATTCACGGACGGGGGATTCCAAGACTTCGTCGCCAGCCTAGGTACTAAGCAGCACTTCACATCCGTCGAACATCCGCAGACGAACGGGCAAGCGGAGGCGGCCAACAGGGTAATCCTACGTTGCCTTAAACGCAGGCTCAGTGAAGCGAAGAGGGCATGGGCCGAGGAGCTACATAGCGTCCTATGGGCTTACCGCACGACACCACATTCCACCACCGGGGAGACCCCATTCCGACTGACTTACGACACCGAAGCAGTCATCCCGGTGGAAATGCGGGAACCGACGAGACGCGTGGAGGAACCCCTAGACGAGGAAATGAATGACGAGGCACTTAGAGCCGAGCTCGACCTCGTCGACGAGATCCGTTCCGAAGCGGCCCTCAGGGAAATGTCCCTCAAACAAAAAATAGCACTACGCCACGACGCGAAGGTCATAAGAAGAGAGTTCCAGGTGGGCACCCTGGTCCTTAGAAGAAACCAGAAAAACCCAAAAGAGGGTAAACTGGCCGCCAATTGGGAAGGCCCCTACCGCGTCCGCGACAAGACGAGCAACGGGGCCTATTACCTAGAAAACCTACAAGGGGAAGAACTCGCTCGACCATGGAACGCAGAGAAACTTAGACAATATTACAGCTAAATACATCACGAGGAGACGTGGGAGGTACGACCACGCTCTTCGTCTCCAAAACGACAGAGAGGAACCGCAAGACCCGGGGACAAACCGACCCCTCCAGCGAACACAACCCTCCCCGACGATTGGGATCTTGATCGAGCACCAATGTCGAAGTACCACGATAGGCAGGGCGCCCAGCTCGCGATGGGAAAGCCCAAGCCTCAAAGCCGGAGTCCCAAACAACGAACTCGGTCTTCGATCCAAACGGGCACGACGCCCGACACTTCATCGGTTCCCTAAACCGAGGAGACTAACCAGGTCGAGCAAAATATAACAGTTCATAAACACAAGCAAATATGGTACATAACCGAACATAAAGAATGACCAAAAAACATTCATATATTTAAAAGCAACGGCCGAGGCCAAGTACGCCTGAAGGCCAAATTACATATGCCCGAAGGCCAAAATACAGAAAAGGCACGCATGCCATACATCAACAAGGCACGCAGGCCATATGAAATACAAATCAAAAACAATAATTAAGACTCCGCCCGGAGCTCCTCTTCAGCATTCTCCACCTCATCTTCATCATCCCCCAACTCCTCATCGGCTTCGAAAGGGCACACAATCTCCCCCTCCCGGACACAGTAGTTGTGGGCCGACCCCTCCGTCACCAACTCAGGATTCAGAAGCCTCAGCTGTTCGACGACATTGTCAAAACCCTCCTTGAACACAGCTACGAGATCCTGGTTAAGGGAACGTATGTGCCCTAGCAGCTCACTACGGGAACCGAGTGCGAGCTCCTCCTCATTCTCATCAGCCAAAGGACGGACCTTCTCCTCGAGAGATGCGAGCTGAGTCCGCAGTCCAGCATTATCCTCGATCAACTTCTGGTGCCCGGCCACCTACTCCTCCAAGTTCACCTTGGCCGCCTTCAGCTGATCCCGCTCCTTTTCAACCTCTTCCAGTTTTCTCTTCAGCCCCTCCTGCAGCTGATGCTCCTCCTTGTAGTCTGACAGATCCTTGGACAGCTTGTCCTTCTCTGACCGAACCTGCACGAGAGCATCTTCCTGGGAGGCAGTAGAGACTGAGGTATCAGTCAAGACCATGGCCGTCTCCATCACCCGGATGACAGCTGCCAGGTCTCTTGCCAGCTCCTTGCGCCGGACACCAGCCTCTTGATCCAGAATAGCCCTTGCCTCAGGCGCCGGCACCGCGATCGCATCCTCGGATTTGAAGAAAGACCGGTCCACATAGCAAGGGGGCAATAGGTAGCTGCCAGGTCCGCCCGGACTCCCACTTCCCAGTGACGACCTCGAGAGAGTCCCCGCCGGACGCTTCCGTTTGTGGAGAGGAGAGGCTGATTGAGGCGGGCTGTCAGGAATATTTATCGTCGACGCCCGAGGAGGAGATGAAGGCACCGGACTCGCTGTGTTCGAGGTCCCAACCCCAGCATCATCAGCGGCCACCTGAACACGAGCCACTGTTTTCTTCTTCTTTTTGGGTACCCTGTGTAACACGGTGGGAGAACTGACTTTAATTATGTTGCGGATAGCAAGAGTCGCCACCGACTTTTATTTTATCCAAAGGAAAGGCATAAAAGAACAGGAAAGACCTTTTAAAATATTTTTGGGTCCGGGGGGTAGGTTATGTAAAGGGAAGGTGTTAGCACCCTTTACATCCATGGTTATCCATGGGCTCTTAGTTACTTAGCTCACTTTAAAATGTTTTTGAAAATGTGAAGTGTGTGAATAAAAATTTTCTTAAGAGTTTATAATGATCCATGTATGGATGCGTATAAACCTTTGTTTTGAAAATTGTTTTGAAAATGTGTGAAGTGTTTGAAATTGTTTTGAAGAGTGAGCAAGTATCTAAGAGGAACCTACCCTAAGTTTTAAGTCTTTTCTGTTCTTGAATCCTTTAAATGGTAAGACTATCCCTATTATTAAGGAATAGGTAGTCATTACCTTGGATGTGAGGGACAAGTGAAGGGTCATCTGTTCATTTAGGCAATTGTGGGGTGTATAAGCAATTCGAAGGGACTATCATCTTTATTCGAAAGGGACAAGATCATTACGAAGGCAACATTTGAGAGGGACTTGATCTTTTATCTGTTAAGGGACTAGATGATGTGAATTTGAGGGACTTATGCTTTATACACCCTACTTGACCTTTGATTTTAGGCAACATGAGAGGTATCCCTAAGGAAGTGAGATGGCGATCAAAGATCGACTTACGTGTGTGAGTGTACAATTTTAATATTTATCTTTAAATTTGTGATCTAAATTGATTTTATATTACAAGTATGTTTACACTCCCTATTTACTAACCATAGCATAAAATATAAATAATAAACATTATTAATAAATATTACACCAAGGAACAATTACATAATAATAATAAAACAAAATAAATAAATAAGCAAAATATTAAATAATAATAATAATTGGGTTAGTAGAGAATAAATACAAAATTAAATGCGGTTAGTAATAAATATCATAAGAATATAATTAATAATAATAATGAAATAAATAAAAATAAACATAGTTAATAATATAAGCAAAAATATTAAAAGATTAATGAACAATTATTTTTAAGAATGAAATATAAACAATTATACTAATTATTATGAAATTTTAAGTTATATGCAAATTATATAAAAAAATAAATTAATTATAAACATGTTATGAAAATAAAATTATAATTACAAAATTAAATTAGCAATTATTTTTAAACATATGATAAAAATTATTTATACACAAAATTAAGTTATAAACAATTTATGTAATATTTATATATTATGAAAATATAATTATCAAAATTAAATTAGAAATTTTTAACATATATTAAAAATTATTTATATACAAAAATTTAAATTATACACAATTTATACATTAACAAAAATTAAATTAAGAATTTTAATTAAGTCATGAATATAATATATACAAATAATAGTATTAAATAAATAGAAGAAGAAAAATTAGGGTTTGAGAAAAAATATATTTTTTAGGGTTTTTAGAAAACATTACTAAAATTAATCTTAATAATAATTATAAACAAAAAAAACAAGAGAAATAATGAAATAAAGGAAAAAGGGGAGGCCTGGTTTTGAACCCAGGACCTCCCAATACCTGGAAAAGCTTCCATCCACTGGGCTAGCCTGCACGCAAACACACTTACCATTCCAGCCGGGAGGGCGCTTCTGTTAATATAATAGCTTTAATTCATTATATATTAAGTTTCATTGTTAAACTGGAAAAATGAGAGAAATTGCTGAGGCCAGGATTCGATCCCTGAACCTAAGCCTTATACGCGCATCCTCTAGCCAACTGAGCCAACCACCAACTGTGAAACAAAACAGAAACCAATTCATAAAATATATTATCAATTATTTGAATTTTCAGAAACGCGCGCTGGACTTCATCTTCTTCATGGTACCTGCGAAATTTCCTATGAACTTTGCTACAATGTTTCCTGCGAATTTCAAAACATAAGAACCTACGAAAATTGGAAAAGCATCCAAACAGTGAAATTTCTCAACAATAATCAGTGCTTCATGATCCCCAAGGTCCATGGAATTGTTCTATGTTCTTAGAGCTTATTTATATTAGGTTTAATACAAAACCCCAATCCCATGGCCGAAACCCTAGCCATGGTGATTCTTTAATCCTGCATCGAAAACCAAATTGAATTGCCCAGAAACATTCACAAGCTTATCACCAACACAAATCCAGAATCAAATTCAATTTATATTACATGTATATATGAGAATGAAAAAAATCATAAAGATGTCAATATTTTGATTCGTTTTGAGATGTTCATGAGGTTATGGATGCATATGAGCATTGGTACATGATCAGTGAAGTCCAGGGATCATTCTCATGTCCTTAAAATACCTTCAAATGCCTTGTAGTATGGAAACCGAATTTGAGTTTTTGTGAGGTTTTTGAAAATTGCAAACTTACTCTTTGAGGCTGAAATTCGTGTCTAATGAGTAGGGTTGTGTTATGTACTTATAGTGTGATGATTTAGGTAAAAAAAACTTGATCATTGTATGAAAGATTTGATTAGAAAAGATTGAAAAAGATCAAGCTTTAAAATTCAAATATCCTTGCATAAACTCTTTCTATTTCAAGCCAATCACTATTATTTTTGTATCAATTTGATCCAAGTTGCATTCATGATTTTCTAGAAGCTCAATCTCTTTTAAATATTTGACTTTTCTATTTTATTTTAATTTAAAATGATTTTAAATGAATTAAATCAAAATAAATAAAATAAAATGATAAAAAATCTGATTTTTAGAGACTTGGGTCGTGCATGAAGTATTGGTATGGATTGGGTCATCATATGGCAAGCCCATTTAGAAAAAATTGGTTTTAAACCTCCATTTTCTTCATAAACCAACCAAAAATTTCCCAACTTTGCAAGGGCACACAACCTTCAATTTTAATGATATGAGGTTGTTCTTGGACATTTTGGAAAGCTTGAAGATTCCTCTAACTAACCCCACTGGTTTCATGTTCATATCATTTACCATTCTCAAGTTATGCCCTTTTGAAGTTGTTGACTTTTTGTTGACTTTCAAAAGGACCTATAATGTCTTAGCTCATACCTTCCAAATGAAGCATTTTTGGGCTTGGCTTATGAGACACAAAGTTGTAGAGAATTCAATTTCCTTAAAAATGAGCTTTGGATGGAGAATCGGTGATGAAGCATGTGAAAGTTATGGCTGGTCAAAGTTCAATTGACTTTTACTAAGGAAACCCTAATTTAGAAACCCCTGATTCTTGATGATATGAAATCTCCTTGATGAATCATGATCAACCCTTGATCAAATGATGAATTTTACTTCATATACTTGATGTTGGCAAAAAATCATGAAGTTTGACTTTGGTTTGACCACAGTTGACCTCGGTTTGACTTTTTAACTACTTTGACTGATTTTGACTTATCTGATCATCTGACTGAGCAAACCTTTGAGAAAAGTCTTGAAACTTGTCATAGGGATTCTTAGACACATATAAGGTGTTATGAAGCTCACTTGAAGTCTTGGAAGTCCATTTAGCCTGATTAAAGTCAAAACCCTAGTTTTGGATGCACTGCTTAGGAGAATGCCTTGTCTGAGGGAATTGTCAAATCTTCTGACTATTTGTGAACTTTGTGAACCTTGTGAACCTCATAAGATGTCTTGTGAACCTCATGGGAGATCTTGTGAGCATTGTTAACCTTGTGAACCTTGTGAACCTCATAAAGTGTCTTGTAAACTTCATGAACCTCATGAAAGGTCTTGTAAGTATTGTGAACCTTGTGAACCTTGTGAACCTCATAAAGTGTCTTGTAAACTTCATGAACCTCATGAAAGGTCTTGTAAGTATTGTGAACCTTGTGAACCTTCTTAGTACACAAAGTCTTGTATTGTGAGGGCAAATTTTGGGGTGCAACAGCTGCCCCTGTTCAATTTTCTGAAACCTGAGGGGTTAGATTGGTATATGTGCCAGTCGTAACTTGGAAGGTTGAAGGGCATTGAACACAAAAGCCCAAAAATTTGCACTCACCGGTGCGTAGAGTAATACTGATGACTAGTTGAATATGCTTGAATGGGCTTAAAGATGCCACTTGGAGAGAGGTTCTTCAGGTACATTTCTTGGAGGATAAAGCAGTCCAAAATATGAAGGTATAATGATAGCTTTCAGGAAGATAAACAACGTCCTGAGGAAATGATATGCTTTCAGAAAGATAAACAACGTTCTGAGGTAATAATATGCTTTCAGGAGGATAAACAACGTCCTGAGGAAGTGGTAACCTTTGGGAAGATAAACAACGGCCCAAGGTAATAATATGCTTTCAGAAGTATAAACAACGTTCTGAGGTAATAATATGCTTTCAGAAGTATAAACAACGTTCTGAGGTAATGATATGCTTTCAGGAGGATAACCAACGTCCCGAGGTAATAGTATGCTTTCAGGAAGATAAACAACATCCTGAGGTAGTGATGTAACCTTTGGGAAGATAAACAACGGCCCAAGGTAATAATATGCTTTCAGAAGTATAAACAACGTTCTGAGGTAATAATATGCTTTCAGAAGTATAAACAACATTCTGAGGTAATGATATGCTTTCAGGAGGATAACCAGCTGTAAACACCCCAAATTTGCCCTCACTCATTCACACCATGACTTGTGATCATTCTCATATGCATAAACACAATCATAACATCTCATATCCCATTTTTGATTCACTGCATAGATTCAAAGTCATCTGCATCTAGGGTTTGTGATCTGAGCAATCCAGGAGCTTCTTGAGCCACTCCAAAGGTCATCAATCACTTCAAAGGGGTCCATGTATGTTCAAGCATCATATTATATCCTCTAAAAGTCAAGAATGCCAAAGAATCACAAGAACTGGGATTGGTATGGAAGCAGAGCCAGGATAGACTGCACAGATGACCTAAAATTAGGGTTTTGGTTTCAGAGGCCATAACTCCAAATTTTTTGGTCATTCTTGTTTCTATTGGTCTCTATATGGTATAGGGAGTATGCATATCAATTTTCATGAAGAAATTCCATGGGGAAGTCATCTGATCAAGAGTTGACTTTTCAGACAAGTCAGTGCAAAATCAGGGCATCTGAGGCCCCCAATGACCCAACCAAGGGGTGATCTTCATCATTTTGAGTGTATTTGATCTTTATTTGATCATGGAAGAGGTTTGAAGTTCACAAAATTCAAGAATTACAAGTTTTTGTAAAGTTGACTTTTTTGGGCATGGTTGACTTTTAAGGAATATGTCATTTTAGGCAATTTTTCAACCCTTACTTTTTGATCCAAAAGTGCTTCAAATGGAAAAACTTTGGTCATGAAAGTTGTAGAATAGATCTTTCCCTTTTCAAAAAGTACAAGAACATGACCTAATTCATTTTGGATCAAAAGTTATGGTTCATCAAAGTTGGCAAAAATCACTAATTTTCAAGTTATGCACCAATTGGAAATTTGCAAATTCATGTACCAAGCATTCTAGTGACTTCAAAATGACTTCAAAACTTCATCATATGATCATATATGACCCCAAAAACAGAATTGGCCCAAGGAATTTTGCATTGCTTGCCTTGATTTCCAAAGTTCCATAAGGCATTTTTCATAAGGGTGCAAAGAGGGATTTTTGACAAAATCATTCTCCAAAGAGTTATGTGATCACTAATCATTTTCTATGCATTGCCATGACCAATTGAGACATCATGTGACAAAATTCAGCAAGAAGAATCACATGTGCATAAGCAAAAATCATGAGAAAACACAAGTGGACAACTTGCAAAATCACTCTCAACTCATGATCCACATGTTGCAGTCATTCATAAGCAATTCAATGGTCATCCTTGACTCAAGCTGAAGCAAGACATGCCCTAACACAGCTGCTGCCATAGCCCATACTGCAAGTACCAATCACATTGACTTTTTGGCAAAAACTCCCATACTCTTGGCACAGTTAGCAGCCACCCTACTGACCTGCCCCACAGGCTATCCACACAACTTGGAGATGTTATAGCAAAGCATTGAGCATTGAAGCAAGCCAGAACACAGCATACCACAAAACTGTCAAAGAGCTTCTTCTCTTCGATTCTCATTTTCCAGCCACCAAACATCAAAACTCTCTTCACCAACAAATCAAACACATAAAGAGGAACCAGAATCAGCCATTAACAGAGCTTGAAACCACTCACACACAAACTCCATTTTCTGATACACCAGAACTGGACTTCTCAAAATAGCTTGTTTAAGCTCATTCCAAGCCTACCATTAGCATCAGGAGAACCATTGGGGTGAGTCTACATCAAGGAGAAGCCCAGAAAGCCCATAAACAGGATCTTCCATCTCAGGTATGGCCATGAAATTTTTCTCTCAGAGCTTGCATTTTAAGTTATAAATGGATTGTGTATGTCTTGCTGATCATGGGGATGGGTTTAGATTTAGAAATAAGTGAGAAATGAGGATTTACCAGGGCTCTGAAACTTTGCCCGTGAATCTTCATGGCTTCGATTCTCTTCATTTGAGCATGAGAAATTTAGTTTGAAAGTTGATTTGAGTGAGGATTAAGTAGAGAAACATTTCCCTGGCTTTAATTTGAAGTATAGTGGCCTGAATCATGATCTAGGGTTTTGATGCTGCCGGAGAAGATGACCGGAGCTTCCCTCCGGTCACCTGAATTTGTTTAACCCTAATCCTGTAATTAAATGAGGTTTAAATATTGAGCGTTGGATCATCTGACTTGCCTTGACTTCGCGCGCGGATGAGTGGTTCAGATGGGTCCACTGTGCCCTAATCACCATTAATCCATTTAATTAATTCATAAAACTTAATTAAAGTCAGAGTCAATCCAGACCATTCATCTGCGCGCCAAGTCAATGGTCTCCCCCCAGCTTCAAATCTCATGCGTTGGATCTGCATACTTCCATTTATTTTGATTTTAATTTCATTTTTTCTCATTTAATTTGTACAATTTATTTAAAATAGCAAAAATTATTTAAAAATTATGAAACTTTTTGTCAAGAGTTTCATTAATATTTAAAACACAAAAATATTTTTTATTTTCATTTTTAGCATTAAAAAGTATTTTTAAATATTTAAAAGTTTATTTTTAATTGATTAATGAAAATTAATTTATTAAAAATGCTTTTAGGTATTTAAAAATCACCAAAAAATTCATGAAATGTTTTAAGACATTTAGAAACATTGTCCAACCTTCAAACCAAATTTATTTTTTGATCTTGATGCATTTTGAGAATTTTTCATTGAATTAAAATCATTTTGATGCATTATTTTGATCCCAACTTCAAAAAAATCATTTCTGCCTATCCATGAAGAGTTGGACCTTGATTCTTTTTGCATTGCATTGTGTTTAGCATGTAGTTTGTGAGATTAAATGGCCTTGATTTGATCTTTCATTTTCCATTTTCTTGATAATTTTCTTGTTAAGGAACCCTAAAACCCTAGAGAACTTGGAAAAATCATAACTTGAAATTGGTTAGGAGTTGAGACCTCTCCTTTGGGAAGTGGGTTAGTATAGGATTAGGGGTCCTTTGAGTGCATTTTCAATTTTTTATAATGTTGTTTGCTTCTGATTTTGGTTTTTGTTTGATGCTTTGATCATAAACCCTAATTTGGGCTTCCATATGCATCCATCTTGCATTTTCTTGCATAACATGACTTGCCATGACATTCCATGCCTCCATTTGATTCATTTAACATCATAAGACATATTGAAAGCATGTTTGATCATTGCACCTTGCATTTGTCATGTTGTATGCCATATGCATCTCATAACCTTTCATGTATGTTCTTGGTTCTTAACTTGCTCCATTTGGCATCCATGAGCTTGTATGATCATCCACATGTTTTGTTTCTGGTTTGTAGCATCTCATAGCATCATTAACATCACATATATGCTTCTGGTTTTGGTTTGCCTCATACCATTTGTCGCTCCCACTAAATGAAGCCGGGTCAAATAGGGTACAGACGCGAACGGTCGGCGAGAGGAACAATGAGAACACACAGCCGTGAACTCACTGGAGATGAATAGAGTCGCCAGCTAGGCATTTTTATCCCGGAGGAAAGGCAATGCTGCATAGACCTGGAAAGAGATGGATAAGACGGTTGCGAACCAGAGAGACTGAGAAAGGGGGTTGGTTACAACCTGGGAAGGTATTAGCACCCAGATTGTCCGCCGTACTCGACGGGATCCACGCTTAAAAGATTTGTGTTTAAAAGGGGTAGTGTCGGTGTAATTTGTGTGTAAGAGCTGGAAAAGGATGTACAGGTGTCAGTGTAAGAGAAGTGAAGTGTATAAATGTACAGTGTCAGTGCAAGGATGAGAGTATGCTCAAGATTATGAGGCTAAAAGAATGATACTAGAAGGAGGGGGAATATACAGAGACTTTTGTTCGATAACTGTTAAGTTATGCCTACGTATTCTCTCGTGCAATGAGGAAGTCAGAACACCGTAGTTCGACCGAAAGAGACTGAAAGGTGAATTGACTTGTGAACTGCTTGCTTGCCTATGCTCAAGTGTATGACCTGTCTGGCTCAGGTGCAAACTGTCTTGCATTAGACGGAAGAAGCAAGTTCTCGTTTGTGAGTGAATGAGATGAGAAAAGAATCCCGGAGGAGACGATTATTGTTTGTTTTTGAGTTTTCAATCTTTTATTGCTTTTGAGAGTTTGTCATAAGTTAATGAGTTTAAGCCTAAACCAATGGGTTAGTAAACTCATCACATCTTCCCTCTGATTAGGGGTAATGAGAGTACCTTAAGTGTGAAGTCAGATTCTCACACTTAAACACCTTTGATGTAGGATTAAGATCATTAACCTACTTGTGATTATTTAGATGTTTTTGGTGTTTTTGTTTAGTGTTGAGTAATGAGGTTAAGCCATAATCAAGGATTAAACAGACTCATTACACCATCCTAATAGAAGGATAATAGATGAGAATGTTTAAGCTGAGGAAAGCTCCTCAACTTAATCCATGATTAGGGATTAAACTCATGACAAAACAAGCCTTTGATTAAGTGGATTTTATTTAATGGTATGATTATGAAGTGGATTTTATGATTTGTAAGACAACTTGAGGGGGACTTGTCCATTAACACTAGGGTTAGTCCTTCTTAACCAATTAAGGAAGAATTAGAACCCTAATGCAAGGCCCAAGTTACAAGTGTGATGTCTTGATGGTTATTAAGTGAATTGATTAAGAGAGTTAAACACATTAAGGGTTTAACACTTAGGATTAAAGTTATACACTCCATCCTAATAGAAGGATGCAGGCATAAGCTTAATCACAAAGCCTTAAAGCCTTTAGGGTTTAGTCCCTGATTATGAGATGAGAAGAGAAGACTCAAAGAAGATACAAAGGTAAAACTAAGAGGGGAGACTAATCAAAACCCTAATCATTGTCATGCTTGGTTGTTCCTAAGGTTTGTGAGGTTAAACAAGAAAGATCTTCAATGGAACCACCAGGAAGCAGATGAAAGGATCAAGAGAAGCAAAGCAACTTGCTTCATTCAAGAAGTCAAGTCACTTGAGGAAAGAAAGTGGGAAGAAGAAGAATGAGCAAGCTCAAACCCAAACACATATAAAAATGCAGCATGGATGCAAGAGAGATGAAAAGAAAAGTTGTGAGAAGTGAAGGCAAATTCACTTCTCAAAATCACTTACCACCTGAAAGGTTAGAAAAGAAATGCAATGCAATGCAAAATGGGATGAGATGACATGATGAGAAACAAAACCAGAAGCATTTACATGATGCTAATGATGCTATGAGATGCTACAAACATGAGGCAGCACATGGAAATGACCATACAAGTTCATGAATGCAAATGAAGCAAGTTAGGAAGCATGGACATACATGAAAAGTTATGAAGTGCACATGGCATACAACATGGCAAATACATGATGCAATGATCAATCATGCTTTCAATATGTCTTATGATGTCAAATGAATCAAATGGATGCTTGGAATGTCATGGCAAGTCATGTTGTGCAAGAGAATGCAAGATGGGTGCATATGAAAGCCCAAACTAGGGTTTATGAACAATACATCAAACAAAAATCAAAATCAGAAGCAAACCCTAAGATAAAAAATTGAAAATGCCACTCAAAGGACCCCTAACCCTATACTAAACCAATGCCCAAAGGAGAGGTCTCAACTCTTAACCAATTTCAAGTTATGATTTTTCTAAGTTTGCTAGGGTTTTAGGGTTCCTAAACAAGAAAATTACTAAAAAAATTGAAAATGAAAGATCAAATCATGGCCATTTAATCTTACAAACTACATGCTAAACACAATGCAATGCAAAAGGAATCAATGTCCAACTCCTCATGGATAGGCAGAAATGATTTTTGGAACTTTGGATCAAATTAATGCATAAAAATGATTTTTAAATCAATGAAAAATTCTCAAAATGCATCAAGATCAAAAAATAAATTTGGTTTGAAGGTTGGACAATGTTTCTAAATGTCTTAGAACATTTCATGAATTTTTTGGTGATTTTTAAATACCTAAAAGTATTTTTAATAAATTAATTTTCATTAACCAATTAAAAATAAACTTTTAAATATTTTAAAATACTTTTTAGATGCTAAAAATGAAAATAAAAATATTTTTGTGTTTTAAAAATTAATGAAACTCTTGAGAAAAAAGTTTCATAATTTTTAAAACAATTTTGCTATTTTAAATAAATTATGCAAAAACAAATGAATTAAATGAAAATAAAAATGAATTTAAACTGAATTAATGAGAAGTCAACAGATCTGATGGCCTGGATTCAAACAAAAACACGCGCGCATTGACCTGGCGCCAAATCCCACGGCCAGCATTCAAACTCAGCTAATCAATGCTTATGCCCTAATCCCACCGTTAATTACTTTCAGGTGACCGGAACAGTGTTCCGGTCATCTTCTCCGTTCATCCCAAAGTTCAATCTCACTCCATACGTTTCCAAAATGAAATCTAAGCACACAGGAATGAACCCCACTCACTCACGAATCAAAACCCCAAATCAAAACAAATTTATTTTTCCTACAAAGGCTGAATCGAATCAATCTATTTCTAGGGCAAAAAGTTTCAGAAGCATGGTAAACTCTCATCTCTCCACCATTTTCAAAACTAAAGACATATTCATGATCAGGAAGGCATATAGAACAACTTAAGAACTTAAAAAATGATTTCTGGAAAAAATGTTCTTGAGTTACCTGAGTTTCGAAGCTTTCAATCCAGCAACTTTCTGCCCTCTCCCTTTGATGCAATCCACTCTACTTGGTCCCCTGATGATCCTTGAATGCTTAGAAGGAGTTTATGTTGGCTGGTTTGAAAGATTGAACAAGTTCTGTTCAAGCTCAGGTGTGAATCGTGTTTATGATTCAGGCTGTTTCTGGCAATGGTGAAGGGTTCTTTGTGATCAGGATGATGAGTGGGGAAGGTTTGTGGAGTTTGTTTGAGTGTTTATGGCCTGTGGAATGAGTTTCGAATGGTTTTGCTCTTGGGAGTGAAAATGGAGAAATGGTGTTCTTGCCTGGTTCAGGCCTAAGTCTTGCTGGTTTTGGCTCAATGAAACAAGGTGAGTTGATCAGTGGAATTGGTTCTTATGTTTGTGAGTTGTGGAGACAGATTCGAAGAGAAATGCTTGATGGAGTGTTTTTGTGAATGCTGTCTTAGGGCTTGTTTCAGGCTGGCTTGATGTTATGTTTAGCTTGCAAATGGATAGTATAAACAACTCCAATTGGTCAGATGATGTGACCTGGCCTGCTGTGATAGGTAAGTCACCTTTTGCAAAAAGTCCACTTTGGTGTAAGGAAAGCATGGGCTTGGTTCTAGGCTAGTACAAGCATGGGGCTGGCGCAGCATGGTATGTGAGTGAGGCTAGGGTGGTTCAATGGCCAATGCAGCAAGTGGTAGGAAGTATCATGATGGTTTTGCAACTTGGTTATCTTTTGGTTCATATGGAAAGATCTTGCTATACAAGTCATGAACATGAGAAATTCTTGGTCCAATCTGAACTTTAGGACTTACATGATGCTTGTGTAATGGTTTGATGTCAATTAGAAGTCACAAGAATGCTTGACACATGAAATTGCAAGTTTCTCATTTGAGGCATATCTTGAAAATTAGTGATTTTTGCCAACTTTGACACACCATAACTTTTGATCCAAAATGAATTAGGTCATGTTCTTGTACTTTTTGAAAAGGGAAAAATGTATTCTACAACTTTCATGACCAAAGTTTTTCCATTTGAAGCATTTTTGGATCAAAAAGTAAGGTTTGAAAAGTGACCTAAATTGACAAATTCCTTAAAAGTCAACTATGCCCTAAAAAAGTCAACTTTGCAAAAACTTCAAATTCTTGAATTTTGTGAACTTCAACCTTCTTCCATGATCAAATAAAGATCATATACACTCAAAATGATGAAGATCACCCCTTGGTTGGGTCATTGGGGGCCTCAGATGCCCTGATTTTACACTGACTTGTCTGAAAAGTCAACTCTTGATCAGATGACTTCCCCATGGAATTTCTTCATGAAAATTGATATGCACACTACCTATACCATATAGAGACCAATGGAAACAAGAATGACCAAAAAATTTGGAGTTATGGCCTCTGAAACCAAAACCCTAATTTTAGGTCAACTGTGCAGTCAAACTTGGCTCTGCATCCATACCAATCCCAGTTCTTGTGATTCTTTTGCATTTTTGACTTTGAGAGGATGTAATATGATATAAGAACACTCATGGATCCCTTTGAAGTTATTGATGGCCTTTGGGAGTGGCTCAAGAGGCTCTTGGACTGCTCAGATCACAAACCCTATGTGCAGATGACTTAGAAACTATGCAGTGAATCAAAAATGAGATATGAGATGATATGATTGTGTTTATGCATATGAAATGATCACAAGCCATGGTGTGAATGGGTGAGGGCAAATTTGGGGTGTTTACACCATTTCATCTCATTTTGCATTGCATTGCACTTTCTTTTCTAACCTTTCAGGTGGTAAATGATTTTGAGAAGTGAATTTGCCTTCACTTCTCATACTTTCTTCTCATCTCTCTCTTGCATCCTTGCTGCATTTTCATATGTGTTTGAGATTGAGCTTGCTCATTCTTCTTCTTCTTACTTTCTTTCTCCAAGTGACTTGACTTCTTGAATGAAGCAAGTTACTTGGCTTCTCCTGATCCCTTCATCTGCTTCCTGGTGGTTCCTCTGAAGACTTCTTTTGAAAACCTCACAAACCCTAGGAACAACCAAGCATGACAATGATTAGGGTTTTGATTAGTCTCCCCTCTTAGTTTTACCTTTGTGTCTCTTTGAGTCTTCTCTTCTCATCTCATAATCAGGGACTAAACCCTAAAGGCTTTAAGGCTTTGTGATTAAGCTTATGCCTGCATCCTTCTCTTAGGATGGAGTGTATAACTTTAATCCTAAGTGTTAAACCCTTAATGTGTTTCAATCTCTTAATCAATCCACTTAATAATCATCAAAGCATCACACTTGTAACTTGGGCCTTGCATTAGGGTTCTAATTCTTCCTTAACTGGTTAAGAAGGACTAACCCTAGTGTTAATGGACAAGTCCCCCTCAAGTTGTCTTACAAACCCTAAAAATCACTTCATCATCATACCATTAAATAAAGTCCACTTAACCAAAGGCTTGTTTTGTCATGAGTTTAATCCCTAATCATGGATTAAGTTGAGGAGCTTTCCTCAGCTTAAACATTCTCATCTATTATCCTTCTATTAGGATGGTGTAATGAGTCTGTTTAATCCCTGATTATGGCTTAATCTCATTACTTAACACTAAACGAAAACACCAAAAACATCTAAATAATCACAAGTAGGTTAATGATCTTAATCCTGCATCAAAGGTGATTAAGTGTGAGAAGCTGACTTCACACTTAAGGTATTCTCATTACCCCTAATCAGAGGGATGATGTGATGAGTTTACTAAAACCATTGGTTTAGGCTTAAGCTCATTATCTTATGACAAAATCTCAAAAGCAATAAAAGACTGAAAATACAAAAACAAACAATAATCGTTTCCTTCGGGATTCTTTTCTCATCATCTTTACTCATAAACGAGAACTTGCTTCTTCCGTCTAATGCAAGACAGTTTGCATCTGTGCCAGACAGATCATACACTTGAGCATAGGCAAGTAAGCAGTTCACAGGTCAATTCATCTTTCAGTCTCTTTGGGTCGAACTACGGTGTTCTGACTTCCTCATTGCACGAGAGGATACGTAGGCATAACTTAACAGTTATCGAACAAAAGTCTCTGTATATTCCCCCTCCTTCCAGCTTTATTCTTAGCCTCATTATCATGAGCATTTCACTCTTGTCCTTACACTGACACTGTACATTTATACACATCACATTTCTTTACACTGACACCTGTACATCTTTTTCCAGATTATTTATACACAGATTGCACTGACACTACCCCTTTAAAACACAAATCTTTTAAGCGTGGATCCCGTCGAGTACGACGGACAATCTGGGTGCTAATACCTTCCCAGGTTGTAACCAACCCCCTTTCTCAGTCTCTCTGGTTCGCAACCGTCTTATCCTTGTCTTTCTAGGTCTATGCAGCATTACCTTTCCTCCGGGATAAAAATGCCCAGCTGGCGACTCTATTCATCTCCAGTGAGTTCACTGCTGTGTGTTCTCATTGTCCCTCTCGCCGACCGTTCGCGTCTGTACCTTTATTTGGGCCATTCCCCATTTATCGGGAGCGACAGCTTGGCGACTCTGCTGGGGACCCTTATACTGCAACCAGGGCTTCTGGTTCTTTTTGTGGGTTCCTCCTAGCGCTTGATTGATTTGTGTTTACTGGGGTGTTATGTGCTACTTGTGTTTATATGTTTGTTTTATTTATTTGCTTTGTGTACAGTTGCTTTACTACTTTCTTTATAGCTTTGCATATTATCATACTGTCATACTGTGCTGCTGGCTGGATCTGTTTGTTTGCTTTGGTGGGTGGGTGTTCCATTGAGAGTTAAAGTCCTATACCTGGGACCTGAGTGACACCTAGGCTAGAGTGAATCATATTCTTTCCCATTCCATCTCGGTCTGGTGCGGGAATATGAAACACGGTTCAGATATGGGTTTCTTCTTGAGAACTCTGTGTTGCAGATTTCCTGCAGTACTAGGGCTATCTGGGAAGCCTGCTAAGTCTGGATGACCTTTAGTATTGACCTTCAGAAACTGGGGTGAATTAGAGGAGGAACTTTTATGGTTATTGTAAACACTGTACCTCCGGGTTAGAAGTGTTTACACTTCTCATAACTGATCCAAGTCTGAGGATCCTTGTTTTAGAACACCACCTGTGAGGGGGTTGGGCTGTTTACAGGTTTGCAGGTACCCTTGACCTCAGCATACCCTGTTACTTTGTTTGAATAAGAATACTCCATTTTGGAACAGTTCTTGTGATTCTAAAACCCTGGACATGTGGCTCTTTATTTGAGCCCCCCACCCTGGTTACTGGATTTATAGACCTCCATCTGGAACTCTTGAGCATATGTGGACCTATATCAGAACACTTGATCAGATCCAGCTCAGTCACAAACCCTTGCATATCATTTGCATACATCCTCATTGCATCATTTTAACATGTGTTTATTTGTTTTTCAGGGTATCCATCATATCATTTTGGCTTGGTTTTGACCCCATCATCAGCTTAGACCTATCTTCATCAACACTTGCTTCAGCTATCAGTCACCTGCTGCAGTCACTTGCATCCTCAGTCTCAGCCTACCAGTGGTCCATCTGCAGTGTTGTCCTCAGTCATCATCATCAACACCTATTCTTCATCAACATGGCACCTAAGAAAAGCAATATCTCCTATCACTTCTTTGAGCCTGAGCTAGCCAGCATCAGGAGGATTCAGACCCTGATTACTCCAGACCACATACCATATTTCAGAGAACATTATGGAGGAATCCTTGATATGGTATTGGATTTGGACCCTTCACAAAGGAGCTTGATACATACCTGCCTGCAGTTCTATGACCCTCCCCTGAGGTGCTTTACATTTCAGAATTTCCAGTTGGGACCTTTGCTGGAGGAGTATTCATCATTGGTTGGTGTGCCCATCAGGGGTGGAATCCCCTTCAACCCGGAGATGGCTTTCCCAAGTAATGAGGAGATAGCCAAAGCATTACATCTGGAACCAGTTCTGATTGGGCAGAATCTGACATCTAAAGCTGGAATCTCTGGTTTTCATCTAGATTTCTTGACTTCTCAGGCTAGTCTGAAGGCCTCCCTGGGGGAGTGGAAGGCAGTCTGTGCTCTGTTGGCCCTTAGCATATATGGGATCATACTTTTTGCAGATGAGCCTAGGTTTGTTAGCAAGAATGCAGTCCATCTTTTCATCCTGAGAAACCCAGTACCCACCTTACTGGGAGATCTTTATTACTCAGTTCATCAAAGGAATGAAAAGCAAAGGGGAAGATTAGTAAGATGCTGTGCTCCTTTGTTCTACTCTTGGCTGCTCAAGCATTTGCCAAAGACTGATGCATTCCTGAACCCTCACCAGCAGAAGAACTGGGCTAAGAGGCTTGTGGCTCTAACCTCAGATGATATCAGATGGTGTACTCAGGGTACTAAAGGCAGAGACATCATTACAAGTTGTGGACAATTTCCCAATGTGCCTTTGATTGGAGTGAAAGGGTGCATCAATTACAACCCTCTGCTGTTCAAAAGACAGCTGGGCTATGCATTAGTCCACCCTCCTAGGGTGCAGGATCTGACTGAAACCCTTTATGTTGAAATCAAGCCTAATTTGGCTGTTGTCAGGCAAGCAGCCTGGGCCTGGGACAATGTGCAGACTAAAGGGATAACCATTCTGGGGAAGTGCAATAATGTAGCCTCTGCCCAGTACTATGAGTGGTCACATGCCAGGGCTCAAAATTCTGGAATGCCTTTCACTATTGAAGATATGCCTGGACCCTCCACAACACCACCTCCAACAACTGTCAGTCTAGAGGAGTTTGAGAAATTGAAAGAGAGAAATGAGAAGCTGACTCAAGCTCTACAGAAGACCCTCTGGGAGAGGAGTGATGGTAGATTGGATATTGAGAGGTTAGAAAAGTTGAAGGTGGAGCATTTGGCTAGAATTGAGAAGTCTGAGGATTACATTAAGAAGTCTAGGGCTGGGGAACAAATTCTGAAGAATGCTTGCAAGGAAGCCCAGTTCCAGAAAGCCAGGACAGACTTGTATCTGAAGGAGAGTCAGGCTAGGTGGGTCAGGATCACCGAGGCTCGTACTCTGGAGGACAAGAGGGTCCAAGACAAGATAGAGCAGCTGGAAGCTAGTGCAAAAGGGCAGCAGGAAGCCCTGGCAGCAGCCCAGAGGGAGATATCAGAGCTGAAGATCAGAGCTGGAGTGAAGAGGTCAAAGGACCAAAGTCAGCACAAGAAGCTAACTGCAGCTGTTGCTACAAGGAATCTCCTTATCAGGAACCTTACAGAGCGTCCCGCTGATCCTGTGACTGAAGCACTTCTCAAGGAAGTTCAGGAGGATGAGTTTGGTCTTGGTGTTTGACTTTTGTTTGTTGTTGCTTTCATTCTATGTACTTTTATTTTCTTATGATGTATTTTGACCCCTTAGAGGGCTTGTGTTGTAAAAAGAACAAGTTGTATTATTTTACTTTCTTGAATATATATATGTGTTGGTTTGTTTCATCTGAATTCTGCAAGCAACATCACAAGCATCTTCTTCAAGGGGTCTGGAAAGGTCAAAACCAAGTGCCAAGCCGGATACCTTGGGAACAAATAGACACACTGCATTGCATACTAACCTGTTGTTTTGTTTTGTAGGTTTTTGTTTTATTGTTACTAACTCTGTTGTGATCTCGGGAATTATTGCTCGACGGCGTGTGTTTCCACTCAACCGTCCACATAGATATCCAACCCGTAACAACCTTCCGGGCATACAGATGGATCAAATGCAGCAGGACCTTACAGAGGTCAGGAACCAAATGACCAACGAGAGGTTGGAAATGAGGAACCAAATGACACAGTTTATGGAGGTAATGAACAACATGGCTCAAAGCCAGGAGAGGTTAAGAGCACTGGTGGAAGGGAGAAATCAGGAAGATCATCAGCCAGGGACTGCTGGGACTAGCAACAATGAGAGAGTCCAACCTCATGTCAATCCCCCAGTCTTTGGACCCCACCTCCACCCAGAGGCCAACATCCCTGTCAATATACAAGGAACTGCCACAGCAGGGAGGGTACTGCAAGAAGACCCCCAGGAAGATCAGTTCACAGTAATGGGAGCTGGGGAAGAAGCCTATGATAGAAGGCTGGATGAGATAGCTGAGAAATTAAGATCCTTAGAGTCTCAAAACTCTTTGGATTTTGATGTTATGGATATGGGCTTGGTAGACGGGGTCAGGATCCCCCACAAATTTAAGCCACCATGCTTTGAGAAGTATAATGGGACTTCCTGTCCCCGGACCCATCTACAATCCTTCCTGGGGAGGTTGAAAGCCTATACCATGGATGAGAAGCTCCGGATGTTCTATTTTGAGGATAGCTTGACGGGAGCTTCAAGAGAATGGTACTCTCATCTGACAAGAGCAACTATCAGGTGTTGGAAGGACCTGGCAGAGGCCTTTATCAGACAGTATCAGTACAACTTAGATATGGCACCCAACAGGACCCTCCTAATGGGAATGTCACAGTCGACAAGAGAAAGTTTCCGAGAGTATGCCCAGAGATGGAGGCAATTGGCTGCTGCTGTTCAACCACCTATGTCAGAGAGGGAGATGGCAGATATGTTCATGAACACTCTCCAGGGGACTTACATTGATAGGCTAGCTGCCTTCTCGTCTACCAGCTTTGCGGATGTAGTCATAGCCGGGGAGAGAATTGAAAGCCTATTGAAGATGGGTAAGATCTCAGACAACGGTGCAAGCTCATCCAGTAATGCAAGAAAGCCTTTTGCAGGCCCAAGAAGAACTGGTGAGACCAATGCTATCCACACCAACAGGGGCAGGCCCCAATATGTTCATAGGTCTGTGGCAACAGTCACCATTCCCGCTCCAGCTCATCCACAACCAGCTTATCAACCACCGCAACAGAATTATCAGCAACAACCTCAGTACCAACAACAAAATCAGTATCCTCCGAGAAATTACAACAACAACAACACCAACAACAACAATCAGCAGAGACCATTCCAACAGAGACCTTCTCAGGCCAACAGGGTGATCGATCCGATCCCTATGCCCTATGCAACATTACTGCCACAACTCCTGAAACTCAACCTAGTTGAGCTAAGGACATTGGCCCTTCCAGATCCCAACAGTCTACCCAGAAATTATGACTCCAACGCCAGATGTGCCTTCCATTCAAATGCACCTGGCCATAGTACAGAAAAGTGCAGAGCCTTGCACATGAAGGTACAAGACCTGGTAGACTCTAAGGCCCTGAATTTCGCACCACCACCCAATGTCAACAAAAATCCTATGCCACACCACGGAGGTCCCAGAATCAACGCTATTGAAGAAGACAAGCCGTCTTATTTGATAACTAGTGTGGGTCAGATTCGGACACCGTTGGTAGAGATTAAGGCTCAGCTCCTCGAATGTCAAATGTTCCCGGGGTGTGAGTTAGGGTGCGCTTACTGCAATATTTCAGTAAATGGGTGCGATAACTTGAGGAATGGCATAGATGGTCTCATTCAGAGTGGCCAACTTCAAATCACCACATCATTTCCAACAAATCCAGCAATCTCATCAGCAACAATTCCGGTATCTCCTACAACTGCAACAACCATTGTTCCCGACAATTCTTCGGCTTCATCAACAAATGCTTCATCTGTCATTTCAACTGATCAGATATCAACAAATGCTCCTTCTACAACTCCAGCACCACTCCATTTCGAAACTTCTACAACAACAACACCCATCCTTCCAACAATGTTTCCTACAACATCAGCAACAAATAATGAAGACGTCTCAACCGTTACAATCTATTACGATCCAGAGAATAATTCAGCCTACAACTCACAAAGTGCTACTCCCGTCAGAGCACCAGTCACGATATATTACGATCCACAAACTATCACAGTCCCTTCTGCAGCTGCCATCAGTCCAGTCACTGTCACAGTGCCTGGGCCAGTACCTTATGAAAGCAGTAAGGCCATCCCTTGGCATTACGGCTCTGACATATACTGCGAAGGAAAGAAAATCACTCTTGAACCATCAACACCTGCACCACAAATAGACAATGTGGGAGGAGGCGGAGGCTTCACTCGAAGCGGACGTCTCTTTGCTCCACAAATTCAAAGACCCACTGCCGAAGCAGAAGCTGCTGCCAAGGCAAAAGGAAAGAGCCCGGTGCAGGAAGATCAAGCTATTAAGGAAACTTTGAAAACACCCTTTGATCAAGAAGTTGATGAGTTTATGAGGATCATCAAAAAGAGTGATTACAAAATAGTGGATCAGCTTCATCAGACGCCTTCCAAGATCTCCATTCTATCATTGCTTATGTGCTCCGAAGCCCATCGGAATGCACTACTCAAAGTCTTGCACGCAGCTTACGTGCCTGAAGAGATCACCGTCAATCAGTTGGAAACCGTGGTTGGAAATGTTACTGCTAGCAATGGGCTAGGGTTCACCAACACTGACTTGACTACGGAAGGCCGCAATCATAACAAGGCCCTGCACATCACTATGGAATGTAAAGGTGCAGTCCTTTCCCATGTGCTGGTAGACACAGGATCATCCCTCAATGTCTTACCTAAAAAGGCCCTGGTGAAGCTAGAATATGAAGGATTGGCGTTGCGTCCCAGTAACCTGGTAGTAAGAGCCTTTGATGGTTCTAAGAGATCGGTTTTGGGGGAAATTGAGCTGCCTGTAACGATTGGCCCACAAACTTTTAAAACGATCTTCTACGTGATGGACATTCAGCCTGCCTACAGCTGTTTGTTGGGTAGACCATGGATTCATGCCGCTGGCGCAGTAACGTCTACCCTTCACCAGAAGTTAAAATTTGAGTGGGAAGGCCAAGTCGTTACTATCTGTGGGGAGGAGGATATTTTTGTTAGCCATCTGGCTACTTACAAATACATTGAGATGGATGGGGAGATCCATGAAACGATGAGCCAAGGGTTTGAGGCCTTGAACGTGAACGAAGCATCTGCTGTATCTGGAATCTCCATGGCATCTTATCAACAAGCCCGGAAGGTTGTTGAAGAGGGGACTGCCCAAGGCTGGGGCAAGGTTTTATCTGTGGAGGAGAAGAAGGACAAATTTGGGTTGGGTTACAGACCAACTCAACAAAATCAAGCAGAGGCTGCTGAGAAGCCCGGTTTTGTCAGTGGGGGGATGCTCACCCCTGATGCAATCAACAATTTGGAAGACGAGCTGGAAGAAGAACGCAACCTGGAAAGCTGGATTCGTCCAAAGATCCCGGGGAGCAGTATCTCAAACTGGTCTTCCCAGGAAATTATAAGAGTTACTCATGCAGAGTAATTATTATTTCCTGTATTTTTATAGCATGCATCAAAGTCTTGCATCTTGCCCAAGATGACAAGACTCATTTTGTAATCGGGCCATCTGTACTTTTTGTGCAACAAGATTAATCAATGAAATATCAGACATCTTTTTGCAAATGAGTCCTTTTCTTTTCCGCTCACTGTTTTTCCATTTTTCTTTTTGTACAAAAAATAAATGGCGATGTTTTCAAAATGATAACTTCATTTCAATTTTCTAAACAAGATTAAAATCAATCACTAAAATGAATAAACTGAACCCTTGCAGAGAGTGCCTTCCAGACAGCACCGACAACAGCACGGCTATGACTTTGTATGACTTTGACAATCCGATCAATCAAGCTGATGAAGGGGTTGAAGAAGATTACGAGCTTCCTGAAGAGCTAGCCAGACTGTTGAGACAAGAGGAGAAGTTTATCACTCCTCATCAGGAGGAGGTGGAAACAATTAATCTTGGTACAGATGAAGATGTGAAAGAAGTCAAAATCGGGGCCAGCCTACAAGACTCAGTAAAGAAACAACTGATTGACCTGCTTCAGGAGTATGTGGATGTGTTTGCTTGGTCTTACCAGGATATGCCAGGGTTGGACACCGATATCGTCATGCACAAGCTGCCTTTAAAGGAAGAATGTCCACCGGTTAAACAGAAACTGCGCCGCACTCGCCCAGACATGGCAATGAAAATCAAAGAAGAGGTACAAAAGCAGTGGGACGCCGGGTTCCTTGTTGTGACTAGCTATCCGCCGTGGGTTGCTAATATAGTACCTGTGCCTAAGAAAGACGGCAAAGTGAGGATGTGTGTTGACTATCGGGACCTGAACAGAGCCAGCCCAAAAGATGACTTCCCATTACCGCACATTGATGTATTGGTGGATAACACGACTCAGTTCTCGGTATTCTCCTTCATGGACGGATTTTCAGGATACAATCAGATTAAAATGTCACCTGAAGACATGGAGAAGACAACCTTCATCACACCCTGGGGCACGTTCTGTTACAAGGTGATGCCATTCGGGTTGAAGAATGCTGGCGCGACATATCAACGGGCTATGGTAACATTATTCCACGATATGATCCATAAAGAAATAGAATGTTACGTGGATGACATGATTGCCAAGTCCCTCACAGAAGAAGACCACCTGGTAAATCTGTTGAAGTTATTCAAGCGCCTGAGGAAGTACCAACTGAAGTTGAACCCCAATAAGTGCACATTCGGGGTGCGATCCGGTAAGCTGCTGGGATTTATTGTAAGCGAGAAAGGGATTGAAGTTGACCCTGATAAAGTCAAAGCTATTCAAGAGATGCCTGCGCCAAAAACTGAGAAAGAAGTTCGAGGGTTCTTAGGCCGATTGAACTACATTTCACGGTTCATATCTCACCTTACAGCAACCTGCGAACCCTTGTTCAAGCTATTAAGAAAAGAACAGACGGTCAGGTGGAACGAAGACTGCCAAAGGGCTTTTGACAAGATCAAGGAATACTTACAAGAGCCTCCAATCCTTATGCCTCCAGTTGAAGGAAGACCTCTGATAATGTACCTGACAGTATTAGAAGAGTCAATGGGGTGTGTGCTGGGCCAGCATGACGAGTCTGGTCGAAAAGAGTATGCAATATACTACCTAAGCAAAAAGTTTACCGACTGTGAACAACGTTATTCACTGCTCGAGAAAACTTGCTGTGCTTTAGCGTGGGCTGCTCGCCGACTGAGACAGTATATGTTGACCCACACTACCTTATTGATCTCAAAGATGGACCCAATTAAGTACATTTTTGAGAAGCCAGCACTTACCGGACGGGTTGCAAGATAGCAAATGATTCTCACGGAATATGACATTCAGTACACCTCTCAGAAAGCTATCTAGGGCAGTGTACTATCTGAATATCTTGCTGAGCAACCCATTGATGACTACCAGCCTATGAGATTTGACTTCCCTGATGAAGACATCATGTTCATAAAATCAAAAGATCATGAAGAGCCTATTCACACTAAAGGGCCTGACCCAGAAGAAGAATGGACTATGATGTTTGACGGGGCTGTTAATATGAATGGTCGTGGTGTTGGTGCAGTACTCATTACACCTAAGGGGGTTCACATGCCTTTCTCGGCAAAACTCACTTTCAACTGCACTAACAACGAAGCTGAATACGAAGCTTGCATTATGGGTCTTGAGGAAGCCATTGACCTCAGGATCAAGACTTTAACTGTGTTCGGAGATTCAGCTCTGGTAGTTAATCAGACCAACGGGAAATGGTACACCCACCAAGATCATCTGATACCTTACAGGGATTATACAAGAAGGTTATTGACTTTCTTCACAATAGTAAAGCTTGAGTATATCCCTCGGGACGAGAATCAGTTTGCAGATGCTCTGGCTACCATTTCGTCCATGATCAAAGTTCAGGCTGCCAACTTTGTACCTCAGATTTCAGTATCCAGACTTGACAGACCAGCATATGTATTTGCAGCAGATGTTGTCAAAGATGATAAGCCTTGGTTCCATGACATTAAATGCTTCTTGGAGGATCAAACATACCCACCTGGGGCATCTTCCAATGATAAGAAGACTTTGAGAAGGCTTGCTGGTAGTTTCTTTCTGAACACTGATGGGTCTTTATACAAAAGGAACTTTGATATAGTACTCCTCAGATGTGTTGATAAGACGGAAGCAGATTTGTTGATGCATGAAGTGCACGAAGGATCCTTTGGTACCCATGCAGGAGGGCATGCCATGGCCAAGAAGTTGTTGAGGTCAGGGTATTATTGGATCACAATGGATGCAGACTGTTGTGTCTACGCCAGAAAATGCCATAAATGCCAGATCTATGCAGATAAGGTGCATGTGCCTCCCAATCCTTTGAACATAATGTCTTCGCCATGGCCCTTTGCTATGTGGGGTATTGATATGATTGGCAAGATCGAGTCGACTGCTTCGAATGGCCACATATTCATCCTGGTCGCCATTGACTATTTCACCAAGTGGGTCGAAGCAGCTTCATATGCAAATGTTACAAGACAAGTGGTAGCCAGATTTCTGAAGAGAGATATCATCTGTCGATACGGAGTTCCCGAGCGAATCATTACTGATAATGGTTCCAACTTGAACAACAAAATGATGGCAGAACTATGTCGGGACTTCAAGATCCAACACCACAATTCTTCTCCTTACAGGCCAAAGATGAATGGCGCTGTTGAGGCAGCTAATAAGAATATCAAGAAGATTGTGCAGAAGATGGTAGTCACCTACAAAGACTGGCATGAAATGCTACCATTTGCCTTGCATGGGTACCGCACGTCAATCAGAACATCCACTGGGGCAACACCGTATCAGCTTGTGTATGGTATGGAGGCAGTCCTACCTGTTGAAGTTGAATTACCCTCCTTGCGAGTACTGATGGATGTTAAGCTGAACGAAGCAGAGTGGGTCCGGTCCCGATACGAGCAGCTGAGTCTGATTGAAGAGAAAAGATTGGATGCAATCTGTCATGGGCAGTTGTATCAGAAAAGAATGAAGAGAGCCTTCGATCAGAAAGTCAGGCACCGAGAATACCAAGTAGGGGATCTTGTGCTGAAAAGAATCCTCCCTCCTCATACAGACCACAGGGGCAAATGGACTCCAAACTATGAAGGACCATTCGTAGTAAAGAAGGTTTTCTCCGGTGGAGCACTGATGCTCAGCACCATGGATGGTGAAGACTTCCCGTCCCCTGTGAATTCAGATGCAGTTAAAAAATACTTCGCATAAAAGACCCGCTGGACACAAAAACAGAATGTAAGTCCAGGCAAAAATAGGGCATCCCGGCGAGTCAAAAACAGAATAAAAGACTCGGGCAAAAATAGGGGAAAAATAGAAAAAATGTACACCCGCTGAGTTGAAAAGCCACATTGGACAACTCAGGCAAAAATGGGTATCCCAATGGATTGAAAACCCGAAAGGGCGATCCATGCAAAACAAGGGAATAAGGGAACAACTGCAGTCTGAATTCGTCTGTATCGCCTACAACTTGGTACGCCTCTAAAGGATTAAGCTCCAATCAGAATTAACCTTCTCCAGAAAGCAAGACGAGAAGAACGTCAAAAGTCATGCGAGTCATAGCAAGAGGGGAAGCTCCTTTGAAAGCGTCGTCAATATCGCCAGCACTTTGTTTCTCAATTTGTAACAGTCTCCTCATTTTAGGAGATATGTTTCTTTGACTGTATCTCGCCAATTCAGGGCATTTGAATTAATAAAATCAGATTTTTCTGTCATGTTGCGTCTTGTACATTTTTTGCAAAGAATGTCTGATGTCTCTAAAAAACTAATTGCATAAGTACAGATGCTTTCCTCTAAAAAATAAAAACACGTGCTTGCAGGAAATATACTTACTCTCAGAAGCGTATAACTCCTATGGCAGAATCCAGTAAGGGATACCTCGGGAATACTTGTGCGTTTCTCTATCTTTGCAGGATTGCAGGTATTCAAAAGCGCAACTCGGGGCATGTAGGCTTCACCCCAGCAAGCTGGCAGATCAACACTCAGTCATAGCACTCAAGGTGCTTTCTCCCCAGCTGAGTTGCCACTGATAGCTTCCCCAGTTAAGTTACCACTTGTCACTTATCCCCACCAGAGTTGCCAGGCATCACCTCTCCAACAGGGCAGTACTAGAAGATGCCCATATCCCCAGCTGAGTTGTCAAGTATCATCCTCAGCAGAATTTTCTAGGAAGTTCTTTCAGTGATCTTTTCCCCAGCCAAGTTGCCATTGGCCAAGATCCAGGGAACCATCTCCCCACAGAGTGTCAGCCTCTATTCAGAAGAGCAACGCATGAAGGAGTCACAACAGAGTACGGAAAGCTTCTACAAAAGCTGGGTCATTCATTTACTGGGATATGTCAATCAGTGACTTATTCCCCAAACAGATACTTCTCATCAGATCTACCAATGATCACATCCCCAGCTGGGATGCCCATTTTTAACAGATCAGCCAGAGATCTTCGCGGCAGTGGGATCCGAATCCCGGTTTGATATCTTTGCATAATCATAGCATTTGCATCATATTCACCCACAAAGCGTAGCATTCCGTCTAATACGGAGCATTACGGCAAAAATCAAACATATAGCATAATCATAAGTCATGTTTTGAATCAAACACACGTGAATAATAAATCCATCAATATGCGGAATACTTTCCCCAAAATCCCCACCAGAGTCCCCAGCAAAAGCAGTTGCCTCACAATTCACAAACACCAGTATATACTCATTTTGACACCCGTCCGTGTCGTCATTCCCCAGTAAAGTTACCTGAACATTCTTTGCAAACAAAACCACTCGTATTATAGAAGCTTCCTGATACCCGCCCGTATCATACCCCCAACAAAAAACCAAAGACATCATCTTTGCACTCACCTATACTTGTATTTACTCCTTTTTGACACCCGTCTGTGTCATCTTTCCCCAGCGCAGTCACCTACACTTTTACACCCCATATACTTGTTGATATTATACTTTTCTCCTTTTGACCCTCGTCCGTGTCCCTCTCCCCAGCAGATAAAAACTCATCTATACAATATTCACACTCGTACTTATACAGATACTCGTCCGTATCTTGTATACACCATTTATATTCCCACAGATTCGGCATTGGTCCATGTTCTTTGTTAACCAGTTGGTACTCGTCCGTACCATCATCTCAGAACATGTGTCAGGCGTTTGTAGTCTTAAGGATGCTCGTCCGTATCTTTAATCCATACACTGTGTCAAACACTTACGTCTCCTTGAATATAGATACTCGTCTGTGTCTACTATTCCCCAGAAGGGTCCCTCCAGATTCAATGCTCGTCCGTGTTCCTTGTTAACCAGTTGATACTCGCCCGTATCATCGTCTCTGAACACGTGTCAGTATTTTGTTTCTACATGATACTCGTCCGTATCATAGTCTTAAGGATGCTCGTCCGCATCTTTAATCTATACACAGCATCTAAACACTTGTACCTTTTGTTTCTTGGATATGAACACTCGTCCGTGTTTACTATTCCCCAGTAGATCACCAGCAAAGCATTTTTTCCTTTTTATCTGACACTCGTCCTGTGTCATGATAAACCCTGAGAGCAGCCGTACCCTGCTAGGTGGTCGTCCTCCACCTCTTGATGATCGTCCTCCATCATGCTCATCCGATGGCCGTCCCCATCGTTGATATTTAGCAGCCGTCCCCTGCTAGGTGGTCGTCCTCCACCTCTTGATGATCGTCCTTCATCATTTTATCCAATGGCCGTCCCCATTGTTGATTTTGGTTATCTGGCGTTCGTCCTACGTCATGACAAACCTTGAGAGCAGCCGTCCCCTACTAGGTGGTCATCCTCCACCTCTTTATGGTCGTCCTCCATCATGCTCATCCGATGGCCGTCCCCATCGTTGACCCTTTTATCCGGCATTCGTCCTATGTCGCGATATTTTCGGCAGCCGTACCCTGCCAGGTGGTCGTCCTCCACCTGAGATGACCGTCCCTCATCTTAACCCGACAGAGCAGCCGTCCCCTGCTAGGTGATCGTCCTTCACCTTTGATGACCGTACCTCATCATCTGTTTATTTCATTTATTCTTTAACCCGATGGCCGTCCCCGTCGTGGTCCCTTTTCTTTTTAGCCCGATGGCCGTCCCCATCGTTGCTCACTTTACTTTATGAACTTGATGGCCGTCCCCGTCATGTTTCATCAATACCCAGAGAGTCTTGCAGCTTTACTTGATGGCCGTCCCCATCATAATATCTTATTTTTCCCAGCTAGTCGGCCGTCCCCGTCTTGGCTTTACCTTTTATCCCCAGCATGTCGGCCGTCCCCGTCATTGCTCTTTACCCAGCAGTCGTCCTCTGCTCGACGGTCGTCCTCCGTCGCCCACACTTTACAATATACTTTATTTTACAATCTATATCCCTTTTCTTCTTCATTCTGTAAGTGCAAATTTTGGACTGTCTTTGGTATTCAACCACAAGTTATCTTGTTTGCCTGATAAGCCTTCGCTTACATCCTACACAGCTAACTCATGTTTGAATAGGGGCAGCTGTAAACACCCCAAATTTGCCCTCACTCATTCACACCATGACTTGTGATCATTCTCATATGCATAAACACAATCATAACATCTCATATCCCATTTTTGATTCACTGCATAGATTCAAAGTCATCTGCATCTAGGGTTTGTGATCTGAGCAATCCAGGAGCTTCTTGAGCCACTCCAAAGGTCATCAATCACTTCAAAGGGGTCCATGTATGTTCAAGCATCATATTATATCCTCTCAAAGTCAAGAATTCCAAAGAATCACAAGAACTGGGATTGGTATGGAAGCAGAGCCAGGATAGACTGCACAGATGACCTAAAATTAGGGTTTTGGTTTCAGAGGCCATAACTCCAAATTTTTTGGTCATTATTGTTTCTATTGGTCTCTATATGGTATAGGGAGTATGCATATCAATTTTCATGAAGAAATTCCATGGGGAAGTCATCTGATCAAGAGTTGACTTTTCAGACAAGTTAGTGCAAAATCAGGGCATCTGAGGCCCCCAATGACCCAACCAAGGGGTGATCTTCATCATTTTGAGTGTATTTGATCTTTATTTGATCATGGAAGAGGTTTGAAGTTCACAAAATTCAAGAATTACAAGTTTTTGTAAAGTTGACTTTTTTGGGCATGGTTGACTTTTAAGGAATATGTCATTTTAGGCAATTTTTCAACCCTTACTTTTTGATCCAAAAGTGCTTCAAATGGAAAAACTTTGGTCATGAAAGTTGTAGAATAGATCTTTCCCTTTTCAAAAAGTACAAGAACATGACCTAATTCATTTTGGATCAAAAGTTATGGTTCATCAAAGTTGGCAAAAATCACTAATTTTCAAGTCAAGCACCAATTGGAAATTTGCAAATTCATGTACCAAGCATTCTAGTGACTTCAAAATGACTTCAAAACTTCATCATATGATCATATATGACCCCAAAAACAGAATTGGCCCAAGGAATTTTGCATTGCTTGCCTTGATTTCCAAAGTTCCATAAGGCATTTTTCATAAGGGTGCAAAGAGGGATTTTTGACAAAATCATTCTCCAAAGAGTTATGTGATCACTAATCATTTTCTATGCATTGCCATGACCAATTGAGACATCATGTGACAAAATTCAGCAAGAAGAATCACATGTGCATAAGCAAAAATCATGAGAAAACACAAGTGGACAACTTGCAAAATCACTCTCAACTCATGATCCACATGTTGCAGTCATTCATAAGCAATCCAATGGTCATCCTTGACTCAAGCTGAAGCAAGACATGCCCTAACACAGCTGCTGCCATAGCCCATACTGCAAGTACCAATCACATTGACTTTTTGGCAAAAACTCCCATACTCTTGGCACAGTGAGCAGCCACCCTACTGACCTGCCCCACAGGCTATCCACACAACTTGGAGATGTTATAGCAAAGCATTGAGCATTGAAGCAAGCCAGAACACAGCATACCACAAAACTGTCAAAGAGCTTCTTCTCTTCGATTCTCATTTTCCAGCCACCAAACATCAAAACTCTCTTCACCAACAAATCAAACACATAAAGAGGAACCAGAATCAGCCATTAACAGAGCTTGAAACCACTCACACACAAACTCCATTTTCTGATACACCAGAACTGGACTTCTCAAAATAGCTTGTTTAAGCTCATTCCAAGCCTACCATTAGCATCAGGAGAACCATTGGGGTGAGTCTACATCAAGGAGAAGCCCAGAAAGCCCATAAACAGGATCTTCCATCTCAGGTATGGCCATGAAATTTTTCTCCCAGAGCTTGCATTTTAAGTTATAAATGGATTGTGTATGTCTTGCTGATCATGGGGATGGGTTTAGATTTAGAAATAAGTGAGAAATGAGGATTTACCAGGGCTCTGAAACTTTGCCCGTGAATCTTCATGGCTTCGATTCTCTTCATTTGAGCATGAGAAATTTAGTTTGAAAGTTGATTTGAGTGAGGATTGAGTAGAGGAACATTTCCCTGGCTTTAATTTGAAGTATAGTGGCCTGAATCATGATCTAGGGTTTTGATGCTGCCGGAGAAGATGACCGGAGCTTCCCTCCGGTCACCTGAATTTGTTTAACCCTAATCCTGTAATTAAATGAGGTTTAAATATTGAGCGTTGGATCATCTGACTTGCCTTGACTTCGCGCGCGGATGAGTGGTTCAGATGGGTCCACTGTGCCCTAATCACCATTAATCCATTTAATTAATTCATAAAACTTAATTAAAGTCAGAGTCAATCCAGACCATTCATCTGCGCGCCAAGTCAATGGTCTCCCCCCAGCTTCAAATCTCATGCGTTGGATCTGCATACTTCCATTTATTTTGATTTTAATTTCATTTTTTCTCATTTAATTTGTACAATTTATTTAAAATAGCAAAAATTATTTAAAAATTATGAAACTTTTTGTCAAGAGTTTCATTAATTTTTAAAACACAAAAATATTTTTTATTTTCATTTTTAGCATTAAAAAGTATTTTTAAATATTTAAAAGTTTATTTTTAATTGATTAATGAAAATTAATTTATTAAAAATGCTTTTAGGTATTTAAAAATCACCAAAAAATTCATGAAATGTTTTAAGACATTTAGAAACATTGTCCAACCTTCAAACCAAATTTATTTTTTGATCTTGATGCATTTTGAGAATTTTTCATTGAATTAAAATCATTTTGATGCATTATTTTGATCCCAACTTCAAAAAAATCATTTCTGCCTATCCATGAAGAGTTGGACCTTGATTCTTTTTGCATTGCATTGTGTTTAGCATGTAGTTTGTGAGATTAAATGGCCTTGATTTGATCTTTCATTTTCCATTTGCTTGATAATTTTCTTGTTAAGGAACCCTAAAACCCTAGAGAACTTGGAAAAATCATAACTTGAAATTGGTTAGGAGTTGAGACCTCTCCTTTGGGCAGTGGGTTAGTGTAGGATTAGGGGTCCTTTGAGTGCATTTTCAATTTTTTATAATGTTGTTTGCTTCTGATTTTGGTTTTTGTTTGATGCTTTGATCATAAACCCTAATTTGGGCTTCCATATGCATCCATCTTGCATTTTCTTGCATAACATGACTTGCCATGAAATTCCATGCCTTCATTTGATTCATTTAACATCATAAGACATATTGAAAGCATGTTTGATCATTGCACCTTGCATTTGTCATGTTGTATGCCATATGCATCTCATAACCTTTCATGTATGTTCTTGGTTCTTAACTTGCTCCATTTGGCATCCATGAGCTTGTATGATCATCCACATGTTTTGTTTCTGGTTTGTAGCATCTCATAGCATCATTAACATCACATATATGCTTCTGGTTTTGGTTTGCCTCATACCATTTCATCTCATTTTGCATTGCATTGCACTTTCTTTTCTAACCTTTCAGGTGGTAAGTGATTTTGAGAAGTGAATTTGCCTTCACTTCTCATACTTTCTTCTCATCTCTCTCTTGCATCCTTGCTGCATTTTCATATGTGTTTGAGATTGAGCTTGCTCATTCTTCTTCTTCTTACTTTCTTTCTCCAAGTGACTTGACTTCTTGAATGAAGCAAGTTACTTGGCTTCTCCTGATCCCTTCATCTGCTTCCTGGTGGTTCCTCTGAAGACTTCTTTTGAAAACCTCACAAACCCTAGGAACAACCAAGCATGACAATGATTAGGGTTTTGATTAGTCTCCCCTCTTAGTTTTACCTTTGTGTCTCTTTGAGTCTTCTCTTCTCATCTCATAATCAGGGACTAAACCCTAAAGGCTTTAAGGCTTTGTGATTAAGCTTATGCCTGCATCCTTCTCTTAGGATGGAGTGTATAACTTTAATCCTAAGTGTTAAACCCTTAATGTGTTTCAATCTCTTAATCAATCCACTTAATAATCATCAAAGCATCACACTTGTAACTTGGGCCTTGCATTAGGGTTCTAATTCTTCCTTAACTGGTTAAGAAGGACTAACCCTAGTGTTAATGGACAAGTCCCCCTCAAGTTGTCTTACAAACCCTAAAAATCACTTCATCATCATACCATTAAATAAAGTCCACTTAACCAAAGGCTTGTTTTGTCATGAGTTTAATCCCTAATCATGGATTAAGTTGAGGAGCTTTCCTCAGCTTAAACATTCTCATCTATTATCCTTCTATTAGGATGGTGTAATGAGTCTGTTTAATCCCTGATTATGGCTTAATCTCATTACTTAACACTAAACGAAAACACCAAAAACATCTAAATAATCACAAGTAGGTTAATGATCTTAATCCTGCATCAAAGGTGATTAAGTGTGAGAAGCTGACTTCACACTTAAGGTATTCTCATTACCCCTAATCAGAGGGATGATGTGATGAGTTTACTAAAACCATTGGTTTAGGCTTAAGCTCATTATCTTATGACAAAATCTCAAAAGCAATAAAAGACTGAAAATACAAAAACAAACAATAATCGTTTCCTTCGGGATTCTTTTCTCATCATCTTCACTCATAAACGAGAACTTGCTTCTTCCGTCTAATGCAAGACAGTTTGCATCTGTGCCAGACAGATCATACACTTGAGCATAGGCAAGTAAGCAGTTCACAGGTCAATTCATCTTTCAGTCTCTTTGGGTCGAACTACGGTGTTCTGACTTCCTCATTGCACGAGAGGATACGTAGGCATAACTTAACAGTTATCGAACAAAAGTCTCTGTATATTCCCCCTCCTTCCAGCTTTATTCTTAGCCTCATTATCATGAGCATTTCACTCTTGTCCTTACACTGACACTGTACATTTATACACATCACATTTCTTTACACTGACACCTGTACATCTTTTTCCAGCTTATTTATACACAGATTGCACTGACACTACCCCTTTAAAACACAAATCTTTTAAGCGTGGATCCCGTCGAGTACGACGGACAATCTGGGTGCTAATACCTTCCCAGGTTGTAACCAACCCCCTTTCTCAGTCTCTCTGGTTCGCAACCGTCTTATCCATGTCTTTCTAGGTCTATGCAGCATTACCTTTCCTCCGGGATAAAAATGCCCAGCTGGCGACTCTATTCATCTCCAGTGAGTTCACTGCTGTGTGTTCTCATTGTCCCTCTCGCCGACCGTTCGCGTCTGTACCTTTATTTGGGCCATTCCCCATTTATCGGGAGCGACACCAACGTCCCGAGGTAATAGTGTGCTTTCAGGAAGATAAACAACATCCTGAGGTAGTGATGTAACCTTTGGGAAGATAAACAACGGCCCAAGGTAATAATATGCTTTCAGAAGTATAAACAACGTTCTGAGGTAATAATATGCTTTCAGAAGTATAAACAACGTTCTGAGGTAATGATATGCTTTCAGGAGGATAACCAACGTCCCGAGGTAATAGTGTGCTTTCAGGAAGATAAACAACATCCTGAGGTAGTGATGTAACCTTTGGGAAGATAAACAACGGCCCAAGGTAATAATATGCTTTCAGGAGGATAAACACCATCCTGAGGAAATGGGGTAACCTTTGGGAAGATAAACAACGGCCCAAGGCAATAATATGCTTTCAGGAGGATAAACAACGTCCTGAGGAGATAATATGCTTTCAGGAGGATAAACAACGTCCTGAGGAAATGATAACTTTTGGGAAGATAAACAACGTCCCAATAGTCACAATTTGTTGATAAAATTTGTCTGCTGGAGAATTAACCTGAAAACAAGGTAGCATTCTGTATGGTAATATTAGCTTATGCATTATGTATGCATGTATAATATGATGCACTTAAGTAATGTACTATGTATCTATGTATATGTATGTTATGATGTAAATGATGTATGTATGCATCATGCAGCCTGGAGCGTCTGGATATCTTCGTATAACAATTGCTGGCAAGGGAAAATAAATCCCAATTCGTTGCTGAAGAATATGAGGAACTCGTTCCCGTCTTGTTTGATAATATATTATACATAACCTCCCGTCTTCGTTTGATAGTAGGGTATACATAACCTCCCGTCTTCGTTTGATAGTAGGGTATACATAACCTCCCGTCTTCGTTCGTCGTACTCCTATTGGAAATTAAATTCCCGAATATCCGTATGAGGATAAAAGAGATGGATATAAATTCCAGGGGAGATGTGACTTGAAGTACTTCATGAAGATTGATTTGCCCTACTGGGGATTTGTAGCTGTCTTGTAGGGATGAACCGGTGAAGCTTCGTTGGAATCCTTCCCTCGTTCGTCCTTAGTAAATACTATTACTTTATTTTCATGCATTTCTGGTAAACATCAATCATATTAAGCGTACATGCATTTCTGGTAAACATCAATCATATTCAAAAGCATACATACATTCAAACACAACCAATGGACGTTTCGCTTATGTAAATAGGGTAAAAGTAAATCTGGATTCCAAGATGGAATTTTATTTATATCAAAAAGTGACCTATACATAGGTGAGTTTATACAAGGAGACAGACATCCTAGTAAGAGGAATTTGTCATAACAAGTTTTACAAACAAAGAAAATCAGCTACGTGGGAAATAATCCTATTGAGTTTCAATTCTACTATTGCCATTATCTTCAAGTATCTCATCTTCTGCTGTTGAGAAGGAAACGATTGGATTGAGCTTTATCTGTTCAAACTTGAGTAAGTAACACAATTGGTTGCCCTTTCAGGTTTTCAATCCACCGGGATACCCTTTTTTGCCCAAGCCGCCCTTTCAGGTTTTCGACTTGCCGGGTGTACGTCTTTTTATATATATCCCTAATTTTTGCCCAAACCCTTTTGGTTTGTCGGGATGCCCTTATTTTTGCCTAGGCCTGTCAACCTAGCGGGTTTCTTTTTATGCGTAGTATTTTTTAACTATGTCTGCGTTTACAGGCTGCGGGAAGTCTTCACCATCCATAGTAGTGAGTATCATGGCACCTCCTGAGAATACTGTCTTGACTACAAATGGTCCTTCATATGTAGGAGTCCACTTGCCCCTAGGATCACCCTGTGGTAATATGATACGCTTGATTACCAAGTCACCAACCTGATATACCTTTGGCTTAACCTTCTTGTTAAAAGCTTTGATCATTCGTTTCTGGTACATCTGGCCATGACAAACTGCTGCTAACCTCTTCTCATCAATCAAGTTTATCTGGTCAAGTCGAGTTTGAATCCACTCATCTTCATCCAAGCCTGCATCCTTCATAATTCTTAAGGAGGGAATCTGAACTTCAATGGGCAGAACTGCTTCCATACCATAGACCAAGGAGAATGGGGTTGCCCCCGTTGAAGTACGTATTGTAGTACGATAACCATGAAGAGCAAATGGCAACATCTCTTGCCAATCCTTGTAAGTAACAGTCATCTTCTGTACAATCTTCTTAATATTCTTATTAGCAGCTTCAATTGCCCCATTCATCTTTGGACGATACGGAGAAGAGTTGTGATGCTTAATCTTGAACTGCGTGCAGAGATCAGTAATTATAGTGTTGTTCAGATTAGAGCCATTGTCAGTAATAATCCTTTCAGGGATGCCATACCTACATATGAGATTGTTCTTAATGAATCGAGCCACAACATTCTTAGTAACAGATGCAAATGAAGCTGCCTCTACCCACTTCGTGAAGTAATCAATAGCAACCAGGATGAAACGATGCCCATTAGAAGCAGTAGGTTTGATCTCACCAATCATATCAATGCCCCACATGGCAAAAGGCCAAGGAGCAGTCAACACATTCAAAGGTGATGGAGGTATGTGTACTTTATCAGCATAAATTTGACACTTGTGACATGTTCTGGAGTGTTGATAGCAGTCAGCTTCCATGGTAGACCAATAGTAACCTGCTCTCAATATCTTCTTTGCCATAGTATGACCACTAGAATGAGTGCCAAAGATTCCATCATGCATATCTTCCATAATCTATGTTGCTTCTTTCTTATCCACACAACGAAGCATAGTTGAATCATGATTGCGCTTGTACAGAATGCCATTACTCAAAAAGAACTTAGCAGAAAACCTTCTCAGAAACGTCCTATCTTTGACAGATGCCCCTTCAGGGAACTCCTGAGCTTCAAGATATCTTCTTACTTCATAGAACCAAGGCTTCTCCTCTGCCCCTTCAGTGTCAATCTCATTGCAGTATGCAGGATTCTCAAATCTATCAATAGTAATCTTGGGAGCTTCATCCTCCCAGCTGATCTCAAACATAGATGCCATGGTGGCTAATGCATCTGCCAACTGATTCTCTCTCCGTGGAATATGTCCAAAGGTAACTTCTTCGAAATGTGGGATCAAAGACAACACATACTCTCTGTAAGGAATGAGATTATCATGCTTGGTGTCCCAATCTCCTTTAATCTGACTTACTACCAGGGCTGAATCTCCATACACATCAAGGAACTGTATCTTCATGTCAATAGCAGCTTTAATACCCAGGATACATGCCTCATACTCAGCCATGTTATTGGTACAATAGAAACAAAGTCTGGAAGTAATCGGGGTATGACAACCTTCAGGGGAACTGATCACAACACCAACACCATTACCAAGTGCATTAGAGGCACCGTCAAAAACCATAGTCCATCGGGATCCTTGTTCAAGTCCGTCATATTGTCCAGGTTCTTTGGTAATAATCATAATGTCTTCATCAGGGAACTCAAAAATCATTGACTAGTAATCATCTACTGCTTGGTGAGCCAAATGGTCAACCACAACACTTCCTTTAATAGCCTTCTGAGTAGTATACTGTATGTCATATTCTGTCAAGATCATTTGCCATCTTGCTATTCTTCCGGAGAGAGCAGGTTTCTCGAATATGTACTTGATTGGATCCATCTTCGAAATCAACAAGGTAGTATGGGTCAACATATACTGTCTTAGTCGGCGAGCAGCCCATGCCAAAGCGCAGCAAGTTTTCTCGAGCAGTGAGTATCTTGTTTCACAGTCGGTAAACTTTTTGCTAAGGTAGTATATTGCCTGCTCTTTTTGACCAGACTCGTCATGTTGCCCCAACACACACCCCATTGAGTTGTCTAATACTGTTAAGTACATAATCAAGGGTCTTCCATCAACTGGTGGCATCAAAATTGGAGGTTCTAGCAGATATCTTTTGATTTCATCAAAGGCAGTCTGGCATTCATCATTCCATTCCATCACCTGGTCTTTCTTCAGCAACTTGAAGATTGGCTCACAGATGGCAGTTAATTGGGAAATAAATCTTGCAATGTAATTCAATCGTCCTAAGAAACCTCTAACCTCCTTCTTAGTACGGGTAGCTGGCAATTCTCGTTTAGCTTTCACTTTTGCAGGATCCACTTCAATACCTTTTCCACTGACTATGAAACCCAGGAGCTTACCAGATCTAACTCCAAAAGTACACTTGTTTGGGTTCAATCTTAGCTTGTATTTCTTCAACCTCTCAAACAATTTATGCAAATGATCAAGATGTTGCTCTTCATTCTGGGACCTGGCTATCATATCATCCACATATACCTCTATCTCATGATGAATCATATCATGAAACAAAGCCACCATAGCACGCTGATATGTTGCCCCTGCATTCTTCAAACCAAATGGCATCACTTTATAACAAAAAGTGCCCCACTGTGTAACGAATGTTGTCTTCTCCATATCTTCAGGAGCCATCTTGATTTGATTGTAACCAGAGAAACCATCCATAAAAGAGAACACCTTATGTTGAGCAGTGTTGTCTACCAGAATATCAATATGAGGAAGTGGAAAGTCATCCTTGGGGCTAGCCTTGTTCAGATCTCTGTAGTCTACACACATATGTACCTTACCATCTTTCTTAGGTACCGGCACTACATTTGCAACCCATTGAGGGTAAGAAGTCACAGCTAAGAACCCTGCATTGAACTGTTTCATTACCTCTGCTTTGATCTTCTCTGACATTTCAGGACGCATACGACGAACCTTCTGCTTCTTTGGACGACAATCTTCTTTTACTGGTAAACGGTGCACCACAATGTCTGTATCCAACCCTGGCATATCTTCATAAGACCAAGCAAAGATCTCCACATAGTCACGTAACATCTGAATCAGCCTGCTCTTGACACTATCCTCTAATTCAGCCCCTATCTTGACTTCTTTCCTGTTTTCTTCAGTTCCCAAATTCACAACTTCGACTGGCTCTTCATGTGGCTGTATAGCTTTCTCTTCTTGTTGTAACAACCTAGCAAGCTCTACAGGTACTTCACAATCGTCCTCATTTCCGTCTTCAGCTTGATAGATCAGATTCTCGAAATTATAATTGGCAATAGTAGAACTGTTATCAACAGGATCCAGAGTGGATGAGGATCTGCATTTTAGTGATGTGGGTGTGTGTAAGAACACATAGCTGATAAAGGTAAAAAATAAAATAAAATAAAGACAAGGAACACAATATTTACGAAAACGAAACGTCCACTGATTTTTATTGAATGAAGTATGCAAATGAAATGACAGCCCGTAACAAGCACACCATTGTGCCCCGGGTAAGGCACAAGGCTTGAGAGTTTTAATTGTTCAAGAAATTACAAACTTAAAAGCAACAACACAGTAATAGTATTTACTCCTGACTAAAGGAGATAGGAATAACATCTTCAGCTTTCCAATTATTGAGTCCAGCACCCACAGTAGGAAAAATCCAAGCATCCAAGTTGTAGTCTTCATCATAGTCACCCACATTATTGATCTGGTTCTTCATAACCCCTTGATTGGTGATACGAACAACACGAGCACGACGAACAGCCTTCTGGGACTCTGCAGTGAAACCCAAACCAAATTTGTCAGACTTGTATGGGATATCAGGAAGCTGACCCCAAATAGTACAACCACCTTCATCCACCACAGCTCTAGCATCTTTAAGGGAGGCCATTGTTGGAGGTACTCTGGTGACCACAGGAACTTTCTTGACAACAGGAGGAGCTTCATAATCATTAACAATCCAAGGAACCACTTTGTCGCTCCCGATAAATGGGACTGGCCCAAATAAAGGTGCAGACGCGAACGGTCGGCGAGAGGGACAATGAGAACACACAGGAGTGAACTCACTGGAGATGAATAGAGTCGCCAGCTAGGCATTTTTATCCCGGAGGAAAGGCAATGCTGCATAGACCTAGAAGAGATGGATAAGACGGTTGCGAACCAGAGAGACTGAGAAAGGGGGTTGGTTACGACCTGGGAAGGTATTAGCACCCAGATTGTCCGTCGTACTCGACGGGATCCACGCTTAAAAGATTTGTGTTTTAAAGGGGTAGTGTCAGTGCAATCTGTGTATGAAAGAGCTGGAAAAAAGATGTATAGGTGTCAGTGTAAAAGAAAGTGATGTGTGATATATACAGTGTCAGTGTGAGAGCAGGAGTATAAAGCTCAAGATTATGAGGCTGAGAAAATAAAGCTGGAAAGAGGGGGAATATACAGAGACTTTTGTTCGATAACTGTTAAGTTATGCCTACGTATCCTCTCGTGCAATGAGGAAGTCAGAACACCGTAGTTCGACCCAAAGAGACTGAAAGGTGAATTGACTTGTGAACTGCTTACTTGTCTATGCTCAAGTGTATGACCTGTCTGGCTCAGGTGCTAACTGTTTTGCATTAGACGGAAGAAGCAAGTTCTCGTTTATGAATGAATGAGATGAGAAAAGAATCCCGGAGGAGACGATTATTGTTTGTTTTTTGTGTTTTCAGTCTTTTATTGCTTTTGAAAGTTTGTCATAAGTTAATGAGCCTAAGCCTAAACCAATGGATTAGTAAACTCATCACATCTTCCCTCTGATTAGGGGTAATGAGAATGCCTTAAGTGTGAAGTCAGCTTCTCACACTTAATCACCATGGAGTAGGATTAAGATCATTAACCTACTTGTTGATTATTTAGATGTTTTTGTTGTTTTTGTTTAGTGTTAAGTAATGAGGTTAAGCCATAATCAAGGATTAAACAGACTCATTACACCATCCTAATAGAAGGATAATAGATGAGAATGTTTAAGCTGAGGAAAGCTCCTCAACTTAATCCATGATTAGGGATTAAACTCATGACAAAACAAGCCTTTATTAGATGGATTTTATTTAATGATAAGATGATGAAGTGATTTTTATGGTTTATAAGACAACTTGAGGGGGACTTGTCCATTAACACTAGGGTTAGTCTTTCTTAACCAGTTAAGGAAGAATTAGAACCCTAATGCAAGGCCCAAGTTACAAGTGTGATGTCTTGATGATTATTAAGTGAATTGATTAAGAGATTTAAACACATTAAGGGTTTAACACTTAGGATTAAAGTTATACACTCCATCCTAATAGAAGGATGCAGGCATAAGCTTAATCACAAAGCCTTAAAGCCTTTAGGGTTTAGTCCCTGATTATGAGGTGAGAAGATAAGACTCAAGAGAGACACAAAGGTAAAACTAAAAGGGGAGACTAATCAAAACCCTAATCATTATCAAGCTTGGTTGTTCCTAAGGTTTGTGAGGTTTACAAGAAAGATCTTCAATGGAACCACCAGGAAGCAGATGAAAGGATCAGGAGAAGCAAAGTAACTTGCTTCATTCAAGAAGTCAAGTCACTTGAAGAAAGAAAGTGAGAAGAAGAAGAATGAGCAAGCTCAATCTCAAACACAAACATAAATGCAGCAAGGATGCATAAGAAGAGATGAAGAGAAGTTAGGAGAAGTGAAGGCAAATTCACTTCTCAGGATAACTTACCACCTGAAAGGTTAGAAAAGAAATGCAATGCAATGCAAAATGTGATGAAATGACATGATGAGAAACAAAACCAGAAGCACATACATGATGTTATTAATGCTATGAGATGCTACAAGCATGAGGCAGCACATGGAGATGATCATACAAGTTCATGGATGTAAATGGAGCAAGTTAAGAAACATGAACATACATGAAAGGTTATGAAATGCAAATGGCATACAACATGGCAAATACATGATGCAATGATCAAACATGTTTTCAATATGTCTTATGATGTCAAATGAATCAAATGGATGCTTGAAATGTCATGGCAAGTCATGTTATGCAAGCAAATGCAAGATGGATGCATATGGAAGCCCAAATTAGGGTTTATGATCAAAGCATCAAACACAAACCAAAATCAGAAGCAAACAACATTATAAAAAATTGAAAATTCACTCAAAGGACCCCTAATCCTATACTAACCCAATGCCCAAAGGGGAAGTTCCAACTCTTTACCAATTTCAAGTTATGGTTTTTCTAAGTTTCCTAGGGTTTTAGGGTTCCTTAACAAGAAAATTACCAAACAAATGAAAAATGAAAGATCAAATCATGGCCATTTAATCTCACAAACTACATGCTAAACACAATGCAATGCAAAAAGAATCAAGGTCCAACTCTTTAGGGTTAGGCAGAAATGATTTTTGGAATTTTGGATCAAGATAATGCATCAAAAATGATTTTAATTCAATGAAAAATTCTCAAAATGCATCAAGATCAAAAAGTAAATTTGGTTTGAAGGTTGGACAATGTTTCTAAATGTTTTTAAAGGTTTCATGAATTTTTTGGTGATTTTTAAATGCCTAAAAGTATTTTTAATTAATTAATTCTCATTAATTAATTAAAAAGAAACTTTTAAATATTTAAAAATACTTTTTAAATGAAAAAAATGAAAATAAAAATATTTTTGTGTTTTAAAAATTAATGAAACTCTTGACAAAAAATTTCATAATTTTTAAACGGTTTTTACTATTTTTAATAAATTGTACAAATCAAATGAGAAAAAATGAAATAAAAATTAAAATAAACAGAAGTATGCTAAATGAGAGGCTGGGATTGAATCTGGTGATGAAACCATTGACTGCGCGCCAGATCTGATGGATCACATTCAAACTTGGTTAATCTGAATTATGAATTAATTAAATGAGATTAGGGTTTAATGAGGACATCTGGGCCACACGTACGCGCGCGAAGTCAAACAAGTCAACTGATCTAACGCACGAAATTCAAACTGCCTTAATTACAGGATTAAAACCCTAATCATTTTCAGGTGGCCGGAGAAGACCTCCGGTCGTCTTCTCCGGTGGGAACCCCACCTGAAAATTTCTAAAACTCTCAAAACGTAACTAAAATGAAATCTAAGAACACAGAAATGATTCCCACAACCCACTGAATCAAAACCCCAACACAAACATCATTTATATTTCATCAATCTCATGAATCGAAACAAAAGAAAAATTAGGGCAAGACTTTCAGAACACGATTACATCCTTATTTTTCCCCCATTTTCAAAACCAATGACATATTTATGATCAGGGAAGCATGAAGAACAACTTAAGAACTTAAAAAAGGATTTCTGGAAAAAATGTTCTTGAGCTACCTGAGTTTCGAAGCTTTCAATCTTGCAACTTTCTGACCCCTTCCTTTGATGCAATCCACTCCACTTGATCCCCTGATGATGCCTGAATGCTTAGAAGGAGTTTATGCTGGCTAGTTTGGGAGATTGAACAAGTTCTGTTCAAGCTCAGGTGAGAACTGTGTTTGTGATTCAGGCAGTTTCAGGCAAGGGTGAGGGGTTCTTTGTGATCAGGATGATGATTTGAGAAGGTTTGTGAAGTTTGTTCAAGTGTTTGTGGCCTGTATGAAGAGTTTCGAAAGCTTTGTCTTTGAGAGTGAAAAATGGGGAAGTTGAGTTCTTGCTGGTTTCAGGCTTATGTCTTGTTGGTTTGGGTTCAGTGAAACATGATGAGAAGGTTGGTGAAACTTGTTTGAATGTTTGTGGCTTGTGGAATCAGATTCGAAGGAAAATGCAAGTTGGAGAGAGTTTGTGAATGTGTGTTGAGTTGAGTTTTCAGGCTGGCTTGTTATGTGAAATGGCTGGCATTTGATCCACATAAACAAATCCTATTGGTCAGGTGATGTGACTTGTGCTTTTGTGATTGGTATGGTGCCTTTTGCAAATTGTCAACTTTTGTGTAAGAGAAGCATGGGTCAAGTTCTAGCTTGGTACAAGTGGTGTGGGCTGCGCAGCATGGTGTGAGGGAAAGGCTAGAATGGTTCAGCATCATAGGCAGCAAGTGGATAGAAGTGTTATGATGGTTTTGCAACTTGTTCACTTTTAGTTCACATGGAAATATCTTGCCTTACAAACCATGAAACATGAGAAACTCTTGGTCCAATCTGAACTTTAGGTTACATGTGATGTTTGTGCAATGGTTTGACATGAATTAGAAGTCACAAATGCCTTGGTACAAAGTTTTTGCAAGTTTTCCATTTGGTGCATATTTTGAAAATTAGTGATTTTTGCCAACTTTAACACACCATAACTTTTGATCCAAAATGAATTAGGTCATGTTCTTGTACTTTTTGAAAAGGGAAAGATCTAATCTACAACTTTCATGACCAAAGTTTTTCCATTTGAAGCATTTTTGGATCAAAAAGTAAAGGTTGAAAAAGTTGCATAAAATGACATTTCATTAAAAGTCAAACTTGCCCTAAAAAGTCAACTTTGCAAAAACTTGTAATTCTTGAATTTAGTGAACTTCAAACCTCTTCCATGATCAAATAAAGATCAAATACACTCAAAATGATGAAGATCACCCCTTGGTTGGGTCATTGGGGGCCTCAGATGCCCTGATTTTGCACTGACTTGTCTGAAAAGTCAACCCTTGATCAGATGACTTCCCCATGGAATTTCTTCATAAAAATTGATATGCATACTCCCTATACCATATAGAGACCAATAGAAACAAGAATGACCAAAAAATTTGAAGTTATGGCCTCTGAAACCAAAACCCTAATTTCAGGTCATCTGTGCAGTCAAGCCTGGCTCTGCTTCCATACCAATCCCAGTTCTTGTGATTCTTTAGCATTCTTGACTTTGAGAGGATGTAATATGATATAAGAACACACCTGGACCCCTTTGAAGTGATTGGTGGCCTTTGGAGTGGCTCAAGAAGCTCTGGGATTGCTCAGATCACAAACCCTAGATGCAGATGACTTTGAATCTATGCAGTGGAACAAAAATGGGATATGAGATGTTATGATTGTGTTTATGCATATGAGAATGATCTCAAGCCATGGTGTGAATGGGTGAGGGCAAATTTGGGGTGTTTACACACTTCAAATGTCTGACACGGAGTTTCAACATATTCACCTTCCACTTCCAGATACTTGAAGGTGTTCACATGGCTAACAAAATATTCTTCCTCTCCATAGACAGTAACAACCTTTCCTTCTACCGGATATTTCAGCTTCTGATGTAATGTAGAGGTTACAGCACCTGCCCCATGGATCCAAGGACGACCAAGCAAACAAGAGTACGAAGGACGAATATCCAACACATAAAATGTAGCATTAAAAACCTGAGAACCAACTTTGATTGGGAGATCAATTTCTCCATGCACCACTCTTCTCGAACCATCAAAAGCCTTCACCACTATATTACTGGGCTTCAGCACAGCATCTTCAGGACTCAGCTTATTCAGGACTTCTTTGGGCAACACATTCAGAGAGGAACCATTGTTTATCAATACATGTGACAGGGTAGTGCCTCTGCATTCAATTGAGATATGCAGAGCCCTGTTATGATCTCTCTTGGCAGGAGTCAAATCAGCATCAGAGAAACCTAACCCATTATCATAGGTCATGTGGGCAACACAATTCTCAAACTGGTCAACAGAAATTGCATTGGGTACATGAGCAGTCTTCAGAAACTTGATCAAAGCTTTGGCATGAGCCTCAGAACATAACAACAAAGACAGCATAGAAATCTTGGAGGGAGTATGCCCCAACTGATCAACAATGTCATAATCATTCTTGCAAATGATTTTCAATACTTCTTCCATCTGCTTAGCAAGATCATCAGCAGCTGGCACATCAGTAGGTATAGGTTCAATAACAGGACCTTTGCCCCGAGCATTAGTGGTGGAGGTAGCAGCTGGAGTAACTGCATTCTTGGAGGTAACTGGAGGAGAGAAGACTCTTCCGCTTCGTGTGATCTTACTAAATCCAGCAATATTGTCAACATCAACAGGCATATCAGCTAAGGGTTCCTGCTTAACACCATGGATATAAACATCAGACCCATAATGTCAAGGCACAACTTTATCAGACGTATACGGAATAGGACCAGGAGTGGTAATGACCATAGGAGCCGCTCTAGCTTCAGCAACAATCTTCACAGGGCCTTCAGTAGTAATCTTAATTGGACCCTTATGAGTGATTTTAACAGGTCCCTTGGAAGTGATCCTTACCGGCACTTTATCAACCATATCAACCTCTTCAGTCTTCCTACCTTTAGTAATATGATCCACCATACTCTCTACAGAAGATGGAGTCCTCTCAAACACTATGGTATATTTATCCATGAGACGTTGAATTCCATCTCTCAACCTCCAGCAGCTATCCGGCTTATAGGTACAATACAAACAATCTTCACGACAACCTGGAAAGAACCCAGCTTGCACTAACTTTTTCTTGATAACAGACAATGGTGTGGTCAACTATGCAACTGAATAGATATGTAAATCTTCATCAATGGCATTGACAGTCTTCTCATGATTTGGCATGGGAGCAGTAATCACATTTGGAGTACCCGGAGGGTCAAACTCAATCTCTCCAGCCTCAATCATATCTTGAATTTTGTTCTTCAAGACCCAGCAGCTATTAGTATCATGTCCCTGACAGTTCGAATGATATGCACATCGTGCATTGGGATTGTACCTGGGAGAGGTAACATTGGGATTCTGAGGAGCATCTTTCAGAGTGATAAGTTCATCCTTCAACAAGTGTTGCAATGCCTGAGCCATTGACATGTTGATCTTAGTGAACTGCCTTCTAGCCCTCTGTTGGTTGCCCTGTGGCTGCTCTGGTGTTGTAGGAGTTGGATTTGAAATATGAACTGCACTCACAGACTGATGCCTTCTGTTACGATCAGGCTGACCATAAACATCATTTGACTCTTTCTTCCCAGTGGGAGACTTCTTTGCAGTACCTGATGAAGAAGTACCCACTTGAATCTTGCCACTCTTTATACCATTTTCCACGCGCTCTCCTGTCATTATCAACTCAGTGAAGCCAGATGATGAGCTTCCAATGAGATGACTGTAAAAAGGACCATTCAACGTACACATGAACATATCAACCAATTCCCTGTCAGTTAAAGGGGGTTGTACTCTTCCAGCTAAATCTCTCCACTTCTGAGCATACTCCTTGAAACTTTCTTTGGCACCCATAGACATGCTTTGCAGCTGCATGCGAGTGGGAGCTAAATCAGCAAAGCTTCAGCAAGATCATTCCAATCCCTGATGTTGACACTCTCCAACTGATAATACCATTCCAATTGAGCTCCAGATAAGCTCTCTTGGAAGAAATGGATCCACAATTTCTTATCAGCAGTATGAGGTTGGATTCTCCGGACATAAGACCTCAGATGCAGCTTGGGACAAGAGACACCATCATAAACAACAAAAGTAGGAACCTTGAAACCAATGGGTATGACTACCCCAAATATCAGACTCAAATCTTCAAAATCCAGCCCAGAAGACTTTTGCAATTCCATAGCATCCATTCTATCCACCAGCATCTTGAACTTATCTTCATTATGCTCGTGGTAGTAATTAGCCTCAGAATCAGAGTCCCCCATAGTGTTGTGGAGACTGCTTCCCTCTTTTTCAGACTCTTCAGACTCATAATCTTCAACTGGTTCTTTGGTCTTGGCAAGACCTTTGAACCTTCTTCCCATGTTGATCAGGCCACCTGACCTTCTAGTCTTCTTAGTCTTCTTGGCCAGCAGTGTCTTCAATTCATCCTGCCCCTTGGACAGGTTCAGCATCAGCTCTTGGAACTGTGCATTTTGTGCCTGGAGATCCTTAACTGTTTGTTCAAGAGCCATTGCTGAAATAAACAGCGAGAAGATAAGAAACTTGTGCACAATTATAAACCTGTGATGCAATGATATGATATGTGAATGCATATGCAATGTTTTCAAGGACCGCAGGATTTAAATATGCTTAAACAAACAAGAAGGTAAACTTTTATTAGTACTAAATTTGTTTTGCCTCTTGGGCTTACAAAAATGAAATGAAATACAAGAGATGGGGTTTTAAGTCTCCCATGGACGTTTCCTCTTTGTGTTGAGGTATGAGTTGAGATTCCGTTCCTCATGAAGTTGCTTTGTTAGTTCCAGGATTCTTTCTTGGCTTGCTTTGTAATGAGCCTCGAAAGTATCCCTTTGCTCCTTCAACTGGATCCAAGATCTCTGCAAGTCTTCCATGTCAGTAGGCATGTCTGGGTGAAGGATGGTATAAGCAGTATTTCCTTCAGCAACAGGTTCCATGGTAACTGGCAGGATAGCAGGATATGGCATCATGAGAGTCTGAGCACGAGATCGCACCAATCTGAGATAAGCTTCCATAGGAATAGTGTACTTAGGCTCCAGAGTCTTGCTGTCAACCTTGTTTACTTTTCCCCATGCTCGTATGAACCTTTGACGGTAACCTTGAAGATCGTTGTCGTAGTCAAACACAATACCTTGAATCAACATGTCATGTGGACCATCACTCCGAGCGTAACCAAACTGTCGTAAAGCTAGAGAGGGGTTGTAGGTGATGCCTTCTCTTATGCCTAGAAGTGGCACATTAGGAAACTCCCCACAACGGTCAATGATAGTAACATTCTCCATAGATCTGGAGCACCAATGAATATCAGAATGCGAGAGCGACATGATCCTTTTGGACCACCTGAATCCTTGCTCATTCTTCATTACTGAGCGAGGGAGGTGAGAAATAAACCACCTGGATAGCAAGGGTATGCAACACATCAAAGTTCCTCTTGCCCTTGTAGTACGAGTATGAAGAGAATGTAGGATGTCTCCAAGCAATGTAGGCACTGGGTTGTGACTCAGGAATATGTTGATGGCATGAACATCTATGAACTGATCTGGATTAGGGAACAACACTAAGCCATAAATCAGTAAGGCTAAAATATCCTCAAAAGCATCATAGCTCATAGCCTTCAAGAATACTTGAGCCTTCTCTATCAACACCTTGGCAAGAATACCCTTAACTCCGCTTCTCGTTTCTAGAACAATGTCAGACTTCTTCAGATGTAGAGCTGCAGCAATAACCTCAGGTTTAGGCTCTTTTTCCAAGCCTGAGAATGGTTTCTGATCAAGAACAGGTATACCCAGAAGTTTGGAGAATTCTTCCATGGTAGGAACCAGCTGGTAGTCGGGGAATGTGAAGCAATGGTGCTTAGGATCAAAGAACTGAAACAGAACACTCATCATGTCTTCATTAAACCCTGAAGTGACTAGATCCAGTAGGTGACCATGTCTCTTGATGAACTGGGAATGATCAGACACTTGAGAAACCAACTCTTTAAGCTTAGCAGGTATGCCCACAAAGTTGATCCTGATGGTGTTTCTACGAGCAGAAGCCATGACCTGCAACAAAGAACAAAGATAAATCCCTTGGTCCTTGAAATGGTTAGTGAAAATGCTATGCTTATGATGCATGATGATGTCATGATGTTATGCTCAATCACAAACATGTGGCACACACAAGCAAGTCACACAATAGCCCTAGGTTTGAAGGCTTGCATGAGGTTCAAAGGTAAGTACCCTCCCCTGAAGTTAGTTGGTTCATCCTGTCCTACAAAAGTAACCATGTTCTAAGGGATCTCAATATCATTGATCCTTCACAAGGGTGGTTGTTCAGAAGGCAACTTACTTGCCAACCAAAACCCTCCAAGTTTAGAATCTCAATGAGCGTAGCATCGAGTATCAACCAACTTTAGTCTTCACCAAAGCCGGTTATCTCACTACTTTTCTAAGGGCTAAGATGGGATGACTAGGGTTCTAAAAGTTAGTTAGTGCATTGACAACATATGGCAGCCTCATATTATCCTCAACTTGACTTAAGGAACATAAGCACCAACCAAGAAGTCAAACTAACTATGGCCACCAGATCAACCATATCGGTATACACCGTACAGTTTCCTTGGTCTATTGCCATTTACCTAAGGTATACTAGATCCGGGTTAGGATCTTTCACACATAAGAACACCCAACAAATAAGTATAAAGCAAACAAGGCAAACAATTTTAAAGTGATCTAATTCCTAAGGGTAGCCCTCTTTAATTATTATCCCCAGCAGAGTCACCAGTTCTGTAACACGGTGGGAGAACTGACTTTAATTATGTTGCGGATAGCAAGAGTCGCCACCGACTTTTATTTTATCCAAAGGAAAGGCATAAAAGAACAGGAAAGACCTTTTAAAAGATTTTTGGGTCCGGGGGTAGGTTATGTAAAGGGAAGGTGTTAGCACCCTTTACATCCATGGTTATCCATGGGCTCTTAGTTACTTAGCTCACTTTAAAATGTTTTTGAAAATGTGAAGTGTGTGAATAAAAATTTTCTTAAGAGTTTATAATGATCCATGTATGGATGCGTATAAACCTTTGTTTTGAAAATTGTTTTGAAAATGTGTGAAGTGTTTGAAATTGTTTTGAAGAGTGAGCAAGTATCTAAGAGGAACCTACCCTAAGTTTTAAGTCTTTTCTGTTCTTGAATCCTTTAAATGGTAAGACTATCCCTATTATTAAGGAATAGGTAGTCATTACCTTGGATGTGAGGGACAAGTGAAGGGTCATCTGTTCATTTAGGCAATTGTGGGGTGTATAAGCAATTCGAAGGGACTATCATCTTTATTCGAAAAGGACAAGATCATTACGAAGGCAACATTTGAGAGGGACTTGATCTTTTATCTGTTAAGGGACTAGATGATGTGAATTTGAGGGACTTATGCTTTATACACCCTACTTGACCTTTGATTTTAGGCAACATGAGAGGTATCCCTAAGGAAGTGAGATGGCGATCAAAGATCGACTTACGTGTGTGAGTGTACAATTTTAATATTTATCTTTAAATTTGTGATCTAAATTGATTTTATATTACAAGTATGTTTACACTCCCTATTTACTAACCATAGCATAAAATATAAATAATAAACATTATTAATAAATATTACACCAAGGAACAATTACATAATAATAATAAAGCAAAATAAATAAATAAGCAAAATATTAAATAATAATAATAATTGGGTTAGTAGAGAATAAATACAAAATTAAATGCGGTTAGTAATAAATATCATAAGAATATAATTAATAATAATAATGAAATAAATAAAAATAAACATAGTTAATAATATAAGCAAAAATATTAAAAGATTAATGAACAATTATTTTTAAGAATGAAATATAAACAATTATACTAATTATTATGAAATTTTAAGTTATATGCAAATTATATAAAAAAATAAATTAATTATAAACATGTTATGAAAATAAAATTATAATTACAAAATTAAATTAGCAATTATTTTTAAACATATGATAAAAATTATTTATACACAAAATTAAGTTATAAACAATTTATGTAATATTTATATATTATGAAAATATAATTATCAAAATTAAATTAGCAATTTTTAACATATATTAAAAATTATTTATATACAAAAATTTAAATTATAAACAATTTATACATTAACAAAAATTAAATTAAGAATTTTAATTAAGTCATGAATATAATATATACAAATAATAGTATTAAATAAATAGAAGAAGAAAAATTAGGGTTTGAGAAAAAATATATTTTTTAGGGTTTTTAGAAAACATTACTAAAATTAATCTTAATAATAATTATAAACAAAAAAAAACAAGAGAAATAATGAAATAAAGGAAAAAGGGGAGGCCTGGTTTTGAACCCAGGACCTCCCAATACCTGGAAAAGCTTCCATCCACTAGGCTAGCCTGCGCGCAGGTGACAAGGGAGAGGATCCAATTGCTTTTGTTGTTTGTTCCTGAAAAATCATGAAAAATAAACAAAACAAAAGGCCTGGGGGGGATCGAACCCAGGACCTTCGCAATGCACGCAAACACACTTACCATTCCAGCCGGGAGGGCGCTTCTGTTAATATAATAGCTTTAATTCATTATATATTAAGTTTCATTGTTAAACTGGAAAAATGAGAGAAATTGCTGAGGCCATGATTCGATCCCTGGACCTAAGCCTTATACGCGCATCCTCTAGCCAACTGAGCCAACCACCAACTGTGAAACAAAACAGAAACCAATTCATAAAATATATTATCAATTATTTGAATTTTCAGAAACGCGCGCTGGACTTCATCTTCTTCATGGTACCTGCGAAATTTCCTATGAACTTTGCTACAATGTTTCTTGCGAATTTCAAAACATAAGAACCTACGAAAATTGGAAAAGCATCCAAACAATGAAATTTCTCAACAATAATCGGTGCTTCATGATCCCCAAGGTCCATGGAATTGTTCTATGTTTTTAGAACTTATTTATATTAGGTTTAATACAAAACCCCAATCCCATGGCCGAAACCCTAGCCATGGTGATTCTTTAATCCTGCATCGAAAACCAAATTGAATTGCCCAGAAACATTCACAAGCTTATCACCAACACAAATCCAGAATCAAATTCAATTTATATTACATGTATATATGAGAACGAAAAAAATCATAAAGATGTCAATATTTTGATTCGGTTTGAGATGTTCATGAGGTTATGGATGCATATGAGCATTGGTACATGATCAGTGAAGTCCAGGGATCATTCTCATGTCCTTAAAATACCTTCAAATGCCTTGTAGTATGGAAACCGAATTTGAGTTTTTGTGAGGTTTTTGAAAATTGCAAACTTACTCTTTGAGGCTGAAATTCGTGTCCAATGAGTAGGGTTGTGTTATGTACTTATAGTGTGATGATTTAGGTAAAAAAAACTTGATCATTGTATGAAAGATTTGATTAGAAAAGATTGAAAAAGATCAAGCTTTAAAATTCAAATATCCTTGCATAAACTCTTTCTATTTCAAGCCAATCACTATTATTTTTGTATCAATTTGATCCAAGTTGCATTCATGATTTTCTAGAAGCTCAATCTCTTTTAAATATTTGACTTTTCTATTTTATTTTAATTTAAAATGATTTTAAATGAATTAAATCAAAATAAATAAAATAAAATGATAAAAAATCTGATTTTTAGAGACTTGGGTCGTGCATGAAGTATTGGTATGGATTGGGTCATCATATGGCAAGCCCATTTAGAAAAAATTGGTTTTAAACCTCCATTTTCTTCATAAACCAACCAAATATTTCCCAACTTTGCAAGGGCACACAACCTTCAATTTTAATGCTATGAGGGTGTTATTGGACATTTTGGAAAGCTTGAAGAGTCCTCTAACTAACCCCACTGGTTTCATGTTCATATCATTTACCATTCTCAAGTTATGCCCTTTTGAAGTTGTTGACTTTTTGTTGACTTTCAAAAGGACCTATAATGTCTTAGCTCATACCTTCCAAATGAAGCATTTTTGGGCTTGGCTTATGAGACACAAAGTTGTAGAGAATTCAATTTCCTTCAAAATGAGCTTTGGATGGAGAATTGGTGATGAAGCATGTGAAAGTTATGGCTGGTCAAAGTTCAGTTGACTTTTACTAAGGAAACCCTAATTTAGAAACCCCTGATTCTTGATGATATGAAATCTCCTTGATGAATCATGATCAACCCTTGATCAAATGATGAATTTTACTTCATATACTTGATGTTGGCAAAAAATCATGAAGTTTGACTTTGGTTTGACCACAGTTGACCTCGGTTTGACTTTTTAACTGCTTTGACTGATTTTGACTTATCTGATCATCTGACTGAGCAAACCTTTGAGAAAAGTCTTGAAACTTGTCATAGGGATTCTTAGACACATATAAGGTGTTATGAAGCTCACTTGAAGTCTTGGAAGTCCATTTAGCCTGATTAAAGTCAAAACCCTAGTTTTGGATGCACTGCTTAGGAGAATGCCTTGTCTGAGGGAATTGTCAAATCTTCTGACTATTTGTGAACTTTGTGAACCTTGTGAACCTCATAAGATGTCTTGTGAACCTCATGGGAGATCTTGTGAGCATTGTGAACCTTGTGAACCTTGTGAACCTCATAAAGTGTCTTGTAAACTTCATGAACCTCATGAAAGGTCTTGTAAGTATTGTGAACCTTGTGAACCTTGTGAACCTCATAAAGTGTCTTGTAAACTTCATGAACCTCATGAAAGGTCTTGTAAGTATTGTGAACCTTGTGAACCTTCTTAGTACACAAAGTCTTGTATTGTGAGGGAAAATTTTGGGGTGCAACACCCTGTCCGGCGCACCAACCTGGTTGGCCAGCTTAAGGACCCGGTCACGCGCAGTGGGCATAACACCTGCAAACCGTTACACACAAACGTTAGCGAGCGAAAACATAGACAAAAATAAAGACCAAGAAAAATCTACCTACTCAATAATTCCAAAGCCTTATCCTCGGTCCTGCACTCGAGCAAGGCTTTCGTATTAATAATGCGAGTCTCAGTGATCGGCACTCCAGCCTCGTCGAGATAAGGCACACCCTGTCGATCCGTCCAGACCCCCAGATTGAAACTCTGCACATAATCAACCAACTTCTTATATGCGAGCCTATCCTCGACGCCGAGCATCGCAAATTTGACCCTATAATGAGCAGTAGTGAGGTCGAAATGATCACGCTGCCACCTCAGCGGTATCTTCGACATCAATTTCTCCTCCCCATTTGCTGCCCGTTGATAGTAGTAAAAGGAATGTAGGGCGACACGGGTGATCGGTCTCACCACATACCACCAACCCTTGAAGTGACGGGCAGAGTCCACGTACGTCTTGAACAAACCAACGGGCTGCTTAAAAGAAACCCAGCTGTGGCGCCCACGGAGACCGGACCGCTGGAGATGGAAGACATGGAAGAAAAGGGCTCGAGTGCACCCAATGCCGAGGAAACGACAGACCAACTCGAACGCCCGCATAAAAGCAAGGGCGTTGGGATGCAGTTGAGACGGCGCCAGCCGAAGCCATTTGAAGATGGACATTTGGAATGAATTAAAGGGCAGCCTGATCCCCGCCTCCCGGAAAGCGAACTCGTACGTCGTGAACTGCTTCCCCGGGAAATGATGACATATACGGTCCGCCTCCTTGGGGGCATGGCAATGCCAATTCTCCAGATCTTCCCGGCTTCTGTCCTCGACCACGGCGTAAGCGGGGATAGCCTCGTCACAGAAATAGGACTCCTCCTCCAAAGGTTCATCCGCAACCCAGGAGAGATCAATCTGCCCGGAGGACGAGGCGTGCTCAGTACCATCCCTGGCACTCCCATCCCCGACGGGTAGACGAGCGATGGCCGCCTCTTCAGACGAGGATCCAGAGTCTTCTCTCCTCGGTCGTAAACGCCCGGTAGCACCTAAAACGCAGACAGAAAGAGTGAATTCGACGTCATATCAAATCCACCCTTCCACCGCAGATCAAGTGAAAGGGCGTAGCAGCAACGGACACTGACAACGTGTTCGACGCAAGAATACGCGTGTTCTTACGAGACCGGGCAGAAAGCTCATATATGCTTATGCAAATCTTGCCCGACGTATGTAATTTCTGCCCCGGGACAGTCTAACCCTAACCCTATTTTACCATCTATAGTCCATTTTACTATTCCTAAGTCAAATCTAACCAACCTACTACAGGTATAACATACATTCGCAGGCATTTGGCACAAAAAGAGAGAAAAATAAGGGATTAAGGAAGCAAAATGGCACCTGAAATATTTGGAATTGAGAAAGAGACGGTGGCGCACGAGCAGCGGCGGCGGTTCAGGCAGCGAGACGGGCAGACGCAGAAGGATTCTTCAGAGCTTCCGGTGAACGTAGGAGCGAAAAAGTGAAAATGAAGTCACTCAACTTCATTTTATAGTCCCAGGCGCGTGGGCCAACGCACTAGGTCATCATTGCCTACTGCCTACGCCGCCTTTGCACACAAAACGAAGCGACGTCATTAAGATTGAAACACGTCTATCCAAAAAGAAACTGAAGCGACGTCGGGCATCTATCCATCTCCCCGACTCATCAGAACGTCCTGTCCCCGCATCAAGCCCTCGACCTCTACGAGAAAGGGACGCACCCGTCGATGACTTTTCATCCCCGACACTACCGGGGCATCGAGCCCCACAAAGAGAGGGACGTTGCGAGCAAGTCTATTGGAATCTTCCATGCCATACGTCCACGCTTTTTCCTCGACACGAGAACCCCGGTTGCAATACAAGTCATCACTCTAACTCAAAGACTCGACTTAGGGGGCTCCTGTTCTGGACTGGGCCATGACGACATGCACGACACGGCCCAATACGTGTCGGGCATAGGCCCATACGTCCGGGCTGATGAACGTGTCGGGCAAAAGCCCAGACATCCGAGTTGATGACACTCCACCTCGACATCCCACTACGTGTCGGGCAGAGGCACACGCATACCACCAGCCGACCCTCCTTCACACGTCACCTGCCCATACTACGGGCATACGCGCTATGTCGGGCAGAAACCATGTCTGCCAGCTCATCTACCACGTCACCCAATTGCCCTGCATTATCTCCTGAGGGATAGGGGCAGTTGGACCAGGGAGCAGACCTTTGGTCTAAGTCTTCACGCTTCTTACGCGTTCCTTGGCAGCTCCTCCTTGGGCCTAGCTAGATCAAGCCCATTAGGAGCCTTGGCCCAGCGCTGGGGGCTCAATATAAATACCCTTTCATGGCAAAGGGTCAGGTATTCTAACTCACTCTAAAATAACCTTAACTCTGTACCTTTTCTGACTTAAGCATCGGAGTACTTTGCAGGTACACCCCCTCTCTCATCTCATTCTCTGGCCCAGTCTTCAAATCCTTGGAAGGCCCTCCTGATCAGGTAAGATCAACTGCACAGATGACCTAGAATTAGGGTTTTGGTTTCAAAGGCCATAATTCCAAATTTTTTGGTCATTCTTGTTTCTATTGGTCTCTATATGTTATGAGGATCATGCATATCAATTTTCATGAAGAAATTCAATGGGGAAGGCATCTGATCAAAGGATGACTTCTTGAGCAAGTCGGAGCAAAATCAGGGCATCTGAGGCCCCCAATGACCCAACCAAAGGGTGTTCTCCATCATTTTGAATGTGTATGATCTTTATTTGATCATAGAAGATGTTAGAAGTTCACAAAGTTGAAGAATTTCAAGCCATTTGCAAAGTTTCCTTTTTGGGAAAGTGACTTGTAATGAAAACTTGCCATTTTCGGAAAGTTTTTCAACCTCCTCTTTTTGATTCAAAAATGCTTCAAATGAGAAAACTTTGGTCATGAAAGTTGTAGAATGGATCCTCCCATTTTCAAAAAGTACAAGAACTCATGCTAATTCATTTTGGATCAAAAGTTATGGCTTGTCAAAGTTGGCAAAAACCACATAATTTCATGTTTTGTACCAAAGAGGCAAAGTTGCAAAACCTCATACCAAGGCAAAATGTGACTTCAAATGGACTTCTATGCATTACACAAACATGAACCATGACCTAAAAATCAGAATGCACCAAAGAATTGTTCATTTTCATGCCTTGATCTTTAAGAAACTTCAAAAGGGCCAAAACTTTGTGAAATTGCAAAAACTCACATAAACTTAAATCCAGTTGCTGCATTGCCTCAAATTCATTTCCATGGTTCTCCTTGATCACAGATGAGCCAAGCCATGCCCTTGTACCATGACTGAACCAGCCCATACCTCCTCTTACACAAAAGTTGACTTTTGGCAAAATGGACCATACCAATCAAGCTAGGCCAGCAACCACTCTCTGACCTATCCCAACTTGATACATGGACAAAATGGAACTCAACACATAACACAACACAACCTAATCTCTCCCACAAGTCAGCATTCTCCAAAACCTCCCTTTATGCATTTTCATTCGAATCTCTCCATACAAGCTTCAAACCTCAAAACAAATCCCACAGAACAACTCACCCTAGCTTTCTGATCATTTCCCAACCATCAATTTGCTCTGAAAGGCCCACAATCAAAAACACGATTTTCCACCCCTCCTGAACAGAACTTCATCAATCTCTCAAACCAGCCATAAGAAATTCCAAACAAGCATTGCAAGCTTCTCAGGGGGTTCATTAAAGGCATCTTGGACCAAAGAAGCAGCCAAAAAGTTCCAAAGATCAAAGCTCCAGTTCAGGTGAGCTCAAGAACAATTTTTCCAGAAACTTGTTTTTAACTTACTAAATGGTTCTTTATGCTTCACTGATCATGTTGATGTGTTTTGTTTTGAAAATGGTTGAGAAATGAGTATGTATTCATGTTCTGAAATTTTTTGACCTAGAATTGTTTTGATTCGATTCTCACTGTTGATGTGTTTTAAATGTTGTTTGTTTGTTGATTCTTAATGTATGATGTATGGGGATCATTTCTGGGCAGAGAGATTGGATTTTAGAAGCCTAGGGAAGAAGATAGCAATTTTCAGGGAGAGGTGTGGCCGGAGAAGATGACCGGAGGTCATTTCCGGCCACCTGAAAGTCATTAGTGTATTAATGATGATTATGGTTCAGTTTGAATGTGAACCATGGATTCAGTTGACCCGTGTTGACTCCCGCGCGTTTGTGTGGCTCAGATCACCCTATTAAGCCCTAATCCACGTCATTAATATAATTAATTAGGTTTAATTTTAATTTCAGTCAGTTTGAATCTGAGCCACTGGATCTGGCGCCAGTCAATTCCCTCCAAATTTGTTTAAACCTCAGCCTCTGGATCTGCATACTTTCTCTTTAATTCAATTTTTATTTCATTTTTTTTGTTTTATCTTTTACGAATTATTAAAAATAGTAAAAGGCATTTAAAAATTCTAAAAAATTTTGTCAAGCATTTCATTAATTTTCAGAACCCAAAAATATTTTTATTTTTATTTTTTGCATTAAAAATTATTTTTAAATCATTTAAATGTTTATATTTAATTAGTTAATGAAAATTAATTAATTAAAAATGCATTTAGGTATTTAAAAATCACAAAAAAATTCACATTGAATTTTAAAACATTTAGAAACATTATCAAACCCTCAAAACAAATTTCTTTTTGGTTCTTGAACTATTTTGACAATTTTCATTGGAATTAAATTCTTTTAAAGGCAATATTTTTGTTCAAACTTGGAAAAATCCATTCTGCCTAACCTTTGAGAGTTTGATGATGGTTCTTCTTGCATTGCATCCTTCATAGCATGTAGTTTAAAGGATAAATTTGGTTTGAATTCATATTTCATTTTCAATTTGTTTTTGCATTTTTCATTGTGAGGTATCCCAAAACCGTAATTGACTTGAGAAATTCATAACTTGCACTAGGTTAAGAGTTAGGTCCCCTCCTTTGGGCAGTGAACTTGTGTAGGGTTGGGGTTCCCTTGGTCTCATTTTCAAATTTTTTTATCACATCATTTGCTTCTGGTTTTGAATTTTTGCATTGTATGTTATATGTAAACCCTAATTTGTGCTTTCCTTTGCATCCACCTCATCTTTGCTTACATTTAAGAGCTTGCCATGACATCTTGTGCATTCACATGATTCATAAAGCATCTTAGGACATATTAGAATCATGTTTGGTCATTGCATCTTTCATTTGCCATGTCATATGTCCATTGCATTTCATAAACTTTCATGAATCTTTATGGTTCAAAGCATGCCTCATTTGCATCCTTATGCTTGTCTGATCACTCTCATCTCTTGTCATGTGTTTGCATCATCTTTTAGCATCATTAATATCATGTTTATGCTTCTGACTTTGGTTTGCATCATGAAATTTCATCTCATTTGCATTACATTTCATTTCTTTTGCTAACTTTTCAGGTGGTAAGTTGTTTTGAGAAGTGAATTTGCCTTCACTTCTCACAATCTCTTTTCATCTCCCTCTTGCATCATTGCTGCATTTTATCTTGTGTATTAGAGTGAGCTTGCTCATTCATGTTCTTGCTCTCTTTCTTCCTTCAAGCAACTTGTCTTCTTAAGTGAAGCAAGTTGTCTTGCTTCTCTCTGCTTCTTCCTCCTTTCATCTGCTTCTCTCCTTGGTGGCTCTTTGAAGTTTCTTTCTCTCTTAAGCCTCACAAACCCTAGGATAACCAAGTATGATCACAATTAGGGTTTGATTAGTCCCCCATTTAGCTTTTACCTTTGTGTCATCATTGAGTCTTCTCTTCTCATCTCATAATCAAGGACTAAACCCTAAAGGTTTTAAGGCTTTGTGATTAAGCTTATGCCTGCATCCTTCTATTAGGATGGAGTGTATAAATTTAATCCTAAGTGTTAAACCCTTCACTTCTTAACCTTACCATTAACTAAAATCCACTCTAATAAAGGTTTTGTTTTGTCATGAGGTTAATTCCTAATCATGGATTAAGTTGAGGAGCCTTCCTCAGCTTAAATGTTCTCATCTATTATCCTTCTATTAGGATGGTGTAATGGGTCCATTAAATCCTTGATTATGGCTTAAACTCATTACTTAACACTAATCAAAAACTCCAAAAAACATCTAAATAAATGCAAGTAGGTTAATGATCTTAATCCTACACCATGGTGATTAAGTGTGAGGTGCTTACTTCATACTTAAGGTATTCTCATTACCCCTAATCAGAGGGAGGATGTGATGAGTTTACTAACCTTTGGTTTAGGCTTAAGCTCATTTTCTTTTGACAAACTCCAAAGGCAATAAAAGTTTGAAAACAAAAAAACAAACAATAATCGTCTCCTCCGGGATTCTTTTCTCATCTCATTCACTCACAAACGAGAACTTGCTTCTTCCGTCTAATGCAAGACAGTTTGCACCTGAGCCAGATAGGTCATACACTTGAGCATATACAAGCAAGCAGCTCACAAGTCAATTTATCTTTCAGTCTCTTTGGGTCGAACTACGGTGTTCTGACTTCCTCATTGCACGAGAGGATACGTAGGCATAACTTAATTGTTATCGAACAAAAGTCTCTGCATATTCCCCCTCCTTCCATCATTATTCTTTAAGCCTCATAGTCTTTAGCATTTCACTTTTGTTCTTACACTGACACTTCTCTTATACACTCCACACTTCTTTTACACTGACACTTGCATTCTTTCCAGCTTTGATACACAAATTGCACTGACACTACCCCTTTAAAACACAAATCTTTTAAGCGTGGATCCCGTCGAGTACGACGGACAATCTGGGTGCTAATACCTTCCCAGGTTGTAACCAACCCCCTTTCTCAGTCTCTCTGGTTCGCAACCGTCTTATCCATCTTTCCTCAGGTCTATGCAGCATTACCTTTCCTCCGGGATAAAAATGCCTAGCTGGCGACTCTTGTCTTCTGAGTTCACCCTTGTGTGTTCTCTCTCCTCTCGCCGACCGTTCGCGTCTGTACCCTTCTTGGCCCTGTGTCATCTGGTGGGAGCGACAGCTTGGCGACTCTGCTGGGGACCCTTATACTGTAACTAGGGTTTCTGGTTCTTTTTGTGGGTTCCTCCTAGCGCTTGTTTGATTTGTGTTTACTGGGGTGTTATGTGCTAATTGTGTTTATATATTTGCTTTATTTATTGCTTTATGTACAACTTTATTTATTGCTTTCCTTTACAGTTTCTCATATTTCATACTGTCATTATCATTGTTGGATCTGGTTTCTGTTTTGGTGGGTGGGGTTCCATTGAGTGATTAAGGTCCTATACCTGGGACCTGAGTGACACCTAGGCTAGAGTGGTTCATGTTCTTTCCCATTCCATTTCGGTCTGGTGCGGGAATATGAAACACGGTTCAAATGTGGGTTTCTTCTTGAGAACTCTGTGCTACAGATTTCCTGTAGTGCTAGGGCTATCTGGGAAGCCTGCTAAGTCTGGATGACCTTTATTATGACCTTCAGAAACTGAGGTGAATTAGATGAGGGTCTTTTATGGTTATTGTAAACATTGTACCTCCGGGTTAGAAGTGTTTACACTTCTCATAACTGATCCAAGTCTGAGGATCCTTGTTTTAGAACATTACCTGTGAGGGGGGTTGGGTTGTTTACAGGTTTGCAGGTACCATTGGCCACATCATACCCTGATACTTGTTGTGTTTAAGAGTAACTCATTTTGGACAGTTCTTGTGATTCAACCCTGGACCTGTGACTCTTTATTTGAGTCCCCCACCTTGGTTACTGGATTTCTGAACCTCCATCTGGACTTCTTGAACATACATGGGCCTTATATCAAGACAGATAAATCAGATCCAGCTTGATCACAAACCCTTGCATCTTATTTGCATACATCATCATTGCATCATTTAACATTTGTTTGTTTGTTTTTCAGGGTATCCACATTACATCTAGTTTGGTTTTGACCCCTTCACTTATATAGACCTCAACTTCAACTATCTTCATCAGTTGTCTGCTTCAGTAATCTTCATCATCACCAGCACTAGCCTATCAGTGGCTCATCTCCAGTACCAGTCTTGATCTTCATCAGCACTTGTCTTCAGCTCTTCATCAGCATTCATGGCTACTCCCAGGAAGAGCAACATATCCTACCATTTCTTTGAGCCTGTGTTGACTGGTATCAGGCAGGTCCAGTCACTTATCATTCCTGACCACATCCCATTATTCAGAGAGCATTATGGAGGTATCCTGGATATGATTATGGACCTAGACCCTTCTCATAGGAGCATGATCCACACCTGCTTACAGTTTTATGATCCTCCTTTGAGATGTTTCACATTTTCAGACTTTCAGCTAGGACCTCTACTGGAGGAGTATTCATCATTGATTGGAGTACCTGTCAGGGGTGGAGTCCCCTTCAACCCAGAGATGACTTCTCCCAGCAATGGAGAAGTGGCAAAAGCACTGTACCTGGAGCCTACTTTGATTGAGCAGAATATGACAACAAAGGCTGGGATCCCTGGTTTGCACTTATATTTCTTGATTTCTCAGGCCATCCTGAAGGCCTCTTTGGGAGAATGGAGGGCAGTTTGTGCATTGTTAGCCCTCATCATATATGGGGTTATACTATTTGCAGATGAGCCCAAGTTTATCAGCAAGAATGCCATTCATCTTTTTCTTCTGAGGAACCCAGTACCCACATTGCTGGGAGATTTCTATTACTCCATTCATAAGAGGAATGAGAAACAAAGAGGAAAGTTGGTGAGATGCTGTGCTCCTCTGTTTCACACCTGGCTGCTTAAACACCTACCTAAAACAAATGCCTTCTTGAACCCCCACCAACAAAAGAATTGGGCCAAAAGGCTCATTGCTTTGACTTCAGATGACATCAGATGGTACACCCAGAGCACCAAAGGCAAAGACATAATCACTAGCTGTAGGCAGTACCCAAATGTACCTCTGATAGGAGTAAAGGGTTGCATCAACTACAATCCTTTGTTGTTTAAAAGGCAACTGGGCTATGCTTTGGTTCACCCTCCTAGAGTGCAAGATTTAGCTGAGACCCTGTATTGTGAAATAAAGCCTAATCTAGCTGCTGTCAGACAAGCATCCTGGGCTTGGGACAACATCCAAACAAAAGGGATGGCTATCCTTGGAAGGTGCAATAATGTTTCTTCAACTCAGTACTATGACTGGTCCCATGCTAGAGCTCAGATTTCTGGGATGCCCTTCACTTTGGAGGACACACCTGGACCATCTACAGTACAGCCAGCAACCACTGTCAGCCTGGAAGAATTTGAGAAGCTGAAGGAAAGGAATGAGAATCTGTCTCAAGCTCTGAAGAAGACTCTCTGGGAGAGGAGTGATTGTCGTCTGGACATTGAGAGGTTGGAGAAGCTTAGGGTGGAGCATCTGGACAAGATTGAGAAAACAGAGGACTACATCAAGAAAGCAAGAGTTGGGGAGCAAATATTGAAGAATGCCTGTAAAGAGGCCAAGCTTCAGAAGGCTAGGACTGATCTCTATCTGCAAGAAAGTCAGGCTAGGTGGGTCAGGATCACCGAAGCCCGTACTCAAGAAGATCAGAGAACTCAAGCCAGGATTGAGCAGTTAGAGGCCATTGAAAAGAAGCAACAGGAAGCTTTGCTGGCAGCCCAGAAGGAGATTTCAGAGTTGAAGCTTAGGGCTGGGCTGAAGAGATCAAAGGATCAGGACAGGCACAAGAAGCTGACCACTGCCATTGCCACTAGAAACCTCCTCATCAGGACTATTACAGAGCATCCAGCTGGTCCAGTGACTGAGGCACTTTTGAAGGAAGTTAAGGAGGATGAGTTTGGACTAGATGTTTGACTTCTTTGCTTGTTGTTCATTTCCATTTGTTGTACTTTTCTTTTATAATGTATTTTGACCCTCTAGGGGCATATGTTGTAAAACAAACTATGTATTATTCATCATTTGTAATATATTTTAGCTTGTTTCCATTTGGGTTTTCTTTTCTCAACAACATCAAAGCATCTTCCTCGAGGTCTGGAAAGGTCAAAACCAAGAACCAAGCCGGATACCTTGGAAAACAAATAAGCATACTGCATTGCATACTAACTTTTGTTTTGTTTTGTAGGTTTTTGTTATTTTTTTGTTTGTTTCTAACTCTATTGTGGTCTCAGGAAATATTGCTCGCAAAAGAGTGTTCCCTGTCAACCGTGCACACCGGTATCCTACTCGCAACAACCTTCCGGGTATTCTAATGGAGCAAGTACAACAAGACGTGACTGAGGTCAGAACCCAGATGGCTAATGAAAGAGTGGAGTTGAGGAACCAAATGACCCAATTCATGAATGTAATGACTGGCTTGGCCCAGAGACAAGAGAGGTTAAGGGCATTGGTAGAGAGACAAACTCCCGAGGAACCTCATCCTGGGACTGGAGGAACAAGTAACAATGAGAGGGGACATCCTCATGTTAATCCACCTGTATTTGGACCTCATCTAGATCCGGAAGTCAACATCCCGGGAAATGTGCAAGGAAATACTACTGGGGGGAGAATATTGCAAGAAGATCCCCAAGAGGAACAGTTTACTGTCATGGGAGCTGAAGATGAAGTCTATGATAGAAGGTTTGATGAAATTGCTGAGAAGTTGAGATCTTTGGAGTCTCAAAACTCATTGGGCTTCGATGTAATGGATATGGGGTTAGTGGATGGGGTAAGAATTCCCCATAAGTTTAAACCCCCGTGCTTCGAGAAATACAATGGAACCTCCTATCCACAAACTCACCTGCAGTCTTTTCTGGGGAGGCTTAAAGCATATACCATGGATGAAAAGCTGTGGATGTTATATTTTGAAGATAGTTTGACTGGGGCTTCAAGAGAGTGGTATTCACACATGACCAGAGCTACTATCAGATGCTGGAAGGACCTAGCTGAAGCTTTCATCAGGCAGTATCAATACAATTTGGACATGGCTCCCAACAGGACCCTCCTAATGGGAATGTCTCAATCCTCCAGAGAAAGCTTCAGGGAATATGCCCAAAGGTGGAGACAGCTTGCTGCTGCTGTCCAGCCACCCATGTCGGAAAGAGAAATGGCCGACATGTTCATGAATACTTTGCAAGGAACATATATTGATAGGCTGGCTGCCTTTTCTTCCACCAGTTTTGCTGACGTAGTTATAGCCGATGAAAGAATTGAGAGTCTATTAAAAATGGGCAAAATTTATGATAATGGTGCAAGTTCGTCCAGTAATCCCAGGAAGCCTTTTGTAGGACCTCGAAGGACCGGTGAGACAAATGCCATTCATGCCAGCAGGGGCAGACCTCAGTATGTTCACAGATCAGTGGCAGCTGTCACTATTCCAGCTCCGATTCCTCAGCAATCAGCATATCAACAACCACAACAACCATATTATCAACAGCAAGTTCAGTATCCACCACAAAGAACCTATAACAACAACAATAGCAATCAACAGCAAAGACCCTTTCAACAAAGACCATCGCAGGAAAACAGGGTGATTGACCCTATCCCTATGCCTTATGCTGCCTTATTGCCACAACTCCTGAAGCTTAACTTGGTTGAGTTAAGGACATTGGCGCCACCAGATCCCTCCAATCTCCCAAGGAATTATGATGTCAACGCCAGGTGTGCTTTCCACTCCAACGCACCTGGCCACAATACTGAGAAATGCAGGGCCTTGCAAATGAAAGTCCAAGATCTGGTGGATTCTAAAGCCCTCAACTTTGCACCCCCTCCAAATGTCAACAAGAATCCTATGCCTAATCATGGCGGGCCAAGGATTAATGCCATTGAGGAAGACAAACCATCTACTTTGATCACCAGTGTTGCACAAATTCGAACACCTCTGGTCGAAATTAAAGCTCAGCTTCTAGAGTGCCAGGTGTTCCCCGCGTGTGAGCTCGGTTGTGGGTATTGCAACATTGCAGTCAACGGGTGTGAAAATTTGAGAAGCGACATAGATGGTCTTATCAAGGATGGAATCCTTCAGATCTCAACAACAGCACCTACAAATCCAGCAATTCCTTTGACAACAATTCCTGATTCTTCTACAACAGCAGCAACAATCATTCCAACCGATTCATCAGTATCATCAGCAATGGCTCCGTCCATCACTTCAACGAGTCAAGTTTCAACAACCATTTCTTCTACAACATCAACATCCTTTTTATCAGCAGAATCTTCTACAACGCCAGCAGAAATTAACGAAGATGTCTCAGAAGTCACCATCTATTATGATCCATCAAATGTTCCTCCAAACGACAACTTTCAACAACAAACAGTGGCACCTCCTGCCAGGTCACCAGTCACAATTTACTACGATCCGAACACTATTTCAGTACCCTCCTCTGCAGCAGTCAGTCCAGTTACTATCACGGTGCCTGGACCAGTTCCATATGAAAGCAGTAATGCCATACCTTGGCATTATGGCTCTGATCTTTACTGCAACGGGGAGAAAATCACTCTGGATTCATCAACCTCTTCTCCACAAATTGATAATGTTGGGGGAGGCGGAGGCTTCACTAGAAGCGGACGCCTTTTTGCCTCACAAGTACAAAGACCTAATGTTGAAGCAGAAGCCGCTGCCAAAGCAAAAGGAAAGAGTGTGGTACCCGAAGAGCCAATTATCAAAGAAAATCAGAAGACATCTTTTGAGCAAGATGTAGACGAGTTTATGAGAATCATAAAGAGAAGTGATTACAAGGTGGTGGATCAGCTTCACCAAACTCCCTAAAAAATCTCCATATTATCCCTGTTGATGTGTTCTGAAGCTCACAGGAGTGCATTATTGAAGGTCCTGCACGCAGCATACGTGCCAGAGGAGATTACCGTTAATCAGCTAGAAACTGTGGTAGCAAATGTCAATACTAGTCATGGACTGGGCTTTACCAATGCTGACTTAACAACTGAGGGACGTAACCACAACAAGGCTTTACATATCACCCTGGAATGCAAGGGTGCTGTTCTATCTCATGTACTGGTGGGCACTGGGTCATCGCTCAATGTTCTACCAAAGAAAGGCTTAGTGAAGCTGGAGTATGATGGCTTGGCATTGCGTCCAAGTAATTTGGTGGTGAGAGCATTTGATGGCTCTAAAAGATCAGTGCTTGGGGAGATTGATCTGCCTGTGATGATTGGTCCGCAGACCTTCAAAACTACCTTCTATGTGATGGACATTCAGCCGGCCTACAGCTGTTTGTTGGGTAGACCCTGGATCCACGCCGCTGGCGCTGTTACGTCTACCTTTCACCAGAAGCTGAAATTCGAGTGGGAAGGCCAGATCATCACCATCTGTGGGGAAGAAGACATCTTTGTTAGCCATCTGGCTACGTATAAGTACATAGAAATGGATGGAGAAATCCATGAAACTATGAGCCAGGGGTTTGAGGCCCTAAACATTAATGAAGCATCTACTGTACTGGGAACCTCCATGACGTCATATCAGCAAGCCCGGAAGGTTGTTGAAGAGGGTACTGCCCAAGGCTGGGGCAAGTTGTTGCCCGTGGAAAAGAAAGAAGACAGATTTGGGTTGGGTTACAAACCAACTCAACAAGATCAATCTGAGGCTGCGAAAGAGCCCAATTTTGTCAGCGGGGGAATGCTCACCCCGGATGCTATGAATAACTTGGAAGACGAGGAGGAAAGCGACCGCAACCTGGAGAGCTGGATACGTCCAAGGATCCCGGGGAGCCAAGTCCTTAACTGGTCTTCCCAGGAAATTATAAGGGTTACTCCTGCAGAGTAATTATAATTTCCTGTATTTTATAAGCATACATCAAGTCTTGCATCTTGCCCAAGATGTCAAGACTCATTTTGTAATCGGGCCATCTTGTAATTTTGTGCAAATCGATCAATCAATGAATATCGGACATCTTTTGCAAATGAGTCTCTTTTCGCTCATTGTCTTTTCATTTTTCTTTTTGTACAAAAATAAAATGGCAATGTTTTCAAAATAAATAACTTCTTTTTCACTTTTTCTAAACAAGATTAAAATTGATCACTAAAATAAACCAATCTAAACCCTTGCAGAGAGTGCCTTTCAGATTGAACCGACAACAACACTGATATGGCTTCGTATGACTTTGACAATCCAATCAATCAAGCTGATGAAGGGGTTGAAGAAGATTATGAGCTACCTGAAGAGTTAGCCAGGTTGTTAAGGAAAGAGGAGAAGGTTATCACTCCTTATCAGGAGGAGATTGAAACAGTTAATCTTGGTACGAAAGAAGATGCGAAAGAAGTTAAGATCGGGGCCTGCCTACAAGACTCAGTGAAAGAACAACTGATTGATATGCTTCGGGAGTATGTGGATGTCTTTGCTTGGTCTTATCAGGATATGCCAGGGTTGGACACCGATATTGTCATGCACAAGCTGCCATTAAAAGACGACTGCCCGCCGGTAAAACAGAAGTTGCACCGTACTCGCCCAGATATGGCAATGAAAATAAAGGAAGAGGTACAAAAACAGTGGGACGCCGGTTTCTTTGCTGTAACTAGCTATCCGCCGTGGGTCGCTAATATTGTACCTGTGCCTAAGAAAGACGGCAAGGTAAGAATGTGTGTGGACTACCGGGACCTGAACAGAGCCAGCCCGAAAGATGATTTCCCTTTACCTCACATTGATGTATTGGTCGACAATACGGCTTAGTTCTCGGTGTTCTCCTTCATGGACGGATTTTTAGGATACAATCAGATCAAGATGTCACCTGAAGACATGGAGAAGACAACTTTCATCACACCCTGGGGCACGTTCTGTTATAAGGTGATGCCATTCGGACTGAAGAATGCAGGTGCCACTTATCAACGGGCTATGGTAACATTATTCCATGACATGATCCATAAAGAAATTGAATGTTATGTGGATGACATGATTGCCAAGTCCCTCATAGAAGAAGACCACCTGGTGAATCTGTTGAAGTTATTCAAGCGTCTGAGGAAGTACCAGCTGAAGTTGAATCCCAACAAGTGCACATTCGGGGTGCGATCCGGTAAGTTGCTGGGATTTATTGTAAGTGAGAAAGGGATTGAAGTTGACCCTGACAAAGTTAAAGCCATTCAAGAAATGCCTGCACCGAAGTCAGAAAAAGAAGTTCGGGGGTTTCTAGGTAGATTGAACTACATTTCACGGTTCATATCTCACCTTACTGCAACCTGTGAACCCTTGTTCAAGCTGTTAAGAAAAGAACAAACGATCAGGTGGAACGAAGACTGCCAGAAGGCTTTTGACAAAATCAAGGAATACTTACAAGAGCCTCCGATCCTTATGCCTCCAATTGAAGGAAGACCTCTAATCATGTACTTGACAGTATTAGAAGAGTCAATGGGGTGTGTGTTGGGGTAGCATGACGAGTCTGGTCGAAAAGAGTATGCAATATACTACCTAAGCAAAAAGTTTACCGACTGTGAACAACGTTATTCACTGCTCGAGAAAACTTGTTGTGCTTTAGCGTGGGCTGCTCGCCGACTAAGGCAGTATATGTTGACCCATACTACTTTATTGATCTCAAATATGGATCTAGTTAAGTACATATTTGAGAAGCCAGCACTTACCGGACGGGTTGCAAGATGGCAAATGATCCTCACAGAATATGATATTCAGTACACATCTCAGAAAGCCATCAAAGGCAGTGTATTGTCTGATTACCTTGCTGAGCAACCTATTGATGATTACCAGCCTATGAGATTTGACTTCCCTGATGAAGACATCATGTTCATAAAGGCAAAAGATCATGAAGAGCCTGTTCACACTGAAGGGCCTGACCCAGAAGAAGAATGGACTATGATGTTCGATGGGGCTGTTAACATGAATGGTCGTGGTGTTGGTGCAGTACTCATTACTCCAAAGGGAGTTCACATGCCTTTCTCGGCAAAGCTCACCTTCGACTGCACTAACAACGAAGCTGAATACGAAGCTTGAATTATGGGTCTTGAGGAAGCCATTGACCTCAGGATCAAGACTTTGACTGTGTTCATAGATTCAGCTCTGGTAGTTAATCAAACCAACGACAAATGGTACACGCACCAAGATCATCTGATACCTTACAGGGATTATACAAGAAGGTTATTGACTTTCTTCACAACGGTCAAGCTTGAGTATATCCCTCGAGATGAAAATCAGTTTGCAGATGCTCTGGCTACCATTTCATCCATGATCAAAGTTCAAGCTGCCAACTTTGTACCTCAAATTGCAGTATCCAGACTTGACAGACCAGCATACGTATTTGCAGTAGATGTTGTTAAAGATGATAAGCCTTGGTTCCATGATATCAAATGCTTCTTGGAGGATCAAACATACCCACCTGGGGCATCTTCCAATGATAAGAAGACATTAAGAAGGCTAGCTGGTAGTTTCTTCCTGAATGCGGATGGTTCCCTGTAATAGAGAAACTTCGATATGGTACTCCTCAGATGTGTTGATAGTGCAGAAGCAGACTTGTTGATGCACGAGGTGCACGAAGGATCCTTTGGTACCCATGCTGGAGGGCATGCAATGGCTAAAAAGTTGTTAAGATCAGGTTATTACTGGATCACAATGGATGCCGACTGTTGTGCCTATGCCAGAAAATGCCATAAATGCCAAATTTATGCGGATAAAGTGCATGTAACTCCCAATCCTTTGAATGTGATGTCTTCACCTTGGCCCTTTGCCATGTGGGGAATTGATATGATTGGCAAGATTGAACCAACTGCTTCAAACGACCACATATTCATCCTGGTTGCTATTGACTATTTTACCAAGTGGGTTGAAGCGGCTTCTTATGCAAATGTTACAAGGCAAGTGGTAGCCCGATTTCTGAAGAGAGACATCATCTGTCGGTATGGAGTTCCCGAGCGAATCATTACTGATAATGGTTCCAACTTGAACAACAAAATGATGGCAGAACTATGCCGGGACTTCAAGATCCAACACCATAATTCTTCTCCTTACAGGCCAAAGATGAATGGCGCTGTAGAGGCATCTAACAAGAATATCAAGAAGATTGTACAGAAGATGGTAGTCACCTATAAAGACTGGCATGAAATGCTACCATTTGCCTTGCATGGGTACCGTACGTCAATCAGAACATCCACTGGGGCAACGCCGTATCAGCTTGTGTATAATATGGAGGCAGTCCTACCTGTTGAAGTTGAATTACCCTCCCTGCGGGTACTGATGGATGTTAAGTTGAATGAAGCAGAGTGGGTTCGATCCCGATACGAACAACTGAGTCTGATTGAAGAGAAGAGATTAGCTGCAATCTGTCATGGGCAGCTGTATCAGAAAAGAATGAAGAAAGCCTTCGATCAAAAAGTCAGGCTCCGAGAATACCAAGTTGGAGATCTTGTGCTGAAAAGACTCCTCCCTCCTCATACAGACCACATGGGCAAGTGGACTCCAAATTATGATGGCCCATTCATAGTAAAGAAAGTTTTCTCTGGTGGAGCACTGATGCTCAGCACTATGGATGGCGAAGACTTCCTGTCCCCTGTGAATTCAGATGCAGTTAAAAAATACTTCGCATAAAACTGACCCGTTGGACATAAAAACAGAATGTAAGTCCAGGCAAAAAAAGGGCATCCCGGCGAGTCAAAAACAGAATAAAAGACTCAGGAAAAAATAAGGGAAAATAAATAAAAAATGTACACCCGCTGAGTTGAAAAGCCGCATTGGACAGCTTAGGCAAAAATGGGTATCCCGGTGGATTGAAAACCCGAAAGGGCGATCCACGCAAAATAAGGGAATAAGCGAACAACTGCATTCTGAATTCATCTGTGTCACTTGCAACATGGTAAACTCCGAAAGGGTCAAGCTTCGTTTAGAATCAGCCTTCTTCAGAAAGCAGGATGAGAAGAACGTCAAATGTCATACGGGTCATAGCCCAAGGGAAGCTCCTTGAAGCGTCATCAACATTGCCAGCATCTTTTTTCTCAATTTGTAATGATTTCCTCATTTCAGGGGATCCGTTTCCTTGACTGTATCTTGCCAATTCAGGGCACACGAATTAATAAAATCAGATTTTCAGTCAGATTTTGTCTCGTACATTTTATTCTCGTTTGCAAAAAAATGTCCGATGCCTTTAAAATATTGATTGCATAAATACAGATGCTTCCCTTCTAAAAAACGTGCTTACAGGAAATATACTTACTCCCGGGAATGTCTAAACTCCTATGATGGAATCCAGTAAGGGATACCTCGGGATACTTTTAATTTTTCTTTGTCTTTACAGGATTGCAGGTATCCAAAGCACAACATGGGGCATGAAGGCTTCTCCCCAGTAAGCTGCCAAGTCATTGTTTCCTCAGCACACCTTCCAAACAGCACCAGAGATGCTTTCTCCCCATCAGAGTTTCCAGGCATCACTTCTCCAACATTTCCCTCAAAGAGCAGCACCAGAAGGTGTTCATATCCCCATCTAAGTTGTCAAGTATCATCCTCAGCAGGATCCCCACAGAAATCTCTAAGAAGATCTTTCAGTGATCTTTCTTCTTCCCCAGCCAAGTGCTAGACAGGGAACCATCTCCCCACAGAGTTTCAGCCTCTATCCAGAAGAGCAACGCCCAAATATCTCACAACAGAATGACGAAAGCTTCTACAAACCCCAGCTGGGTCCCTCATTACCGAGATAGGTCTATCAGTGATTTATTTCCCCAAGCAGAGTCATACATGTCAGATCTACCAATGATCTCATCCCCAGCTGGGATATCTATTTCAAGCAGATCAGCCAGAGATCTCCTCAGCAACGGGATCTGGATCCCGTATCGGTATCTTTACATAATCATAGCATTCGCATCATATTTTCCCCGCAGAGCGTGGCATTCCGTCTAATACGGAGCATTACGGCAAAAATCAAACATATTGCATAATCACAAGCCATGTGTCGAACTGAACACTTGTAAATACTGACAATCCATCAACAATATACAGAATATTCCCCAATTCCCTACCAGAGAGCCAAAACATTTCCCATACAAATACAGATACACACTCCTTTTGGCACCCGTCCGTGTCATATCCCCAGCAGAAAGCCAAAGCATCCCCTTTGCACTCACTATACAGATACATATATATACACAATTCCTTGACACTCATCCGTGTCACCTTCCCCAGCATAGGTGCCTAAACACTTTATGAATCAAATACTTGTTTATAATACACTTTTTCCGGCACTCTTCCGTGTCATGCTTTCCCTAGCAAGTTAAATACTCGTCTGTGTCTCACTCATCACTTTTTACTCATACAGATACTCGTCCGTGTCTTATATATGCCACCTGAATTCTCTTAGAATCAACACTCGTCCGTGTTCCTTGTTAACCAGTTGATACTCATCTGTATCATCATCTCTGAACATGCGTCAAGCGTTTGTTTCTACTGATACTCGTTTGTATCATGGTCTTAAGGATGCTCGTCCGCATCTTTAATCTATGCACCATGTCAAACACTTATGTCTTCTTGAATTTAGACACTCGTCTATGTCTACTGTTCCCCAGAAGAGTCCCAGCAAATCCTAGTGAATTATTTCCTTTCTATCTGACATTCGTCCTATGTCATGATACCTTTCGGCAGCCGTACCCTGCCAGGTGATCGTCCTTCACCTTTTTGATGATCATCCTTCATCACCCCCAGTGGAGTCTCTATTCATTAAAACCCCTTCTTATCCGACATTTGTCCTATGTCGTGATGTTTTCAGCAGCCGTCCCCTGCTAGGTGATCATCCTTCACCTCTTGATGATCGTCCTTCATCATTTTATCCGGTGTTCGTCCCCATCGTTGATCTTGTTATCTGACATTCGTCCTATGTCATGATAAACACTAGAGCAGCCGTACCCTGCCAGGTGATCGTCCTTCACCTCTTGATGATCGTCCTTCATCATGCTTATCCGATGGCCGTCCCCATCGTCGACCTTTTATCCGGCATTCGTCCTATGTCGCGATGCTTTTGGCAACCGTGCCTTGCCAGGTGATCGTCCTTCACCTTAGATGACCGTCCCTCATCTTATCCCCAACAAAGCAGCCGTCCCCTGCTAGGTGATCGTCCTTCACCTTTGATAACCGTATCTCATCATTTATTTCCTTTATTCCTTGAGCTCGATGGTCGTGCCCATCCTTTACCTATAATCCCCAGAGAGTCATATAGCTTTACTTGATGGTCGTCCCCATCATAATCTCTTATCTCCCCGGCTTGTCGGCCGTCCCCGTCATTGCTTTATTTCCCGCATCTTCCCCAGCATGTCAGCCGTCCCCGTCATTGCTTTATCCCCAGCAGTCGTCCTCTGCTCGACGGTCGTCCTCCGTCGCCCGCACTTTATAATTATACTCTATTTTCCTTTTACAATCTATATCCCTTTTCTTCTTCATTCTGTGAGTGCAAATTTCGGAATGTCTTTGGTATTCAAGCACAAGTTATCTTGTTTGCCTGTTAAGCCGTTGCTTACATCCTGCACAGCTAACTCATGTTTGAATAGGGGCAGCTGTAAACACCCCAAATTTTCCCTCACTTATTTCACCATGGCTTGTGATCTTTTCATGTGCATAAGTTCAATCATAGCATCTCATATTGCATTTTTACTTCACTGCATTGTTTCTAGGTCATCTGCACCTAGGGTTTGTGATCTGAGCCATCCCTGTGCCATTTGAGCCACTCCAAAGGTCTTCAATCATCTCAAAGGGGTCCATGCATGTCCAAGCATCATATTGTATCCCCACAAGGTCAAGGAAGTCCAAAAAATCACAAGAACTGAGAAAGGCATGGAAGCAGAGTCAGGTTTAACTACACAGATGACCTAGAATTAGGGTTTTGGTTTCAAAGGCCATAACTCCAAATTTTTTGGTCATTATTGTTTCTATAGGTCTCTATATGTTATGAGGATCATGCATATCAATTTTCATGAAGAAATTCAATGGGGAAGGCATCTGATCAAAGGATGACTTCTTGAGCAAGTTGGAGCAAAATCAGGGCATCTGAGGCCCCCAATGACCCAACCAAAGGGTGTTCTCCATCATTTTGAATGTGTATGATCTTTATTTGATCATAGAAGATGTTAGAAGTTCACAAAGTTGAAGAATTTCAAGCCATTTGCAAAGTTGCCTTTTTGGGAAAGTGACTTGTAATGAAAACTTGCCATTTTGGGAAAGTTTTTCAACCTCCTCTTTTTGATTCAAAAATGCTTCAAATGAGAAAACTTTGGTCATGAAAGTTGTAGAATGGATCCTCCCATTTTCAAAAAGTACAAGAACGCATTCTAATTCATTTTGGATCAAAAGTTATGGCTTGTCAAAGTTGGCAAAAATCACATAATTTCATGTTTTGTACCAAAGAGGCAAAGTTGCAAAACCTCATACCAAGTCAAAATGTGAATTCAAATGGACTTCTATGCATTACACAAACATGAACCATGACCTAAAAATCAGAATCCACCAAAGAATTGTTCATTTTCATGCCTTGATCTTTAAGAAACTTCAAAAGGGCCAAAACTTTGTGAAATTGCAAAAACTCACATAAACTCAAATCCACTTGCTGCATTGCCTCAAATTCATTTCCATGGTTCTCCTTGATCACAGCTGAGCCAAGCCATGCCCTTGTACCATGACTGAACCAGCCCATACCTCCTCTTACACAAAAGTTGACTTTTGGCAAAATGGACCATACCAATCAAGCTAGGCCAGCAACCACTCTCTGACCTATCCCAACTTGATACATGGACAAAATGGAACTCAACACATAACACAACACAGCCTAATCTCTCCCACAAGTCAGCATTCTCCAAAAACTCCCTTTATGCATTTTCATTCGAATCTCTCCATACAAGCTTCAAACCTCAAAACAAATCCCACAGAACAACTCACCCTAGCTTTCTGATCATTTCCCAACCATCAATTTGCTCTGAAAGGCCCACAATCAAAAACACGATTTTCCACCCCTCCTGAACAGAACTTCATCAATCTCTCAAACCAGCCATAAGAAATTCCAAACAAGCATTGCAAGCTTCTCGGGGGGTTCATTAAAGGCATCTTGGACCAAAGAAGCAGCCAGAAAGTTCCAAAGATCAAAGCTCCAGTTCAGGTGAGCTCAAGAAATTTTTTTCCAGAAACTTGTTTTTAAGTTACTAAATGGTTCTTTATGCTTCACTGATCATGTTGATGTGTTTTGTTTTGAAAATGGTTGAGAAATGAGTATGTATTCATGTTCTGAAATTTTTTGACCTAGAACTGTTTTGATTCGATTCTCACTGTTGATGTGTTTTAAATGTTGTTTGTTTGTTGATTCTTAATGTATGATGTATGGGGATCATTTCTGGGCAGAGAGATTGGATTTTAGAAGCCTAGGGAAGAAGATAACAATTTTCAGGGAGAGGTGTGGCCGGAGAAGATGACCGGAGGTCATTTCCGGCCACCTGAAAGTCATTAGTGTATTAATGATGATTAGGGTTCAGTTTGAATGTGAACCATGGATTCAGTTGACCCGTGTTGACTCCCGCGCGTTTGTATGGCTCAGATCACCCCATTAAGCCCTAATCCACGTCATTAATATAATTAATTAGGTTTAATTTTAATTTCAGCCAGTTTGAATCTGAGCCACTGGATCTGGCGCCAGTCAATTCCCTCCAAATTTGTTTAAACCTCAGCCTCTGGATCTGCATACTTTCTCTTTAATTCAATTTTTATTTCATTTTATTTGTTTTATCTTTTACGAATTATTAAAAATAGTAAAAGGCATTTAAAAATTCTGAAAATTTTTGTCAAGCATTTCATTAATTTTCAGAACCCAAAAATATTTTTATTTTTATTTTTTGCATTAAAAATTATTTTTAAATCATTTAAATGTTTATTTTTAATTAGTTAATGAAAATTAATTAATTAAAAATGCATTTAGGTATTTAAAAATCACAAAAATTCACATTACATTTTAAAACATTTAGAAACATTATCAAACCCTCAAAACAAATTTCTTTTTGGTTCTTGAACTATTTTGACAATTTTCATTGGAATTAAATTCTTTTAAAGGCAATATTTTTGTTCAAACTTGGAAAAATCCATTCTGCCTAACCTTTGAGAGTTTGATGATGGTTCTTCTTGCATTGCATCCTTCATAGCATGTAGTTTATAGGATAAATTTGGTTTGAATTCATATTTCATTTTCAATTTGTTTTTGCATTTTTCATTGTGAGGTATCCCAAAACCCTAATTGACTTGAGAAATTCATAACTTGCACTAGGTTAAGAGTTAGGTCCCCTCCTTTGGGCAGTGAACTTGTGTAGGGTTGGGGTTCCCTTGGTCTCATTTTCAATTTTTTTATCACATCATTTGCTTCTGGTTTTGAATTTTTGCATTGTATGTTATATGTAAACCCTAATTTGTGCTTTCCTTTGCATCCACCTCATCTTTGCTTGCATTTAAGAGCTTGCCATGACATCTTGTGCATTCACATGATTCATAAAGCATCTTAGGACATATTAGAATCATGTTTGTTCATTGCATCTTTCATTTTCCATGTCATATGTCCATTGCATTTCATAAACTTTCATGAATCTTTATGGTTCAAAGCATGCCTCATTTGCATCCTTATGCTTGTCTGATCACTCTCATCTCTTGTCATGTGTTTGCATCATCTTTTAGCATCATTAACATCATGTTTATGCTTCTGACTTTGGTTTGCATCATGACATTTCATCTCATTTGCATTGCATTTCATTTCTTTTGCTAACTTTTCAGGTGGTAAGTTGTTTTGAGAAGTGAATTTGCCTTCACTTCTCACAATCTCTTTTCATCTCCCTCTTGCATCATTTCTGCATTTTATCTTGTGTATTAGAGTGAGCTTTCTCATTCATGTTCTTGCTCTCTTTCTTCCTTCAAGCAACTTGTCTTCTTAAGTCAAGCAAGTTGTCTTGCTTCTCTCTGCTTCTTCCTCCTTTCATCTGCTTCTCTCCTTGGTGGCTCTTTGAAGTTTCTTTCTCTCTTAAGCCTCACAAACCCTAGGATAACCAAGTATGATCACAATTAGGGTTTGATTAGTCCCCCATTTAGCTTTTACCTTTGTGTCATCATTGAGTCTTCTCTTCTCATCTCATAATCAAGGACTAAACCCTAAAGGTTTTAAGGCTTTGTGATTAAGCTTATGCCTGCATCCTTCTATTAGGATGGAGTGTATAAATTTAATCCTAAGTGTTAAACCCTTCATGTGTTTAAATCCTCTAATCAATTCATCTAATAATCATCAAGACATCAAACTTGTAACTTGGGCCTTGTATTAGGGTTCTAATTCTTCCTTAACTGGTTAAGAAGGACTAACCCTAGTGTTAATGGACAAGTCCCCCTCAAGTTGTCTTACAAACCATAAAATTCACTTCTTAACCTTACCATTAACTAAAATCAACTCTAATAAAGGTTTTGTTTTGTCATGAGGTTAATCCCTAATCATGGATTAAGTTGAGGAGCCTTCCTCAGCTTAAATGTTCTCATCTATTATCCTTCTATTAGGATGGTGTAATGGGTCCATTAAATCCTTGATTATGGCTTAAACTCATTACTTAACACTAATCAAAAACTCCAAAAGACATCTAAATAAATGCAAGTAGGTTAATGATCTTAATCCTACACCATGGTGATTAAGTGTGAGGTGCTTAATTCATACTTAAGGTATTCTCATTACCCCTAATCAGAGGGAGGATGTGATGAGTTTACTAACCCTCGGTTTAAGCTTAAGCTCATTTTCTTTTGACAAAATCCAAAGGCAATAAAAGATTGAAAACACAAAAACAAACAATAATCGTCTCCTCCGGGATTCTTTTCTCATATCATTCACTCACAAACGAGAACTTGCTTCTTCCGTCTAATGCAAGACAGTTTGCACCTGAGCCAGACAGGTCATACACTTGAGCATAGACAAGCAAGCAGTTCACAAGTCAATTTATCTTTCAGTCTCTTTGGGTCGAACTACGGTGTTCTGACTTCCTCATTGCACGAGAGGATACGTTGGCATAACTTAATTGTTATCGAACAAAAGTCTCTGCATATTCCCCCTCCTTCCATCATTATTCTTTAAGCCTCATAGTCTTGAGCATTTCACTTTTGTTCTTACACTGACACTTCTCTTATACACTCCACACTTCTTTTACACTGACACTTGCATTCTTTCCAGCTTTGATACACAAATTGCACTGACACTACCCCTTTAAAACACAAATCTTTTAAGCGTGGATCCGTCGAGTACGGCGGACAATCTGGGTGCTAATACCTTCCCAAGTTGTAACCAACCCCCTTTCTCAGTCTCTCTGGTTCGCAACCGTCTTATCCATCTTTCCTCAGGTCTATGCAGCATTACCTTTCCTCCGGGATAAAAATGCCTAGCTGGCGACTCTTGTCTTCTGAGTTCACCCTTGTGTGTTCTCTCTCCTCTCGCTGACCGTTCGTGTCTGTACCCCTCTTGGCCCTGTGTCATCTGGTGGGAGCGACACTAGGGCAGAGCATTATCTAGAGGAGAGCCAGGCTAGGTGGATCAGGATCACTGAAGCCCGTGCACAAGAAGATCAAAGGACTCAGGCTAAGATAGAACAGTTGGAGGCTAGTGAGAAGAAGCATCAGGAGGCTTTGTTGGCGGCTCAGAAGGAGATATCTGAATTGAAACTTCGGGCGGGGTTGAAGAGGTCAAAGGATCAGGACAAGCATAAGAGGTTGACCAGTGCCATTGCTACCAGGAACCTCCTCATCAGGACTATTACAAAGCACCCAGTGGGTCCAGTGACTGAGGCCCTCCTGAAGGAAGTCAGAGAGGATGACTTTGGATTGGATGTCTGATCCTTTTGCTTGTACTTCTTTCTTTTGTTGTACTTTTATTTTGTTGTTGTATTTTGACCCACCATGGGCATGTATTGTAATCAAACTATGTATTTTCATCCTTTGTAATATATCAGTTTGTATTATTTATGGTGAGCTTTATCTATCAACATCATCAGCATTTCCTCGAGGTCTGGAAAGGTCAAAACCAAAGAACCAAACCGGATACCCTTGGAAGACAAATAATCATATTGCATTGCATACTAACATTTTCTTTGTTTTGTAGGTTTTTGTTTATTGTTGTTTCTCACTTTGTTGTGGTTTCAGGAAACATTGCTCGCAGAAGGGTGTTCCCTGTCAACAGAATACACCGGTACCCGACGAGAAACAACCATCCGGGAATTCAGATGGATCAAGTTCAACAAGACTTGAATGAAGTGAGGACCCAAATGGCTAATGAGAGGGTCGAGATGAGGAATCAGATGACCCAATTCATGACTGTAATGATTGGCTTAGCTCAGAGCCAGGAAAGGCTAAGAGAGTTGGTGGAAAGACAAACTCCTAAAGAACACCATCCAGGTACAGGAGGTACCAGTAACAATGATCACGGGCAGCCTCGCACTGATCCACCAGAGTTTGGGCCTCATCTAAACCCATAAGTTAATGTCATAAGGAATACTCAGGCTAACACTGCTGGAGGTAGGATCTTGCAAGAGGATCCTCAAGAAGAACAATTTACAGTTGTTGGGGCTGGGGATGAAGTTTATGATCGTAGGCTGGATGAAATTGCAGAGAAGCTGAGGTCTCTTGAATCCCAGAACTCCTTAGGCTTTGATGTAAGGGGCTTGGGACTGGTGGAAGGGGTGAGAATTCCTCACAAGTTCAAACCCCGTGTTTTGAAAAGTATAATGGCACATCCTGTCCACGCACCCACCTTCAATCATTCTTGGGAAGATTAAAAGAATACACCATGGATGAAAAGTTGTGGATGTTTTACTTTGAGGATAGTCTAACAGGGGCATCCCGAGAATGGTACTCCCACCTGAACAGAGCCACATTAAGAAACTGGAAAGACTTGGCTAAAGCTTTTATTCGTAAGTATCAATACAACTTGGACATGGCCCCAAAGAGGACTCTCCTGATGGGGATGTCTCAATCTTCCCGTAAAAGCTTCAGGGAATATGCCCAAAGGTGGAGGCAACTTGCTGCTGCAGTTCAACCCCCCATGTCTGAAAGGGAGATGGCAGACATGTTCATGAATACTCTCCAAGGAATCTACATTGACAGGTTGGCTGCATTTTCTTCTACCAGCTTTGCAGATGTGGTGATAGCTGGTGAAAGAATAGAGAGCCTTCTAAAGATGGGAAAGATCTCCGATAATGGTTCCAGTTCAAGCAGTACAAGAAAACCATTTGCTGGGCCCCAAAGATCTGGAGAGATAAACTCTGTGCACATGGGAAGAGGGAGACCCCAATACTTGCCCAGAACAGTTGCTGCAGTTACTATCCCTACTCCACCTCCTCAGTATGCTCAACATCCGCAACACTTTCCGCAACAACAACAATTTCCGCAACAGAGATCATACAACAATAACAACAATAATCAACAACAACGCCCGTTTCAACAGCGACCATCTCTGGTCAATCAGGTGATTGACCCCATTCCAATGTCGTATGCTACATTGCTGCCACAACTCCTAAAGCTCAATCTTGTTGAGTTGAGGACATTGGCTCCACTTGATCCTCAAAACCTTCCAAGGAACTATGATGCCAATGCTAGGTGTGCTTTTCATTCCAACGCACCTGGTCACTCTATTGAAAAATGCAGAGCCCTTCATATGAAGGTTCAGGATCTGGTAGATTCAAAAGCCCTAAACTTTTCACCTCCTCCCAATGTAATGAAGAATCCTATGCCAAGCCACAGTGGGCCAAGAATTAATGTTGTAGAGGAGGGATCACCCATGAGTTTGATAGAAGACATTGCATGTATTCAGACACCTCTGGCAGAGGTTAAAGCCCAGCTTTTAAAGTGCCAAGTGTTTCCAGGTTGTGAGGCCTGTTGTGAATCATGCAAACATTCTGAGAATGGGTGTGCCAGCTTGAGGAAAGGAATCAATGACTTGATTATGGAAGGCACTCTGCAAATTACAACCACAGCTTCTACAACACCAATAACCCTTTTGTTAACAACGAGTAAATCTTCTACAAAAACAACAACCATCTGTCCAACTGTCTCTTCTACAAATGCAACAACCATTGTTCCAACTGATTCGGCTACAACTTCAGCAATCATTCCATCTGTCACTTCAACACACAACAATTCATTTGCACCTGCTACTACAACTTCAACAACCAACAATGATGTTTCCACCGTCACAATCTATTATGACCCGACAACGGTCCCAAGTTCCAACAACTTTCAGCAAAGTCAACAACAGTCTCCACAAAGCTTCAATTCACCTTCACCAATACCCACCAGAGGTCCTGTTACAATCTTTTATGATCCACAGACTATTGTAGTCCCAACAACAGCTGCAGTAAGCCTAGTCACTATCACGGTGCCCAGGCCGATCCCATATGATAAAGACAGAGCTATAACATGGCATTATGGTGCTGATCTATACTACAACGGAGAGAAAGTCTATCTTGATTCTCCAGTTCTCACTCCCCAAGTGGATAATGTTGGGGGAGGCGGAGGCTTCACCCGAAGCGGACGTCTCTTTGCATCACAAGTCCCTAGAACCAACTCTGAGGAAGAGGCTGCTACCAGAGAAAAAGGGAAGAGTATGATACCGGAAGAATCCGTGCCAAAGGAAACTCATAAGTCATCCTTTGACCAGGATGTGGATGAGTTTATGAGAATCATCAAAAGAAGTGACTATAAAGTTGTGGACCAGCTCCACCAGACTCCTTCAAAGATCTCAATCCTATCACTGTTGTTGTGTTCCGAAGCCCATCGGGATGCACTTCTCAAAGTTCTGCACGCTGCCTATGTGCCAGAAGAGATCACTGTAAATCAGTTGGATACAGTGGTATCGAATGTCAATAATAGCCATGGGCTAGGGTTCACTGATGTTGTTTTAACTTCATAAGGGCGTCTCCACAATAAAGCCTTGCATATAACTCTGGAGTGCAAAGGAGTTGTCTTATCTCATGTTCTTGTGGACACTGGGTCGTCACTCAATGTCTTACCAAAGAAGGCTCTTGTCAAGCTTGAGTATGATGGGATAGCTCTCCGGCCAAGTAATCTTGTTGTCAGGGCTTTTGATGACTCCAAAAGATCTATTCTGGGAGAGGTGGAGTTACTAGTGATAATCGGTCCACAGGTCTTTAAGACCATTTTCTATGTGATGGACATACAACCTGCTTACAGCTGTTTGCTAGGTCAACCCCGGATTCACGCCGATGGCGCAGTAACGTCGACCCTTCACTAGAAACTGAAGTACAAATGGGAAGGACAGATTATCACCATCTGTGGTGAGGAAGACATATTTGTTAGCCATCTGGCTACATACAAGTATATTGAGATGGATGGTGAAATCCATGAGACAATGAGCCAAGGGTTTGAGGCCCTGAATGTTAATGAGGCTACTGGAGTATTGGCTGCATCCTAGGAGGACCAGATGGGTTCTTCAATCATCTCTTACCAGCAAGCCCGGAAGGTTGTTAAAGAAGGAACTGCTCAAGGCTGGGGCAAGCTGCTTCCAGTGGAAAAGAAGGAAGATAAATTCGGTTTGGGTTATAGACCATTCCATCAAGATCAATCTGAGGCTGCCAAAGAGCCCAAATTTGTCAGTGGGGGGATGCTCACCCCAGATGCTGTGAACAATCTGGAAGACGAGGAGGAAAGCGACCGCAACCTGGAGAGCTGGATACGTCCAAGGATTCCGGGGAACCAAGTCCTTAACTGGTCTTCCCAGGAAATTATAAGGGTTACTCCTGCAGAGTAATTATTATTTCTTGTCTTTTTAGCATGCATCAAGTCCTGCATCTTGCCCAAGATGTCAGGAATCATTTTGTAATAGGGCCATATTGTCATTTTGTGCAAATGATTAATCAATGAATATCGAACGTCTTTTTCAAACGAGTCTCTTTTTCGCTCACTGTCTTTTCATTTTTCACTTTTGTACAAAACAATAAAATGGCAATGTTTTCAAAATAAATAACTTCATTTTCACTTTTTCTAAGCAAGATTAAAACTGATCACTGAAACGAACCAATCTCAAACCTTGCAGAGATTATCCTCCAGATTGCACCGACAACAACACTGCTATGACCTTGTATGACTTCGACAATCCAATTAATCGAGCTGATGAAGGGGTTGAAGAAGACTATGAGTTACCTAAAGAGTTAGCCAGGTTGTTGAGGCAGGAAGAGAAAGTGATCACCCCTCATCAGGAGGAGGTTGAAACGGTTAATCTTGGTACCGAAGAAGACTTGAAAGAAGTGAAAATTGGGGTCAGTCTGCAGGATTCAGTGAAAGAACAACTTATTGACATGCTTCGAGAATACGTCGACGTCTTTGCTTAGTCCTATCAAGACATGCCAGGTCTGGATACTGACATTGTTATGCACAAGTTTCCTCTGAAAGAAGATTGTCCTCCAGTAAAGCAGAAGCTATGCCATACTCGTCCGGATATGGAAATGCAGATTAAAGAAGAGGTACAAAAACAGTGGGACGCCGATTTCCTTGCTGTAACTAGTTACCCGCCATGGGTCGCTAATATTGAACCAGTGCCTAAGAAAGATGGCAAAGTAAGGATGTGTGTGGATTACTAGGATCTGAACAGAGCTAGCCCGAAGGATGATTTCCCTTTACCTCACATTGATGTATTGGTTGACAACACGACTCAGTTCTTGGTATTCTCTTTCATGGATGGTTTTTCCGGGTATAATCAGATCAGGATGTCACTCGAAGACATGGAGAAGACTACCTTCATCACACCTTGGGGCACATTTTGTTACAAGGTAATGCCTTTTGGATTGAAGAATGCCGGTGCGACTTATCAACGGGCTATGGTAACCTTATTCCACGACATGATCCACAAAGAAATTGAATGCTACGTGGATGACATGATTGCCAAGTCCCTCACTGAAGAAGACCATCTGGTAAATCTGCTGAAGTTGTTCAAGCGTCTGAGAAAGTATCAGCTGAAGCTAAACCCTAACAAGTGCACATTCGGGGTACGTTCCGGTAAACTGTTAGGATTCATTGTAAGTGAAAAGGGAATTGAAGTTGATCCTGATAAAGTCAAAGCCATTCAGGAGATGCCTGTACCTAAGACTGAAAAGGAAGTTCGAGGTTTCTTAGGTAGATTGAACTACATATCAAGGTTCATATCTCATCTTACTGCAACCTGTGAGCCCCTATTCCAATTGTTAAGAAAGGAACAAATGGTCAAGTGGAACGAAGATTGTTAGAAGGCTTTTGACAAAATCAAGGGGTACCTACAAGAACCTCTAATTCTTATGCTTCCAGTTGAAGGAAGACCTCTAATAATGTATCTGACAGTATTAGATGGATCAATGGGGTGTGTGTTGGGCCAGTATGACGAGTCTGGTCGAAAAGAGTATGCAATTTACTACCTAGGCAAAAAGTTTACCGACTGTGAACAACGTTATTCACTGCTCGAGAAAACTTGTTGTGCTTTAGCGTGGGCTGCTCGCCGACTAAGATAGTATATGTTGACTCACAATACCTTGTTGATCTCAAAGATGGACCTAGTCAAGTACATATTTGAGAAGCCAGCGCTTACCGGAAGGGTTGCAAGATGGAAAATGATTCTGACAGAGTATGACATTCAGTACACATCTTAAAAGGCATTGAAGGGCAGTGTACTGTCTGACTATCTGGATGAGCAACCCATTAATGATTACCAACCAATGAGATTTGACTTCCCTGATGAAGACATCATATTCCTAAAAGCAAAAGATCATGAAGAGCCTGTTCACACTGAAGGGCCTGACCTAGAAGAAGAGTGGACAATGATGTTTGATGGGGTTGTCAATATGAATGGTCGTGGAGTTGGTGTAGTGCTTATTACACCTAAAGGAGTTCATGTGCCTTTCTCGGCAAAGCTCACCTTTGCATGCACCAACAATGAAGCTGAATACGAAGCCTGCATCATGGTTCTTGAGGAAGCCATTGACCTGAGGATCAAGACTTTAACTGTATTCGGAGATTCAACTTTGGTAATCAATCAGACCAACGGCAAATGGTACACTCACCAAGAGCCTCTAATTCCATACCGTGACTATACGAGGAGATTATTGTCTTTCTTCACAACGGTCAAACTCGAGTACATCCCTCGAGACGAAAATCAGTTCCCGGATGCTTTAGCTACCATTTCCTCCATGATCAAGGTTCAGACTGCCAATTATGTGCCTCGGATTTCGGTATCCAGACTGGACCGACCATCATAGGTATTCTCCATGGACATTGCTAAATATGACAAGCCTTGGTTCCACGACATCAAAAAGCTTCTTAGAAGATCAAACATACCCACCAGGGGTATCATCCAATGATAAGAAGACATTAAGAAGGCTGGCTGGTAGTTTCTTCCTTAATGCTGATGGTTCATTATACAAGAGAAACTTTGACATGGTGCTTCTCAGATGTGTTGATAAGTAAGAAGCTGACTTGTTGATGCATGAGGTACATGAAGGATCCTTTGGTACCCATTAGGGAGGACATGAAATGGCTAAGAAATTGTTAAGATCATGTTACTACTGGATCACAATGGATGCAGACTGTTGTGCCTATGCCAGAAAGTGCCATAAATGCCAGATATACGCAGACAAAGTGCATGTGCCTCCAAATCCTTTGAACGTGATGTCTTCACCTTGGCCCTTTGCTATGTGGGGCATTGACATGATTGGAAAGATCGAACCGACTGCTTCAAATGGCCACAGATTCATCCTGGTAGCAATTGATTACTTCACCAAATGGGTTGAAGCAGCTTCATATGCGAACGTCACCAGGCAATTGGTAGCCATATTTCTAAAAAGAGACATCATCTGTCGATATGGAGTACCCGAGCAAATAATTACTGATAATGGTTCCAATTTGAACAACAAAACGATGGCAGAATTATGCCGAGACTTCAAGATTCAACATCACAACTCTTCTCCTTACAGGCCAAAGATGAATGGCGTTGTTGAGGCAGCTAACAAAAATATCAAGAAGATTGTGCAAAAGATGGTGGTTACTTACAAAGACTGGCATGAAATGCTACCATTTGCCCTGCATGGGTACCGAACCTCAATCCGAACATCCACTGGGGCAACACCTTATCAACTTGTGTATGGTATTAGAGTTGTCCTACCTGTTGAAGTTGAGTTACCCTCCTTACGGGTACTGATGGATGTAAAGTTGAATGAAGCAGAATGGGTCTGTTCTCGGTATAATCAACTGAATCTGATCGAAGAGAAGAGATTAACTGCAATCTGTCATGGGCAGTTATATCAGAAAAGGATGAAGAAAGCCTTCAATCAGAAAGTCAGGCTTTCGGGAATACCAAGTAGGAGATCTTGTGCTGAAAAGACTTCTTGCATTTTTGATTTGATTTGCATTTTCCCCCTTAAGGTACCTTAAAACCCTAGATAACTTAGAAAAATCACAACTTTCTTTAGGTTAAGAGTTAGGTCTCCTCCTTTGGGGTGTGATATCATATGGGGTTAGGGTTCCTTTGAGTTCATTTGCAATTTTTTATCTTATGTTTTTCTTCTGTGTTTGACTTTTGCATCTCATGTTGCATTAAAACCCTAATTTCTCATGTTCATTTGCATACAGCTTGCATATGCATCCATTCATGAACTTTCCATGACATTTAATGCATTCACATGTCATCTTAGACATCTTAAGACATATTAGAACCATGCTTGATCATTTCTTCATCCATTTTCCATGATATGCATTCATTTCATTCCATGAACTTTCATATGTTTTCATACTTCTAAGCATGCATCCTTTGCATCTCATCTCTTGTATGAACATGCATAACCCTTGACATGTCTTTGCATCATCTCATGGCATCATTTGCATCATGTTTATGCTTCTGGTTTTGGTTTGCATCTTTGCATACATTCCATTTTCATTTCATTCCTTTTCTTATGCTAACCATTTCAGGTGGTAAGTACTTTGAGAAGTGAATTTGCCTTCGCTTATCATTTCTCTTCTCATTCTTCTTATGCATATTTGCTGCATTTTCATTTGCTTTAGAGTGAGCTTGCTCATTCATGTTCATCATTAGCTTTCTTTCTTCAAGTAACTTATCTTCTTTAGTGAAGTAAGTTAATTTGTTTCTTCTGCTTCTCCTCCTTTCATCTGCTTCTTCCATTGGTGGCTTCTCTGAAGATCTCTTGCAAGCCTTACAAACCATAGGAACTTCCAAGCATGATAATAATTAGGGTTTTGATTAGTCTCCCTTTAGTTTTTACCTTTGTGTCTCTTTTCTCACCCCATAATCAGAGACTAAACCTTTAAGGTTTTAAGGCTTTGTGATTAAGGTTATGTCTGCATCCTTCTCTTAGGATGGAGTGTATAACTTTAATCCTAAGTGTTAAACCCTTAATTTGTTTAAAACACTTAATCAATCCATCTTAAAAATCACTAAGACAATAGCTTGTAACTTGGGCCTTGCATTAGGGTTCTAATTCTTCCTTAATTGGTTAAGAAGGACTAACCCTAGTGTTAATGGACAAGTCCCCCTCAAGTTGTCTTACAAATCATAAAATTCACTTATTAATCTTACCATTAATTAAAATCCACTTTAATAAAGGTTTGTTTTGTCATGAGGTTAATCCGTAATCATGGATTAAGTTGAGGTATCTTCCTCAGCTTAAGTGCTCTCATCTATTATCCTTCTATTAGGATGGTGTAATGGGTTCACTAATCCTTGATTATGGCTTAAATTCATTACTTAACACTAAACAAAAACACCAAAAACATCTAAATAATCACAAGTAGGTTAATGATCTTAATCCTACATCATGGTAATTAAGTGCGAGGTGTTTATCTCATACTTAAGGTATTCTCATTATCCCTAATCAAAGGGAGGGTATGATGAGTTTACTAACCCTTGGTTTAGGCTTAAACTCATTAACTAATGACAAACACAAAAAGCAATAAAAGATTGAAAACATCAAAAACAAAAAATAATCGTCTCCTCCGGGATTCTCTTCTCATCATCTTCACTCACAAGCGAGAACTTGCTTCTTCCGTCTAATGCAAGACAGTGAGCACTCGAGCCAGACGAGTCATACACTTGAGCACAGACAAGCAAGCACTTCATCAGTCAATTTATCTTTCAGTCTCTTTGAGTCGAACTACGGTGTTCTGACTTCCTCATTGCACGAGAGGATACGTAGGCATAAATTAACTGTTATCGAACAAAAGTCTCTGTGTCTTTCCCCCTCTTCCGGTATTCTTTTTAATCCTCATTCCTGAGCACTTCACTTCACTTTCTTACACTGACACTTGTACATTCTTTTCCATCTCTTGCACACAGATAGCACATACACTACCCCTTTAAGCACAATATTTTGAGCGTGGATCCCGTCGATCAAAATCCAGGTTCGGGCCAGCCACCTGCAATTACTATCAATATTTCATCAGCAATGAATATAAAAAACTCACATCCCCTGCAAATAAAAGCCAAAGCGTCCCCTTTGCACTCTCAAACACAAATGCCTGTTCATATTCATATATACTCTTTTCGACACTCGTGTGTGTCGTCTTATCCCCCACAGGTTGCCAGAATACCTTTTGCACTCTCAAATACAGATATCTATACATACTCTTTTGACACTCGTCCGTGTCATCCTTCCCCAGCATTGTTGCCAGAAAACATTCTGCAAACGAATACTTGTTCATAACACACTCTTTTCGACACCCGTCCGTGTCATCCTATTCCCACAGAAAACCAAAACATATCTTTTACAAATGACTGTTTATATAGTACATATTTGACACTCGTCCGTGTCATACATTCCCCAGCAATTTGAACACCCGTCCGCGTTTTGCTCATACTTCACCAACAAACCGATACTCACTCACACTTATACAAAAGTCTTTGATACTCGTACGTATCTTGTATATATCACTCCTCAGCAGATTCGACACTCATCTGTGTTCTTTGTTAACCAGTTGATACTCGTCCGTATCATCATCTCTGAACACGCGCCAGCGTTTGTTTCTACCGATACCCGTCCGTATCATGGTCCTAAGGATGCTCGTCCGCATCTTTAATCTATACACAGCGTCAAACACTTATACCTTTTATTTTTTAGCGTAAGCACTCGTCCGTGTTTACCATTCCCCAGTAAGTCGTCAACAGAACAACTTTCTTCTATCCGACATTCCTCCTATGTCGTGATACTTTCGGCAGCCGTCCCCTGACAGGTGATCGTCCTTCACCTTTGGATGACCGTCCCTCATCCCTTTCCCCAGAGGAATCTCCATTAGTGTAACCCTTTTCTATCCGACATTCCTCCTATGTCGTGGTAAAGAACAGCGGTCCCCTGTTAGGTGATCGTCCTTCACCTTTTGATGATCGTCCCTCATCATTTTTATCCGATGGTCGTCCTCATCGTTGATTTTTTTATCCGACATTCGTCCTATGTCGTGATAAACCCCGAGAGAAGCCGTACCCTGCTAGGTGATCGTCCTTCACCTCTTGATGATCGTCCTTCATCATGCTTATCCGATGGCCGTCCCCATTTTCGACCTTTTCTATCCAACATTCGTCCTATATCGTGGTACAGAGCAGCCGTCCCCTGCAAGGTGATCGTCCATCACCTTTGATGACCGTCCCTCATCATTATTTCATTTATTCTTTGAACCGATGGTCGTCCCCATCGTTGTTTACTTTACTTTGCAAACTTGATGGCCGTCCCCATCATTGTCGTTACTTTAATCCCCGGAGAATCTTATCTCCTTACCCGATGGTCGTCCCCATCATGATTTCTTTATTTCCCCAGCTTGTCGGTCGTCCCTGTCATTGCTTTACTTACCAATTTATCCCCAGCTGTCGTCCTCTACTCGATGGTCGTCCTCCATCGCCTTCATTTGATAATCATACTATACCACCCGTTACAATTTATATCCCTTTTCTTCTTCTATCCAGCAAGTGCAAATTTTGGACTGTCTTTGGTATTCAACCACAAGTTATCTTGTTTGTCTGTTAAGCCAAGCGCTTACACCCTGCACATCTAACTCATGTTTGAATAGGGGCAGCTGTAAACACCCTAAATTTGCCCTCACTCTTATCACACCATGGCTTGTGATCTTTCATTTTTTTGTTTTAACATAAGCATTACATCTCATATTGCATTTTTTGTTTCACTACATGGTTCAAGTTCATCTGCATCTAGGGTTTGTGATCTGAGCAATCCAATATTCCATCTGAGCCATCCCAAAGGTCTCAAAGCATTCCAAGAGGATCCATGTGTGTTCTATCATCATATTATACTCCTCAAGGTTCATGGAAGTCAAGAAATCACAAGAACTGGCAAGGCATGGAAGCAGAGCTAGGGTTTTCACTACACAGATTACCAAAATTAGGGTTTTGGTTTCAGAGGCCTTAACACCAAATTTTTGGGCCATTCTTGTTTTTGATGTTCTTAATATTTCATAAGGATCATGTGTACCAAGTTTGATGAAGAAATGCATTGTGGAAGTCATCTGTTCACTGGGTAACTTCTTGAGCAAGTTAAGTCAAAATCAGGGCATCTGAGGCCCCCAACAATGGAGCCAAAGGGGTATTTTCATCATAATGAAGTTCTATGATCTTTATTTGATCTTAGAAGAGGTTAGAAGTTCACAAGATTGAAGAATTTTAAGCCATTTGCAAACTTGCCAAAAATGGAAATGACTTGTAATGGAAACTTTCCATTTTGGGAAAGTTTTTCAACTTCCTCTTTCTCAACCAAAAAAGCTTCAAATAAAAATTTCTTGGTCATGAAAGTTATAGATTAGGTCTTTCCCTTTTCAAAACTTACAAGAACATGTCTTGATTCATCCTAGAACTCAAGATATGGCCTTTCAAAGTTGGCAAAAATCCTAAAAAATTTAAGTTTCAAGTCTAAGAGGGATTTTGCAAATTGGCATATTCAAGCATTCTAATGACTTCAAATGGACACAAACACTTCATAACATGCCAAGGAAACTTCTAAACATCAGAATTGGCCCAAGAATTTGGCATTTTCATGACTTGATTCACAAGAAACATCAAAGTTGAAAAATTGCATAAAGCATGACATCTCTCCATCCAAGCCATCCAGCTGCAATCCTTTGATCCAAGGGCCATCCACAAATTCTGCTGAGGCCAAGACACCCCTTGAAACAACTCTGCACCATACCTATACCTCAAATACACAATGTTGACATTTTTGCAACTTGGCCCATACCAATCACACTATGCCACCACCCACTTTTTGAACACTCTCATTGGCCTATACTAACCTTATGGACCTCATTTCACAAACACACAAGCCTGAATCTTCGCCGCACTCAGAATTCACAAAATCATCAAAAACCTTCCTCTCTTCGAAACTCAAGAACCAGCCACTAAAACTTCAAGCTTCCTTCACCAATCAACTTAGCATCAGCCCAGGATCATTTCCCACCCATCACCATAGCTTAAAACACAGCCAAACACAAATACGATTTCTGGTGCAGCAGAGTCAAAACCTTCAAACCAGCCATCATAAACTTGTTCTAAGCTTCACATCATCCTCAGGGGGGTCATTGAAGTTGATTTGCACAAGGGAGGAGGCCAGAAAGCTCAAAACTGCAAAGCTTCATCTCAGGTATACCTCAAGAACATTTTTTCCAGAAACTCTATTTTAAGTTCTTAAATGATTCTATGTGTTCCCCTGAGCATGCTGATATGATTATTTTTTAAAATGGTTGAGAAACCAGGATGTATGATTGCTCTGAAATTTTTGACCTAAAAATATTTTTCTTTGATTCACCACTTTGATGCATGATAAATGATTTTCATGGCCTGAATCTTGTTTAAAATTGTTTGGGGATTGTTTCTGGAGAGTTTGGGGGTCTGGGGTAGCCTAGGGAAGAAGTTGGGGGTGAGATGCTCGTTGGAGAAGATGACCGGAACACTACTCCGATCACCTGAAAGTCGTTTTCCCTAATCTGCGTAATTAGCTAAGTTTGAATGTAAGCCCTTGGATGTTGTGGTTCCCGCGTGAGTGAGTGGCCAGGATTGCTTCATTAACCCTAATTCTCATTTAATTAGTTTAATTAGGATTAATTAAATTAATTAAGTCAGGACAAATCCCAGCCTTTGGATCACGTGCCAGTCAACCATCATCCTCTGAGTTTGAATCTCAGCCTTAGGATCAGTTGACCTTTCCTTTTATTTCATTTAATTTCATTTTCTTGTTATTTCTTTTGCATATTTATTTTAAAATACCAAAACACTTTCAAAAAATATGAAACTTTGCATTTATGTTTTAAATATTTTTCTTAACCTGAAAATGATTTTTATTTTATTTTTTGCATTAAAAAAATATTTTTAAAACATTTAAATTTTATTTTTAACTAATTAAAGTCTTTTAATTAATTAAAAATACATTAGGTTTCTAAAAATCACCAAAGAAATCATGAATCATCCCAATGCATTTAGAAACATTTTCAAACTCTTCACACAAATTTATTTTTAGGTTTGATCATAGTTTGTGAATTTTCTTTGAATTAAGGGTCATTAAAATCATATTTTTGAACCCTAACTTTAAAAAATCATTTCATCCTAACCAAGAAGAGTTTGAAGATGATTTTTTTTGCATTGTTTTGAATATTGCATGTAGTTTATATGTCATTTATCTCATAAATTTATCTTGCATTTTCAAATTGATTTTCATTTTTCCCTTTGAACCACCCAAAAACCCTAGAAAACTTAGGAAATTCATAACTTGTGATTGGTTAGGCTTCTGACCTTCTCCTTTGGGGTGTGACCTAATATGGGATTAGAGTTTGTTTGAGCTTGGTTTTAATTTTTTATCATGTCATTTGCTTCTGTTTTGTTCATTTGCATCTTGCTTGTCCATAAAACCCTAATTTTATGTGTGCATTTGCATTCATCTTGCATATGCATCCTCACATGAACTTTCCATGACATTTCTTGAATTCATAAGTCATCTTAGACATCTTAGGACATGTTAGAACCATGCTTTATCATTTATTCATCCATTTGCCATGTTATGCATTCATTTCATTTCATTAACTTTCATGTATTTTCAAACTTCAAAGCATGCTTCCATTTGCATCTCATCTTTGTATGATCATACATATGCACTTTGTATGCCTTTGCATCATCTCACATGACATTAACATTGCATAAACACTTCTGACTTTGGTCATTTCATCTCATTGCATCTCATTTCATTTCATTTCTTTATGCTTTGTACTTTATGCATTCATGCTAAGATTTTCAGGTGGTAAGTAACTTTGAGAAGTGGATTTGCCTTCACTTCTCACTTCTCCTTATCTCTTTCATTTGCATTTTATTTGTCTTTTAAGTGAACTTGTTCACTTGTGTTCCATCTCTATCACTTTCTTTATTTAAGTTACTTATCTTCTTCAATGAAGTAAGTAACTTATTCTTCTGCTTCTTCTTCCTTTCATCTGCTTCTTCCATTGGTGGCTTCCTTGAAGATCTTTCTCAAGCCTTACAAACCATAGGAACATCCAAGCATGATAATAATTAGGGTTGTAATTAGTCCCCCTTAGCTTTTTACCTTTAAGTCTCCTTGAGTCTCTCTTCTCATCTCAATAATCAGAGACTAAACTCTTAAAGTTTTAGGACTGGAATTAGGGTTATGCCTGCATCCTTCTCTTAGGATGGAGTGTATAACTTTAGTACTAAGTGTTAAACCTTTAATTTGTTTACATCTCTTAATCAAAACACCTAATGATCACTAAGACTCCATCTTGTAACTTGGGCCTTACATTGGGGTTCTAATTCTTCCTTTATAGTTAAGAAGGACTAACCCTAGTGTTTAATGGACAAGTCCCCCTCAAGTTGTCTTACAAACCATAAAACTCATTTCTTAATCTCACCCCTTAATTAAAATCCACTTAATAAAGGCTTTGTTATATAATGAATTTAATCCCTAACCATGGATTAAGTTGAGGTATCTTCCTCAGCTTAAGTGTTCTTATCTATTATCCTTCTATTAGGATGGTGTAATGAGCCCACTAATCTGTGATTAGAGATTAAAATCATTACTTAACACTAAACAAAAACCCAAAAATATCTAATTAATCACAAGTAGGTTAATGATCTTAATCCTACATCATCATGGTAATTAAGTTGAGATGCTTATCTCATACTTAAGTAGGCTCATTATCCCTAATCAGGGAGTATATAATGAGTTTACAAGCCCCTTGATTTTGGCTTAAGTTCATTAACTTATGCAAAACACCAAAAACAATAAAAAACACAAAAACACAAAAACAAACAATAATCGTCTCCTTCGGGATTCTTTTCTCATCACTATCATTCACAAACGAGAACTTGCTTCTTTTGTCTAATGAAAGACAGTTAGCACTCTAGCCAGACGAGTCATACACTTGAGCATAAACATGCAAGCAGTTCACAGTCAATTTATCTTTCAGTCTCTTTGAGTCGAACTACGGTGTTCTGACTTCATCATTGCACGCGAGGATACGTAGGCTTAACTTAACTGTTATCGAACAAAAGTCTATGTGTCTTCCCCTTCTTTCAGCATTCTTCCTAAGCCTCAGTTCCTGAGCATTTCATTCACCCTTTTGCACTAACACTTGAATATTCTTTTTCCAGCTTTTGAACACAGATAGCACATACACTACCCCTTTAAACACAATCTTGTAAGCGTGGATCCCGTCGAGTACGAAGGACAATATGGGTGCTAATACCTTCCCAGGTTGTAACCAACCCCCTTTCTCAGTTTCTCTGGTTCGCAATCGTCTTATCCATCGTTTTCTAGGTTTATGCAGCATTACCTTTCCTTCGGGATAAAAATGCCTAGCTGGCGACTCTATTCACCTTCATTTCATCTTCTCTTTTCGCCGACCATTCGCGCTTGCACCGGGATGCAAATCTTCGGGAGCGACACTGGGGAGTTGGTATTGAAGAATGCTTGCATTGAAGCCAAGATTCAGAAGGCCAGAACTGAGCATTACTTAGAGGAGAGTCAGGCTAGGTGGATCAGGATTACTGACGCTCGTATGCAAGAGGATCAGAGGACACAAGCTAAGATAGAACAACTGGAAGCTAATAAGAAAAAGAGTTAGGAAGCCTTGTTAGCAGCACAAAAGGAAATCTCTGAGTTGAAATTTCGGGCGGGGTTGAAGAGATCAAAAGACCAAGACAAGTACCAAAAGTTATCAAGTGCCATTGCCACCCAGAACCTTCTTATCAGGACCATCACAGAGCATCCAGTTGGACCAGTAGCTGATGCCCTCCCGAAGGAATTCAAGGAGGATGACTTTGGGCTGGATGTTTGATTTCTTTGTACTTGTATTTTATTTTGGTTGTACTTTATTTTGTTGTATTTTGACCCACCATGGGGACTTGTTGTAATAATGAACTATGTATCTTGACATTTTGTAATGTATGGTTTATGTATTACGTGGATTTTCTTCTTGGGCTTCATTTCTCTCCAACATCTTCATTCCCCGAGGTCCGGAAGGTCAAAACCAAAGAACCAAACTCGGATACCCTTGGAAGACAATTAGACATATTGCCTTGCATACTAACTTCATTCTTTGTTTTGTAGGTGTTTTTGTTGTTGCTTCTCACTTTGCTGTTGTTTCAGGAAACATTGCTCGTAGGAGAGTTTTCCCCATCAACAGAGTTCACCGGTATCCGACCAGAAACAACCTTCCGAGCTTACAGATGGACCAAGTTCAGCAAGATTTGACTGACGTAAGAACTCAGATGGCTAATGAGAGAACTAAGATGAGGGCTCAGATGAACCAATTCATGGCAGTGATGACTAGGTTGGCTCAGAGCCAAGAAAGGTTAAGAGAGTTAGTCGAGCAGAAAACTCCAGAAGAGAATCATCCAGGTACATGAGGTACTAGCAACAATGATCACGGGCAACCACAAATAGATCCACCAGAGTTTGGGCCTCACCTCAATCCTGAAGTCAATGCCATCAGAAACACCCAAGGAAACACTGGAGGTCGTGCCTTGCAAGAGGAACCTCAAGAAGAATAATTTACAGTAATTGGTGTTGGAGATGAAGTTTATGATCGTCGTCTAGACGAAATAGCAGAGAAGTTGAGATCTTTGGAGTCCCAAAACTCTTTGGGATTTGATGTAATGGACATGGGTCTTGTTGAGGGAGTCAGGATCCCTCACAAATTCAAGCCTCCATGCTTTGAGAGATATAATGGTACCTCTTGTCCACATACTCACTTGCAGTCCTTTCTGCGGAGACTGAAAGCTTATACCATGGACGAAAGGTTGTGGATGTTCTACTTCGAAGACAGTCTGATAGGGGCATCACGTGAATGGTATTCTCACCTGTCCAGAGCAATAGTGGAAACTGGAAGGATATGGCCGAAGCTTTCATACGCCAGTATCAATATAACTTGGACATGGCTCCCAACAGGACTCTCCTAATGGGTATGTCTCAGTCTTCAAGAGAAAGCTTCAGGGAATATGCCCAAAGGTGGAGACAGCTTGCTGCTGTTTTCCAGCCTCCGATGTCTGAAAGAGAAATGGCCGACATGTTTATGAACACCCTACAGGGGACATACATTGACAGACTTGCTGCTTTCTCGTCCACCAGCTTTGCGGATGTAGTTATAGTTGGAGAGAGAATTGAGAGTCTGCTGAAGATGGGAAAAAATTCAGATAATGGTGCTAGTTCCAGCAATACAAGAAAACCATTCGCAGGACCTCGCAGGACAGGTGAGACCAACTCAGTGCATATAGGTAGAGGTAGGCCTCAATACTTGCCAAGATCAGTAGCTGTTGTCACCATTCCAGCTCCAGTACCTCAACAACAGTATACTCAACAACCACAACAGTTTCCACGACAACAACAATTTCCTCAATAGAGATCTTACAACAATAACAATCAACAACAACGTCTATTTCAATAAAGGACATCACAAATCAACAGGGTTATCGATCCCATTCCAATGCCCTATGCTGTTTTACTTCCACAATTGTTAAAGCTCAATCTGATTGAATTGAGGACCCTGGCTCCACCAGATCCCCAAAACCTTCCAAGAAACTATGATGTTAATGCTCGGTGTGCCTTCCACTCTAACGCACCTGGCAATACAACAAAAAAGTGCAGAGCCTTACACATGAATGTTTAGGATTTGATCATTTCTAAGGCAGTCAACTTTGCACCCCCTCCATGTGTTACCAAGAATCCTATGCCTAGCCATGGTGGGCCTAGGATAAATGCCATTGAGGAGGATCAACCAATGAACCAAATTGACAGTGTTTCAAGTATTCAAACACCTCTGGACGAGGTTAAAGCCCGACTTTTGAAATGTCGAGTGTTCCCAGGTTGTGAGGCCCATTGCGGAGCTTGCAAGATTTCTGTCAATGGTTGTGCAAGTTTGAAGACTGGTATCAACAATCTTATCAAGGAAGGCACCTTACAGATCACTTCAACAGTTCAAGCTCCTACAATATCAACAATCATTCCTCCTACAACTTCAACAACAATCATTCCAATGGATTCTTCTACAATATCAACAACCATCCCTTCTTCAACTTCAACAAATATCAGTTCAATACATCCTTCTACAACAACAACAACCATCAATGAAGACATTTCCACAGTTTCCATTTACAATGATCCGACAACAATCCACGTTCCAGATTCCTTTAGCAACTCACATCAACATCAGCAACATTCATCACCAGCACCATCTCCGATTAGACCTCCTGTCACAATTTATTATGAACCTCGGACTGTCTCAACTCCTTCTTCCGCAGCAATTAGTCCGATTACTATCACGGTACCAGGACCAATCACATATGTCAGTAGCAGTGCCGTGCCTTAGCACTATGGCTTAGATTTATGTTGCGACGGAAAGAAAGTCACTCTTGACACTTCTACACCACAGATTGATAATGTGGGGGGAGGCGGAGGCTTCACTCGAAGCGGACGTCTCTTTGCCTCACAATTTCCGAGAACTAATGCTGAAGCAGAAGCTGCTGCCAAGGCTAAGGGCAAGAGTGTTGTGCTTGAAGAGCCTACTACCAAGGAAACTCAGAAGACATCCTTTGACCAGGATGTAGACAAGTTCATGAGAATAATCAAGAAGAGTGACTATAAGGTTGTGGACCAGCTCCACTAGACACCCTCCAAAATCTCTATTCTATCACTGCTAATGTGTTCTGAAGCTCACATGAATGAACTTCTCAAAGTCCTGCACGTAGCTTACGTGCCAGAAGAGATTACAGTTAATCAGCTAGAAAATGTGGTTTCTAATGTCAATACTAGTCATAGACTAGGGTTTACCGATGCTGATCTAACTACGGAGGGCCGTAACTATAATAAGGCTTTACATATCACCTTGGAGTGTAAAGGTGTTGTTCTCTCTCATGTCTTGGTTGACACTAGGTCTTCACTCAATGTTCTTCCGAAGAAAGCCTTGGTCAAGATGGAATATGATGGTCATGCACTGCGTCCAAGTAACCTGGTGGTGAGAGCCTTTGACGGTTCTAAAAGATCGGTTCTTGGGGAAATTGAGCTGCCTGTGGTGAATGGCCCATGGATCTTCAAAACTATCTTCTACGTGATGGACATTCAGCCTGCCTATAGCTGTTTGTTGGGTCGGCCATGGATTCATGCCGTTGGCGCTGTGACGTCGACCCTTAACCAGAAGTTAAAATACGAATGGGAAGGTCAAGTCATCACAATCTGTGGGGAGGAGGATATATTCGTCAGTCATCTAGCTTCTTACACATATATTGAGATGGATGGAGAGATCCACAAGACAATGAGCCAAGGGTTTGAGGCCCTCAATGTCAATGAAGCAACAACTGAAGTGTCTGGTACTTCGATCTCTTATTATAAGCAAGCTTAGAAGGTTGGTGAAGACGGGAAAGCCCAAGGCTGGGGCAAGCTGCTGCAAGTTCAGATCAAGGAAGACAAGTTCGGGTTGGGTTACAAACAATCCCGACAGTTTCAAGAGGAGGCTGCTAAAGCTCCCAAGTTTATCAGTGGGGGTATGCTGACCCCGGATGCAATCAACAATGTGGAATACAAGGATGAAAGCGACTTCAACCTGGAAAGCTGGATTCGTCCAAGGGTCCCAGGCCAGCAAGTCCTCAACTGGTCTTCCCAGGAAATTATAAGGATTACTTCTGTAGAGTGATTATTATTTCCTGTTTAAGCATGCATCAAGTCCACCATCTTTCACAAGATAAAATCAATCACTAAAATGAACAAATCTCAACCCTTGCAGAGATAATCCTCCAGATTGCACCGACAACGACACTGCTATGACCTTGTATGACTTCGACAATCCAATTAATCAAACAGATGAAGGGGTTGATGAAGACTATGATTTGCCTGAAGAGTTGGTCAGGTTGTTAAGACAAGAGGAAAAAGTGATTGCTCCTCATCTAGAGGAAGTTGTAATTGTCAATCTTGGTACCGAGGAAGATGTAAAGGAAGTGAAGATCGGGGCTAGTCTGCAAGCTCCAGTGAAAGAACAACTCATCAATATGCTTCAGGAATATGTTGACGTCTTTGCTTGGTCCTATCAAGATATGCCAGGTATGGATACCGACATTGTCACGCACATGCTACCATTGAGAGAAGATTGTCCACCGGTCAAACAGAAGTTGCGCCGTACTCGCCCATATATGGCCATGAAAATCAAAGAAGAAGTACAAAAGCAGTGGGATGCCGGTTTCCTTGCTGTAACTAGTTACCCTCCTTGGGTTGTTAACATTGTACCTGTACCTAAGAAGGATGGAAAGGTGCGTATGTGTTTGGATTACCGGGATTTGAACAGAGCAAGCCCGAAAGATGACTTCCCATTACCTCACATTGATGTATTGGTGGATAACCCAGCTCAATTCTCGGTATTTTATTTTATGGATGGATTTTGTGGATACAATCAGATTAAGATGTCACCTGAAGACATGGAGAAGACAACCTTCATCACACCCTGGGGCACGTTCTGTTACAAGGTAATGCTGCTTGGTCTGAAGAACGCCGGTGCAACATATCAACGGGCTATGGTAACTATATTCCACGATATGATCCATAAGGAAATCGAGTGCTATATGGATGATATGATTGCCACGTCCCTTACAGAGGAAGATCATTTAGTGAATCTATTGAAGTTGTTCAAGCGTCTGAGAAAGTATCAATTGAAGTTGAACCCCAATAAGCGCACCTTCGGGGTACGTTCCGGTAAGCTGCTGGTTTTATTGTAAGTGAAAAAGGAATTGAGGTTGACCCCGACAAAGTCAAAGTTATTCAGGAAATGCCTGCACCTAAGACTGAGAAAGGAGTTCGAGGGTTCTTAGGTAGATTGAACTACATCTCAAGGTTCATATCTCATCTCATTGCAACCTGCGAACCCTTGTTCAAGCTGTTAAGAAAAGAGCAAACAGTCAAGTGGAATGATGACTGTCAGAGAGCTTTCGACAAGATCAAAGAATATCTGCAAGAACCTCCAATTCTCATGCCTCCAATCGAAGGAAGACCTCATATCATGTATCTGACAGTATTAGAAGAGTCAATGGGGTGTGTGTTGGGCCAGCATGACGAGTCTGGTCGAAAAGAGTATGCAATATACTACCTAAGCAAAAGGTTTACCGACTGTGAACAAAGTTATTCACTGTTCGAGAAAACTTGTTGTGCTTTAGTTTGGGCTGCTCGCCGACTAAGACAATATATGTTGACTCATACTAACTTGTTGATCTCAAAGATGGATCCATTCAAGTACATATTCTATAAGCCAGCACTTACCGGAAGGGTTGCAAGAAGGAAAATGATTTTGACAAAATATGACATTCAATACACTTCTCAGAAGGCCATCAAAGGAAGTGTATTGTATGACTATCTGGCTGAGCAACCCATTTGTGATTACCAGCCCATGAGATTTGATTTCCCTGATGAAGACTTCATGTTCTTGAAAGCAAAATATTGTGAAGAGCCTATTCACACTGAAGGACCTGACCCAGAGGAAGCATGGACTCTGATGTTTGACGGGGAAGTTAATTGCAACGGTCGTGGAGTTGGTGCAGTAACAATCCCTTTCTCAGCAGTAACATGCCTTTCTCAGCAAAACTCACCTTTTCCTGCACTAACAATGAAGCAGAATATGAAGCCTGTATCATGGGTCTTGAGGAAGCCATTGACCTCAGGATCAAAACCTTGAATGTATTCGGAGATTCAACTTTGGTAATCAACCAAACCAACGACAAGTGGTACACTCATCAGGAGCATTTAGTTCTCTACCGTGACTATACGAGAAGATTGTTGACCTCCTTCACAACAGTCAAGCTTGAATACATCCCTCGAGATGAGAATTAGTTTGCAGATGTTTTAGTTACCATTTCATCTATGATCAAAGTACAGACGGCCAATTATGTGCCTCGGATTTTGGTATCCAGACTGGACAGACCGACATATGTATTCTCTGTGGACACTATCACTGATAACAAGCCTTGGTACCATGACCTCAAATGCTTCTTGGAGAATCAGACATACCCACCTGGGGCATCGTCAAATGATAAGAAGACATTAAGAAGGATAGCTGAAAGTTTCTTCCTCAATACTGATGGTTCTTTGTACAAGCGAAACTTCGACATGGTCTTACTCAGATGTGTTGACAAGAAGGAAGCAGACCTCCTGATGCGCGAAGTACATGAAAGTTCTTTCGGTACCCATGCCGGAGGACATGCAATGGCAAAGAAGTTGTTAAGATCAGGTTACTACTGGATCACAATGGATGCAGACTGTTGTGCTTATGCCAGAAAATGCCACAAGAGCCAGATCTATGTAGATAAAGTGCATGTACCTCCAAATCCTTTGAATGTAATGTCTTCACCTTGGTTCTTTTCCTTGTGGGGGATTGATATGATAGGAAAGATCGAACCGACTGCTTCAAATGGTCACAGATTCATCCTGGTAGCCATTGATTACTTCACCAAATGGGTCGAAGCAACTTCATATGCAAATGTCACCAGACAATTGGTAGCTAGATTTCTAAAAAGAGATATCATCTGTCAATATGGAGTTCCCGAGCGAATCATTACTAATAATGGTTCCAATTTGAACAATAAGATGACGGAAGAACTTTGTCGGGACTTCAAAATTCAACATCACAACTCTTCTCCTTACAGGCCGAAGATGAATGACGTTGTTGAGGTAGCCAACAAAAATATCAAGAAGATTGTGTAAAAGATGGTAGTCACCGACAAAGACTGGCACAAAATGCTACCATTTGCTTTGCATGGGTATCGAACCTCTATCAGAACATCTACTAGGGCAACACCTTATCAGCTTGTGTATGGTATGGAAGATGTCTTACCTATTGAAGTTGAACTACCCTCCTTACGGTTAATGATGGATGTGAAACTGGATGAAGCAGAATGGGTCCGGACTCGATATAATCAACTGAATCTGATTGAAGAGAAGAGATTAGCAGCTATATGTCATGAGCAGTTGTATCAGAAGCGAATGAAGAAAACCTTTGATCAGAAAGTCAGACTTCAGGAATACCAAGTGGGAGAGCTTGTTCTGAAAAGACTTCTTCCTCCTCATACAGACCATAGAGGCAAATGGACGCCAAACTACGAAGGCCCATTCATAGTAAAGAAATTTTTCTCTGGTGGAGCGCTGATGCTCACTACTATGGATGGCGGGGATTTCTTATCTCTTGTGAATTCAGATGCAGTTAAAAATACTTCGCATAAAAATGACCCGGTGGACACAAAAACAGAATGTAAGTCCAGGAAAAAAGAGGGCATCCCGGCGAGTCAAAAACAGAATAAAAGACTCGGGCAAAAATGAGGGAAAAATAAAAAATGTACACCCGCTGAGTTGAAAAGCCACATCGGACAGCTCTGGCAAAAATGGGTATCCCGGTGGATTGAAAAACCGAAAGGGAGATCCACACAAAATCAGGGAATAAGCGAACAACTGCATTCTGAATTCGTCTGTATCACTCACAACATGGAAAGCTTCGAAAAGATAAAGCATCGGTCAAAATCAAACTTCTTCAGAAAGCAAAATAAAAAGAACGTCAAAGTCATAGGGTCATAGCAAGGAAGCTCACTGAAGAGTCAACTTCAAACATTGCCAACACTTTTATTTTCTCAATTTACAGTAATCTCCTCCTTTCAGGAGATTCACTTCTTTGAATGTACTTGCCTATTCAGGGTACACAAATCAATAAAATCAGAATTCATAGTTACACTTTGTTTTGTACATTTTTGTTTAGTTTGCAAAATGTCTAAAGTTCATAATACAACATTTGCATGAAAGCATATGAGCCATTTTAATAAATGCTTGCAGGAAATATGTTACTCTCAGGTATATCTAACTCCTATGACTGAATCCGGTTGAGGGACACCTCAGGATACTTGTGCATTTCCTTTGTTTAACAGGTTGCAGGTACTCAAGGCAGACAATCTTTTACAGCACGGGCATATCAAGTATTGTTCCCCAGCCAAGCCAGCAATCACATCATTAGCAGGACTCCTTGACAAGTTTTTATCCCCCAGAGGATCCCTTGGAGAATTCATCAATCCCCAGCGTATTACTTCCCAAAAGTTATCTCCTCTCCAAGCAGGATCTCCCGAGCAATGCCTGACGGCTTTTCCCCAGCAAAGTAGTCGGTAACTTTCTACTCCCATTCAGAGTTTCTAGTTTTTTCTCTCATCCTCAGCAGAGTTGGTGGATTTGCATCCCCACAGAGTTGCCATTCTCTCCCTAGTAGAGTAATGCATGGAGTATTTCCCCATCGGAGTTGTTGAAACTTCCTCATCCCCAACGGAGTTCTCCCTCCGGACAGATCAGCCAATGGTCTTTTTCCCCAGCTGAGTTCTCCCTCCAGACAGATCGCCCAGAGATCTTTCTCCCCGCAGGATCCGGATCTCTGATCGGTTTTCTTATTTGCATAATCATAGCATTCACATCATATTCACCAAAATAAGCGTAGCATTCCGTCTAAAATGGAACATTACGGTAAAAATCAAACATTTGCATGATCATAAGCCAGGTTCGAGCCAATTACCTGCAAATATCAAAACCACTTCACCGACAATATACAAAACTCATATCCCCTGTAGACAAAGCCAAAGCATCCCATTTTCACTCCTAAGCGCATATGCCTGTTCATATTTATACATGCTTGTCCGCGTCTTCTTTCCCAGTAAAGTCGCCATAAAACCTTCAGAAGTCTCAAACACTTGTTCATACCTGTACATATTCTTTTTGGCACTCGCTCGTGTCATACTTGCCCAGCAAGTTAAAACACTCGTCTGTGTCCCTTGCTCATTTTTTTGGCACTCGTCAGTGTCTTGCACATATTTCCCCAGCAGATCATACTTGTGCATACTTAAACAGAAGTCTTCGACACTCGTCCATATCTGGTATACATCACCCCTTAGAAGATTCAACACTCGTCCGTGTTCCATTGCTTAACCGATTGATACCCGTCCGTATCATCATCCTTAAACATGTGTCAGCGTTTGTTTCTATTGATACTCGTCTGTATCATGGTTCTAAGGATGCTCGTCTGCATCTTTGATCAATACACACTGTCAAACACTTATACCTTTTATTTCAAAGCATAAGCACTCGTCCGTGTTTACCATTCCCCAGTAAGTCGCCAGCAAAACAAATCTTTCTATCCAACATTCGTCCTATGTCGTGATATTTTCGGCAGCCGCCCCCTTCTAGGTGATTGTCCTTCACCTTTGGATGACCGTCCCTCATCCTTTCCCTAGTGGAATCCCCATTGTTAGAACTTTCTATCCAGCATTGGTCCTATGTCGAGATATTTTCAGCAGCCGTCCCCTTCTAGGTGATCGTCCTTCACCTCTTGATGATCGTCCCTCATCATTTATCCGATGGCCGTCCCCATCGTTGATCCTTGTTATCCCGCATTCGTCCTATGTCGTGATAGTCCCCAAGAGCAGCCATACCCTACTAGGTGATCGTCCTTCACCTCTTAATGACCGTCCTTCATCATGCTTATCTGATGGCTATCCCCATCGTTGATCTTTTCTATCCGACATTCGTCCTATGTCGTGATATTTTTCAGCAGCCGTCCCCTGCTAGGTGATCGTCCTTCACCTTTTGATGACCGTCCCTCATCATTATTTCATTTATTCTTTCACCCGATGGTCATCCCCGTCACGGTTTATTTACCCTTAAAACCTGATGGCCGTCCCCGTCAGTGCTTTCCTCACTTATTTAATCCCCAAAGAACTTTTATTTCCTTACCCGATGGCCGTCCCCGTCGCAGTTTCTTTATTTTCCAGCATGATGGCCGTCCCCGTCGCAGTTTCTTTATTTTCCAGCATGATGGCCGTCCCCGTCATTTCTTTGTTTACCGTTTCACCCCCAGCAATCGTCCTCTGCTCGATGATCGTCCTCCATCGCTTATACTTGATACATACTATCTTTTACAATTTATATCCCTTTTTCTTCTTCTGCCCAGCGAGTGCAAATTTCAGACTGTCTTTAATATTCAACCACAAGTTTTCTTGTTTGTTTGTTAAGACAGACACTTACACCCTGCACAACTAACTCATGCTTGAATAGGGAAAGATGTAAATACCCCAAATTTTCCCTCAATTTTTCTCACACCATGGCTTATGATCTTTCATTTTTGCATTAGCATAAACATCTCATTACATCTCACACTGCTTAGTTTATTTCATCTACAACTAGGGTTTGTGATCTGAGCAATCCAAGAAGTAATCCGAGCCATCCTAATGGTCTTGAAGCATGTCAAGAGGGTCCATGTGTGTTCCATGATCATAATTTGCTCCCCAAAGTTCATGAGAGTCAAGGGATCACAAAGCATGGCAAAGGCATAGAGGCAGACTGAAGATTTCCTACACAAATGACCTAAAATTAGGGTTTTGGTTTCATAGGATTTAACCCCAAGTTTTTTGGTCATTCTTTTTTCTAATCGTCTCAATATGTTATAAGGATCATGTGTACCAAGTTTGAGGAAGAAATTCACCGTGGAAGTCATCTGATCATTGGGTAACTTATTGAGCAAGTAAAGTCAAAATCAAGGCATCTGAGGCCCCCAACAATGGTACCAAAGGGTCACAATCATCATTTTGAGGTTCTATGATCTTTATTTGATCTTATAAGTGGTTATAAAATCACAAAGTTGAAGAATATTGAGTCAAATGCAAACTTGCTATTTTTGGAAATGACTTGTAATGGAAACTTTCCATTTTGGAAAAGATATTCAACCTATTCTTTCATGACCAAAAATGCTTCAAATGAAAAATCCTTGGACATGAAAGTTGTAGATTATGTCTTCCTATTTTCAAAAAGTACAAGAACATGTCTTGATTCATCCTAGAACTCAAGATATGGCCTTTCAAAGTTGGCAAAAATCCTATAATTTTCAAAATCATGCCAAAGAGGGATTTTTGCAAAATCAAGTTTCAAGCCATTTCATGATCTCTAATTGACTTTTAAACATCATACAAACATAGTGCAATGCATTTGGACCAGAATTGTGCCTTGGATTGCAAGTTTCATTAAGCCGTTTTTCACAAAATTCTCAAAGTTGGAAATTTGCAAAACCTATGACATCTCTTGATCCAAGTGTTCCAGCTGCATAAACTTCATCCTAGGGCCATCCATGAATCAAGCTGAGGCCAAGACACCCCAAAAAGCAGCTTTGCACCATGCCCATACCTCAAGTACACAATGTTGACATTTTTGCAACTTGGCCCATACCAATCACACTAGGCCACCACCCACTTTCTGATCATTCTCATTGGCCTATACTAACCTTATGGAGCTCATTTCATACAACACACAAGCCTAAATCATCACACAAGTCAGATTGCTAAAAAATTCCACAAACCTTCAAGCTTTCGAAACTCACTCCTCAGCCACTCAAACTCCAAATTTCTTTCACCATTCAACTCCACACAACCTAAGGATCATTTCCCACCCCTTGCAATGACCTGAAACAAGCCCAAACACAAACACGATTTCTGCATACTCAGAACTGAAACACCAAAACCACCCACTATAAACTTGTTCTAAGCATCACAACATCCTCAGGGGGTCCATTGAACTTGATTATTTTTGCATTGTTTCACATATTGCATATAGTTTTAGGTTATTTATCTCATTTTTTTTATCTTGCATTTTCAGTTTAATTTGCATTTTCCCTTTAGAAGCACCCAAAAACCCTAGTTAACTTAGAAATTTCATGGCTTTCACTAGGATTAACTTCTGACTTTATCCTTTGTGGTGTGATATCATATGGGATTAGGGTTTGCTTGAGCTTAATTTCAATTTTTTATCATGTTTTATTCTTCTGTTTTGGTCATATGCATCTCATGTTGTCTTATAACCCTAATTTTGCATCTTCATTAGCATTCTCATTTTCATTTCATGAACTTGTGAACTTTCCATGCCATTCCATTCTTTTGTATGTAATCTTAGACATCTTAGGGCATGTTTGAAACATTGCTTGATCATTGTTGCATCATTTTGGCATACCTTGCATTCATTTCATTTCATTTCATGAACATCCATGTGTTTTCAATGTTCTAAACATGCTTCCACTGCATCTCATCTTTGTATGATCATTCATATGCATCTTGTATGACTTTGCATCATCGCATATGCCATTTACATTGTATATTCAATTCTGACTTTGGTCTTTGCACTTTCATTTGTCTTATTTCTTTTCAATTCATTCCTTATGCATTCATACTAACATTTCAGGGGCTTATGGCAAGTTGTTTGGAATGTGGATTTGCCTTCACATTCCATTTCTTCTCATCTCTACATTTGCATAATTTATTTATATTTGAAGTGAATCTAATTCACTTATGCTCTCTCATTCTTACTTTCTTTCTTTTAAGTTACTTATCTTTTTCAGAAAGTAAGTAACTTATTCTTTCTCTCCTTCTCTTTTCATCTGCTTCTTCCATGGTGGCCTTCCTGAAGATCTTCTCTTAAGCCTCATAAACCATAGGATAACCAAGAATGATAACTTTTAGGGTTATTTATAGTCCCCCTTAGTCTTTTACCTTTGAGTCTCCTTGAGTCTCTCTTCTCATCTCATAATCAGAGGCTAAACTCTTAAAGCTTTAGGACTTTGAATTAGGGTAATGTCTGCATCCTTATCTTAGGATGGAGTGTGTAACTCTAATCCTTAGTGTTAAACCTTTAATTTGTTTACACCTCTTAATCAAAACACATTAATAATCACTAAGACTTTATCTTGTAACTAGGGCCTTACATTATGGTTCTATCTCTTCCTTATGGTTGAGAGGGACTAACCCTAGTGTTTAATGGACAAGTCCCCCTCAAGTTGTCTTACAAACCATAAATCCACTTCTTAATCGCACCCTTTAATTAAAATCCATTTAATAAAGGCTTGTCATATAATGAATTTAATCCCTAACCATGGATTAAGTTGAGGTATCTTCCTCAACTTAAGTGTTCTCATCTATCATTCTTCTATTAGGATGGTGTAATGAGTTCACTAATCTGTGATTAGAGATTAAACTCATTACTTAACACTAAACAAAAACCCAAAAAATATCTAAATAATCACAAGTAGGTTAATGATCTTAATCCTAGATCATCATGGTAATTAAGTTGAGATGCTTATCTAATACTTAAGTAGGCTCATTATCCCTAATCATGGAAGATATAATGAGTTTGCAAACCCTTGATTTAGGATTAAGCTCATTAACTTATGCAAAACACCAAAAACAATAAAAAACTGAAAACACAAAAACAAACAATAATCTTCTCCTCCGGGATTCTCTTCTCATCACACTCATTCTATAAACGAGAACTTGTTTCTTCCGTCTAATGCAAGACAGTTAGCACTCGAGCCAGACGAGTCATACACTTGAGCATAGACAAGCAAGCAGTTCACAGTCAATTTCTTTTTCAGTCTCTTTGATTCGAACTACGGTGTTCTAACTTCCTCATTGCACGCGAGGATACGTAGGCATAACTTAACAGTTATCGAACAAAAGTATCTTTGTCATCCCCCTCTTTCAGCATTCTTTTAAAGCCTCATTTCCTGAGAAATTCCCACCTTTTGCACTGACACTTTTACTTTCTTTCCCTAGATTTTGCACACAGATAGCACATACACCTACCCCTTTTAAACACAATCTTGTAAGCTTGGATCTTGTCGAGTACGACGGGTGATCTGGGTGCTAATACCTTCCCAGGTCGTAACCAACCCTCTTTCTCAGTTACTCTGGTTTGCAACCGTCTTATCCACCTCTTTCTAAGTTTATGTAGCATTACCTTTCCTTCGGGATAAAAATGCCTAGTTGGCGACTCTATTTAATTCAACTTCTTTTCTGTTTCGTCGACAGTTCGCGTCTGCACCGTGTGACCTAATGTCTTTTTTCGGGAGCGACAAACTGGAATGAGAGAGAAATGGAAAAAGAGAACGAAAAGGTACGGGAATAATGTAGGTAAAATAAAGAGTGTACTCAAATGGGCCCTATCCCACTGCCTACATATCTCATGGGATATGAGAATAAGAGTCGACATAGTTTGCCTAACTAAGGCGGGAACTTTGTTTGTATTTTTTATGAATTGATCTGCTTATGCCTATGCTCAGGTGTTGCAGACTCGTCCAGTACGAGTGTGTTACCGTCTTGCAATGAGACATATCGAAGCGAGTTCTTTCATTGTGAGTGAATGAGATGAGAAGAGAGTTCCCGTTGGAAAGACGTGTGTTTATTTACTTTCTTTTTAAAAGAAGTATTTTTCTTTTGTTGTTTATGAAATATCCTCAAGCTAAGACTGGTTCATCATGATAGATGCCTTACACCTCTCCCCAAAATGGGACTTATGCAAGTACCCCATGGAAAAGTCTCTTGGCGCACAAGAAAATTCAACCTTTATTAGGTGTTTTGCTTTTTCCTTTGAGATGAGAAAGAGGGACTCAAGTTGAGAAATGACAAAACTAGGGGGACTAAGACTCATCCTAAATTGTTGTATCAGGGTGATCCTATGATTAGTGATTTTTTTCTAATCCTAATGAAGAAGAAGAAGAAAAGAAGAGGAAACTAGATAGTAACTTACTTCTCTAAAGAAGTTAAGTTGTTTCTAAAGAGGGATTAACATGAAGTTGTACAAGACAAAGCCTAAAGAGCTAAGACAATCACAATGTGAAAGCATAAAGAATATAAGGAAGAAGTTGTATAAACAAAGCTTACCTCAACCTCCCTACAAAACAAAGGTTAGCTTTTCAATGTATATTGAAAGAATAAAGCATGGCAAAAGCACAAGTAGGAATCAAACTAGCTAAGGAAAAGTACTAAGGGCATCCTAAAGCTAAGTCCTAAAATAGGAGGATCTTAAATTTTAAAAAGCTTCTAAAGTCAGTATCTAAACCATATTAATGTGTTCTAAGATTATCAAATCAAACACTAACAAACTATGCCCTAATGAGGTACTAAACCCTAAAGAAGTTCAAGGTGAAGTTAGATGAAGAAGATTGAATGAAAGTGCTAGGTAAACTAGTATTAAACCAAGGTTGAATGTTAAAGTAAGAACCTAACATAAAATAAAAGTGTGTTGAAAATCAAACCAAAGTATGAGCAAAGATATTCAAGTATAAGAGATTGAATGGAGAAGGAATGAGAAGAAAAGAACACGTGGTTTCATAAGAAAAGAAAGACTTAGAATAAAAGTCAAACATGTAAAATGAAATGTGAATATCTCATACAAAAATCAGAGGTTATATGATATGATAAGATGAATATTATAATTAAAAATAACCACAAATGAACAAGCATGAAGTGTATTGGGGTTATTGAATGAGGAAACTTGATTTAGAAGTCATTATGAAGGTGCAAAGTGAATTAAGGTTTTATTGGATTATGCACAAAGAAATACCTCAAAAATGTACCAAAGATGACCTAAATATCAAAGAAAAAATATTTTTGGGAGCCTTAATATGTTCTCTGAACTGGGCAAAAAGAATGAGATTAAAACTATTTTTAGTTTGGAAGAAATAAAATGGAGAAGTCAATGTGGTCAAGAATAAGGAAATTCCAAAAGAAATAAAAGGAATATTAATTTTTGGACCAAGAAATAAAAGAAAATGAAAATAAAAAATGGAAAATTTTTTAATATTGTGAAAAATGTCCATGAATTAATTTGGAATTTTTGATGACCAATTGTTATTTTTAGAAATCAAAATCTAAAATGAAAAGAAAATGAAATTAAAAATAAAATGAATTGTGAGGGAGTGTGTATTCAGAAATGAAGACATGTTGAAAATGGTTGGGCCTTTAATACTGAGGGTGTGAATAAAAAGAGCAAGCCCAATCCATTGGCTGTGTTGAACACAAAAATATGGTGGATTTCAGTCAATTGTTTAATTCAATATGGACCTCAGGATGAATCTGGCGCACACAAATAGATCAAAGAAAACAAATCAACTGGATTACACGTGACACACATGATAACAAGGGTGAAAGTCATGAATAAGAACACTCGACACACTTAAGTGAGGCACATGAAGGTCATGTGTTTCATTTATGCGTTGGCATCACAAGGAACACTAGATCAAGAAGATCCTAATGCCATGACTTAATCTCGGAGAAAGAATTAGGGCATTGTTCCAGTCATTGGAGAAGACCTCCGGTCATCTTCTCCGGTGAGGTTCTGTTAGGGAAAAATACCAAACTCCACTAAAATGCAAACTATAGCTATGGAAATGATCAAAAGGTTGAGTGCAAGAAGAATCTAGGCTCAAATTTCATTTATCACACACATATTAATCAAATCAAAGCAAAGAAAATCAAACCTAAAAACTGAATCTAAGCACCTAGTGTGCATATCAACTAGTCAGATTGTCTAATGTTTCTATTAAGCTTCATACCACACAAAACGATAAAAAAGTCATGAAAATAAGCAAGTGAATATTGAGATGAAACTTGTGATTTACAAAGCTTCAAGTGTTGAAGAAAACCAAATAGGAGGTTCCAATAATACTCTACAATTGGTTTTGATCTTCAAAGAATGAAATAACCACTATGAAACACTTGAATTCTTGTTTAAATGTGAAAATTTCAGAAGTGTAGAGGAACTTGTTCTTTGAGATTCAGATGGATTAAGCCATGGAGAATATGCAGATCATGAAGAAGATGATGAATTAATGATGATTGATGTGTGTTGATGAAGAAAAAAGCAAGCTGAAGGCAAAATGCAGTGAGATTTCTTCAAAGAAAACCAGATAGAATTCAGAGCAAAACTCAGTGCAATTTTAGTGTGATTCGAGCAAATGATGATGGTCCAGTGTAATTCAGTTAGCGGAGACTCTTATATATGCATGGTTAACAGTTAACTACTCTAGTTAATAATTAGAACTAGAGTAGAGTTACCTTTGAGGTGAATTAAGCAAGTGAAGGGTGTTTGGTGCAATGGTGAGTGAAGCTGGATTAATTTGCTCGAGTTTGATCCAATGTGATGAATCATATGTTAATAATGATGAGGCTGAGTGATATGTTTTGAAGCTAATTTGATCAATGCAGCATGTAATGCAACGCTTCTCACTTTGCTTGGATTTTCAAAAGGGATGCATAGAAATTGGTATGATCATGCAAGTAGGTGATGATTTGCACTCTTTAAGTGAAGCTTGGTGATCAATACAACCTGAATGAAACATAAAAACTTGACTGAACTGAATTGAACACTTAACTCAATTCCTTAGTCTGCAAGAAAATCAGTTACAAGTTGTGATGTTCAATGGGATGTAACTTCATGATCAAGGCATCAATATATGAACTTCTTGGGATCAATTTGAAGAGCAAACTTCATACAACATGTTTTGTGTTTACACCAATATGAAACAATGACTTTAGATACCTTAAATATATCATTGAATGCAAGGGACCAAAAATGCATACTTGGGCCTGCAGAGGTTGGTGATGCGTGTTTTTCGCAAGTGTACGAATTCATCAGAGTAATATAAAAGATTGTCGAATCCACGGAGACCAAATGTCAATCTATCGTTATCTATTGTTATGGTGTGTATCTAAGGCAATTGAAAATAGTAGTTTCAAGGAGTGCACAATGATAAATAAAGTAATAAATTTAAGTTAATTGATAAAGACAGGTTCGAATGCAATTCACATAATCAATTGATAATCAAATACTTGATGATAGAACTACTTATGGGCAATGTTTTCTGCTTTGAGAAGAACCAATTTAATGGGAAATGTCGCTTTCGCGTAATCAGAACCGATTTATACTCCCTAATCAAACCCTCTTATTATCACGGATAAAAAGGTGTGCATTGCGTTAGAGTAGTAAACCTATTTTTAAGAAATGTAGTATCTTAACTAAGTTGAAAAGTATTTTGACCTGGATTTTCTAACAAAAAAGAGGTTCTTACGAACTAGACTCTAAAATTCTTAACGCGTCCGAAAATAATGTTAAAATCTCCTTTCTTTTTGAATTAAAAACTCCTAATGAACTAAACAAATCGCTTTCGCTGTTTTTGAAATAGTTAAAAACAATTAAGTTTAAACAGACGTCAGACGACTTTCGAGCTTACCTAATAGAACTTTAAAAAACAAGAAAACTTATATTGAAAGTCAAAATAGCCCTTAAGTGTTTCTACAAACAATTGTACGGATTATCGGTTCAATTATGATCCTTACATTCTAACTTATATAAAATTAGCTAGACCTTTCTTTTTGAATTAAAAACTCCTAGTGAACTAAAAAAAGCGCTTTCGCTGTTTTTGAAATAGTTAAAAACAATTAAGTTTAAATAGACATCGGACGGCTTTCGATCTTACCCAATGGAACTTTAAAAAATAGGAAAACTTATATTGAAAGTCAAAATAGCCCTTAAGTGTTTCTACAAACAATTATACGAATTATCGGTTCAATTACGATCCTTACATTCTAACATTTATAAAAATAGCTAGACATGGTAAAGTAAAAGTTCATTTTAATATTTTTCATAAAAGGTATTTAGTGCGAATGCGGAAAATAAATTAAGTAAAGTGCGAGTGCAGGAAATAAAGGAAAGTAAAGCAGTGCGAGAAATAAAGGAAAGTAAAGAAGTGCGGGAAGGTAAATAGACAAAAGTTAAAGCAGTGAAAACCTGCTCCAATCGGAGGGTTGAATAAAATACGAACTGTAATTAAAATGACGGCAGGATTAACTTCCTTCCAAAGTTCTCCAAGACTTAATCACACAAACACATACAGACTCGATCACTCGATTGTAGTAACACTCCGATGTGAAGCGATTACTACTTGTACAACTGATATATGCTTAAGGTAACTAAGTTTGGATGATAAAAAACAAAACCTAAAGGCCTATTTATAGGAAAGGAAATAGCATGGAAAAGACAAGGATGCCTCTAGCATTTAAATTTGGGCAGGAACTCTTTTGCTCTTGTGGCGCCCGCCACACCTCCATGGCGCCAGCCATATGTGAAAAATGGTTGGGCAGTTGGAGAATGTGGGGAATTGGAAGTTGAGGAGAGGTTGAGATATGTCCACATCATGGCTGACCCTATGGAGGCCGCCACAGTGGGTGCCACAAGCATAAAATGCTGATTTTCTTGATTTTAGCTCCTTTTTTCACTCTTTTTCTCGCTCGAGGCTCCGATTAAACTAAAAACCTGAAATTAGAGTAAAACATACTGTAAAATTCAGTGTCATCAGTTGGCTTGCCTTGGGCAAATTTCCAAGGGTTTGATCAGAATTTGAACCAACCTTTGAGCCTTCATAACTCCACAACCATTGATCATATGAAAAATCTCCAAACACTAAAGTTGTAGAGGAGACAACAATGAACAACTTTGATGTTTGGAAAAATTCATTTGAGGCCTTCTTGATGGAGAAAATTGGCCATACATGTTTCACACCACATGCTTGATGTAAAACCTGACCTAGCGCGCATCAGGCTTGTCATGACCTAAGTTTTGTCCTAGTTTGATCAACCTTTGATTGATCATAAATTTCTCAATTTTAATCCCATGAAAATGATCCACCTATATATTTGAAGCTTGAGATGCCCTCTTTCAAATACTCCAAGTAGAATTTTTGTTTGACTCTTAAGTTGGGAGAAGGCCTCTCTTGAACATGGTTGCAAAATGGCCAAAACTTGCTATTTTAAGAAACTCTAATTTTTCAAAAAGGGAAACTTTTGATATTCTTGATTCTTGATGATTCATCCATCATTTCTTGATCAAATTTTGTCCTATGACCCATTGTAACATTAATTTCATGATTTTGATCCCAAATGATTAATGATGTGATGATATTATGCAAGGCAAGGTATGTGATCAGTGACGTGTCTGAGTTGGTGGTGATCATATTATCAAGTGTCAATGAAGGGTCACAATATCAGTATCTCTGTGTAGAAATCCCATAATCTGGAACCAAAGGACCACATAGAACTAAATCATGTCACAAAATAACATTGTCAAAGTGGGTATGTTGAAAGTTTAGGGTTTCTGCGAACCCACAAACATCCCTTCCCTCTCACGGGTGTGCTCCGGATCAACATCACGGACTCTCAAAGCCGAATAGAAATATTACGTTCACCATTTCTGAGAAATGGCTCATGACCAAATCAGGGAATCAGTTTAGCATTATGTACTACTCATGGAGGTCTCAGCTGAGTCTGGGAAAAACAAGCATCCCTCATAAGTTCCCTACTTCAAGCACTGAATCGAGAAACAATAGTACATTCAACCCTTGGGATACAGTACTATCATCATACAAACTGTTTTCTTTAACTGAGTTCCTATGAGAGAACCAGGCCATCCTATGCGAGTTCCCAGTGGGCCCTCGGACGCGAGTGGGTTTGTCAACAAATATGGTTTGCCACTGTCATCCCTGGAGAGGGTTGTTTCCACTAAGGTCCTCAATGATCGGTCCCCAGATGCACATAACTATCACAGTTGTACCCTGAAGTGGAGGAAATCCCCACACAAAATATTTCCAAGACGATCGCAGTCTGGGTGTGGAACACATCACCACTCATCATGGTGAAATAACATGGAAGTACAATGCCTGTCCACATTAAGTCCTAGGGTGCACTCGAGCCCCGGTTACGAGATCATCGCAAAGTAATCCCATCCCATAGAAAAAACTAAACTAGCATAAACAATATATATGATGCATGTAAAATAAATACTGAAAGCGGTAAATAAAGCTATAAATAAAAGAAGTAAAGCTAAGCTAAATCACACAACAACAAACAGCTAAACACCCAAAGAAACAAAAACAGACAAGCGCTAAGATTGACTCTCAAAGGGGAAACCAGATATTCTGGGTTTGATCACTGTAGCTCCCGATATTTTCATCCTAGTACAAATGCGAAAGTGGCGTGGAAAAGGTAGAATCCCCAGCCAGGCATTTTTATCCCGAATGAATGGGAAAGGTAATGCTGAACAAACCTATGGAAAAGGAAAGGACAAGGTCCTGCGAACCAATATCTGGGTTCTGGAGTCGGTTACTACCTGGGAAGGTATTAGTACCCCAGATCGCCTGCCGTACCCGACGGGATCCACGCTTGTTTGTCTGTTTCAAAGGGTGAGAATAAAACTACTGCTAAATAAAAGAACTGCTAACTGGATTGGAATGAGAAAGAACTGGAAAAAGAGAACAAAAAGGTACGGGAAAAATGTAGGGAAAATAAAGAGTGTGCTCGAATGGGCCATACCCCACTGCCTACGTATCTCATGGGATATACGAATCAGAGTCGACGTAGTTCGCCTAACTAAGGCGAGAAATTTGTTTGTGTTTTATATGAATTGAACTGCTTATGCCTATGCTCAGGTGTTGCAGGCTCGTCTAGTACGAGTGTGTTACTGTCTTGCAAAGAGACATGTCGAAGAGAGTGCTTTCATTGTGAGTGAATGAGATGAGAAGAGAGTTCCCGTAGGAAAGACGTGTGTTTGTTTACTGTCTTTTTAAAAGAAGTTTTTTGCTTTTGTTGTTTGTGAAACTTCCTCATGCTAAGACTTGTTCATGATGATAGATGCCTTACACCTCGCCCCGAAATGGGACGTGTGCAAGTACCCCATGGAAAAGTCTCATGGCGCACGAGAAAGTTCAACCTTTATTAGGTGTTTTGCTTTTTCCTTTGAGATGAGAAAGAGGGACTCAAGTTGAGAAAAGACAAAACTAGGGGGACTAAGACTCATCCTAAATTGTTGTATCTGGGTGATCCTATAATTAGTAAGGTTTCTCTAATCCTTATGAAGAAGAAGAAAAGAAGAGGAAACTAGATAGCAACTTACTTCTCTAAAGAAGTTAAATTGTTTCTAAATAGGGATTAACATGAAGTTGTACAAGACAAAGCATAAAGGGATAAAACAATCACAATGTGAAAGTATAAAGAAGATAAGAAAGAAGTTTTATAAACAAAGCTTATCTCAACCTCCCTACAAAACAAAGGTTAGCTTTTCAATGTATATTGAAAGCCTAAAGCATGGCAAAAACACAAGTAGGAATCAAACTAGCTAAGGAAAAGTACTAAGGGCTTCCTAAAGAATTCCTAAAAGAAAAGGATCTTAAATGCTAAAAAGCTTCTAAAGTCAGTAGCTAAACCATATTAATTTGTTCTAAGATTATAAAATCAAACACTAACAAACTATGCCCTAATGAGGTACTAAACCCTAAAGAAGTTCAAGGCGAAGTTAGATGAAGAAGATTGAATGAAAGTGTAAAGTAAACTAGTATTAAACCAAGGTTGAATGTTAAAATCAGAACCTAAAATCAAATAAAAGTGTGTTGAAAAGCAAACCAAAGTATGAGCAAAGAGATTCAAGTATAAGAGATTGAGTGGAGAAGGAATGAGAAGAAAAGAACATGTGGTTTCATATGAAAAGAAAGACTTAGAATAAAAGTAAAATATGTACAATGAAATGTGAATCTCTCATACAAAAACCAGAGGCTAGATGATATGATAAGACAAAGATTATAATAAAAAATAACCACAAATGTAAAAGCATGAAGTGTATTAGGGTTATGGAATGAGGAAACTTGATTTAGAAGTCATTATGTTCACAGGATTAACAAAAGAATCAAATGAACTTATGACTTCATGAAGTGATGATATAATGGACTTGAACAAGTGTATAAGGAGAGTATGAAAAGTGAATTAGGGTTTTATTGGATTATGCTCAAAGAAATGGCTCAAAAAGGTACCAAAGATGACCTAAAAATCAAAGAAAAATATTTTTAGGAGCTGCAATATGTCCTCTGGACAGGGCAAAAAGAATGAGATTAAAACTATTTTTAGTTTGGAAGAAATAAAATGGAGAAGTCAATGTGGTCAAGAATAAGGAAATTCCAAAAGAAATAAAAGGAGTATTAATTTCTGGACCAAGAAATAAAAGAAAATAAAATAAAAAAATAGAAAATTTTTTAATATTGTGAAAAATGTCCATGAATTAATTTGGAATTTTTGATGACCAATTGGTATTTTTAGAAATCAAAATCTAAAATGAATAGAAAATGAAATTAAAAATAAAATGAATTGTGAGGGCGGGTGTATTCAGAAATGAAGACATGTTGAAAATGGTTGGGCCTTTAATAATGAGGGTGCGAATAACAAGAGCAAGCCCAATCCATTGGCTATAATGAACACAAAAATATGGTGGATTCTAGTCAATTGTTTGACTCAATATTGACCTTAGGATGAATCTGGCGCACACAAATAGATCAAAGAAAACAAATCAACTGGATTACACGTGACACGCATGATAATAAGGGTGGAAGTCACGCATAAGAACACTCAGCACACTTAAGTGAGGCACGTGAAGGTCATGTGTTTAATTTATGCGTTGGCATCACAAGGAACGCTAGATCAAGAAGATCCTAAGGCCATGACTTAATCTGGATGAAAAAATTAGGCCATGACTTAAAAACTGAATCTAAGCACCTAATGTGCATATCAACTAGTCAGATTGTCCAATGTTTCTATTAAGCTTCATACCACACAAAATGATAAAATAATCATGAAAATAAGCAAGTGAATATTGAGATGAAACTTGTGATTTGTAGAGCTTCAAGTGTTGAAGAAAACCAGAGAGGAGGTTCCAATAATGCTCTGCAATTGGTTTTGATCTTCAAAGAATGAAATAACCACTATGAAACACTTGAATTCTTGTTGAAATGTGAAAATTTCAAAAGTGTAGAGGAACTTGTTCTTGGAGATTCAGATGGATTAAGCCATGGATAATGTGCAGACTGTGAATGATATGATGAATTGATGACGATTGATGTGTGTTGATGAAGAACAAAGCAAGTTGAAAGCAAAATGCAGTGATATATCTTCCAAAAAACCAGAGAGAATTAAGAGAAAAACTCTGTGCAATTTCAGTGTGATTCGAGCAAATAATGACCGTCCAATGTAATTCAGTTAGAGAAGACTCTAATATGTGCATGATTAACAATTAACTACTCTAGTTAATAGTTAGAACTAGAGTAGAGTTAACTTTTAGGTGAATTAAGGAAGTGAAGGGTGTTTGGTGCAATGGTGAGTTAAGCTGGATTAATTTGCTCGAGTTTGATCCAATGTGATGAAGCATATGTTAATTATGATGAGGCTGATTGATATGTTGTGAAGCTGATTTGATAAATGCAGCATGTAATGCAATGCTTCTCACTTTGCTTGGATTTTCAAAAGGGATGCAAGGAAATTGGTATGATCATGCAAGTAGGTGATGAATTGCACTCTTTAAGTGAAGCTTGGTGATCAATACAATCTGAATGAAACATACACACTTGACTGAACTAAATTGAACACCTAATTCATTGCCTTAGTCTGCAAGAAAATCAATTACAAGTTGTGATCTTCAATGGGATGTAACTTCATGATCAAGGAATCAATCTATGAACTTCTTAGGATCAATTTGAAGATCAAACTTTATACAACATGTTTTCTGTTCACACCAATAAGAAACAATGCCTTTAGATACCTCAAATATGTCATTGAATGCAAGGGACTAAAACTGCATACTTGGGCCTGTAGAGGTTGGCTTTCCTTGATCATATGAAATTAATGTTACACAGGGTCATTGGACAAAATTTGATCAAGAAATGATGGATGAATCATCAAGATTCAAGAAAATCAAAAGTTTCCCTTTTTGGAAAATTAGGGTTTCTTAAAATATCAAGTTTTGGCCATTTTGCAACCATGTTTAAGAGAGGCCTTCTCCCAATTTAAGAGTCAAACAAAAATTCCACTTGGACTATTTAAAAGAGGGCATCTCAAGCTTCAAAGCCATAGGTGGATCATGTTCATGGGATTAAAATTGAGAAAGTTATGATCAATCAAAGGTTTATTAAACTAGGAGAAAAACTAGGTCATGACAAGCCTCATGCGCGCGCCAGGCCAGGTGTTTCATCAAGCATGTGTTGTGCACCATGTATGGACAATTTTCTCCATCAAGAAGGCCTCAAATGAATTGTTTCCAAACATCAAAGTTTTTCATTACTGTCTCCTCTACAACTTTCATGTTTGGAGATTTTTCATATGATCAAATTTTGTCCAATGACCCCGTGTAACATTAATTTCATGATTTTGATCTCAAAAAGTCAGTAGTTGAGTTTTTCCTCTGCATAGTTGACTTTCCCTAATCTCTTGATTTTCAAGTAACTGGCCAATTGAAGACCTTCTGAAATGATTCAATGGATGATATTTCAACCCTAGATACTTAACATCATGTGGAAAACATTGAGTCAAGTTTGAACCAAAATTTCCTTGAGATGCCTCATTAATCAGAAACCCTAATTTCAGCCCTTTTTGTTATGAGGTATTGCACTGCTTGAGTTCTTCGATCAATCCACCTCTTTCTAAGACTTGAGGAATAATTTGAGATCTTGTGGGATATTGAGAACCCTTTGAACATTGAAGGGAGGTCATGTGACCCTTCTATTTCTTTTGGATGATCACCAATTTCACTAGTCATTGATCACAAGCCCTATACCTCTAACTGTGAGTGTTATGCTTCAATTCTCTTTGCAAGGATGCAAGATCATGTATGAAATATGATATGTAAAATTCCATGAAATGAGAGGAAACATTTTGGGGTGTTACACCAACTGATAGGCGGTTGTTCCTATAGGGGTTTTGATAGCAGTTCTATAGGCTGATAAAGCTTCATGTAGCCTTTGAGACCAATCTTTTCTGGATATATAAACGGTTTTTTCTAAGATTTGCTTTTAATCCCTATTGGATACCTCCACATGGCCACTAGTTTAAAGATGATAAGGTGTTGCTACTCAGTGTTTGACTCCATACTTAATTAACAGTTTGTAAGAAATTCTCGATATAGAGTGTGATCCACCACCGCTTATGACAAGACGGGGTACTCTAAATATGGGGAATATATAGTTCCTAAACAACTCAATCCATTTAGAAACGTAGTCGACAACCACTAGGATAAATTTATTCTCTAATGAGGATGGATATGATCCCATAAAATCTATGCCCCAAACATCGAAGAGCTCTACTTCTTGGATATTCCTTAACAACATTTCATTGTGTCTCGAGACGGTCCCAATGCGTTGGCACCAATAACAACTCACTATATAAGCATGAACATCTGTAAAAACCCCAAATTTTCCCTCACTCTTTATCACACCATGTCTTGTGATCTTTCATGTTTGCATTAACATAAGCATTACACCTCATATTGCATATTTTGTTTCATTGCATAGTTCAAGTTCATCTGCATCTAGGGTTTGTGATTTGAGCAATCCAAGAATCCATATGAGCCATCCCAAAGGTCTAAAAGCTTTACAAGATGGTCCATGTGTGTTCTACCATCATATTCTCTCCTCAAAGTTCATGAAAGTTAAGGGATCACAAGAACTGGCAAAGGCATGGAAGCAGAGCTAGGGTTTTCACTGCACAGATGACCAAAATTAGGGTTTTGGTTTCAGAGGCCTTAACTCCAAATTTTTTGGTCATTCTTGTTTCTAATGGTCTTGATATGTCATAAGGATCATATGTACCAAGTTTGATGAAGAAATTCCTTATGGAAGTCATATGTTCACTAGGTAACTTCCTGAGCAAGTTAAGTCAAAATCATGGCATCTGAGGCCCCCAAAATTGGAACCAAAGGGGTATTTTCATCAAATTGAGGTTAAATGATATTTATTTGATCTTATAAGTGGTTGGAAGTTCACAAGATTGAAGAATTTTGAGCCAATTGCAAACATGCCATTTTTGGAAATGACTTGAAATGCAAACTTTCCATTTTGGGAAAGATTTTCAACCTCTTCTTTCATTACCAAAAATGCTTCAAATGAAAAATACTTGGGCATGAAAGTTGTAGATTAGGTCTTTCCCTTTTCAAAAAGTACAAGAACATGTATTGATTCATCTTAGAACTCAAGATATGGCATTTCAAAGTTGGCAAAAATCCTATAATTTCAAGTTTCATGTCAAAGAGGGATTTTACATTTTGGCATGTTCAAGCATTCTAATGACCTCTAATGTGCACAAACACTTCACAACATGTCAAATGAACTTCAAAAGATCAGAATTATGCATTGAACCTAGGGTTTTCTAGACTTATGATCCAAGAAACTTCAAAGAGGGAAATTTGCAAAACACGTGATAACTCTTCATTCAAGCCTTCCAGCACATCAAAATCAATCCCATGGACATCCTTGAACCAAGCTGAGGCCAGACACCCCATGAAATCACCTCTGACCCGTGTCCATACCTCATAGTACACAATCTTGACTTTTTGCAAAAACTCCCATACCAATCAGCCTGTGCCACCACCCACTTTCTGAGCAATCCCATTGGTTTATGCAAACATCATGGATCACAAACAACATAACACACAAGCCTGAAAGCTCTCTAACACTCAGATTGCCAAAAACCTCAAGAAACCTTCCTCTCTTCGAAATTCATAGCACAACCATCAAAGCTTCAAATTTCTTCCACCAATCAACTCAGCATCACCCCGGGATCATTTCCCATCCTTCACCATAGCCTGAAACACTCCCAAACACAAATATGATTTATGCATACTCAGAACTGAACCTTCAAAACCAAGCCACACAAGCTCCATTCAAGCACTTCAGAAGCTTCAGGGAGTTCATTGGGGTGGTTTAGCATCAAGAAAGAGGTCCAGAAGCCCAGATAGAGAAAGCTTCATCTCAGGTAGTCATCAATAACTTTTTTTTCCAGAAAATCTTCTTTTAAGTTATAGAATGATTATGCATGCTCTCTAGATCACTCTGATGTGTTTGGTTTTGAAAATGATTGAGAAATGAGTATGTATGTTTGGTCTGAAATTTTTGCCATTTTGATGTTCTTGTTCGAATCTTGCTATTGATGAATGATAAATCATTTTTGGGGCTGGATTAGTGTTTAGGGTGGTTAGTGGAATGATTCTGGAGATTTTGGGAGCTTGGGGTGATGTTTTGAGAGAACTCGGGTGAGGGGTTGGCCGGAGCATAGCTCCGGTCACCTGAGATTAATTAGGGCTAATTAGGGTTAGTTTTCCAGTTTAAACGTGGACCATTGGATGTTTGTTTTAATTAGTGAGTGGACGACCCAAATCATTTCATTAAACCCTAAATCTGAATTAATTAATTTAAATAACTTTTTATACCAGAAGCCATCCTGACCATTGATTCACGCGCGCAGTCAATGCCATCTCTCTAAGTTTGAATCTGGAACCTTTGATCTGCATACTTTCACTTAAATCAATTTTTATTTCATTTCTTTTGCATATTCTTTCTCATTTATTTTAAAATAGAAAAACATTTTCCAAAAACATTTCCTTTTACATTCTGACTTTAAATATTTTTCTCATTCCAAAAATAATTTTTATTTTATTTTTTGCAATAAAAAAGTATTTTTAAAATATTTAAATGTTATTTTTAATCAATTAAAGTATTTTAATTAATTAAAAATACATTTAGGTTTCTAAAAATCACCAAAAAAATCATGAATCATTCCAATGCATTTAGAAACATTTTCAAACTCTTCACATAAATTTCTTTTTAGGTTTGATCATAGTTTGCCAATTTTCTTTGAATTAAGGGTCATTAAAATCACATTTTTGAACCCTAACTTTGAAAAATCATTTCTGCCTAACCAAGAAGAGTTTGAAATTTATTTGTTTTGGATTGTGTTACATATTGCATGTAGTTTATAGGTCTTTTTCCTCATGAATTTATCTTTCATTTTCAATTTGATTTGCATTTTTCCCTTTGAACAACCCAAAAACCCTAGAAAACTTAGGAAAATCATAACTTTTGACAGGTTAAGCTTCTGACTTTCTCCTTTGAGGTGGGACCTAATATGGGATTAGGGTTTGTTTGAGTTTGATTTAAAATTTTTATCATGTCATTTGCTTCTGTTTTATCCATTTGCATCTCACATGTTCATAAAACCCTAATTTCTCATGTTCATTTGCATTCTCCTTGCATATGCATCATTACATGAACTTGCCATGATATTACATGCATTCATATGTCATCTTAGACATCTTAGGACATGTTAGAACCTTGTTTGATCATTTCTTCATCCATTTGCCATGTTTAGCATTCATTTCATTTCATAAACTTTCATGTGTTTCAAACTTCAAAGCATGCTTCCTTTGCATCCCATCTTTGTATGATCACACATATGCATTTTGTATGCCTTTTCATCATCTCACATGACATTTGAACAACATAAACACTTCTGACTTTGATCATTTCATCTCATTTCACTTCATTTCTTTATGCTTTATACTTTATGCATTCATACTAACACTTTCAAGTTTGGTAAGTTATTGTGGGAGGTGGATTTGCCTTCACCTCTCACTTCTTCTCATCTCTTTCATTTGCATTCTAACTTGTCTTTGAAGTGAATTTGATTCACTTATGTTCCATCTCTCAATTTCTTCCTTTAAGTTACTTATCTTCTTCAGTGAAGTAAGTAACTTGTTCTTCTTTCTCATCCTCCTTTCATCTGCTCCTTCCATTGGTGGCTTCCTTGAAGATATTTCTTAAGCCTCACAAACCATAGGATATCCAAGCATGATAATGATTAGGGTTGTAATTAGTCCCCCTTAGATTTTTACCTTTGAGTCTCTCTTCTCATCTCAATAATTAGAGACTAAACTCTTAAAGTTTTAGGACTTTGGAATTAGGGTTATGCCTGCATCCTTCTCTTAGGCTGGAGTGTATAACTTTAATCCTAAGTGTTAAACCTTTAATTTTTTTAAACCTCTTAATCAAATCATCTAATAATAACTAAGACTTTATCTTGTAACTTGGGCCTTACATTAGGGTTCTAACTCTTCGTTATGGTTAAGAGGGACTAACCCTAGTGTTCAATGGACAAGTCCCCCTCAAGTTGTCTTACAAACCTAAAATCCACTTCTTAATCTCATCCCTTAATTAAACTCCAATTAATAAAGGCTTTGTTATATAATGAATTTAATCCCTAACCATAGATTAAGTTGAGGTATCTTCCTCAGCTTAAGTGTGCTCATCTATTATCCTTCTATTAGGATGGTGTAATGAGTTCACTAATATGTGATTAGAGATTAAACTCATTACTTGAAACTAAACAAAATCCAAAAACATCTAATTAATCACAAGTAGGTTAATAATCTTAATCCTATATCATCATGGTAATTAAGTTGAGATGCTTATCTCATACTTAAGTATGCTCATTATCCCTAATCAGGGAGGATATAATGAGTTTAAAAGCCCTTAAGTTATGTAAACACCCCAAATTTGCCCTCACCCATTCACACATGACTTGTGATCATCTCATATGCATAAACACAATCACAGCATCTCATGTCTCATTTGGTTCCACTGGATAGTTTCTAGGTCATCTGCACCTAGGGTTTGTGATCTGAGCAACCTCAGGGCATCTTGAGCCATTCCAAAGGCCACTAATCAACTCAAAGGGGTCCATGTGTGTTCTTATATCATGTTACATCCTCACAAAGTCAAAATTGCAGAGGGATCACAAGAACTAGGGTTTGAGTGGATGCAGAGCCAGGATGAACTGCACAGTTGACTGAAAATTAGGGTTTTGGTTTCAGAGGCCATAATTCCAAATTTTTTGGTCATTCTTGTTTCCATTGGTCTCTATATGGTATAGGGAGTATGCATATCAATTTTCATGAAGAAATTCCATGGGGAAGTCATCTGATCAAGAGTTGACTTTTCAGACAAGTCAGTGCAAAATCAGGGTATCTGAGGCCCCCAATGACCCAACCAATGGGTGATCTTCATCATTTTGAGTGTATATGATCTTTATTTGATCATGGAAGAAGGTTGAAGTTCATGGAAATCAAGAATTTAGGGTTTTTGCAAAAGTTGACTTTTTGGGTTTTGTTGACTTTTCAAGAATGCATCATTTTAGGTCAATTTTCAAGCCTTGATTCTTGATCCAAAAATGCTTCAAATGGAAAAACTTTGGTCATGAAAGTTGTAGATCTCATCTTTCCCTTTTCAAAAAGTACAAGAACATGATCAAACTCTTCTTGGATCAAAAGTTATGGCCATGCAAAGTTGCCAAAAATCATTGTTTTTCAAGTCATGCACCAAGTGGGAATTTTGCTAAGTCTTGAATCAATGCATGATTGCTGCCTCAAATTCATGTCAAACCAGCATGTGAATGTTCTCTAAGTCACAAAAATCAGAAATGGACCAAGTTTGCTCATGGTTTGGTTCATGTAACAAGGCATTTCCATGGAAAACCATAAAGCTAGCCAACTTGCATTTTCACTCATGACTACTTCACCAACTTATGACATTGGCTGCTGACTTTGGGCTAGCCTCTCCCTCATCTTTTGCTGCACCAGCACCCAACTTGTACTTGCCTAGTATCATGCCATGCCCTATCTTACACAAAAGTGGTTTTTGAGCAAAAGTTGATCTACCAATCCATAAAGTACAAGTCACATCTCACAGCCACTTGCATTATTTTATTCATTCATTTTGCTGGCCATAACACTAAGAACAAGGGCTGAAAACCAACTCATTCACAACTTACACAAAAAACCTCCCAACTTGCAAGTTCTATCGAATCCATTCACACAGCCTCAAAACACAAAAACTTTCTTCATCAATCATCTCACCACACTCCATAGGCCACCCAGCACCCAAAGCACAAGCCCAAAACAGCCTGAATACCCCATAGCCATTGCTCACCTTCATTCTGCAACTTCATTCGAATCTCTTTCCACAAGCCACAAACAGCCAAACAAACCTTGCAAAGCTTCTCTACACACTTCATAGATCACAAACAAACACTCACCATGACCTGAAACCTCCAGAATCTCATCTGCCATTGTTGACTGAACTGAAGCAGTTCTCTTCGAAACTCATCATCCAGCAAATCTAAACTCCATTTGAGCATCCAGACATCTTTGGGAGGCCAAGAGGAGCAGCCTGCACTTAAAGAGAGGGCCTGTAAGTTCCTAAATCAGAGGTTACAAATCTCAGGTAGCTCCAAATAATTTTTTCCAGAAATCTCTTTTTTAGTTACAAACTTGTTCCTTATGTTCTCCTGATCATGCTGATGCTTTTAGTTTATGAAATGGATGTGTTTTGAGAATTTAATTGCTGTTTGAAGCTTACGAACCCTAGTTTTTCTTTCCTTCGATTCAGATGATTTAGGTTAGATAATTTTGTTTTGGAAGAGGGGTTTAGTTCGTGAGAGTGTTAGGATCATTTCCCATGTCTTAGGTTTCATTTATATTACGTTTTGAGAGGTTTTTGAACTTTTTCAGGCAAGCTTCTGGCCGGAGAAGACGACCGGAAGTCTTCTCCGGCCACCTGAGATTAATTATGCCCTAATTGTGTAATTAAGCCAAGTTTGAATTGTGAGCATACGATCCCTCTGACCAGTTGACTTCCCTCCCTTTCCAATGGCCCAGATCACTGCAATTAGCCCTAATCCACGTGTTAGGCTTTAATTAATCACGTTTTATTTAATTTAATCTGAAGCAATCCTGGCCCTCAGATCACGCGCGCAGTCAACATGTTTAAACCCAGGGCCAATCTCATCCATCCAATCTGATTACTTCTCCATTTAATTTAATTTTAATTCATTTTCTTTCTATTTTATTTGCACAATTATTTTAAAATAGTTAAAAATTCATAAAAATTATGAAACTTTTTCTTTAAGGTTTTATTAATTTTTATGACACAAAAATATTTTTATTTTATTTTTTATCATTAAAAAAGTATTTTTAAATATTTAAAAGATTATTTTTAATTGATTAATGGGAATTAATTAATTAAAAATACTTTTAGGTATTTAAAAATTACAAAAAAATTCATGAAATGTTCTAAGACATTTAGAAACATTGTCCAACCTTCAAACCAAATTTCTTTGTTGATCTTGATGCATTTTAAGAATTTTTCATTGAATTAAATCACATTTTGTGCATTATTTTGATCATATGTTTGAAAATTCATTTCTGTCTTTTGGTGAAGGTTGAGACATTGATTCTTTTTGCTTTGTTTTCCATTTGGCATGTATTTTCAAAGATAAAAAGGCCATGAATTGTTCTTGCATTTTCAAATTGTTTGGCATTTGTTTTGATAAGAACCCTAAAAAGCCCTAATAACTTGCAAAATTCATAACTTGAGTTTGGTTGAGAGTTGAGAGTTCTCCTTTGGGCAGTGATTCATTATAGGTCTAGGGTTTCTTTGGGTACCATTTTCCATTTTTTTTATGTTAAGGTTTGCTTCTGTTTTTGGTTTGTGTGTGATGTTTGATCCATGAACCCTAATTTGAGCTTTCATTTGCATCCTTCTTGCATTTCCTTGCATAACTTGGCTTGTCATTTCACTTTGTGCATTCTTATGATTCATTTGACATCTTAAGACATGTAGAAAGCATCATTGATCATTGCATTACATATTTGCCATGCCATTTGTCTTGTATGTTTCATAACATTTCATGCTTGTTCATGCTTCTAAACTTGCATCATCTGCATCCATGACTTTGTATGAGCATCTCCATGTCTTGCCTCATGTTTGCAGCACTTCATAACATCATAATCATCATGTGTATGCTCCTGGTTTGGCTTAGCATCATGTCATTTCATTTCTTTTAGCATTGCATTGCATTTGTTTCTAACATTTCAGGTGGTAAGTAAACTTGAGAAGTGAATTTGCCTTCACTTCTCATATCCTTTCCTTTCATCTCTTTTGCATCCATTGCTGCATTTCTATTTGTGTTTGGGATTGAGCTTGCTCATTCTTCTTCCTCCCACCTCCTTTCTTCAAAGTGACTTGACTTCTTGAATGAAGCAAGTCACTTTGCTTCTCTTGATCTTGTTCATCTGCTTCCTGGTGGTTCATCTGAAGATTGTTTCTTGCAAACCTCACAAACATTAGGACCAACCAAGCATGATAATGAATTAGGGTTTTGATTAGTCTCCCCATAGTTTTTACCTTTGTGTCTCTCTTTGAGTCTTCTCTCCTCACCTCATAATCAGGGACTAAACCCTCAAGGCTTTAAGACTTTGTGATTAAGATCATGCCTGCATCCTTCTTTTAGGATGGAGTGTATAACTTTAATCCTAAGTCTTGGACCCTTAAGGTGTTGAAATCTCTTAATCAATTCACTTAATAAATGTCAAGGCATTACACTTGTAACTTGGGCCTTGCATTAGGGTTCTAATTCTTCCTTAATTGGTTAAGAAGGACTAACCCTAGTGTTAATGGACAAGTCCCCCTCAAGTTGTCTTACAAATCATAAAAAACACTTCATCATCATATCATTAATAAAATCCACTTAATCAAAGGTTTGTTCTGTCATGGGTTTAATCCCTAATCATGGATTAAGCTGAGGATCCTTCCTCAGCTTAAACACCCTCATCTATTATCCTTCTTTTAGGATGGTGTAATGGGTCTGTTTAATCCTTGATTATGGCTTAACCTCATTACTCAACACTAAACAAAAACCACAAAAACATCTAATTAATCACAAGTAGGTTAATGATCTTAACCCTACATCAAAGGTGATTAAGTGTGAGAATCTGACTTCACACTTAAGGTAATTCTCATTACCCCTAATCAGAGGGATGATGTGATGAGTTTACCAAATCCATTGATTTAGGTTTAAGCTCATTATCTTATGACAAAACTCCAAAAAGAAATAAAAGACTGAAAACACCAGAACAAACAATAATCGTCTCCTTCGGGATTCTTTTCTCATCATCTTCACTCACAACCGAGAACTTGCTTCTTCCGTCTAATGCAAGACAGTTTGCATCTGTGCCAGACAGATCATACACTTGAGCATAGACTGCAAGCAGTTCACAAGTCAATTCATCTTTCAGTCTCTTTGGGTCGAACTACGGTGTTCTGACTTCCTCATTGCACGAGAGGATACGTAGGCATAACTTAACAGTTATCGAACAAAAGTCTCTGTCCATTCCCCCTCTTTCAGCTTCATTCTTTAGCCTCATGGTCATGAGCATTTCATTCCTGATCTCACACTGACACTGTACATTTATACACATCACATTTCTTTACACTGACACTTGTACATCTTTTCCAGCTCTTTTATGCACAAATAGCACTGACACTACCCCTTTAAAACACAAATCTTTTAAGCGTGGATCCCGTCGAGTACGACGGACAATCTGGGTGCTAATACCTTCCCAGGTTGTAACCAACCCCCTTTCTCAGTCTCTCTGGTTCGCAAACCGTCTTGTCCATCTCTTTCTAGGTCTATGCAGCATTACCTTTCCTCCGGGATAAAAATGCCTAGCTGGCGACTCTATTCATTCTCCAGTGAGTTCACGGCTGTGTGTTCTCACTGTTCCCTTCGCCGACCGTTCGCGCTTGTACCAGGATGCAAATCTTTGGGAGCGACAGCTTGGCGACTCTGCTGGGGATCCCTTATACTGCAACCAGGGCTTCTGGTTCTTTTTGTGGGTTCCTCCTAGCGCTTGTTTGATTTGTGTTTATTGGGGGTGTTATGTGCTTGTTTGTGCTTGTATTTATTTTTGTTTATTGCTTTATGTACAGTTGCTTTACTGCTTTCTTTACTGCATTTATATATCATACTGTCATTGTTGCTGGCTGGATCTGGTTTTTTCTTTGGTGGGTGGGTGTTTCATTGAGAGTTAAGGTCCTATACCTGGGACCTGAGTGACACCTAGGCTAGAGTGAATCATATTCTTTCCCATTCCATTTCGGTCTGGTGCGGGAATATGAAACACGGTTCAGATATGGGTTTCTTCTTGAGAACTCTGTGCTACAGATTTCCTTTTAGTGCTAGGGGGATCTGGGAAGCCTGCTAAGTCTGGATGACCTTTTAGTATTGACCTTCAGAAATTGAGGTGAATTAGAGGAGGAATTGTTATGGTTATTGTAAACACTGTACCTCCGGGTTAGAAGTGTTTACACTTCTCATAACGGATCCAAGTCTGAGGATCCTTGTTCTAGATCACTACCTGTGAGGGGGTTGGGCTGTTTACAGGTTTGCAGGTACCTTGACCTCAGAATACCCTGTTACTTTGACTTTGTTAAGAATGCTCCATGTTGGATAGTTCTTGTGATTCTAAAACCCTGGACATGTGGCTCTTTATTTGAGTCCCCCACCTTGGTTACTGGATTTATAGACCTCCATCCGGAATTCTTGAACACACATGGATCTATACCAAGGCAGTTTATCCAGATCCAGCTCAGTCACAAACCCTTTGCATATCATTTGCATACATCCTCATTGCATCATATTAACATGTGTTTATTTGTTTTTCAGGGTATCCATTTTCATCAGGTTTTGGTTTTGACCCCATCTGCAGCTTTGACCCATCTTCACCAGCATCTGCTTCAGTTTAGCTGTCTGCTTCAGCACCAGCCAGTCAGTGGTTTTCTCTACTTCAGCATTGTCATCAGCACTCTACCCAGTCTTCGGCATCATGGCTCCAAAGAAAAGCAATATCACCTATCATTTCTTCCAACCAGACTTGTCAGACATCAGGAGGGTCCAAACCCTGATGACCCCAGATCACATACCTCTGTTCAGGGACCATTATGGGGATATACTTGACTTGGTTATAGACATGGACCCATCTCAGAGGAGCCTGATCCATACCTGCATCCAGTTCTATGACCCCCCATTGAGGTGTTTCACCTTTCAAGACTTTCAGTTGGGACCTCTCTTAGAAGAATATGCATCTTTGGTTGGTTTGCCTATCAAGAGAGAAATTCCTTTTAACCCTGAAATGGTCTTTCCCAGCAATGGAGAGATAGCAAGAGCTTTGCACCTGGAACCTGCTTTGATTGAGCAGCATATGACCTCTAAAGCTGGGATCCCTGGTTTTCATCTGGACTTCCTGATTTCTCAAGCTAGTTTGAAAGCCTCCCTGGGGGATTGGAAAGCTGTTTGTGCATTGTTGGCCTTGAGTGTATATGGAATTGTGTTGTTTGCAGATGAGCCCAGATTCATCAGCAAGAATGCCATCCACCTGTTCATCCTGAAGAACCCAGTGCCAACCTTGTTGGGTGACCTCTATTACTCAGTGCATCAGAAGAATGAGAAACAGAGGGGTAAGCTAGTGAGGTGTTGTGCTCCACTATTCCATGCTTGGCTTCTCAAGCATCTACCCAGGACAGATGCATTCCTGAATCCTCATCAGCAAAGCAACTGGGCTAAGAGGCTCACTACTCTCACTGCAGCAGACATCAGATGGTGCACCCAAGGCACCAAGGGCAGAGATATTATCACAAGCTGTGGACACTTTCCCAATGTACCTTTGGTAGGAGTTAAGGGAAGTATCAACTACAACCCCCTGCTGTTCAAGAGGCAATTAGGCTATGCACTGGTTCATGCTCCTAGGGAACAAGACCTGGTTGAGACCCTCTACTGTGAGAACAAGATCAGTTTGACTGTTGTTAGGCAGGCTGCCTGGGCCTGGGATCATGTTCAAACCAAGGGAATCACCATTCTGGGGAAGTGCAATAATGTGGCATCAGCCCAATATCATGAGTGGTCCTATGCTAGGGCCCAAATCTCAGGATTGCCCTTCACCATCAAAGACATGCCTGAGTCATCATCAGCACCACCCCCTGCTACTGTCAGTTTGGAAGAGTTTGAAGGCTTGAAAGAAAGAAATGAGAAGCTATCCCAAGCCCTGCAGAAGACCCTCAGGGAGAGGAGTGAAGGTGTAAGGGAGATTGAAAGATTGGAGAAGCTGAGAGTGGAACACTTGACTAAGATTGAGAAGTCTGGAGACTATATCAACAAGTCTAAAGCTGGTGAGCAGATTCTGAAAAATGCTTGTAAAGAAGCCCAGTTCCAAAGAGCAAGGACAGACTTGTACTTGAAAGAGAGTCAGGCCAGGTGGGTCCGGATCACTGAAGCCCGTACTCTAGATAAGATGGAGCAGATGGAAAAAGCCCTGGCAGCAGCCCAGGAAGAAATATCAGAGCTGAAAATCAAAGCAGGATTGAAGAGGTCTAAGGACCAAAGTCAGAGCAGGAAATTGACTGCAGCTGTTGCAACAAGAAACCTTCTCATCAGAAGTCTCACGGAGCGTCCGGCTGATCCTGTGACCGAAGCACTTCTCAAGGAAGTTCGTGAGGATGAGTTTGGCCTTGGAGTTTGATCATTTGCTTGTTGTTGTTCCTTTTCCATGTACTTTTGCTTTTGGTGATGTATTTTTGACCCCTTAGAGGGCTAGTGTTGTAAAAAATGAACAATTTGTATTATTTTACCTTTGTAATATATTTGTGTTTGTTTCCATCTGGGTTCACTTCAAAAGCAACTTCAACAGCATCATCTTCAAGGGTCTGGACGGGTCAAAACTGAAGACCAAGCCGGATACCTTGATAGCAAATAAGCATACTGCATTGCATACTAACCCTCTTGTTTGTTTTGTAGGTTTTGTTTTATTGTTTCTAACCTCTGTTGTGACATTCAGGAATTATTGCTCGCCGCAGGCTATTCCCTCTCAACAGGCCACACAGGTACCCTACAAGAAACAACCTTCCGGGCATCCAGATGGACCAGTTGCAGCAAGACCTCAATGAGGCCAGAACCCAGATGGCTAATGAAAGGGTGGAGATGAGAACCCAAATAACTCAGTTCATGGAAGTGATGAATAATTTAGCTCAAAGCCAGGAGAGGCTTAGAGTTCTGGTAGAGGGGAGAACTCAAGATGACCCCCATGTGGGAACTGCTGGCACCAGTAACAATGAAAGGGTGCAACCACATGTTAACCCCCCTGTGTTTGGTCCACATCTACATCCTGAGATTCATATTCCTGCAAACGTTCAGGGAACAGCTACTGCAGCCAGAGTACTTCAAGAGGATCCTCAGGAGGATCAGTTTACAGTCATGGGTGCTGGAGAGGAAACCTATGATAGGAGATTGGATGAGTTGGCTGAGAAGTTAAGATCCTTAGAATCTCAAAATTCTTTGGGTTTTGACGTGATGGATATGGGCTTAGTAGACGGGGTTAGGATTCCCCACAAGTTCAAGCCTCCATGTTTTGAAAAGTATAATGGGACTTCTTGTCCTCGAACCCATCTGCAATCTTTTCTCGGAAGATTAAAAGCTTACACCATGGACGAGAAATTGTGGATGTTCTACTTCGAAGATAGCTTGACTGGAGCATCAAGGGAATGGTATTCCCATTTGACAAGGGCAACTGTGAGATGCTGGAAGGACCTGGCAGAGGCCTTCATCCGACAGTATCAATACAATTTAGACATGGCACCCAACAGGACTCTCCTAATGGGAATGTCGCAGTCATCAAGGGAAAGTTTCCGAGAGTATGCCCAAAGGTGGAGGCAACTGGCTGCTGCTGTTCAACCACCAATGTCTGAGAGAGAAATGGCAGACATGTTTATGAACACTCTCCAGGGAACGTATATTGACAGGTTAGCTGCTTTCTCGTCTACTAGCTTCGCAGATGTTGTTATAGCTGGGGAGAGAATTGAAAGCCTGTTAAAAATGGGTAAAATTTCCGATAATGGCGCCAGCTCGTCCAGTGGTACAAGAAAGCCTTTTGCAGGCCCTAGAAGAGCTGGCGAGACCAATGCCATTCATACCAACAGGGGTAGGCCCCAATATGTTCAAAGGTCCATAGCAGCAGTCACTATCCCTGCTCCAGCACATCCTCTGCCAGTCTATCAACCTCCTCAACAAAACTTCCAACAACAACCTCCTTATCAGCAGAACCAATATCCTCCAAGGAACTACAACAACAACAACTCCAACAACAACAATCAACAGAGGCCATTCCAACAAAGGCCATCCCAAGCTAATCGAGTGATCGACCCGATTCCAATGCCGTATGCTGCTTTGCTGCCACAGCTTCTGAAACTCAACCTGGTTGAGCTAAGAACGTTGGCACCTCCGGATCCAAACAGTCTACCAAGAAACTATGACTCTAATGCTAGGTGTGCTTTTCACTCAAACGCGCCTGGTCACAGTACAGAAAAATGCAGGGCTCTGCATATGAAGGTACAAGACTTAGTAGACTCCAAGGCTTTGAACTTTGCACCTCCGCCCAATGTCAACAAAAACCCAATGCCAAACCATGGTGGTCCCCGAATTAATGCCATTGAAGAAGACCCACCATCTTATTTGATAACTAGTGTGGATCAGATCAGGACACCATTGGTGGAAATCAAAGCTCAACTCCGTGAAAACAATATATTTCCGGGGTGTGAACTAGGGTGCCCCTACTGCAATATTTCTTGGAATGGGTGTGAGGACTTGAGGAATGGCATTGACAGCCTTATTCAGAGTGGCTTACTGCAGATCACTACATCATTCCCGGCAAACCCGACGACTTCATCAGCAACGGTTTCAGATCCTCCTACAAATACAGCAACAATAGTTCCCAACGATTCATCAGCAACATCAGCAAGTACTTCATCTGTTCTACCCAATGATCAGTTCTCAACAGTTACTCCTGCTACAACTTCAGCTTCATTCCATTTCGACTCCCCATCAACAACAACAACAGTCCTTCCAACGGTACCTCCTACAACTCCAGCAAACAATCATGAAAATGTCTCCACAGTTACCATATTCTACGATCCAGAAAATAACTCCGCCTACCATTCAGAAGGTGCTGCTCCCACTAGAGCACCAGTTACAATCTTTTATGATCCACAAACAATAACAGTCCCTTCAGCAGCAGCAATCAGTCCGGTCACTGTCACGATGCCTGGACCTGTACCATACGAAAGCGATAGGGCCATCCCTTGGCACTATGGCTCTGACGTGTACTGCGAAGGAAAAAGAATCACTCTTGAAACATTAGCACCTGCACCACAAATTGATAATGTGGGCGGAGGCGGAGGCTTCACCCGAAGCGGACGTCTCTTTGCTTCACAAGTACAAAGACCTACTGCTGAGGCAGAAGCTGCTGCTAAGGCAAAAGGAAAGAGCCCGGTGCAGGAAGATCCAGCTGCCAAAGAAGCCCTGAAGACTCCATTCGATCAGGAAGTTGATGAGTTCATGAGGATCATCAAAAAGAGTGATTACAAAATTGTGGATCAACTTCACCAGACGCCATCCAAAATCTCCATCCTCTCTCTGCTTATGTGCTCCGAAGCCCATCGGAATGCACTACTTAAAGTCCTGCACGCAGCTTACGTGCCTGAGGAGATTACTGTCAACCAATTGGAAACCGTCGTTGGAAACGTTACTGCTAGCAATGGGCTAGGGTTTACCAATTCTGACCTGACAGTGGATGGCCGCAATCACAACAAAGCCTTGCACATAACCATGGAATGCAAAGGAGCTGTCCTTTCACATGTGCTGGTGGACACAGGATCGTCCCTGAATGTCTTACCAAAGAAGGCTCTGGTGAAGCTTGAATATGATGGACTGGCATTGAGACCCAGCAACCTGGTGGTTAGAGCTTTTGATGGCTCGAAGAGATCGGTTCTGGGAGAGATTGAGCTGCCTGTGACAATTGGCCCACAGACCTTTAAAACTATCTTTTATGTGATGGACATTCAGCCCGCCTACAGCTGTTTGTTGGGTAGACCCTGGATCCACGCCGCTGGCGCAATAACGTCTACCCTTCACCAAAAGTTAAAATTTGAGTGGGAAGGTCAAGTTGTCACAATCTGTGGGGAAGAGGACATCTTTGTTAGCCACCTGGCTACCTACAAGTACATTGAGATGGATGGAGAAATCCATGAAACGATGAGCCAAGGTTTTGAAGCCTTGAATGTCAATGAAGCATCTGCTGTTTCAGGAATCTCCATGTCGTCATATCGACAAGCCCGGAAGGTTGTTGAAGAAGGAACTGCCCTAGGCTGGGGCAAGGTCTTAGCTGTGGAGGAGAAGAAGGACAAATTTGGGTTGGGTTACAGACCAACTCAACATCAAGCAAAGGCTGCTGCAGAGCCAGGATTTGTCAGTGGGGGAATGCTTACCCCCGATGCTATCAACTGTCTGGAAGACGAGCTGGAAGAGGAGCGCAACCTGGAGAATTGGATTCGTCCAAAGGTCCCGGGGAGCAGTGTCTCGAACTGGTCTTCCCAGGAAATTATAAGTGTTACTCGAGCAGAGTAATTATTATTTCCTGTATTTTTTATATAGCATGCATCAAAGTCTTGCATCTTGCCCAAGATGACAAGACTCATTTTGTAATCAGGGCCATCTGTACTTTTGTGCAAACAAGATTAAATTAATGAAGTATCAGACATCTTTTTGCAAACGAGTCTTTTTCTTTTATGCTCACTGTTTTTCCATTTTTTCTTTTTGTACAAAAAATAAATGGCGGTGTTTTCAAAATGATAACTTCATTTCACTTTTTTCTAAAGCAAGATTAAAATCAATCACTAAAATGAACCGACTTAACCCTTGCAGAGAGTGCCTTCCAGACAGCACCGACAACAGCGCAGCTATGACATCGTATGACTTTGACAATCCGATCAATCAAGCTGATGTAGGGGTTGATGAAGAATATGAGCTTCCTGAAGAGCTAGCTAGGTTGTTGAGACAAGAGGAAAAGGTCATTACTCCTCATCAGGAGGAGATTGAAGTGATTAATCTTGGTACGGAGGAAGACGTGAAAGAAGTCAAAATCGGGGCCTGCCTGCAAGACTCAGTGAAGAGACAGCTGATAGATCTGCTTCAAGAGTATGTTGATGTGTTTGCTTGGTCCTACCAAGATATGCCAGGGTTGGATACCGATATTGTTGTGCATAAGCTGCCCTTGAGGGAAGAATGCCCACCAGTCAAACAGAAGTTGCGCCGAACTCGCCCAGACATGGCTATGAAAATCAAGGAAGAGGTACAAAAGCAATGGGACGCCGGGTTCCTTGCTGTGACTAGCTATCCTCCGTGGGTTGCTAACATAGTACCTGTGCCTAAGAAGGACGGAAAAGTAAGAATGTGTGTTGATTACCGGGATCTGAACAGAGCAAGCCCGAAAGATGACTTCCCATTACCTCACATTGATGTATTGGTGGATAACACGGCTCAGTTCTCGGTATTCTCCTTCATGGATGGATTTTCGGGATACAATCAGATCAAGATGTCACCTGAAGACATGGAGAAGACAACATTCATCACACCTTGGGGCACGTTCTGTTATAAAGTGATGCCATTCGGACTGAAGAATGCTGGTGCAACATATCAACGGGCTATGGTGACATTATTCCACGATATGATCCATAAAGAGATAGAATGTTATGTGGATGACATGATCGCCAAGTCCCTTACAGAGGAAGATCACCTGGTGAATCTGCTCAAGTTATTCAAGCGTCTGAGAAAGTACCAACTAAAGTTGAACCCCAACAAATGCACATTCGGGGTGCGATCCGGTAAGCTGCTGGGCTTTATTGTAAGTGAGAAAGGGATTGAAGTTGACCCTGATAAAGTCAAAGCTATTCAAGAAATGCCTGCACCGAAAACTGAGAAAGAAGTTCGAGGGTTCTTAGGTCGATTGAACTACATTTCACGGTTCATATCTCACCTTACAGCGACCTGTGAACCCTTGTTCAAGCTGTTAAGAAAAGAACAAACGGTCAGGTGGAACGAAGATTGCCAGAAGGCTTTTGACAAGATCAAAGAGTACTTACAAGAACCTCCAATCCTCATGCCGCCAGTAGAAGGAAGACCTCTGATTATGTACTTGACAGTATTAGAAGAATCAATGGGGTGTGTGCTGGGACAGCATGACGAGTCTGGTCGAAAAGAGTATGCAATATACTACCTAAGCAAAAAGTTTACCGACTGTGAACAGCGTTATTCGCTGCTCGAGAAAACTTGCTGTGCTTTAGCGTGGGCTGCTCGCCGACTGAGACAGTATATGTTGACCCACACTACCTTATTAATCTCAAAAATGGATCCAGTTAAGTACATTTTCGAGAAGCCAGCTCTTACCGGACGGGTTGCAAGATGGCAGATGATTCTTACAGAATATGACATACAGTACACATCTCAGAAAGCCATCAAGGGCAGTGTATTATCTGAATATCTTGCTGAGCAACCCATTGACGACTACCAGCCTATGAGGTTTGACTTCCCTGATGAAGACATCATGTTCATTAAAGCAAAAGATCATGAAGAGCCCATTCACACTGAAGGGCCTGACCCAGAGGAAGAATGGACTATGATGTTTGATGGGGCTGTCAACATGAATGGCCGTGGTGTTGGTGCAGTACTCATTACACCTAAAGGGGTTCACATGCCTTTCTCGGCAAAGCTCACTTTCAACTGCACTAACAACGAAGCTGAATACGAAGCTTGCATTATGGGTCTTGAGGAAGCCATTGACCTCAGGATCAAGACATTGACCGTATTCGGAGATTCAGCTTTGGTAGTCAATCAGACCAACGGAAAATGGTACACCCACCAAGATCATCTGATACCTTACAGGGATTATACAAGAAGGTTATTGACTTTCTTCACAACAGTCAAGCTTGAGTATATCCCTCGGGACGAGAATCAGTTTGCGGATGCTCTTGCTACCATTTCATCCATGATCAAAGTTCAAGCTGCTAACTTTGTACCTCAGATTTCAGTATCGAGACTTGATAGACCAGCATATGTATTTGCAGCAGATATCGCTAAAGATGATAAGCCTTGGTTCCATGACATCAAGTGCTTCTTGGAGGATCAAACGTACCCACCTGGGGCATCTTCCAATGATAAGAAGACTTTAAGAAGGCTTGCTGGAAGTTTCTTTCTGAACACTGATGGATCTTTATACAAGAGGAACTTTGATATGGTACTCCTCAGATGTGTCGACAAGACAGAAGCAGATTTGTTGATGCATGAAGTGCACGAAGGATCCTTTGGTACCCATGCAGGAGGGCATGCCATGGCTAAGAAGTTGTTAAGATCAGGCTATTACTGGATCACAATGGATGCAGACTGTTGTGCCTACGCCAGAAAATGCCATAAATGCCAGATTTATGCAGACAAGGTGCATGTGCCTCCCAATCCCCTGAACATAATGTCTTCACCATGGCCCTTTGCTATGTGGGGCATTGACATGATTGGTAAGATTGAGCCAACTGCTTCAAACGGCCACAGATTCATCCTGGTCGCCATCGATTATTTTACAAAGTGGGTTGAAGCAGCCTCATATGCAAATGTCACAAGGCAAGTGGTAGCCAGATTCCTGAAAAGAGATATCATCTGTCGGTATGGAGTGCCCGAGCGAATCATTACTGATAATGGTTCCAACTTGAACAACAAAATGATGGCAGAGCTGTGCCGGGACTTCAAGATCCAACATCACAATTCTTCTCCTTACAGGCCAAAGATGAACGGCGCTGTTGAGGCAGCAAATAAGAATATCAAGAAGATTGTGCAGAAGATGGTAGTCACTTACAAAGATTGGCATGAAATGCTACCGTTTGCCTTGCATGGGTACCGCACATCAATCAGGACATCCACTGGGGCAACACCGTATCAACTTGTGTATGGTATGGAAGCAGTCCTACCGGTTGAAGTTGAACTACCCTCCTTACGGGTATTAATGGATGTTAAACTGAGTGAAGCAGAATGGGTTCGGGCCCGATACGAACAACTGAGTCTGATCGAAGAGAAGAGATTGGCTGCAATCTGTCATGGGCAGTTATATCAGAAGAGAATGAAGAGAGCCTTCGATCAGAAAGTCAGGCACCGAGAGTACCAAGTAGGAGATCTTGTGCTGAAAAGAATCCTCCCTCCTCATACAGACCACAGGGGCAAATGGACTCCAAATTACGAAGGACCATTCGTCGTGAAGAAAGTCTTCTCTGGTGGAGCACTGATGCTCAGCACCATGGATGGTGAAGATTTCCCATCCCCTGTGAATTCAGATGCAGTTAAAAAATACTTCGCATGAAATGACCCGCTGGACATAAAAACAGAATGTAAGTCCAGGCAAAAATAGGGCATCCCGGCGAGTCAAAAACAGAATAAAAGACTCGGGCAAAAGTAAGGGAAATAAATGAAAAAATGTACACCCGCTGAGTTGAAAAGCCGCATTGGACAGCTCAGGCAAAAATGGGTATCCCGATGGATCGAAAACCCGAAAGGGCGATCCATGCAAAACAAGGGAATAAGCGAACAACTGCATTCTGAATTCGTCTGTATCGCCTACAACTTGGTAAGCTTCCAAAGGATCAAGCTTCAATCAGAATCAACTCTCTCCAGAAAGAAAGACGAGAAGAACGTCACTGTCATACGAGTCATAGCAGAAGAGGAAGCTCCTCAAAGCGTCGTCAACACCGCCAGCACTTTAATTCTCGATTTGTAACAATCTCCTCATTTCAGGAGATATGTTTCTTTGACTGTATCTTGCCAATTCAGGGCACATGGATTAATAAAATCAGATTTTCAGTCAGGTTTCGTTTGTTACATTTACGTTTTGCAAAGAGTCGTCTGATGTCTCTAAAAACACAATTGCATAAGTACAGATGCCTCTCTCTAAAAATAAAACACGTGCTTGCAGGGAATATACTTACTCTCGAAAGTACTTTTTTTTCCTATGACGGAATCTCAGTAAAAGATACCTCGGGACCATTTGTGCGTTTCTTTATCTTTGCAGGATTGCAGGTATCCAGAACGCGACCTGGGGCATGCAAGTTACGTCTCAGCAACTGGCAAATCATTATCAACTCACCTGGCACTGGGGGGTGCCCGCTTCCCCAGCGAAGTTGCCAAATCAACATACAAGCATCTGAAATGTTCTATCCCCAGCTGAGTTGCTCTCCCCAGCTGAGTTGCCTCTCACAATTCCCCAGCCGAGTTGCCATTCTTCCTCGACAGAATACAGAAATCAGGGGATCATCTCCCCACAGAGCTTCAAGCCTTTATCCAGAAGAGCAACGCATGAAGAGATCACAACAGAGAGAGAGAAAGCTTCTACAAACCCCAGCTGGGTCCCGCATTATAAGGATACGTCAACCAGTGATCTATATCCCCAAGCAGATACACCAATAGATCTACCAACGATCTCATCCCCAGCTGGGATGTTCACTTCAAGCAGATCGATCAGAGATCTTTGCAGCAACGGGATCCGAATCCCGGATCAGTGCCTCTTTGCATAATCATAGCATTCGCATCATATTCACCCCCAGAGCGTAGCATTCCGTCTAATACGGAGCATTACGGCAAAAAAATCAAATGCATAGCATAATCATAAGTCATGTTGTGATTTGAACACTTGTAAAATATTGACAATCTGTCGGCATACAGAATGCATCCCCATCAGAGTCCCAGCAAAAGCAGTTGCCCCATATCACAAACACCAGTGCATATCTCCTTTTTGATACCCGTCCGTATCATTATTTCCCAGCAGGTTGCCTGAATACACTTTACAAACCAAGATCACCAGTATTGCGGATACATCCTGACACTCGTCCGTGTCGTGTCACCAGCAGAAAGCCAAAGACACCCTCTTTGCACTTACATATACCTATACACTTTCTTGACACCCGTCCGTGTCATATCCCCAGCGTGGTCGCCTATACTTGCATATACATTTTCTTGACACCCGTCCGTGTCATATCCCCAGCAGATAAACACTCACCTATACATTATATACTCACTACTCATTGGTACACCTACTCAGATACTCGTCCGTATCTTATATACACCATGTATATCCCCGCAGATTCGACAGTAGTCCTTGTTCTTTGTTAACCAGTTGGTACTCGTCCGTACCATCATCTCAGAACATTGCGTCTAATGTTTGTTTCTACATGATACTCGTCCGTATCATAGTCTTAAGGATGCTCGTCCGCATCTTTAATCCATACACCGTGTCAAACACTTATGTCTTCGTGAATATAGATGCTCGTCTGTGTCTACTATTCCCCAGAAGGATACTTTCAGATGCAACACTCGTCCGTGTTCCTTGTTAACCAGTTGATACTCGTCCGTATCATCAGCTCTGAGCACGTGTCATTTTGTTTCTACATGATACTCGTCCGTATCATAGTCTTAAGGATGCTCGTCCGCACCTTTAATCTATACACAATACCAAACACTTATACCTTTTGTTTCTTGGATGTAAACGCTCGTCCGTGTTTACTATCTCCCCAGTAGATTGCCAACAAATTTTCTTTTTATCTAACACTCGTCCTGTGTTATGATACCTCTGAGAGCAGCCGTACCCTGCTGAGTGGTCGTCCTCCACTTCTTGATGGTCGTCCTCCATCATGCTCATCCGGTGGCCGTCCCCATCGTTGATTTTAGCAGCCGTCACCTGCTAGGTGGTCGTCCTCCACCTTTTGATGATCGTCCTTCATCACTTTATCCAATGGCCGTCCCCATTGTTGATTTCGGTTATCTAACATTCGTCCTGTGTTATGATAAACCCCGAGAGCAGCCGTCCCCTGCTGAGTGGTCGTCCTCCACTTCTTGATGGTCGTCCTCCATCATGCTCGTCCGATGGCCGTCCCCATCGTTGACCTTTTCTATCCGATGGCCGTCCCCATCGTTGATATTTTCGGCAGCCGTACCCTGCCAGGTGGTCGTCCTCCACCTTTGATGGCCGTCCCCATCATATTTCTTTTATGCCCAACAGAGCAGCCGTCCCCTGTTAGGTGATCGTCCTTCACCTTTGATGGCCGTACCCCATCATCTGTTTATTTCATTTATTCTTTAACCCGATGGCCGTCCCCATCGTGGTCCCTTTTCTTTTTTTAACCCGATGGCCGTCCCCATCGTTGGTTACTTTACCTTTGTGAACTTGATGGCCGTCCCTGTCATGTTTCACCAATCCCCAGAGAATGTTACTACTTTATCTTGATGGCCGTCCCCATCATATTATCTTAGTTTTCCCAGCTAGTCGGCCGTCCCCGTCTTAGCTTTATCTTTTATCCCCAGCATGTCGGTCGTCCCCGTCATCGCTTTATTTTACACACTTTCCCCCAGCATGTCGGCCGTCCCCGTCATCGCTTTGCTTCACATACCACCTTACCCAGCAGTCGTTCTCTGCTCGACGGTCGTCCTCCGTCGCCCACACCTTTACAATATACTTTATTTGCTTTTACAATCTATATCCCTTTTCTTCTTCATTTCTGTGAGTGCAAATTTTGGACTGTCTTTGGTATTCAACCACAAGTTATCTTGTTTGCCTGATAAGCCGTCGCTTACAACCTGCACAGCTAACTCATGTTTGAATAGGGGCAGCTGTAAACACCCCAAATTTGCCCTCACCCATTCACACATGACTTGTGATCATCTCATATGCATAAACACAATCACAGCATCTCATGTCTCATTTGGTTCCACTGGATAGTTTCTAGGTCATCTGCACCTAGGGTTTGTGATCTGAGCAACCTCAGGGCATCTTGAGCCATTCCAAAGGCCACTAATCAACTCAAAGGGGTCCATGTGTGTTCTTATATCATGTTACATCCTCACAAAGTCAAAATTGCAGAGGGATCACAAGAACTAGGGTTTGAGTGGATGCAGAGCCAGGATGAACTGCACAGTTGACTGAAAATTAGGGTTTTGGTTTCAGAGGCCATAATTCCAAATTTTTTGGTCATTCTTGTTTCCATTGGTCTCTATATGGTATAGGGAGTATGCATATCAATTTTCATGAAGAAATTCCATGGGGAAGTCATCTGATCAAGAGTTGACTTTTCAGACAAGTCAGTGCAAAATCAGGGTATCTGAGGCCCCCAATGACCCAACCAATGGGTGATCTTCATCATTTTGAGTGTATATGATCTTTATTTGATCATGGAAGAAGGTTGAAGTTCATGGAAATCAAGAATTTAGGGTTTTTGCAAAAGTTGACTTTTTGGGTTTTGTTGACTTTTCAAGAATGCATCATTTTAGGTCAATTTTCAAGCCTTGATTCTTGATCCAAAAATGCTTCAAATGGAAAAACTTTGGTCATGAAAGTTGTAGATCTCATCTTTCCCTTTTCAAAAAGTACAAGAACATGATCAAACTCTTCTTGGATCAAAAGTTATGGCCATGCAAAGTTGCCAAAAATCATTGTTTTTCAAGTCATGCACCAAGTGGGAATTTTGCTAAGTCTTGAATCAATGCATGATTGCTGCCTCAAATTCATGTCAAACCAGCATGTGAATGTTCTCTAAGTCACAAAAATCAGAAATGGACCAAGTTTGCTCATGGTTTGGTTCATGTAACAAGGCATTTCCATGGAAAACCATAAAGCTAGCCAACTTGCATTTTCACTCATGACTACTTCACCAACTTATGACATTGGCTGCTGACTTTGGGCTAGCCTCTCCCTCATCTTTTGCTGCACCAGCACCCAACTTGTACTTGCCTAGTATCATGCCATGCCCTATCTTACACAAAAGTGGTTTTTGAGCAAAAGTTGATCTACCAATCCATAAAGTACAAGTCACATCTCACAGCCACTTGCATTATTTTATTCATTCATTTTGCTGGCCATAACACTAAGAACAAGGGCTGAAAACCAACTCATTCACAACTTACACAAAAAACCTCCCAACTTGCAAGTTCTATCGAATCCATTCACACAGCCTCAAAACACAAAAACTTTCTTCATCAATCATCTCACCACACTCCATAGGCCACCCAGCACCCAAAGCACAAGCCCAAAACAGCCTGAATACCCCATAGCCATTGCTCACCTTCATTCTGCAACTTCATTCGAATCTCTTTCCACAAGCCACAAACAGCCAAACAAACCTTGCAAAGCTTCTCTACACACTTCATAGATCACAAACAAACACTCACCATGACCTGAAACCTCCAGAATCTCATTTGCCATTGTTGACTGAACTGAAGCAGTTCTCTTCGAAACTCATCATCCAGCAAATCTAAACTCCATTTGAGCATCCAGACATCTTTGGGAGGCCAAGAGGAGCAGCCTGCACTTAAAGAGAGGGCCTGTAAGTTCCTAAATCAGAGGTTACAAATCTCAGGTAGCTCCAAATAATTTTTTCCAGAAATCTCTTTTTTAGTTACAAACTTGTTCCTTATGTTCTCCTGATCATGCTGATGCTTTTAGTTTATGAAATGGATGTGTTTTGAGAATTTAATTGCTGTTTGAAGCTTACGAACCCTAGTTTTTCTTTCCTTCGATTCAGATGATTTAGGTTAGATAATTTTGTTTTGGAAGAGGGGTTTAGTTCGTGAGAGTGTTAGGATCATTTCCCATGTCTTAGGTTTCATTTATATTACGTTTTGAGAGGTTTTTGAACTTTTTCAGGCAAGCTTCTGGCCGGAGAAGACGACCGGAAGTCTTCTCCGGCCACCTGAGATTAATTATGCCCTAATTGTGTAATTAAGCCAAGTTTGAATTGTGAGCGTACGATCCCTCTGACCAGTTGACTTCCCTCCCTTTCCAATGGCCCAGATCACTGCAATTAGCCCTAATCCACGTGTTAGGCTTTAATTAATCACGTTTTATTTAATTTAATCTGAAGCAATCCTGGCCCTCAGATCACGCGCGCAGTCAACATGTTTAAACCCAGGGCCAATCTCATCCATCCAATCTGATTACTTCTCCATTTAATTTAATTTTAATTCATTTTCTTTCTATTTTATTTGCACAATTATTTTAAAATAGTTAAAAATTCATAAAAATTATGAAACTTTTTCTTTAAGGTTTTATTAATTTTTATGACACAAAAATATTTTTATTTTATTTTTTATCATTAAAAAAGTATTTTTAAATATTTAAAAGATTATTTTTAATTGATTAATGGGAATTAATTAATTAAAAATACTTTTAGGTATTTAAAAATTACAAAAAAATTCATGAAATGTTCTAAGACATTTAGAAACATTGTCCAACCTTCAAACCAAATTTCTTTGTTGATCTTGATGCATTTTAAGAATTTTTCATTGAATTAAATCACATTTTGTGCATTATTTTGATCATATGTTTGAAAATTCATTTCTGTCTTTTGGTGAAGGTTGAGACATTGATTCTTTTTGCTTTGTTTTCCATTTGGCATGTATTTTCAAAGATAAAAAGGCCATGAATTGTTCTTGCATTTTCAAATTGTTTGGCATTTGTTTTGATAAGAACCCTAAAAAGCCCTAATAACTTGCAAAATTCATAACTTGAGTTTGGTTGAGAGTTGAGAGTTCTCCTTTGGGCAGTGATTCATTATAGGTCTAGGGTTTCTTTGGGTACCATTTTCCATTTTTTTTATGTTAAGGTTTGCTTCTGTTTTTGGTTTGTGTGTGATGTTTGATCCATGAACCCTAATTTGAGCTTTCATTTGCATCCTTCTTGCATTTCCTTGCATAACTTGGCTTGTCATTTCACTTTGTGCATTCTTATGATTCATTTGACATCTTAAGACATGTAGAAAGCATCATTGATCATTGCATTACATATTTGCCATGCCATTTGTCTTGTATGTTTCATAACATTTCATGCTTGTTCATGCTTCTAAACTTGCATCATCTGCATCCATGACTTTGTATGAGCATCTCCATGTCTTGCCTCATGTTTGCAGCACTTCATAACATCATAATCATCATGTGTATGCTCCTGGTTTGGCTTAGCATCATGTCATTTCATTTCTTTTAGCATTGCATTGCATTTGTTTCTAACATTTCAGGTGGTAAGTAAACTTGAGAAGTGAATTTGCCTTCACTTCTCATATCCTTTCCTTTCATCTCTTTTGCATCCATTGCTGCATTTCTATTTGTGTTTGGGATTGAGCTTGCTCATTCTTCTTCCTCCCACCTCCTTTCTTCAAAGTGACTTGACTTCTTGAATGAAGCAAGTCACTTTGCTTCTCTTGATCTTGTTCATCTGCTTCCTGGTGGTTCATCTGAAGATTGTTTCTTGCAAACCTCACAAACATTAGGACCAACCAAGCATGATAATGAATTAGGGTTTTGATTAGTCTCCCCATAGTTTTTACCTTTGTGTCTCTCTTTGAGTCTTCTCTCCTCACCTCATAATCAGGGACTAAACCCTCAAGGCTTTAAGACTTTGTGATTAAGATCATGCCTGCATCCTTCTTTTAGGATGGAGTGTATAACTTTAATCCTAAGTCTTGGACCCTTAAGGTGTTGAAATCTCTTAATCAATTCACTTAATAAATGTCAAGGCATTACACTTGTAACTTGGGCCTTGCATTAGGGTTCTAATTCTTCCTTAATTGGTTAAGAAGGACTAACCCTAGTGTTAATGGACAAGTCCCCCTCAAGTTGTCTTACAAATCATAAAAAACACTTCATCATCATATCATTAATAAAATCCACTTAATCAAAGGTTTGTTCTGTCATGGGTTTAATCCCTAATCATGGATTAAGCTGAGGATCCTTCCTCAGCTTAAACACCCTCATCTATTATCCTTCTTTTAGGATGGTGTAATGGGTCTGTTTAATCCTTGATTATGGCTTAACCTCATTACTCAACACTAAACAAAAACCACAAAAACATCTAATTAATCACAAGTAGGTTAATGATCTTAACCCTACATCAAAGGTGATTAAGTGTGAGAATCTGACTTCACACTTAAGGTAATTCTCATTACCCCTAATCAGAGGGATGATGTGATGAGTTTACCAAATCCATTGATTTAGGTTTAAGCTCATTATCTTATGACAAAACTCCAAAAAGAAATAAAAGACTGAAAACACCAGAACAAACAATAATCGTCTCCTTCGGGATTCTTTTCTCATCATCTTCACTCACAACCGAGAACTTGCTTCTTCCGTCTAATGCAAGACAGTTTGCATCTGTGCCAGACAGATCATACACTTGAGCATAGACTGCAAGCAGTTCACAAGTCAATTCATCTTTCAGTCTCTTTGGGTCGAACTACGGTGTTCTGACTTCCTCATTGCACGAGAGGATACGTAGGCATAACTTAACAGTTATCGAACAAAAGTCTCTGTCCATTCCCCCTCTTTCAGCTTCATTCTTTAGCCTCATGGTCATGAGCATTTCATTCCTGATCTCACACTGACACTGTACATTTATACACATCACATTTCTTTACACTGACACTTGTACATCTTTTCCAGCTCTTTTATGCACAAATAGCACTGACACTACCCCTTTAAAACACAAATCTTTTAAGCGTGGATCCCGTCGAGTACGACGGACAATCTGGGTGCTAATACCTTCCCAGGTTGTAACCAACCCCCTTTCTCAGTCTCTCTGGTTCGCAAACCGTCTTGTCCATCTCTTTCTAGGTCTATGCAGCATTACCTTTCCTCCGGGATAAAAATGCCTAGCTGGCGACTCTATTCATTCTCCAGTGAGTTCACGGCTGTGTGTTCTCACTGTTCCCTTCGCCGACCGTTCGCGCTTGTACCAGGATGCAAATCTTTGGGAGCGACAAGTTAGGCTTAAGCTCATTTACTTATGCAAAAAACCAAAAACAATAACAAAACTGAAAACACAAAAACAAACAATAATCATCTCCTTCGGGATTCTTTTCTCATCACACTCATTCACAAACAAGAACTTTCTTCTTCCGTCTAATGCAAGACAGTTAGCACTCAAGCCAGACGAGTCATACACTTGAGCATAGGCAAGAAAGCAGTTCACAGTCAATTTCATTTTCAGTCTCTTTGAGTCGAACCACGGTGTTCATACTTCCTCATTGCACGAGAGGATACGTAGGCATAACTTAACTGTTATCGAACAAAAGTCTCCTTGTCTTCCCCCCCTTTCAGCGTTCTTTCTAAAGCCTCAGTTCCTGAGTAATTCACCTTTTTCACTGACACTTGTATATTCTTTTCTTAGCTTTTGCACACAGATAGCACATACACTTACCCTTTTAAACACAATCTTGTAAGCGTGGATCTCGTCGAGTACGACGGACAATCTGGGTGCTAATACCTTCCCAGGTTGTAACCAACCCCCTTTCTCAGTTTCTCTGGTCCGCAACCATCTTATCCATCCTTTTCTAGGTTTATGCAACATTACCTTTCCTTCGGGATAAAAATGCCTAGCTGGCGACTCTATTCACTTCACCTTCATTTTCTCTTTTCACCGACCTTTCGCGTCTGTACCTTGTAGGACCCTGGTGTCTTTTCGGGGGAGCGACAACATCACGCCAAATGGTGGGCCAAAAAAGGTCTACTTAAATAATCTTGGTGTGTGTTTTAGAGGTGCTTGCATGTCCTCCGTAGGGTACAAAGTTTAACACCCCGATTTCACAATTTATTTAATAAAATATTATTATGAATACGGGTGGTATTTTTGAAATTGTATGTAAGGAATTGTTTTATTTAAATAATAATATGATAATAATGTGGTGTTATTTGAATATTGTTATTAAATAAATAAAATAATAAAAGTTGGAAGTATAAGGGGCAAGCTAGTAAATTGGATTGTTTTATGAGAAGAGAAGAACGATCCATTTTGCACACATCGTGTTTTATGAAAAAGAAGGATTTGGCTCTGGAGAAAGAGGAAAAGAGCGAGAAGTGTAAGAACCCTAGAGCCCCAAGATCATGATTGGCAAGGAATCCATTGAATTCTAGGTAAGGGGGGGGGGGGGGGAGGGATTCTATATAGGTGATCTAACATGAAAAGGTAGTTGAGAGTTCCTTACTCTCTTAGGGATTGTGTGATTTTGGTCTATTTTGATGAAATTGTGGTATGGATATGAAATTACTTTGTTGATTGTTATGTTTGGAGTATTTGTTATTTGAATTGTATGATATGATTGGTATGAAAGTTGTCATATGAATATTGTTGTTGACGATGTAAATTGAGATGATGAAGTAAAACCTATAATTCCCTAAATTGATTTGTAATGTTAGGTTAGAAAGATATGTAGTGTTAGAGGTCTTAAAATTAGTATAAGAACAACATTAGGGTTGTTTTGGGTGATAAAAATGCAACATAAGTGATAGAATTCGAACTGGTATGAAATTGGGAAAGAAATTGAGTTTTTAGAAAAAAGCTTATTTTTGGGCGCAGGGCCGCTGACAAGGGCAGTGTCAGCTGACACGGACACTGTCAGCTGACACAGAGGGGCGTGTCAGGCCTCTGTCTTGAAGAATTATTTGTTATTTTGGATTTTTGGGTTACAGGTGGCCTGACACTGGCCGTGTCAACCTTCTGTCTTAGCGTGTTTTTCTGTTTTAGATCGGAGTGTCCAGGCCGTGTGACACGGGCCGTGTCAGGGGATACGGGGGGCCGTGTCAGGCCTCTGTTTTGGAACATTTTCCATATCCCGAGATGGTTTCATCCCGAATTCTTGTTCAAATCTCGTTCTGTTAGTCTGAGGTGTTAAGGATAGTATTAAGGAATAGTTCCTAGGATATGGAAACCAATAATTAGCGTTCAAGTTATATAAGCTTGTGTTGATTTGTATGATTGTTGTTAATGAATCATATGGATCATGTTGATAGTAGGCATTTCCTCTTTTCTGATTTTATATGACTCATACGATGGGATTGTTTGGTGACTTATGAGGATCAGGAGGATCATGATATGTATGATTGTGCTTATGCATGTATTTTTGTTTCTATGTATAATTGAGTCTTGCATATGCATGCATGGTGGGTAAGATGATCGCGTCTCAGAAGGAGCGTAAGAAATTATCTAGATTCATTGTGAATCCATGGTGCAGGGATGTTCGTGTCTCAGTAGGAGTGTAAGCGATGCATCCGGGGTTCGAATTAATGAACCAATGTTGAGTCGGTACCGCATTTGCATTGTATCATGGAGTCACTTATCATTTGATTGAATGAATGATATATGATACATGTTGATGAATTGTGTGAGATTACCCTTTAAGATGTTATATGCACCGTTAAAATATTGAATTGTTTTCTCACCCCATTTTTATTGTTGTTGTGTCTGTACTTCTTGGGAAGTACATATAAGCCAGGTACTTAAGAGTGCTTTGGAGTTGTGTTGCTTGTTCGAGTCATAGGACGCTCTGATACGTAACACGTGAATCGAGGATTTTGACGTTTATTTATTATTGTTATTAGTTACGTATCATATTTTTGTTGAAAATAATGATATGAGGATTGGTGGTTATATTATTATTGGTAGTTGTCGTATGATGAATAAAATGAGATTTTCCACTGTTTTAATAAAAAGAATTTTGATGAATATTATTTTTGGATATGACGTAGCATTCCACTTTGGAAACTCTGATTTTTATATTAAGTTTTTATTTTAACTAATTGGGAAAGTGGAGTGTTACAATTGGTATCAGAGCAGGTCGGTCCGTTCGGGCAGGTTGTTGCGTGTCGTTTGTTTCCGAGTACGCGATATGTGTGTGGCATACTATCGATACTTGCTTGTCCTCTAACTGTTTGTTTGCAAGTGTTAGTTGAATATAAGTGGGGGAGAAGTTATTGCTTCTCTGGAGTGTTGGCTTGTGGTGTGTTGGAATTGCAGTGGTGCAAAGGTTGCTAAGGTTTGTGTTAACTAAGGAATCACTCGTGAAGCAACTTAGTTCACAAGATGCAAGGAACGCTATTAGAGTAAGGAGACATGGTTTAAGACCATCATGATTGTTGGATATCTGTTGATAAATTGAGGAACTGATCAACCTTAATCCCTTGTTAATAGTAGACAGAATCGTGTTGGATGCAAAAGACATATTTTTCAACTGAAATAATATGTTCAGTAGACTATTTGGAGTTAAGAAAAAGTTATTAGTGGTTTAAAGGAATAGATACATATTCCTGTATCCGGAAAAGATATGGACTTGAGGATTGAGTATGTTAATTAGATATTACTAATGGTTACTCCTCAGTGAGTAGGAAGTGAATTTGAGATTGAAGATTGTGAAAAGTTGAACGTTGTATCTACTGAGTATGTAGAAGAACTTTTGAGAGGGGACTCTGATGTCTGATTTGGTTGCATAGATGGTATTGATTGGGAATAAGGTCACAACGATGGACCGCATGTAGAGTACGAATTGTAATTGTGTTTTGAATAATATATTAGAGGTGTTGTTATAGGGGAAGATGGAACTATTCCTTGATCGGCCCCTGGTACTAAGAGGAATAGTTAGGGGATTCATCGACAAAAAGGAATTGAGGAAGCAAGGGTGCCTTCTAGAAAAACTTCAGTGTTATAGATATAGAAAGATGAAGATATGAAGTTGCATGTTGATTAGTTAATATTATAAGAATTCCCAATTGCAATGGGAATAGATTGGATTTGATTGATAAAGGATCAAGAGTGAGATGGAATTCATCCGTAGTATTACTATTGTTGTGAGTTGGATTATCGTGCCTATTAGAACCTTGAGTTAGTTGGGACTTCGTAAGAATAGTATAAAGGGAATGTGGTAATCGGAACCAGATGTTGACAGGTCATGTTGGATGAATTTACTCCATTGAGGGATGTGGAATGGATATTTAGGATGTAAGTATTGAGTTATGTTTTGGCATAGTATCATAAGAGGTGAATGAGTCTTTGAAAGTTTGAAGGTGTAATTATTTGTCGGAAATTAATTATAACCATGTGCCTTCACAATGTAGTGATGTCGAGTCGTTGCCTTAGAGGTGTGGTATATGTTGATACAGAGTATGGATAGTTTCGTAGATGTTTTTGAGACGGTGAACCGTGAGCTACGGGGTTGATTAAAAGCTATCTGTCATGCTTATTATGGGATGAAGGTAGAGAAATATAAGTATCATTGTATGTGTTGGATCAATAAGACAAATGTAAAATAGTAAGTGTGTAATATTTATCTTTCTAGAATTTATGAATTAAGGGTCTAATTAATATGGAATTTGAAACGTTACAAGGATGATCCAATGAGGGAGTAAATGTACTGTGAAACCATGAAATGATCATGGATGTTGTGTAGAAGATAATGGTGCCTGGTATGTTTTAAGGTGGGTATGGAGTATGGATTTCACCTTTCATATTTACTTGGATAATTTCGAAATGGTAACTTTTGGAAGATGTCCTGATCTATGATGAAAGTAGAAAGAGGATTTGTAGAATGTTGGAAATTGAAATATAAGAATTGGAAAAGATACAATTATATACTATATTATCAAGAATGATTTTTCTGAACAGGTGTAGATGTGTGTGATTATGTTATTCAGAGGAAGGTATGGGTATGAGTCCGTCCGAAGTAGATGTGGATCTACAATGATGAAAATGAGTAAGTTATAAGAGATTAGAATGTATTTGGACTTAGTTGGTTGTTATTGTTGTTTATGAAATGTTTTTCAAGTTAGTATTTTTTTTGTTTCAGATAACTTGCGAAAAATAAGTTGTCCGTTGAGAAGGGTTGTTGTGAGAGAGAGTGCTGGAGAGCCGGAGTAGGAGTTAGCTACGGTTACAATCTGATTTTGTTTGATTCTAACAAGTTGTGGATAGAATGTTGGGTAATGATTGTGATAAGTTGATAGCTTATTATTACCTTATCGTAAATTCATAGTTGGTATTATACGATGAGAGAGGAATTATGGAATTATTTATCTTACCCATGGATTGGAAGTGGATGAGAGTGAAATTGTGTTGAGTATCCGATAATATTGTTGTTATGATTGGAGATTGAAATGTTGGGTAATCACATGAGTATAAAATTCTGATTTGATCAAAAAGAGTGGAGTATGAGACGACTAAGATAGTCAGAATGTCTGGGGAAGGGAGTTGGGAACTTTTCCTATGTTTGCATTGATAGTTAAAGAGTTGCAATAGAGTTAGCAGTCAAGAGACTAGCGTTCGGATATTGAGGTATGCTAAGTGAATTATTATAATTATGGTGAAGGTTAGGAAAAATTAAAGTTAGATGTGAACTTCATGGAATAGATAGCTGCTGGTAATCAGAGTGCGCAGCGGAAGAGTGAAGTGGTGTAATTGTTTATACGTAAATGGTTAGTAAAGGCTCACGATATTGAGCGATAAGACCTGTTGAGGTATTGAGACTATTGGACGTTCCGGAATGGATGGGTAATGGTAAGAGGTTATCTACATATCGAGGATTGCGGGGTATGCAAAGATATTGATATACGTGATGTATGTGCTTCATTGATGGGTTATGATTATGTTGTTTCGGTCAAGAAAACTGCAAGGTTAGTTCGTTATCAGTGTTGTTGTAGCTAGACGATGTATATCGTGAAATTTTAGGGTTTGTCCTTGTTGTCGCCTTGTTACCTAAGGTGATGGTAGCAATTTTTGTTGTGTTCTATTTCAGGTGTATACCTGCATGTTATGAATTAATGATTGTGGTGTTTTGTTGTTGTAGTAGTTGTCTTGGCACTATTATTGTTGTTTTGGTTAATTATAGAGTTTTCGGTTATGGAAATGGAGTGATTAGTAGGGTGCGAGATTATATCTAAGAAATTCCATTGAGTACAATTTTCGAGGAAGAAAATAATATAAGTGGAGGAGAGTTGTAACACCCCGATTTCATAATTTATTTATTAAAATAATTATTATGAATATGGGTGGTATTTTTGAAATTGTAAGCAAGGAATTGTTTTATTTAAATAATAATATGATAATAATGTGGTATTATTTGAATATTGTTATTAAATAAATAAAATAATAAAAGTTGGAGGTCTAAGTGGCAAGGTAGTAAATTGGATTGTTTTATGCGAAGAGAAGAACGATCCATTTTGCACACATCGTGTTTTCTGAAAAACGAAGGAATTGGCTCTGGAGAAAGAGGAAAAGAGCGAGAAGTGCAAGAACCCTAGAGTCCCAAGATCAAGATTAGCAACGAATCCATCGAATTCGAGATAAGGGGGAGAAAGGGATTCTATATAGGTGATCTAACATGAAAGGGTAGTTGAGAGTTCCTTACTCTCTTAGGGATTGTGTGATTTTGGTCTATTTTGATGAAATTGAGGTATGGGTATGAAATTACATTGTTGATTGTTATTTTTGGAGTATTTGTTATTTGAATTGTATGATATGATTGGTATTAAAGTTTTCATATGAATATTGTTGTTGATGATGCAAATTGAGATCATGAAGTAAAACCTATAATTCCCTAAATTGATTAGTAATGTTATGTTGGAAATATATGTGGTGTTAGAGGTCTTAAAATCAGTATAAGAACAACATTAGGGCTGTTTTGGGTGATAAATATGCAACATAAGTGATAGAATTCGAACTGGTATGAAATTGGGAAAAAATTGAGTTTTTAGAAAAAGCTGATTTTTGGGCCCAGGGCCGCTGCCACGGGCAGTGTCAGCTGACACGGGGGGCCGTGTCAGGCCTCTGTCTTGAAGAATTATTTATTATTTTGGATTTTTGGGTTACAGGTGGCCTGACACGGGCTGTGTCAGCTGATACGGGGGGCCGTGTCAGCCTTCTGTCTTGGCGTGTTTTTCTGATTTAGATGGGAGTGTCTAGGCCGTGTGACCCAGGCCGTGTCAGGCCTCTATTTTGGAACATTTTCAATATCTCGAGATGGTTACGTCCCGAATTCTTGTTCAAAGCTTGTTCCGTTAGTCTGAGGTGTTGAGGATAATATTAATGAATAGTTCCTAGGATATGGAAACCAATAATTAGCGTTCAAGTTGTATAAGCTTGTGTTGATTTGTATGATTGTTGCTAATGAATCATATGGATTATGTTGATAGTAGGCATTGCATCTTGTCTGATTTTATATGAGCCATATGATGGGATTGTTTGGTAACTTATGAGGATTAGGAGAATCGTGATATTTATGATTGTACTTATGCATGTATTTTCGTTTCTATGTATAATTGAGTCTTGCATATGCATGTATAGTGGGTGAGATGATTGTGTCTCGGAAGGAGCGTAAGCGATTATCTGGATTGATTGTGAATCGATGGTGCAGGGATGATTGTATCTCAGTAGGAGCGTAAGCGATGCATCCAGGGTTCGAATTAATGAACCAATGTTGAGTTGGTACCGCATTTGCATTGTGTCATTGAGTCACTTTGCATCTGATTGAATGAAGGATATATGATACATGTTTATGAATTGTGGGAGATTACCCTTTAAGATGTTATATGCACCGTTAAAATATTGAATTGTTTTCTCACCCCTTTGTTATTGTTGTTGTGTCTGTACTTCTTGGGAAGTACAGATAAACCAGGTACTTAAGAGTGTTTTGGAGTTGTGTTGCTTGTTTGAGTCATATGACGCTCTGATACGTATCACAGGAATAAGGGATTTTGACGTTTATTTATTATTGTTGTTAGTTACGTATCATATTTTTGTTGAAAATAATGATATGAGGATTGGTGGTTATATTATTATTGGTAGTTGTCGTATGATGAATAAAATGAGATTTTCCACTGTTTTAATAAAAAGAATTTTAATGAATATTATTGTTGGATATGACGTAGCATTCCACTTTGGAAACTCTAATTTTTTTATTAAGTTGTTATTTTAACTAATTGGGAAAGTGGGGTGTTACACAGAGTGACAGCGTTCTATGATTTTTCTTACCTCATCTTCTGGAACACAACGACGAAAAATCCCATTTGTACCTCTCTTTAAAAGGAGTGGTTCGTCCCAATAGAAATTGTTTACATAGTTAAAGAACTCCTTTTTCTGTTGATAATTAAGGCAGGGGGTATGATATCAGCGGCAAGATAATTAACAAAGTCAGCTTACCAAGGTACATTACTTACTACTAAAGATTTCTCAGAGTACTTTTGAAGGTCTAGGTGGTTTTCTTCAATGGTTTTTATCTTGGCTATTAACCTCTCATAGGCAAAGTCATCATTTATGGGTACTAAGTCTGGTTTTAGGCACTCAAGCCTAGAAAGGTGATCAACGACTACATTTTCGGTGTCTTTCTTGTCTCGAATGTCTAAATCAAATTATTGCAGTAAAAGTATCCATCAAAGTAACCTAGGTTTTACGTCTTTTTTACTTAATAGGTATCGAATAACAACATGGTCTGTGTATACTATAATTCTGGATCCTACCAGATAGGATCAAAATTTTCTATAGAAAAAACTGCAGCTAGGAGTTCCTTTTCAGTTGTTGCATAGTTATACTGAGCAACATATAGGTTTCTACTGGTGTCGCTCCCTGGATTTCCATCTTGGTACAAAAGCGAAAGTGGCGCGGAAAAGTTAGAGTGGCCAGAAAGGCATTTTTATCCCGAAGGAATGAGAATTTGCATAAACCGGGGAAAGAAAGGAAGGACAAAGGACCTGCGAACCAAAGAAACTGGGTTCGGGAGTCAGTTACGACCTAGGATGGTATTAGCACCCCAGATCGCCCTCCGTACCCGACGGGATCCACACTTGCAATGAAACTGTTTCAAAGGGTGAAGAAATGAAAGCTGCTGCAAAAAGAAAGACTGAAACTAGAAAAGAAAAGAAAAGGGGAAAATTTAGGGAAAATAAAAGAGTGCTCGAACGGGCCCTACCCCGCTACCTACGTACCTCATATGGACATGAGGATCAGAGTCAACGTAGTTCCCCTAACAGGGGTGGAAAGATTGCTTGTCTTTTAAGGCTTGAACTGCTTATGCCAATGCTCAGGTGTTACAGGCTCGTCTAGCACGAGTGCATTACCGTTTTGCAAAGTGACAAGTAGGAGCAAGTTCTTACGAAAGGAGTAAAGGTGATAAGAAAAGAAGTCCCGAAGGAGTGACGCTTATTCTTTGTTTGTGTTTTTTAGGATCTTTTTTATAAGTGTGGCATAAGGAAGTGAATTCAAGTCTGTTTCCCTGAAATGTGTACTTGCTACTACATTCCAAGATGGAATAATAGAACCAGCACACCAAGTAAGGAGAATTTATCCAAGACTTGTTTCCAAGGGTCATGGCCTAAGTTCACTAACTTGTTGAAGTTATTAAATGTTTTTGTAACTTTTGTGAAGAAGTTTTTTTTTATGATTTTCTTTGTGAAAGTAGTCTCATGATCATACTTGTACATCATGCTAGACAAGTGTACTATTCCAAGATGGAATGAATACAAATTCCCCATGGCATAAGTCCCTACACATAAGACTATTTCAACCATTATTAAGCGTTTTTTAGGCTTTTTTGTATGAAGATGAGAAAGAGAGAGCACTATAGGATCTCAAAGGTAAAAAGAGTCTAAGGGAGAATATACAATCCTATCATGCAAAAAGGGTATCCTAAGTTAGTGAGGCTTACTACCTAAAGGAAGGAAAGAAAGAAGGAGAAGAAGAAGGAAGAAACAACTTACTTCTCTTAAAGAAGATAAGTTGTTCTCCAAAAGGGAAAAGAGGGGAGAATGGTGGCCTAAGCACACCTCAACGACAATTAGGAAAACATAATAAAGAGAAGAGATTTGAAATATGGATAACCTCCACACCTCACTTACCATTACACCTACAAGAAAAGGTTAGAACATGAACAAATGGTAAGACAAAAGAAAATAAGATCAAATGAGGTGCAAACAAACAAGAGACTATATCGAAACATCACAACCAAAAGTGGAACTTTCCATTCACATGCCAAGATCAATCAAACAACATCATGAAAGAATTAGGGCAAACAAAACATCACAAGGCATTACAAGTTACCATAAGGGAAACATGAAGCATACATGAGATGGATTAGATCATTCAAGCCAAATATTTTCCACAAACTTCAAAGTCAGAACCCTAGAATGGTGATAAAGTGCCTAAGCAAAGAGATCAAACCACAATGGAAACATATAGGCTCATACATAGGCAAACAAGTGAGGCACATGGAAGTAAGAAGTGATGTGAGCTTGCATATAAATGTGAGACTTAAAGAAAAAGTAACTCAAAACAACACCAAAAACAAACTCCATACAAATACCAAGGATGCAAAAACATGCTATAATACCCCAAATCAACACCTAGGAGTTGGCACAAGTGCCCTCCTAGCCTAATGAGTAAGCATACATCAAGGAAACATTCACATTAGGGCATGGTAAGCACAAAATTGACATAAAATGGAAACAAACCTCATAAATTCAACAATTTAGCACAAAGACTCCTTAAACACGTAGGATCACCATACCAAAAGAACAAGACCAAAATCAAAAGAAAAATAAGTGAAAGAATTGCATAAAGATCAATTAGGGTTTTAGAAACTTCAACACAAAGAAACATGGAAAAATAGAAAATGAATAAGACAAGTCATGCATAAAAGAAATTAAAATAAAAGAAATAAAACCAAAAATTAATTCAGACATGAATATTATTCAAAAATGAAATTAAAAAGCATGGAAAAATAAAGAAAATTGAAACAAATGTCCATGAATGTTTTGGTAATTTTTGCATTTTTTTAATCTATTTTTCTGAATTAAAACAAAACAAAACACTATAAAAAGAAAATAAAAGAAATAAAATTAATTCAGGTCAAACAAGCCACCCAATCGAATGGCTCAAATTGCAAGTTAAGAAAAGTATGAAGATCCAAGGGATACCCGCGTGCCAAAGAAGTCAGCAGTCAAAGTAATTGAAATAAACGCATATAATTCAAATAAAATTCCCTCCAACTGATCAAAGGGACACATTTTAAAGTTATGTTGACTCCGAGGCATGCGACCAACACATATCTCATTAATGTGCTGGTACATGCCTGAACGCACGATCACCACACATCTCACGGCCATGACCTCATCTTCTACCTTGGATCACCTGTATGAAGTTTCCGACCATAATTCCAGAATCCGGTGAACGAAGCCCTAGCTCCATCACCGGAAAACACCAAAGACGCAAACAACACCACAACAAAGCCTATAAATCTCCAGATCTGATCATCTCGACATGCTAAACACGAATCTATCATTTAAATTCACAAACAATCACTGAGCAAAGCAAATCGAATCAAACAAAATTTGACACCAAACTTTCAAATCCTCATATCTTACTCAATGATCAACCAAATTCAAATCTAAATAGTTTAGTGTAACCAGCATCACTCACAGATCATTATATACACAACAAAAAAAGTTACATATCCATGGATTACATGACATACCTGAGGTTGAAGCACTTCAGAATCACCAAGATAGAGCTACAAAGGATGCAGATCCACGCATCTTGATCTCCTCTTGCAAAATAAATACAAGATGGAGCTTGAGAGAGGTTGAATTGATGAATTCAAAGGATCTTTCTTTGAATTGCACCTCACTATTCCTTCAGCTTTAACTTCAATCAATGGAAGAAAACAACTCCTTGAAGCTTGAGGATGAAGAATATGAAGAGAAATCAGATAATTGAAGCTTGTGGAGAGAGATTCAAAATATTTTGCTCTTGTGCATGAAAGTTTGTATATGAGAAATGAGAATGTGTGTCCATGAATTCGGTGCATGTTTAGCTTATATACCATTATTGTTTACACCCTCTTAGGGTTTTTGGAGCAATAGAAGTAGGTGTGTGTGATAGGGGTAAAAATGCAAAAGTGCATGAGGAATGTGATTGCTTCAAACACGCGTGTAATTCCCCGCCCATGTGCACATTCTGATCACACTTTATCCACCTTTCAACTTTGGATTAATCTTTTCCCTTGGATGTACATGGATCATGCTTTCCTCATGATTTTGCACAATTGCATTTTGTGGAATATCCTTCACATAATCCATGGGTTCCTTGATTTATTTGGATAAAATTGCTTCTCATGCATTGCCTTGGGTTTTTATGATCACAATTGATCTATAAGATGTCTTAGAAATGAATTACAAGACAATTTGCATCATGGTGGAAACTTAAAAATGAGGTAAAACCCTAAAAATATTCAAACTTCCAATGGCCATATCTTGAGTTCTACACATGCTATGAACAAGTTCTTGTACTTTTGAAAATGGGAGAGCATGCCCTACAACATTGATGTTCAAGGACATTTCATTTGAAGTCATCCAGGCCATGTAAGAATCACTTGAAGATTATGGCAAAATATACCAAAAATAGTAAGTTTCCATTACAAGTCACTTACTAAATTTGGAAAACTTCTCATAACCTCTTGATTCTTGATTCTTGAGATCAAAAAAGCTCTTATTTGACCTTGGGTAGGTACCTTGACTTGAAAAACATTATTGGAGGCCTTGAAATCCAACAGTTGACTTTTCAGATGCATAGTTGACCAATTTCTTCATTTACAAGTAACTGAAGAATTAGCTGACTTCCTCAATGAATCTTTGCATCAAATTTCATACATAGGACTTATATATCATGTGAAGGCCTTTGACTACAAGAATTGTTCAAAGCTATGAGGATCTCTGTATCTGAGGCAAAACCCTAATTAGGGTTTCCTGTGTAAGAGCTTGTTGCACTGCTGAGCTTCTGATGATGCTTCACCCTTCTAGGGTTTTGTAGATGACTTTAAACTTGTGTAAGATGTGAGGATACCTTGTGAGCTTCTTGAAAGATCACTTGGCTCTTGGCTTGGCTTTTGAGATCATGAATTTCCAGATGATTGATCATGTGCCTTATGCTAGCATCTATAGATGTCATGCTTCATTTTTTTATGCCAAATGCTAGGATATAAGAGTGACATGATATGCTATATGATATGAAAATGATGAGGAAAAGAGTGATAAAATTTTGGGGTATTACAACTTCCCCTTTTGAAGCATCTATTAATCTGAAAAGGACGAGAGCTCCTGCTGTCGGCCGTTCAAGATGAACTGTGGTTGAATACCAAAATAACCCTGAAATTTGCACTCTACTGAAGAAAGGAACTGGTAGATCAACCCAATGAAAAGAGAGCTCCTGCAAACCCTGATAAGGTGACAAGTAACAAAACACCCAAAGGAAATGTCTTTTAAACGATGCCAGGAGACTACTGACTTGCCACAGTGACAGTGGACTTGGCAACTATCTTTTGAACAACACTAGATGACTACTGGCTTGCCACAACGACGGTGGAATTTGCAATTGTATTTTGAACGACGCCAGATGAATTCTGGCTTGCCACAACGACGGTGGACTTTAAAATGGGTGATTCCTTATGAATCTCACGTCTTCATACGTTTCCCATTGGTGCATTTAAGTCTGTGGGGGTAGACATGCACTGATCAGGATCTGCATCTTACCACGAGCTTACGATACTGATTAGAATTCGCATCTAAACATGCGCATACGATTCTCTTCATATACCCTCGGGGTGGATATACGGTCAATGTGTGCATCTAGGGGAATCCACATCTTAACATGTGCTTACGATTCTCTGCACTATTTTGACAATATAACCCACTGTCAGGATCTCGCCTAAATTGCGGTGGAACTACCCTAATTAGAATCCACATCTTAACATGTGCTTACGATTCTAAATCTAAATTTCAACGATTTCTACCGTCAGGACTTCAAACCTAGGTTCGTTGACATGGGACAAAGTGATGAATGAGAGGAGTCCATTGACGCTGGACAACACAAATTGAGTAAAAGGAGTCCGTTGACACTGGAAAATGCAAATTGAGCAAAAGGAGTCCGTTGACACTGGACAACGCGAATCAACACAAGATTTGTTGAGGAGAGTAACAACTCTGCAAGGGAGAATACTGTTTGTAAATCTATTGAGGATGAGAACATTCTGACTAACATTCTGCTGAAGACAAGACATCAAGATATTCTTACAACACTTGATCTTAACTGAGGAATGAGAACACCATCTGCATTACTGTGTTACACTAGACAAAAATAAATTGGCGATCTCATCGGGGAATATTTAAACGATGGTTGACTTTCGATCATGAAACTTTGTGGGGAAATGACAATCTTCCGACTCGGTTGGGGAAACAAAATGTCAGGACCTGATTGGGGATAGAATTCTGACAATTCTAACTCTGTGGGGAGGCAATGCATTCAACTGGTTGCTGGGTATGAAGACTTCACTTGGGGAAGAGAACTGTTCAACTGATCTCGAAGTTCTGCTGGGAACACTGCCTGCTCTGACTCATCTAGGGAATGTTCTTCCTCACACTCTACTGAGGATGTTGTGGATCATCTTCCTGCTGGAAGTAGAAATGTAAAGTATCTCTTGCTGGGGATAAACACCCTTCTTGGAAAAATGTTTTCTGATAACATCTCCTTGTTGGCTGCCAACCTGCAACAACAAAGTGCACACATATGCCTCGGGAAATTGCATGGTATGAGTTAATCATCCCATGTCACCTGACATTCAAAGTGATTTTGAATGTTTTCCCCTTTGCACGTCATTTATAAAGCCACCATGTTTAAATGCAATGTTCTTTTATCAAAAAATCAGGACATTTTTTTCAAACAAAGCAAGTAAAGCAAAAACAAGGATAAAGCTTTTTAACTGAATATTCTTTTTATTGATGAGCCTCTGAATAGGTGAAAATTTACATCAGGAAGCAATCACCTGGAAAGAGGTAATCATTGTAAATTAAGAAAGAAACTATCCTAATGGCAATGTGTGTGGCATTTCAATGAGTTTGAGTTCTTCTATGACCAGTATGTCTTCAAGATTTTCCATTCCTGCCTTTTATTTCTAAAGAAGAAAATTGGAATGGTTCCTACCCTTCTGAGATTTCCAGGTTAATTGAAACGATAACATGGTATAAATTACCCAGATCGCAGTCATTCGCTCATTCCCTTATTTTACGTGGATCGCCCTTTCGGGTTTTCAATCCAACGGGATACCCTTTTTTGCCTGAGTTGTCCAATGCGGCTTTTCAACTCAGCGGGTGTGCAATTTTTTTAATATTTATTTCCCTAAACTTTTCCTGAGCTTTTAATTTTGTATTTAGCTCGCCGTGATGCCCCTGTTTTTCCTGAACTTTTTATTTTGTTTTTTGTCCAGCGGGTCTTTTTTATGCAATGTATTTTTTAACTGCGTCTGAGTTAACAGGGGACTGGAAGTCTTCGCCATCCATAGTAGTGAGCATCAGTGCTCCACTAGAGAAAACTTTATTTACTATGAATGGGCCTTCATAATTCGGAGTCCACTTGCCCCCGTTTCATTCTCCTCTGATAAAGTTGACCATGACATACAACTTCTAATCTCTTTTCCTCAATTAAACATAACTTTTTATATCGGGAACTCACCCATTTAGCCTCTTCAAGCTTAACATCCATCATTACTCGCAAAAAAGGAATTTCCACCTCAGCAGGTAAGACTGCCTCCATACCATATACCAGGGAAAATGGAGTTGGCCCGGTAGACGTCCTGACTGACGTTCGGTACCCATGAAAAGAAAATGGTAACATCTCATGCCAATATTTATAGGTAACAACCATTTTATGCACAATCTTCTTAATATTCTTGTTTGCTGCCTCAACCGCGCCATTCATTTTTGGCCGGTAAGGAGAAGAATTATGATGTTGGATCTTGAAGTCCCGACATAGTTCTGCCATCATTTTGTTGTATAGATTGGAACCATTATCTTTAATGATTCGCTCGGGAACTCCATATCTGTAAATAATATCTTTCTTCAGAAATCTAGCCACCACCTTTCTGGTGACGTTGGCATAAGACGCTGTTTCGACCCATTTGGTAAAGTAATCAACTGCGACCAATATGAAACGATGGTCGTTCGAAGCAGTAGGCTCTATTTTTCTGATCATGTCAATGCCCCACATGGAAAAGGGCCAAGGATATGACATGACATTGAGCGGGCTTGGAGGAACATGCACTTTGTCTGCATAGATCTGACATTTGTGACATTTGCAGGCGTATGAACAACAATCTGCATCCATTGTTAGCCAGTAATATCCTAATCTTAATAACTTCTTAGCCATTGCATGTCCTCCTGCATTGGTAACAAAAGACCCCTCGTGGACTTCCTGCATTAACATGTTCGCTTCCTTCTTATCCACACATCTTAGTAGGATCTTGTCAAAGTTTCTCTTGTACAGAACACCATCAGTGTTTAAGAAGAAACTAGCAGCAAGTCACCTTAAGGTCTTCTTGTCATAGGAAGATGCCCCAGATGGATATTCTTTACTTTCCAGGAAATGTTTAATGTCATAATACCAAGGCTTATCATCAGATATTGCGTCAACCGAGAACACATAAGAAGGTACGTCATGCTTGGAGATGTCAATTCTGGGGACATAATTCCAACACATCACTTTCATAGACGAAGATAGCATAGCCAATGCATCGATAAATTGATTTTCATCGCGTGGTATATACTAAAGCTTTACTATTGTGAAGAACGTCAACAGTCTTCTGGCATAATCCCTATAAGGAATTAAATGTTCTTGGTGTGGATACCACTTGCCGATAATTTGTTTAATTACGAGGGCCGAGTCTCCGAATATATCGAGGGTCTTAATCCTAAGATTAATAACCTCCTCTATTCCCATAATACACGCCTCGTATTCCACTTTATTATTGGTGCAACCAAAAGTAATTCTGGCAACGAAGGGAAAATGAACACCTTTGGGAATAATTAGAACAACACCAAGTCCTCGTCTATTGATATTGACTGCTTCATCAAACATCAACTTCCATTTGGATTCAGGGTCTGGCCCCTCCTCCGGAAGAGGTTCCTCACAATATTTTGCTTTGAGGTACATGATGTCCTCATGAGGGAAATCAAATTTCATTGGCTGATAATCATCCTCAAGAGGTTGTTGTGTGAGATAGTCTGAAAGTACGCTTCCTTTGATGGCTTTCTAGGAAGTGTATTGAATGTCGTATTCTGTCAGCACCATCTGCCATCTTGCAACCCTTCTAGTTAATACTGGTTCCTCAAAAATGTACTTCACAAGATCCATTTTTGAAATTAATAGGATAGTGTGAGTCAACATGTATTGTCTCAGTCGGCGAGTAGCCCATGCCAAAGCGCAACAAGTTTTCTCGAGCAGTGAATAACGGGATTCACAGTCGGTAAATTTTTTGCTAAGGTAGTATATTGCATGCTCTTTTCGACCAGTCTCGTCATGTTGTCCTAGAACACACCCCATTGACCCTTCTAGCACAGTCAAATACATGATGAGTGGCTTCCCTGGAACCGGAGGCATTAGGATTGGAGGTTCCTGCAAGTATTCTTTAATCTTTTCAAAAGCTCTTTTACAATCTTCGTTCCATCTGACCGCCTGCTCTTTTCTTAGCAGTTTGAATATTGGTTCACATGTAGCTGTGAGGTGAGATATGAACCGAGCAATGTAGTTCAATCTACCCAGGAAGCCACACACTTCTTTTTCTGTTCGCAGTGCAGGCATATCTTATATTGCTTTGACTTTTGCAAGATCTACCTCAATCCCTCTTTGACTTACAATGAAACCCAACTGTTTTCCAGAATGCACCCCAAAGGTGCACTTGTTAGGATTTAACCTCAGACAATACTTTCTCACTCGTTCAAATAGCTTCTTGAGGTTAACCAAATTATCTTTTTCATCTCGGGACTTGGCGATCATGTCGTCCACATAACATTCAATCTCTTTGTGGATCATATCATGAAATAGAGTCACTATTTCCCGCTGATATGTTGCCTCGGCGTTCTTCAAACCAAAAGGCATGACCTTGTAGCAAAATGTACCCTAAGGGGTAATGAATGTTGTCTTCTCCATATCTTCTGGCGCCATCTTAAACTGGTTATAACCGGAGAATTCATCCATGAAGTAGAATACTGAGAATTTAGCCGTATTATCAACCTATACATTGATGTGAGGTAATGGAAATCATATTTTGGGCTCGCTCTATTCAAATCCCTGTAATCAACGCACATCCGGACTTTGCCGTCATTCTTCGGTACTGGCACAATATTAGCTACCTAGGGTGGATAACTAGTTACGGAAAGGAAACAAGTGTCCCATTTCTTCTGAACCTCTTCTTTAATCTTCATTGCCATGTGAGGACGGGTTCTTCTAAGATTTTGCTTAACAGGAGGGCAGTCTTCCCTCAATGGCAGCTTATGCATAACAATGTTGGTATCCAGACCTGGAATATCTTAATATGACCAAGCAAAGATATCCACATACTCTTGAAGCATGCCAATTAACTATTCTTTTACTTCGGCCTGTAGACTGGCCCCAATCTTAATTTCCTTCTTTGCATCTTCCGTTCCGATGTTGATGATCTCAATCTCTTCCTGGTGAGGCTGAATAACTCTTTCCTCCTATCTCAATAATCTGGCTAATTCTTCAGGGAGTTCACAGTCTTCCTTAACCCCTTCATCAGCTTGGTAGATTGGATTATCGAAACCATACTTGGTCATAAAAGAAGAGTTATCACAGAAATCCGAATGATTAGTTCTGCACAAGTGATGTGCTCATTTCAGAATCTGCTTTTATGAAAACAACACGACAAACAAATGAAGAAAAAAACATTCCCATTTTTATTCTTTTTTGTGAAAAATTTGAAAATAAAGACAGGGAATACAATTTGAATGAAAAATGTCCTTTATTCATGAAAAAATTAATCGCATAAAATTCAAGGTGACTCTACAATGGATCCATACACCTTGGGCATAATGTAAGACTTAGCATGCAAATGATAAATGGGAAAGCAAGAAACATTACTCTGGATGACAAGTAACTTGGATGAAATCCTCTGCAAACCAGTTCTGAAGCTCTTCCCCGGGAACACATGGGCGTACCCAGTTGTCCAGATCACAATCATTATCGACATCTTCATCCACAACACACACCTTGTTAGGATCAATCATTCCAGCACTGGTGAAGCTCATTGCCTGGCTACCTTGAGACCATCCAGCTTGCCCCGATTGATAGCCAATGCCAAATTTGTCATTTTTCTTCTCAACCTTCAACAACTTGCCCCAGCCGTGGGCTTATCCTGACTGCACTACCTCTTTAGCCTTCTTGTAAGAATATATGCAAGTCCCAACCCTCTCACTGCTCTTGATTGTAGAAGCAAGAGACACTGTATTGAAATTCACAGCCTTAAATGCATGTCACAACATTTCTTGAATCTCACCATCCATATCAACATATTTAAACATGGACAAGTGGCTAACAAAAATGTCGTCCTCCCCGCATACGGTGACCACTTGACCATCCACCACATACTTCAATTTTTTGTGCAGAGTAGACGTCACAACGCCTACAAAATGAATCTAAGGGAGACCCAACAGACATATGTATGCTGGTTGGATGTTGTAAACACCCCAAATTTGTCCTTACTCATATCACCCCATGTCTTGTGATCTTTCATTTTTGCATAAGCATAAGCATCACACCTCATATTGCATATTTGTTTCATCTGCATAGTTCAAGTTCATCTGCATCTAGGTTTGTGATCTAAGCAATCCAAGATTCCATCTAATCCATCCCAAATGCCTCAAATCTTTTCAAGAGGGTCCATTTGAGTTCTATCATCATATTATATCCCTCAAAGTTCATAGAAGTCAAGAAATCACAAGAACTGGCAAAGCATGGAAGCAGAGATAGGGTTTTTCACTACACAGATGACCAAAATTAGGGTTTTGGTTTCAGAGGCCTTAACTCTAAATTTTTGGGACATTCTTGTTTCTAATGTTCTTAAGATGTTATAAGGATCATATGTACCAAGTTTGATGAAGAAATACATTGTGGAAGTCATTTGTTCACTAGGTAACTTCTTGAGCAAGTTAAGTCAAAATCAGGGCATCTGAGGCCCCCAACAATGGAACCAAAGGGGTATTTTCATCAAATTGAAGTTCTATGATCTTTATTTGATCTTAGAAGAGGTTGGAAGTTCACAAGATTGAATAATTTTGAGCCATTTGCAAACTTGCCAAAAATGGAAATGACTTGTAATGGAAACTTTCCATTTTGGGAAAGTTTTTCAACCTCCTCTTTCTCAACCAAAAATGCTTCAAATGAAAAATTCTTGGTCATGAAAGTTGTAGAATAGGTCTTTCCCTTTTCAAAAAGTACAAAACATGTCTTGATTCATCCTAGAACTCAATGACCTTTCAAAGTTGGCAAAAATCCTAAAATTTCAAGTTTCATGTCAAAGAGGGATTTTGCAAATTGGCATGTTAAGGCATTCTAATGACTTCAATTGTGTACAAACACTTCATAAAATGATCAAACAACTTCAAAGCATCAAAATTGGCCCAAGAATTGGATCATTTCATGCCTTGAATCACAAGAAACACCAAAGAGGGAAAATTTGCAAAACACATAGAAACCCTAGCTGCAAGTGTTCCAGCTCATCAATTTCAATCCTATGGCATTCCTTGATCCATGTTGATCCCAGCCATGCCCCTAATCCAGCTTTGACTCATGCCATGCCTCAAGTACACCTAAGCTTGACTTTTTGCAAAATCACCCATGCCAATCAAGCTAGGCCACCACCCACTCTCTGACCAATCAAGACATGATATACAAACATTATGGAACCAAAACACACAATGCTTGAAGCCTGAAACACACCCAAGCTGAGATTACACAAAATCCCCTCAAAACTTCATCTCTTCGAATCTCTCAACTCAGCCAAAAAAAATCCAAAATTCTTTCACCAATCATCTCCATATAACCCCAGGATCATTTCCCATCCCTCATATTGGCCTGAAACACCCTCTAACAAAAACACGATTTCAGCTACCTTTGAACTGAAACCTCAAAAACAGCCAAAATAAACTTGTTCCAAGCTTCTCAATAGCATCAATGGGACTCAAGGGAGTAGTTTTGCAGCAAAGAAGGGGTCAGAAAGCACCTAACTGGAAAGCTTCAACTCAGGTAACCTCAAGAACATTTTTTCCATAAATGCTATTTTAAGTTCCTGAATGATTCTACATGCTTCCCTGATCATGCTGATATGTTTAGTTTTGAAAATGATTGAGAATTAAGTATGTATGCTTGCTCTGAAACTTTTTGACCTAGAACTGATTTGTTTCGATTCTATCTTTTGATGTGTTATAAATGTATTTTGTTTGTTGATTTTGATGTATGATGTATGGGGATCATTTCTGGGCAGAAAAATTAGGTTTTAGAAGCTTGAGTAGAGAGATAGCATTTTGGCTGGTCGGAGAAGATGACCGGAACACTGTTCCGGTCATCTGAAATTGTTTAGGGTTAATGACGTGTAATTAGCTAGGTTTGAATTCTGACCCTAGGATCTTGTGTTGGTGCGCGTTTTCAATGGTCCAGATCATTTCATTAGCCCTAATCTTAATTAATTAGTTTTAATTTATTTAATTAGGTCAGTTTAAAATATGGTCGTTGGATCTCATTTAATTAACCAGTTTAAGTCATAGCCTTAGGATCAGATTACCACAATTCAACGTGACTTTGCATCCTGACCACCCATCCATCCAACTTGCAATCTCAGCCTCTCATCCTACATACTTTTCATTTTATTTTTATTTCTTTCGATTTTATTTTGTTCATTTATTTAAAATAGCAAAAATCATTAAAAAAATCTGAAATTTTTTATCATGACTTTTATAAATTTTTTATCTGAAATCTGAAATTTTTTATCATGACTTTTTAATCTTGTACATTGCATCTGTTTTGGTCATATGCATCTCATACATTCATAAAACCCTAATTTTACATATTCATATGCATTCATCTTTGCATAAACATCAATACATGAACTTACCATGACATCTCAAGCATTTGTATGTCATCTTAGACATCCTAGGACATGTTAGAACATTGCTTGATCATTCATTCATTCATTTGGTATGCTTTACATTCATAACATTTCATGAACATCCATGTGTTTCCATGCTTCTAACTTGCTCCCTTTGCATACCATCTCTCATATAAGCATACATATGCCTCATGTGTGACTTTGCAGCATATCATGACTCATTTTCCTTGCATATGCACTTCTGAATTTGATCATAGCACCTTTGTTTGATGCATTTGCATTTCATTTCTTTCTTTACATGTTCAACTAACATTTCAGGGGCTTATGGTAAGTTGTTTAAGGTGTGGATGTGCATCCACATCTAACTTCTCTTTCTCTCTTATTCTTATACATTACACTTGTGTTTGAAGTGAATTCCATTCACTTGTACCCTTTCCCCTCTTTTCTTTCTCTTGGGATTACTTATCTTCTTAAATGAAGTAAGTAACCTTCCTTTCTTCTCTTTCTCTTTTCATCTTGTTGCTTCTTTGGTGGCCTCCTTGAAGACTTCTTTTGAGCCTCACAAACCATAGGATAACCATGCATGATAACTTTAGGGTTGTATATAGTCCCCCTTTAGTCTTTCACCTTTGAGTCTTCTTTGAGTCTCTCTTCTCATCTTCATAATCAGAGACTAAACTCTTAAAGCTTTAGGACTTTGCAATTAGGGTTATGCCTGTATCTTTATATTAGGATAGAGTGTATAACTTTAATCCTAAGTGTTAAACATTTAATTTGTTTAAACCTCTTAATCAATTCATCTTAATAATCACTAAGACTTCATCTTGTAACTTGGGCCTTACATTAGGGTTCTAATTCTTCCTTTATGGTTAAGAAGGACTAACCCTAGTGTTTAATGGACAAGTCCCCCTCAAGTTGTCTTACAAACCATAAAATTCATTTCTTAATCTCATCCCTTAATTAAAATCCATTTAATAAAGGCTTGTTATATAATGAATTTAATCCCTAACCATGGATTAAGTTGAGCTATCTTCCTCAGCTTAAGTGTTTTCATCTATTATCCTTCTATTAGGATGGAGTAATGAGCCCACTAATCTGTGATTAGAGATTAAAATCATTACTTAACACTAAAAAACACCCAAAAACATCTAAATAATCACAAGTAGGTTAATGATCTTAATCCTATATCATCATGGCAATTAAGTTGAGATGCTTATCTCATACTTAAGTATTCTCACTATCCCTAATCAGGGAGGATATAATGAGTTTACAAGCCCTTGATTTAGGCTTAAGCTCATCAACTTATGCAAAACACCAAAAACAATAAAAAGCTGAAAACACAAAAAACAAACAATAATTGTCCCCTTCGGGATTCTTTCCTCATCATCTTCATTCACAAACGAGAACTTGCTTCTTCCGTCTAATGCAAGACAATTAGCACTCGAGCCAGATGAGTCATACACTTGAGCATAGGCAAGTAAGCAGTTCATAGTCAATTTATCTTTCAGTCTCTTTGAGTCGAACTATGGTGTTCTGAATTCCTCATTGCACGAGAGGATACGTAGGCATAACTTAACTGTTATTGAACAAATGTCTCTTTGTCTCCCTCCCTCTTTCAGCATTCTTTTCTAAGCCTCAGTTCCTGAGCATTCACTATTTTGCACTGACACCTACCTGTACATTCTTTTCTTAGCTTTTGCACACAGATAGCACATACACTTACCCCTTTAAACTCAATCTTGTAAGCGTGGATCCCGTCGAGTACGACGGACAATCTGGGTGCTAATACCTTCCCAGGTTGTAACCAACCCCCTTTCTCAGTTTCTCTGGTTCGCAACCGTCTTATCCATATTTTTCTAGGTTTATGCAGCATTACCTTTCCTTCGAGATAAAAATGCCCAGCTGGAGACTCTATTGAATTCATTTTATTTTCTCCTTTCGCCGACCGTTCGCATCTGTACCCTATCAGACCCGGTGTCTTTTCGGGGGAGCGACAACTTGACAACTCTGCTGGGGATCTTTCTTGCAAACAGGGCTTCTGGTTCTTTTTTGTGGGTTTCTCTTAGCGCTTGTTTGATTTGTGTTTACAGGGGTGTTATGTGCTACTTGTGCTTATTTATTGCTTTATTTATTGCTTTCTGTACAACTTTATGTATTGCTTTCATTTACAGTTTTATGCATTTCATATTGTCATTATCATTTGTGATGGATCTGCTGTTTCCTTGGTGGGAGGGATTGTTGAGTGATTAAGGTTCCATACCGGGGACCTGAGTGACACATAGGCTAGAGTGGCTTCATATTCTTTCCCATTCCATTTCGGTCTGGTGCGGGAATATGAAACACGGTTCAGACATGGGTTTCTTCTTGAGAACTTTGTGTTACGGATTTCCTGTAGTACTAGGGCTATCTGGGAAGCCTGCTAAGTTTGGATGACCTTTTTATGACCTTCAGCATCTGAGGTGAATTAGAGGAGGATCTTTTATGGTTATTGTAAACATTGTACCTCTGGGTTAGAAGTGTTTACACTTCTCATAACTGATCCAAATATGAGGATCTTTGTTCTAGAACAATACATGTGAGAGGGTTGGGATGTTTACAGGTTTGCAGGAACCATTGGCCTCATCATACCCTTGTTACTAATGTTGTTTTAAGGTTGTATCATTTTGGATAGTTCTTGTGAAACCCTGGACTTGTGACTCTTTATTTGAGTCCCCCACTTGGTTACTGGTTTTCTAAGCTTCCATCCAGACTTATGAACACACATGGACCCTATCAAGGCAGATACCAGATCCAGCACTTGATCACAAACTCTTTTCATATCATTCTGCATACATTATTTTGCATCATTTAACATTTGTCTATTTGTTTTATAGGGTATCCACATTGTATCTTTGGTTTGGTTTTGACCTGTTCTACTGCTCAGATTCCTCCAGTTATCTTCATCAGAGTTTCTCCTCCAGCTACCTTCTTCAGTTGTCTTCATCAGAGACCCTTCTCCAGCATCTGTTTCAGTGGCCTTTATCAGCAATTGCTCCCAGTCTTCTTCACCAGCATCCATTGTCAGCATGGACACTTCCAGAAAGAGCAATATCACCTATCATTTTTTTGAACCCACTCTGACAGGCATCAGACAGATCCAGTCTCTCATCACTCCTGATCATGTCCCTTTTATTCAAGGAACATTATGGAGGCATTTTAGACATGATCATGGACCTGGATGCATCCCAGAGGAGCATGATTCACACCTGTCTCCAGTTTTATGATCCTCCTCTCAGATGCTTCACATTCCTTGATTTTCAGTTGGGACCTTTGCTAGAAGAATTTTCCATGTTGTTAGGTGTCCCTATCAGGAGAGGGATTCCTTTCAACCCTAAGATGGTTGTTCCCAAGAATTAAGATATATCTAAGGCCTTGCACTTGGAGCCTACCCTCATTGATTAGAGCATGACCACCAAGGCTGGAATCCCAGGCCTTCACTTGGACTTCCTGATCTCCCAGGCCACCTTGCATGCTGGAACAGGGAAGTAGGATACTGTTTGTGCATTTCTAGCCCTCAGCATATATGGAGTTATCTTGTTTGCAGACGAGCAAAAGTTTGTAAGCAAGAATGCTATTCACCTGTTCTTATTGAGGAACCCAGTTCCTACCTTGCTTGGAGACATCTATTACTCAGTGCACCAGAGGCATGAGAAGCAAAGGGGAAGATTGGTCAGATGTTGTGCACCCCTCTTCTACTGTTGGTTGTTAAGGCACTTACCGAAGTCAGACACTTTCCTAAATCCTCATAAGCCAAGGAACTGGGCCAAGAGATTGATTTCCCTTACATCAGAAGACATCAAGTGGTGCACTCAGAGCACCAAGGGCAAAGATATCATTACTAGCTGTGGGCAATATCCCAATGTACCCTTGATTGGAGTAAAAGGTTGCATCAACTACAACCCTTTGCTTTTCAAGAGGCAAATAGGGTATGCTTTGCTTCATCCCCCAAGAGGGCAAGACTTGACAGAGATCCTCTATTGTGACATTCAGCATAACTCAGTTATTGTCAGACAAGCTGCCTGGGCTTGGGACAACATTCAGACTAAGGGGACAGCCATTCTGGGAAAGTGCAACAACATAGCTTCAGCACAGTATCTTGATTGGTCTCGTACCAGGGGGCAGATCACCCGGATTCCATTCACCTTAGAGGATGTACCTGGTCCTTCAGCAGTGGAGCCTGCAACTACTATCAGTTTGGAGGAGTTTGAGAAGTTAAAGGAAAGGAATACTCAGCTCACTGAAGCCTTGAAGAAGACCCTCTGGGAGAGGAATGACAGCCGTCTATATAATAAAAGGTTAGAGAAGCTCCGGATTGAGCACTTGACCAAGATTGAGAAGACAGATGATTACATCATAAAGGCTAGAGCAGGAGAGTTAGTGCTGAAGAATGCTTGCAAGGAAGCTAAGACTCAGAAGGCCAGAGCTGAGCATTACTTAGAGGAGAGTCAAGCTAGGTGGATCAAGATCACTGAGGCTCGTGCACAGGAAGATCAGAGAACCCAAGCTAGGATAGAGCAGCTGGAAGCTAGTGAGAAGAAGCATCAGGAAGCTCTATTAGCAGCACAAAAGGAGATCTCTGAGTTGAAGCTTCGGGCGGGGTTGAAGAGATCAAAGGATCAGGATAAGCACAAGAGGTTGACCAGTGCCATTGCCACCAGGAACCTCCTCATCAGAACCATCACAAAGCACCCGGTAGGTCCAGTGGCTGAGGCTCTCCTGAAGGAAGTCGGGGAGGATGACTTTGGACTGGATGTTTGATTTCCTTGTATTTGTATTTCCTTTTGTTTGTACTTTTGATTTTGTTGTTGTATTTTGACCCGCCATGGGAACTTTATTGTAATCAAACTATGTATCTTCACATTTTCATAATATATGGTCTGTATTATTTCATGGGCTTTATTTCTCTGCAACATCATCATTCCCCGAGGTCTGGAAAGGTCAAAACCAAAGAACCAAACCGGATACCTGTAAACACCCCAAATTTTCCCTCACTCATTTCACCATGGCTTGTGATTCTTTTCATTTGCATAGTTTCAATCATAGCATCTCATATTGCATTTTTGCTTCACTGCATTGGTTCTAAGTCATCTGCATCTAGGGTTTGTGATCTAAGCAATCCAAGGGCTATCTGAGCCACTCCAAGAGTCTCAAATCATCTCAAGAGGGTCCATGTATGTTCAAAGATCATATTATATCCTCTCAAGATCAAGGAATTCAAAGAATCACAAGAACTGAGGAAGGCATGGAAGCAGAGCCAGGCTTGACTGCACAGATGACCTAAAATTAGGGTTTTAGTTTCAGAGGCCATAACTCCAATTTTTTTGGTCATTCTTGTTTCTATTGGTATCTATATGTTATAAGGATCATGCATACCAATTTTCATGAATAAATTCACTGGGGAAGGCATCTGATCAAAAGATGACTTCTTGAGCAAGTCAGTGCAAAATCAGGGCATCTGAGGCCCCCAATCATCCAACCAAAGGATATTCTCCATCATTTTGAATGTGTATGATCTTTATTTGATCTTAGAAGATGTTAGAAGTTCACAAAATTGAAGAATTTCAAGCCATTTGCAATGTTGCCATTTTGGGAAAGTGACTTATAATGCAAACTTGTCATTTTGGGAAAGTTTTTCAACCTCCTCTCTTTGATTCAAAAATGCTTCAAATGGAAAATTCTTGGTCATGAAATTTGTAGATTGGATCCTCCCATTTTCAAAAAGTACAAGAACTCATTCTAATTCATTGTAGAACAAAAGTTATGGCCTTGCAAAGTTGGACAAAATCACATAAATTTCACTTTTACACAAAGAGGGAAACTTGCAAATTCTCATGCCAAGCATTTATGTGACTTCAAATCAGCTTCTAACCATCACACAAACATCATGTATGACCTAAAATTCAGATTGGCCCAAAAATTTCTTAAGTTCCATGCCTTAAACTTCAAGAATCACAAAAGGGGCCAAAGTTGGACAAAATTGCAAAATGCTCCATAACTCTTCATCCACTTGTGCCAGCTGCCAAATATGACTTCCATGGACCTCCTTGAAGCAAGATGATTCGAGCCATACCCTTGTACCATGACTGAACCAGCCCATGCCTTCACTTACACAAATGTTGACTTTATGCATTTTGCTCCATGCCAATCAAACTGTGCCACTACCAACTCTCTGCCCAATCAGAGACTCATATGTGGACCTCAAGCATTCCAAAACACAACACAACACATCCTGAAACTCCAAGAACTCAGGACACTCCAAAATTCTCAAGTTTGCAAAAACCTTCGAATCTTTTGATTCAACCATCAAACCTTCAAGTTTCTTTCACCATTCAACTCACCATGATCCACTGATCATTTCCCACCTTTCATTTGGCCCTAAAACCTTCACAATCAAAAATACGATTTTCACATTTCACAAACTGAACCTCTGCCATTTTCATTTTGGGGCCATATAAACTCCAGCTAAGCATCACAAACATTTGGGGAGGATCATTGGAGCTTGTTTGAAGCAAAGAACTGGCCAGAAAGCACCATTTTCGAAAGCTTCAGTTCAGGTATCATCAAGAACAAATTTTCTAGAAACGTGTTTTTAAGTTGCTAATTGTTTCTCCATGATTCACTGATGATTCTGATATGTTTAGTTTTGAAAATGGTCAAGTATTAAGCATGTATTGAACCTCTGAAATTTTCTGCGTTTTTTTCCGTTTGGCTTTGATTCTTGTTCTTGAGTGAAAATAAATGCGTTTTAGGGTTGGGTTCATGTTTAGGGTTGTTAAATGTTTGATTCTGGAGAGTTAGAGAGCTTAAGATTACGCATTGAGTGAGATTGAAGGATTGGATGACCGGAGAAGATGACCGGAACACTGTTCCGGTCACCTGAATGTAATTAGGGTTCGGATTAGGGTTAATGACATAATTAGTGAAGTTTGAATTTGGTCCGTCCATTAGCGTGCGAAGTCAATTCCCTCCCTTTTAAGTTTGAACCTGGGACCTTAGATCAACTGACTTTCTCATTTATTCATTTAAATCATTTTTATTTCATTTGTTTTGTATTTAATTTCCACGAATTTTAAAAAATAGTAAAATACATCAAAAAATTCTGAAAATTTTTATCAAATCTTTTATTAATTTTCAGAACCCAAAAATATTTTTATTTTTATTTTTTTGCATTAAAAATTATTTTTAAATCATTTAAATGTTCATTTTTAATTAGTTAATGGAGATTAATTAATTAAAAATGCATTTAGGTATTTAAAAATCACAAAAAAAAAATCACATTGCATTTTAATACATTTAGAAACATTATCAAACTCTTCAAACAAATTTCTTTTTGGTTCTTGACCTACTTTGATATTTTTCTTTGGAATTAAAGTTCTTTAAAGGCAATATTTTTGTTCTAACTTAGAAAAATTCATTCTGCCTAACCATGAAGAGTTTGATGATGGTTCTTCTTGCATTGCATTCTTCATATCATGTAGTTTCTAGGGTAAAATTGGTTTGAATTTATCTCACATTTTCAATTTAATGTGCATTTTTCCTTTTGAGGTGCCTTAAAACCCTAGCTAACTTGAGAAAATCATAGCTCCCATTAGGTTAAGAGTTGGGTCCCCTCCTTTGGGCAGTGAACTTGTGTAGGGTTAGGGTTCCTTTGAGCTCATTTTCAATTTTTTATAATGTCATTTTCTTCTGTCTTTGTCATTTGCATCTCATCCTTCCATGTAAACCCTAATTTTGGCTTTCATTTGCATCCATCTTCCATATGCTTGCATTCATGAACTTGCCATGATATTTTGTGCATCCACATGACTTCTAAGACATATTAGGACATATTAGAATCATGTTTGATCATTGCATCATTCATTTTCCATGTTGTGCATTCATTTCATTTCATAAACTTTCATGAACTTTTATGGTTCAAAGCATGCTTCATTTGCATCCTCATCCTTGTATGATCATCCACAACTCTTGACATGTGTTTGCATCATCTCTTAGAATAATTAACATCATGTTTATGCTTCTGACTTTGGTGTGCACCATTGCATTTCATCTCATTGTAATTGCATTTCATTTCTTGTTACTAACTTTTCAGGTGGTAAGTCTTTGAGAAGTGAATTTTCCTTCACTTCTCAAAATCTCTTCTCATCCTTCTTATGCATCATTTCTGAATTTTACTTGTGTATTAGAGTGAGCTTGCTCATTCATGTTCCCTCCTTACTTTCTTTCTTCAAGCAACTTATCTTCTTAAGTGAAGTAAGTTGTCTTGCTTCTTCTGCTTCTTTCTCCTTTCATCTGCTTCTTCCTTGGTGGCTTTTCTCTTGAAGATCTTTTGCAAGCCTCATAAACCCTAGGAACATCCAAGCATGATCATAATTAGGGTTTGATTAGTCCCCCATTTAGTTTTACCTTTGTGTCATCTTTGAGTCCTCTCTTCTCATCTCATAGTCAAGGACTAAACCTTAAAGGTTTTAAGGCTTTGTGATTAAGCTTATGCCTGCATCCTTCTATTAGGATGGAGTGTATAACTTTAATCCTAAGTGTTAAACCCTTAATGTGTTTAAATCCTTAATCAATTCACCTAATGATTACTAAGACATCAAGCTTGTAACTTGGGCCTTGCATTAGGGTTCTAATTCTTCCTTAAATTGCTTAAGAAGGACTAACCCTAGTGTTAATGGACAAGTCCCCCTCAAGTTGTCTTACAAACCATAAAATCCATTTCTTAACCTTATCATTAACTAAAATCCATTTAATAAGGGCTTTGTTTTGTCATGAGTTTAATCCCTAATCAAGGATTAAGTTGAGGAGTCTTCCTCAGCTTAAATGCTCTCATCTATTATCCTTCTATTAGGATGGTGTAATGAGTCCATTAAATCCTTGATTATGGCTTAAACGCATTACTTAACACCAAACAAAAACATCTAAATAAATACAAGTAGGTTAATGATCTTAATCCTACATCATGGTGATTAAGTGTGAGGTGTTTACTTCATACATAAGGTATTCTCATTACCCCTAATCAGAGGGAAGATGTGATGAGTTTACTAACCCTTGGTTTAGGCTTAAGCTCATTATCTTATGACAAACACCAAAAAAGAAATAAAAGACTGAAAATACCAAAAAAATAAAAAAAATAATCGTCTCCTCCGGGATTCTTTCCTCACCTCATTCACTCACAAACGAGAACTTGCTTCTTCCGTCTAAAGCAAGACAGTTTGCACCTGAGCCAGACAGGTCATACACTTGAGCATAGACAAGTAAGCAGTTCACAAGTCAATTTATCTTCCAGTCTCTTTGAGTCGAACTACGGTGTTTTGACTTCCTCATTGCACGAGAGGATACGTAGGCATAACTTAACAGTTATCGAACAAAAGTCTCTGTATATTCCCCCTCCTTCCAGTATTATTCTTTAAGCCTTATAGTCTTGAGCTTCACTTTCTTTTCCTACACTGACACTTCTCTTATACACTTCACATTTCTTTTGCACTGACACTTGCATTCTTTTCCAGTTTTGATACACAACATAGCACTGACACTACCCCTTTTAAACACAAATCTTTAAAGCGTGGATTCCGTCGAGTACGACGGACAATCTGGGTGCTAATACCTTCCCAGATTGTAACCAACCCCCTTTCTCAGTTTCTCTAGTTCGCGACCGTCTTATCCTTCTTTTCTTAGGTTTATGCAGCATTACCTTTCCTTCGGGATAAAAATGCCTAGCTGGCGACTCTATTCATTTCTTTCCCTTTCGCCGACCGTTCGCGTCTGTACCCCTTCCGACCTAGGTGTCATTCGGTGGGAGCGACAATACCCTTGGAAGACAAATAGGCATCCTGCATTGCATACTAACATCACTTCTTTGTTTTGTCAGTTTGTTTTGTTGTTGTTTCTCACTTTGTTGTGGTTTCAAGAAACATTGCTTGCAGAAGAGTGTTCCCCTTCAATAGAGTGCACCGGTACCCGACAAGAAACAACCTTCCAGGATTACAAATGGATCAAGTTCAACAGGATTTGACTGATGTGAGGACCCAAATGGCTAATGCGAGGACTGAGATGAGGGCCCAAATGAATCAGTTCATGGCAGTTGTAACTGGTTTGGCTCAGAGCCAGGGGATACTGGGAGAGTTAGTCGAGCGACAAACTCCCGAGGAAAACCATCCAAGTACAGGGGGTACCAGTAACAACGATCACGTACAGCCTCGTACTGATCCACCAGAGTTTGGCCCTCATCTGAACCCAGACATCAATGCTATAAGAAACACCCAAGGTAACACTGGAGGAAGGGCTTTGCAAGAAGACCCTCAAGAAGAACATTTTATTGTGGTTGGGGATGGAGACAAAGTTTACGATCGTCAGTTGGATGAAATAGCAGAGAAGCTAAGGTCTCTTGAATCCCAAAACTCTCTGGGTTTTGATGTCATGGACATGGGATTGGTGGAAGGGGTTAGAATTCCTCATAAATTCAAACCTCCTTGTTTTGAAAGATACAATGGCACATCCTGCCCACGTACCCATCTTCAGTCTTTCCTGGGGAGATTGAAAGCCTACGCCATGGATGAGAAACTGTGGATGTTTTACTTCGAGGATAGCTTGACAGGGGCATCCCGGGAACGGTATTCTCACTTGACTAGGGCCACAGTAAGGAATTGGAAAGACTTGACTGAAGCTTTCATTCATCAATATCAGTATAATGTGGACATGGCTCCAAACAGAACCCTTCTGATGGGAATGTCACAGTCTTCCCGTGAAAGCTTTAGAGAGTATGCCCAAAGGTGGAGGCAACTGGCTGCTGCTGTTCAACCCCCGATGTCAGAAAGGGAGATGGCAGACATGTTCATGAATACTCTCCAGGGTACTTATATTGACAGATTGGCTGCATTTTATTCCACCAGCTTTGCAGACATGGTGATAGTCGGGGAAAGAATTGAGAGCTTACTGAAGATGGGAAAAATTTCTTACAACGGTGCCAGTTCAAGCAGTGCAAGGAAGCCATTTGCTGGGCCCCGTAGATCTGGTGAAACAAATTATGTACATATGGGAAGAGGGAGACCCCAATATCTGCCCAGATCAGTTTCTGTCGTTACTATTCCTACTCCACCTCCTCAATATACTCAACAACCACAACATTTTCCTCAACAGCCACAGTTTCCTCTACAGAGATCCTACAACAACAATAACAACAATCAAAAACAACGCCCTTTTCAACAGCGGCCATCTCAGATCAACAGGGTGATTGACCCTATTCCAATGCCATATGCCACATTGCTGCCGCAACTCCTAAAGCTCAATCTTGTTGAATTGAGGACATTGGCTCCACCTGATCCTCATAACCTTCCGAGAAATTACGATGTCAATGCAAGGTGTGCTTTTCACTCTAATGCACCTGGTCACTCCACGGAAAAACTCAGGGCTCTGCATATGAAGGTCCAGGATCTGGTAGATTCAAAAGCCCTGAACTTTGCACCACCTCTCAATGTCATGAAAAATCCTATGCCAAGCCACAGTGGGCCAAGGATTAATGCTATAGAAGAGGGTTCACCTGTGATTTCAATTGAAGATACTGCAAGTATTCAGACACCTCTGGCAGAGGTTAAAGCTCATCTTTTGAAATGCCAAGTGTTTCCAGGTTGTGAGGCCTATTGTGAATCTTGGAAGGTTTCCATGAATGGGTGTACAAGCTTGAGGAATGACATCAATGGCTTGATCAAAGAAGGCATTCTGCAAATAACAACAACAGCTTCTACAACACCAGTAACTCCTTTGTCAACAACAAATGATTCTTCTACTACTGCAACAACAATTGTTCCTACTGACTCATCTACAACTTCAGCAACTACTTCTTCCATCACTTCAACAAACAACAATTCCATTTCATCTCCTTCTACAACTTCAACAACCACCAACAACGACGTCTCCACGGTTACTATTTATTATGACCCTACAACGGTCCCAAACTCCAGCAACTTTCAACAACAATCTCAGCAACAGTTTCAACAACAATCAAGCTTCAATTCATCACCTTTAACGTCCACAAGAAGTCCTGTCACCATCTTCTATGATCCACATACAATAACGGTTCTAACCTCTGCTGCAGTAAACCCAGTTAACATCACGGTGCCAGGGCCTATTCCATATGATAAAGACAATGTTGTACCATGGCATTATGGTGCTGACCTTTACTGCAACAGATAAAAAGTCCTTCTTGATGCTTCTTCAGTTCCTACTCCCCAAGTGGATAATGTCGGGGGAGGAGGAGGCTTCACCCGAAGCGGACGCCTCTTTGCGTCGCAAGCTCCAAGAATTAGTACTGAGGCAGAGGCTGCTTCCAAAGCCAAAGGGAAAAGTGTGGCACCTGAAGAATCTGCACCAAAAGGAACTCATAAATCATCCTTTGATCAAGATGTAGATGAATTCATGAGGATAATTAAAAGAAGTGACTATAAAGTTGTGGATCATCTCCACCAGACTCCTTCTAAGATCTCTATCTTATCCCCGCTGTTGTGTTTTGAGGCTCATCGGGATGCACTACTCAAAGTTCTGCACGCTGCCTACGTGCCAGAAGAGATCACAGTGAATCAGCTTGAGATGGTAGTGTCAAATGTAAATAATAGCCATGGTTTAGGTTTCACCAATGCTGATTTAACAACAGAAGGACGTCACCACAACAAGGCTTTGCACATCACCCTGGAATACAAAGGGGTTGTACTCTCTCATGTTCTTGTAGACACTGGGTCTTCACTCAATGTCTTTCCAAAGAAAGCTCTTGTCAAGCTCGAATATGATGGAATAACTCTCCGACCAAGCAATCTGGTGGTCAGAGCTTTTGATGGCTCCAAGAGGTCTGTTCTTGGAGAGGTGGGTCTGCCTGTGATAATCGGTCTGCAGGTCTTTAAGACTACTTTCTATGTGATGGACATACAGCCGACCTACAACTGTTTGTTGGTTCGACCATGGATTCACGCCGCTGGCGCTGTTAAGTCCACCCTTCACCATAAATGGAAAAATGAGTGGGAAGGACAGATTATCACCATCTGTGGTGAAGAGGACATATTAATTAGCCATCTGGCTACATACAAATACATTGAGATGGATGGTGAGATCCACGAAACTATGAGCCAAGGATTTGAGGCCTTGAACGTCAATGAGGCGATGACTGAAGTATTTGCTGCATCCTAGGAAGATAGGATGGGTACTTCAATTGTCTCCTATCAGCAAGCCCGGAAGGTTGTTGAAGATGGTAATGCTCAAAGCTGGGGCAAGCTGCTACCAGTAGAGAAGAAGGAAGACAAATTTGGTTTGGGTTACAAACCATTCCGACAAGATCAATCAGAGGCTGAAAAAGAGCCCAAGTTCATCAGTGGGGGATGCTCACCCAAGATGTTGTTAATAACCTGGAAGACGAGGCGGAAAGCGACCGCAACCTGGAAAGCTGGATACGTCCAAGGATCCCGGGTCACCAAGTCCTTAACTGGTCTTCCCAGGAAATTATAAGGGTTACTCCTGTAGAGTAATTATTATTTCCTGCCTTTTTTAGCATGCATCAAGTCCTGCATCTTGCCCAAGGTGTCAGGACTCATTTTGTAATAGGGCCATATTGTAATTTTGTGCAAATGGATTATCAATGAATATCGGAAATCTTTTGCAAACAAGTATCTTTTTCGCTCACTGTCTTTTCATTTTTTTACTTTTGTACAAAATAATAAAATGGCAATGTTTTCAAAATAAATAACTTCATTTTCTAAACAAGATTAAAATTGATCACTAAAACGAACCAATCTCAAACCTTGCAAAGATTACCCTCCAGATTGCACCGACAACAGCACTGCTATGACCTTGTATGACTTCGATAATTGTAAACACCCCAAATTTGCCCTCACCCACTCACACCATGGCTTGTGATCATTTCATATGCATAAACACAATCATAATATCCCATATCACACTTTTGATTCACTACATAGATTCAAAGTCATCTGCATCTAGGGTTTGTGATCTGAGCAATCCAAGAGCTTCTTGAGCCACTCCAAAGGCCATCAATCACTTAAAAGGGGTTCATGTGTGTTCAAGCATCATATTATATCCTCTCAAAGTCAAGAATGCCAAAGAATCACAAGAACTGGGATTGGTATGGAAGCAGAGCCAGGTTTGACTGCACAGATGACCTAGAATTAGGGTTTTGGTTTCAAAGGCCATAACTCCAAATTTTTTTGGTCATTCTTGTTTCTATTGGTCTCTATATGGTATAGGGAGTATGCATATCAATTTTCAAGAAGAAATTCCATGGGGAAGTCATCTGATCAAGAGTTGACTTTTCAAGCAAGTCAGTGTAAAATCAGGGCATCTGAGGCCCCCAATGACCCAACCAAAGGGTGTTCTTCATCATTTTGATTGTATATGATCTTTATTTGATCATGGAAGACATTGGAAGTTCACAAAATTGAAAAATTTCAAGTCTTTTGCAAAGTTGACTTTTTGGACAAGGTTGACTTTTAATGGAAATGTCATTTTAGGCAACTTTTTCAACCCTTACTTTTTGATTCAAGAAAGCTTCAAATGAAAAAACTTTGGTCAGGAAAGTTGTAGAATGGATCATTCCCTTTTCAAAAAGTACAAGAACATGACCTAATTCATTTTGGATCAAAAGTTATGGTTTGTCAAAGTTGGCAAAAATCACTAAATTTCAAGTCATGCACCAAAGAGGCAAAGTTGCAAATTCACTTCTCAAGGCCAATTAAGTCATCAAATGGGCTTCTAAACTTTACCACATGATCACACAACATATAAAGTTCAGAATGCACCCAAGGAATCACATGTTTTATGGCCCATGGATCAAGTTTCTTTCATAAGAACCAAAGGCAAAGCAAGTTGCAAAACTCATGATAGCATCTCATCCACTTGCTGGCTAGCTTGCTGATCAACCCTAGGCTTTTCCTCACCTCATGCTGCGCAGGACATGCCCTTTGTACTAGGCTAGCAAGTGGCCCATGCTTCTCTTACACAAAGTTGACATTTTTGCAAAAGCACCCATACCAATCAATAAAGCACACATCATGTCATCTGACCAATCCCAATTGTTTATGTTAATCAAATGCAAGCTAAACACAACAAGAAGCAAGCCTGAAACCAGACACAACACAGCATTCTCATTTTCACCCTCTTGAGCAAAAGCTTTCGAAACTCATCACACAACTCACCAACACACAAACTAACTTCATAAACCAACTCAACACATCTTCCTGGTCACAAAGCACCCTTCAAAGCAGCCTGAAACTCAAAGAATCAAAAACACGATCACCACATCACCTTGAACAGAACTTCTGCAAACTCTCAAACCAGCCAAAATAAATTTGTCCCAAGCCTTTCAGAAGCACAAGGGAGGTCATAGGAGCAGTTTAGCACAAGGGAAGAGGTCTGAAAGTTCCAAACTGAAAAGCTTCAAACTCAGGTAGCTTCATGAACTTTTCTTCCAGAAGCATGATTTTAAGTTCTTAATAGCTTCTATGCATTCCCGCGATCATGAATATGTGATTATTTTTGAAAATGGTTGAGAAACCAGGGTGTATGCAATGTCTGAAACTTTTGCCCTAAAAGATGTTTTGCTTCGATTCAGTTGATTGATGAAAGATAAATGAGTTTTGAGTTAGGGTTTTGATTCAGGGGGATGTGGGGATGATTTCTGGGTTCTTAGTTTTCGTTTTAGTGAAGTTTTGAGGATTTTGGGGATTTTCAGGTGGGGTTCCCACCGGAGAAGACGACCGGAGGTCTTCTCCGGCCACCTGAAGATAATTAGGGTTAATCCCTATCATTAATTGTGGTTTGAATGCTGAGCGTTGGATGCGTTGACTAGGGAAGACTGGCGCGTGTTTGGAGGGCTGAGATTTGTCATTAGAAACCCTAATCTTTAGTTAACTTAATTAATTCAATTTAATTAATTTAAATCAGAAATTAGGAAGTTTGAATGTGGACCTTAGGATTGCGCGCGCAGTCAACAGCCTCCCTCCCTGTTTTAATCTGATCCGTCCATTGCGTTTACTTTCTTTTATTTCAATTTTAATTCATTTATTTTGTACTTCTTTTGTTCATTTATTTTAAAATAGCAAAAATTATTCAAAAATTCTGAAATTTTTTATACAAGCTTTTATTTAATTTCAGAAACGAAAAACATTTTTATTTTTATTTTTTGCATTGAAAAATATTTTTAAATCATTTAAAAGTTTATTTTTAATTAATTAATGAGAATTAATTAATTAAAAATACTTTTAGGTATTTAAAAATCACCAAAAAATTCATGAAACATTTAAAACCATTTAGAAACATTGTCCAACCCTCAAACCAAATTTCTTTTTTGATCTTGATGCATTTTGAGAATTTTTCATGGAATTAAAATCATTTTAAGGCATTATTTTGATCCAAACTCCCAAAAATCATTTCTGCCTAACCATTGAGAGTTGGACCTTGATTCTTTTTGCATTGCATTGTGTCTAGCATGTAGTTTGTGAGATTAAATTGGCTTGATTTGATCTTTCATTTTTCATTTGTTTGGCATTTTTTCTTGTTAAGGAATCCTAAAACCCTAGAAATTTTAGGAAATTCATAACTTTTATTAGGTTAAGAGTTGGAACTTCTCCTTTGGGCAGTGAGTTAGTATAGGTTTAGGGATCCTTTGAATGTATTTTCAATTTTTTATATTGATGTTTGCTTCTGGTTTTGGTTTTTGTTTGATGTTTTGATCATAAACCCTAATTTTGGGCTTCCATATGCATCCATCTTGCATTTGCATTCATACCTTGACTTGCCATAGCATTTTGTGCACCCATTTGTTTCATTTGACATCTTAAGACATATTGAAAGTATGTTTGATCATTGCATCTTGCATTTACCATGTTGTATGTCATTTGCATCTTATAACTTTTCATGTATGCTTATGGTTCTTAACTTGTTTCATCTGCATCCATTAGTTCACATGATCATCCCCATGCTTTGTTTCATGTTTGCATCATCTCATAGCATCATTAACATCATGAATGTGCTTCTGGTTTTGATTTACATCATGCCATTTCATTTCATTTTGCATTGCATTGCATTTCTTTCACTAACTTTTCAGGTGGTAAGTAACTTTGAGAAGTGAATTTGCCTTCACTTCTCACACTTTCTTTTCATCTCTCTTATGCATCCATGCTGCATTTTGTTATGTGTTTGAGATTGAGCTTGCTCATTCTTCTTCTTTTTACTTTCTTTCTTCAAGTGACTTGTCTTCTTAATTGAAGCAAGTTACTTTGCTCCTCCTGATCCCTCCATCTGCTTCCTGGTGGTTCCATTGAAGACCTTTCTTGCAAACCTCATAAACCCTAAGAACAACCAAGCATGACAATGATTAGGGTTTTAATTAGTTCCCCACTTAGCTTTTACCTTTGTGTCTCTTTGAGTCTTCTCTTCTCATCTCATAATCAAGGTCTAAACCCTAAAGGCTTTAAGGCTTTGTGATTAAGCTTATGCCTGCATCCTTCTATTAGGGTGGAGTGTATAACTTTAATCCTAAGTGTTAAACCCTTAATGTGTTTAACTCCTTTAATCAATCCACTTAATAACCATAAAGACATCACACTTGTAACTTGGGCCTTGCATTAGGGTTCTAATTCTTCCTCAATTGGTTAAGAAGGACTAACCCTAGTGTTAATGAACAAGTCCCCCTCAAGTTGTCTTACAAATCATAAAACTCACTTCATCATCTCACCCCTAAATAAAATCCACTTAATCAAAGGCTTGTTTTGTCCTGAGTTTAATCCCTAATCATGGATTAAGTTGAGGAGCTTTCCTCAGCTTAAACATTCTCATCTATTATCCTTCTATTAGGATGGTGTAATGGGTCTGTTTAATCCTTAATTATGGCTTAATCTCATTACTCAACACTAATCAAAAACACCAAAAACATCTAAATAATCACAAGCAGGTTAATGATCTTAATCCTACACCAAAGGTGATTAAGTGTGAGAAGCTGACTTCACACTTAAGGTATTCTCATTACCCCTAATCAGAGGGAAGATGTGATGAGTTTACTAATCCATTGGTTTAGGCTTAAGCTCATTAACTATTGACAAATCCAAAAAAGCAATAAAAGACTGAAAACTCAAAAACAAACAATAATCGTCTCCTCCGGGATTCTTTTCTCATCATCTTCATTCATAAACGAGAACTTGCTTCTTCCGTCTAATGCAAGACAGTTTGCATCTGTACCAGACAGATCATACACTTGAGCATAGGCAAGTAAGCAGTTCACAAGTCAATTCATCTTTCAGTCTCTTTGGGTCGAACTACGGTGTTCTGACTTCCTCATTGCACGAGAGGATACGTAGGCATAACTTAACAGTTATCGAACAAAAGTCTCTGTATATTCCCCCTTTTTCCAGCTTTATTCTTTAAGCCTCATACTCCTGAGCATTTCATTCTTGTTTTTACACTGACACTTCTCTTATACACTTCACATTTCTTTTACACTGACACCTGTACATCCTGTTCCAACTCTCTTTATACACAAATTTCACAGACACTACGCCTTTAAAACACAAATCTTTTAAGCGTGGATCCCGTCGAGTACGACGGACAGTCTGGGTGCTAATACCTTCCCAGGTTGTAACCAACCCCCTTTCTCAGTCTCTCTGGTTCGCAACCGTCTTATCCATATCTTTCTAGGTCTATGCAGCATTGCCTTTCCTCCGGGATAAAAATGCCTAGCTGGAGACTCTTTCTTTTCCTGTGAGTTCACTCCTGTGTGTTCTCACACCTCCTTTCACCGACCGTTCGCGTCTGTACCCCATTTGACCTGGCCTCATTTATTGGGAGCGACAGCTTGGCGACTCTGCTGGGGACCTTATACTGTAACCAGGGCTTCTGGTTCTTTTTGTGGGTTCCTCCTAGCGCTTGATTGATTTTTGTTTACTGGGGTGTTATGTGTTATTTGTGCTTGTATGTGTATTTATTTTTTGCTTTATGTACAGTTGTTTTATTGCTTTCTTTATAGCTTTACATATATCATACTGTCATACTGTGCTGGCTGGATCTGTTTTGTTGCTTTGGTGGGTGGGTGTTCTGCTGAGAGTTGAGGTCCTATACCTGGGACCTGAGTGACACCTAGGCTAGAGTGGTTCATGTTCTTTCCCATTCCATTTCGGTCTGGTGCGGTAATATGAAACACGGTTCAGATATGGGTTTCTTCTTGAGAACTCTATGCTACAGATTTCCTGTAGTGCTAGGGCTATCTGGGAAGCCTGCTAAGTCTGGATGACCTTTAGTATTGACCTTCAGAAACTGAGGTGAATTAGAGGAGGATCTTTTATGGTTATTGTAAACACTGTACCTCCGGGTTAGAAGTGTTTACACTTCTCATAATTGATCCAAGTCTGAAGATCCTTGTTTTAGAACACCACCTGTGAGGGGGTTGGGCTGTTTACAGGTTTGCAGGTACCCTTGACCTCAACATACCCTGTTACTTTGTTTTGATTAAGAGTACTCCATTTTGGAACAGTTCTTGTGATTTTTAACCCTGGACATGTGGCTCTTTATTTGAGTCCCCCACCTTGGTTACTGGACTTATGAACCTCCATCTGGATTTCTTGAGCATACATAGACTTGTATCAGAGCACTTGATCAGATCCAGCTCAGTCACAAACCCTTGCATATCATTTTCATACATCCTCATTGCATCATTTTAACATATGTTTATTTGTTTTTCAGGGTATCCATCCTATACTTTGGCTTGGTTTTGACCCCTTCTTCAGCATAGACCTATCTTCACCAGTATCTACTTCAGTTATCAGCTACCTGCTTCAGTCACCTGCACCAGCCTATCAGTGGCCCATCATTAGCATCTGTCTCAGCTTTTCTTCAGCAACATGGCACCTAAGAAGAGTAACATCTCCTACCATTTCTTTCAGCCTGAGCTAGCTGACATCAGGAAGACTCAGACCCTGATTACTCCAGACCATATACCACTATTCAGAGAACACTATGGAGGCATACTAGATGTGGTTATGGATTTGGACCCTTCACAGAGGAGCTTGATTCATACTTGCCTACAGTTCTATGATCCCCCTCTGAGGTGTTTCACTTTTCAGAATTTTCAGTTGGGACCCTTGTTGGAAGAGTATTCGTCACTGATTGGTGTACCTATCAGGGGTGGAATCCCCTTCAACCCTGAGATGGCTTTCCCTAGTAATGAAGAGGTGGCAAAGGCATTGCATCTCGAATCAGTTCTGATTGAGCAGAATATGACTACCAAAGCTGGAATCTCTGGTCTACATCTGGATTTCTTGATCTCTCAGGCTACCCTGAAGGCTTCTTTAGGAGAGTGGAAGGCAGTCTGTGCTTTATTAGCCCTTAGCATATATGGGGTCATATTATTTGCAGATGAGCCTAAGTTCATTAGCAAGAATGCAATCCATCTTTTAATCCTGAGGAACCCAGTGCCCACTTTACTGGGAGATCTCTACTACTCTGTCCATCAAAGGAATGAAAAGTAAAGGGGAAGATTAGTGAGATGCTGTGCTCCTTTGTTCCATACTTGGTTGCTCAAACATTTGCCAAAGACAGATGCATTCTTGAACCCTCACCAGCAAAAGAACTGGGCTAGGAGGCTGGTTGCTTTAACCTCAGATGATATCAGGTGGTGCACTCAGAGCACCAAGGGCAGGGACATCATTACAAGTTGTGGGCAGTTTCCCAATGTGCCTCTGATAGGAGTGAAGGGTTGCATCAACTACAACCCTCTGCTGTTCAAAAGAAAACTTGGCTATGCATTAGTCCATCCTCCTAGAGCACAGGACCTGACTGAGACCCTTTATTGTGAGATCAAGCCTAATCTGGCCATTGTAAGGCAAGCATCCTGGGCTTGGGACAATGTCCAGACTAAAGGGGTAACCATTCTTGGGAGATGCAACAATGTGGCCTCAGCTCAGTACTATGAGTGGTCTCATGCCAGGGCTCAAATTACTGGGATGCCCTTTACCATTGAAGATGTGCCTGGACCTTCCACAGCACCACCTCCAGCAACTGTCAGCTTAGAAGAGTTTGAGAAATTGAAAGAGAGAAATGAGAAACTGACTCAGGCTCTACAGAAGACCCTCTGGGAGATGAGTGATGGTCGGCTGGACATTGAAAGGTTGGAAAAGCTAAAATTGGAGCATCTAGCCAGAATCGAGAAGTCAGAGGATTACATTAAGAAGTCTAGGGCAGGAGAGCAGATCTTGAAGAATGCCTGCAAGGAGGCTCAGTTCCAGAAGGCCAGGACTGATTTGTATCTGAAGGAGAGTCAAGCTAGGTGGGTCAGAATCACCGAAGCCCGTACTCAGGAGGATAAAAGGACTCAGGACAAGATTGAGCAGCTGGAAGCTAGTGCAAAAGAGCAACAAGAAGCCCTGGCAGCAGCCCAGAGGGAGATCTCAGAGCTGAAGATTAGAGCTGGTGTGAAGAGGTCAAAGGACCAAGGTCAACACAAGAAACTAACTGCAGCTGTTACTACAAGGAATCTCCTTATCAGAAACCTCACAGAGCGACCAGCCGATCCTGTGACTGAAGCACTTCTTAAGGAAGTTCAGGAGGATGAGTTTGGTCTTGGAGTCTGACTTTTGCTTGTTGTTGTTTTCATTTCATGTGCTTTTCTTTATGTTGTATTTTTGACCCCTCAGAGGGCATGTATTGTAAGAAACAAACTATGTATCATTTACTTTTTGTAATATATGTGTTGGTTCGTTTTATCTAGCAACATCACAAGCATCTTCCTCAAGGGTCGGGAAAGGTCAAAACCAAGTGCCAAGCCGGATACCTTGGATACAAATAAGCATACTGCATTGCATACTAACCTTTTGTTTTGTTTTGTAGGATTTTGTTTTGTTGTTACTAACTCTGTTGTGACTTCAGGAACTATTGCTCGACGTCGGGTGTTTCCACTCAACCGTCCACACAGATATCCCACCCGCAACAATCTTCCGGGCATACAGATGGACCAGGTACAGCAGGACCTTACAGAGGTCAGGAACCAAATGGCCAACGAGAGATTGGAAATGAGGGCTCAGATGACACAATTTATGGAGGTGATGAATAATATGGCTCAGAGCCAAGAGAGATTAAGAGTAATGGTAGAGAGGCAGAATCAGGAAGATCCCCATCTAGGGACTGCTGGGACAAGCAATAATGAGATAGTTCAACCTCATGTTAATCCCCCAGTCTATGGACCCCACCTTCATCCCGAGATCAACATCCCTGTTAACGTGCAAGGGACTGCCACTGCAGGAAGAGTACTGCAAGAAGACCCCCAGGAAGATCAGTTCACAGTGATGGGAGCTGGGGAGGAAGCCTATGACAGAAGGTTAGATGAGATTGCTGAGAAACTAAGGTCCCTGGAGTCCCAGAATTCTTTGGGTTTTGATGTTATGGACATGGGCTTAGTGGACGGGGTCAGGATTCCCCACAAATTTAAACCACCGTGCTTTGAGAAGTACAACGGGACTTCCTGCCCACGGACCCACTTGCAATACTTTCTAGGGAGGCTGAAGGCATATACCATGGACGAAAAGCTATGGATGTTTTATTTTGAGGATAGCTTAACGGGAGCTTCAAGGGAATGGTACTCTCATCTGACCAGAGCAACCATCAGATGTTGGAAGGACTTGGCAGAGGCCTTCATTAGACAATACCAGTATAATTTGGATATGGCACCCAACAGAACCCTTCTGATGGGAATGTCACAGTCATCCAGGGAAAGCTTCCGAGAGTATGCCCAAAGGTGGAGACAGCTTGCTGCTGCTGTCCAGCCACCCATGTCAGAGAGGGAGATGGCTGATATGTTTATGAACACCCTCCAAGGGACATACATTGATAGGCTAGCCGCCTTTTCTTCCACTAGCTTTGCTGATGTATTCATAGCCGGGGAAAGAATTGAGAGCCTATTAAAGATGGGTAAAATCTCTGACAACGGTGCCAGCTCATCCAGCAACCCAAGAAAGCCTTTTGTAGGCCCAAGAAGAACTGGTGAGACCAATGTTATCCATGCCAGCAGGGGCAGACCCCAATATGTTCATAGGTCTGTGGCAGCAGTCACCATTCCCGCTCCAGTTCATCCTCAACCAGCTTATCAACCACAGCAACAAAATTATCAACAACAAACTCAGTATCCTCCTCAGAGAAACTACAACAACACCAACAACAACAATCAGCAAAGACCATTTCAACAGAGACCTTCTCAGGCCAATAGGGTGATCGATCCGATTCCCATGCCCTATGCCACATTACTGCCACAACTCCTGAAACTCAACCTGGTTGAGCTAAGGACATTGGCACCTCCAGATCCTGCCAGTCTACCCAGAAATTACGACGCCAGCGCCAGATGTGCTTTTCACTCGAATGCACCTGACCACAGTACAGAGAAGTGCAGAGCTTTGCACATGAAAGTGCAGGATCTAGTGGATTCCAAGGCTCTAAATTTTGCACCACCACCAAATGTTAACAAGAACCCTATGCCACACCACGGAGGACCCAAAATCAACGCTATTGAAGAAGACAAGCCGTCTTATTTGATAACCAGTGTGGGTCAGATTCGGACACCCTTGGTGGAGATCAAAGCTCAACTCCTTGAATGTCAAATATTCCCAGGATGTGAGTTAGGGTGTGCTTATTGCAACATTTCAGTGAATGGTTGTGATAACTTGAGGGATGGCGTAGATGGTCTCATCCAGAGTGGCCTGCTTCAAATCACAACATCAATACCTACCAATCCAGCAATTTCCTTAACAACAGTCCCCGAGTCTCCTACAACTGCAACAACCATTGTTCCAAACAACTCTTCAATCTCATCAACAAATGCTTCATGTGTTACTTCAACGGACCAGATATCAGTAAACATCCCTTCTACAACTTCAGCACCCCTTCATTCAGAATCTCCTACAACAACAGCACCCATCCTTCCAACAATGTCTCCTACAACTTCAGCAGCAAATGTCTCAACAGTTACAATTTATTATGATCCTGAAAATGACTCTGCCTACAACTCACAAAATGCCACTCCTACCAGAGCACCAGTCACAATATACTATGACCCACAGACTATCATGGTCCCTTCTGCAGCTGCCATCAGTCCAGTCACTATCACAGTGCCTGGGCCAGTACCTTATGAAAGCAGTAATGCCATCCCTTGGCATTACGGCTCTGATCTGTACTGCGAAGGACAGAAAATCACTCTTGATTCATCAACTTCTGCACCACAAATAGACAATGTGGGGGGAGGCGGAGGCTTCACTCGAAGCGGACGTCTCTTTGCCCCCACAAATTCAAAGACCCACTGCTGAAGCAGAAGCTGCTGCCAAGGCAAAAGGGAAGAGCATGGTGCAAGAAGAGCAAATTGTTAAAGAAGCTTTGAGAACACCTTTTGATCAAGAAGTTGATGAATTCATGAGAATCATCAAGAAAAGTTATTACAAGATAGTGGACCAGCTTCACCAGACGCCTTCCAAGATCTCCATTCTATCATTGCTTATGTGCTCCGAGGCTCATCGGAACGCACTACTCAAAGTCTTGCACGCAGCTTATGTGCCAGAAGAGATCACCGTCAATCAGTTGGAAGCCGTGGTTGGAAATGTTAATGCTAGTAATGGACTAGGATTTACCAACACTGATTTGACTTCGGAAGGCCGCAATCATAACAAGGCTTTGCACATTACCATGGAATGTAAGGGTGCAGTTCTTTCCCATGTGCTGGTAGACACAGGATCATCCCTCAATGTCTTACCTAAAAAAGCCCTCGTGAAGCTGGAATATGATGGATTGGCATTACGCCCCAGTAACTTGGTAGTAAGAGCCTTTGACGGCTCTAAGAGATCAGTTCTGGGAGAAATTGAGTTGCCTGTAACGATTGGCCCACAAACTTTCAAAACGATCTTCTACGTGATGGACATTCAGCCTGCCTACAGCTGTTTGTTGGGTAGACCATGGATTCATGCCGCTGGCGTAGTTACGTCTACCCTTCACCAGAAGTTAAAATTTGAGTGGGAAGGCCAGGTCGTTACTATTTGTGGAGAGGAGGATATTTTTGTTAGCCATCTGGCTACATACAAATACATTGAGATGGATGGGGAGATCCACGAAACGATGAGTCAGGGGTTTGAGGCCCTGAATATTAATGAAACATCTGCTGTACTTGGGACTTCCATGACATCCTACCAGCAAGCCCGGAAGGTTGTGGAAGAAGGAAACGCTCAAGGCTGGGGCAAACTATTGCCTGTGGAGAAGAAAGAAGATAGATTTGGGTTGGGTTACAAACCAACTCAACAAGATCAAGAAGAGGCTGGTAAGAATCCCAACTTTGTTAGTGGGGGGATGCTCACCCCCGATGCTGTCAACAACTTGGAAGATGAGTCGGAAGATGAACGCAACCTGGAAAGCTGGATTCGTCCAAGGATCCCAGGGAGCCGTATCTCAAACTGGTCTTCCCAGGAAATTATAAGGGTTACTCCTGCAGAGTGTAAACACCCCAAATTTGCCCTCACTCATTCACACCATGACTTGTGATCATTCTCATATGCATAAACACAATCATAACATCTCATATCCCATTTTTGATTCACTGCATAGATTCAAAGTCATCTGCATCTAGGGTTTGTGATCTGAGCAATCCAGGAGCTTCTTGAGCCACTCCAAAGGTCATCAATCACTTCAAAGGGGTCCATGTATGTTCAAGCATCATATTATATCCTCTCAAAGTCAAGAATGCCAAAGAATCACAAGAACTGGGATTGGTATGGAAGCAGAGCCAGGATAGACTGCACAGATGACCTAAAATTAGGGTTTTGGTTTCAGAGGCCATAACTCCAAATTTTTTGGTCATTCTTGTTTCTATTGGTCTCTATATGGTATAGGGAGTATGCATATCAATTTTCATGAAGAAATTCCATGGGGAAGTCATCTGATCAAGAGTTGACTTTTCAGACAAGTCAGTGCAAAATCAGGGCATCTGAGGCCCCCAATGACCCAACCAAGGGGTGATCTTCATCATTTTGAGTGTATTTGATCTTTATTTGATCATGGAAGAGGTTTGAAGTTCACAAAATTCAAGAATTACAAGTTTTTGTAAAGTTGACTTTTTTGGGCATGGTTGACTTTTAAGGAATATGTCATTTTAGGCAATTTTTCAACCCTTACTTTTTGATCCAAAAGTGCTTCAAATGGAAAAACTTTGGTCATGAAAGTTGTAGAATAGATCTTTCCCTTTTCAAAAAGTACAAGAACATGACCTAATTCATTTTGGATCAAAAGTTATGGTTCATCAAAGTTGGCAAAAATCACTAATTTTCAAGTTATGCACCAATTGGAAATTTGCAAATTCATGTACCAAGCATTCTAGTGACTTCAAAATGACTTCAAAACTTCATCATATGATCATATATGACCCCAAAAACAGAATTGGCCCAAGGAATTTTGCATTGCTTGCCTTGATTTCCAAAGTTCCATAAGGCATTTTTCATAAGGGTGCAAAGAGGGATTTTTGACAAAATCATTCTCCAAAGAGTTATGTGATCACTAATCATTTTCTATGCATTGCCATGACCAATTGAGACATCATGTGACAAAATTCAGCAAGAAGAATCACATGTGCATAAGCAAAAATCATGAGAAAACACAAGTGGACAACTTGCAAAATCACTCTCAACTCATGATCCACATGTTGCAGTCATTCATAAGCAATCCAATGGTCATCCTTGACTCAAGCTGAAGCAAGACATGCCCTAACACAGCTGCTGCCATAGCCCATACTGCAAGTACCAATCACATTGACTTTTTGGCAAAAACTCCCATACTCTTGGCACAGTGAGCAGCCACCCTACTGACCTGCCCCACAGGCTATCCACGCAACTTGGAGATGTTATAGCAAAGCATTGAGCATTGAAGCAAGCCAGAACACAGCATACCACAAAACTGTCAAAGAGCTTCTTCTCTTCGATTCTCATTTTCCAGCCACCAAACATCAAAACTCTCTTCACCAACAAATCAAACACATAAAGAGGAACCAGAATCAGCCATTAACAGAGCTTGAAACCACTCACACACAAACTCCATTTTCTGATACACCAGAACTGGACTTCTCAAAATAGCTTGTTTAAGCTCATTCCAAGCCTACCATTAGCATCAGGAGAACCATTGGGGTGAGTCTACATCAAGGAGAAGCCCAGAAAGCCCATAAACAGGATCTTCCATCTCAGGTATGGCCATGAAATTTTTCTCTTAGAGCTTGCATTTTAAGTTATAAATGGATTGTGTATGTCTTGCTGATCATGGGGATGGGTTTAGATTTAGAAATAAGTGAGAAATGAGGATTTACCAGGGCTCTGAAACTTTGCCCGTGAATCTTCATGGCTTCGATTCTCTTCATTTGAGCATGAGAAATTTAGTTTGAAAGTTGATTTGAGTGAGGATTGAGTAGAGGAACATTTCCCTGGCTTTAATTTGAAGTATAGTGGCCTGAATCATGATCTAGGGTTTTGATACTGCCGGAGAAGATGACTGGAGCTTCCCTCCGGTCACCTGAATTTGTTTAACCCTAATCCTGTAATTAAATGAGGTTTAAATCTTGAGCGTTGGATCATCTGACTTGCCTTGACTTCGCGCGCGGATGAGTGGTTCAGATGGGTCCACTGTGCCCTAATCACCATTAATCCATTTAATTAATTCATAAAACTTAATTAAAGTCAGAGTCAATCCAGACCATTCATCTGCGCGCCAAGTCAATGGTCTCCCCCCAGCTTCAAATCTCATGCGTTGGATCTGCATACTTCCATTTATTTTGATTTTAATTTCATTTTTTCTCATTTAATTTGTACAATTTATTTAAAATAGCAAAAATTATTTAAAAATTATGAAACTTTTTGTCAAGAGTTTCATTAATTTTTAAAACACAAAAATATTTTTTATTTTCATTTTTAGCATTAAAAAGTATTTTTAAATATTTAAAAGTTTATTTTTAATTGATTAATGAAAATTAATTTATTAAAAATGCTTTTAGGTATTTAAAAATCACCAAAAAATTCATGAAATGTTTTAAGACATTTAGAAACATTGTCCAACCTTCAAACCAAATTTATTTTTTGATCTTGATGCATTTTGAGAATTTTTCATTGAATTAAAATCATTTTGATGCATTATTTTGATCCCAACTTCAAAAAAATCATTTCTGCCTATCCATGAAGAGTTGGACCTTGATTCTTTTTGCATTGCATTGTGTTTAGCATGTAGTTTGTGAGATTAAATGGCCTTGATTTGATCTTTCATTTTCCATTTGCTTGATAATTTTCTTGTTAAGGAACCCTAAAACCCTAGAGAACTTGGAAAAATCATAACTTGAAATTGGTTAGGAGTTGAGACCTCTCCTTTGGGCAGTGGGTTAGTATAGGATTAGGGGTCCTTTGAGTGCATTTTCAATTTTTTATAATGTTGTTTGCTTCTGATTTTGGTTTTTGTTTGATGCTTTGATCATAAACCCTAATTTGGGCTTCCATATGCATCCATCTTGCATTTTCTTGCATAACATGACTTGCCATGACATTCCATGCCTTCATTTGATTCATTTAACATCATAAGACATATTGAAAGCATGTTTGATCATTGCACCTTGCATTTGTCATGTTGTATGCCATATGCATCTCATAACCTTTCATGTATGTTCTTTGTTCTTAACTTGCTCCATTTGGCATCCATGAGCTTGTATGATCATCCACATGTTTTGTTTCTGGTTTGTAGCATCTCATAGCATCATTAACATCACATATATGCTTCTGGTTTTGGTTTGCCTCATACCATTTCATCTCATTTTGCATTGCATTGCACTTTCTTTTCTAACCTTTCAGGTGGTAAGTGATTTTGAGAAGTGAATTTGCCTTCACTTCTCATACTTTCTTCTCATCTCTCTCTTGCATCCTTGCTGCATTTTCATATGTGTTTGAGATTGAGCTTGCTCATTCTTCTTCTTCTTACTTTCTTTCTCCAAGTGACTTGACTTCTTGAATGAAGCAAGTTACTTGGCTTCTCCTGATCCCTTCATCTGCTTCCTGGTGGTTCCTCTGAAGACTTCTTTTGAAAACCTCACAAACCCTAGGAACAACCAAGCATGACAATGATTAGGGTTTTGATTAGTCTCCCCTCTTAGTTTTACCTTTGTGTCTCTTTGAGTCTTCTCTTCTCATCTCATAATCAGGGACTAAACCCTAAAGGCTTTAAGGCTTTGTGATTAAGCTTATGCCTGCATCCTTCTCTTAGGATGGAGTGTATAACTTTAATCCTAAGTGTTAAACCCTTAATGTGTTTCAATCTCTTAATCAATCCACTTAATAATCATCAAAGCATCACACTTGTAACTTGGGCCTTGCATTAGGGTTCTAATTCTTCCTTAACTGGTTAAGAAGGACTAACCCTAGTGTTAATGGACAAGTCCCCCTCAAGTTGTCTTACAAACCCTAAAAATCACTTCATCATCATACCATTAAATAAAGTCCACTTAACCAAAGGCTTGTTTTGTCATGAGTTTAATCCCTAATCATGGATTAAGTTGAGGAGCTTTCCTCAGCTTAAACATTCTCATCTATTATCCTTCTATTAGGATGGTGTAATGAGTCTGTTTAATCCCTGATTATGGCTTAATCTCATTACTTAACACTAAACGAAAACACCAAAAACATCTAAATAATCACAAGTAGGTTAATGATCTTAATCCTGCATCAAAGGTGATTAAGTGTGAGAAGCTGACTTCACACTTAAGGTATTCTCATTACCCCTAATCAGAGGGATGATGTGATGAGTTTACTAAAACCATTGGTTTAGGCTTAAGCTCATTATCTTATGACAAAATCTCAAAAGCAATAAAAGACTGAAAATACAAAAACAAACAATAATCGTTTCCTTCGGGATTCTTTTCTCATCATCTTCACTCATAAACGAGAACTTGCTTCTTCCGTCTAATGAAAGACAGTTTGCATCTGTGCCAGACAGATCATACACTTGAGCATAGGCAAGTAAGCAGTTCACAGGTCAATTCATCTTTCAGTCTCTTTGGGTCGAACTACGGTGTTCTGACTTCCTCATTGCACGAGAGGATACGTAGGCATAACTTAACAGTTATCGAACAAAAGTCTCTGTATATTCCCCCTCCTTCCAGCTTTATTCTTAGCCTCATTATCATGAGCATTTCACTCTTGTCCTTACACTGACACTGTACATTTATACACATCACATTTCTTTACACTGACACCTGTACATCTTTTTCCAGCTTATTTATACACAGATTGCACTGACACTACCCCTTTAAAACACAAATATTTTAAGCGTGGATCCCGTCGAGTACGACGAACAATCTGGGTGCTAATACCTTCCCAGGTTGTAACCAACCCCCTTTCTCAGTCTCTCTGGTTCGCAACCGTCTTATCCATGTCTTTCTAGGTCTATGCAGCATTACCTTTCCTCCGGGATAAAAATGCCCAGCTGGCGACTCTATTCATCTCCAGTGAGTTCACTGCTGTGTGTTCTCATTGTCCCTCTCGCCGACCGTTCGCGTCTGTACCTTTATTTGGGCCATTCCCCATTTATCGGGAGTGACAGCTTGGCGACTCTGCTGGGGACCCTTATACTGCAACCAGGGCTTCTGGTTCTTTTTGTGGGTTCCTCCTAGCGCTTGATTGATTTGTGTTTACTGGGGTGTTATGTGCTACTTGTGTTTATATGTTTGTTTTATTTATTTGCTTTGTGTACAATTGCTTTACTGCTTTCTTTATAGCTTTGCATATTATCATACTGTCATACTGTGCTACTGGCTGGATCTGTTTGTTTGCTTTGGTGGGTGGGTGTTCCATTGAGAGTTAAGGTCCTATACCTGGGACCTGAGTGACACCTAGGCTAGAGTGAATCATATTCTTTCCCATTCCATCTCGGTCTGGTGCGGGAATATGAAACACGGTTCAGATATGGGTTTCTTCTTGAGAACTCTGTGTTGCAGATTTCCTGCAGTACTAGGGCTATCTGGGAAGCCTGCTAAGTCTGGATGACCTTTAGTATTGACCTTCAGAAACTGGGGTGAATTAGAGGAGGAACTTTTATGGTTATTGTAAACACTGTACCTCCGGGTTAGAAGTGTTTACACTTCTCATAACTGATCCATGTCTGAGGATCCTTGTTTTAGAACACCACCTGTGAGGGGGTTGGGCTGTTTACAGGTTTGCAGGTACCCTTGACCTCAGCATACCCTGTTACTTTGTTTGAATAAGAATACTCCATTTTGGAACAGTTCTTGTGATTCTAAAACCCTGGACATGTGGCTCTTTATTTGAGCCCCCCACCCTGGTTACTGGATTTATAGACCTCCATCTGGAACTCTTGAGCATATGTGGACCTATATCAGAACACTTGATCAGATCCAGCTCAGTCACAAACCCTTGCATATCATTTGCATACATCCTCATTGCATCATTTTAACATGTGTTTATTTGTTTTTCAGGGTATCCATCATATCATTTTGGCTTGGTTTTGACCCCATCATCAGCTTAGACCTATCTTCATCAACACTTGCTTCAGCTATCAGTCACCTGCTGCAGTCACTTGCATCCTCAGTCTCAGCCTACCAGTGGTCCATCTGCAGTGTTGTCCTCAGTCATTATCATCAACACCTATTCTTCATCAACATGGCACCTAAGAAAAGCAATATCTCCTATCATTTCTTTGAGCCTGAGCTAGCCAGCATCAGGAGGATTCAGACCCTGATTACTCCAGACCACATACCATATTTCAGAGAACATTATGGAGGAATCCTTGATATGGTATTGGATTTGGACCCTTCACAAAGGAGCTTGATACATACCTGCCTGCAGTTCTATGACCCTCCCCTGAGGTGCTTTACATTTCATAATTTCCAGTTGGGACCTTTGCTGGAGGAGTATTCATCATTGGTTGGTGTGCCCATCAGGGGTGGAATCCCCTTTAACCCGGAGATGGCTTTCCCAAGTAATGAGGAGATAGCCAAAGCATTACATCTGGAACCAGTTCTGATTGGGCAGAATCTGACATCTAAAGCTGGAATCTCTGGTTTTCATCTAGATTTCTTGACTTCTCAGGCTAGTCTGAAGGCCTCCCTGGGGGAGTGGAAGGCAGTCTGTGCTCTGTTGGCCCTTAGCATATATGGGATCATACTTTTTGCAGATGAGCCTAGGTTTGTTAGCAAGAATGCAGTCCATCTTTTCATCCTGAGAAACCCAGTACCCACCTTACTGGGAGATCTTTATTACTCAGTTCATCAAAGGAATGAAAAGCAAAGGGGAAGATTAGTAAGATGCTGTGCTTCTTTGTTCTACTCTTGGCTGCTCAAGCATTTGCCAAAGACTGATGCATTCCTGAACCCTCACCAGCAGAAGAACTGGGCTAAGAGGCTTGTGGCTCTAACCTCAGATGATATCAGATGGTGTACTCAGGGTACTAAAGGCAGAGACATCATTACAAGTTGTGGACAATTTCCCAATGTGCCTTTGATTGGAGTGAAAGGGTGCATCAATTACAACCCTCTGCTGTTCAAAAGGCAGCTGGGCTATGCATTAGTCCACCCTCCTAGGGTGCAGGATCTGACTGAAACCCTTTATGTTGAAATCAAGCCTAATTTGGCTGTTGTCAGGCAAGCAGCCTGGGCCTGGGACAATGTGCAGACTAAAGGGATAACCATTCTGGGGAAGTGCAATAATGTAGCCTCTGCCCAGTACTATGAGTGGTCACATGCCAGGGCTCAAAATTCTGGAATGCCTTTCACTATTGAAGATATGCCTGGACCCTCCACAACACCACCTCCAGCAACTGTCAGTCTAGAGGAGTTTGAGAAATTGAAAGAGAGAAATGAGAAGCTGACTCAAGCTCTACAGAAGACCCTCTGGGAGAGGAGTGATGGTAGATTGGATATTGAGAGGTTAGAAAAGTTGAAGGTGGAGCATTTGGCTAGAATTGAGAAGTCTGAGGATTACATTAAGAAGTGTAGGGCTGGGGAACAAATTCTGAAGAATGCTTGCAAGGAAGCCCAGTTCCAGAAAGCCAGGACAGACTTGTAGCTGAAGGAGAGTCAGGCTAGGTGGGTCAGGATCACCGAGGCTCGTACTCTGGAGGACAAGAGGGTCCAAGACAAGATAGAGCAGCTGGAAGCTAGTGCAAAAGGGCAGCAGGAAGCCCTGGCAGCAGCCCAGAGGGAGATATCAGAGCTGAAGATCAGAGCTGGAGTGAAGAGGTCAAAGGACAAAAGTCAGCACAAGAAGCTAACTGCAGCTGTTGCTACAAGGAATCTCCTTATCAGGAACCTTACAGAGTGTCCCGCTGATCCTGTGACTGAAGCACTTCTCAAGGAAGTTCAGGAGGATGAGTTTGGTCTTGGTGTTTGACTTTGGTTTGTTGTTGCTTTCATTCTATGTACTTTTATTTTCTTATGATGTATTTTGACCCCTCAGAGGGCTTGTGTTGTAAAAAGAACAAGTTGTATTATTTTACTTTCTTGAATATATATATGTGTTGGTTTGTTTCATCTGAATTCTGCAAGCAACATCACAAGCATCTTCTTCAAGGGGTCTGGAAAGGTCAAAACCAAGTGCCAAGCCGGATACCTTGGGAACAAATAGACACACTGCATTGCATACTAACCTGTTGTTTTGTTTTGTAGGTTTTTGTTTTATTGTTACTAACTCTGTTGTGATCTCAGGAATTATTGCTCGACGACGTGTGTTTCCACTCAACCGTCCACATAGATATCCAACCCGTAACAACCTTCCGGGCATACAGATGGATCAGATGCAGCAGGACCTTACAGAGGTCAGGAACCAAATGACCAACGAGAGGTTGGAAATGAGGAACCAAATGACACAGTTTATGGAGGTAATGAACAACATGGCTCAAAGCCAGGAGAGGTTAAGAGCACTGGTGGAAGGGAGAAATCAGGAAGATCATCAGCCAGGGACTGCTGGGACTAGCAACAATGAGAGAGTCCAACCTCATGTCAATCCCCCAGTCTTTGGACCCCACCTCCACCCAGAGGCCAACATCCCTGTCAATATACAAGGAACTGCCACAGCAGGGAGGGTACTGCAAGAAGACCCCCAGGAAGATCAGTTCACAGTAATGGGAGCTGGGGAAGAAGCCTATGATAGAAGGCTGGATGAGATAGCTGAGAAATTAAGATCCTTAGAGTCTCAAAACTCTTTGGGTTTTGATGTTATGGATATGGGCTTGGTAGACGGGGTCAGGATCCCCCACAAATTTAAGCCACCATGCTTTGAGAAGTATAATGGGACTTCCTGTCCCCGGACCCATCTACAATCCTTCCTGGGGAGGTTGAAAGCCTATACCATGGATGAGAAGCTCTGGATGTTCTATTTTGAGGATAGCTTGACGGGAGCTTCAAGAGAATGGTACTCTCATCTGACAAGAGCAACTATCAGGTGTTGGAAGGACCTGGCAGAGGCCTTTATCAGACAGTATCAGTACAACTTAGATATGGCACCCAACAGGACCCTCCTAATGGGAATGTCACAGTCGACAAGAGAAAGTTTCCGAGAGTATGCCCAGAGATGGAGGCAATTGGCTGCTGCTGTTCAACCACCTATGTCAGAGAGGGAGATGGCAGATATGTTCATGAACACCCTCCAGGGGACTTACATTGATAGGCTAGCTGCCTTCTCGTCTACCAGCTTTGCGGATGTAGTCATAGCCGGGGAGAGAATTGAAAGCCTATTGAAGATGGGTAAGATCTCAGACAACGGTGCAAGCTCATCCAGTAATGCAAGAAAGCCTTTTGCAGGCCCAAGAAGAACTGGTGAGACCAATGCTATCCACACCAACAGGGGCAGGCCCCAATATGTTCATAGGTCTGTGGCAGCAGTCACCATTCCCGCTCCAGCTCATCCACAACCAGCTTATCAACCACCGCAACAGAATTATCAGCAACAACCTCAGTACCAACAACAAAATCAGTATCCTCCGAGAAATTACAACAACAACAACACCAACAACAACAATCAGCAGAGACCATTCCAACAGAGACCTTCTCAGGCCAACAGGGTGATCGATCCGATCCCTATGCCCTATGCAACATTACTGCCACAACTCCTGAAACTCAACCTAGTTGAGCTAAGGACATTGGCCCCTCCAGATCCCAACAGTCTACCCAGAAATTATGACTCCAACGCCAGATGTGCCTTCCATTCAAATGCACCTAGCCATAGTACAGAAAAGTGCAGAGCCTTGCACATGAAGGTACAAGACCTGGTAGACTCTAAGGCCCTGAATTTCGCACCACCACCCAATGTCAACAAAAATCCTATGCCACACCACGGAGGTCCCAGAATCAACGCTATTGAAGAAGACAAGCCGTCTTATTTGATAACCAGTGTGGGTCAGATTCGGACACCGTTGGTAGAGATTAAGGCTCAGCTCCTCGAATGTCAAATGTTCCCGGGGTGTGAGTTAGGGTGCGCTTACTACAATATTTCAGTAAATGGGTGCGATAACTTGAGGAATGGCATAGATGGTCTCATTCAGAGTGGCCAACTTCAAATCACCACATCATTTCCAACAAATCCAGCAATCTCATCAGCAACAATTCCGGTATCTCCTACAACTGCAACAACCATTGTTCCCGACAATTCTTCGGCTTCATCAACAAATGCTTCATCTGTCATTTCAACTGATCAGATATCAACAAATGCTCCTTCTACAACTCCAGCACCACTCCATTTCGAAACTTCTACAACAACAACACCCATCCTTCCAACAATGTTTCCTACAACATCAGCAACAAATAATGAAGACGTCTCAACCGTTACAATGTATTACGATCCAGAGAATAATTCAGCCTACAACTCACAAAGTGCTACTCCCGTCAGAGCACCAGTCACGATATATTACGATCCACAAACTATCACAGTCCCTTCTGCAGCTGCCATCAGTCCAGTCACTGTCACAGTGCCTGGGCCAGTACCTTATGAAAGCAGTAAGGCCATCCCTTGGCATTACGGCTCTGACATATACTGCGAAGGAAAGAAAATCACTCTTGAACCATCAACACCTGCACCACAAATAGACAATGTGGGAGGAGGCGGAGGCTTCACTCGAAGCGGACGTCTCTTTGCTCCACAAATTCAAAGACCCACTGCCGAAGCAGAAGCTGCTGCCAAGGCAAAAGGAAAGAGCCCGGTGCAGGAAGATCAAGCTATTAAGGAAACTTTGAAAACACCCTTTGATCAAGAAGTTGATGAGTTTATGAGGATCATCAAAAAGAGTGATTACAAAATAGTGGATCAGCTTCATCAGACGCCTTCCAAGATCTCCATTCTATCATTGCTTATGTGCTCCGAAGCCCATCGGAATGCACTACTCAAAGTCTTGCACGCAGCTTACGTGCCTGAAGAGATCACCGTCAATCAGTTGGAAACCGTGGTTGGAAATGTTACTGCTAGCAATGGGCTAGGGTTCACCAACACTGACTTGACTACGGAAGGCCGCAATCATAACAAGGCCCTGCACATCACTATGGAATGTAAAGGTGCAGTCCTTTCCCATGTGCTGGTAGACACAGGATCATCCCTCAATGTCTTACCTAAAAAGGCCCTGGTGAAGCTAGAATATGAAGGATTGGCGTTGCGTCCCAGTAACCTGGTAGTAAGAGCCTTTGATGGTTCTAAGAGATCGGTTCTGGGGGAAATTGAGCTGCCTGTAACGATTGGCCCACAAACTTTTAAAACGATCTTCTACGTGATGGACATTCAGCCTGCCTACAGCTGTTTGTTGGGTAGACCATGGATTCATGCCGCTGGCGCATTAACGTCTACCCTTCACCAGAAGTTAAAATTTGAGTGGGAAGGCCAAGTCGTTACTATCTGTGGGGAGGAGGATATTTTTGTTAGCCATCTGGCTACTTACAAATACATTGAGATGGATGGGGAGATCCATGAAACGATGAGCCAAGGGTTTGAGGCCTTGAACGTGAACGAAGCATCTGCTGTATCTGGAATCTCCATGGCATCTTATCAACAAGCCCGGAAGGTTGTTGAAGAGGGGACTGCCCAAGGCTGGGGCAAGGTTTTATCTGTGGAGGAGAAGAAGGACAAATTTGGGTTGGGTTACAGACCAACTCAACAAAATCAAGCAGAGGCTGCTGGGAAGCCCGGTTTTGTCAGTGGGGGATGCTCACCCCTGATGCTATCAACAATTTGGAAGACGAGCTGGAAGAAGAATGCAACCTGGAAAGCTGGATTCGTCCAAAGATCCCGGGGAGCAGTATCTCAAACTGGTCTTCCCAGGAAATTATAAGAGTTACTCATGCAGAGTAATTATTATTTCCTGTATTTTTATAGCATGCATCAAAGTCTTGCATCTTGCCCAAGATGACAAGACTCATTTTGTAATCGGGCCATCTGTACTTTTTGTGCAACAAGATTAATCAATGAAATATCAGACATCTTTTGCAAACAAGTCTCTTTCTTTTCTGCTCACTGTTTTTCCATTTTTCTTTTTGTACAAAAAATAAATGGCGATGTTTTCATAATGACAACTTTATTTCACTTTTCTAAACAAGATTAAAATCAATCACTAAAATGAATAAACTGAACCCTTGCAGAGAGTGCCTTCCAGACAGCACCGACAACAGCACGGCTATGACTTTGTATGACTTTGACAATCCGATCAATCAAGCTGATGAAGGGGTTGAAGAAGATTACGAGCTTCCTGAAGAGCTAGCCAGACTGTTGAGACAAGAGGAGAAGTTTATCACTCCTCATCAGGAGGAGGTGGAAACAATTAATCTTGGTACAGATGAAGATGTGAAAGAAGTCAAAATCGGGGCCGGCCTACAAGACTCAGTAAAGAAACAACTGATTGACCTGCTTCAGGAGTATGTGGATGTGTTTGCTTGGTCTTACCAGGATATGCCAGGGTTGGACACCGATATCGTCATGCACAAGCTGCCTTTAAAGGAAGAATGTCCACCGGTTAAACAGAAACTGCGCCGCACTCGCCCAGACATGGCAATGAAAATCAAAGAAGAGGTACAAAAGCAGTGGGACGTCGGGTTCCTTGCTGTGACTAGCTATCTGCCGTGGGTTGCTAATATAGTACCTGTGCCTAAGAAAGACGGCAAAGTGAGGATGTGTGTTGACTATCGGGACTTGAACAGAGCCAGCCCAAAAGATGACTTCCCATTACCGCACATTGATGTATTGGTGGATAACACGGCTCAGTTCTCGGTATTCTCCTTCATGGACGAATTTTTAGGATACAATCAGATTAAAATGTCACCTGAAGACATGGAGAAGACAACCTTCATCACACCCTGGGGCACGTTCTGTTACAAGGTGATGCCATTCGGGTTGAAGAATGCTGGCGCGACATATCAACGGGCTATGGTAACATTATTCCACGATATGATCCATAAAGAAATAGAATGTTACGTGGATGACATGATTGCCAAGTCCCTCACAGAAGAAGACCACCTGGTAAATCTGTTGAAGTTATTCAAGCGCCTGAGGAAGTACCAACTGAAGTTGAACCCCAACAAGTGCACATTCGGGGTGCGATCCGGTAAGCTGCTGGGATTTATTGTAAGCGAGAAAGGGATTGAAGTTGACCCTGATAAAGTCAAAGTTATTCAAGAGATGCCTGCGCCAAAAACTGAGAAAGAAGTTCGAGGGTTCTTAGGCCGATTGAACTACATTTCATGGTTCATATCTCACCTTACAGCAACCTGCGAACCCTTGTTCAAGCTATTAAGAAAAGAACAGACGGTCAGGTGGAACGAAGACTGCCAAAGGGCTTTTGACAAGATCAAGGAATACTTACAAGAGCCTCCAATCCTTATGCCTCCAGTTGAAGGAAGACCTCTGATAATGTACCTGACAGTATTAGAAGAGTCAATGGGGTGTGTGTTGGGCCAGCATGACGAGTCTGGTCGAAAAGAGTATGCAATATACTACCTAAGCAAAAAGTTTACCGACTGTGAACAACGTTATTCACTGCTCGAGAAAACTTGCTGTGCTTTAGCGTGGGCTGCTCGCCGACTGAGACAGTATATGTTGACCCACACTACCTTATTGATCTCAAAGATGGACCCAGTTAAGTACATTTTCGAGAAGCCAGCACTTACCGGACGGGTTGCAAGATGGCAAATGATTCTCACGGAATATGACATTCAGTACACCTCTCAGAAAGCTATCAAGGGCAGTGTACTATCTGAATATCTTGCTGAGCAACCCATTGATGACTACCAGCCTATGAGATTTGACTTCCCTGATGAAGACATCATGTTCATAAAATCAAAAGATCATGAAGAGCCTATTCACACTAAAGGGCCTGACCCGGAAGAAGAATGGACTATGATGTTTGACGGGGCTGTTAATATGAATGGTCGTGGTGTTGGTGCAGTACTCATTACACCTAAGGGGGTTCACATGCCTTTCTCGGCAAAACTCACTTTCAACTGCACTAACAACGAAGCTGAATACGAAGCTTGCATTATGGGTCTTGAGGAAGCCATTGAACTCAGGATCAAGACTTTAACTGTGTTCGGAGATTCAGCTCTGGTAGTTAATCAGACCAACGGGAAATGGTACACCCACCAAGATCATCTGATACCTTACAGGGATTATACAAGAAGGTTATTGACTTTCTTCACAACAGTCAAGCTTGAGTATATCCCTCGGGACGAGAATCAGTTTGCAGATGCTCTGGCTACCATTTCGTCCATGATCAAAGTTCAGGCTACCAACTTTGTACCTCAGATTTCAGTATCCAGACTTGACAGACCAGCATATGTATTTGCAGCAGATGTTGTCAAAGATGATAAGCCTTGGTTCCATGACATTAAATGCTTCTTGGAGGATCAAACATACCCACCTGGGGCATCTTCCAATGATAAGAAGACTTTGAGAAGGCTTGCTGGTAGTTTCTTTCTGAACACTGATGGGTCTTTATACAAAAGGAACTTTGATATAGTACTCCTCAGATGTGTTGATAAGACGGAAGCAGATTTGTTGATGCATGAAGTGCACGAAGGATCCTTTGGTACCCATGCAGGAGGGCATGCCATGGCCAAGAAGTTGTTGAGGTCAGGGTATTATTGGATCACAATGGATGCAGACTGTTGTGTCTACGCCAGAAAATGCCATAAATGCCAGATCTATGCAGATAAGGTGCATGTGCCTCCCAATCCTTTGAACATAATGTCTTCGCCATGGCCCTTTGCTATGTGGGGTATTGATATAATTGGCAAGATCGAGCCGACTGCTTCGAATGGCCACAGATTCATCCTGGTCGCCATTGACTATTTCACCAAGTGGGTCGAAGCAGCTTCATATGCAAATGTTACAAGACAAGTGGTAGCCAGATTTCTGAAGAGAGATATCATCTGTCGATACGGAGTTCCCGAGCGAATCATTACTGATAATGGTTCCAACTTGAACAACAAAATGATGGCAGAACTATGTCGGGACTTCAAGATCCAACACCACAATTCTTCTCCTTACAGGCCAAAGATGAATGGCGCTGTTGAGGCAGCTAATAAGAATATCAAGAAGATTGTGCAGAAGATGGTAGTCACCTACAAAGACTGGCATGAAATGCTACCATTTGCCTTGCATGGGTACCGCACGTCAATCAGAACATCCACTGGGGAAACACCGTATCAGCTTGTGTATGGTATGGAGGCAGTCCTACCTGTTGAAGTTGAATTACCCTCCTTGCGAGTACTGATGGATGTTAAGCTGAACGAAGCAGAGTGGGTCCGGTCCCGATACGAGCAGCTGAGTCTGATTGAAGAGAAAAGATTGGCTGCAATCTGTCATGGGCAGTTGTATCAGAAAAGAATGAAGAGAGCCTTCGATCAGAAAGTCAGGCACCGAGAATACCAAGTAGGGGATCTTGTGCTGAAAAGAATCCTCCCTCCTCATACAGACCACAGGGGCAAATGGACTCCAAACTATGAAGGACCATTCGTAGTAAAGAAGGTTTTCTCCGGTGGAGCACTGATGCTCAGCACCATGGATGGTGAAGACTTCCCGTCCCCTGTGAATTCAGATGCAGTTAAAAAATACTTCGCATAAAAGACCCGCTGGACACAAAAACAGAATGTAAGTCCAGGCAAAAATAGGGCATCCCGACGAGTCAAAAACAGAATAAAAGACTCGGGCAAAAATAGGGGAAAAATAGAAAAAATGTACACCCGCTGAGTTGAAAAGCCACATTGGACAACTCAGGCAAAAATGGGTATCCCGATGGATTGAAAACCCGAAAGGGCGATCCATGCAAAACAAGGGAATAAGCGAACAACTGCAGTCTGAATTCGTCTGTATCGCCTACAACTTGGTACGCCTCTAAAGGATTAAGCTCCAATCAGAATTAACCTTCTCCAGAAAGCAAGACGAGAAGAACGTCAAAAGTCATGCGAGTCATAGCAAGAGGGGAAACTCCTTTGAAAGCGTCGTCAATATCGCCAGCACTTTGTTTCTCAATTTGTAACAGTCTCCTCATTTTAGGAGATATGTTTATTTGACTGTATCTCGCCAATTCAGGGCATTTGAATTAATAAAATCAGATTTTTCCGTCATGTTGCGTCTTGTACATTTTTTGCAAAGAATGTCTGATGTCTCTAAAAAACTAATTGCATAAGTACAGATGCTTTCCTCTAAAAAATAAAAACACGTGCTTGCAGGAAATATACTTACTCTCAGAAGCGTATAACTCCTATGGCAGAATCCAGTAAGGGATACCTCGGGAATACTTGTGCGTTTCTCTATCTTTGCAGGATTGCAGGTATTCAAAAGCGCAACTCGGGGCATGTAGGCTTCACCCCAGCAAGCTGGCAGATCAACACTCAGTCATAGCACTCAAGGTGCTTTCTCCCCAGCTGAGTTGCCACTGATAGCTTCCCCAGTTAAGTTACCACTTGTCACTTATCCCCACCAGAGTTGCCAGGCATCACCTCTCCAACAGGGCAGTACTAGAAGATGCCCATATCCCCAGCTTAGTTGTCAAGTATCATCCTCAGCAGAATTTTCTAGGAAGTTCTTTCAGTGATCTTTTCCCCAGCCAAGTTGCCATTGGCCAAGATCCAGGGAACCATCTCCCCACAGAGTGTCAGCCTCTATTCAGAAGAGCAACGCATGAAGGAGTCACAACAGAGTACGGAAAGCTTCTACAAAAGCTGGGTCATTCATTTACTGGGATATGTCAATCAGTGACTTATTCCCCAAACAGATACTTCTCATCAGATCTACCAATGATCACATCCCCAGCTGGGATGCCCATTTTTAACAGATCAACCAGAGATCTTCGCGGTAGTGGGATCCGAATCCCGGTTTGATATCTTTGCATAATCATAGCATTTGCATCATATTCACCCACAAAGCGTAGCATTCCATCTAATACGGAGCATTACGGCAAAAATCAAACATATAGCATAATCATAAGTCATGTTTTGAATCAAACACACGTGAATAATAAATCCATCAATATGCGGAATACTTTCCCCAAAATCCCCACCAGAGTCCCCAGCAAAAGCAGTTGCCTCACAATTCACAAACACCAGTATATACTCATTTTGACACCCGTCCGTGTCGTCATTCCCCAGTAAAGTTACCTGAACATTCTTTGCAAACAAAACCACTCGTATTATAGAAGCTTCCTGATACCCGCCCGTATCATACCCCCAACAAAAAACCAAAGACATCATCTTTGCACTCACCTATACTTGTATTTACTCCTTTTTGACACCCGTCTGTGTCATCTTTCCCCAGCGCAGTCGCCTACACTTTTACACCCCATATACTTGTTGATATTATACTTTTCTCCTTTTGACCCTCGTCCGTGTCCCTCTCCCCAGCAGATAAAAACTCATCTATACAATATTCACACTCGTACTTATACAGATACTCGTCCGTATCTTGTATACACCATTTATATTCCCACAGATTCGGCATTGGTCCATGTTCTTTGTTAACCAGTTGGTACTCGTCCGTACCATCATCTCAGAACATGTGTCAGGCGTTTGTAGTCTTAAGGATGCTCGTCCGTATCTTTAATCCATACACTGTGTCAAACACTTACGTCTCCTTGAATATAGATACTCGTCTGTGTCTACTATTCCCCAGAAGGGTCCCTCCAGATTCAATGCTCGTCCGTGTTCCTTGTTAACCAGTTGATACTCGCCCGTATCATCATCTCTGAACACGTGTCAGTATTTTGTTTCTACATGATACTCGTCCGTATCATAGTCTTAAGGATGCTCGTCCGCATCTTTAATCTATACACAGCATCTAAACACTTGTACCTTTTGTTTCTTGGATATGAACACTCGTCCGTGTTTACTATTCCCCAGTAGATCACCAGCAAAGCATTTTTTCCTTTTTATCTGACACTCGTCCTGTGTCATGATAAACCCTGAGAGCAGCCGTACCCTGCTAGGTGGTCGTCCTCCACCTCTTGATGATCGTCCTCCATCATGCTCATCCGATGGCCGTCCCCATCGTTGATATTTAGCAGCCGTCCCCTGCTAGGTGGTCGTCCTCCACCTCTTGATGATCGTCCTTCATCATTTTATCCAATGGCCGTCCCCATTGTTGATTTTGGTTATCTGGCGTTCGTCCTACGTCATGACAAACCTTGAGAGCAGCCGTCCCCTGCTAGGTGGTCGTCCTCCACCTCTTGATGGTCGTCCTCCATCATGCTCATCCGATGGCCGTCCCCATCGTTGACCCTTTTATCCGGCATTCGTCCTATGTCGCGATATTTTCGGCAGCCGTACCCTGCCAGGTGGTCTTCCTCCACCTGAGATGACCGTCCCTCATCTTAACCCGACAGAGCAGCCGTCCCCTGCTAGGTGATCGTCCTTCACCTTTGATGACCGTACCTCATCATCTGTTTATTTCATTTATTCTTTAACCCGATGGCCGTCCCCGTCGTGGTCCCTTTTCTTTTTAGCCCGATGGCCGTCCCCATCGTTGCTCACTTTACTTTATGAACTTGATGGCCGTCCCCGTCATGTTTCATCAATACCCAGAGAGTCTTGCAGCTTTACTTGATGGCCGTCCCCATCATAATATCTTATTTTTCCCAGCTAGTCGGCCGTCCCCGTCTTGGCTTTACCTTTTATCCCCAGCATGTCGGTCGTCCCCGTCATTGCTCTTTACCCAGCAGTCGTCCTCTGCTCGACGGTCGTCCTCCGTCGCCCACACTTTACAATATACTTTATTTTACAATCTATATCCCTTTTCTTCTTCATTCTGTGAGTGCAAATTTTGGACTGTCTTTGGTATTCAACCACAAGTTATCTTGTTTGCCTGATAAGCCTTCGCTTACATCTTACACAGCTAACTCATGTTTGAATAGGGGCAGCTGTAAACACCCCAAATTTTCCCTCACTCATTCACACCATGACTTGTGATCATTCTCATATGCATAAACACAATCATAACATCTCATATCCCATTTTTGATTCACTGCATAGATTCAAAGTCATCTGCATCTAGGGTTTGTGATCTGAGCAATCCAGGAGCTTCTTGAGCCACTCCAAAGGTCATAAATCACTTAAAAGGGGTCCATGTATGTTCAAGCATCATATTATATCCTCTCAAAGTCAATAATGCCAAAGAATCACAAGAACTGGGATTGGTATGGAAGCAGAGCCAGGATAGACTGCACAGATGACCTAAAATTAGGGTTTTGGTTTCAGAGGCCATAACTCCAAATTTTTTGGTCATTCTTGTTTCTATTGGTCTCTATATAGTATAGGGAGTATGCATATCAATTTTCATGAAGAAATTCCATGGGGAAGTCATCTGATCAAGAGTTGACTTTTCAGACAAGTCAGTGCAAAATCAGGGCATCTGAGGCCCCCAATGACCCAACCAAGGGGTGATCTTCATCATTTTGAGTGTATTTGATCTTTATTTGATCATGGAAGAGGTTTGAAGTTCACAAAATTCAAGAATTACAAGTTTTTGTAAAGTTGACTTTTTTGGGCATGGTTGACTTTTAAGGAATATGTCATTTTAGGCAATTTTTCAACCCTTACTTTTTGATCCAAAAGTGCTTCAAATGGAAAAACTTTGGTCATGAAAGTTGTAGAATAGATCTTTCCCTTTTCAAAAAGTACAAGAACATGACCTAATTCATTTTGGATCAAAAGTTATGGTTCATCAAAGTTGGCAAAAATCACTAATTTTCAAGTTATGCACCAATTGGAAATTTGCAAATTCATGTACCAAGCATTCTAGTGACTTCAAAATGACTTCAAAACTTCATCATATGATCATATATGACCCCAAAAACAGAATTGGCCCAAGGAATTTTGCATTGCTTGCCTTGATTTCCAAAGTTCCATAAGGCATTTTTCATAAGGGTGCAAAGAGGGATTTTTGACAAAATCATTCTCCAAAGAGTTATGTGATCACTAATCATTTTCTATGCATTGCCATGACCAATTGAGACATCATGTGACAAAATTCAGCAAGAAGAATCACATGTGCATAAGCAAAAATCATGAGAAAACACAAGTGGACAACTTGCAAAATCACTCTCAACTCATGATCCACATGTTGCAGTCATTCATAAGCAATCCAATGGTCATCCTTGACTCAAGCTGAAGCAAGACATGCCCTAACACAGCTGCTGCCATAGCCCATACTGCAAGTACCAATCACATTGACTTTTTGGCAAAAACTCCCATACTCTTGGCACAGTGAGCAGCCACCCTACTGACCTGCCCCACAGGCTATCCACACAACTTGGAGATGTTATAGCAAAGCATTGAGCATTGAAGCAAGCCAGAACACAGCATACCACAAAACTGTCAAAGAGCTTCTTCTCTTCGATTCTCATTTTCCAGCCACCAAACATCAAAACTCTCTTCACCAACAAATCAAACACATAAAGAGGAACCAGAATCAGCCATTAACAGAGCTTGAAACCACTCACACACAAACTCCATTTTCTGATACACCAGAACTGGACTTCTCAAAATAGCTTGTTTAAGCTCATTCCAAGCCTACCATTAGCATCAGGAGAACCATTGGGGTGAGTCTACATCAAGGAGAAACCCAGAAAGCCCATAAATAGGATCTTCCATCTCAGGTATGGCCATGAAAGTTTTCTCTCAGAGCTTGCATTTTAAGTTATAAATGGATTGTGTATGTCTTGTTGATCATGGGGATGGGTTTACATTTAGAAATAAGTGAGAAATGAGGATTTACCAGGGCTCTGAAACTTTGCCCGTGAATCTTCATGGCTTCGATTCTCTTCATTTGAGCATGAGAAATTTAGTTTGAAAGTTGATTTGAGTGAGGATTGAGTAGAGGAACATTTCCCTGGCTTTAATTTGAAGTATAGTGGCCTGAATCATGATCTAGGGTTTTGATGCTGCCGGAGAAGATGACCGGAGCTTCCCTCCGGTCACCTGAATTTGTTTAACCCTAATCTTGTAATTAAATGAGGTTTAAATCTTGAGCGTTGGATCATCTGACTTGCCTTGACTTCGCGCGCGGATGAGTGGTTCAGATGGGTCCACTGTGCCCTAATCACCATTAATCCATTTAATTAATTCATAAAACTTAATTAAAGTCAGAGTCAATCCAGACCATTCATCTGCGCGCCAAGTCAATGGTCTCCCCCCAGCTTCAAATCTCATGCGTTGGATCTGCATACTTCCATTTATTTTGATTTTAATTTCATTTTTTCTCATTTAATTTGTACAATTTATTTAAAATAGCAAAAATTATTTAAAAATTATGAAACTTTTTGTCAAGAGTTTCATTAATTTTTAAAACACAAAAATATTTTTTATTTTCATTTTTAGCATTAAAAAGTATTTTTAAATATTTAAAAGTTTATTTTTAATTGATTAATGAAAATTAATTTATTAAAAATGCTTTTAGGTATTTAAAAATCACCAAAAAATTCATGAAATGTTTTAAGACATTTAGAAAAATTGTCCAACCTTCAAACCAAATTTATTTTTTGATCTTGATGCATTTTGAGAATTTTTCATTGAATTAAAATCATTTTGATGCATTATTTTGATCCCAACTTCAAAAAAATCATTTCTGCCTATCCATGAAGAGTTGGACCTTGATTCTTTTTGAATTGCATTGTGTTTAGCATGTAGTTTGTGAGATTAAATGGCCTTGATTTGATCTTTCATTTTCCATTTGCTTGATAATTTTCTTGTTAAGGAACCCTAAAACCCTAGAGAACTTGGAAAAATCATAACTTGAAATTGGTTAGGAGTTGAGACCTCTCCTTTGGGCAGTGGGTTAGTATAGGATTAGGGGTCCTTTGAGTGAATTTTCAATTTTTTATAATGTTGTTTGCTTCTGATTTTGGTTTTTGTTTGATGCTTTGATCATAAACCCTAATTTGGGCTTCCATATGCATCCATCTTGCATTTTCTTGCATAACATGACTTGCCATGACATTCCATGCCTTCATTTGATTCATTTAACATCATAAGACATATTGAAAGCATGTTTGATCATTGCACCTTGCATTTGTCATGTTGTATGCCATATGCATCTCATAACCTTTCATGTATGTTCTTGGTTCTTAACTTGCTCCATTTGGCATCCATGAGCTTGTACGATCATCCACATGTTTTGTTTCTGGTTTGTAGCATCTCATAGCATCATTAACATCACATATATGCTTCTGGTTTTGGTTTGCCTCATACCATTTCATCTCATTTTGCATTGCATTGCACTTTCTTTTCTAACCTTTCAGGTGGTAAGTGATTTTGAGAAGTGAATTTGCCTTCACTTCTCATACTTTCTTCTCATCTCTCTCTTGCATCCTTGCTGCATTTTCATATGTGTTTGAGATTGAGCTTGCTCATTCTTCTTCTTCTTACTTTCTTTCTCCAAGTGACTTGACTTCTTGAATGAAGCAAGTTACTTGGCTTCTCCTGATCCCTTCATCTGCTTCCTGGTGGTTCCTCTGAAGACTTCTTTTGAAAACCTCACAAACCCTAGGAACAACCAAGCATGACAATGATTAGGGTTTTGATTAGTCTCCCCTCTTAGTTTTACCTTTGTGTCTCTTTGAGTCTTCTCTTCTCATCTCATAATCAGGGACTAAACCCTAAAGGCTTTAAGGCTTTGTGATTAAGCTTATGCCTGCATCCTTCTCTTAGGATGGAGTGTATAACTTTAATCCTAAGTGTTAAACCCTTAATGTGTTTCAATCTCTTAATCAATCCACTTAATAATCATCAAAGCATCACACTTGTAACTTGGGCCTTGCATTAGGGTTCTAATTCTTCCTTAACTGGTTAAGAAGGACTAACCCTAGTGTTAATGGACAAGTCCCCCTCAAGTTGTCTTACAAACCCTAAAAATCACTTCATCATCATACCATTAAATAAAGTCCACTTAACCAAAGGCTTGTTTTGTCATGAGTTTAATCCCTAATCATGGATTAAGTTGAGGAGCTTTCCTCAGCTTAAACATTCTCATCTATTATCCTTCTATTAGGATGGTGTAATGAGTCTGTTTAATCCCTGATTATGGCTTAATCTCATTACTTAACACTAAACGAAAACACCAAAAACATCTAAATAATCACAAGTAGGTTAATGATCTTAATCCTGCATCAAAGGTGATTAAGTGTGAGAAGCTGACTTCACACTTAAGGTATTCTCATTACCCCTAATCAGAGGGATGATGTGATGAGTTTACTAAAACCATTGGTTTAGGCTTAAGCTCATTATCTTATGACAAAATCTCAAAAGCAATAAAAGACTGAAAATACAAAAACAAACAATAATCGTTTCCTTCGGGATTCTTTTCTCATCATCTTCACTCATAAACGAGAACTTGCTTCTTCCGTCTAATGCAAGACAGTTTGCATCTGTGCCAGACAGATCATACACTTGAGCATAGGCAAGTAAGCAGTTCACAGGTCAATTCATCTTTCAGTCTCTTTGGGTCGAACTACGGTGTTCTGACTTCCTCATTGCACGAGAGGATACGTAGGCATAACTTAACAGTTATCGAACAAAAGTCTCTGTATATTCCCCCTCCTTCCAGCTTTATTCTTAGCCTCATTATCATGAGCATTTCACTCTTGTCCTTACACTGACACTGTACATTTATACACATCACATTTCTTTACACTGACACCTGTACATCTTTTTCCAGCTTATTTATACACAGATTGCACTGACACTACCCCTTTAAAACACAAATCTTTTAAGCGTGGATCCCGTCGAGTACGACGGACAATCTGGGTGCTAATACCTTCCCAGGTTGTAACCAACCCCCTTTCTCAGTCTCTCTGGTTCGCAACCGTCTTATCCATGTCTTTCTAGGTCTATGCAGCATTACCTTTCCTCCGGGATAAAAATGCCCAGCTGGCGACTCTATTCATCTCCAGTGAGTTCACTGCTGTGTGTTCTCATTGTCCCTCTCGCCGACTGTTCGCGTCTGTACCTTTATTTGGGCCATTCCCCATTTATCGGGAGCGACACAGAGTAATTATTATTTCCTGTATATTTTAAGCATGCATCAAGTCTTGCATCTTGCCCAAGATGACAAGACTCATTTTGTAATCGGGCCATCTGTAATTTTTGTGCAACAAGATTAATCAATGAAATATCAGACATCTTTTGCAAACAAGTCTTTTTCTTTTCCGCTCACTGTTTTTCCATTTTTCTTTTTGTACAAAAAATAAATGGCAATGTTTTCAAAATGACAACTTTATTTCACTTTTCTAAACAAGATTAAAATCAATCACTAAAATGAACAAACTGAACCCTTGCAGAGAGTACCTTCCAGACAGCACCGACAATAACACAGCTATGACTTCGTATGACTTTGACAATCCGATCAATCAAGCTGATGAAGGGGTTGAAGAAGATTACGAGCTTCCTGAAGAGCTAGCCAGATTGTTGAGACAAGAGGAGAAGGTTATCACTCCTCATCAGGAGGAGGTCGAAACGATTAATCTGGGTACAGATGAAGATGTGAAAGAAGTTAAAATCGGGGCCGGCTTACAAGTCTCAGTGAAGAAACAACTGATTAACCTGCTTCAGGAGTATGTGGATGTGTTCGCTTGGTCTTATCAAGATATGCCAGGGTTGGACACCGATATTGTTATGCACAAGCTGCCTTTAAGAGAAGAATGCCCGCCGGTTAAACAGAAACTGCGCCGTACTCGCCCAGACATGGCAAGGAAAATAAAAGAAGAGGTACAAAAGCAATGGGACGCCGGGTTCCTTGCTGTAACTAGCTATCCACCGTGGGTTGCTAATATTGTGCCTGTGCCTAAGAAAGACGGCAAAGTGAGGATGTGTGTTGACTACCGGGATCTGAACAGAGCCAACCCGAAAGATGATTTCCCATTACCTCACATTGATGTTTTGGTTGATAATACGGCTCAGTTCTCGGTATTCTCCTTCATGGACGGATTTTCGGGGTACAACCAAATCAAAATGTCACCCGAAGACATGGAGAAGACAACCTTCATCACACCCTGGGGCACGTTCTGTTACAAGGTGATGCCATTCGGGTTGAAGAACGCTGGTGCAACATATCAACGGGCTATGGTAACATTATTCCAGGATATGATCCATAAGGAAATCGAGTGTTATGTGGATGACATGATTGCCAAGTCCCTTACAGAAGAAGACCACTTGGTAAATCTGCTGAAGTTATTCAAGCGTCTGAGGAAGTACCAACTGAAGCTGAACCCCAACAAGTGCACATTCGGGGTGCGATCTGGTAAGCTGCTGGGTTTTATTGTAAGCGAGAAAGGGATTGAGGTTGACCCTGATAAAGTCAAAGCCATCCAAGAAATGCCTGCACCAAAGTCTGAGAAGGAAGTTCGAGGGTTTTTAGGTAGATTGAATTACATTTCACGATTCATATCTCACCTTACGGCAACATGTGAACCCTTGTTCAAGCTGTTAAGAAAAGAACAGACGGTCAGGTGGAATGAAGATTGCCAGAGGGCTTTTGACAAGATCAAAGAATACCTGCAAGAACCTCCAATCCTTATGCCTCCAGTTGAAGGAAGACCTCTGATAATGTACTTGACAGTATTAGAAGAGTCAATGGGGTGTGTGTTGGGCCAGCATGACGAGTCTGGTCGAAAAGAGTATGCAATATACTACCTAAGCAAAAAGTTTACCGACTGTGAACAACGTTATTCACTGCTCGAGAAAACTTGCTGTGCTTTAGCGTGGGCTGCTCGCCGACTAAGACAGTATATGTTGACCCACACCACTTTATTGATTTCAAAGATGGACCCAGTTAAATACATTTTCGAGAAGCCAACTCTTACCGGGCGGGTTGCAAGATGGCAAATGATTCTCACGGAATATGACATTCAGTACACGTCTCAGAAAGCTATCAAGGGCAGTGTATTGTTAGAATATCTTGCTGAGCAACCCATTGATGACTACCAGCCTATGAGATTTGACTTCCCTGATGAAGACATCATGTTCATAAAAGCAAAAGATCATGAAGAGCCTATTCACACTGAAGGGCCTGACCCAGAAGAAGAATGGACTATGATGTTTGATGGGGCTGTTAATATGAATGGTCGTGGTGTTGGCGCAGTACTCATTACACCTAAGGGAGTTCACATGCCTTTCTCGGTGTAGATGTTTAAGAATTGGCAGAATTTTTGACCAAACAAGAAATGTTAAATTCAGTTCAGAATGTCCTATCAGATGTTGGGACATTAGCAAACAGAGTGTGTGAACTTATTTCAGGATGTCCTACCAGATGTTGGGACATTGTGTAAATGACTAAGTTCAGTTTTGTCAGGATGTCCCAACAGATGTTGAGACATCTCAGACCTGCTACCAGAATTAATTATTGATTAACAGATCAGAGATATTTAAGGAGAATTATCTGGAATTAATTAATGATGGATATAAAACAGAACAAGGCGCATCTGTAGGGAGTTTTAAATTGAAGATTCAGATTAAAACAGAAGACCTAATGCACCTAGAATATAGGAGGTAACAAACCCTAAATTCAAGGTGACAGCTGCTGCACATTAGGGCTGGATCATTCTACAGAAAGCCCAAAATTCAGATACCTATTTAAGCAACAGAAACTCATAGAATTGAGTACGAATTTCAGAAGACCAAATAGGGTGTCTAGTGTTTTAATAGCAGGTTATTTATTATGTACCACTTTATGAGCTTTTAAGCAAAAGTGCATTTGTGACTTGATTGAAACTGTTAAGTAAGATCAAGCTGTTTTGTTTGAAGGATGTCTTCAATTTCAGTAAACTTGTAAACTTGATCACTGTGTGATTGAGGGGGAGTGAGTAGGGTACTCTTATCTAAGTGAGTCTTAGGTAGAAATTGCATTGGGTAAGTATTAAGTGATAGATTAAACAGGGTGGTTTAAGTCTAGAATTAATATTACTAATAGTGGATTTCCTCCTGGCTTGGTAGCCTCCAGATGTAGGTGTGGTTATACACTGAACTGGGTTAACAAACTTCTGTGTTGTTTACTTTTCTTGCTATTTAAGTTTTGGTTAAATTTGTCAAATGTCCTATTAAGTGTTGGGACATCTCTTAGGACATCTCATACCTGATCACAGAATTTCAATTGGCATCAGAGCAGGCACCCTGCCTGTTTATACTGGGTGAGATCTAGGGAATACAAATTCTGTAACATGGACAGAGATTTAGGGTCAGTAAATAGACCACCTATACTGGATGGATCTAATTATGACTACTGGAAGCCAAGAATGATTGCATTCTTAAGGTCACTTGACAACAGGGCATGGAGAGCAGTCAATGTTGGATGGGATTACCCTATCCAAGACACCAAAGATGGATCAAAAGTGCTGAAACCTGAAGAAGAATGGAGTAAGGAGGAAGAAGACTCAGCACTAGGCAACTCAAAAGCCTTAAATGCTTTATTCAATGGCATTGATAGGAACATTTTCAGACTTGTGCATCATTGTGAGCTGGCCAAAGATGTTTGGGACACTCTCAAAACAACTCATGAAGGAACATCAAAAGTAAAAATGTCAAGACTTCAACTTCTCACCACCAAGTTTGAAAACTTGAGAATGAAGGAAGATGAATCAATTCATGAGTTCTATATGAACATCTTGGATATAGCCAATACTTCTGGAGCTTTGGGAGAAAAGATGACTGATGAGAAGCTTGTAAGAAAGATTCTCAGATCTTTGCCAAAAAGATTTGACATGAAAGTCACTACAATAGAAGAAGCTCAAGACATATGCTCCATGAAAATTGAAGAACTCATTGGTTCCCTTCAAACTTTTGAGATGGGAATGAATGACACAAATGCCAAAAAGAACAAAAGCATAGCTTTGGTGTCAAATACAGATGAAGAAGAAGATGATGAATCAGCAAATGATAAAAGCTTATCAGAAAATCTTGCCTTACTTGGAAGACAAGTCAAACAAATTCTCAGAGGAATGGAAGGCAAATCCAAACCTAGTGGAAGAAACACAACCTCTGAAAACAGAAGACCTTATGATGCTAACAAAAGATTAAAGTATGCTGAAAAGATCAGTCAAGATAAAGGAGTCAAATGCCATGAATGTGAAGGATATGGACATATCAAGTTTGAATGTCCTACCTACTTAAAGAGGCAAAAGAAAGGACTCTCTGTGACCTGGTCTGATGAAGACTCAGGAGAGTCAGAAGAAGAATCAGCTAAGCATATTACTGCTCTAGCTGGACTGTGTGAATATGATAGTGATTCCAGTTGTGGAGAACTTACTTATGAAGAACTTGAGCAAGCATTCAAAGATCTATACAAAAGAAGCTCTGAAATATGCAGTGATGTTATAAAGCTAAAGAAGCAGAATGAGACTTTAGAAGATGACAAAGCAAATGATCAGGAGATCATTGAAACCTTAAAAAGTGAAGTAAGCCTTCTCAACTCTAAATTGGAACATATGTCCAAATCTGTTAGAATGTTGAACAGCAGCTCAAACACACTGGATGTTATTCTCAGCAATAATAAACATTCAGGGGACAAAAGTGGACTGGGATATGACAGAGATGAAGCAAGCTCTAGCAGAACTACTTCAAAAACTACACAGTCAAACAAGATGTCCCAACAGATGCTCCAACATCAGAACACAAAGACAAACATAATGTTCCAACAGATGTCTCAACATTCTGGAAAGAACAAAATGAAGAAAAAATATCAAAGATGGAGATGTCATCACTGTGGAAGATTTGGGCATATCAAACCTCACTGTTATAAGTTACATGGATATCCAAATCAGATGTGTCAGCAACCTTCCAAGCAGAAAGTAGAAGGTACCAAGAAAGTGCTGCATAGAAATCAGCAACCTCCTAAGCAGAAGACAGAGGTCATCAAGAAAGTTTGGAGACCAAAAGCTGACATTCAGACTGATCTAAGCCACATATCCAAGAACAAGATCAACAATCAAGCTTGGAGATCAGCTGAACAACACTCAGAGCAGAGGCATCAAAAGAAATATCATCTCATCTGGTCAAAGAAAAGTACTGCATACATAGCACATACATCACTGAGAGTATCAGCTAAAGAAGACTGGTACTTTGACAGTGGATGCTCAAGACACATGACTGGATTAAAGAATTTGCTAGTAAACTTAAAATCACATTCATCCAGGTATGTTACCTTTGGAGATGGAGCTAAAGGAGAAATCAAGGGAGTTGGAACCTTGAATTGTCAAGATGTTCCAAGACTAGATGATGTGCTGCTAGTTAAAGGTTTAACTGCTAACCTGATCAGCATAAGTCAACTATGTGATCAAGGATACAGTGTAAACTTTACCAAATCTGAATGTATAGTGACTAACAAAGAACAAGAGGTTGTCATGAAAGGAGCCAGATCTAAAGACAACTGTTACATGTGGGAATCCCAAAATCTCAGTCTCACTTCAACCTGCTCTCTAGCTAAAGAAGAAGAAGTGAAACTGTGGCATCAAAGACTAGGTCATCTTCATTTCAGAGGCATAAAGAAGATCATATCTATGGATGCTGTAAGAGGTATTCCTAAACTGAAGATTGATGATGGCAAAATATGTGGTGAATGTCAAATAGGCAAGCAAACCAAGATGTCCCATCCAAAGCTCCAACATCTGACAACTTCCAAAGTTTTGGAACTTCTACATATGGATCTTATGGGACCTATGCAGGTTGAAAGTCTTGGTGGTAAGAGGTATGCCTATGTTGTGGTTGATGACTTTTCAAGATATACATGGATAAACTTTATCAAAGAAAAGTCATATGTATTTGATGTATTCAAAGAATTATGTCAAAGATTGCAAAGGGAAAAATCCAGCTGTGTGATCAGAATTAGAAGTGATCATGGAAAGGAATTTGAGAATCAAAAGTTCTTAGATTTCTGTTCTTCAGAAGGAATCAATCATGAGTATTCTTCACCTATCACACCTCAACAGAATGGGATTGTTGAAAGGAAGAATAGAACCATTCAAGAATCAGCAAGAGCTATGATCCATGCTAAAAAGTTGCCTCTATACTTTTGGGCTGAAGCTATGAACACTGCCTGTTACATCCATAACAGAGTTACTTTAAGGAAAGGAACTTTGTCCACAATATATGAAGTCTGGAAGGGCAGAAAACCCACTGTGAAGTACTTTCATGTGTTTGGAAGTAAATGCTATATTCTGGCAGATAGGGAGCAAAGGAGAAAAATGGATCCTAAAAGTGATGAAGGGATTTTCCTTGGATACTCTATAAACAGCAGAGCATATAGAGTATTTAATTACAGAACAAAGGTTATCATGGAGTCCATAAATGTGATAATTGATGATACTTCTACAGATGTCCCAGAAGATGTTGGAACATCTGCTGATATCAAGATTGAAGCTGAAGAAAAGAATGATCAGTATAACTTCACTCAAAATGATACAAGGTCAGAAGATTCAAGCAAACCTCCCTCCATCAGAATACAGAAGGATCATCCCAAAGACTTAATAATTGGTGATCCCAACAGAGGTGTAAGCACTAGATCAAGAGAAGTGATTTCAGGTTCTTGTTTTGTTTCCAAAATAGAACCTAAAAATGTCAAGGAAGCTCTCACTGATGAATACTGGATTTGTGCTATGCAAGAGGAATTAGGTCAATTCACAAGGAATGAAGTGTGGATTCTTGTTCCTAGACCTGATGACATAAATGTGATTGGTACAAAATGGGTGTTTAAGAACAAGTCAAATGAACAAGGAGTTGTTACAAAGAACAAAGCTAGACTTGTGGCTCAAGGATACACTCAAATTGAAGGGGTAGACTTTGATGAAACCTTTGCACCAGTAGCAAGGCTTGAATCAATAAGACTACTGTTGGGAATTGCTTGTATCTTGAAGTTCAAGCTATTCCAAATGGATGTGAAAAGTGCCTTTTTAAATGGCTACCTTAATGAAGAAGTATATGTAGAACAGCCTAAAGGATTTGTTGATCCAAACTGTCCAAATCATGTATACAAACTAAATAAGGCACTTTATGGTTTGAAGCAAGCTCCAAGGGCATGGTATGAAAGACTGACCACATTTCTTATCAAGCAAGGATATAGAAAAGGTGGAATTGACAAAACATTGTTTGTTAAAGATGAAGAAGGAAATGTCATGATTGCACAAATATATGTTGATGACATTGTCTTTGGTGGGATGTCTGACAGGATGGTCAAACATTTTGTCAAGCAGATGGAATCTGAATTTGAAATGAGCCTAGTAGGAGAATTAACCTACTTTCTTGGTCTGCAAGTAAAGCAAATGGAAGACTCAATGTTCATCTCACAAAGCAAGTATTCCAAGAACATAATCAAGAAATTTGGAATGGAAAATGCTGCTCACAAGAGAACTCCTGCCCCCACACATTTAAAGCTGACTAAAGATGAAAAGGGTGAGAATGTAGATCAAAGCTTATACAGAAGCATGATTGGAAGCTTGTTATACTTGACTGCTAGCAGACCAGACATTGCTTTTGCAGTAGGAGTTTGTGCAAGATATCAAGCTGATCCAAAAGTCAGTCATCTCAATCAAGTCAAGAGAATCCTTAAATATGTTAATGGTACTTGTGACTATGGCATAATGTACTTTCATGGTTGCAAACCAATTCTCACTGGCTTCTGTGATGCTGATTGGGCAGGAAGTGCTGATGACAGAAAAAGGACTTCAGGAGGATGCTTCTTTCTAGGAAACAATCTGATTTCTTGGTTCAGTAAGAAACAGAATTGTGTATCCTTATCTACAGCTGAAGCTGAGTATATAGCAGCAGGTAGCAGTTGTTCTCAGTTGGTTTGGATGAAGCAGATGCTCACTGAGTACAATGTCCCACAGGATGTCATGACATTGTACTGTGATAACTTAAGTGCAATCAACATATCAAAGAATCCTATCCAACATAGCAGGACAAAGCATATTGATATCAGACATCATTTCATCAGAGATCTTGTAGAAGAAAAGGTGATTTCATTGGAGCATGTAGCTACAGATCTGCAGTTAGCTGATATCTTTACCAAAGCATTGGATGCTACACAATTTGAGAACTTAAGGGGCAAACTTGGAATCTGTTTATGTGATATTTAGCAGTTAATGAGATGTGCCAACATGTCATATGACATTGCATGACATAAGGTCCAGATGGCAAAACCAGTCTGGACAAGATCCTTGGGAATTCCATCCCTAATCATTTGCACTGTAACGGTTACTTATTTAGTAACTACTTATAAGCAGCTATCAAGATTCCCATCATACTATCACAAGCGAATCACATTAACCAGCTATTCTCCAGAAATTAAAAACCCTAAAGCTTTCTATCCATCTTCCTCAACAATGTCTCAAAACCCTAACTCAACTGAAGAAGTTCTCAATCAAGAAGACGTAGTGCATGCCACTCCCATTTCTGTAGTACCAATGCAATCAACCCCATTGGACGAACTCAGGGGAAGCGTTTCTCACACTAAAAAGGCAAGAACTCCAAAGAGAGGTAAAGATCAAGTCAGAAGCAAAGCTAAAGGCACTTCCTCTCCAGCTAACATGCCCCCTAAATCTTCACAATATGTGGATGATTCAATCAAGGAGATTGTCACTCAAATTCTGTTTGAACAAAGAAAGGTGAGTGGAATCTCTGTTCCTCTGAACACAATGCCTGCACCTCAAGAAGAACAAGCTCAAGCTGCAGAAGAACAAGATGTCCCAACAGATGTTGGAACATCTGAAGATAAGAGAAAGAACTCATCTGATGTTGAGTTGGACCAGAATAAGGTCTCAAATGAAAATGATGAAGAAATCTCTGAGGATCAGACCAAAGTCTCAAATGAAGGTCAAATCCCTGCTGATCAACAAGCTGAAGAGGAGACTGCTCAATCTCCTCCAGTGGTGAACCTGGAGCAGGATTCTGATGCAGAGATCATAGCCTCTGTTAAACCTAGCATAGCCAAAAGGCTCAGGTCCAGGAAAGGCAAGATGCAGGCTGAAGCACCAATTCCTGAGAAGAAGAAAGCCTCTCCAAAGAAAGGCAAGGCTAAAGCTACCTTTGGTCCAACAAAACCATGGAGCAAAGTTCAAACCCAGAAGAGAAAAGCTGCCACACCATCAGATTCAGATGTTGGATCAGATGTCCCAACATCTCCTCCCAAGAAGAGACCAGCACCTTCCAGAGCTTCAACTGCTGTTCCAGAAGCTCCTTTGGACAACATATCATTCCATCATGTCTCCAGTGTCAACAGGTGGAAATATGTGTATCAAAGAAGGGTTGCCCTGGAAAGAGAACTGAGCAGCAATGCACTTGAGTGCACAGAACTGATAGACCTCATCTCTGCTACAGGACTGTTCAAGACAGTCTCAGACCTCTCTCCCTGCTATGAACTTCTTGTCAAAGAGTTCATTGTGAATCTTCAGGAAGATTGTTCACATGGTAAGTCCTCTGAATTCCAAAAAGTTTTTGTTAGAGGTAAATGTGTACAGTTTTCCCCTCAAATCATCAATCAGTACCTAGGAAGAGAAACAGATGAACCAAATGAGCTAGGTAAGACAGATAATCAAATCTGTAAGGTGATCACTGCAAACCAGGTCAAGGCATGGCCTGTGAAGGGAAAGCTCTCAGTGAGCATGCTTACCAGAAAATATGCCATGCTGAACAGGATTGGTACAGCTAACTGGGTGCCTACCAACCACACCTCTTCAATCTCAACTGGTCTGGCCAGATTCATCTATGCTGTGGGAACTCAAACCAAGATGGACTATGGAGCTTTTATCTTTGATCAAACCATGAAGCATGCCAGCTCCTCAGCAACAAAGCTGCCAATAGCTTTTCCATCTTTGCTGTGTGGTATTGTGCTCAATCAATACCCTGGAATTCTCACTGACAAGGATACAGCCTGCAAAAGAGAAAGCCCCTTGGCTTTTCACTACAAGTTATTCCTCATTCATCATGCAGCAGATGTTGAAGCTCCTTCTGGGACATCTGCTGGTCCATCCACTGCTAAGAATCCAATCTCCAGGAAGACTTTAATTGCTGAACTCAAAAGCACCTGCAAAGAGCTTGAAGCTAGAAAGCAGAAGCTTGAGGAAATCATCAAAAGGTTGGAAAGTGAAGAAGATCAGAATGCTGCATCTGGTGAAGACAGTGAGGCTGATGAAGAAAGTGAAGCTGATAAAGATGAAGACACTGAGGTGGAGGAAGCAACTGAGAGTGATGAATCTGAGTGATTAATGTATGTGAGGCAAATGTAATGACAACAATGTAATGACAGTAATAGTGTCTTTGGCCCCTAATTTTGTGTCTACCAAGGGGGAGAACAACAACAAATTGTACTGCTGTTTAATTTTTGAATGAAATCTGCTTGTTTCTGTCTGAACTGAATCAGTGTGTATTTCTGTTGCAACAAGACTGGACACATATTTGTTTGAGGGGGAGTAATCTCAAATAAGAATCAACAGAAAAGTAATGCTATACTCTGATAAAAAGAACTTCTGCTGCACTCTGAAATCCAGAAAAGATGTTAGCCAAAAATTAGCCAAAGGGGGAGTTTGTAGATGTTTAAGAATTGGCAGAATTTTTGACCAAACAAGAAATGTTAAATTCAGTTCAGAATGTCCTATCAGATGTTGGGACATTAGCAAACAGAGTGTGTGAACTTATTTCAGGATGTCCTACCAGATGTTGGGACATTGTGTAAATGACTAAGTTCAGTTTTGTCAGGATGTCCCAACAGATGTTGAGACATCTCAGACCTGCTACCAGAATTAATTATTGATTAACAGATCAGAGATATTTAAGGAGAATTATCTGGAATTAATTAATGATGGATATAAAACAGAACAAGGCGCATCTGTAGGGAGTTTTAAATTGAAGATTCAGATTAAAACAGAAGACCTAATGCACCTAGAATATAGGAGGTAACAAACCCTAAATTCAAGGTGACAGCTGCTGCACATTAGGGCTGGATCATTCTACAGAAAGCCCAAAATTCAGATACCTATTTAAGCAACAGAAACTCATAGAATTGAGTACGAATTTCAGAAGACCAAATAGGGTGTCTAGTGTTTTAATAGCAGGTTATTTATTATGTACCACTTTATGAGCTTTTAAGCAAAAGTGCATTTGTGACTTGATTGAAACTGTTAAGTAAGATCAAGCTGTTTTGTTTGAAGGATGTCTTCAATTTCAGTAAACTTGTAAACTTGATCACTGTGTGATTGAGGGGGAGTGAGTAGGGTACTCTTATCTAAGTGAGTCTTAGGTAGAAATTGCATTGGGTAAGTATTAAGTGATAGATTAAACAGGGTGGTTTAAGTCTAGAATTAATATTACTAATAGTGGATTTCCTCCTGGCTTGGTAGCCTCCAGATGTAGGTGTGGTTATACACTGAACTGGGTTAACAAACTTCTGTGTTGTTTACTTTTCTTGCTATTTAAGTTTTGGTTAAATTTGTCAAATGTCCTATTAAGTGTTGGGACATCTCTTAGGACATCTCATACCTGATCACAGAATTTCACTCGGCAAAACTCACTTTCAACTGCACTAACAACGAAGCTGAATACGAAGCTTGCATTATGGGTCTTGAGGAAGCTATTGACCTCAGGATCAAGACTTTAACCGTATTCGGAGATTCAGCTCTGGTAGTCAATCAAACCAATGGCAAATGGTACACACACCAGGATCATCTGATACCTTACAGGGATTATACAAGGAGGTTACTGACTTTCTTCACAACGGTCAAGCTTGAGTATATCCCTAGGGACGAGAATCAGTTTGCAGATGCTTTGGCTACCATTTCATCTATGATCAAAGTTCAAGCTGCCAACTTTGTACCGCAAATATCAGTGTCCAGACTTGACAGACCGGCATATGTATTCGCAGCAGATATTGTCAAAGATGATAATCCTTGGTTCCATGACATTAAGTGCTTCTTGGAGGATCAAACATACCCATCTGGGGCATCTTCCAATGATAAGAAGACTTTGAGAAGGCTTGCTGGCAGTTTCTTTCTGAACACTGATGGTTCCCTATACAAGAGGAACTTTGATATGGTACTCCTCAGATGCGTTGACAGAACAGAAGCAGACTTGTTAATGCATGAAGTGCACGAAGGATCCTTTGGTACCCATGCAGGAGGGCATGCCATGGCCAAGAAGTTGTTAAGATCAGGCTATTACTGGATCACAATGGATGCCGACTGTTGTGCCTACGCCAGAAAATGCCATAAATGCCAGATTTATGCGGATAAGGTGCATGTGCCTCCCAATCCTTTGAATATAATGTCTTCACCCTGGCCCTTCGCCATGTGGGGCATTGATATGATTGGCAAGATTGAGCCAACTGCTTCAAACGGCCACAGATTCATCCTGGTCGCCATTGATTATTTCACCAAGTGGGTCGAAGCAGCTTCCTATGCCAATGTTACCAGGCAAGTGGTAGCCAGATTTCTGAAAAGAGATATCATATGTCGGTATGGGGTGCCCGAGCGAATCATTACTGACAATGGTTCCAACTTGAACAACAAAATGATGGTTGAGCTATGCCGGGACTTCAAGATCCAACACCACAATTCTTCTCCTTACAGGCCAAAGATGAATGGCGCTGTTGAGGTAGCTAACAAGAATATCAAGAAGATTGTGCAGAAGATGGTAGTCACCTACAAAGACTGGCATGAGATGCTGCCATTTGCCTTGCATGGGTACCGCACGTCAATCAGAACATCCACCGGGGCAACACCGTATCAGCTTGTGTATGGTATGGAAGCAGTCCTACCAGTTGAAGGTGAATTACCGTCCCTACGGGTATTGATGGATGTTAAGCTGAACGAAACAGAGTGGGTCCGGTCCCGATACGAACAGCTGAGTCTGATTGAAGAGAAAAGGTTGGCTGCAATCTGTCATGGGCAGTTGTATCAGAAGAGAATGAAGAAAGCCTTTGATCAGAAGGTCAGGCACCGAGAGTACCAAGTAGGAGATCTTGTGTTGAAAAGAATCCTCCCTCCTCATACAGACCACAGGGGCAAGTGGACTCCGAACTATGAAGGACCATTCGTGGTAAAGAGAGTTTTCTCCGGTGGAGCACTAATGCTCAGCACCATGGATGGTGAATATTTCCCGTCCCCTGTGAATTCAGATGCAGTTAAAAAATACTTCGCATAAAAATGACCCGCTGGACATAAAAAACAGAATGTAAGTCCAGGCAAAAATAGGGCATCCCGGCGAGTCAAAAACAGAATAAAAGACTTGGGCAAAAATAAGGGAAATAAACAAAAAAAGGTGTACACCCGCTGAGTTGAAAAGCCGCATTGGACAACTCAGGCAAAAATGGGTATCCCGATGGATTGAAAACCCGAAAGGGCGATCCATGCGAAATAAGGGAATAAGCGAACAACTGCACTCTGAATTCGTCTGTATCACTTACAACTTGGTAAGTTTCGAAAGGATCAAGCTTTTATCAGAATCAGCTTTCTTCAGAAATCAAGACGAGAAGAACGTCAAAAGTCATACGAGTCATAGCAAGAGGGAAAGCTCCTTGAAGCGTCAACAACATTGCCAGCTTTTTGTTTCTCATTTTGTAACAATCCCCTCATTCCAGGGGATATGTTTCTTTGACTGTATCTTGCCAATTCAGGGCACATGAATTAATAAAAACAGATTTTTCAGTCACACAATGTCTCGTACATTTTTGTTGCAAAGAATGTTTGATGTCTCTAAAATATTGATTGCATGAATACAGATGCTTATCTTTAAAAAATAAGACACGTGCTTGCAGGGAATATGCTTACTCTCAGAAGTGTCTAACTCCTATGACGGAATCCAGCAAAGGATACCTCGGGATTACTTGTACGTTTCTCTATCTTTATAGGATTGCAGGTATCCGAAGCGCGACATGGGGCATGTAAGCTTCATCCCAGCAAGCTGGCGAATCAACGCTCACTCTTAGTACTCAAAGTGTTCTCTCCCCAGCTGAGTTGCCACTTGTTATCTCTCCCCAGCCGAGTTATCATTTACTCTTCCACAACCAAGTACAAAAGCCAGGGAACCACTTCCCCGCAGAGTCTCAGCCCCTTTTCAGAAGAGCAACGCATGAAGGAATCACAACAGAGTGACGAAAGCTTCTACGAACCCCAGCTGGGTCCCCTCATTACCAAGGATGGGTCTATCAGTGACCTATCTCCCCAAGCAAATACATCCCATCATATCATCTCAATGATCTCATCCCCAGCTGGGATGTTCACTTCAACGGATCAACCAGAGATCTTCACAGCAACGGGATCCAAATCCCGGTTTGGTATCTTTGCATAATCATGGCATTTGCATCATATTCACCCACAAAGCGTAGCATTCCGTCTAATACGGAGCATTACGGAAAAAATCAAACATATTACATGATCATAAGCCATGTTTTGAATCAAACACTTGTGAATAATAACAATTCATCAACATACAGAAAACTCCCACAAAATCCCCAGCGGAGAGCTAAGGCTAAAACAGTTGCCTTACTCTCACAAACATCAGTATATACTCATTGTAGCACCCGTCCGTGTTATATCCCCAGCATAAAGCCAAAGACATCCTCTTTGCACTCACATATACTTACATATATACATTTCCTTGACGTCCGTCCATGTCATTTTCCCAGCACAGTATTATAAACACTTTGTATACTAGATACTTGTTTATACTATACTTTTCTCCTTTCGACACTCGTCCGTGTCGCTCCCCCCAGCAGGTTAAACATTCATCTATATACCACTCATACTAGTCACACTTATATAGATACTCGTCCGTATCTTATATACACCATTTATACATCCCCACAGATTCGACACTCGTCCGTGTTCTTTGTTAACCAGTTGATACTCGTCCGTATCATCATCTCAGAGCATGCGTCAAGCGTTTGTTTCTACATGATACCCGTCCGTATCATAAGTCTTAGGGATGCTCGTCCGCATCTTTATTCCATACACTGTGTCAAACACTTTCGTCTTCTTGAATATAGATACTCGTCTGTGTCTACTATTCCCCAGAAGAGCCCCCTCAGATTCAACACTCGTCCGTGTTCCTTGTTAACCAGTTGATACTCGTCCGTATCATCATCTCTGAACACGTGTCGGTATTTGTTTCTACCTGATACTCGTCTGTATCATAGTCTTAAGGATGCTCGTCCGCATCTTTAATCTATACACATCTAAACACTTATACCTTTTGTTTCTTGGATATAAACACTCGTCCGTGTTTACTTTCCCCCAGTAGATCGCCCGTAAAGCAATTTTCCTTTTTATCTGACATTCGTCCTATGTCATGATAAACTTTGAGAGCAGCCGTACCCTGCTAGGTGGTCGTCCTCCACCTCTTGATGATCGTCCTTCATCATGCTCGTCCGATGGCCGTCCCCATCGTTGATTTTCTATCCGACATTCGTCCTATGTCGTGATATTTAGCAGCCGTCCCCTGCTAGGTGATCGTCCTTCACCTTTTGATGATCGTCCTTCATCATTTTATCCAATGGCCGTCCCCATTGTTGATTTTGGTTATCTGACATTCGTCCTATGTCATGACAAACCTTGAGAGCAGCCGTCCCCTGCTAGGTGGTCGTCCTCCACCTCTTGATGGTCGTCCTCCATCATGCTCATCCGATGGCCGTCCCCATCGTTGACCTTTTATCCGGCATTCGTCCTATGTCGCGATATTTTCGGCAGCCGTACCCTGCCAAGCAGTCGTCCTCCACCTTAGATGATCGTCCTTCATCTTAACCCTTACAGAGCAGCCGTCCCCTGCTAGGTGATCGCCCTTCACCTTTGATGATCGTACCTCATCATCTGTTTATTTCATTTATTCTTTAACCCGATGGCCGTCCCCGTCGTGGTCCCTTTTCTTTTTAGCCCGATGGCCGTCCCCATCGTTGGTTGCTTTGCTTTATAAACATGGTGGCCGTCCCCATCATTTTTTCAGAGAATCTTACAGCTTTATCTTGATGGCCGTCCCCATCATGATTCTTTTTATCCCCAGCATGTCGGCCGTCCCCGTCATTGCTTTATTTCCCGCACTTTTCCCGGCATGTCGGTCGTCCACCGTCGCCTACACTTTATAATATACTTTATTTTCTTTTACAATCTATATCCCTTTTCTTCTTCATTCTGTGAGTGCAAATATTGGATTGTCTTTGGTATTCAACCACAAGTTATCTTGTTTGCCTGTTAAGCCGTCGCTTACATCCTGCACAGCTAACTCATGCTTGAATAGGGGCAGCTGTAAACACCCCAAATTTGCCCTCACCCATTCACACCATGGCTTGTGATCATTTCATATGCATAAACACAATAATAATATCCCATATCACACTTTTGATTCACTGCATAGATTCAAAGTCATCTGCATCTAGGGTTTGTGATCTGAGCAATCCAAGAGCTTCTTGAGCCACTCCAAAGGCCATCAATCACTTCAAAGGGGTTCATGTGTGTTCAAGCATCATATTATATCCTCTCAAAGTCAAGAATGCCAAAGAATCACAAGAACTGGGATTGGTATGGAAGCAGAGCCAGGTTTGACTGCACAGATGACCTAGAATTAGGGTTTTGGTTTCAAAGGCCATAACTCCAAATTTTTTTGGTCATTCTTGTTTCTATTGGTCTATATATGTTATAGGGAGTATGAATATCAATTTTCATGAAGAAATTCCATGGGGAAGTCATCTGATCAAGAGTTGACTTTTCAAGCAAGTCAGTGTAAAATCAGGGCATCTGAGGCCCCCAATGACCCAACCAAAGGGTGTTCTTCATAATTTTGATTGTATATGATCTTTATTTGATCATGGAAGACATTGGAAGTTCACAAAATTGAAGAATTTCATGTCTTTTGCAAAGTTGACTTTTTGGACAAGGTTGACTTTTAATGGAAATGTCATTTTAGGCAACTTTTTCAACCCTTACTTTTTGATTCAAGAAAGCTTCAAATGAAAAAACTTTGGTCATGAAAGTTGTAGAATGGATCATTCCCTTTTCAAAAAGTACAAGAACATGACCTAATTCATTTTGATCAAAAGTTATGGTTTGTCAAAGTTGGCAAAAATCACTAAATTTCAAGTCATGCACCAAAGAGGCAAAGTTGCAAATTCACTTCTCAAGGCCAATTAAGTCATCAAATGGGCTTCTAAACTTTACCACATGATCACACAACATCTAAAGTTCAGAATGCACCCAAGGAATCACATGTTTTATGGCCCATGGATCAAGTTTCTTTCATAAGAACCAAAGGCAAAGCAAGTTGCAAAACTCATGATAGCATCTCATCCACTTGCTGGCTAGCTTGCTGATCAACCCTAGGCTTTTCCTCACCTCATGCTGCGCAGGACATGCCCTTTGTACTAGGCTAGAAAGTGGCCCATGCTTCTCTTACACAAAGTTGACATTTTTGCAAAAGCACCCATACCAATCAATAAAGCACACATCATGTCATCTGACCAATCCCAATTGTTTATGTTAATCAAATGCAAGCTAAACACAACAAGAAGCAAGCCTGAAACCAGACACAACACAGCATTCTCATTTTCACCCTCTTGAGCAAAAGCTTTCGAAACTCATCACACAACTCACCAACACACAAACTAACTTCATAAACCAACTCAACACATCTTCCTGGTCACAAAGCACCCTTCAAAGCAGCCTGAAACTCAAAGAATCAAAAACACGATCACCACACCACCTTGAACAGAACTTCTGCAAACTCTCAAACCAGCCCAAATAAATTTGTCCCAAGCCTTTCAGAAGCACAAGGGAGGTCATAGGAGCAGTTTAGCACAAGGGAAGAGGTCTGAAAGTTCCAAACTGAAAAGCTTCAAACTCAGGTAGCTTCATGAACTTTTTTTCCAGAAGCATGATTTTAAGTTCTTAATAGCTTCTATGCATTCCCGCGATCATGAATATGTGATTATTTTTTAAAATGGTTGAGAAACCAGGGTGTATGCAATGTCTGAAACTTTTGCCCTAAAAGATGTTTTGCTTCGATTCAGTTGATTGATGAAAGATAAATGAGTTTTGAGTTAGGGTTTTGATTCAGGGGGATGTGGGGATGATTTCTGGGTTCTTAGTTTTTGTTTTAGTGAAGTTTTGAGGATTTTGGGGATTTTCAGGTGGGGTTCCCACCGGAGAAGACGACGGGAGGTCTTCTCCGGCCACCTGAAGATAATTAGGGTTAATCCCTGTCATTAATTGTGGTTTGAATGCTGAGCGTTGGATGCGTTGACTAGGGAAGACTGGCGCGTGTTTGGAGGGCTGAGATTTGTCATTAGAAACCCTAATCTTTAGTTAACTTAATTAATTCAATTTAATTAATTTAAATCAGAAATTAGGAAGTTTGAATGTGGACCTTAGGATTGCGCGCGCAGTCAACAGCCTCCCTCCCAGTTTTAATCTGATCCGTCCATTGCGTTTACTTTCTTTTATTTCAATTTTAATTCATTTATTTTGTACTTCTTTTGTTCATTTATTTTAAAATAGCAAAAATTATTCAAAAATTCTGAAATTTTTTATACAAGCTTTTATTTAATTTCAGAAACCAAAAACATTTTTATTTTTATTTTTTGCATTGAAAAATATTTTTAAATCATTTAAAAGTTTATTTTTAATTAATTAATGAGAATTAATTAATTAAAAATACTTTTAGGTATTTAAAAATCACCAAAAAATTCATGAAACATTTAAATTCATTTAGAAACATTGTCCAACCCTCAAACCAAATTTCTTTTTTGATCTTGACGCATTTTGAGAATTTTTCATGGAATTAAAATCATTTTAAGGCATTATTTTGATCCAAACTCCCAAAAATCATTTCAGCCTAACCATTGAGAGTTGGACCTTGATTCTTTTTGCATTGCATTGTGTCTAGCATGTAGTTTGTGAGATTAAATTGGCTTGATTTGATCTTTCATTTTTCATTTGTTTGGCATTTTTTCTTGTTAAGGAACCCTAAAACCCTAGAAATTTTAGGAAATTCATAACTTTTATTAGGTTAAGAGTTGGAACTTCTCCTTTGGGCAGTGAGTTAGTATAGGTTTAGGGATCCTTTGAATGCATTTTCAATTTTTTATATTGATGTTTGCTTCTGGTTTTGGTTTTTGTTTGATGTTTTGATCATAAACCCTAATTTTGGACTTCCATATGCATCCATCTTGCATTTGCATTCATACCTTGACTTGCCATAGCATTTTGTGCACCCATTTGTTTCATTTGACATCTTAAGACATATTGAAAGTATGTTTGATCATTGCATCTTGCATTTACCATGTTGTATGTCATTTGCATCTTATAACTTTTCATGTATGCTTATGGTTCTTAACTTGTTTCATCTGCATCCATTAGTTCACATGATCATCCCCATGCTTTGTTTCATGTTTGCATCATCTCATAGCATCATTAACATCATGAATGTGCTTCTGGTTTTGATTTACATCATGCCATTTCATTTCATTTTGCATTGCATTGCATTTCTTTCACTAACTTTTCAGGTGGTAAGTAACTTTGAGAAGTGAATTTGCCTTCACTTCTCACACTTTCTTTTCATCTCTCTTATGCATCCATGCTGCATTTTGTTATGTGTTTGAGATTGAGCTTGCTCATTCTTCTTCTTTTTACTTTCTTTCTTCAAGTGACTTGTCTTCTTAATTGAAGCAAGTTACTTTGCTCCTCCTGATCCCTCCATCTGCTTCCTGGTGGTTCCATTGAAGACCTTTCTTGCAAACCTCATAAACCCTAGGAACAACCAAGCATGACAATGATTAGGGTTTTAATTAGTTCCCCACTTAGCTTTTACCTTTGTGTCTCTTTGAGTCTTCTCTTCTCATCTCATAATCAAGGTCTAAACCCTAAAGGCTTTAAGGCTTTGTGATTAAGCTTATGCATGCATCCTTCTATTAGGATGGAGTGTATAACTTTAATCCTAAGTGTTAAACCCATAATGTGTTTAACTCCTTTAATCAATCCACTTAATAACCATAAAGACATCACACTTGTAACTTGGGCCTTGCATTAGGGTTCTAATTCTTCCTCAATTGGTTAAGAAGGACTAACCCTAGTGTTAATGGACAAGTCCCCCTCAAGTTGTCTTACAAATCATAAAACTCACTTCATCATCTCACCCCTAAATAAAATCCACTTAATCAAAGGCTTGTTTTGTCCTGAGTTTAATCCCTAATCATGGATTAAGTTGAGGAGCTTTCCTCAGCTTAAACATTCTCATCTATTATCCTTCTATTAGGATGGTGTAATGGGTCTGTTTAATCCTTAATTATGGCTTAATCTCATTACTCAACACTAAACAAAAACACCAAAAACATCTAAATAATCACAAGCAGGTTAATGATCTTAATCCTACACCAAAGGTGATTAAGTGTGAGAAGCTAACTTCACACTTAAGGTATTCTCATTACCCCTAATCAGAGGGAAGATGTGATGAGTTTACTAATCCATTGGTTTAGGCTTAAGCTCATTAACTATTGACAAATCCAAAAAAGCAATAAAAGACTGAAAACTCAAAAACAAACAATAATCGTCTCCTCCGGGATTCTTTTCTCATCATCTTCATTCATAAACGAGAACTTGCTTCTTCCGTCTAATGCAAGACAGTTTGCATCTGTACCAGACAGATCATACACTTGAGCATAGGCAAGTAAGCAGTTCACAAGTCAATTCATCTTTCAGTCTCTTTGGGTCGAACTACGGTGTTCTGACTTCCTCATTGCACGAGAGGATATGTAGGCATAACTTAACAGTTATCGAACAAAAGTCTCTGTATATTCCCCCTCTTTCCAGCTTTATTCTTTAAGCCTCATACTCCTGATCATTTCATTCTTGTTTTTACACTGACACTTCTCTTATACACTTCACATTTCTTTTACACTGACACCTGTACATCCTGTTCCAGCTCTCTTTATACACAAATTGCACACACACTACCCCTTTAAAACACAAATCTTTTAAGCGTGGATCCCGTCGAGTACGACGGACAGTCTGGGTGCTAATACCTTCCCAGGTTGTAACCAACCCCCTTTCTCAGTCTCTCTGGTTCGCAACCGTCTTATCCATATCTTTCTAGGTCTATGCAGCATTGCCTTTCCTCCGGGATAAAAATGCCTAGCTGGCGACTCTTTCTTTTCCTGTGAGTTCACTCCTGTGTGTTCTCACACCTCCTTTCGCCGACCGTTCGCGTCTGTACCCCATTTGACCTGGCCTCATTTAATGGGAGCGACAATAATCCAATTAATCAAGCCGATGAAGGGGTTGAAGAAGACTATAAGTTACCTGAAGAGTTAGCCAGGTTGTTGAGGCAAGAAGAGAAAGTGATTACTCCTCATCAGGAGAAGGTTGAAACAGTTAATCTTGGTACCGAAGAGGATTTGAAAGAAGTGAAAATTGGGGCCGGTCTGCAAGCTTCAGTAAAAGAACATCTCATTGACATGCTTCGAGAATACGTCGACGTATTTGCTTGGTCCTATCAAGACATGCTAGGTCTAGATACGGATATTGTTATGCACAAGCTGCCATTAAAGGAAGATTGCCCTCCAGTAAAGAAAAAGCTACGCCGTACTCGTCCAGATATGGCCAAGAAGATTAAGGAAGAAGTACAAAAACAGTGGGACGCCGGTTTCCTTGCTGTAACTAGTTACCCACCGTGGGTCGCTAATATTGTACCAGTGCCTAAGAAGGATGGCAAAGTACGGATGTGTGTGGATTACCGGAATCTGAACAGAGCTAGCCCGAAGGATGATTTCCCATTACCTCACATTGATGTATTGGTTGACAACACAACTCAGTTCTCGGTATTTTCCTTCATGGATGGATTTTTCGGGTATAATCAGATCAAAATGTCACCCGAAGACATGGAGAAAACAACCTTCATCACACCTTGGGGCACGTTTTGTTACAAGGTAATGCCATTTGGATTGAAGAATGTCGGTGCGACTTATCAACGGGCTATGGTAACATTATTCCATGACACGATCCACAAAGAAATTGAATGCTACGTGGAAGACATGATTGCCAAGTCCCTCACTGAAGAAGATCATCTGGTGAATCTGCTGAAGTTGTTCAAGCGTATGAGAAAGTATCAGCTGAAGCTAAACCCCAACAAATGCACATTCGAGGTACGGTCCGGTAAACTGTTGGGATTTATTGTAAGTGAAAAGGGAATTGAAGTTGATCCTGACAAAGTCAAAGCCATTCAGGAGATGCCTGCACCTAGGACTGAAAAGGAAGTTCGGGGATTCTTAGGTAGATTGAACTACATATCAAGATTCATATCTCACCTCACTGCGACCTGTGAGCCACTGTTCAAATTGTTAAGAAAGGAACAAACGGTCAGGTGGAATGACGATTGTCAGAAATATTTTGAAAAGATCAAGGAGTACCTGCAAGAACCTCTGATTCTTATGCCTCTAGTAGAAGGAAGACCTCTGATAATGTACCTGACAGTATTAGAAGGATCAATGGGGTGTGTGTTGGGCCAGCATGACGAGTCTGGTCGAAAAGAGTATGCAATATACTACCTAAGCAAAACGTTTAACGATTGTGAACAACGTTATTCACTGCTCGAGAAAACTTGTTGTGCTTTAGCGTGGGCTACTCGCCGACTAAGATAGTATATGTTGACTCACACTACCTTGTTGATCTCAAAAATGGACCCCGTCAAGTACATATTTGAGAAGCCAGCACTTACCGGATGGGTTGCAAGATGGCAAATGATTATGATAGAATATGACATTCTGTATACATCACAAAAGGCCATCAAGGGCAGTGTATTGTCTGACTATCTAGCTGAGCAACCCATTGATGATTACCAACCAATGAGATTCGACTTCCTAGATGAAGACATCATGTACTTAAAAGAAAAAATCATGAAGAGCTTGTTCACACTAAAGGGCCTGACCCAGAAGAAGAATGGACTATGATGTTTGATGGGGCTATCAACATGAATGGTCGTGGAGTTTGTGTAGTGCTCATTACACCTAAAGGAGTTCATATGCCTTTCTCGGCAAAACTCACTTTTGCATGCACTAACAACGAAGCTGAATACGAAGCCTATATCATGGGTCTTGAGGAAGCCATTGACCTCAGGATCAAGACATTAACTGTATTCGGAGATTCAACTTTGGTAATCATTCAGACCAACGACAAATGGTACACTAACCAAGAGCATCTGATCCCATAACGTGACTATACGAGGAGATTATTGACTTTCTTCACAACATTCAAACTTTAATACATCCCTCGAGATGAGAATCAATTTGCAGACACTTTAGCTACCATTTCCTCCATGATCAAAGTTCATGCTTCCAATTATGTGCCTCGGATTCTGGTATCCAGACTGGACCGACCAGCATACGTATTCTCCGTGGACATTGCAAAAGATGACAAGTCGTGGTTCCATGACATCAAACGCTTCTTAGAGGATCAAACATACCCACCTAGGGCATTATCGAATGATAAGAAGACATTAAGAAGGCTGGCCGGTAGTTTCTTCCTTAATTCTGATGGTTCATTATAGAAGCGAAACTTTGTCGTGGTGCTACTCAGATGTGTTGACAAGAAAGAAGCTGACTTACTGATGCACGAGGTGCATGAAGGATCTTTTGGTACCCATGCTGGAGGACATGCAATGGCAAAGAAATTGTTAAGATCAGGTTACTACTGGATCACAATGGATGCAGACTGTTGTGCCTATACCAGAAAGTGTCATAAATGCCATATCTATGCAGATAAAGTGCATGTGCCTCCAAATCCTTTGAACGTGATGTCTTCACCTTGGCCCTTTGCCAAGTGGGGCATTGACATGATTGGAAAGATCAAACTGACTGCTTCAAATGGCCACAGATTCATCCTGGTAGCCATTGATTACTTCACCAAATGGGTTGAAGAAACTTCATATGCAAACGTCACCAGACAAGTGGTAGCCAGATTCCTGAAAAGAGACATTATCTGTCGATACGGAGTTCCCGAGCGAATCATTACTAATAATGGTTCCAATTTGAACAATAAAATGATGGCAGAACTGTGCTGGGACTTAAAAATCCAACATCACAACTCTTCTCCTTACAGGCCAAAGATTAATGGCGCTGTTGAGGCAGCTAACAAAAACATCAAGAAAATTGTGCAAAGATGGTGGTTACTTACAAAGACTGGCATGAGATGCTACCATTTTCCTTGCATGGTTATCGAACCTCAATCAGAACATCCACTGGGGCAACACCTTATCAGCTTGTGTATGGTATGGAGGCAGTCCTACCTATCGAAGTTGAACTACCCTCCTTACGGGTAATGATGGATGTAAAGCTGAATGAAGCAGAATGGGTCCGGTCTCGGTACAACCAACTGAATCTGGTTGAGGAAAAGAGATTAGCTGCTATTTGTCATGGGCAGTTATATCTGAAAAGGATGAAGAAAGCCTTCGATCAGAAAGTCAGGCTTCGGGAATACCAAGTGGGAGGTCTTCTGCTGAAAAGACTCTTTCCTCCTCATACAGACCACAGGGGCAAATGGACTCCAAACTACGATGGTCCATTCATAGTAAAGAAAGTTTTTTCCGGTGGAGAACTGATGCTCACTACTATGGATGGTGAAGATTTCTTATCCCCTGTGAATTCAGATGCAGTTAAAAAATACTTCGCATAAAATGACCCGCTGGACATAAAAACAGAATGTGAGTCCAGGCAAAAATAGGGCATCCCGGTGAGTCAAAAACAGAATAAAAGACTCGAGGAAAAATAAGGGAAAATAAAAAAATGTACACCCGCTGAGTTGAAAAGCCGCATTGGACAGCTCAGGCAAAAATGGGTATCCCGGTGGATTGAAAACCCGAAAGGGCGATCCACGCAAAATAAGGGAATAACCGAACAATTGCATTCTAAATTCGTCTGTATCATTCACAACACGGCAAGCCTCGAAAGGATAAAGCATCAATCAGAATCAACTTCTTCAGAAAGCAAGATGAGAAGAACGTCAAGGTCATACAGGTCATAGCAAGGGAAGCTCACTAGAGCGTCGTCAACATTGCCAACACTTTTACTTTTTCCAATTTATAGCAATCTCCTCATTCCAGGGGATTTATTTCTTTGACTGTATTTGCCAATTCAGGGCACCCAAATTAATAAAATCAGAGTTTTCAGTCGCACCTCGTTTTGTACATTATTGTTTCGTTTGCAAAATGTCCAATATTCATGATACAGTACTTGCATAAAACAAATGAGCCATTTTTAGTAAATGCTTGCGGGAAATATATTTACTTTCAGGAATATCTAATTCCTATGACGAAATCCGGTAAGGGATACCTCAGGATACTTGTGCGTTTCTCTTGTCTTAACAGATTGCAAGTATTCAATACTCAACATGGGGCATGCCAAGAACACTTCCCCAACATACCTCCTCCCTAAGCAATATCCGGAATGCTTTTCACCAGCGGAGTTATCAAAACCTCCTCATCCCTAGCACAAGTCTATTCAACAGGAGCACCCCCAGCCAAGTTCCCCACAGAGTCTCCAGCTTCTCCCTAGAAGAGCAATGCCTGAAACTCTTACACAACAAAGAGACGAAAGTTTCCTTCTACCCAGCTGAATTCTCCTTAAGGATATGTCTATCAACAATCTATTTCCCCAAGCGGAGCTATATCCACTAACAGATCTACCAATGATCTCTTCCCCAGCTGGGATATCCCTCCAAGTAGATCAGCCAGAGATCTTTTTTTCAGCGGGATCTGAATCCCAGAACGGTTTCTTTTTTTGCATAACCATATCATACGCATCATAAATCACCAAAATAAGCGTAGCATTCAGTCTAATATGGAGCATTATGGCAAAAAAATCAAACATTTGCATGATCACAAGTCAGGTTCGAGCCAGTCACCTATGAATACAATCTATATTTCGTCAGCAATGAATATAAAAACTCACATCCCCTGCAAATAAAAGCCAAAGTGTCCCCTTTGCACTCTCCAACACAAATGCTTATTCATATATACCCTTTTTGACACTCGTCCGTGTCGTTTTATTCCCCGCAGATATAAGCCAAAGCACCTCCTTTGCACTCTCAAAAATAGATATACATGCTCTTCTGACACTCGTCCATGTGATACACCCCCAGCATGATTGCCAAAACACTTGTTGCAAACAAATACTTGTTTATACACACTCCTTTCGGCACCCATCCGTGTCATCATATCCTCACAGGTCGCCAGAACACCTATTTGCACTCTCACCCGCTAATATTTGATCATAACTTATATATAGTCTTTATTGGCACTTGTCTGTGTCATACATTCCCCAGCAAGTTGAACACTCGTCCGTGTCTTGCTCATACTTCACCTATAAACCAATACTCATACTTATACAGAAGTCTTCGATACTCGTCCGTATCCTTTTTATATATCACTCTTCAAACAGATTCAACACTCGTCCATGTTGCTTGTTAATCAGTTGGTACTCGTCCGTATCATGGTCCTAAGGATGCTCATCCGCGTCTTTAATCTATACACAATGTCAAACACTTATACCTTTTTATTCTTAAGCGTAAGCACTCGTCCGTGTTTACCAATCCTCAGCAAGTCACCAACAAAACAATTTTCTTCTATCCAACGTTCGTCCTATGTTGTGATACTTTCGGCAGCGGTACCCTGCCAGGTGATCGTCCTTCACCTTCGGATGACCGTCCCTCATCCTTTCCCTAACGGAGTCCCCATTAGTGGAACCCTTTTCTATCCGAAATTCGTTCTATGTCGTGATAAAGAGAAGCCGTCCCCTGCTAGGTGATCGTCCTTCACCTTTTGATGTCCGTCCCTCATCATTTCATCTGATGGCCGTCCCCATCGTTGACCTTGTTATCCGACATTCGTCCTATGCCGTGATAAACCCCGAGAGCAGCCGTACCCTGCTAGGTGATCGTCCTTCACCTTTTGATGATCGTCCTTCGTCATGCTTATCCGATGGCCGTCCCCATCGCTGACCTTTTCTATCCGACATTCGTCCTATGTCGTGATAAAGAACAGCAGTCCCCTGCTAGGTGATCGTCTTTCACCTTTGATGACCGTCCCTCATCATTATTTCATTTATTCTTTGAACCGATGGTCGTCCCCATCGCTGTTTACTTTACTTTGCAAACCTGATGGCCTTCCCCATCATTTCTTTAATCCCCAGAGAATCTTGTTTCTTTACCTGATGGTCGTCCCTGTCATGGTCTCTTTATTTCCCCAGCTTGCCGTCCCCGTCATTGCTTAGCTTACCATTTTATCCCCAGCAGTCGTCCTCTGCTCGATGGTCATCCTCTATCGCCTTCATTTGATAATCATGCTATACTACCTTTTACAATTTATATCCCTTTTCTTCTTCTTTCCAGCGAGTGCAAATTTTGGACTGTCTTTGGTATTCAACCACAAGTTATCTTGTTTGTCTGTTAAGCGAGGCGCTTACATCCTGCACAGCTAACTCATGTTTGAATAGGGGCAGCTGTAAACACCCCAAATTTGTCCTCACTCATATCACACCATGGCTTTTGATCTTTCATTTTTTCATAAGCATAAGCATCACACCTCATATTGCATATTTGTTTCATCTGCATAGTTCAAGTTCATCTGCATCTAGGGTTTGTGATCTAAGCAATCCAAGATTTCATCTGAGTCATCCCAAAGGCCTCAAATCGTTTCAAGAGGGTCCATGTGAGTTCTATCATCATATTATATCCCTCAAAGTTCATAGAAGTCAAGAGATCACAAGAACTGGAAAAGCATGGAAGCAGAGCTAGGTTTTTTCACTACACAGATGACCAAAATTAGGGTTTTGGTTTCAGAGGCCTTAACTCTAAATTTTTGGGCCATTCTTGTTTCTAATGTTCTTAATATGTTATAAGGATCATATGTACCAAGTTTGATGAAGAAATTCATTGTGGAAGTCATCTGTTCACTGAGTAACTTCTTGAGCAAGTTAAGTCAAAATCAGGGCATCTGAGGCCCCCAACAATGGAACCAAAGGGGTATTTTCATCAAGTTGAAGTTCTATGATCTTTATTTGATATTAGAAGAGGTTGGAAGTTCTCAATATTGAATAATTTTGAGCCATTTGCAAACTTGCCAAAAATGGAAATGACTTGTAATGGAAACATTCCATTTTGGGAAAGTTTTTCAACCTCCTCTTTCTCAACCAAAAATGCTTCAAATGAAAAATGCTTGGTCATGAAAGTTGTAGACTAAGTATTTCTCTTTTAATAAAGTATAATAACATGTCTTGATTCATCCTATAACTCAAGATATGGCCTTTCAAAGTTGGCAAAAATCCTAAAATTTCAAGTTTCATGTCAAAGAGGGATTTTGCAAATTGGTTTATTAAGGCATTCTAATGACTTCAATTGTGTACAAAAACTTCATAACATGATCATTTCATTCCTTGAATCACAAGAAACACCAAAGAGGGAAAATTTGCAAAACACATAGAAACCCTAGCTGCAAGTGTTCCAGCTCATCAATTTCAATCCTATGGCCTTCCTTGATCCATGTTGAGCCCAGCCATGCCCCAAATCCAACTCTGACTCGTGCCATGCCTCAAGTACACCTAAGATTGACTTTTTGCAAAATCACCCATACCAATCAAGCTAGGCCATCACCCACTCTCTGACCAATCAAGACATGGTATACAAACATTATGGAACCAAAACACACAATGCTTGAAGCCTGAAACACACCCAAGCTCAGATGACACAAAATCCCCTCAAAACTTCATCTCTTCGAATCTCTCAACTCAGCCAACAAAAATCCAAAATTCTTTCACCAATCATCTCCACATAACCCCAGGATCATTTCCCACCCCTCATATTGGCCTGAAACACCCTCTAACAAAAAACATGATTTCAGCTTCCTCTGAATTGAAACCTCAAAAACAACCAAAATAAACTTGTTCCAAGCTTCTCAATAGCATCAAAGGACTCAAGGGAGTGGTTTTGCACCAAAGAAGGGGTCATAGAGCACCTAATTGAAAAGCTTCAACTCAGGTAACCTCAAGAACATTTTTTCCAGAAATGCTATTTTAAGTTCCTGAATGATTCTACATGCTTCCCTGATCATGCTGATATGTTTAGTTTTGAAAATGATTGAGAATTGAGTATGTATGCTTGCTCTGAAACTTTTTGACCTAGAACTGATTTGCTTCGGTTCTCTCTTTTGATGTGTTTTAAATGTATTTTGTTTGTTGATTCTTGATGTATGTTGTATGGGGATCATTTCTGGGCAGAAAAATTAGGTTTTAGAAGCTTGAGTAGAGAGATAACATTTTGGCTGGTCGGAGAAGATGACCGGAACACTGTTTCGGTCATCTGAAAGTGTTTAGGGTTAATGATGTTTAATTAGCTAGGTTTGAATTATTACCCTAGGATCTTGTGTTGGTGAGCTTTTTCAATGGTCCAGATCATTTCATTAGCCCTAATCTTAATTAATTAGTTTTAATTTATTTAATTAGGTCAGTTTAAAATATAGTCGTTGGATCTCATTTAATTAACCATTTTAAGTCATAGCCTTAGGATCAGATTACCACAAGTCCACGTGACTTTGCATCCTGACCACCCATCCATCCAACTTGCAATCTCAGCCTCTCATCCTGAATACTTTTCATTTTATTTTTATTTCTTTCTATTTTATTTTGTTCATTTATTTAAAATAGCAAAAATCATTAAAAAAATCTGAAAATTTTTATCATGACTTTTATTAATTTTCAGAAACCAAATTTGTTTTTTATTTTTGCATTCAAAAATTATTTTTAAATCATTTAAATGTTTTTTAATTAATTAATTCATTTTAATTAATTAAAAATACATTTAAGTATTTAAAAATCACCAAAAAAATCAGAGAGCATCCTTAGACATTTAGAAACATTTACAAACTCACCTTAAAAATTTCTTTTTGGTTTTGATCATACTTTGAGATTTTTCAATGAATTAGGGTTTTTAAAAAGTTCATTTTTCTAACCTTAGCTTCAAAACTTCATAACCCTAAACCTTAGTTGAGTTTGTGAATGGTTCTTTTTGCATTGTTCTATGCATGTCTTCTAGCATCTAAAAACATTTTTGTTTCATTTTTATCTTGCATTTTCAATTTGTTTGGAATTTTACATTAAAGAATACCCAAAAACCTTAGCAAACTTAGAAAATCCATAACTTCTTCTAGGTTTAGTTTTTGACCTCCCCTTTGGATGGTAACCTAGTATAGGTTTAGGGTTCCTTTGAGTGCATTTTCAATTTTTTATCTTGTACATTGCATCTATTTTGGTCCTATGAATCTCATACATTCATAAAACCCTAATTTTACATATTCATATGCATTCATCTTTGCATAAACATCAATACATGAACTTACCATGACATATCAAGCATTTTTATGTCATCTTAGACATCCTAGGACATGTTAGAACATTGCTTGATCATTCATTCATTCATTTGGTATGCTTTGCATTCATAACATTTCATGAACATCCATGTGTTTCCATGCTTCTAACTTGCTCCCTTTGCATCCCATCTCTCATATAAGCATACATATGCCTCATGTGTGACTTTGCAGCATCTCATGACTCATTTTCCTTGCATATGCACTTCTGACTTTGATCATAGAACCTTTGTTTGATGCATTTGCATTTCATTTCTTTCTTTACATGTTCAACTAACATTTCAGGGGCTTATGGTAAGTTGTTTAAGGTGTGGATGTGCATCCACATCTAACTTATCTTTCTCTCTTATTCTTGTACATTATAATTGTGTTTGAAGTGAATTCCATTCACTTGTGCCCTTTCCCCTCTTTTCTTTCTCTTGGGATTACTTATCTTCTTAAATGAAGTAAGTAACCTTCCTTTCTTCTCTTTCTCTTTTCATCTTGTTGCTTCTTTGGTGGCCTCCTTGAAGACTTCTCTTGAGCCTCACAAACCATAGGATAACCAAGCATGATAACTTTAGGGTTTTATATAGTCCCTCTTTAGTCTTTCAACTTTGAGTCTCTCTTCTCATCTTCATAATCAGAGCCTAAACTCTTAAAGCTTTAGGACTTTGCAATTAGGGTTATGCCTGTATCCTTCTATTAGGATGAAGTGTATAACTTTAATCTTAAGTATTATACCTTTAATTTGTTTAAACCTCTTAATCAATTCATCTTAATAATCACCAAGACTTCATCTTGTAACTTGGGCCTTACATTAGGGTTCTAATTCTTCCTTTATGGTTAAGAAGGACTAACCCTAGAGTTTAATGGACAAGTCCCCCTCAAGTTGTCTTACAAACCATAAAATTCATTTCTTAATCTCATCCCTTAATTAAAATTCATTTAATAAAGGCTTGTTAAATAATGAATTTAATCCCTAACCATGGATTAAGTTGAGGTATCTTCCTCAGCTTAAGTGTTCTCATCTATTATCCTTCTATTAGGATGGTGTAATGAGCCCACTAATCTGTGATTAGAGATTAACCTCATTACTTAACACTAAACAAAAACCCAAAAATATCTAAATAATCACAAGTAGCTTAATGATCTTAATCCTACATCAACATGGCAATTAAGTTGAGATGCTTATCTCATACTTAAGTATTCTCATTATCCCTAATCAGGGAGGATATAATGAGTTTACAAGCCCTTGATTTAGGCTTAAGCTCATCAACTTATGCAAAACACCAAAAACAATAAAAAGCTGAAAACATAAAAAACAAACAATAATTGTCCCCTTCGGGATTCTTTCCTCGTCATCTTCATTCACAAACGAGAACTTGCTTCTTCCGTCTAATGCAAGACAATTAGCACTCGAGCCAGACGAGTCATACACTTGAGCATAGGCAAGTAAGCAGCTCACAGTCAATTTATCTTCTAGTCTCTTTGAGTCGAACTACGGTGTTCTGACTTCCTCATTGCACGAGAGGATACGTAGGCATAACTTAACTGTTATCGAACAAAAGTCTCTCTGTCTCCCTCCCTCTTTTAGCATTCTTTTCTAAGCCTCAGTTCCTGAGCATTCACCTTTTTGCACTGACACCTGTACATTCTTTTCTTAGCTTTTGCACACAGATAACACATGCAATTACCCCTTTAAACACAATCTTGTAAGCGTGGATCCCGTCGAGTACGACGGACAATCTGGGTGCTAATACCTTCCCAGGTTGTAACCAACCCCCTTTCTTAGTTTCTCTGGTTCGCAACCGTCTTATCCATCTTTTTCTAGGTTTATGTAGCATTACCTTTCCTTCGGGATAAAAATGCCCATCTGGTGATTCTATTCAGTTTATTTCATTTTCTCCTTTCGCCGACCGTTCGCGTCTGTACCCTATCAGACCCGGTGTCTTTTCAGGGGAGCGAAAGATGTCCATGACATAAAAGGTACTTTTGAACACTTGTGACCTTATTTTCACTGGCAGTTCCACTTATCCAAAGACTGATCTCTTTGAACCATCAAAGGCCCTCACAACTAAATCACTTGGTATGAGAATTATGCCTTCTACATCCAACTTCATTAGAGCTTTCTTTGGGAGCACGTACAGAGTGGAACCCGTATCCACCAGGACGTGGGATAACACATCACCTTTGCATTCCATGGTGATATGCAAAGCCTTATTGTGGTTTCTCCCCTTGGACGTAAGATCTCTATTTGTAAACCTCAGCCCATGACTAGCATTTACATTGGCCACCATTGCCTCCAGCTAATTGACAGTGATCTCCTGAGGTACATATGCCAACTGTAATACCTTCAGAAGAGCCTCTCTATGTGCCTTTGAACACATCAATTATGATAGGATAGAAATCTTAGATGGTGTCTTGTTCAGTTGCTCCACCACTTTGTAATCACTTTTCTTTATAATCCTCATGAATTTTTCCACCTCTTTCTCAAACACACTATGCTTAGTGGCTGGAGTCACAACTTCTTCAGTGGCTACTTGCTTACCCTTGGCTTTGGCAGCTGCTTCGGCTTTAGTATTTGTTCTGAGAGTTTGTGGAGCGAATAAACGTCCACTACAAGTAAAACCACCCAAACCCCCAACATTCCCAACATCAGGGTTGATCGTCACTGATTTATCTTCCACCTTCTGACCTTGCACATAAACATCAGAGTCGCAATGCCAGGGAACGACTTTATCATCATTGTATGGTACAGACCCAGGAACAATAATGTTAACAGGACTTACATCTTGTGACACATATATGGTGACAGGTTCCTACTGGGGAGGCACCGGAATATTAGCAGGGGTATAATATGTTGTCATAGTGGATATGCAGTAACTTTGGTTGTTCACTTTGTCGAACTGTGGTGAACCCTCATCCATCAAAGCCTAAAGTCTAGCTCTTAACTTGTCGCAACCATTGGGAGAAGCCACATATTCTTCATAGTCAAATTCGAAACTGGAAAACACTTGTCCTTTCAATTACCTTTCTTTCACAAGTAGGAGGGGAGTTTGCACCTCCACAACATCTAAAACTAAATTCAACCGTTCACCGCTCTCGACAACATTAACCCTGGCCCCACCATGATTAGGCATAGGGTTGTTGGTAACATTCGGTGGTGGTGAGAAATTGATTTCCTTTGAATCTGATAAGTCTTGCACCATCATCTGCAACGCCCAACACTGCTCAGTAGAATGTCCAGGAGCTCCTGAATGGAAAGCACACCTGGCATTAGCATCATAACCTGGAGGAGGATTACCCACAAGTGGAGCCAAGGTTCTCAGCTGGACCATATTCAAATATAGCAATCTCTATAACAAGGTTGTATGCGTCATTGGGATGGCCTCAATAACACGATCAATGTGCCTAGGCTGACGTTGTTGGAAGGATCTTTGCTGGTTGTTGCGTTGCTGCTGCTGTTGAGGAGCAGGGTTTGAAGGTATAATGACAGCTGCCACATAATCATATGAATTTCTGCACCCACGACCTCTTCCTCGACCAATAACAGCATTGGTTTCACCATCCCTCCTCCTCTGAGGACCTGCAAAAGGCTTACTTGCCCCAGACGAACTACTAGCACCAGTATCTTGAACTTTGCCCGTCTTCAACAGGTTCTCAACTCTCTCCCCTACTACAACAAGGTCAGTAAACTTGGTTGATAAACATGACACCAAGCGATTAATGAATACCCCCTTCAAAGTGCCCATAAACATATCAACCGTTTCGTTCTCTAATAATGGAGGTTGCACCCTTGCAGCTAGCTGATGCCACCTCTGGGCATACTCCTTGAAGCTTTCTTTCGAATTCTGTGACATGTTCTACAACTGGGTGCGATTAGGAGCCATGTCCAGGTTGTACTTATAGTTTTTAACAAAAGCCTCAACCAATTCCTTCTACTTTCTGATAGAGACCCTACTCAATTTCATGTACCACTCTTGGGACACCCCGACAAGACTATCCTGAAAATAATACATCCACAACTTCTCGTCGTCGGTATGAGCAGCAATTCTACCGACAAAAGCTTGAACGTGGGTCTTTGGGTAGGAAGTACCATTGTACTTGTCAAAAGTGGGAGCTTTGAACTTATGAGGGATTCTCACCCCAAGAACAAGGCCCAAGTCAGTAATGTCAAATCCCAAAGAGTTATGAGATTGAATAAAACGAATCTGCTCGGCCATTTCCTCGAAACGGAGATTGACCTCAACACCCTGTCCTTCCATGTCTTCTAGGAATGTGAACTGGTCATCTTGATTATCCATCTAATGTTGAGAACCCCCACCAGCGTTAACAATGACCTCAGGTTGGGGTTGAGGTTGAGGACCACCACCACCAAGAGAACCAGTATCTCTATGACCTCCACCGTTGCCATCTTTATTCCTATAAATCATCTCTCACAACCACTCTTGGTTTTGTTTTATGCCAGTCATTGACATCATGAACTAGTCCATTCGTTTACACAGCTCTTCCATCTCAGTTTGCATTTGATCCATGATTCTGACTATGTTTTCTTTTGTGGGATGCTTATGCACTCTTCGTGCAACAATAGTTCATGAAAAGGAAGAGATGTTAGAAATTTGGGAATTGTACCTGCAAAACAAAAACAAGGTTATATGCATGTAATGCAACCATTTATGTTCACATGGTCAGGAAATTGGTGCCCCAGTTCCGGTATTTGGTAGGAAACAACCCAGATGGCCTTTGGAGATTGGTTTTCCAACACATGATTCTTTGCGAGGTATTCAAATTCGGATGACCTTGAATGACTAGTTTCAGGATTTCAGAATAAAGTAAATGAGAAACCAAACAAAGATGCATAAAATGAACAGCCTCCCAAGGAAAAAGTCACACAAAACATCCCTGAAGGGTTACAAGTCTTACAAAACAAAGAGAAGAAAAAACTGAAAGCAATAAACACAGATTCCTACAACAAGTCTGTAGGTAATCCAAATACAAAATCTAAAACACAAGACTACAAGAAGATTCTGATCCTTCCCCACTAGATCCTGGCCTAGATCTGGCTCTCTTAACCTCTACCATCAGCTTGAGATCTTCAATCTCCTTGAGCGCAAAAGTTCACATACCCTTTTCTCTTATCATTTCTATAATGGACACCATAATTGAAATACCCTAACAACGTGGGCATCGGGTTTCCTTTGATGAAGATAGTGATGGCTTCCATGCTGATCAAACTTTTCTCTCCTGGGAACAGACTTATCCCATAAACCACCAGGGCCAACAATGCACTGAATTCTACCTATTTGTTTCCTAAAGAAAAGACATGAGCTTCTGTGATAAGAAAATCCAAAGAAAACCCTTTACCTCTTCTAGCCTCCAATCCCATCTTGACTCTAAGCATACTCAAATCGCAGGCACTTGCTATGTCTTCAAACGGGGGAACCCTCTCTGATGCATAATAAGGAATGCACTCTTTGATGTGAATCTTTAAGATGTCAGAAACCTCTTCCAAGGTAGGAGCTAAGATATAATCTAGAAACACAAAGATTCGTAGTTGAGGATCGTTGAACTGCAGTAAGGAATGAAGACCATCTCTCTGATCAACCGTGGGCTTGTTCATGTAACCTAAAATCTTCCCAAACTTGCTTATGAAATCATCTAAAACTTTGTCATTCATTAAGTCAACCAACTTCTGAATACCCTCAGTTTCTGGTTGTGGAAAAGTATAATGGACATTCCTTTTTCTAGGAGCTTCTTTATCTTTTGCCATCTGGATAAGAAATAATTACCGGAACTGGGTGCAAGATGCAAATGACAACCTGAAAATAAAATCACAAATAGTTAATGCAAGTATGAAGCAATGCAAATGAAATGTGGGCATATGATTAGCATCTGGAACCGTCTGGATAGAATATTGAGAGCCAAGTGATCAGAAACCCCCAAACTGTTCTCTGTTTAACAATCCTCATATAAGAAACCCATAACCGGATAGTTAAGAATCCTTAGAACCATAGTAAACGGACCATAACATAAGATCACACTGATGATAAAGGGTATGATGAGGTCAAAGGTTCCTGCAAACCTGTAAACCCCTCCCAATCTTATGGGTGTGCTCCAAGTCAAACATCACAGACTCTCAAAGCCAAATAGCAATAATACGTTCATCATTTCTGATAAATGGCTCATGACCAAATCAAGGAATCGGATAAGCATTATATACTACTCAGGGAGGTCTCCGCGTGAGTTCAGGAAAACAAGCATCCCTTATAAGACCCCAGCTTCAAGCACTGAAATCGAGAAACAATAGTACATTCAGCTTGTAGGATACACAATACTATTGTCATACGACCAAATGCTTTAATTGAGTTCCTATAAGAGAACCATACCATCCTATGCGAGTTCCCAGTGGGCCCTCGGGTGCGAATGGGTTTGCCACAAAATATGGTATGCCACTGTCACCACATGAGAGGGATGATTCCACAAAGGTCCTCAATGACCGGTCCCCAGATGCACATAACTATTGAGGTCGTGTAATGATCCAAGAAAGATTCCTGCATCAAAACATTTCCAAGACAGTCGCAAGTATGGGTGTGGAACTCACTAATACCAACATAGCAAGATGCCATGAAGCCAGAGTGACTGTCCACGCTAAGTCCTAGGGTACACTCGAAACTCGGCTACGAGCTCATCTCACAGTAACAATCCTCAAACTCGCCAAAAGAAAAGTAAGACAGCCAGACAGTCCAGTATATACATATGATGTATGAAAATAAATACTGAAAACTGTAAATAAAGCGGTAAATAAAACTATAAATAAACAACAGTAAAATAAACACACAGCAACAAACAATCAACAACCAAAGAAACAGAAACACACAAGCGCTAGGAGAGACTCTCAAGGGGAAACCAGAGATTCTGGGTTCGATCCCCAGCAGAGTCGCCAAATGTCGCTCCCTGGATTTCCATCCTGGTAAAAACGCGAAAGTGGCGTGGAAAAGGTAGAGTCGCCAACTAGGCATTTTAATCCTGAAGGAACGGGAATGGTAATGCTGCACAAACCCGGGAAAGAAAGGAAGGACAAAGGTCCTGCGAACCAAAGAAACTGGCTTTGGGAGTCGGTTACGACCTGGGAAGGTATTAGCACCCCAGATCGTCTGTCGTACCCGACGGGATCCACGCTTACAAAGAAAATATTTCAAAGGGTGAAGAAATGAAAGCTGCTGCAAAAAAGAAAGACTGAAACTAGAAAAGAAAAGAAAAGAAAGGGGGAAATGTAGGGAAAATAAAAGAGTGCTCGAACGGGCCCTACCCCGCTGCCTACGTACCTCATCTGGACATGAGGATCAGAGTCTTCGTAGTTCCCCTACAAGAAAAGAGATTTGAAATGCGGATAACGTCCACACCTCACTTACCATTACACCTACAAGAAAAGGTTAGAACATGAACAAATGATAAGACAAAAGCAAATAAGATCGAATGAGGTGCAAACAAACAAGAGACCATATCAAAACATCACAACCAGAAGTGGAACTTTCCATTTACATGCCAAGATCAATCACAACATCATGAAAGAATTAGGGTAAACAAAACATCATAAGGCATTACAAGTTACCATAAGGGAAACATGAAGCATACATGAGATGGATAAGATCATTCAAGCCAAATATTTTCCACAAACTTCAATGTCAAAACCCTAGCATGGTGATAAAGTGCCTAATCAAAGAGATCAAACCACAATGGAAACATATAGTCTCATACAAAGGCAAACAAGTGAGGCACATGGAAGTAAGAAGTGATGTGAGCATGCATATAAATGTGAGACTTAAAGAATAAGCAACTCAAAAACAACACAAAAAACAAACTCCATACAAATACCAAGGATGCAACAAATTGCTATAAGACCCCAAATCAACCCCTAGGAGTTGGCACAAGTGCCCTCCTATCCTAATGAGTAAGCATACATCAAGGAAACATTCACATTAGGGCATGGTAAGCGCAAAATTCACATAAAATGGAAACAAACCTCAAAAATTCAACAATTTAGCACAACGACTCCTTAAACATGTAGAATCATCATACCAAAAGAACAAGACCAAAATCAGAAGCAAAATAGGTTAAAGAATTGCATAAATATCAATTAGGGTTTTAGAAACTTCAACACAAAGCAAGATGGCAAAACCTAAGCATACCAACCCTAAAAATCATGAAATAAATCTCAAGTAACCCTTAACATGTTAGGGATCAGAAGCAAAAAGAAACAAGTCCATAACAATCACCAAATTTAAAATAGAAAATGAACAAGACAAGTCATGTATAAAAGAAATAAAACCAAAAATTAATTCAGACATGAATAAAATGAAATTAAAAAGCATGGAAAAATAAAAAAAATTGAAACAAATGTCCATGATTTTTTTTGGTAATTTTTGCATATTTTTATCTATTTTTATGAATTAAAACAAAATAAAACACAATAAAAAGAAAATAAAAGAAATAAAATTAATTCAGGTCAAACAAGCTACCATATCCAATGATTCAAATTGAAAGTTAAGAAAAGTATGAAGATCCAAGGGATACGTGCGTGCCAAAGAAGTCATCAGTCAAAGTAATTGAAATCAACGCACATAATTTAAATAAAATTCCCTACAACTGATCCAAGGGCCACATTTTAAAGTTATCTTAACTCAGAGGCATGTGACCAACACATGTCTGTAAACACCCCAAATTTTCCCTCACTAATTTCACACCATGGCTTGTGATCTTTCATCTTTGCATAAGTTTAAGCATATCATCTCATATTGCATTTTTGTTTCACTGCATTAGTTCAAATCCATCTACATCTAGGGTTTGTGATATGAGCAATCCAAGGATCCATCTGAGCCACTCCAAAGGTCTCCAATCATTCCAAGAGGGTCCATGTATTTTCTATCATCATATTATATCTCTCAAAGATCAAGGAAGTCAAAAAATCACAAGAACTTGGAAAGCATGGAAGCAGAGCTAGGGTTTCACTGCACAGATGACCTGGAATTAGGGTTTTGGTTTCATAGACCATAACTCCAAATTTTTTGGTCATTCTTGTTTCTAATAGTCTCAATATGTTATAAGGATCACATGTACCAAGTTTGATGAAGAAATTCATTGTGGAAGTCATATGTTCACTGGGTAACTTCTTGAGCAAGTTAAGTCAAAATCAGGGCATTTGAGGCCCCCAACAATGGAACCAAAGTGTATTTTTCATCAAATTGAAGTTATATGATCTTTATTTGATCATTGAAGTGCTTGGAAGTTCACAAAATTGAAGAAACTTAGCTAAACCAAAAGTTGCCAAAAATGGAAATGACTTGTAATGGAAACTTTCCATTTTGGGAAAGTTTTTCAACCTCCTCTTTCTCAACCAAAAATGCTTCAAATGAAAAATTGTTGGTCATAAAAGTTGTAGATTGGATCATTCCATTTCCAAAAAGTACAAGAACATGTTCTAATGCATTATGGAACTCAAGTTGTGATCCTTCAAAGTTGGCAAAAATCACATAATTTTCACATTCATGCCAAAGAGGGATTTTTGCAAATTCACTTGCCAAGCTTCTAAGTGACCTCTAATTGACTTCTAAACATCATAAGAACATCACATGACTCATTTTGCTGAGAATTTCCCAAGGAATCACAACATTTCATGCCTTGCATCACAAGATACACCAAAGAGGGAAAATTTGCAAAACACATAGAAACCCTAGCATCAAGTGATCCAGCTGCAATGTTTCAATCCTATGGCCTTCCTTGATCAATGCTAAGGCCATACACCCCAAAATCTCAGGCCTGCATCATGCCCAAACCTCAAGTACACATTCTTGACTTTTTGCAAAAACACCCATACCAATTACACTATGCCACACCAACTCCTCTGACCAATCACAACATCATATGCAAGCATTATGGAACTCATAACACACAACACACAAGCCTGAAACACAACCATAGCTCAGATTGCCAAAATCCTCCCAAAATTTCATCTCTTCGAATCTCCCAACTCAGCCATCAAAACTTCAAAATTCTTTCACCAATCATCTCCACATAACCCCAAGATCATTCCCCACCCCTCACATTGGCATGAAACCACCTCAAACAAAAACACGATTTCCATCACCTCTGAACTGAAACCTTCAAAACACTCCATATAAACTCCTTTCAAGCATTCCAGAAGCATAAGGGGATCAAGGGGAGTGGAAAAGCATCAAAGAAGAGCCCAAAAAGTTCCAGTTTTGAAAGCTTCAACTCAGGTAACCTCAAGAACATTTTTTCCAGAAATGTGTTTTTAAGTTCCTAAATGATTCTTTATGATTCATTGATGATCCTTATGTGTTTAGTTTTGAAAATGATTGAGTATTAAGCATGTATGAGCTCTCTGAAATTTTTTGACCTAGAACTAATTTGCTTCAATTCAGCTTGAATATGTGAAATAAATTTGTTTTGATGGATGATTCTGGTTGTGTGATGCTTGAGGTTTGATTCTAGGCAGAGAGATTAGGTTTTAGAGGCTTAGGGAGAGATATAGCATTTTGGTTCGCCGGAGAAGATGACCGGAGCACTGTTCCGGTCATCTGAAAATAATTAGGGTTTAATCAGTGTAATTAGTGAACTTTGAATGTGAGCCCTCAGATCATGTTTCCCGCGCGTGTTTTAAAGGCCTAAATCCTTTCATTAGCCCTAATTTATGTTTAATTAAATTAATCCAAATTAATTAGCCAGGTGGAATCTCAGCCACCCATTCACGCGCCAGTCAACCTTTTTTTCTCAACTTTGAATCCTAGCCCTCAGATTGTTATACTTTCATTTAAATCCATTTTTATTTTCATTTTAATCCCATTTTATTTGTCATTTTATTTAAAATACTTAGAAAAATCATTAAAAAAATTCCTTCTGCATTTTAATTTCAAATATTTTTCTTCACCCAAAAAAAAATTTATTTTTATTTTTTGAATTTTAAAATCATTTTAAAAATATTTAAATGTTTATTTTAATTAATTAATGGAAATTAATTAATAAAAATACCATTTAGGTTTCTAAGAATTCCAAGAAAATTCACATTGCATCTTAGGACATTTAGAAACATTTTCAAATCATTCATACAAATTTCTTTTTGGTTTTGATCCAACTTTGACATTGTTCTTGAATTTAGGTTCATAAAATTGCCTTTTTGGAACCCTAAGTTTGAAAATTCTTTTATTCCTAACCATGAAGGGTTTGACAATGATTCTTTTTTCATTATTTTCCATATAGCATGTAGTTTCTAGGATATTTTTGTCATGAATTTATCTTTCATTTTCAATTTGATTTGCATTTTTTCTCTTGAGGTACCCAAAAACCCTAGTTAACTTAGAAAAATCATAACTTCTTTTAGGTTAAGAGTTGAACCTTCTCTTTTGGGGTGTGATATCATATGGGGTTAGGGTTTGTTTGAGCTCATTTCCAATTTTTTATCATGTGATTTGCTTCTGTTTTGATCATTTGCATCTCATCCTTACATGTAACCCTAATCTTGCATCCATATTTGCTTCTTACATTGCAATGCTTGAACATATGAACTTACCATGACATTCTAAGAACTTGTATGCCATCTTAGACATCTTAATAAATTGCTTGAACATTGATTGGTAATTTCTTCATACATTTGATATGCTTTGCATCCATTTCATTTCATAAACATCCATGTGTTTTCATGCTTCCTTTGTATTCTTTCTCTTTGTATTAACATTCATAACACTTGTTATGTCTTTGTATCATCTCATAGCATTATTTGCATCATGGGATTGCTTCTGGTTTTGTTTCTTTGTCATTTCATATGCTTTATTTCACTTCATCGCTTTCTTTATGCTAACATTTTTCAGGTGGTAAGTAATTTGAGAAGTGAATTTGCCTTCACTTCTCATTTCTCTTCATCTTCTTCATATGCATCATTGCTGCATTTTTCTTTGCCTTAGAGTGAGCTTGCTCATTCATGTTCTCTCTCACTTTCTTTCTCTAAGTCACTTATCTTATTCAATGAAGTAAGTAACTTATTCTTCTACTTCTCCTCCTTTCATCTGATTCTTCCATTGGTGGCTTCTCTGAAGATCTTTCTCAAGCCTTACAAACCATAGGAACATCCAAGCTTGACAATAATTAGGGTTGTGATTAGTCCCCCTTTAGCTTTTACCTTTGTGACTCCTTTGTGTCTCTCTTCTCGCCTCATCATTAGAGATTAAACCTTTAAGGTTTTAAGACTTTGTAATTAGGGTTATGCCTGCATCCTTCTCTTAGAATGGAGTGTATAACTTTAATCCTAAGTGTTAAACCCTTAATTTGTTTAAACCTCTTAATCAATCCATCTTAATAATCACTAAGACATTAACTTGTAACTTGGGCCTTGCATTAGGGTTCTAATTCTTCCTTCATTGGTTAAGAAGGACTAACCCTAGTGTTAATGGACAAGTCCCCCTCTAGTTGTCTTACAAACCATAAAATTCACTTCTTAATCTTACCCTTAATTAAAATCCACTTTAATAAAGGTTTGTTTTGTCATGAGGTTAATCCCTAATCATGGATTAAGTTAAGGTATCTTCCTCAGCTTAAGTGTGCTCATCTATTATCCTTCTATTAGGATGGTGTAATGAGTTCACTAATCCTTGATTATGGCTTAAACTCATTACTTAACACTAAACGAAAACTCAAAAACATCTAAATAATCACAAGTAGGTTAATGATCTTAATCATATATCATCATGGTAATTAAGTTGAGATGTTTATCTCATACTTAAGGTATTCTCATTATCCCTAATCAAAGGGAGGATATGATGAGTTTACAAACCTTTGATTTAGGCTTAAGCTCATTAACGTATGAAAAACACAAAAAAGCAATAAAAGATTGAAAACACAAAAACAAACAATAATCGTCTCCTTCGGGATTCTTTTCTCACCATCTTCACTCACAAACGAGAACTCGCTTCTTCCGTCTAATGCAAGACACTTAGCACTTGAGCCAGACAAGTCATACACTTGAGCATAGGCAAGCAAACAGTTCATCGGTCAATTTATCTTTCAGTCTCTTTGAGTCGAACTACGGTGTTCTGACTTCCTAATTGCATAAGAGGATACGTAGGCATAACTTAACAGTTATCGAACAAAAGTCTATGTGTCTTCCCCCTCTTTCAGCATTCTTTTTTAAGCCTCATTCCTGAGCACCTCACTTCATTTTCTTGCATTGACACTTGTATATTCATTTCCAGCTTTTGCACACAAATAGCACAGACACTACCCCTTTAAACACAATCTTGTAAGCGTGGATCCCGTCGAGTACGACGGACAATCTGGGAGCTAATACCTTCCCAGGTTGTAACCAACCCCCTTTCTCAGTTTCTCTGGTTCGCAACCGTCTTTTCTATCTTTTTTCTAGGTTTATGCAGCATTACCTTTCCTTCGAGATAAAAATGACTCGCTGGCGACTCTTTTCAGTTCACCCTCATTTCTCCTTTCGCCGACCGTTCGCGCTTGTACCGGGATGCAAATCTTTGGGAGCGATAGCTTGGCGACTCTGCTGGGGAACCTTATATTGCAACCAGGGCTTCTGGTTCTTTTTGTAGCTTCCTCCTGGCGCTTGTTTGATTTGTGTTTACAGGGGTGTTATGTGCTACTTGTGCTTATTTATTTTCTTTATTTATTTCTTTCTGTACAACTTTATTTATTGCTTTCATTTACAGTTTTTATGCATTTCATACTGTCATTATCATGTGCTGGATCTCTTGTCTGTTTTGGTGGGTGGGGATCATTGAGTGAGTAAGGTCCTATACCTGGGACATGAGTGACACATAGGCTAGAGTGGCTTCATATTCTTTCCCATTCCATTTCGGTCTGGTGCGGGAATATGAAACACGGTTCAGACATGGGTATCTTCTTGAGAACTCTGTGCTACAGATTTCCTGTAGTACTAGGGCTATCTAGGAAGCCTGCTAAGTCTGGATGACCTTTTTATGACCTTTAGCATCTGAGGTGAATTAGAGGAGTATTTTTTATGGTTATTGTAAACACTGTACCTCCGGGTTAGAATTGTTTACACTTCTCATAACTGATCCAAGTCTGAGGATCCTTGTTCTAGAACATTATATGTGAGGGGGTTGGGATGTTTACAGGTTTGCAGGAACCCTTTGGCCTCATCATACCTTGTTACTAGATTTGTTAAGGTTGTATTATCCTGATAGGTCTTGTGATTACCCTGGACTTGTGACTCTTTATTTGAGTCCCCCACCCGGTTACTGGATTTCTAAGCTTCCATCTGGATTTATGAACATACATGGACTTTTACCAAGGCAGATAAAAAGATCCAGCACTTGATCACAAACCCTTTGCATATCATTCTTGCATCATTTAACATTTGCTTATTTGTTTTACAGGGTATCCATCATATTATCTTTGGTTCGGTTTTGACCCCTTCTGCTGCTCAGACTTCTTCAGTCATCTTCTCCAGCACCTTCATCAGTTTGTCAGTGACTCATTTCCAGCATCTCATTCAGTGACCTTCACCAGTAGTTGCTCTCAGCTTCTTCACCAGCACCCATTATCAGCATGGATACTTCCAGGAAGAGCAACATCACTTACCACTTCTTTGAGCCCACCCTGACTGACATCAGGCAGATCCAGTCCCTCATTACTCTTGGTCATGTCCCACTATTCAGAGAGCATTATGGAGGCATATTGGACATGGTCATGGACCTGGATGCATCTCAGAGGAGCATAATTCGTACTTGCTTGCAGTTTTATGATCCTCCACTCAGATGCTTCACTTTTCCTGATTTCCAGTTGGGACCTCCGTTAGAAGAATTTTCCATGCTGTTAGGAGTTCCTATCAAGAGAGGGATTCCTTTCAACCCTGAGATAGTCGCTCCCAGAAATGAAGACATAGCCAAGGCATTGCATTTGTAGCCTGCCCTCATTGATCAGAACATGACAACCAAGGCTGGGGTTCCAGGCCTTCACCTAGACTTCTTGATCTCCTAGACTACCCTGCATGCTGCAATAGGAGAATGGAAGGCTGTTTGTGCACTTCTAGCCCTCAGTATATATGGGGTTATCTTGTTTGTAGATGAGCCAAAGTTTGTGAGCAAGAATGCCATTCACCTATTCTTACTGAGGAACCTAGTTCCTACCTTGCTGGGAGAATTCTACTACTCAGTACACCAGAGGAATGAGAAGCAAAGAGGAAGACTGGTCAGATGTTGTGCTCCTCTCTATTACTCTTGGTTGTTAAGACATTTGCCAAAGTCAGATACCTTCCTGAACTCCCATCAGCAAAAGAACTGGGCTAAGAGATTTATTGCCTTGACATCAGAAGACATTAGATGGTGCACTCAGAGCACCAAGGGCAAGGACATCGTTACTAGCTGTGGGCAATATCCTAATGTGCCTTTGATAGGAGTGAAAGGTTGCATCAACTACAACCCTTTACTCTTCAAGAGACAATTAGGGTATGCTTTGGTTTACCCAACAAGAGGACAAGATTTGACTGAGACCCTCTACTGTGAAATCCAGCCCAACTCTGTTGTTGTCAGACAAGCCTCCTGGGCTTGGGATAACATTCAGACCAAGGGAACAACCATCCTTGGCAAGTGCAACAACATTTCTTCAGCATAGTATTCAGATTGGTCTCGTACCAGAGCTCAGATCACCCGGATGCCATTTACTTTAGAAGATGTACCTAGACCTTCTACAGTATAGCCTGTAGCTACTGTCAGTTTGGAAGAGTTTGAGAAACTGAAAGAGAGGAATACTCAGCTATCTGAAGCCTTAAAGAAGACTCTATGGGAGAGAAATGACAGCCATCTAGATATTGAGAGATTGGAAAGGCTCAGGATTGAGCACTTGACCAAGATTGAGAAGACGGATGACTACATCAGGAAGGCAAAAGTAGGGGAGTTAGTACTGAAGAATGCTTGCAAGGAAGCAAAGACTCATAAGGCTAGGGCAGAGCATTATCTAGAGGAGAGCCAGGCTAGGCGGATCAGGATCACTGAAGCCCGTGCACAAGAAGATCAAAGGACTCGGGCTAAGATAGATTAGTTGGAGGCTAGTGAGAAGAAGCATCAGGAGGCATTATTGGCAGCTCAGAGGGAGATATCTGAATTGAAACTCCGGGCGGGGTTGAAGAGGTCCAAGGATCAGGACAAGCATAAGAAGTTGACCAATGCCATTGCTACCAGGAACCTCCTCATCAGGACTATCACAGAGCACACAGTAGGTCTAGTGACTGAGGCCCTCCTGAAGGAAGTCATGGAGGATGACTTTGGATTAGATGTTTGACTCTTTTACTTGTACTTTTCTTTTGTTGTACTTTTCTTTTGTTTTTGTATTTTGACCCACCATGGGGATGTATTGTAATCAAACTATGTATTTTCACCCTTTTTAATATATCAGTTTGTATCATTTTTGGTGGGCTTTATATATCTCTACAACATCATCAGCATTTCCTCGAGGTCTGGGAAGGTCAAAACCAAAGAACTAAACCGGATACCCTTGGAAGACAAATAGGCATATTGCATTGCATACTAACATGTTATTTGTTTTGTAGGTTTTTGTTTTATTGTTGTTTCTCACTTTGTTGTGGTTTCAGGAAACATTGCTCGCAGAAGAGTGTTCCCTGTCAACAGAATACACTGGTACCCGACAAGAAACAACCTTCCGGGACTCCAGATGGATCAAGTTCAGCAAGACTTGAATGAAGTGAGGACCCAAATGGCCAATGAGAGGGTTGAGATGAGGAATCAAATGACTCAATTCATGACTATAATGACTGGCTTAGCTCAGAGCCAGGAAATACTAAGGGAGTTGGTGGAGAGATAAACTCCTGAAGAACACCATCTAGGTACAGGAGGTACCAGTAACAACGATCACGTGCAGCCTCGCACTGATCCACCAGAGTTTGGGCCTCATCTAAACCGAAAAATCAATTCCATAAGGAATACTCAGGGTAACACTGCTGGAGGAAGGGTCTTGCAAGAGGATCCTCAAAAAGAGCAGTTTACAGTTGTCGGGGCTGGAGATGAAGTTTACGCCCGTAGGCTGGATGAAATTGCAGAGAAGCTGAGGTCTCTTGAATCCCAAAATTCCATGGGCTTTAATGTAATGGACATGAGATTGGTGGAAGGGGTGAGAATTCCTCACAAGTCCAAAACCCCGTGTTTTGAAAGGTATAATGGCACATCCTGCCCACACACCCACCTTCAATCATTCTTGGGAAGATTAAAAGCATACACCATGGACGAAAAGCTGTGGATGTTTTACTTCGAGGATAGTCTAACAGGGGCATCCCGAGAATGATATTCCCATTTAAATAGAGCCACAATAAGAAACTAGAAGGACTTGGCTGAAGCTTTTATCCGTCAGTTTCAGTATAACTTAGACATGGCTCCAAACATGACCCTTCTAATGGGAATGTCTCAATCTTCCCGTGAAAGCTTCAGGGAGTATGCCCAAAGGTGGAGGCAACTGGCTGCTGCAGTTCAACCCCCCATGTCTGAGAGGGAAATGGCAGACATGTTCATGAATACTCTCCAAGGGACCTACATTGACAGACTGGCTGCATTTTCTTCTACCAGCTTTGCAGATGTGGTGATAACTGGAGAAAGAATAGAGAGCCTATTGAAGATGGGAAAGATCTTTGATAACGGTGCCAGTTCAAGCAGTACAAGGAAGCCGTTTGCTGGGCCCCGTAGAGCTGGTGAGACAAACTCAGTGCACATGGGAAGAGGGAGACCCCAATACATGCCCAGAACAGTTGATGTTGTTACTATCCCTATTCCACCTCCTAAGTATACTCAACAACCACAACACTTTCAGCAACAACAACAGTATCCGCAACAGAGATCATATAACAATAATAACAACAATCAACAACAACGCTCGTTTCAACAACGGCCATCTCAGGTCAACCGCGTAATTGACCCCATTCCAATGCCATATGCTACACTGCTGCCACAACTCCTAAAGCTCAATCTTGTTGAGTTAAGGACATTGGCTCCACCTGATCCTCAAAACCTTCCAAGAAACTACGATGTCAATGCTAGGTGTGCTTTTCACTCTAACGCACCTGGTCATTCTACGGAAAAATGCAGAGCTCTGCATATGAAGGTTCAGGATCTGGTAGATTCAAAAGCCCTGAAGTTTGCACCTCCTCCCAATGTAATGAAAAATCCTATGCCAAGCCACAATGGTCCAAGGATTAATGCTATAGAGGAAGACTCACCCATGAGTTTAATAGAAGACATTGCATGTATTCAAACACCTCTGGCAGAGGTTAAAGCCCAACTTTTGAAGTGCCAAGTGTTTCCGGGTCTTAAGGCCTGTTGTGAATTATGCAAACTTTCCGAGAACGGGTGTGCAAGTTTTAGGAATGGCATCAATAATTTGATTAAAGAAGGAATTCTGCAAATTGCGACCACTGATTCTACAACACTAGCAACTCTCTTGTCAACAATTAGTGAATCTTTGACAACTGCAACAACCATTGTTCAGAGTGGTTCTCCTACAACTGCAACAACCATTGTTCCTACTGATTCATCTTCAACTTCAGCAACCACTTCTCCCATCACTTCAGCAAACAACAGTTCCATTTCATATCCTTCTACAACTCCATCAACCACCAACAATGATGTCTCCACTGTTACAATTTATTATGACCCAACAACGGTCCCGAATTCCAACAACTTTCAACAATCTCAACAGTTTCAACCAAGCTTCAATTCACCTCCACCAACATCCAGCAGAGGTCCTGTTACTATTTTCTATGATCCACAGACTATTACAGTCCCAACATCTACTGTAGTGAGCCCAGTCACTATCACGGTGCCCGGGCCAATTCCATATGATAAAGACAGTGCTATACCATGGCATTATGGTGCTGATATGTACTGCAACGGAGAGAAAGTCCTTCTTGATTCTCCAGCTCTCACTCCCCAAGTGGATAATGTTGGGGGAGGGGGAGGCTTCACCCGAAGCGGACGTCTCTTCGCATCACAAGTCCCTAGAACCAACACTGAGGCAGAGGTTGTTGCCAAAGCCAAAGGGAAGAGTGTGGCACCGGAAGAATCTGCACCGAAAGAAACTCATAAATCATCCTTCGATCAAGATATGGATGAGTTTATGAGAATTATTAAAAGAAGTGACTATAAAGTTGTGGACCAGCTCCACCAGACTCCTTCAAAGATCTCAATCTTATCTCTGTTGTTGTGTTCCGAATCCCATCGGGATGCACTACTCAAAGTTTTGCATGCTGCCTACGTGCCAGAAGAGATCACAGTAATTCAGCTGGAAACAGTGGTGTCAAATGTCAATACTAGCCACGGGCTAGGTTTCACTAATGCTAATTTTACCACAGAAGGACGTCACCACAACAAAGCTTTGCACATAACCCTGGAGTGCAAAGGAGCCGTACTATCTCATGTTCTTGTAGACACTGGGTCCTCACTCAATGTCTTACCAAAGAAAGCTCTTGTCAAGCTCGAATATGATGGAATAGCTCTCCGGCCAAGTAATATTGTGGTCAGGGCTTTTGATGGATCCAAGAGGTCTATTCTTGGAGAGGTGGAGCTTCCAGTGATAATCGGCCCACAAGTCTTTAAGACCATTTTCTATGTGATGGACATACAGCCTGTATACAGCTGTATGTTAGGTCGATCTTGGATTCACGCCGCAGGCGCAATAACGTCGACCCTTCACCAGAAACTGAAGTATGAGTGGGAAGGGCAGATTATCACCATCTGTGGTGAGGAGGACATATTTGTTAGCCATCTGGCTACTTACAAGTATATTGAGATGGATGGTGAAATCCATGAGACAATGAGCCAAGGGTTTGAGGCCCTGAATGTCAATCATGCTACTGAAGTATTTGCTGCATCCCAGGAAGACATGATGGGTACTTCAATTGTCTCCTATCAGCAAGCCCAAAAGGTTGTTGAAGACGGTAATGCCCAAGGTTGGGGCAAGTTGCTGCCAGTGGAAAAGAAGGAAGATAGATTTGGTTTGGGTTACAGACCATTCCGACAAGATCAATCAGAGGCTGCCAAGGAGCCCAAATTTATCAGTGGGGGATGCTCACCCCAGATGTTGTTAACAATCTGGAAGACGAGGCGGAAAGCGACCGCAACCTAGAAAGCTGGGTACGTCCAAGGATCTCGGGGAACCAAGTCCATAACTGGTCTTCCCAGGAAATTATAAGGGTTACTCCTGCAGAGTAATTATTATTTCCTGTCCTTTTTAGCATGCATCAAGTCCTGCATCTTGCCCAAGGTGTCAAGACTCATTTTGTAATAGGGCCATATTGTAATTTTTTGCAAATGGATTAATCAATGAATATCAGACATCTTTTGCAAACGAGTCTCTTTTTTTCGCTCAATGTTTTTCATTTTTCACTTTTGTACAAAACAATAAAATGACAATTTTTTCAAAATAAACAACTTCATTTTCACTTTTTCTAAACAAGATTAAAAATTATCACTAAAACAAACCAATCTCAACCCTTGCAGAGATTATCCTCCAGATTTCACCGACAACAACATTGCTATGACTTTGTATGACTTCGACAATCCAATTAATCAAGCTGATGAAGGGGTTGAAGAAGACTATGCGTTACCTGAAGAGTTAGCCAGGTTGTTGATGCAAGAAGAGAAAGTGATTACTCCTCATCAGGAGGAGGTTGAGACAGTTAATCTTGGTACCAAAGAAGATTTGAAAGAAGTGAAGATTGGGGCTGGTCTGCAAGATTCAGTGAAAGAACAACTCATTAACATGCTTCGAGAATGTGTTGATGTCTTTGCTTGGTCCTATCAAGACATGCCAGGTCTGGATACAGATATTGTTATGCACAAGCTGCCATTGAAAGAAGATTGTCCTCCAGTGAAGCAAAAGCTACGCCGTACTCGTCCAGATATGGCCATGAAGATTAAGGAAGAAGTACAAAAACAGTGGGACGCCGGTTTCCTTGCTGTAACTAGTTACCCGCCGTGAGTTGCTAATATTGTACTAGTACCTAAAAAGGATGGCAAAGTAAGGATATGTGTGGATTACCGGGATCTGAACAGAGCTAGCCCGAAGGATGACTTCCCATTACCTCACATTGATGTATTGGTCGACAAGACAACTCAGATCTCGGTATTTTCCTTCATGGATGGATTTTTAGGGTATAATCAGATTAGAATGTCACCCGAGGACATGGAGAAGACTACCTTCATCACACCTTGGGGCACATTTTGTTACAAAGTAATGCCTTTTGGACTGAAGAACGCCAGTGCAACTTATCAACGGGCTATGGTAACGTTATTCCACGACATGATCCCTAAAGAAATTGAATGTTACGTGGATGACATGATTGCCAAGTCCCTTACTGAAGAAGACCATCTGGTAAATCTGCTAAAGTTGTTCAAGCGTCTGAGAAAATATCAGCTGAAGTTGAACCCCAAAAAATGCACATTCGGGGTACATTCTGGTAAACTGCTGGGATTCATTGTAAGTGAAAAAGGAATTGAAGTTGATCTTGACAAAGTCAAAGCCATTCAGGAGATGCCTGCACCTAGGACTGAATAGGAAGTTCGAGGGTTCCTAGGTAGGTTGAACTACATATCAAGGTTCATATCTCATCTTACTGCAACCTGTGAACCCTTGTTCAAATTGTTAAGAAAGGAACTAACGGTCAGGTGGAATGAAGATTGTCAGAAGGCTTTTGACAAAATCAAGGAGTATTTACAAGAACCTTTGATTCTTATGCCTCCAATTGAAGGAAGACCTCTAATAATGTACCTGACAGTATTAGAAGGATCAATGGGGTGTGTGTTGGGCCAGCATGACGAGTCTGGTCGAAAAGAGTGTGCAATATACTACCTAAGCAAAAAGTTTACCGACTATGAACAATGTTATTCACTGCTTGAGAAAACATGATGTGCTTTAGCGTGGGCTGCTCGCCAACTAAGACAGTATATGTTGACTCACACTACTTTGTTGATCTTAAAAATGGATCCAGTCAAGTACATATTTGAGAAGCTAGCACTTACCGGAAGGGTTGCAAGATGGCAAATGATTCTGACAGAGTATGAAATTCAGTACACTTCTCAAAAGGCCATCAAGGGCAGTGTACTATCTGACTATCTGGCTGAACAACCCATTAATGATTACCAACCAATGAGATTTGACTTCCCTGATGAAGACATCATGTTTCTGAAAGCAAAAGATCATGAATAGCCTGTTCACACCGAAGGGCCTGACCCAGAAGAAGAATGGACAATGATGTTTGACGGGGCTGTCAATATGAATGGTCGAGGAGTTGGTTCAGTGCTCATTACACCTAAGGGAGTTCATATGCCTTTCTCGGCAAAACTCACCTTTGCATGCACTAACAACGAAGCTGAATATGAAGCCTGTATCATGGGTCTTGAGGAATCCATTGACCTCAGGATCAAGACGTTAATTGTATTCAGAGATTCAGCTTTGGTAATCAATCAGACCAACGGCAAATGGTACACTCACCAAGAGCATCTGATCCCATACCGCGACTATACGAGGAGATTATTGACTTTCTTCACCAGAGTCAAACTTGAGTATATCCCTCGAGACGAAAATCAGTTCGCAGATGCTTTAGCTACCACTTCCTCCATGATCAAGGTTCAAACTGCCAAATATGTGCCTCGGATTTCTGTATACAGACTTGACCGACCAGCATATGTATTCTCCGTGGATGTTGCTAAAGATGACAAGCCTTGGTTCCATGACATCAGATGCTTCTTAGAGGATCAAACATACCCACCTGGGGCATCATCCAATGATAAGAAGACATTAAGAAGGCTGGTTGGTAGTTTCTTCCTTAATGCTGATGGTTCATTATACAAGAGAAACTTTGACATGGTTCTTCTCAAATGTGTTGACAAGAAAGAAGCAGAATTATTGATGCATGAGGTGCATGAAGGATCTTTCGGTACATGACATGGCTAAGAAATTGTTAAGGTCAGGTTACTACTAGATCACAATGGATGCAGACTGTTGTGCCTATGCCAGAAAGTGCCACAAATGCCAGATCTACGCAGATAAAGTGCATGTATCTCCAAACCCTTTGAACGTGATGTCTTCACCTTGGCCCTTTGCCATGTGGGGCATTGACATGATTGGAAAGATTGAACCGACTGCTTCCAATGGCCACAGATTCATCTTGGTAGCCATTGATTACTTAACTAAATGGGTTGAAGCAGTTTCGTACGCAAACGTCACCAGACAAGTGGTAGCCAGATTCCTGAAAAGAGACATCATCTGTCGATATGGAGTACCTGAGCGAATCATTACTGATAATGGTTCCAATTTGAACAACAAAACGATAACAAAACTATGTTGGGACTTCAAAATCCAACATCACAACTTTTCTCCTTACAGACCAAAGATGAATGGCGTTGTTGAGGCAGCTAACAAAAACATCAAGAAGATTGTGCAAAAGATGGTGGTTACTTACAAAGACTGGCATGAAATGCTACCATTTTCCTTGCATGGGTATCGTACCTCAATCATAACGTCTACTAGGACAACACCGTATCAACTTGTGTATGGTATGGAGGAAGTCCTACCTGTTGAAGTTGAGCTCCCTCCTTACGGGTACTGATGGATGTAAAGTTGAATGAAGCAGAATGGGTACGGTCTCGGTACAATCAACTGAACCTGATCGAAGAGAAGAGATTAGCTGATATCTGTCATGGGCAGTTATATCAGAAAAGGATGAAGAAAGCCTTTGATCAGAAAGTCAGGATTCGGGAATACCAAGTAGGAGATCTTGTGCTGAAAAGACTTTTCCCTCCTAATACAGACCATAGGGGCAAGTGGACTCCTAACTATGATGGTCCATTCATAGTAAATAAGTTTTTCTCTGGTGGAGCAGTGATGCTCACTACTATGGATGGTGAAGATTTCTTGTCCCCTGTGAATTCAGATGCAGTTAAAAGATACTTCGCATAAAATGACCCGCTGGACATAAAAACAGAATGTAAGTCCAGGAAAAAATAGGGCATCCCGGAGAGTCAAAAATAGAATAAAAGACTCAGGGAAAAATAAGGGAAAAATCAAAAAAATGTGTACACCCGCTAAGTTGAAAAGCCGTATTCGACAACTCAGGCAAAAATAGGTATCCCGGTGGATTGAAAACCCGAAAGGGCGATCCACGGAAAATCAGGGAATAAGCGAACAACTGCATCCTGGATTCGTTTGTATCACTTACAACATGGAAAGCTTCGAAAGGTTAAACAATCGGTCATAATCAACCTTCTTCAGAAAGCAAGATGGGAAGAACGTCAAGGTCATAAAGGTCATAGCAAAGAAAGCTCACCGAAGCGTCATAAACATTGCCAGCACTTTTACTTTTTCAATTTGTAACAATTTCCTCATTCCAGGGGATTTGCTTCTTTGACTGTATTTTCCAGTTCAGGGCATCCAGATTAATAAAATCAGATTTCAGTCACGCCTCGATTCGTACATTTTTTTTTCGTTTGCAAAATGTCCAATATCCATGATATAATATTTGCATAAAATAAATGCACCATTCTTAAATAAATGCTTGCAGGAAATAATCTTACTTCCAGGAATATCTAACTCCTACAAGGGGATCCGGTAAGGGATACCTCGGGATACTAGTGTGTTTCTTTGTCTTAACAGGTTGTAGGTATTCAAATACGTAGCATGGAGCATGCCAAGCATCATTTCCCCAACACACCTCCTCCAAGCAGTATCTAGGAATACTTTTCCCAGCAGAGTTGTCAAAGCCTCCTCATCCCCAGCCACGATCCCCACAGGTATCTCTAGGAAGATCGTTCAGTGATCTTTCCTCCCCCAAACATAGTGCCAAGTCTCTCAAAGACAAAAAAATCATCTCACCGTAGAGTTCCAGCCTCTCCCCAGAAGAGCAATGCCTGAAATTATCGCACAACAAAGTGACAGAAGCTTCTTCATCCCCAGCTGGGTTTTCTCCTTACCAGATAGATCTATCAGTGATCTATTTCCCCCAAGCAGAGCCATATATCTTAACAGGTCTACCAATGATCTCATCCCCAGCTTGGATATTTCTTCAAGCAGATCAACCAAAGATCTCCACAACAGCGGGATCCGAATCCCGGATCGGTTTCTTATGCATAATCATAGCATTCGCATCATCTTTCCCCCACAGAGCGTAGCATTCTGTCTAATACGGAGCATTACGGCAAAAATAAAACATTTGCATGATCACAAGTCAGGTTCAAACCAGTCACCTGCAAATATCACCAATATTCCACCAGCAATGTATATAAAAACTTGCTCCCCTTGCAAGTAAGAAAAGCCAAAGCGTCCCCTTTGCACTCTCTAGCATAAATGCCTGTTCATATATCCCTTTTCGACACTCGTCTGTGTCATATTATTCCCCTGAAGATATAAGCCACGAACATCCTCTTAGAATACCAATACCTATATACTCTTCTGACACTCATCCGTGTCACCCTTCCCCAGCAAGTTGAACACTCGTCTGTGTCTTGCTCATACTTGTTCATACTTATACAGATACTCGTCCGTATCTTGTATATGCACTTGTCCCCCACAGATTCGACACTCGTCTGTGTTCTTTGTTAACCAATTGGTACTCGTCCGTATCATCATCTCTGAACACGCGTTAGTATTTGTTTCTACTGATACTCGTCCATATCATGGTCTTAAGGATGCTCGTCCGCATCTTTAATCTATACACAACGTCAAACACTTATATCTTTTTATTCTTGAGCGTAATCACTCGTCCGTGTTTACTATTCCCCAGTAAGTCGCCAGCAGAACAACTTTTCTTTTATCCGACATTCGTCCTATGTCGTGATACTTTTGGCAGCCGTACCCTGCCAGGTGATCGTCCTTCACCTTTGGATGATCGTCCTTCATTCCTTTCCCCAGTGGAGTCTCCATTATTGGAACCCTTTTCTATCCGGCATTCGTCCTATGTCGTGATATTTAGCAGCCGTCCCCTGCTAGGTGATCGTCCTTCACCTTTTGATGATCGTCCTTCATCATTTTATCTGATGGTCGTCCCCATCGTTGACTTTGTTATCCGACATTCGTCCTATGTCGTGATAAACCCCGAGAGCATCCGTACCCTGCTAGGTGATCGTCCTTCACCTCTTGATGATCATCCTTCATCATGCTTATCCGATGGCCGTCCCCATTGTCGAACCTTTCCTATCTGACATTCGTCCTATGTCGTGATAAAGAGCAGCCGTCCCCTGCTAGGTGATCGTCCTTCACCTTTGATGACCGTCCCTCATCATTATTTCATTTTTCTTTAACCCGATGGCCGTCCCCATCTTTGTTTAATTTACTTTCCGAGCATGATGGTTGTCCCCATCATGGTCTCTTTATTTCCCCAGCTTGTCGGCCGTCCCCATCATTGCTTAATTTATTGTTTTATCCCCAGCAGTCGTCCTCTGCTCGATGGTCATCCTCCATCGCCCGCATTTTATAAAATAAAATAAAATCATACTATACTTTTTTTTACAATTTATATCCCTTTTCTTCTTCTCCCCAGTGAGTGCAAATTTTGGACTGTCTTTGGTATTCAACCACGAGTTATCTTGTTTGTCTGTTAAGCCAGGCGCTTACATCCTGCACACCTAACTCATGTTTGAATAGGGGCAGCTGTAAACACCCCAAATTTTCCCTCACTAATTTAACACCATGGCTTGTGATCTTTCATCTTTGCATAAGTTTAAGCATATCATCTCATATTGCATTTTTGTTTCACTGCATTAGTTCAAATCCATCTGCATCTAGGGTTTGTGATCTGAGCAATCCAAGGATCCATCTGAGCCACTCCAAAGGTCTCCAATCATTCCAAGGGGGTCTATGTATTTTCTATCATCATATTATATCCCTGAAATTAGGGTTTTGGTTTCAGAGGCCATAACTCCAAATTTTTTGGTCATTCTTGTTTCTATTAGTCTAAATATGTTATAAGGATCACATGTACAAGGTTTGATGAAGAAATTCATTGTGGAATTCATCTGTTCACTGGGTAACTTCTTGAGCAAGTTAAGTCAAAATCAGGGCATCTGAGGCCCCCAACAATGGAACCAAAGTGGATTTTTCATCAAATTGAAGTTATATGATCTTTATTTGATCATTTAAGTGCTTGGAAGTTCACAAAATTAAAGAAACTTGAGCTAAACCAAAAGTTTCCAAAAATGGAAATGACTTGTAATGGAAACTTTCCATTTTGGGAAAGTTTTTCAACCTCCTCTTTCTCAACCAAAAATGGTTCAAATGAAACATTGTTGGTCATGAAAGTTGTATATTGGATCATTCCCTTTCCAAAAAGTACAAGAACATGTTCTAATTCATTATGGAACTCAAGTTGTGATCCTTCAAAGTTGGCAAAAATCACATAATTTTCACATTCATGCCAAAGAGGGATTTTTGCAAATTCACTTGCCAAGCTTCTAAGTGACCTCTAATTGACTTCTAAACATCATAACAACATCACATGACTCGTTTTTCTGAGAATTGCCCAAGGAATCACAACATTTCATGCCTTGCATCACAAGATACACCAAAGAGGGTTACTTTGCAAAACACATAGAAACCCTAACATCAAGTGATCCAGCTGCAATGTTTCAATCCTATGGCCTTCCTTAATCCATGCTGAGGCCAGACACCCCACAATCTCAGGCCTGCACCATGCCCATACCTCAAGTATACATTCTTGACTTTTTTGCAAAATTACCCATACCAATCACACTATGCCACACCAACTCCTCTGACCAATCACAACATCATATGCAAGCATTATGGAACTCATAACACACAACACACAAGCCTGAAACACAACCATAGCTCAGATTTCCAAAATCCTCCCAAAACTTCATCTCTTCGAATCTCCCAACTCACCCATCAAAACTTCAAAATTCTTTCACCAATCATCTCCACATAACCACGGGATCATTCCCCACCCCTCACATTGGCCTGAAACCACCTCAAACAAAAACACGACTTCCATCACCTCTGAACTGAAACCTTCAAAGCACTCCATATAAACTCCTTTCAAGCATTCCAGAAGCATAAGGGGATCAAGGGGAGTGGAAAAGCACCAAAGAAGAGCCCAGAAAGTTCCAGTTTCGAAAGCTTCAACTCAGGTAACCTCAAGAACATTTTTTCCAGAAATGTGTTTTTAAGATCCTAAATGATTCTTTATGATTCACTGATGATCCTTATGTGTTTAGTTTTGAAAATGATTGAGTATTAAGCATGTATGAGCTCTCTGAAATTTTTTGACCTAAAACTAATTTGCTTCGATTCAGCTTGAATATGTGAAATAAATTTGTTTTGATGGATGATTCTTGTTGTGTGATGCTTGGGGTTTGATTCTGGGCAGAGAGATTAGGTTTTAGAGGCTTAGGGAGAGAGAGAGAGCATTTTGGTTCGCCAGAGAAGATGACCGGAGCACTGTTTCGGTCATCTGAAAATAATTAGGGTTTAATCAGTGTAATTAGTGAACTTTGAATGTGAGCCCTCAGATCATGTTTCCCGCGCGTGTTTTAAAGGCCCAGATCCTTTCATTAGCCCTAATTTATGTTTAATTAAATTAATCCAAATTAATTAGCCAGGTGGAATCTCAGCCACCCATTCACGCGCCAGTCAACCTTTTTTTCTCAACTTTGAATCCTAGCCCTCAGATTGTCAAACTTTCATTTAAATCCATTTTTTTTTTCATTTTAATCCCATTTTCTTAGGACATTTAGAAACATTGTCAAACCATTCATACAAATTTCTTTTTGGTTTTGATCCAACTTTGACATTTTTCTTGAATTTAGGGTTCATAAAATTACGTTTTTGGAACCCTAACTTTGAAAATTCTTTTCTGCCTAACCATGAAGGGTTTGACAATGATTATTTTTGCATTGTTTTCCATATAGCATGTAGTTTCTAGGATATTTTTGTCATGAATTTATCTTTCATTTTCAATTTGATTTGCATTTTTTCTCTTGAGGTACCCAAAAACCCTAGTTAACTTAGAAAAATCATAACTTCTTTTAGGTTAAGAGTTGAACCTTCTCCTTTGGGGTGTGATATCATATGGGGTTAGGGTTTGTTTGAGCTCATTTCCAATTTTTTATCATGTGATTTGCTTCTGTTTTGATCATTTGCATCTCATCCTTACACGTAACCCTAATCTTGCATTCATATTTGCATCTTACATTGCATTGCTTGAACATATGAACTTACCATGACATTCAAAGCACTTGTATGCCATCTTAGACATATTAAGACATTTCTTGAACATTTATTGGTCATTTATTCATACATTTGTTATGCCTTGCATCCATTTCATTTCATAAACATCCATGTGTTTTCATGCTTCCTACATGCTTCCTTTGTATTCTTTCTCTTTGTATGAACATTCATAACACTTGGTATGTCTTTGTATCATCTCATAGAATTATTTGCATCATGGGATTGCTTCTGGGATCACTTCATCTCTTTCTTTATTATAACATTTTCAAGTGGTAAGTAATTTGAGAAGTGAATTTGCCTTCACTTCTCATTTCTCTTCATCTTCTTCATATGTATCATTGCTGCATTTTTCTTTTCCTTAGAGTGAGCTTTCTCATTCATGTTATCTCTCACTTTCTTTCTCTAAGTCACTTATCTTCTTCAATTAAGTAAGTAACTTATTCTTCTGCTTCTCCTCCTTTCATCTGATTCTTCCATTGGTGGCTTCTCTGAATATCTTTCTCAAGCGTTACAAACCATAGGAACATTCAAGCATGACAATAATTAGGGTTTTGATTAGTCCCCCTTTAGCTTTTACCTTTGTGTCTCCTTTGTGTCTCTCTTCTCACCTTATCATTAGAGACTAAACCTTTAAGGTTTTAAGACTTTGTAATTAGGGTTATGCATGCATCCTTCTCTTAGGATGGAGTGTATAACTTTAATCCTAAGTGTTAAACCCTTAATTTGTTTAAACCTATTAATCAATCCATCTTAATAATCACTAAGACATTAACTTGTAACTTGGGCCTTGCATTAGGGTTCTATTTCTTCCTTCATTGGTTAAGAAGGACTAACCCTAGTGTTAATGGACAAGTCCCCCTCAAGTTGTCTTACAAACCATAAAATTCACTTCTTAATCTTACCCTTAATTAAAATCCACTTTAATAAAGGTTTGTTTTGTCATGAGGTTAATCCCTAATCATGGATTAAGTTGAGGTATCTTCCTCAACTTAAGTGTGCTCATCTATTATCCTTCTATTAGGATGGTGCAATGAGTTCACTAATCCTTGATTATGGCTTAAACTCATTACTTAACACTAATCGAAAACTCAAAAACATCTAAATAATCACAAGTAGGTTAATGATCTTAATCCTACATCATCATGGTAATTAAGTTGAGATGTTTATCTCATACTTAAGGTATTCTCATTATCCCTAATCAAAGGGAGGATATGATGAGTTTACCAACCTTTGATTTAGGCTTAAGCTCATCAACTTATGACAAACACAAAAAAGCAATAAAAGATTGAAAACACAAAAACAAACAATAATAGTCTCCTTTGGGATTCTTTTCTCATCATCTTCACTCATAAACGAGAACTCGTTTCTTCCGTCTAATGCAAGACAGTTAGCACTTGAGCCAGACAAGTCATACACTTGAGCATAGACAAGCAAGCAGTTCATCAGTCAATTTATCTTTCAGTCTCTTTGAGTCGAACTACGGTGTTCTGACTTCCTCATTGCACGAGAGGATACGTAAGCATAACTTATCGGTTATCGAACAAAAGTCTATGTGTCTTCCCCCTCTTTCAGCATTCCTTTTTTAAGCCTCATTCCTGAGCACCTCACTTCATTTTCTTGCACTGACATTTATATATTCTTTTCCAGCTTTTGCACACAGATATCACAAACACTACCCTTTTAAACACAATCTTGTAAGCGTGGATCCCGTCGAGTACGACGGACAATCTGGGTTCTAATACCTTCCCAGGTTGTAACCAACCCCCTTTCTCAGTTTCTCTAGTTCGCAACTGTCTTATCCATCTTTTTTCTAGGTTTATGCAGCATTACCTTTCCTCCGGGATAAAAATGCCTAGCTGGCGACTCTTTTCAGTTCACCCTCATTTCTCCTTTCGCCGACCGTTCGCGCTTTTACCGGGATGCAAATCTTTGGGAGCGAAAATGTCTCATTAATGTGTTGGCACATTCCTGAACACACGATCACCATACATCTCATGGACAAGACCTCATCTTCTACTTTGGATCACCTGTATGAAGTTTCCGACCATAATTCCAGAATCCTGTGAACGGAGCCCTAGCTCCGTCACCGGAAAACACCAAACATCAAACACGCAAACCAAACCATAACAAAGCCTATAAATCTCTAGATCTGATCATCTCAACATGCTAAACACGAATCCATCATTTAAATTCACCAACAATCATTGAGCAAAGCAAATCGAATCAAACAAAATTTGACACCAAACTTTCAAATCCTCATATCTTACTCAATAATCAACCAAATTCAAAACTAAATAGTTCAGTGTAACAAACTTCACTCACAGATCATTATGAACACAACAAAATCAAGTTACAGATCCATGGATTGAATGAGATACCCGAGGTTGAAGCACTTCAGAATCACCAAGATAGAGCTCCAAAGGATGTAGATCCACATATCTTGATCTCCTCTTGCAAAATAAATGCAAGATGGATCTTGAGAGAGGCTAAATTTATGAATTTGAAGGATCTTGATCTGAACTGCACCTCACTATTCCTTCAACTTTAGCTTCAATCAATGGAAGAAACCAACTCCCTGAAGCTTGAGGATGAAGAATATGAACAGAAATTAGAGAATTGAAGCTTGTGGAGAGAGATTCGGAAGATTTTTCTCTTGTGCATGAAAGTTTGGATATGAGAAATGAGAGTGTGTGTCTATGAATTCAGTGCATGTTTAGCTTATATACCATTAGTGTTTACACCCTCTTAGGGTTTTTGAAGCAATAGAAGCAAGGTGTGTGTGATAGTGGTAAAAATGCAAAAGTGCATGAAGAATGTGAATGCTTCAAACATGCATGTAATTACCCTCCCATGTGCACATTCTGATCACAATTTATCCACCTTTCAACTTTGGATTAATCTTGGCCCTTGGATGTACATGGATCATGCTTTCCTCATGATTTTGCACAATTGCATTTTGTGGAATATCCTTCACATAATCCACGGGTTCCTTGATTTCTTTGGATAAAATTGCTTCTCATGCATTTCCTTGGGTGTTTATGACCACAATTGATCCATAAGATGGCTTATAAAGGAATTACAAGACAATTTGCATCATGGTGGAAACTTAAAAATGAGGTAAAACCCTAAAAATGTCCAAACTTCCAATGGCCATATCTTGAGTTCTACACATGCTATGAACAAGTTCTTGTACTTTTTGAAAATGGGAGAGCATGCCCTACAACTTTTATGTTCAAGTAAATTTCATTTGAAGTCATCTAGGCCATGTATGAATCACTTAAAGAATAGGGCAAAATATACGAAAAATAGTACGTTTCCATTACAAGTGACTTACTAAATATGGAAAGCTTCTCATAACCTCTTGATTCTTGAGATAAAAAAAGCTCTTCTTCTAACTTGGGAAGATCCCTTGACTTGAAAAACATGATTGGAGGCCTTGAAATCCAATAAATAACTTTGCGAATATGGTATTGGTGGTTTGTATGGCAGGGGAAGTACATAAGTTTTATCCATAGCCTCTCCCTTATTTTGGTCTTTATGATTTTCAGATTCCACTGGTTCCTCTACTTCGTCCGTAGGTAATGCATATTTCTTAGAAATTTTGGGTTCACACAATGCCGGATTAGGTGGTTCATCGTAAGCAGTCCCACTTTGTAAGGTATTGGCATTGGCTTGTCCTCGAGGGTTTGTTAAGTTTATCCAGGGAATTGTCCTCCCGGTGTGGTTTCGGGTACTTGTGTTTAGAGCTACCTGAGAGATCTAAGTTTCAAGCATCTTATTATGAGTAATTATATGGTCAACCTTGGTTCCTAATTGGGTAATCATTTTGTTTACATGAATGTTCTGGTTTAGGAAATCTTTGTTTTGCTGGGACTGAGCCGAGATGAAATTTTCCACAATTTTCTCAAGGTTGGGTTTTGGTGGCACAACTTGCATAGGTTAGTTTTGTATCCGAGCTTGAAAACCTGGTGGTCTCTGAGGTGCAGGGTTTTGTATTGGGTTATTGTTTTTATAGGAAAAATTTGGGTAATTCCTCCACCCAGGGTTATAAGTGTTTGAAATGGGTTTCCTTGGGCGTAGTTAACTTGGTATGGGTGAGTCTTGTTTAACAGATTACATTCTGTTGATTGGTGTCCTTTGGTTCCACATAGTTTACATTCTGATGCGACTACTGCTGCAGTGGCTGGGTTTGTGTACATATGTTCCACTTTCAGGTCCAACGCTACCATTTTTTCTTGCATCATGTCAATAGAACCTACCTTATGTATTCCTCCTTGGGCTTCTTTCTTTTGCATTGTTGCTTGATCTGTCCCCCATTGATAATCGTTTTGGGCCATATCTTCAATGAGAATGCAAGCTTCGGGGTAAGGTTTATTCATCAGAGCGCCACCTGTAACACCCGTCTAAAACCCAAATAAACTATAATTTTATTTATTTAAGATAAATAAACTCTCCATCAAATTATCACATATGTCACAACTTCATAATAACATCACACACAGAAGAATCTGCTTTGTAACACGGGTTTTCAATCAACTCTAATAACATCATTCAACATCATAACTAAAATCATTTAAAAATATACTCGCAGCGGATTCCTAAGTTCTAACTTCCTTAAATCAAAATAATACCAAAAAGGTATTTATCAGAAAATCACATAATTCCCAGTTATCTCAAGGTTTATAGTTTAAAATCTCCAAATAATGGAAACCCTAAAAATATCTCACAAATCTTTAAAACAACATAAACAAAAAAGATTCTTAAACAGACAGCCCCATCCCCGATGTTACGTATCAGAGCAAGACTCCATTTTACTTCTACGAAGTAAATCGACACACTCTGAATCAACTCCTAAGCTTCCTACTCTATTTCGGATTACCTGCAAGTTACCAACGAAAGAGGCAACAATTCCAAGTAAAAAGGGTAAGTAATCATCATTATTATAAAAGAATACAGAAAATCGACAAAAAGTAAAGTTCTCTGAAAATATCAATCATATACACATAACCATCACCTAATTCATCAAAGTCATCAAACTTCGTTTAACTCAATGTCATAAAATGTCAAACATAATGATATGCAACTCAAATTGGACTCATGCATGTGGTACCGAACATCACTGATGATTTAGTCATCGTTATCTCCAAAGATCCCCACTAATAGGATCGATTCCAGCTTGGAACCGGAGCACATCAAAGTTTGCAGTTAATCCACACAATGAGATTAAGGCCATCACTGGACCAATTTGTCCTTTCACATCTTCGTTGGATTCATCATTTTGTAAAACTTCATTGGATTGTTCATTCCTAAATGTCATGAATGCATGATGCGTATAAATTCATAAAATATGACCACTGCTAGTCAAACTCATCATCATTCATCTAATGCATCACATATTGCCATATATCAACAAACTCACATTTACACATAGTATAGCACATACCGTCAAGACGACTTACAACATAATTTGGCATATTATAATTTGTTCCAAAATATTTTTGTACTGTCAAAACATGTTTCCAGTGAAATAAACAAACAAGACAACACAAATTATCACACGCAAACATCATAAAAACAAGGAAATAAATCCTGCAATAGTTGTGTGACGGTAATCTCATAAACTATAAACATCGTCCCATTGTTTGTTTGTGACGACCGTCCCAAAGGTCATGCCGACCGTCTCAAGGGCGTGATGCCCGTCCCACCTGTCCATACGACCGTCACATACAAGAATCCTCGTCTTCTTAATGCAGACTTTCCTGCAATACCAGTTACGTTGCTATGATTCTAAAACGCAAAGGCACTCTAACAGATTTATTCTTATTTATTCACGACCAAACATCTATCCATTCTCCTACATACTCATATTCATTAAATTATCCTCATAACCCTCATTCATCATAATATAATTCCTATTAACATCAATATTTCTATAATCCTATTATAATAATAAAGGTTACAAACCCCTTACCTTTGGTTAATCTTTTCTGATAAACGTTCTTCTCGATTCCTCCAATTCTCCTTCAATCCTCGTTCTAGGTTTTCCTCTTGGTTCCTCTGTTTTCTCCAACATGAATTCTCAGAATGATTTTCTAACTTCTCCCACTCACATGTAACTCCTTATACCTTAATATGTGTTTTCCCTATAATATCCTCATTTACTTCTCATATTACCTCAATGCCCCTTTAGTTCTACAATTTATATTATCTTATTTTCTCTAATTAATTTAATCCTAACTAATTCTATTTTCTCCCAACAAAATCAACAAGTCCCTCAAATTAACCTTCGTAAATTATAAGCCTCTAACACGTCACCGAACTCAATTGTTTTCACCAAATTCAATTAAAAATTATAATCGTCTTAATTAATCAAATAAATAATTATTTACGAAAAATAGGGCGTTGCAACTCTCCCCCACCTAGAATGTTTTCATCCTTGAAAATTTACCTGAGTTGAATAATGTCGGATATGACTCCTTCATCTGATCTTCTTGTTCTCAAGTCCAACTTTTACTAGCTGGTCCACCCAAAAACACTTTCACTAAAGTAATCTCCTTCCCTTGCAATTGCTTCCTCTCTTGGCCATCTATTCTCACCAGCAATGCTTCAACGATCAAGTTATCTCTTACATGTACATCATCAATCTGAATAACATGCGAAAGATCTAATATATACTTCCACAGTTGTGACACATGAAACACATCATGCATATTCGCAAGTGACAGTGGTAATGCAATTCGATAAGCCACATTCCCAATTATATGCGAGATCTGATATGGTCCCACAAAACACGGAGTGAGCTTCCTTGACTTCAAAGACACCTATTATTGGATTAACTCTCAAGAACACATGATCCTCTTCTTAAAATTCTAACATTTTCCTTCTCTTATTATGGTAACTCTTTTGACAACTCTATGATGCTTTCATTTTTTTCTTTTATCACTTTGATCTTTGCGGTCGTCTCTTGCACAATCTCTGGTCCAAGTACCGCACTCTCTCCTGATTCATACTAGCACAATGGAGTTCTACACCTTCTGTCATACAACGCTTCGTACGGTGCCATTCCAATACTAGCGTGAAAACTGTTGTTGTAGGTAAACTCAATCATAGGAAAATGATTGTCCCACTATCCTCCATGATCCAGGAAATATGCTCTCAACAAATGATGTAAGGATTGGATAGTCCTCTTTGTTTGACCATCTGATTGCGGATGATATGCAGAACTTATCCTTAACCTAGTACCCAAAGCATCTTGCAAACTTTTCCATAATCTCGACGTAAACCTCAGATCTCTATCTGAAACTATGCTCGAAGGTACCCCATGTAATATTACAATTTCCTTAATGTACAATTCAGCTAACTTTTGCATAGAATGATTAATCTTCATCGATAAAAAAATGAGTTGATTTAGTTAATCTATCTACAATCACCCAAATTGAATCGTTCCCTTTCACCGTCCTCGGCAATCACGATACAAAATCCATGCAAATACTATCCAATTTAAATTCTGAAATGTTCAACGGTTGCATCATACCTGAAGGCTTCTGATGCTCAATCTTCGACTTCGGGTAAGTTAAACAAGCATACACAAATTTAGCAATGTCTTTATTTATACCCTGCCACCAAAATAGCTTCAGCAAATCCTGATACATATTCATAGCACTGGGATTGATACTCAGTCCGCTCCAATGTCCTTCCTCAAGAATACTCATTTTTATCTCTGGAATATCCAGAATACATACTCTATCTCTGAACTTCAGCATGTCATTCTCGTCAATTCACAACTCGCCTTCGTTACCTTTGTTAACTAAAGTCAACAGATCAACCATCTTCAAATCAGATTTCTGACCTTCTCGGATTTCCTCCAAAATGCTACTAGTCAATTTCAACACTCTCAATTTCATATTGTTGGCCGTTTCTTCACATACCAAACTCATATCTCTGAATTATTCAATCATTTCCATTTCTCTCACCATTAGCATTGACATGTGAAAAGACTTCCTACTCAAAGCATCAATTACTAAATTTGCTTTACCAGGATGGTAATTCAAATTAAAATTGTAGTCGTTCAGAAGTTCAAGCCACCTTCTCTGCCTCATATTCAACTTTTTTTCCTCAAACAAATACTTTAGGCTTTTGTGATCACTGAACACTTCAGACATGGAACTAAAAACATAATGTCTCCAAATTTTTAACACAAACACTACAACCTCTGATACCAAATCATGAGTCGGATAGTTTCTTTCATGAACTCTTAGTTGTCTAGAAGCATAAGCGACAACCTTACCATTATTCATTATTACCCCTCCAAGACCCATCTTCGACGCATCACAATACACTACAAAAGATTCATTCAGGTCCGGTAAAATCAATAGTGGTATTGTCATCAACGTTTTTTCCAATTCCACAAAACTCTCTTCACACACAACGTCCCACACATAAACATGCCCTTTTCGCATCAACTGAGTCAAAGGCAACACCAACTTAGAAAATCCCTCTATAAACTTATGATAGTAACCTGCCAACCCAAGAAAACTTCAGAGTTTAGCAGCAGATTTTAGAGTCTCCCATTGCAACACTACTTCAATTTTTGTATGGTCTACAGAAATCCCACCACTTGAAATTACGTGTCCCAAAAAGCTTACTTCTTTCTACCAAAACTCGCATTTCGACAACTTAGCATATAACTTCCTTTCCCTCAAAACTTGTAGTACAATTCTTAAATGTTCGACATGCTCTTCTTCTGATTTAGAATATATCAGAATATCATCAATAAAACCACCATAAACTTATCCAGATACTCTTTATATATTTGGGTTCATGTATTCCATGAAGACACCGGGTGCATTAGACACTCCAAACGGCATCACAATATACTCGTGGTGACCATACCTTGTCCTAAATGTTGTCTTCGGAATATCACATGCTTTAACTCGAATTTGATGATAGCCAGACCTCAAATCAATCTTATTGAACATGCAAGCACCTACAAGCTGATCCATCAAGTTGTCAATCCTCGGAAGCGGATATTTATTCTTGACAGTCACCTTGTTCAACTTCCGATAATCGACACACAACCTTATAATCTTTCATCTTAACCAATAACATAGGAACACCCCACAGTGACACACTAGGCCGAACACACGTTTCTAACAAGTCTTCAAATTGCTTCTTCAACTCCTTTATTTCTGAAGCAAACATTTTATAAGGAGCCATAGACACTAGACTTGTACCTAGTACTAAATCCACTGTAAACTCAATTTCACGCTCTGGTGGTAGATCACTTACATCATTCGGAAACACATCCGTAAACTCACAAACCACGGGCAACTCAACACTAGTAACTTCCCGATCGACTTGCAACGATGAAAATATTTCAAACATCCAGGCTTCATCCCCCACAAGTTGCTCCACTTTCCTAGCAGACAAGAACATCAACTCTCCGTAGTCACCCAGCTCAGGAAAACCTCACAGTTTTAACATAATAGTTGATATGGACGTAGTTGAATTCTAGCCAATTCATACCAAGAATAACATCAATTTGATGTAACAAAAAACACACTAAATCCATAGAAAAACTTTTGCCAAAGATAGTCAAAGGACATTTTAGCAAAACATAAGTAGTAGTAACCACTAGCAAGAGTATCTATTATTATACTACTATTCCTATCAGACAAATTCAAACTCAATTTGAAAGCATAATCAAATGAAATAAACGAATGTGTAGCTCCAGTATCAATAATAGCAACTAATTCAACATCATTAATAAAACAAGTACCTTGAATCAAGTTATCCTTTCCAGGAGTCTCGATACCACTCAAATCAAACACTCACCCATTAGTCTAGGCTGTAGCATCATTCTTCTTTGGTTTCTGGCATTGTTTACTGATATGGCCTTGTTTTCCACAATTGAAACATTTCGGACTAGCATTCTTGCACTCAAAAGCACGGTGACCTATTTTCCCGCACTTATAGCATCTCAAAACCTTGTTCTCGCATTCACTAGAGCGATTACCAGGTTCGCCAAATCTGAAGCACTTGATAGGAGCAGAAGATCCTCCCCACTGTACTTCTTCTCATCATATGTTTTAAGTTTCCCTTTATTAGTTGGAGCATTATAAGGATTTCCACAAATTTGATGTTGTTTTCCCCTCTTATCACTCAAGTTCTGGTAATGAGCTGAATGAGCTTTGCTATCCTCCTCATAGATTCTACAATTGTTCACCAACTCTTCAAACCTGCAGATTTGTTGGGTAACCAATTTCCCATTTGATCTCTGGACGTAACCTATTCTCGAACTTAACACACTTAGAAAATTCAGAAGTGGCTTCACTGTAATGTGGATAATATTCAGCCAATTCCACAAACTTGGAAGCATACTCAGTCACAATCAATTCCCTTGTTTCAACTCGAGAAAATCAACCTCTTTCTTACCTCGTGCGTCTTCAGGAAAGTACTTCCTCATAAACTCTATGTTGAACACAACCCAAGTAAGGGAACCACCTCCCTGTGTCAACCTACAATGAGTACTAATCCACCAGTCATCAACTTTTCTCTTCAACATATATGTGCCAAAATTCATCTTCTGTTCATCCTATAAATTTGTGACTCTTAATATCCTCTCAATCTCTTTCAGCCAAACCTTTCCCCCACCGGGATCAAATTGGCCTTCAAAGGTAGGCAGATTATTCCTTTGGAATGCCTCCAATACACGAGTACCTTCATTCCATCCAGCATTGGGTATCTGATCCACAACTTGAGCAACAACTTGCAAAGCAGCAGCCATGGCAACATTGTTTGTTCCATCCATTATGTGCACCAACAATCAAGGTTAGATGGAACAAACCATCGATAGTGTACACACACTCATCGGCTGACCAAAACAGACTCTAAACAACTTGGCCGTATTGACCGACCTACTTTGATACCACTAATGTAACACACGTCTAAATCCCAAATAAAATATAATTTTATTTATTTAAGATAAATAAATTTTCCATCAAATTATCACGGATATCACAACTTCATAATAACATCACACACAGAAGAATCTGCTCCGTAATATGGGTTTTCAATCGACTCTAATAACATGATTCAACATCATAACTAAAATCATTTAAAAATATACTCACGATAGATTCTTAAGTTCTAACTTTAAATAAAAAAATACCGAAAAGGTAGTTCTCTGAAAACCACATAATTCCCAGTTATCTCAAGGTTTATAGTTTAAAATATCTAAATAATGGAAACCCTCAAAATATCTCATAAATCTTTAAAACAACAGAAACACAAAAGATTCTTAAACAGAAAGCCCCATCCCCGGTGTTACGTATCAGAGAAAGACTCCACTTTACTTCTACGAAGTAAATAGACACACTCTAAAGCAACTCCTAAGCTTCCTGCTGTATTCCAGATTACCTGCAAGTTACTCATGAAAGATGCAACAAGTCCAAGTAGAAAGAGTAAGTAATCATCATTATTATAAATGAATGCATAAAATCAACAGAAAGTAAGGTTCTCCGAAAAATCAATCATATACACATAACCATCACCTAATTCATCAAAGTCATCAAACGTCATTTAACTCAACGTCATAAAATGTCAAACACAATGATATGCAACTCAAATTGGACTCATGCATGTGGTACCGAACATCACTTATGACTTAGTCATCGTTATCTCCAAAGATCCCCACCAATAGGATTGATTCCTGCTTGGAACCGGAGCACATCAAAGTTTGCATTTAATCTACACAATGGGATTAAGGCCATCACTGGAACAATACACCCTTTCACATCTTCGTTGGATTCATCACCCTATAAAACGTCACTGGATTGTTCATTCTAAATGTCATGAATGCATGATGCGTATAAATTTACAAAATATGACCACTGCTAGTCAAACGCGTCATCATTCATCTAATGTATCACATACTGCTATATATCAACAAACTCACATTTACACATAGTATAGCACATACCATCATGAAGACTTACAACATAATTTGGCATAATATAATGTGTTCCAAAATATTTTTGTACTGTCAAAACATGTTGCCAGTGAAATAAACAAACAAGACAACACAGATTATCACATGCAGACATCAGAAAAACAAGGGAACAAATCTACAGTAGATGCATGACGGTCATCCCATAAACTATGAACACCGTCCCATTGTTTATTTGTGGCAACCGTCCCAAAGGACATGTCGGTCGTCTCAAAGGTGTGATGCCCGTCCCACCTGTTCATATGACCTTCATATAAAAAGACTCATCGTGTTCTTAATACAGACTTTCCTGCAATACCAGTTACATTGCTACGATTCTAAAACGCAGAGGCACCCTAACAGATTTTTTCTTATTTATTCACGACCAAACATATATCCATTCTCCTACATACTCATATTCATCAAATTAACCTCATAACCCTCATTCATCATAATTTAATTCCGACTGACATCAATATTTCTAGAATCCTATTATAATAATAAAGATTAGAAACCCATTACCTCTAGTTAATCTTTTCTGATAAATGTTCTTCTCGATTCTCCCATTTCTCCTTCAATCCTCACTCTAGGTTTCCCTCTTGGTTCCTTTGTTTTCTCCAACACGAATTCTCAGAATGATTTTCTAAGTTCTCCCACTTACATGTAACTCTTTATACCTTAATTAGAGCTTTCCCTATAATACCCTCACTTACTTCTCATATTACCTCAATGCCCCTTTAGTTCTACAATTTATATTATCTTATTTTCTCTAATTAATTTAATCCTAACTAATTATATTTTCCTCCAAAAAAATCAACAAGTTCCTTAAACTAACCTTCGTCAATTATAACCCTATGACACGTCACCGAACTCAATTGTTTTCACCACGTTCAATTAAAAATTATAATTGTCTAAATTAATCAAATAAATAATTATTTACAAAAAATAGGACATTACACCACCAGCGGCAACGTCGATGGTCATTTTAGTGTTATAATGAAGTCCATTATAGAAGGTATGAATAATCAACCATTGTTCCAGGCCATTGTATAGACATGTTCTTAACAGGTCTTTATATCTTTCCCAAGCTTCAAAAAGTGATTCACCATGGTGTAAACACCCCAAATTTTCCCTCACCCATTCACACCATGGCTTGTGATCTCTTCATATGCATAAGCTCAATCATAGCATCTCATATTGCATTTTTGATTCAATGCATTGTTTCTAAGTCATTTGCATCTAGGGTTTGTGATCTGAGCTATCCAAGAGCCACTTGAGCCACTCCAAAGGTCATCAATCACTTCAAAGGGGTCCATGTATGTTCAAGCATCATATTATATCCTCTCAAAGTCAAAAAAGTCAAAGAATCACAAGAACTGAGAATGGCATGGAAGCAGAGCCAAGTTTAACTACACAAATGACCTAAAATTAGGGTTTTGGTTTCAAAGGCCATAACTCCAAATTTTTTGGTCATTCTTGTTTCTATTGGTCTCTATATGTTATAAGGATCATGCATATCAAGTTTCATGAAGAAATTCCATGAGGAAGGCATCTGATCAAGAGTTGACTTTTTGAGCAAGTCAGTGTAAAATCAGGGCATCTGAGGCCCCCAGTGACCCAACCAAAGGGTGTTCTTCATCATTTTGATTGTGTATGATCTTTATTTGATCATGGAAGATGTTAGAAGTTCACAAAATTGAAGAATTCCAAGCCATTTGCAAAGTTGACTTTTTGGGAAAATGACTTGTAATGGAAAATTGCCATTTTGGGAAACTTTTTCAACCCTTGCTTTTTGATCCAAAAATGCTTCAAATGGGAAAACTTTGGTCATGAAAGTTGTAGAATGGATCATTCCCTTTTCAAAAAGTACAAGAACTTGTTCTAATTCATTTTGGATCAAAAGTTATGGCTTGTCAAAGTTGGTAAAAATCACATAATTTCAAGTTTTCCACCAAAGAGGCATTTTGCAAAATGGTATGATCAAGTGTTCTAAAGACCTCAAATGTGCACAAACTCATTACAACATGATCATGTGACTTCTAAAAATCAGAATTGGCCCAAGAATTATGCATTTTGATGCTTTGAACTTCATGAATTTCCAAAGGGGCCAAACTTTGTGAAATTTGCAAAACATCTCATAAACTTCATTCAACTTGCTGCATTGCCTCTAAACCTATTCCATGGTTCTCCTTGTTTCAAGCTGCAGCCAAGCCATGCTTTGTACCTTGACAGAAATGGCCCATACCTCTCTTACACAAAAAGTTGACTTTATGCATTTTGCTCCATACCAATCACACTGCTCCACAACAACTCTCTGACCTATCAAGGATTGAAATGTGTACCAAAAGCAACCCAACACATGACACAACTCATGCTGAAAACACTCTCCAAGCCAGCATTCTCATTTTTCACCTCTTATGCAAAACCATTCGAAACACATAGCACAAGCATCAAACATCAAAACAAATTTCACCAAATCACTCACCATGATCCTCTGATCATTTCCCAACCATTGTTTTAGCCTGAAACCTCCCACATCACAAATACGATTTTCACACTCCCTTGGCCTGAGCTTCTGCTAACTCTCTCTAAAGGCCATATAAACTCCAACTAAGTGTCACAAGCTTCTAAGGAGGATCATTGGGACTTGTTTGAGCCAGAGAAGCAGCCAGAAAGCTCCTTGATTGAAAGCTCAACCTCAGGTAACATGATGAACAAATTTTCCAGAACCTTGTTTCCTTGTTAGAATGTTGTTCTACATGTTACCCTGATCATGGGGATCTATTTATTTTTGAAAATGAGCAAGAAACAAGCATGTTATGATGATCTGAAAGTTTGCCCGTAAAAATGTTTTTGCTTGATTCCTTTGATTCACGAAAAATAAATGTTGTTTGAGTTAGGGTTTATGTTTAGTGATGTTCATAGGTTGATTCGGGAGAGTTTTGTGAGGATTTGATGCGTATTAAGAGAGATTGAGATTTCACCTTGCCGGAGAAGATGACCGGAACACTGTTCCGGTCATCTGAAAGTCATTAGGGTTCAGATTAGGGCTTTAATCATAATTAGCGTAGTTTGAATTTCAGCCGTCCAGATGCGCGCGGGGTCAATTCCCTCCAACCCAGCTTTGAATCTCAGCCTTGGGATTAGTTGACTTTCCCATTTTTCTCATTTATTTAATTTTTAATTCATTTGTTTCTATTTAATTTGCACGAATTTTTAAAAAAATAGTAAAAAACATCAAAAAATTCTGAAAAATTTTATCAAACATTTCATTATTTTTCAGAACACAAAAATATTTTTATTTTTATTTTTTGCATTAAAAATTATTTTTAAATCATTTAAAAGTTTATTTTTAATTAGTTAATGAAAATTAATTAATTAAAAATACTTTTAGGTATTTAAAAATCACAAAAAAATTCATGTAACCTTTAAAAACATTTAGAAACATTGTCCAACTCTCAAACCAAATTTATTTTTTGTTCTTGATGCCTTTTGATAATTTTCTTTGGATTTAATTTCATTTCAAGGCATTATTTTGTTTCAAACTTCAAAAATTCATTTCTGCCTAACCATTGAGAGTTGGATGATGATTCTTTTTGCATTGCATCTTGCATAACATGTAGTTTATAGGATAAAATTGGCATGAATTGATCTTGCATTTTCATTTTGTTAAGCATTTTTCTTGGTGAGGTACCTTAAAACCCTAGCAATCTTAGGAAATTCATAACTCTCACTAGGTTAAGAGTTGGATCTCCTCCTTTGGGCAGTGAGTTTGTATAGGTTTAGGGTTCCTTTGATTGCATTTTCAATTTTTATCATGTCATTTGCTTCTGGTTTTAGATTTTTTCTTTGTATGTTGCATATAACCCTAATTCATGCCTCATTTGCATCTTTATGCTTGCTTGATCATTCTCTTGCCTTGTTTCATGTTTGCATCATCTCTTAGCATCATTAACATCATACTTATGCTTCTGGTTTTGGTTTGCATCATGACATTGCATCTCATTTACATTGCATTTCATTTCTTTACTAACTTTTCAGGTGGTAAGTTGTATTGAGAAGTGAATTTGCCTTCACTTCTCACAATTTCTTTTCATCTCCTTTATGTTTCCCCTGCTGCATTTTGTATGTGTTTGGGTTTGAGCTTGCTCAATCATGTTCATCTCTTACTTTCTTTCTTCAAGCAACTTGACTTCTTAAGTGAAGCAAGTTGTTTTGCTTCTCTTTGCTCCTTTCATCTGCTTCCTGGTGGTTTCTCTGAAGATCTTTCTTGCAAACCTCATAAACCCTAGGAACAACCAAGCATGACAATAATTAGGGTTTAGATTAGTCCCCCCCCCATTTAGCTTTTACCTTTGTGTCATCCTTGAGTCTTCTCTCCTCACCTCATAATCAGGGGCTAAACCCTAAAGGCTTTAAGGCTTTGTGATTAAGTTTATGCCTGCATCCTTCTATTGGGATGGAGTGTATAACTTTAATCCTAAGTGTTAAACCCTTAATGTGTTTAACTCCTTCAATCAATCCACTTAATAACCATCAAGACATCAAGCTTGTAACTTGGGCCTTGCATTAGGGTTCTAATTCTTCCTTAATTGGTTAAGAAGGACTAACCCTAGTGTTAATGGACAAGTCCCCCTCAAGTTGTCTTACAAACCATAAAACTCACTTCTTCATCTTATCATTAACTAAAATCCATCTAATAAAGGCTTTGTTTTGTCATGAGGTTAATCCCTAATCATGGATTAAGTTGAGGAGCTTTCCTCAGCTTAAACATTCTCATCTATTATCCTTCTTTTAGGATGGTGTAATGAGTTTGTTTAATCCCTGATTATGGCTTAAGCTCATTACTTAACACTAAACAAAAACAACAAAAACATCTAAATAATCACAAGTAGGTTAATGATCTTAATCCTACATCAGGGTGATTAAGTGTGAGATGCTGACTTCACACTTAAGGTATTCTCATTACCCCTAATCAGAGGGAAGATGTGATGAGTTTGCTAACCCATTGGTTTAGGCTTAAGTTCATTAACTTATGACAAACTTCAAAAAAGCAATAAAAGACTGAAAACTCAAAAACAAACAATAATCGTCTCCTTCGGGATTCTTTTCTCATCTCATTCACTCACAAACGAGAACTAGCTTCTTCCGTCTAATGCAAGACAGTTTGCACCTGAGCCAGACAGGTCATACACTTGAGCATAGGCAAGCAAGCAGTTCACAAGTCAATTTATCTTTCAGTCTCTTTGGGTCGAACTACGGTGTTCTGACTTCCTCATTGCACGAGAGGATACGTAGGCATAACTTAACAGTTATCAAACAAAAGTCTCTGTATATTCCCCCTCTTTCCAGCATTATTCTTTAAGCCTCATAGTCATGAGCATTTCACTCCTGTTCTTACACTGACACTTCACTTATACACTTCACACTTCTTTTACACTGACACCTGTACATCCTTTTCCATCTCTTTTGCACACAAATTGCACTGACACTACCCCTTTAAAACACAAATCTTTTAAGCGTGGATCCCGTCGAGTACGACGGACAATCTGGGTGCTAATACCTTCCCAGGTTGTAACCAACCCCCTTTCTCAGTCTCTCTGGTTCGCAACCGTCTTATCCATATCTTTTCCTTGGTTTATGCAGCATTACCTTTCCTTCGGGACAAAAATTCCTAGCTAGCGACTCTATTCATTCCTCCTCCTTTCGCCGACTGTTCGCGTCTGTACCCCTCTTGGCCAGGTGTCATTTGGTGGGAGCGACACATGGTTTTGGGTAAATCTAGTTATTTGGTTTCGAAGAACAACATTCGTTTTTGGGGTAAAATATCAGGAAAGGAACACTCTCCTAAGGTCTTCCTATGTCGTTATAGAATTGGTTGGAAGAGAATCTAACCATGTAAGGGCTTTATCTCTGAGGGAAAAAGGAAATAGTCCTAGACGAATCGCCTCAGGAGTAGGACCATTGGTTTTAAAATTATCAAGTAATTGTATAAATACTTTTAGGTGATGATTCGGGTTTTTTGAAGGTAGACCCGTAAATTGGTTTTGTTGCACTAATTGTAATCGAGAGGGTTTTAGTTCGAAATTATTGGCAGTAATAGTAGGGTTTACTATACTAGAACTAGGTTCCTCATTTGATGGTTAGGTGAAATCCTTAAGGCGTCTTTGATTACGATCCTCGACCAAAGCTTTCTTAATTCTACAAAGTAAGAGACGTGTGTGAGTGTAACATTCAGGTTTCACTAAAGGATCTAGTAAACTACTGGTGCTATGAGCTCTTCGCATTGACCAACTAGTTTAAGCCTTAGTATAGACGATGTAACTACATGGTACGAAATTTGACGTAATTGGTCCTCGGCAACAACGCCAAATACTTTATGTGGTGTCTTCGCAAGTAGACGAATCGCGTCAGAGTAATATAAAAGATTATCGATCCCACCGAGACCAAACATCAATCTATCAAACCCAATCGTTACGGTGTTTATCTAAGGCAAATCAAACACGAGAGTAAATAGTACATAATGAAAATAAAGTAAATTCGAATAAAATAACAGGGTTGAATGAAATTCACATTTTTTAATAATGATCTGAATGTTTGTTAATAGAACTACTTATGGAAATGTTTTCTACTTTATGAAAAGAACCAATTTAACGGGAACTATCACTTTCACGTATTCAGAACCGAGTTTAACCTTTAAACAAACCCTTTTATTGTCACTTATAAAAAGGTGTGCATTACGTTAAAGTGATAAACCTATTTTTAAGAAATATAGTTTCTTGACTAAGTTGAAAAGTATTTTGATTTGAAACTTTTAAACAAAAGAGGTTCAAACGAACTGGATTTTAAACCCACTAACGCTTCCAAAAATAGTTTTGAAATCGTTTTTCTAAAGTATTAAAAATTCCGACTTAACTGAACAAAACGTTGTCGCTTCCTTTGAACAGTTAAGACTAACCAAGTTTACTAAAGTTTGGACGGCTTTCAATCTTACCCAACATAATTAAAGTACATAAAACTTGTTTAAAATTAAAATAGCTCCTAAGTAATTTTATTAACACATTATATGAAACATTATTTTACCATGATCCTTACATTCTAACCTTTAAAATTCAGTTAGACATGGAAACGTAAGTGAACATGTTGAAGTGGATCATGTTAAAAGTAGATTAAAAGCGAGTGCGAGGAAAATAAATAATTTAAAAAGCGAGTGCGAGAAATAAACGAATTTAAAGTAGTGTAGGAAATAAATAAAGTAAAGCAATACGAGAAATTAAATAAAGTAAAAGCAGTGTGAGAAATTAAATAAAGTAAAAACGAAATTCATAAATGGAAACCTACTCCAATCGAAGGCTTGGTATCTGAAAACAACTGTAAAATAACATGAAATGAAAATGGCGGCATGTTTAACTTCCACCAAGTGCTCCAAACTTGATTATAGACCCGATTACACAAATGTGATAACTCCCCAATGTGAGAAGATTATCACTTACAAACTCTCAATTATTTATGCCTAAGTGTTGCAACTAAGTTTGAATGATTTGAAATGAACAAAAGGCCATCTATTTATAGGCTAAGGAAAAAGCATGAAAAGACAAGGACGCCCTCCAACTTCTTTTGGGAGGGAAAAAATATGCCAAAGGTGACGCCCGCCACCCCCTCATGGCGCCCTCCATGTGAACCAATGTGGAAAGAAGTGTAAGACGTGGCAGTTGTCAGCATTTGAGAAACATTCTTTTTGTGGCCTACCCAATAGCACCCGCCATGGTGAATGCCATGTGTGCAATTCCTTCAAAAATTGGCTTTTTGCTCGATTTTCTTCGTTTCTTCAAGAATGGGTCTGGAAACACTTAGAATCTGAAAATAAAACAAAATAAAAACATAATAAAAGAAAAATATAATAAAAACCTAAGAAATATGTGCAATTTGAGTAAAAAATGCGGTGTAATTCGGTGTTATCAGACACCTACATACTAGGAAGTCCATTCTTAGCCACCGCTGGAGCTATCATAGATGTGAAGAAAGGCAGGCTGACATTCGAAGTGGGAGAAGAAAAGGTTGAATTCATATTAACCCAATTCTTATAAGCACTAACCATAGACGACACCTACTATCTACTAGATGTTATTGACGAATGCGTAAGAGAAATAAAGATGAAAACAACTACCTATTCTGATATAATGAATATTACAACCCTTTCGATCTTGGAAGATGATAATTGGCGAGAACCTTATCAAGACGAAAGTCTAAGTTAATGCTTAGCATTTACACCAGACCATATGCCTTGCCCAAAGAAACCAGCTCTAGAATCTTAAAGTATTACCCAATAATCTGAGATACGAATTCCAAGACCCAGAACTTAAAAGACCAGTGATAGTCAATGCATAACTAGGATAGCTCAAAACCGAGAAATTATTAGACATCTTAAGAAAATACCCAACCGCGTTAGGCTATAACATATCTGACATGAAAGGGGTAAGTCCTTCTATTTGTATGCATCACATTATGCTAGAGTAAGACTGTAAAACCTTTAGAGAACACCAGAGAATGATCAACCTGATTCTAAGTACTGTAGTCAAGGATGAAGTGAAGAAGTTATTAGACGTTGGAATCATATATCCAATCTTCGATAGTCAATGGGTTATCCCAGTGCATATCTTACCAAAGAAGGGAGACATTACAGTTATTAAGAACTCAAAAGCTGAATCTATAATACAGAGGGTAGTAACCGGAAGTAAAATATGCATCGATTACTGTAAATTGAATAAAGCTACCCGGAAAGACCATTTTCCTCTACCCTCCATCGATCAAATGTTGGAAAGATTAGCTAAACACTTCTATTTTTGTTACCTAGATGGTTATTCAGGATTTTCCAAATTCCTATTTATCCCAATGACCAAGAAAAGACCATCTTCACATGTCCATACTGAAGATTTTCTTACCGTCGAATGTTATTTGGCTTATGGAACGCTCTAGTGGAATTCCAACGGTGTATGATGGCAATCCTTACAGACTTTATAGACGACGTCATGGAAGTGTTTATGGATGATTGTTTCGTCTACGGACAAAGTTTTGAAAGATGTCTGTCAAACCTAGATATGGTACTGGAGAGATGTGTTAAAGTGAACCTCATACTAAATTGGGAAAAATGCCATTTCATGGTGAGACAAGGAATCTTGCTTGGACATGTGATATCCAATAAAGGGATCGAGGTTGACAAAGCAAAAATATAAGTAATAAAAGACCTTCAAACGCCAAAGACTGCAAAATAAATACGAAGTTTCTTGGGACATGTCGGTTTCTCCCGATGTTTCATTAAGGATTTTTCGAAAACCACTAAGTCGTTGACTGGTATATTAATGAAAGACATCGAGTTTATCTTATATGGATACTTTCTAAAAGCGTTCGAAAAACTCAAAATAGCTCTCATCACCGCACCCGTCATGCAACCACTAGATTGGACACTACTGTTTGAAATCATGTGTGATGCGAGTGATTGTGTTGTAGGCTCAGTCTTAGGACGAAGAAAGGATAAAAAGCTTCACGTAATATACTACGCCAGTAGAACATTAGACCATGCTCAAAATAATTACGCCACTACAGAAAAAGAACTTCTAGCTATTCTGTTCGCTCTTGACAAATTTTGTTCCTACCTGGTAGGAGCTAAAATAATCATTTACACCGATCACGCTGCTATTAGATATCGTTTAAGCAAGAAGGATGAAAAACCTAGAATGTTAAGATGGATCTTATTACTATAAGAATTCGATTTAGAGATCAAAGATAAGAAAGGAACTAAAAACATAGTAGCAGACCATTTATCAAGAATGGAAGGTACTAAACCAGATGAAATTCCTATCAATAAGGATTTTCCTGATAAACGTCTAATAACCCAAATAGAAAGTGAAATATCTTCCTTAACTTTAAACGAACCGAAGAAAGAAGAACCCTACCCTGATATGATGCGATCGGTGCCAACGCACTGGTAACATCTCTAGACGTAACGAGATGCCCCAAAAAGGCATTTTGGAAGTAGAAGTATTTGATGTTTGGGGGATTTATTTTATGGGAACATTCCCTTCTTCACTTGGTAATAAGTATATACTCGTTTCTGACAAATATGTTTCAAAATTGATTGAGGCTACAACCTCTCTGACAAATGATACGCGAGTAGTCATAAATATTTTCAAAAATTTGTTCTTACCTAGATTAGGTGTGCTAAGACTCGTCATAAGTGACAGAGACTCCCATTTCATATCAAAAATCTTCGAAAAAATATTATTAAAATATGGAGTAAGACACCATGTAGCAACACCTTATCATCCACAAACTAGTGGACAAATAGAAGTTTCAAATAGAGAGATAAAAAAAATCTTAGAAAAGATTGTCGCTACATCTAGGAAAGAATGGTCAACCAAGTTATACGAAGCTTTATGGGCCTATAGAACAACTTTTAAGACACCTATCGGAACCACGCAATTCAAATTTGTCTACGGAAAATCCTGCCACTTGCTGGTAGAAATAGAGCATAAATCTTGTTGGGCGATTAAAACCCTTAACTTTAACTATACTGACGCAGATTAAAAAGGTACCTTATACAAAGAAAAAACCAAAAGATATCATGATAAGCGCATATCTAGAAAATAATTTAGTGTGGTATACATTTTACTCTTATTCAACTCAAGACTTAGGTTGTTTCCTAAAAAATTACGATCTAGATAGTTCGGTCCTTTCAAAGTGACAAAAGTTTTATTAAGTGGCATAGTTGAAATAATAGGCAAATCCAGTGCACCATTTGTAGTAAATGGGAAACGTTTAAAGCATTATCCCTGCATATAAAATATTTATTTTTAACAGGTCTAAAACTGGAAGAATTGCCTGCAGAGACCCTAAACTAACATTTCCCTAAGCATTGTCGAGCCCCGATACAAAATGAAGCGCTACGTGGGAGACAACCCACGAGATTGTTTTTGTTTTAATCATTTAATTTAATTTAGTTAATGTATTTGTTTATTTTTTAAAAATTTTATTTTGAATGCGGTAAATTCACTGATTTATGTGTTGGTTATTTTAATATGTGTTTACGGAATTTTAATGTTTTTATACCTTCCTCCTTCTTCCCCGACTTCATTCTACATACTAACATTAGCAATGAATAACGAAGATAACATGATTTTGGATTTCAGAGACGGTGCCTAGAGGAACCGTTACGAAGTTTTAGCTCAAAGACCTATGGCCCTAATCAAATTTGCCCATGGACCTACCATGATCGCTCTAAGCATAGGTGCTAGTATTGACTATATGTTTAACCAGATAGGATGGAAGGTTTCGATACTAAAAAGAATATGACTTATTACAAGCTAACTTTAGAATTCCTGAGCTCACTTGCTTATACCCGTAAGTGCGGAAAAGGATTTACTATAGGTAGGATAACCTTCAGGCTTTTTGGATATCCTTGTGAATTTAACATCCACGAGATGGCTGAACTATTAGGTTTCCCCGATGGTCCTACGGTTTTCTTTGAGGCACATGAAGATGTAGTTATGGAGGACGAGCTTAACCATTTTTGAAGTAGTATCTCAGGATGCCATGACCATGACCTTTATCCTATGTTATCTACAGATATTCATAACCCGACCATTAGATACTTCCAAATGATTATGGCCTACACCCTCTTTGGAAAAGCTGGGAGTGATAATAACGTCTCTAGAGATGAGCTATTCATAATGTTCTGTATTTTTCAATCTCGACCTGTTAATGGAGCTACCTTCATGTTTGTGAATTTCTGTAAGATTTTACGATATGAGTACTAACCAATTTTAATAGGTGGCCTGGTTACCAAAATAATTGATGTAATGGGATTTAGAACCCGCCTTTCTCAAATAAACCCTCTAAGAGACTATAGACCTATGAATATCACATTCTGCTTCGATATGGCAATGCTTAGAGACCGTGGTTCATGTCACTTTCAACTTATGATCAATAATATAGTTGTGTCCCACTTTACTCTATGTGACCATGAACGCACAAGTGTGGATAATTGTCACAAATGGCTTTATTATTTGGATAACCACTTTATGAACCTGAAGACACTTGGTCCGAAGTAGAAATAGATCCAAAGACAATTCCACATTATTATGACTTAGATTATCCTAAAGACATGATTGAAGAAGAAAAGCCCACTCCTACTGCCATTGATACACAATCCCCCTTAGAGAACTTCCGTACTGAACTGACAACAATGCATAATGAACTTCATACCCTGCGTATAAATGTCATCATTCTAAGGGATATGGACGTCAAACAATTTAACCACCTGAGCCAAGCCATAGAATCAATCCGATAAAACCTTGGATAGTCACTAACACCGACATTTATCAGTATTTTATCGCATTTAAGTTTATTTCAGTTTTTCAATATTTCAGTTTTTCAATTATGTTTGGAATTTTTCTTTATTATCTACTGTTGGTTACTTTTTTTTGGAATAAAAATATTACATTTTGCCTCTGCTAGTTTATATGCCTCTGATTTTATTTATCTAGTAGCAATATTCTATTTAGTAAGTATTATTATTATGCGAAATTCACTTCTGTTATGAGTGTTCTGTTTGGTCCTGATGCAAAAATAATAGTGTCTTCTATTATTGTTATTAATATATTGCTATTGTAATTTGCGAAGTTTTTAAAAATGTGTTACATAAAAGAAATTAATTTTGGAATAAGCCAAGGAAGACACAAAATATCTGACCATTGCACCGTCCTAACATGCGTGACACTCGTCACAGACCTTTAGGGCGTGACGCCCGTCATTCTTGTGGGACGACAATCCAAGATACCAGACGACCTTCAGGTAAATGAAATGGTCGTCACAACACTCATCCATATAACGTCTTTGATAACCTTTATAGGACCGTTGTAACCCTATTACCTCTTCCTCTTCCAATGGTCCAATCACCACCACTATTTATAATTGTCCCGCCATTCCATTTTCTCACACCACCAACTCATTAACTCCCATTTTCATGCTTTCATCTATATATAACAGTAAATTTCGATCTTATTCCACAACCTTCCCTTTTCATCTTTTTATCACGAAAATTTCAACCTTTGTGAAAAATGGCCAACCCACCACCTGACCCCGATCTTTCATCAATCACCTTCCATGACGAAGAAACCAGTGACCTTCAACGTGAAAAGTACCAAACCTTTTACCAATGCTCTGTCGAATAAACCAGACATGTCGATGAAGATTGTCTCCAACAGCTTGAACTATTGGAAGGTGTCTAGTGATTGCTCACTAAAACTGGTTTAACGAAGCTCTGCATTAATAGCTGCCCAACATATGAAGCGGTGACATTGGAATTTCTGAGTTCATTTACGTACAGCACTTCGAACAACGATAACAAATTTCTAATAGGTTCTGCAACATTCAGGATGTTTGGTGAAGAATATTCTGTAACACAAGAAACATTCAGCGAATGATTCAGTTTCCATCAAGGCACCCACGTTCATTACTACATTCCTGGTCACGCAACTTGGAAAGCCGATGCTTTTGAGCTTTGGCAACATCTAACTGGTGCTATACCGACAGGTTGGGATGACCTTTATGCTTCCCACATCTATAACCCCAGTATCTGATATTTTCAACGAGTTATGAGCCATACCGTCTTCGGAAAGTACAATAACCACAAGGTCAATCAGAAGGAGCTCTTTCTCCTTCAATGTGCTTTTCACCTTATGCCTTCAAACCCGGTTTCCTTCATGCTGTCCAACATCTGATCAGCCTGTGTCAGAGGAAAAACTCCATTCTGTTTTGGAGGTAACATTACAGATATTGCACTCAAGCTCAATTTAGGAGATCGTCTCGCTGACTTACCCTCCTTACCAGCCCTTTTCCTCGACATGGACTATTGTCGGAATGCACATATAGTCAAGAAAAGTAAAAATGGTAGGTTTAATCAGATGATCAAGAACAAAGTAGTCAGAAGCATCGTTATGCCTTGCCAGGAAAATTGGCATTTTGATTTAAATGCTTCATCACCCAATGTTGCCGCACCGGAAGAGCCACCCAACGATGTTTTTGAAGAGATAGAGCAACCACAACAAGAAGAACCTAAATTGCCTCCAGCTGCCGACTTTTCCAGAGTCTTCTCCATACACCGTCGTAGAAGTGAAAGAGAACTCGCAACAAATGATGATACTCTTGTGGAAATTATCTAGAGAAACGAGTTGGATGTCCAGAGGGATGAATGATACTAAAATTAACATACCGATATGATGACTCTCATGGGTCCAATCCAGCTGGAATAGACAAACCAAGGGGTCGGGATAATAGGAGCCATCAAAGGACTCGGTGTTTTGACTCAGCAGGTACAGAATCTGCATAATTATATCCACCATGTTGGTATACCAGATCATGTAGGGCAATATGGATAGAGAAACCTAAGAGGCTAAGCACAAGGACGAGGACCGCAATATGGATACTCTCAAATTGGACCCGTTAGAATACTAACTATTGTATATCAGTTTAATATACATTTTTGGTTTTAAAAGAAGGAAAATAAGTTATGTATTATAAAAGGAAAAGAAAAGAAGAAAAAGTTAGTAAGAATGAAAAAGGAAGGAAGGAAAGAAAGAAATAAATAAGAGAAAAGAAAGAAGGAAAACCCTAAAAGAGGAAAATCTTGGATCATCGTCATTTCTTCATTGAATCTTCATCTTCACAAACCTCCTCATTGATTGCAAGGTGGGACCATAGTTAAAAAAAATCTTTTAAGTTTTGGTTGAGTTATGAGTTTTAGGGTTTTGTAGAAAATCTTAGAAATTGAAAGATTAAACGGTTAAATACTCGATAAAACCTAAGTATGATGTTTAGTATAGGATTATAGGCATATTTGTGATTGGATTCCTCTATTTTGGTGCAATTTCGTAGAATTTGGAGGTTTTGGGAATGGTTTTTCGCAGATTTTTCCCAGTTCGCCCCGCGAACTATATCTTTCAGGTGAATTATGTTTTTTTCATAACTTGTGATCCGGGTATCCGTTTTTAGTGTTCTACATATCGATTCGAAGCTAAGAAAATTTACTAATTGATGATGCTAAAAGATACTATTTTTACCCGACTTTTACCCGACTTTTCCGATTAACCGTAATTATGTTAGTTAAGGAATTGCGGTATTGAGCAAGTTGTGAAATATGCGATAATCGTGAGGATTGAATGGAAATAGAGACAATGAGATTATTGTGAGAAGTGTTTAATGGAGTTATTTAAACTAAAAGAATTAGAATTATATGTTCAAGAACTTTATAATTTAAAAGTATCCAGAATAGTGAAAGAGTGAGGAAACCTTATCTTAAACCATTTGAATGGCCTAGTATTGTGACTAGGATTTGAGAGATGGTATAACTTGGGAGGTAAGTAGGATTACCTTAGGTTGATACAATTGTTTAGAGAGATGACAATGCTTAGGCGTCAATACTCGATTTGTGTCTTCGGGCTAGGTAGTTGTAGGAAGTTGGAAGTTGCTTCCTTGTGATATAATACTAATTTAATTATATTTTTCTCGGGACGAGATTCCACAAGGTGGGACGGCCGGGGAGATATAATTAATTTGTGGATTTGAATCCCTTAATGGATGACCGTGACTCGTGCTCGTTCTGGTATTTCTGGCGGGGAAAGTATCCATTAGGATAAGTAACGAGTGACATGTGCTCGTCCTTGTGTGGTTGGGCGGGGAAAGTTACTTTGTGGCAAGGTACTGTGGCTCGTACTCGTCCTTGTGTGGCTGGGCGAGGAATGTACCTTATATGGATAATGAGGGACACATACTCTTCCTTGTGTGGCTGGGTGGGAAAAATTATCCATTGGTAGATAATGAGTGACATGTCCTCGTCCTTTTGTGGCTGGGCGGGGAAAGTTATATACACGTTGAGGATGAAGTGACCCATGCTCGTCTGCTATGACTATGTCTGGGCGGGGAAAGATGCCTCTAAGCACCTAGTGTGTGTTCTCCATTTTGATATCGTGATGTCTCTAGTTTTATGTGAACTCGGAGTCTAGGTTTGTCCCCCGACTTGAGTATTGATAAAATTGAACCCTTAGAGCCGAGAGAACTCTAAGATAGGGAACCCACTGAGATGTTGTTATCTCATCCCACTATTGTTATTTTTGCTTTTCAGGTTTCTTTTGCAGGTTTGATTTACAAGTGGAGCTATGCTCGGGATGTTTCAAGTGAAGCATCGTTTTAGTCTTCCGATGTGTATTTTTGTATGTAAAATATGGATATTATATTGATCTTAGTGTTTTTATTTTAGTGTGATTTCCATGTCTTGTACCATTGTTGTATAGAATTTTAGAATTGGTAAAGAATGTGAATTATACTAGTAGACATTTATGGTGTCGGTACCAAAATAACACTTGTATGATATTATTCTAGATATATATTATATGTGCGTTACAGTTGGTATCAGAACATGTCGTATCCTCGACCTAGCCTTGAAACATCATAAGTAAATCTTTCCTGCCTCTTAAGTGCGTCTTTTCGGCATGGTTCTTAATATCATATTATGTAATACTGGGTATGATCAACCTAATGCTATATATGTGATAGGTAGAATCATGGTTGTGCGACCATGAGGACTTTCAAGTGTTGTTGCAACTTGTGTTGTGGGAGTAGGCTCAAGCCGAGAGTTAGCAGTAGGAACTTTGATCTGTTCAGTTTGAGTCTTCTTAATGGTTTACTCCTGTAACATGGAGTTGTAGAGTAGTGTGTTGTTCGACAAATCCTTTGGAATGGATAAAATCTGAAGGGTAAAGATCTCTACAGGATGAGTGATCGGTGTATCGGGGAATACGTAAAGGCACTGGTGGATCAGTATTGGTCCCTAGTATGGGCAAGAGTTTTGAGAAGTTTCATTCCACGAGAAGAGAAGATGCTTTATGGAACGTGTGATGTAAGATCGGGAATGAGTAAATTACTAGTGTTTCAGTTCCAAGGTCGCGGTGAAATCTTGGATGAGCGAGAGTACTTCAAGGAATGTATTTGGGTAATACCTTATGGATGGATAAAAGTTACGAGTTAAGAATGTTCATTTTCTTTGGGAACCTAAAGTTGTGGTGGAACGTGAGGAGGAACATAAGGGTGTGACTACATGTTTCAAGTGGGACAAGTATACCTCAGACGAAGGACAGAGGACTAGAGTTGTATATCCAGTTGTGACCGAAGAGGCAAAGTTTAGAGTAATACATCAAGATGTTGTATCTAGTAAGGGATCAATTCGGAAATGTTGAATTACCCAGGGAATGGTATAAGGTATAGTGTCGGAGGAAGAATAAGCTCTAATTAGTGATATGAGGTGTATGAAGTATGGAATATATAAGGTTGTGATGAGTGATAAGGTAAGCCCTTTGGTTTCAAGAGAGTTCTAGTAAGAGGAATTATGTTTGAGTATGAGAGTATTGTCGTAGTGCGTAAAGTTAATACGGTATGGAATAGTATTAACAGTGCGATATGAGGAAGTGATAGCGAAATGTATTTTTGGACGAGTGTGCAATGGAATTGTTAAGTTATTGTTGAGACTAAAGTTAAAAAATTGTAAGCAATGATGGTTCGCTCATTAGGACTCGGGTGGTATGATTACTATATGCGTGGAATCTCCGGTTGGTATGGTTGTAACTTTTGGATGTGATTGGAAGGAGTTTGGGAGGTTTAGGTAACAATGAAGACCATAAGTTTGCTTATGCGGTTAAGTAATCGGATTTTCCCCTTGGGTGGTACCCGGTTATAGAATTGTGTTTCTAAATCTCCTTTAGCTACTAAATGTTCAGGATCACAATGAGTAATCGGTTATCCTCCTTGTAGTGACCGATTATCATTGTTAAGTTTTAGGAAATTGGATTTTTCTAAGATGCATACTTTTCGACTTGAGTGTCCGATTGAAGCATTCTTGGTACCGATGGGAAGTTGTGGAAACGTTATATGCAATGATTAGCAGCGAGTAAGAGAACCCTGATTGTTATGTAAGCAAAGACAACAAAATTTTTCAGGGGAGTGCTTTACCTCAGTGTTCAGGTGTAAAGGAAAACTCATGTGTTTGTGAATAATCGAAGTATTTGGAATATGCCTCTAGCGAGATTGGGGATTTTATTGTTGATACTAATTATCACCAAGGAATTAGAGAGAGAAGACAAAGTGGTATACTAGACATGAGATGTTCATCATTTTGTTTTACCCGATGAGTATTGTGTGTTGGTTTTGTTTATGGACAAATCAAGTGTTAGCTTGCGACTAAGACCCTTTTGATAACATCGTTGTACGAGTGGAATCGAGCCATTCCGTTGAGTATTCGTGTTGTGACCGCAACAGAATGGTAGTTCTACTTCGTCGTTTGTTGGAGAGTATAATCTGCATGTTGTGCCCGTTTGTGTTATCTTGGGTTGTGGATGGTGAACGGTTGTTGCACATGTTTAGAAACTGCGGATGAGAATCATCTTGCAAGTAGTGTGGACTAATTGGTAATTTTGAGTTGGATTGCTTGTTAGAAAGAGGAACAAGTTCAGTTATGTTTGATCGTTTAACCTTGGATATGTAATCGATTAACACATGACTTTTATGGAGAATTTAGAGAATCGTACCTTCTGAACTGTAGGTTTGTTTTGACTTCTGTTCAAAGTGTCAGTAGATAAACTGTTGGACTTTCTTTTGAGCATGATTAGTAGATAGTAAATGACCGGAATTTTGGTGTGTTGTCGTTGCGGCTACTAAGGAACTAAATTGAGAAGTTATAAGATAATCATGAAGTGTTGATCTTACAGGAAACATTTTGGTATCTGAATTATTGTGTGGATAAGAGATGAATAAAATGTCATTTCTAGTATCGTTAATTCTTAACATCAAGTTATGGACTCCGTAAGAGTAATACTAGTTGTGGGTCGTTGAGTCGTACTCAAAGATATTGATTTTTAGGTCATCTTCTAAGTAAGAGTGAGAAATGAATGTTCCGAAGTTATGCATGCAAATTGGATAAATTAAGGAACAAGACCTTGAGAGAAGTGAATTTGAATGATAAGTTTTGTGTGATCTAAAATGGGTGAGTAAGTGGAATATTGTATGCAAAAGGTAAGTGTTATGGAAACCCACAAGTGTACTAAGGATGATTTGAGTTTGGTATTGGTGACTCACTGGTTGTTGTAAGTTTTGTAGTGTGATTGCATTGTCAATAATGGAGACCTTGTGTTAGCGGAAACTTTGAGTGAATGGAATTTTGTAAAGAGAATTGATATAGAGAATAGTAACCATGGTCAGATTGAGTAAGTTTAAATTAGATGGATTGTTTCGAGTTTAGAATGGAATTGAGCTTGTGTAAGTTATGTTTGCAGCAAAGCAACCCATGTATCTCTGTGGTTGGAGAGTTTTGGTCCGATGTTATTATCGTGTAGTTGACAAGTGAATTGTTCTATCGTTGCATGTTTGCAAGTTCTTATTCTATTGGTTGGTGAGAGCTCCAATGGATAAGTGTTTTCTCCGCAGACTACCAATTACTTAGTATTGCTTGAGAATTCATGGTATCTCCACTGTTAGTACTTTAAGGGCATAGTGGGAGGAGACAGATGAAAGAATCCAGTTGGATTGTTGAAAATCGGAAGAGAATTATTTATAAGTGTTGAAGTAAGAAAATTTTGTTCTAAGTGGGTTGTATATGGTAAGATATTGAAGGAATGAAGTGTCTGAGTAAATGGTTACAATTTTGATAGAAGACCAAGTGGAATTGGTGAAGAAGTCGTTTGACAACTTTTGAAATGGCTTTAGTGATTGAAGGATTGTAATAAGAGTTTTGTTGGAAAATTGTATGTGGTTAAGTTTTCACCAAGATAGCTTGTAGAGTTTTGTCGAGCGTTGAATGTTCTGAAATCAAGATGGAGTGTTATGTTTTGTGTTGTGACTCAATGGAAGGAATTAGCATGGTATGTTTCTCCGAAGGAGTAATGAAACTAAGTGTTTCAGTATGAAGCAACAAATGAATTGTGGAAGTAGTAAGTTTGAGGTTAACCCAATGGTGGAAACAAGTGTATGAATAAGGATGCGAAAGTTTGATTTTGTTGTGAAACGGAGATTTTGAGCAGTGAAGTCAAATTGGAATTTGAGTATGCCAAGATATGTAAGAAAATTAAGGATAAGTACAGATCTGAGACAGTGATGTAAACCGTCGTTGTGGATGAATAAAGGAAATTTGAGGACGAATTTCAATTCAAGGAGGGGAGGATGTAATACCCCATATTTAATTAAAAGCTCTGGATAATATTAATTAAGATTAATAAGTATTATCTAACTCAGAGGCCTTTATTAAATATTCGACTCGGAGATATATTGGATACTCTCAAATTGGACCCGTTAGAATACTAACTATTGTATATCGGTTTAATATACATTGTTTGGTTTTAAAAGAAGGAAAATAAGTTATGTATTATAAAAGAAAAATAAAAGAAGAGAAAGTTAGTAAGAAAGAAAAAGGAAAGAAAGAAAGAAAGAATAGAAGAGAAAGAAGGAAAACGCTAAAAGAGGGAAAGCTTGGATCATCGCCATTTCTTCATCGAATCTTCATCTTCACCAACCTCGTCATCGATTGAAAGGTGGGTTCATAGTTAGAAACTTTTATTGTATGTTTTGGTTGAGTTATGGGTTTTAGGGTTTTGTAGAAAATCTTAGAAATTGAATGATTAAACGGTTAAAAACTCGATAAAACCTAATTATGATGTTTAGTATAGGATTATAGGGATATTTGTGATTGGATTCCTCTGTTTTGTTGCACTTTCGTGGAATTTGGAGGTTTTGGGAAAGATTTCCTGTAGCTGGTTTTTAGTAGAATTTTTCCCAGTTCGCCCCGCGAACTGTAGAAATTTTCTGAGTTCGCCCCGCGAACTGTAGCTTTCAGTTGAATTATGTTGTTTTCATAACTTGTGATCCGGGTATCCGTTTTTAGTGTTCCGCATATCGATTCGAAGCTGAAAACATTTACTAATTGATGATGCTAAAAGATACTATTTTTACCCGACTTTTTCCCCACTTTTCCGATTAACTGTAATTATATTAGTTAAGGAATTGTGGTATTGAGCATGTTGTGAAATATGCAATAATCGTGAGGATTGAATGGAAATAGAGACAATGAGATTATTTTGAGAAGTGTTTAATGGTGGTATTTAAACTAAAAGAATTAGAATTATATGTTCGGGAACTTTATAATTTAAAAGTATCAAGAATAGTGAAAGAGTGAGGAAACCATATCTTAAACCATTTGAATGGCCTAGTATTGTGACTAGGATTTGAGAGATGGTATAACTTGCGAGGTAAGTAAGATTACCCTAGGTTGATACAATTGTTTAGAGACATGACAATGCTTAGGCGTCGATACTCGATTATTGTCTTCGGGCTAGGTAGTTGTAGGAAGTTTCTTCCTTGCGATATAATCCTTATTTAATTATATCTGGCTCGTGTCGAGGTTCCACAAGGTGTGACGGCCAAGGAGATATAAGTAATTCATGGATTTGAATCCCTTAATGGATGACTGTGACCCGTGCTCGTCTTGGTGTGGCTGGGAGGGGAAAGTTACTTTGTGGCGAGGTATCATGGCTCGTGCTCGTCCTTGTGTGGTTGGGCGGGGAAAGTTATCTACACATTGAGGATCGAGTGACCCGTGCTCGTCTGTTACGAATATGGCTAGGCGGGGAAAATGCCTCTAAGGACCTAGTGTGTGTGCTCTGTTTTGTTACCGTGATGTCTCTAGTTTTATGTGAACTCGAAGTCTAGGTTTGTCCCTCGACTTGAGTATTGATAGAATTAAACCCTTAGATCCGAGAGAACTCTAAGATAGGGAACCCACTGAGATGTTGTTATCTCATCCCACTATTGTTGTTGTTGCTTTTCAGGTTTCATTTGCAGGTTTGATTTACAAGTGGAGCTATGCTCAGGATGTTTCAAGTGAAGCATCGTTTTAGTCTTCCGCTGTGTATTTCTGTATCTTTGTACAATATGGATATTGTATTGATCTTAGTGTTTTAATTTAGTGTGATTTCCATGTCTTGTACCATTGTTGTATAGAATTTTAGATTTGGTCAAGAATGTGAATTATACTAGTAGGCATTTATGATGGTGTTAGTACCAAAATAACACTTGTATGATATTATTCTAGATATATATTATATGGGCGTTACAATTCATCTTGGTGCTACGAAGATGTATCAAGATTTGCGTAGGATGTTTTGGTGGCCATGCATGAAAAGAGATATTGATGAATTTGTATATGCTTGTTTGACGTGCCAGAAGTCAAAGATCGAACATCAGAAACCTTCAGGTATGATGCAGCCGTTGAATGTTCCTGAGTGGAAATGGGATAACATTTCCATGGATTTTGTGACTGGGTTCCCGAAGACTACAAGAGGTAATGATTTGATTTGGGTGATTATGGATCGGTTAACTAAGTCGATGTATTTCTTGCCGATGAAGATTAATCATTCTATGCAAAGGTTAGCTGAGATTTATATTGATGAGATTGTGAAGTTTCATGATGTACCTTCGAGTATTGTGTCAGATAGAAATTTGCGGTTTACGTCAAGGTTTTAGAAGAGTTTATAGGATGCTTTGGGTACTAAGTTGAGGATGAGTTCTGCTTATCATCCGCAGACAAATGATCAGACGGAAAGAACAATCCAATCTTTAGAAGATTTGCTGAGAGCTTGTGTGCTGAACCAAGGAGGATCTTAGGATAGTCACTTGTTGTTGGGTGAGTTTACATACAACAACAATTTTCATGCTAGTATTGGAATGGCTCCATATGAAGCGTTGTATGGTAGACGTTGTCGAACTCCATTATGTTGGTATGAGTCAGGAGAAAGCTTGGTGCTTGGACCTGAGATTGTTCAAGAAACAACTGAGAAGATAAATATGATTCAGGAAAGGATGAAGACGTCACGGAGTCTTCAGAAGAGTTATCATGATAAAAGAAGAAAAGCACTCGAATTTCAAGAGGGATATCACGTGTTCTTAAGAGTTACTCATATGACTGGTGTCGGACGAGCTTTGAAGTCTAGAAAGCTCACTCTGTGTTTATTGGTTCGTATCAGATTATGAAGAGGATATGAGAGGCTATCTATCGAGTGGCTCTACCACCGTCACTTGCGAATTTACATGATGTGTTCCATGTGTCGTAGTTGAGGAAGTATATTCCGGATCCGTCACATGTAATTCAGGTGAATGATGTTCAGGTGATGGATAATCTGACAATTGAAGCTTTACCTGTAAGTATTGATGGTAGAGAATTGAAGCGACTGTGAGGTAAAGACATTACCTTAGTGAAGGTATTGTGGGGTGGACCAGCTGGAGAGAGTTTGACTTGGGAGCGGGAAGATCAGATGAAGGAGTCGTATCCGACTCTGTTTACTTCAGATAATTTTCGAGGATGAAAATTCTTAAAGTAGAGGAGAGTTGTAACACCCCAAAAATCTATATTTTATTATTTATTTATTTGATTTAGAAAGAATTTAGAGGTTTTGGTAAATGTGGAGAATTTGGGGAGAAAAGAAGTATCTTTATATAATATAAATAATTGGTGTATTATTATACTACTATTATTATTAATAAAAATATATTGAAGAAAGGGAAATGTGGTCTTTATTAGAAAAGAGTAAGGATAAGTTGGGAAAATTATAAACTAGGATAATTTTACCAAAAAGGAGAATACGATCAAAATGCTTATTTTTTCGTGTTTTTGTAAAGAAGAGCTCTGAGAAAGAAAAGAGAAAGCTTAGGGTCTTGAAGAATTGCTAAGAGTTTTGAAGAAGAGTGTAAAAATAATGAATTCTTTAAGATATGGGGAGTTTCATAACTTATTATAGTTTTATAGGGTTTGGTTTGTGAATAGATTAAGTTTTGTGTGATTTTGGGTGATTGTTATGTTTGATAACATAGATTGAGTTATAAGAGTATGAATTGATGAATTAGGATGGATAGAATGATTTATAATGTTGTAATTGATGTATAATTTGATGCATTATTTCTGTATATGATTAATGTTTGATTGGAAGAAGTTTTGGGTTGCAATGGGGTAAAATTCGTAGGAAGAATTTGGGTATTTTGGTGCAGAATTCGTGAAAACAGCAGAAAACTGCTGATGTGCAGGTGTTAACCGGTTAACACATATGCTTTAACCAGTTAACCAGTGAAAAATACATGCTTTTGTAGAAAAATGAGGCGTTAACCGGTTAATGCATATGTGTTAATTGGTTAACATTGTAATAGAGGCAATTTTTAATTTTGAAAAATCCACAACTTTTGATCCGTAACTCGGATTGAGGTCCCGTTAGAAGTGTTGGAAAGCTAACGAAATGAACATTAATTTGTTGGAATAAAATGAGTGATGTGAGACATTTTTCAGTACTGAATTTTTAGAAAATGTTAAATTGGTTTTATGATTTTAATCGTAATTGGATTATAAATTGATGTTATGAAGTTGTTGATAAAAAAAGTGTTGTAGGTGTGTTGTTATGATGTAAAACCTGATTGTATGATGATTATTTACTGAACATGAAATGAATGATGCATATGTTGATTTTTGGTGATTATGAGGAGTATAACATCGTTGCATTTCATGGCATATTTCGTTGGGGCTTCGGTCTATTGGTAGCTTCAATCCCATTGTGCGGATTAAAGTGATTTGGTGATTATGATGTGCTCCCTTGTGGAGGGTTGATGGCCAGTGTCCATCGCATGGAGAAAATCGGTACCACATGTATATTTTTCATTTCATTATAGTTGACATTACATTTAAAAGAATGTATTTGTGATTGTGTTGTGCTGAATTTTGTTGATGATGCTATGATGTTTTTGTGCTTAATTTATTTAATTTCCATGTCCTTATATTATTATAATGAATTATGATTTCTCACCATGCCTTCTTGGAAATGTTTCCCCTTATGTGGGTAACTTGCAGATGATAAAGAGTAGCTCTGCAGTGCTAGAAGATTCAGAGTCTTGGAACGTTGTCTTTTATTACTTTAGGAGTTGTTTTGGAGTTTTGTCCTGCTTTGTGTCATGTAACACCGAGTTGGGATTTAGTTGTTGAACTTGTTTTCTCTTTCATGTTATGTTGAAGGATATTTTAAACTATGATGTTATTTTGGTTGAATAATTTATTTCAGGAAGTGAAAAGTTAATTTGAATTATCAAGTATGATTCCGTTGTGAAAATGCATATTTGCTTATGTTGATTGTGTAACCCGTGTTACGGAACATGACAATGAATTAATTGATGTTTTGAATAATGTGTGACACCTTTTTGTTTTTTGTACTCTGATGATATTTTATATAAATTGTTTGTGGGGTAGAAGGGTGTTACACAGACTTCAAGGACAAAGAGCTCTACTTCAAGAAAAATGGTCTAATTGAGTTCATCAAAGTGAATAAGCATCGAAGGATCAAAGAGTCTTTGGATGAAGACAATTAAGCAATAACTCTCTGGCAAGAAAGATGGGAGGCAAATAAGAAGAAACGAAAGGAAGTTGAAGCTAAATACAAGCAGAAGATTGAAGACCTTCAGGTACAACTGGATAACCGAAAAGTGGAACTTCAGTTAGCCCACGAGCATGGTAGGGGTTACATCCTGAACCTAGAACAAGGTCAGAAAGCGATGGAGGATGTTTAGAAAGAAGTACAAGAGCTCAAAGTTCGTGCAGAGATCAAAGAGGTAAGGTCTGAGTCAAGTACCAACAAAGAGAATGAATAGGTTTTCTTATAACAAATCAGTGAGCTTAATGCTTCCTTTAATCAGAGGGATTTTCTCATTCAGAAGCTCATTAAAGATCTAAGTCATCCAGATGCGCCCATTTGTTTGAGGCTGTCAAGCATCTTAGCTGGAGGCTGAAGGATCTGGATTTTCCTAAGGCTTAGTTTTCTTTAATTTGTGATGGATTACCCACATGTTCATTGTGGGGGTCCTTTATACGCAGACTATTTCTCCTTATTGTAAGAACTGGTACCCTTTGGGGAGATTTTTTGTTATTCCCAGGCTTCATTTCACGTTATATGATGTGGTTCAAATTTCTGATTATTGTCTATGCACTGACATGTGTTCCAGTCACTGGTTCTTCACAATTATCTTATCTAAGCCCCATATGAGTTTTCTTCCCTAAAGTCAAAAAATCAAAGGCCATCTGGATACTCTTCTACGTTTTTATGTGATTCCCTTATGAGAATTTCACTCCTAAACCCAATATCTTCAACCTAAACCTATATTCACTCCATTCTAAACATTGATTCTCATAAAATCAAATTATTCTCAGAACCTTCAAAACATCAACAATGACATAATCACGAAAACAACTTATAACAGAACATTTAGCAGATAATAATACATCAATTGGATCATCAAATTCATCACATAGCAACACATCATCATAAATTTTAGAATTCAATGCAATTAAATAGTATCCAAGTTGAGGTTAAGTATTTCTAAATTCTATCCCTTATGCATATACCCGTTATTGAATCAATTTTCTCCCCTTACCTGATTATCCTAGCAACGATTGAAAAATTCTTGCTTGATGTGCTTATCTCCTAAACACTTTGTCTTCTCTTTCTCAATCCCTTGTACTAACCTTTTTTTCTTTGTTTTCACATTCTGATAGAAAACCCTCTCTAGCCTCTCAACTTCCTTTTTATAATAACAAAAACCGTTAAATTGGATTTCACTCTTTTACACTCGATTATTCACAAAATTCCCACCTTGTCCTTTCTCTTCAAATTCTATTTACTCTTATTATTCTAATCCTAATAAAATAATAAGATATAACACTACTACGAAAGGCATTTAAAGACAGTTGGGAAAGATATATAATGACGTATGTGCAGGCGTTGTTGTGTAGAGTGTTGTTGTACGTACGCTAATTATAATCACGAATATGTGACTGTTGTTGTATTCTTGAAAGCGCGCGTTATATTACAACGGTTTTGTAAGACAACCGTTGTGATATATACCAAATATCACAACGATTACGCTATTCAACTGTTGTTGAATGTTCCCTTAGTTTATTATATACAAATGTATATTGCTTGTTTTACCATATACCTAATTAAAGAATTACAACCATTTAAATTGGTAATGAACTATATAATCTGAAAATTAAATTGTTCTTTAAAACCAACTTAAACAAACCACTATTTTCTGAATTGCATCCATCTCATTCAGCACATTTTATGTTCTTTAACACAAAAATGGTTCAATAGTCGGTTTCCTTCTATCCATCGATATCTTTCATTATAGTTTACCTCATCATCATTGCTTATCATTGTGATCGTTATGATGACTTATCATAACCATCATCGTGATGAAGACGATGAGGTAAAGTAGAACTGTAGATATACATGAATTGAAGCAAATATACCATTGAACCATATATTATGAGATAAGGAACATAAAATTTACTGAATGAGATGGAAGCTATTCAGAAAATATTGATCGATATAGGTTTATTTTCAAATACTTCTTAATTTGTAGATTATATATTTCTATGTCAATTTAAATAATTGCATTTTCAATAAAATGATAGTGAAACAAACAATATAAATAGTATATAATAAACTAAATTTCATATACAATATCAAAAGGAGTGTGAAACAATGAAGAAAATTAGTTAGTATTCAAAACAAAACCAAAACCAGCAAAATTTGAAACAAAACCCTAAGAAGCGGGATTGTACCATTACAATAAAGTTCACCTAGCTTGTGAAGCATTGAAGTCGAATATGCAAAAAATAAGAACAATAAACAAAGACAACATGAAGCAAATGAAATAACAGGAGCTATCTAACAACAAGATTGAAGTAGAAGAATACCTTATATTTCATAAACAATATGTACATTACGCTTACTACCACCAGCATCATCACCATGTTCATCTAGTTTTTGACTCTAAAAGAAGAAATAAAGGAGGAAAAAGCTTAAATCAAAAGCTTCATACTTCTTATATTTCTTGTCGTAGATTCTAAAACAAGATGAAGTTTGCTGCCAAAAATGGAAGAAGAAAAATAACATAATGTATAGAAAGAACTGGGTGGTAGGGTTCCGTTGTGAAGGAAACGGTGCTACTTTCAATAAGGGAAAGTTAATTCCCTTATATATGAAAATTTTTCACAATGGTTATCTATAAGAACGTAAAATTTGTATATGTTTATTTTAAATATATCACAACAATTAATAATATTAATCGTAATGATACCCCTTATACTAGGTACAAGGGTCAACTCCAGGCAACAACATTTTTCTATAATTATGTAAAATATAAAAATGTTATTTCTTAGAGTTGAACCTTGTACCAAGTATAAGGGGTATCTCTACGGTTAATATTACTAAGAGTTGTAAAATTACAACCCTTTCTCTTCCTTGTAATATTGCAAGCATTAAATTATCATACTTTTAATCTTCAACCACATCAATCAATAGACAATTTTATATTTCTTCATAATATATTCTTCGTGATAATGAGTATAGTTCTACAAATGAGAGTGCTAACGTCATCAAAGATGAATTTTGTGTTTTGAAGTTAAAGTCCCCGTAACACTAACAAAAGAAATAAAATATATGTTTAAAATGTAAAAATATGACAAAAAATGTAGTTACTGGGAATCGAAGTTTGTTACAAATCATGTATTACAACTGTATTTTAATACAACTGTTGTTAAATCAGTCGTTATAAATCAGCTGCAAAAATATTAACCTATTACAACAGTGGGTTACAAATATGTTGTAAATTTGACGCCGTTAAATGTGTATTTGGTAATAATAATAATAATAATAATAATAATAATAATAATAATAATAATAATATGCTTATGGTAATTCTATTAATAATTATAATTATTACCCGCCCTTAATCCTCTCTTCCTCCTTCCTCCCCTTTACTTCTCACAATCCTACTTTTGGACAAACTTCTCTATTTCACATATTAAATTAAATGAATAATTAAGTAATATTATTTTATTTATTAAATAATTCTAAAATAACTCTAATTAAATTCTACTAACCTCTATCCACTCTTTGCACCCCATCTCATGAACTTACACTTACACCATCCCAAATTAAATTAATCAACACCACATCTAATTAAATAAAATATGAGCAATTCACCAATAATTCGAATAAATAGAATAATATAATTTCGAACTCGAGACAAGTCACCAATCCACCCTACTCGGATTGCAATTTGTCTCTTTCATCAACAACAATAACATAATGAATACATACCACAACACGTCAATGCAATTTGTCTCTTTCATCATAGAAATTAACATAACTTCATCATATATTCAATAATTATATTTTAACTAAAAAATTATCAATAATTGAATAAAATTGTATTGTTACACAACAACTCGAAAATCAACCATATATGCTCAAAACGTCTCAACGTAGTATTTTTATTAATTTATTATATACATTTGACTCATCAAAGGTTATAACAATATATAATTATACTCAACATAGTTCCTAAGAAACTTTACAATCTCTACAACAATCACTACATCTATAAAATAACACTAAGGGACTAAAAAGTATTCTACTTCCAATTCTTACTAATATAAACACCTCTTATGAACTCAATTAATTGTTCTAATAACCTAGTGACAACTCTAAATAATAAATATCTCGATCTCCACTCTAAAATATTATAATTTATAATATTAAATTATTATTATAATATAAAATAAATCTTATTAGATGTAACTCTAAATGACTCAAATATAAATCTCTAAATATGTCAGAGTTAAAACAAATAAAAAAATATGACCTAAAGTACTCTGAAATACTCAATTGACAAATCTTACATAATTGAAAATGACTTAAAATAGTCAACTTAACCCTAAACTAATCAATAAAATAACTCAATATTATTATTACTTGCGTAAGATCATCAGCATGATTATAACCTTTAACACCAAGACATACCAACACAATTCTAAAACAAATCAGAGTTACTCAAATAGTAACTCTGACAATTCTAAGGTAACAAATCTCTCTTTTAAACTTATCACCATAACTATAAAACTTATCAGAGTTACTCAAAGACAACTCTTAAATATATCAAACTATCAATTACACTCTCACAACTCTAAATAACTCAAGATTACTCAATAGTACTTTAGACTCATCAAATAATTCCAAAATTATATTTCCTACTAGTCACAATTCTTATTCGAATAATTATTTAAAATATCAAACGAATGTGGAATCAAGCAAATGAACATGTTACAGAAAACTTAGATTGTCTATTTTAAGAATATAATTTTTATTTTATAACTTAATACACTAATTAATCTAGTTTGATAAAAAAATGAACGCATATTTTTATCTGGAAGAATGTTCCGCCTAATTACAAAATGGTGACAAAAATAATATACTTATGAGAATATTATGAAAATTCCCTGTTGAACATACACACTTCACTGCACCTCAAAAAGAGTTACTACACTCCATTTTTATACGTTTCAGTTCAACCATATTGCAAATATTTGTTGCATAAACTCTAAATCAGAATATCTGAATATCTGAATTGAAAATAATATTATTCTCAAAACCTTCAAAATATCAACAATGGCATAATGACGAAAACAACTCATAACAAAATAAATAACACATATTAGTACACAAATTGAATCATCTAATTAATCACATAACAACACATCATCACCAATTTCAGAATTCAAAACAATAAACAACATCCTATTGGAGGTTAAGGACTCATAGTTTTACCCCTTATGCATATACCATTTATTGAATCAATTCACTATTCTTACTTGGTTATCATAGCAGCAATTGAAAATTCTGGCTTGATGTTCTTCTCTCCTAACCTCTTGTTCATCTCTTTCTCAATCCCTTATTCTAGTCTTTTCTGTCTATTTTCAAGTACCAATATAAAACTCTCTCTAGCCTCACAACTTCATTTTTATAATAACAAAAACTGTTAAATTTGATTTCTCTCTACTACTTTCGCTTATTCACAAAACTCCTACCTAATCCTTTCTATTCAAATTCTACTTACTCTTATTATTTTAATCCTAAAAATAAAATAATAAAATATAATAATGATATACTTAGGATAAATGTATTAATAATTATAATTATTATCCAACCTTAATCCTCTCTTACTCCTTCCTCCCCTCAACTTCTCACAATACTATTTAAACAAATCAATAAATAATATTATTTTATTTATTAAAAACTTCTAAAATAATTCTAATCAAAATCTATTAACCATTACTCACTCTTTACACATCCATTTCATGAACATACACATTCACCACCCCAAATTAAATTAATCGACACCATATCTAATAAAATAAAATATGAGTAATTCACAAATAATTTGAATGAATAAAATAATTTAAATTCGGATTCAAGACAAGTCACTAATCCACCCTATTCGGATTGCAATTTTCCTCTTTCATCAACAACAACGACATAATAAATGTGTTAGACAATAGTGCGGATCTAGAAGGGGAGTTGAATAGATCCTTTTTTAAAAAATTACTTTTCAAAAATTAATTGAAAATGTATTGCGGAAGTTTCCCGGAAAATCGTCTAGTTTAAATTGAAGTCACCGGAGATCGGATATACGCTAAACCTAATTGGAATGGAATGATGACTAGAAGAATTAATATTTCACAAATGATTCACTTGATAAATCAACACTTGATAAAACTATTCTTAACAATGATATAGAGAAGAAAATAAGCACAAGCAAATTGATTTTGTGTGGTTAGGCTTTTTACCAAACACTTGAAGTGCAAAAACCAAGGATAATTTTGTTGTATCAAATAGTGCAGAATTTTACCCACTCTAGTTATCACTTTTGAGTGTGACAATTTATCAAACACTTTGAGTGCACTACTTTGATACACCAAAATTTTAAAGCCCACAAAATCAAGATGAGCAAAAGTAAAATGCGAGAAAAGTAAAGAACACAAGGAATTTGTTGAGGAAGTTCCTTCGTCGTTCTCGCTCGAAGTACTCAGCCACCAATTCACAATCGAATTGGGCAATTTTATTAAATTGCAGTTGTTTTACAAGAAGAAAAATAGATGAACCAACAAACCAAACCGCGTTGAATATGCTGTCAAATCTTCTTCTTGTCCCTTGATCCAAAGTAGAATCAAGTCTTCCACGCGTGTCGAGAAAGCCTCTGATTAATTGCTCCCTTCTTGCAAGGATTCACGATCCTCCAAACTTTGAGCACGACTGAGTTTCTTCAACACTTGTGAACCCATAAAGACCTTCGCAATCCTCCATCTACCGTGATATTAAAGAACGATCCACGTGATCTTCAATCTACCTCACTCGGCTGAATCTACGAACGATCGTTGTGTGCAAAACCCCCAAACCTTTAATGATCTTGGAGGAGAAAACCCTTCAGATTTTTCCAAGAAAAACCCACACACTCTAGACCCAATCTGAAACACTAATTCATGATTGAACGTTATCTTCGAAGCAAGCACCGAAATCGACAACTATTGTTGTGTGTGATAGTTGATTGATGCAAGAAGGAAGAAAATGAAGAGAGATGTGTGTATATCTTTCACTTTTCTTGTTAACCTCTCAAAAGAAATGAAACCATCTATTTATATCAGTTAGTGAATGCATAAAAATAGAAAGGAAAATTTAATGAAAAAATAAAACAGCACAGTGATGAGCCGACTCAAATCATAAAATGAGTCGGCTCAATTTGCATGATGAGTCGGCCTAAATTTATAGAGAGGTGACCTGTTGAGACCCGCAAGAATTGAGAAGAAAAAATATTTTGATGAGTCAGCTCATGAAGGAATTTGAGTCGACTCATCCATACCCATGAGTCGGCCAAAATGTTTATCTCAGACAGCCTGTTGGGACCCGTGTGTTTTGGGAACCAACCACACTGAATAAGTCGGCTCATTGTGCAATTTGAGTCGGCTCATTCAGTTCATTTTTCCAAAAATGTAATTTCTTCCTTTTTCCTTGAGAACCACCTATGATTTCAATTATGCCAAGTTTTTGACACATTAAAATTCATGCCATGTCTCACAAACTCCCCCTTTTTGATGATGGCAAAAACTTGATGAATCAATCGCCATATATTGTTGTTAAGCTCCCCCTAACTATATGACCCGATCTTATATGCTATCAATATCATCTCCCCCTTTGACAACATAAAAAAGAAGATGATACATATGAGTAAACCACCAATGGAAATAACATGTGAAACATAATTTCAATATGAGAAAGCAATTGCAATAAGAACACGCATTCACAAACACACAATTTGGAATAACGAGCAGAAAATTGACAATAAAAAAATACAACTAAAGGAAATATGAATTCATACATGAGTAAACCATAAACAACATTATGCATAAGTGCACTCATAAACAAAACACACAAAAATCATGCAATGATTCTCTCAAGCTTGAGGATTCCGATCCTGAATGGATGGATAACGGCGATGGTAAGTGATGGGTTGTGAGTCATCCATATCGGCTTCGGTAAATTGAAGAAAGTTGTTATTGATAGAGTTGAAGGCAGTGTCCTGAGCAACCAAATGATCTTGCAGTGCGGTGTACCAAGTGTCTTGTACGGACACATACTCAGCAAAAGCGGTGTTTTGCTCATTTAAACATCGTTCCAACTCCGAGTATCTTTGAGTTTGATTTGTGTAGTAAGTTTGTTGTTGAAGTTGCATATTCTGAAGCATAGCCATGATTCTGGACGAATCATCTTGATGTGGTTGAGACGGATGAGTAGATGGAGGAGCAAAGCGAGTTGTAGTGTTTGTCCACCCGATGTGTTGCCATTCACCCCATCCTTGATTTTCATAGGAATCAGTAGATGGGATGTCATGCCATTCTTCGTTGTCAGCGGGAAATTCTTCATTAGGAACCACATTTGGTTCATTTTGATCCTCAAAATCATCCCCATCATAATTTTATTCTAACGGTTGAATGAGATCACTTCTTACCACAAACCGATACCGTTTTTCTTTAGAGTCTCATATGTGACCCATAAGACTTAGGGTCTTTTGTTGAAACCAATTTGTGTCAGGCACGGATACCATGGGTAAGTCACTACTAACAATTTCCTCTTTGTCGATGATCTTCTGAATGATGGAAGGATATGCAAGAGCAACTCCTTTCTTTTCCTTTAGGGCAAAGATACGACTCGCAAAATAATGGGGCCAGTTGACTTTGACCTTGTTCCGAAGAATATATATCAGTTGAACTTCACTCATATCAATACGAGAAAAGCCTCCTTTCTTTGGATGTAAATTGTGTGCAACAATCCAATGAAGGATACGATCCAATGGCTTAACTTTTCCAGTAGTAGTTGTGTTTGGAAACAATTCAGAATTAGCAATGAATTCAACAAAAGGTTCTTTAATCATACCATTTATTTTAGAACGAAATGAGTAATTCTCCACTTGAGATGTATCAGTCATCAAGATACTAGCTTCCTCAGGGTCAATGTGAAACAAATATTTCCACATTTGAGCATTAACAACAAACATTCTAGTGCCCATATGAAAGTTGAATTCGAACCCTTTAAAAGTACCAACCAGACCAACATAGATCATTCTTACCAAATCTTCATTATAATCTTCATGACAGGAGAGAAAGGGATTGATACCTTGAAAATCCATCAGTTCAACAATGTGAGGGATGTGCATTTGATTTGCAGTTGTTCTTGAATACACATATTGAGGAACAATTTTTCTGTTCTTGAACTTTTTGTTATAAACCTCAACCAAATCAGATGGAAGAAGAGACAAAGCGTTTACCGGGAGAGATGATTGTGAAGTTGAACCCCATGACCTTTTACCTGTAGCTATTGAAGCCATTGTTGAGAATGAAGAAATTTGAAACTTTGAGAGAGGATTTTAGGGTTTTAGGGTTAAGAGAGAAACTTGAGAGAATATGAGATGATGATGATAAGAAAATGAAATGTTAATGAATTTGATTGTAGGAATCCATAAAAAACAATAAATTGAAAGTCAAATATTGATGGAAGGAATTGATGTGCCGACCTAGGAAAGTGGAAAAGTAGTCGGCGCGTCTTTTCAAGACAGCCAAATGTCATGTGATGCGACAATGAGCCGGCTCAAAATTTTAAATGAGTCGACTCAATTTAAATTTGAAATGAGTCGTCTCAACGTAGCAAAAAGGTCGACTCATGCGGTTCCATGAGCCGAATCATGAGTCGGCCTGTTGGGACCCGACAGTTTTGAAATAAAATTTTCACCAAAATCCACTTAAACCACCTCAAATCATGATAATATCATCATTTATGCTAATCATTTGATAGACAACCAATAATAATCCAAAAGAAGAGAAGAAATAGATAAAGACACGAACATAAGCAATGCAACACAATTTTATTATATATATCATGAATGAATAGAGATAACTAAGTTTAGAAGGATATTACCTCGAGTATATGTGAAAGAGAGGTACGATAACACTATACAACAAGATGTTAGAGACAAGAGGAGTTGAACCAAAGAATAATATAAAACAAAGCAATGATTATCAAGATCTATCCGAGATGTCAAGAATACCAAGTTCCCTACGGATATAGAAGAAAGGATCGGTAGAAAGTGGTTTTATAAAAATGTCGGCTAGTTGATTTGAACTATCAACGTGCTCAAACACCACATCACCTTTCTCTACATGATCCCTAAGGGAATGATGCCTTATTTCAATATGCTTAGTGCGTGAATGAAAAATAGGATTTTTGGTAAGATTAATTGCACTAGTGTTGTCACACAAAATTGGAATTTGTTTAAGAGAGATATTGAAGTCAAGCAATTGTTGTTTTAGCCATAAGATTTGGGCACAACAATTTTAGGTTGCAATATACTCCGCCTCCGCAGTTGATAAAGCAACAGAAACTTGCTTTTTGATATTCCAACTAACAAGAGAGTTTGAAAAGAAATGACAAGTTCCACTTGTGCTTTTCCTATCCACTTTGCAATCGGAAAAGTCGGAGTCGGAAAAACCTACCAAAGAGCAATCACTACCCTTAGGATACCATAAGCCAAACTTAGACGTACCACAAAGATACCTAAGTATGCGTTTAACTGATTTTAAATGTGATTCCTTAGGGCACGATTGAAACCTATTACACATACATACACTAAACATTATATCTGGACGTGATGCGGTAAGATAAAGAAGGGATCCGATCGTACCTCAATACCTTTTTATATCCACATCCTTACCCTTTTTATCACGATCAAGACTTGCCGCAGTAGGCATTGGTGAACCTTTTGAGCAACTCATTGCAATATTTAGTTTTACTTATGAAGGTTCCATCTTCAAGTTGCCTAATTTGAAGTCCGAGGAAGAAGTTAAGCTCCCCTATCATACTCATCTCAAATTCACATTGCATAGAACTTGAAAATTCTTTGACTAACTTCATGTTAGTAGATCCAAAAATAATATCATCTACATATACTTGAACTAATATAGAATGATTTCCTTCTCGTTTAATAAAGAGAGTAGTGTCAACCTTTCCTCTTGAAAAATCTTGATTGATTAAAAATTTACTTAGGCGCTCATACCAAGCTCTATGAGCTTGTTTGAGACCATATAAAGCACGTTTTAGTTTGTATACATGATTTGGTTTTTCATAATTTTCAAATCCAGGAGGTTGACACACATAAACCTCTTCATTTATATATCCATTAAGGAAGGCACTCTTAACATCCATTTGATATAATTTGAAATTTCGTGAACAAGCAAATGCAAGTAAAAGGCGTATAGCCTCAAGGCGGGAAACAGGAGCATAAGTTTCCTCATAGTCTATGCCTTCCTCTTGGTTATACCCTTGAGCAACAAGACGGTCCTTGTTGCGAACAATAATGCCGTTTTCATCCAATTTGTTCCTAAAAACCCATTTGGTGCCAATTACTCGATGATCTCGCGGAGGTGGAACAAGGTCTTAAACCTCATTTCTTTTAAATTGATTTAGTTATTTAGTTCCTCTTGCATGACTAGGAACCAATTTTCATCAAGTAAGGCCTCTTTGGAATTTTTAGGCTCAATTTGAGATATGAAGGCATGATAAAAACAAAAGTTACTTATCCTTGATCTAGTAATGACACCCTTTGAGATATCTCCAATGATGTTATTGATAGGATGATCTTTTGATGTCTTCCATTCCAATGGTAGATCATTTTGAGAAGATTCTTGACCTTCATCTTTGAGACTAGACATATCAACCGGCTCCTTATTAACAATATCCCACAGACTTTAATGCATCACCGGTCCTGGCGTAACAGGTATATCCGAAGGAGGCTCGTCTGTCTTAAGTCATATGTTTGCAGTGTTTGAGGACTTGTATGTCCAGTTCCTGGCGTAACAGGATTGTTCGAAGAAGACTCGTTTGTCAGAGTATTCCAGATAACAGTTTCAACTTGGAAGAAGCTCGTCTGCTTTTTCTCCCCTTCAGTCACCAAAGCGTCATTTGGTTGGGTTTATTTCCCAGTTTCTGCATTCTTCGTCAGAGTGCAAATTTCAGGTCTTCTTGATATTCAACCACAGTTTATCTTGAACGGTCGATAGCCCGTGCTACCGTCTTTTTCAGATTAACAGTTGTTTGAATAGGGGCAGCTGTAACACCCCAAATTTGCCCTCTTCATTTAAAGCATCATATCACATCATATTCATCATGAACATATCATTTTCTTAGCATCCTAGCATGGAAAGATGAGGCATAACATTTTTCATGACCTAGCATTAGGCATATGATCATCTATGGAGGTTCTTGAAGCATTTCAAGCCATGACAAGGGGCCCAATGGTTTTGTACAAGTCCTATGAGGGGTCTACATTGTATTTACAAGTTCAAGTTCATTCACAAAAGCTCATAACGTGGTATGATCATCTGAGAATCCAGGTTAGGGCAAAGCTCCTAAGCATTGGTCCTAAACTAGGGTTTGAGATTCAAGCATAAAAATCTCACAACTTTGGCCATTTAATTTGGGCAAAGTCTTTTATATGTCAAGAGGATCCTAGGTACCAAATTTCATGAGAAAATTCCATGTGGAAGTCAAGAAATTCTTCAGTTGCTTGCAGATGAAGTAATTGGTCATCTATGCCCTTAAAAAGTCAACTGTATGATTTCAAGGGGTCCAACCCAATTTTTTTGGCCAAGGGGTGTCCTTATAATGTTATAAGAGGTTTGGAAGGTTCAAGGATCAAGAATCATGAAGATTTGAAGGGTTTTGCAAAAATGGTACAAAGTTGGTTTTTGGAAATTTCCATTTTTGGCAACTTTTGCCCTAAAATTCAAGTGAGCTTAACATGATCAAAAATTCTTCAAATGAACCAAAGTCAAACATGAAAGTTGGAGATTAATGTCTCCCATTTTCAAAAAGTACAAGTACTTTTTCATGGGATTCATGGTTTGCTCTATAGGCACTTCGAAAATTTGGACAAAACTAGGGCAAAACCAAAAATTCCATGCATCAAAGCCAATTGTCATGAAACTTATTTTTAAGGTTTGGAATGGATCAAGTTTGTTTACAATGTTAAAATACAAGGAAAATGGATCATTTTTCTCCAAAGAAAGTCACAAATTCGTGCACTACAAGGAAGTTGCTTCAAAAATGAAAAATTGGCAAATTCATGAGAAATGTGTGATGCCTTAATCTAATGGCCAGGACTTGTTGGATTATAATCAAAGGATGGATTTGGATTGCACATGGGCTGAAAGGCCAAGGAAAGCATGAGGAGTGCATGCTCTCACACCAATTTGCAAAATTTGCAAGAATCACAAATTCTCCTCATTCCCACGTGCAAACCTCACAATTTTTTCAGCATTGGTTTGTGACTTGATATAAAATAAGCTAGGGTTTCAGAAAGCTCCAAATCTCTCTCATTCTCTCATTTCAAACTTCTTGCACAACTTGCAATTTCTCTTATATCTCATCATACACTTGCTCAATCTCAAAACAAATTGTAGATCCTTGATCAGTGCAAGCTCAGGATCATTAATCACTCACTCATTCAAGCAATCTCTCGAGATCAACAACCTTGCCATTTCAGGGCAGGTGCTTGATAATCTCAAGATCCAGCCATATTCAAAGCTTTAGGTGCATTTATTTTGCATCTAGAGTGAAGTGGGAGTGTTTTGCATCCATCATCTGGTCTTATAGCACCTTGTTTCAAGATCTGCAACTCAGGTATGCCTTGGATTCTTCACCTCTGAAAATGAAATTGATTGTATGTTTTATGATCTTTGATGTTCACTGATGATGCTGCAAGCTTTGGTTTTGAAAATAATGCATTGTAGAGTGAGATATTTGAATTTCAATTTTCATGGTCACACTTGTTTTGGTTCGATCCGTAGGATTCTTTGAGTTTTAGAAGATTTCAATGTCATTTTCGAATTCAGCATGCCTCAATTAGTCTATCTGGAGATTATGGTTCATTTATTTTGATGTTTTGTTCATCTGGTTTAAGTTCCAGTGCCGGAGCCCTAGCTCCGGTCACCGGAAACTGCAAATATTTGGCTAGGGTTTCCAACGAAGGTGATGACCTCCCTGCCATCAGATCTTCATCTCAATGCTCCTGGTTTTGCCACGTTTCTAGTCACACCACCCTCTCTCTCACGTGAATGTGTAATTCTGTTTTAATGCAACGTGCTTCTCACCACACCCTAAGTTCCATACATCCTCACCTCACAGCAAATCATGTGTCCACGTCATTTAATGAAGAGTCCACAGGACGCGTCATATTCATCCTATGGCAATTGTTTTTTCCATTTTTATTTCTGATTTTCCATGCTAGTTTTAATATACCAGCGCAAATGAGCTGGGCCTCAAACTTGATTTTCGCACCCCTTCCTCAGTGAGCCCAATACCATTTCAATACAAACTCCTGCTATTCTCACCTCCCACTTCATTTCTCTTTTTATTTCTTTTTTATTTGTTTTCTTTTATATTCATTTTAGTTTCTAATTATTTAAAATAGTTCCAATTATCCAAAAATTCCAAAATAATTCTTGTGTGTTCAATTGAGTTTTTTTATTTTTCTACATTTTTATTTTTCATTTTTTTTCTTATTATACACGTGTCCATTAATTGTCCATTTGAATTAATTCCTTTTAAGTCTTTTTTGAGTACACTGCCTTGTTCATTTTCCATAGAGTTCATTATTTTGATTTTTGTGTTCATTATTTTTGCTCTGGATTCCTAAGATGGTGTAGTTCTTGTGTGATTTTTCCCTTGATTTTTAGAAACTTTTTCATTGGGTCTTGGTCCTTTGACTTGTGTTGGAAGTTATTAACCCTAGTTCTTGTTCTTGCCTCCATTTGACCTACTTGGCTTCTGAATTTCTCCCAATCCTTTTGGCTCATTGTTATATCATGTTTGAGGATCATTTGTATTGAGTTGTGGAATTTTTAGATGCTTTGTTGATTTAATTTGAATTTTGTCTTGCACCTTGTCCCATTTTGCTTCTTTGTGATCATTAGCTCTCTTATAAGCTTAGAAGGGCACTTGTGCCAACTTCTTCTTCTCATTTGGGGTCTCTTTGGGGTATGGGTACCTTTCTGGTCTTAACTTAGGGTTTGTGTCTTAGAAACTTTTGTGTTTTGCTTACCTTTTGTGTTATTTCTTTCTTAAGTGTATTCACTTCATCTCCTTACTTCTTTCACCTCATATTGTGGTTGTTTGTTCTTGTACCTCTCTTCTCCTCATCTCTCTTGCTTCTAGGGCATTTCTTCAACTTGTTTTGGTTCTGGTCTTGTGCATTGAGTCCATGTTTTGTGCATTTTGTCTTGCATCTTTCTTAAGTGTGCATTTGTTCTCACATGTATCTCATGTTGCTTCATAATTGTCTTGTATGCTTCTTCTCTCATTCTTTTGTCTTGCATATCCATTGAGCCTTTGTATATATGACTTCACTTCTGTTTTTATGATGTTAGCATGTCATCTTGTTCATTGTATTTCATTTGTATGCTTGTTACTAACCTTGCAGGGGCTATGGTAAGTGAGAGGTGTGGAAATGAGTTCCACATCTCCAAATCTCATCTTTTCTTCTTATTTCTTTATTGTGCTAACCCTTTGCTTGTTGGGCTTAGGCCTTACCCATCCCTCTTCCTTTCTTCTTCTTCTCTTCTTCTTTCTTTCTTCTTTAGGATAGAATACCACACTAACCCTAGGATATCCATGCATGACAACAGTTAGGATTCTTTAGTCCCCATTTAGATGTTTTACCTTTAGATCCTTTGGTGCTTTCTCTTCTCATCTTCAAACCTAATCTTAATTCACTTAATAAATGTTGAGTGCTTTCATGTGACATGAGACTTTGTTATGAGATACTTGCACGCGTTCCGTTTCGGGGCGAGGTGTAAGTTATCCCTCGTGGTGGATAGGTCTTAGCATGAGTACTTCACAAAGAAAAGCTAAAAAACACTTCTTAACCAAAAAAACCACAAAAATACTTAATAATGGTAATAGGTCAGTGTGTCTGAGCCTTCACTTGTGGGACTAGCTTTGGGGATTTCCTCCATAGATAGGTGTGCCTCTTGCGCATTCCATTTCGGGATGATGTGAGATGTACACATCCCAGTGAGTAAGACTTAGGTACACTTACCTATGCAAACCTCACTTCTAAAAGCTTTTAAAAAACACAAACAAACAATAAGCGTCTTTCCTTCGGGAATTCTTTTCTCATCTCCTTCGCTCCGTACGCGAACTTGCTTCTACTTGTCACTTTGCAAGACGGTTACGCACTCGTCGTCCGAGTCTGCAACACCTGAGCAATGGCATAGGCAGTTCAAGCCTTAATTCACAAGCAATTTTCCTTGCCACCCCTAGTTAGGGGAACTACGGCGTCTCTGATCCTCATTATCCTGATGAGGTACGTAGGCAGCGGGGTAGGGCCCGTTCGAGCACAATCTTTATTTTCCCTACATTTTTCCTTTTCATTTCTTGTTCAGTTCTTTTCTCAGTTTATTTTCCAGTTCATTTTATTTTCTTTGCAACAACTTTCATACCCCCACCCTTTGAAATAGTTTTCTTTGCAAGCGTGGATCCCGTAGAGTACGGCGGACGATCTGGGTGCTAATACCTTCCCAGGTCGTAACCGACTCCCGAACTCAGTCTCTTTGGTTCGCAGGACCCGTGTCCTTCCTCTTCTTTCTTCTGGTTTGTGCAGCATTACCATTCCCGTTCTTTCGGGATAAAAATGCCTGACTGGCGACTCTACCTCTTTTCCGCGCCACTTTCGCATTTGTACCAGGATGGAAATCTGGGAGCGACACAAGGGCTTGATAAAATGTTAAAATGGAGTTCAAACTCAAAAAAATTAGTCACAAATGAGTTAGAGTGGATGGCATTAAGGTTAAAGAACCAAAAGTTTGATTTTGAAGTTTTATGATACCACATGACACCAAAAGGATCACAAAGTCTTACAACTTGAGATGAAGGCATGACAATGGACACAAGACACTTATGAAATGTCTAACAATGATATAACATGACTATCCCACCCACAAAATTGGTTTAGAAGTGTGATGAAGAAGAAGAATGAAGATTAGGGCATACATGAGCATATATGTGACATCAAGATCAAATGACCTAAAAATTCAAACCAAAAGGACCTAAAATGGATACATATCATCTAAAGACTTCTAATAGGACCTAAGGGACTCAAAATGGGGACCTCAAATGGATGACATAAATGCCTTACCAAAATGAAATGAGAAGAAGGAAGAAATAAGGACCAAAATATGACTTATAAGTCAAGGCACTCAAAAAATATCAAATGACATGATAAAAATGTGGAAATTGACACTTAAAGTCACAAACCAGGGGCAAACATACCTCTAAAAGGTCTCACCAAAATTCTCACTTTAACTCATTCAAATGAAGGTGTAATGTGAATTAGGGCTTTGGATTTTTAGATGAGGTTTGACATTTTTAAGGTATTACATTAGTGAAGCATAAAAGTATATTCATGAGATGCTAATGAGATGTAAATGATGTGGGATCTTATGGTAAAAAATTAGGATATGACAATATCGTAATCGATCTCAAATATAAGTAAAAAAAAAATCAATGGTCATAAATATAAGCAAAAGTCATCTATAATTATTACATTCAATGTCACTATTCTAAATATACCCCATTTTTTTTTTTACATTTCTATGTTTGTAAATATATCAAAGAAAAAAATAGAGATAAAATTAGAAAGAGTGTAATAATAAATGCAATAAGATATTTTTCTTAAAGAGTGATTTTTTTTTTTTGTAAATTTACTTTTTTTTTATTTAAATTCTCGTATATATAAGATGGAAAGGAGTATTTTGGAAATACCAATAACAGAAATTTTATGTTACACATCACCAACACTGACACTCTATTAATAATATTCGGAAAAATTGACACAAAATTTTATTATTACTTCATCAGCGAAAACTAACATCAATCATCTCTAACATTTTGATGAAAATGATTAATGCATTACATTTTAAAATATAGAGTGATCAAAATGGTTATTTTTTAAATTACAGACTAAAATAAACTATGAGTATAAAATACGAGATTTAAAAGAAACATTAGAATATTTTACTATATCTTCCAATCACTTTTATATATATATATATATATATATATATATATATATATATATATATATATATATATATATATATATATATATATATATATATATATATATATATATATATATTCAACAAATTTGAAAAGAGAGTATATATTAATGACCATGGTATATATACAAAAGGGGAGTGGGATATTTGGAAAGAAAATGGGTTGAATAGTACAATTAAAGAAATAAAAAAATCTTGCATGATATGGAGAACAAATGATCATGTTTGGCTTTGTTGTGTCCAAATAGCATGATATCGACAGTGTCGGCAGAGTATTACTATTACGTGCTTTAGAATTACCGAACTGATTCATTTTGTCTCTTCCAAGGTTTGTTGTCACCACAACATTAGAAACAATAACTTATCCATTTTGCACAATTATTGTCTTTTTACTCTATTCAGTGGACTTGTCCCCCAACAAATACATGTTCAGATATTGCTGTCATGCTCTCCTCCACATTAAGAGTATAGAGGGAGAATTAATAAATGAGATGACAAGTTATTTCTCGTTATAGAATAATAGATCTCGTGATTAGTTTCGTAATTAAGCATCCGAGTTTTTCATTGAATAAAATATGGTATATAAAATATCTTAATCTCTATGTTTTAAACTGAATAATCTTTAGCAGGTATTTTTTTTTTAATTCTTCTTTTTCAAATAAATTTTTATTTTAAAATAACTATCATTTATATTTTTCATAAAATCTGTATTTTCTTAAACTTGAAAATTCAAAAAAAAAAATATTGTAAAAACTCAAAAGATATTTTGTACGAATAAATTTTTGTAGAAAACTATAATATTATTAAAAACCAATGACCTCAAATGCCATGATGCCAACCGGTGTCATCTTTAAAACAATAGTACATAAATGACTTTTTACATCGGCGAAAATGACTTTTTATATTGGTTTGGATCCGATATAAAGTCAGACGATGTTGTAAATCATAGACATTTTACATCGGGTTATGGCCCGATGTGAAAATTACACCAACCAATTCGGTTAACATTTTAAATCTGATGTGAAAAAAATATAATTGTATTTTTTTTTAATATATAAAATGGTGTTTTTACATCGGTTGTAGCATGAACCCGATGTAAAAGGGTGGTTTTTTTACATCGGTTTAACATGAACTCGATGTAAAAAGTATTACAAATAAATATCAAACGTGCCAGGGTATGATTTTTTACATCGGTTTTAACATACACCCGATGTAAAATGTATTGCAAATAAATATCAAACGCGCCAGGTATAATTTTTTACCTCGGCTTTGTTGGTTGTCCGATGTGAAATGTTGTGTTTTATATCAGTTTTGCTAATAACCGATGTAAAAAGTAATGTAATAATTCTAAAAAATTTGACTATTTTTTAGCAGTTCCTTGTAACTTTTTTGGTACCTAATTTTTCATATTTTTCCAACATCACACAAACCATAATTACGTCTCTATTTTCCATAGTTTCTCAACCTCACATAGACCACATTTAGGTCGCTAATTTCATATTTTTCTCACCAATCTAATTTCATTGCACCAAATATCTAGTATACACACATATATATATTCTTCAAAATTCCATAACTGATTTACAAAAGTACTAATATAGGATACACACAAATGTACTAAATTATAAGGAGGTTTACACAATGGACTACTACAACAACAAAAAATACAAAAATATCCAACCATTTATAAGTCTTTTCCCATACTTGAATTACCAATTTGCAATCCACAAAAAGATGAGTTGTAGCTTCGGTAGACAACACCAAAATCGAATTTGCTGACAATAAATAATTACACCAATTAACATCAACAAAAACACCAAAGTCAAGAAACTCAAATCAGATATATATATAGAAAATTCTATATATCTCACCAGATAAAGCTTAAACTTTATATAACTTAAAGAAACATGTTGCCCAACGGAGTCGCAAATCATACAAATCATCTTCTGTTAATTCTTTTGAGTCATTAAATACCTACAACACATAAATAACAATATAAAGTTATTTTTGAAAATTCCCATTAAGTTGCAAAATGCATAGTAAATAACAAAGTAAAGTTATTGTTATTATCGTCATCCAATTATCGGTTATCTGTGCAGAGACAATATCCAACATATTTTTCATCACATAGTACCCACAATCATTAGAGTTATTTTGTTTCCTTGTCTACAAATGAATGGCATTATTAGTGAATACTTATATGATAAAATTAAATTTATAATTATAATTTACACCACACTTACATTGGGTCGAAACCATGTAGCCTTTTTTTAATGCCATGTGCCACTTGATGAACCCCTAAACACTAATTTAGAAGAAGAAAATTCATATAAAGCCACATAAATATATGAAATTACTTTTGTAACAACTTAGTTATATAGGATGCAGTGAACATAAAAGATAAACTTACAGTGTAACAAGTTTCGTTATGGTTTGATTAAGTTTCCGATGAAGTGAACAAAAGATGACCACTGTATTGACTTTTGGACAAATGACTATTAATTGCCAATGATTTTTGTACGTGTGTGTTGAAGCACAAAAGTAACAATTTCATGTTACAAAAATTGAAATAACCATGTAACCAAAGTTAAAAAATAGAAAACACAATTTCTTACAAACTTACCCATGAATAAATGGTAGCAAGTGACACACTTTCTTTTTATAATCACGTAACTTTTCTTGTATGTATTTTCTAACTTTTGCTTCAGTTTTTGCCACATTATCAACATACGAACACACAGCAGGGTCCATAAATCCATATACTTCTGATTGTGGTGTATCAATACATATACGATGAATATACCTTAATAGTTTTAAAATAAACATTAGAATCAAAGTGATGAGAGGTATAACATATTAATAGATATTGACAGTAATAAAAAAAGAAAATGTACTTACGTACACCATACTTGTTGAGTAGACACGTCAAGTAAATAAAAATCCATCAACAACTCTCTGATACACTTAACTGACATATAAAAAATAACAACACTCACATAATGACTTAATTCTAATTCCAAGTGTGTGTCACCCATTTTTAGAACCATTTTAATTAATCTCTGAACATTGTCTTTCCCTTCCATTATACTTACTTTTACAACTGAACAACTTCCTTTTCCGCTTCCATCCACAACTTCCTTTTGTTCAATGCATTTATTATTTTTTGTTCTTTGGGAGATACCCATAGACCTAAGTGTCTCCATGAAAGATAGTTGCATTGCCTTACACTCTTCAACCAACTGTTGCGCAAAATCAGCTCTAATTTTTTCTTCCAACACCACGAACACGGATGCCATGCTCAAATGTTCCAATGGCTGCTGTTAAGATATCGTGACATCCATCCGGAACAAATGCACCCTTTTCATCTTCTTCAACTAGAAAATCCTACAAAATGAAAAAACCGCAACTTTGTCAATAGTTTTTATCAATCACAACTATAATGATACTTTTAAGAATTTTCTTAATTTTACTTACAATTTTCTCTGCAACAACTTGTGTAGCTTGTGATGTGTATTCTCCCCCTTTCTTTTGTCGTGCTCTCTTCCATAACTTGTGTCAATGCAATTGGCATCCTCTATATCAAAAATTAATTTGAAATATAGATATTTTACATCTCAAATATTGACGATCAAGACGATCAGGATATTCAGATATTTGAAGATCTCATGTTTAAGGACTGCGTACATTTTGGAAATTAGCAAGAAAGTTCAAGAATATTGAATCGAATCTAAGCATGAAGCAGGTTCAAACCCGCATGCATGTATATCCTGGGTTTGGATCAAATACATCATGAAATGTTATATAAATCGTCCATGATCAATATATCTCGGACACACCTTTATGAGTATTTATCATTCTGATGTTAGCAAATCCAAACATGTCCTTAAATATCATAATGATCGAATATTTGAATGTTATGGCCATTGAATATGTTAAGACCTCCATCAGTAATCATAACAACAATACAACTAATATAACACATGAAGAAGAATCCAACACAATTGCAGCAACCCAGCCCAAAGGAAGATTTGCATGCATAAGGACAAAGCCAAAGTATCTCAGCAACTATGACTAGGGTAGTTTACAGCTATATTTTCCTAGGATTCTAGAAGGATCACGACTCATCAATAATTCGTTTGTTATTTCATTCTGTTAGGATATTTTTTAGAATTCACTATCAAATCCCTACAATCTAGGATAGCCTTTGGATTGATTATAAGGATCTATTTTCTGATTATACTGACTACTATATAAACAGAAGAGAATGATGAATAAAAGGCAAGAAAATATTCCATTATCACTATAGTAGTAAGGAGGTCCCTTGTCCTACAATTCAAGGAAATTAACACTTAACAACTTGGTGCTCTCATTGATCCTCCCTCACCCTCACCATGGCAGCAAAAGCCACAAATGTAGAAAGATTAGATGATCTGACTAAAAAAGTGGATATTATCATCATCTAACTAGCCACCCTCACCACTCCACCACCCACACCACCACCACATCCCCGACCACACCTGAAACTCGAAGTTCCCCGTTTCAATGGCACAGATGCCATATGATGGATCTTCAAAATCAATCAGTTTTTCAACTACCACAGAACACCGGAAGAAGAAAGACGTATCGTAACTTCCTTCTACATGGAAGGCCCTGCGTTGAGCTGGTACCAATACATGTTTCGTAACAGTCTCATCACCACATGGTTTGAACTGTTACATGCTCTAGAAACGCGATTCGCTCCGAGCTACTATGTAACCCCAGTCAATCTCTCTTCAAACTCACACAACGTGGTTCTCTTAAACAATACCTCAATGATTTTGAACGCCTCGTTAATCAAATTGTTGGCTTACCACCACCATTTCTTCTCAGTTGTTTTGTCTCAAGTCTCTCACTAGAGATCCGCCGCAAAGTAGAAGCCTTGCAACCTAACAATCTCTCACAAGCCATAACTTTAGCCAAAATACAAGATGATAAAATAGAAGAACGTCGTCATGCATTTAAAAAAGTTGCCACCACGACGAACCCTCCACCAACCATAACGTTTTCCACTCTTCCTAATACTTCTTCAAACCTTGGCCGTATCCAATTTCGAAAACTATTACTGAAAGAAATGTCTTCTTGTCGCGAAAAGGGACTTTGTTACAATTTCGAGGAATCTTTCATTCCCAGTCATAAATGTAAGGGCCGCTTTTTCCCCCTTGTCTCCGACGAACCAGACACGGAAACCACATCTTCCGAACAAATACCTACCTAACCACCCTACCCAGAAACCCTTACCCATGTCTCATACAATCTCGTTGGCCAAATCAGTTTCCATGCTCTTTCCGGCTCTGCCGCTACAATTACCATTCGCATCATCGGCCAAATCGCTCACCATTCAGTTACCGTACTCATAGATGGTGGCAGTACCCATAACTTCATCCAATGTCGTATTGCAAAAATTTTGAACCTACCCTCATCACTGCCGAATACTCTTAAAGTTATGGTTGGGAATGGTCATCTTCTGGAGTGTCAAAAGATTTGTACCAGCGTGGAATTGACTCTCCAATCACATCCTTTTATTGTTGATTTTTACGTCCTACCTCTCAGTGGGGAAAATATCATTCTTCGGGCCCCATGGCTGAAATCATTAGGCCCAATTATGGTGGATTATTCATCACTCATCCTCTCTTTTACTTACAACAACAACCAAATCCTTGTTAAAGCAGATGCCAACCAAAGCCCAACTGCTATTTTGGAACAACAACTTAAACGTTATGTCCAGACCAACTCAGTTTCTGAATTTTTTCACATCCAAATACTCCACCCGGTGCATTACCCACTATACACCATATTCCCTCCATCAACAAACTCATTATGTAACATTCCTCCATCTTCAACCCTAATCCAGAAATTCCACTCCCGCGTAACACGGACCACCGTATTACCCTACAACCATCATCCTCCCCAGTATATGTCAAACCTCATCGTTACCCGTTTTCTCAAAAAAGGAAATCGAATGACAAGTCAAGGAGATGCTCCACCACTAACTCATACGACTTATTTGAAGCCCTTTCTCTTCACCAGTTCTACTTGTCAAAAAGAAGGACAGAACCTGGCGTTTCTGCGTTGATTACAGTGTGCTTAACACAATCACCATACAAGACCGCTTTCCAATTCCCACCATCAATGAATTTCTTGACGAATTAGGTGGCGTCTCATGGTTCTCTAAGCTTGACCTACACCAAGGGTTTCACTAAATCTGAATGAATGAAGAAGATATCGAAAAAAAGGCCTTCATAACACACCAAGGTCATTACGAATATCATGTGATGCAATTTGGGATTTTTAACGCCCCTCTACATTCCAAGATGTAATGAACGAACTTCTCCAACCTTTTCTTCGTCGTTTCGTCGTTTTTTGTTCGATGACATTCTGGTCTATAGCATCTCTCTTGATCTCCACCTTACACATTTAGAATAAGTTCTCACCAAGCTATTTGAGGGAAAAAATTTCCTCAAACAATCTAAATGCTCATTCGCTCAGCGACACTTAGTATACCTATGTCTTATCATTTCTATCAATGGCGTCCAACCAGAACCCTAAAAAATCCAAGCTGTGGTTGACTGACCACAACCAAAATCTATCAAAGCCCTCTATGGATTCCTCGGTCTAACAGGATTTTACAGAAAATTTGTCAATGGTTATGCTTCTATTGCTGCCCCACTCACTGCCTTGCTACACAAAGACACTTTTCTTTGGTCACCAGAAGCCCAAGCCTCATTCGATCAACTCAAACTAGAAATGACACAAACCCCTACCCTAGCCTTACCTAACTTTTCAATTCCCTTTGATATCGAAACAAACGCCTCTGGTACTGCTATGGGCGCCGTTCTGATGCAAAACTCACATCCCATTGATTTTTTCATCCAACCTTTCTACAAGAAATTACAACGCTCTTCCAAATATGTTAGAGAGTTTCATGACATCACCTCTGCTGTCAAGAAATGGTGACAATACTTACTGGGACATCGATTCACCATCTTTACAGATCACAAAAGCCTCAAGGACCTCATTTCCCAAGTCATTCAGACTCCCGAACAACACACATACCTTGCCGAACTCCTTGATTATAATTACTAAATTCAATACAAATGAGAAAAAAGTAACGTAGTCGTCGACACACTATCACAAGCTCCAGAAGGCCTAGGTACGCATCTTTCTTTCTTTATACCTCCTTTCTTTTTCTTGACCATCTTTGCAAATCTCAACAAAATAGCCCAACCTTTCAAAAACTTCTAGACCAAATTCAAAAAAATCCCTCATCCTACCCTAACTAAAAAATACACCAAGGCCTCATACTTTACAAAAATTATATTTGGTTAGACCATCACAACCCTTTATACACACAACTGTTAGAAGAGTTTCATTATACACCATTAGGGGGACACATGGGAATCACACAAACTCTCGCACGCCTCAAGTATAATTTTTTCTAGGACAGACTTAGAAACAAAATGCAAACATTTATCACCAATTGTACCACATGACAAACCAAACATATCACCAATTGTACCACATGACAAACCAAACATATCAGCCATCCTTCTTAATGTCTTCTTATCATTGGATGATGCCCCAGGTGGGTATGTCTGATCCTCTAAAAAGCATTTGATGTCATGGAACCAAGGCTTGTCATCTTCAGCAATGTCCACAAAGAATACGTATGTTGGTCGGTCTAGTCTGGATACTGAGATCTGAGGTACATAATTTGCAGTCTGAACTTTGATCATGGAGGAAATGGTAGCTAAAGCATCTGCGAACTGATTTTCGTCTCGAGGGATATACTCAAGTTTGACTGTTGTAAAGAAAGTCAATAATCTCCTCGTATAGTCACGGTATGGGATTAGATGCTCTTGGTGAGTGTACCATTTGTCGTTGGTCTGATTGATTACCAAGGTTGAATCTCCGAATACAATTAAAGTCTTGATCCTGAGGTCAATGGCTTCCTCAAGACCCATGATACAGGCTTCTTCCTCAGCTTCGTTGTTAGTGCATGCAAAGGTGAGTTTTGCCGAGAAAGGCATATGAACTCCTTTAGGTGTAATGAGCACTGCACCAACTCCACGACCATTCATATTGACAGCCCCATCAAACATCATTGTCCATTCTTCTTCTGGGTTAGGCCCTTCAGTGTGAACAAGCTTTTCATGATCTTTTGTTTTCAGGAACATGATGTCTTCATCAGGGAAGTCAAATCTCATGGGTTGGTAATCATCAATGGGTTGCTCAGCTAGATAATCAGACAACACACTGCCCTTGATGGCTTTTTGAGATGTGTACTGAATATCATATTCTGTCAGAATCATTTGCCATCTTGCAACCCTTCCGGTAAGTGCTGGCTTCTCAAATATGTACTTGACTGGATCCATCTTTGAAATCAACAAAGTAGTGTGAGTCAACATATACTGTCTTAGTCGGCGAGCAGCCCACGCTAAAGCACATCAAGTTTTCTCGAGCAGTGAATAATGTTGTTCACAGTCGGTAAACGTTTTGCTTAGGTAGTATATTGCATACTCTTTTCGACCAGACTCGTCATGCTGGCCCAACACACACCCCATTGATCCTTCTAATACTGTCAGGTACATTATTAGAGGTCTTCCTTCAACTAGAGGCATAAGGATTAGAGGTTCTTGTAAGTACTCTTTGATTTTGTCAAAAGCCTTCTGACAATCTTCGTTCCACTTGACCGTTTGTTCCTTTCTTAACAATTTGAATAGGGGTTCACAGGTTGCAGTGAGGTGAGATTAAAACCTTGATATGTAGTTCAATCTACCTAAAAACCCCCGGACTTCCTTTTTGGTCTTTGGTGCAGGCATCTCCTGAATGGCTTTGACTTTGTCAGGATCAACTTCAATTCCTTTCTCACTTACGATAAATCCACGCAACTTACCAGAACGTACCCCGAATGTGCATTTGTTGGGGTTTAGCTTCAGCTGATACTTTCTCAGACGCTTGAACAACTTCAGCAGATTTACCAGATGGTCTTCTTCAGTAAGGGACTTGGAAATCGTGTCATCCACGTAGCATTCAATTTCTTTGTGGATTATGTCGTGGAATAACGTTACCATAGCCCGTTGATAAGTAGCACCGACATTCTTCAGTCCAAAAGGCATTACCTTATAACAAAATGTGCCCCCAAGGTGTGATGAAGGTAGTCTTCTCCATATCTTCGGGTGACATTATGATCTGATTATACCCTGAAAAACCATCCAGGAAGGAAAACACCGAGAACTGAGCTGTGTTGTCGACCAATACATCAATGTGAGGTAATGGGAAATCATCCTCTGGGCTAGCTCTGTTCAGATCCCGGTAATCCACACACATCCACACTTTGCCATCTTTCTTAGGCACCGGTACAATGTTAGCAACCCACGGCGGGTAACTAGTCACAGCAAGGAAACCGACGTCCCACTATTTTTGTACCTCTTCTTTAATCTTCATAGCCATATCTGGACGAGTACGGCGTAGCTTCTGTTTCACTGGAGAACAATCTTCTTTCAAAGGCAGCTTGTGCATAACAATGTCTGAATCTAGACCTGGCATGTCTTGATAAGACCAAGCTAAGACGTCGACATACTCTCGAAGCATATCAATAAGTTATTCCTTCACTGAATCTTGCAGACTGGCCCCAATCTTCACTTCTTTCATGTCTTCTTCGGTACCAAGATTAACTGTCTCAACCTCCTCTTGATGAGGAGTAATTACTTTCTCTTCTTGCCTCAACAATCTGGCTAACTCCTCAGGTAACTCATAGTCTTCTTCAACCCCTTCATCGGCTTGATTAATTGGATTGTCGAAGTCATACAAGGTCATAGCAGTGCTGTTGTCGGTGAAATCTGGAGGATAATCTCTGCAAGGGTTGAGATTGGTTCATTTTAGTGGTCAGTTTTAATCTTGTTTAGAAAAGTGAAAATGAAGTTATTTATTTTGAAAACATTGCCATTTTATTGTTTTGTACAAAAGTGAAAAATGAAAAGACAATGAGCGAAAAAAGAGATTCGTTTGCAAAAGATGTCTGATATTCATTGATTAATCATTTGCACAAAATTACAATATGGCCCTATTACAAAATGAGTCCTGAAACCTTGGGCAAGATGCAGGACTTGATGCATGCTAAGAAGACAGAAAATAATAATTACTCTGCAGGAGTAACCCTTATAATTTCCTGGGAAGACCAGTTAAGGACTTGGCTCCCCGAGATCTTTGGACGTATCCAGCTCTCCAGGTTGCGGTCGCTTTCCGCCTCGTCTTCCAGATTATTAACATCATCTGGGGTGAGCATCCCCCCGCTGATGAACTTGGGCTCTTTGGCAGCCTATGATTGATCTTGTCGGAATGGTCTGTAACCCAAACCGAATCTATCTTCCTTCTTTTCTACTGGCAGCAGCTTGCCCCAGCCTCGAGTATTACCTTCTTCAACAACCTTTCGGGCTTGCTGATAGGAAACAATTGAAGTACCCATCTTGTCTTCCTGGGATGCAGCAAATACTTCAGTTGCTTCATTGACATTCAGGGCCTCGAACCCATGGCTCATTGTCTCATGGATTTCACCATCCATCTCAATATACTTGTATGTAGCCAAATGGCTAACAAATATGTCTTCATCACCACAGATGGTGATAATATGTCCTTCCCATTCGTACTTCAGTTTCTGGTGAAGGGTCGACGTTACTGTGCCTGCGGCGTGAATCCAAGGTCGACCTAGCAAACAGCTGTATGCCAGCTGTATGTCCATCACATAGAAAGTGGTCTTAAAGACTTCTGGACCGATTACCACTGGCAGCCCCCCTCTCCAAGAACTGATCTCTTGGAGCCATCAAAAGCCCTGACCACAAGGTTGCTTGGTCGGAGAGCTATCCCATCATATTCAAGCTTGACAAGAGCTTTCTTGGGTAAGATATTGAGTGAGGACCCCGTGTCTACAAGAACATGAGATAGTACAACTCCTTTGCACTCCAGGGTTATATGCAAGGCTTTGTTGTGGAGACGTCCTTCTGTTGTTAAATCAGCATCACTGAACCCTATTCCATGGCTAGTATTGACATTTGACACTACTGTTTCCATCTGATTCACAATGATCTCTTCTGGCACGTAGGCAGCGTGCAGAACTTTGAGTAGTGCATCCTGATGGGCTTCATAATACAATAGTAAAGATAAGATTGAGATCTTTGAAGGAGTCTGGTGGAGCTGGTCCACAACTTTATAGTCACTTCTTTTAATGATTCTCATAAACTCATCCACATCTTGATCGAAGGATGACTTATGAGTTTCTTTGGGTGCAGATTCTTCCGGTATCACACTCTTCCCCTTTGCCTTGGCAGCAGCCTCTGCCTCAGTGTTGGTTTAGGGACTTGTGATGCGAAGCCTCCGCCTCCCCCAACATTATCCACTTGGGGAGTGAGAACTGGAGAATCAAGAAGGACTCTCTCTCCGTCGCAGTATAGATCAGCACCATAATGCCATGGTATATCACTGTCTTTATCATAGGGGATTGGCCCGGGCACTGTGATAGTGATTGGGCTCACTACAGCAGATGTTGGGACTGTAATAGTCTGTGGTTCATAGAAAATAGTAACAGGACCTCTGGTGGATGTTGGTGAAGGTGAATTGAAGCTTTGTTGAGACTGTTGTTGATTTTGCTGAAAGTTGCTGGAATTTGGGACCGTTGTCGGGTCATAATAGATTGTGACAGTGGGCACATCATTATTGATAGTTGTTGAAGTTGTAGTAGCTGGTGCAAATGAATTGTTGTGTGTTGAAGTGACAGATGAAATGATTGCTGAAGTTGTAGCTGAATCAGTTGGAACAATGGTTGTTGCAGTTGTAGAAGAATCAGTGGGAAAGATGGTTGTTTTATTTGTAGAAGATTCACTTGTTGTTGACAAGAGGGTTGTTGGAGTTGTAGAAGTGGTGGTTGTAATTTGCAGAATGCCTTCTCTGATTAGGCCATTAATTCCACTCCTCAAGCTAGCACACCCATTCTCAGAAAGTTTGCATAATTCACAACAAGCCTCACAACCTGGAAACACTTGGCACTTTAAAAGATGGGCTTTAACATCTGCCAAAGGTGTCTGAATACATGCAATGTCTTCTATTAAACTCATGGGTGAGGCATCTTCTATAGCATTAATCCTTGGCCCACTATGGCTTGGCATAGGATTTTTTATTACATTGGGAGGAGGTGCAAAGTTCAGGGCTTTTGAATCTACCAGATCCTGAACCTTCATATGCAGAGCTCTGCATTTTCCATAGAATGACCAGGTGCGTTAGAGTGAAAAGAACACCAAGCATTGACATCATAGTTTCTAGGAAGGTTTTGAGGATCAGGTGGAGCCAATGTCCTCAACTCAACAAGATTGAGCTTTAGGAGTTGTGGCAGCAGTGTAGCATATGACATTGGAATAGGGTCAATCACCCTGTTGACCTGAGATGGCCACTGTTGAAACGGGCGTTGTTGTTGATTGTTGTTATTATTGTTGTATGATCTCTGTTGCAGAAACTGTTGTTGTTGCGGGAAGTGTTGTGGTTGTTGAGCATACTGAGGAGGTGGAGTAGGGATAGTAACAGCAGCAACTGTTCTGGGCAAGTATTGGGGTCTCCTGTAACACCCACTTTTCCCATTTTCTAAAATAACATAAGTTTTCAGATAAATCAAAGTTTAATTAACTAGTGAGTAGCTACATTTTCAAAATCAACCAAAAGTATAATCATTTATTAAAAACAGCGGAAATATCTTTTTATTCAACAATCGGCAATTCGCCAAATATCCACAAATTCATCAATTCACTTAATTTATAAGTTTCAACAAAATATGATACGTAACTATTACTAACAAGGATAATTAAATAACAAATATCCCCATTTCCCGTGTTACGTATCAGAGCGACTCCTAGGACTCGACCAAACAACTTGTACTCCGAGCATACTCAAGTACCTGAATCATCTGTACTTCCGAAGAAGCACAGACGCAACCAAACAACAAAGGGGTGAGAAAACAATTCAATATATTAACGGTGCAAATAACATCTTACAGGGTAGTCTCACCTCTATTCATCAAATACACATCATACATCATACAATTAATCAATATCTCAAATAGTTCATCAACACACATCATACATCATTAATTCAATCAATGCAAAGTGACCTAATGACACAATGCAAATGCGGTACCGACTCACAATAATGGTTCATCAAATAGAACCCCGAATGCATCGTTAACGTCTCCAACAAGACACGATCATCCCTGCAACCACGATTCTCAACGAATCCCGAATAATCACATCCACGACATGATTATTCCATCAAACGTATGCGCATGCAGACACAACAACGCATACCATATCATAACATACATGAACACATCATGCTTTACGATCCTCATCAAAACATATATGTCATTTCATCATATAAATAGCACTAAACACATAGTACACATCAACATAATTACACATGAATACAATCATGTCAACACGATCTTCATGATCTAACACATATCCCATCACGTGGGTCACATAGATAGTCCAACAATATCCATACTCATTGTCAACACCATTAATATGGTTCACCATTAAGAGTCATGCAAAACAACATAAGCACGTATATTCATACACGTTAATTACCAAATGTCATATCTTATGAATTCCTCATTAATTCCACCCTCATTTATTCCCTATACATATATTCTACTACCACACGATCCTTCCGATCCTCATTACTACCAACACTTACATCACGGGGTCTAAGCAAGACATATAATCAACTATGTTACCAATCATCACGATCCTCTTCGTTTAACACTATTCCTTCATATAATTGTGTAAGACTTATAGTAAACATTTCCATCATCAACACCTTCTAATCGACATATTAATAAGGTTATAATATCCCCACTAATCACATAACACGCATACTATATCACAATACATATATCTCATGTTATTCACAATTATAACAATCTACATATTCATATAATTCAATTAAACACTTAGGATTTCTTATGCAACTAATCATCAAGTCCTATATTCACTATACGAACATCCTCAAAGTCTTATTTCATTAATATAATCCTACGTTGGAAGAATGAGTCAAATCCACCTTAAAAAGGACGAAAAATTGCATTTACAGGGTCCTGACACGGCCCCCCGTGTCCCCTGACACGGCCCGTGTCAGGTGTCTTGGGACACGGCCCTCTAATTCATCAAAAACACATTTTTCCAGGAGGCTGACACGGCCGCCCGTGTTGTACAACACTGCCTGTGTCAGGCCAAATCATCAAAAACACATTTTCCAGGAGGCTGACACGGCCGCCCGTGTTGTACAACACTGCCCGTGTTGTGGCACCTAAAGCCAACTTCCCAAATTTCCACTTTTTAGCATAATGCGCGAAGCCTCTGACACTGCCCGTGTTGTACAACACTGGCCGTGTTGTGGCACCTGTACCCCCAAAATTCAGCTTTTTCTAAAACTCACTTTTCTCTCATAATTTCATACCAGTTCGAATTCTATCACTTATCTCTCATTTTTATCACCCAAAACACTCCAAAGATTGTCCTTATACTTATTTTATGCATCTAATCCCTCATTATCTTCTCAACCTAACGTCACAAATTAAATTAGGAAAATTCTAGGTTTATCTTCTTCTTCTCAATTTACATCATCCACAACCACATTTGTGACCAAGTTCTCATAATACACACATCATGGAATTTAATTATCAAACTTCAAGAATATACAATCAATAATCATAATATTCATACTCATATCATGAAATCATCAACAACAATCAAATTCATATAATCCCTAAGAGAGTAAGGACCTCCCAATTACCCTTTCATGTTAGATCACCAATAAAGAACCCTTTCTCCCCCCTTACCTCGAATTTGACAAAATCCTTGCAAAGCCTTGATCTTGAAGCTTTACGATTCTTGATTTCCCTTCTCCTTTCCCTTTTTCTCCAGAGCCCTCTTTCCTTCGTCAAAATACGATAATGAGAAAATGTATCGTGTTCTCCCCTTTTCATAACAGAATCAAATTACAACCTTGCCCCTCAAACCTCCAACTTATATTTTATTTTATTTATTAAATAACAATATTATAATAATAATACCACCTCATTATATTATCATTATTTAAATAAAATACCTCATCCACTTATTATTCAAAATACACCATCATACTCTTGATATTTATTTTATAAAAATACTTTATAAAATTGGGGCGTTACATCTCCCTCTTCCCATGTGCACAAAGTTTGTCTCACCAGATCTATGGGGCCCAGCAAACGGTTTTCTTGTACTGCTTGAACTGGCACCGTTATCGGAGATCTTTCCCATCTTCAATAGGCTCTCTATTCTTTCTCCAGCTATCACCATATCTGCAAAGCTGGTAGAAGAAAATGCAGCCAATCTGTCAATGTAGGTTCCTTGAAGAGTATTCATGAACATGTCTACCATTTCCCTTTCAGACATAGGGGGATTGAACTGCAGCAGCAAGTTGCCTCCACCTTTGGGCATATTCCCTGAAGCTTTCACGGGAAGATTGAGATATTCCCATTAGAAGGGTCCTGTTTGGGGCCATGTCCAAGTTATACTGATACTGACGGATAAAAGCTTCAGCCAGGTCTTTCCAGTTTCTTACTGTGGCTCTGGTCAGGTGGGAATACCATTCTCGGGATGCCCCTGTTAGACTATCCTCGAAGTAAAACATCCACAGCTTTTCGTCCATGGTGTATGCTTTTAATCTTCCCAAGAATGATTGAAGGTTGGTGCGTGGGAAGGACGTGCCATTATACCTTTCAAAACACGGGGGTTTGAACTTGTGAGGAATTCTCACCCCTTCCACCAGTCCCATGTCCATGACATTAAAGCCTAGGGAGTTTTGGGATTCAAGAGACCTCAGCTTCTCTGCAATTTCATCCAGCATACGGTCGTAAACTTCGTCCCCAGCCCCAACAACTGTAAACTGCTCTTCTTGAGGATCCTCTTGCAAGACCCTTCCTCCAGCAGTGTTACCCTGAGTATTCCTTATGGCGTTAATTTCTGGGTTTAGATGAGGCCCAAACTCGGGTGGATCAGTGCGAGGCTACACGGGATCGTTGTTACTGGTACCTCATGTACCTGGATGGTGTTCTTCAAGAGTTTGTCGTTCAACCAACTCCATCAGTCTCTCCTGGCTTTGAGTTAAACCAGTCATTACAGTCATGAATTGGGTCATCTGATTTCTCATCTCAACCCTCTCATTGGCCATCTAGGCCCTCTTACTTCATTCAAGTCCTGCTGAACTTGATCCATTTGGAGTCCCGGAAGGTTGTTTCTTGTCGGGTACCAGTGTATTCTGTTGACAGGGAACACTCTCCTGCGAGCAATGTTTCCTGAAACCACAACAAAGTGAGAAACAACAATAAAACAAAGACCTACAAAACAAAGAAAATGTTAGTATGCAATGCAATATGCTTATTTGTCTTCCAAGGGTATCCGGTTTGGTTCTTTGGTTTAGACCTTTCCAGACCTTGAGGAAATGCGGATGATGTTGTAGAGATAGATAAAACCCACCAATAATACAAACTGATATATTACAAAGAGTGAAAATACATAGTTTGATTACAATAACATCCCCATGGTGGGTCAAAATACAACAACAAAAGAAAAGTACGACAAAATAAAAAGTACAAGCAAAAGAGTCAAACATCTAATCCAAAGTCATCCTCTCTGACTTCCTTCAAGAGGGCCTCAGTCATTGGACCCATTGGGTGCTCTGTGATAGTCCTAATGAGGAGGTTTATGGTAGCAATGGCATTGGTTAACTCCTTATGCTTGTCCTGATCTTTTTACCTTTTCAACCCTGCCCGGAGTTTCAATTCAGATATCTCCCTCTGAGCTGGCAATAATGCCTCCTGATGCTTCTTCTCACTAGCCTCCAACTGCTCTATCTTAGCCTGAGTCCTTTGATCTTCCTGTGCACGGGCTTCAGTGATCCTGATCCACCTAGCTTGGCTCTCCTCTAGATAATTCTCTGCCCTAGCCTTCTGAGTCTTTGCTTCCTCACAAGCATTTATTAGTACCAACTCCCCTGCTCTTGCCTTCCTGATATAGTCATTCGTCTTCTCAATCTTGGTCAAGTGCTCAATCATGAGCCTTTCCAATCTCTCATTATCTAGATGACTGTTATTTCTCTCCTAGAGAGTCTTCTTCAAGGCTTCAGATAGCTGAGTATTCCTCTCCTTCAGCTTTTCAAACTCTTCCAAACTGACAGTGGCTGCAGGTTGCACTGTTGAAGGTCCAGGTACATCTTCTAAAGTAAATGGCATCCGAGTGATCTGAGCTCTGGTACAAGACCAATCAGAATACTGTGCTGAAGCAATATTGTTGCACTTGCCAAGGATGGATGTCCCTTTAGTTTGGATGTTGTCCCAGGCCCAGGTAGGTTGTCTGACAACAGTAGAGTTGGGCTGGATTTCACAGTAGAGTGTCTCAACCAAATATTGTCCTCTGGGAGGATGAACCAAAGCATACCCTATTTTTCTTTTAAACAGTAAAAGGTTGTAGTTGATACAACCTTTCACTCCTATCAAAGGCACATTAGGATATTGCCCACAGCTAGTGATGATGTCGTTGCCTTTGGTGCTCTGAGTGCACCATCTGATGTCCTTTGATGTCAAGGCAATAAATCTCTTAGCCCAGTTCTTTTGCTGATGGGGGTTCAGGAAAGTATCTGATTTTGGCAAGTGTCTTAGCAGCTAAGAGTAATAGAGAGGAGCACAACATCTGACCAGTCTTCCTCTTTGCTTCTCATTCCTCTGGTGTACTGAGTAGTAGAAGTCTCCGAGCAAGGTAGGAACCGGGTTCCTTAATAAGAACAGGTGAATGGCATTCTTGCTCACAAACTTTGGCTCATCTGCAAACAAGATAACCCCATATATACTGAGGGCTAGAAGTGCACAGACAGCCTTCCATTCCCCTACCGCAGCATTCAAGGTGGCCTGGGAGATCAAGAAGTCTAGGTGAAGGCCTGGAACCCCAGCCTTGGTTGTCATGTTCTGATCAATGAGGGAAGGTTCCAAATGCAATGCCCTAGCTATGTCTTCATTTCTGGGAGCAACCATCTCAGGGTTGAAAGGAATCCCTCGCCTGATAGGAACTCCTAACAACAAGGAAAACTCTTCTAGCAAAGGTCCCAACTAGAAATCAGGAAAAGTGAAGCATCTGAGTGGAGGATCATAAAACTGCAAGCAAGTATGGATCATGCTCCTCTGAGATGCATCTAGGTCCATGATCATGTCCAATATGCCTCCATAATGCTCTCTGAATAGTGGGACATGATCAGGAGTAATGAGGGACTGGATCTGCCTGATGCTAGTCAGGGTAGGCTCAAAGAAGTGGTAAGTGATGTTGCTCTTTCTTGAAGTGTCCATACTGATGATGGATGCTGATGAAGAAGTTGAGAACAACTGCTGATGAAGGTCATTGAATGAAATGCTGGAGATAGGTCTCTGATGAAGATAGCTGGAGGAGAAATCACTGACAAACTGATGAAGGTGCTGAGAAGATAACTGAAGCAGTCTGAGCATCAAAAGGGGTCAAAACTAAACCAAAGATAATATGATGGATACCCTGTAAAACAAATAAGCAAATGTTAAATGATGCAGAAATGATGTATGCAAAATGATATGCAAAGGGTTTGTGATCAAGTGCTGGATCTGTTTATCTGCCTTGGTAAAAGTCCATGTATGTTCATAAGTTCGGGTGGAGGCTTAGAAATCCAGTAACCAGGTGGGGGACTCAAATAAAGAGTCACAAGTCCGGGGTAATCACAAGAACTGTCCAAATAATAAAACCTTAAAAAATCTAGTAACAGGGTATGATGAGGCCAAGGGTTCCTGCAAACCTGCAAACATCCCAACCCCCTCACATGTATTGTTCTAGAACAAGGATCCTCAGACTTGGATCAGTTATGAGAAGTGTAAACACTTCTAACCCGGAGGTACAATGTTTATAATAACCATAAAGGATCCTCCTCTAATTCACCTCAGATGCTGAAGGTCATAAAAAGGTCATCCAGACTTAGCAGGCTTCCCAGATAGCCCTAGTACTACAGGAAATCTGTAGCACAGAGTTCTCAAGAAGAAACCCATGTCTGAACCGTGTTTCATATTCCCACACCAGACCGAAATGGAATGGGAAAGAATATGAAGCCACTATAGCCTATGTGTCACTCAGGTCCCAGGTATAGGACCTTAATCACTCAATGAACCCCACCCACCAAAACAGACAAGAGATCCAGCACATGATAATGACAGTATGAAATGCATAAAACTGTAAATGAAAGCAATAAATAAATTTGTACATAAAGCAATAAATAAAGCAAATAAATAAGCACAAGTAACACATAAAATCCCCGTAAACACAAAGCAAACAAGCGCTAGGAGGAACCCACAAAAAGAACCAGAAGCCCTGGTTGCAATATAAGGTTCCCCAGCAGAGTCGCCAAGCTGTCACTCCCAAAGATTTGCATCCCGGTACAAGCGTGAACTATCGGCGAGAGGAGAAATGAAATGAAAATGAATAGAGTCGCCAGCTAGGAACTTTTATCCCGTAGGAAAGGTAATGCTATATAAACCTGGAAAATATGGATAAGGCGGTTGCGAACCAGAGAAACTGAGAAAGGGGGTTGGTTACAACCTGGGAAGGTATTAGCACCCTGGTTGTCTGTCGTAATCGACGGGATCCACGCTTAAAAGATTGTGTTTAAAGGGGTAGTGTCTGTGCTATCTGTGTGCAAAAGCTGGAAAAGAATGTACAAGTGTCAGTGCAAGAAAGTGAAGTGAAATGCTCAGAAATGAGGCTTAAAAGAGAATGTTGAAAGAGGGGAAGACACATAGACTTTTGTTCGATAACAGTTAAGTTATGCCTACGTATCCTCTCGTGCAATGAGGAAGTCAGAACACCGTAGTTCGACTCAAAGAGACTGAAAGATAAATTGACTGATGAACTGCTTGCTTGTCTATGCTCAAGTGTATGACTCGTCTAGCTCGAGTGCTAACTGTCTTGCATTAGACGGAAGAAGCGAGTTCTCGTTTGTGAGTGAAGATGATGAGAAAATAATCCCGAAGGAGACGATTATTGTTTGTTTTTGTGTTTTCAATCTTGTTATTGCTTTTTTTTTGTGTTTGTCATAAGTTAATGAGCTTAAGCCTAAACCAAAGGTTAGTAAACTCATCATATCCTCCCTTTGATTAGGGATAATGAGAATACCTTAAGTATGAGATAAACATCTCAACTTAATTACCATGATGATGTAGGATTAAGATCATTAATCTACTTGTGATTATTTAGGTGATTTTGAGTTTTTTTGTTTAGTGTTAAGTAATGAGTTTAAGCCATAATCAAAGATTAGTGAACCCATTACACCATCCTAATAGAAGGATAATAAATGAGCACACTTAAGCTGAGGAAGATACCTCAACTTAATCCATGATTAGGGATTAACCTCATGACAAAACAAACCTTTATTAAAGTGTATTTTAATTAAGGATGAGATTAAGAAGTGGATTTTAAGTTTGTAAGACAACTTGAGGGGGACTTGTCCATTAACACTAGGGTTAGTCCTTCTTAACCAATGAAGGAAGAATTAGAACCCTAATGCAAGGCCCAAGTTACAAGTTATGTCTTAGTGATTATTAAGATGGATTGATTAAGAGGTTTAAACAAATTAAGGTTTTAACACTTAGGATTAAAGTTATACACTCCATCCTAAGAGAAGGATGCAGGCATAACCCTAATCACAAAGTCTTAAAACATTAAAGGTTTAGTCTCTAATGATGAGATGAGAAGAGAGACACAAAGAAGACACAAAGGTAAAACTAAAGGGGGACTAATCACAACCCTAATTATTGTCATGCTTGGATGTTCCTATGGTTTGTAAGGCTTAAAAGATATCTTCAGAGAAGCTACCAAGGGAAGAAGCAGATGAGGGAAGGAGAAGCAGAAGAAACAAGTTACTTACTTCACTGAAGAAGATAAGTAACTTGGAGAAGGAAAGTGAAGGATGAAAATGAATGAGCAAGCTCACTCTAAGGCAAGGAAAAATTCAGCAATGATGCATATGAAGAATGAGAAGAGAAATGAGAAGTGAATGCAAATTCACTTCTCAATTTACTTACCACCTGAAAATGTTATCATAAGGAAAGAAATGAAATGGAAATGAAACATATGCAAAGGTGAAAACCAAAACCAGAATCAAACACATGATGCAAATGATGCTATGAGATGGTGCAAAGGCATACCAAGTGCAATGAATGTTCATACAAAGAGAAAGAATGCAAATGAAGCATGTAGGAAGCATGAAAACACATGGATGCTTATGAAATGAAATGGATGCAAAGCATGGAAAATGGATGAATAAATGACCAAGCAATGTTCAAGCAATGTCTTAAGATGTCTAAGATGGCATACAAGTGCTTAGAATGTCATGGCAAGTTCACATGTTCATGCAATGCAATGTAAGATGCAAGTATGGATGCAAAATTAGGGTTACATGAAAGGATGAGATGCAAATGTCAAAAACAGAAGCAAATCACAAGATAAAAAATTGCAAATGACCTCAAAGGAACCCTAACCCCATATGATATCACACCCCAAAGGAGAAGGTCTAACTCTTAACCTAAAGAAAGTTGTGATTTTTCTAAGTTAACCTAGGTTTTTGGGTACCTTAAGAGGAAAAATGCAAATCAAATGGAAAATGCAAGATAAATTTGTGACAAAAATATCCTAGAAACTACATGTTATATGAAGAACAATGCAAAAAGAACCAATGTCAAACCCTTCATGGTTAGGCAGAAAAGAATTTTCAAAGTTAGGGTTCTAAAAAGGGAATTTTATGAACCCTAAATTCAAGAAAAATGTCAAGATTGGATCAACACCAAAAAGAAATTTGTATGAATGGTTTGACAATGTTTCTAAATGTCCTAAGATGCAATGTGAATTGTTTTGGAATTTTTAGAAACCTAAATGGTATTTTAATGAATTAATTTCAATTAATTAATTAAAATAAACATTTATATATTTTTAAAATGATTTTTTAAGGCAAAAAATAAAAATAAAAATGTTTTTGGGTGGAGAAAAATATTTGAAATTAAAATGCAGAAGAAAATATTTTTTGGATGATTTTTACTATTTTTAATAAAATGACAAAGAAAATGGAATAAAATGAAAATAAAAATGAATTAAAGGGTTGGTCAACGCATCCAAGGGATGAGGTTTAAACCTGGGGTTGGAGGGAAAGACTGCGCGCGCTATCCAATGGTTCAAATTCAAACTGACTAAATCTAATTAATTAATTTAATTAATTCGAATTAACCCTAATTTGAACTAATCCTAGCCACTCATTTTAAACTAATCTTGATCCAAGGGCCCAGAATGTGTCTGGCTCACTAAACCCTAAAATTAGCCCTAAATATTTTCAGGTGACCGGAACAGTGTTCCGGTCATCTTCTCCGGCCATCCAAAATTTCAGAAACTCAAACACGCATCAAATCTCCTAATTTCTTGCCCAGAATCACTCCTCTAACATCCAAGAACATGAATCCACAAACAAAAATCATTTATCATGCATATTAAAGCTGAATCGAAGAAAACAAGTTTTAGGTTAAAAATTTCAGAACAACCATACATACTCATTTCTCAATCATTTTCAAAACTAAACACATCCCAATGATCAGTGGAGCATAAGGAATCATTCAGGAACTTAAAATTTCATTTCGGGAAAAAATGTTCTTGAGGTTACCTGAGCTTGAGCTTTCTCAGTTTGGAGCTTTTGGACCTCTTCTATTGTGCAAATCTACTCCTCTTGACCTCCTGATGATGTTGGAATGCTTTGATGGAGTTTATAATGGTTGGAATGAGAGGTTGCACTCTTGCTGCACCAGAATCGTGTTTTGTGTAGAGGGGCTTTGAGGCTTGTTTGATGGTTGGTTTATGTTCTATGGATCGTTTCTGAATGAATGGTGAAGTTTGTTTTGAAGTTTGATGGTTGGACAGAAAGTTTCAAAGGTTTTTGCTTGAAGGTGATTTTTGTGAAGCTTGGTGAATCTGAGGTTTCAGGATTGTGTGTTGTGGATTAGCTTGCTTTTGGTCCACATAACATGTCTCTATTGGCCAGAGAGTTGTTGTGGCTACAGCTGATTGGTATGGGCTCTCTTGCAAAAAGTCAACAAAATGTATACTTGAGGTATGGGCACATATTGCAGTTGTTCTTTGGCATGTCCTGGCTCAGCATAGATCAAGGAGAACCATGGAAAAAGTTTCGGGGTGATGCAGCATGTGTATGAGAAGTTTCATCCCCTTTTGCAAATTTGAAAAGTTTTGGCCCCTTTTGAATTACTTGAAGTTCAAGGCATGAAATGGAATAATTCTTTGGGAACTCTTGGTCACAATGCATTGTATCATGTGTGTATGATGTTTAGAGAGTGATTAGAGGTCACAAAATGACTTGGTTTGTGAAATTGCAAGAAATCCTCTTTGGTGTGAAAGTGAAAATTATAGGATTTTTGCCAACTTTGCAAAGCCATAACTTGAGTTCCATAATGAATTAGGACTTGTTCTTATACTTTTTGAAAAGGGAATGATCCAATCTACAACTTTCATGACCAACAATTTTTCATTTGAAGCATTTTTGGTTGAGAAAGAGGAAGTTGAAAAACTTTCCCAAAATGGAAAGTTTCCATTACAAGTCATTTCCATTTTTGGCAACTTTTGGTTTAACTCAATTTTCTTCAATTTTGTGAACTTTCAAGCACTTCAATGATCAAATAAAGATCATATAACTTCAATTTGATGAAAAATACACTTTGGTTCTATTGTTGGGGGCCTCAGATGCCCTGATTTTGCTCTGACTTGCTCAAGAAGTTACCCAGTGAACAAATGACTTATACAATGAATTTATTCATCAAACTTGGGACACATGATCCTTATAACATATTGAGACTATTAGAAACAAGAATGACCAAAAAAATTAGATTTATGGCCTCTGAAACCAAAACCCTAATTTCAGGTCATTTGTGTAGTGAAACCCTAGCTCTGCTTCCATGCTTTCCAAGTTCTTGTGATTTCTTGTCTTCCTTGATCCTTGAGAGATATAATATGATGATAGAACACACATGGACCCTCTTGGAATGATTGGAGACCTTTGGAGTGGCTCAGATGGATCCTTGGATTGCTCAGATCACAAACCCTAGATGCAGATGCATTTGAACTAATGCAGTGAAACAAAATGCAATATGAGATTATATGCTTAAACTTATGCAAATATGAAAGATCACAAGCCATGGTGTGAACTTAGTGAGGGAAAATTTGGGGTGTTTACAACTATTCATAGACATAGTGTGTAAACATCATGGCTTCCCTAAGAGCCTCGTCTCTGATCGTGACCCAATCTTCTTTAGTCGTTTCTGGTGGCAACTATTTAAATTGTGTGGCACCAAACTCAGAATGAGTATCGCATATCACCCTGAAATCGACGGGAAAACTGAGGTTTTCAATAGGGTTCTTAAACAATAACTCAGGGCATTTATGCACAAAATACCAAACAGTGGTACACATATCTTACCATTGTTGAACGGTCCTACAGTACATCAACACACTCTTCCACGTGTTATTCTCCTTTTGAAATAACTTTTGGGAAAACCCCTCCCAACATCCCACACTACCTACCTGGATCCTCTTCCATAGAAGCAATAGATTCCCTACTTACATCAAGACAATAACTCGTTACTAAACTCCGCAACACACTGTCCAAGACACAAGACTGTATGAAACATTACGCCAACACCAAACGACATGATGTCTCATTTACAGTTGATTCATGGGTTTTCGTCAAACTTCGTCCTTATCGCCATAAATCTATTCACACATTATCATACACCAAGTTGTCCCAATGTTACCACAGTCCTTTCAAAATATTGGAACAAATTGGCCCTGTCGCGTATCACCTCGGCCTTCCACCCACCTCAAAAATTCACCTTGTTTTCCACTATTCTTTCTTGAAACCTCATCATGGTGCCCATTGAGTCCACCACACCATCATTACCCCCAACTTCCATTAACAATCATCCCATTATCATACCCTTGTCCATCTTGGATTCTAAATGGGATGACTCAACCGATCCTCCTATTCGCTTGGTATTGGTTCAATGGCAAATGCTTAACCCGGAAGACACTAGCTAGGAACCTTGGTATCACATTTATGATACTTATCACCTTGAATACAAAGGTGGTTTTTCCAACCCTAGTTGATGTTAACACCTCCATCAATACTCACAACAACACAACTGATATAACACATGAAGAAGAATCCAACACAATTACAGCAACCCAGCCCAAAGGAAGACCTACACGCATAAGGACAAGGACCAAGTATCTCAACAACTATGACTAGGACAGTTTACAGATGCATTTTCCTAAGATTCTAGAAGGATCACAGTTCATCAAGAATCTGTTTGTTTTTTCATTCCGTTAGGATATTTGTAAAAATCCCCTATCAAATCCCTACAATCTAGGATAGCCTTTGGATTTGTTGTAAGGATCTATTTTATGATTATACTGACTGCTATATAAAAGGCAGAAAATGATGAGTAAAAGGCAAGAAAATATTCCATTATCACTATAGTAGTAAGGATGTCCTTTGTCCTACAATTCAAGGAAATTACACACTTAACAGAATGAAATTCAATCATCTTTGCCTCCCTTGTCTCATATAAGAGAGAGAATCATTATACACTACTACAATTTTTTTTATCATGGTTGGAGAAATGATTTTACCACGATTGGAGGTATGTAGTAACGCATGGTGTCATATTAAGTGTTCTACATTCCACATGCAACTAGCTATAGTAAAAATTGTATAACATGCAACATATAACCAAAGTTATAAAATTCAACTGTGGTGAAAAGTGGAATGTTCGTTGGTTTGATACCTAATGACAACATTTTTGCATTTTCAAGTGGAAAATCACTACATTTCACCACAAAACTTCCAATCGTGGTAATATATACAATTTAATTATAACATATGTAGAATGCTTATTTCACCAATTTCTCATTAAACATATAACATTTCAATATAATTTAGAAAATCATAATATCAAAAGTTAAGTTATATAAGAATAACAAGTTACACTAACAATCTTTTTCGAGATTTCTACAATTCATTATTCGTATCTCGCTCTTTAATAGTTAGAATTTGTTTCAATGTTTCTAATTATTCAACCAATATTTCACTAAGTATTAACTTTGTAGACAAAACTAATAGAGAAGGAAGTGATGATCAAAGAAATAGAAGTATTGAACCAAATTTTAACTGTTAAAGAGCGTGATACAAATAATGGGGTGCTGAAAGCTTGAAATAACTTAATTTTTTATATTATTATTTTCTAAATCAATTTGAAAGATTATATTTTAATGAGGAGTTGGTAAAACACTCAAAGAACATGCGATATAATAAACTCACCAGAAATAACACAAACATATATCAACAAAAACATCAACATACCTCAACAAAAATATCTACAACAATACAGACAACAATATTTATCAACAAAAACTACAACTTACCTTAACAAAAACAGTATACCTCAACAAAAACATCAACATGCCTCGATAAAAACATCAACAATAACAAAAACAACAACTTACCTTAATTAAACAACATCGTACATCAACAACCATAAACAAAAACATCTACAACAATGTGTAAATCTAAAACTTTGATTTATCCCCTCAAAAAAGTGCGGGTAGACCGTGCATCGCCAACAGATCTAAAACTTCAATTTATCTATTTGTCCCAAATTATATGTTAATTTATAAAAAAAATAAAAAAACTTAAATTATAAATCACTTTAGAATTTCAATTTAACAATGGTATTTTTTACCCTCTATCAATTATTAGTAAATTAAATTTCTCTTATGGATAATAAATTAAAGATAATATTATAAAGTAGTAAATAATTTCTCATTTCAATACACAATTAATTATATTTCTTAAATATAAAATATCTAAAACAACTTATAATTTATGATTAAATGATTACAAATTAGTACTTCTCTGTTTTTTTATTAGTCACTTTGAAAAAAAAAATTATACCAATACATAAGTCGTTTTGAAATACCACTAAATCATTAATAATATTGTTTTAATTATCCTTAAGTATTTATTATCATCCCTTCTTCCAATTACTTACATTTTTTCCTATCCAATTAATAGAAAATAATATTGTAAAATCAGTTCTAATTTTTATTTCTCGTACAAAAATGATTATTATTTTAGTTCAAAGTGATTTATAGGTAGAGGAGCTAGTAAAAATCATTGGACCACCAATCAGAATACTTCAGTCACATTTTAATTATTAAGTGTCGAAATATGTTCAGAATCTCTGAAACTAATATATTCGATATGCGTAAGGAGGATATGAATCCATCATATACAAAAAAAAAACAATAAATAGACAGGAGGGGTTATTTTTTTCTTTATATTTTTTCCTTCATCATATTGAATGGTATACCGTTAAAATAATTTGATTTAATGACCCAACTAATGCAACATCACTGCTTTCCATAAATTCATGGGATATAGACATTACACTTTTTATCCTTACATGGACTTATTGTTTCAGATTATATATGTTTAAGGTCAGATTATATATGTTTAAGGGCGCGTATATGGTGAAAGATCTCAATAGATCTCTTACTGTGAGTAATGTCTTTATTTATTTATTTTTTTTACATTTTTTAATTTATTTGTATTGATATTAATTTTTTTAATTATTATTTTAAAAATTATTTTAATTAGGTCTAGACCAATAGACTTAAACCCATTTTCAACACCACTTTTCTGATCCATTTATTCTTCTTTTGAGTTTTAGTGTCCAAGATAAGTATATAAACACTTACTTATTGTAGATATTGTAGATTGACAGTATTTTATGGTAAAACATATGATGTACTCTAATGTCATGTGTGATGTTATAACATGTGATTTAAGCAATCTGCAAGTGTGAAAGTTTAGTGTGCAACTGTTTTATCAGGATGTCAAGACTGATGTCATGACATCTTTGACTGGGCCTGAAGACCTAATTGAATCCTTTAATTATGCGCGCGTGTTTTCTGTTATTGTGTGATTTGTTGAGAATTATCAAACGCTTTAATTAGAAGGATGTGATTCAGCATGGAGTGATATTAATAGAACATTTTATATGTTGCTATATTTATTACTTTAGTTTAGGAATTAACGTATTTAGGTTTATACGGATGTGCAAGTTCAGCAGACTCAATGCCCACGTTTCAGACTCTACATAAAGGTTGTTATACCCTAGTTAAAGATATAGAAAAGAAAGATTGAAGTGTTTAGAGTTTTTATGTGTGTGTTCGCTGTCGAATTTGGCGAACAACCTCTGGTTTTCCAATCTCACTTAATTGGTTTACTTGCAGAATCAACCATACAAACCTAGGACACGTGCAAATTTAAATGAAATTCTGAACTCTTAGAGTAAAAAATCTTTTGATCCTTTATTTGGTTGGTTAAGTCTTTCATATATGAATGATTTTGATTGAGTTACTTAAGTAAAAGTTTTGACAAAGTAAATTTGACAAAGAACTTTGAATTTGATAAAAACTTAAATAAATGGTATTGTTCACACGTACATTTTCTAGATAAAACTTTTTTTCTCTCACACGGGTACTTTAGAGTATATTGCAGGAATTTTGTACAAGTTTTTTCACACCCCCAATCTTAACAAACATTATCCTATTTATATACAAAATAAAATAACTGCTATCAACGGAAAAATCCTAAGACTAATGACACTTGGCATTCTGCATGTTTTCTTTCTTCAAAGAGCTTTCATGCGTCCTTCTGCCAAGCAAAATAACTGTCTGAATTCGAATTTATCCTTAATATCGAAACGACGCGTCCCTTCAGCCTTGTCGAATTGTCGAAACATAACACATCAACCAAATCTGTAGAAACAATGCACCATCTCTCTTTGTCAAAATCTCAAACACTTCAGTTGTTACCCAACTTTGTCGAATTGTCGAAAACAACATATCAACTAAAACTGTTGAAATATCCATTTAAATATTTTTCTTCAACTCTCTTCCTTTATAAATATCCCCTGCTGTCAAAGAATATCATTTTATCTTTCAAAACCATGGTGTCGAATTTATGTGCCTACAAATTTCCCCCCAACAAAGATGTTTCGACTGTCCTGGAGAAATCATCATTTGCTGCAGAACAAATTTCGACGCAATGTTACCTGCATTAATTACGCTGGTTTTCAAGATTTGACTTTTGTCAGATCACAAGACAGATTAATCATTACACTTTTCCTAAAATGTTTTATCTAGCCCACGTTTGGACATGACTCCCATTACCCTAAACCTAGCTGGTCACAATCATTTCAACTTCCATCACTTTTCATCATCACCATTGAGATTTTTACACGTGTCCCATGATCATCAGAAAAACTCAAATGTTTTCATCAACTCCTTCTTTATAAATACCCATTTCCACTTCTCTTAAAACTCTGTACACATCTGAACTCGTCTCTTTCACAATCCATTTCCAGATCTTCATTCTTAAAAAACAAACTTCTCTGTTCTTAACAATGGCATCTACAAGCAACAAGAAAATCAAAGATACAACTTATCTCCCCCATGCGCACAAATTATATGGACTAATGACAATGGGCAACCAACAATACATTCCTAAGCCTCCCAATGAGAGGGAGAAAACAAGTATTTATAAATCTCAGGTATTAATTCCAGTTTTTATTTCTGGTACTTGCCATTCAATGTTAGGTCCACTTTCTAACCCAAATGTTGATCAAACTCGCTTAAAAGATTTCTTTCCCACATATTCCTACTCAAAACCTATAGGTGTTGGAGTAAAATCCAAACCTAGTGGAGTGTCTACAGGAAATCCTGAGAATGTACCTGCTTCTGCAGAAATAGATTTGACATATTTGAACCAGGCTATAATTTTTAGGAGTTGTCCCCTAACAAAAGACCCTTCCGACTATTTAACTTGGCTAACAAAAGTTGAAAAAGTTTAAGGAAAATTTTGGAAACAAACTGGTATTTTTGACTTGATTCAACTTTCGAAGGTAGGCCCAAATTATTGCCCAAATATGATCTTAGCTTCCCTTTACTTTTGGGATAGTACCTATAACAACTTCCATCTTCCTTGTGGGATGGTCACCCCAACCTTCTTCGACATAGCTGCCATAGTTGGCCTTAGTCTTATAGGAATAGACTTCGACCCCACTGTTTTGGATGACAATTCTATAACCTTCGACACTAGCTTTGCCTCTTATTCTCTATTCATCGCTCATTATCATGATAAATATACCACTGAAGTTTCTAATTTAGAGCACATAGCCTTTTTGACCCTCTGGCTGTCGAAGTTTGTTTTTTGCTCCCGCTCCCTTCAAGTTGCCAAGAAATATCTCACCATAGCTAACCAACTTCATGCTGGGAACAACCTTTGTTTAAGTGAAATGATTTTAGCAAACATTTACGAATCTCTTAGAGAAAGTGTGGAATTCTTGAAAACTGTCAAAGGAAAAGGCAAACTGAGCTTAGCAGGACACTTTTGGCTTCTACAATTATGGCTCAATGCTACTTTCAAAGCTTCTTTTCCTGTCAAAAGCATGGTGGATGAGGAAGGAGTAAAGAACAGGACTGTCGAATGGCCCAGGTTAGTACAACTAACCTCATCTAATGAAGGAACCACCCTTCGACAATCTTTCACTAGCTATGTGATGATGTTTGCCACAAGGTATAATTTTACTTCAACCATGGCACCCTTCACCAACAGAACTATTGGACCTAAATGGTTCACTAAACAACTCCCCATTGACATGCAAAAAGATGAAGATGCATTTTTGGTTATTTGGGAATCATTTTTGACACCAAGGCTCCTCTTCTCCCACCACAACATGAACAACACCAAGATTTCTCTCATCGTTTATCAGCCTAACCTCATTGCTCGACAGTTTGGGTTGTTTCAAATAAAACCAAAATCCATCTACCCAAAGAAAGGATCCATCATCTTTTACAACTCTTTCCTCAACTGAGAGAAAAGCATAGAGTTGTCGGAGAAGTTTACTAATGAAACTATGGAGATTCGACCAGTGGTCTTTCGACCTTCTTTCCTCTGTACTCAAGAATTTGATGTTTGATGGAAAGATTATTACCTCACCATATTTTTCAATATGACAGCCTTTACAACTCATTTGCCGAATGCTTTTGCTTTTGTGCAGGATCGAACAAAGAAAGGTACTCAACAACACATTAAAGAAATCCAAAGATTTCAAAAGTATTTTGAAACCATTTACAGACCAAATGATCTTAGTCGAACCATAGGTGAATCAGCAGTGACTTTAAAACACAAGTTTACAGAAAAACTGAGGAAACTGACATTGCCTTCATATGTTCAACCAGAAATACGTTATGATTTGGCGTACAACTATTATCCACCAAAGTTTCCCCCTCTACCTTCTGCTGAATTTGGTGTGGCATTGAGCCCTCCATTCCCATACTGGTTCGTTTGTGGATCTGATCTGAAACTGCTTCATGAATCTTGTAAAAAAACCTGTTGAGCGTGTGGTTCCGACTAAGTATCATTTAGACAATTTCCCAGGGCACCTTCATATTGGCATAGAACACTTTCGCATGGAATCTCCCATTCTTGAAGGTGTTAAAGAAAACACAATTTTTTATTTCGCCCTAACTTCATTCTTATGTGTTTTCCCTTTGTGTTTATTTATTTCTCTGTTTTTCTGTTTTTTAGATGTCAAGATTACTGCTAAGAAAGCTCCTATCGAAAGTAGCCCTGGAAAGCTGGTCGAAAAACCAACTTCTATTGTAAAAAAGGTTTCAACAAAAGCATCAATCTTTCTTTTATGTAGTAGATTTATTTTACCCACACTAAAAAAAATTTCTCTTTGGTGTTTTAGGTGAATCGAAAACCACCAACTACGCAAAAAAGAAAACAAAAGGAGGCAAAGGTGATTACTGAAGAATCTGGGGACGAATCTCCAGAACAACAGCCTCTTAAGAGAAAGAAAACCCTGAAGATCAAGACGATCGCCTTCTAGAGATCTCTTGTCAAATCAAAGAAAACTCACCCCACTAGCCCAACTACCATAGCTCATACAAAAGATGCAGAGAGTGGGAATTCTAGCTTCCATACTGAGATCCCTCAGGTAATCTTTATTTCGATTAATGGTACTCTCTTTCTCTTGAATTTTATTTTTTTCTAACTTTTTCTTGTTCTCATGTCCAGGTTATGGTCGAAGAACAACCTGCAGCAGAAGGAGCGCCACAATTTCAAAGTGCTTATGCTTTTAAGGTTATTAGCTCTACTCCCAATTCTCCCAGGGGTTCGACTAAAGAGTCAGGGGCAGAAGTAGATCAGATAAAAACCTATCCTCAGGTTGAGACAATTTTGACAAAGGAGGTCCAGGAGGAGGCTAACCCCAAAGATGAGGAACCTGAACCACAAACTATAGAAGATTTCGACACCAACATGGATGACCAATCTGATGACAATTCTCCTCCTATTCTAGGATTAAATACTGAAAAGGATGATGATGCTACCATGGATGATAAGGTCAAAGATGTTAATGAAGGAAAAACTGCTGAGGATGAAGGTAATCAGAAAAAAGACCAAGATGTTGGGGTTGGAAAAAACAACGAAGAGAAGACTGTTGAGAAAGAGGAGGACTAGTCGAAACAACGAGATGCTGAATTGACTTCTGGACGAAGTACTCAACCAAATCCTACCCAAAATCAAGGAACTTCTCCATCAAATGGTTCGACCAGTCTCTCTCGTGAGGAGCTTGAGAGCTTAAAGATGAAAAAACCTTTAGACTATCTGAAGGTTATGCTCAGCGCTCGCTATAACTTTCAAGACTCTTCCTACAGCAGTTCGACTACTTTTGGGGACACTTCCGAGGTTAGGTCACTTGATTCCATCGTGACTGAAATTAAAACCAAAATATTTAGTGTGGACTTAGTCAAGGTTTTGGGGGAAAATCCCACTGCCCAATTCAATCTGAAGAAACTCCTCAAACAAGTAAATGTTTTGGAGGCCTCTGCTGAAGAAAGTTGACTGGTGATGAATCTAACCTACATGATTGACATGGTGAGTGTAGATCTAAATCGTCAAAAATAGTTCTCCCAACAAATCTCTTCAAAGTATGAGATTTAAACTGTTGAGTGGGATGTTGTGGCTGCTTCGACTGATAAAGTTTCAGAGCTATAAAAAATTTCTGAAGTTTATTCTAAAGATGTTGCTGAAGATTTCCCAAGAAAAACAACGTAAAGCAAACCTCCAGCAACCCAGGCAAGATGAGATTGAGGAAGAAATTAAAGTGGGTCTTCACTATGCAGATAAAGCTCAACAATTAAGTCAGGAGATCGACAGTCTTTCTCATAACAAGAGCCTCTACGAATGTCGACTCCAGATCCAAAAGAGGAAATTTGAAGAGCTTAAGGAGTCTTTTCTTCAAGATTAAATTGTAATAGGAGTAGTTTTTTTATTTATTGGCAGCATTTGAGGCTTTTCTTTGTAATGATTTTGATGCCATTTGTTTGGCGAAACACATCATTTTATTTTATATAATTACTCTATTTCTATTTTAACTTGTTTTAATGTTGGCTTATACTTTTTCAAATACTTGCCATTTATCTTTAGTATTCTTTTATCTCTTTCTATCTCTTCGACCTCATATGTGCCATTTGAAAAAACATTTAAAATTTGGAAAGGTCCTTTCCACTCAGGAGACCATTTTCCCATTAATCTATCTTTTCAATCTCTAGGAAGAATCACTTTCCAAACAAGATCACCCACTAAAAGGGTCTTAAATTTCACTTTCTTGTTGTAAAACTTTTTGACTCTTTCTTTTTGCCTCTTTATCAGATCTAACGCACGCAACCTCTCTTCGTCCAAATCAACTAATTCATCCATCATCATGCTCCAATATATATCTGATGGGATTTCATGATGCCTTTGAACTCGTATCGACTATATATAAATTTCAATTGGTAGCACTACATCATGTCCATAAGTCAATTTGAATGGGGTAGAGTTTGTTTCTTCTTTGGGAGACGTTCGACAAGCCCATAAAATTTGATCCAAAGTCTTATGTCAATTTCTAGGTTTTCTACCTACGTGTTTTTTGATCAAATTTATCACAACCTTGTTTCCTGCTTCGACTTGTCCATTTGCTTGGGCATAATGAGGTGTCGAAGTTAAGAGTTTAAAACCTGTTTCTTTTGCAAACATTTGCATGTTTTTCCCAGTAAATAAAGATCATTGATCAGTAGTTATTGTTTCTGGTATCCCAAATCTATAGATTATATATTTTTGGATAAACTCTATAACTGCCTCCTGATCCACATTTACCAATGGTATAGCTTCAATCCATTTAGTGAAATAATCTATTCCAAACAAAATGTACCTCTGTCCTTTTGAAGAAACTGGTCGAATTTTTCCAATTAAGTTCAAAGCCCAACCCCTGAATGGCTAAGGATTTATAATTGAATGCAAATCACTTGCAGGGACATGTGGTATTGTAAACACCCCAAAATTTCCCTCACTTTTTTCACACCATGGCTTGTGATCTTTCATTTTTGCATTAACATAAGCATATCATCCCACTTCATAGTTTCATTTCATCTGCATCTAGGGTTTGTGATCTGGGTAATCCAAGAAGTGATCTGAGCCATCCCAAAGGTCTTGAAGCTTATCAAGAGGGTACATGTGTGTTCCATGATCATAATATGCTCCCCAAAGTTCATAAAAGTCAAGGGATCACAAAGAATGGCAAAGGCATAGAGGCAGACTGAAGATTTCCTGCACAGATGACCTAAAATTAGGGTTTTGGTTTCAGAGGCCTTAATCCCAAATTTTTTGGTCATTCTTGTTTCTAATGGTCTTAATATGTTATAAGGATCATGTGTACCAAATTTGATGAAGAAATTCACTGTGGAAGTCATTTGATCATTGGGTAACTTCTTGAGCAAGTAAAGTCAAAATCAGGGCATCTGAGGCCTCCCTCAAGGGTACCAAAGGGTCACATTCATCATTTTGAGGTTCTATGATCTTTATTTGATTTAAGAAGTGGTTGGAAGTTCACAAAGTTGAAGAATTTTGAGCCAAATGCAAACTTGCTATTTTTGGAAATGACTTGTAATGGAAACTTTCCATTTTGGGAAAGATATTCAACCTATTCTTTCATGACCAAAACTGCTTCAAATGAAAAATTCTCAGGCATGAAAGTTGTAGATTATGTCTTCCCATTTTCAAAAAGTACAAGAACATGTCTTGATTCATCCTAGAACTGAAGATATGGCCATTCAAAGTTGGCAAAAATCCTATAATTTTCAAGTGTGCACCAAAGAGGGAATTTTGCAAATTCAAGTTCTAAGCCATTTCATGGCCTCTAATCAACTTCTATGTACCATAACATGTCAAAGCAACTTTAAAACATCATAATTGGCCCAAGAATGCATGGATTTCATGGCTTGATTCACAAGAAATCTCAAAATGGCAATTATGCATAAAGCTTGCAAACACTTGAATTAAAGGCTGCAGATCATCCCAAACCATCTCATGGTTCTCCTTAAAGCTGGCTGAGGCAGGACACCCCTCAAAACCAACTTTGACTCAGCCCATACTTGTGGTACCATAACTTTTGTCTTTTTGCAACACAAGCCATACCAATCAGCCTGTGCCACAAACACTCTCTGGCCAATCAACATGACTTATGTGGACATCAAAGAGCTCATTTCATATAAGCTTGGAGCCTGAAACTTCACACAAGCTAAGAATCACCAAAAATTCCATAAAACTTCATTCCTTCGAAACTCACTCCACAGCCAACAAAAATCACTTATTCTTTCACCAATCATTTCAACATCACTCAAGGATCATTTCCCACCCCTTGCCATGGCCTAAAAACCCCTCAATCAGAAATACGATTTCTGCCACACCAGAACCAAACACCATAAAACAGACATTCAAAGCTTGTTCTAAGCTCTCAAGAAGCTTCAAGGGACCAAGTGGAGTGGTTTTGCACAAAGGAGGGAATCAGAAAGCTCAGAATCTCAAAGCTTCAACTCAGGTAGCCATCTCAAACTTTTTTTCAGAACCTTCATTTTAAGTTACAATATGATTCTACATGTTCCCCTGGTCACACTAATATGATTTATTTTGAAAATGATGGAGAAATGACCATGTATGCTTGCTCTGAAACTTTTTAACCTAGAACGTGTTCTTCTTCGATTCCCCTTTTTGATGCATGATAAATGAGTTTTGAGCCTGGATTCGTGTTTAGGAAGTTTAGGAGAGTGTTTCTAGAGCTTTAGAGAGTTTGGGGTGGCCTAAGGAGAGAGATTGAGATTTGGGGTCGCCGGAGAAGATGACCGGAACACTGTTCCGGTCACCTGAAAGTCATTTAGCCCTAATTGCAATGATTATCCAGGTTTGAACGTAGGCCATTGGATTTGTGTTTCCCGCATGTGTTGAGTGACTAGGATTGCTTCATTAAAACCCTAATTTAATTAATTAGTTTAATTAGGATTAATTAATATAATTTTTCCAGATCAAATCCAAGGCCTCCATATGCGCGCCAGTCAACCCAAGTTTAAATCCTGACCACTGGATCCTTTGACTTCTCATTTAATCCATTTTAATTCATTTTCTTTTCATTTCTTTTGTTCATTTTATTTAAAATAGCAAAAAACATCAAAAAATTCTCAAACTTTGCATTTTTGTTTCAAATATTTTTCTTAACCTGAGAACATTTTTTATTTTAATTTTTGCATTAAAAAATTATTTTTAAAATATTTAAATGTTTTATTTAATTAATTTACTGATTTTAATTAATTAAATATGCATTTAGGTTTCTAAAAATCACCAAAAATTTCATGAAGCATTCCAATACATTTAGAAACATTTTCAAACTCACCATACAAATTTCTTTTTAGGTTTGATCATATTTTCACAATTTCTTTTGAATTAGGGTTCTTAAAAATCACATTTTTAACCCTAACTTGAAAAATTCATTTCTGCCTAACCATGATGAGTTTGAACTTGGTTCTTATTGCATTGTTTCACATATTGCATATAGTTTATATGTTATTTTTCTCATATTTTTATCTTGCATTTTAAATTTGATTTTCATTTTCCCTTTAGAAGCACCCAAAAACTCTAGTTAACTTAGAAATTTCATAACTTTCACTAGGATTGGCTTCTGACCTTCTCCTTTGGGGCGTGATCTTATATGGGATTAGGGTTTGTTTGAGTTCAATTTCAATTTTTTATAATGGTGATTGCTTCTGTTTTGGTCATATGCATCTCATGTTGTCTTAAAACCCTAATTTCTCATGTTCATTTGCATTCATCTTTGCATATCATCATCATATGAACTTGCGATGACATTTCAAGCATTTGTATGACATCTTAGACATCGTAAGACATGCTTGAACATTGCTTAATCATTTCTTCATTCATTTGTTATGCTTTACATCCATTACATTTTTTGAACATCCATGTGTTTCCATGCTTCTAAGCATGCTTCCATTGCATCTCATCCTTGTATGATCATTCATATGCATATTGTATGAATTTGCATCATCTCATAACACATTTGCATTGCATAATCACTTCTGACTTTGGTCTTTTCATCTCATTTCTTTTAGCTTTATGTTTTATGCATTCATACTAACATTTCAGGTACTTTTGGTAAGTTATCTGGGAGGTGGATTTGCCTTCACCTCCCATCTCTTCTTTCCTCTTCATTTGCATATTTGCTTATCTTTGAAGTGAACTTGCTTCAATTATGTTCTCTTCTTATTACTTTCTTTCTTTTAATTTACTTATCTTCTTCAGAAAGTAAGTAACTTATTCTTTCTCTCCTTCTCTTTTCATCTGCTTCTTCCATTAGTGGCCTTGAAGATCTTTTCTCTTAAGCCTCACAAACCATAGGATGTCCAAGCATGATAACTTTTAGGGTTGTGTATAGTCCCCCCTAGTCTTTTACCTTTGAGCCTCCTTGAGTCTCTCTTCTCATCTCATAATCAGAGGCTAAACTCTTAAAGCTTTAGGACTTTGGAATTAGGGTTATGCCTGCATCCTTATCTTAGGATGGAGTGTATAACTTTAATCCTTAGTGTTAAACCTTTAATTTGTTTACACCTCTTAATCAAAACACATTAATAATCACTAAGACTTTATCTTGTAACTTGGGCCTTACATTAGGGTTCTATCTCTTCCTTATGGGTAAGAGGGACTAACCCTAGTGTTTAATGGACAAGTCCTCCTCAAGTTGTCTTACAAACCATAAAATCCACTTCTTAATCTCATCCCTTCAATAAAATACATTTAATAAAGGCTTGTTATATAATTAATTTAATCCATAACCATGGATTAAGTTGAGGTATCTTCCTCAGCTTAAGTGTTCTCATCTATCATCCTTCTATTAGGATGGTGTAATGAGTTCACTAATCTGTGATTAGAGATTAAACTCATTACTTAACACTAAATAAAAAACCAAAAACATCTAAATAATCACAAGTAGGTTAATGATCTTAATCCTACATCACCGTGGTAATTAAGTTGAGGTGCTTATCTCACACTTAAGTAGGCTCATTATCCCTAATCAGGGAGGATATAATGAGTTTACAAACCCTTGTTTAGGCTTAAGCTCATAATCCTATTCCAAATACCAAAAACAATAAAAAACTGAAAACACAAAAACAAACAATAATTGTCTCCTTCGAGATTCTTTTCTCATCACACTCATTCACAAACGAGAACTCGCTTCTTCCGTCTAATGCAAGACAGTTAGCACTCGAGCCAGACGAGTCATACACTTGAGCATATGCAAGTAAGCAGTTCACAATCAATTCTTTTTTCAGTCTCTTTGAGTCGAACTACGGTGTTCTGACTTCCTCATTGCACGAGAGGATACGTAGGCATAACTTAACAGTTATCGAACAAAAGTCTCTGTGTCTTCCCCCTCTTTCAGCTTTCTTTTTAAGCCTCAGTTAGTTCGACTTCCTCATTGCACGAGAGGATACGTAGGCATAACTTAACAGTTATCGAACAAAAGTCTTTGTGTCTTCCCCCTCTTTCAGCTTTCTTTTTAAGCCTCAGTTCCTGAGCAATTCACATCCTTTTGCACTAACACTTGTACTTTCTTTCCCTAGCTTTTGCACACAAATAGCACATACACTTACCCCTTTTAAACACAATCTTGTAAGTGTGGATCTCGTCGAGTACGACGGACCATCTGGGTGTTAATACCTTCCCAGGTCGTAACCAACCCCCTTTCTCAGTTTCTCTGGTTCACAACCGTCTTATCCATCTCTTTCCAGGTTTATGCAGCATTACCTTTCCTTCGGGATAAAAATGCCTAGTTAGTGACTCTATTCAATTCAAACGTCTTTTTTCTTTCACCGAGAATTCGCGTTTACACCAGGATGAAAATCCGGGGAGCGACAGGTATACCTGCATGTACTTGGCATTCTTGACAACCTTTTTCAAATTCGACCCAATCTTTCAACATTGTTGGCCAATACATACATTGTCGAAATAATAACCATTTCATTTTATGGCCTGCTTGATGTGCGCCACATGTACCACTGTGCATGTTCGACAAAGCTATGTAAGCTTCATCTTCGCCCAAGCACTTCAGTAAAACTCCTTCTGCAGTCTTTTTAAATAATTCATTTCCAAGAAGCACGTAGCTTAAAACTTTGTACTTTACCTTTCTTTTGACTTTCTGATTTGGGTCTTGTAGATAATCTTTAATAGGTTTTCTCCAATCTTCAATTTCTGAATCACCTACATTGAAGATTTCAAAAATTTCTTTATCCCCATAACCTAATTTTATTGTCTCCAAATCTGATGAGGACAATTTGGTGGATATAACTCTTCCCCTTACTTCAATAGTTTTCTCCAAGTTTTCTTTCGACACTTTATAGCCTGATGCAAGTTGAGCTAGATCATTTGCTTCTTGATTCTCCAACCTAGGAATGTGTTTAATGGCTACATTTTCGAATATTTTAAGGAGTCTGTTAGCTATTACGAAATACATAATCAGATTTTCTTTGACACGTTTATATTCTTTCGTCAATTGTTTTATCACCAACTCAGAGTCACCCATTATTTCGACTCTTGTTGCCCCTAATTCCAACAATATTTCAAGTCCAACAATCATATCTTCATATTCTACTTCATTATTTGAACATAAGCCTTCGACCTTGTACTTGAATTTTGTTGGAATTTTGTCAGGAGAAATAATCAGTATCCCAACGCCAGTTCCGTTCTTATGACTGGAACCGTCGAAATACAACCTCCATGGCTCTAATTCGACATATTTTATTTCATTTTCATTTATTGAGTGGTCAACTATGAAGTCAACAACCACTTGTCCTTTAACAACCTTTAAAGGTAGATATTTCAAGGAATATTCTGCAATGCCAAAGCCCATTTCCCAATTCGACTATGCAATATAGATTTAGATAACATATACTTTATTACGTCGAAATGAGAGGAAACATATATATCAACTGGTTTTATATAGTGCTTTAACTTTGTACAAGAAAAATATACACACAAACATAATTTCTCTATCACACTATATCTGGTTGCAGCATCATTTAAGACTCTGCTGAGATAATAGATGGCTCTTTCGACGCCATTTTCTTCTTCTTGACACAACATGCTTCCCAAGGTTTTATCTGATGCTGAAATGTATAACCTCATGCTTCTTTTTCTACAAGGGGACATCAAAATTGGAGGACTAGCTAGATACTCTTTGATCTTGTCGAAGGCATCTTGTTGTTCTTGCCCCCATGCAAAGTCTTCCTTCTTTAGTCGAAGTAGAGGAGAGAAGGCTTGCGTTATTCCACTAAGGTTGGAGAAAAACCTTCTAAGAAAGTTGATTTTCCCTAGCAGAGACTACAATCCTTTTTTGTTGATGGCGCTTTCGCTTCCATTATGGCTTTGGCTTTGTTTTCATTTATTTAGATCCCTTTCTTATGGACCACAAAACCTAAGAAATCACCCGCCTGCACACCAAAAGAAAATTTAAGGGGGTTCATTTTTAAACCAAACCTCCTCATCCTTTCAAAGGATTGTCGAAGATGGTCTAAATGATATTTTCCTGAAACAAACTTGATTACAATATCATCAATATAAATTTGCATGAAAGTTTCAATAAAATCATGAAAAATTGAATTCATAGCCTGTTGGTAAGGTGCTCCAGCATTTTTCAAACCAAAGGGCATTACTACCCATTCGTAAGTCCCTATTGCTCCAGGACAACATAATGCTGTTTTAGAAACATCTTCTTCTGCAATAAAGATTTGATTATAGCCAGAGTATCCGTCTAGCATACATAAGTACTCATGGCATGTTGCAGAATCTATAAGCATTTTTGCTGCTGTCATAGGATATTCATCCTTTGGGGTAGCTGAGTTCAAGTCTCGAAAGTCAATACATACCCTTATTTTGCCATTTTTCTTAATTATAGGCACTATATTTGCAATCCATTCGACATACCTGGTTGTGCGGATGAATTTGCATTTCAGAAGTCTTTCGACCTCTTCTTTTATTTTCGACAGAATTTCTGGTGCGAAGCGTCTTGGAGTCTGCTTTACTGGCTTTTTTCCTTCCATTATTGGTAGCTTCAATTCGACCAAACTTCTATCTAAACCAGATATCTCGTCGTAGTCCCATGTGAAATAGTCCTTGAACTCTTTCAACAAATAGACTATTTCGACCTTGAACTGAGGGTCCATCTTAGCGCTTATGTAGGTTGGTCTCTTTTCTGCCCCCAGTCCCAAATTTATTTCTTCCAATGGATCATGCGCCACCATCTTCATGTTAGTTGACACTGGATCTTTTTCGAACCCTAGAGGTTCGTCATCATAGATGGCGTCAAGCTTCTGGTGTTGACATTCGCCCATCTGGTTGTCATCATAGTCTTTGTCAACGTCCCTTTGAGGACATTGTTCGTCATAATTTTCTTTGTTGGCTTCGACGGCCATATATTTCACTTCGGCTTCTAGAACTGCTTTGAGTTTATTTTCGGCTATATAAACCGTGATTTTTTCAAGAGTTGTTGCTTCAGTCATCATCATCAAATTCACTCCCCCAACCTGTTGGATCAATAGGATAAGTTCCCCATACGTGACTTGGTTCGCAAATTACTTCTCTGTCCCACTGAAAACCATGCGTTGGGTGAAGATACATGAAACAATAGGCGTTATCAGTTGCTTTCAAGTCGAATTCTGCTGGACTGCAGGGAGGTATGTGAGCCAAATTCTTGTCGAAACTTTGACTGTTTGCATTGTTTATTTCAGTCATAAAATAGCTTTGATATGCTTCAATATTCTCAACAATTCCATTAGGACGCCGGATAACTATCCACTGGTGCATTAAAGAAGGTATGTCTCCTATTCCATGAATTCATTCTCTTCCAAGCAGTAAGTTATAATTCGCCCTTGAAGCAATGACTATGAACATTGTTGGTATTTTTATGGTTCCAACAGTCAAGTTCACCTGGATAACACCCATGGTAGTTCCTACTTTCTTTTCATAATTCGACAGCACCATATTGCGAGGCTTTGCGTCAGAATCATCCTTCCCAATCTTCCTCAGCATGAAGTGGGGCATCAAATTTACTGCAGCTCCGCCATCCACCAGTATCTTATTTATACCAACATTCTCGACCTTTCCCTTAATGGATAAAGGCTTCAGGTGTCCTTTCATTGAGTCATCTGGCCTTTCAAAGAAAGCATTATTCTCTTTGACGGAACTGTTATTCATTATATAATAGCACACCAACCTGGGTCCCATTGTATTGTCTTCCATATTCTCTTTTTCATCTTCGACCTCCATAATCCTGTCGTAGTCCCTGGGAAGGACATACACCATATTGCAGACCACGTTGAATGAGCCCTCTGAGTCAGACTTGAAATCATCAGTTACTTCATCGTCTTCTGGCACTTTGTTATTGAGTTTCGACATCTCTAACATGCTGCTTGGTTTGTTCTTTTGGGAAGGCTCCTCTTCGCCTATGGCCTGGGTAGTTTTGCTTGATTCTGCATTGTTTTTGTTTACATTTTCCTTTTCAATTATGCTTCCTTATGCAGCTTTTTTTCCATTCCTCTTCTGCCTTTGAAATCTTCTCCATTGGGATCTTGACATAGGATTTTTCCCTTTGTAGTTCTCTGATGGGTATGGTCTTGGTTTTGGTCTTTCAATTTCTTTCTTTCCTTCTACTGAAGATCCTTTATGAATTTCAAAATTTCTCCACTTCTTTGGTCCTTGAGCATCCCTAATGGGCTGTGTAACACGGTGGGAGAACTGACTTTAGTTATGTTGCGGATAGCAAGAGTCGCCACCGACTTTTATTTTATCCAAAGGAAAGGCATAAAAGAACAGGAAAGACCTTTAAAAAGATTTTTGGGTCCGGGGGGTAGGTTATGTAAAGGGAAGGTGTTAGCACCCTTTACATCCATGGTTATCCATGGGCTCTTAGTTACTTAGCTCACTTTAAAATGTTTTTGAAAATGTGAAGTGTGTGAATAAAAATTTTCTTAAGTGTTTATAATGATCCATGTACGGATGCGTATAAACCTTTGTTTTGAAAATTGTTTGAAATGTGTGAAGTGTTTGAAAAGTTTTTGAAGAATGAGCAAGTAACTATGAGGAACCTACCCTAAGTTTAAATCTTTTCTGTTCTTGAATCCTTTAAATGATAAGACTAACCCTATTATTAAGGAATAGGTAGTCATTACCTTGGATGTAAGGGACAAGTGAAGGGACATCTGTTTATTTAGGCAACTGTGGGGTGTATTTAGCAATTCGAAGGGACTTATCATCTTTATTCGAAAGGGACAAGATCATTTACGAAGGCAACCATGAAGGGACTTGATCTTTTTATCTTTTAAGGGACTAGATGATATGAGAGAAGGGACTTTGCTTTACACCTTACTTGACCTTTTTTGTTAGGGCAACAATGAGAGGTATCCCTAAGGAAGTGAGACGGCGATCAAAGATCGACTTACGTGTGTGAGTGTACAATTTAAATATTTATCTTTTGAATTAAGTGATCTAAATTAATTTTAAATAAACATACATGTTACACTCCCTATTTACTAACCATAGCATAAAATAAATAATAAACATTATAAAATATTACATCCAGGAGCAATTACATAATAATGATAATAAAAGCAATTTAAATAAATAAAGCAAAATATTAAATAATAATAATAATTGGGTTAGTGAAAATAATAATAATAATAATTTAAAGATAAATGGGGTTAGTAATAATCATATAAACATAATTAATAATAATAATGAAATAAACAAGGATATTATAATAAACAAAATTTTTAAAAGTTAATAAGAAAATATAAACAATCATATTAATTATTATAAAATTTGAAGTTATATGTAAATTATAAAATTAAATCAATTATGAACATATTATGAAAAATAAATTACAAAAATTAGCAATTTTTAAACATATAATAGAAATTATTTTAATGCAAAATTAAATTATAAACAATAAGTTAAGCATTTTAATTTTTAATTATATTTACATACAAAAATTTAAATTATAAACAATTTATGTATTAACAAAAATTAACTATAGAATTTTAAATATAAATAATAAAAGAAGAAAATTAGGGTTTGAAAAGGATAAGTTTTTTAGGGTTTTAAAAAAAATAAATTAGGGTTTCTAATAATATTAACTTAATAACTAAATAAATATATACATATTCTTGATTTTAAATATATAATAATAAAAACTAGGTTTAGAATTTAGAAAAATAAATTAGAAGTTTTTTCTTAGAAAATATAAAATATTTACATATTATTTTCCTAGAATTATTTAAATATACATTAAACATGATTATATTTAATTAATAATAAAATAATTAACAAAACAATTAAATAAAACAAAAAAAAAACTGAAACTTACCTGGCTGGGAATTGAACCCAACACACTTTGCTTGCAAACACTCAGGCCAACAACATCTACCACCAGGCCAACGCGCGCGCAGGTGATGAAAGGGGGAGTCCAATTGGTTTTGTTCCATATCCTGAAAATCAAAGAAAAAAGAAAGAAAACAAAAGGCCTGGGGGGATCGAACCCAGGACCTTCAAGCAATCACACAAACACCTTAACCAATCCAGCTGGGAGAGCGCACCTGTACATAACCTCACCATAATTCATAATATATTAAAATGTCTAATTATCTGGAAAAACAAGAAAAAAAGGTGGTGAAGCCAGGATTCGAACGCAGGCCCTTTATGCACAACACATACGCTTCCTTCCACTGGGACAAGCACAAGCTTGTGATATAAAACAGAAACAAAAGATAAAAATATTAAAAACCAATTTCAAATTTCCAGCTTGCGCGCGCTGGGAGTCATCTTCAACCTCTGGATATTTGAATTTTGCTGCGAAAATTGCTACGAAATTACCTACGATTTTTCCTGCATTCAAAAACCTACGAAATTCATAATATTTGATACACATACAATTTTGCCAAATTGATCATGCCAACATGATCAATACAGTTCATTCAGGTTATTTGTGTCCTTAGAAGGTATTTATATAGGCTAAATCAAAGAACCCCAATTTCAAGCTCAAAACCCTAACATGGCATCTCACGGGTTATTCATGATTTCTTCAATTTCTTTGCCCATAAACGTTCTATACAACACCACAAACATGATTAGACAAACAAAACTCATCAAAACGCATTGAATAATTGAAATCGAAAAAAAAATAGTTTATGATCAAGAATGCTTCGGGATATGTTATATGAGTGGCTTTGGATGCAAATAAGTATTGGTTTCGACTCAATGATGTCCAGGGATCATTGTTGTGTTCTCAAAATACCTTCAAATGTCTTGTATGTTAAAATCCGAATTTGAGTTTGGAGAGGTTTTTGAAAATATGAAACTTACACTTTTGAGGCTGGAATTCGTGAATAGTGATTAGGGTTATCTCATGTACTTATAGTGTGATCAATTAGGTCAGAAAAACTTGATGCTTGTGTGAAAAAATTGATTCAAAAAGATAAGCTTTGAAAATCAAATATTTTTGCATGAACACCTTCTATTTTAGGCCAATCATCATGATCCTCTTACCACTTTGATACCAATCATATTTATGAATTTCTAGAAACTCAATCCTTTTTAAATCTTTGACTTTTATATTTTATTTTAATTTAAAATGATTTTTAATGAATTAAATCAAAATAAATAAAAATAAAATGATAAAAAATCTGATTTTTAAGGTCTTGGGTCGTGCATGAGGTTATAGTATGGATTGGGTCATCATATGGCAAGCCCATTTAGAAAAAATTGGTTTTAGACCTCCATTTTCTTCATAAACCAACCAAAAATTTCCCAACTTTGCAAGGGCACACATCCTTCAATTTTAATGCTATGAGGGTGTTCTTGGACATTTTGGAAAGCTTGAAGAGTCCTTTAACCTACCCCACTGGTTTCATGTTCATATCATTCACCACTCTCAAGTTATGCCCTTTTGAAGTTGTTGACTTTTTGTTGACTTTTAAAAGGACCTATAATGTCTTAACTCATACCTTCCAAATGAAGCATTTTTGGGCTTGGCTTGTGAGACACAAAGTTGTAGAGAATTCAATTTCCTTCAAAATGAGCTTTGTATGGAGACTTGGTGATGAAGAATGTGAAAGTTATGGCTGGTCAAAGTTCAGTTGACTTTTACTGAAGAAACCCTAATTTAGAAACTCCTGATTCTTGATGATCTGAACTATCCTTGATGAATCATGATCAACCCTTGATCAAATGATGAATTTCACTTCATATACTTGATGTTGGCAAAAAATCATGAAGTTTGACTTTGGTTTGACCACAGTTGACCTCAGTTTGACTTTTTAACTACTTTGACTGATTTTGACTTATCTGATCATCTGACTGAGCAAACCTTTGAGAAAAGTCTTGAAACTTGTCATGGGGGTTCTTACACACATATAAGATGTTATGAAGCTCACTTGAAGTCTTGAAAATTCATTTAGCCTGATTAAAGTCAAAACCCTAGTTTTGGATGCACTGCTTAGGAGGTGCATTGTCTGAGGGAATTGTCAACTCTTCTGACTATATGTGAACTTTGTGAACCTTGTGAACCATCATAAAATGTCTTGTGAACATTGTGAAGCTCATGGGAAGTATTGTGAACCTTGTGAACCTCATAAAGTGTTTTGTAAACTTCATGAAGCTCATGAAAGGTCTTGTAAGCCTTGTGAATCTTGTGAACCTTGTGAGCCTTCTTAGCACACAAAGTCTTGTATTGTGAGGGCAAATTTTGGGGTGCAACAGCTGCCCCTGTTCAATTTTCTGAAACCTGAGGTGTTAGATTGGTATATTTGCCAGTCGTGACCTGGAAGGTTGAAGGGGATTGAACACAAAAGCCCAAAAATTTGCACTCACCAGTGCGTAGAGTGATACAGATGACTAGTTGAATATGCTGGAGTGGGCTTAAAGATGCCACTTGGAGAAAAGTTCTTTAAATACATTTCTTGGAGGATAAAGCAGTCCAAAATATGAAGATGTAATGATAACTTTCAGGAAGATAAACAACGTCCCGAGATAGTAATATGCTTTTAGGAGGATAAAGCAGTCCTTAGGTAATAATATGCTTTCAGGAGGATAAAGCATTCCAAAATATGAAGGTATAATGATAGTTTTCAGGAAGATAAACAACGTCCCGAGGTAATAATATGCTTTCAGGAGGATAAAGCAGTCCTGAGGTAATGACATAACCTTTGGGAAGATAAACAACAGCCCAAGGAAATAATATGCTTTCAGGAGGATAAAGCAGTCCTGAGGGATTGATAGCTTTCAGAAGGATAAACAACGTTCTGAGGAAATAATAGGCTTTCAGAAGGATAAACAACATTCTGAGGAAATAATATGCTTTCAGGAGGATAAAGCAGTCCTGAGGTAGGGGTGATAGCTTTCAGGAAGATAAACAACGTCCTGAGGAAGTGGTAACCTTTGGGAAGATAAACAACGGCCCAAGGTAATAATATGCTTTCAGGAGTATGAACAACATCCTGAGGAAGTGATGATAGCTTTCAGGAAGATAAACAACGTCCCGAGGAGATAATATGCTTTCAGAAAGATGAACAACGTTCTGAGGTATAAGAAGCTTTCAGGAGGATAAAGCAGTCCTGAGGGATTGATAACTTTCAGGAGGATAAAGCAGTCCTGATAGCCACAAGTTGTTGATGAAGTTTGTTTGCTGGAGAATTAACCTAAAAAACAAGGTTATAACATTCTGTATGATAATATTAGTTTATGCATTATGTATGCATGTATAATATGATGTACTTAAGTAATATATTATGTATTTTATGGATATGTATGTTATGGTATGATGTAAATGATGTATGTATGCATCATGCAGCCTGAATCATCTGGATATCTTCGTATAACCACTGCTGGCCAGGGAAAATAAATCCCGATTTGTTGCTGAAGAGTATGAGGACCTTGTTCCCATCTTGTTTGATAGTATATTATACATAACCTCTCGTCTGCTGGGGATAGTAAGGTATACATAACCTTCCGTCTGCTGGGGATAGTAAGGTATATATAACCTCCCGTCTTCGTTCGATAGTAGGGTATATATAACCTCCCGTCTTCGTTCGTCGTACTCCTATTGGAAAGTAAATTCCCGAATATCCGTATGAGGATAAAAGATATGGATATAAATTCCAGGGGAGATGTGACTTGATGAAGATGGACTTGCCCTACTGAGGATTTGTAACTGTCTTGTAGAGATGAACCGGCGAAGCTTTGTTGAAATCCTTCCCTCGTTCGTCCTTAGTAAATACTATTACTGCATTTTCATGCATTTCTGGTAAACATCAATCATATTAAGCATACATGCATTTCTGGTAAACATCAATCATATTCAAAAGCATACATACATTCAAACACAACCAATGGACGTTTCGCTTATGTAAATAGGGTAAAAGTAAATCTGGATTCAAAAATGGAATTTCATTTATATCAAAGAGTGACCCATACATGGGTAAGTTTGTACAAGGAGACATAAACCCTAGTATGAGGATTTTGTCATAAATTTTTACAAAACAAGGAGAATCAGCTATGTGGGAAATAATCCTATTGAGTTTCAATTCTACTATTGCCATTATCTTCAAGTATCTCATCTTCTGCTGTTGAGACGGAAACGATTGGATTGAGCTTTATCTGTTCAAACTTGAGTAGGTAACACAACTGGTTGCAATTTCATGGGTGATCCAAACGAGACATAGTCGTACGCTTTAATCCCTAACTTTTGCCTGGATTGCCCTTTCAGGTTTTCAATCCACCGGGATACCCTTTTTTGCCCAAGCCGCCTTTTCAGGTTTTCGACTTGCCGGGTGTACATTTTTTTATATATATCCCTAATTTTTGCCCAAACCCTTTTGGTTTGCCGGGATGCCCTTATTTTTTCCTAGGCCAGTCAACCTAGCGGGTCTCTTTTCATGCGTAGTATTTTTTAACTATGTCTGCGTTTACAGGCTGTGGGAAGTCTTCACCATCCATAGTAGTAAGTATCATGGCACCTCCTGAAAATACTGTCTTGACTACAAATGGTCCTTCATATGTTGGAGTCCACTTGCCCCTAGGATCACCCTGTGGTAATATGATACGCTTGATTACCAAGTCACCAGCCTGATATACCTTTGGCTTAACCTTCTTGTTGAAAGCTTTGATCATTCGTTTTTGGTACATCTGGCCATGACAAACTGCTGCTAACCTCTTCTCATCAATCAAATTTATCTGGTCAAGTCGAGTCTGAATCCATTCATCTTCATCCAAGCCTGCATCCTTCATAATTCTTAAGGAGGGGATCTGAACTTCAATGGGTAGAACTGCTTCCATACCATAGACCAAGGAGAATGGGGTTGCTCCTGTTGAAGTACGTATTGTGGTACGATAACCATGAAGAGCAAATGGTAACATCTCATGCCAATCCTTGTATGTAACAGTCTTCTTCTGTACAATCTTCTTAATGTTCTTATTAGCAGCTTCAACTGCCCCATTCATCTTTGGACGATACGGAGAGGAGTTGTGATGCTTAATCTTGAACTGCGTGCAGAGATCAGTAATCATAGTGTTGTTCAGATTAGAGCCATTGTCAGTAATAATCCTTTCAGGGATGCCATACCTACATATGAGATTATTCTTAATGAATCGAGCCACAACATTCTTGGTAACAGATGCAAATGAAGCTGCCTCTACCCACTTCGTGAAGTAATCAATAGCAACCAGGATGAAACGATGACCATTAGAAGCAGTAGGCTTGATCTTACCAATCATATCAATGCCCCACATGGCAAACGGCCAAGGAGCAGTCAACACATTCAATGGTGATGGAGGTATATGGACTTTATCAGCATAAATTTGACACTTGTGACATGTTCTGGAGTGTTGATAGCAATCAGCTTCCATGGTAGACCAATAGTAACCTGCTCTCAATATCTTCTTTGCCATAGTATGACCACTAGAATGAGTGCCAAAGATCCCATCATGCATATCTTCCATAATCTTTGTTGCTTCCTTCTTATCCACACAACGAAGCATAGTTGAATCATGATTGCGCTTGTACAAAATCCCATTACTCAAGAAGAACTTAGCAGAAAACCTTCTCAGAAACTTCCTATCTTTGACAGATGCCCCTTCAGGGAATTCCTGAGCTTCAAGATATCTTTTCACTTCATAGAACCAAGGCTTCTCCTCTGCCCCTTCAGTGTCAATCTCATTGCAGTATGCAGGCTTCTCAAATCTATCAATAGTGATCTTGGGAGCTTCATCATCCCAGCTGATCTCAAACATAGATGCCATGGTGGCTAATGCATCTGCCAACTGATTCTCTCTCCGTGGAATATGTCCAAAGGTAATCTCCTTAAAATGTGGGATGAAAGACAACACATGCTCTCTGTAAGGAATGAGGTTATCATGCTTGGTATCCCAATCTCCTTTAATTTGACTTACTACCAGGGCTGAATCTCCATACACATCAAGGAACTGAATCTTCATATCAATAGCAGCTTTAATACCCAGGATACATGCCTCATACTCAGCCATGTTATTGGTACAATAGAAACAAAGTCTGGCAGTAATCGGGGTATGACAACCTTCAGGGGAACTAATCACAACACCAACACCATTACCAAGTGCATTAGAGGCACCATCAAAAACCATAGTCCATCGGGATCCTTGTTCAGGTCCATCATATTGTCCAGGTTCTTTGGTAATAATCATAATGTCTTCATCAGGGAACTCAAAACTCATGGACTGATAATCATCCACTGCTTGATGAGCCAAATGATCAGCAACAACACTTCCTTTAATAGCCTTCTGAGTAGTATACTGTATATCATATTCTGTCAAGATCATTTGCCATCTTGCAAATTCTTCCGGAGAGAGCAGGTTTCTCAAATATGTACTTGATTGGATCCATCTTTGAAATCAACAAGGTAGTATGAGTCAACATATACTGTCTTAGTCGGCGAGCAGTCCATGCCAAAGCACAGCAAGTTTTCTCGAGCAGTGAGTATCTTGTTTCACAGTCGGTAAACTTTTTGCTAAGGTAGTATATTGCTTGCTCTTTTCGACCAGACTCGTCATGTTGCCCCAAAACACACCCCATTGAGTTGTCTAACACTGTTAAGTACATAATCAAGGGTCTTCCATTAACTGGTGGCATCAAAATTGGAGGTTCTAGCAGGTATCTCTTGATTTCATCAAAGGCAGTCTGGCACTCATCATTCCATTCCATCACCTGATCTTTCTTCAACAACTTGAAGATTGGCTCACAGATGGCAGTTAATTGGGAAATAAATCTTGCAATGTAATTCTATCGTCCCAAAATACCTCTAACTTCCTTCTCAGTACGGGGAGCTGGCATCTCTCGTATAGCTTTTACTTTTGCAGGATCCACTTCAATACCTTTTCCACTGACAATGAAACCCAGGAGTTTACCAGACCTAACTCCAAAAGTACACTTGTTTGGGTTCAATCTCAACTTGTATTTCTTCAGCCTCTCAAACAACTTATGCAGATGATCAAGATGTTGTTCTTCATTCTGAGACCTGGCTATCATATCATCCACATACACTTCTATCTCATGATGAATCATATCATGAAACAAAGCCACCATAGCACGCTGATATGTTGCCCCTGCATTCTTCAAACCAAATGGCATCACCTTATAACAAAAGGTGCCCCACTATGTAACAAAGGTTGTCTTCTCCATATCTTCAGGTGCCATCTTGATCTGATTGTAACCAGAGAAACCATCCATAAAGGAGAATACCTTATGCTGAGCAGTGTTGTCTACCAGAACATCAATATGAGGAAGTGGAAAGTCATCTTTGGGGCTGGCCTTGTTCAAATCTCTGTAGTCTACACACATACGTACCTTACCATCTTTCTTAGGAACTGGTACCACATTTGCAACCCACTGAGGATAAGAAGTCACAGCTAAGAACCCTGCATTGAACTGTTTCATTACCTCTGCTTTGATCTTCTCTGACATTTCAGGACGCATACGACGAACCTTCTGTTTCTTTGGACGACAATCTTCTTTCACTGGTAAACGGTGAACCACAATGTCTGTATCTAACCCTGGCATATCTTCATAAGACCAAGCAAAGATCTCCACATAGTTACGTAACATTTGAACCAATCTGCTCTTGACACTATCCTCTAAATCAGCCCCTATCTTGACTTCTTTCCTGTTTTCTTTAGTTCCCAGATTCACAACTTCGACTGGCTCTTCATGTGGCTGTATGGCTTTCTCTTCTTGTTGTAACAACCTAGCAAGCTCTACAGGTACTTCACAATCGTCCTCATTTCCGTCTTCAGTTTGATAGATCGGATTCTCGAAATTATAATTGGCAATAGTAGAACTGTTATCAACAGGATCCAGAGTGGATGAGGATCTGCATTTTAGTGATGTGGGTGTGTGTAAGAACACATAGCTGATAAATGTAAAAAAATAAAAGAAAAGAAAGACAAAGAACACAATATTTACGAAACAAAACGTCCACTGATTTTTATTGAATGAAGTATGCAAATGAAATGACACCCCGTAACAAGCGCACCATTGTGCCCCGGGTAAGGCACAAGGCTTAAGAGTTCAATTGTTCAAGAAATTACAAACTTAAAAAACAATAACACAGTAATAGTATTTACTCCTGACTAAAGGAGATAGGGATAACATCTTCAGCTTTCCAATTATTGAGTCCAGCACCCACAGTAGGAAAAATCCAAGCATCCAGGTTGTAGTCTTCATCATAGTCACCCACAGCATTGATCTGATCTTTCATAACCCCTTGATTGGTGATACGAACAGCACGAGCACGACGAACAGCCTTCTGGGACTCTACAGTGAAACCCAAACCAAATTTGTCAGACTTGTATGGGATATCAGGAAGCTGACCCCAAATAGTACAACCACCTTCATCCACCACAGCTCTAGCATCTTTAAGGGAGGCCATTGTTGGAGGTATTCTGGTAACCACAGGAACTTTCTTGACAACCGGAGGAGCTACATAATCATTAACAATCCAAGGAACCACTTCAAATGTCTGACACAGAGTTTCAACGTATTCACCTTCCACTTCCAGATACTTGAAGGTGTTCACATGGCTGACAAAATATTCTTCCTCTCCATAGACAGTAACAACCTTTCCTTCTACCGGATATCTCAACTTCTGATGTAATGTATAGGTTACAGCACCTGCCCCATGGATCCAGGGACGACCAAGCAGACAAGAGTACGAAGGACGAATATCCATCACATAAAATGTAGCATTAAAAACCTGAGAACCAACTTTGATTGGGAGATCAATTTCTCCATGCACCACTCTTCTCGAACCATCAAAAGCCTTCACCACTATGTTACTGGGTTTCAGCACAACATCTTCAGGACTCAGCTTAGTCAGGACTTCCTTGGGCAACACATTCAGAGAGGAACCATTGTCTATCAATACATGTGACAGGGTAGTGTCCCTGCATTCAATTGAGATATGCAGGGCCCTGTTATGATCCCTCTTGGCAGGAGTCAAATCAGCATCAGAAAACCCTAACCCATTATCATAGGTCAGGTGGGCAACACAATTCTCAAACTGGTCAACAGAAATTGCATTGGGTACATGAGCAGTCTTCAGAAACTTAATCAAAGCTTTGGCATGAGCTTCAGAACATAACAACAAAGACAACATGGAAATCTTGGAGGGAGTGTGCCCCAATTGATCAACAATGTCATAATCACTCTTGCGAATGATTTTCAATACTTCTTCCATCTGCTTAGCAAGATCGTCAGCAGCTGGCACATCAGTAGGTATTGGTTCAATAACAGGACCTTTTCCCCGAGCATCAGTGGTGGAGGTAGCAGCAGGAGTAACTGCATTCTTGGAAGTAACTGGAGGAGAGAAGACTCTTCCACTTCGTGTGATCTTACTAGATCCAGCAATATTGTCAACATCAACAGGCACATCAGCAAAGGGTTCCTGCTTAACACCATGGATATAAACATTAGACCCATAATGCCAAGGCACAGCTTTATCAGACGTATACGGAATAGGACCAGGAGTGGTAATGACCAAAGGAGCCACTCTAGCTTCAGCAACAATCTTCACAGGGCCTTCAGCAGTAATCTTAATTGGACCCTTATGAGTGATTTTAACAGGACCTTTGGAAGTGATCCTTACTGGTACTCTATCAACCATATCAACCTCTTCAGTCTTCCTACCTTTAGTAATATGATCCACCATGCTCTCTATAGATGATGGAGTCCTCTCAAAAACTATGGTATACTTATCCATGAGACGTTGAATTCCATCTCTCAATCTCCAGCAACTATCCGGCTTATAGGTACAATATAGACAATCTTCACGACAACCTGGAAAGAACCCAGCTTGTACTAGCTTCTTCTTGATAACAGACAATGGTGTGGTCAATTCTGCAACTGAATAAATATGTAAATCTTCATCAATTGCATTGACAGTCTTCTCATGATTTGGCATGGGAGCAGTAATCACATTTGGAGTACCCGGAGGGTCAAACTCAATTTCTCCAGCCTCAATCATATCTTGAATTTTGTTCTTCAAGACCCAGCAACTATTAGTATCATGTCCCTAACAGTTTGAATGATATCCACATCGTGCATTGGGATTGTACCTGGGAGAGGTAACATTAGGATTCTGAGGAGCCTCTTTCAGAGTAATAAGTTCAGCCTTCAACAAGTGTTGCAATGCCTGAGCCATTGACATGTTGATCTTAGTGAACTGCCTTCTAGCCCTCTGTTGGTTGCCCTGTGGCTGCTCTGTTGTTGCAGGAGTTGGATTTGAAATATGAACTGCACTCACAGACTGATGCCTTCTATTACGATCAGGTTGACCATAAACAGCATTGGATTCTTTCTTCCTAGTGGGAGGCTTCTTTGTAGCACCTGATGAAGAAGTACCCACTTGAATCTTACCACTCTTTATACCATTTTCCACGCGCTCTCCTGTCATTATCAACTCAGTGAAGCCAGATGATGAGCTTCCAATGAGATGACTGTAAAAAGGACCATTCAGTGTACACATGAACATATCAACCAACTCCCTGTCAGTTAAAGGGGGTTGAACTCTTCCATCTAAATCTCTCCACTTCTGAGCATACTCCTTGAAACTTTCTTTGGCACCCATAGACATGCTTTGCAGCTGCATGCGAGTGGGAGCTAAATCAGCATTGTATTGATACTGCTTATAGAAAGCTTCAGCAAGATCATTCCAATCCCTGATGTTGACACTTTCCAATTGATAATACCACTCCAATTGAGCTCCAGATAAGCTCTCTTGGAAAAAATGGATCCACAACTTCTTATCAGCAGTGTGAGGTTGAATTCTTCTGACATAAGACCTCAGATGCAGCTTGGGACAAGAGACCCCATCATAAACAACAAATGTAGGAACCTTGAAACCAATGGGTATGACTACCCCAGATATCAGACTCAAATCTTCAAAATCCAGCCCGGAAGACTTCTGCAACTCCATAGCATCCATTCTATCCACCAACATCTTGAATTTGTCCTCATTAGGATCATGGTAGTAATTGGCCTCAGAATCAGAATCCCCCACAGTGTTGTGGAGACTGCCTCCCTCCTTTTCAGATTCTTCAGATTCATAGTCTTCAACCTGTTCTTTGGTCTTGACAGGACCTCTGAACCTTCTTCCCATGTTGATCAGGCCACCTGACCTTCTAGTCTTCTTAGTCTTCTTGGCCAGCAGTGTCTTCAATTCATCCTGCCCCTTGGACAAGTTCAGGATCAGCTCTTGGAACTGTGCATTTTGTGCCTGGAGATCCTTAACTGTTTGTTCAAGAGCCATTACTGAAATAAACAGCGAGAAGATGAGAAACCTGTGCACAATTATAAACCTGTGATGCAATGATATGATGTATTAATGCGTATGCAATGTTTTCAAGGACCGCAGGATTTAAATTTGCTTAAACAAACAAGAAGGTAAACTTCTATTAGTAATAAATTTGTTTTGCCTCTTGGGCTTACAGAAAATGAAATGCAATAAATACAATAGATGGGGTTTTAAGTCTCCCATGGACGTTTCCTCTTTGTGTTGAGGTATGAGTTGAGATTCCGTTCCTCGTGAAGTTGCTTTGTTAGTTCCAGAATTCTTTCTTGGCTTGCTTTGTAATGAGCCTCAAAAGTATCCCTTTGCTCCTTCAACTGGATCCAGGATCTCTGTAAGTCTTCCACATCAGTAGGCATGTCTGGGTGAAGGATGGTATAAGAAGTATCTCCTTCAGCAACAGGTTCCATGGTAACTGGCAGGATAGCAGGATATGGCATCATGAGAGTCTGAGCACGAGATCGCACCCATCTGAGATAAGCCTCCATAGGAATAGTGTACTTAGGCTCCAGAGTCTTGCTGTCAACCCTGTTTACTTTTCCCCATGCTCGTATGAATCTCTGACGGTAACCTTGAAGATCGTTGTCGTAATCAAACACAATGCCCTGAATCAACATGTCATGTGGACCATCACTCCGAGCGTAACCAAACTGTCGTAAAGCTAGAGAGGGGTTGTAGGTGATGCCTCCTCTTATGCCTAGAAGTGGCACATTAGGAAACTCCCCACAACGGTCAATGATGGTGACATTCTCCATAGATCTGGAGCACCAATGAATATCTGAATGCGAGAGTGACATGATCCTTTTGGACCATCTGAACCCTTGCTCATTCTTCATTACTGAGCGAGGAAGGTGAGAAATAAACCACCTAGATAGCAAAGGTATGCAACACATCAAAGTTCCTCTTGCCCTTGTAGTACGAGTATGAAGAGAATGTAGGATGTCTCCAAGCAATGTAGGCACTGGATTGTGACTCAGGAATATGTTGATGGCATGAACATCTATGAACTGATCTGGATTGGGGAACAACACTAAGCCATAAATCAGCAAGGCTAAGATCTCCTCAAAAGCATCATAGCTCATGGCCTTCAAGAACATTTGAGCCTTCTCTATCAACACCTTAGCAAGAATACCCTTGACTCCGCTTCTCATTTCTAGAACAATGTCAGACTTCTTCAGATGTAGAGCTGCAGCAATAACCTCAGGTTTAAGCTCTTTTTCCAAGCCTGTGAATGGTTTCTGATCAAGAACAGGTATACCCAGAAGTTTAGAGAACTCTTCCATTGTAGGAACCAGCTGGTAGTCAGGGAATGTGAAGCAATGGTTCTTAGGATCAAAGAACTGAAACAGAACACTCATCATGTCTTCATTGAACCCTGAAGTGACTAGATCCAATAGGTGACCATGTCTCTTGATGAACTGGGAGTGATCAGACACTTGAGAAACCAACTCTCTAAGCTTAACAGGTATGCCCACAAAGTTGATCCTGATGGTGTTTCTACGAGCAGAAGCCATGACCTGCAACAAAGAACAAAGATAAATCCTTTGGTCCTTGAAATGGTTAGGGAAAATGCTATGCTTATGATGCATGATGATGTCATGATGTTATGCTCAATCACAAACATGTGGCACACACAAGCAAGTCACACAATAGCCCTAGGTTTAAAGGCTTGCATGAGGTTCAAAGGTAAGTACCCTCCCCTGAAGTTAGTTGGTTCATCCTGTCCTACAAAAGTAACCATGTTCTAAGGGATCTCATTATCATTGATCCTTCACAAGGGTGGTTGTTCAGTAGGAAACTTACTTGCCAACCAAAACACTCCAAGTTTAGGATCTCAATGAGTGTAGTATCGAGTATCAACCAACTTCAGTCTGCACCAAAGCCGGTTATCTCACTACTTTCTAAAGGCCAAGATGAGTTAACTAGGGTTCTAAAAGTTAGTTAGTGCATTGACAACATATGGCAGCCTCATATTATCCTCAACTTGACTTAAGGAACATAAGCACCAACCAAGAAGTCACACTAACTATGGCCACCAGATCAACCATATCGGTATACGCCGTACAGTTTCCTTAGTCTATTGCCATTTACCTAAGGTACACTAGATCCGGGTTAGGACCTTTCACACATAAGAGCCCAACAAGTAAATATAAAGCAAACAAGGCAAACAATTTAAAGTGATCTAATTCCTAAGGGTACCCCTCTTTTATTAAGTCCCCAGCAGAGTCGCCAGTTCTGTAACACGGTGGGAGAACTGACTTTAGTTATGTTGCGGATAGCAAGAGTCGCCACCGACTTTTATTTTATCCAAAGGAAAGGCATAAAAGAACAGGAAAGACCTTTAAAAAGATTTTTGGGTCCGGGGGGTAGGTTATGTAAAGGGAAGGTGTTAGCACCCTTTACATCCATGGTTATCCATGGGCTCTTAGTTACTTAGCTCACTTTAAAATGTTTTTGAAAATGTGAAGTGTGTGAATAAAAATTTTCTTAAGTGTTTATAATGATCCATGTACGGATGCGTATAAACCTTTGTTTTGAAAATTGTTTGAAATGTGTGAAGTGTTTGAAAAGTTTTTGAAGAATGAGCAAGTAACTATGAGGAACCTACCCTAAGTTTAAATCTTTTCTGTTCTTGAATCCTTTAAATGATAAGACTAACCCTATTATTAAGGAATAGGTAGTCATTACCTTGGATGTAAGGGACAAGTGAAGGGACATCTGTTTATTTAGGCAACTGTGGGGTGTATTTAGCAATTTGAAGGGACTTATCATCTTTATTCGAAAGGGACAAGATCATTTACGAAGGCAACCATGAAGGGACTTGATCTTTTTATCTTTTAAGGGACTAGATGATATGAGAGAAGGGACTTTGCTTTACACCTTACTTGACCTTTTTTGTTTAGGCAACAATGAGAGGTATCCCTAAGGAAGTGAGACGGCGATCAAAGATCGACTTACGTGTGTGAGTGTACAATTTAAATATTTATCTTTTGAATTAAGTGATCTAAATTAATTTTAAATAAACATACATGTTACACTCCCTATTTACTAACCATAGCATAAAATAAATAATAAACATTATAAAATATTACATCCAGGAGCAATTACATAATAATGATAATAAAAGCAATTTAAATAAATAAAGCAAAATATTAAATAATAATAATAATTGGGTTAGTGAAAATAATAATAATAATAATTTAAAGATAAATGGGGTTAGTAATAATCATATAAACATAATTAATAATAATAATGAAATAAACAAGGATATTATAATAAACAAAATTTTTAAAAGTTAATAAGAAAATATAAACAATCATATTAATTATTATAAAATTTGAAGTTATATGTAAATTATAAAATTAAATCAATTATGAACATATTATGAAAAATAAATTACAAAAATTAAATTAGCAATTTTTAAACATATAATAGAAATTATTTTCATGCAAAATTAAATTATAAACAATAAGTTAAGCATTTTAATTTTTAATTATATTTACATACAAAAATTTAAATTATAAACAATTTATGTATTAACAAAAATTAACTCAAGAATTTTAAATATAAATAATAAAAGAAGAAAATTAGGGTTTGAAAAGGATAAGTTTTTTAGGGTTTTTAAAAAAATAAATTAGGGTTTCTAATAATATTAACTTAATAACTAAATTAATATATACATATTCTTGATTTTAAATATATAATAATAAAAACTAGGTTTAGAATTTAGAAAAATAAATTAGAAGTTTTTTCTTAGAAAATATAAAATATTTACATATTATTTTCCTAGAATTATTTAAATATACATTAAACATGATTATATTTAATTAATAATAAAATAATTAACAAAACAATTAAATAAAACAAAAAAAAACTGAAACTGAAACTTACCTGGCTGGGAATTGAACCCAGCACACTTTGCTTGCAAACACTCAGGCCAGCAACATCTACCACCAGGCCAACGCGCGCGCAGGTGATGAAAGGGGGAGTCTAATTGGTTTTGTTCCATATCCTGAAAATCAAAGAAAAAAGAAAGAAAACAAAAGGCCTGGGGGGATCGAACCCAGGACCTTCAAGCAATCACACAAACACCTTAACCAATCCAGCTGGGAGAGCGCACCTGTACATAACCTCACCATAATTCATAATATATTAAAATGTCTAATTATCTGGAAAAACAAGAAAAAAAGGTGGTGAAGCCAGGATTCGAACGCAGGCCCTTTATGCACAACACATACGCTTCCTTCCACTGGGACAAGCACAAGCTTGTGATATAAAACAGAAACAAAACATAAAAATATTAAAAACCAATTTCAAATTTCCAGCTTGCGCGCGCTGGGAGTCATCTTCAACCTCTGGATATTTGAATTTTGCTGCGAAAATTGCTACGAAATTACCTGCGATTTTTCCTGCATTCAAAAACCTACGAAATTCATAATATTTGATACACATACAATTTTGCCAAATTGATCATGCCAACATGATCAATACAGTTCATTCAGGTTATTTGTGTCCTTAGAAGGTATTTATATAGGCTAAATCAAAGAACCCCAATTTCAAGCTCAAAACCCTAACATGGCATCTCACGGGTTATTCATGATTTCTTCAATTTCTTTGCCCAGAAACGTTCTATACAACACCACAAACATGATTAGACAAACAAAACTCATCAAAACGCATTGAATAATTGAAATCGAAAAAAAAATAGTTTATGATCAAGAATACTTCGGGATATGCTATATGAGTGGTTTTGGATGCAAATAAGTATTGGTTTCGACTCAATGATGTCCAGGGATCATTGTTGTGTTCTCAAAATACCTTCAAATGTCTTGTATGTTAAAATCCGAATTTGAGTTTGGAGAGGTTTTTGAAAATATGAAACTTACACTTTTGAGGCTGGAATTCGTGAATAGTGATTAGGGTTATCTCATGTACTTATAGTGTGATCAATTAGGTCAGAAAAACTTGATGCTTGTGTGAAAAAATTGATTCAAAAAGATTCAAAAAGATAAGCTTTGAAAATCAAATATTTTTGCATGAACACCTTCTATTTTAGGCCAATCATCATGATCCTCTTACCACTTTGATACCAATCATATTTATGAATTTCTAGAAACTCAATCCTTTTTAAATCTTTGACTTTTATATTTTATTTTAATTTAAAATGATTTTTAATGAATTAAATCAAAATAAATAAAAATAAAATGATAAAAAATCTGATTTTTAAGGTCTTGGGTCGTGCATGAGGTTATAGTATGGATTGGGTCATCATATGGCAAGCCCATTTAGAAAAAATTGGTTTTAGACCTCCATTTTCTTCATAAACCAACCAAACATTTCCCAACTTTGCAAGGGCACACATCCTTCAATTTTAATGCTATGAGGGTGTTCTTGGACATTTTGGAAAGCTTGAAGAGTCCTCTAACCAACCCCACTGGTTTCATGTTCATATCATTCACCACTCTCAAGTTATGCCCTTTTGAAGTTGTTGACTTTTTGTTGACTTTTAAAAGGACCTATAATGTCTTAACTCATACCTTCCAAATGAAGCATTTTTGGGCTTGGCTTGTGAGACACAAAGTTGTAGAGAATTCAATTTCCTTAAAAATGAGCTTTGGATGGAGACTTGGTGATGAAGCATGTGAAAGTTATGGCTGGTCAAAGTTCAGTTGACTTTTACTGAAGAAACCCTAATTTAAAAACTCCTGATTCTTGATGATCTGAACTATCCTTGATGAATCATGATCAAACCTTGATCAAATGATGAATTTCACTTCATATACTTGATGTTGGCAAAAAATCATGAAGTTTGACTTTGGTTTGACCACAGTTGACCTCAGTTTGACTTTTTAACTACTTTGACTGATTTTGACTTATCTGATCATCTGACTGAGCAAACCTTTGAGAAAAGTCTTGAAACTTGTCATGGGGGTTCTTACACACATATAAGATGTTATGAAGCTCACTTGAAGTCTTGAAAATTCATTTAGCCTGATTAAAGTCAAAACCCTAGTTTTGGATGCACTGCTAAGGAGGTGCATTGTCTGAGGGAATTGTCAACTCTTCTGACTATATGTGAACTTTGTGAACCTTGTGAACCATCATAAAATGTCTTGTGAACATTGTGAAGCTCATGGGAAGTATTGTGAACCTTGTGAACCTCATAAAGTGTTTTGTAAACTTCATGAACCTCATGAAAGGTCTTGTAAGCCTTGTGAATCTTGTGAACCTTGTGAGCCTTCTTAGCACACAAAGTCTTGTATTGTGAGGGCAAATTTTGGGGTGCAACAGGCTGGACCCATTTATCATCAGCAACTTTTCTAGATGGTTTGTAGGTGTTCTAATGTCTTTCCCCAAACCTCTAGAGGTGATGCTCACTCCTTCTTGGGTCATATCTTCCAGTTTTGATTGCTGGGATTATCCCCCAGTTTCCTTTTTTCTGGGACTTATACACTGCTTCTAAATTTGCTACTGCCTTCCTATTGAAGATTGTACTGCAATATGGACATAACATCACTTCAAACTTCTTCCTTTGACACCTTTGGATGAATTCTGCCAGATTCTCATCCTCCTTTGGATATGCCAGCCTCTGGTACTCTTCTCGACGGCGATCCTCATCAGCTTTCTCTTGGTTTTTCTGAGACTAGTCCACCATGTTGATGTCTATCTTTTGTCCATCAGTAATACTTAATTTATTCATTTTTTCAGCAAGAGCTCCTTCGACTTCAATCTGGTTCTTGGTCAGGTAGAAAATTTTCTCTTTGATTCGTTGCTCTTTAGGATCCTCCATTGTTCTGCGCAGGATTCCATAAGTGGCAGGTTTTACAGGGCCTTCAACAGTTTCTGCCTTGATTCTTGTAATGTCCTTATTGACAGGTCCCACAGTGTTGACGCAGTTTGCAACATTACTCATTTTTATTTGGTCAGAGTCGAGACCCCCAGTAGCCTTGTCTCCAATGATGAGGCCTTTAGAAGCCTTCTTTTCGACGCTAAGGAAACTATTAAATGTCTCTTCATTGATGCTCACAGGAAAATCTTCCCATCCAGTTGGTTGGATTTTGTTGATGTCAATGCGAGAGCTTGTGGGAGCAGTGTATTTCACGAGATAATCGAACTTTCCATTGGGCTCCCCTAAAGTATCCCATATTATTCCATCTTCAACAATGTTGTTGTTATTTCCTTTGTTGAAACCTTCAGTAGTTTCCACCCATTTCTGGTTATTAAAGTCTTCAGTAACTTCAATTTTATCCTGACTGTCGAAACCTTCAGCAGTCTCAACTTTGTTTTGATTGTTGAAACCATCAGTAGTCTCAACTTTGTTTTGACTGTCGAAACCTTCAGTAGTCTCAACTTTGTTTTGACTGTCGAAACCTTCAGTAGTCTCAACTTTGTTGATGTAGTCATTTAATTCCTTCACATCAAGATATTCATTAACCTTGATCATTATTGGCAGGATCACACAGTCTTTGGATACTTCTTCCACTTCCGGCTGGTTTAGGAGATCATCAGCAATCCCCACCATGTTAATGTGGGTGTCGAAACCTTCAGTAGCTTCTATCATTTCAAAACTATCCTCAGATGCCTTTTCGACTTTGACCATATTCACAATGAATGGTTCAGCATAATTGGCTTCGAAAATCTACATAGGATTTGAATCAATCCTCATTTGTTGTTTTGATTTGTCTCCAAATTTCAATCTTCCATCACAGATTGCATTCTGAACAAGATCCCTGAAAAGGAAACATTGAGAAGTTTTATGACCCAAAAAGTTATGGTATTTACAAAAACCTCTCTTTTTTTGTTGGTCGACAGGAGGCTCTTTAGCGCCTGGTGGTTTTATTAACTGACCATCTTTAACCAACACATCGAAAATTTCGTCAGACTTGGTGACGTCAAACATATAAGTTCTTTTAGGAAACTTATCATTCTTTTCTGGTTCGACCAGATTATTTCCATTCGACGGAACTAGTACTTTACAAGAGTATGGTGCACCTTACTTTAGTTCTACTAAGTCAATTTCTTGTTCGTCGAAACTAACTGGTTCATTTTCGTCATAATCATCATCTTGGCATACTCCTACATATGCCATCCTCTCTTTTTTACTTTTATTTGCTCTAAATTTTTCAGCTTTTAACCTTTCGATTTGTCTCACCCTATCTGCTAGTTGTGCCATGTCTCTCAAATATTGAGTGTCTAATTTCTTTCTTATAGAATAATCTAGACCTCCTGCAGCCATTTCGACTAACTCTTGTTCTGGCACTTGTGTAAAACATCTTGCTTTTAGCAATCTGAACCTATTTAAGTAATCATCTATAGGCTCTAAAAATTTCCTCTTAACACTCGCTAATTCTTTCAAACCTATTATAGTTTGTCCCATATAAAATTGACCGTGGAATAATCTTTCTAACTGGGTCCACGTATATATGGAGTTTGCAGGTAAGGATGTAAACCAAGTAAATTCATTTTTTGTCAAAGAACTTGGGAAGTATTTCATTCTTAAATTTTCGTTGTGGGCTATTTCCCCTGCTTCGATCAAATAATGTGCTACATGTTCTATGGTGGATTCACTAGTATCCCCTAAATATTTGGTGAATTTGGGGATTTTCCACCTTGGGGGTAATTTCTGTAGTAGAACATATTCAGATAATGGGGAAGCATAACTAGGCCTTTGTAATCCTACATTTACCCCATTTTGCACCATTATCCTTTCAACCATGGTCGTTAAATTATTTTCGGCAGGCAAGTTATTACCCTCCTAGGCTCTTGTTGGACATGTATTTCGACACGAGGTTATTCGACCACTCCTCCATGGTTCCTAAGTTTGGGCTAGGGATTGTCTAAAGGTCTCTGTTTTATTGTGGGTTCCTCTTCGAAATTCACTACTGGGTTTTGAATTATTTGTTCTCTTTGTCAAATTTGAGGGACACCAAAAAAGTCAGCAATACGCGTCATCTGCGCTGCCAACATTTGGTTTGTTTGGGTAGTGTTTTGTATCAAAGGATTAAAAACTACTCTCATTTATTGTGTCAACATTTGGACCATATCATGATTACTTTCGTCTATTTGTTGTCGTATTACTTGTGCAAAATTATTCGTAATTGCTGGCATTTGGAATCCTGGTGGGGGTTGATTCAATCTTATATTCCCACCAGATCCTGATCCTTGTAATGGTGATGACCTATTCAATAAGGAATCAGAATAGACTGAGGATGCGTTTTGCAAACTTGCCATAGTGGTAGTAGGCATCCCATAAGGTTGTTCCCTACCAAACAAGGGCATTATAAAGTTCGTCGAAAAAGGTCTATGAATGTTCCCTATAGGGGGAGGTGTTCCCATGGACATTTGGTGTCTCATGGAAGAAAAAATAGGCGCATTATGAGATACTGCAAATGCAGGTGATGGCCCTGACGAAGAGGGTATGGCTTCTGATACAGAAATTGACACTGTATTTCCTCCAGTCGAAGGAGTGGGGGTAAGCACCGTAGTATTTTCATTTTAACTATGTGGCGGATTTTCTATTCTTCTTACTCTTGTTCGTTTAAGTCTTTCCACGTCGGTTACAACTAATTTACCGCTTCTTAGAATCATACAACGAAGTAGAAACTTTTTAACTAAGAGTTATTCTATTAAATTTTAAAAATTTTCACTGGTCCCACCGAGTGTGCCAATTTGTTCGCTGTCGAATTTGGCGAACAACCTCTGGTTTTCCAATCTCACTGAATTGGTTTACTTGCAGGATCAACCACACAAATCCTAGGACACATGTTCAAATTTAGATGAAATTCTGAGCTCTTAGAGTAAAAAATATTTTGATCCTTTATTTGATTGGTTATGTATTTCATATATGAATGATTTTGATTGGGTTACTTAAGTAAAAGTTTTGACAAAGTAAATTTGACAAAGTTGAAATTTGCATAAAGTAAATAATAAAGAATAAATGGCTGGGAAATGTAAAGGAAAAAATTGACAAAGAACTTTGAATTTGATAAAAACTTAAATAAATGGTGTTGTTCACTCGTACATTGCAGGAATTTTTTACAAGTTTTTTCACACGGGTACTTTAGAGTATATTGCAGGAATTTTTTACAAGTTTTTTCACACCCCCAATCTTAACAATCATTATCCTATTTATATATAAAATAAAATAACTTCTATCAACGGAAAAATCCTAAGACTAATGACACTTGACATTTTGCATGTTTTCTTTCTTCAAAGAGTTTACACGCGTCCTTTTGCCAAGTAAAATAACTGTCTGAATTCGAATTTATCCTTAATGACGAAACGACGCGTCCCTTCAGCCTTGTTGAATTGTCGAAACATAGCACATCAACCAAATCCGTAGAAACAATGCATCATCTCTCTTTGTCAAAATGTCGAACACTTCTGTTGTTACCCAACTTTGTCGAACTGTCGAAAACAACATGTCAACTAAAACTGTTGAAATATCCTTTTAAATATTTTTCTTCAGCTCTATTCCTTTATAAATATCCCTTGGAGTCAAAGAATGTCATTTTATCTTTCAAAACCATGGTGTCAAATTTATGTTCCTACAGTGTGTTTAGCTTTCTTATGAACCAAACAATGATCATGTTGTTGGTTGTTTTGGACTAGGTTTTATCGAGTTGTATGTTGTCCACTTAAAGCTTTTAAGAAAGAGTGTTTTGTACTTGACTGAAGCTTTTAAGAAAGGTCAAGAATTGTCTTTGAAATGTGTCTTCTTTTTCTTGATTGTTTGTTTGTCATCACTGCTGTTATTGAGGGGGTGAGAGGTGTCTCATATCTAGGAATTCTTAGATAGAACTTGAATTGGGTAGTGATTAAGTGAATAGGGTAAACTGAGTGGTTTAACTCTGAATTGATACTACTAATAGTGGAGTTCCTTCCTGGCTTGGTAGCCCCCAGAGTAGGTGTGTTTGCACCGAACTGAGTTAACAATAGCTTGTGTCTTTTACAGTTGTTTTTGTTTATTTACCTTGTTATTTTTTACAGTTGTCTTTGAAGCCCGATGAATATTAGAGCAAAGAGGAGGATGAGTTGGCTCTAGATAATTCTAAAGCCCTAAATGCTTTGTTCAATGGAATTGATAGAAACATATTCAGATTGGTGCATCATTGTGAATTGGCCAAGGAGGTTTGGGATATTCTCAAAACCACTCATGAAGGAACTTCCAAAGTCAAGATGTCAAGATTTCAGATGCTCACTACTAAATTTGAAAATCTGAGAATGAAAGAAGATGAGACTATTCATGATTTTTAAATGAACATTCTTGAGATTGCTAACACTTTAGGAGAAAAATGTCTGATGAAAAGCTTGTGAGGAAAATTCTCAGATATCTTCCCAAAAGATTTTCTATGAAGGTGACTGCTATAGAGGAGGCACGAGACATATGCAATATGAAAGTTGAAGATTTCATTGGATCTCTTCAAACATTTGAAATGGGGATTAGTGATATCCCTGAAAAGAAGAATAAAAGCATAACCCTTGTGTCTAATACTAAGGAAGAAGCAGAAGAAGGGGAAGTGGAAACTTAAGAAAGCCTGACAGAAGCTATTGCCATGATTGGAAGATAGTTCAACAAAGTTATGAAAAGGATGAATATGAATTCAAGGCCAAATGTCAGGAACACCTCATCTCACATCAATAAATCAAATGAGTCTAGCTGAAGGACAAAACCTGAAGAGAAGTCAAATCAAAGCAAAAGAGTTCAATGTCATGGTTGTGAGGGTTTTTGCCACATTAGAGCTGAATGTCCTACTTATCTAAAAAGACAAAAGAAAGGCATGTCTATTTCATGGTATGATGGAGATTTTGAAAGTGATTTTGAATAGGAATCAGCTAAACATATCACGGTTTTGACAGGGACGTGTATTTCTGATGATGACTCTAGTGAGGATGAGCTAACCTTTAAAGAACTTACAGCTTCTTATAGAAATTTATGTATAAGATGTGCCTAAGTGATTCAAGAAGGAGAAAAGAAGAAAAAGATCATAGCAAACCAGAAGGCTAAAAAGGAAGAGCATCTAACAACAATATCCAATCTTAACAATAAAGTCATCATGCTGAATTCTAAGCTTGATCAAATGACCAAATCCATCAGAATGCTGAATAGTGGACCTGAAACACTGGATGGGATTCTTCATATTGGAAAAAGTGCTAGAGACTTGTCTGATATAGGATTTGATGGTACTAAAAACAATTCCTCAACTAGAAGCCAACCTGAACTCAAGAAGGGTGTTTCAAATCAGATGTCAAAACCAATGTCTCAACATCATGGTAAATGAAGATCAAATCATCAAAGGAAAAGATATCAAAGATGGAGGTGTCATTACTGTGGCAGATTTGGTCACATAAAACCTTTATGTTACAGACTTCATGGATATCCTGATCATAATCCTCAACCTAGACCTAACCAAAACATGAACATCAAGAAACAACAATGGGTTCCTAAGAATGTTTCCTTGATAGCTCATACTTCTCTTAGAGTATCAGCTAAAGAGGATTGTCATTTTGATAGTGGTTATTCTAGGCATATGACTAGAATAAAAAATTTGTTGGTTGACATCAAACCTCACTCTACCAGCTATGTATCTTTTGGTGATGAAGCTAAAGGAGAAATCAAAGGGGTTGGAAAACTTGAGTGTTCAGGTGTTCCAAATCTTGATGGTGTTTTACTTGTGAAAGAATTGAATGCTAATCTCACTAGCATCAGTCAATTGTGTGATCAACGATTTAATGTCAATTTCACCAAATCTGAATGTCTTGTCACATATGAAGAAAAGGCAGTGATCATGGAGAGAGTCAGGTCTAGAGATAAATGTTATCTCTGGGTTAATCAAGATTCCAGATACTCATTTGTGTGTTCTATATCCAAAGAAGATGAAGTTAAATTGCGGCATCAAAAACTGGGTCATCTTCATCTAAGAAGGATGTAAAATATAACTATGGAAGCTGTAAGAGGAATTCCTAAGCTTCAGATTGATGAAGGAAAAATGTGTGGTGAATGTCAAGCGGGAAAGCAAACCAAGATGTCACATCCAAATATTTGACATCTTACTACATCTAAAGTCTTGGAGCTATTACACATGGACTTGATGGGTCCCATGTAGGTGGAAAGTCTTGGTGGGAAGAGGTATGCTTATGTGGTGGTGGTTGATTACTCAAGGTTAACTTGGATAAATTTTATTAAATAGAAATCTGATGTTTTTGATGTGTTCAAGGACCTTTGTCAAAGACTTCAAAGGGAAAAAGAGAGTTGTGTTATCAGAATTAGAAGTGATCATGGGAAGGAATTTGAGAATCAAAAGTTCTTTGAGTTTTGTTCATCTGAAGGAATCAACCATGAATTTTATTCTCCCATTACTCCTCAGCAAAATGGGGGTGTGGAAAGGAAGAACAAAACTATTCAAGAATCAGTTACGGCCATGATTCATGCCAAGAAACTTCCTATGTATTTTTGGGCTGAAGCTATGAATACTGTTTGCTATGCTCATAATAGAATCACCTTGAGAAAGGGAACTCCTGCTACTCTCTATGAGATCTGGAAGGGAAGAAAACCTAATGTTGAATACTTTCATGTGTTTGGTAGTAAGTGTTATATTCTGGAAGATAGAGAATAATGAAGAAAGATGGACCCCAAAAATGATGAAGGTATATTTATGGGTTACTCTACTAACAACAGAGCTTATAGAGTTTTCAACTCTAGAATAAGAGTCATGATGGAATCCATAAATGTGATTATTGATGATCTATATAAAGAAGCTGATGTCACAGATGATGTTGGAACATTCTTTGATTCTCCAGTTAAAGTTAGTGATAAAGAAGGTGATCAACATCCAACTATCTCAAAATATGATTCAGAACCGACAAACAAGGGACCCTCTATTAGAATTCAAAAAAACCATCCTAAAGATCTTATTATAGGTGATCCTAACAGTGGAGTTGTGACTAGATCAAGGGATGTCATCTAAAATTCTTGTTTTGTGTCAAAGATTGAACCTAAAAATCTTAAGGAAGCATTGACTGATGAATTTTGGATCAATGCTATGCAAGATGAGCTAGAACAGTTTAAAATAAATGAAGTGTGGGAACTTGTTCCAAGACCTGAAGGAACCAATGTTATTGGTACTAAATTGGTGTATGATCACACTAAATTTCACCGTATTTCTGACTCCGATTTCGCATGCATTCTTAGCTTTTATTGTTATTTTGTTATGTTATTACTTTGTTTTTCTTTGTTTTCAGGTTTTTTTTATGTAATCGGGGCTTAAATCGAGAAAAGGAGCGAAAAAGGAGTGGAAACGGACGAAAACCTAGAAATTCAGCGTTTTACACTTACGGCATCCACCGTGGCGGGCGCCATGGGGTCTGCCATGACGTGGCCACGTCTCAAGACCACTCCACAACTGCCAAGACCCACGATCCCCACTCTTTCATCCCATATCAGTCATATGGCGGGCGCCATGGCCTTGTGGCGGGCGCCACAAGGCAAAAACAGTTTCCCTCCAATTTTTAGTGGAGGGGGCATCCTGGTCTTTTCCTGCATTTAATTTTCCTATAAATAGGACCTTAGATTTTCATTTTTTAATATCCAAACTTAGAATCTCTTAGGCATATATCAGTTTTAAAGCAGTTATCATTCCATATCGGGGTGTTACTGCAATCGAGTGATCGAGTCTGTATACGTCTGTGTGATCGAGTTTTGGAGCACTCTGGGAGGAAGTTAATCCTGCCGCCATTTTAATTCCAGTTTGTATTTTACTTTTCCACATTGCTTTACTTTTATTTATTTCTCGAACTGCTTTACTTTATTTATTTCTCGCACTACTTTCCTTTATTTATTTCCCGCACTCGCTTTACTTTATTTATTTCTCGCACTCGCACTACTTTCGTTTATTTTCCGCACTCACTTTAAATACCTTTATTTCTCGCACTCGCACTAATTTTATTTACTTTCCGCACTCGCATTAAATTACTTTTATGAAAAATTACAAAAAGAACTTTTACTTTACTATGTCTAACTAAATCCATAAAGGTTAGAATGTAAGGATCATAATTAAACCAGTAATCCGTACAATTGTTCGTGGAAACACTTAAGGGCTATTTTATCTTTCAAAAACAGCCAAATGTAGCCAAAAGAGCTTTGTCTAGTTCATTAGGAGTTTTTAGATTAAAAAGAAAAGAGATTTTAAAACGATTTTCGGACGCGTTATGAAGTTTAGAGTCTGGTTCATGAGAACCTCTTTTTGCTAAGAAATCCAGGTTAAAATACTTTTCAACTTAGTTAAGATACTATATTTCTTAAAAATAGGTTTACTACTCTAACGCAGTACACACCTTTTTATCCGTGACAATAGGAGGGGTTGATTAGAGAGTACAACTCGGTTCTGAATACGCGAAAGCGACGGTTCCTGTTAAATTAGTTCTTTTCAAAGTGGAAAACATTGCCCATAAGTAGTTCCATTAGCAAGTACCGCATTATCAATTGATTACGTGAATTACATTCGAGCCTGCCTTTGTTTATTGTTTAAAAACTTATTATTTATTTACCATTGCGCACTCCTTAAAACTCTTATATTCAGTTGCCTTATATACACACCATAACAACAGGTACGATAGATTGACACTTGGTCTCTGTGGATTCGACAATCTTTTATATTACTCTGACGTGTTCGTACACTTGTGAAAAACACGCATCAAGTTTTTGGCGCCGTTGCCGGGGACCAATTTCGTCAAATTTCATACCCTGTAGTTATACTGTTTAGACTAAGGTTGTTACCCGTCGGTCAATGCGAAAGACTCGCAGTGCCGGAAGTTTAGTAGACCCTCTAGCTGAACCTGAACGTTACGCTCGTGCACGTTTGTTTTTCCATAGGAATAGGAAAGCTATGGCCGAAGATCAAAACCGAAGACCTCTTAAGGACTTCTCCCAACCATCAAACGAGGAACCTAGTTCTAGTATAGTAAACCCTTCTATCCCAGCAATAATTTTGAACTTAAACCATCCCTGCTGCAATTAGTGCAACAGAGACAATTCACAGGTCTCGCTACTGATAACCCGAACCAACATTTAAAAAACTTTCTTCAGTTAGCAGACACCTTTAAAACCAATGGAGCTTCTCCTGAGGCGATACGCTTAAGATTATTTCCTTTTTCCCTCAGAGATAAAGCTCTATCATGGTTAGATTCCCTTCCACCCAATTCAATAACAACTTGGGATGACCTTAGGAAAGTATTCCTTCCTAGATATTTTCCCCCAAGTAAGACCGCTCTTCTTCGAAACCTAATAACCAGATTTACCCAACACCAAGGAGAGTCGTTGTTCGAAGCCTGGGAGAGATATAAAGAACTATTAAGAGCATGCCCACATCATGGCTTAGAGAATTGGATAATCATTCAAACCTTCTATAATGGACTTCATTATAACACTAAGATGACCATCGACGCTGCTGCTGGTGGCGCACTGATGAACAAACCTTACCCTGAAGCTAGTGCCCTTATCGAGGATATGGCTCAAAACCATCAATCATGGGGACTAGAACGGGCGACAGTGGAAAAGAAGGAAGCCCAAGGAGGAATACATGAGCTAAACTCTATAGACATGATGCAAGCTAAAATGGACGCGTTGGCCCTTAGAGTCGAACATATGTGTACAACTCCGAATACTGTAGCCGCAGTTTCGCCGAATTGTGAGATATGTGGGACGCAAGGACACCAATCCACCGAATGCAATCTGTTGAATGAGACCAACACTGAGCAAGTGAACTACTATTGGGACGAACCATTTCTTTTCAAGAGAGGTAAAGATGGCATTTTCCGCCGTTGTGTTCCAGAAGAAGAGGTACATAATATAATTGAGCATTGTCACTCTGCACCCTATGGTGGACATGCAAGTACATATAAGACCTACGCCAAGATTCTTCAAGCTGGCCTATTCTGGGCTACTATGTGGCGTGATGTCGATGCTTTCATTGTCAAGTGTGACAGATGCCAACGCACAGGAAACATTTCAAGACGTAATGAAATGCCTCTGAGAAATATCCAAGAAGTGGAACTCTTCGACGTATGGGGTATAGACTTTATGGGACCATTCCACCATCTTTTAGAAATCAGTACATCTTAGTAGCTGTTGACTACGTGTCTAAATGGATTGAAGCTATCGCCGCACCCACGAACGACACCAGAGTAGTCATCAAATTATTCAAAAACTATATATTTCCCAGGTTTGGAACACCCCGTTTAGTCATAAGTGATGGAGGATCACACTTCATATCGAGAATATTTGATAAACTTTTAAGCAAATATGGAGTTAAGCATAGAGTAGCAATACCATACCACCCACAGACCAATGGACAAGTGGAAGTATCTAATAGGGAGATCAAACAAATTCTTGAGAAGACTGTCTCTATATCTAGAAAAGATTGGTCGCAGAAACTTCAAGAAGCATTGTGGGCCTATAGAACCGCTTTCAAAACCCCTATAGGAACAACCCCTTATCAACTGGTCTATGGAAAATCATGTCACTTACCTTTTGAATTGGAGCATAAGGCCTATTGGGCCATCAAAACTTTGAATTTGGATTACTTGACTGCTGGTGAAAAACGTATCCTTGATATCCACAAATTAGAAGAGCTCAGACAATCTGCCTACGAAAATGCCATCATATACAAAGAAAGAACAAAAGCTTGGCATGACAAAAGAATCATAAGAAGAGACTTCAAAATAGGCGATCCTGTTCTCCTGTTCGATTCTAGGTTACGACTTTTTCCAGGGAAGCTTCGTTCGAGATGGACTGGCCCTTTCGAAGTATCTAAGATTCTAAGATCTGGTGCTATTGAAATCAAGAACCAAACATGTAAATCGTTCATCGTCAATGGACAGAGGTTGAAGCCCTCCGAAGGTGGTGACATCCCAACAACATACACCTGCCATACTCTGAGTGATCCACCGTATCCTTCAAATGATGTATAAAATTCGGTCGTCGAGCTAATGACGTTAAACAAGCGCTGCATGGGAGGCAACCCATGGTTTTTCTTATTTACGTACTATTTATTTATTTTTACTTTATTTTAATTTATTTACTTTATTATTATGTCAGGACTAACGATTGAATGTTTTATGTGATTTCAGGACTTGTTTGCTAACCTTGTGCAGAATGCAGAACCACGATGACATGCACGTGGCCTTTAGAGACGACGCACAGAGAAAGCGTTACTATGTCCACATGAGACGCCCTATGGCACCTACCAGATACCCTGACCATGATTGCATGGATGCCTTGGGGATAGAGCTAATCGTCAGATTCTTATGCCATCAACTCCAGTGGGACCAGTTTGACGATAGGAACAACACTTACAGGAACTTGACTCTAGAGTTCCTCAGCTCATTTCATTATGATCCTTGGGCTGGACCCGATGGACACGTTGTTTTCAGGTTATTCGGGATTGACTACTCCTTCTCTCACAAAGAGTTTGGTGATTTACTAGGTTTTCAGACTACTCCTGATGCTATTCCAAAGACACCGATGGGGTTTTTTATGAGCAGAGAAGTGGAAATGTTTTGGTCTAAAATCTCAGGTGGAGGGAGCCAAGATCCTTCCACCCAGTTTTCTCAGGTAATCCACAACCATGCGTTAAGGTACTTCCAGATGATTCTAGCATATTCTTTCCTAGGTTTGCCAGATACAGAGACCCTGCTAAGCGAAGAGGAGATTTTCCTATTGTTTTGTGCGACTCAGTCTCGCTCAATTGCTTGTGGCAACTTTCTGTTGAAGGGCCTTGCTAGTGTTGCCAGATCATCTGTAGGCATCATACATGTCGGTGGGATTGTTACACAGATAGCTACTGCATTGGGTTTGTCTCGCAAATTATTGCATCTCAGGACCTTCTGCTGCTACACCACCCTGGATGTTGACTTTTGTCTTGACAGAGGACTGATGAGGAGGGCCTCTTTTGAGCCCAACATGTTTAGATTACTGATCGACGGCGAAGTGATACATTACTTTACATTACAAGACCCGCTGATGACTAGTATCCATGATCCTGCTAATTGGAGTTATGCTCTAGAGGGTTATGGAGAGACTGTCGAAGAGCCGAAATCACCTCCCGCCGTTGAGTACACTCCTACACCTCTTACTCCCCGAATCACTGTTATGTCTAACAATATGTCTCTGCAGCCGCCTGATCTACAAACTCAGATCTATGAGCTCCGTAAGGAGACTTCCTTGCTCAAGCAGGACGTAGCGGACTTGGAATTACAGATTCAGGTATCTGATCTCACTCATGCCTCAGAGGCCGATGCTCTATATCAGGAGATTGAAGAGCTTCGGAGGGAGATAGCTGAGATTCGTGGATCAAACTAGGAGGAGAAGCCTACCACATGATTCGTTCTACACTGACGATATTACCCTAGTATTTAATTTCTTTTTTTCATGCTTTATTTTATTTCTCGCATCTCCAGTCATATCTTACATTATTGCATCTATTACATTTGTTTTTTCATGTACTTCGAGTTTATCTCATATATATATTATTTCATGCACTAATGTTGATTTTTCTCTTTTCATTTTGATTTTTTTTTATTATTTTATTTTGTCGAGCAAAGAAAAAATATATATAAGACAAAAATATTTTCATTTTTGTCTTCATAAAAAAAATATGCAAGCCTCATGCCTTGGAAAAGAGAAGAAAACGCTATCCAGACCCCCCGAAGACCAAAGGTGCAAAGAGGGCCCAAAGGAGGATTTAAAAAATCCAAGGCCCATCAGGGATTTGCCTTGTGGCGGGCGCCACAGGCCCATGGCGGGCGCCATGCCGTCCTCCCCTAAAACGGGGCTGAACCTTCATTTTCACCATTTTCACACCTTCCATCTTCAAAAACCCATTTTTACAAGTTTCAAAAACCCCATTGAACCCCATTAAAGCTCCCCCATTTCCAAAATACCCATCATCTATAAAACCTATCCAAAATCCATTTCCATTTTCATCCACCACAAACCATAAAAATCAAACCTTTATCATTTCTCTCATAAACCATTTTCTACCATTTTTTAAGGAGCAACAACAATGGAGTTCAATGGATTTCTTCTTCGCGATGGAAGACCGGGTGATAGGCAAAGGAAAATTATTCAGAGGCTTCAGAGTCGAGAAATTCTCTCGACTAGGTACGTCGATGATAACTGTCTGTATGCTTTGGGTCTTTATCATAGTGTTCTCCATTTATTAGATTTTTTAGGCTTGCATAATATTTTTATTAATCAGGAACCTACCTATGAGAGGCTGACAGTTGAGTTTTTAAGTTCATTGATATACACTGTCAGTCCTAACACTGCTAGCACAGTCAGTACTGTTAATTTTAGACTGTTTGGAATTGAATATGAATTCAGTACCGACGAACTAACAGGCTTGTTAGGAATCCCTCATAGGGAAGGTGCAATTTGTGAGGCACCTTTGGATGCGGAATGGTCGGCCGAGGTATTTTCCTTCTGGCAGAGGCTTTCAAGTACTTCAATAAATTCTTTTGAAGGAATACTTGCGTCGACCATTCATAACCCGACCATAAGAGTTTTCAGATATCTTTTGGCATGTACTATTTTTGGCCGGGAGAGTCCAAACAAGGTAAATGCTAGAAAACTCCTATATTTGCAAGGATGCCTCATTGGTACCCATATCAATCCGGTCCCGTTTATGCTTGCACATATGGCTTTACTTACTAATAAAACAAGACCGATTGTTTTTGGAGGGCTTGTTACGTCTATTGCTCGGGCTCTTGACCTGAACAATGAGATAGCTACACTTGAACCACTACCTCCTCTCACAATTAATTTAAAATTTCTAAAAGACATGAAATTGTGTCGAACAAGGAGAGAAGGTGGTTATGAGTTGATGGTTCGTAGGGTAGCTATCCCATCTGTTGCTTTACCTTGCAGTAGACGTACTGATGTACGTAATGAAAGGAACTGGACCTATGATCTGAATGCTCCACCTGTTTTGGGTCCACTTCCTCCTAATATTCCTGATGGGGAGGCACATGACACTGATGAAGAGTATGATCGGAGAGAGCAGTCTCCCATACCTCACATGTCCCCCCATCGTCCTTCACAGTCACACACCGCACCATCTTCCTCTAACCCTGTTGCAGGTGCTGCTCCTGGATTCTATGTCACTGAGGAGATGTGGCGTGATATGACAGCTAGAGAGGAAAGGCGAGACGGCCTTCTCTCTACTATTTCACAGCAACTGACGGACAACATGAACTTCATGCAACAATCACGATTGGTTTCGGATCGTGCTTACAGCAACGTTTGTCGTACCTTGAACGATATCACATTAGAGCAGGACCGTCAGAGAGAATTCAACCGCCGGCACTACCAGCTTATGGAGGCCACTCAGGGTTCCATCTTAGGTAACCTTCGAGAGGTCCGGGGTTCCCAGGCTGCCTTATCGGCACGACTCGACCGGAGGGACCAGCATCGCAGTAGATCCCGTCGTTCCAGACCATCACAGCAGGACGGCGAGGGCACCAGTGCTCCTCCACAGTAGTTTTTTCAGGTTACCCTCCTTATCTTATTTCGAAACATTGGGGACAATGTTCGATTTAAGTGTGGGAGGGGATTTTATTTCTTTCTGTCATTTCCCTTTTTAGTTATTTATTTGCTTTCAGTTATTTCCCTTTTCAGTAAGTTATTTAGTTTAATTTTCTTAGATAATGCATGAGTCTGACGAGTCACCAGTATAGTGTATTTTTAGTATATCCTCATTTTTCCCCATTTCCTTAGCCTTACTAGAAAATTTTTAAAAAGAAAACAATGTTGTTTCACATGTTTTTTGGGCTTTGAGACAGGTTTAGATTAGGATGTGGTGACTCAGGTTAACTTTTTGAAACATCAGCACCATTTTAGCACCATATACCTCTTGAATATAGGAATCACTCCTAAACCCCACACCATGGCCTTTATTATCATTCAAAAAATTGTCCTAAGTAGTTTATTCTAGCAGTCAGCTCCGGCCTAAGCATGCTCTACGTAGGGGGCCGATGAACATAAGTGAATGATCCAGTGCTAATAAAAAAAGGAAAAAAGGCAAACTCTGGGATAGGTGACCCTCACAAAGTCATTTAAACCGAAAAAAAGAGAAGAAAAATTTTTTGCCACAAAAAGAAAAAAATTGCAGTCACCTATTGTTAGTTGGTTCAGAGGTATCTGGCACTGAACTTGGTAGGGCGGATTACGATCCGATCCCCCGCAGCTACAATTAGGTCAAATAAAATAGGTTTACACATGCTTATGTGCCTTAAACCTTATGTTATGGATCAGAATCACTAACCGGTCACTCTACTATGAAGCATGTACGGATAACGGGCTTAATGTGATTGCGCCTGAATGAAAAGGACCCAAAAAGATGAGAAGATAGGCCTAGGTATTGTGGGATGACATGAAGTGGTTAATATAGGATTGAAGTTTGTGTCTGTGTTATTGTGGTACCCTTGGTTCACTTAGTTAGCACCTGTCACTGCATCCTGACTTGAACTTAGAAGCCCTTTAGCCCGAAGACACGTGTTGACACCATTTTTTCTCTTGAGCTTTAATGTTTGCTTGAGGACAAGCAAAGGTCTAAGTATGGGAGAATTTGATCACACTAAATTTCACTGTATTTCTGACTCCGATTTCGCATGCATTCTTAGCTTTTATTGTTATTTTGTTATGTTATTACTTTGTTTTTCTTTGTTTTCAGGTTTTTTATGTAATCGGGGCTTAAATCGAGAAAACGAGCGAAAAAGGAGTGGAAACGGACGAAAACCTAGAAATTCAGCGTTTTACACTTACAGCATCCACCGTGGCGGGCGCCATGGGGTCTGCCATGACGTGGCCACATCTCAAGACCACTCCACAACTGCCAAGACCCACGATCCCCACTCTTTCATCCCATATCAGTCCTATGGCGGGCGCCACAAGGCAAAAACAGTTTCCCTCCACTTTTTAGTGGAGGGGGCATCCTGGTATTTTCCTGCATTTAGTTTTCCTATAAATAGGACCTTAGATTTTCGTTTTTTAATATCCAAACTTAGAATCTCTTAGGCATATATCAGTTTTAAAGCAGTTATCATTCCACACCAGGGTGTTACTGCAATCGAGTGATCGAGTCTGTATACGTCTGTGTGATCGAGTTTTGGAGCACTCTGGGAGGAAGTTAATCCTGCCGCCATTTTAATTCCAATTCGTATTTTACTTTTCCGCATTGCTTTACTTTTATTTATTTCTCGCACTGCTTTACTTTATTTATTTCTCACACTGCTTTACTTTATTTATTTCCCGCACTCGCTTTACTTTATTTATTTCTCGCACTCGCACTACTTTCGTTTATTTTCCGCACTCGCTTTAAATACCTTTATTTCTCGCACTCGCACTAATTTTATTTACTTTCCGCACTCGCATTAAATTACTTTTATGAAAAATTACAAAAAGAACTTTTACTTTACTATGTCTAACTAAATCCATAAAGGTTAGAATGTAAGGATCGTAATTAAACCAGTAATCCGTACAATTGTTCGTGGAAACACTTAAGGGCTATTTTATCTTTCAATTTAAGTAATTGTTTTTAACTATTTCAAAAACAGCCAAAAGCGCTTTGTCTAGTTCATTAGGAGTTTTTAGATTAAAAAGAAAAGAGATTTTAAAATGATTTACGGACGCGTTATGAAGTTTAGAGTCTGGTTCGTGAGAACCTCTTTTTGCTAAGAAATCCAGGTTAAAATACTTTTCAACTTAGTTAAGATACTATATTTCTTAAAAATAGGTTTACTACTCTAACGCAGTACGCACCTTTTTATCCGTGACAATAGGAGGGGTTGATTAGAGAGTACAACTCGGTTCTGAATACGCGAAAGCGACGGTTCCTGTTAAATTAGTTCTTTTCAAAGTGGAAAACATTGCCCATAAGTAGTTCCATTAGCAAGTACCAGATTATCAATTGATTACGTGAATTACATTCGAGCCTGTCTTTGTTTATTGTTTAAAAACTTATTATTTTATTTACCATTGCGCACTCCTTAAAACCCTTATATTCAGTTGCCTTAGATACACACCATAACAACAGGTACGATAGATTGACACTTGGTCTCTGTGGATTCGACAATCTTTTATATTACTCTGACATGTTCGTACACTTGCGAAAAACACGCATCAGTGTACAAGAATAAATCAGATGAACAAGGAGTTGTGACCAGAAACAAAGCCAGATTAGTTGCTCAAGGATACACTCACGTTGAAGGCATGTACTTTGATGAGACATTTTCTCCTGTTGCTAGACTTGAATCAATAAGACTGTTATTGGATGTTTCCTGCATTCTGAAGTTCAAATTGTTCCAAATGGATATGAAAAATGAATTTTTGAATGGATATTTGAATGAGGAAGTTTATGTGGAGAAGCCTAAAGGATTTTTTAATCCAAACTTTCCAGATCATGTCTCCAGGTTGAGACAGGCTTTGCATGGATTGAAACAAGCTCATAGGGCTTGGTATGAAAGATTAATAGAGTTCCTCATCAAGAATGGATACAGGAAATGAGGAATAGATAAGACTCTCTTTGTCAAATATGAAGAAGGAAAGATCGTGATTGCTCATATTTATGTGGATGATATAGTTTTTGGTGGGATGTCAGATAAGATGGTTAAACATTTTGTTAGATAAATGCAATTTAAATTTGAAATGAGTCTTGTTGGAGATTTAACTTTCTTTCTAGGCTTGCAAGTTAAACAAATGGAAGATTCCATCTTTCTCTCTCAAAGTAAGTATGCAAGGAATATAGTCAAGAAGTTTGGTATGGAAAGTGCCAGCCACAAAAGAACACCTGCTCCCACTCATCTTAAAATGACTAAAGATAAAAAAGGTGTAAGTGTTGATCAATGTTTATATAGAAGCATGATAGGAAGCCTATTGTATCTTACAGCTAGCAGACCTGATATTGCTTTTGCTATTGGAATGCGTGCTAGATATCAAGCAGAACCTAAGGTCTCTCACATAAATCAAGTCAAAAGAATTTTAAAATATGTGAATGGGACTTGTGACTATGGCATGTTGTACTCTCATTGGTTTGAACCTGTCTTATCTGGATATTGTGATATTGATTGGACTGGTAGTGCAGATGATAGAAAAAGTACTTCTGGAGGATGTTTCTTTGTAGGCAACAATCTCATATCCAGGTTTAGCAAGAAGCAAAATTGTGTTTCTTTATCTACTGCAGAGGCTGAGTACATAGCAGATGGTAGCAGTTGTTCTCAGCTTGTTTGGATGAAATAAATGTTGTCTGAGTATAATGTCACGTCATGAAATTATATTGTGACAATCTAAGTGCTATTAATATTTCCAAGAATCTTATTCAGCATAGCAGGACAAAACACATTGATATTAGGCACCATTTCATCAGAGATATTGTGGAAGATAAAGTGATCAAGTTGGAACATGATGCCACTGAGCTGCAGTTGGATGATATATTCCCAAAGGCCTTGTTTGCAAATCAATTTGAAAACCTAAAAGGGAAATTAGGAATATGTATTTATGAGGGTTTATAGCAATTATTGACATGTGGGGACATTTTTAAGGACATATTGTATTTTCAAGAGTTAATATTAATGCAATTTAAATGGAGGCGCAGAAAAATTGATTTCAACATTAATTCTTCTATTCAAGGGAAATACTTTCAAAAGGCTTTTATTCCTCATCAAACACGCTACTACACCATACTACATACCTACTCTTTCATCTTCCACAGTTACTCAAATCGTGTTTGTTTTCTCACTCTGTGAAACTCAATCTGCTCAACAATGTCTCAACATCAATCTGCCTCTCCTTCAAAGAAACCATCCTCTAAGACTGATTCTATCATGTCTTCTAGGATTCATTCCGTGAACCTATATGAAAATGTTCTTGATTTTGCTCCTCTTAATATGTTCATCCCTGATGTTCCTAAGGCTTCAAATCCTAGAATACCAAATGCACGAAGACCAAAAGATGCCTCTGCATGTTTATCTTCTGGCGCTAGTGAAAAGAAGGGCTCTAAATATGCAAATGTAGCTATTGAAAAATTAATTACAAGAATTCTTAATGAGGATCGTGTTGTTATTGGGTTTTTGTCCCTTTGTCTAGTCTTCCTGCTCCTCATAATAGCCAAAAGGATCAAGATCATGATGGTCTAAATGTTGATACAACTAATGGTCCAAGTGATGAAAATCTTGTTGCTGAGGCTGGCAAAGAAGATGTTGATATTCATACTGTTGAAGATGGTAAGAAGGATGATGTGAAGGATGTTGTAACACCTGATGCTAGAGTTACTCAATCTGATGTTGGGGTTACTCACAAAGATGCTGAAATTGCTCAAAAGCATGCTGAAATCTATGAGGATGATGAAGACAATGATGATATTCCTACTAAAACAAAGGAAGTTGTAATTGATGATGTGATTAACCTGGATGATGTGTCTGACAATGATCTCATTGCCAGCATTAACCCTAGCATAGCCAAGAGGTTAATATCAAGGAAAGGAAAGAATGTTGCTGAACAAAGTATGATTGCTCAAAGAAAAGGTAATCCCATGGACACTCCCAAGAAGACTGTTGTTGGCCCTTCCAAAGGATGGAGCAAATTGATCACAAAGAGAAGAAAGGCTAGAGTTGTCTATGAGTCTGGAGCTGATGTCGAAAGTGATGTCCCAGACATCACTCCAATAAAGAACCAACTACAAGTAAACTTGTTGCTAGGGTGCCTAATTCACCTCTGGATAATATCTCTTTTCATTGCATCAATAGTGTGAGCAAGTGGAAGTTTGTGTATCAAAGAAGATTGGCTTTGGAAGAGGAGGTTGCTAGTTCTGTCCTTGATTGTTTTGAGGTAATGTACATTATTTATTTTGCAGAATTATTGAAACATGTTACAAGATTTTCAAATTGTTATAAAATTCTTGTTAAAGAATTTATTGTGAACTTGTATGAGGAGTGTACTGATGGGAGTTCAAAGGATTTCAAAAAGGTTTATGTGATAGGTAAGTTTGTTAACTTCTCCTCTACTATGATCAATACTTACCTAAGAAGAGATACAACTAGTACCCTGAATTGGAAGCCACAGATAACTAGATTTGAAAAACTCTCACTGCAAATCAAGTTAAACATTGGCCTAGGAAAGGAAAAGTTTCTACTAGCATACTTAGTGTGAAGTATGCAATGCTGAACAGAATTGGGGCTGCTAATTGGGTGCCAACCGACCATACTTCTAATATTTCTACTGGTTTAGGTAGATTCATATATGTTGTAGGTACCATAACCAAATTTAATTATGGCACTTATATTTTTGACCAAACCATGAAGCATGCAAGTACCTTGGATGTTAAGTTACCCATAACATTTCCTTCTCTCATATGTGGTATAATCCTGAATAAGTACCCTTCCATATTCGTTGATTCCGACACTTCTTGCAAGAGGGAAAGTGCCCTCTCTTTTCACTACAAGTTGTTTCAGGGGTCACATGTTCCTGACATTGCTGTGACATCTACTGGAACATCTCATAGCAGCAAGCATCTTAAGAAGGATACAATCATTGCTGAGCTCAAAGAAGCATGCAAGGAGCTAGATGCAAGAAAAAGGAGATTTGAGCAAATGATTGATCCGTTGGAAAGAGATGGGATAACTAATGGTGAGCAAGCTCAGGAGGAAGCTAAAGCAGGTTCTGATGGTCGTTCAGATGGTGATAATGCTAGTGAGGAAACAGGTAATAATGTTGGAGATGACTCATATCAGTCTGGTTCTGATGATGAATGAGTTATGTGTGGATGACTGCTGGTTTTATGATGAAGTTTTTCTTTTTGTTTTTTCGATTTGACTTCTGGACCTTGAAGGCCCTTATGTAATATATGCTCTGGTTGGATTTCTGGTTCTCTGTTGTTTGTCCTGAATTTCTGGTGTTCTGATGTAACTTTGGGTTTCTGCTCTTCATGAGCTTTTGTACCAGCACTTAATTGGTTCTATGATTAAGTTAATTGTTTGGCTAAACTTCTGGAAAAAAGGGGGAGAATAATTTAGATAGATTGATGATCTATTTTTGCTGGTATAGTCAGGATGATTTCTGCAGGATTGCTTTACAAGTTAAAGGGGAAATGTAACCTCACATTTGTGTGTGTATTATCTGCTGCTATACTCTGATACAAGTTATGTTAAGGGGAAGATTGATAATCTTTCAGGTGTATTTCTTTTGTTGGCTGTGATCTGATATATGCTTAAATTGTTTTAGCCAAAAATTTGCTAAAAGGGGTGTTGGTAGATGTTGTAGATTGAAAGTATTTTATGGTAAAACATGTGATGGATTCTAATGTCATGTGTGATGTTATAACATGTCGTTTAAGCAATCTGCAAGTGTGAAAGTTTAGTGTGCAACTTTTTTATCAAGATGTCAAGACTGATGTCATGACATATTTGACTCGGCCTGAAGACCTAATTAAATCCTTTAATTATGCGTGCTCGTTTTCTGTTATTATCTTGTGTGATTTGTTGAGAATTATCAAGTGCTTTAATTAGAAGGATGTGATTCAGCATGGAGTGATATTAGTAGAACATTTTATATGTTTCTATATTTGTTCTTTTATTTTAGGAATTAATGTATTTAGGTTTATATGGATGTGCAAGTTCAGCAGGCCCAATGCCCATGTTTCAGACTCTACTTAAAGGCTCTTATACCCTAGTTGAAGATATAGAAAATAAGGATTGAAGTGTTTAGAGTTTTTATGTGTGTTTAGCTTTCTTGTGAGCCAAACAATTATCACGTTGATGATTGTTTTTTACTAGGTTTTATCGAGTTGTAAGTTGTCCACTCAAAGCTTTTATGCAAGAGTGTATTGTACTTGATTGAAGCTTTTAAATAAGGTCAAGGATTGTCTTTGACATGTGTCTTCTTTTTCTTGATTGTTTGTTTGTCATCACTGATATGATTGAGGGGGAGTGAGAGGTGTCTCATATCTAGGAGTTCTTATATAGAACTTGCATTGGGTAGTGATTAAGTGAAGAGGGTAAACTGAGTGGTTTAGCTATAAATTAATACTACTTATAGTGGAGTTCCTTCCTGACTTTATAGCCCCCAGAGTAAGTGTGTTTGCACCGAATTGGATTAACAATTGCTTGTGTCTTTTATGGTTGTTTTTGTTTATTTACCTTGTTATTTTTTAATCTGTCAGATATTAGTGTCGTAACATCCTATTCAACATCTTATATCTGTTGCCAGAATTTCACTTATCTACTTCCATTTCCGATGTAGGACAATATCACCGCACAATATCAACACAATTCTATCTCTGATGTAGCTTTTGTATGTTTTGCAGTGCTGTGAACATGAAGGAAAAGAATACTAGCTCTATTATCAAGCGTATTTTAGTGAATTGTACTTCTCAGGTTTGTAGAAACGTGCTTTTGGTTTTTGGAGGATATATGAAATTTAGTGTCTTGTGTAAAACCTTTTCATCATATATTCATATTCACAAATCTTTGGTACCTGGAATGGTTTACTTGATTTTGTCATTTATCACTTGTGAGAACTAATTAAGTTTGATTAATTTTCTTTATTATGGGGAAATAGAACCACAAGCAACCACAAGCAACATTCTTGAAAGAATGAAGTGAAATGTTTTTGTAAACTTCATTTAATTGGATCATGTCTTTTTAGATTTACAAGTTGTTTCAGATTTTTTTCCCATGTTTGTTTCTTCTAAAAATTATTGACCTATTTTGTGTTGTCCACTGTAAAGTTGTTACTTTATTTTGCCATATCTATTAAATAATCATGTTTAAAATTTCATATTGCTCCAAACAGCTTAAAAAGAAGGTTTAAGTGAACATCCATCTCCTTCCTTGTTCCGGACTACTGAACAAACACAATTATTTATTAATGGTTATAGAAATTTCCAGTTATCAAATAGATACATTAACACTTATAACTTCTGTTAATCATAGATACACTTATAACTTCTGTTAATCATAGATACATTAACCTTTTATTATCCTAGAGTCTAAATAACTTTAGCAGCTTTGCTGCAGTTTGTTTCATATCCCTTGTACTTGCCGTATAAAAAAGAACAAGCAATATGTCTGGAAAAGCAACAACCTCGACGCCTAATATAGGTCTGAGGGGATCCGGTAGACTTTCATAACATACATTCGCTTCGATGTAATGCTCCTGGATCTTGGGGATTATTTTATGACGATGGAAATAAGTTGCTACAATCTGGGGATGATGAAGTATGTGATGAAAACACTATACAAAAGTTGCAGTGGTACATGCAACTTATATAAGAGTTTATATAAGTCCCGCATTAGGAATGTTTATCAAAATGAAGAAGTTTATATACCAGTTTAACATAAGAGTGTTCAAAACTTCATGCAATGGGCTCCTGAAAGATATATGAGCTGTGTATTAAATCTTGCCTAATGAATTTTTTTTTAAAATAATAATTAAAAATCTTGAATTAAATTAAAATAAATAAATAGAATTAAAATTTAAAAACAAAACGAAAATTAAAAAAAATAAATTTAATAATAAAACGGAATTTTTTTGAAAAAAAAATTAAATAATTCCACGCCAATTAAAATAAAATAAAAAATTCAGTCACCAATGAAACCCCTTTCACATGTTAAGGGAATAACAAAAAAAAAAACTTTAGGAGGGAAAATCAAATCCAATAAGCAATGAAACCGCTTTCACATGTTAAGGGAATAACGAAAAAAAGAAACTTTAGGAGGGAAAACCAAAATTCGCCCTAATGGTGGGGGAATCATATATTTAACTTTTTTTTCCTTCGATTTTTAATAATTAGTGACGGTTTTTATCCGTCACTAAATGTTACTGTTTATTTTAAAAATTCTTTTTTCGTCACTATAAATTTACTATTTATTTAGTGACTGTTATTTTCTATTGCAAAATGAACATTAAACTTTTAGTGATGGTAAAAAATGTCGCTAAAATGAACAGTAACATTTAGTAACGGATAAAAACCATCACTAATAATTAAAAATTGAAAATAAAAATAAAAATATTACTCACGATGAGAGAGCTATTGAGATTTCTCACTTTATCCAGCGCTATGTTTATGTGGAGAAACTTATGAGTGAAGAAAATCTTCTAAGTTTAAATGAACCAATCATGATCATATAAGTTATTATGTTGTGCTCTCATTGGAGACACGTAATGTTTAAAAATCAAACTTATGATTAATTTGATATAATATTAGATTATTGAATTAATGTTAGGATTGATGGTTCATTAATTGAATTACATTATTAATATAGTAAAATCTTAAGAAAATTATGATATAAAAAATTCATATTTTATAATTAAAATAATGAAAAAATTATTTCTTTATTTATATCTTTAAAAATAAGATATACTTATGTTCTTAGTTATAATTATAAACTCTTATTGAAGAAAAAATATTTAGGATAAATATAATTTGTTTTTCGATTTACTAAGTATAAATTTTCTATAAACATAATCCTAGTTAATATTACTGTTCGATTTTTTGTTCTCGAATCAGAAATGTATAGTGAAGCGACGAAATGAGTTCTTGATACAATGAAGCAAGTTTTCAGGGTGGAGAAAAAAGAATGGCCATGTAAAGTTAACACTTCAACGCCCAAGTTAGTTACTGATTAAAAAGTATTATGAGAATGAGAATAAAGTAAATACCTAGAATGTCATGATCTGATTTTTATATAGTATGGACAATTAAAATTGCCCGCATGTGACTCGACACCTTGTGCGATAATTGTTTGATTGGATGACAATAGTAAGAGATATGATGGAGGGTGTGATCATGTGCCCTCAGTAGAGATGAGAATTTTCTTATTCAATTTGCCTTTCTCTTCAACATGTGTTATTGGGCCTTCTTTGTGGTTCTTGCAGACGACCCAAAATAGTCTACCCCCAAACCCTTGTTTCTATGTTGTAGAACGAGGGTTTACAAGGTTTGTCTTCGGTCAGGGCTTCAATGGAAGAGAGTAGAAGAGTCACGATGGGACGTTGATGTCATGCAGTTTATGCTTCCCAATGTTAAGGATCACACATTCACCTTCCATGGGGAATATATAAGGAGTCCTAGAGTTATCGTACTCTTCTTATTTCCAAATGTGTCTCTTTGAAAGTTAATCTCTAATTCCCGATATACACCTCTATCTCTTTTCATTATCCAATAATTCATGATTGAGTTACCTCTTCTGGTAGAACATACAACATCTAGGGCATTGAGTTCATCTTTTCAAGGTAATGTTTGAGTCTAAACTTTATTTTCTTTTTTGGTTTGCTTACTTTATTATAATTTCTTTATAGGAGTGTTATGGGGTTTAGTTTCCTTTGCTTCATTCTTCAATGAATTCAATTGATATATACGACTTTAGTCGTGTTCGAAGTCTGTCTTTACGTTGACCTTGTATTTTTTTTCATAATTGTTTCTTTTATGCATTAACAACCAATTTTGACAACAACAAAAAAACAAATTTCAGACCAGGACTCGGAAAGCGATAGGAGATAACTCTATAATATAGATGGATCGAGAGACATTAGATACAGTTCTGGCCTTCATTGGTGAAGGTGGCATAGGCCATGCCTTTACTAAAGCGATTCATGTAACACCTAAATTCTTCGACACAACATTTAGTAAAATAATTCAATTTTAACTCAACATTTAGAGTGTAATGCATGTTTCACCAAACATAAAAACCAACAGAATATAATCCCATGAATTAAGTAGGGAAAATAATAAAGTTTGACATATAACTTCTTAACAAAAAAAATGAGTAACAAAGTGGTTCAATAACTTCAAAGTAAAAATCACATGTAACAACGAAATGTAGATAGCTCGTCCCTAGTGTTACTAATCAGAGCAACTCCACTAAATACCCAAACTATAAATAACTAAGGAGGCCTCAACACCGTCCTCTAGCTCAAGTAGTTACTCCTTTACCTAAATATTTGTACTCCAAAGGATCACAGACACCACTACAAATAAACATGGGTGAGAATACATTCAAAATCTATAAACGGTGCAAAAGTAATATAGAATAGTACATACCAAGCATCAACACAATCATATCATCCACAAAATATCACCAATCATAAACATATTTATAAAACAATTACATTCATCAATGATCATCACTACAAATGTATATGCAATGTACTCATCTCCTCATCACCAAATGCATGCGGTACCATCCTACTCACAAATTGGATGTCAGAGATAGAATATTGATCAATCCCATCTCTAATATTTGGACATCAGAGTTATATTACTGATTTATTATCATCACTAATCCCTATCTCCGATATACATGATGCATGAAAATTCCATAACAATGTAATATGAAAATCATCACAAATGGGTCATTTTTGAACCACATTACTCATCATAATGCAACACCATATTATAATATTCACCAATATACATATAACATATTAATACGCAACAATACATCACCAAAACACATGATGCATGATTTATGCAACACCAATGGTTCCACCTTGAACCCTACACTAACAATTAAGGTAATCACATGAGTTCTCACTCTGAACTAAACACCTCAATATCAACAACATATCATTATATTCATCAACACATAATTAAAACAACAACCCATAACTCATACACATAATTATAATTCACAACATATAATTATGTAAAACATCTCAAATATTATTGAACTCATCATAGTATTTTATCTCAACATAAAAATCAAGGTCATATAATTTCTCATCAATAATCGTCTCAACATCAACTTCAAAATCCCTCCCCATGGGGTAATCATTAATTCAATCAATCCCAATAATCAAACTAAAATGTTTTCATTATCACTAACCATTAATTAGCTTTGCACAATAGGAACACTGTATAGTCACGTCCTAAAGTACACTATTTATAACACCCCAAAATTTGATTCATTTATTTAATCAAATTATTTGTATTTTATTTAGTTAATTAGTATGTGGTGTGTTTTTAATTTAAAATATATATTAAATTGTATGTAGATGTGGTGTATGGTGGGTGTAGCCAGTCTTTTAAAAACCGAACCGGTCATCGAACCGATGAGGATACTGAGTCACTGGTTTATTGGTTGAACCACTGAGTCACAAGTCGAACCGCGTGAATAAACCGGATAACTCGAATAATAAACCAGTCTTTATAAGAAAACTATATAGATATAAAATTGGTCGAACCGGATGATTCAGTCTCTACAAAATATAAATAACACTTAAATTTTTTTAAAATATCTTATCATAAATTCATATGTTCATAATTTAAATTCAAATTTTAAATAAAGGTATCACACATAACAAAATATTATAAAATTACAAAGTTTAATTGCAAACAAAGTCTAATTGCAATATAATTTAATTAAATAGTTTATAACAAAATAACTCAAATACGAATCAAATTTAGTTTGAAAAAGGAAAAATTGTTTCAATGTTGGTATCTCTTTCTTTAATATTAAAATAATTTGCAGTAAATTCAACCGTATCTGTAACAATTTTCTCGTCAATGTATCATTACTATGTTTTATTTTTATTTTTTATTTTTTATTTTATTTTATTTTTTATTTCATTTATTTCATTTTTAATTTTTAATTTTTAATTCATTTATTTTATTTTTTATTTTTATTTTTTAATTGAAATAATAAAAAAATTAATTTTTAAAAAAAATTGCAATTAAACCGCCGGTATGTGAAAACCGCCGGTTTTCCCGGTTTACACCGGTTTTTATCGGTTCACACCGGTTCAATGACATAAGCGATCCAGCATTCGAACCAGACCGGTTACCTGGCCGGTGCTCAGTTCGACCGGTCCGTTCTGGTTTTTAAAACACTGGTTGTAGTGAGAGTATTGGTGGGGTGGTAGAAGGATTATAATAGTTAAAAATAATTATAATGGATAATTGTTTTTAATTAATTAATTAAAAGAGATTTTTAGGTGAAAGGTAGAAATTTAGATGAGATATGGGAAGTGGTGAAAAATTTAAAAAGAATTGGGCCTTAGTATTATTAGTAGAAGATTAAATTAGATTTTTTAAGATGAAAATGGATTAAAGACATAAGAACTGTCAGTACGTGAAATAGAGTTTTGAAAGGAAAAAAAAGGAGGCTATGGTCATTATGAATACTATGATTAATCCATTCCTCACTCAATCTTCTTCAATCTTCTTCAATCTTCTTGCTATAGGTGGGTTCATAGCTAGAAAATTTTGCTTTTAGTTTTGGTTGAATTTTAGAGCTTATGAGTTTAGGGTTTTCTATGGAAAAATCTTAGAATTGGTAGATTAAACGGTTAGAAATCGATGAAAATACTTGAGTATGTTGTGTTTAGGTATAGGAACATAGTTATGGCTTGTTTGTGATGTTTGGTAATGTTTTGAATTGGTTTTGGAAAGTTCTGATATGTTGAAAATGTGTTCTTACTGCTACTGAGTTCTGGTTAATCGGTTAATCCATGGTGTTAACCGGTTAACGCTGCTGTGTTTTAGCTTCTGGATTCTATTTCTGGTTTGGTTAACCGGTTAACCCCATGCGTTAACCGATTAACGTTGTAGCTTTGATAAAAATTGTTTTATTCCAAACTTTGAAAATTCATAACTTTTTACTCGGTTGTCTGATTTAAGTTATCCATTCGGTTATCCATTCGTAAGTCTCCATCCTCAGGTGGTCGTTCCTGAAACTGAAAGTGGAACCTTCCGTGATTTCTTTCGCATGAATCCTCAAGAATTTTATAGTGGCTTTGATCTGGTTAAGGCTCACGAATGGATAACTGGAATGGATAGAATCTTTCAGATCATGCTATGCAGTGAAGAGAATAAGGTGACTTTTGCGTCACATTTGTTGAAACGTCCTGCAGCTAGGTGGTGGGAGAGTGCTTCTAACCTTATGACGATGCAAAGAGTTCCGAGAGTGTGGCAACAGTTTAAGATAACCTTCATGGAAAAATACTTTCCGAGATCTTTGAGGACCCAGAAAGAGTTTGAATTTCAACAGCTTAGACAAGGAAGTATGACTGTGGCCAGTTATGCCGAGAAGTTTGAAGACATGGCGGCCTATTCTAGGCAAGCTATGTATTTCTCTGATGAAAGATGGAAGATTGATCAGTTCTTATTTGGTTTGAGGTCCGAAATTTCTCATAGTTTCTCTCAGAGGGAGTTTACCAACTATTATGAACTATTGAGACAATGCTATGTTGTTGAGCATAATTTGAAGAAAGTTCAGACCAAAGCTAGTACTGGAAGAGCTGTTCAAAGTGATCGAGAAAGAGCTAATCAACCCTTTAGGCCAAGGCCCTAACCCTTCAAAGGGAAGCAAGTGGCGAGTCCTAGATCTAGTGTTCCTCCCTCATGTTCCAGGTGCCATAAGAATCATTATGGAAGGTGTGATCCGAGTGGAGTGATTTATTATTTTTGCCAAAAAGAAGGAAATGTTTCTAGAGATTGTCCATAGAGAAACAATCAAGTTCAAGCAAGGGTTTATACTATGGATGCTAGAAAGAACAAAGCCGACAACTCTCTTATTGCGGGTACATATCTTATTAATGATCATCCTTGTCTTGTTTTATTTGATTGTGGAGCTACACATTCTTTTGTGTCTACTAGTTGTGTGAAGCGACTAAAGTTAAGAGTTTTTCCCTTGTCTCCTCCTATGGTGGTTACTACCGCCATGGATGAAATGGTTGAAACACCTCTTATGTGTGAGAATTGTACTTTGTCCGTGGATGGTAGAGTTTTCCAGATTGATCTTATTTGTTTTCCCCTTAAGAAAGTTGATGTTATCCTGGGAATGGATTGCTTACTGCTAATTCTGTGTTTATTGAGTGTGAAGAGAAGTTGATCCTCATTCCATTTGTTGAAGCGCCTCTGAAAGATGTGTTAACAACGATCTTAGAAGGTACAGTTGGAATGGTGAACCTTTTATTTGAGAAAGAGAAATTTGTTTTGTTTGTCTTTACTAAAGAGGAGAGTAATGGTCAACAAGTTCTAAATATTCCAATAGTCTATAAATTTCTTGATGTCTTTCCCGAAGATCTCACTTCCTTACCTCCGGTGAGGGAATTTGAATTCTCAGTTGACCTGATACCGGGAACGGAACCTATATCCGTTTCCCCTTATCGGATGGCACCGCTTGAGTTAAGAGAATTGAATGATATATTATAGGATTTGATGGTGAAGCATTTTGTTAGACCAAGTGTTTCACCGTGGGGAGCTCCTGTTTTATTGGTAAAGAAGAAGGACGGTGGTATGCGGTTGTGTATTGATTACCGTAAGTTGAACAAGGTTACTATCAAGAACAAATATCCCTTGCTGAGGATAGACGACCTTTTAGATAAATTGAAAGGAGCCTGTATGTTCTCGAAGATTGATCTGAGGTCGGGCTACCATCAAATTCGTGTGAAGAGTTCCGATGTTCCAAAGATTGCGTTCAGAACCCGTTATGGTCATTATGAATTCCAAGTGATGCCTTTCGGTATGACGAATGCTCCAACTGTTTTTATGGATTACATGAATCGGATATTTAAAGCTTATTTGGATCAGTTTGTTGTGATCTTTATCGATGACATTCTTATTTATTCTCGTACTCCACAAGAGCACGGAGAACATTTGAGGATTGTTCTGTTGGTACTGCAAGAGAAGCAACTTTTTTCCAAGTTTTGCAAGTTTGAGTTTTTGATGTCAAAAGTCAAGTTTCTTGGTCATGTTATATCTTAGGGAGGTGTAGTAGTGGATCCGTCAAAGATCAAATCCGTGATTGATTGGGAGAGACCAAAGAGTGTTTCGGAAGTGAGAAGTTTCTTAGGATCGGCAGGTTATTACAGAAGGTTCATTAAAGGTTTTTTGTAGTTGGATTTATCGTTGACTAAGCTTACTAGAAAGGACTTCACGTATGAGTGGGATTCTAGTTGTGAGCAAAGTTTCGTGTGTTTGAAGGAGAAATTGACAACTGCTCCAGTTTTGATCATTCACGATCCTAACAAATCTTATGAAATATTTTGCGATGCTTCTAAGATGGGATTAGAAGGTGTTCTTATGCAAGAAGGTCAAGTTGTAGCTTATGCTTCTAGACAGTTTAGAATTCATTAGAAGAATTACCCAACTCATGATTTGGAATTGGCGGTCGTGGTGTTTACTTTGAAAGTGTGGCGGCACTATCTGTATGGCGTGCATTTTGAGATGTTCAGTGATCATAAGAGTTTGAAGTATCTCTTTGATCAGAGGGAATTAAATATGAAAAAAAGAAGGTGGATGGAGTATTTAAAAGATTATGACCTTGAATTGAATTATCATTCGGGAAAAGCGAACAAAGTGGCGGATGCCTTAAGTAGGAAAGTGATTCATAGTGTCGAGTTGATGGTGTTGGAATATGCATTGTTGGAAAAGTTTTGACACCTTAACCTTTAGTTTGTTTGGACTCCGAATGGTGTGATTATGTGAAATTTGAATATCAATTCTACCTTGTGGAATGATATTCAACAAGAACAAGTTCTAGATGAAAAGTTGCAAGAAATGTTACTCCAACCGGGTTTTGTAAGAGCGTTGGATGGGATTATCCTATTCAACCAAAGAATTTGCATTCCGAATGATGATGTGTTAAAGAGAAAGATTTTGGAGGAAGCTCATAAAGATTTTTTTATGATACATCCGGGTTCTTCGAAGATGTATCAAGACTTGAAGAAAGAGTATTGGTGGTCTGGCATGAAAAAGGATATTGCGGTATTTGTGTATGAATGTGCAGTGTGTTAACAAGTGAAGATTGAGCACCAAAGACCAAACGGTTTGTTACAACCTTTGGACATCCCAATATGGAAGTGGGATAGTATTTCTATGGATTTTGATGTGGGTTTACCAAGTACTCAAGGTGATTATGATTCTGTTTGGGTGATTGTGGATCGACTAACGAAATTTGCGCATTTCTTAGCCGTTAAGATTACGTACAAGGCAAGTCATCTTGCGAGGTTGTTTATTGCTGAAATTGTAAGGTTGCATGGAATTACGTCTAGTATTGTGTCGGATAGAGATCCAAAGTTTACTTCGAGGTTTTAGAAGGTGTTCCAACAGACTATGAGTACGGATTTACATTTGAGCACTTCTAATCATCGTCAAACTGATGGTCAGACGGAACGCACAATTCAAAATATGGAAGATATGTTAAGGGCTTGTGTGTTGGAAAGTAAAGGAAATTGGAAGGAAATTTTACCTTTGATTGAGTTCTCCTACAATAACAGTTACCGTGCGAGCATCGGGATGGCTCCGTACGAGGCTTTATATGGAAGGAAGTGTAGAACACCGTTGTGTTGGTCGGAAGTGGGTGAAGAGAGGATTTTGGGACCCGAAGTTGTTCAAGAGACTACGGAAACGATTCAGATGATTCAACAAAAGATTAATCAAGCCCAAGACCGTCAGAAGAGTTATGCTGACAACCGAAGGATACCTTTGGAATTTGATGAAGGTGATCATGTGTACTTGAAAGTCACTCCAATATTGAGATTGAAAGGACCGTTTAAGTAGCGCAAGTTAAGTTCGAGATACGTAGGACCTTATCAGATATTAGAAAGGCTTGGTGAAGCTGCCTACAAATTAGCCTTACCATCCTCTGTATCTGAAATGCATGATGTTTTCCATGTATCTCAACTTTGTAGGTTCGTTCCTGATCCTCTTCATCCTTTTCTGCCAGATTCTATCGAGATAGAAGCGGATTTAACTTTTGAACCCCAACTGAGCCGTATTGTTGGAAGAGAAACCAAGGTGTTAAGGAACAAAGAGATTCCACTTGTTAAGGTACAATGGGATGCAACACATCCGGGAGATGCTACGTGGGAGTTGGTATCGGAAATGCGGGAATCATATCCTCACCTGTTCAGATAATCTTTGAAATTCGAGGACGAATTTCTATTTAAGGAGGGGAGGATGTAATACCCCGTAATTTATCTAATGCTTTGAATAATATTATTTGATTTTAATAAGGTTACGAATTACTCTAAGAGATTTTAACGGAAATAATTAGAGTAATCAACGAGATTTTATTTTATTAACTAATATTAGCTGACTCAGAGGTTTTATAAAATTACGGATTGAGAGACATTTTTGGATACTCTCTATTTTGGACCCGTCAGTAGGAAATATATGTTTTCCTTTTAAGACCTAAGTCTTTTTTCTTTTGTTTTCAAGAAAATAGAAATATAGAGAGAAGATGAAGAGAAATGGGAGAGAAAGAAGAAGAAGAGAAAGTCTTGAATAAGAAGAAGAAGAGAGCTCTTGATCTTGTAGCTTCCAGTATCCATTCCTCACTCAATCTTCTTCAACCTTCTTGCTAGAGGCGGGTTCATAGCTAGAAACTTTTGCTTTTAGTTTTGGTTGAGTTTTAGAGCTTATGAGTTTAGGTTTTTCTATGGAAAAATCTTAGAATTGGTAGATTAAACGGTTAGAAATCGATGAAAATGCTTGAGTATACTGTCTTTAGGTATAGGAACATAGTTATGGCTTGTTTGTGATGTTTGGTAATGTTTTGAATTGGTTTTGGAAAGTTCTGATATGTTGAAAACTTGTTCTTACTTCAACTGAGTTCTGGTTAACCGGTCAACCCAGGGTGTTAACCAGTTAACACTATTGTGTTTTAGCTTTTGGATTCTGTTTATGGTTTGGTTAACCGGTTAACCCTAGGCGTTAACCAGTTAACGCTGTAGCTTTGAGAAAAATTGTTTTATTCCAAACTTTGAAAATTCATAACCTTTTACTCGGTTATCTGATTTAAGTGTTCTTTATACCGTTTGAAATCTAAAATTATGTACTATCACATGATGCCGAAAAATATTATTTTACACTAATTTTTACCCGACTTTTCAAATAATCAGAATTAAGTTTAAATGGAAAGTGTAAGCTAATGGAAATAAAAGCTACAACTTGTGAGGTATCTAGGATTCCCTTAGGCTAGTGTGATTTGTGGTTTGCTTTTCACTTGATCCTCCGTAAACGTTCGAGTAAGTCTTTAGGTGGGTTGGCTTTAGTCCCACAGGAAGCATCCGTAAAGGCTTGAGGTATTGCAGAATGAAACGGGGATAGTAGTTTTATATGTGTAATACGTTAGGTCTTTCGTAAAAGTCTGAGTAAGTCTTGAGGTGGGTTGACTTTAGTTCCATGGGAAGCATCCATAAAGACTTGAGGTACGTATTGCATTGGGGCCTCCGTAAAATTCTAAGTACGTCTTGAGGTGGGTTGTTCTTAGTCCCACGGGAAGCATCCATAAAGACTTGAGGTGTGTACGTTACTTGATCCTCTGTAAAAGTCATAGTAAGTCTTGAGGTGGGTTATTCTTAGTCCAACGGGAAGCATCCGTAAAGGCTTAAGGTGAGTACTACACTGGTTTGCGTAGGAAGTCTGAGTAAGTCTTGAGGTGGGTGATTCTTAGTCCCACGAGAAGCATCCATAAAGACTTGTGGTAGATGTTACACTTGTTTTGTATCGAGAGTATGTATGGATCTTAGTTCAATTTGTTCCGATTTCTTGTGAGAGATTGGTTGAGCTTTGATAATGTTGGAACTGAACCCTTAGAGCCGAGAGAATTCTAAGATAGGGAACTCACTGAGATGTTTTATCTCACCCCATGTTGATGTTGTTATTTCAGGTACTTCAGGTTCCACAAAGGGTAAAGATAAGGCGACTTGATTATCTTTGCTTGTTTGATAGCTTTTCTTCCACTATGGACTTTTGAGATCTTCGGATCTAGTTCTTAGACTTTTTTATTTTGTGAACATCTTGTATTATTTATAGCCTTTTGTATTAGTACCTTATGTTGTAGTGGCTATATTTATGCAATGTGTTACTAAGAACTGGTTGTATTTTAGTACCAAACTTAATTTTATATATGGAAAATATGCTTTGATGTATGTCTTTTATATATGGGTATTGTAACACCCCATATTTGATTATGAGTATTTGTTGCTTATTTGAGGATATATGGATGAATTTGACAATTGGTGGTTATGTAACCCGATACATTGTGGTGAAATTATTTTAATAATATTAATAATAAGAATAATCATGTAGTATTATTCGAATTATTGTTTATTATTTAAAACAA